>CM020437.1:217537792-220148669 GCA_009819605.1 Sterna hirundo | reverse complement strand
GCCACACCGGACACGGTGCCATGGGGCGCTTCTGACTGCTGTGTCTCCCCTGGGCCCTCTCCTCCTTGATTCGTGATGGGGCTCAGCGTGTTCTCATCTGTGCTGCAGAGCAAGCGGCTTCAGGTAGGTGACAGCTGCACCACACTGTGCTGCACCACACTGTGCCGTGGCGTGGGGTGGTGAGGGATGGCGTGGGGTGGCAAGGGATGGCGTGGGGTGCCCTGGGGGTCTGTGGTGTGGGACTGGGAGGTGCTCCCGTCTCACCCAGCTCCTGGGGACCTTGCAGAAGTGGTGGAAGAAGAAGTGTCCGACAAGCAAAACAAGAGCCCGGACAGAGAAGGAGAGCTGTAACTGGCCCCAGCACCGAGCACCCTGCAAATGGCCTACACCCCATGGCAGCCCTGAGCCAGGGCTGTGCCGGCGGCTGCTGGCCACTCATTCTGTTTCCTCCCTCCACAACTTCTGGGCCAGGGGATGGAGGAGTGGAGAAATCCAGGCCTGAGCAGGAGAAGCGGTGAGTGTCGGGGAGACCCCAGATGCTGCCCCAGACCCTCAGCACGTGCCCTGCCCCTGCCTGCGCTGGGCAACCCTGCCCACCGGCCGACGGGGGGTGCTGCCC
Organism: Sterna hirundo; assembly: GCA_009819605.1. Classification (NCBI taxonomy): domain Eukaryota; kingdom Metazoa; phylum Chordata; class Aves; order Charadriiformes; family Laridae; genus Sterna; species Sterna hirundo. The sequence goes on along the minus strand of CM020437.1, from coordinate 220,148,050 downwards.
GCGGGTCCTGCTGGGGTCCGGGGTGCAGCAGGGTCTCTTCCTCCTCCTCTGCAGGGCGAGTGCGGAGGCCTTGAGCAAGAAGCCCCTCTCCCCATGGGCCCTGCTGGCCACCATGGACTCAATGACAGACAGAGGCTCCTCTTTCTTTGGTTCCCTCCTTCCCAGAGCCCTGGCATGGTGCGATGGCAGACCTGGTACCACTCAACCGCTCAGGACCCCGCCATCCCCCCAGGGCTGTGAACGGGAGGGTGGAGGAGCCAGGGACAGCCCTCTGCCGGGAGCACCACCGAGCCTCCCAGCGCCAGACCGGCGAGTGGAAGAAGGTGGCCAAGGTGATGGACCGCTTCTTCATGTGAGTCTTCCTCGTGTTCTTTGTCATGAATGTGCTGGTCCTGGGCAATGCTGCCTGATGGCCCCATGGACTCACTGCCGCTAGGGACAGTGTTTGCCACGGGTGCCCCATCGCGGTTCTGTGCTGCTGACTCGGAGCACCGCAGCCACACTGGAGTCAGTGCCATGGGGTGCTCTGATGCTGTGTCTCCCCTGGGCCCTCTCCTCCTGATCGTGATGGGGCTCAGTGGGTTCTGATCTGTGCTGCAGAGCAAGCGGCTTCAGGTAGGTGACTGTTGCACCACACTGTGCTGCACCACACTGCGCTGTGGCGTAGTGTGCACTTCCCCTTCGACGGGCAGTGGTGCCTCCTCACCTTCGGCTCCTGGACCTACAACGGGAACCAGCTCGACCTCCGCAACCGGCTGGACACCAGGGACCTGACGGACAGTATGCTTAACCAGTCGGGTAATGGTGAAGCGCGTGTACGGTAGTTAAAAATATACAAAAAGCAAATGTTCGGTTTTAATAAACGGCTTCTCTTGATTGACATTGAATTGCGTGGAGTCCAGTTTCCTCTCCTCAATCATGGGGCTCCTCCGCTCCTTCGAGTCCAGCCAGGAGGCGGCCAGGCAGTGCTGTGAGGTGCTGAAGGTGCTGCAGGCCTGTTGGCAAGGGGCAGCGGGGGCCTGTGATCGGAACCTCCGCGGGGAGCCCTTCCATCCCCTGGGCAGGATGGAGGCACAGGAGCTGCTGGGGCTGAGGAACAGCACCATGGGGCCAGGCGAGAACAACTCCATGGGGCCAAGCACCAGCAGCCCCCAGGCTCAGGCAGGAGCACCCCCATGGGTGCGGAAGGGAGGAGGGACAGGGGGCAGAGCGCTGTGAACATGCAGCGGCCGTGGGTGGATGCGAACACGGATAAGGCTCAAGATGGGGACATGGACAAGGAGGACACGGGACCAGAGAGAAGTGTGAAGGAGAAGGAGAGGAGCAGCCCTGTGGAGCTCGGCAGGGGGAGCCTGGCGCAAGTGAAGGGAAACAGCACCATGGGGTCAGGCGAGAACAACTCCATGGGGCCAAGCACCAGCAGCCCCCCAGGCTCAGGCAGGAGCACCCCCATGCATGCGGAAGAGAGGAGGGACAGGGCACAGAGCCCCATAAATGTTCAGCCACCCCCCAGCAGCCCCCCAGCCAAGGCCACGGATGACAGGGAGCTCTACTTGGACCTCTTGCACGCTTTCAAGTCCATGGAGGAGGGGAGGCCACAGCGCGGCGAGCCCGTGGACAGGGAGTGTGACCAGGTGTCCCCAGGGCTGTGCCCGCTAGGACAGTGCCTGTGTCAGTGCTGCACCCGGCTCTGGCACCGCCTGAAGGACTGCTGGAGACGCTGCTGCCGGCTCTGCCGCGTCTGCTTCAGCAATTTCCCCTAATGGCTGGGAAGTGTGGGGCCGTGAACCCCTGGGGTTCCCCTCTTCTGAACCAATAAAAAAGTCAGTATTTTCTCTATCCCTGTGCCTGTCAGCAGATCAATTTTGTCCCTTGACAGGAGCAGAGAATCACTTTTGCGTAACGACAACAGTATATGCTACAGTAATCCCAACTCCCCCTGGAGATGGGGGGCCCTTGGGCATTGCACCCCATCCTAAGAGACAAGACAACTTCTATTACTGTTAGAAGATGCTGCACCCTCAGCTCATGCCATGATCTTATTTGACATATTGGAAATTATCCCAGGTACGAGAATAGATCCAAAGACAATTTCTAGAAAGCTTTGCACATCCCGGCTGGTCATTGGAAGCTCTGCAGCAACAGAACTTAAAGAGCGCTGTCAGCAACTGTGATAAATGATTTAATCGCAAACAGGGTTCCAATTAGAATTTATAATTTATTAAATGAGTAAAGGCAAGCAAACAGCGCTGGGTGTGCCAGGAGTCTCTGCCCAACCAAGACACACACCTTACAGATCCTATTTTTGGTTTATATCCCCTATACTAATACATATTCATAACCGTCTCAAAAATGGTTGGCCCTTGCCAAAAATGGGCGTATCCCCCCTCTTACATGTCACTATGCAGATAGCAACAGGACGGGTTTAAGCTGCTATTCTAGAATGTTCACCAGGTGGCTCCTGCAAAACACAGACACCATCCACACACCGTCCCGTCTGGGCCATACAGACAAAACAATCAAAGGTCACCCTTCACCCTGTGGCCCCAGAACTGTTCCACACTGACACGAATCAGTTAAGCACATTTCACAGCAACCATCAGGCCGTGTGCTTCCCTCGGGCGTGCAAAGAAAGACCTGCTGCTCACTGACACGGGTCAAGGCTGTTGCACACCTTTGGTGGCACATCCTGCGTGACACCAAAGGGCTGTGACATGGGCACCAGTTAATTTACAGCTGCTGTAGACGTTTGTGTATTGCCAAAAGGGAGCAGAACCACGAGTGCAGGCTGATGCAGGCGCTACAGCTCTGCAAGGAAACAGGGTGCACGCACTCTTCGCCTCATACGCAGATTTCCCTGCAAAAGCGTGGGGTTCAGAAAAATCTGACAGGATAAGCAAGTTACCAGTTACTAAACGTGAACGTGTCTAACTAGAACAAGCCTAAAGCTTTTCCACAAAATTGAGGTTTTCCTGCCTGAAAAACTCTTTTTGCTCACAGCTGACATTCCAGCACCAGCATTTTGGGTGTTTTAGCTTTTTATGCGGGGAACCTGACATCAGCCTGACAGTGAAGACTGGCATAACGGGCATCGCAACCGGACAAGGAGAACGACCTCAACCAGACTAGAGCGGAACACCGCAGTGGCTCGCTTATGAAAATTACCCTCTGGACATAACACTGAAGCGGTCGGGAATTCCTACTGCTGACCGCTGCTATGCAGAAGGCCTGTAGGGTTACTTTGCTGAGCTTTGTGATACTGCGGTGAGATGTCGCTCTTGGGTCCCGTACCTGCAGAACACGCTGCAGGGAGCGCCTTCACCTCTCAGGGCTAGCGGGCGGTAGCAGGGATCGCAGCTGCGTGAGGTGCGACCAGGCGGACGATCCACTCGGCCTGGTGGCAGAGGTAAAAGAGGAAGCAGAAAGGCTGCGGAGCCTCAGGGAGAGGGCAGGGCAGGTCTTGAGTGATGTGCTCTAGGCAATGCTGCTTTAGCAGGGGAGTTGGACCAGATGATCTCTAGAGGTCCCTTCCAACTCTGAAATTCCGTGATTCCATGAAAAGTTCAGCCTGGGGAAGAGAGGGCTCCGGGGAGATTTTGGAGCCCCTTCCAGTCCCTCAAGGGGCTCCAGGAAAGCTGGGGAGGGACTCTGGATGAGGGAGGGGAGCCATGGGACGAGGGGGAAGGGTTTTCCACTACAAGAGGGGAGATTGAGCTGAGATCTGGGGCAGAAATTCTTGGCTGGGAGGGTGGTGAGCCCCTGGCCCAGGTTGCCCAGAGAAGCTGTGGCTGCCCCATCCCTGGAGGGGTTGAAGGCCAGGTTGGCCGGGGCTTGGAGCAAGCTGGGCTGGTGGGAGGTGTCCCTGCCCCGGGGCAGGGGGTGGCAGTGGGTGGGCTTTAAGGTCCCTTCCCACCCAAACCATTCCCTCAAGGGGTGGGGCCCTTCTCCTTCTCCTTTTCTCCTTCTTTCCTTCTCCTTCTCCCTGCCTTCTTGTTATGGTTTGAGAAACCCACCCCAATTTATTGTCCTTTAGACAACTACTCTCTCACCCGATGACCCCTCCCCACCCGGGAAGGGGAATTGGGGAAAAACAAGGAAACATGAGCGGTGAAATTGAAATAGATTTAATAGGATAAAACTAAATAATTAACATTAGTAATGCTAAAGAAGCAGTACCAATCCCAATATCAATGTAAAATACACAAGGAGTACACCCAGCCCATTCCATCAGCAGGAAGCCGTGCACTCCCAGCAGGGGACAGCCAATGGGGGACACTGCGAGCGCTGCGGCTTCGGGAGGAAGGGAAGGGCTCAGGGCTCTGACACTGCGGCAAGGAGTTCTCCGGGCCGCCGCCATGAAGGGAGAGTCGAACTACACAGCAAACTTTATAAATTATATTGAATGTGATGTTCATGCTATGACACGGTCCTGTTGGCAGCTTGGGGCAAGTGCCCTCCTTGTCTTGCTCTTCCTCATCCCCTGCTGAGTGTCACCAAGGGGGGCTCTGACTACCCCACGATGACACAAAGAGGGGGACGTGCCCCCCTGCCACACTGTAAAAGGGGGACGCGGTCCCCACTGGAGCCGTCAGCGGATGCTGGGCACCGCAGTCTGGCATTGTGCGGGCAGACTGCAGCCTCGGCCTCTGACACCCCAGCAGTCTTGCGGGTCCCGTCACTGGGGACCCAGGAGGACACTGGGGAGCCGCATCGCGGTTCTCTGCTGCTGACTCGGAGCACCGCAGCCACACCGGACTCGGTGCCATGGGGCGCTCTGACGCCGTGTCTCCCCTGGTCCCTCTCCTCTTGATTGTGATGGGGCTCAGCGTGTTCTCATCTGTGCTGCAGAGCAAGCGGCTTCAGGTAGGTGACTGTTGCACCACACTGTGCTGCAGCATGGGGTGGTGAGGAATGGCGTGGGGTGGTGTGGGGTGCCCTGAGGGGTCTGTGGTGTGGGACTGGGAGGTGCTCCCATCTCACCCAGCTCCTGGGGACCTTGCAGAAGTGGTGGAAGAAAAATAATCATCAGACAAGCAAGACAAGAGCCCGGGCAGAGAAGCCGAGCTGTAACTGGCCCCAGCACGGAGCAGCCTGCAAAGGGCCTACACCCCACGGCAGCCCTGTGCCGGGGGCTGCCGGCCGCTCATTCGGCCTCCTCCTTCCACAACTTCTGGGCCACCGGATGGAGGAGTTGGGAAATCCAGGCCTGAGCAGGAGAAGCGATGAGTGTGGGGGAGACCCCAGATGCTGCCCCAGACCCTCACCGCGTGCCCTGCCCCTGCCTGCGCTGGGCAGCCCTGCCCGCCGGCCGAGGGGGGGTGCTGCCCGCGGGTCCCGCTGGGGTCTGGGGTGCAGCGGGGTCTCTTCCTCCTCCTCTGCAGGGCGAGTGCGGAGGCCTTGAGCAAGGAGTGCCTCTCCCCACAGGCCCTGCTGGCCACCATGGACTCAATGACAGACAGAGGCTTCTCTTTCTTTGGCTCCCTCTACTCCTTCCCGGAGCCCTGGCCTGGTGCGATGGCGGAGCTGGTACCACTCAACCGCTCAGGACCCCGCCATCCCCCCAGGGCTGTGAACGGGAGGGTGGAGGAGCCAGGGACAGCCCTCTGCCGGGAGCACCACCGAGCCTCCCAGCGCCAGACCGGCGAGTGGAAGAAGGTGGCCAAGGTGATGGACTGCTTCTTCATGTGAGTCTTCCTCGTGTTCTTTGTCATGAATGTGCTGGTCCTGGGCAATGCTGCCTGATGGCCCCATGGACTCACTGCCGCTAGGGACAGTGTTTGCCACGGGTGCCCCATCGCGGTTCTGTGCTGCTGACTCGGAGCACCGCAGCCACACTGGAGTCAGTGCCATGGGGTGTTCTGATGCTGTGTCTCCCCTGGGCCCTCTCCTCCTGATCGTGATGGGGCTCAGTGGGTTCTGATCTGTGCTGCAGAGCAAGCGGCTTCAGGTAGGTGACTGTTGCACCACACTGTGCTGCACCACACTGCGCTGTGGCGTAGTGTGCACTTCCCCTTCGACGGGCAGCGGTGCCTCCTCACCTTCGGCTCCTGGACCTACAACGGGAACCAGCTCGACCTCCGCAACCGGCTGGACACCAGGGACCTGACGGACAGTATGCTTAACCAGTCGGGTAATGGTGAAGCACGTGTACGGTAGTTAAAAATATACAAAAAGCAGATGTTCGGTTTTAATAAACGGCTTCTCTTGATTCACATTGAATTGCGTGGAGTCCAGTTTCCTCTCCTCAATCGTGGGGCTCCTCCGCTCTTTCGAGTCCAGCCAGGAGGCGGCCAGGCAGTGCTGTGAGGTGCTGAAGGTGCTGCAGGCCTGTTGGCAAGGGGCAGCGGGGGCCTGTGATCGGAACCTCCGCGGGGAGCCCTTCCATCCCCTGGGCAGGATGGAGGCACAGGAGCTGCTGGGGCTGAGGAACAGCACCATGGGGCCAGGCGAGAACAACTCCATGGGGCCAAGCACCAGCAGCCCCCAGGCTCAGGCAGGAGCACCCCCATGGGTGCGGAAGGGAGGAGGGACAGGGGGCAGAGCGCTGTGAACATGCAGCGGCCGTGGGTGGATGCGAACACGGATAAGGCTCAAGATGGGGACATGGACAAGGAGGACACGGGACCAGAGAGAAGTGTGAAGGAGAAGGAGAGGAGCAGCCCTGTGGAGCTCGGCAGGGGGAGCCTGGCGCAAGTGAAGGGAAACAGCACCATGGGGTCAGGCGAGAACAACTCCATGGGGCCAAGCACCAGCAGCCCCCCAGGCTCAGGCAGGAGCACCCCCATGCATGCGGAAGAGAGGAGGGACAGGGCACAGAGCCCCATAAATGTTCCTGCCCAGGGCAGGGGGTGGAATGAGGTGATCTTGAAGGTCCCTTCCCACCCAAACCATTCCCTGAAGGAGTGGGGCTCTCCTCCCTCTCCTTTTCTCCTTTTCTCCTTCTCCCTGCCTTCTTGTTATGGTTTGAGAAACCCACCCCAATTTATTGTCCTTTAGACAACTACTCTCTCACCCGATGACCCCTCCCCACCCGGGAAGGGGAACTGGGGAAAAACAAGGCAACATGAGGGTTGAAAGAGAAATAGATTTCATAGGATAGAGCTAAATAATGAACATTAATAATGCGAAAGAAGCAGTATCAATCGCGATAACGATATAAAATACCCATTCCATCAGCAGGAAGCTGTGCACTCCCAGCAGGGCACAGCCAATGGGGGACACAGCGAGCACTGCGGCTTTGGGAGGAAGGGACGGGCTCAGGGCTCCGGCACCGCGGCAAGAAGTTCTCTGACCGCCGCCATCAAGGGAGAGTCGAACTACACAGCAAACTGTATAATTTATATTGAATGCTATGAAATACTCCTGTTGGCAGCTTGGGGCAAGTGCCCTCCTGTGGTTTGGTACTGGGAGGTGCTGCCGTCTCACCCAGCTCCTGGAGACCTTGCAGAAGTGGTGCAAGAAGAAGAAGACGAAACATCAGACAAGCAAGACAAGAGCCCGGCCAGAGAAGCAGAGCGGGGAGCGGCCCCAGCACAGAGCACCCTGCAAACGGCCAACACCCCACGGCAGCCCTGAGCCGGGGCTGTGCCGAGGGCTGCCGGCTGCTCAATCTGTCTCCTCCCTCCGCAGCTTCTCGGCCAGTGGATGGAGGAGTGGAGAAATCCAGGCCTGAGCAGGAGAAGCGGTGAGTGTGGGGGAGACCCCAGATGCTGCCCCAGACCCTCACCGCGTGCCCTGCCCCTGCCCCTGCGCTGGGCAGCCCTGACCGCCAGCCGAGGGGGGTGCTGCCCGCGGGTCCCGCTGGGGTCCGGGGTGCAGCGGGGTCTCTTTCTCCTCCTCTGCAGGGCGAGTGCGGAGGCCTCGGGCAGGAAGCATCACTCCCCATGGGCCCCGCTGGCCACCATGGATTCTGTGACAAGACAGAGGCTCCTCTCCCTTCAGCTCGCTCTGCTCCTTCCCGGAGCCCTGGCCTGGTGCGATGGCGGAGCTGGCAGCGCTCAACCGCTCAGGACCGCGCCGTCCCCCCAGGGCTGTCAACGGGAGGGTGGAGGAGCCAGGGCCAGCCCTCTGCCAGGAGCCCCCACTGGAACTGCCAACAAGGACCAAAGAAGAGCCGGTCCCCAGGGAAAGCAGGGACAGGGTGCAGAGGCCTGTGGACACGCAGCCTTTGTCCTGCAGCCCCCCAGCCATGGCCACGGACCAAGGGGAGCTGGTCGTGGGGCTCCTCCGCTCTTTCGAGTCCACCCAGGAGATGTCCAGGCAGTGCTATGAGATGCTGAAGGTGCTGCAGGCCCAATGGCAAGGGGCAGCGGGGACCTGTGATCGGAACCTCCCCCGGCAGCCCTTCCATCCCCTGGGCAGGATGGAGGCGCAGGAGCAGCTGGGGGCCACAGTGAAGCCCCAGCACGTGGAAGCGAAGCGGCCGTGGGTGGATGCAAACACGGATTAAGGCTCAAGATGGGGACATGGACAAGGAGAAGGACACGGGACCAGAGAGAAGTGTGAAGGAGAAGCAAAGGAGCAGCCCTGTGGAGCTCGGCAGGGGGAGCCTGGCGCAAGTGAAGGGAAACAGCACCATGGGGTCAGGCGAGAACAACTCCATGGGGCCAAGCACCAGCAGCCCCCCAGGCTCAGGCAGGAGCACCCCCATGCATGCGGAAGAGAGGAGGGACAGGGCACAGAGCCCCATAAACGTTCAGCCGCCCCCCAGCAGCCCCCCAGCCAAGGCCATGGATGACAGGGAGCTCTGCTTGGACCTCTTGCACGCTTTCAAGTCCATGGAGGAGGGGAGGCCACAGCGCGGCGAGCCCGTGGACAGGGAGTGTGACCAGGTGTCCCCAGGGCTGTGCCCGCTAGGACAGTGCCTGTGTCAGTGCTGCACCTGGCTCTGGCACCGCCTGAAGGACTGCTGGAGACGCTGCTGCCGGCTCTGCCGCGTCTGCTTCAGCAATTTCCCCTAATGGCTGGGAAGTGTGGGGCCGTGAACCCCTGGGGTTCCCCTCTTCTGAACCAATAAAAAAGTCAATATTTTCTCTATCCCTGTGCCTGTCAGCAGATCAATTTTGTCCCTTGACAGGAGCAGAGAATCACTTTTGCGTAACGACAACAGTATATGCTACAGTAATCCCAACTCCCCCTGGAGATGGGGGGCCCTTGGGCATTGCACCCCATCCTAAGAGACAAGACAACTTCTATTACTGTTAGAAGATGCTGCACCCTCAGCTCATGCCGTGATCTTATTTGACATATTGGAAATTATCCCAGGTACGAGAATAGATCCAAAGACAATTTCTAGAAAGCTTTGCACATCCCGGCTGGTCATTGGAAGCTCTGCAGCAACAGAACTTAAAGAGCGCTGTCAGCAACTGTGATAAATGATTTAATCGCAAACAGGGTTCCAATTAGAATTTATAATTTATTAAATGAGTAAAGGCAAGCAAACAGCGCTGGGTGTGCCAGGAGTCTCTGCCCAACCAAGACACACACCTTACAGATCCTATTTTTGGTTTATATCCCCTATACTAATACATATTCATAACCGTCTCAAAAATGGTTGGCCCTTGCCAAAAATGGGCGTATCCCCCCTCTTACATGTCACTATGCAGATAGCAACAGGACGGGTTTAAGCTGCTATTCTAGAATGTTCACCAGGTGGCTCCTGCAAAACACAGACACCATCCACACACCGTCCCGTCTGGGCCATACAGACAAAACAATCAAAGGTCACCCTTCACCCTGTGGCCCCAGAACTGTTCCACACTGACACGAATCAGTTAAGCACATTTCACAGCAACCATCAGGCCGTGTGCTTCCCTCGGGCGTGCAAAGAAAGACCTGCTGCTCACTGACACGGGTCAAGGCTGTTGCACACCTTTGGTGGCACATCCTGCGTGACACCAAAGGGCTGTGACATGGGCACCAGTTAATTTACAGCTGCTGTAGACGTTTGTGTATTGCCAAAAGGGAGCAGAACCACGAGTGCAGGCTGATGCAGGCGCTACAGCTCTGCAAGGAAACAGGGTGCACGCACTCTTCGCCTCATACGCAGATTTCCCTGCAAAAGCGTGGGGTTCAGAAAAATCTGACAGGATAAGCAAGTTACCAGTTACTAAACGTGAACGTGTCTAACTAGAACAAGCCTAAAGCTTTTCCACAAAATTGAGGTTTTCCTGCCTGAAAAACTCTTTTTGCTCACAGCTGACATTCCAGCACCAGCATTTTGGGTGTTTTAGCTTTTTATGCGGGGAACCTGACATCAGCCTGACAGTGAAGACTGGCCTAACGGGCATCGCAACTGGACAAGGAGAACGACCTCAACCAGACTAGAGCGGAACACCGCAGTGGCTCGCTTATGAAAATTACCCTCTGGACATAACACTGAAGCGGTCGGGAATTCCTACTGCTGACCGCTGCTATGCAGAAGGCCTGTAGGGTTACTTTGCTGAGCTTTGTGATACCGCGGTGAGATGTCGCTCTTGGGTCCCGTACCTGCAGAACACGCTGCAGGGAGCGCCTTCACCTCTAGGGCTAGCGGGCGGTAGCAGGGATCGCAGCTGCGTGAGGTGCGACCAGGCGGACGATCCACTCGGCCTGGTGGCAGAGGTAAAAGAGGAAGCAGAAAGGCTGCGGAGCCTCAGGGAGAGGGCAGGGCAGGTCTTGAGTGATGTGCTCTAGGCAATGCTGCTTTAGCAGGGGAGTTGGACCAGATGATCTCTAGAGGTCCCTTCCAACTCTGAAATTCCGTGATTCCATGAAAAGTTCAGCCTGGGGAAGAGAGGGCTCCGGGGAGATTTTGGAGCCCCTTCCAGTCCCTCAAGGGGCTCCAGGAAAGCTGGGGAGGGACTCTGGATGAGGGAGGGGAGCCATGGGACGAAGGGGAAGGGTTTTCCACTGCCAGAGGGGAGATTGAGCTGAGATCTGGGGCAGAAATTCTTGGCTGGGAGGGTGGTGAGCCCCTGGCCCAGGTTGCCCAGAGAAGCTGTGGCTGCCCCATCCCTGGAGGGGTTGAAGGCCAGGTTGGCCGGGGCTTGGAGCAAGCTGGGCTGGTGGGAGGTGTCCCTGCCCCGGGGCAGGGGGTGGCACTGGGTGGGCTTTAAGGTCCCTTCCCACCCAAACCATTCCCTCAAGGGGTGGGGCCCTTCTCCTTCTCCTTTTCTCCTTCTTTCCTTCTCCTTCTCCCTGCCTTCTTGTTATGGTTTGAGAAACCCACCCCAATTTATTGTCCTTTAGACAACTACTCTCTCACCCGATGACCCCTCCCCACCCGGGAAGGGGAATTGGGGAAAAACAAGGAAACATGAGCGGTGAAATTGAAATAGATTTAATAGGATAAAACTAAATAATTAACATTAGTAATGCTAAAGAAGCAGTACCAATCCCAATATCAATGTAAAATACACAAGGAGTACACCCAGCCCATTCATCAGCAGGAAGCCGTGCACTCCCAGCAGGGGACAGCCAATGGGGGACACTGCGAGCGCTGCGGCTTCGGGAGGAAGGGAAGGGCTCAGGGCTCTGACACTGCGGCAAGGAGTTCTCCGGGCCGCCGCCATGAAGGGAGAGTCGAACTACACAGCAAACTTTATAAATTATATTGAATGTGATGTTCATGCTATGACACGGTCCTGTTGGCAGCTTGGGGCAAGTGCCCTCCTTGTCTTGCTCTTCCTCATCCCCTGCTGAGTGTCACCAAGGGGGGCTCTGACTACCCCACGATGACACAAAGAGGGGGACGTGCCCCCCTGCCACACTGTAAAAGGGGGACGCGGTCCCCACTGGAGCCGTCAGCGGATGCTGGGCACCGCAGTCTGGCATTGTGCGGGCAGACTGCAGCCTCGGCCTCTGACACCCCAGCAGTCTTGCGGGTCCCGTCACTGGGGACCCAGGAGGACACTGGGGAGCCGCATCGCGGTTCTCTGCTGCTGACTCGGAGCACCGCAGCCACACCGGACTCGGTGCCATGGGGCGCTCTGACGCCGTGTCTCCCCTGGTCCCTCTCCTCTTGATTGTGATGGGGCTCAGCGTGTTCTCATCTGTGCTGCAGAGCAAGCGGCTTCAGGTAGGTGACAGCTGCACCACACTGCGCTGCACCACACTGTGCCGTGGCGTGGGGTGGTGAGGGATGGCATGGGGTGGCAAGGGATGGCGTGGGGTGCCCTGGGGGTCTGTGGTGTGGGACTGGGAGGTGCTCCCGTCTCACCCAGCTCCTGGGGACCTTGCAGAAGTGGTGGAAGAAGAAGAAGAAGCGTCCGACAAGCAAAACAAGAGCCCGGACAGAGAAGGAGAGCTGTAACTGGCCCCAGCACCGAGCACCCTGCAAATGGCCTACACCCCATGGCAGCCCTGAGCCAGGGCTGTGCCGGGGGCTGCTGGCCACTCATTCTGTTTCCTCCCTCCACAACTTCTGGGCCAGGGGATGGAGGAGTGGAGAAATCCAGGCCTGAGCAGGAGAAGCGGTGAGTGTCGGGGAGACCCCAGATGCTGCCCCAGACCCTCAGCACGTGCCCTGCCCCTGCCTGCGCTGGGCAACCCTGCCCACCGGCCGACGGGGGGTGCTGCCCGCGGGTCCCGCTGGGGTCCGGGGTGCAGCAGGGTCTCTTTCTCCTCCTCTGCAGGGCGAGTGCGGAGGCCTCGGGCAGGAAGCATCACTCCCCATGGGCCCCTGCTGGCCACCATGGATTCATGTGACAGACAGGAGGCTCCTCTCCCTTCAGCTCGCTCTACTTCCTTCCCGGAGCCCTGGCCTGGTGCGATGGCGGAGCTGGCAGCGCTCAACCGCTCAGGACCGCGCCGTCCCCCCAGGGCTGTCAACGGGAGGGTGCAGGAGCCAGGGCCAGCCCTCTGCCAGGAGCCACCACTGGAACTGTCAACAAGGACCAAAGAAGAGCCGGTCCCCAGGGAAAGCAGGGACAGGGCGCAGAGCCCTCTGGACACGCAGCCTTTGTCCTGCAGCCCCCCAGCCATGGCCACGGAGCAAGGGGAGCTGGTCATGGGGCTCCTCCGCTCTTTGGAGTCCACCCAGGAGATGTCCAGGCAGTGCTATGAGATGCTGAAGGTGCTGCAGGCCCAATGGCAAGGGGCAGCGGGGGCCTGTGATCGGAACCTCCCCCGGCAGCCCTTCCATCCCCTGGGCAGGATGGAGGCGCAGGAGCAGCTGGGGGCCACAGTGAAGCCCCAGCACGTGGAAGCGAAGCGGCCGTGGGTGGATGCAAACACGCATAACGCTCAAGATGGGGACATGGACAAGGAGAAGGACACGGGACCAGAGAGAAGTGTGAAGGAGAAGGAGAGGAGCAGCCCTGTGGAGCTCGGCAGGGGGAGCCTGGCGCAAGTGAAGGGAAACAGCACCATGGGGTCAGGCGAGAACAACTCCATGGGGCCAAGCACCAGCAGCCCCCCAGGCTCAGGCAGGAGCACCCCCATGCATGCGGAAGAGAGGAGGGACAGGGAACAGAGCCCCATAAACGTTCAGCCACCCCCCAGCAGCCCCCCAGCCAAGGCCAGGGATGACAGGGAGCTCTACTTGGACCTCTTGCCCGCTTCCAAGTCCATGGAGGAGAAGAGGCCGCAGCGCGGCGAGCCCGTGGACAGGGAGTGTGACCAGGTGTCCCCAGGGCTGTGCCCGCTAGGACAGTGCCTGTGTCAGTGCTGCACCCGGCTCTGGCACCGCCTGAAGGACTGCTGGAGACACTGCTGCCGGCTCTGCCGCGTCTGCTTCAGCAATTTCCCCTAATGGCTGGGAAGTGTGGGGCCGGGAAGCCCTGGGGTGCCCAGGGTGGGGTGCCATTTCACAGCAACCATCAGGCCGTGTGCTTCCCTCGGGCGTGCAAAGAAAGACCTGCTGCTCACTGACACGGGTCAAGGCTGTTGCACACCTTTGGTGGCACATCCTGCGTGACACCAAAGGGCTGTGACATGGGCACCAGTACTTGACCAAACAAATAACCCAACTTCAGCCACCCAAAACATACTGTGAAATGTGCTTAACTGATTCGTGTCAGTGTGGAACAGTTCTGGGGCCACAGGGTGAAGGGTGACCTTTGATTGTTTTGTCTGTATGGCCCAGACGGGACGGTGTGTGGATGGTGTCTGTGTTTTGCAGGAGCCACCTGTTGAACGTTCTAGAATACCAGCTTAAACCCGTCCTGTTGCTATCTGCATAGTGATATGTAAGAGGGGGGATACGCCCATTTTTGGCAAGGGCCAACCATTTTTGAGACGGTTATGAATATGTATTAGTATAGGGGATATAAACCAAAAATAGGATCTGTAAGGTGTGTGTCTTGGTTGAGCAGAGACTCCTGGCACACCCAGCGCTGTTTGCTTGCCTTTACTCATTTAATAAATTATAAATTCTAATTGGAACCCTGTTTGCGATTAAATCATTTATCACAATACAAATTAACCAATAACAAATAGCAGTGCTTCACTGTCTACTTACCACGAATGTCTAAGTGCAAAACGTATTCGCATACTATTTATGGCCCAGAGGCAAGAGGTGATCACACCACCACTCTGTGAAGGTAAGATGAATTGACTATAGTCACAGGGTGGCGTGTGGCGGTGTGTTCTCCCCTTTTCCAGGGTCTCCCCGGAGCCTTCTCCAGGCTGAACTTTTATAGATATTATTTAGTATTCCTGTTGAAAAATGAGAACCCCTGTCTGACCCTCTGGTTTCATTTTGTTTGGTATCTGGGAATGATTTCCCACAAAAGTGCTTTGACCAATGCTGGGGGATCAGCTTTCCTGGTAGGAAAAGCTTCTACTCCTCCTGAGGGTTGATCCATGATTACCAGCAGGTGCTTAACGCCTCTCACAGGAGGCACGTCGGCATAACCGATCTGCAGTCTTTGGAATGGGAAGTATGACCATGGTTGCCCTCCAGCCTCCTGCTTGGGTTTTGCACCGGAAACCTTCCAACATGTGGGACAAGAACTCACAATCCCCTTTACTGCCATATGTCTTCCGGGGGCTGTCCACATTTTCTCAATCTGGTTAAAAATTGTCATCCCTGCATGTGTTTTATCACAAAACCGCTTAGCCAAAGCCATTGAGTATTTTCTTGGCAACACGGGGCTTCCCCCAGTAGTCCAAATTCCAGTTTCATCTTTCACAGCCTCCCGACTTTCCCGTCGAGTCCGTTCTTCCCGAGTAACCTCGGCATGTCATTGGGCTGGATTATAGATATCCGGCCAGCCATCAGCAGAGGGAGTTGTTTTGGTGGTACGCTCCTGCATAGGTTGGCGGGCAGCGGCTTTAGCTGCTTTCTCGGCCAGTTCGTTCTTTCTTTCAGTTTTGCCGGAGCCTTTGCTACGAGCTGGAGAGTGCACTACAGCGATTGCCCTTGGCAGCTCAATAGCTTCCAACGGCACTTGGATTTCAGTTCCATTTGAAATACTCTTTCCCGCCCAGATAAGGAACCCTCGTTCTTTCCGTACGATGCCCGTTGCATGACACGCTCCAAAAGCCCTTTTAGAATCAGTATAAATAGTTACCCACTGATTGCATCCCCACCAGGCTGCCCTTGCTCATGCAGTTAATTCAGCCCCTTGGGCACTCACGGAGGGTTCTAGAGGTTCTGCTTCACGTACCTCTAAGTTTCTCACCACTGCACAGCCCCTGTGTCCTGTTCCAGTCACACAGTATGAGCACCCATGGCTGAAAAGGGTTAGATCCCAGTTCTCTAGAGGCTGATCCTGCAGCTCTTCCCGCAGGCGGCTGGAGTGCAACACTGCCTCAGCACAGCCATGATGCGGCTCAGGCAGTAAAGTTGCTGGGTTCAGAACATGACATCTTTTAAAGGTAATATTAACTGCACTTAAAATGGTTAATTCGTACTGAAGCGCTCCTTGTGGAGACAACGCTTGTGTAGCACGTTGCTTAAGAATCAGTTCTACTTCACGCGGGCCACTGAGGAACATCAAAACAACCAGCAGGCGGATCGGGCTGCTAAGACTGAAGTGGCTCAGGTGGATCTGGACTGGCAACCTAAGGGTGAGTTATTCATAGCTCGGTGGGCTCATGACACCTCAGGCCATCAAGGAAGAGATGCAACACAGAGATGGGCTCGTGACCGAGGGGTGGACTTGAGCCTGGACACTACCGCACAGGTTATCCATGAATGTGAAACGTGCCCTGCAATCAAGCGAGTCGAGTGGTGAAAGCCTCTGTGGTAGGGAGGACGATGGCTGAAACATCCATATGGGGAGGCCTGGCAGACTGACGATACCACGCTCCCACAAACCCACCAAGGTAAGGACCATGTGCTCGCAGTGGTGGAAGCAACCACTGGATGGCTGGAAATGTACCCTGTGCCCCATGCCGCTGCACGGAACGCTGTCCTGGGCCTTGAAAAGCAAGTCCTGTGGTGACGTGGCACCCCAGAGAGAACCGAGTCGGACAATGGGACTCATGTCCAAAACACTCTCAGACACCTGGGCCAAAGAGCGTGGCACTGAGTGGGTACATCACGGCCCCTGCCATTGGCTCGCCTCTGGGAAGATCGAACAATAACAACGGGCTGGTAAAAACTACACTGAGAGCAACGCCGGGTGGGACCTTAAACCAATGGGATACACAGTTAGCAAAGGCCACCTGGCTAGTTAACACCAGGGGATCTAATAATTGAGCGGGTCCTGCCCAATCAGAACTTCCACGTACCGTAGAAGGGGATAAAGTCCCCACAGTGCACATGGAGAATACGTCAGGGAAGACAGTCTGGGTTTGTCCTGCCTCGGGCAAAGGCAAACCCATCCATGGGATTGCTTTCTCTTAAGGAAGAGAGAACTAGAGCAGGGCAGGTTTAGATCAGGCATTAGGAAGAAGCTCTTTACAACGAGGGTGGTGAGACACTGGACCCAGGTTGCCCAGAGAGGTGGTGGAGGCCCCATCCCTGGAGACATTCCAGGCCAGGCTTCATGAGGCTCTGAGCAACCTGGTCTAGTTGAAGATGTCCCTGCTCACTGCAGGGGGGTGGGACTAGATGGCCTTTAAAGGTCCCTTCCAACCCAACACATTCTATGATTCTCTAAGGCCCTGGGGGCACTTGGCGGGTGTTGCAGAAGGATGGGGAGCTCTGATACGCACCTCATAGAATCATAGAATCTTCATGGTTGGAAAGGACCTTTGAGCTCATCGAGTCCAACCAGACACGCACAAAAAAACCCCTACAATCTCTATCGCTAGAGCATGCCCTGAAGTGCCACATCTAGACGTTTCTTAACAACACCTCGAGGGATGGTGACTCAACCACCTCCCTGGACAGGCTGTTCCAGTGCCTGACCACTCTTTCAGTAAAGTCATTCTTCCTAATATCCAATCTAAACCTCCCCTGCCGCAGCTTCAGACCATTTCCTCTGGTCCTGTCATTATCCACCTGGGAGAAGAGGCCAACCCCCACCTCTCTACACCCTCCTTTCAGGTAGTTGTGGAGGGCAATGAGGTCTCCCCTCAGCCTCCTCTTCTCCAAGCTAAACATGCCCAGCTCCCTCAGTCTCTCCTGATATGCAGGACCCGGCGCTTGGCCTTATTAAACCTCATACAGTTGGCCTTGGCCCATCGATCCAGCCTGTCCAGGTCCCTCTGTAGGGCCTTCCTACCCTCAAGCAGATCAACACTCCCACCTGGCTTGGTGCCATCTGCGAACTTACTGAGGGTGCTCTCAATCTCTTCATCGAGATCGTCGATAAAGATATTAAACAAAACCGGCCCCAAAACTGAGCCCTGAGGGACACCACTGGTGACCGGCCACCAAGAGGATTTCACCCCATTAATCACAACCCTCTGGGCACGGCCATCCAGCCAGTTTATAACCCAGCGAAGAGTACACTTGTCTATGCCATGATTCGCCAGCTTCTCCTGGAGAATGCTGTGGGGGACGGTGTCAAAGGCCTTCCCAAAGTCCAGATAGACAACGTCCACAGCCTTCCCTGCATCCAGAAGGCGGGTCACATGGTCATGGGGATCTGACTGTGGGAGAGACTAGCCAATGAAACAAATTGTGTGATGTTAATTGCTAAATAGCCCTGCCACTCTATGTCATCATTATTAGAATTGCTAGATGCCATACCAATGGGACTCCAGTAAGAATCACCCAAAACAATGGCAGACGTAGGAAGCCCGTTCCCAAGTCCAACATTTTAATGCATGGAGCCAAACCTTGTCCCTTGCCTCTGTCTTGCTGTAAAGGTCTCCCTCTTTCAGAGGCACTGCTGTCAAGATTCAAATCCCTTCCTAGAGCCCTCCAAAGGAAGCATTCGTTGCTTGCAGGTGGCACCGGCTGTTCTTCTCGCTTCCTCTGCTTTACGCCATTGGGTAGATGACAGCAAAATAATTAATCTCTGAGTCAATCAGGTATTTGAACCTCCTGTAAATAGCGTGCAAGAGCTGAGCAAGGCGTTCGACATGGTCTCCCACAGCATCCTCATAGGGAGACTTAGGAGGTGGGGGTTAGATGAATGGTGGATAGATAACTGGTTAAAAGACAGAGCTCAGAGGGTCGTGGTGAGGGGCAAAGAGTCTAGTTGGAGGTCAGTGACGAGTGGTGTTCCCCAGGGGTCAGTACTGGCTCCAGTCCTTTTCAATATATTCATCAATGACCTGGATGAAGGGATAGAGTGCACCCTCAGCAGGTTTGCCGATGACACAAAGCTGGGGGGGGGTGGTGGCTGACACACCAGAAGGCTGTGCCGCCATACAGAGAGACCTGGACAGGCTGGAGATCTGGGCAGAGAGGAACCTTATGAAGTTCAATAAGGGCAAGCATAGGGTGCTGCACCTGGGGGGGAATAACCCCCTGCACCAGTCCAGGCTGGGGGCTGACCTGCTGGAGAGCAGCTCTGTGGAAAGAGACCTGGGAGTCCTGGTGGACAACAGGATGGCCATGAGCCAGCAATGTGCCCTGGTGCCCAAGAAGGCCAATAGCATCCTGGGGGGCATCAAGAAGAGTGTGGCCAGCAGGTGGAGGGAGGTCATCCTCCCCCTCTGCTCTGCCCTGGGGAGGGACATCTGGAGTACAGGGTCCAGTTCTGGGCTCCCCGGTTCCAGAAGGACAGGGAACTGCTGGAGAGGGTACAGCAAAGGGCTACCAGGATGATGAGGGGACTGGAACACCTCTCTTATGAAGAAAGGCTGAGGGACTGGGGTCTCTGGGCTGCCCAGAGGGGCTGTTGTCATTACGCAAAAGTGATTCTCTGCTCCTGTCAAGGGACAAAATTGATCTGCTGACAGGCACAGGGATAGAGAAAATATTGACTTTTTTATTGGTTCAGAAGAGGGGAACCCCACGGGCTACCCAGTCCCACACTTCCCAGCCACTAGGGGAAATTGCTGAAGCAGACGCGGCAGAGCCGGCAGCAGCGTCTCCACCAGTCCTTCAGGCAGTGCCAGAGCCAGGTGCAGCACTGACACAGGCACTGTCCTAGCGGGCACAGCCCTGGGGACACCTGGTCACACTCCCTGTCCACGAGCTCGCCGCGCTGCTGCCTCTCCTCCTCCATGGACTTGAAAGCGTGCAAGAGGTCCAAGCAGAGCTCCTTCTTGTCCATGGCCTTGGCTGGGGGGCTGCTGGGGGGTGGCTGAACGTTTATGGGGCTCTGTGCCCTGTCCCTCCTCTCTTCCGCATGCATGGGGGTGCTCCTGCCTGAGCCTGGGGGGCTGCTGGTGCTTGGCCCCATGGAGTTGTTCTCGCCTGACCCCATGGTGCTGTTTCCCTTCACTTGCGCCAGGCTCCCCCCTGCCGAGCTCCACAGGGCTGCTCCTCTCCTTCTCCTTCACACTTCTCTCTGGTCCCGTGTCCTTCTTGTCCATGTCCCCATCTTGAGCCTTATCCGTGTTTGCATCCACCCACGGCTGCTTCGCTTCCACGTGCTGGGGCTTCACTGTGGCCCCCAGCTGCTCCTGCGCCTCCATCCTGCCCAGGGGATGGAAGGGCTGCCGGGGGAGGTTCCGATCACAGGCCCCCGCTGCCCCTTGCCATTGGGCCTGCAGCACCTTCAGCATCTCATAGCACTGCCTGGACATCTCCTGGGTGGACTCGAAAGAGCGGAGGAGCCCCATGACCAGCTCCCCTTGCTCCGTGGCCATGGCTGGGGGGCTGCAGGCTGAAGGCTGCGTGTCCAGAGGGCTCTGCGCCCTGTCCCTGCTTTCCCTGGGCACCGGCTCTTCTTTGGTCCTTGTTGGCAGTTCCAGTGGGGGCTCCTGGCAGAGGGCTGGCCCTGGCTCCTCCACCCTCCCGTTGACAGCCCTGGGGGGACGGCGCGGTCCTGAGTGGTTGAGCGCTGCCAGCTCTGCCATCGCACCAGGCCAGGGCTCCGGGAAGCAGTAGAGGGAGCTGAAGGAAGAGGAGCTTCTGTCTGACATGGAATCCATGGTGGCCAGCGGGGCCCGTGGGGAGTGATGCTTCCTGCCCGAGGCCTCCGCACTCGCCCTGCAGAGGAGGAGAAAGAGACCCTGCTGCACCCCGGACCCCAGTGGGACCCGCGGGCAGCACCCCCCTCGGCTGGCGGTCAGGGCTGCCCAGCGCAGGGGCAGGGGCAGGGCACGCGGTGAGGGTCTGGGGCAGCATCTGGGGTCTCCCCCACACTCACCGCTTCTCCTGCTCAGGCCTGGATTTCTCCACTCCTCCATCCACTGGCCGAGAAGCTGCGGAGGGAGGAGACAGATTGAGCAGCCGGCAGCCCCCGGCACAGCCCCGGCGCAGGGCTGCCGTGGGGTGTCGGCCGTTTGGAGGGTGCTCGGTGCTGGGGCCACTCACCGCTCTGCTTCTCTGGCCGGGCTCTTGTCTTGCTCGTCTGACGCGTCTTCTTCTTCTTCTTCCACCACTTCTGCAAGGTCCCCAGGAGCTGGGTGAGACGGCAGCATCTCCCAGTCTCACACCACAGCCCCCCACGGCACCCCACATCAACCCACGCCATCCCTCACCACCCTACCTCACGCCACCCCATGCAATCCCTCGCCACCCCACGCCACGGCACAGTGTGGTGCAGCACAGTGTGGTGCAGCTGTCACCTACCTGAAGCCGCTTGCTCTGCAGCACAGATGACAACACGCTAAGTGCCATCACAATCAGGAGGAGAGGGACCAGGGGAGACACGGCGTCAGAGCGCCCCATGGCACCGACTCCGGTGTGGCTGCGGTGCTCCGAGTCAGCAGCAGAGAACCGCGATGCGGCTCCCCAGTGTCCTCCTGGGTCCCCAGTGACGGGACCCGCAAGACTGCTGGGGTGTCAGAGGCCGAGGCTGCAGTCTGCCCGCACAATGCCAGACTGCGGTGCCCAGCATCCGCTGACGGCTCCAGCGGGGACCGCGTCCCCCTTTTATAGTGCGGCAGGGGGGCATGTCCCCGCTTTGTGACATCATGGGGCAGTCAGAGCCCGCCTTTGTGACATCACAGGGCACTCAGAGCCCCCCTTGGTGACACACAGCAGGGGATGAGGAAGAGTAAGACAAGGAGGGCACTTGCCCCAAGCTGCCAACAGGACCATGCCATAGCATGAACATCACATTCAATATAAAGTTTGCTGTGTAGTTCGACTCTCCCTTGATGGCGGCGGTCCAGGGAACTCCTTGCCGCGGTGCCGGAGCCCTGAGCCCTTCCCTTCCTCCCAAAGCCGCAGCGCTCACAGTGTCCCCCGTTGGCTGTCCCCTGCTGGGAGTGCACGGCTTCCTGCTGATGGGATGGGCTGGGTGTAGTCCTTGTGTATTTTATATCGTTATTGGGATTGATACTGCTTCTTTCGCATTATTAATGTTCATTATTTAGTTTTATCCTATTAAATCTATTTCTCTTTCAACCCTCATATTGCCTTGTTTTTCCCCAATTCCCCTTCCTGGGTGGGCAGGGGTCATCGGGTGAGAGAGTAGTTGTCTAAAGGACAATAAATTGTGGTGGGTTTCTCAAACCATAACAAGAAGGGAGGGAGAAGGAGAAGGATAAAAGGAGAAGGGGAGAAGGAGAAGAAGGGCCCCACTCCTTCAGGGAATGGTTTGGGTGGGAAGGGACCTTAAAGATCACCTCATTCCACCCCCTGCCCTGGGCAGGGACACCTCCCACCAGCCCAGCTTGCTCCAAGCCCCGGCCAACCTGGCCTTGAACCCCTCCAGGGATGGGGCAGCCACAGCTTCTCTGGGCAACCTGGGCCAGGGGCTCACCACCCTCCCAGCCAAGAATTTCTGCCTCAGATCTCAGCTCAATCTCCCCTCTGGCAGGGGGAAACCCTTCCCCCTCGTCCCATGGCTCCCCTCCCTCATCCAGAGTCCCTCCCCAGCTTTCCTGGAGCCCCTTGAGGGACTGGAAGGGGCTCCAAGATCTCCGCGGAGCCTTCTCTTCTCCAGGCTGAACCCCCCCAACTCTCTCAGCCCGTCCTCCCAGCAGAGGGGCTCCAGCCCTCCCAGCATCTCAGGGGCCTCCTCTGGACCATGTATATATTTACGTAGACACCTTCCGCTCCTCCTGTGTCCCCACCGGTGCCTGCCACCCTGCCTGGCCAGGGGCCGAGTCTGCTGCAGCCCCCCGAGATGCCACTCTGGTGTCTGGCAGCCCTGGTGAGGGTCCCAGGGGAGCGGGGCAGCCCCCACCCCGTCCCCTCCGGGTGCTGGCTGGAGTCAGGATGGTGCCCAGGAGGGACAGAGGGGTCTGGTCCTCGACGCCTTCGGTGACAGAGCGCGGGGCTCGCAGAGCTCTGGGGCTGCTGCCCACCCAGGGCAGGGCAGGGCAGGGCAGGGCAGTGCTGGGCTCCATCATAGCACCCATGGAGGGTGTGGGGCAGCACCTGGGTGCCGCGGGTGGCTGGCAGGGTCCCGCAGCAGCCGCAGGGCTCTCGCCGGGTTGAAGCGGGGGAATTTGAAGGGGAAGCTGCCGTTGGAGCCGCACATGGGGAAGCCGCCACGTTCAGCGGCGGGTGCAGGTTGTTGCGTGGGTAGGGGACGGTGAGGGGTGCACCCCTCCTGTGTGAGCGAACCGCACTTGGGCGCAGGCAGATGCTCAGCCAAACCCAAGTTAATCCTCTTGCGTGAGGCCGTCAGTGAGAGCCCAGCACCAAAACAAAAAAAAAACCACCCCTGTTTTGGCTGGAGATGGGGCTGGTACGTGGCTGAAACGGCCTGAACGCAGCAGCAAACCCGACTACGACTCAACCCCTCGATGCTCTAAATACCCACAGCCATCGGGGTCTGTGGAGCTCCCCCTCCCCAGGTGGGGACTGTCCCCTGGAGCAGGGACCCCTCTCAAGGTTACCCCTCGAGGCGGAGAGACACCGCACCTGGCACCGACGGGTTGGTACGTGACATTTTTTGCATGCCTGTGACATTTAAGATACATATGGGAAACCGACAGCTGGCGCGAGCGCGACTGGCGGGGCGGGGGCGGGGCCTGCAGCCTCCGCGGCCAGACCCCACCCCCGTCAAAGGCGGCCCCGGGGAGGGTGGCGAGCGGGAGCGGGGCGAGCGGGGCGAGCAGAGACGGCGCGGGAGTTCACGCGAGAGTTGAGTTCGCGCCGGAGTTCAGTTTGCGCGGGAAGCTGATGGAAGGTGAGGCGGGGGAGCTGAGGCATGGCCTGTACCCGAAAGGCGCAGCCTCCTGCGTCTTCCGCACTTTCCAGAGGAGACGCGGCCACACAGCCAGAGCTCCCCTGGCCGCCTGCAGCCCCCCCGGCCTCTGGCTGCGGGGAGCGCCTTCACCTCTCGGGGCTAGCGGGCGGTAGCAGGGATCGCAGGTGCGTGAGGTGCGACCAGGCGGACGATCCACTCGGCCTGGTGGCAGAGGTAAAAAGGGAAGCAGAAAGGCTGCGGAGCCTCAGGGAGAGGGCAGGGCAGCAGAGAGTTGGGGTTGCTCAGCCTGGAGAAGAGCAGGCTCCGGGGAGGCCTTATGGCGGCCTTCCAGTCCCTAAAGGGGCCTACAGGAAGGATGGGGAGGGACTGTGGATCAGGGAGTGTAATGATAGGAGACGGGGTAACGGCCTCAAACGGAAGGAGGGCAGATTTAGCTTGGCTGTCAGGAAGAAATTCTTTATTGTAAGGGTGGTGAGGCACTGGAACAGGCTGCCCAGGGAAGCTGTCAGTGCCCCATCCCTGGAGGTGTTCAAGGCCAGGCTGGATGAGGCTTTGAGCAGCCTGGTCTAGTGGGAGGAACTGGATGATCTTTAAGGTCCCTCCCAACCCGAACCGTTCTGTGGTTCTGTGATGTCACCTACCTTGGCTTCAGCAAGGCTTTTGACACTGTCTGTCATAACATCCTCCTTAGGAAACTGAGGACTTGTGGACGAGACGAGGGGACAGTGAGGTGGACTGAGAGCCGGCTGTGTGACAGGACTCAGAGGGTTGTGATTAATGGAGCCGGGTCGAGTTGGAGGCCTGTAACCAGTGGTGTCCCCCAGGGGTCAATCCGTGGACCAGTGTTGTTTAACGTATTCATCAACGACCTGGACGAGGGGACAGAGTGTATCCTCAGCAAGTTCGCTGATGATACCAAACTGGGAGGGGTGGCTGACACCCCAGCGGGCCGTGCTGCCATCCAGCGTGACCTGGACAGGCTGGAGAGCTGGGCAGAGAAGAACCTAATGAGGGTCATCAAGGACAAGGGTAGGGTTCTGCACCTGGGGAGGAAGAATGTCAGGCACCAGTACAGGTTAGGGGTGGACCTGCTGGGAAGCAGCTCTGAAGAAAAGGATCTGGGGGTCTTGGTAGACAGTAAATTATCCATGAGCAAGCAGTGTGCCCTTGTCGCCAAGGAGGCCAACGGAATTGTGGGCTGTATAGGGAAGAGTGTGGCCAGCAGGTCAAGGGAGGTCATTCTCCCCCTCTACTCTGCACTGGTGAGGCCACAGCTGGAGTACTGTGTCCAGCTCTGGGCTCCCCAGTTCAAGAGGGACAGGGAGCTACTGGAGAGAGCCCAGCGAAGGGCAGCTGAGATGACGGAGGGATTGGAGCATCTCCCTTATGAGGAAAGGCTGAGAGAGCTGGGACTCTTTAGCCTGGAGAAGAGAAGGCTGAGGGGAGACCTTATGAATGTTTACAAGTATCTAAAGGATGGGTTGAAGGAGGATGGAGCCGGACTCTTTTCAGTGGTTCCCAGTAACAGGACGAGGGGTAATGGGCCCAAGCTGGAACATAGGAAGTTCCGATCAAATATGTGGAAAAACTTCTTTACGGTGAGGGTGAGAGAGCACTGGAACAGGCTGCCCAGGGAGGTTGTGGAGTCACCTTCTCTGGAGGCTTTCAAGACACGCCTGGATGCAGTCCTGAGGGATGTGCTCTGGGCATCCTGCTTTAGCAGGGGAGTTGGACTAGATGATCTCTAGAGGTCCCTTCCAACACTGAAATTCCGTGATTCCATGAAAAGTGCATCCTGGAGAAGGGAAGGCTCCGTGGAGATCTTGGAGCCCCTTCCAGTCCCTCAAGGGGCTCCAGGAAAGCTGGGGAGGGACTCTGGATGAGGGAGGGGAGCCATGGGACGAGGGGGAAGGGTTTTCCCCTGCAAGAGGGGAGATTGAGCTGAGATCTGGGGCAGAAATTCTTGGCTGGGAGGGTGGTGAGCCCCTGGCCCAGGTTGCCCAGAGAAGCTGTGGCTGCCCCATCCCTGGAGGGGTTCAAGGCCAGGTTGGCCGGGGCTTGGAGCAAGCTGGGCTGGTGGGAGGTGTCCCTGCCCAGGGCAGGGGGTGGAATGAGATGATCTTTAAGGTCCCTTCCCACCCAAACCATTCCCTCAAGGGGTGGGGCCCTTCTCCCTCTCCTCCCTCTCCTCTTCTCCTTCTCCCTCCCTTCTTGTTATGGTTTGAGAAACCCACCACAATTTATTGTCCTTTAGACAACTACTCTCCCACCCGATGACCCCTGCCCACCCAGGAAGGGGAATTGGGGAAAAACAAGGCAACATGAGGGTTGAAAGAGAAATAGATTTAATAGGATAAAACTAAATAATTAACATTAATAATGCGAAAGAAGCAGTATCAATCCCAATAACGATATAAAATACACAAGGACTACACCCAGCCCATTCCATCAGCAGGAAGCCGTGCACTCCCAGCAGGGGACAGCCAACGGGGGACACTGTGAGCGCTGCGGCTTTGGGAGGAAGGGAAGGGCTCAGGGCTCCGGCACCGCGGCAAGGAGTTCCCTGGACCGCCGCCATCAAGGGAGAGTCGAACTACACAGCAAACTTTATATTGAATGTGATGTTCATGCTATGGCATGGTCCTGTTGGCAGCTTGGGGCAAGTGCCCTCCTTGTCTTACTCTTCCTCATCCCCTGCTGTGTGTCACCAAGGGGGGCTCTGAATGCCCTGTGATGTCACAAAGGCGGGCTCTGACTGCCCCATGATGTCACAAAGCGGGGACATGCCCCCCTGCCGCACTATAAAAGGGGGACGCGGTCCCCGCTGGAGCCGTCAGCGGATGCTGGGCACCGCAGTCTGGCATTGTCCAGCAGACTGCAGCCTCGGCCTCTGACACCCCAGCAGTCTTGCGGGTCCCGTCACTGGGGACCCAGGAGGACACTGGGGAGCCGCATCGCGGTTCTCTGCTACTGACTCGGAGCACCGCAGCCACACCGGAGTCGGTGCCATGGGGCGCTCTGACGCCGTGTCTGCCCTGGTCCCTCTCCTTCTGATTGTGATGGCACTTAGCGTGTTGTCATCTGTGCTGCAGAGCAAGCGGCTTCAGGTAGGTGACAGCTGCACCACACTGTGCTGCACCACACTGTGCCGTGGCGTGGGGTGGCGAGGGATGGCATGGGGTGGCATGAGGTAGGGTGGTGAGGGATGGCGTGGGTTGATGTGGGATGCCGTGGGCGGCTGTGGTGTGGGACTGGGAGATGCTGCCGTCTCACCCAGCTCCTGGGGACCTTGCAGAAGTGGTGGAAGAAGAAGAAGACGCGTCAGACGAGCAAGACAAGAGCCCGGCCAGAGAAGCAGAGCGGTGAGTGGCCCCAGCACCGAGCACCCTGCAAACGGCCGACACCCCACGGCAGCCCTGCGCCGGGGCTGTGCCGAGGGCTGCCGGCTGCTCAATCTGTCTCCTCCCTCCGCAGCTTCTCGGCCAGTGGATGGAGGAGTGGAGAAATCCAGGCCTGAGCAGGAGAAGCGGTGAGTGTGGGGGAGACCCCAGATGCTGCCCCAGACCCTCACCGCGTGCCCTGTCCCTGCCCCTGCGCTGGGCAGCCCTGACCGCCAGCCGAGGGGGGTGCTGCCCGCGGGTCCCGCTGGGGTCCAGGGTGCAGCGGGGTCTCTTTCTCCTCCTCTGCAGGGCGAGTGCGGAGGCCTCGGGCAGGAAGCATCACTCCCCATGGGCCCCGCTGGCCACCATGGATTCCATGTCAGACAGAAGCTCCTCTTCCTTCAGCTCCCTCTACTGCTTCCCGGAGCCCTGGCCTGGTGCGATGGCAGAGCTGGCAGCGCTCAACCACTCAGGACCACGCCGTCCCCCCAGGGCTGTCAACGGGAGGGTGGAGGAGCCAGGGCCAGCTCTCTGCCAGGAGCCCCCACTGGAACTGCCAACAAGGACCAAAGAAGAGCCGGTGCCCAGGGAAAGCAGGGACAGGGCGCAGAGCCCTGTGGACACGCAGCCTTCAGCCTGCAGCCCCCCAGCCATGGCCACGGAGCAAGGGGAGCTGGTCATGGGGCTCCTCCGCTCTTTCGAGTCCACCCAGGAGATGTCCAGGCAGTGCTATGAGATGCTGAAGGTGCTGCAGGCCCAATGGCAAGGGGCAGCGGGGGCCTGTGATCGGAACCTCCCCCGGCAGCCCTTCCATCCCCTGGGCAGGATGGAGGCGCAGGAGCAGCTGGGGGCCACAGTGAAGCCCCAGCACGTGGAAGCGAAGCGGCCGTGGGTGGATGCAAACACGGATAAGGCTCAAGATGGGGACATGGACAAGAAGGACACGGGACCAGAGAGAAGTGTGAAGGAGAAGGAGAGGAGCAGCCCTGTGGAGCTCGGCAGGGGGAGCCTGGCGCAAGTGAAGGGAAACAGCACCATGGGGTCAGGCGAGAACAACTCCATGGGGCCAAGCACCAGCAGCCCCCCAGGCTCAGGCAGGAGCACCCCCATGCATGCGGAAGAGAGGAGGGACAGGGCACAGAGCCCCATAAACGTTCAGCCACCCCCCAGCAGCCCCCCAGCCAAGGCCATGGACAAGAAGGAGCTCTGCTTGGACCTCTTGCACGCTTTCAAGTCCATGGAGGAGGGGAGGCAGCAGCGCGGCGAGCCCGTGGACAGGGAGTGTGACCAGGTGTCCCCAGGGCTGTGCCCGCTAGGACAGTGCCTGTGTCAGTGCTGCACCTGGCTCTGGCACTGCCTGAAGGACTGGTGGAGACGCTGCTGCCGGCTCTGCCGCGTCTGCTTCAGCAATTTCCCCTAGTGGCTGGGAAGTGTGGGACTGGGTAGCCCGTGGGGTTCCCCTCTTCTGAACCAATAAAAAAGTCAATATTTTCTCTATCCCTGTGCCTGTCAGCAGATCAATTTTGTCCCTTGACAGGAGCAGAGAATCACTTTTGCGTAATGACAACAGCCCCTCTGGGCAGCCCAGAGACCCCAGTCCCTCAGCCTTTCTTCATAAGAGAGGTGTTCCAGTCCCCTCATCATCCTGGTAGCCCTTTGCTGTACCCTCTCCAGCAGTTCCCTGTCCTTCTGGAACCGGGGAGCCCAGAACTGGACCCTGTACTCCAGATGTCCCTCCCCAGGGCAGAGCAGAGGGGGAGGATGACCTCCCTCCACCTGCTGGCCACACTCTTCTTGATGCCCCCCAGGATGCTATTGGCCTTCTTGGGCACCAGGGCACATTGCTGGCTCATGGCCATCCTGTTGTCCACCAGGACTCCCAGGTCTCTTTCCACAGAGCTGCTCTCCAGCAGGTCAGCCCCCAGCCTGGACTGGTGCAGGGGGTTATTCCCCCCCAGGTGCAGCACCCTATGCTTGCCCTTATTGAACTTCATAAGGTTCCTCTCTGCCCAGATCTCCAGCCTGTCCAGGTCTCTCTGTATGGCGGCACAGCCTTCTGGTGTGTCAGCCACCACCCCCCCCCAGCTTTGTGTCATCGGCAAACCTGCTGAGGGTGCACTCTATCCCTTCATCCAGGTCATTGATGAATATATTGAAAAGGACTGGAGCCAGTACTGACCCCTGGGGAACACCACTCGTCACTGACCTCCAACTAGACTCTTTGCCCCTCACCACGACCCTCTGAGCTCTGTCTTTTAACCAGTTATCTATCCACCATTCATCTAACCCCCACCTCCTAAGTCTCCCTATGAGGATGCTGTGGGAGACCATGTCGAACGCCTTGCTCAGCTCTTGCACGCTATTTACAGGAGGTTCAAATACCTGATTGACTCAGAGATTAATTATTTTGCTGTCGTCTACCCAATGGCGTAAAGCAGAGGAAGCGAGAAGAACAGCCGGTGCCACCTGCAAGCAACGAATGCTTCCTTTGGAGGGCTCTAGGAAGGGATTTGAATCTTGACAGCAGTGCCTCTGAAAGAGGGAGACCTTTACAGCAAGACAGAGGCAAGGGACAAGGTTTGGCTCCATGCATTAAAATGTTGGACTTGGGAACGGGCTTCCTACGTCTGCCATTGTTTTGGGTGATTCTTACTGGAGTCCCATTGGTATGGCATCTAGCAATTCTAATAATGATGACATAGAGTGGCAGGGCTATTTAGCAATTAACATCACACAATTTGTTTCATTGGCTAGTCTCTCCCACAGTCAGATCCCCATGACCATGTGACCCGCCTTCTGGATGCAGGGAAGGCTGTGGACGTTGTCTATCTGGACTTTGGGAAGGCCTTTGACACCGTCCCCCACAGCATTCTCCAGGAGAAGCTGGCGAATCATGGCATAGACAAGTGTACTCTTCGCTGGGTTATAAACTGGCTGGATGGCCGTGCCCAGAGGGTTGTGATTAATGGGGTGAAATCCTCTTGGCGGCCGGTCACCAGTGGTGTCCCTCAGGGCTCAGTTTTGGGGCCGGTTTTGTTTAATATCTTTATCGACGATCTCGATGAAGAGATTGAGAGCACCCTCAGTAAGTTCGCAGATGGCACCAAGCCAGGTGGGAGTGTTGATCTGCTTGAGGGTAGGAAGGCCCTACAGAGGGACCTGGACAGGCTGGATCGATGGGCCAAGGCCAACTGTATGAGGTTTAATAAGGCCAAGCGCCGGGTCCTGCATATCAGGAGAGACTGAGGGAGCTGGGCATGTTTAGCTTGGAGAAGAGGAGGCTGAGGGGAGACCTCATTGCCCTCCACAACTACCTGAAAGGAGGGTGTAGAGAGGTGGGGGTTGGCCTCTTCTCCCAGGTGGATAATGACAGGACCAGAGGAAATGGTCTGAAGCTGCGGCAGGGGAGGTTTAGATTGGATATTAGGAAGAATGACTTTACTGAAAGAGTGGTCAGGCACTGGAACAGCCTGTCCAGGGAGGTGGTTGAGTCACCATCCCTCGAGGTGTTGTTAAGAAACGTCTAGATGTGGCACTTCAGGGCATGCTCTAGCGATAGAGATTGTAGGGGTTTTTTTGTGCGTGTCTGGTTGGACTCGATGAGCTCAAAGGTCCTTTCCAACCATGAAGATTCTATGATTCTATGAGGTGCGTATCAGAGCTCCCCATCCTTCTGCAACACCCGCCAAGTGCCCCCAGGGCCTTAGAGAATCATAGAATGTGTTGGGTTGGAAGGGACCTTTAAAGGCCATCTAGTCCCACCCCCCTGCAGTGAGCAGGGACATCTTCAACTAGACCAGGTTGCTCAGAGCCTCATGAAGCCTGGCCTGGAATGTCTCCAGGGATGGGGCCTCCACCACCTCTCTGGGCAACCTGGGTCAGTGTCTCACCACCCTCGTTGTAAAGAGCTTCTTCCTAATGCCTGATCTAAACCTGCCCTGCTCTAGTTCTCTCTTCCTTAAGAGAAAGCAATCCCATGGATGGGTTTGCCTTTGCCCGAGGCAGGACAAACCCAGACTGTCTTCCCTGACGTATTCTCCATGTGCACTGTGGGGACTTTATCCCCTTCTACGGTACGTGGAAGTTCTGATTGGGCAGGACCCGCTCAATTATTAGATCCCCTGGTGTTAACTAGCCAGGTGGCCTTTGCTAACTGTGTATCCCATTGGTTTAAGGTCCCACCCGGCGTTGCTCTCAGTGTAGTTTTTACCAGCCCGTTGTTATTGTTCGATCTTCCCAGAGGCGAGCCAATGGCAGGGGCCGTGATGTACCCACTCAGTGCCACGCTCTTTGGCCCAGGTGTCTGAGAGTGTTTTGGACATGAGTCCCATTGTCCGACTCGGTTCTCTCTGGGGTGCCACGTCACCACAGGACTTGCTTTTCAAGGCCCCGGACAGCGTTCCGTGCAGCGGCATGGGGCACAGGGTACATTTCCAGCCATCCAGTGGTTGCTTCCACCACTGTGAGCACATGGTCCTTACCTTGGTGGGTTTGTGGGAGCATGGTATCGTCAGTCTGCCAGGCCTTCCCATATGGATGTTTCAGCCATCGTCCTCCCTACCACAGAGGCTTTCACCACTTGACTCGCTTGATTGCAGGGCACGTTTCACATTCATGGATAACCTGTGCGGTAGTGTCCAGGCTCAAGTCCACCCCTCGGTCACGAGCCCATCTCTATGTTGCATCTCTTCCTTGATGGCCTGAGGTGTCATGAGCCCACCGAGCTATGAATAACTCACCCTTAGGTTGCCAGTCCAGATCCACCTGAGCCACTTCAGTCTTAGCAGCCCGATCCGCCTGCTGGTTGTTTTGATGTTCCTCAGTGGCCCGCGTGAAGTAGAACTGATTCTTAAGCAACGTGCTACACAAGCGTTGTCTCCACAAGGAGCGCTTCAGTACGAATTAACCATTTTAAGTGCAGTTAATATTACCTTTAAAAGATGTCATGTTCTGAACCCAGCAACTTTACTGCCTGAGCCGCATCATGGCTGTGCTGAGGCAGTGTTGCACTCCAGCCGCCTGCGGGAAGAGCTGCAGGATCAGCCTCTAGAGAACTGGGATCTAACCCTTTTCAGCCATGGGTGCTCATACTGTGTGACTGGAACAGGACACAGGGGCTGTGCAGTGGTGAGAAACTTAGAGGTACGTGAAGCAGAACCTCTAGAACCCTCCGTGAGTGCCCAAGGGGCTGAATTAACTGCATGAGCAAGGGCAGCCTGGTGGGGATGCAATCAGTGGGTAACTATTTATACTGATTCTAAAAGGGCTTTTGGAGCGTGTCATGCAACGGGCATCGTACGGAAAGAACGAGGGTTCCTTATCTGGGCGGGAAAGAGTATTTCAAATGGAACTGAAATCCAAGTGCCGTTGGAAGCTATTGAGCTGCCAAGGGCAATCGCTGTAGTGCACTCTCCAGCTCGTAGCAAAGGCTCCGGCAAAACTGAAAGAAAGAACGAACTGGCCGAGAAAGCAGCTAAAGCCGCTGCCCGCCAACCTATGCAGGAGCGTACCACCAAAACAACTCCCTCTGCTGATGGCTGGCCGGATATCTATAATCCAGCCCAATGACATGCCGAGGTTACTCGGGAAGAACGGACTCGACGGGAAAGTCGGGAGGCTGTGAAAGATGAAACTGGAATTTGGACTACTGGGGGAAGCCCCGTGTTGCCAAGAAAATACTCAATGGCTTTGGCTAGGCGGTTTTGTGATAAAACACATGCAGGGATGACAATTTTTAACCAGATTGAGAAAATGTGGACAGCCCCCGGAAGACATATGGCAGTAAAGGGGATTGTGAGTTCTTGTCCCACATGTTGGAAGGTTTCCGGTGCAAAACCCAAGCAGGAGGCTGGAGGGCAACCATGGTCATACTTCCCATTCCAAAGACTGCAGATCGGTTATGCCGACGTGCCTCCTGTGAGAGGCGTTAAGCACCTGCTGGTAATCATGGATCAACCCTCAGGAGGAGTAGAAGCTTTTCCTACCAGGAAAGCTGATCCCCCAGCATTGGTCAAAGCACTTTTGTGGGAAATCATTCCCAGATACCAAACGAAATGAAACCAGAGGGTCAGACAGGGGTTCCCATTTTTCAACAGGAATACTAAATAATATCTATAAAAGTTCAGCCTGGAGAAGGCTCCGGGAAGACCCTGGAAAAGGGGAGAACATACCGCCACACTCCACCCTGTGACTATAGTCAATTCATCTTACCTTCACAGAGTGGTGGTGTGATCACCTTTTGCCTCTGGGCCATAAATAGTATGCGAATACGTTTTGCACTTAGAGATTCGTGGTAAGTAGACAGTGAAGCACTGCTATTTGTTATTGGTTAATTTGTATTGTGATAAATGATTTAATCGCAAACAGGATTCCAGTTAGAATTTATAATTTATTAAACGAGTAAAGGCAAGCAAACAGCGCTGGGTGTGCCAGGAGTCTCTGCCCAACCAAGACACACACCTTACAGATCCTATTTTTGGTTTATATCGCCTATACTAATACATATTCATAACTGTCTCAAAAATGGTTGGCCCTTGCCAAAAATGGGTGTATCCCCCCTCTTACATGTCACTATGCAGATAAGGACAGGACCGGTTTAAGTTGGTATTCTGGAATGTTCACCAGGTGGCTCCTGCAAAACACAGACACCATCCACACACCGTCTTGTCTGCGGCCATACAGACAAAACAATCAAAGGTCACCCTTCACCCTGTGGCCCCAGAACTGTTCCACACTGACACGAATCAGTTAAGCACATTTCACAGTATGTTTTGGGTGGCTGAAGTTGGGTTATTTGTTTGGTCAAGTACTGGTGCCCATGTCACAGCCCTTTGGTGTCACGCAGGACGTGCCAAGAAAGGTTTGCAACAGCCTTGACCCGTGTCAGTGAGCAGCAGGTCTTTCTTTGCACGCCTGAGGGAAGCACACGGCCTGATGGTTGCTGTGAAATGGCACCCCACCCTGGGCACCCCAGGGCTTCCCGGCCCCACACTTCCCAGCCATTAGGGGAAATTGCTGAAGCAGACGCGGCAGAGCCGGCAGCAGCGTCTCCACCAGTCCTTCAGGCAGTGCCAGAGCCGGGTGCAGCACTGACACAGGCACCGTCCTAGCGGGCACAGCCCTGGGGACACCTGGTCACACTCCCTGTCCACGGGCTCGTCGCGCTGCTGCCTCTCCTCCTCCATGGACTTGGAAGCGGGCAAGAGGTCCAAGTAGAGCTCCCTGTCATCCGTGGCCTTGGCTGGGGGGATGCTGGGGGGTGGCTGAACGTTTATGGGGCTCTGTGCCCTGTCCTTCCTCTCTTCCGCATGCATGGGGGTGCTCCTGCCTGAGCCTGGGGGGCTGCTGGTGCTTGGCCCCATGGACTTATTCTCGCCTGACCCCATGGTGCTGTTTCCCTTCACTTGCGCCAGGCTCCCCCTGCCGAGCTCCACAGGGCTGCTCCTCTCCTTCTCCTTCACACTTCTCTCTGGTCCCGTGTCCTTCTCCTTGTCCATGTCCCCATCTTGAGCCTTATGCGTGTTTGCATCCACCCACGGCCGCTTCGCTTCCACGTGCTGGGGCTTCACTGTGGCCCCCAGCTGCTCCTGCGCCTCCATCCTGCCCAGGGGATGGAAAGGCTGCCGGGGGAGGTTCTGATCACAGGCCCCCGCTGCCCCTTGCCATTGGGCCTGCAGCACCTTCAGCATCTCATAGCACTGCCTGGACATCTCCTGGGTGGACTCGAAAGAGCGGAGGAGCCCCACGACCAGCTCCCCTTGGTCCGTGGCCATGGCTGGGGGGCGGCAGGCTAAAGGCTGCGTGTCCAGAGGGCTCTGCGCCCTGTCCCTGCTTTCCCTGGGGACCGGCTCTTCTTTGGTCCTTGTTGACAGTTCCACTGGTGGCTCCTGGCAGAGGGCTGGCCCTGGCTCCTGCACCCTCCCGTTGACAGCCCTGGGGGGACGGCGCGGTCCTGAGCGGTTGAACGCTGCCAGCTCCGCCATCGCACCAGGCCAGGGCTCCGGGAAGAAGTAGAGGGAGCTGAAGGGAGAGGAGCCTCTGTCTGTCACGGAATCCGTGGTGGCAAGCGGGGCCCGTGGGGAGTGATGCTTCCTGCCCGAGGCCTCCGCACTCGCCCTGCAGAGGAGGAGAAAGAGACCCCGCTGCACCCCGGACCCCAGCGGGACCCGCGGGCAGCACCCCCCTCGGCTGGCGGTCAGGGCTGCCCAGCGCAGGGGCAGGGGCAGGGCACGCAGTGAGGGTCTGGGGCAGCATCTGGGGTCTCCCCCACACTCACCGCTTCTTCTGCTCAGGCCTGGATTTCTCCACTCCTCCATCCACTGGCCGAGAAGCTGCGGAGGGAGGAGACAGACTGAGCAGCCGGCAGCCCTCGG
This sequence comes from Sterna hirundo, assembly GCA_009819605.1. Taxonomy (NCBI): domain Eukaryota; kingdom Metazoa; phylum Chordata; class Aves; order Charadriiformes; family Laridae; genus Sterna; species Sterna hirundo. The sequence goes on along the minus strand of CM020437.1, from coordinate 220,112,752 downwards.
CACAGCCCCGGCTCAGGGCTGCCGTGGGGTGTCGGCTGTTTGCAGGGTGCTCGGTGCTGGGGCCACTCACCGCTCTGCTTCTCTGGCCGGGCTCTTGTCTTGCTCGTCTGACGCGTCTTCTTCTTCTTCTTCCACCACTTCTGCAAGGCCCCCAGGAGCTGGGTGAGACGGCAGCATCTCCCAGTCCCACACCACAGCCCCCCACGGCACCCCACATCAACCCACACCATCCCTCACCACCCTACCTCACGCCACCCCATGCCACCCCACGCCACGGCACAGTGTGGTGCGGCACAGTGTGGTGCAGCTGTCACCTACCTGAAGCCGCTTGCTCTGCAGCACAGATGACAACACGCTAAGTGCCATCACAATCAGGAGGAGAGGGACCAGGGGAGACACGGCGTCAGAGCGCCCCATGGCACCGACTCCGGTGTGGCTGCGGTGCTCCGAGTCAGTAGCAGAGAACCGCGATGCGGCTCCCCAGTGTCCTCCTGGGTCCCCAGTGACGGGACCCGCAAGACTGCTGGGGTGTCAGAGGCCGAGGCTGCAGTCTGCCCGCACAATGCCAGACTGCGGTGCCCAGCATCCGCTGACGGCTCCAGCGGGGACCGCGTCCCCCTTTTATAGTGCGGCAGGGGGGCATGTCCCCGCTTTGTGACATCATGGGGCAGTCAGAGCCTGCCTTTGTGACATCACAGGGCACTCAGAGCCCCCCTTGGTGACACACAGCAGGGGATGAGGAAGAGTAAGACAAGGAGGGCACTTGCCCCAAGCTGCCAACAGGACCATGCCATAGCATGAACATCACATTCAATATAAAGTTTGCTGTGTAGTTCGACTCTCCCTTGATGGCGGCGGTCCAGGGAACTCCTTGCCGCGGTGCCGGAGCCCTGAGCCCTTCCCTTCCTCCCAAAGCTGCAGCACTCACAGTGTCCCCCATTGGCTGTCCCCTGCTGGGAGTGCACGGCTTCCTGCTGATGGGATGGGCTGGGTGTAGTCCTTGTGTATTTTATATCGTTATCGGGATTGATACTGCTTCTTTCGCATTATTAATGTTCATTATTTAGTTTTATCCTATTAAATCTATTTCTCTTTCAACCCTCATGTTGCCTTGTTTTTCCCCAATTCCCCTTCCCGGGTGGGGAGGGGTCATCGGGTGAGAGAGTAGTTGTCTAAAGGACAATAAATTGTGGTGGGTTTCTCAAACCATAACAAGAAGGGAGGGAGAAGGAGAAGAGGAGAGGGAGGAGAGGGAGGAGAGCCCCACTCCTTCAGGGAATGGTTTGGGTGGGAAGGGACCTTAAAGACCACCTCATTCCACCCCCTGCCCTGGGCAGGGACACCTCCCATCAGCCCAGCTTGCTCCAAGCCCCGTCCAACCCGGCCTTGAACCCCTCCAGGGATGGGGCAGCCACAGCTTCTCTGGGCACCCTGGGCCAGGGGCTCACCACCCTCCCAGCCAAGAATTTCTGCCCCAGATCTCAGCTCAATCTCCCCTCTTGCAGGGGAAAACCCTTCCCGCTCGTCCCATGGCTCCCCGCCCTCATCCAGAGTCCCACCCCGACTTTCCTGGAGCCCCTTGAGGGACTGGAAGGGGCTCCAAGATCTCCACGGAGCCTTCCCTTCTCCAGGATGAACTTTTCACGGAATCACGGAATTTCAGAGTTGGAAGGGACCTCTAGAGATCATCTGGTCCAACTCCCCTGCTAAAGCAGGATTGCCTAGAGCACATCCCTCAGGACTGCATCCAGGCGGGTCTTGAAAGCCTCCAGAGAAGGGGACTCCACAACCTCCCTGGGCAGCCTGTTCCAGTGCTCTCTCACCCTCACCGTAAAGAACTTTTTCCACATATTTGATCGGAACTTCCTATGTTCCAGCTTGGGCCCGTTACCCCTCGTCCTGTTACTGGGAACCACTGAAGAGAGTCTGGCTCCATCCTCCTTCAGCCCACCCTTTAGATACTTGTAAACATTCATAAGGTCTCCCCTCAGCCTTCTCTTCTCCAGGCTAAAGAGTCCCAGCTCTCTCAGCCTTTCCTCATAAGGGAGATGCTCCAATCCCTCCGTCATCTCAGCTGCCCTTCGCTGGGCTCTCTCCAGTAGCTCCCTGTCTCTCTTGAACTGGGGAGCCCAGAGCTGGACACAGTACTCCAGTTGTGGCCTCACCAGTGCAGAGTAGAGGGGGAGAATGACCTCCCTTGACCTGCTGGCCACACTCTTCCCTATACAGCCCACAATTCCGTTGGCCTCCTTGGCGACAAGGGCACATTGCTTGCTCATGGATAATCTACTGTCTACCAAGACCCCCAGATCCTTTTCTTCAGAGCTGCTTCCCAGCAGGTCCACCCCTAACCTGTACTGGTGCCTGACATTCTTCCTCCCCAGGTGCAGGACCCTACCCTTGTTCTTGATGACCCTCATTAGGTTCTTCTCTGCCCAGCTCTCCAGCCTGTCCAGGTCACGCTGGATGGCAGCACGGCCCGCTGGGGTGTCAGCCACCCCTCCCAGTTTGGTATCATCAGCGAACTTGCTGAGGATACACTCTGTCCCCTCGTCCAGGTCGTTGATGAATACGTTAAACAACACTGGTCCACGGATTGACCCCTGGGGGACACCACTGGTTACAGGCCTCCAACTCGACCCGGCTCCATTAATCACAACCCTCTGAGTCCTGTCACACAGCCAGCTCTCAGTCCACCTCAGTGTCCCCTCGTCTCGTCCACAAGTCCTCAGTTTCCTAAGGAGGATGTTATGACAGACAGTGTCAAAAGCCTTGCTGAAGCCAAGGTAGGTGACATCACAGAACCACAGAACGGTTCGGGTTGGGAGGCACCTTAAAGATCATCCAGTTCCTCCCACTAGACCAGGCTGCTCAAAGCCTCATCCAGCCTGGCCTTGAACACCTCCAGGGATGGGGCACTGACAACTTCCCTGGGCAGCCTGTTCCAGTGCCTCACCACCCTTACAGTAAAGAATTTCTTCCTGACAGCCAAGCTAAATCTGCCCTCCTTCCGTTTGAGGCCGTTACCCCGTCTCCTATCATTACACTCCCTGATCCACAGTCCCTCCCCATCCTTCCTGTAGGCCCCTTTAGGGACTGGAAGGCCGCCATAAGGCCTCCCCGGAGCCTGCTCTTCTCCAGGCTGAGCAACCCCAACTCTCTGCTGCCCTGCCCTCTCCCTGAGGCTCCGCAGCCTTTCTGCTTCCCCTTTTACCTCTGCCACCAGGCCGAGTGGATCGTCCGCCTGGTCGCACCTCACGCACCTGCGATCCCTGCTACCGCCCGCTAGCCCTGAGAGGTGAAGGCGCTCCCTGCAGCCAGAGGCCGGGGGGGCTGCAGGCGGCCAGGGGAGCTCTGGCTGTGTGGCCGCGTCTCCTCTGGAAAGTGCGGAAGACGCAGGAGGCTGCGCCTTTCGGGTACAGGCCATGCCTCAGCTCCCCCGCCTCGCCTTCCCTCAGCTTCCCGCGCAAACTGAACTCCCGCGCGAAATCCCGCGTGAACTCAACTCTCGCGTGAACTCCCGCGCCGTCTCTACTCGCCCCGCTCCCGCTCGCCGCCCTCCCCGGGGCTGCCTTTGACGGGGGTGGGGTCTGGCCGCGGTGGCTGCGGGCCCCGCCAGTCGCCCTCGCGCCAGCTGCGGGCGAGGTGCGGTTCCCCGCCGCTGCCCAGGCTTGTTCCGGCCTCAGCAAAACCCGCCTGGGTGATGCTGCCTCTGAGGGAGCCGGGAGAGACCTGGTACCCGCCCCCCCCGGCACTGCCTGGGGTCACCCGCAGCCCCCGCCCTCTCTCCCCAGGTTTGGCTGAGCCCGTCCCTCCCGGACAGGGGGGTGAGATGGGGCTGGGGACCCCCCTGCCGCTGCCGGCACCTGGCTGTGCCTGGGGGCCCTGCTGGGACCCCCCTGCTGGGAGCGGAGTCGGCGCAGGGCTGGGGGCTCGGTGGGACCCCCGTCCCCGCTGCCCTGCGCTTTCCATGCTGCCTGGCCCCTTTCCCTTCCTCCTCGCCCCAGGGCTCCCCGCGGGGACAGCGGCTCCTTCCCGTCGCTGTGTCCCTCCAGCCGGGTCCCTGCACTCAGCCGGGGGCGATGCTGCTGGCCCCCCCGCACTCCCCTCGCTACGGCCATCCCTGCTGGCAGCGTGTGTGCGCCATCCCAGCCAGCCCGAGGAAGGGAAGGGCTCAGGGCTCCGGCACCGCGGCAAGGAGTTCTCTGGACCGCCGCCATCAAGGGAGAGTCGAACTACACAGCAAACTTAATTTATATTGAATGTGATGTTCATGCTATGAAATAGTCCTGTTGGCAGCTTGGGGCAAGTGCCCTCCTGTGGTTTGGTACTGGGAGGTGCTGCCATCTCACCCAGCTCCTGGGGACCTTGCAGAAGTGGTGGAAGAAGAAGAAGGAGACGCGTCAGACGAGCAAGACAAGAGCCCAGCCAGAGAAGCAGAGCGGGGAGTGGCCCCAGCACCGAGCACCCTGCAAACGGCCGACACCCCACGGCAGCCCTGCGCCGGGGCTGTGCCGGGGGCTGCCGGCTGCTCAATCTGTCTCCTCCCTCCGCAGCTTCTCGGCCAGTGGATGGAGGAGTGGAGAAATCCAGGCCTGAGCAGGAGAAGCGGTGAGTGTGGGGGAGACCCCAGATGCTGCCCCAGACCCTCACCGCGTGCCCTGCCCCTGCCTGCGCTGGGCAGCCCTGACCGCCAGCCGAGGGGGGTGCTGCCCGTGGGTCCCGCTGGGGTCCGGGGTGCAGCGGGGTCTCTTTCTCCTCCTCTGCAGGGCGAGTGCGGAGGCCTCGGGCAGGAAGCATCACTCCCCATGGGCCCCGCTGGCCACCATGGATTCCATGACAGATGGAGGCTCCTCTCCCTTCAGCTCCCTCTGCTCCTTCCCGGAGCGCTGGCCTGGTGCGATGGCGGAGCTGGCAGCGCTCAACCGCTCAGGACCGCACCGTCCCCCCAGGGCTGTCAACGGGAGGGTGGAGGAGCCAGGGCCAGCCCTCTGCCAGGAGCCCCGACTGGAACTGCCAACAAGGACCAAAGAAGAGCCGGTCCCCAGGGAAAGCAGGGACAGGCCGCAGAGCCCTGTGGACACGCAGCCTGGAGCCCCCCAGCCATGGCCACGGACCAAGGGGAGCTGGTCATGGGGCTCCTCCGCTCTTTGGAGTCCACCCAGGAGATGGCCAGGCATCCTCCTTGGAGGAGGAGGACAGGCCGCAGCGCGGCGAGCCCGTGGACAGGGAGTGTGACCAGGTGTCCCCAGGGCTGTGCCCGCTAGGACAGTGCCTGTGTCAGTGCTGCACCCGGCTCTGGCACCGCCTGAAGGACTGCTGGAGACACTGCTGCCAGCCCTGCCGTGTCTGCTTCAGCAATTTCCTCTAATGGCTGGGAAGTGTGGGGCCGGGAAGCCCCTGGGGTGCCCCTCTTCTGAACCAATAAAAACTGGATCTCAAGGCGCTCCGGCTACTTGCCAAATTTCCTGAGGTACCACAGTGCACTTTGCCACTCCAGTGTGTCCTCCCTTGAGGGCCGGCCGTAGAAGGTGCTGGTTCTGCTTTTCCAGAGGGATCCCGAGTGCATGGCCCAATTCCATTTTTTACAGACCAAGGCAGCGTTAGATCTGTCCCTGTCGTCTGACCAATGGAAGACACGTCTCCAACAGACATCAGGTAGGTGAGCCCAGGGGCTCTGCTCAGGTTCGCTGTCGTCTTCCGCTGAGAAGATGGTTTTTCACTTCTCTTCCGGGTGTTGAGCCAAACCTAGAGGAAGACTCTCTCAAGCAGGCTCCTGAAAAGTCCAAAGTCCGCCCTCCGAAAATCCATGGTGGCAGTTCTGCTGACGCCCTTCCTTGCTTCTTTAAGAATCAAAAACTCCATCATTTCATGGTCACTGTGCCCAAGACGGCCTCCAACATCACATCCCCCACAAGTCCTTCTCTGTTCACAAACGGCAGGTCCAGCAGGGCTCCTTCCCTAGTCGGTTCCCTCACCGGCTCTGTCAGGAATTTATCCCCACCCAACCCAGAAACCTCCAAGACTGTTCCCTCTCAGCTCTATTGTGTTCCCAGCTGATAGCTGGTAGGTTGAAGTCTCCCCCCAGGACAAGAGCCAGCGATCGTGAGATTTCTCCCACCTGCTCACAGAATATTTCATCTGCCTCTCCCTCCCGGTTGGGCAGTCTATACCAGACCGTGATATCAGCCTTGTTGGCCCTCCCCCTGATTCTTACCCATAAACGCTCAACCCCAGTGTTACCATCATTAAGTTCTCGATGCTCCTAACACTCCCCAACATACAGGGCCACCCCACCTCCTCTCCTTCCTTGCCTGTCCCTTCCGAAGGGTTTGCAGCCATCTAATGCAGCGCTCCAGTCGTGCCAGTCAGCCCACCACGTTTCCCTGATGGCGACTACATCATAGCTGTCCTGCTGCCCAGTGGCTTCCAGCTCCAGGGAGCCAGGGAGTCACTGGGGAGACACGCCTGCTTCGCCGGGCAGCAACATGTTCCCACAGCCCCCTGTCCTCTGAGTTACCTTCTTCGGCTAAGCAGAGGGAGGACGGGGAATCTGCTGTCCCCCCCATCTGGTCAGCAGCCCCCCTGGGAGCTGCTGGCTCTGGTGGGCGGCCTGCGCTCTCCCAGCCTTTCCCCAGCTCCGGAAAAGCCCCTTTTTTGCCTTTTTTCGCCACCAAGCCCCGCTCCCTCGCGGACGCACCTGCCCCGAAGCTGTCCCTCGGCGAGAGAGAATTCGCCAGAAGACACAGAGGGCCCTTCAGCGCTAGTTCCTGATCACGTCGCAGGGATACGCGGGGGGAACAGCGCCGCGTCCGGTGAGGGAACCCCCCAGCGCCACCATCGGCCGCCGCTGTGGGCTGTGCCGGGCCGGTCCCGGGGCCAGGGCCTGCGGCGGGGCTGCGCCCGGCTGTGGGGCGGCCGAGGGCCCGGTGCCGTGGCCTGTGCTCCAGAGCCCTCACCAGCTCCCTTGCCCTTCTCTGGACGCACAGAACGGTGTGAGAAATAAGTTCCGCTCCGAATGAAAGAGGCTCAGGCAGAATCCCCCGTGAAGCACATTTTCATTCACGTTCTTGCAAGAGCGGGTGACCTCGCCAAGCAGGCACACTTTCAGTTCTTGAAACACACCTTTTTCTTTCCTAATCCCGGCCGAATTTTTCCCTCCCTTCTTTCCCATTGGTTGGGTACTCCACGGTTCAGTCTGTCCGAGGCGCCTAAAAGTCTTCCCGGATGTCCTGCCTCTGTTTGCTTCTCTTTATGCTACACCTAAAGGGATTATCCGACTAGTTTATTTCTTTCCTTTTTGGTAAAACAGTTGCTCAATGTCATTAGCCCTGGTGAAATGGTTGACCACCCTTCTAGACGCTAATCCAGGATGAACCAGTTTGTCCTTTTGTCTGTGTGACAAGAGATGTTCTACAAGCCTTTGCGGGAGCCTCTTGGTCTTAGTCATTCCCTTATCGTGTCACCTCTGACGGAAACGGCTTTTCTCCTCTGCAAAAGCAATCCCTGCCTTTCTTACAATGGGAAGTGGGAAAGTGAGGAAACTCGTGGTGTGAGAGAAAGGCGGTTTAAGAAGCAAAGCAAAAGCCGCACGCACAAGCAAAGCCAAACAAGGAACCCGTTGGCTGCTTCCCATTGCAGGCGGGGGTTCAGCCATCTCCAGGAAAGCCGGGCTGCGGCAGCGTGACGGTGACTTGGGAAGACAAACGCCATCGCGCTGAACATCCCCCCTTCCTTCTTCTTTCCCTGGCTTTATATACTAAGCGTGACATCAAATGGCATGGAATGTCCCTTTGGTCAGTCGGGGGCAGCTGTCCTGGCTGTGTCCCCTCCCAACTCCGTATGCCCCCCAGGCCACTGTCGGTCGGGCAGTGTGAGGAGCAGAAAAGGCCTTGAGAGCTCAGCAACAGCTAAAAACACCAGTGCGCTACCAACACTGTTTTCATCCCAAATCCAAAACACAGCGCTACACCATCTGCTCGCAAGGAAGTCATCCCCACCAAATCCAGCCAAAACCATGACACCCCAGGGCCTTGGGAGGGAGCAACTGGGGCTGGGGGCAGACACGCACATGGATGCAGATGCAGGTGCAGATATGGACAAGGACAGAGACACAGGAGCAGGCAGGAGCAGCCCCGCAAGGCCAGGCAGGAGCAGCCTGGGGAAGAGCAGACACAAGAGGGAAGGTTGAGCACAGGCCAGAAAGGGAAGGGGGAGGAGGGTCAGCAAGGGACAGAAGGGGAGGCGCGGGCATCCCTGAGAAGACGCACCTTTGACTCGATCCCTTCCAGGCAAAATGCTTTCAGAGGCTACACACATTCGCCTTCGGGGCCCACATGGAAGCGAGGGAGCACGAATCTGAGGCCTGTGCACCCCAAAGGGAGAGAAGGAGATGTTCAGCAAAGGGACAGGAGGAATTGGAATTACCCCTTCAGGGGTCTCACGCCATCCCAAAACCTCCCATGAACTCAGCAGCGCCCCGAGCTGCTGCCACTGCTCACGGCGGTGATGACCAGCTCCAGCCTCCGTCCTCTTGGCACCCTCCCTGCAGGTATTGATGTGCATGGAGGAGATCCCCCTGAGCCGCCTCTTCTCCAGGCTGAGCAGTCCCAGCCCTGCCCAGACTTGGCACTTGAACTTCAAGAGCGGAGACCATTTCACTGTTTAGCTAGAGCGAAGGCCAAAAAGTTAAAGGGTGTGTCCTGTGCTTGTACCGTGATTGGTTTTCACTCATTGGGGTTGTTTGGGGTTTTTTTTTTAGGTTAGGCTATAGTTTAGACCCCAGAGCTTGTCTGACCCTGACAGCTTGAGTACAGAGGCACAGAAAGGACTGTTGGGTTTGAATGTGAAGAAGCAAACGTTCATCCGTTTGCTTGGAAGCCTGTGCTGTTGGGAATGGCAAGAAATCTGCCCACACCTTTCTTCGTCTGGGTTTGGCTCAACACCCAGAAGAGAAGTGAAAAACTGTCTTCTCAGCGGAAGACGACAGCGAACCTGAGCAGAGCCCCTGGGCTCACCTACCTGATGTCTGTCGGAGACGTGTCTCCCATTGGTCAGACGACAGGGACAGATCTAACGCTGCCTTGGTCTGTAAAAAATGGAATTGGGCCATGCACTCGGGATCCCTCTGGAAAAGCAGAACCAGCACCTTCTACGGCCAGACCTCAAGGGAGGACACACTGGAGTGGCAAAGTGCACTGTGGTACCTCAGGAAATTTGGCAAGTAGCTGGAGCGCCTTGAGAGCAAGTTATGGAATCCTTACAATACTGGCTTTACCCGAAAATTTCACGTGACTATGAGAGGTCTTTTTTCACACCTGGGCGAGGGTAACAGTCGCCTAGTGTCCCTGAGCATCGAGGACCTGGGATTAGACTGCTTGATCTGGGAAAATGTGACGAGGGCTCAGTTTCTCAAGAACTTCTCTACCTTCCTGAAAAGAATGAGCAAACGGCTTGATTCTCTCAACCTTAAAGGAGCCAGAGTAACCTTGGAAGAAGGCTGTGAGCTTCTGCATTCTCTCAGCTGCTTGACAAATGAGATCTCTCTGTCTGAAATCAGTATCGAGAATTTCTTCAGCCTCCGCCTTCCTGTCTTCAGCAGCGCCTTGTTCCACCAAACTATGGCCCAGTTCCACAGCCTGGTCGTCCTGACTTTCAATTACGACTGCATCTCTGACGAGCTGATCAACACCCCGCGGGAGCAGGGCGCTCATTCCCTGCGCACCTTGAATATCAAATGTCATATCCACAACCCTCATGGGCAAGTGGTCGGGGGAACGTCGTGGGCCAACTTGGCCAAGAGAGCCCCAAAACTGAGCGTGAACTTTTTCTTTGAAAGAGTCACGAAGCACGATCGCCTAGCCAGGATCCTGCTAGCGGAGATGCCAGCCAGCAGCACAAGAGTCTGCGGAGCTACAGTTTCAGAGACCCAGGCTGGAGAATGAGACGCACCCTCCCCAACCTCCTCCCAGCCTCCTGGCGTGTTCTGCAGCTACGGGACCCAAGAGCGACATCTCACCGCGGTATCACAAAGCTCAGCAAAGTAACCCTACAGGCCTTCTGCATAGCAGCGGTCAGCAGTAGGAATTCCCGACCGCTTCAGTGTTATGTCCAGAGGGTAATTTTCATAAGCGAGCCACTGCGGTGTTCCGCTCTAGTCTGGTTGAGGTCGTTCTCCTTGTCCAGTTGCGATGCCCGTTAGGCCAGTCTTCACTGTCAGGCTGATGTCAGGTTCCCCGCATAAAAAGCTAAAACACCCAAAATGCTGGTGCTGGAATGTCAGCTGTGAGCAAAAAGAGTTTTTCAGGCAGGAAAACCTCAATTTTCTGGAAAAGCTTTAGGCTTGTTCTAGTTAGACACGTTCACGTTTAGTAACTGGTAACTTGCTTATCCTGTCAGATTTTTCTGAACCCCACGCTTTTGCAGGGAAATCTGCGTATGAGGCGAAGAGTGCGTGCACCCTGTTTCCTTGCAGAGCTGTAGCGCCTGCGTCAGCCTGCACTCGTGGTTCTGCTCCCTTTTGGCAATACACAAACGTCTACAGCAGCTGTAAATTAACTGGTGCCCATGTCACAGCCCTTTGGTGTCACGCAGGACGTGCCACCAAAGGTGTGCAACAGCCTTGACCCGTGTCAGTGAGCAGCAGGTCTTTCTTTGCACGCCCGAGGGAAGCACACGGCCTGATGGTTGCTGTGAAATGTGCTTAACTGATTCGTGTCAGTGTGGAACAGTTCTGGGGCCACAGGGTGAAGGGTGACCTTTGACTGTTTTGTCTGTATGGCCCAGACGGGACGGTGTGTGGATGGTTCTGTGTTTTGCAGGAGCCACCTGGTGAACATTCTGGAATACCAGGTGTTGCGTGAAAAGAGGGGCTAAATGGTTTTGGCAGAAGATAAACCCCCTTGCGTTCTAACACTCCTCACCAAGGTGGGAGGCCAGGTGCGGCTAGGTTTAAATTCTGAGTGATGCCCAATTCAGCACTATCAGTCCAATCGCGTTTAATATGTCTTAAACTATTACGATTTGGATACACTAATAGTGGACTGCACCTGCAGTCTAGTCGTGCTCCTGAACTAGCACGGCCACTCTCGAGTCTGTGGTCGCGTTCAGTGAGAAACCGAAACGACCGGCTACTTAAACAGTGCAGTTTATTCAAACAACAGATGTACAGGTTCTTAGGATTGCCGGTGATAAATACACTGTCTGCAAAGCACGTGCAAATAAAGATACTGTTAAGTGTACAAAACGCGCGACAAAATTATAAACGATACAGCCTGGCTATAAATGTAGGATAGAGGTTCTCTAGAGAAATTTCTAAGTCCTCGAGAAAGCGCTCGGTATAATCGAAGTCTTACCCAAAGGCCTCCCTATGGGGGGGAAGAAAGGCTCAGCCCGTCGACCGATCCCGGAAATTGGCAATGGAATTCTTCGCGATGGTGTCTTCCCTGGCATCCCCTCTCTCTCGGGCTAATTTTATACTATTTTTTATCTTCAAAGTGGAGGTTGAGTGACTTTAGTCATATGTACTTTTATTATGATTAATGTACTCAAGGAGGAGTGTTTGCACCCCCAGGAGGGGGGGCGAATAGCTTCCGGGATGGGGGTGTGTTTTGGTACATTGTAGTGAGCAAAGTTCGCACAAAGGACAGCATTTCATCAACATTTGACGAAATGTTGGCTTGGGTAGCGTGTAGGCCGCTTATCTATTCCGTAGTACCATCTCGTTCCCATATCTGCTGTTTGTCACAAGACAAGGCCACGGAACAAGCGCGTTTCGTCCCCTCCCTCGTATAAACAACCTTGTACAGGGAATCACAGACATTGCATTTTCGCATGCTGGCTGCGGCTGTATTCTACCTCAGAAGCCTCTTGATTTTATGACTTTCCTTAATGTGTGAACGATGCTGTACTTTTGTATTCTTGGCCAATTTAGTAATTATTCCACACCAGGTTAAACCGGTCCTGTTGCTATCTGCACAGTGACATATAACGGGGGGACACGCCCATTTTTGGCAAGGGCCAACCATTTTTGAGACAGTTATGAATATGTATCAGTATAGGCGATATAAACCAAAAATAGGATCTGTAAGGTGTGTGTCTTGGTTGAGCAGAGACTCCCGGCACACCCAGCGCTGTTTGCTTGCCTTTATTCATTTAATAAATTATAAATTCTAATTGGAATCCTGTTTGCGATTAAATCATTTATCACAGTTGCTGACAGCGCTCTTTAAGTTCTGTTGCTGCAGAGCTTCCAATGAACAGCCGGGATCTGCAAAGCTTTCTAGAAATTGTCTTTGGATCTATTCTCGTACCTGGGATAATTTCCAATATGTCAAATAAGATCATGGCATGAGCTGAGGGTGCAGCATCTTCTAATGGTAATAGAAGTTGTCTGTCTCTCAGGATGGGGTGCAATGCCCAAGGGCCCCCCATCTCCAGGGGGAGTTGGGATTACTGTAGCATATACTGTTGTCATTACGCAAAAGTGATTCTCTGCTCCTGTCAAGGGACAAAATTGATCTGCTGACAGTCACAGGGATAGAGAAAATACTGTCTTTTTTATTGGTTCAGAAGAGGGGCACCCCCGGGCTTCCCGGCCCCACACTTCCCAGCCACTAGGGGAAATTGCTGAAGCAGACGCGGCAGAGCCGGCAGCAGCGTCTCCACCAGTCCTTCAGGCAGTGCCAGAGCCGGGTGCAGCACTGACACAGGCACCGTCCTAGCGGGCACAGCCCTGGGGACACCTGGTCACACTCCCTGTCCACGGGCTCGTCGCGCTGCTGCCTCTCCTCCTCCATGGACTTGGAAGCGGGCAAGAGGTCCAAGTAGAGCTCCCTGTCATCCGTGGCCTTGGCTGGGGGGATGCTGGGGGGTGGCTGAACGTTTATGGGGCTCTGTGCCCTGTCCTTCCTCTCTTCCGCATGCATGGGGGTGCTCCTGCCTGAGCCTGGGGGGCTGCTGGTGCTTGGCCCCATGGACTTATTCTCGCCTGACCCCATGGTGCTGTTTCCCTTCACTTGCGCCAGGCTCCCCCTGCCGAGCTCCACAGGGCTGCTCCTCTCCTTCTCCTTCACACTTCTCTCTGGTCCCGTGTCCTTCTTGTCCATGTCCCCATCTTGAGCCTTATCTGTGTTTGCATCCACCCACGGCCGCTTCGCTTCCACGTGCTGGGGCTTCACTGTGGCCCCCAGCTGCTCCTGCGCCTCCATCCTGCCCAGGGGATGGAAGAGCTGCCGGGGGAGGTTCCGATCACAGGCCCCCGCTGCCCCTTGCCATTGGGCCTGCAGCACCTTCAGCATCTCATAGCACTGCCTGGACATCTCCTGGGTGGACTCGAAAGAGCGGAGGAGCCCCATGACCAGCTCCCCTTGGTCCGTGGCCATGGCTGGGGGGCTGCAGGCTGAAGGCAGAGGGCTCTGCGCCCTGTCCCTGCTTTCCCTGGGGACCGGCTCCTGTTTGGTCCTTGTTGACAGTTCCAGTGGGGGCTCCTGGCAGAGGGCTGGCCCTGGCTCCTGCACCCTCCCGTTGACAGCCCTGGGGGGACGGCGCGGTCTTGACTGGTTGAGCGCTGCCAGCTCCGCCATCGCACCAGGCCAGGGCTCCGGGAAGAAGTAGGGGGAGCTGAAGGGAGAGGAGCCTCTGTCTGTCACGGAATCCGTGGTGGCCAGCGGGGCCCGTGGGGAGCGATGCTTCCTGCCCGAGGCCTCCACACTCGCCCTGCAGAGGAGGAGAAAGAGACCCCGCTGCACCCCGGACCCCAGCGGGACCCGCGGGCAGCACCCCCCTCGGCTGGCGGTCAGGGCTGCCCAGCGCAGGGGCAGGGGCAGGGCACGCAGTGAGGGTCTGGGGCAGCATCTGGGGTCTCCCCCACACTCACCGCTTCTTCTTCTCAGGCCTGGATTTCTCCACTCCTCCATCCACTGGCCGAGAAGCTGCGAAGGGAGGAAACAGATTGAGCAGCCGGCAGCCCCCGGCACAGCCCCGGCTCAGGGCTGCCGTGGGGTGTCGGCCGTTTGCAGGGTGCTCGGTGCTGGGGCCACTCACCGCTCTGCTTCTCTGGCTGGGCTCTTGTCTTGCTCGTCTGACGCGTCTTCTTCTTCTTCTTCCACCACTTCTGCAAGGTCCCCAGGAGCTGGGTGAGACGGCAGCATCTCCCAGTCCCACATCACAGCCCCCCACGGCACCCCACATCAACCCACGCCATCCCTCGCCACCCTACCTCATGCCACCCCATGCCATCCCTCGCCACCCCACGCCACGGCACAGTGTGGTGCAGCACAGTGTGGTGCAGCTGTCACCTACCTGAAGCCGCTTGCTCTGCAGCACAGATGACAACACGCTAAGTGCCATCACAATCAGGAGGAGAGGGACCAGGGGAGACACGGCGTCAGAGCGCCCCATGGCACCGACTCCGGTGTGGCTGCGGTGCTCCGAGTCAGTAGCAGAGAACCGCGATGCGGCTCCCCAGTGTCCTCCTGGGTCCCCAGTGACGGGACCCGCAAGACTGCTGGGGTGTCAGAGGCCGAGGCTGCAGTCTGCCGGACAATGCCAGACTGTGGTGCCCAGCATCCGCTGACGGCTCCAGCGGGGACCGCGTCCCCCTTTTATAGTGCGGCAGGGGGGCATGTCCCCGCTTTGTGACATCATGGGGCAGTCAGAGCCCGCCTTTGTGACATCACAGGGCACTCAGAGCCCCCCTTGGTGACACACAGCAGGGGATGAGGAAGAGTAAGACAAGGAGGGCACTTGCCCCAAGCTGCCAACAGGACCATGCCATAGCATGAACATCACATTCAATATAAAGTTTGCTGTGTAGTTCGACTCTCCCTTCATGGCGGCGGTCCATGGAACTCCTTGCCGCGGTGCCGGAGCCCTGAGCCCTTCCCTTCCTCCCAAAGCCGCAGCGCTCACAGTGTCCCCCGTTGGCTGTCCCCTGCTGGGAGTGCACGGCTTCCTGCTGATGGGATGGGCTGGGTGTAGTCCTTGTGTATTTTATATCGTTATTGGGATTGATACTGCTTCTTTCGCATTATTAATGTTAATTATTTAGTTTTATCCTATTAAATCTATTTCTCTTTCAGCCCTCATGTTGCCTTGTTTTTCCCCAATTCCCCTTCCCGGGTGGGGAGGGGTCATCGGGTGAGAGAGTAGTTGTCTAAAGGACAATAAATTGTGGTGGGTTTCTCAAACCATAACAAGAAGGGAGGGAGAAGGAGGAGAGGTAGGAGAGGGAGGAGAGCCCCACTCCTTCAGGGAATGGTTTGGGTGGGAAGGGACCTTAAAGATCACCTCATTCCACCCCCTGCCCTGGGCAGGGACACCTCCCACCAGCCCAGCTTGCTCCAAGCCCCGGCCAACCTGGCCTTCAACCCCTCCAGGGATGGGGTAGCCACAGCTTCTCTGGGCAACCTGGGCCAGGGGCTCACCACCCTCCCAGCCAAGAATTTCTGCCCCAGATCTCAGCTCAATCTCCCCTCTTGCAGGGGAAAACCCTTCCCGCTCGTCCCATGGCTCCCCGCCCTCATCCAGAGTCCCACCCCGACTTTCCTGGAGCCCCTTGAGGGACTGGAAGGGGCTCCAAGATCTCCACGGAGCCTTCACTTCCCCAGGATGAACTTTTCACAGACTCACGGAATTTCAGAGTTGGAAGGGACCTCTAGAGATCATCCGTCCAACTCCCCTGCTAAAGCAGGATTGCCTAGAGCACATCCCTCAGGACTGCATCCAGGCGGGTCTTGAAAGTCTCCAGGGAAGGGGACTGCCACAACCTCCCTGGGCAGCCTCTTCCAGTGCTCTCTCACCCTCACCGTAAAGAAGTTTTTCCACATATTTGATCGGAACTTCCTATGTTCCAGCTTGGGCCCATTACCCCTCGTCCTGTTACTGGGAACCACTGAAAAGAGTCTGGCTCCATCCTCCTTCAGCCCACCCTTTAGATACTTGTAAACATTAATAAGGTCTCCCCTCAGCCTTCTCTTCTCCAGGCTAAAGAGTCCCAGCTCTCTCAGCCTTTCCTCATAAGGGAGATGCTCCAATCCCTCCGTCATCTCAGCTGCCCTTCGCTGGGCTCTCTCCAGTAGCTCCCTGTCTCTCTTGAACTGGGGAGCCCAGAGCTGGACACAGTACTCCAGTTGTGGCCTCACCAGTGCAGAGTAGAGGGGGAGAATGACCTCCCTTGACCTGCTGGCCACACTCTTCCCTATACAGCCCACAATTCCGTTGGCCTCCTTGGCGACAAGGGCACATTGCTTGCTCATGGATAATCTACTGTCTACCAAGACCCCCAGATCCTTTTCTTCAGAGCTGCTTCCCAGCAGGTCCACCCCTAACCTGTACTGGTGCCTGACATTCTTCCTCCCCAGGTGCAGGACCCTACCCTTGTCCTTGATGACCCTCATTAGGTTCTTCTCTGCCCAGCTCTCCAGCCTGTCCAGGTCACGCTGGATGGCAGCACGGCCCGCTGGGGTGTCAGCCACCCCTCCCAGTTTGGTATCATCAGCGAACTTGCTGAGGATACACTCTGTCCCCTCGTCCAGGTCGTTGATGAATAAGTTAAACAACACTGGTCCACGGATTGACCCCTGGGGGACACCACTGGTTACAGGCCTCCAACTCGACCCGGCTCCATTAATCACAACCCTCTGAGTCCTGTCGCACAGCCGGCTCTCAATCCACCTCACTGTCCCCTCGTCTCGTCCACAAGTCCTCAGTTTCCTAAGGAGGATGTTATGACAGTGTCAAAAGCCTTGCTGAAGCCAAGGTAGGTGACATCACAAACCACAGAACGGTTCGGGTTGGGAGGGACCTTAAAGATCATCCAGTTCCTCCCACTAGACCAGGCTGCTCAAAGCCCCATCCAGCCTGGCCTTGAACCCCTCCAGGGATGGGGCACTGACAACTTCCCTGGGCAGCCTGTTCCAGTGCCTCACCACCCTTACAGTAAAGAATTTCTTCCTGACAGCCAAGCTAAATCTGCCCTCCTTCCGTTTGAGGCCGTTACCCCGTCTCCTATCATTACACTCCCTGATCCACAGTCCCTCCCCATCCTTCCTGTAGGCCCCTTTAGGGACTGGAAGGCCGCCATAAGGTCTCCCCGGAGCCTGCTCTTCTCCAGGCTGAGCAACCCCAACTCTCTGCTGCCCTGCCCTCTCCCTGAGGCTCCGCAGCCTTTCTGCTTCCCCTTTTACCTCTGCCACCAGGCCGAGTGGATCGTCCGCCTGGTCGCACCTCACGCACCTGCGATCCCTGCTACCGCCCGCTAGCCCTGAGAGGTGAAGGCGCTCCCTGCAGCCAGAGGCCGGGGGGGCTGCAGGCGGCCAGGGGAGCTCTGGCTGTGTGGCCGCGTCTCCTCTGGAAAGTGCGGAAGACGCAGGAGGCTGCGCCTTTCGGGTACAGGCCATGCCTCAGCTCCCCCGCCTCGCCTTCCCTCAGCTTCCCGCGCAAACTGAACTCCCGCGCGAAATCCCGCGTGAACTGAACTCCGGCGCGAACTCAACTCTCGCGTGAACTCCCGCGCCGTCTCTGCTCGCCCCGCTCCCGCTCGCCGCCCTCCCCGGGGCCGCCTTTGACTGGGGTGGGGTCTGGCCGCGGTGGCTGCGGGCCCCGCCAGTCGCCCTCGCGCCAGCTGCGGGCGAGGTGCGGTTCTCCGCCGCTGCCCGGGCTTGTTCCGGCCTCAGCAAAACCCGCCTGGGTGATGCTGCCTCTGAGGGAGCCGGGAGAGACCTGGTACCCGCCCCCCCCGGCACTGCCTGGGGTCACCCGCAGCCCCCGCCCTCTCTCCCCAGGTTTGGCTGAGCCCGTCCCTCCCGGACAGGGGGGTGAGATGGGGCTGGGACCCCCCTGCCGCTGCCGGCACCTGGCTGTGCCTGGGGGCCCTGCTGGGACCCCCCTGCTGGGAGCGGAGTCGGCGCAGGGCTGGGGGCTCGGTGGGACCCCCGTCCCCGCTGCCCTGCCCTTTCCATGCTGCCTGGCCCCTTTCCCTTCCTCCTCGCCCCAGGGCTCCCCGCGGGGACAGCGGCTCCTTCCCGTCGCTGTGTCCCTCCAGCCGGGTCCCTGCACTCAGCCGGGGGCGATGCTGCTGGCCCCCCCGCACTCCCCTCGCTACGGCCATCCCTGCTGGCAGCGTGTGTGCGCCATCCCAGCCAGCCCGAGGAAGGGAAGGGCTCAGGGCTCCGGCACCGCGGCAAGGAGTTCTCTGGACCGCCGCCATCAAGGGAGAGTCGAACTACACAGCAAACTTAATTTATATTGAATGTGATGTTCATGCTATGAAATAGTCCTGTTGGCAGCTTGGGGCAAGTGCCCTCCTGTGGTTTGGTACTGGGAGGTGCTGCCATCTCACCCAGCTCCTGGGGACCTTGCAGAAGTGGTGGAAGAAGAAGAAGGAGACGCGGCAGACGAGCAAGACAAGAGCCCGGCCAGAGAAGCAGAGCGGGGAGTGGCCCCAGCACCGAGCACCCTGCAAACGGCCGACACCCCACGGCAGCCCTGCGCCGGGGCTGTGCCGGGGGCTGCCGGCTGCTCAATCTGTCTCCTCCCTCCGCAGCTTCTCGGCCAGTGGATGGAGGAGTGGAGAAATCCAGGCCTGAGCAGGAGAAGCGGTGAGTGTGGGGGAGACCCCAGATGCTGCCCCAGACCCTCACCGCGTGCCCTGCCCCTGCCCCTGCGCTGGGCAGCCCTGACCGCCAGCCGAGGGGGCTGCTGCCCGCGGGTCCCGCTGGGGTCCGGGGTGCAGCGGGGTCTCTTTCTCCTCCTCTGCAGGGCGAGTGCGGAGGCCTCGGGCAGGAAGCATCACTCCCCATGGGCCCCGCTGGCCACCATGGATTCCATGACAGATGGAGGCTCCTCTTCCTTCAGCTCCCTCTGCTCCTTCCCGGAGCGCTGGCCTGGTGCGATGGCGGAGCTGGCAGCGCTCAACCGCTCAGGACCGCACCGTCCCCCCAGGGCTGTCAACGGGAGGGTGGAGGAGCCAGGGCCAGCCCTCTGCCAGGAGCCCCGACTGGAACTGCCAACAAGGACCAAAGAAGAGCCGGTCCCCAGGGAAAGCAGGGACAGGGCGCAGAGCCCTGTGGACACGCAGCCTTTGTCCTGCAGCCCCCCCAGCCATGGCCACGGACCAAGGGGAGCTGGTCATGGGGCTCCTCCGCTCTTTGGAGTCCACCCAGGAGATGGCCAGGCATCCTCCTTGGAGGAGGAGAAGAGGCCGCAGCGCGGCGAGCCCGTGGACAGGGAGTGTGACCAGGTGTCCCCAGGGCTGTGCCCGCTAAGACAGTGCCTGTGTCAGTGCTGCACCCGGCTCTGGCACCGCCTGAAGGACTGCTGGAGACACTGCTGCCAGCCCTGCCGTGTCTGCTTCAGCAATTTCCTCTAATGGCTGGGAAGTGTGGGGCCGGGAAGCCCCTGGGGTGCCCCTCTTCTGAACCAATAAAAACTGGATCTCAAGGCGCTCCGGCTACTTGCCAAATTTCCTGAGGTACCACAGTGCACTTTGCCACTCCAATGTGTCCTCCCTTGAGGGCCGGCCGTAGAAGGTGCTGGTTCTGCTTTTCCAGAGGGATCCCGAGTGCATGGCCCAATTCCATTTTTTACAGACCAAGGCAGCGTTAGATCTGTCCCTGTCGTCTGACCAATGGAAGACACGTCTCCAACAGACATCAGGTAGGTGAGCCCAGGGGCTCTGCTCAGGTTCGCTGTCGTCTTCCGCTGAGAAGACGTTTTTTCACTTCTCTTCTGGGTGTTGAGCCAAACCTAGAGGAAGACTCTCTCAAGCAGGCTCCTGAAAAGTCCAAAGTCTGCCCTCCGAAAATCCATGGTGGCAGTTCTGCTGACGCCCTTCCTTGCTTCTCTAAGAATCAAAAACTCCATCATTTCATGGTCACTGTGCCCAAGACGGCCTCCAACATCACATCCCCCACAAGTCCTTCTCTGTTCACAAACGGCAGGTCCAGCAGGGCTCCTTCCCTAGTCGGTTCCCTCACCGGCTCTGTCAGGAATTTATCCCCACCCAACCCAGAAACCTCCAAGACTGTTCCCTCTCAGCTCTATTGTGTTCCCAGCTGATAGCTGGTAGGTTGAAGTCTTCCCCCAGGACAAGGGCCAGCGATCGTGAGATTTCTCCCACCTGCTCACAGAATATTTCATCTGCCTCTCCCTCCCGGTTGGGCAGTCTATACCAGATCGTGATTATCAGCCTTGTTGGCCCTCCCCCTGATTCTTACCCATAAACGCTCAACCCCAGTGTTACCATCATTAAGTTCTCGATGTTCCTAACACTCCCCAACATACAGGGCCACCCCACCTCCTCTCCTTCCTTGCCTGTCCCTTCCGAAGGGTTTGCAGCCATCTAATGCAGCGCTCCAGTCGTGCCAGTCAGCCCACCACGTTTCCCTGATGGCGACTACATCATAGCTGTCCTGCTGCACAATGGCTTCCAGCTCCAGGGAGCCAGGGAGTCACTGGGGAGACACGCCTGCTTCGCCGGGGAGCAACATGTTCCCACAGCCCCCTGTCCTCTGAGTTACCTTCTTCGGCTAAGCAGAGGGAGGACGGGGAATCTGCTGTCCCCCCCATCTGGTCAGCAGCCCCCCTGGGAGCTGCTGGCTCTGGTGGGCGGCCTGCGCTCTCCCAGCCTTTCCCCAGCTCCGGAAAAGCCCCTTTTTTGCCTTTTTTTGCCACCAACCCCCGCTCCCTCGCGGACGCACCTGCCCGAAGCTGTCCCTCGGCGAGAGAGAATTCGCCAGAAGACACAGAGGGCCCTTCAGCGCTAGTTCCTGATCACGTCGCAGGGATACGCGGGGGGAACAGCGCCGCGTCCGGTGAGGGAACCCCCCAGCGCTGCCATCGGCCGCTGCTGTGGGCCGTGCCAGGCCGGTCCCGGGGCCAGGGCCTGCGGCGGGGCTGCGCCCGGCTGTGGGGCGGCCGAGGGCCCGGCGCCGTGGCCTGTGCTCCAGAGCCCTCACCAGCTCCCTTGCCCTTCTCTGGACGCACAGAACGGTGTGAGAAATAAGTTCCGCTCCGAATGAAAGAGGCTCAGGCAGAATCCTCTGTGAAGCACATTTTCATTCACGTTCTTGCAAGAGCGGGTGACCTCGCCAAGCAGGCACACTTTCAGTTCTTGAAACACACCTTTTTCTTTCCTAATCCCGGCCGAATTTTTCCCTCCCCTCTTTCCCATTGGTTGGGTACTCCAGGGTTCAGTCTGTCCGAGGCGCCTAAAAGTCTTCCCGGATGTCCTGCCTCTGTTTGCTTCTCTTTATGCTACACCTAAAGGGATTATCCGACTAGTTTATTTCTTTCCTTTTTGGTAAAACAGTTGCTCAATGTCATTAGCCCTGGTGAAATGGTTGACCACCCCTCTAGACGCTAATCCAGGATGAACCGGTTTGTCCTTTTGTCTGTGTGACAAGAGATGGTTCTACAAGCCTTTGCGGGAGCCTCTTGGTCTTAGTCATTCCCTTATCGTGTCACCTCTGACAGAAACGGCTTTTCTCCTCTGCAAAAGCAATCCCTGCCTTTCTTACAATGGGAAGTGGGAAAGTGAGGAAACTCGTGGTGTGAGAGAAAGGCGGTTTAAGAAGCAAAGCAAAAGCCGCACGCACAAGCAAAGCCAAACAAGGAACCCGTTGGCTGCTTCCCATTGCAGGCGGGGCTTCAGCCGTCTCCAGGAAAGCCGGGCTGCGGCAGCGTGACGGTGACTTGGGAAGACAAACGCCATCACTCTGAACATCCCCCCTTCCTTCTTCTTTCCCTGGCTTTATATACTGAGCGTGACATCAAATGGCATGGAATGTCCCTTTGGTCAGTCGGGGGCAGCTGTCCTGGCTGTGTCCCCTCCCAACTCCGTGTGCCCTCCAGGCCACTGTCGGTCGGGCAGTGTGAGGAGCAGAAAAGGCCTTGAGAGCTCAGCAACAGCTAAAAACACCAGTGCGCTACCAACACTGTTTTCATCCCAAATCCAAAACACAGCGCTACACCATCTGCTCGCAAGGAAGTCATCCCCACCAAATCCAGCCAAAACCATTGTGGAGGAATGGCTGAGTGAGAAGGGACATGATCTGATTGCGATGAACAATCTAGCCTCTGATATGAGCCTCAAGGAGAAGCCTTAGTTACAGGCTTGTATGTGACTGCGAGCTCTCCTTGAAGTCCTGTAAATAGTAGAAGTAACAAAACCGTAAACAAAGATAAGCAGAACCACATCTGTGGAGAGGGGGAGAAGCTGTCTTGTGTAGCGATGGGTGGGCACAAGAAGTGCGCCAACGAACTCTTGAGAAGTGTACTAACGAACTCTCGAGAAGTGTACCAACGAACTTTCAAAATGTGTGCCAACGAACTTTCAAAATGTGTGCCAATGAACTGTCTTTAGCTACATAAACATAGGTTGTAAACCAATCACTTTTGCTAGCGTGTCTTTCACTGTCTGTCTATATATATGCTGTGAAAACTTGAATAAAGGGAGAACGATCATACTCATATTGAGATTTCATCGTTACTCCGGGTCCGGCTCCCACTCCGACACACGCCGACAAACCATGACACCCCAGTGCCTTGGGAGGGAGCAACTGGGGCTGGGGGCAGACACGCACATGGATGCAGATGCAGATGCAGATATGGACAAGGGCAGAGACACAGGAGCAGGCAGGAGCAGCCCCGCAAGGCCAGGCAGGAGCAGCCTGGGGAAGAGCAGACACAAGAGGGAAGGTTGAGCACAGGCCAGAAAGGGAAGGGGGAGGAGGGTCAGCAAGGGACAGAAGGGGAGGCACGGGCATCCCTGAGAAGACACACCTTTGACTCGATCCCTTCCAGGCAAAATGCTTTCAGAGGCTACACACATTCGCCTTCGGGGCCCACATAAAAGTGAGGGAGCACGAATCTGAGGCCTGTGCACCCCAAAGGGAGAGAAGGAGATGTTCAGCAAAGGGACAGGAGGAATTGGAATTACCCCTTCAGGGGTCTCCCGCCATCCCAAAACCTCCCATGAACTCAGCAGCGCCCCGAGCTGCTGCCACTGCTCACGGCGGTGATGACCAGCTCCAGCCTCCGTCCTCTTGGCACCCTCCCTGCAGGTATTGATGTGCATGGAGGAGATCCCCCTGAGCCGCCTCTTCTCCAGGCTGAGCAGTCCCAGCCCTGCCCAGACTTGGCACTTGAACTTCAAGAGCGGAGACCATTTCCCTGTTTAGCTCGAGCGAAGGCCAAAAAGTTAAAGGATGTGTCCTGTGCTTGTACCGTGATTGGTTTTCACTCATTGGGGATTTTTTGGGGTTTTTTTTTTTAGGTTAGGCTATAGTTTAGACCCCAGAGCTTGTCTGACCCTGACAGCTTGAGTACAGAGGCAAAGAAAGGACTATTGGGTTTGAATGTGAAGAAGCAAACGTTCATCCGTTTGCTTGGAAGCCTGTGCTGTTGGGAATGGCAAGAAATCTGCCCACACCTTTCTTAGTCTGGGTTTGGCTCAACACCCAGAAGAGAAGTGAAAAAACGTCTTCTCAGCGGAAGACGACAGCGAACCTGAGCAGAGCCCCTGGGCTCACCTACCTGATGTCTGTCGGAGACGTGTCTCCCATTGGTCAGACGACAGGGACAGATCTAACGCTGCCTTGGTCTGTAAAAAATGGAATTGGG
Source organism: Sterna hirundo (assembly GCA_009819605.1). Lineage (NCBI taxonomy): Eukaryota > Metazoa > Chordata > Aves > Charadriiformes > Laridae > Sterna > Sterna hirundo. The sequence goes on along the minus strand of CM020437.1, from coordinate 220,089,130 downwards.
CCATGCACTCGGGATCCCTCTGGAAAAGCAGAACCAGCACCTTCTACGGCCGGCCCTCAAGGGAGGACACATTGGAGTGGCAAAGTGCACTGTGGTACCTCAGGAAATTTGGCAAGTAGCTGGAGCGCCTTGAGAGCAAGTTATGGAATCCTTACAATACTGGCTTTACCCGAAAATTTCACGTGACTATGAGAGGTCTTTTTTCACACCTGGGCGAGGGTAACAGTCGCCTAGTGTCCCTGAGCATCGAGGACCTGGGATTAGACTGCTTGATCTGGGAAAATGTGACGAGGGCTCAGTTTCTCAAGAACTTCTCTACCTTCCTGAAAAGAATGAGCAAACGGCTTGATTCTCTCAACTTAAAAGGAGCCAGAGTAACCTTGGAAGAAGGCTGTGAGCTTCTGCATTCTCTCAGCTGCTTGACAAATGAGATCTCTCTGTCTGAAATCAGTATCGAGAATTTCTTCAGCCTCCGCCTTCCTGTCTTCAGCAGCGCCTTGTTCCACCAAACTATGGCCCAGTTCCACAGCCTGGTCGTCCTGACTTTCAATTACAACTGCATCTCTGACGAGCTGATCAACACCCCGCGGGAGCAGGGCGCTCATTCCCTGCGCACCTTGAATATCAAATGTCATATCCACAACCCTCATGGGCAAGTGGTCGGGGGAACGTCGTGGGCCAACTTGGCCAAGAGAGCCCCAAAACTGAGCGTGAACTTCTTCTTTGAAAGAGTCACGAAGCACGATCGCCTAGCCAGGATCCTGCTAGCGGAGATGCCAGCCAGCAGCACAAGAGTCTGCGGAGCTACAGTTTCAGAGACCCAGGCTGGAGAATGAGACGCACCCTCCCCAACCTCCTCCCAGCCTCCTGGCGTGTTCTGCAGCTATGGGACCCAAGAGCGACATCTCACCGCGGTATCACAAAGCTCAGCAAAGTAACCCTACAGGCCTTCTGCATAGCAGCGGTCAGCAGCAGGAATTCCCGACCGCTTCAGTGTTATGTCCAGAGGGTAATTTTCATAAGCGAGCCACTGCGGTGTTCCGCTCTAGTCTGGTTGAGGTCGTTCTCCTTGTCCAGTTGCGATGCCCGTTATGCCAGTCTTCACTGTCAGGCTGATGTCAGGTTGCCCCCATAAAAAGCTAAAACACCCAAAATGCTGGTGCTGGAATGTCAGCTGTGAGCAAAAAGAGTTTTTGAGGCAGGAAAACCTCAATTTTCTGGAAAAGCTTTAGGCTTGTTCTAGTTAGACACGTTCACGTTTAGTAACTGGTAACTTGCTTATCCTGTCAGATTTTTCTGAACCCCACGCTTTTGCAGGGAAATCTGCGTATGAGGCGAAGAGTGCGTGCACCCTGTTTCCTTGCAGAGCTGTAGCGCCTGCATCAGCCTGCACTCGTGGTTCTGCTCCCTTTTGGCAATACACAAACGTCTACAGCAGCTGTAAATTAACTGGTGCCCATGTCACAGCCCTTTGGTGTCACGCAGGACGTGCCACCAAAGGTGTGCAACAGCCTTGACCCGTGTCAGTGAGCAGCAGGTCTTTCTTTGCACGCCCGAGGGAAGCACACGGCCTGATGGTTGCTGTGAAATGTGCTTAACTGATTCGTGTCAGTGTGGAACAGTTCTGGGGCCACAGGGTGAAGGGTGACCTTTGATTGTTTTGTCTGTATGGCCCAGACGGGACGGTGTGTGGATGGTTCTGTGTTTTGCAGGAGCCACCTGGTGAACATTCTGGAATACCAGGTGTTGCGTGAAAAGAGGGGCTAAATGGTTTTGGTAGAAGATAAACCCCCTTGCGTTCTAACACTCCTCACCAAGGTGGGAGGCCAGGTGCGGCTAGGTTTAAATTCTGAGTGATGCCCAATTCAGCACTATCAGTCCAATCGCGTTTAATATGTCTTAAACTATTACGATTTGGATACACTAATAGTGGACTGCACCTGCAGTCTAGTCGTGCTCCTGAACTAGCACGGCCACTCTCGAGTCTGTGGTCGCGTTCAGTGAGAAACCGAAACGACCGGCTACTTAAACAGTGCAGTTTATTCAAACAACAGATATACAGGTTCTTAGGATTGCTGGTGATAAATACACTGTCTGCAAAGCACGTGCAAATAAAGATACTGTTAAGTGTACAAAACGCGCGACAAAATTATAAACGATACAGCCTGGCTATAAATGTAGGATAGAGGTTCTCTAGAGAAATTTCTAAGTCCTCGAGAAAGCGCTCGGTATAATCGAAGTCTTACCCAAAGGCCTCCCTATGGGGGGGAAGAAAGGCTCAGCCCGTCGACCGATCCCGGAAATTGGCAATGGAATTCTTCGCGATGGTGTCTTCCCTGGCATCCCCTCTCTCTCGGGCTAATTTTATACTATTTTTTATCTTCAAAGTGGAGGTTGAGTGACTTTAGTCATATGTACTTTTATTATGATTAATGTACTCGAGGAGTGTTTGCACCCCCAGGAGGGGGGGCGAATAGCTTCCGGGATGGGGGTGTGTTTTGGTACATTGTAGTGAGCAAAGTTCGCACAAAGGACAGCATTTCATCAACATTTGACGAAATGTTGGCTTGGGTAGCGTGTAGGCCGCTTATCTATTCCGTAGTACCATCTCGTTCCCATATCTGCTGTTTGTCACAAGACAAGGCCACGGAACAAGCGCGTTTCGTCCCCTCCCTCGTATAAACAACCTTGTACAGGGAATCACAGACGTTGCATTTTCGCATGCCAGCTGCGGCTGTATTCTACCTCAGAAGCCTCTTGATTTTATGACTTTCCTTAATGTGTGAACGATGCTGTACTTTTGTATTCTTGGTCAATTTAGTAATTATTCCACACCAGGTTAAACCGGTCCTGTTGCTATCTGCATAGTGACATATAACGGGGGGACACGCCCATTTTTGGCAAGGGCCAACCATTTTTGAGACAGTTGTGAATATGTATCAGTATAGGCGATATAAACCAAAAATGGGATCTGTAAGGCGTGTGTCTTGGTTGAGCAGAGACTCCCGGCACACCCAGCGCTGTTTGCTTGCCTTTATTCATTTAATAAATTATAAATTCTAATTGGAATCCTGTTTGCGATTAAATCATTTATCACAGTTGCTGACAGCGCTCTTTAAGTTCTGTTGCTGCAGAGCTTCCAATGACCAGCCGGGATCTGCAAAGCTTTCTAGAAATTGTCTTTGGATCTATTCTCGTACCTGGGATAATTTCCAATATGTCAAATAAGATCATGGCATGAGCTGAGGGTGCAGCATCTTCTAACGGTAATAGAAGTTGTCTGTCTCTCAGGATGGGGTGCAATGCCCAAGGGCCCCCCCATCTCCACGGGAGAGTTGGGATTACTGTAGCATATACTGTTGTCATTACGCAAAAGTGATTCTCTGCTCCTGTGAAGGGACAAAATTGATCTGCTGACAGTCACAGGGATAGAGAAAATACTGTCTTTTTTATTGGTTCAGAAGAGGGGCACCCCAGGGCTTCCCGGCCCCACACTTCCCAGCCATTAGGAGAAATTGCTGAAGCAGACGCGGCAGAGCCGGCAGCAGCGTCTCCACCAGTCCTTCAGGCAGTGCCAGAGCCGGGTGCAGCACTGACACAGGCACTGTCCTAGCGGGCACAGCCCTGGGGACACCTGGTCACACTCCCTGTCCACGGGCTCGTCGCGCTGCGGCCTCTCCTCCTCCATGGACTTGGAAGCGGACAAGAGGTCCAAGTAGAGCTCCCTGTCATCCGTGGCCTTGGCTGGGGGGCTGCTGGGGGGTGGCTGAACATTTATGGGGCTCTGTGCCCTGTCCTTCCTGTCTTCTGCATCCATGGCGGTGCTCCTGCCTGAGCCTGGGGGGCTGCTGGTGCTTGGCCCCATGGAGTTGTTCTCGCCTGACCCCATGGTGCTGTTTCCCTTCACTTGCGCCAGGCTCCCCCTGCCGAGCTCCACAGGGCTGCTCCTCTCCTTCTCCTTCACACTTCTCTCTGGTCCCGTGTCCTTCTCCTTGTCCATGTCCCCATCTTGAGCCTTATGCGTGTTTGCATCCACCCACGGCCGCTTCGCTTCCACGTGCTGGGGCTTCACTGTGGCCCCCAGCTGCTCCTGCGCCTCCATCCTGCCCAGGGGATGGAAGGGCTGCCGGGGGAGGTTCCGATCACAGGCCCCCGCTGCCCCTTGCCATTGGGCCTGCAGCACCTTCAGCATCTCATAGCACTGCCTGGACATCTCCTGGGTGGACTCGAAAGAGCGGAGGAGCCCCATGACCAGCTCCCCTTGCTCCGTGGCCATGGCTGGGGGGCTGCAGGCTGAAGGCTGCGTGTCCAGAGGGCTCTGCGCCCTGTCCCTGCTTTCCCTGGGGACCGGCTCCTGTTTGGTCCTTGTTGACAGTTCCAGTGGGGGCTCCTGGCAGAGGGCTGGCCCTGGCTCCTCCACCCTCCCGTTGACAGCCCTGGGGTGACGGCATGGTCCTGAGTGGTTGAGCGCTGTCAGCTCCGCCATCGCACCAGGCCAGGGCTCCGGGAAGAAGTAGGGGGAGCTGAAGGGAGAGGAGCCTCTGTCTGTCACGGAATCCGTGGTGGCCAGCGGGGCCCGTGGGGAGCGATGCTTCCTGCCCGAGGCCTCCGCACTCGCCCTGCAGAGGAGGAGAAAGAGACCTCGCTGCACCCCGGACCCCAGCGGGACCCGCGGGCAGCACCCCCCTTGGCTGGCGGTCAGGGCTGCCCAGCGCAGGGGCAGGGGCAGGGCACGCGGTGAGGGTCTGGGGCAGCATCTGGGGTCTCCCCCACACTCACCGCTTCTTCTGCTCAGGCCTGGATTTCTCCACTCCTCCATCCACTGGCCGAGAAGCTGCGGAGGGAGGAGACAGATTGAGCAGCCGGCAGCCCTCGGCACAGCCCCGGCTCAGGGCTGCCGTGGGGTGCCGGCCGTTTGCAGGGTGCTCGGTGCTGGGGCCACTCACCGCTCTGCTTCTCTGGCCGGGCTCTTGTCTTGCTCGTCTGACGCGTCTTCTTCTTCTTCTTCCACCACTTCTGCAAGGTCCCCAGGAGCTGGGTGAGACGGCAGCATCTCCCAGTCCCACACCACAGCCCCCCACGGCATCCCACATCAACCCACGCCATCCCTCGCCACCCTACCTCACGCCACCCCATGCCATCCCTCGCCACCCCACGCCACGGCACAGTGTGGTGCAGCACAGTGTGGTGCAGCTGTCACCTACCTGAAGCCGCTTGCTCTGCAGCACAGATGACAACACGCTAAGTGCCATCACAATCAGGAGGAGAGGGACCAGGGGAGACACGGCGTCAGAGCGCCCCATGGCACCGACTCCGGTGTGGCTGCGGTGCTCCGAGTCAGTAGCAGAGAACCGCGATGCGGCTCCCCAGTGTCCTCCTGGGTCCCCAGTGACGGGACCCGCAAGACTGCTGGGGTGTCAGAGGCCGAGGCTGCAGTCTGCCGGACAATGCCAGACTGCGGTGCCCAGCATCCGCTGACGGCTCCAGCGGGGACCGCGTCCCCCTTTTATAGTGCGGCAGGGGGGCATGTCCCCACTTTGTGACATCATGGGGCAGTCAGAGCCCGCCTTTGTGACATCACAGGGCACTCAGAGCCCCCCTTGGTGACACACAGCAGGGGATGAGGAAGAGTAAGACAAGGAGGGCACTTGCCCCAAGCTGCCAACAGGACCATGCCATAGCATGAACATCACATTCAATATAAAGTTTGCTGTGTAGTTCGACTCTCCCTTGATGGCGGCGGTCCAGGGAACTCCTTGCCGCGGTGCCGGAGCCCTGAGCCCTTCCCTTCCTCCCAAAGCCGCAGCGCTCACAGTGTCCCCCGTTGGCTGTCCCCTGCTGGGAGTGCACGGCTTCCTGCTGATGGGATGGGCTGGGTGTAGTCCTTGTGTATTTTATATCGTTATCGGAATTGATACTGCTTCTTTCGCATTATTAATGTTAATTATTTAGTTTTATCCTATTAAATCTATTTCTCTTTCAACCCTCATGTTGCCTTGTTTTTCCCCAATTCCCCTTCCCGGGTGGGGAGGGGTCATCGGGTGAGAGAGTAGTTGTCTAAAGGACAATAAATTGGGGTGGGTTTCTCAAACCATAACAAGAAGGGAGGGAGAAGGAGGAGAGGTAGGAGAGGGAGGAGAGCCCCACTCCTTCAGGGAATGGTTTGGGTGGGAAGGGACCTTAAAGATCACCTCATTCCACCCCCTGCCCTGGGCAGGGACACCTCCCACCAGCCCAGCTTGCTCCAAGCCCCAGCCAACCTGGCCTTCAACCCCTCCAGGGATGGGGTAGCCACAGCTTCTCTGGGCAACCTGGGCCAGGGGCTCACCACCCTCCCAGCCAAGAATTTCTGCCTCAGATCTCAGCTCAATCTCCCCTCTTGCAGGGGAAAACCCTTCCCCCTCGTCCCATGGCTCCCCGCCCTCATCCAGAGTCCCACCCCGACTTTCCTGGAGCCCCTTGAGGGACTGGAAGGGGCTCCAAGATCTCCACGGAGCCTTCACTTCTCCAGGATGAACTTTTCACAGAATCACGGAATTTCAGAGTTGGAAGGGACCTCTAGAGATCACCTATCCAACTCCCCTGCTAAAGCAGGATTGCCTAGAGCACATCCCTCAGGACTGCATCCAGGCGGGTCTTGAAAGCCTCCAGAGAAGGGGACTCCACACCCTCCCTGGGCAGCCTGTTCCAGTGCTCTCTCACCCTCACCGTAAAGAAGTTTTTCCACATATTTGATCGGAACTTCCTATGTTCCAGCTTGGGCCCATTACCCCTCGTCCTGTTACTGGGAACCACTGAAAAGAGTCCGGCTCCATCCTCCTTCAACCCATCCTTTAGATACTTGTAAACATTCATAAGGTCTCCCCTCAGCCTTCTCTTCTCCAGGCTAAAGAGTCCCAGCTCTCTCAGCCTTTCCTCATAAGGGAGATGCTCCAGTCCCTCAATCATCTTTGTCGCCCTACGCTGGGCTCTCTCCAGTAGCTCCCTGTCCCTCTTGAACTGGGGAGCCCAAAACTGGACACAGTATTCCAGTTGTGGCCTCACCAGTGCAGAGTAGAGGGGGAGAATGACCTCCCTTGACCTGCTGGCCACACTATTCCCTATACAGCCCACAATTCCGTTGGCCTCCTTGGCGACAAGGGCACACTGCTTGCTCATGGATAATTTACTGTCTACCAAGACCCCCAGATCCTTTTCTTCAGAGCTGCTTCCCAGCAGGTCCACCCCTAACCTGTACTGGTGCCTGACATTCTTCCTCCCCAGGTGCAGGACCCTACCCTTGTCCTTGATGACCCTCATTAGGTTCTTCTCTGCCCAGCTCTCCAGCCTGTCCAGGTCACGCTGGATGGCAGCACGGCCCGCTGGGGTGTCAGCCACCCCTCCCAGTTTGGTATCATCAGCGAACTTGCTGAGGATACACTCTGTCCCCTCGTCCAGGTCGTTGATGAATATGTTAAACAACACTGGTCCACGGATTGACCCCTGGGGGACACCACTGGTTACAGGCCTCCAACTCGACCCGGCTCCATTAATCACAACCCTCTGAGTCCTGTCACACAGCCGGCTCTCAGTCCACCTCAGTGTCCCCTCGTCTAGTCCATAAGTCCTCAGTTTCCTAAGGAGGATGTTATGACAGACAGTGTCAAAAGCCTTGCTGAAGCCAAGGTAGGTGACATCACAGAACCACAGAACGGTTTGGGTTGGGAGGGACCTTAAAGATCATCCAGTTCCTCCTACTAGACCAGGCTGCTCAAAGCCTCATCCAGCCTGGCCTTGAACACCTCCAGGGATGGGGCACTGACAACTTCCCTGGGCAGCCTGTTCCAGTGCCTCACCACCCTTACAATAAAGAATTTCTTCCTGACAGCCAAGTTAAACCTGCCCTCCTTCCGTTTGAGGCCGTTACCCCGTCCCCCATCATTACACTCCCTGATCCACAGTCCCTCCCCATCCTTCCTGTAGGCCCCTTTAGGGACTGGAAGGCCGCCATAAGGTCTCCCCGGAGCCTGCTCTTCTCCAGGCTGAGCAACCCCAACTCTCTGCTGCCCTGCCCTCTCCCTGAGGCTCTGCAGCCTTTCTGCTTCCCCTTTTACCTCTGCCACCAGGCCGAGTGGATCGTCCGCCTGGTCGCACCTCACGCACCTGCGATCCCTGCTACCGCCCGCTAGCCCTGAGAGGTGAAGGCGCTCCCTGCAGCCAGAGGCCAGGGGGGCTGCAGGCGGCCAGGGGAGCTCTGGCTGTGTGGCCGCGTCTCCTCTGGAAAGTGCGGAAGACGCAGGAGGCTGCGCCTTTCGGGTACAGGCCATGGCTCAGCTCCCCCGCCTCGCCTCGCCTCAGCTTCCCGCGCAAACTGAACTCCCGCGCGAAATCCCGCGTGAACTGAACTCCCGCGCGAAATCCCGCGTGAACTCAACTCTCGCGTGAACTCCCGCGCCGTCTCTACTCGCCCCGCTCCCGGTCGCCGCCCTCCCCGGGGCCGCCTTTGACGGGGGTGGGGTCTGGCCGCGGCGGCTGCAGGCCCCGCCCCCGCCCCGCCAGTCGCGCTCGCGCCAGCTGTCGGTTTCCCATATGTATCTTAAATGTCACAGGCATGCAAAAAATGTCACGTACCAACCCGTCGGTGCCAGGTGCGGTGTCTCTCCGCCTCGAGGGGTAACCTTGAGACGGGTCCCTGCTCCAGGGGACAGTCCCCACCTGGGGAGGGGGAGCTCCACAGACCCCGATGGCTGCGGGTATTTAGAGCATCGAGGGGTTGAGTCGTAGTCGGGTTTGCTGCTGCGTTCAGGCCGTTTCAGCCACGTACCAGCCCCATCTCCAGCCAAAACGGGGGGGTTTTTTTTGGTTTTGGTGCTGGGCTCTCGCTGACGGCCTCACACAAGAGGATTAACTTGGGTTTGGCTGAGCATCTGCCTGCGCCCAAGTGCGGTTCGCTCACACAGGAGGGGTGCACCCCTCACCGTCCCCTACCCGCGCAACAACCTGCACCCACCACTGAATGTGGCGGCTTCCCCTTGTGCGGCTCCAACGGCAGCTTCCCCTTCAAATTCCCCCGTTTCAACCCGGCAAGAGCCCTGCGGCTGCTGCGGGACCCTGCCAGCCACCTGTGGGCCCCTGGCAGTGGGGCATTGCCCGACTCCAGCTGGGGGCTCCAGCCCCTCCTGGCACGGCGTGTGCCACTTCTCCGCTTCCTTCGGCCGGGAGCAGGGCCTGATCCTCAGCATCTCCAGCTGCGCCGGGATCCCTGTCCTGGCCATCTCCCTCTGCCCAGGGGGACCCCCAGCCACTTCGACTGGGATGGGGCGGGCAGGGGGTCCCCCAGGAATGCCAGTGGCCGGGCGTCCCCGGCAAGGGACACTGGTCCAGGGGTGTCCCAGCGGTGGGCGATGATGACCCCAGCCCCTCCGCCTGCTTTTGAGACGAGAAGAACCAGGAATGCCGGAGCAGCCCAGTAGGAACCTGCTTGCCCCCAGTGCTGTGGGAGCAGGGTGCTGGCCCCCCACAACCCACCCCATGTGTCCTCCAAGCAGTGGCTGGGGAGTGGGGAGGGATGGAAGCCCCCCACCAGCACCATCGACACCTCCATGGCACCCATGCCACAACCTGCCCCCATCCTCGGCAGCAATGATGGGGGAGGTGGGTCAGCACAAGCACCACATCCCGGCTCAGCAGGGCCGGATCCAGCGTCAGATCCCGCAGGAAAAGGCAGAGCCCCCCGGCGGGACGGCACCCACACGCAGGTTAAACAAAGGCAATTTATCCCACGGGGGTGTCCTGACCGTCCCCCGCAGCCACGCTGCCAGGCAGGGGGGGACCCCACTGCTCTGGGCGCTCGGAAGTGGGGGGAACGGTAAAAATAACTGTGAGGACGGAGGCGGGGGCTGGATCTGGGCCCGAGTGATCCTGGCCGGGGCTGCTATAAAAAGAAAGAGTGACCACTTCTCACCTCTCCGGGCAGCGGCGGGCGGGCAGGCGGCTGAGGGATTGGGTGCCACGGGAGCAGCACCCCGACCCCGTGCTCGCCGTGGGGTGCAGGTAACGCTTCTCGCCGGGGCTCCTGGGGGGTTTGCTCCTGGACGGGGAGCTGTGGGCTGCCGGGGCTGCACTGCCCTGTCTGTCAGCAGGGTTTAACGCAAGTAACGGGGTCGGGGTCTTGGCCAGTGCTGGGAGGTGCGCCGAGAGGGGTGTCCCTGGCCGAGGATGCAACCTTGGGGGGGTGATTTCCCCAAGCCTGCCCCCCTGCTTCTCTCTCAGACCTTCCCAGGCCCCGCTGCCTTCCCTGAGCTGACCCAGCTCCTTCTCCTCCACTTCCCCAGTCACTTGCAGAGGAACCGGCTGCTTCCCCGCCCGTGGCACTGCAGCGGCTGGGGTCTTCCCCCGGGGAGGCTCTGCCCTCCATGGAGCATCTGATGCTGGGTTTGGTGCTGCTGGCCAGGATCCTGGCCGCCGGCAACCCCCTGCACTGGCAAGACCGCGAGCCCGTGAAGGAGGTGGCGCTGGATGCGGCCCCCACCTCCTTCGACGACCAGTACCGGGGCTGCGGCCGCATGATGGAGGAGGAGCTGGAGGAGCTCAACCGCACCGAGTTTGCCAACAACAGGATCTACGCCGAGGCCTGGACCCAGGCCGCTGCCGAATGGCGGAGCCGGCGGGGCCGCGTCCCCCAGCCGCCCGCGCTGCGGCCGGAGCAGACGGTGGCCCTCATGGCGTACACCCTGCAGGGACCCCTGCACCAGGTGTTCAACGCGGCCGTGCGCGAGGCCGGGCGCTCCCGCGAGGGATACCTGAGCACCTTCCACTTCAAGGTGCTGCATTTTCTCCTGAGCGAGGCCCTGCGCACCCTGCGGGACGCCCAGCCCCACCGCTGCTACCGCGCCTACCGTGGCGTCCAGGGCATCCGCTTCACCGCCCGGCACCAACAGAGCGTCCGCTTTGGCCACTTCACCTCCACCTCCCTCCAGAAAAATAGGACCCTGCCGTTCGGCCGGGACACCTTCTTCTCGGTGGACACCTGCTATGGCGTCCCCATCAGGAACTTCTCCTTCTTTCCCGAGGAGGACGAGGTCCTCATCCCGCCCTTCGAGAGCTTTGAGGTCACAAACGTCACCCACGGTGGGGACAGAGCCCTCATCCAGCTCCGCTCCCAGGCCACGTTCAGCACCTACAACTGCGAATGGGTGAAAGGTGACATCTCCTGCAACCGTCCCTCCCCGCCACCGGCTGCAGGGGACGGAGGGGTGGGGGCTCTGCCGGGAAGGGGGACCTCGATCGTGGGGAGGGGGACGGGGGGAGTTTGACTTTGGGTGCGTGTCCTCACATGTCTCCCAGCTGCTCTCCCACGGAGTTTGCAACGGGGGTCCTTGGTGGCACGGCACGGCATGGCGTGGTACAGTGCAGGGCAGCAAGGCCCAGCATGGTGTGGCCCAGCACGGCACGTTAGGGCACAGCATGGCATGATGTGGCATAGGATGGGTTGGGTTGGAAGGGACCTTTAAAGGTCATCTAATCCAAAGATGCCGTGGCATGGCATGGCCCAGGACAGCACGGCATGACGTGGCATAGTGCAGGACAGCACGGCACAGCATTGCACGGCATGGCACAGCGTGGCACACAATGCGTGGCATGGCACAGGTCAGCACGGCATGGCATGGCATGGCACGGAGTGGCATGGCATGATGTGGCATGGCACAGGGGAGCGTGGCATGGCATAGCATCGCGCAGGACAGCATGGCGTGGCACAGCATGGCATGGCATGGCATGGTGCAGGACAGCATGACATGGCTCAGCACAGCATGGCATGGTGTAGTGCAGGACAGAATGGCACAGCATGGCATGGCATGACATGGCATGGCACAGCGGAGCATGGCATGGCACAGCATGGCATGGCGTGGTGCAGGACAGCACGGCATGGCACGTTAGGGCACAGCATGGCATGGCATGGTGTGGCACAGGACAGCACGGCATGGCACGGCACAGCATGGGATGGCATGGCGTGCCATGGCGCAGGACAGCATGGCGTGGCATGGCGCAGGACAGCGCGGCATGGCACAGCATGGCATGGCGTGGCATGGCGCAGGACAGCATGGCGTGGCATGGCGCAGGACGGCAGGGCACGGCCAGGCTGGGGTGGGGAGCGTGCAGCGGCCGCTCAGACAGAGTTGGTTTCTTTGGCAGAGAAGCGATGCCAGAACCAGACGTGCGACTTCAGCGCAGGTGAGCCCGGGGTCCCCGCTGCAGATGGGGAGGGTGCCCCTGGCCGGGCCCCCCCCCCCCCAGCTGCCCCTGACCTCCTCTCTGACCCCCCCAGGCAAGAGCATTGCCGGGGACCCCCGGCTCCTCTGGGGGCTCCTTCTGGCAGCCACGGCCCTGGCAGCCGCTGGGAGCCCCTGAGCTGCGATGGCACCGCTGCCACGGCCCCACGGTGAGGGAGAGAGGCCGGGGATGGCAGCCACCAGCTTCACCCAGACGGTGGGACAGGACGGGGCAGCAGATGGGGCTGGGGGTGTGGGGACAGCCCCGCTGCACCCCCTGTGCCCAGCTCAGCCCTGCCATGGTGCCACCGGCCCCGGGACGCGCCGGCAGCCCTGGGGACACTGTTGGAGCCCGGATGAGGCCTTTCACAGAGCCGCAGCCGGAGCTTTTGGATGCAGCGGAGCGTGGGGTCCCCCGCCAAGGATGGGGGCTGGCGCTGCTGGGGACCGGGGGGGAACACAGCGAGGCTGGTTTTCGGGGTGTCCATGCCCAGCCAGCTGCTCCGTCGCTCGCCTTCCCCTGGCTTCCAGAGGAATAAAGACTCGCTGAGGCAGCAGGGTGTCTCCGGGGGTTTCCTGTGGCTCCCTGGGCTGGGGGCAGCTCCTGGGGGCTGGAGCGCCCCCCCCACCCCCCATCCCCACTCCTCCCACATCCACAGCGTCCCGCAGAGCGATGCTTGCGCCCCGGGTCCTGCTCGAGGGGTCTTGGGGGGGGGTGGGGGGGTGTCTCCTGCCGGGGTCTGTTCCCCTGCCTGCAGCCCCTGGGGGTCGCAGCCACCCCCTCCCCCCCCCCCCGCCCCCAGCACCCAGGGGGGCAGGGAGGGGGCTGGGGGGCTGGCACCAGCCACCCCAGGAGCAGCACTCTGATAGGACAAGACAGGTGGGGGGTTGCCCCATAGAGCGGCATGTGGGGCTCAGGAGCGCCGTGCCAGGGGACAGCCCTCACCCGCCCCCCCACCCCCCCCCCGCCATGTGCAGAGGGGGATGCGATGGGCCCAGCTCCCAGGGGGTCCCTGCGCCCTGGTGGTCCTCCTCCAGGGCAGGGCGCAGCCGTGGGGCAGGACCAGGGCTGGCCGCAGCTCTCCAGCCCCTGGCCGGGCAGGGAGGGGGTCAGGGACGGATCCTGCCTTCGGCAGGCGCCAGAGCCACCTCCTCTCCCACCCTCCTCACCCCACGGGTGCCCTCTGCACCCATGGGCAGCCCCAACCCCACGGACACGGGTGACACTGGGCAGCCTTGAGTGCTTTAATAGACCCTGGGGTCCCACAGCCGGCTGCGGGCAGGTCCCGGGGCCGGCCCGGGCATCGGTCCCTGCTTGGTGAGGGGCACCAGGACCCCCCGCGCAGCGGGGCCGGCAGACGAGGGGCCGTGCAGACCCCACAGCGGGGCACGGAGACAGGCCTCCACGGAGGTGTCACGTCCCCACGCAGTGGTGGGGGCCCACGGGAGTGGGGACCCGCACCACGGGGCGCTCACCCGTCACGAGTTGCTCCCCGGTCTCAGCCCAGTCCCCCGCTCTCAGCCAGGGCCGGGGCCGGTGCCGGGAGCTGCCACCGCAGCTGCCGGGTGTCGACGCCGAGCGGGCTGAGCACTACGCAGGTGAAGTTGGTGTGGAGGTGCCGGGGGTCGAAAGAGTCGAAGTGCAGGTTGCGGCGCAGCGTCACCCCCGAGCCCCGTGGCTCCTCTCTGCTGACCCAGAGGGGACACGTCAGCAGTTGCCGCCGGCTCCGTGACACCCCCCCGGGGCTGGGGGACCCGCTGGCAGCCCCACAGCCCCCAGCAGCCCCACACCCCCCCCCCCCGACCCTGTACTCACAGCACCGTCCCCTCGTGCACGGCCCCATCCGGGTGCAGCTTCTCCACGAAGGAGTCGTTCCCCAGCCAGTAGAGCAGCGTGAATTCGGGGAGGACGCTCCTCGCCTCGCATGAGACCGTCACTCTCTCGCCTGGAGCCGGAGGGGACACAGGGGTCAGAGGGGCTGTGAGGGTCCCCGGCGCCCCCTGTGCCAAGCTGCCACAGGCACAGCCCCCCCCCCACCACCACCCAAAGGTGCACGTCCCCCACCTCACCAGCACCCAAAAAAATCTCGGCTGTGGGTGGAAGATGCACCCTGTGTGTCTGCTGGGGCTGGCGCAGAAGCTGACACACCCCCCCCCCCCAGCCCGTGCCTCCCCCAAGATGGGGGTCTCACTGCAGCCCCCCCTCCCCCCATCCCCATCCCCAGGCCACCCCTGCCATGGCCTCAGGGGTCACTCACCTGGGCGGGGGGGCTCTGCCGGCATCCGCAGGTTGGTGATGCTGGGGGGCTGCAGGGCCATGGCAGCTGGGGGAGCAGAGCAGGGTGAGGCGGGGGGGGCAAGAGCTGCCCCCTGAGACCCCACAGCTCCGGGGTGGGCCGGAGGGCAGGGTCCCGCAGAGGGGATGGGGGCACGGCTCATCCCCAGCACTCCCCACAGGCCCCCTGGGGGGGGGGGGCGGGGGGGCACAGAGCCAGGAGCTGGCCCTGCCCACCCCCAACCCCCCCCCAGTAGCCCCCACTTACCTGTGTGGCGGGAGGCCAGGGCCCAGCAGAGCAGGGGCAGCAGGAGCCGGGCGGGGGGGCCGGGGGTCCCTGCGGGCAGAGATGGGGCTCAGCACCAGGCACCCCGGGATGGATGCACCCCCCCCAGCCTGGGATGGTTCCCTGCAGCATCTTCCCCCACCAGCATCCCTTCAGCATCCCCCCCCCCCCTCCACAGCACGCACACACACCCCCAGCAACCCCTCCTCCCATCACTCCCCCCCCCCATCATCCCCCCATCATCCCCCAAGCCCAGGACGGATCCCCCCAGTATCCCCCCCTCAGCATCCCCCCCACACCACCATCCCTGCCCACCCAGCATCCCCCCCCCACAGAATCCCCCCACCAGCATCCCCCGAGGCCAAGACTGTCCCCCCCCAGCATGTCCCCAGCATCCCCCCTCCAGCACACATACCCCCCAGCACCCCCTCCTCCTATCACCCACCCCCCCCCCCCCCCCATCATCCCCTGAGCCCAGGACAGTCCCCCCCAGCATCCCCCCACACCACCACCACCACCCCCCCCAAGCATCCCCCCTCCCAGGATCCCCCCACCAGCATCCCCCCCCCAGCATCCCCCGAGCCCCGGAACGCCCCCCCCCCAAGTCATCACCCCAGGGTGCCCCAAGTCCCGGTGGGTGCCCCCCAGGGGTGCCCTGCCCCCCCTCCCCGCTCCCCCCGCGGCCGTACGGGCAGGGCGCAGCGCGGCCATGGTGCGGCGGTGCCCGGGGCGGCCCGGCTTTATGGGGCGGCCCGTGGGGGGGGCGGGGAGCGGGGTGGCGGAGGAGTGGGGGGGGAGCCCCGTGACTCACCGGGAGCCGCCCTCGGTCCCGGTCCCGCCACCGGCACCAGCCCTTACGTGCCTACGGGCCCCGTGTCCCCCAGCCCCCCCTGGGGGGCTTTTGCCGAGCCCCCCCCATCCCCTGGGATGTGCCCACTGTCCCCCTGTGTCCCCTGTGCTGTTCCCCGAGCCCCTCATGACATGCCCAGTGTCCCCCCCATGTCCCCCAGCCCCCCTGTGCCTTTCCCTGAGCCCTGCCATGCCATGCCCAGTGTCCCCCCGTGTCCCCCAGCCCCCATGCCATGCCCTGAGTCCCCCACAACCCTGGGACATGCCCAGTGTCCCCCCGTGTCCCCATGTCCCCTGTGCCTTTCCCTGAAGCCCCCCTGCCATGCCCAGTGTCTCCCTGTGTCCCATGTCCCCTGGAACAGCACTCCATGTCTCCCTGATCCCCCCCATGTCCCCCCCGGACCCCCCAGCCCTCTGCACACCACATCTCTCTGCCCTTTGCCCCACACCCCCCCTGTGCCCCATGTCCCACGGCTGCTCCGTCACCAGCCTCGCTGCATCCCATGTGTCGCCCCCCCCCCCCCCCCCCGTCCCACATCCCCCCTGCGCCCGTGGGCGAGCAGCCGTGGGCAGGAGGGTGCCCAGCCGGCCACCCCGTGTCCATCGCGTGGTGTCACAGGGCTTGGGGACATCCCCAGGGCTGGTGGCAGCACTGGCGAGCCTGAGGCTTCGGGGCTGGCAGGGGGGATGCAGGGTCTGGGCAGAGGGAGGTGGTGAAGCCCCCCCCCCCCGGGGACTGAGCAGCCACGCTGGGTGCTGGGGGGAGCCCTGGGGGCTCGGGGGCCCCCCCAGCTCCAGGGTACGAAGGACACAAACCCCGAGGGACTCACCCAGGGCTTCGCTCCGGTACTCGACCGCGACAGAGCTGCCGCTGGGGACCGGCGAGGAGTGGGAACAGCGGGGCCCCCTGCCAGGATCCGGCCCCTCTGCCATGGCAGAACCCCCCCGGAGCCCCGGGGGGGACCAGCAGGAGAGCAGCAGGCAGAGGGGTTTCTGTAACCCCCCCAAGCCCCAGCGGCAAACCCAGGGGGAAGCCCCTGGGCTCCTCCACTCCAGGCAGGGCCAAGGCAGGGAGCCAGCGTGGGCATGGCCACTGGCCACGCGAGCCCTCGGGCGGGGGGGGGCAGCTCCCACAGGGTGGGCACAGGACCAACGCGCCGCCTGGAAAAAAGCCCCTAAAACCCCAGGCAGTTTCCCAGCAGTTGTTATCACCAGTTCCCAGAAGGGCAGGACCGCAAACGGGAGAGGGGTTATCACCGGGACCTCTCCACGCCTGCCAAGGGCGGCACATCCCCTCCTTCCCACCGGGATGAGGCCAGTGGCCGCATCCTTCCCGTCGTGCTGGGATGTGGCGGTGCCAGCCCGGGGGTCCTGCAGGAAGCGAGGGGCCGGAGGCAGCTACCGGGTGGGGACAGGGACACCAAGCACCCTCCGCTCCCCCACCACATCCTTGCTCCCCACGAAAGCCCGACCCAGCTGAGGGTGCCACCAGGTGAAACACACAGAGCGGGTGCTTTATCCCCAGACATGCGGCACCCACCCCCCCGGAGGACAGGAGGAACCCACGGCCTCGCCCCTGGGGCAGGAAAGACGATCAAAAAAAAAAACAAACCCTGGGCCACCGTTTCTGTTTCCAGGACTCTATTTCTTGTGTTTGGCACAACATCACGACGTGGTTTCGCCAGAAAGAAAACCAAAAGGACTCGGCGGGGCACGTGGCGCAGCCACGCCGGGTCCCCCCCCAGGGCTGACGCAGCCCCCGCTGCACCCGCAGCTGAGCCGCCGCCACTTCCCGAATCCCCCGCACGATACGGCGCAGCCCCTCGCACCAGGAGCGGGGTGACATTGCCTTGTGTCCCCCCCTCTGCACCCCCCTTGCCAGACCCCGGCACCCTCGGGGGACACGGCTCGAGCTTCCACTGCTGCTGGGAGCGCCCCCCCCAACACGCCCCGGCCGCTCCCTGGTGCCGCGGACTTTGCCCCCTGCACGCTGCTGTCACGGGCTGTACCCACTGGCTGCCAAAAACGTGAGTTCAATGTCCCTTACGGAGCCACGGCTGCGGCACCGAGCGATGCTGGGGCAGGGAAACACCGGTGCCATCCCAGCTCTTCGCTCCATCCCTTTTCCGACAGCGCCAAGAAAAGCAGCCCCCAGCCAGACGTCCCCTGGGCGGCAGGGGCAACGCGCTCCCGGGCCACTCTTGACGTACTGTCACCATCACGGAAAGGGACACAGGGGGAGAAGTGGCACCACGCCATGCCCTGGCTGCCCCCCAACGCCGCCGGGGAAGGAACATAGAAAAGAGGGGAGCGTACAAAAGGGGCAGCCGAGGCGCGGGGGAGCGGCTCGGTTCCTCCCCGCGCGCCCACGGCACTAAACAGCCAAGAGTCCGGCCCGCGGGGCTGGGTGCTGGGGCAGCCGAACGTCCCCTCCCTGCCCCTTGGCCAGGGCGCTGAGCTCCAGCCCCACGCAGGAAAGGGGCCCAAAAATGACCCTGCTGCCCCACATCCCTTCCTGGCCGCCGGCAGGGCTGCTCCGGGGAGCCGATGTCGCAGCGGCAAAACCTCGGCCCCCTCTCCCCATCATAGCGGCAGGAGATGGAGATGAAGAACAGCCCCCAGCCCAGAGCTCGGCACAGCGGGGCCGTGGGGAAGGGGCTCGGGGATGGAAACGGGACAAGCGTCTCTTCTTCTGCAATAGAAAGTTTTAAATACGCTCATTAAAATAATTGCTTTTAAAAAAAAAAACCGACTCTCCCAGCCCTAGCGGGAGGGGCCCCAGGGCAGAGTTCTCCCTCGGCCCTCCACGCCGCGGTCCTCGGGGCAGCCGAGGTCCTGAGAGGTGACGGAGAAAAGCCAGCGTCCCCAGCCAGCGGCTGTCCCCTGCCCTGGGCGCGCGTCCTCTCCTGGCTCCACGGCTCCCCACCGCCTGCTCTTATTCCAGCCCCAGGATGTAGTTGATGCCCTGGACCAGTCCGATGATCACCGGCTGCCAGGCCACCAGGTAGCGCAGCCAGTCCAGCAGCTGCCCGTACATGACGTGGGGCCTCTCCCAGCTGGGCGAGGAACAGTTAAAGAAGAAGTTAAAGACGGAATTAAAGGGCTGCATCCCCTCTGCTGCAGGGACAGGCTGGGAGAGTTGGGGGGGGTTCAGCCTGGAGAAGAGAAGGCTCCGCGGAGACCTTGGAGCCCCTTCCAGTCCCTCAAGGGGCTCCAGGAAAGCTGGGGAGGGACTCTGGATGAGGGAGGGGAGCCATGGGACGAGGGGGAAGGGTTTTCCCCTGCCAGAGGGGAGATTGAGCTGAGATCTGGGGCAGAAATTCTTGGCTGGGAGGGTGGTGAGCCCCTGGCCCAGGTTGCCCAGAGAAGCTGTGGCTGCCCCATCCCTGGAGGGGTTCAAGGCCAGGTTGGCCGGGGCTTGGAGCAAGCTGGGCTGGTGGGAGGTGTCCCTGCCCTGCCCACAGGGAGAGGGGCCGAGAGGAGCACAGCCCACCCAAAGCTGCCACGAAGTGACCGGGAGATGCAGCCCCAACGCTCTGCAGCAGCAGGTGCCCAGGGAGGGATGGCTCCGGTCAGGCTCTCCTCGGCTGCGCCACAACAAGGAGGGTCTGGGGTGCAGGCAGGTCTCCCGTGGGATGCAGGGGGACCCGGCTTCACCATCCCATGGGACAGACACGACCTGCCATCGCAGGTGGCAAACCCAGCGCCTGGCTCCGCAGGGACTCGCGCTCCTCACAGGAATGGCCAGAGGTGGAAAAGCAAAACCTGGGGCTCAAGTCACCCCCTGCAGCGGTGCAGGGAGAGGGATGGGGGCAGCATGGGGGGCTGAGCCCCCCCGTTGGTGGGCAGGGGCCACGGGGGTTGGCAGTGAAGGGTTTCATGACATTTTTGTCCTCAGACAAGGGAGCAGCAGCCTCGGTGGAGCCCGTTGGCCTCCCAGCTCCCCCGAGGTGCCCACTGCTCCGCGCCAGGTGACATGCCCAGCTTGGGGGGACAGATTTTGCAGGGTCTTTGCCACTGCTGGGTGCTGGCAGCGATCTGCCCGGGGTGCCAGGCAAGCCCGAGTGAGCAACCAGCAGCTCCCGGGCATGGCCTCTACCCACTGTTTTCCCTCACAAAGCACTGGGTGCCACGAGGAGAAAGGATACGGGTTACTGAACATCCTCTTGAGATCCACCTTCTCTTTGCAGTAGGGACACGTCTGCTTCTTCCCGACGATGCACCAGCCCCGGATGCAGAACTCGTGAAACCTGGGAAGCAGCACGTTAAGGGGAACCGCCTGGGGCTGGAGGAGGGGGGACAGGACCAAGCGTGGAGGAAACCATCAAGGTTAAACAAAAGTCACCCCCACGCCACCGCGCGGGGGACATGAACCACCCATGCCGCGCATGGACGGCCACGTTGCACAACCGCAGCCCTTTCCTAGAAGGCACAAGCACCTTCCAGGCACAGAGGAAGGGGCTCATGGGGCAGTGGGACGGGGAGGGATCACGAGGGCCGTGACCAACGCGCCGGGCACCGGTGAGACACAACCCCTTCACCGACGGTGCCCAGCGCAGAAATAGCCCGGCACACGCTCGCACCGGGGCCGGGTTAGACCCACACAGGCAGCGGCTGCAGCGAAACTCCTTGATACGAGGGCGAGAGCCGGCAGCAGAGGACAGGCAGGGACATGTCTGGCTGTGACACGCCGGGGCTTCGAGCACTGGGAAGGTTTGTCCAGCCCAGGAGAGCTCTGCAAACCCGCCCGCGTGCGTTACACACGGCTCCTGCAAAGGCTTCTCAGCCATTAACAACATAGTCAAGGAATTTCTCCCAGGGTCTGATTTCCAGGTGCCAGCTCTGCTCCGTCACGGCAGATGGCAATGAGGGTTTGCTCAACCTGAGCACGGCCCGGAGAAATCATGCGGAAACATGAGGTGGCTGCAGCCAGGGCCCCGCGGCACAGCTCCGGGGTGAGGAGAGGCCGCTGGCCCTGCTGGGAAACTGCCACGCACCAGGGTGTCACCAAGCAAACGGAAACTCCCCCAGGGAAACGCCACTGCTGCTCAAAGGTAATGCCGGAGAGCAGCAGCGGGACCTGCTCCCTCCTCAGCCCTGGAGCAGAGGGCTACCAAAGTGGTCCAGGGGTACCAGCCAGGCCCGGGGACCACCACGAGCACCGACCCCTCCCACAGCCACAACCCCGCCAAGCTGCCGCGGGTGGGGTGACATGGAGGCGCAGACCCTGCCGCGGGGCCGGCTGCCGGGGCCAGGCCAGCGTAAACCTCTCCAAACAGTTTCCAGCGCTTAAATTTAGGCAGCGAGTTTTGCTGGCCTGACCTTTGCCCAGGCCCAGTTTGGAAACCACCTCGCAGCCAGTAACGCAGGCGGTGCCAGAGGACATCCCATCGCCACAGCTGAGTCACTGCTGGAAAATTTCCCCCCCCAACCGCGATCACTCCCAGCTGAGACACCACCAGGACTTCCAGTTTCATAACTGACGGCGCATCCATCAGCTGACGGGGAGGGGCTGAGCAATTCCGAGGTGCCAGAAACCCCACGCGCAACCGGAGTCACCAGAGGAGTTCTGGGGAAGGAGGAAGCTGCCGGGCTGCGGCTGAAGCAGGCAGCGACCGGCAGCACAAGACCCGGGGGGCTGTTTTCTGAGGGATGCCACATGGGACAGGCCGTGTTTTCCCCCCCGACTCTTCCCTTCGGAAGCTCTCAGTCAC
Source organism: Sterna hirundo (assembly GCA_009819605.1). Lineage (NCBI taxonomy): Eukaryota > Metazoa > Chordata > Aves > Charadriiformes > Laridae > Sterna > Sterna hirundo. Next base: position 220,067,758 of record CM020437.1, on the reverse strand, counting down.
AGCGCTGGCTCTCCGAGAAGGGGCCAGCGTGACAGCGACAGCCCAGCTCGGCTGCACCGGGGACACTTCGCGTCCCTACCTCACCCCACCAGAGCTGGCACGGCGGCAAGGTCCCAACAGATATGGTAAAGGCAGCTGGAAAGTGAGGCGCAGCTCCACGGCAGCCCCATCGGAGCCAGGAGCGGGGGCAGCTGGAGAGGGGGAGAAAGAGGAAACAACCACTTGTAACAACACACGGAGGCGGCGAGGAAGTGATTTCAGGGACTTCACCTCTTTCCATGCCAAGTCAGCTATGACACAGGCAAGGATCACGTGCAAAATCAGCGGAGCAGCCCAGGGCTGGCGGTTCTTCAGCCCGGATGGGGGAAACCGTGGGGCAGGAGCTCCCTGCTGCCAGCCCCGGCACGGAGCCGGCGAGGGGAGGGGCTGGCTCCGGAGGAGAAGGATACACGTGGTTGCAGGAGAGGCGGTAGGTGTTCTCGATGATCCCCTCCTCGTTGACGTCCACGAAGATCTGCTGGCCGCAGACGGCGCAGACGCTGTCGGAGAGGTGCTTGGTGGGCATCCCCGAGGCGCTGTAGAACTGAGCGAGGGCAGAGCAGAGGGAGAGCGGTGACAGCGGGAGGACACGCGGCCCATGCCCGCGTCGGCACGGCTAAGCTTTAAGGAGGGCTGGGGTCAGCGCCCGAGGGAGTCCAGCCTCAGCCTTTTGGGCTTAAAAACCTTGTTACAGGTCCAGCTGTGGGAAACAACTACAACAGGACAGGGAGCTGCTCAGTGACGTGGTGGCCCATCACACCCCAGTCCCATACACCCCCCCTCCGCATACCGGGGACCACCCCCCTTTGCTCTCCAACGGCGGGGGGCAAGAGCAGGACAAGCTGGAGGTCACAGCTTTGACCCAAGATGACAGCCTTGGGCTGGTGGTCAAATACGGCCCAAGCCATCAAATACAGCCCGAGCCTCCAGCCCCGCGGGTTCCTGAAGCTCGGACGGCTGAAGAGCAAAGCCATTTCCAACCCCCCTGGCTCAGCACTGGCCCGATGCAGCACGCAGGAGGGTGTGGGCACACAACCGGGGCTCCCCATGCGGAGCTCTGGTCCCACACACTCCAGGGACGGCCAGGAGCCCCGGGTCACTCATGTTGTGTCCCGGCTCCCATGGCCAGGCTGGGAGACACAGAATCACAGAGTATCTCAAGTTGGAAAGGACCCATAAGGATCATCAAGTCCAACTCCTGCTCCTTTCAGGACTACATAAAACCAAACTACATGACTAAGAGTGTCATCCAGATGCTCCCTGAATTCTGACAGGCTTGGTGTCGTGACCACCTCCCCGGGGAGCCTGGTCCAGGGACCAAACGACCACCCTCTCCCTCAGAGAAGAACCTTTTCCTCAAGTCCAACCTGAACTTCCCCTGATGCAGCTTCATCCCATTTCCTTGTGGTCACCAGAGAGAGGAGATCAGCATTTCCCCCCTCTGCCACCCCTTGAGGAAGGTGCAGACTGTGATGAGGTCCCCCCCCTCAGCCTTCTCTTCTCCAAGCTGAACAAGCCAAGTCACCTCAGCCACTCTCTTAAGTCTTGCCCTGGAGACCTTTCACCATCTTGGTCATCCTCCCGTGGATACTCTAATAGTTTTATGTCCTTCTTATACCGAGGTGCCCAACTGCACACAGAACTTGAGATGGAGCCGCACCAGCATGGTGTCAAATAGGACAATCACCCCCTCGTCTGGCTCGCGATGCTGTGTTTGATCCACCCCAGGCCACAGTTGGCCCTTTGGGCTTCCAGGGCACACTGTTGGCTTGTATTCAACTTGCCACTAAGCCAAACCCCCAGATCTCTTTCCGCGGGGCTGCTCTCCAGCCCCTCATCCCCCAGTTTGTACATATAACCAGGATCACTCTGTCCCAGGTGGAGAATCCAGACTTGCTCTTTTTAAATTTCACAGGGCTGGCGATCGCCCGGCTCTCTGGTCTACCCAGATCTCTCTGCCCTCCAAGGAGTCCACAGCTCCTCCTAGAGGGCTACAGGAAAGACGAGGACAGACTTTTCAGCAGGCCCTCTTGCGATAGGACAAGGGGTAACGGCTTTAAACTGAAAAGGGGAGATTCAGATTAGATCGCAGGAAGAAATTCTTTGCTGTGAGGGTGGTGAGCCCCTGGCCCAGGTTGCCCAGAGAAGCTGTGGATGCCCCATCCTTGGAAACATTCCAGGCCAGGTTGGCTGGGGCTTGGAGCAACCTGGTCTAGTTGACGATGTCCCTGCCCACAGGGCAGGGGGTGGGACTAGGTGGTCTTTAAAAGTCCCTTCCAACCCAAACGATCCTACTCTGTCCTAATTCAGTATCATCAGCAAAACACGCCTCCAGCAGAGAGCTTCACTCTGAGCATCCGATGGAGCCCTTGGGCTGCAGCACCATCTCCCGGCAGCCCTACAGCCAGGCCAGACCCTCGGGGAGCGCCTCGGCTGCTGCAGGCCCATTCCGGGTGCCCACCACCTACATGGGGGAAGACCCGAGCTCTACTGGGGCTCCCCAGTCCCGCCAGGCAGCACCTCCAAGGAGCAGCAGCAGAAAGCTCGGAGGGGAGGAAGAGGAGGAAACACAAAGTCCCTAAAGAGCTGCTGCAAAGAGGCAACACAACCTACTCCACTCCTGTCCTAGGTCGCATATTTTTTGGCAGAGTGGGGTTTTTTTGGTACCAGATGAGTGGGCTACAGACTTTAGGCCACCGCTGCAGGCACGCGGGAACACGTCCTGTGCCCGCAGGGATGGCACAAGCTGCGGTGGGTACGAGCAGCAGAAGGAAGCCCGTGGAGTGAAGCCTGAAGGGGGGAGTTTGATGCACTTTCCCCTTTTAGGGGGAGGCAAAAGCTACTGCTGCGACCGAGACATTTCAGGCCCCCCCCATAAGGGGGCAGGAGCCTCGCCTGGGGGGCAGCACGGTGTTAACTCACCCCAATGGTCGAGGCCATGTAATCCGCACACATCTCGGCAAAGTCCCGCTCCAGCACCCCGTAGTAAAGACCGTAGAAGAGGAGGGAGATGCCAAAGTCCATCGCGTCTTCTGGTTTGATTCTACAACAGAGGAGCCCAAACGACATCAAGAGCTTTTCGGGGCGGAGGGCTGTTGGGGTTCAAAGCCACGGTGCGTTGACACAGCCCACAGCACTAACTCCGTCACGAGAGCAGTCCACCAAGGCAGCGGACACACGTCACTGGGAAGCATCACCCACAGAGGTCTTTTAGGCCCCTGCCCAGCACAACCCTGGTCCCTGCTTCAGGGACGCTTCACCTTGACTGTCAACAAGCAGCATTTGAGTGGAGATGTGGGTGTTACACCCCAGCTGGCTAACGCCTGGTGCCTACCGCCCTCCCCAGCCTCTGGAATGAGCAACGGTGGTCATCTCCCCAATTCCCTCAGCCCCCAGTAAGCCCCCAGTTAACACTTCCATCTCTGCAGGCAGTTGCCAGGTCTGCTCATCGTTCTAGAGAAGGATTCAACCTCTCTAAACATGAAGATGGCTTGGGCTAAGGTCTGCTGCTACCGCACCTGGGCTGGCTGCTTGTTGCAGGCACCTGTTTATCAGGGTAGCAAAGAAAATCCCCCGTCTGGACACGCACAGAGCTGGAGGAGCTGCCGCCACAGCTGAGCTGGAAGCAGGGCTCCTCAGCGACCCTGACCTGCTCAGGTACCAGCATCTTCTCACCCGTGATCCTCCCAGCAGGGAGAAGACACCCCAGGAGTCTCTTTGGTCCCAATCATCAGATTGCTAAGACAACTGTTTTTCCAGAGTCACAGGCAATGCCTCATTCCATGTGGTGTGTTACATCCCCCACCCCGCGGGTCCGACCGGAAGATTCACTCACCTGAATAATAAGTTAAGACCAAAGAGTGTAAACATCACAGCCATGTACCCTACGATTCCAGTGGCGTAGCTGATCTTGTATATTAGTAGAAACCATTTATACACCAGCCTGTAAAGAATTAAAACAAGAACAGAATGGCTTCCTTTCTCCTGAATGAAGCCGCACCAACCACCTCAAGAGTTTTACTTTTAAAACCTGGATGGTGTTTGCAGACGCTTCACCCACCCATACGCGTGGGCGAGAGCTGTCAATTTCTACTTCAAGCTCCATGGGCCACTCAAGGTTTTGACTTCTAAACCAGAAACCTCGGGATCTGCAAAGGCCGCAAGCAAGCATGCCTCATGCCAGGAATGCCCTCGGGGATCTGCCTCTCCACCGACTCGGGTACCACCCGCACCGGGCCAGCTGCCAGCCGTTAGAGCTTCACAGCGACCGCCGCCGGCAGCGCACGGGGGTTACACACCCCCGGGGTGCAAAGTTTAAGACAGTAATCTGTGGCATCGAAACTGGAAAGCGTTTCTTGTAATGGCTACCCTGGGGCTGAGGAGTTTTCCCAGAAACACGTGTACTAACCTGGGCGTTGTCTGTACCAGAGGTTTTCGAGTTGCCCTGAAGGTGACAAAAGCCGTGACTGCTGAGAAGAGCACCCAGATTACCAGGAACCGCCACCAGTACAGCTTGATCGTGAAATACAGAGGCACTACCCACATCTGGAAGAGGGTCACCATCTGCAGGACCAAAGGAGAGGCATTTTGAGCTGGTTCTCTGCTCATGACACATCAGAAACGCCCTGCCAGCCGTGCTCCTGCCTGCATCGAAGAGCCCTGAACAGCACCAGGCAACGCAGGAGGTTTGGTCTGTGGCACCCAGCGCCCAGAGAACAGGCTCGGAGAGTGACCGAGGGAGACGGAGGCGGCAGCCAGGCGATCTTTGGTAAAAAAAGGACTAGAGCTGGAGGGAGAACGCAGGAAACATCTCCAGAAGGAGGTACAGGAGATGATCCACCTATCTAGTTGCCGTAAAGCAGCTATATAAACCTTAATTGTCCCAAACACTGCAACCACAGACACCTCAGGCATTTACTAAACAAGGAGATGGGCACAGCGGAAGGTTTCAGACTCGCCTCTGCCCTAGAGCCCATTGGCAAAAGGGATCTGCGACCGTGCAGCTGAGCTCCTGCGGTGCTAACAGAGGGGAACAGGTAAACAGGTTTGGTTTAAAGTTCATGGGGGATTACGGGTATTGACTGGAAACATTAATTATCCCAAGGAATTCAGAGTGAGGTTCGTTCAGGTGAAATAACAGTCCCCGACAAGCCAGTGGCATCAGCAGGTCTGCTCAGCAGACCAGAGATCTGCTCATCCCATCGCCTGGTATCAAAGCACTCTGTAAAACCGAGTTATTGGCATCACTTATAACGGAAACTTAATGCCTCCAGGCACGTCCGTCCTCATCCCTAGCTAGAATTCCATACGCTGTTGGGAAGACAAGGGTATCTCAACACCAGAGAAGAGGAGAAAAACAGGAACATACTTATCATCGGCTAAAGGACGGCATCCCTCAGCACTCACATCCAGCCTCGGAGACCAAACGGCTGCACGGGAGACACTTACGTTGTAGGAGCGAGGGTGCCTCTGTTTCCACTGAACCAGGAGGAGCTGTGCCACCACCAGCGTGGCGATAAGGATGAGGACCATTTCGGCATGCATAGCCTCGTGACCGCGGTGCTTGGCGTGCATCCGTGCGTGCTCCACTCTGCAACGACAGGGAAAAGGCGGCTGAAGAGCACGCAGGCACAGACCGCACGCTCACAGCACGGGGTTGGGCGACAAACTCCTCAGCACGGGGAAGACCAGAGTGAGAGACACCAAGAAGGAGCGTCGTGGAGACGGGTGCTGTGGTGCAACCCAGAGGAGAACGGACAAAAGGCTTCTCTGTGACTAGCTCTTTTTTAAACTGTGAAAGCCAAGGCCACCATCCAGCCCACCCTGGTGTGAAGGAGGCAGAGAGAACTCACACTGATGTACCTGAACAAACGAACGCGGAGTTCACATTTCACGTAACTCACCCGGCAGCATCATCCGAGCGGCTGTTTGACACCCCGAGCGCGCACCAACTCTCCATACCAAACCCTCAGCCCAGCTTCAGAGCCACCAGCACCCTTCTCCCTCTCACCCGGCATGGGAAAGGCAGGGTGGGCAGCAGGGGCATGGTCTACAGCCGCCAAAACCCCCAAGCCCCAGCAAATCGCTTCACTCTGCCCTGAGCAGCCCCATTTGCATCCTGGAATGAGCCATTTCCAGACTGATGTTGTTCTACAGACACCTGGGGTTTCTTTGCAGCTTGTGCTGTTTGACCAAAAACCAAGGCAGAATTAAGACCTGTAACATCCTTACATCTCGGTCTTGGGCTGACGAGACAGCTCAAGTTAGGGGGGAAAAAAAATCCAAACCCAAGAAATATGCCAAATTCTCTGATCTTTAGAAGCCCTCTATAAATTAATACTGAGAGAAGACAGGTCTTACTGTGCTTTTCAACAAGTGGCTGGCTGAAAATTGGTTTGGCTAAGGGGAAAGGAGGAATATCTAGGAAGCAGTTTCAAAGAAAAAACATTAGTATTGCCTTTTAAGACAGTTCACAGCTCCCCCTAACAAATAACGCTGTGCAGGGAACGTTGACCCCATCCTCTCCCGCCATCAACAGGGGCTGTGCTGCTGGTAGCTCCGGTGAGGAGCAGGAGCACACTGAATCATAGAATCTTCATGGTTGGAAAAGACCTTTGAGATCATTGAGTCCAACCATACACACACAAATAAAACCCCTACAATCTCTGTCACTAGAGCATGCCCTGAAGCGCCAAATCTACACGTTTCTTAAATACCTCTAGGGATGGTGACTCAACCACCTCCCTGGGCAGGCTGTTCCAGTGCCTGACCACTCGTTCAGTAAAGTCATTCTTCCTAATATCCAATCTAAACCTGCCCTGCTGCAACTTCAGACCATTTCCTCTGGTCCTGTCATTATCCACCTGGGAGAAGAGACCAACCCCCACCTCCCTACAACCTCCCTTCAGGTAGTTGTAGAGGGCAATGAGGTCTCCCCTCAGCCTCCTCTTCTCCAAGCTAAACATGCCCAGCTCCCTCAGCCTCTCCTCATATGACCTGATCTCCAGACCCCTCACCAGCCTGGTAGCTCTCCTCTGGACACGCTCCAGCACCTCAATGTCCCTCTTGTACAGCGGGGCCCAGAACTGAACACAGTACTCGAGGTGAGGCCTCACCAGTGCCGAGTACAGAGGCACCATCACTTCCCTGCTCCTGCTGGCCACGCGATTCCTGATACAAGCCAGAATGCTGTTGGCCCTCTTGGCCAGCTGGGCACACTGCTGGCTCATGTTAAGCTGACCGTCCACCAGCACCCCCAGGTCCTTTTCTGCGGGGCAGCTTTCCAGTCACTCTTCCCCAAGAGTGTAGCTTGAGGTTGTTGTGACCGAAATGCAGGAGCTGGCACTTGGCCTTATTAAACCTCATACAGTTGGCCTTGGCCCATCGATCCAGCCTGTCCAGGTCCCTCTGTAGGGCCTTCCCACCCTCAAGCAGATCAACACTCCCACCTAGTTTGGTGTCATCTGCAAACTTACTGAGGGTGCACTCAATCCCTTCATCCAGATCGTCGATAAAGATATTAAACAAAACCGGCCCCAAAACTGAGCCCTGAGGGACACCACTGGTGACCGGCCGCCAAGGGGATTTCACCCCATTAATCACAACTCTCTGGGCACGCTGTAAGCACCGGCTCACCTCCCAGCACACTCACCTCCATCTCTCCTCTGGGGACAAGTGCGAAAGATCGACCTAGGGAGAAAAAAAAAAAAACAACAAAGAAATCAGCCGCTGAAGTTTGGGAGCAGCAGTACCAGCCTAGAATGGAAAACTTCTTTACTTTACCGTCCCACACCGTGCAGTGTCTGTGGGTTTATGCCCCACACAAGCAAGGCTGTGTTGTGTCTACGCTGCTTGTTCACCGCACCCTGACGCTGCTCCTTCCTCTCCTGGTGAGACCCCACCAGTGCCAACAGCAGCGGAGTCCGGGAAAAGCCATCCCCTGGGATCCCCGGGATTGCTCTTTGAGAACTTTAAGGCAAACCCTGGCTTCAGAAGCTTCAAACAACAAACCCTTGACATGCCCGTCGTGACACCACAGCCCAGCGATGTCCTTCATCCCTCCAGGTGGCACAGCGAGAGCTGCAGGGTTCCCCTGCTCCTCCACCACCTGCAGGTACCTTTCCCCTTACAATCCCATATTTTACTGCAGCCAAGGCTCTGCCCGCCATCCCGTGCTATGCGTGACAGAGGAATCGGTCTCAGTCCCACGTTCACAACCCAGCCAGGGGGTGTCTGGGCACAGAGGAGCGACCCCAGCGCCTGTCAGAAACAGGACAGAGTCCAAAATGCCGCCAGTCTGCAGGACAGGGGACTGCGTCTGCCCACCAGCAAAAAACCACCACCAAAAAATAATTTCAGAAAGAATCACAGAAAAAAAAGAAAGATTTAGGACTTGCTTTGCTGACACGGCTGGAAGTTTGTCCCAAGCGTCACGGGCAGCAAAGTTTTTGCCTGACAGGAGCAGCCGAGAGCGACGGGAGTTGCTGTTATTAGTGACGAGAGATGATGGGCTGGATTAATCCCCACTTAACGCAAGCTGAAACTGCCAGGCTGGGCGCAGGGTGCCAAGGACACCCTCCGTGTGACACGTTTAGGGGACTGTAGGAACCGGACTAAGTGATTTAAGAGGCCTCCTCTGCAGAACTGCAACTCTGCGTTACGCCTCACAGCTTGCGAGCAAGCAGCACCCAAACCTCACCCAGAGGCCAAGTCTGGCAGAATCCCCTGTTCCCCCAGTGAGATTCAGTGCGAATACCATCACCAGGAGGCATTTGGACTGGGGAGGGGTATGGGGACCTTCCACACTGCGTTTCAGCTTTCTCTTCGAGCTTTATATCTTCACATGAGAGCTGAAGAGGCCTCCAGCACCGGTCACGTCCCTGCACGGGCAGCACTGGCCCCAGCGCCACCACAAACCAACACACGGCGCTGGGGACGCAGCAAACGAGATTCCGCAGCTCTGGCTTCACGTCGCCTTTGCTTGGTGAGACACAGACCCAGATAAAGCCTACAGCGGCTCGCTTGGGGCTGGGCATATAAACACATGGTTTACAAAGCCCCATCTGGCTGGAGACCCTCCAGCACGGCCGAGGGGCTGGGACGGCACTGGCCCTGGTTGCCAGCTCTCCCCCCGGCACAGCCGCAGCCAAGCACAGCCCCAAATGACCTGTACCCAACGTTTACCAGCAAACAGACGTGGAGTTATAAGAAAAGAAACTGAAAACAGGTCACAGCAAGGACTTTGTTATCATGCTTTCCTGCAATGTGTACGAAGGAACAACCTCCACCTTGCCTCAGCCTCTTATCACTGGGTTTGGAGCCGCCAGCTCGGCTTCAACCTTTACCCCTGGGCTCTTCTGGGGACAGCACGGCAGCCAGACGTGCCACCGCTGCCGGTGACACACGGCACATCCCTCGGGGGCTGTTCCCCAAAGAGGTATCTTGCAGCCAGCACCTCCCATCGCACCCGGGCTCGGCCTTGCTTCCTCTGCGGCACCTAATTATACCCCGGGGTGATGAGGCAGGGAGACACATGGGCAGCAGACATCCCTCTGCCTGCTGTTACACGTCTGCTGTGCTGCACCCCAGAGCAACACCTGCGAGAAAGTCAGTCCCCGAGGCCTCCAAGAAAGCTCTTCGGTACTCAGACAGATGCAAAACATAGACCTATGAAAATCCCCGTTCGAGCTCGCCGGCTTGCATAGGAAACAGCGTGTAGGTGGTGACGATCTGACGCCGGCTCCGAGAAGTGCGCTCGTATCGCCTGAATTCCCCGAGCTCTTCTGTTCCCAAAGCGTCCACGTCCAAATTCATCAGCACAGTCGCTGCTTTCCCTTACAAAAAGTCAGCTGCGCAATTCGTAGTTACAACAACTGCCCTGATAAATAGTCAAAAAAAAAAAAACAACAAACCCTTTAAAAATGTTCTCAACTCGCTGGAAGCAGGAGAAGCTGCGAAACCCCAAGTCTTGTCGGTCAGTTCCCCCAAGCTTTGGGAAGTCGCCTGGGAGCTCCCGCTCCCTTGAGACCCCCGTTCTCCCCAGCTCCAACCCAGTCCTCGCTGGGCAAGGACATTCTACAAGCACACGGAGTCCAGCACCTTCAAAATCATGGAATCACAGAAGGGTTTAGGTGGGAAGTGACCTTTAAAGGCCACCTAGTCCAGCCTCCATGGGCAGGGACATCTTCAACTCGATCTGGTTGCTCAGAGCCCTGTCTAACCTGGCCTTGGACATCAATTATACATCAATTATTTTTTGCCCTGTACACTGACTTCTGGTCACTCTTCCTCTGTGCCAGCCACCGCTGCATCCACATCGGTCTGTCCCACGCTTAGGGAACACCTCCCGGCCTCTTGCCTTCAGCATCTTCCCCAAATCTACAAATTCTTCCTGCAAATGAGCTAAAGCCTTCCCAGTCCCAAACCCTACGGAAATCCTGCCAGCGTTTCACAGAGGAGAGGGATTCTTACCTACCCATCCTCGCAGGTGCAAGAATCCACCGCCTTGGACAGAAGGCTGAGCTTCACCAGATTCCCCAGAGCTTAAAGCTCCTGAAATAACTTTATCAAGGGGAGGGCCAGGACATTCAAGCGGAGACGGAGCAATCTGATGACTGTCAGACAGGACTTGGCAGAGCAGCCGCCCCACGCTGGACCTTCCAGTTAACCCCTTCTTGATCCGCACGCTCCCTTACCAAATAAATACAGTTTTCATTCTAAAAATGAACAGCGGCGGTAAATCTAAGCGTGAGAGTCGGTGACAGGAAGCACCTGCTCTCGCCGTTACGCGTTCGCTCTGTTTCTAGTTTGGGTTTGTCTCATTTTAACACCTATTTTTTGGGTTCCTCTCTAGCCCCGTCAGCCAGGCTGAAGAGCCTCTGCTCTGAAATCTCCCAGAGATTTATCAGGCCAGAGAGGAGAGGGGTCAGGCAAAAAACAGAAGGATGACTGAAAATGTGCTCTACCAAGCCTTGAGCACCAACCCATTCCCGCTGCAGCCTCCTACAACGGGTGACACCAGCACAGGACCCGCTCTGTGTGACCAAACAGAGCTCTCAGAACAACTTTTTTTAAAAATAATACAGAATTGTGAGTGATATATTCTGTCTTCTGTCTCCTCCATAACTCATGGACAACTCAAAAACCCCAGTCCCCTCTGGGTGACGACTGGGAGAAACTGTCTATGGCTAAAGTCTAATTCTCTCCTTAGACGTGGTATCGTGGCCTTTGGAAGAAACTCGTGCCACTCCCCAGTTTTCAGCAGGGGCTAATGCCCCAAAACCACCACAAACCTGCGATCCCCATCGCCGGGACAGCCAAGAGAGTTACCTCCATCTAGGAAAACACAAAGGCTGTTGTTATCTACAATACAAACCCCGTAAATGCCTTCTTCTCATGGTCCAGCAGCAGGGAGACAGCAGGATCTCCAAGCACGCGTCCCAGCTGCCCTGCTGTGAGCTGGCTGTAATCTCCTTACACTCTAAATCTGGGAAGGAGGTAAGGAGAACATCTCGAGGATGGAGAATAAGCAGCTGCTGATTCCAGTTCCAAGCTACAGACCAGCCCACAGCTCGTGCTGTGTGGCTCCGTGGTATTTTGGATCATCAAAACCAACTGCATCCAGCATCTCCTACGCACGGCACCGGACAGAAGCACAAGAGCTGAGGATGCGGGATGCCTGGGACCTGACCTCACCTTCCCCGCAGCCCCAACCTCAGCATTTGTTTCACATCACCCACTAGGAACAACCTGAAATAACTGGAAGACAAATCTCAAGAGCGCTGAGAGTCCGGCTGTTCACCCGAGGCAGATTTTGAAGAGGCAGAGTCTCTAGTGACAGCCTGAGGAAACTGTGGAATCTCAATTCCTCGTTTCTTCTGCGCATCAACAGTGCAGGGACAACCGGCGGAGAGTAGAAAGGAGGGAAAAACGCTTCGATAATTGTAAATGAAACCTTTGAGGACAGCCTGAGTTACAAGCAGAGCCAAAGCCACGCGACGCTCAGTGTTTATCCCACACGGGTGCACCAGGTGAAAGTTAAACCTGCTTTCCGATCTCCACCATGCGCCAGCCCCACCATTAATGGCTCATCAGCGACATGCTTGGCCCAAAGAGCTGCCAAGATCTCAGGACAACCCAAGCATATGGATTTTGTCCCAAAAGACATGGATTTTGTGGAATCACAGCACAGACACAGCCCTACAAGTACCTCTGTATCAGCTGTCTCCTTGCAACGCCCTCTCTGCCCCTCTCAGGCAGCCCCAAAAGCGCTCTCTTGACGGACTGAAACACAGGAATTTCATTTTTGAGGGTCGGAGATTTCAGATCTTCCATGTTTTTACAGGGAAGAGGTTTCGCCTCTGCTGCTGGCACTGAACTAAGGTGCTCAAGGAGTGCAATAGTTTGCTGTTTGCTTACTAGCTTGCTTTAAGTCTCACTTATCAGGAGGGAAGAGACTGACGGGAGGACGCCAGGCTCGCTGGCTCAGAGAGGGCTCGGACAGCCTGATTCCAGCGGGTACACGTACACCTTGGCGTTCTTCAAAGCCCGGCTGAAAATAAAAGCTCTCCGGTATAACAAGCCACCTGTGAATAACTTAAAGATATAACAAGTAGCAACTCAAGAGCAACCGGTTTATGGTTTTAGACATCTGGGCACCGGATTTGAGGCTGAATCCTCCTGTCACCCCACCATACCTGCTCATCGGTGGCAACACACGGCACAGGGAGGACACACAAGCTCTCACCATGCCTCAGCCAGACGGTCTCACCTCTCTCACACGGCTCAGCCGTAGGCGAGGGAAGTTCCACAACTCATCCCTGACAGCAAACTTCCCAAACACAACCTTCACCACCTGAGAATTTTTAAGCCAAACTACCAAATCTCGAGAAAAAGGACTGAACCCCCCCCAACTGCACCAGCTGACCCATCTTGTCCCCCCTGTGCCGCTGCTCCCCCAGCGTGGGCAGCGCTCCCAGGTCACACAAGCGGAAGGTGATGGCGAAGAGCCGCGGCAAAGCCCGGCACAGCAGCGGGGTTACGGTGGCACGCACACCGCAGCAGACCCACACACAGCACTCCAGCTGTGCGGCAGCAGGCGAGTACCCGCTCCCAATTCCAGCTTTCCGAGAGGTTGGTTTTTTTCAGCTTTGTAATTTCTCATCTGCAGGAACGCTCGAACGCCAGCACAGAACAGCGAGAACTTTGACTAAAGCCCTCTGCCTCACACGGCTTCAATTCCCCCAGGAGCAACAAGGGCTACTAATTGTCTCAGCATGGAAGTTCGAGTGGCACAGCACCAAGGTGACAGGCAGAACTCGCTGCCAGGAGGAATGTTATCCACGCTGCTGGCATTCGAGGGCACCCCAAGCAGCCCCACACACTCCCGTGTTCCCAGACACGTGAATCCCACCCTGGGATTTTCCAGGAGCGAGTTTTAGTCAGGGAATGAATTAACAGCAGAGAAGCTTCGAGGGTGCCGAAGGGCCCAGCGGGGGTTTCCAGGGCCCCTCTTCAGCTACACCAGCTCTGGGGACCCCCGAAGCAGGCGCTTTGGCCAATCCAGGGACACGAAGTCCCTCAGGGGGGTTTGTCCCCGAGCACCACAGTGTGCCATCACCATCTACGTCCCAAACAGCCGTTTCCTCACACAGCTCCCAAGCTGTTCCTGAGCCCCCCCCTCCATCGCTGCCCTCCTCCCCCCTGCTCCCCAACAGGCAATTCCTCCCTCCGCGGCCAGCCCCTCACCCCCAGCTCAGCCCCCCCACCCCAGTGACCTGCTCTCACCCTTCCCCAGCGCCTCCAAGACACACGGGGACCCCACAGCCCCCCAAGGGCCCTTCTCCCAGGGTCCTGCAGACCCACTGAAGCTCACCAGGAAGAGCCTGAAGGGCCCCTAGCCCAGACCCCCACAATGTCCCCCCCAGCCCCACAGCCTCCCAAAGCCCCCCTAAGCCAGAGCCCCCCCAAACCAGTGGAGCTTCAGAAGCTCCCTGGGCCCTCTTGCCCCAGTGACACCCTGCCCCAGTGACCTTCAGAGGCTCCCGGTGCCCTCCTGCCCCACAGACCCTTAATGCCACCCTGCCCCAGAGCTCCCCAATGTCCCCTTAAGCCAGACGCCCCCCATGTCCCCCTAACCCAGCGGAATTTCAGAAGCTCCCAGGGCCCTCTTGTTCCAGTGCCCCCCAATGTCCCCTAGCCCCAAGGACCCCCAATCTCCCCCTGCCCCAGGGACCCCCCCCCGCAACATTCCCCTGCTCCAGAGACCTTCAGAGGCATGCCCCTGCCACAGAGCCCCTCAGCGTCCCCCTGCCCCAGGGAACCCCCTGTGTCCCCTTACCCCAGGGAACCTCCAGTGTCCCCCTGCCCCAGGAAACCCCCCAGCCCTAACGCTCCCCGTACCCATCTGCCCAAAGCCCTGCAAGCTCCCCCTGCCCCAGGGACCCCCAGCAGCCTCAGGCCCCTCAGCGCACACCCCCACCCCGGCCCAGGCCCCCCCAGGCCCCGAGCCTACCGCTGCCCCCCGCTACCAAGCACCCCACAGCCCCCCCCGGTAGGGCCCAGCCCTCCCTCCGGCGCCCCCCGCCCCACAGCCCCCCCGTTCCTGCCCTTCCCCGGGACCCCCGGCCCGCGCCGTCCCCCGGAGCCCCCGGCCCCCCGCTACCTCCTCCACATCGCGCTCGACGGGGCCGCCAACCTCCACTTCCAGCACCGCCGCCATCTTGCCCCCCCCCCTCGTCCCCAGCGGCCAGCTCCTTCCGCCTCCCTCCGCCAATCACCGGCCGCGCCACCGTACCTCCGTCCAATCGCTGGGCGCGGCGCTGATCCGACGGCCAGTCAGAAGAGAGAGGGGGTGGGACAGCCTCCAAGAGGCAGAAGGAAGGGGCGAGCTGTCACGGCCAGGGATTATCTGCCATTTCCAGTCCTGGAGCGGGACGCCCAGTCCCTGCCGGCGGGCCCGGTCACTCTAGCCGCCTCACACTGCGGGGCTCCCGTGTCAACGCTCGCGGGCCGCCGCCACCTCCCCTCTGCCCCTTCCCGCTGCCTCCATCCCGCTGGCTAGCAGGGAGAGCACATGGCAGACGGTCCCTTAGCGCCCTCTGCGCGGGGCGGTGACGCGGCGCTGCCGGAGGACTACGTGTCCCGTCATGCATCGCGGCGGGGCCCCGCACGGCCCAGGGGGCCAACCGGGGCCCGGGGGGCGAACCGGGACCTGAGGGCCGGGTCCGGGTCCGGGTCCGGGTCCGGGTCCGGGCCCGGGCCCGGGCCGGGAACGGGGCGGCTGGAGCGAGGAGGGAGCGGCGGTGAGCGGGCCGCGGGGTCAGGGGTCAGGGGTCACGCGGTTTGGGCGGGAGATTCAGGAGGCGGCGGCGGCGGGATCGGTGCGGGGGGGCGTGAGGGGCTGGGGGGGTAAATGGGGGGCACTGGGGGGGTGAATGGGGCAGGTCGGGTGTGGGGCAGGTCTGGGGGGTGAATGGGGCAGGGATGTGGGGCTCTGGGAGGCGAATGGGATGGGGGGCGAGGGGCTGGTGGGGCTGTGAGGTGAATGAGGGGCTGTGGGGCACTGGGGGGCGAATGGGATGGGAGGGCTGGGGGGAGAGGGGCTGGGAGGTGAATGGGGGGCTGTAGAGCAGGGTTGGGGGGCTCTAGGGGGTGAATGGGGTGGGGGAGCTGGGGGATAGGGCTATAGGAGGGCCGTGGGGCAGGGCTTTTGGGGGCAGAATGGGCTGGGGGACGGGTCGGGGGGATGAATGGGGTTGGGGGGCAGGGCTGGGGGGGTGAATGGGAGGGGGCGGGGGGGCAGGACTGGGAAGCATTGGGGGGGTGAATGGGGCAGGAGGCTGTGGGGCAGGGCTGGGGGATGAATGGCGTGGCGGGGTGGGGGGGCAGGCCTATGGGGGGGCTGGGGGGCACCGTGAGGGTGAGTGGGGTGGGGGCTGTGGGGCAGGACTGGGGGGTTAATGGGGCGGGGGGCTCTGGGGGACGGCTGAGGGGTAAATGGGGGGGCTGGGGGGCGGGGTTGGGGCGGCACTGTGGGAGTTGTGGGGCAGGACTTGGCACTGGGGGAGTGAATGGGGTGGGGGGCTGTGGGGCAGGACTACAAGGGTTAATGGGGCAGGGGTTTCTGGGGGAGGGGCGGAGGGCAGTGCTGTGGGGAGAGGGGCTTGGGGGCAGGACTGGGGGGTGAGTGGGGTGGGGAGAGGCTGTGGGGCAGGACTGGAGGCTACTGGGATGGCAGAATGGATCTGGGGGTGTCATGTGTGGGTCTGGGGACACCGTGGGGATGGAACTGGAGGGGCTGAGGGGAGTTGTGGGGAAGGACTGGGGGGGCACTGACAGAGTGGGGCTGGGGGGGGTTGTGGGCTGGATGTGGATGGCACTGGGGTGTTGGAATGGGGCTGGGGGGGCGTTGTGGGGTGAGTTAGGGGCTGAACAGGGATGGGAGGGTGGTGAGTCAGTTGTGGGGGGTTACTGCTGTGGGAAAACAGGGCTGAGGGGTGGGGGGGCAGGGCTGGGGGGCACTGGGGGGGCTCTGGGGTGACTGAGTGGGCCTGCTGAGGGGCTCTGGGATGTGGCTGGGGGGGGGTTGTGGGGCGAAGTTGGGGTCAACAGGGACTAATGGGGTGGCTGCCCCACTGCCCCCCACTTTGCACTATTTGAAGCCGGGGGGGGGGGGGGGGCGGGCAGAGGCTTGGCTGGGGCCGGGGCCGGCTCTTCCCTGCCAGGAGGTGCCCGATCCCGTTGCAGAGCTGCCCCCTCTCCCCACCAGGAGCTGGGGTGGGGGTCTGGAAGGAAGCGCGGTCCCGGCGGAGGCTTGTCTTCAGGGATCCCGGATGGCTCCGGTTAAAATCAGCCACGTCGTGTCCTTCTCCTCGCAGGTCTCTGGGGGGGCTGCGGGGGGGTTTAAAAGCCCAGGTTTCCATCTGAGCTGCCAAGGTCTTGGGACGGGGCGCAGCGCCACAGCTCTCCGTGTTAGGCACCGGCTGGAGGGCGCTAATTAGTGCCACAAGGCACTAATTACACCCGATTCTTCCCGTCTCAAAAAGCAGAGCACTATTTCTGGGGGTTGCCGGAGAGTCCCCCCTGCTTTTCCCCCGCACCCGGAGCGAGACAGAGGGGACAGGACGGCGCGGGAGCTGGGGTGTGACGCAGCGTCTCTCTGTGGTGTGCAGGACCCCAAGTACCCGGTGGAGAACTTGCTGCTCGAGGACGGCCACCGGCCCTGGCTCAGCTGCCCCCGGGACCGCAGCAGGCAGCTGAGAGCGGAGCTGCAGCTGGAGAGAGCCAGTGCCATCGGCTACGTGGACGTGGGTCCGTCCCCTCGACCGGCGCGGTGTCCCCCGGCCGGAGGGGCGGCGGCGCTGAACCTCACGTCCCTCCCCGCTTTAACACAGGCAACTGCGGCTGCGCCTTTCTGCAGATCGAGGTGGGCCGTTCCTCGTGGCCCCGCGACCAGCCCTTCCTCACCCTGGTGCCCAGCGTGGCCCTCATGACGCCGGCCGACTCCAAGCTGGGCCAGAACCGCTGTGGCGTCCGGATGTTTAAGGAAGGTAAAGATCGCCTCATCCGAGGGGAAAGAGACCCAGAGAGGCTGGGGGGGGTGGGGGTGGGATGGGGCTGGCCTGGGGGTAGGTGGAAAGGGGCAGGGAGATCAGGGATCGGGACTGTGCAGCCTTGGGAGGGTCGTACCAGCTCTGCTCCACTGCCCTGCCCTCTCCCATGCCCGTATTCCCCCCGTTGTCACCGTCTCCTGGTCCTGGAGGGGGGACAGTGGTGCAGGGTGACGAGCAGGGGTGGGAGCGGCGCCGGGATGGGTCCCTGCTGTGCCCCCCCCCCCCAACTGCTGCCCCCTCCCCCCTGCAGCGGATTTCCTGGCGCTGGCGGTGGGGCAGAAGTGGGACCGCCTGCGGCTGACCTGCAGCCAGCCCTTCAACAAGCAGGGCCAGTTCGGGCTCTCCTTCATCCGCCTGCGCACCCCGCAGGACGCCGAGCACCCCCAGCACCCCCCACCCTCCCGGCAAGGCCTGGTAGGTCCCTCTCCCCTGCTCCTCACCCTGGGAACCCACCCGCAGGTTGCGGTGATGGGGTTTTTCCTCCGTTCGTGCCCACGGCGAGTGCGTGAGGGTGCTCGCCTGGCTGACGCGGGGGTTGCACCCGGCCTGGGGGGGGGGGCACAAAGTGCCGATCTCCCCTCCCTGAGGCATCCCCTTGTCCCGCAGGAGGATGTCGAGCCCGCAGACAGCCCCTGGCGCTCCAGCCCTGCCTTTTGCCGGACTTTCTTTCCCGAACCGCGCTCGTAAGTAGCCTGGTCTGGTCCGGCTCCGTCCTCTCCCTGCGCTGCCGGGCCTGGAGCCACCTCGGGGTGTTGTCCCCTGGCACCCAGATCCCTGTCTCCTTCCCGTGGGGCTGACGATCTCTGTCTGCAGGAGCTCGAGGGAGGAGGAGCAGCTGAAGAGCCGCCTGCAGCAGCTGGAGCCGGGTGCCAGCAGCCCAGCCCGCCTCAGCCGCCCGGCCCAGATGGTGCTGTCGGCAGCACGGAGCCGGGCATCAAGGCCCAGAACGGGCACGGGTGACCCACGGGGTGACACAGAGCTCCCGGCTGAGGACACAGGAGGCCCTGCGGTGCCAGGTGAGCCAGAGCTGCCCGCGTAGGGCACGTTGGCAGGGCAGAGAACCTTTATGTAGTTGGTACGCGCCCCCCCAAACCCTCCCAAGGGATCTTGTCCTGCTGAGGTGGGCTGGGGTGAACCTGCAGCCCCTGGGGCGCTCCCCATGCCCGGAGCGGTCCCGTCCCCCCTGCCCTGCTGGCAGCACGCCGTGCCCTGGCCAGGGTGACCTTCCTCGGGGCAAGTCACCCTCCTTGCTGGCGTTGGAGAACCGTGACGGTAAATCCCACGGCTCACTCAGGAGCCTCCTGTGATCCATTTACTGGCCGCAGTGGGGCAGCTGATCACTATTTTGTGTCATGCCGGTGTTTTCCTATCCATGAAATGCCACTGGCTTTGTTCCCACCCGGCCCCTTCCACCAGGAGATCTGGTGCCGCTGGCTGGAGAGGGGTGATCACTGCTTGTCCTCTGTTCCCCAGGGCCGGCACAGGATGTCCCCGCAGCCCTCACCAGAGCCCGCAGGCAGCCGTCCCGCAGGCAGCGAGCACCCAGCCCTGCCGGCAGGTAATTCCTCACCTCGCCGTGTTTCTCCTGCCCTCGCCCGGTGATTGCTCTGCTCTCAGCCTTTCCCAGGCAGCTCCTTGCCCGCAGCCGCTGCGCGGCCACCATCCTCCTTCGGTGTGTTGCCGGATCCTGGCTGGGGCTAGTCCTTTGCTCCCTGGGGTGGGCAGGACGTGGCGGAGCGAGCCCTAAGCTCCCAACGGCTCTGCAGGGCTCTGTCAGCCACATCCAGGTCGGGAGGAAGAGCCAGAGCCCGCAGCCACCGAGAGAGACGGGCCAGGAGGGGTGAGAGTGGAGGGGACAGCAGTCGGGAGGAGACAAGCGTCTGCCCCATCTGCTCAGGTGGGTGCTTGGCCTGAAACGGGCTCCCGGTAATTAACACAGAGCCCGCAGGGGAGTGGGACACGCTCCTGGGGCAGAGCACGGTGCGTCCGTCCGTCTGTCCGTCCACCCCATCGGCTGAGTCCCCTTTAGCTCAGCAGCGCTCCCCGTCCCGACTGGGGGGTGGTGGGAGGGATCGGGGGGGTCAGCCCAGGGCTCTGGGGCAGGTCCTGGCCCTGATGCTCCAGGCGGCAGCAGGGTGGTGCTGGGGTGAGTTGCCCCATGCCACGGGGAGCCCCGGGGAGCGGCTGCGGAGCTGCCACGGCATCCAGGGGGGGCTCAGGTGGGAGGCGGTTGGGGTTGGAGGGCTGTGAGGGGCAAGGGGACAGCGGCAGGTGGGGACAGCAGTGTCTGCCAATGGCTCCGCTGTCCCCGCTTGAGAGCGGAACACCAGGTTTTCAGGGAGAAGCAGGGGCGGCTCCGTAGCCAGGACACTTCACTCCCTGAGGGATGTCATGGGGTGCCATGCTGCCATGGGAGTCTTTGGGTGCGAGACCAAACCCCACGCTCACCCACAACCCTGTCACCTCCCCTTCCCGCAGGCCGCTTCAGCCTGGATCTCCTCCCCGTGCACGCCTCCCACTGCGGGGAGGAAGACCCCGCCGCAGCCTGGCCTTCCTCCCCGCTGGTGTCCCCTGACGCCTGGGTCTCCTGCCCCATCTGCGAGCTGCCCTTCGCCGCCGCGGAGGTGGAGCGACACGCCAGCACCTGCGGCGAGGAGCGGTAGGGCTGTGAGGACGGCGGAACGGCGGCGGAGGGGGGGACAAACCTTGTGTCGTGGCACCCGGGGGCTGAAACCCCATCGCTGCGGCCACTGGAGACACCGGACCAGAGCCCTGGAGCCAGTTGTGCCACGGCAAGACGATGCGTGGGCAGGAGGCCGAGCCTGCGCAGGAGCCGCCGGCCACGCTGGCAGAGGCCCCGGTGAACGTGTGGTGTGGGGAGGGAGAGGTGGCTCCCGTGGCCACGGCCAGGCTGGGGCGGGGGGGTGCAGGGCGCAGCCACGGCTGTGACGAGGGGAGTTGCTGCTGGAGGAGAGTAAATTAAAGGAGAGAAAGAGGAAAGAGAGAGAAAACTCCCCTGTGGCTGCACAGTGTCCCACAAGTGAGCGTCCAGACCTGGGGACAGCCAGGGTGACGAGGAGGAGGAGGAGGTGGTCACACTTTTCCTCCCCTCGGGGTCCCTGGCCACGCAACTGGCGTGGGAGCCGCGGGCTCCCGCAGCCCGCGGAGATGAAGCCATGGCTGCAGTGTGTCCCCAGCAAAGCCAGCGCACGCGTCCCCACGGGCACAGAAGGGGCTTGTGGGAGGAAGAAGCCGGGACACCCACAGCAGGAGAAAAATACAATTTATTTACAAGTAGAAACACTTTAAAAATGCCACCTTCCCCACACTCCCCCTGGCAGCAGCAGGTGGGGGGGGAGCTGGGGTCCCGCTGGCTGCTGCGACTGGCACTGCCTAGCCTGGCTGGCCCCGTCCCCAGGGGCTCTCAACCCCAGGGAGGAGGCTGGGGGCCCTGGGGACACTCCAGCCCCGCTCTCTCTGGGTCCCTGGGGCTGGCAGGAACCCCCCCCCCCTCAGGGAGGGCTCAGCCCCCGGCCCCAGCCTGGCATAACCTGCGCAGCACAAACACCCCCTGCACCCCACCCCCCCCACTGCCCTGCACCCGTGGGTGTTTCCAGCTCACAGACAGCCCCGGGGCTGGGGGGGGGGGAGGGACGACAACCCTCTCCTGCCCCCCCTCCACATACATCTCCCCCGCACCCCGGGCTGGGGGGCAGGAGAGAGGCGATGGCAGGGGCAGGAAGAAGGACGCTGGGGCTCTGCCATGTTCAGGGGTGACAGTAGGAGGTGCAGGGCAGTATCACATGGGGAAGGTGGCCCCATCTATTCCCCCCCCCGCCTCCGCCTGTGCTGCTGGGCCCTTGGGGATGTACCTACAGCACCCGGGGGGGGGGCAGGGAGAGGCAAGGGGGCGCAGGCTAGGGCCAGGGCAGAGCTGGCAGCAGGGGGGGACCCTCAGAATTTCGTGTCCTTGAGTGATCGGCGGCCGGTCTGGAAGGGACAGAGCAGAGAGTAGACATCAGTAAGGGGGGGCAAACCACAGCCCTGGGGGTGGGTGCTGTGTCCATGCTTGGACGCACCTCCCTCCATGGCACTGCAGGGACAGGGACATGCCACCCCCTGACAGCAGGGACTGGTCCTCACATTGTCCCCATGAGCCCGGAACAGGGGTTTGGGGGCACTGGGCTGAGCACGTGCTTCCCCTCTTGTCCCCCCCCACACCGCGGGGGGCTCAGGAGCCTGCCATGGGGTGCTCAGTCAGGTGCCGTGGGGGGGGGGATGGCGGTGCCTACCTTGCCCTTGGGGGACTTGGCGGTGGCGATGCGGGGCGAGCGGCGGGCGCTGCCGTGGGGGGAGTTCTTGGGGGTGGTTTTGCGGCCGGCCGCCCGGCGCAGCAGGCTGTTCCCCAGCTTCTTGGGGGTGTTGAGGATGCTGAAGGCCATCGACTGGCGCCTCTCGGCCTGCGGAGGAGGGGACGCGGGACCGTGAGCTCAGGGTAGAACAGGGTTGGCGGGGGGGCTCAACCCCTCTCTTTCTCTCCGGAGCTCGCTGCTCACCTGCTTGCTGGGGGGCTGCTGCTCACTCCTCCGGCTGAGCTGGGAGCTGCGCCGCTCGCTGCGGTCCCGGGGGGTCTGGGGGCGCGGGAAGCAGCTGGTCGGCTTCTTGGACTGGAAAAGGGACAAGCCAGGGCTGTCATCTGGGGAACAAGAGCCCCGGGGCCACCCTTCCTTGGGAGCTGGTGTCAAAGGAGGGGCTGGGGGGGGCGGGGGGGCATGGGGCATGGGGCAGCAGGGCCTGGGGAGCTGCAGGGGGAAGGCAGAAGGCCATTCCCAGAGCCCCCAGCAGCCCCTCAACATCTGGAGAACATCTGCAGCTGCCCACTAGCCCTTGTGTCCCCTTGTCCCCTATCTGGGCTCCTAGAGAAGCTGGGGACCAGGCAGGGGGGCTTGCAGCAGGCTCAGCTCACCTCGGGGGTGTCGGGGCCCTGATGGGACTCGTCCGACCGGCGTTTGCGTAGCTGCCGGGTGGCGATGGTGCCGGCCAGGGTGCTGCGCCGGGTGGCCATGCCGGCGGCGATCTGCGAGGGCTGCATGCTGGCGCGCCGCAGCGTCTCCTTCGGGTCGCCCGTCTTCATCTCCTCATCCGTGATGGTCCCCAGGGAGTTGGAGGGCTGGGGAGGAGACAGGGACAGTGCCGAGGGGTGGCCAGCAAGGCTCCCCGGCTCTGTGGCCCCTGGGGCTGCCCACCAGCTGCTCCCTGGCTCCCGTGTCCCCTCCCCAGTGCTGGGAAGGGCCCCCTTTTGTCGTCCCCGCCCCCCCCCGCTTACCCTGCTCTCCAGAGGGTAGCAGGTCTTCAGGTGGGGCGGGCAGGCCCGGTTCCGCTGCTGCAGCTCCGCAATGCGATTCCAGTCGTCCAGCTGCTCCGGCTCATCCTGGCACGTACCCAGGTAGATGCTGCTCCGGCCTAAACCCAAAGCAAAGAGGGCTGAGGGGGGGAGTCCCAGCTGAGGAGCTGCCCCCCCAGGCAAGCCAAGGCAGGGCCCTCCCGGCTTGTAGCCCACCCCCCCCCCGCCCACACACACCGAGGCTGGAGCTGCTGCTGCCCTGCCCGCGCCGCAGGGAGCTGCGAGTGACCGGCCGGTAGCCGGGGAGGCCCAGCAGCGCCGAATTGCCGGGGGTCTCCTGCGGGGAGGAGGTTTCCAGCTTGACAAGGGACTCCTGGGAGGAGAAGCTGGCGAGGGAGCGGGTGGAGGCAGCCGAGCGCAGCCGGGCCTTGCCAGGAGGGGCGTTGTGGGGCTGAGCTGCCGGGATGCTGCAGAAGGAGACGTCGGCACTGTCTGGTTCCTCGGTCTTGGCCTGTTTCTGGGAGAGGAAATACAGAGATCATAGAATCACGGAATGGTTTGGATGGGAAGGGACCTTAAAGGCCACCCAGTGCCACCCCCTGCCCTGGGCAGGGACACCTCCCACCAGCCCAGCTTGCTCCAAGCCCCGGCCAACCTGGCCTTGAACCCCTCCAGGGATGGGGCAGCCACAGCTTCTCTGGGCAACCTGGGCCAGGGGCTCACCACCCTCCCAGCCAAGAATTTCTGCCCCAGATCTCAGCTCAGTCTCCCCTCTGGCAGGGGAAAACCCTTCCCCCTCGTCCCATGGCTCCCCTCCCTCATCCAGAGTCCCTCCCCAGCTTTCCTGGAGCCCCTTGAGGGACTGGAAGGGGCTCCAAGGTCTCCCCGGAGCCTTCTCTTCTCCAGGCTGAACCCCCCCAACTCTCTCAGCCCGTCCTCCCAGCAGAGGGGCTCCAGCCCTCCCAGCATCTCCGGGGCCTCCTCTGGCCCCGCTCCAACAGCTCCGTGTCTCTCCGGTGCTGAGGCCCCAGAGCTGGAGGCAGCACTGCAGGGGGGTCTCCCCCGAGCGGAGCAGAGGGGCAGAATCCCCCCCCCTCGCCCTGCTGCCCCCGCTGCTGGGGATGCAACCCAGGCTGTGGGGGGTTTATGGGCTGCCAGCGCACGTTGCCAGCTCATGGACAGCTTTTCCCCCTCCGCAGCACTCCCAAGCCCTTCTCCCAGGGCTGCCCTCCATCCCCAGCCTGGGCTGGCACCGGGGGCTGCCCTCACCCAGGTATCAAACCCCCCAGCCCATCCCAGGGTCCCTCGGCAGGCGCTGGAGCAGCCTGTGGGGTGCTGTGCCCTGTGGCTGCTGTCCCAGGGGGCGAAGAGAAGGGGAGGAAGCAGATAAAAAGCTGCACTTCCCAGGCCCCTCATCCTCCCCCGCTGCCCACTCCGCCCTCATGCCACGGCTTCTGAAGGACAGAGCGTCCTCGGAACAAGGCATCGCAGGGGTGCAGAGTTTGGGAGCACAAAGAGCC
This sequence comes from Sterna hirundo, assembly GCA_009819605.1. Lineage (NCBI taxonomy): Eukaryota > Metazoa > Chordata > Aves > Charadriiformes > Laridae > Sterna > Sterna hirundo. Next base: position 220,043,243 of record CM020437.1, on the reverse strand, counting down.
CCGCAGCAGCTCTGGCTTCTCGAGACGGTGGCAGCCCCAGCCACCCATGGGAGCAAGGGAAGCCAGCTCCCCCGAGCCATCCTTGGCTTTCCCTCCATTCCGCAGTGAGCCCCGGGGCTGCAGGGCACAGAGAACCGCGCATCCCCATCCTCAGCACGGAGATCCTGCCCCACAGATCCCTCCCTGCCCCGCACCCGGGGGCCGCTCACTTTCGTCATGGTGATGTTGATGGTGGTGCGGCGCCGGGCCGAGCGGGTCTTGCAGCCGGAGTCAAGCGAGAGGTCGCCCAAGGATCCGGCGCTGGTCTCCAGCCGGGATCGCGTGCGGCTGGGGATGGGGGTGAAGTAGAGACTCTCCAGGGACTCCACCTTGCGGGGCAGCCGCTGGGACGCCAGCGACTCTTTGCTGCCCGGTGGCAATGCCGAGGCTTCCGACTGCGAGCGGCCAACCTTCCTGCAGAGACGGGACACAAGGGCGGCGCTGACAGCCTTACCGGGACATCAGGGAATACTGAGGATGGGGGGACACTGGGTTTTGGTGACACTGGCGGCAGTACGGGCTCTGCCGAGCCGTGCCGTGCCGGTACCTGGTGGAGTTGAGTGGCTGCGCTTCATCGAGGCTGAGGTCAAGGCTGTCGGTGCTGAGATCAGCCGGGTTCTGGCGGAAAGGCTCCCGGCCCTTCAGCGTGTCCGTGGTCACCTGGAACTTGCCGAGCTCCCGGAGCTGCTGATTGGCAAACTCCACCTGGACGGGAAGCAGGGAGGGATGGATCCTCCGAGCGAGCCAGCAACGGAGGCGATGAGGAGGAGGAGGGTGAAGACCTGCCATGCCGTGCCCACCTGAGCCTCCAGGCTGCGGACCTGGCTGGTGAGGTTCCTGCAGCTCAGCTCCGACTCCTTGGCCTGCAGGACGCTCTGCTGCAGCTCCCTAGCCAACCTCTCCGACTCGGTCCGGAGCTCCGCATTCTCCTTCTGCAGCTGCTCCATGGCCTTCAGCTTCTCCGCCAGGTCCTGGTTCTGCTGCTTCTTTGCGTCGTAATGGGTTTTTGCCTTCTCCATCTAGGAGAGAAGGAGAGAAAACCCATCAAGCTTCCCCGCGGGACGCTGTCCCGGGGGGACAGGGACGGCAGGGCACTGCCAGCCCCTGGGATACCTGGCCTTTGTAGTGCTCGGCCGCCTGCTCCTTCTGGGCGAGCTGCGCCTGCAGCTCTGCCACCTTCTCCTGCTGGCGGGTGGCCTCTGCCTGCAGCTCCCCTTCCAGCACCTGCGGGCAGGGAAAAGACCGGGTCAGAGGCACCCTGCACCCTCTCCTTGCCCAGCTGAGCCCCCCACATCCCTCAGGGGGTGGCCACCAACAGCCTCAGGGGCTGGGCCCAGCTCCGGTCCCCGGGTTTTTTGTCCCCGTTTACCTTAACCCTCTGTTGCTGGGAGCGGGTGGCCTTCTCATGCTGGGTCAGCTTTTTATTCAGCTCCTCCACCTGGAAGAGCAGGGCTTGGTTAAACCAGCTCCAGGCACAAGACTCCCGAGCACATCCCTCCCCTCCAGCCAGGACCAGGAGGATTCCTGCCCCAGGGGGGTGCTCAGCAGCGCCCACGGCCACGGAAGCTCCGGGCACAGCCAGCACTTCGATTAGCCCGCTCGATTCAGGCAGCCACAGCAAACCGCCATTAAGTCTTTCCAGGGATGGGGTTGGTGCTACCCCAGCGTCAGGAGCAGCCGCGCACTGGAAGCGAAGCCGAGACCCCTTTAGGCGGGAGGGCGAGGGAAGCTGCCGCTGCGGTTACGCACTGCCCCGGCCCCAGAGCCGCATCTCTGCTGCCAGCTGTTTGCTGTCGGGGGAAGAGCAGGAGCCCAGCCCGCCCCGGGCAACCTCCACGCCAAACCTCAAGCCACAGAGCTCAAGGGGGGCCCGTGCCGGCTCGGAGACAGAGGCATCCCACCCCAAAGGGATGCTCCTGTGGTTCGGGAGTGGAGAGATGACACCACGGAAGGGCCAAGGAACCCCCCGAGGCCTGCGGCTGCATTGTTAAGTCCTTTGGCAGCGCAGCAGCGAGCACATTCACCACCCAGGTGCCCACGAACTGCGGACCCGTGGATGGTACATCACTCATAGCAAGGGGAGACACCACCAGACCCCGGCTGCTGCGAGCTCCTGCCCGGCCCAGCTGGGCTCTCCTTGGCTCCAGGGGATGCTCGGGGAGCCCCCAGCCTTCACGGCCACAGCCACGAGGCCTCTGCGGGGTCCCTGGGCAGCTCAGGCTGTGACCATGGGGGCAAACTAAGCCGCGTAGGGAAACAGGGCTTTTCCAGCATCATTTCCCAAGCGCTAACCCACACCATCCCACCCCTGGCCACATCTGGATTGCACTTTCTGGGAACACAGCCCCCTCCTCCCAGCACCCACCGTTGCTGCCAGCTGGGCGAGAGGGGCTGAACCGCAGCTAAAGAGGGTGGGAAAAGGGATGGACAGCGGGAATGGGGGATCCCAGCCCCCCCCCAACTCCCCTCTCTCTGAGGACGAGGTATCACAGGAGCAACGGTCCCACGTCAAGAAGCCCCGGATGCTCTCGGCAGTCGGTCCCTGCCAGCATGCTGCCTGCAGCGTGCCCCACAGCCGTGCCGGGAAGGCAAAGCAAGAAGCCGTGCCGAGCCCCAGGCACCACCGTGAGCGGGCAGGCGGCAGGTCTGGGCCCCAGTTCCTACTCCCCGGGGATGAAGGGACGAGCCCAGAGACCTGGAGCCAAGCGACCCACAGCTGGGTCCCCACCGCAAACAGTTCCCGAGAGGAGAGGGTGGCTCCGGTGGGAAGCAGCAGCAGCTAGGGCCATGCACCGTCACCGTTTAAGCAGCTGGCACTTCGCATGCATTACCTGCTTAGCTTGTTCCTTCCGAAATACCTCTAGCTGCTCCACCTGCGAGCACAAAAGGTGAGAAGTGAATACGCAGTTAGCGTGGAATGGGCTGCCCTTCTCAGGAGCACCCATCCCCTTCACACCCAAGTGTTGCTCAGGGAGTGTGTCCCAGATCCCCAGCTCCTGGGCTGAGCAGGAGGATGAGGATTCTGGGAGGACTGGGGCAGTTCAGCCTGGAGAAGAGAAGGCTCCACGGAGACCTTGGAGCCCCTTCCAGTCCCTCAAGGGGCTCCAGGAAAGCTGGGGAGGGACTCTGGCTCAGGGAGGGGAGCCATGGGACGAGGGGGAAGGGTTTTCCACTGCCAGAGGGGAGATTGAGCTGAGATCTGGGGCAGAAATTCTTGGCTGGGAGGGTGGTGAGCCCCTGGCCCAGGTTGCCCAGAGAAGCTGTGGCTGCCCCATCCCTGGAGGGGTTCAAGGCCAGGTTGGCCGGGGCTTGGAGCAAGCTGGGCTGGTGGGAGGTGTCCCTGCCCAGGGCAGGGGGTGGCACTGGGTGGGATTTCAAGGTCCCTTCCCACCCAAACCATTCTATGATTCAGGGGTGTGCAGGAGACTAAATGCACCCCTTTTCCCGGGGGCATCCCCCCACCCAGCAGGGAGGTGGCAGGAGCCCCTACCTGAGCCGTCAGCCTCTGCCTCTCCTCCAGCAGCTTCCTCTTCTCCTCCCGCGCCGCCGCCTTGCTGCTCTCATACTCCTTGCTCGCTGCCTCCAGCTTCCGCGCTGCCTCCTCGGCCTCCTGCCGGCTGCTGGCCACCAGCTCCTCCGACGCTGACCGCAGCCGCTCCAGCTCCCGCGCGTGCCGCTCCCTGGCCTGCCCCAGCTCTGCCTCCAGCCGCTGCTGCCCGCGGCTCCGGCTCTCGCCGAGCCCCCGGTTCTCCTCGGCCAGCCGAGCGTTGGCCTGCTGCAGCCCTGCCAGCCGCGCTGCCGCCTCTGCCGCCTCCGCCTGCAGCCGCTGGACGGCCCGGTCCTGCTCTGCCGACCGCTCCCGCAGGGATGACACCTCGGATGCCTCCAGCTTGGCCCGTGCCAGCTCCGCTTGCAGAGCGGCCAAAGCTTTCGCCCTCTGCTCCACGTCCTGGCGGTGCTGGCTCTCCAGGGAGGAGCGCTCAGCCTGCAGCTGCTGGCAAAGATGCTTCAGCGCCGGCAGCTCCCCGGCGAGTGCCTGGGCGCTGCTGAGCTCCTGCTGCAGGGCGGCAAGGAGCTGCTCCTTCTGGAGGCATTTGTCCTGGCAGACCTTCACCTCCTGGCGCAGCTCGTCCTCCCGCTCGCTCTGGCAGTGGCGGTCCCTTTTCAGGGCCTCGATGGCCAAGCGCTGCTTCTCCATCTCCTCCTGGCACCGCTGCACCTCCACCTTCATGAGCGAGCACCTCTCGGCCGCCCGGGAGGCGGCGGTGGCCATCTCTGTCTGCAGCACCCGCAGCCTCTCCTCCAGCTTCTTGCTCTTCTCCGACTCGGCGACGATCAGGCGCTTCAGCTCCTTGCTCTCCCCCTCCTTCTCCGTCACTTGCCGATGGAGGATGGAGACTTCATGCTCCAGGCTGTCAATCAGGCTGTTCTTTCTCTCCATCTCCTGGACGCACTGGGACACTTGGTCCTTCCAGCCCTCCTCCGACCGACCCTTCTCCTGCACGACGGAGCGGAGGGACGCCAGCTCCTTCTCGGCGACGGCCATGGCGGTTTTGCTCTGCGTCAGCTCCCTGCCCTTCTCCTGCAGCTCCTTCCGCAGGGCCTCCACGGTGCCATCATGCAGAGCCTGCACCGACCTCGAGGCCTCCAGCATCTTCTGCAGCTCTGACGCCTTCTCCTTCTGCTGGGCCGCTTCCCTCCTCGAGGCCTCCAGTTCCGCTTGCTCCGCTGTGGCTGCCTCGGCCGCCGCTCGCTCCAGGGTGGCCATAGCCTCCTGCTGCTCCCTGCACTTCTGCTCCAGCTCCTCCACTTGCAAATGAAGCGCCTGGATCTCCTTCAGCTTCTCCTGGTAAAGGTCTTGGCTCGAGCCGGCTTCCTGCTCCCTGTGACGGGTCTTTTCCTCCGAGCTTTTGAGGGACATCTCCTTTGAGCAGGTGGCCTTGACGCTGTGTCCCTCCACGTCCCTGCTCCGGGTGGCCTCCGAGAAGCCCTGCAGCTCGTTGTCCACCTTAGGCAGCTGCTCCTTGGCTGCTTCTGCTGAGGCGAGCTCTCCTTTCAGCTTGCTTACCGTCTTCTGCAGGTCCCTCAGCTCCTCACCCTGCGAGAGGTTTTTCTGGCGGAGCTCCTCCAGCTGCCCTTCCCTCTCCTCCATCAGCTCCCGGGCCCGGGCCAGCTCCTCCCGGTGCACCGACCTCTCCACCCTCTGCTCGTTGAGGGAGTTTTGCAGCTGGGCCTCCAGCTCTGCCTTGCGGGCTCGCTCGGCGGCGCAATCCACTTTGCCCCGTTCCACCTCCTGTCGCAAGCGTTCGGCTTCCTCCTCCCGGCACGCCAGGTCCCGCCGGTGCTCCCGCAGCGTCTCCTCCAGCCTGCTGCCCAGCAGGGTCACCTCCCCAGACAGCTTCTTCACCTCCCCATCCAGCTCCAGCTCCCGCTGCCTGCTGGCGGCGGCCGCCTGGGCCAGCTCAGCCTCCGCACTCCGCAGCCGCTCCACGGCGGCTTCCAGCTCCTTGGATTTGGCCTTTTCCTGGGAGAGCTGCTGGGAGACCCCCTCCAGCGCCTCGGTGGCTCTGCAGGCATCTGCCTCAAGCCCAGCCGTGCGCTGGGCTGCGGTTTGCTCCGTGATGGCCATCTTCTCCCGCAGGGAGGAGACCTCGGTCCTCAGCTTCTGCTCCTCGCCCTCTTTCTCCTTCGCCCGTGTCTGGGCGCTGGACAGGTCGGCCTGGAGGGCAGCCAGCCTCTCCTGGTGCTCGGTAGCCAGGCGTTCTGCCCGGGCCTCCAACGCGGCTGCCTTCTCCTGCTCGGCCTGTAGCTGCTGGCAGACCCGACCATGCTCCCGGCTCAGCGCCTGCATCTCCTCCTCCAGCCGCCCGCGCTCTCCATCCTGTGGAGCCGGCTCCCGGCCCTGCACCAGCTGCTGCCTCTCCGCCTCCAGTTCGGCGATCCTGGCCAGGCTGCCTTCCAGGCTCTCAGCTGCCCGCCTCTTCTCGTCCTCCAGGATGCCCTCGGTGTTCCGCAGGGATTCCTCCAGGAAAAGCAGCCGCTCCTGCAGGCGGGTGTTCTCCCGGGCCAGCCTCTCCCTCTCGGCCAGCCGCTGCTGGCTCTCCTTCAGCCTGCCCTCCAGCTCCCGCAACTGGGCTTTCAGCCCCTCCACCGCTCCCTGCTGCCGCTGGGCGCCGAGCTCCAGGATCCTGGCTTCCAACTCGCCAACCTTGCGGCTCAGCTCAGCCTTCTCCGCCGCCGAGGCAGCCTGGCTGGCATCCTGGGCCTGTGCCATGGCCTGCAGCTGGCTGCTGAGGGACACGTTGGCCTCCTGCAGGTGCTGGAGCTGCTGCAGGGCAGAGTCTCTCTCCCGCAGGGTCTTCTCGTGCTGGGCTTCGAGGGCAGCCAGACGCTCGGCCTCAGCCTCCCGGCCTTGCAGGTTCTGCTCCAGCATCTCCCTGGCCCGGTGGCTCTCGGAGAGGGAGCTCTGGAGGCTGGCGACGAGGCCGCCCAGCTGCTGCTTCTCCTCCTCGAAGCGGCCGCGTTCGGACTGCAGGGCTGCCTCCCGCTGCTGCTTCTCCTCCTCCAGCCGCAGGACAGTGGCCTGGAGCTCGGCCGCTTTAGCGGCGATGCTGGACACCTCTTGCTTCAGCTCTTCCAGCTGGCAGAGAGAAGAGGAGGGGAAGGGAAACAACACACGCACCCCAGGCATTACTCAAGCTGCATCCAGCACTCTCACCGGAGACCCATGTGCTGCGTCCCAGTGCCTGCCTTCCCTCCTGGCACCCCCCCAGCACACCCTGCTTTCCCCTTAGCCTTGTGCCGCTCTGCTCTCTCAGACCAAATGCCTTTTCTCACCATGCAGGAGCCATTCCCTCCACAACCAGCCCATGCTACGGGAGGCTGCGGGAGCCAGCAGCTACCTGGGAGCAGCATTCCCAAATCCAACACAGAGCGCTCAGCCCCATAACTCCCATCTAGGAGAGCAGCTGGCTCTGCCCCACACGGATTTGTGGTGCACCCCTCAGCACCCACCGTTCTCCCCAGCTAGAGGAGTTTCCCACCCGAGCGCTGCCTGCCCTCGCTGCGCGAGCTCTCTGGAGACCCAGCCATACCTTCAGGACATCCCCCAGGACCTCTCCCTTCTGCTGGGCGCCGCAGTCCCCCAGCTTGGCCAGCTGGTCCTCCAGCAGGGAAATCTTCCCCTGCAGAATCTCGATCTTCTCTTCCGAGCATTTCTGGGGACAGAGACGTGGGACTAAGCGCCGCGCAAGGCGAGGGAACGAAGCAATGGGAAGTGAAGTCACCCAGCCTTATTCCACACCGGCACCCACTGCCCCGGGGGCACCCCGGGATCCCCTCACCTTCTCCTGCAGGGCAGCACGCAGCTCACTCTCCAGCTGCCCCTGCTTTTCCTGCGACTGCGCCAGGGCCGCATTGTGCTCCTCCGAGAGTTCATTCAGGGCTTCCTGCAGCTGGACCAAGTGGCTGGCGATCTCCCGCAGCTGCGAAGGGGCAAATCCCCCATCAGAGAGCACCCACGCTGCTCAGCTCCCCTCTCCCGAGCACTGCAACTCCACCCAGCCCCTATTTCCCCCACCACGGTTCCCCTTTGGATCAGGATCTGGAGCCCAAAGCAGGCTCGGTCACTGGGACAACACCACAGGAGGCCACCAGCAGAGCCAAAAGCAGCCCAGAGTCCGGCACTGCCATCAAACCCTCCCCCCTGGCTCCAACACAAACACCTGGGCTGTGGGGATGCAGAGAGGACACAGCGTCCCGTACCTTGAAGGAAAGATCCCCATTCTCCTCGGAGAGCTGGTTAATTTTTCGGTCCATCTGGCCTTTTTCAGTCTTCAGGTCCTGGCACTGCCTGAGGGCCTCGTGCAAGCGCACCAGCAGGCTGCAGGAGAGGAGGTCATTAAAGCAGGGCGTGCAAACCCAAGGCAGGTGAGGACATCGCTGGGGACCGATGCTGCTGAGGAAACTAAGGTACCGAGATATCTCTGTGCCATGGTGAGAAACTACTGTAAATTCAGCTCTAAACTGATACGTCGCAAAGCGGAGCAGAGATAAGCCATGTTTGTGCTTTGCAGGAGCCTGACCACTCCGAACCGAGGGCAGAGGCAGCCACAGGACGCCAGCCACCCCCTCTGCAAAGTGAAATAAGTGAGGAAAGGACAAAAAAAGGCATCACGGCACCTGCCAGCGGAGGCTGGGCGTCCTTCCCAAGTAAACACGGCGCTGCAAAGGGACAGGGCAAAGACCAGGACACAACGCAGCAGGCAATAGAATTCCAGTGTGCCACACAGCCCAGTTCAGATCCGATCAAATTGGATCAAACTGGAGGGCTAACAGCTGGGCAAGGGGCTGGGGTCGGGAGCTCCAATATCACCCAAAAGCTTTCAGCGACGCAGAGTCCATCCCAGAGCTGGGAAGGCCAAGCAGGCTCTTCTGGAGGTGGGCGAGACCCACGCAGGCCTTCTCCCACAACAGGGATGGCCCTTCCCGTGACACGTTTAGGTTAAGGAGTGGGCACTCACAACACACTGTGTGGTTTGGGACTGGCTCCCCGCCCGCTGTGATAAAAAAGGGCTACGGACCGTAATTGCCCCAGCCACGAGGAGCAGCGTGACGGCTGGCACAGCCGCAGCCCGGGCTGCATCCCCAGCAGTGTGGGCAGCAGGGCGAGGGGGGGGATTCTGCCCCTCTGCTCCGCTCGGGGGAGACCCCCCCTGCAGTGCTGCCTCCAGCTCTGGGGCCTCAGCCCAGGAGAGACACGGAGCTGTTGGAGCGGGGCCAGAGGAGGCCCCGGAGATGCTGGGAGGGCTGGAGCCCCTCTGCTGGGAGGACGGGCTGAGAGAGTTGGGGGGGTTCAGCCTGGAGAAGAGAAGGCTCCGGGGAGACCTTGGAGCCCCTTCCAGTCCCTCAAGGGGCTCCAGGAAAGCTGGGGAGGGACTCTGGATGAGGGAGGGGAGCCATGGGACGAGGGGGAAGGGTTTTCCACTGCCAGAGGGGAGATTGAGCTGAGATCTGGGGCAGAAATTCTTGGCTGGGAGGGTGGTGAGCCCCTGGCCCAGGTTGCCCAGAGAAGCTGTGGCTGCCCCATCCCTGGAGGGGTTCAAGGCCAGGTTGGCCGGGGCTTGGAGCAAGCTGGGCTGGTGGGAGGTGTCCCTGCCCAGGGCAGGGGGTGACACTGGGTGGGCTTTAAAGTCCCTTCCCACCCAAACCATTCCCTGCTCCTATGACTGCCGAAGCCATCTCCTCCCTGGGGTGCAGCTGCAGAGGAGGTGGTAAAGAACAACAGGAAGGTTTTCCCCTCACCCCTGTTTTGTGCATTGCTGGGGAAGAGACAGAAAACACAGAGCCCGGGGACGTGGGAGGGACAAGGACCAGCCTAGCAGGAGGGTGCGCATGTCCCCAGAGGATTACCTCTCGTTCTTCTCCCTCAGCTCCTCCATTTCCTTGGGCTCCTGCTGGTCTGCAGCTTGCTTCTCGTTGAGCAGGGCCAAGCGGTCAATCCGTTGCTGCATCATGGTGATCTGAGCCTCTGGGTGGGGGGAAGAGACAGCAAGAAAGGACCCGTTACCATCTTTTTATGTCACCTGAAGCCCCTCAAACACAGCACGGTGGAAGATGTCTGTCCTTCTCCCAGGCGGGTGAGGAGCCGCTGCACAGACACCACCTGAAGCAGGACACGAAGAACCAGGCACTGCTGCTCCGCACGGGTGTTGCTTCAATCATGGCTTTTGTTGCCCAGGATATACAGGGGAATACGAGAGGGAAGAAGGAACCTGCAGCCTCCGCACACATCCAGGGAAATCCCCAGTGCAGAGAGAGTTTTAGATGTGGATGGCGAGACTCCTACGCCTGCCAGCCTGCTCCAAATCTTTTGGCAGAGGGACCAGCAGCCATCTCCCAGAGATGCTCCAAGCTGTTACAACAGCATCGGAGCTGGCTTGGCTCCCATCAGGAAGGCTTTCTGCTCCACGCTTTGGTCCAGATTAACGGGCAAGAGTCCCCTTGGCCCACCACGGAGGGAGGCACAGCAAACCCCAAGCTGCCCCACCTGCTCTGGAAAGCCAAAGAGCTCCAAAGCCGTGAGCTGTGCTCACGTGGGGTCAAAACCATAACAAAATCACAGGAACCAGACGAGGTCTCAGCCCCGCAGAGCCCTCCCCATGTCCCAGGACATCCCGCTACCCACTGACCCTTCTCCGTGATGAGCTTGCGATTCTCTGCCAGCTCCACCTCCAGCTCGTCCCGGTTCTCTCTCTCAGCAGCCAGCTGCTTCTTCAGCCGTCGCAGCTGAAACTGGGGGGTCTGCATGACGTCCCCCATGGGCGAGGACGGAGGGCCGGGCAGCATGCTGCAGAGAAGCACGCCACGTAACTCGGTTATCTGGAGCCAATGGGAGGGCACCATCCCTCCCCATGCAGCCAGACCCGCTCCGGTTCCCCCATCCCAGGGGCGGGTTCTGAGCAATCCCTTCGATGCCTCATCACTCCAGCAGAAGGGATGCTCTCCTCATCTTGAGGAGCCTCTAAGTGTCTGGCATGAACCTTCAAAACCGGTTCCAGGGCAAAGCCTCCATCTTCCTTCCCACCACAGCCAGAGCCCCACTGCAGAGCACTCGGCTTGCAAGAGAGAAACTCCTTCAGCACATCCAGCAGCAACACAAGCCTGGTCCTCCCAAACCCACCCAGGGCAGGAGAGGAGCCACAAGCTGCTCTGGGAGGTTTCTGTGCTCGTTAGGCTGAAATGAGCTGGGCTAAAAGGAGCTAATTACAGCCTGACCTCAGCCCACCACCACACATCCCCATGTCAAGCCTGAGGAGTTTACAACAGGCCAGCACCACGGCAGACAGGGGGTCTCTGTCGAGTCAGCGTGCACCCTAGTGACATCTCCGGGTCCCAGAAGCCACCCTGTCTGTCCCCCTCCTCCCCTCGGTCCCCCTGCCGGCAGCCAAGAGGCTGGGGACGTACTTGTTGGCACCGGAGGAGGAGGCAATCTTCTTCAGCTCCAGGAAACGCACCTCTCGCTTGTGCGGGAGGGAGAGCAGCGGGGAGTGCTCCTCGGAGCTGCTGCTGGATGTGCTGGACGAGGGCAGCGGCGCTGGAAATCAAAAAAAAAAAAAAAAAAAAAAAAAGCAAGAAGCAAGTTGTGATCTTCACCTTCCTGCCAGAAGGGAGGGCTTAGCAGCTGAAATCCCTGATGCGCAGGGACTGCAAATTCCAACGGGGACGGATCAGCCCAGCTGAGAAAGCCATAAACCCACTTTACATCCCTGTCCTGCCAGCTCCACAGACCTGCCCCAGCACTCCGCTCCCACCACGGAGCTGTGGGCTTCCCACTTGCCTTGCTCCTCCAGGGAAAGCACATTTCAGCTCGGGATGTTGCCAGTACATATATATATATACACACCTTATGTCGGCAGGTATAAGGCAGACCAACTCTCAAAGAAGAGCTTACAGGGAACAATTTCGTAGTGCTCAGTCCTGGGGTAAGGGGATCTGGATGGTGGTGCTGCTTTTATGGCTCGGCAGCTACAGCACCACAAACAGGGGAAAAACCCCAATGTTTTTATGCTCCAGAAAAGGGCCATCCATGCCAGCTGGGTGCTGCCAGCATCGGGGCCGTAAAGGAAGATGCCAGCAGCCCTCAGCGCTCGCGCTATCCCACCCTGCTGCTCTCCGCAAGGTGATGGTCTGTTTCTGTCCCACTCCCAGCTGGCACTCGGGCACCACTCCGGCAAACACGTTACTCTGGGTGCTGCTTTGGTGCCAACTAGGAGAAAAACATGCCCCGTGCCTGCTCTGCCTGCACAAGGCTTGGCCCGTTACTCCGGGCTGGTGCCGCAGCACAAGCAGGCAGGGCCCAGCGCTCACCTTTCCTCTGCAGAAACGTCTCCAGATTCTCGTTCAGGCTCTCCTCATTGTCCAGCACAAATCTGAGGATCGATGCCAGCTCAACCTGTGGCGGAGAAGCCGCGGGGTCAGCAGCTCTGCTGTGGTTCGCAGGCAGAGCAGCACCGGCCAGGCAGCAACCACAGCGGGCAGCTCCCTGCCTGCCCGCCCGTGCCTGCACCTGCAGGTGCCCACGCTCGCAGTCACGAGCCTTTGATTGCCCAGATGCACCGGCAAAAACCACAGCACGCACCCAGCGCCATCCTTCAAGGGGACCCGAACATGAGGGCAGGTCTCAGAGCACCCCCCGAAAGGCACCTCCCCTTCCCCCCGCGCCAGAGCGGGAACCCAGAAGGGATTACCTGGGTCTTGTAGTCAAACTCATTCCAGTCCCCGGGGCTCTTGCAGCTCATGGAGGTGTGATACAGGAGCAGCACGGTCACCTGAAACGAGGCAGGTAAGTGTCACCGACCCCAGGTCGGTCATCGGTGCTGGCTAGGAATAAAGCGTGCCCCGTGGGTTACCTTGGCCAACGCCAGCTCCTCTCCCCCCAGGAGTTCCTGTGCCGACACCAGGTTCTCCGCAGCCGATTTGTGCTTGCAGTGCTCTGCAATGGAAAGCAGGATTCCCAGTCACGCAGCAGCCCCCGCCGCCGGCCACTCTGCCCGCCAGCCCTGGCACGCATCCATCCCCCGGGGGTGACAGGCTGGGGGGCACCGTGATGGATCCCCGAGGAGAAGGGAGACACGGGGCAGGTTGGGCTCCGGAGCTGAGCCCCTCACGCTCCATTAATGCTGATGGGATATTTTTCGTCCCTGGCAAGTTCCCCGTCAGTCCCAGCCCCCCCACCTCCCCCTCGGCATCTCTCTGCACCTTCTGCTCCTCCACCCCTAGCACAAACTGAGCCCCATCTATGGAGGGTGGGATACAGTGTCTCCCCCTCCAGGAGAGGCCGAGCAAAAGTGAGTTCCCATTTCCCCTTCCAGAATTCCTGCTCAGGTAAAGTTTTCCAGCGGGATTTGAACAGCTTGAGGCCAGGCCCCGGGTGAGGAATGCTGCCCAAAGCAGCGTCACCGGAGCAGCCACCGGCACCCTGCCCTTCACCCCCTGGACCTCCTTTGCACAAAGCCTGGGCTCCGGCACGGATTTCCATCAGGAATCTTTCCTTGCCGGGTCAGGGCAGCCCCGCCTGCATCTCCTGAAGCTGCTGATGCAGCAGGGGGGGGTCACTTTGAGGCGGGGGGAATAAAGACACAAAACCAGACCCCCGGAGGGGCAGCAGGCCACCGAGCGGCCACTTCCCCCTGGCGCCGGCTCTTACTCTGCAGGAAGCCACGGATGAAGGAGATCCTCTCCGGCAGCGGCTGCTCCAGCACAGACTCCCCCTCCTCACTCCTGTGGCTAGAAGAGGACACGGGTTGCGTTAACGCGTTGCCGAGGGATTAAACGAACGGCGGTTTGTTGTTTGTTGGGTGGTTTGTTCGGGTTTTTTTTTTGTTTTTCTTTGGTTGGGTTTTTTTTGTTTGTTTTTTTTTTTGTTGTTGTTTGGTTTTTTGTTTTTTTTTTTTTTTTTTTTCAAAAGAGCTTGCTGAGCAAGGGGCTGGCTCTTGAGCAACGCAGCGCCCGTCTGCCATATGGCTCCGTGCCAGGTCGGGTGGCGAAGCAAAAGCCAAGCCCGCCGTGGTACCCAGGAGCAGGCGCAGACGCTCCCCGCAGCCCCGACAAACATGGCTGCGTTTGGTGAGCAGCCAGAGCCAGGCAGACAGGTCCCCCCGCCTCCAGCGCGCGCGTGCCGGAGCGCTGCCGGCCTCTGCCGTTTCCTCCTCCGCCTGCCAGCCCCGGCATCCGCCGCGGCAGAGGGAGCCGAGGGTTTTCTTGCTATTGCAAAGTGTCACCATTTGTGGGAAATGGCGTTTGGGAGATGTGCAGACCCCGCTCCCCTCCGGGTCGCTGCTCTAAAACCCACGCTGGATTTACGGGGTGGGGCTGAAGCTGCCTCTTGCTGCTCTTGTTTGAGACCACGCTCTTCCTCGCCAGCTCAAACTGAGACAGTGGGCCTAAAACCCGTGCCAGCCGTGCTCAACCAGCGCTGCTGTGGTTCCTTTGGTTGCTCCCAAGGCACCGAAAGCAGGGACTTTGCCCACGAAAGGGGCTGGAACGAGGATTTTCTCATCCTCATGGGTTTCTCAGACTGCCCCCCCATGCTATGGGGAGCTCCCCAGTTCAGCCGGCTGTCGCGGTGTCCGCCCCCCTTATCAAGCTACGGTCAGGCCTGTTTAGTGAGCACACGCCGCCGGAGATCCCGGCTAATCTGAGCTGGAGCACAGACCCAGGAGATTAACCAGGTCTGACTAAATATATTCCCTCTGCAGGCGGCTCCTTCCTCCCCACCCACCGCAGGCAGATCCCTGCTCCGAGCAGGCTCTCGTTACAGCGCGCGGGAGGTAATTATAGCAGACAGGCTCCCACAGAGCCTCTCGCCGGAAGGGTTTGAAAGCAATGCCGCGCTCGGAGCTGAGCAGCAGCCTCGAAGCCTCCCAATTTGCCTCGCCAGCTCGTTAAGGACGCGCAGCCGGAGCGGAGTGTGCTCAGTCCTAGCTCCAGTGCCCATTACGGCTTGCAGGTTTTAATCGCTCTGGCTCACAGGCAAGGAACGCAGCTCCTGACGGAGGCATTCCTCCCAGCCCTGTCCAGCCGCCTCGGGTTCCGGACGGAGCAAACAGGCTCTGTCCTGCCCATCTCGTACTCGGAAGCCGTATCTCTGACGTCCCCAGAGAACAGCAGCACTTCGTGGGGCGGGAGCTGTCATTCTTTAAACTGCTTTACAGACCTAAAGCTTCCTCTCAGGATCCCAAGGCTCAGGAAAACTTGCTGTTTTCTCACCCGAGCAGCGTTTATGAAAATAAAGCTTCTCCCATGCAGCTCCAGGAGTCCCCACGCTGCTGGCATCAGTGCTCAGCTCTCTGCTTCAGCACCAGGAGCGAGCTCAGACGTCAATGCCAGACGCGATATTGAGCATCCAACAACAGAAACTCTGGCCAAAATCCCACCCAGGCAGCTCCATGGGGTCCGACAGCTCTGCCTGGGGCTCCACGGGCAGACCCCGGCCACGCAGGGCTGTGGGGCAGACTGGGGAACAGACCTTCTCCCAGCTACCTCAACAGCAGGTTTGTCTGAAGGCTGAGCTGCCAGCAGAGCCCCGGTACATCATCTACATACGGAGGCTTCCAAGCGGGGTGGCCCAAAAGCCTCACCGTCCCACGCACGGTGGGTTTACGTGCAGAGGAGCCACGGCACGAGGGCAGGAGCCTCCTGTTGTGTTGCTGCAGGCTTCAGAGCACGCCCGGCAGCAAGTGCTGCTTCCGCAGGTGCTGAGCTCCGCCAGAGCCTTGCACGGAGGAGCCGGAGATCCAGCAGCAGGGCTGGCAGAGGATGAATTCCCCAGGGGCCCCTGGCTCCCTGTACTCACATTTTGCTGATGATCCTGATGAAGACGTTACAGTCCTGGAGCTGTGACAGATCATTGAGGGGATCGGTAGAAACTTTTGTGCTGTTCACCTAGAAATGGGGGGAGACGGTCAGAAGGCAGAAGCCAAAGTCGCGCTGTGCCACCACCCAGTCCTTGTAGGGGACAGCCAGACCCAGCCCTTCCGACCACCCCTGCCCTGGCAAAGGCTGAATGCAATCCCCATGGCTCCACAGCCAGACAGGCCGGCACAGGTCTTGTTTAACACCCTGCGACACTTTGCTCAGACACGGCACCGCTTGGCGAGGCAGATCCAACAGCCCCTTCGTGGTCCAGCTGCCGCTCACTTCCCAAGCCTGCTGCCTGCTCCGGGCTCAGCTCCAGCTCCCGGGCAGTTTCCATGACCGGACCAAGCCGTTCCAGCATTTCTGGTTATTCAACAGGAGCAAAGCCTCTCCTGCAAACACCCACCTGCCCGGGAACAGCAGGGACTCGGCTGCCCCGGGGCCTGCCCCAGCCACAATTCCCCCCTTAACCGGCCGCAGCATCGTGTCCCCAGGGAGCCACCAGTGACAGCGCCGGTGCCAGCTGGGACCCAGCCGGGCAGCACATCCAACCTACAGAGCAAGAGATGGCAGAAGAGAGGGAGGCTTTACCCAAGCGAGGAGAGCCGCGGCTCTCGCGCCGTGAAGAGGCATCTTGGCGAGGCTGCCAGGTCACCGCCCGGACCTAGGAACACCAACAAAGGGGGAAAAAAAACCAAAAGCAATTAAGGTCAAACATAGTAATTACATTAACATACAGCTTGCACGCTGCGCCAGGCATTCGTGTCCATCCAGGGAGGATCTACCCTCCGTGCCTGGCCGGCTGTGGATTGTATGCAGGTAAGCAGCCAGGTCCTCTCCCGCAGACCCCCGCGGGATTTACCCCTGGAGATCAGGATCCCCACGGGCAAGGCTCAAAGGAAAATCGCTGCTCGGGCTCCTCATTCCCAGCACCTCCTGCCATGCCTCCTTCTGTCCCCAGCACCTCCAAACTCCTCTTAAATTTCTTTTAAGAGGAATTTAAAGGCCTGGCACTCCAGGAGCTCGCTGAGACCCCGTGCCCAGGTAGGTCCCCCTCGCCACCGGTTTCAGACCCGGGGAGAAGGGCAGTGTCCTGTTGGGCCTGTCTTTCAGGTCACACTGCGGTGGCACAAAACAACTGGTCACAGCTCTGGCCAGCTGGCACCGGCACCTGCCTTCACCCCAAGGGATCCTGCCCACCTGCCTCGCCGTGGGGCACCGGGGGTGTCCGAGGGCTTCCCCATGGCTGTGCCAAACCACTGGGCTCTGCTGCCCGCAACAGGCTGGAGGCAAGGAGCCCGACCTGGGCACCCTGCAGGCTCCTGGCACAGGGGCCGGCAGCTTGCTGCCCACCCGGGGATGGCATTGTCCCTGCCACCGGTCACGGCTGAGCACCGGCATCGCTGCCAGGACTGCCAGCATCCCAGGAAAATTCGCCTCCCTCTAGAAAACACAAGCAGCAACTTTGGAGAGATACAGTGTGGTTCAAATCCCAAAAAGTTTGGCATGTGTAGGGATGCCATGCAAAGAGCCACGGTGGTCCTGCGGGATGAGCGAGAGCAGGAAGAAATGGTTGGACTTGATGATCTTGAAGGTCCCTTCCAACCTCAGCAATTTTATGATTCTGTGAAATCCCCCAGCACTGTGCCAAGGGGCAGCTGGCCCCAGCGGGACAAAGTGGCCACAGATGGTGGCCTGGCCCCTGAGGAGCAGAGGGGCACTGGGGACAAGTAGCAAACAAGCACCCAAACTGGGCAGGACAACCGGCTGCAGCCAGGAGCGTGGTGGTAGCTGTGGAGAGTGCGGGCTGACAGGCTTCGGCAGGGGGAGGGATCTCCACACAGTGGAAGGAAATTTAAAGAGAGAAAGAAGAAGGAGGGAACCCAGGCGGCCGGTGGTGCAGAGCTGGCCTTGCCTGGGAAGGGCTGAGGTCCCACCGTGGTACTGCCCGCAGCAGCTCTGGCTTCCTTCCAGCTGTGTGGCCACCAAAACACTGGTGGAGCAGGAGCTGGGGCTCCCTCGTCCCACAAAGCCCCAGCTGCCACCACCCTCAGGGGGCAGGCAGGCTGCCCACGCTGCCCCTGGCTGGGACACTGTCGTGGGGGCTGGAAGGAGCCTGCAAAGGTCACCTGGCCCCAAACAAGCCCAGTGAGGCGGTGGCCAAGCCGTCGGAGTGCTGCCAGCTCCCCTTCCCGCTGCTGCTGAGGAGAACCACCTGCTGGGGTGGGGGGAGCCCCGCAGGCATCACCATGCAGGGTGGGAGCGGGGACGAGCCAACCCACTGCCCCCAGGATGCGGGATCACTGCCAGGTCCCCTCTGCGGCGACCTTTGCCTCCACACCGGCTGTCCCCGTGCCATCCCGGTAATCCTCCCGGCGAGGGAGCTGCTGGGAGCAGACCTGAGGAGAGGTGGGGGCCGACCAGAGCCCCCCTGCCAAAAATCACCCAGGTGGGGAGGGTGCTCCTCAGCTCCTTGCCCCATATCACACCCTGACCCCCCGACTGCAACGGGCCGGGATCTGCAGCCGTTCCCGGGAGTGCCCGGCACACCACGGCCACCTGGGTTTTGGAGTGCACAGAGCACCCACCGCCTCCATGAGCTCGGCTGGGAAGCGTAGGATCTTTGGCGGGATGGGTCCTCCCTCCCATTTGGCTAAAACCCAGTTCCTCTGCCCTGCGGCTGCGGCACACAGCCTCTCGGCACCCACCACCCCCTCAGACGGGCGTGCAGCAGGACCAAACCAGGACCTCTCCCCAAAAATCCAGCCAAAACCTCTGGGAAAAATGCACGCGCCAGCCCCGAACACAGACTTCCGCCAAGCGCACCCAGCCTGGGCTGGGGTTTACCAGAGCTGGGCTGCAGAAGTGCCGGTGCCCCGCAAGAGGCCAGGACAAGCAAGGCTGCGCTCCTGCCCCGGTCACAGCCTGGCTCGGCACAAGCAACGTCGACTTCCCGGAGCCGTGCTCACCAAGTGCCGGAGACAACAACATGACCCTCTGTGGGGAGATGCCGCTTGCACTACACCTGGATCCGTGCGAGGGCAGAGCAGACACAGTTGGGGAGCCCAGTGTGTGGGCACAAAGCGCGGCACCGACCGCTTTCCAGCCACGTCCCCAGTGGGAAAGTGTCTGGCGGGAGAGCGGGGGGACGAGCGGCGGCGGCAGCGGCATTGTCCTTTGCCGCTTTCCCTGAGCGCCCGCTCCGGTCAAAACACAGCGTTACGCAAGCCTGCGCCTCCGGAGCTCCCGACGACTTGCCGACCTGCTGGAGGGATGCACCCGCAGCCCCCCCCCGGCTGTCGTGGGGCAGGGGGGTCCCGCTGCTGGAGGCGCCCAGCAGCTTGCCCAGGCAGGGTGGGCGACCCACGGCAGCTTCGCCCCTGGGGACGGGCCCACGGTTGGCGTGGGGAGGAGGCAGCGGGGGGGCCCGAGCTCCCGGATGTTGGCGAAGCCAACACGGCCGCCCGCGTCCCAACAACAGTCGGGGATTCGCGCCTTGGGGGCTTGCGGGGCACCGGGGTGGGAGCCACACGCTGTGGTGAGGCACTGGGACTGGAAACCAGTGGGCTTCACCTCCCCCGCCTCCCTCCTCCTCCTCCTCCTCCCCCCCAGCTCTGTTGGAAACAAACACGGAAGAGGGATAAAGTCTTTGTTGGGGCCTTACCGGGGGCGTGTGGGGTTTAATCCGCCATGAGCAGCAGCAGCCGGGGAGGGCTGGGGAGCCAGCGGCCACGCACAAAAGAAAAGTTGTTGGGCTTCTCTTCGGCGGGGCTGGCAGACGACGGTTCCCCTTCCTGGCCCTGGGCCACCCCACGTCACTGCGCTGAGGCTGCGCTAGTTAAAGGCGCACGGCACAGAAAGCCGCCACCGCCGCTGGAGCGGCCACGGGGAAGGGGCAACGTCCCACCCCCGCCACGGGCACGCTCACTGCCATAGAATCACAGAATCGTCAAGGTTGGAAGGGACCTTTCAGAACATCGCGTCCAACCATCAACCCAACACTGACAAACCCACCACTACCCCATGTCCCTCAGCACCACGTCTGCCTGACTTTTAAATCCCTCCAGGGATGGCGACTCCACAACTGCCTCAGGCAGCCTGGTCCAGTGCTCAACAACCCTTTTGGTGAAGAAATTTTTCCTAATATTCAATCTAACCTAATATTCATCACCCTGCCAGTTCCCTGGATGACAGAGGCTGGTGGGGCCAGCATGGACCCGCACCCAGCCCCAGCACGGTGGCTCGCAGGGAGCCAGGGCCTCAGTGAGGAAGGGTGCCAGGCTCCCCACTGCGATCCCCCATCACCCACTGGAGCCACATCCCAGATGGTTCCTGAAAACCTTCTGCCCAGGGAGGTGGTGGATTCACCATCCCTGGAGGTGTTTAAAAACAGGGTAGATGGGGCACTTAGGGACATGGTTTAGAGGTGGCTTTTGTCAGGGTAGGTTAATGGTTGGACTTGATGATCTTAAAGGTCCCTTCCAACCTCAGCAATTCTATGATTCTATGAAAATTCCCCCCCGACACACCCCCACAACAGTCACGGATTCAGTGGGGACCAGAGCAGTGCTGTGACCCGCTGCCGGCAGAGATGGCACCAAAGGCAGCTGGCCAAGGGGCTGCGGGACCCCCCTGGGACCCCTGACTCCTCCCAAAGCCCTGCCTGCACCCACAGCCCCCGGCTGCCTCCTGGGGCTGGCAGGGTGAGGAAGGGAGGCTCGTCCCTCACCACTCATCCAGGGACCCTCGGGAGCCATCCCCAGGGGGTTTGGGCTGCTGAGGAGAGACTGGGGACTGCCCCGAGTGCAGCCCTCACCACACCAGCTGGGAAGGGGCCAAGGTGCACGGACCAACTGGACCCAGCTGAAGGAGCTTCTCCTACCTGATGGGGAGGCGAAGACGAGCCGGGCCCAGGGCGTCGTGTGGACGAGGCGCAGCCCTTGGCAGGTGGCAGCCGTCAGGCCTTTCTCCGGCAGCGCACCGATCCGGCTCCCGCTGCGGGGCCGTCAAACAGCAGCAGCTCCTCCGTCGAGCCCCACGGCCAGCAGGGGGAAGCGCAGCCCCACTGACCCGCACAGCCAGGCCCCAGCGAGCAGCGGCCCCGGTCACCCCGGGATAGCGACACCAGGAACGGGCCCGGGCCCCACTCCAGGCCCGGGCCCTCACTGAGGCCTCGGCTGGGCCGCGGGAACCACCGAGCCCGCTGAGGACGGAACCCCTGCCTCCCCCTCCCGGTTGGCGCCTCCCCCTCCCGGTTGGCGCCTCCCCCTCCCGGTTGCCCCCCCCCGCCCCCACCCCGCCGCACCGTAGCGGGGCCGCCGCCGCCCCGATTCAAACAGCAGCGCCCGCCCCCGCCGCCTCCCCATTGGCCGCCGCCGGGGCGTGGCGGGAGGGACTACCAATCCCGGCGGCCCCCGGGCGCGGCGCGGGTCTCGCGAGAGCCGCGGGGGACGCCGGGAGCGGGTTGCCGTGGCGACGGCGGCGTATGGGGAAGGGGGGAGGCTGTGGAAGGTACGGGGATACGGTTGGGCCGCGGGGACGGGGCCTGGGGTCACAGGGACGTGCGTGGGGCCGCGGAGAGGGGGCCCAGGGAGCACGGGGACATGTGTGGCGTCGCGGAGAGGTGGCACGAGGGGTCTGGGGACACGTGTGGGGCTGTGGGGAGCGGGTCCGAGGGGTCCGGAGGGCCTGGGTACATGTGTGGAGCTGCGGGGAGGGGGCCTGGGGTCACGGGGACTCATGTGGGGTTGTGGGGAGGGGGCCCAGGGACATGCCTGGTACCAAGGGCAGGGGGTCCGGTGGGGCACGGGGACGTGTGTGGGGCCGTGTGGCGCAGGATCCCGAAGCAGGGGGACAGGGACACATGTGTGGGCCCAGGGGAAGAGAGTGGGCTCCTGTGGGGGGGTACAGGGACACACATTGGACTGTGGGGAGGGGGCTCCAGGGGAGCATGGGGACATATGTGGGGCCATGGGATGCCAGAGGGGGTGATGGGGACACACGCGGGGTCCCAGGAGAGGGGGACCCTGGCACGGAGGGGGGGCACTGGGCTACGTGGTGCTGTGGGGAGGGGGCTCTTGGGGGCAACAGGGACATGTATGGGGGCAAGGGGAGGGTGCTCCTGTAGCGGGTACAGCGACATGTGTGAGGCTGTGATGCTGCCGTGGGGGTGATCGGGGGGTGCAGGCCCCAGAGCCCCACTTGGGGTGGGGGATACCTGAGGGACCCCGGGGTGGGGGGGAGCTGGGGCAGCAAGGGCCCACTCTGCCCCACAGGGCTCCTCCCCCACGGCAGGGGATGCTGTCCTGGGGGGAGCGCCCCGAGCTTGCCCCTCCCCTCGACTTCTCCTTCTGCTGCATCAGCTCCATCGAGGGTGAGTATGGCCCCACGGGAGCCTCCAGCCCCACAGCACGACCCTCACCCTCTCACGGAGTCACAGACTGGTTTGGGTGGGAAAGGACCTTAAAGATCATCTCATTCCAACCTCTGCCCCGGGCAGGGACACCTCCCACCAGCCCAGCTTGCTCCAAGCCCCGGCCAACCTGGCCTTGAACCCCTCCAGGGATGGGGCAGCCACAGCTTCTCTGGGCAACCTGGGCCAGGGGCTCACCACCCTCCCAGCCAAGAATTTCTGCCCCAGATCTCAGCTCAATCTCCCCTCTTGCAGTGGAAAACCCTTCCCCCTCGTCCCATGGCTCCCCCCCAGCTTTCCTGGAGCTCCTTGAGGGACTGGAAGGGGCTCCAAGGTCTCCCTGGAGCCTTCTCTTCTCCCAGCCTGGGCTAGGACCAGGGTTTGCCTTCCCCCGGGTGCAGGACCCTGCACTTGACCTGGTTGAACCCCAAGAGGTTCATGTGGTCCCACCTCTCCAGGTCCCTCTGGATGGCATTCCATCCCTCAGGCATGTCACCGCACCACTCAGCTTGGTGTCACCCACAACCTTGCTGAGGGTGCCCTCGCTCCCACTGTCCCTGTCATTGATGGAGATAGTGAACAGTGCTGGTCCCAGTATGAACCCCTGAGGGACACCACTGGTGACCCATCTCCATCCGGACATGGAGCCATTGGCCACCACCCTCTGGATGTGACCCCCCCAGCCAATTCCTCTCCCCACAGAGCTGCTGAGGGTGCAGCCCCGCACTGGCCCCTTGCCCCCCCAGCCCACCCACGCCCTGCGCCTCAACAACAACAGCCTGGAGGCCTTGGGGGGGCTGCCCCCAACCCTGGAGCAGCTGCTGGTGACCCCCGTGCAGCTCCGCTGGCTCGACCTCTCCTTCAACCGTCTGACTACCATCGACCCGGTATGCAAGGGGACTGTGCCTCAGTTTCCCTGGGGTGCAGGGGGGTGGGGGTGTCCCAGGCTGATGGCAGCGGAGGTCCACAGGTCCTGACCAGCTTCCATACCCTGCGGAGCCTCCAGCTGCACGGGAACAGCATCAGCAGCCTGGCTGAAGTGGACAAGCTGGGTGTCCTGCCCCAGCTGCGCCGCCTCACCCTGCATGGGAACCCCATGGAGGAGCAGAAGGGCTACAGGTACCCTTGTGGGGGCCACTCTTACCCCACAAGGAGTAGGGGGAGAGCCCCCACGCCCCACTGAAGCCCTGTTCCCCCAGGAGCTACGTGCTGTCCCTGCTGCCCCACCTCACCTCCTTGGACTTCAGCGGTGTGACCAAGCAGGACCGTGAGGATGCTGCCAACGCCAGGCTCCAGCACGGCAAGAAGAAATGGGGAGGGCCGGGACACCGAGCCCCCGCTTCAGAGTGAAGTAGGTGGTGGTGGGGACACGGGGGGGGGCAGGGTGGCACCCTGGGGAGAGGGACCTGAAAGCCGCTGGGTGCCACCAGCCCCCCCAAGCCTGCCCTGACCCACCCACAAGTGCGATGTCGCCCTGCTTGGGGTGGGGGGGGAGAGGGTGGGGAACGGGACCTGGGCAGTCCCAGGGGGTGTCTGGGGCTTGTCCCTGTGCCCGCAGCCCCATGTCACCCCCTGCCCAGTGGTGTCCTCTCAGCCAGGGGACCCCCATGGAAGACAAGGTTCAACATCTGCCTTGAAACCTGCGGAGCAGCACACAGAGAGACACACACACACCCCCCCCCCAGGCTCACCCAGGCCTTGGCTGCCTCCTGGGGTGACGCTGGGGGTCCTGGGGGGGGGGGGGGGGGGGGGGGGAGGGGCAGCTGCCTCCTCTGGACCCCACCATCGCCACCCCCCTGTGACTCCCTGTCCCTCCTAATCAATGCAGGCCTCAGCTAGGGGGGTGGCAGTCGCCACGAGGGGTGGCAGAGGGTGGCTTGTGAGGTTGTTTTCTATCAAAATGGGCCAAAATGGGACCGTGGGATGGGCGCAGGGATCAGCCCCACACAGCAACAGGAGTGCAGGTCCAGTGGGTCCCAGTAAGCATCTGGGAGAGTAGAGTGGGGCTCCAGGGGCTTTGTCCGGAGCCCAGAGCAAATCCCATAACAAAAACAAAGGGAAGAGCTGTCCCTAAACAAGGGACATCCCTCCCAAAATCCCTGTCCCCCTGCCCCTCCCTGGGAGCAGGTACGCGTCCCCCACCGCGTCCATGCCGCGACAGAGGAGACGGGCACTGGATGAACATGGTTTTATCTACTGCGGCCAAAAATAATAATTAAAAAAAAAAATAAAGGTCCAAACATGTAAAAATAAGTGGGGAGGGTGTCAGAAGCCACCGGGTCCCGTGCAGAGCGTCACATCCGCGGCAGCCTGACTCCGGCCCAGCCTGCCCTGACCCGGCACAGCGGTGGTGCAGACCCACGCCGGGCCCTCCCCACCAGCGCCAGCGTTCCCTTTGTGGTTATCCCTGTGCAAGGCGGCATCCGGTGAAACACAGCCCCCTCCCCACGCAAACCCACCCACCCGGGAGGAGGAGAAAGCCTCCGAGCAGGGCTGGCGGGGTCGGTGCGCCGGTGACGGCGTCTTCGCGATTAGTAGGAAACCAGGTGTCTGTACAAGTTCTGTTGCGGTGCCGTGGGGAGGGAGGGGAAATAAAGACAAGAAAAAAAAAAGGAAAAAAAAAAAAAAGAAACAAACAACCAAAACCAACCCAAAACCGGTGAAGCTGTGGTGCTGCAGGGAGGGCTCAGGGGATGCCAAACTGTACAACCAGTTCTTCTTTGGCGTCGACGCGGATCTGTGAGAGCGCGCTGAAGGCGTAGGCAGCTATCCGGGACACCTGCAGGCACAAGCACAGCAGCCGGCGTCAGCGGCGGCTCCGGCAACGGCAGTTATTCCAAAGAAAACACTGCAGGGAGCAGCGTGGCAGCCCCAGCACATCCTGCAGCAGCAGGGTGCCCACTCCAGGCATTTGGCATCACTCGGAAACTGGACAGCAGGAAAGGACCCACGGCACCTTGGCCATCCATCAGGAAAGCTGCAGGCAGGTGAGCTCAGCACAGCGGGCAAACCAGTTGCAGCTGAGAGCAAACCTGAGCCTTTTCAGTGCGCTTAACTGGCAAGGCAGCAGCTCCTGCCTGGGAGGAAGAGGGTTTCCCCGGCAGCTCCTTTCCCAAAGCGGCAGCAGGACACCCTGGGAGCAAAGCTACCTGCGCTACAAGACACCCTGCTGCCACCATGACCCTCTGAAGGGACTGGGAGGAGTATACAGCTGCTGCCTGCACGCAGTTACTAGCGCTAGAAACGTGTGACCGGGCTTTGCCTTCAACGCTAACGAGCCCCTACGGGACTGCCTGAAACTCAGGGTGTTTCTGGGGTGTTTCTGCATCACCCATGGGCACTGTGACTCCCACCTCCATGCTCATGGAATCCCGTGGTGTCCGCAACCCTCTCACGAGGCTAAAGACGATAAGAGCAGCCGCCGTGACCTGCTTGGGCCCATTCGGCACAGCCGGGCTGCCACAGACAAGCTGGAGCGGTCACTGCCACTGCTGCTCCCCCCAGGACAAGGACACTTCGTTCGGCTCCTGCATTTCAGCGGAGCATCGAGCGAGACCCACAGATCGGCTGTGGGGCAGATCTTCCCCCTCCCCCCAGCCCCTCACCTGCTGCAGGTCTGCGAAGGGGACGGGGTCGCTGGCGAGCACTTGGTGCGGTTGGTTGGTGAGAGACGGCAGCAGCGGCAGCTTCTTCCAGTGCGTCAGGTTGTTGCTCAGCATGGCCAGGCGCGTGCTGCGGAGGGGAGAGCAGCGAGAGTCAGTGCCGGCACCGGGGAGGAGGGTGTCAGCCCACCCCGGGGAGCAACGGGACTCTGGGAGACCCCAGGCTCAGCAGAAGACAGGTGCTGCACCTCCGAACACCGAAGGGGAGCCGGGGAGAGCTGCGCTGCACCGCTCCCGACGCTCACCCCCCTACACCTGCTGAGACGGGAGGACGAGGGAGCCTCCGGCTCTTCCAACACAGGCGCCTTTCACACGGGAGCGATCGCATCCAGCCACCCGCCAGCTGCCCCGAGTGCCAGGGGGAAACACAGGAGCCCTTTGTGTGTGGCTGCCCTCACCGAGACCGTAGCCGGGACGAGGGCTCTGCTGCTGGTATCGCTGCGGGCTTCACCCAGCAGTGCCAGGAGAGGAGGCGGCTGAGCACCAGCCCTGCTCCACACCATTACTCTCCCAAGGCCCAATGCCTTCCCAGGGATGTGGCCATCATCTACGTGGATTTCTCCAAGGCTTTAGACACCGTTCCCCACAGCCTCCTCCTAGAGAAACTGGTGCGTTACGGTCCAGACAAGCGGTCTGTGCGGTTTGGGGGAACTGGCTGACTGGCCGCATCCAGAGCCTGGTGGTCAATAGCTCCTCCTCAAACCGGCAACCTGGCCCAAGTGGGGTCCCCCAGGGATCGATACTGGGCCCAACACTGTTTAATGGCTTCATAAGCGAGCTGGGTGATGGGATCGAGTGTACCGTGATGGAAGTCTGCTGATGACACCAAACGGAGTGGGGAAATGGACATTTGGGAAGGGAGAGCCACCCTGTAGGAAGCCCTGGATTGGCTGGAAGGAGCAGGAGTTGGACTTGATGATCCTTATGGGTCCTTTCCAACTTGAGATACTCTGTGATTCTGTGTCTCCCAGCCTGGCCGTGGGAGCCGGGACACAACATGAGTGACCCGGGGCTCCTGGACGTCCCTGGAGTGTGTGGGACCAGAGTTCCGCATGGGGAGCCCCGGTTGTGTGCCCACACCCTCCTGCGTGCTGCATCGGGCCAGTGCTGAGCCAGGGGGGTTGGAAATGGCTTTGCTCTTCAGCCGTCCAAGCTTCAGGAACCCGCGGGGCTGGAGGCTCAGGCTGTATTTGATGGCTTGGGCCATATTTGACCACCAGCCCAAGGACAAGTATAAGGTCTCACAGCTGGGAACACACAATCCCGGAGTGCAGCACTGGCTGGGATCTGCCCGGCTGGGGGGCAGCGCTGTGGAAAGGGCCCTGGGGGTCCTGGTGACGCCAAGCTCCAGGTGAGCGAGCAGGGGGCTGCTGTGGCAGAGAAACCCAGCGGAACGTTGGGCTGCATCGCCAGCAGAGACAAAGAATCTTTGTCCCGCTCTGCTCAGCGCTCTCCAGGCCACACCTGGAACACGGGGCTCAGTTTCGGTTCCCGCTATGCAAAACAGCTGGGGCCAGGCTGGAGAGGGACCAGGGAAGGGCCACCAAGATGATTCGGGGACGCGGAAGCTGCCCCATGAGGGAAGGCTGAGGGAGACAGGTGTGTTCAGCCGTGAGAAAAGGTGGCTCAGGGGAGACCTGATCCCCACGTTCCAGTATTTAGAGGGTGGCTCTAGAGAAGATGAAGACTCCCTTTTTACAAGGGGTCACATGGAAAAGACAAGGGGAAAAGAGAAGGGGTGACGGGTACAAGTTACTGCTGGGGAGATTCCGATTGGACACAAGAGGCCAATTTGTCACAGTGAGAACAATCAGCCATTGGAATAATCTCCCCAGGGAAGCTGTGGATTCCCCAGCATCGGGCACTTTTAAGATCCAGCTGGGCAGGGCGCTGGGCCGTCTTGTCTAGACCGTGCTTGTGCCAAGAAGGTTGGACCAGCTGATCCCTGAGGTCCCTTCCAACCCGGGATTCTGGCATTCTATGACTCTCTGAGGGGCTGGAAGCGTCCCGAGGGAGCAGAGCAGGTCCCACCTGTACTGCCTGGCTCTGTCCATGTACTCGTGCTGCTCCATGCCCTGCGAATCCGCTGCCGACACGTCAATGATGTTGCTGCGGAGACACAAGACAGCAGGTCCCACTGCAGGTCTGTCGCTCCCCTCAAGGACAATCCCCGTCTCAGGCAGACCCAGCACCCTCTGAGGAGGGCAACCAGGACTTCAGCCCCCTCCAGCACCCCAAAATGAACAGTTCAGGGCTGTTACGAGGCCAAATTTGCAGCGTGGCTGCAGCCAGCTGGACAGGCGCGTACCAGGCTGGAGCAGCTGCTTGCTGGAAGGGGAAACACCAAGGAGCATTTGCCTGAAACTGCCCCGGGGCAGATGCGGTTGGAGGCTTTGGTCTGAAGCCTCCTGTGGCGCAGGGTGGCCCGTACCCTGGGGACCTCAGCACGCAGCTGCTTGGGGAAGGACGCTGAGCCATGCCGCAAGTGCTGCGAGGATTAAGCACTTGGCAGGCGTCCCGAGAGCCCCGGTGCCGGGCCCCAGGCTCAGAGAAGAACCGGGCACTCGCCCAGGTCCATGCCGTGGCCTGGCCCCGTGCCCCCCTGCCACCTCCCCCAGGCAGCATGGTGTTGTGACACCGTGTGTGGGACGCACACCAGTTTCCACCTGCCCCTCCGTGCCAGTAGGGCCCATGAGCAACACAAAGACCCCCCCCCAATGGGGCTGGCCTGTGGTGGTTACAGCAGGAGGCTTACATGGCCGTTTTGGCGAGGATGGAGGACAGCATGGCCTGCTCATCTGTGCGCGCCGACGGGAGGTTGTGGTAGCTCTGCTCCGCTCCATTCAGCACCTTGTTGGGAGGGCTGGCCGCCGGCTCCAGCAGCCGCTTCGTCTCTTCTTCCTGGGGAAAGGGAAGAAGAGAATCAGCCCTGGCTCCACCACACCACCAGCTTTCACCCCACGGGATAGTGCAAGTCTTGCCCTCCGCCTGCCAGAAAAGGTTCCCCACGCTTCGCAGTGTAACCCCAGCACAGCACCAGCTCCGCCGAGGTGACGGTCAGGCTCCTCTTCCCTAATTCCTTCGCTTTTTCACACCTGGAGTCCCCACTGCCACAAAGCGAGCAAGCGCAGCTGAAATCAGGCAGCGTGCAGCAGCACATCTCGGGCAGCTAACCCAATGCGGCCGGCACCTCATGTCCCTATGGAGGATCCCAACTGCCAGTGCCAACCTGCCCAAAAACTCACAGCTAACGAGGACGCACCCATCACATCCCAAACCTGCCCATGCAGCACCTACCGCAGCCTCACCCCACACCCAGGGTCTGCAGAGACCACCACCAGCCTTTCCTCGCAGCCACAGAGCATGGCTTGCCCGGGTTATGGT
Source organism: Sterna hirundo (assembly GCA_009819605.1). Classification (NCBI taxonomy): domain Eukaryota; kingdom Metazoa; phylum Chordata; class Aves; order Charadriiformes; family Laridae; genus Sterna; species Sterna hirundo. Next base: position 220,014,329 of record CM020437.1, on the reverse strand, counting down.
GTGGCCAGCGCCAGGTGAACCCCACCAGCTACAGCCCCACAGGGCAGGGGGTGCCTGGAGGAGGCTCTGGGAGGGAGCAAAGCCCCAGGGCACATCCCCTCCTCGGCTCAGGGGGTGCAGAGCCCCCCACCATGGCTCAGGCCTTAATCCTCCAGCTCGGCCAAGCAGCAACACAGGGGTGGGGGGGAAGAGCCTGGCAGGGAGCGAAGCCCCAGGGCACGTCCCCTCCTCGGCTCAGGGGGTGCAGAGCCCCCCACCATGGCTCAGGCCTTAATCCCCCAGCTCGGCCAAGCAGCGACACGGGGTGGGGGGGGTGGGGAAGAGCCTGGCAGGGAGCGGATGGGTGCAAGCACCTAGGAGAGCAGGATGCTGGGGAGCCAGAGCACTGTCACTCCTCCGCACACCCTGCTGGTGGCATCTTCAGCTCCTCCCTGGCCAACAACTCCCTCTCCTCTTCCTCCTGCTGGGAAACACAGCTGGCATGCCTGAGCCTGGACCCCTCGCCTTCCCCACAGCACGGCAGGAGCGCCCCAGCTCAGCATACCCCCGGGATGAGCTGTCACAGCCGAGCTCCCTGACAGGGACAGGCTGCCCACACCGCAGCCACGGATTAAGTTTCCGCAGGACAGATGACAGCTCAGATTTGTACCAGCCCCCCCGAGCTGCTCAGTGTCAGTGGGGACAGTTGCTTTGTCCAGGAAGGAACACCTGGCACCGCTCCCACCAGCGTCTGTCACCCTGGGCTCACACCTGCAGCGGGACGGGGTCTGCAGGGTGCGAGACTCATCTTGCCCCATCCACCAAGCCCCCTCCTCCTCCCACTCAGCACCTGGGAGACTGGTGGGCACTGGGACAAGTTTGATAATCAGAGAAATACAAGCGAAAAGTGACTTTAAGAAGCTCAGGGGAAGAAGCAGCTTTGGGAGGCTGTTCTAGGAGAGCAGTCAGCCCCGGGTCTGTGTGGCCAGAGAAAGGCTGGGCCCTGCTTGGGGGGCTGACAGCATCCAGGGGGACAAGGGGCAACAGGGAAACATCAGCCACCCTGGATGTGCCAAGGCACAGGGAACAGCATCTTAGAATCACAGACTGGTTTGGGTGGGAAGGGACCTTAAGGACCATCCAGTGCCACCCCCTGCCCTGGGCAGGGACACCTCCCACCAGCCCAGCTTGCTCCAAGCCTGGCCTTGAACCCCTCCAGGGATGGGGCAGCCACAGCTTCTCTGGGCACCCTGGGCCAGGGGCTCACCACTCTCCCAGCCAAGAATTTCATAGAATCATAGAATCTTCATGGTTGGAAAGGACCTTTGAGATCACCGAGTCCAACCAAACAACCTACAGATCTCAGCTCAGTCTCCCCTCTGGCAGGGGAAAACCCTTCCCCCTCGTCCCATGGCTCCCCGCCCTCATCCAGAGTCCCTCCCCAGCTTTCCTGGAGCCCCTTGAGGGACTGGAAGGGGCTCCAAGGTCTCCCTGGAGCCTTCTCTTCTCCAGGCTGAAACCCCCCCAGCTCTCTCAGCCCGTCCTCCCAGCAGAGGGGCTCCAGCCCTCCCAGCATCTCCGGGCCCTCCTCTGGCCCCGCTCCAACAGCTCCGTGTCTCTCCTGTGCTGAGGCCCCAGCGCTGGAGGCAGCACTGCAGGGGGGTCTCCCCCGAGCGGAGCAGAGGGGCAGAATCCCCCCCCTCGCCCTGCTGCCCCCACTGCTGAGGATGCAGCCCAGGCTGTGGGGGGTTTCTGGGCTGCCAGTGCACGTTGCCGGCTCATGGACAGCTTTGCCCCCCCCAGCAGCCCCAGGCCCTTCTCTCAGGGCTGCTTTCCATCCCCAGCCTGGGCTGGTACCGGGGGCTGATCCCCCCCGGGTGCAGGACCCTGCACTCAGCCTGGCTGAACCCCATGAGATCGCAGACCCACCCCTCCGGCCTGTCCCATGGTCCCGCAGAGGGAGCCAAGGCGGACCCGGAGACCTGCGGGACGCAGCCGGAGACGGCGGGGCAGCCCCGGAGAAGGGCCACGGCAGCACCGGCGGGGCCAGACTCCCCAAGCACGGCGAGGTGGAGGAACCGGAGGAGCCGGGGCGGGACTCCCGAACCCAGCGCCGGGCCCCGGGAAGGGGACGAGGGCCCCGAGCACGGTCAGCCAGGCCTCCCCCGGTGCCGGGCAGGCAGCTCCCCGCGGTGTCCCCCCCCGTGGCGTGGCGAGGCCGGGCCGCCAGCTGCAGGCCCCGGGCCTACTCTCGCCGCAGCGGGCCGCCCCCGCCGGAGCCGGGCCTACCCTCGCCGGTCCCGGGCCACCTCCCCCGGCCCCGGGCGCACCTGGTCGGAGGCCTCGGCCTCGCTGCTGTAGCAGCAGCCCATGGCGAGGCGCAGCAGGGCCGGGCCGGGCGCGGCGCCGCTGCGGTGTCCGGCGGGGGCCCCGCCGCCCCGGTCACGTGAGAGGAGAGAGGGCGGCACCGCCTGCCTCCCCCTGCCGGCCTCGTGACCCGCCATGGCGTCACGTGGGGGATGAAGGAACCAATGAGAAAGGAGGAGACAGGCCCCGCATAAAAGCGCCGCCGTCACGTGAAGAGCAGCCAATCAGAGGGCGGGTAAGAGGGAGGGAGGGAGCCCCTCCCTCCGCGGGCCCCGTCACGTGAGCGGCGCCTCGCGCAGGGCTCGCGCGTGGGGGCGGTGTCACAGGATGGCGTGGCGGGGGGGAGGGGAGGGGGGCGGGGCTCTTGCGTGGAGGTGTCACGCGGCCCGGGGCGGCGGGCGCGTGCGAGAGCGGTCACGTGTCCGGCTGCACGCGCTGCCCGGGGCTCCCAGCACAACCCAGTACGAGCCAGTTCCCGGTGCCCTACAGTTCCCCCAGTGCCTCCCAGTGCCCTCAGTGGCTCCCAGTCCTCCCCAGTGTTCCCTAGTCCCTCAGTGTTCCAAGAGTTCCCGGTGCTTCCCAGTGTCGCCCAGTGCCTCCCCCAGTGTTCCCCAGTCCCCTGGAGCTCCCAGTGACTCCCAGATCCCCCAGTGCTCCCCAGTCCCCCAGTGCCCCCCACTGCCCCCCCCAGTGCTCAAAGTGCCCCCCCCCAGTGCTCCCCAGTGTCCACCAGTTCCCACTAGTATACTCCCAGGGCCCTCCCTGTGCCCCCCAGTGTTCCCAGTTCTCCCAGTACCCTCGCAGTGCCCCGGTGTCCCCCAAGTGTTCCCCAGTCCACCAGTGCTCCCAGTGCCCACCCAGTGTTCCCAGGCTTCCCAGTGTCGCCCAGTGCCTCCCAGTGCCCCCCAGTACCCTCTCAGTGCTCCCAGTGCCCACCCAGTGTTCCCAGTGCTTTCCAGTGTCGCCCAGTGCCTCCCAGTGCCCCCCCAGTACCCTCTCAGTGCTCCCAGTGCTCTCCCAGTGCCCCCCAGTACCCTCTCAGTGCTCCCAGTGCCCACCCAGTGTTCCCAGTGCTTTCCAGTGTCGCCCAGTGCCTCCCAGTGCCCCCCCAGTACCCTCTCAGTGCTCCCAGTGCTCTCCCAGTGTCCCCAGTGCTTCCAGTATCTCCAATGCTCCCAATGCCCCCGCTGCCGGCTCTGAGGGGTTCAGCCAGGTGGGGGTCGCAGGGGCCTTGCCGGGGGGGGGGAGCAGAGCCCCCCGCCCCCTTTTCTCCCTCTCCCCAGGGGTCCCGGGTGGGGGGGTGGCCGCAGGGTTGGGGATGGGGGGGCCCGGGGGGGCTGGTACCCGGCGGGTAGGGAAACTGAGGCATGGCCCCCCCGAGTCTCCCAACTCCCCTGAGCCCCCCGAATCCCACTGTGCCCCCTGAACCTCCCGAGCCCCCCAAACCCTGAGCCCCCTGAGCCCCCCACATCCCCCTGAGCCTCCCTGGGCCCCCCAAGACTTGAGCGCCCCAAATCCCCCTGAGCCCCCCAAACCATCTGATCCACCCGAACCCCCCAAATATCCAAGCCCTGAGTCTCCCAAATCCCCCTGAGCCCCGCAAATCCAACTGAGTCCCCTCGAGCCCCCCAAGACCTGAGCCCCCCAAATCCCGAGTCCCCTGAGCCCCAAACCCCCTGAGCCCCCCCAAACTGTCTGAGCCTCCCAAGTCCCGAGCCCCCCAAGCCCCCAGACTTCCCCTTGCCCCCCTGCAGCCCCCCAGCAGGTTTGGCCACCCCCACGCCAGGGGGGGGTCCAAGCTGAGCTGCCCCCGCCCCTGCCTCCAGCTCCCCGCTGCCTGTGCTGTCACCCACCCCTTGCCCGGTGCTGCCCCCCCTCCCCGCCATGGGGCCCATCGCTGTGGCGAGCGCGTCGGTGCTCAGCCCGGCAGGACATCGTGCACGGCCGGCCCCGGCTGTGCGGGAAGCGGCAGGGAGAGGGGCCCAGTATCAGGACCCCAGCCCCAGTATCAGGACCTCAACCCCGGTATGGGGACCCCCGCACCAGTGACAGGACCCTAACGCCAGTGACAGGACCCCAGCCCCGGTATTGGGACCCCAGCTCCAGTACGGGGACCCCAGTCCCAGTATCAGGACCCCAGCCCCAAGTATCAGGACCCAACTCCAGTACAGGGACCCCAGACCCAGTATTGGGACCCATGTCCCAGTGTCAGGACCCCAACTCCGGTATTGGGACCCCAGCCCCAATATCGGGACCCCAGCCCCAGTATAAAGTCTCCAGTCCCAGTATTGGGACCCCTATCCCAGTGTCAGGACCCCAACTCCAGCATTGGGACTCCAGCCCCAGTATCAAGACCCCAGCCCCAGTATGGGGACCTGAGCCCCAGTATCAGGACCCCAGCTCCAGTGACAGGGCCCCAGATCCAGTGACAGGACCCCAACTCCACTATCAGTACCCCAGCCCCAGTATAAAGACTCCAGCCCCAGTATTGGGACCCCTGTCCCAGTGTCAGGACCCCAACACCAGTATTGGGACCCCAGCCCCAGGATCAGGACCCCAGCCCCAGTATCGGGACCCCAGCTCCAGTATCAGGACCCTAACCCCAGTGTCGACCCACAGCCCCAATATCAGGCCCTCAGCCCCAGTACTGGGACCCCAGCTCCAGTGACAGGACCCCAGCCCCAGTGTCAGGACCCCAACTCCAGCATCGGGACCCCAGCCCCAGTATGAAGACTCCAGCCCCAGTATGTGGACCCCAGCCGCAGTATGGGGAACCCAGCCTCAACAGCAGGACCCCAGCCCCGCTACCGGGATCCCAGCCCCAAGACCCCTCCCGCAGCCCCAGGGCCACCCCCCAGCCCCATCCTGTCCCCGTCCCTGTCCCCAGCCCCACTCAGCCCAGTAACCGGTAACCGGAGCTGGTGCCGGCTGTGGCTGAGGCGACGCCATCAATAATTGAGTGGGCAGCGGGGCTCGGCACCGCTCGGGGACACGCGGCCCTGCCTGCTGCCTGCCCCCTGCCTCCTGCCCGCCTGGAGCGTGGGGACAGGTAGGTGCCACCCCCGCAGCCCCATCCCCTCGCTGTGGTTGGGGACCCCCAACAGCCCAGGGCGTGGGGAGGGGATGTGGGGTGCCGTGTGGGGTGCAGGGTGTGGGGTGCGGAGGCAGCAAAGCTGGGCCAAGGTGGGTGCGAGGGGGTGTGCCAGGCAGTTCCCGTCCCCCCCCCCCCCACCAACAGCCCCACAGCCCGACCCCCCGGGACAGCAGCCCTGCAGATGGGTCCCTGTCCCCCTTCAGCCCCGGCGCAGGGACCCCCAGAGCACCCCAGGGTGCCCCAGCCCAGGCAAACCATCCCGGCAGGCACTTCCCGGGGCGGGGGGGTGGGGGTGCAGAGCACTGCCAGCTCATGGCTGGCACCCTGGGAGGAACCTCCCCCGGTCAGCATCACTCGGCGGGGGGACCCTTTTCCACAGCCTGACCCCCAGCCCACAGGATGGTGTCGCCGGCGATCGCCCTGGCCTTCCTCCCCTTCCTCGTCACCCTGCTGATCCGCTACCGGCACTACCTGGTGCTGCTGTACCGGGCGGTGCTGGTGAGCTGGCTGCGGGACCGGCTCACCGGCGTCCCCCGGGAGCAGCGTGCCTTCCAGTACCTGCTGGCCCACGCCATCCCCGGCGACCCCCGCCACGTCCTCCAGACCTTCGACCAGTGGTGCTACCACTGCGAGCACCTCAGCTGCGTGGGGCCCGTCAAAGGTGAGCGCCACCCTTGCCTGCCCACGCCGTGGGGGGGCACCGTTAGCACGGCCACGGCACCAATGGCATGGCCGTGGCACCATTGACACCGCTGTGGTACCAGCGGTAAGGCCTTGGCACTGTTGGCATGACCATGGCACTGTTGGTATGGCCACGGGACCAATGACATGGCTGTGGCGCCATTGACACCACCACGGCACTGTTGGTATGGGCACAGCATTGTTGGCACGGCCATGGCACCTTCGAAAACAGCCATGGCACTGTTGGAATGGACACCTCATTGTTGGCACGGCAGTGGCACCATTGACATGGCCATGGCACTGTTGGTGCGGCCACGGCACCATTGACACAGCCATGGCACTATTGACATGGCCATGGCACTGTCGGTATGGCCACGGTACCAATGGCATGGTGGTGGCACCATTGACACGGCCATGGCACTGTTGGTGCGGCCACAGCACCAATGGCATGGCCGTGGCACCATTGACACCGCCATGGCACCATTAGTGTGGCCATGGCACCACTGGCACAGCACTGTTGGCATGGCCATGGCACCACTGATGTGGCTGTGGCACCATCAGCATGGACATGGTATCATTGGCATGGCCATGGCACCATCGGTGTGGCCATGGCACCATTGGCATAGCTGCGGCACCATGGGTGTGGCCATGGCACCATCAGTATGGTCATGGTACCATTGGCGTAGCCGTGGCACCCTCAACACGGCCATGGTATCATTGGCATGACCATGGCATGGCCGTGGCACCACGGCTGCGGCCACAGCATCATTGGCACAACCGTGGCACTGCCACTGCAGTCACGGCACCATTGCCAGGGCTCTGCACCCCCGGCACGGCCATGGCCCCCCCACAGGTAGGGACACGGGGTGGGTGGCTGGTGCCATGGGGAGCGTTGGCACAGCCATCCACCTCCCTCCTGCCATGCCGTGCCACGTCCTCCACCCTTCTGGGCGCTGGGGAATCAGCCCCCACCTTCCCCCCAACCCAGCAGCCCCGGGGACCCGACGCTGTGCCGGGAAGCGGGGGGGAGGGATGGGTGCAACCCCCCCGGGGTGCTGATGGGTGCCGGGCCGCGGCAGGACGGATCGTGGAGCGGCTGCTGGAGGAGCGGGCACCGCTGCGGGTGCTGGAGCTGGGCACCTACTGCGGCTACGGCACCGTGCTGCTGGCGCGGGGGCTTCCGCCAGGCGCCTGCCTTTACACCGTGGAGGGGGACCCCCGCCACGCCGCCGTGGCCGAGAAGGTCATCCGCCTGGCCGGCTTCGACGAGCAGATGGTGAGCAGCGTGCCCGGGGGAGGGAAACACGGCTCTGCCCGCCGCTGCCGGGGAGGAGAGGGGTGGAGGGGCTCCTGCCCTGGTAGGGGTGGTGGGTTGGCACCCTGGGGCTCAGGGGAGGGTCACGGAATGTTTCGTGAACCCCCCCAGCTCTCTCAGCCCATCCTCCCAGCAGAGGGGCTCCAGCCCTCCCAGCATCTCCGGGGCCTCCTCTGGCCCCGCTCCAACAGCTCCGTGTCTCTCCTGTGCTGAGGCCCCAGAGCTGGAGGCAGCACTGCAGGGGGGTCTCCCCCGAGCGGAGCAGAGGGGCAGAATCCCCCCCCTCGCCCTGCTGCCCCCGCTGCTGGGGATGCAGCCCAGGCTGCGGGGGGGTTTCTGGGCTGCCAGCGCACGGTGCCGGCTCATGGCCAGCTTTTCCCCCCCTCCCTCTCCCAGCGCCCCCAAACCCTTCCCTCAGGGCTGCTCTCCATCCATTCTCCGTCCAACCTGGATTTGTGCTTGGGGTCGCCCCCACCCAGGTGCAGGACCCTGCACTTGACCTGGTTGAACCCCATGAGGTTTGTGTGGTCCCACCTCTCCAGCCTGTCCAGGTCCCTCTGGACGGCATCCCGTCCCTCAGGCACGTCACCGCACCGCTCAGCTTGGTGTCACTCGCTGAGGTTGCCCTCGACCCCACCGTCCATGTCACCGGTGACGTCACACAGCTCTGGTCCCAGTATGGACCAGCACCATTAAACATCTGCGTTGCTCGGTGCAGGTGGAGCTGATCGTGGGCCCCTCGGAGGAGGTGATCCCCCGCCTGAGGGAGAAGCACGGCCTGACGAAGGCCGACTTCGTCTTCATGGACCACTGGAAGCGCTGCTACCTGCGGGACCTGCAGCTGCTGGAGAGCCACCAGCTGCTGGCCGAGGGGGCCACCGTCCTGGCCGACAACGTCCTCTTCCCCGGGGCGCCCCATTTCCTGCAGTACGCCAAAACCTGCGGCAAATACCGCTGCAGGGTGCACCGTGCCAGCCTGGAGTATTTCCGCGCCATTCCCGACGGCATCGCCGAGCTCTGCTACACCGGGAACCGCTGAGCCGGGCGCGGAGCCCCGCCGGGGCCGCGCTCAGCTGGAAACACGGGCTGCGGAGAAAAGGCGGTGGCTGCTGTGGTTTGTGGTGGGGCACGGAGGTGGGAGCGGCACCTTGGGGGGGGGGGGGGCGGGAAGAGGGGGCCTTGCGCTTCACCAGAGCCAAGGAAAATCTGGGACAAGACCCCGGGGAAGCCCCGCGGAGAGCCCGGTGCTCCCCAGCAGCACCCAGAGCCCGCCCTGGTGTTCCTCAGACACCAGATTTAGGGGCCGATTTCTTAAAAAATGAATTTATTAGAAAAGACACAGCGCCAGGCAGAGCCCCACGCTCCTCCCAGCATCTCTCTGCCCCCCCCCCCCAGCAACTTCACCCCGACACCCCCTGCCTCATGCAGCCTCCGGCGCGGCCACGGCAGGAGGAGCTTCACCAAACGGCCCCCCAGCCCCAAACCGCCATGGGGGAGGGCTCGCCCGCCCCCCCAGCCTCCTCCCATCCTCAGGCTCCAGTTCGGCTCTGGGTGGGATCAGATCATCCACTGGTCCTGATCCTGCTCTGCTCCCTCCATGTCCACCTGGGGAGGGGAAAGGTGTGAGACCCGCCCCCCCCCCCAGCAGAGTGGGGTCCAGCAACCGGCCCTTCCCAAAGGCAGGGAGGCCTGGGACCCCCCTGGGGTTCATCCTCGGCCTCCCCCGCATCGGACACCCCGTATTTAGGGGCTCAGTGGGGCAGGGACACGGGCCAGCGCCCCCCCCCCCCTTTACCTCGTTAATCTCCCCGTCGTCGGGAGACTCGTTATAATCGTTCATCTCATCCATATCCTGCATGTCCTCGTCGTCCTCTGAGTCCTCTTCGCTATCTTCATCGTCCTCATCGTCCTCCTCCTCCTCCTCGTCGTAATGCTGCGGGTACGACAGCTTCAGCGCCTCGCCGCCCGCCCCCCCAACCTCGCATGGGGATGGGAGACCCCCTGTGCCCCCCCCCATGAGCCCTCCCCCTGCCTCGCACGGGGGTAGGGAACCCCCTGTGCCCCCCAGCAGCCCTCCCCCCGCCTTGCAAGGGGGTGGGGGATGCCCTGTGCCCCCCATCAGCCCTCCCCCCGCCTCACAAGGGGGTAGGGGACCCCCTGCCCCCCCCCCATGAGACTCCCCCACATCTAGCAAGGGGGTGGGGGAACCCCCATGTCCCCCACACCCACCTCGGACGCCGGCTTTCCGATGGGCACCAGGTTGTTGTCCTTCTCGGCAATGCTCTGGAGCTGGGGAGGGAAGTCGGGGGGGGGGGGAAGGGGGGTGAGCACCCCAACAGCTCCGTGACACCCCCGGTGCGGCTCCCCACTGGCAAAGTGGCCCCTCCAGCACTCACCCCGCTGCCTGATGGGGCCCCCCCTTCCCCCTGCCCGCGGTGTCCCCAAGGTGGGGGACAGGCAGGGAAGGGGAGGGTCGCTGGCACCAGAGCACAGTGTGTGTGTGGGGGGGTGTCCCAGAAACACCTCCCCCCCCCCCCGGTGCCTTGAGTGAGCTCAAACACAAAGATTTTTTTCCATTATTTTATAAAAGCAAGAACCCCACTCCGAGGCATCGGTTCAGGCAGATGAGCCGCAGCTAATTAAAGCTCAATTAAAATCCTCCTGCACCCCCCCCACCCAGAGGGCCCCGGAGCCTCCCCCCGGCGCCAGGGGTTTAATTATTGATTGAAATTATTTTATTTCATTACAATAATTTAATCACCGAGATTCCTCTTCTCACGTTTTAATCAAACAGAGGCGGTTTTCCCCCATACTCCAGGGCTGGCGTAGGGCCGCGGCACCGACCCGCACTCCCGGTGCCGGTGGGTTCCCGGGATCAGAAATCGCTCCCCCCACCCCGCGACAAAATTAATTAACTAAGTAGGAGTCTCGGTTCAGCACCAGGTCTTTAATTAACACCCCCACCCCAAATAACGGGGAGCTCCGGGAGCGGAGGGAACGGTCCACAAGAGGGCCGCGGGGACCCGGCCCCGGGGCCCAGAACCCCCGCTCCCCCCCGGCCCCGGTTCCCCTCCGCTCCCGGCCCCGGTTCCCCTCGTCGGGGCCCACCCAGGCCTGGTGCTGCTGCTCCTGCTGCTGCAGCTCGGTCTCGTCCACGCAGGGCCGGTCGAGGTTGAACCACAGGGACTCGGTGACGCGGGGCAGCAGCGAGGGGAACAACGTGGACATGGCGGGGGAGGGGGGGAAGGCCAGACACGGCGGGGGGGGGGGACACACCAGAAGCGGGACCCGCCGCCACCGGCCGCCCACCCGGAAGTACAACCCCACCGGAAGCAGTTGGGAGAGCGCGCGCGCCCTCCCCGCAGGGAGCATGCGCAGAGGGAAGCGGGTGCGCTGGGGCGAAGGGGCGTGGCTTTGTATGACGGGGGCGTGGTCTGGTTTTGATTGACAGCTGGGGTCCCCTCCTCCCGGCGCGTCCGACCCCGGGGGGGCATCTGGGAACCATGGGGAGAATGTGATCCCCCCCCGGCGGGTCTGTGAGCCCAATGAGAGGGTACCTGCCCCCTCCCCCCCCCCCCAGGGTATCTGTGACCCCCCCCAGGGGGTATCTCTGACCCTCATTGGGGGATATCTGCCCCCCCGCCGGGCATCTGTGACCCCCCCGGCAGGTATCTGTGACCCCCATGGGGGGATATTTGCCCCGCCACAGGGCAACTGTGACCCCCAGGGAGGTATCTGTGACCCCCATGGGGTATCTCTAACCCTAATGGGGGCGTACCTGCCCCCCTCGGGGCTTCTGTGACCCCTCCAGGGCATCTGTGACCCCCCCGGGAGGTATCTGTGACCCCCATGGGGTATCTCTGACCCCCATGAGGGGATATTTGCCCCCCCCCCCGGGCATCTGTGACCCCCCCGAGAGGTATCTGTGACCCCCATGGGGTATCTCTGACCCTAATGGAGGGGTACCTGCCCCCCTCGGGGCTCCTGTGACCCCCCCCAGGGCATCTGTGACCCCTCCCGGGGGGGTATCTGTGACCCTAATGGGGTGATATCTGCCCCCTGAGGCATCTGTGACCCCCCCCCCCCCGGGGCATCTGTGACCTCCTCGGGGTATCTATGAGCCCCCCGGGGCTTCTGTGACCCAAATGGGTGGGTATCTGCCCCCCTGGGGCATCTGTGACCCCCTGGGGGGCACCTGTGACCCATCGGGGGGGTACCAGTGACTCCCATGGGGATCTGTGACCCCCCCCCGGGGGGTATCTGTCCCCCACCAGAGTATCTGTGACCCCCCTGATGTGTACCTGTGACCCCAATGGGGGGGGGTATCTGTGACCCACATGGGGTATCTTCCCCCCTTGGGGGCATCTGTGACCCATGGGGGGATTATCTGTGACCCCCATGGGGGGTATTTGCCCCCCCCCCGGGGCGTTTGTGACCCCCAGGGGCATGTCTGCCCCCCCATCATGTGTCACCCCAGAGGTATCTGCCCTTCCCTGGGGTATCTGCCCACCCCCAGTCTCTACCCCAGGGCTGTCTGCCCCCCCCCCCCCGGAGTATCTGCGACCCTGCCAGGGGGGTTTCTGCAACCCTAATGGGGTGGTACAAGCCCCCCCAGGGCATCTGTGACCCCCCCCGGGGAATATCTGTGACCCAAAGTGGGGTATCTGCCCCCCCCCAGGGCATCTGTCACCCCTCTGGAGCATCTGTGGCACCCCCGCAGAGTATCTGTGACCCCAATGGGGGGGGCTATCAGCCCCCCCAAGGCATCTGCAATCCCCGCCCCAGGGAATCTGTGACCCCCCTTGGGGCATCTGTGAACCCCCTGGGGCATCTGAGACCCCCCCCGGGGCATCTGAGACCCTCCCGGGGCTATCTGTGACACCAACGGACACCAATGGGGTGGTACCTGCCCCCCCCCAGGGGTATCTGTGACTCGGGGGGGGGGTATCTGTGACCCCCATGGAGGGTATTTGCCCCCCCCCCGGGCTTCTGTAACTCCCCTGGGGCTATCTGTGACCCCCATGGGGGAGTACCTGCCCCCCCCACGGGGCTATCTGTGACCCCCATGGGGGAGTACCTGCCCCCCCCCCCCCCCCCCCCCCATCCTTGGGGGGGCATCTCTTACTTACTAGGTATCCTCACCGCCACCTCAGAGCATCCATACCAAAGGGGGGGCACCTGCCCCCGGCCCCTCGGAGGGGGGGGCATCTCCTACCCCAAAGTGGGGGAACCTGCCCCCCGCCCCCCTGCCGCGGGGGGCATCTCTTACCCACCGGGGTAAGAGCATCACTGGGGTAAAAGCATCGGTGCTGGGTGGGGAGGGGGGGGGCGGGTTGGATCCTGCCCCCGGTACCGGTGTCCGGGCGCGTGGCCGCCCCCCCGCCGTGCCCCCCCCCCCCTCCCTCCACGGGCGGGAAGGACAAACACCCAACCAGTGGATTTTGGCCGGCGCTGGCCCCCGCCCGGCGCCGGGCGGAGGGTCCCCTGGCTCCACGCGTGGCCGGGGACACACACACACACACACACACGCAGAGCTTAGGGGGTGCCCCCCACCCACCCCCCCTCCCCGGGGTGCCCCGCCAGCTCTGCCCGTCCCGCCGTGCCCCCGCCGCATCCCGTGATCGGCGGCCAAGGGTTGCGCCGCCGCCACGACCTTTGAGATGAGCCGCCCTCGCCACCCGCCACCTGCCACCCGCCACCCACCCAGGTAAGACACCCCCCCACCCCCATCACCCCCCTACTCCGGTCACCCCGCCGGCGGTGCCGCCGTGCCAGCGGGGATCCCACGGTGTGTGTGTGTGGGGGGGGTGGGTGGAATTTCGTGTCCCCATTGACCCGCCATCGCCGCCGGCAGGGCCATGGCTGCCATGGGGGTGCTGCTGGTGGTGCTGGTGGCATGGCCGGCCACCGTCACCGGCGCGGCGCGAGACTCGCTGCTCAACATCTGCATGGACGCCAAGCACCACAAGAAGCAGCCGGGACCCGAGGGGAAGCTCTACGGGCAGGTGGGTCCTCACCCCGAGCTGTGCCACCCGCCGCGGGGTGCCACCGGCGCCACCCGCCGCCGTGTCACCAAACCCCAGTGGGGGTTTTCCGTCAGCCGGAGCTCTGCCGGTGGGTGGTGGCGGCTGAACCTGGCTTTCTCCTGGCGCAGTGCGTCCTCTGGAAGGATAACGCCTGTTGCACCGCCAACACCAGTATGGAAGCCCACCAAGACCAGTCCTACCTGTACAACTTCAACTGGGACCACTGCGGGGCCATGCCGGAGAAGTGCAAGCGTCACTTCATCCAGGACACGTGTCTCTACGAGTGTTCCCCCAACCTGGGGCCATGGATCGACCAGGTGGGTGGACAACCCCCCCCACCACCACCCCGTCACCCGTTGGGGTTGGGGTTGGGGTTGAACTGGGATGAACTGGGGTGAACTGGGGTGGCGGGGCAGGCGGACAACAGCTGGCGGAAGGAGCGGATCCTGCACGTGCCACTGTGCCGGGAGGACTGCGAGCAGTGGTGGGAGGACTGCCAGGACGCTGTCACCTGCAAGGTCAACTGGCACAAGGGCTGGAACTGGACCACAGGTCAGTGATGGTTGGGGGGGGGGGGGGAGAAATGGGGACACCACCCCCCCCCCCCTTCACCCATGGCTGGACCCCCCTGTGGGTCCCCAGTCACACCCCCCCCCGCCCTATCTGGCCACAGGGGATGTGGCCGTGTCACCCCCTCCCTGGTGAGGGGGCTGGGGGGAGTGAGGGACACCATGGGGGCGGTGAGGATCCCCAGGTAGGTGGGTTTGAGGGTCCCCATGGTGGGGGGGGGGGGGGGGTGAGCATCCCCATGGAGGGAAGAGTGAGGGTCCCCATGGCAGGGGGTTGATGGTCCCCACGGAGGGGGGTGAGGGTCCCCACGGACGGCAGTGCGAGGGTGCCCAGTGCAGGGGTGAGGGTCCCCATGGGGGGGGTGTGAGGGTCCCCATGGGGGGGGTGCGAGGGTCCCCATGGGGGGGGTGCGAGGGTCACCATGGGGGGATATGAGGGTCCCCATGGCAGGGGGTGAAGGTCCCCATGGGGGGAGAGTGAGGGTCCCCATGGGGGATGTGTGAGGGTTGCCATGGGGGGCGTGAGGGGCCCCATGGGAGCGGGGTGAGGGTTCCCAAGGGGGGGTTCCTGTCCCCATGGCGGGGGGGGGGTGCTGTCCCTCGGTGTGTCACACCCCCCCCCACCACCACTCCCTTCCAGCAAAGCCAGCGGGACCCACCAGAACCCCCAACTGCAGCGGGTCAACAACCACCCCCCCCCCCCAGCCCCAATCCCTTTATCCCACCTCACCCCCTATTTCCCACCCCCCCCCCGCCCCCCAGGCATCAACCAGTGTCCCCAAGGCGCCATGTGCCAGAAGTTCAAGTTCGTCTTCCCCACGCCGGCGGCCCTCTGCGAGCAGATCTGGTCCCACTCCTACCGCTACACCACCCACCGCCGCGGCAGCGCCCGCTGCATCCAGATGTGGTTCGACCCCGTCCTGGGGAACCCCAACGTCGAAGTCGCCCGCTATTACGCCAACGCCGCCCCCCCGGCCCCCCTCGCCCCCCTCCTGCTGGCCCTGCTGCCCCCCCTCCTGCTGGCACTGCTCTGAGCTGGAGGGGCTGCGGGGCAGAAGCGGGCCGGGGGGGTGTGTGTTCAGGATACCCTGGCCCCCCCCCCATGGGGTGTCCCCAAGCTCCCCAAGCCGCTGTGTCCCCCCCCCCCCACACCCGCATGTGGCTGGTGAATAAATGCTCCTGCCCCACTCAGTGTCGGGGGGCCATGGGGAGGTGGGATGGGTGGGGGGGACAGTGGGATAGGAGAGGGGACCTGTCTTTGGGGGATGACCCCTCCTTTATCCATACTGACCCCCCCTTTATCCTTACTGATGCGGGGACCCCCCCTTTATCCATACTGACCCCCCCTTTACCCATACCGACCCACCAGGCTGTGTGCCATCACCCCCCCCCGAACCTCCACGCCCAGCAAAGTGGGGGGCACGGGGCTCCCTAACACTGGGGCCCCCCCAAGGCTGTCCCAAGTAGGGGGGGCTGCAGGCAGGAGTGGGCAATGGGGGTGTCTAGGCTGCCCTGCCCCCCCCCTCCATGGGGTGTCCCCAAGCCGCTCTTCCCCCCCCCCCCCCCATCCCCGGCATGTGGCTGGTGAATAAATGCTCCTGCCCCACTCAGTGTTGGGGGGCCGTGGGGGGGTTGGATAGGTTGGGGGGGACAACTGGATGGGAGGGGGGACCCATCGCCAGGGGGTCCCCCCTTTACCCGTACTGGCCCACTGGGCTCTGTGACATTGCCCCCCCGTCCCAAAGTGAGCATGGGGTTCCCCGCCGCTGGGACCCCCCCGAGTTGGGGCCCAGGCTGTCCCGGCTTGGGGGGGGGGGGTCCTGCCGGGCCGGAGCGCTCCCGGCTGCCCCACATCCCATCTTGGGGGGCTCAGCTCCGCCCCCACGTCCCTATCTGTGCCCCACGGGGGGGGCCTGCCCCGGCATGGGGGGGCGCGCGGGTGCCCTGCTCCAAGCAAGGAGCCCCCGGGCCATGGGGGGGGTGTCGCCGGTTCTGGGACCCCTCGCAGCACCCCCCGCCCGGTGCCCACCGGTCCCGGTGCCGGCTCCTGCCTTCGGCTCGCCCCGCTCTCCCCGGGCCCCCCCCGGTACCTCTCCTTCCGACCCCGGTGCCCCTCCCGGTGCTTCCCTGGACCCCCCCCCCCTCCCCGTGCTTCTGGATCGCCCCCGCAGCCTCCCTCGTGTTCCTCCCAGTGTGGCCCCCCCACCCCCCCGCCCCGGTACCTCTAGTTACCCCCCCGGTGCTCCCCCCCGATGTCCCCCCTGGTGCTCCCCCCGGTTTCCCCCGCCGTGCTCCCCCGGCGCCCCCCGGATGCTCCTCCCGGTGTCCCCCCCGGCGCTCCCCCACCCCCTCGCCGCTACCCGCCGATGCTCTCCCGGACTTCTCAAGGTGTCCCCCCCAGAGCCCCCCCCGTGGCCCCTCATTGCTCCTCCCGGACCCCTCTCGCTGCTCTCCCGGACCTCTCCGGGTGCCCGTCCCGGTGCCCCCCGGTGCCACCCCCCACTCAGAAGGCCTCGGTGCCCATCCCGGTGCCCGCCCCCCCCGATGTCCCCTCCGGTGCTCCCCCCGGTGCTCTCCCGGACCCCACCGTTGCCCGCTCGGTGCCCCCCCAGGTGCTCTTCCCGGAACTCTCCGGGTGCTCATCCCGGTGCCCCCCGGTGCTCTCCCTGGTGCTCTCCCGGACCCCCCCGTTGCCCACCCCGGTGCTCCCCCCCGCGGTGCTCTGCTGGACGCCCCCGGTGCCCTCCCGGTACCCCCTTGTTGCTCCCCCGGAGTCCCCCGGTGCTCTCCCCGGTTCTCTCCCGGACCCCCCCCGCTGCTCCCCCAAACTCCCTCCGGTGCCCCCGCGTTGCTCTCCCGGACCCCCCCGGTGCTCCCCCCGATGCCCCCCGCCCCGATGCCCCCCCGCTGCTCTCCCAAACCCCCTCCGGTCCCCCCCCGTTGCTCTCCCGGCCCCCCCCCGG
Organism: Sterna hirundo; assembly: GCA_009819605.1. NCBI lineage: Eukaryota > Metazoa > Chordata > Aves > Charadriiformes > Laridae > Sterna > Sterna hirundo. The sequence continues at coordinate 219,997,335 of CM020437.1, read as the reverse complement.
GTGCCCCCCCCACGCGGTCTCCCCCCCTGGGTGCCCCCTCCCCTCCCGTTTCCCCCCGCCCCCCGGTGTTCCCGCCCCCCCCCCCCCCCGCGGTGTCCCCGCCCACCGCGGCGGGAGCGCGGCCCCGCGGCGCGGCCCCGGCGGAGCATGGCGGGCGCGGGGGGCGCGGGGGGCGCGGGGGGGGTGCCGCCGCCGCCGCCTCCCCCTCCCTGGTACCACCGGGACCTGAGCCGGGCCGCCGCCGAGGAGCTGCTGGCGCGGGCCGGGCGGGACGGCAGCTTCCTGGTGCGGGACAGCGAGAGCGTGGCGGGGGCCTACGCGCTCTGCCTGCTGTGAGTGCGGGGGGGCGGCGGGGGGGGGGACACGGGGAACCGGAGGGGACACCGGAGGGGGCGGCGGGGGCGTCCCGGGGAGCGTCGCGGAGGGGGAAAGGGGACACCGGGGGGCACCGGGGGGGCATTCGGGGGAGCACCGACGACGTACCGGGGGGGACATCGGTGGGGGGGGACAGCGGGGGAACCGGGGGGAACACGGGAGGGGGCGTCGGGGGCGTCCCGGGGAGCATCGGGGGGGGGCACTGGGGGTGTATCGCGGGGGGGGATCCGGGGGAGCACCGACGAGGTACCGGGGAGGACATCGGGGGGGGACACCGGGGGAACCGGGGAGCACACCGGAGGGGACACCGGGGGGGGACACGGAGAACCGGGGGGGACATCGGAGGGGGCGGCGGGGACGTCCCGGGGAGCATCGGGTGGGGGGAAAGGAGACACCGCGGGGGGAAAGGGGACACCGGGGGGCACTGGGGGTGTACCGGGGGGGATCCGGGGGAGCACTGACGACGTACCGGGAGGGAAACCGGGGGGACACACCGGGGGAACCGGGGGGGACACCATAGGGGGCGGCGGGGAAGTCCCGGGGAGCATCGGGGAGGGGGGGAGAGGGGACACCGGGGGGCACTGGGGGTGTACGGGGGGGGGATCCGGGGGAGCACCGACGGCGTACGGGGGGGGAAAGAGGGGGGACACACCGGGGGAACCAGGGGGACACTGTAGGGTGTAGCGGGTGTGTCCCAGGGAGCATCGCGGGGGGCACTGGGGGTGTACTGGGGAGGGATCCGGGGAAGCACCGATGACGTACTGGGGGGGGCATCGGAGGGGGACACTGAAGGGGGCAGCAGGGGGGACACCGGAGAGCATTGGGTGGGGGGAAAGGGGCCACTGGGGGGGCACTGGAGGGGAGAACTGGGGGGGGAGATCCGATGACGTACCGGGGGGGACACTTGGGGGGAACCAGGGGGAGGTCCTGGGGAGCATCGGGTTGGGGGAAAGGGGACACTGGGGGACACTGGGGGGGCACTGGAGGGGAGCACCAGGGGGGAGGTTTGGGGAAGCACCGATGAGGTACCGGGGGGGGCACTGGCAGAGGTCCAGGGAAGCACTGGGGGTGGGGGTCTGGGGGTCCATGAGAGAGGGGGGGTCCTGGGGAGCAGCGGGGGGGGGGGGTTGGGGACACCGAGATGGGGGGAGTACTTGGGGGGGGGGGATCCAGGGAAGCATCGATGAGGTACCGGGGGGCACCCAGAGAGGTCCAGGGAAGCACCGGGGGGAGTCTGGGGAAGCACTGTCGGCACTGGGGGGGGGCACTGGAGGGGAGCGGGTGGGGGGATCCGGGGGAGCACCGAGAAGGTATGGAGGGGGGTCACTGGGGGGGGGAATGATTGATGCTGGGGGGACACCCAGAGAGGTCTGGGAGTTTGGGGGAGATCTGGGGGGCACAGGGGTGTCCAGGGGGCCACTGTCGGCACTGGGGGGGGAGGGCACCTGGAGAAGTCCGGGGAGCACTGGGGGGGGGGGGGGGGGGCTGAGGAGAGCACTGGAGGAGCACTGGGGGACATGAGTGGGGTGTCCTGGGGGACGCGGGGGGGGGGAGCACCGTCACCCAGAGGGCAGCAGGCACAGGGGGGACATGTCTTGGGGGGGAACACCGGCCATGGGGGTCACTGGCACTAAGAGGGGGACTGGGCATGGGGGGGGGAACGGGAAGGGGGGGCTGAGGCGGTGCTGGGAGTGGGGGTCTGGGGGGGCACTGGCGCTCCTGGGGGGCTGGCACCCGCTCTGGGCTGGGTGGGGGTCCCCGGGGGGCCGCGGTACCCACAGGCTGGGGGGTCCCAGCCCCTGCCCTCATGTCTGGGGGGGGTCCTAATCCTGGGGGGAGCTGGCTCTGTGTCTGTGGGTCACACTGGGGGGGGGGGCTCGGTGGCTCCTGCGGCAACACCGGCCGGTGCCAGGACCACGGGTGGGTGCCAATAGCCCTGGGGGTCCCTGTGGTGGCCGTCCTGCGCGCGGTGACACCGGGATGGCGGCCGGGCCATCCCCGTGGAGTAGAGCCCGTCCCCCCGGCTGTCCCCGGAGCCTCACCGTCCCCTCGGTGCATTGGCACGGTGCCGGGGTGCTCCCGAGGTGCTCGCCGGCACCTTGATGTGGTTGGGGCGCGGTGAGGGCACCCCGAAACGAGCCTTTTCTGCTCCGTGCCAGCCCGCAGGCGCCGGTGGCCGTTGGCTTCCTACGGCAAAGGAGGGAGAAGCGGGAGCCGACCTGCCCTGGCCCCCGGGGCTGCGCCGCGTGCCGCGCCGGCGCAGGGTGCGCAGCCTCAGCGGTGGCACCGTCCTCCTTCCCCGGGGCCGGTGGCTCGTGTGGATTCGGTTTGCTGGCCACGCGGGCACAGGGTGGCTGTGGCCACTGGCTGCCTGCCGCCAAGCCGGGGTGGTGAGCGGCACCGACGGCATGGCACGGGCAGAGCATGCCTCGCCCCTGCCGATAAACCGGCACCCAACGGTGCCGGGGGGGCACGTGGGGGCACATAGGTGGGTGCCAGGGGGTCTTGGTGCCGTGGTAAGGGGGATCTGGCACTGGCGTCTACCCCCCTCCTGGCCCAGTGCCGGCGGTGGGAACGTGGCGTCCCCACCGCGGGGCTGGCTCGGTGGCTGGTGTCCCCCCCCCCGTGCCACTGGCCTGGTGGGCTTGCTGGCTCAGTGCCGCCGGCCCGGCTGCAGGTGCCGCGTGGCTGTGCCGAGGGCCGGGACCTTGCCACGAGCTGAAGCCCAGCACGGCGATGCCACGGTGGGCAGCTGCCCCAGACCTCGCGGTGGCGGGGGGGAGCGGTGGGGGTCCCTGGCCGGGCTGGGGACAGGAGCGTGCCGCAGTGCCACCGAAGCCCCCTCGCCGGCGCGGGGGCGGCTGCTAGAAGCGGCGGCGGCCACCTAAAAATAGCTGTGGGGGCAGGAGGAGGAGGAGGAAAGGGAACTGCGCCGGGATCCCGGCAGCGCCGTCTTCCTTTAACCCTCCCGCCCACGCTCCGCGGCTGCTGCCGGGACCGGCACGGCACACCGGGGCTTTGTTGGGGACAGTCGTGGCACACCGGGGCTTCGCTGGGGCTGGTCGTGGCATACTGGGGCTTTGTTGGGGACAGTTGTGGCACACTGGGGCTTTGCCAGGGCTGGCCGTGGCACTCTGGGGCTTCAGCGGGGGACAGTCACGGCACACCAGGGTTTCACCAGAGCTTTGTTGGGGCTAGTTGTGGCCCACCGGGACTTAACTGGGAACAGTCGTGGCACACCGGGGCTTTGCCAGGGCTGACTGTGGCACACTGGGGCTTCACTGGGGACAGTTGTGGCATGCCAAGGCTTCGCTGGGGACAGTCATGGCACACTGGGGCTTCGCTGGGGACAGTCAGGGCACGCTGTGGCTTTGCCGGGGACAGACGTGGCACACCAGAGCTTTGCCAGGGCTGGCCGTGGCACACCGGGGCTTTGCTGGGGACAGTTGTGGCACATGGGGGCTTTTGTTGGGGACAGTCATGGCATGTCAGGGCTTTGCTGGGGACAGTGGTGGCACACCGGGGCTTTGCCAGGGCCGATCGTGGCACACCGGGGCTTTGCCAGGGACAGTCGCGGCACACCGGGGCTTCGCTGGGGACAGTTGTGGCACGCCAAGGTTTTTGCTGGGGACAGTCGTGGCACATGGCGGCTTTTGTCGGGGACAGTCACGGCACCCCGGAGCTTTGCTGGGGACAGACATGGCATCCCGGGGCTTTGCCAGGGCTGGCTGTGGCACATCGGGGCTTTGTTGGGGACAGTCACGGCACATCGGGGCTTTGTTGGGGACAGTCGTGGCACCTTGGGGCTTGGCCAGGGCTAGTGGTGGCAGGCGGGGGATCACCGGGCGGGTCGTGGCACCCCGGGGCTTTGCCGGGGTGGGCCGTGGCACCTGGCGGTGGCGAGCGCTGGCGTCACCAGCTGGCGGTGGGGACGGTCCCCACGCGGTGTGCCACGGGAGGGTGGGGGGCCGGAGCCCCCGTCCCACTCTGCACCAGTTCATGGCGATGGCGGTGCCGCGGGGGGTGCTGGCGGAGAAGGGGGGGGGGGTGCCTCCCTCTCCGGGGTGGGTGCGCGGGGGGTCAAAACACCAGCTGGGGGGGGGGGCAGCCCCCTGGGGTGGTGCCTGTGGGGCTCCCCCCCCCCCCCCCCCCATGCTGGGGTCACCTGCACTGACCCCTCTGCTGGGGGTCCCCATAGAGCCCCCCCTGGGTTACCCATAGAGACCCCCCCCTGTGCTTCCTCTCCAGCTGGGGTCCCTCCTGTGCACCCCCCCCCCCCAGTTTGTGTTCCCCGTATTGACCCTGTGCTGGGGTTCCCATCACCCCCCCATCACCCCCCCATTGGGGTTCCTGCTCCGGAGACCCTGACTGTGCTCTAGGGCTCCCCGCAGAGACCTCCTGTGTCCCCCCCCAGCTGTAGGGCTGTGCCCCCCCCCCCCCATCCAATCCCCTGACCCCAGTTGGGGGTCTCCTATTGTGACCCCCCCCAGAATCCTTTGAGTTGGGGACCCCCCAGATCCCTCAGTGGGGGTCTCCCATGGACCCCCTTGTCATCCCCCCCCCCCCCCCCCCGGAGGTTTCCCATTCAGCTCCTCCCAGTTTGGGGGGTTCCCCATGGCCCACCCCCCCCAACCCCGTCCCCTGGCTGGGCATTGGGACCCCCCAGCGCAGCCCCGGTGCTGGGGGAGCGGGTGCTGCGCCCCCGGGGTGCGATGCCAGCCATGGTGGGGGGGTCGTGTCCACAGGTCGGGGGGGGGCAGAAATGGGGGACCGCCTTTTCGGAGCCCATGGCAGGGTGCTTGCACTGTGCCCCCCCCCCCCGCCCCGTGGGGCCAGGGGCTGGAGGGGCAGAAGTGATTGGGGTGGGGGATGGGGAGTGGGGGGGCACTGGGGGATGTGGCACTGGGGGGTGGCACCAGGGCACTGTGGGGAGCGGGGTGGCACTGGGGGACCCGTCACTATGGCAAGTGGGGTGGCACCAGGGACCTGGCATTGCAGAGAGCAGGGTGACACCAGGGGACCTGGTGGCACTGGGGGACTTGACACTATGGGGAGCAGGGTGGCACTGGGGGACCTGGCACTGTGAGGTGACACCGGGGGACCTGGTGATGTGGGAAGTGGGATGGCACCGGGGGACCTGGCATTGCAGGGAGCAGGGTGACACCCGGGGACCCAGTGCTGTGGGGAGCGAGGTGGCACTAGGGGACATGGCACTGTGGGGTGGCACCAGGGGACTTGGCACTATGGGGTGACACCAGGGGACCTGGCACCACAGGGAGCCGGGTGGCACCAGGGGACATGGCACTGTGGGGAGTGAGGTGGCACCAGGGGACACGTCACTGTGGAGAGCGGGGTGGCACTGGGGGACCCGTCACAAGTAGGGTGGCACCAGGGGACATGGCACTGTGGGGTGGCACCAGGGGACCTGGCACCACAGGGAGCAGGGTGGCATCAGGGGATCTGGCACTATGGAGAGCAGGGTGGAACCAGGGAACATAGCACTGTGGGGTGGCACCGGGGGACACGTCACTGTGGGGAGTGGAGTGGCACTAGGGGACACAGCAGTGTGGGGTGGCACCGGGGGACATGGCACAAGTGAGGTGGCACCAGGGGAGCTGGCACCACAGGGAGCAGGATGGCACCAGAGGACCTGGCACTCTGGGGAGTGGGGTGGCACCAGGGGACACGGCACTGTGGGGTGACACCAGGAGACTCGGCAGTTTGAGGAGCAAGATAGCGCTGGGGGACCTGGCGCTGTGGGGTGACACTGGGGGACCTGCTGCTGTGGGGAGCGAGGTGGCACTGGTGGACCTGGCACTGTGGGGTGACACGGTGACACCAGGGGACCTGGCACTGCCAGGCAGGGCACCACCTCCGGTGGCACGGGCAGAGTGGCAGGGGGACACTGCTCCCCCAGCCCCACGGGGGAATGCCACCGGCGCAGGGGACGCCGCGGTGGGGCTGACAGCTGGCCCTGGCGCGGTGACAGCCACCTCTGTCTTCACGGTGACCTCCGGGAGCGCCGTGGCTGGGGGCCAGCCCAGGAGCCACAGTCCCTGCCGCCGTCCCTGCCGCTGTCACCCGGGGTGGGAGGTCTGGGGGTGCCAGGGGGTCCCCGTGCCATGGTGGGGACGGGCAGGGGGACAGGCGTGGGGTCCCTGTCCCGCTCCCCGCTCCCGCTGGCGTCAGCGCCCCGTCTCTCAGCGCCGCCCGTCACCCCCGGCCCCGGGGTCGTGTCCCCGCTTCCGCTCGGCTGCCATTGAAAAAGGAATTGTTTCCTGGCCTCCTGCCTGCCAGCTCCTGCCTGCCCTGCCTGCTCCTGCCTGCCCTGCCTCCTCCTGCCTGCTCCTGCCTGCCCTGTCTCCTTCTGCCTCCTCCTGCCAGCCCCTGCCTCCTCCTGCCAGCTCCTGCCTGCCCCTGCCTCCTCCTGCCTGCCCCTGCCTGCCCTGCCTCCTCCTGCCAGCTCCTGCCTGCCCCTGCCTCCTCCTGCCTGCCCCTGCCTCCTCCTGCCTCCTCCTGCCAGCTCCTGCCTGCTCTGCCTGCTCCTGCCTCCTCCTGCCTGTCCCTGCCTCCTGCCTGCTCCTGCCTGTCCCTGCCTACCCCTGCCTTCTCTGCCTGTCCCTGCTTCCTCCTGCCTGCTCCCGCCTACCATGCAGGCAGGGGACAGGGAGCAGGGACAGGATCCACGGCATGGCATGGGGCAGGCTAGGGGATGGCCCGGGGACACGGGGGTGTCGATCGGGGAGTCCCTCTCGGAGCAAGCTGGGGGGTCACTCTGGGACCCCCAGCACCCCACCCCCCCCGGGGACCCCCAGCACCCTTCCCACAGGCATTTTCCCATAGGAGCCGGGCTGAGACCCGGCAGCTCGTTACATGCCACGGGTGATGGTAGTACCAGAGCTGCGGGTGCTCGTGCCGGGCTGGTGACGGGGCGGGGGGTCCCACTGGACGGGTGCCTGGTGTCCTCCTGGGGCTGGGGGGGGGGGGGGGGGGCTGTGCAGGAAGGTGAGGGGATGTGTGTGTGTCCCCCCCCCCGGCACCCCCTGCCTGACCCCCCCCCCCGCCCCCCCGCTGCCCGCAGGTTCCAGAAGCACGTCCACACCTACCGCATCCTGCCCGACGAGGAGGAGTTCCTGGCCGTGCAGGTGGGCACTGTGTCCTGTCCCCCCCCCCCCCGCCTCAACCCACCATCACACCGGCCACCCCCCCGGCATCGCCGCCGTGCCGTGAGTGTGCTCGGCTCCCTGGCACAGCGGGGAAGGGCTCGGCATGGCCGCTGTGCCATGAGCGTGCCCGGCTCCTGGCACGGCTGCATGGTTTGGCATCGGCACCATGCCATGAGCGTGCCCGGCTCCCGGCATGGCTTGGCAGGGCTCGGCATCGGCACTGTGCCGTGAGTGTGCCCGGCTCCCTGGCACAGCGGGGAAGGGCTGGGCACGGCCGCTGTGCCATGAGCATGCCAAAGTCCCCAGCTCTCGGCATGGCCGGAGGCTCAGATTCGGCACCGTGCCACGAGCGTGCCCGGCTATCTGGCACAGCCTGATGGCTCGGCATGACCGCTGTGCCATGAGTTTGCCCGGCTCCCAGCACGGCATGGCAGGGCTCGGCATGGCCACCGTGCCATGAGCGTGCCCGGCTCCCGAGCTCTTGGGATGGCTAGAGGCTCAGATTCGGCACCGTGCCATGAGTGTGCCCGGCTCCCGGTACAGCCCGATGGCTCGGCATGGCCACCGTGCCGTGAGCGTGCCCGGCTCTCCAGCACGGCCCGGTGGCTCAGCCGGACTCAGCCTGGGCGCTGTGCCGTACGCGTGCCCGTCTGTCTGACGCGGCTCGGATTGGGCTCTGCGCCCACGCGCGTGCCCCGGCTCCCGGCGCGGCCGGCGACTCGGCAACCCCATCTCGGCAGCTCCATCTGGGCCGTCCGGCGGCGCCGGGTATTTTTAGAGCAACAGAAGCCCCTTTGTGCCGGCCCGGCCGGCAGGAAAAAGCCGCCCCCGGGAGGGAGGAGGCCGAGGGATGGCGGCTGCTGCCTGCGGCTGCCTGCGGCTGCCTGCTGCTGCCTGCCCCCTGCCTGCGCCCTGCCTGCGGCTGCCTGCTGCTGCCTGCGCCCTGCCAGCCCTGCCCGCGCCCTGCCCGCACCCTGCCCGCGGCTGCCTGCACCCTGCTTGCACCCTGCTTGCACTCTGCCTGCGGCTGCCTGCGCCCTGCCAGCCCTGCCTGTGCCCTGCCTGCTGCTGCCTGCACCCTGATAGCCCTGCCTGTGCCCTGCCTGCTGCTGCCTGCACCCTGACAGCCCTGCCTGCACCCTGCCTGCACCCTGCTAGTCCTTCCTGCACCCTGCCTGCACCCTGCCAGCCCTGCCTGCACCCTGCCAACCCTGCCTGCGCCCTGCTAGCCCTTCCTGCACCCTGCCTGCACCCTGCCAGCCCTGCCTGCACCCTGCCTGTACCCTGCCTGCACCCTGCTAGTCCTGCCTGTGCCCTGCCAACCCTGCCTGCGCCCTGCCAGCCCTGCCTGTGTGCTGCCTGCACCCTGCCAGCCCTGCCTGCACCCTGCCTGCACCCTGCCTGTACCCTGCCAGCCCTGCCTGTGGCTGCCTGCACCCTGCCAGCCCTGCCGGCAGCCATGGCACCGCAGTGGGGTGCCACGTGCACCGAGCCCCACTCCCCACGGGACTCAGCCCCCCATCATGCGTGGGGGGGGGGGGGGGGGTCCATGCACGGTGGGGGGGACCCCTGCATGGGGGTCCCTGCATATGGGGGTGCCTGCATGTGGGGGGATCCCTCCATATGGGGGGGGGTCCCTGCATGTGGGGGTCCCTGCATATGGGGGGCCCATGCACATGGGGGTCCATGCACCGGGGGGGGGGGATTCCTGCATAGGGTGATTCCTGTGTTGGGGAGGTCCCTGCTTGAGGGGTCATTGCATGGGGTGATCCCTGTGTTGCGGGGGGGGTCCCTACATAGGGGGTCCTTGCATAGGGTGATCCCTGCGTATGGGGGGGTCCCTGGATGGGGGAGTCTGTGCAAAGGGGGGATCCCTGTACATGGGGGATCCCTGCGTGGGCTGGTACCTGCATATGGGGGGGACCCATGCACACGGGGGTCTGTGCACAGGGCGGGAGGGGGGGGCATCCCTGCATGGGTGATCCCTGCATATGGGGTGATCCCTGCATGGGGGGCTCCGTGCAAAGGGGGGATTCCTGCCTGGGGGGGTCCCTGCTTGGGGTGATCTCTGCACTGGGGGGGGGGTCCCTGCATGGGGGGGGGGGGGTCCGTGCAAAGGGGGGATCTCTCCGTATGGGGGAGTCCCTACTTGGGGGGTCCCTGCATGGGGTGATCCCTGCGTTGGGGGGGGGGGGGGGGTGTCCCTGTGTGTGTGGGGGTCACTGCAGGGTGGGGATCCCTTGGCGGGGAGCGATCCCTGCCCGGGGGTATCCCTGCACGGGCTGATCCCTGCATGGGGGTGTGTGTGTGTCCCTGGGGAAGGGGGGGGGGGTTGTGTGGGTGCCCCCCCGCCGGCGGGCGCTGAGGCTGCCCGTCTCCCCGCAGACCTCGCAGGGGGTGCAGGTGAGACGGTTCCAGACGCTGAGCGAGCTCATCGCCCTGTACCTGCAGCCCAACCAGGGGCTGGTCTGCACCCTCCTCTTCCCCGTGGAGAGGGAGAAGGAGAAGGAACCCGCCGAGGACAGGGACTACTCGGGTAGGGCAGGGTGACCCCGGGGTGGGCTCCCCGGGGACATTCCCAGACCCTGCTGTCACCGACATCCCCCCCCCTGCCCCAACCCCGCACACCGTTGCAGATGGAGAGGATGACAAACCACCTTTGCCGCCGCGCTCCGGCTCCACCAGCTTCTCCAGCACCTCCGTGGGGCTCAGCCCCACCGGCCTGGGGACGGAGGGGTCTGCGGAGAGGTGAGGGCTCCTGCCCTGTCCCCCCCCCTTGCCCCCCTCCCTGTCCCCGCCGGCTCCTCACACCCACCCCACCGGGCTCCCTCCCCGCAGCACCAACGGGCTGAGCAGCATCTCCCACGAGTACCTGAGGGGCAGCTACACGCTGGACCTGGAGGCGGTGAAAGGGGGGGCCAGCAGCCTCCCCCACCTCAACAGGACCCTCGTCACCTCCTGCAAACGGCTGCACAGGTTGGGGGGGGGGTGGGGGGGGCGCGCACGGGGAAGGAGGGAGGGAGGGAGGGACGGGGGCGCCGGCCGCTGAAGCCCGCTGCGTTCCGTGTCCCCAGCGAGGTGGACAAGGTGCTGGCGGGGCTGGAGATCCTCTCCAAGGTCTTCGACCAGCAGAGCTCCCCCATGGTCTCCAAAATCCTGCAGCAGGTGAAGGGGGGGGGGGGGGGGGGGGAACGGGACGGGACGACACACGGGGACATGGTGGTGACACCCCTTCCACCCCCCCCCCCACCCTGGGGACCCGGCACGGTGGTGGGGAAGGCAATGGAGGGACACCCACACGGGATCCGGGGGTCTCATCCTGTCCCATCCCACAGTGCTGGGGGGGGTCCTGCCCCTCTGGGGTGCTGGGGGGGGTGATCTGGGGGTCCCATCCTGCCACATCCCATGGTGCTGGGACGGGGAGTTCTGCCCCTCGAGGGGGCTGGGGTGGATCCAGGGGTCCCATCCTGCCCTGTCTCACCCTGCGCCCGGGTGTTGGGGGGGTCCTGCCCCTGTGAGAATCAAGGATGGATCCAGGGGTCCCATCCTGCTCCGTCCCACGGTGCTGGGGGGGGTCCTGCCCCTCTGGGGTGCTGGGGGGGGGGATCTGGGGGTCCCATCCTGCCCCATCCCATGGTGCTGGGATGGGGGGTCCTGCCCCTCTGTGGGCTGGGATGGATCCCAGGGTCCCATCCTGCCCCATCAACACGGTGCTGGGGGGCTGGAAGGGATCTGGGGGTCCCATCTCTTGGTGCTGGGGGGGGGTTGGTCCTACCCCTCTGGGTATCGGTGGACGGATCTGGGGGTCCTGTCCTGCCCCAACCCAGGGTGCTGTGGGTGGGGGTCCTGTCCCGCTCGTCGGGGTGCTGTGGGTGGGGGTCCCATCCTCCCCCTTGGGGGGGGCTGGGTGTGTCTAGGGGTCCCGTCCTGTCCTCGGGGTGCTGCAGGGGGGGCGGGGGTCCCGTCGCGCCCCTCGGGGTGCTGCGGGGAGGTCGGTGGGTGACATGCCGGGTGCAGGCGGCGGGGCAGAGCGGGGTGCTGGGGGCGGGGGGGGGGTTTCCATGACGCTCCTCGGGGTGCTGGGGGGGGGGGTCCTGTCCCGCCGCTCAGGGTGTTGGGATGAATCTGGGGGTCCCATCCTGCCCCTCGGGATGCTGGGTGGGTGGGGGTTCCATCGTGCCCCTCGGGGCGCTGTGGGGGGGGTCAGTGGCAGTGGGTGACACGCCGGGTGGAGGTGGCGGGGCAGAGTGGGGTGCTGGGGGGGGGGGGGACGGGACAGATTCTGTCTTGCCCTGGGGGTGCTGGGTGGGTGGGGGGTCCCGTCACACCCCTCGGGGGTGGGTGGCCGTGGGTGACACACTGGGTGCAGGCGGCGGGGCAGAGCGGGGTGCTGGGTGGGGGGTCCCGTTGCGCCCCTCGGGGTGCCATGGGGGGGTTGGCGGGTGACAGTGGGTGACGGTGGGTGACACGCTGGGTGCAGGCGGCGGGGCAGAGCGGGGAGCAGGAGCTGGAGAACCTGGTGCTGAAGCTCTCGGTGCTGAAGGATTTTCTCGCCAGCATTGAGAAGAAGGTGGGGGTGGCGGGGGGGGGGGGGGGGGGGGGGAGGGACACCGACACCTAGGGCGGGGGGGCTGGGGAGGGTCCTGCTGGGGGGGGGCTCTGCACAATGCGGGCGGTGCTGGGGCTAAAACGAGCTGCCTGGGGGGGCACAGAGGGGATGCCATGGGCTGGGGGGGGCTGGTGGAACTGGGGGGCTGGGCGGGCTGAATGGAGCTGGGGGGGCGCTGTTGGGGGTGGGGGAGCTTTGGGGCTAGGGGGCTGTTGGGGCTGGGGGAGCTGATGGAGCTGGGGGGCTGTTGGGGCTGGGGGGGCTGATGGAGCTGGGGGACTGTTGGGACTGTGGGGGGGCTGTTGGGGCTGGGGGTCTGATGGGGCTGGGGGGCCATTGGGCTGGGGGGGCTCTTGGAGCTGCAGGGGCTGGGGGGGCTGTTGGAGTTGGGGGGGCTGTTGGGCCTGATGGAGCTGGGGGGTCTGTTGGGGCTGGGGGGGCTGTTGGGGCTGGGAGGGCTGATGGAGCTGTGGGGGCTGTTGGGCTTGATGGAGTTGGGGGGGCTGTTGGGACTGGGGGGCTGTTGGAACCGGGGGGGGGGCTGTTGTGGCTGGTGGGGCTGGGGGGCGGCCTGTGGTGGCTGGTGGGTCTGGTGGAGCTGATGGAGCTGGGGGGTCCGTTGGGGCTGGGGGGGGGCTGTTGGGGCTGGGGGGTGGCGGTGCCCGGCGTGGGGCTGACTCCCCCCCCCCCGGCTGTGCCAGGCGCTGAAGGCCCTGCAGGAGATGAGCTCGGCTGCCCCCCCTGCCCCCCCCCAGCCCCTCTCCCGCAAGGCCAAGTGCATCCCGGTCCAGACCTTCGAGGTGAGTCATCCCCCACGCCCGCCCCCCCCCCCCACCCGGTGCAGACTTTCGAGGTGACCCCCCACCCCATTGTGGGACCATCACTGGGATGGGGGGCGGCTTCGTCACCCACCGAGTCCGGTGTAGGTCTGTTGGGGGGGCTGGGGGTGTCCCCCCCCCATCCCTGCAGCCCTTGGTGCCCCCACCCCTGCCACTGCGGGACCATCCCCAGGACGGGGGGGATTCAGCACCCACCGAGTCCGGTGTAGGTCCTTTGGGGGGGCTGGGGGTGTCCCGTGTCCCCCCCCCCCACCCCGTCCCCGCAGCGCCCGGTGTGTCCCCCCGCCCCCGGCAGGTGAAGCTGGATGTCACCCTGGGGGACCTGACGAAGATCGGGAAGTCGCAGAAGCAGACGCTGAGCGTGGACGTGGAGGGGGGGAGGCTGGTGGTGCTGAAGAAGCAGAAGGACTCGCAGGAGGACTGGAACACCTTCACCCACGACAAGAGTGAGCTGGGGTGGGGGGGACACACACACATGGTGGCGGGGGGGGTGTCTGTCACATCCCACTCTCAGGAAAGGGGCGGGGGGTAAGTGGCTTCAGATGCGTAAATCCCCAACGGCACGGACTAAGGTGAGCTAAATCTCCAGGTCCGTATGGAAACATCTATTGGCCGCCCAAAATGGTTAGTGTAGGTCTTAACGAGGGCCCGATAATTGGTCAGGAGCGGTCTTCTTTCTTGGGAAGAATCTTCCCAGGTATGATCTTTCTTGGGAAGAATCTTCCCAGGTACGGTGTTCTTTCTTGGGAAGAATCTTCCCAGTCATAGTTTTCTTTCTTGGGAAGCATCTTCCCAGGTATGGTCTTTCTTGGGAAGAACCTTCCCAGGCATTGTCTTCTTTCTTGGGAAGAATCTTCCCAGGTATGGTCTTCTTGGGAGGAATCTTCCCAGGTACAGTCTTTCTTGGGAAGAATCTTTCCAGGTATGGTCTTTCTTGGGAAGAACCTTCCCAGCTATGGTCTTCTTTCTTGGGAAGAATCTTCCCAGGTACGGTGTTCTTTCTTGGGAAGAATCTTCCCAGTCATAGTTTTCTTTCTTGGGAAGCATCTTCCCAGGTATGGTCTTCTTGGGAAGAATCTTCCCAGTCATGGTCTTCTTTCTTGGGAAGAATCTTCCCAGGCATCGTCTTCTTTCTTGGGAAGAATCTTCCCAGGCACGGTCTTTCTTGGGAAGAGTCTTCCCAGGCACGGTCTTCTTTCTTGGGAAGAATCTTCCCAGGTACGGTCTTTCTTGGGAAGAGTCTTCCCAGCTATGGTCTTCCTTCTTGGGAAGCATCTTCCCAGTCATGGTCTTCTTTGTTGGGAAGCATCTTCCCAAATATGGTCTTTCTTGGGAAGAGTCTTCCCAGCTATGGTCTTCTTTCTTGGGAAGAATCTTCCCAGGTACAGTCTTCTTCCTTGAGAAGAATCTTCCCAGGTACGGTCTTTCTTGGGAAGAGTCTTCCCAGGGATGGTCTTCTTGGGAAGCATCTTCCCAGTCATGGTCTTCTTTCTTGGGAAGAATCTTCCCAGGCACGGTCTTCTTTCTTGGGAAGAATCTTCCCCGGTATGGTCTTCCTGGGAAGCATCTTCCCAGTCATGGTCTTCTTTGTTGGGAAGCATCTTCCCAGATATGGTCTTTCTTGGGAAGAGTCTTCCCAGGTACAGTCTTCTTTCTTGAGAAGAATCTTCCCAGGTACGGTCTTCTTGGGAAGTATCTTCCCAGGCGTGGTTGTCTTTCTTGGGAAGCATCTTCCCAGTCATGGTCTTCTTTCTTGGGAAGAATCTTCCCAGGTATGGTCTATCTTGGGAAGAACCTTCCCAGGCACAGTCTTCTTTCTTGGGAAGCATCTTCCCAGGTACAGTCTTCTTTCTTGAGAAGAATCTTCCCAGGTACGGTCTTCTTGGGAAGCATCTTCCCAGTCATGGTCTTCTTTCTTGGGAAGAATCTTCCCAGGCACGGTCTTCTTTCTTGGGAAGAATCTTCCCAGGTATGGTCTTCTTGGGAAGCATCTTCCCAGTCATGGTCTTCTTTGTTGGGAAGCATCTTCCCAGATATGGTCTATCTTGGGAAGAGTCTTCCCAGGTACAGTCTTCTTTCTTGAGAAGAATCTTCCCAGGTACGGTCTTCTTGGGAAGTATCTTCCCAGGCGTGGTTGTCTTTCTTGGGAAGCTGGGAGGGCCTCCTGCCCCCCCCCCCCCCCCCATCCCCAGAGAATTTACGGACCATCTCTTACAGGGTCCCAGCACCCCAAACTGGGGCTGGGCTCCCTATGGGGTGGCAGCGGTTGGGTGTCCCCATCCTGGGAGTCCCTGTGTCACACACCCTCCCCCCCCCCGCCCGGAGCCCAGGCTGGGGTGGGGTGGGAGGGGATGTGGTACCCAAATGGAACACCGCCCCCCCCCCCCCCCTAAAAAAAAACCCTGAACCCCTCCCCCAGTCCGGCAGCTGATCAAGTCCCAGCGGGTCCAGAACAAACTGGGCATCGTTTTTGAGAAGGAAAAGGACAAAACGCAACGGAAAGACTTCGTCTTCGTCAGCGCCCGGGTGGGTCACGCTCGGCCGGGATTTTTTGGGGGGGGGGTGGGGGGTGTCCCTCATAGGGATGGAGGTGGGGGGGAGGGCAGGATTTAACCCTTGGGCCCCCATGGGGAGTCAGTGATGCTGGGGGAGGTGTCCCCGGGGTGGTCCCCTGTGCTGCGGGGGTGCTGAGCCGAGCCGGGGGGTCCGTGGGGAGCCCCTCTGCCCACCCCCCCCGCTTCATTTATTTCCCCCCCCCACCCCCCCCACCCCGTAGAAGCGGGAGGCTTTCTGCCAGCTGCTGCAGCTGATGAAGAACAAGCATTCCCAGCAGGATGAGCCCGACATGATCTCCATCTTCATCGGCACCTGGAACATGGGTGAGGGGGCCGGGGGGGGGGGGGGGGGGGGGCCCAATGGGGGGTGAGGGGCAGGACACTGTGTACCTCCCCAGGACACCGTGTGTCCCCCCTGCCGGTGACACTATGTGTCCCCCCGGTGACACTGTGTACCCCCTGAGTGACACCATGTCCCCCCCCCAGGACACTGTGTACCTCCCAGGACACCCTATTGCCCCCTGGACACTGTGTGTCCCCCCACAGGACACTGTGTACCCCCCAGGACACCATGTGTCCCCCCCCAAGAGGACACTGTGTACTCCCCAGGACACTGTCCCCCCCCTCAGTGACATCGTCTTCTCCCCCCAAGGACACCGTGTCCCCTCCCCAGGACACCGTGTCCCCCCTCCATGACACTGTGTATCCCCCAGTGACACCGTGTTCCCCCCCAGGACACGGTGTACCCCCCCAGTGACACCGTGTACCCTCCCCTGGACACCGTGTCCCCCCCCCAGTGGCACTGTGTCCCCCCAGTGACACCATGGTCCCCCCCCAGGACACTGTGTACCCCCAGGACACTGTGTTCCCCCCCAGGACACCGTGTCACCCCCCCCAGGACACTGTGTACCCCCCCCAGCACACCGTGTCCCCCCCCAGTGACACTGCGTACCCCCCAGGACACCGTGTGTCCCCCCACAGCACACCGTGTCCCCCCCCCCAGTGACACCGTGTCCCCCCCCAGTGGCACTGTGTACCCCCCAGGACACCATGTGTCCCCCCACAGCACACTGTCCCCCCCCCCCAGTGACACCGTGTCCCCCCCCAGTGGCACTGTGTACCCCCCAGGACACTGTGTCATCCCCCCAGGACACCGTGTGTCCCCCCCAGGACACTGTGTACTGTGTACCCTCCTCAGCACACCATGTGTCCCCCCAGTGACACTGTGTACCCCCCCCAGCACACCATGTCCCCCCCCCAGTGACACTGCGTACCCCCCCGGACACTGTGTGTCCCCCCCCAGCACACCGTGTACCCCCCCCCCAGTGACACTGTGTACCCCCCAGGACACTGTCATCCCCCCCAGGACACCGTGTCCCCCCCACCCCGGACACCGTGCCCCCCGCCCTGACCGTGCTGCTGGTCCCCTCCCCCCCCCCCCCGCAGGCAGCGTGCCCCCCCCCAAGAGCATCACCTCCTGGTTCACCTGCAAGGGGCTGGGGAAGACGCTGGACGAGGTGCCGGTGGCCATCCCCCAGGACATCTACGTCTTCGGCAGCCAGGAGAATTCCCTGGGGGACAAGGAGTGGGTGGATTTTCTCCGCGCCGTCCTCAAGGACTTCACGGAGGTCGAGTACCGCCCGGTAGGAACCGGGGCGGGGGGGGGTGTGTGTGTGGGGGGGTGCATGTTGGGGGTGCTGGTGGGTGGTGGAGGTGGGTGATGCTCTGTGTCCCTGGGGTGGAGATGGGGGTCCCATTCTACCCCGTTCCAGGGTGCTGGGGGGGGTCCTGTCCCTCTGGGGGGGCTGGGATGGATACGGGATTCCCATCCTGCCCCATCCCAGGGTGCTGGGAGGGGTGATCTTGCTCCGCTGGGGGTGCTGGGATGGATCCAGGGGGTCTCATCCTGCCCCATCCCTTGATGTTGGGGGTGTTTTCCCTCCAGGGAGCAGGACTGAATGCAGGGGTCCCATCCTGCCCCATCCCATGGTGCTGGGGGGGGGGGGTCCTGTCCCTCTGGAGTGCTGGGATGGATCCAGGGGTCCCAGGGTGCTGGGGAGGGGGGTGGTCTTGCTCCTCTGGGGAGCAGGGATGGATCCAGGAGTCCCATCCTGCCCCGTCCCACGGTGCTGGGGGGATGGATCTGGGGGTCCCATCCTGCCCCATCCCATGGTGCTGGGGGGGGGGGGGGGGTCCTGTCCCTCTGGAGTGCTGGGATGGATCCAGGGGTCCCAGGGTGCTGGGGAGGGGGGTGGTCTTGCTCCTCTGGGGAGCAGGGATGGATCCAGGAGTCCCATCCTGCCCCGTCCCACGGTGCTTCGGGGATGGATCTGGGGGTCCCATCCTGCCCCATCCCACAGTGCTGGGGGTGTCCTGCCCCTGGGGGGGGGGGGGCTGGGATGCATCCAGGGGTCCCATCCTGTCCTGTCCCATGGTGCTGGGGGGGTCCTGCCCCTTGGTGGGTGCTGGGGTGGATCCATGGTCGCAGGGTGCTGGGGGGTGGTCTTGCTCCTCTGGGGGGGCTGGGATGGATGTGGGGGTCCCATCCTGCCCCATCCCATGGTGCTGGGGGGTCCTACCCTTCCAGGAAGGTCTGGGATGCATCCGGGGGTCCCATCCTGCCCCGTCCCAGGGTGGTGGGATGGGAGGTCCTGGGAGGGGGGGGGGGGGTTCTATCCCTCTGGGGGGCTGGGCTGGATGCGGGGGTCCCATCCTGCCCCATCCCTCCATCTCCTGAGTGGGTGCTCGGGGGCTGCGGCAGATGCTGGGGGGGGGGGTGGGGGGGGTGGGTGCTGGGACACCCCGCTGTGTCCCGTTGCGGGGGGGGCGGGGGGGGCGGGGGGGTGGTGGGTGTCAGCGTGGCCGTGCCCCGCAGGTGGCCGTGCAGTCCCTGTGGAACATCAAACTGGTGGTGCTGGTGAAGCCGGAGCACGAGAACCGCATCAGCCACGTCGGCACCTCCAGCGTCAAAACCGGCATCGCCAACACCCTGGGTGGGGGCACGGGGACGGGGGGGGCACGGGGACGGGGACGGGGGGGGTTGTTGCACGGTCCTGGTGTTGCACAAGGGGGGTCCTGGGGGGCGTGTGTTGCACAAGGGGGGTCCTGGGGGTCATGTGTTGCGCTAGGATGGGTCCTGGGTCCTGAAGGGGGGGGGGTGTTGCACCGGGGGGGAGTCCTGGTGTTGCACGTGGAGGGGTCCTGGGGGGGGTGTCTTGCACGAGGGGAGTCCTGGTGTGTTTGTGTTGCACAAGGAGGAGTCCTGGAGCGTGTTTGTGTTGCACGAGGGGGGTCTGGGGGGGGGTGTCTTGCACAAGGAGGGTCCTGGTGTGTGTGTTGCACAAGGAGGGGTCCTGGGGGGGGGGGGGGTGTGTTGCACAAGGAGGGTCCTGGTGTGCATGTGTTGTACAAGGAGGGGTCCTGGGGCGGGGGGGGGGGGTGTTGCACAAGAAGGGTCCTGGTGTGCATGTGTTGCACAAGGAGGGGTCCTGGGGGGGGGATGTGTTGCACAAGGAGGGGTCCTGGTGTGTGTGTGTTGCACAAGGAGGGGTCCTGGGGGGGGGGTGTTGCACGAGGGGCGTCCTGGTGTGTTTGTGTTGCACAAGGAGGAGTCCTGGAGCGTGTTTGTGTTGCACGAGGGGGGTCTGGGGGGGGGTGTTGCACAAGGAGGGGTCCCGGGGGGGGGTGTCTTGCACAAGGAGGGTCCTGGGGTGTGTGTGTGTTGCACAAGGGGGGGTCCAGGGGGGTGTGCGTTGCACTAGGAGGGTCCTGGTGTGTGCGTGTGTTGCACGAGGAGGGGTGTGTGTGCGTGTGCGTTGCACGAGGAGGGGTCTGGGGGTGCGTGTGTTGCACAAGGAGGGTCCTGGGGGGGGGGTGTTGCACAAGGAGGGTCCTGGGGGGGGGGTGTTGCACTAGGAAGGGCCTTGGGGGGGGGTGTTGCACAAGGAGGGGCCCGGGGGGGGTTGTGTTGCACAGGGTGGGTGCTGGGATGTGTGTGCGTTGCACGAGGAAGGGCACCGCCCCACCGCCGGGCCTTGGGGACAGTGGGGTCCCCGTCACCCCCAGGGTTGTGGGGGGGGGTGGGGGTGGGCTGGCAGCCTGTGTGTCCCGGGGTGGGGGGATGTCTGCCCGCCCTGGCCTGATGCGCCCCCCCCCCGCGCCCCCGCAGGGAACAAGGGCGCCGTGGGCGTCTCCTTCATGTTCAACGGCACCTCCTTCGGCTTCGTCAACTGCCACCTCACCTCTGGCAACGAGAAGACGGCACGGTGAGGTCCCATCCCCCCCCCCTGGAGACGTGCCACCCCCTGTCCCCGTCCCCGTGACACCCCTGTTTTATGTGTCCCCCCCCCCATCTCATCCCCGGGCAGGAGGAACCAGAACTACCTGGACATCCTGCGCCTGCTCTCCCTGGGGGACAAGCAGCTGAGCTCCTTCGACATCTCCCTCCGCTTCACCCACCTCTTCTGGTTCGGGGACCTCAATTACCGCCTGGACATGGACATCCAGGTGAGGGGTGTGTGGGTGTGTGTCTTGGGTGTGTCGTGTCCCCCCCCCCCACGCCCCGTCCCAGCCCCCTCTGCCCCCCCAGGAGATCCTCAACTACATCGGCCGCAAGGAGCTGGAGCCGCTGCTCAAGGTGGATCAGCTCAACCTGGAGAAGGAGAAGCACAAGGTCTTCCTGCGCTTCGGTGAGACCCGGGGCGTTTTCCCTCCAAGGGGGGGCCGGGGCGGGGTGGGGGGGTCCTCTCCCTCTTGGGGGGGGGGGGGGGGCTGGGATGCATCTGGGGGTCCCATCCTGACCCATCCCACGGCGCTTGGGGGAGTTTCTGTCCCTCTGGGGGGCTGGGATGGAGCTGGGGGTCCCATCCTGACCCATCCCACGGCGCTTGGGGGAGTTTCTGTCCCTCTGGGGGGCTGGGATGGAGCTGGGGGTCCCATCCTGCCCCGTCCCGTGGTGCTGGGGGGGGTTTCTGTCCCTCTGGGGGGCTGGGATGGAGCTGGGGGTCCCATCCTGCCCCATCCCGTGGTCCTGGGGGGGGGTTTCTGTCCCTCTGGGGGGCTGGGATGGAGCTGGGGGTCCCATCCTGCCCCATCCCGTGGTGCTGGGGGGGGTTTCTGTCCCTCTGGGGGGCTGGGATGGAGCTGGGGGTCCCATCCTGCCCCGTCCCATGGTGCTGTGGGGGGGTCCCTGCCCCTCGGGGGAGCTGGGGTGGAGCTGGGGGTTCCATCCTGCCCCATCCCAGGATGCTGGGGGGGTCCTGCCCTTCTGGGGTGCTGGGGTGGATCCAGGGGTCGCAGGGTGCTAGGGGGGGTGGCCTTGCTCCTCTGGGGGGGCTGGGATGGATGTGGGGGTCCCATCCTGCCCCATCCCATGGTGCTGGTGGGGGGTCCTGTCCCTCTGGGGGGCTGGGGTGGATCCAGGGGTTGCAGGGTGCTGGGGGGGTGGTCTTGCTCGTCCTGGGGGGCTGGCATGGATGTGGGGGTCCCATCCTGCCCCATCCCATGGTGCTGGGGGGGGCTCCTGTCCCTCTGGGGGTGCTGGGATGCATCCGGGGGTCCCCCCATCCTGCTGTGTCCCATGGTGCTGGGGGGGGTCCTGCACCTTGAGGGGGCTGGAATAGATCCGGGGGTCCCATCCTGCCCCATCCCAGGGTGCTGGGGGGGGGGGGGGGAGCGGTCCGGCCCCTTGAGGGTGCTGGGCTGGATGCGGGGGTCCCATCCTGCCCCGTCCCTCCATCTCCTGAGTGGGTGCTCGGGGGCTGCGGTTGATGCTGGGGGGGGCAGGGGGAGGGGGGGGGGGCGGCTGTGGGTGCTGGGGACCCGCTGTGTCCCAGCAGAGGCAGGGGGGGGGGCGGGGGGTGGTCAGGGTGGCCGTGCCCCGCAGGTGGCCGTGCAGTCCCTGTGGAACATCAAACTGAGGTGGCGGGGGGGAGGTCGGAGTGGGGGGGCAACCCCCCACTTTTGGGGCTGTCCTGACACCCCCCCCCCCCGCCCCCCCGACTGTGGGTGCAGGCGAGGAGGAGATCACCTTCCCCCCCACCTACCGCTACGAGCGGGGCTCCCGCGACACCTACGTCTGGCACAAGCAGAAGCCCACGGGGGTAGGTGCTGGGAGGGTGGGAGGGGGGGGTCGGGAGGGGGTAGACACCCCAGATTAATGTGTGTGTCCCCCACCTCCGCAACCTCCCCCCCCCCCCCCCCCCCCGGTCCCCTCCAGGTGCGCACCAACGTGCCGTCCTGGTGCGACCGCATCCTCTGGAAGTCCTACCCCGAGACCCACGTCAACTGCAACGCCTACGGTGAGCTGGCCGTGTCCCCCCCCCCGGGACACCGTGTCCCCCCCCAGGAGACTGCGTACCCCCCAGGACACCGTCCCGTTCCCCCGCCCAGGACACTCTGTAGCCCCCAGGACACCGTGTCCCCCCCCAGGACACCGTGTCCCCCCCTCCCGGGACACTGTGTACCCCCCCAGGACACCGTGTACCCCCCCAGGACACCGTGTACCCCCCCCCAGGACACCCTGTTACCCCCAGGACACCGTGTGCCCCACCAAGACACTGTGCCCCCCCTCCCCAGGACACTGTGTCATCCCCCCCAGCACACCATGTCCCCCTCCAAGACACTGTGTGCCCCCCAGGACACTGTGTCCCCCCCCAGGACAACGTGTACCCCCTCCCAAGATACTGTGTACCCACCCAGGACACCGTGTCCCCCCCTCCCGGGACACTGCGTACTCCCCCAGGACACCGTGTACCCCCCCCCCAGAACACCCTGTTCCCCCCAGGACACCGTGTGCCCCACCAAGACACTGTGTCCGCCCCAGGACACTGTGTCATCCCCCCAGGACACCGTGTCCCCCCCAAGACACTGCGTCATCCCCCCCCAGGACACCATGTCCCCCCCAAGACACTGTGTGCCCCCCAGGACACTGTGTACCCCTCAGGACACCCTGTGCCCCCCAGGACACTGTATCGTCCCCCCCAGGACACTGTGTGTCCCCCCAGGACAACCTTTTCCCCCCCCCAGGACACTGTGTCCCCCTTCAGGACACCGTGTCCCGTCCGTCCCCCCCCCCCCCCCGACACTGTGTTTCCCCCCCAGGACACTGTCTGTGTCCCCTGGGGACCAATCCTGACACCCCCCCGCCCCCCCCAATCCCGCAGGGTGCACGGACGACATCGTCACCAGCGACCACTCGCCCGTCTTCGGCTCCTTCGAGGTGGGGGTGACGTCCCAGTTCGTCTCCAAAAAAGGTGCCTGTCCCCAAAGGGGACACCCCGCTTCCCACCTCCCCCCCACTCCCCCCCACCCCCTCACCATGTGCGGGTCCCACCTCTCCCTCCAGGGGAGTTGTGGGGCGGGGAGGGGGGGGCAGTGTCCCTGAGCCTGGCCTGTCCCTGGAGGGCTCTCCAAGTCCTCCGAGCAGGCGTACATCGAGTTCGAGAGCATCGAGGCCATCGTCAAGACGGCCAGCCGCACTAAGTTCTTCATCGAGTTCTACTCCCCCTGCCTGGAAGGTGAGGGATGGGGTGGGGGTACCCAACGGGGGGGGGGCCACCAAGGGGAAGGAGACCTGGGGGGCCACCAAAGGGAAAGAGATGTGGGGGGCCACCAAGGGGAAAGGGAGCTGTGGGGCCACCAAAGGGAAGGAGACCTGTGGGGCTACCAAGGGGAGAGAGACCTGGGGGGCTACCAAGAGGAAAGGGACCTGTGGGGCCACCAAGGGGAAGGAGACCTGTGGGGCCACCAAAGGGAAAGAGACGTGGGGGGCCACAAAGGGGAGAG
Organism: Sterna hirundo; assembly: GCA_009819605.1. NCBI lineage: Eukaryota > Metazoa > Chordata > Aves > Charadriiformes > Laridae > Sterna > Sterna hirundo. The sequence continues at coordinate 219,974,006 of CM020437.1, read as the reverse complement.
AGACCTGGGTGGGCCACCAAGGGGAAGGAGACCTGGGGGGCCACCAAAGGGAGAGAGACCTGGGGGGCCACAAAGGGGAAAGGGACCTGTGGGGCCACCAAGGGGAAAGAGACATGGGGGGCCACCAAGGGGAAAGGGAGCTGTGGGGCCACCAAAGGGAAGGAGACCTGTGGGGCCACCAAGGGGAAAGGGACCTGGGGGGCCACCAAGGGGAAGGAGACCTGTGGGGCCACCAAGGGGAAGGAGACCTGTGGGGCCACCAAGGGGAGAGAGACGTGGGGGGCCACCAAGGGGAAAGGGACCTGTGGGGCCACCAAGGGGAAAGAGACGTGGGGGGCCACCAAGGGTAAAGGGACCTGGGGGGCCACCAAGGGGAAGGAGACCTGTGGGGCTACCAAGGGGAAGGAGACCGGTGGGGCCACCAAGGGGAGAGAGACATGGGGGGCCACCAAGGGGAAAGGGACCTGTGGGGCCACCAAAGGGAAGGAGACCTGTGGGGCCACCAAAGGGAAAGAGACGTGGGGGGCCACCAAGGGGAAAGGCACCTGGGTGGGCAACAGGATGCCCACAAGCCAGCAATGTGCCCTGGTGGCCGAGAAGGCCAATGGCCTCCTGGGGGGGCATCAAGAAGAGCGTGGCCAGCAGGTGGAGGGAGGTTCATCCTCCTGCTCTGCTCTGCCCTGGGGAGTCCGTCCTCCTGGCTCCCCAGAGGGATATGGTGGGGGGGGAGGGGCTTTAGGGGGAGGTCCCTGGGGGGGGGGGGGGGCTGATGGTGGCCTTGCCATGTGTGTGTCATCGTCCCCCCCCCCGCCCCCCCCCCCGGGCAGAATTCAAGAAGAGCTTCGAGAACGACAGCCAGAGCAGCGACAACATCAACTTCCTCAAGGTGCAGTGGTCGTCCCGGCAGCTGCCCACGGTGAGGAGGGCAGGGATGGTGGTGGCGGTGGGTGGGTGGGGGGGGGGGCAATGCATCCCAGCGACCCCCCGTCCCCTCTGTCCCCCCCAGCTGAAGCCCATCCTCTCCGAGATCGAGTACCTGCAGGACCAGCACCTCCTGCTCACCGTCAAATCCCTCGACGGCTACGAGTCCTACGGTGAGCGCCCGGGGGAAGGTTGATGCGGGGAGGGGGGCGGTTCCAAGGGGGATGGTGGATTTCCCCCCCCCCCCCCCGCCCAAATTTTGGTCACCCCCAGGGGAGTGCGTCATCGCCCTCAAGTCCATGATCGGCAGCACGGCGCAGCAGTTCCTCACCTACCTCTCCCACCGGGGCGAGGAGACCGGCAACATCCGCGGCTCCATGAAGGTGCGGGTGCCCGCCGAGCGCCTGGGCACCCGCGAGAGGCTCTACGGTGAGGAAGGGGGACGACACACATCCTGGGAGGGGGGGGGGGAAATGGACACGCACAGGGGGGATGGGACCCCCCCCCCCCACCCCGAGCTGAACCCCCACCCCCCCACCCCGTGCCTCGCAGAGTGGATCAGCATCGATAAGGACGAGACGGCGGCCGGCAAAGGGAAGGTGCCGCTGGGTGCCAGGGCCAACCAGGACTATGCCAAGTACGGGGGACAAGGCGCCGGGGGGGGCGGGGGGGGGGGGGGGGGCGGCACCGGTGACCCCCACCTGGGGGTCCTGGGAGGGGAGATGGGGGTCCCGGGGAAGGGGAAGGGGGGGATGCTGAGGGGGCTTGAGCGTCTCCCGGTGAGGTCTGACCCCATCCCGGGGGGGGCTGAGCCCCATCCCGTGGGGATTGAGCTGCATCCTGGGGGGGGGCCAAGCCCCATCCTGGGGGGCTGAGCCCCATCCTGGGGGGGTCTGAGCCCTGTCCTGGGGGGGCTGAGCCCCATCCCAGGGGCCTGAGCCCCATCCTGGGGGGGTCCGAGCCCTATCCTGGGGGGCTGAGCCCCATCCCGAGGGTCTGAGCTGTGTCCTGGGGGGCTGAGCTGTGTCCTGGGGGGGCTGAGCCCCATCCCAGGGGCCTGAGCCCCATCCTGGGGGGGTCCGAGCCCTATCCTGGGGATCTGAGCCCCATCCCGAGGGTCTGAGCTGTGTCCTGGGGGGCTGAGCCCCATCCTGGGGGGGTCTGAGCCCTGTCCTGGGGGGGCTGAGCCCCATCCCAGGGGCCTGAGCCCCATCCTGGGGGGGTCCAAGCCCTATCCTGGGGATCTGAGCCCCATCCCGAGGGTCTGAGCTGTGTCCTGGGGGGCTGAGCCCCATCCTGGGGGGGTCTGAGCCCTGTCCTGGGGGGGCTGAGCCCCATCCCAGGGGCCTGAGCCCCATCCTGGGGGGGTCCGAGCCCTATCCTGGGGGGCTGAGCCCCATCCAATGGGTCTGAGCTGTGTCCCGGGGGGCTGAGCCGTGTCCCGTGGTTCTGACCCCATCCCGGGGGGCTGAGTCCCATCCCATGGGGCTGAGCCCCATCTTGGGAGGGGGGGGTCGAGCCCTGTCCTGGGGGGCTGAGCCCCATCCTGGGGTTCTGAGCCCCCATCTTGGGGGGGGTTGAGCCCTGTCATGTGGGTCTGAACTCCATCTTGGGGGGGCCGAGCCTGGTCCTGGGGGGGGGGGGACGCTGAGCCCCATCCGGGGGGGGTTCCGAGCCCCACGGGGCACCCGACCACCTCTCGTTGCCCAGGTCGGTGGGACGGAAGCCCCCCGGTGCCGAGCCACCCGCCACCCCCCCAGCGAAGCTGCCGGAGGAGCCGGAGAAGGGCAACACCGCGCCGGCCCCCCGGCCCCCCGCCCCACACCGCGGCCCCCCCAGGGACGAGCCCGCCCCGAGCCGGTGAGTGGGGACGGGCAGGGCTTTAAGTTGGGGGGGGGGGGGTGGAGGGGGGGTGACACAGGGACACCCACCGCCTCCCCCCGCACCCATGGGTTGTACCCCATCCCCGGGGGTCTGGTTCACCCCTGTGTGTCATGTGTCCCCGTCCCTGTCCCCCCCCCCCCAAAAAGGTGCACGGCGGAGGCGGCGGGGGGGCCGCTGAAGAACAGCTTCAACAACCCGGCGTACTACGTGCTGGAGGGGGTGCCCCACCAGCTGCTGGCCCCCGGGGACCCCGGCAAACCCCCCCCCGCCAAGGGCAAGGTGCAGCCGGGGGTCCCCGAGCGGCGCCGGCGCCCCTCCTGCCGGGGGGGGGAGGAGAGCTCCTCGGACGATGACACCGGCACCCTCAACCTGCCCCCCCCCGATTTCCCCCCCCCCGCCGCTGCCGCGCGAGCTGGAGGTGCCTCCCCCCAACCCCTTCTTTGGCACCCTCAAGGAGGATCCCAAAACCCGGCCGGCTTTGGGTGACCCCCCCCCACCCAAGCTGCACCCCCGACCCTCGGGTTTCGGGATGGAGGTGCCTGGGGGGACCCCCTTAACCGGGGGGGTTCCAGCCCCCGGGGGCGTTCCACCCCCCGGGGGGGTTCCGGCTGCCCCTGGGGGGGTCGCAGCCCCCGGGGGGGTGCCGTCGGTGGCGGGGGGGCTGCTGGACGACCGCTCCTGCTCGGTGCTGCAGATGGCCAAGACGCTGAGCGAGGTGGACTACGGTGGGGGGAAGGGGAGGGCGGCCCCCCCTCCCCCTCCCCAACCGCTGCTGGGCAAGGGGGGGCGCTTGGAGCTGCCCCCCCGCTGCCTGCCCCCCGACTACGGCCGCCCCCTCGCCTTCCCCCCCCCACTCCATCCGGGAGAGCATCCAGGAGGACCTGGCTGAGGAGGTGGGTGCTCTGGCAGGAGGGGGGGGGGAGGTTTGGGTGGGGGGGGTTGTGTCTTGGGGGCGCTCCCCTCCCTTTGAGGGGGGCCATGGGGTGAGCTGAGGTTGGGGGGGGGGGGCGGTGAGGGATGTGGTGGTGGTTTGGGGGGGGTTGAGGGGGGGCTGTGGGGCGGAGCCAGGGGGTGCCGTGGGGCACAAACCCCAGCTGGGAGGGGCGGGGGGGGGCACCCCCCCCCCCCTTGCTTGCATTCCCTCTACCTGCCTGCACCCCCCACCTGCCTGCCCCCCCCGCCTGCACTCCCCCTGCCTGCCCCCCCCGCCTGCCTGCCTGCACCCCCTGCCTGCACCCCCTGCCTGCACTCCACCTGCCTGCACCCCCTGCCTGCACTCCCCCTGCCTGCCCCCCCGCCTGCCTGCCTGCCCCCCCCGCCTGCACCCCCCTGCCTGCACTCCCCCTACCTGCACCCCCCTGCCTGCCCCCCCCGCCTGCCTGCAGCCCCTGCCTGCACTCCCCCTGCCTGCACCTGCCTGCCTGCACCCCCTGCCTGCATCCACGAGAGCACAGGGGGGTCCCGTGCCAGGGCGGGGGGTGATCCCTGGGGGTGTGGGGGGGGCTGAGGGTGGGGGGCTGCTCCCCCCAGGTAACTGTGCCCCCCTCCCCGGGCAGGGCCCTTCCGTGGCACGGGGTGGAGGGGGGTGGTCCCCAGGGGAATGTGGGAGGGCCGTGGGGGTGCTGAGGGTGGGTGCTGTCCCGTTCCCCCCCACCGCCCCCCCCCCACCCTCCAGGCGCTGTGCCAGGGGGGCCGTGGCGGGGGGGCCGTGCCCGGCGTGGGCGAGTGGCTGCGGGCGCTGGGGCTGGAGCGGTACGAGGAGGGGCTGCTGCGCAACGGCTGGGACGACCTGGAGTTCCTCAGGTGAGGGGGGGGCCACCCCCCAAAACCCCCACCCCACCCCACACCTCCCCCCCGCCTTGCCAGCCCCGGTGGGTCCAAGTCCTCCCCTCGCCATGGGGGGTCACGGCCATGCCTGGGTGGGGGCACCCTGCCGTGGGGAGACCCCTGGGGGGTTGCTGCCCTGGGGGGGTCCCTGCTGCATTGGGGGGGTCCTTGCTGTCCCTGGGGGGTGGGGGGGGGGGGTCCCTGCTGCCTCCCTGGGGGGCCCCGCACTGCCCCTGGGGGGGTCTCTGCTGCGCTGGGGGGTCCTTGCTGCCCCTCGCGGGGTCCCCACTGCCCGAGGGTCCCTGCTGCCCCCCTGGGGGTCCCCGCTTCACTGGGGGGGGGTCCCAGCTGCACTGGGGGTTCCTCGCTGCTCCTGGGGGTCCCTGCTTCATCGGGGGGGGGGGTTCCTGCTGCCCCCCGGGGGTCCCCACTGCTGCTGGGGGGGTCCCTGCTGCATTAGGGGGTCCCCGCTGCATTGGGGGGTCCTTGCTGCCCCTGGGGGTCCCCACTGCTGCTGGAGGGGGTCCCTGCTGCATTGGGGGGTCCCTGCTGCCCCGCTGGGGGTCCCCACTGCATTGGGGGGGGTCCCTGCTGCATTGGGGGGGTCCCCACTGCCCCTGGGGGGTTGTCTCTGCTGCATTGGGGGGTCCCCGCTGCTCCTCAGGGGTCCCCACTGCCCCTTGGGGGTTCCTGCTGCACTGGGGGGGGGGGGGGGGGGGGGGGGTCCCACTGCCCCCCAGGGCCACGTAGCCCCACGGCAGGGATGGGGAGGAGACCGGGTGGGCACCCAGCAGCTCAAGCGGGTGCCCCTGCACCCACCGAGGGGGGTCCCCCCATGGCCTTGGGGTCCCCCCCCGGGGGATGGTGAGCCCCATGCCTGTGCCCCCCCCCCCCCCCCCAGCGACATCACGGAGGAGGACCTGGAGGAAGCTGGTGTGCTGGACCCTGGCCACAAGCGTGTCCTCCTGGAGAGCCTCCAGCTCCGCAAATAGCCACAGCTGGGAATCCTGCATCCCGCGTCCCACGGCTGCACATCCCGCATCCTGCGGCCGAGCATCCCGCATCCCACGGTTGGGCGTCCCATGGATGCACGTCCCGCATCCTGCAACCGAACATCCCGCATCCTGTGGCCGAGCATCCCAAATCCCACGGTTGAGCATCCCACGGATGCACATCCCGCATCCTGCGACCGAACATCCTGTATCCCGCGGCTGCACATCCGCGTCCTGCGGCTGAGCATCCCGCATCTCGCGGTTGATCGTCCCACGGATGCGCGTCCTGCATCCCGTGGCCGAGCACCCCGCATCCCGCGGTTGATCCTCCCATGGGTGCACACCCTGCATCCCGTGGTCGAGCACCCCGCATCCCGCGGTTGGTCACCCCACGGATGCAAATTCTGCGGCCGAGCATCCTGCATCCCGCAGTTGAGCGTCCCATGGATGCACATCCCACAGTTTGATCACCCCACGGATGCACATCCTGCATCCTGTGTCTGAGCATCCCACATCCTGCGGCCGAGCATCCCGCATCCCGCGGCCGAGCATCCCATGGATGCATATCCTGCATCCCGCGGCCGAGCATCCCGCATCCCATGGTTGGGTCGCCCCACAGGTGCACATCCCGCGGTTGATTGCCCCGTGGATGCACATCCCACGTCCCACGGATGCGCATCCCGCATCCCGCGGCCGAGCAGCCCCCGTCCCGCATCCGTGCATCCCGCCGTCACCAGCAGTAGCCGTCACCAGCAGCTGGTGGGAGCACCGGGACCCCCCCCATCCCTGGGTGCTGGGTAACGACAGGTTGGGGGGGGGGGGGGGTGTCTGGGGTTGGGGGGGGGGGGCGAGTCCTGGTCAGACAATTTCAGTGGGGGGGTCCCGCCCATGGGGCCTCCCCTCGTTTTAAGTTATTTCTTATTTATTGAGAGAAGGGACGAGCCTTCATCGTGCGGGGGGGGGGGGGGGGGGTGTGTCTGCGGGTGGGGGTCCCAGCGTGGCCCCTCGCAGCCGTGGGGTGGGGGGAGGAAGAGGAGGAGGCTCTGAGCGAAGTCGTGTCGCAACCCAAGTGCCTTCGTGATGCTGGGGATGGGATGGGGGGGCCCTGCCACCCCCCCGCCATGGACGGCACTGGGCAGAACTTGGGGGTCCCGTCCCTGCCCTGGAGGTCCCATCCCCACCTTGGGGGTCCCAACCCCACCTATGGGGTTCCGTCCCCAGCCGTGGGAGTCCGGTCCCCCCCAGGGGATCCCAATCCCACCCAGGAGGTTGCATCCGTGCCTTGGGGATCCCAATCCCACCCATGGGGTCCCATCCCCTCTTTGGAGGTCCCATCCCCACCCAAGAGGGTCCCAATCCCACCCAGGGGGTCCCGTCCCCACCCTGGGGGTGCCGTCCCCCCCCCCAGGGGGTCCCAACCCTTGCCTGGGGGTCCCGTTCCCACCCAAGGGGTGCAAACCCCACCCTGGGAGTCCCATCCCTGCCTTGGGGGTCCCATCCCCACCTTGGGGGTCCCAACCGTTCCCTGGGGGTCCCCTCCCACCCCAGGGGGTCCCAATCCCACCCTGGGGGTCCCATCCCCACCTTGGGGGTCCCGACCCTTCCCTGGGGGTCCCCTCCCCCCCCCAGGGGGTCCCAATCCCACCCTGGGGGTCCCGCTGCAGCAGAGCCAGACCAGTGCCTTCACCTAGTTCCCCCCCCACCACCAGTGCCTCCGGGGTGCCCCCCCCCCCACCTCCCAGTTTGCCCATTAGGTACTTGCTGGATCCGTCCCCTCCCGGGGGCTGCGTCACCCTCGGGGGGTGGCAGCGGGGCTGGCACCCGAGTGTCTCCCCCCCCCCGGGGGTGCTCAGGCAGGTCTAATCCCCCCCCCCCGGGGGTGCTCACCTGGGTGTGTGTCCCCACCCCCCCACAACGGGTGCTGATCCAGGTCCCCCCCCGCGGGTGCTCAGCCCCCAGCCTCACCAAGTGCCCTTCCAGGGGGCTCCCCAGGGTGGGGGGCGGGGGGGGGGGTGTCCCCGAGTCGTGCCTTCCCCCCCTCCCCACCGGCTCTCCCCCTCCCCACGGGCTGCACCCAGGGGTGATGGGGGGCGATGCCCCCCCCTACCCCGCCCGGCTCCTTGGACCCCAAACCCACCCCCCCCCCCCCCCCCCGGCCCCGCTGCCACCACTCCGGCTGAGATGAAGGATGGGCCGGACACCCCCCCCCACACACACACCTTTGGCAGTCCCCGTCCCCCCCCCCCCCGCCCCATTTCCCCCCCTCCCTCGTTAGCTAACGAGGTGTTTGGTGTGAAATTAATCCTACTAAAAATAACCCCCCCACCTTGTCCTGCCCCGTCTTTGGGTGGTTTTTGTTCAATCGTGAGGTGGGGGGTGGGGGGGGTGGGGTGTGTTTGTTAATGTTTAATGAACGTCGTTGTAATTAATCAATGGACTTTGGAATTAATGGGCTCCTCCTGCGCCGGGGGGGGGGGGCAGGGGGGGCATTCCTATGGGAATCGCGGGATGAGGAACCGGGTCCCAGCATGGTCCAGATGCCCCCATTCCCGACACCCCCTGGAGACCCTGACCCAGCACCCAACGAAGCACCCGCGGGGGGGGGGGGGCTTTGCACTGAGCAACCCCTGCCCGCACCCCATGCACCCCCTGCCCCCTCCCCGCCCATCTCAGGGGCATTACAGCCCCCAGCCCCCCCCATACCCCAGCCCCCCCCCCCCCCCCCTCATGGCACCCCAGGGTGATCCTCGCTGCCACCCCGGGTCCCCGCTCGGGGTCTTTTGAGGGGGGGGGACGACGACACCCCCAAACATCCCTAAGGGGCCGGGGCCTGCGTACCCCCGGCATCGTCTAGGGGTCCACAGGAGGGCTGGGGGGGGGGGGCTCGGGGGGGTGGCCGTAACCTTCAGCCCTGGGGGGGGGTGGGGGGGGCAGAGGGGTTGTCGCAGCGACGGGGGGGTGGGGGGGGGGGGGCGGGTGGTGTCTGCAATAAATTAAGTTTTATTTGGATTAGTGTCGTTTGCAAACGGGGCCAATAAATTACAGAACGGTTAAAAACCAAGAAAAAAAAAAAAAACACCTCAAAAAAAAAAAAAAAAAAAAGAAAAAAAAAGCGAAAACCAAACCCACCTCAGCCTGGGGGAGGGGGATACGGGGGGGTTGGGGGGGGGGCCGGACACCCTCGGGACGGGCGGGGAGAGGGACGGGGGTCCCACCGCTGCACAGGGCCAGGGCCACGCCGATGCTCACCCCCCCCCGGGGGGGTGCGAAGCCCCCCCCCCCGCCGGGGGTCAGAGCTGCACCCTGAGCACCCCCCCCCCGCCGGGACCCTCCCCAGGGTGACGGCCCGGCTGGGGGCGGGTCCCGACGGTGGGGGGGGGGGGGGGGGGGGGGGGCGGTGTCCCCATCCATCTCCCGGGGGCCCGGCTCCCCCAAGGGGTCCCACAGTCTGCTCCGGAGGTGGGGGGGGGGGCATCCCACACCAGCCCCTCTCCGGGGGGGGGGGGCTCAGTGGGACGGTGACGGCAGCGAGCGCACAGCCCCAGTCCTGCGTTTGCCCCCCCCCTCGCCTCAAAATCCCACAGCAGGATGGTGTGGGGGGGGTATCTCCTCCCCTCCAATCCCACCGGAATGCTGCTGGGGGGAGGAGGGGGGGGGGGGCACATCCGTGTCCGCAGGCAGGATTTGGGGGGGGCATCACCCCCTCCCCGCACCGGGGGGGCTTTTTCTACCCCTGGCACCGCTCACCCCGCGGCCCCCCGGGACCCCTAAAGTGCTTCCTCGCCCCCATCCCATGGTGGGGGGGAGGGGTGTTCCGGGGAGGGGGGGGGACCACAATGCCGGAGCACCCCACAGCTGCCCTCACCCCTGGGGTGCACCCCCCCCAAAGCGTGTTGGGTGGGGCTGGGGGGCTCCTGACCCTCCCTTTTGCCCCCCCCGTGGTCCCACAACACCCATGAGTGGGGGGAGACGTCGGTGGGGGCTTCCCCCAGCTCTGGGTCCATCCCATCGGCACAGGGTCTGGGAAAGGGTGGGGGTCCCGTGGCCCCCCCCGGCTAACAGCCTTGGGTGGGGGAGTCCCCGATCCATCTCCTGCCCCCCCCCCCCCCCCGGCAGCCGTTTGCTGGAGCATCATCACTGGGTGCGCGTTGGGTGGGAGCGTCGTCACGGCGGGTGGGGGGGTCCTGTGGCCCCCCCCCCATAGCCCCACAGCATCCATGGGTGGGGGGGAGGCGTTGCCAGGGGGTCCCATACCCCCCTCCATGGTCCCACAGCACCCATGGGTGGGGGGGAGGCGTCAGTGGGGGCTTCCCCCAGCTCTGGGTCTGTCCTGTTGGTGCAGTGTCCAGGAGAGTGTGGGGGGGTCCCGTGGCCCCCCCCGTAGTCCCACAGCACCCATGGATGGGGGGGAGGCGTTGGCAGAGGGTCCTGTGGCCCCCCCCCCCCCCCCATAGCCCCACAGCACCCATGGGTGGGGGGGAGGCATCAGTGGGGGCTTCCCCCAGCTCTGGGTCCATCCCATCGGCACAGGGTCTGGGAGAGGGTGGGGGTCCCGTGGCCCCCCCCGAGGAACGGCCTTGGCTGGGGGGGTCCCCGATCCATCTCCCGCCCCCCCCCCGGGCTGGCGGCCGTTTGCCGGAGCATCATCGCTGGGTGCGCTTTGGGTGGGAGCGTCGTCACGGCAGGTTGGGGGGCGCAGGGCAGGCGGTTGGGGGGGGTTCCGGGGAGGGGGTGATGGTGGGTGGTGGTGGTGGTGGTGGGTGGGGGGGTGGGGTATGAATTTTGGGATGGGGGGGGGGGGGGGGGGTGGCGCCCAGCCGTCTCCGGCGCATCAGAAGAGGTTTGTCTTGAGCGCGTTGGGTTTCCGATGGAAGGAGGAGAGGACGCCGGAGAAAGGTCCCGGCACGGCTTCGGTTGGCTGCCAGGCCTTCAGCAGGTCGGCGGCGTTGGCGGCGCCGCTGCTGGTGCTCACGCCGGCCCAGATGGGTGCCTTGAGGCCTTGGGGGGGGGGATGGCCGGGTCCCATGGGTGGCCCCCCCCCGGGACTGGGACTCAGGCTAGCTCCGGGGCTGCCCAGGTTGCCGGCGGCGGGCAGGGAAGCCGTGCTGTCGGGCGTAGGGCTGCAGTTGGATTCCTTGGATTCGTCGTCTTCCGAAGAAGAACGCGGGGGCTCCGACTTCTTGCCGTTGGCCCCCCCCGGGTTGCCACCGGCCCCCTTGGCGTTGGCCGCCCGCTCTTGCTTGCGGAATTTGGCTCGGCGGTTCTGGAACCAGACCTGGAGTCGGGGAAAGTCGGGGGGTGGGGGGGGTGGGAAAGGGACGGGATGACAGAGGGGACGGGAGGACCCCCCACGTTGCCATCCTTTGATGGGGGGGGGCGGGATTGGGGGTGCCGAGGTTCTCGCCCCCTGGGTGCCCATTTCCCACTGGGGGGGGGGGGGGCAATATATCGAAAAGCAGATACAGGGGGTGGGGCCTGGCACCACCTCGGTGCTGTGATGCTGGGGGCCGGGGCGGGGGGGGCCACTGCTGGGACAATGCTGCCCCCTTGGCTGCAGCTCGTGGGGACAAGAGTCCCCCGTCCCCACCCCGAGGCAGCCTGTCCCCCCCTCCTCTCCCCAGCACCTTCCCTGTGGCATCAGCAGCGTGCATGGCCCTGCCTGGGAGGGAGGGGAAACCCCCCCCCCCCAGACATGTGGGTCCCCCATCCTTTGGGCCAGAACCCACAACCCTGTGGGTCCCCTCATCCTTGGGGACCAGGACCCCCCCACCCTGTGGGTCCCCCCATCCTTGAGGCCAGGACCCTCCAAGCCTTGAGGGTCCCACCATCCTGGGGTACAAGGGCTCCCCAGCCCCATGGATCCCCCATCCTTGGGGCCAGGACCCACAACCCCATGAGTCGCCCCATCCTTGGGGACCAGGACCCTGCCCCAAGCCTTGAGGGTGCCCCCACCCTAGGGTACCAGGACCCCCCAGCCCCATGGATCCTCCATCCCTGCGGACAAGGACCCCGCAGCTCCGTGTGTCCCCTCATCCTTAGGGCTAGGACCCCCCCAGCCCCATGGGTTCCCCCACCCTGGGGTACCAGGACACCCCAGCCCCATGGATCCCCCATCCTTGGGGCCAGGACCCCCCAGCCCTGTGTGTCCCCCACCCTGGGGTACCAGGACCCCCCACCCAAAAACAGGGGAGCTGGGACCCCCCCACGACTTGGGGGGGTCTGCACCAACAGACGGGGGGTCTGCACTGGTGTGTGGGGGGTCTGCACGCATGTGGGGGGGGTCTGCACTGACAAATGGGGGTCTGTACCAATGTGGGGGGGTCTGCACTGACACGGGGGGGTCTGCACCAACAAATGGGGGCGTCTGCACCGATGTGGGGGGGTCTGCACTGACATAGGGGGGTCTGCACCCACATGAGGGGGTCTGCACTGACATGGGGGGGGGCCTGCACCGATGTGGGGGGTCTGCACTGACATGGGGGGGTGTCTGCAACCACATCAGGGGGTCTGCACCAACAAATGGGGGGTTTGCATTGATGTGGGGGGGTCTGCACCAACATGAGGGGGTCTGCATCGACAAATGGGGGGGTCTGCACCGACAAATGGGGGGTCTGCACCCACATGGGGGGGTCTGCACCTACATCAGGGAGTCTGCACCAACAAACGGGGGGTCTGCACCCACATGAGGGGGGTCTGCACCGACATGGGGGTGTCTGTACCCACATGGGGGGGTCTGCACCGACAAAGGGGGGGTTTGCACTGATGTGGGGGGGTCTGCACCGATGTGGGGGGGGTCTGCACCCACGTGAGGGGGGCTGCACTGACAAAGGGGGGGGTCTACAGCGACAAATGGAGGATCCGCACCAACACGGGGGGGGTGTCTGCACCCACATGAGAGGGTTTGCACCGAAAATGGGGGGGGTCCGCACCGACACGGGGCGGGGGGGGGGGGGGTTGCACCGACTAAGGGGCCGGTCTCCGTCCCCCCTCGGCCCCTCCCCAACCCCACCGTCCCCGATGCCTTTGGGATCGTGCCGAATCCCCGCCGGCGGGTGCCAGCGCGACGGTGACGCGGCACGAACCGACCCCCTCCCATCTCTGCCGGGAGTGGGGCTGGGGGGGGGGGGGTGTCCTCCGAGTTCCCCCCGTCAGCCCAGAGCATCCCGTCCCCTCACCGCTCTGCGGTGACAAAACCGGGTCCCCTCTCCCTCCCTGTCCCCCATCCCATCCCGTCCCCAGCAACCTGCCGGCAGGGGTGGGGGGAAACCCACGGAAGCGCCCCCGTCCCGCCCCCCCCCCCCCCCCCCCCCCGCCTCACACCCCCCACCCCCCCCCGCGGCGGGGTCCCCACGATTTCCCCGCCACCGCCCCGCGGCGGGGAGCGCAGCAGCGGGGTCCCGAGGTTGGGACCCCCCCCCCCCCCCACAGCCACCTCCGTCCCCAGGGCGTGTGTCCCAACCCCCCCGCCCCCCCCCCCCCCCCCCGCCACCCCGCTGCCCACCTGCACCCGGGCCTCGGTGAGGTCGATCTTGAGGGCCAGCTCCTCCCGGGTGTAGATGTCGGGGTAGTGGGTCTCGGCGAAGACCCGCTCCAGCTCCTTCAGCTGGGAGCTGGTGAACGTCGTCCGGATCCGCCGCTGCTTCCGCTTCTCGTTGATCCCCGACGGGTCCGAGAAGAATTTGTAGGGCACTGGGAAGGGGGGAGAGAGAGAGAGAGAGAGAAACTGGAGGTGAACGTGGGTGGGGGGAAAACGGCACGGTGGGAAGGGATACCGGGATTCACCGGGAAGGGGGAGCGGGAGAAAACAGGGGCAGGAGGCAGGGATCGATCGGGCAGGGATAGACCGGGCAAGGATGATCCAGGCAGGGATGGATCGGGCAAGGATGGACCGGGCAGGGATGATCCAGGCAGGACACACCAGGCAGGGATGATGCGGGCAGGATGCAGGGAGCAGGGATGGATCGGGCTGGGATGATCCGGGCAGGACACACCGGGCAGGGATGATGCGGGCAGGATGCAGGGAGCAGGGATGGATCGGGCTGGGATGCACCGGGCAGGACACACCGGGCAGGGATGATGCGGGCAGGATGCAGGGAGCAGGGATGGATCAGGCAGGGATGAACTGGGCAGGACGCACCAGGTAGGGATAATCTGGGAAGGGAAGCACCGGGCAGGGATGCACTGGGAAGGGATGCACCGAGCAGGTCACACCGGGCAGGGATGATCCGGGCAGGATGCAGGGAGCAGGGATGGAGCGGGCAGGACACACCGGGCAGGGACGCACCGGGCAAGGATGATCCGGGTAGGATGCAGGGAGCAGGGATGAACCGGCCAGGGATGCAGCGGGCAGGGATAAACCGGGCAAGGATGCACCGGGCATGGATGATCCAGGCAGGACACACCAGGCAGGGACACACCGGGCAGGGATGATCCGGGCAGGGATGAACGGAGGAGGACACACTGGGCAGGAATGATCTGGGAAGGGAGGCACCGGGCAGGGATGCACCGGGCGGGGATGATCCAGGCAGGACACACCGGGCAGGGAGGCACCGGGATGGGATGGATCGGGCAGGGATAAAACGGCCAGGGATGAACCGGGCAAGGATGGACCGGGCAGGGATAGATTGGATACGGATGGACTGGGCAGGGATGACCTGTGCGGGGATAAACCTGGCAGGGATGAACTGGGCAGGGATGGACCGGGCAGGGATGGATCGGGCTGGGATGATCTGGGCAGGGATGCAGCAGGCAAGGACACACTGGGCAAGGATGGACCGGGCAGGGATGAACTGGACAGGGATGATCCAGGCAGGGAGGCACCGGGCAGGGATGAACCGGACAGGGATGATCCAGGCAGGGAGACACCGGGCAGGAATGCACCGGACAGGGATGGACCGTGCAGGGATGGACCGCACAGGGATGGACCGGGCAAGGATGCACCGGGCAGGGATGATGCGGGCAGGGGGGCACCGGCAGGGACGAACGGGGCAGGGACGAACCGGACAGGGATGCACCGGCCAGGGATGGACCGGACTGGGACGAACCGGACAGGGATGATCCTGGCAGGGATGGACCGGACTGGGATGAACCGGACAGGGATTATCCGGGCAGGATGCAGGGAGCAGGAATGGACCGAGCTGGGATGGACCGGGCAGGATCGCACCGGGCAGGGCGGGGGGACACCGCCGGCAGGCCGGGCAGGGCGGCTGCGGAGCTCGGGCTCTGCCTCCCCGCGAACCCCTGGCCCCTTCGTTCGTTGTCGCCGCCGCCCCCTCGGCGGGAGCGGGGCCTGGGGGGGTACAGCTCGGTGCGGGGCCGGGGCCGGTGCGGGGGGGGCGGCCGGTACCGTCCGGCTGCTCCTTCGTTATCGGCGCGTCCGCGGGCAGCGCGTCCGCGGCGGCAACGAAAGCGGAGCCGGGAGGGGGGCCCCGACGGCAGCGACCCCGCCGCAAACCCGCTCCGGGGCCGCCGCCGCCCCGGGGACCTCGGGGAACCCGGTACCGCGCTGTCGGAACGGCCCGGGAACGGGGAGCTGCGGGGGCGGCGGCTACCGGCAGTAGCGGGCATCGACGGCATCGGGAACCGATTGCACCGAGCATCGGCGGTACCGAGCACCGGTGATACCGGGAACCGATTGCACCGAGCACCGGTGGCAAACGGTACCGCCGGTACTGGGAACGGACTGCCCCGAACACCGGCGGTAGCGAACATCGACGGTACCGAGCACCGAGAGCGGCGGTTACCGGTGGCCTCGAGTCCTGACAGTACCGAGCATCAGCGGCACCGGGCACCGACGGCACCGGGAACCGATGGTACCGGACACCGGTGGCAGCGTGCACCGATTGTACCGAGCACCGACCGTACCGGGCACCGGCGGCATCGAAAACTGACGGTACTGGGCACCGGCGACATCGAGCACTGACGGTACCGGGCACCGACAGCACCGGGAACCGAAGGTACCGGGCAGCGGCGGCATCGAAAATTGACGGTCCCGGGCACCGACGGCACCGGGAACAGACAGTCCCGGGCACCGGCTGTCGGAAAAACCGATGGCACCGAGCCCGGACAGTACCGAGCACCCGCGGCATCGAGCACTGACGGTACCGGGCACCGATGGCATCGAAAATCGACGGTACCGGGCACCGACGGCAGCGAGAACGGAGGGTACCAGGCACCGTCGATAGGAGGAACCGATGGCACGGAGCACGGAAAGTACCGAGCACCGGCGGCATCGAAAATTGACGTTCCCGGGCACCGTCGGCATGGAAAATTCACGGTCCCGGGCCCCGACAGCACCGGGAACCGAGGGTCCCGGGCACCGGTGGTACAAGGAACCGATGGCACCGAGCCCGGACGGTACCGAGCACCGACGGCATCTAAAATTGACGGTACCGGCCACCGATGGCATCGAGCACTGACGTTCCCGGGCACCGACGGCATGGACTATTGACGGTCCCGGGCACCGACGGCACCGGGAACCGAGTGTATCGGGCACCAGCGGTACAAGGAACCGATGGCACCGAGCCCGGACAGTACAGGGCACCGGCGGCATCTAAAATTGACGGTCCCGGGCACCGGCGGCACCGGGAACGGAGGGTCCCGGGCACCGGTGGTACAAGGAACCGATGGCATCGAGCCCGGAGAGTACGGAGCGCCGGCGACATCGAAAACTGACTGTACCGGGCACCGGCGGCATCGAAAATTGACGGTCCCGGGCACCGGCGGCACCGGGAACGGAGGGTCCCGGGCAGCGACGGCAGCGGGAACGGAGGGTCCCGGGAGCACGGCGCGGGGGGGGGGGGGGTGGGGGTGGTGGGATGCGGGGGCGGCGGTCCGTTACCTGCCGAGTAGGGCGAGGGCTGGTGGTCGCGCAGCGCGCCCAGGGCGCAGTTGGCGGAGGCGAGGGGGGGGCAGGCGGGCCCGGTGCCGAACCCCCCCCGCATGGGGCTGTACTGGAAGGAACCGGCCTGGCTGCAGGGGCTGAACTCGTAGGCGGACGCCTCCATGGCGGCCACGCAGGAGTCGTAGGAGTTGAGGTAGGAGTAGTCCATGGCGAACATGGAGCGCCGGTGCCGGCTGCCGCCCGCCCGCCCGCCCGTTACCTCCGTCGCCGTCGCCGCCTGCCCGCCGGCCCCCGGCCCGCCCCCGCCATCCGCCGCCCCGGCCCGCCCCGGGCCGCCGTAATATACCGGCGGGGGGAGCGGCGGACAAAGGCTGCGCTCGCCGGGGGCTTTTGCATGACAATATCTCCCGGGGACGGCGGGTGCAGCAGGAGCGGGCGGAGCCGCCAACGCCCCCCCCCGCCCCCCCCCCGCCCAGGGTACACACATCCCCCCCCCCACCCCCCGGTACACACACACCCCCCCCGCCTCAGCGCCCCCCGCACTTAACCCCCGGAGGGAGCCCGCCCCCCCTCGCCTCGCAGCCCCGCACGTCGGGGCGGGCGGTGGGAGCGACCCCTCCGGCCATCCCCGAGGGGACACACCGGCCACCGGCCCCGGCCCCGACACCTCCCCCGCCCCGTTCCCGTCCCCCCCCCATGTCCCCATCCCTCACACCGTCCCTGTCGCCAGCCCTCGCCTTGTTCCCAGCTCCAACCCATCCCCATCCCATCCCCATCGCATCCCCATTCCCATACACATCCCCAGCCCGTCCTGTTCCCATCCCACACATCTATCCCATCCCAGTTCCATCCTCATCCCACATTCTATCCCATTCCAATTCCGTAGCCTTCCGGTCCCCCATCCCAATTCCATCCCTATCTCATTCCCATCTCCATCCCCATCCCCATCCCAATCCCCACCCCAATCTCCATCCCCACCTCAGTCCCATTCCCATCCCCATCCCACCCCACTTCCATCCCCATCCCATCCCCATCCTGTCCCACCCCCTCCCCCCCCAGTTTGCAGCCCGCCTGAATTTCAAAGAGCCCCATCCCCCCCCACCACCCCCCCCGCTGGGCTCCCCCCCAGCCCTTGGCCCCTCTGAGTGGCGGTGGGGGGCGCGGGGGGATTTGGGCCGGATTGGGGCCATTTTCACACAAACACTTTCACTAAAGGGGATTTAAAAGTCTAATTACACCCGGCCCCGGCTTTGTGCCCCCGCCCGCGGAGGGGGGGAAAGGCCGGATCCTGCCCGGGTCCTGGTGGGATCAGCCCCCCGTGGGGCTCGGTGGGGCTGGGGGGCTGCACAGGACCTGTCCTGCCCTGCTTCCCGCCCCACATCCCATTCCTTATCTGCCTTATCTCCTGCCTCTTGTCCTGCCCCATCTCCTGCCCTCTGTCCTGCCCCACACCCTGCCCCATGTCCTGCCCCACATCCCACTCCATCTCCTGCCCCATCTCCTGCCCCACACCCTGCCCCATGTCCTGCCCTCTGTCTTGCCCCACGTCCTACCTCATCTGCCCCATGGCCTGCTCTGTCTCCTGCCCCATCTCTTGCCCCGTGTCTTGCCCCATGTCCTGCCTCACCTCCTGCCCCATCTCCTGCTCCACATCCATCCCAGTGTCCTCCCCCATCTTCTGCCCCAAAATTCTGCCCCACATCCTGCTCTGCATCCTGTGCTGTCTCCTGCCCCATGTCCTGTCCTGTCTCCTGCCCCATCTCCTGCCTCATCTCCTGCCCCACCTCCTGCCCCACGTCTTGCCCCATCTTCTGCCTTCTGGGCTAATCCATCTCCTGCCCCATGTCCTGCCCCACATCCTGCCCCATCTCGTCCTGTGTGCTAAACCATCTCTTGCCCCATCTTCTGCCCCATCTTCTGCCCCACCTCCTGCCTCATCTCCTGTTCCATCTCCTGCCCCACGCCCTGCCCCATCTCCTGCACCATGTCCTGCCCCATTTTTCTCCCCATATCCTGGACCATCTTCTGCCCTGTGTGCTAATCCATCTCCTGCCCCATCACTTGCCCTCTGTCTTGCCCCATCTCCTGCCCCATCTCCTGCCCCGCATCCTGCCCCACATCCCACCCCAAATCCCACTGATGCCCCCGCTCCCGGCCGCGTTCCCCCACTGGGAAGACCCCCCCGCTGGCCGAGCGCCCCCATTTCCCCCCCCCCCCCAAAGCAGGGCCAGGTCCTGGCTTTCCCGGGACCCCGGGGACCCCCGTGGGCAGGAGCTGGGGGGTGCCCCCCCCCACCTACCAGCCCAGCTGCGGCGGCCAAGCGGGCAGGTTGCTAAACAAGTTAATTAGATCCCGGGGCTGGGGGGGGGGGGGCTGGCGGCTGCGCCGGGGCCCCTCTTGTCAGCCTGCTGGAGTTGTGAAAAACTTAATTCAATTAAGTTTTCCCTCTAAACTAATTAGGCCGCAATCTGCCACGCAAGGAGCTGCCGCTGTGGCTGCCCGGAGCCAGGGGGGCAGGACGGAGCTGGGGGGGTGGGGGGGGAACTGAGGAGGAGGAGGGGGGGGGGGATGAAGGGGGAGAGGGGAGGGAGGAGGGGACGTGGGGGGGCGAGCTGTGGTGTCCCGTCCCGGGGAGAAACACACACACACACCCCCCCGGATCCCGGGGTGCGGGATTTGGGTGATTCCTCCCGGTTTCGGTGGGTGGAGGACGGCGGGTGCTGGCAGAGGGGCACCCACTTGTCCCCAGCGTGGCCCGATGGGGCGGGGTGGGGGGGGGCGCAAGCTGACACCCCCAAATTGGGTGGCAATGGCAGCGGGGAGGGCTGGGCATGGCGGAGGAGCTGGGACAGGGACACCCCCCCCCCCCCACCCCACCCCCCCCAAAAGGCACAGGGACCGGGACACCCCCGAGGTGACAGGAACCCCCCTCCGGTACCTCCATTCTCGAAGGGACAGGGCCCCTCTCAGAAGCGACAGAGACCCCCCCAGTCCCTCCATCCTCGAACGAACAGGGACAGGGACACCCCCAGAGGGGACAGGGACCCCAAAATCACCCCATCCTCGAAGGGACAGTGACACGGACACCCCCCCCCCTCAGAGGGGACAGGGACGCCCCCATTCCTCCATCCTCGAGGGGACAGGGACACCCCCCCCGCCCCGGAGGTGACAGGGAACCCCCCCACCCCGTCCCTCCATCCCACGGGCTGCAGGGACACCCCCGACCCCCCCCGCCCCATGACCCGCGGGCCGTGTCCTTGTGTCCGCGCGGGTCGGGACCGCCCCCCCCCCCCCCCCCCCCACCCCCCCGGGAGGTGCCAGGACCCCCCCACTCTGCCGGGCCCCGCTTTGGGCCGTGTCCCCCCCCCCACCCCCAGCTCCAGCTCCAGCTTTGTCTCTGCGGGGGGGGGTGTGTGTGTGTCTGTTGACCAGGGACCCCCCCCCCACACACGCCCCATCGCCCGGCCTGGGGCACCCTCAGCGGGGACCCCCAGGATTTTGCATGACGGGGGCGGGGGGCTGGGGTGTCCCGGTGGGTCCCCCCCCCCCACCCCACCCCACCTCCCGCCACCGGAGGCCTCCGGCCACCGCTTTGTTCCCGGTGACAAAGCCCCGAGCCCGGCGCTGGCTGCAGCTCGCCCGCCCCTAATCGAATTAGGAGCCCGGCACGGGGCTGGAGCTGCCGCTAATTGAATTTCCCCCGTCACAGCCTGATGTTTCTCCCCCCGTCCGGATCCTGGCCCCCCCCCCACCCCCCCTACCCCCCCCCGAACCCATCCCCCCCCAACAATTCCCCCCCCCCACCGACTCCCGGTCATTGTCCCCGGCCACGGTGGTGCATTGACGGCTCGGGCAGAGCAGCCCCTTCCCCGCCGCCGGGGCTCGGCCCCCCCCCCAAAAGGCCAAATAAACCCGGTGGGGAGGGGGCCTGTGCCCCGCCCCCCCCCCCGACCAGCGCCCCCCAGGTTGGGAACCCTCTGCCCACCGAGGGGGGGAGTGGCTGCGATGCCCGGGGGGGTTGGCACGGAATGGGATGGGGATGGGGATGGCACGGGATGGGATGGCACGGGATGGGATGGGGATGGTATGGCATAGGATGGCATGGGATGGCATGGGATGGGATGGCACGGCATGGCATGGTATGGCATGGCACAGGATGGCATGACACGGCACGGCATGGGACAGCACAGCATGGGATGGGATGGCATTGGATGGCGTGGCACGGCACAGCATGGGATGGCACAGGATGGCATGGGATGGCACTGGATGGGATGGCACTGGATGGGATGGCATGGGATGGGATGGGATGGCATGGCACAGCATGGTATGGTAGAGTATGGCATGGGATGGGATGATACGGCATGATACAGCATAGCATGGCATAGCATGGGATGGCATGACATGGCACGGCATGGGATGGCACAGCATGGGATGGGATGGCATTGAATGGCGTGATGGCACAGCATGGGATGGCACAGGATGGGATGGCACAGGAAGGCATGGGATGGCATGGGATGGGATGGGACGGGATGGCATGGGATGGGATGGCTCAGCATGGTACGACATGGTATGGCATGGAATGGCATGGCATGGGATGGCACAGCATGGTATGGCATGGCACGGGATGGCATGGGATGGTATGGCGTGCTGTGGTGTGGTATGGCATAATATGGCATGCTACGGCACGGCACAGGATGGCATGACATGGCACAGCATGGCATGGCTTGGCATGGGATGGCACGGGATGGCACAGAATGGCATGGTATGGTATGGCATGGGGTGGGATGGGATGGCATGGTATGGCATGGCATGGGATGGTACAGCATGGTATGGCATAGCATGGCATGGCTTGGCATGGGATGGCACAGGATGGCACAGAATGGCATGGTATGGTATGGCATGGGGTGGGAGGGGATGGCATGGCACGACATGGGATGGCATAGCATGGCATAGCACGGGATGGCATGGCATGACATGGCACGGCATGGGATGGCACAGCACGGGATGGTATTGTGTGGCATGGGAGGGATGGCACAGCATGGCATGGCATGGAACGGCATGGTATGGCATGCCATGACATGGGATGGCATGGCACGGCATAACATGGTACAGCATGGCATGGCACGGTATGGTATGGCACAGCATAGCATGGCATGGCATGACAACACATGGTATGGTATGGCATGGCATGGCATGGCATAACACGTTATGGCACGGCACGGCATGGCACGGCACAGCCTGACAGGGCACGGCACAGCGTGGCATGGCGTGGTGTGACGTCGTGTGATGGCACAGCATGGCAGGGCACAGCACGGTGTGACCCGGCACAACACGGTGCATCACGGCACAGGACAGTGTGACAGGGTGTGACCCGGCACAGCACGGCACGGCACAGTATGATATCCCAGAGCCTGGCATGGCACGGGATGGCACAGTATGGCATGGCACGGCACACCATGGCATGGCACACTGTGGCATGACGTGGCACAGCATGGGATGGCATGGCAGGACATGGCATGGCACAGGACAGTGTGACAGGGTGTGACCCAGCACGGCACGGCATGGCACGGCACAGCACGGCATGCCCGGCCGTGGGGTCCCCGCTGTCCCCGTGTCCCATCCAGCAGCTCCAAGGGGGGGGGGGGGGGCAATCACAGAGCACCCGCCAGAGCCCCCGGCTCTGGGTGCCCTGGCCTGGAGGTGCCAGTGTCGGGGGGGGGAGGGGGCTGGTGTTGGGGAGGGACACCTGCACACACACTAGTGCGCTCCCATGCACACACACGCGCAGCTGGGCACACCTGGGCACAGCCATGAGCGTCCGTGCTCACCTGCGCACAACCACGCACGCCCGTGCACACCCTCGTGCACTCCTATGCACCTGTATGCACACCCGTGTGCAGCTGTGCACATCTGCACACACACTAGGGCACACCTGTGCACACACTCGTGCACTCCCATGCACAGCTGTGCACACCCCCCTCCCCGTAGTGTACCCCTACGCACGCCCTTACACCCCTGCACACACCTTAGAGCACACCCGTGCACACCTGGGCACACACCAGTGCACCCCCATGCACACCCGCGCACACCTGCGCACACCTGGGCACACACTAGTGCACCACCAGGCACACCCGCGCACAGCTGGGCACACCTGGGCGCACACTAGTGCACCCCCACGCACACCCGCGCACAGCTGGGCACAGCTGGGCGCACACTAGTGCACCCCCACGCACACCCATGCACACCTGGGCACGCACTAGTGCACCCCCACGCACACCTGCGCACAGCTGGGCGCACACTAGTGCACCCCCACGCACACCTGCGCACAGCTGGGCACACCTGGGCGCACACTCGCGCACCCCCACGCACACCCGCGCACACCCGCGCACACCCGCGCACACCCGGGCGCACACTAGTGCACCCCCACGCACCCCCGCACACAGCTGTGCACACCTGGGCACACACTAGCGCGCTCCCACGCACACCCACGCACAGCTGGGCACACCTGGGCGCACACTAGTGCACTCCTATGCACACCCGTGCACACCTGGGCACGCACTAGTGCACCCCCACGCACACCCGCGCACAGCTGGGCACACACTAGTGCACTCCCATGCACACCCGCGCACAGCTGTGCACACCTGGGCGCACACTAGTGCACCCCCACGCACACCCGCGCACAGCTGGGCACACCTGGGCGCACGCTAGTGCACTCCTACGCACACCCGTGCACATCTGGGCACGCACTAGTGCACCCCCACGCACACCCGCGCACAGCTGGGCACAGCTGGGCACACACTAGTGCACTCCTATGCGCACCCTTACACTCCCATGCACACCCAGGTGGCTCGGGGTGGGGGGGGCGGGGGGTGGTCCCCGGCGTTGCCTGTCCCGCACCTGGGCCGTGGCGGTGGGACGAGGCTCCTCCCGCTCCGTCACCCACCCGTGGCCACCCCCGGGGGAAGGGGTGGGGTGGGGTGACCAGAGCATTGCACCCATGGACACCCCCCCCCCCAGCCCGGGCTGGGGCAGCTCCGTTTTGGCAGTTTTTCCCCCTTTTCCAACTTCCCAGCAGGGTCCCCAAATCCAGCCCCACGGCGGGACGAGGCGATGGGGATGGACAGGGTGAAGGCAGCCCCCCCCCCCCCAAATCTTCACACCCCCCCCCCCAAATCTTCACGTATCCCCCTGAAAAACGAGGGCCAGCGCCAAAACTAACCCCCCGGTGGGGACGCCGGGGTGGGGGACCCCACCCCCGTAGTGGCTTCGCCGTGTGGGACAGGGACCCCGGCAGCTGCTGCCACCCCCGGCGGTGGTTTCGTCTCCCGGCCCCTCGGGGGGGTGACTGGGGGTGGGGGGTGACCCACCACCTCGGAGCTGGGTGCTCAGGAAAAGTTGAGGAAACGGGAGGATTTTCCCCCAACCCCCCCCCCCCCATCAGCCCTGCAGGGATGTGCTGGGTGGCGCAGGAACCCTCCCCCCCCAGGGCTGCCCCCCCCCCAAAAAGCCGCTGGCAGGGGAGACCCTCACCCCTGGGTCCCTCCATCCCAGTCCGGACCGTGGCGGGGGCCGGCATCAGCCCCCGGCCACCAGCCGGCCCTGGGGACCTGCAGGATTGGAGGAGGGGGGGGATCCACAATCCAGGGAGGGCGAAACCCTCCCACCTACAAACACGCCGGAAAAATCCAATTCTGCCCGGCAAAAGCCACCGCGGTTTCTCCGGGCTGGGGACCTTCGCTCCGGGGACAACCGGGGCAGAGATCTTAAAGATTTCCCCCAGATATTAACTATTTCCCCAAGGTATTAACTATTTCTCTGAGATATTAACTATTTCCTGGAGGTGGGTGGGGGGGGGGGGTGAGACGAAGCGTCGCAGGGGGAGGATTCGGCGAGGGATCGGCACCATCCCGGCGGCGTTCCCGGCGCCCAGCGAGGAGCCCCGGGGCGGCGGCGCAGGGGGTCGCAGGTGCACGTCGCGTTTATTGCAATAAATAAAAAAGAGCAAAGGGGCAAAATACAGAGAGTGAGGGCGCCCGGTGGCTTTTAAAACCAAGCTGTCACACGCTCGGTCCCTGTCCCCCCCCCACCCCCCCACGGTGGGGGACGACAGATCCCACCCCAGCGGACGCCCCGTACGGACTGAAATCCGCTTTTTCCCCTCCCCGAAAAGCTCCGTCACCTTCTCTCGCGCACCCCAGGACCCTCCACCTGGATGTCCCCGAAGGGAAAGCGTCACCTCCAGCCCACCCCGGAGGAAGCGGCGTGGGGCAGATGGGGCAGCTCCCGCCTGTCCCCCGCCCGGCTGCGGGGTCGCCGAAGTGGCCGGAGCACGGCTCTGTCCCTGCTGGTCCTCACCGAGGTGGCCACATCCCACAACTCCCAGTCTCAGGCCATTTTATTGTCAACCCGCACCGCTTCTCGCCGCCTACAAGAAGTAAGCCATGTTTTCCGGGTTGAGAGGGGCCTGGATGTCCAGTTTTCGGGATTTGCTGTCTTTCTCCACTATCTCCAGCCTCAAGGTGGGCGCCTTGGTTTTCTCGGCGTCCGGGGAAGGGCCGTCCTGGGTTTTCAGCAGCTGCTTGTCCGAGTCTTCCACCGTGATCCTCAAGGTGCAGCCCCTGGGCAGAAGCTCCTGCTCGTAGGCGGCCGCCAGCTGGTTCACCACGCGCCGCTCCACCTGCGGGGGGGAAAACCAGCTCCCATCAGAACCCCCTGCTGGCAGCCTCCCCGGAATCACACAATCCTGGGATGATTTGGGTGGGAAGGGACCTTAAAGATCATCTCATTCCACCCCCTGCCCTGGGCAGGGACACCTCCCACCAGCCCAGCTTGCTCCAAGCCCCGGCCAACCTGGCCTTCAACCCCTCCAGGGATGGGGCAGCCACAGCTTCTCCGGGCAACCTGGGCCAGGGGCTCACCACCCTCCCAGCCAAGAATTTCTGCCCCAGATCTCAGCTCAATCTCCCCTCTGGCAGGGGAAAACCCTTCCCCCTCGTCCCATGGCTCCCCTCCCTCATCCAGAGTCCCTCCCCAGCTCTCCTGGAGCCCTTGAGGGACTGGAAGGGGCTCCAAGGTCTCCCCGGAGCCTTCTCTTCTCCAGGCTGAACCCCCCCAGCTCTCTCAGCCTGTCCTCCCAGCAGAGGGGCTCCAGCCCTGCCAGCATCTCCCCTCGGGAGCCATGGGGACCCTCCTGCGTGGGTAGAGCCAGGTCATAACCCCCTCCTGGCTCTCCCCACTACAGGCAGAGCTCCACCGTGCTCCATCCCGGCCTTTAGAATCACAGAATGTGTTGGGTTGGAAGGGACCTTTAAAGGCCATCTAGTCCAACCCCCCTGCAGGAGCAGGGACATCTTCAACTAGATCAGGTTGCTCTGAGCCCCATCAAGCCTGGCCTTGAATGTCTCCAGGGATGGGGCCTCCACCACCTCTCTGGGCAACTGGGCCAGTGTCTCACCACCCTCGTTGGAAAGAACTTCTTCCTAATGTCTGATCCATGCCCTCCCAAACTTTACCTCGTGTTTGATGGAGCGGGCCCCGTAGTGCAAGTTGTAGCCGTCAGCCAACACGTCCATGACCTCCCTGTCCCACAGCAGGGTGATGTTGTGCCTCGCCTTGGCCTGCCGGGTGAGGAAGAGGAGGAAGTGTTACCCCTGCCTTGGAGGAACTCCAGCACCCCGTTCCTTGAGCGGCGGGGATACCACGGTGTTCATGTCCCTGGGCGGAGGAGGAAAGGACACAGCTCCACCAGGCCAGACCCACCCCAGCGAGGGGTCCCCCAACTCCTATTTGGGGGAAGCTGAGATGGGCAAATACCAATTAGACAAATAATGGCCCCGAACACGGGCCGAAGCCCATCCCTGCCCCAACACAGGAGGAACCATCCCCCACCGTCCCAAAGGTCCCTCCATCCCTCGCAGGGTCCCCCCTCTTGTTGGTTGGAAGACCACGGTGAAGATGTGCATTCGCTCCGTGCCCATGTCGGGAGGACGAAGGCTTGGGCAGGGATTTCCCCCTGCTCCTGCATCCCTCCAGAAGTTACCGCTAAAGCCGGGGATGGGTTTTTTACCTTCTTGGCCCAAAAATTCAGCTCCTTGTTGACGAGCTGGATGAGCTCCGAGTGGCAAAAAGGGAGAAAATAGACAATCTCATTGATCCTCCCCAGGAATTCATCACGTCGGAAGTGGGCCTGCAGGGAGAAGGGGCGGAGGTCAGTGGGGACGGGGCTGGTGGCCCCGGCAGGGACGGCAGTGACAGGGACACGGCGGGAAGAGCTCCCCAGGGATCACCTCCACCTCCGACACCCGCCAGCGAGGCGCCGGCAGCCATCGCTGTCACGTTCCTGTCCCACCCGCTCTGGGTGACCCTGTTCCGGCAGCGGGTTGGACTGGGTGGTCTCCAGACCGTTCCCATCCCTACGATTCCATGATTCTGTGATCCCATGCCGTGCAGCTGGATATCCGTGATGCCGGATCTGGGGTCACAGGCAGCGCCTCTCGGCACGGTCTGGGGGAGGAATTAATTCTTCTGGAGATGGGGAGAGGGACTGGAAAGGAATTATGCGGAGGGGACTGGAACACCTCTCTGATGAAGAAAGGCTGAGGGATTTGGGTCTCTTTAGTCTGGAAAAAAGACGGCTGAGGGGGGATCTTATCAACACTTAGAAATACTGAAAGGGTGGGTGTCAGGAGGATGGGGCCAGGCTCTTCTCAGTGGTGCCCAGCGACAGGACAAGGGGTAACGGGCACAAACTTGACCATCGGAAGTTCCACCTAAACACGAGGAGGAACTTCTTTCCTGAGAGGGTGGCAGAGCCCTGGCACAGGCTGCCCAGAGAGGTGGTGGAGTCTCCGTCTCTGGAGACATTCCAAACCCGCCTGGACGCGTTCCTGTGCCACCTGCTCTGGGTGACCCTGCTCTGGCACAGGGGGGTTGGACTGGATGGTCTCCAGAGGTCCCTTCCAGTCCCTGCCGGTCTGGGATTCTGTGAATCTCTCCTGTGGGGGAAGCCCAGCTCCAGCCTCTGCTGCTCCCTGCTCCTGCCCCAGCCTCTTCCAGCAACAGCCTCGGTGCTCTCCCAGCTCTGAGGCTCCCACCCAAGCCTCCCGCCGGGAGGAGAAATTCATACAATCACAGAATGGTTTGGGTGGGAAGGGACCATAAAGGCCACCCAGTGCCACCCCCTGCCCTGGGCAGGGACACCTCCCACCAGCCCACCTTGCTCCAAGCCCCGGCCAACCTGGCCTTGAACCCCTCCAGGGATGGGGCAGCCACAGCTTCTGTGGGCAACCTGGGCCAGGGGCTCACCACCCTCCCAGCCAAGAATTTCTGCCCCAGATCTCAGCTCAATCTCCCCTCTGGCAGGGGAAAACCCTTCCCCCTCGTCCTATCGCTACATGCCCTTGTAAAAAGAAGCTGTTATTTATTTCTGCTGGGCTCTGACCCTACTTCTTAGTGGCTAAAAATGAAAAAAAATGTCGCATGTCGCTCCTCTCACAGCTGGGGGAGGAACACGGCGGATATCGCATGGAATGACCAAAGCTCAGGATACCTGAAATATAAGCCATGAAAAAAAAACCCATCCGTACCTTCAAGATGGGGCGAATGACCTTCTCCTTGAACTGCTTGGAGATGGTTATCTTGTCGCTCGCCTGGACGTCCTCTGAAAGACAGCAGGGGAGGGGGGGCCGGTGAGTAAGGGGGGACCTGCCCTTCCCGTCTGCCCAGATGGGGATGGAGGAGCAAAGCAGCGTGACCAGGAGCTGGAGGCTGGGCAGAGGGGTGGGGACCCCGAGGGGACTTGAGAACCTCCACACGTGCCACCAACCATGCTTAGAATCATGGAATAATAGAATTGCCCGGGTTGGAAGGGACTTTTCAGACCATCGAGTCCAACCATCAACCCAACACTGACAAACCCACCACTAACCCATGTCCCCCAGCACCACGTCTGCCCGGCTTTTAAATCCCTCCAGGGATGGCGACTCCACCACTGCCCTGGGCAGCCTCTTCCAATGCTTGACAACCCTTTTGGTGAAGACATTTTTCCTGATATCCATCCTAAACCTCCCCTGGTGCAACTTGAGGCCATTTCCTCTTGTCCCATGGCCTGTTCCTTGGGAGAAGAGACCGACCCCCCCTGGCTACCCCCTCCTTTCAGGGAGCTGTAGAGAGCGAGAAGGTCTCCCCTCAGCCTCCTTTTCTCCAGGCTGAACACCCCCAGCTCCCTCAGCCGCTCCTCACAGGACTCGTGCTCCAGACCCCTCACCAGCTCCGTTGCCCTTCTCTGGACACGCTCCATCCAGCACCTCAATGTCTTTGATGACACCTCAACGCTTGGTTTGATGCCGGGATGTCCCTGCACTTGATGCTCTGGCCGGCGGGTCTGGGTCCCCCGTGGGTGCCCGAGGGGAGCACCCCACGCTGCCCACCCCACTGCCCTGCGTCCCTGGGGGGGTTGTCGGAGTTCAGAAATCCTCACTCGGATGGTGTCCAGTGCCCGTTATGTGACACAGCGAGGACATTGTCACCCGGGGCTGCTCTCCCGGGTACAGGACAGGTCCTCGGTCCCTTCAGCAAAGAGCAAAGTCCGCGTTTGCTCCGGCTCCGACCGGAGTCTACTTCCCTTGGCCGACTGCAGATGGAGCCAGGGGCTGGCTGGCTCCCTGCTCCCAGCCCCGAGCACGGCTCCACGGCGGATTTACCTGTCAGCTGCCCAAATTCCCTCTTCTCTTTGTCTTCACCGCCTCGGTCCTTCCTACATCTCCCCGCCTTCAACTCCAGCGGGTGTTTTAACGCAAGGATGCTTGGAGGGAGATCCCTTGCGTCCGAGATGCTCCGGGTCGGATCCTGACATGCAGGGTGGCGGGGAAAGACCACGCTGGGTGCTGGGAGATGGGAGCTTCGCAGCCGTGGGGAGGACATTTGCACCCCCGGCAGCGGCAGAAGGGGCTGTCGGGCTCCACCGGAGCAACACCGGTGACGGCACGCAACAAAACGCCCCAAAATCACCTCTTCTTGCCCCATGGCCGAGGCGAGGAGGCTGGTGCCGGGTTGGGGACAGGGACAGCACAGCCTGGCCGAAGGTGTAAAAGGAGTGGGCGGGGGGGGTGTGTCTGTGGGTACAATATTTGGCCCGTTTCACGTTTCTGTTTTCGGCTACAAGGCACCAAGGGGTTTTTTCACCGTCTTGGGCACTGGGGGAGCGGCGGAGAAGGCAGAAGGGACCGAGCTGCCCCCCGTTTTCAGCTTTGCTGGCTGGCCCACCCGCGGTTTCCCCGGCAGAGGCGGAGATGCTGCGGAAGCGGCTCCTTCCCTCTATCATTCCATTTATCTGCCCGGCCCGGCATCTGCATGACCTCCTGGCCCTGCCTCCGGGAGCTTCTCCCAGCCAAGAGCTGGGGAAATGGCGAGGAGCTCCAGGAAACTCAATTGAGGGCAGGTTTGCCGAGCCCAAGCGCATTTTCCGGCTGCGCTTCCCTGCAGCCGTCTGCTCTACAGTCCCAGAAATTAAAATTCAATGCTTTCCTCATTTAGCAGAAAAGCGCTTGGCATTTAAAAATGTTATTCTTGAAAGTTCAGTCGCCGGCGTGCTTTGTCCTTTACCTGGTTTGATTGAAGCTTAAAGATTCTGAATTAAGGCGGCTTCGGCGCCCGCTCCTCACAATAAAAAGGAAGCGACAGTGAGAAAGAAGCTGGAAAATACATTTGATGCCAAATGCCAGCGTTTTTTCCTGCTCCCCTGGAGGCGATGCTGTGGCTCCTGGGCGCAGACACAGCTCACAACACACACCACAGCTGCCAGGTAGATGACGGAAGATGCACGTCCAGGTATTTAAGACCATAAAAAAGTCTTAAAAAAGCCCAATGGATGAGTTTTTTAGAAGTAATGGGGAAACAAGGGATGCAGCCGTCATTCGGGGCTGCCTGGAGACTCACAGCACGTGGCCGAGGTGCTCACAAACTGCTATGTGTTTTAGAGGAGAAGGGATGGTCCCTCCTGCAGGCATTGCTGTCCATCCATCAACCCATCCATCCATCCATCCATCCATCCATCCATCCATCCATCCACCCATCCATCAACCCATCCGTCCATCCATCCGTCCATCCTTCCATCCATCCATCCATCCATCCATCCATCCATCCACCCATCCGTCCATCCATCCATCCGCCCATCCTTCTGTCCATCCACCCATCCGTCCATCCATCCATCCATCCATCCATCCATCCATCCATCCATCAACCCATCCGTCCATCCATCCGTCCATCCTTCCATCCATCCATCCATCCATCCATCCATCCACCCATCAACCCATCCGTCCATCCATCCGTCCATCCTTCCATCCATCCATCCATCCACCCATCCGTCCATCCATCCATCCGTCCATCCATCCATCCGCCCATCCTTCTGTCCATCCGTCCGCCCATCCATCCGCCCATCCTTCTGTCCATCCACCCATCCATCCGCCCATCCTTCCGTGCATCCATCCATCCATCCATCCATCCATCCATCCATCCTTCCGTCCATCCACCCGTCCATCCATCCATCCATCCATCCATCCATCCATCCATCCATCCATCCATCCATCGATCTGTCCGTCCGTCCGTCCGTCCGTCTGTCCATCCTGGGCACAGCAGAGACCTACCAGCCACTGGGGCCTCCTGGTGCCACCAGCCACCTGGGGAAGGCACACAAACTGGGACTCTGCTGCCTTCAGCTGGGTTGTTGAGTTCAGGTCTCAGAGGCTGCCCCGACCCCGCTCAATTCGCCTTTTATGACCTAATTCATGCTTTCGGGAAACTTTCTACAGGATTCTGGTGTGTGGGTCCAGGGCTCCCGTTCCGAGGTGAAGTAAAATTCATAGAATCAGGGAATGGTCTGGGTGGGAAGGGACCTTAAAGACCATCTCATTCCAACCCCTGCCCTGGGCAGGGACACCTCCCACCAGCCCAGCTTGCTCCAAGCCCTGGCCAACCTGGCCTTCAACCCCTCCAGGGATGGGGCAGCCACAGCTTCTCTGGGCAACCTGGGCCAGGGGCTCACCACCCTCCCAGCCAAGAATTTCTGCCCCAGATCTCAGCTCAATCTCCCCTCTGGCAGGGGAAAACCCTTCCCCCTCGTCCCATGGCTCCCCTCCCTCATCCAGAGTCCCTCCCCAGCTTTCCTGGAGCCCCTTGAGGGACTGGAAGGGGCTCCAAGGTCTCCGCGGAGCCTTCTCTTCTCCAGGCTGAACCCCCCCAGCTCTCTCAGCCCGTCCTCCCAGCAGAGGGGCTCCAGCCCTCCCAGCATCTCCGGGGCCACCTCTGGCCCCGCTCCAACAGTTCCATGGGCTACCCCAGGCATCTCCTGGGGCTTCCATGGAGCGTGTCCTGGACGGGGCAGGCTGGGATCACGCGTGGAGCAAGTTACTGTGAGCCCTGGGAGAGATGGGGGCTTCTTCAGCCTCGGCAGCCCAGCCCTGCCATGCTTTCCGAAATAAATCTTCCTCGGGGGAAAAATGGGACCCACGTCCTTTTGCCTCGTGTTTGGGTGAGCCCGAAGCAGAGGTATCACAGGAGGGAGATCGGTGGAGATTAAGGGGTGGGACTTCTCAGCAACGGGTCATCCCATTCCCAGACACAAAGAGTGGGCAGCTGCCTTCCCTTCCGGCAGAGGAGCATCCCCGAGGCTCCTTCACAGCACCGGGACCTGGAGGGACGAGCACTGAGAGGCACAGAAGGGTCTGGGTGCTCCCCCTGGCAAAGGGCTACGGAGATGCTGAGGGGACTGGAACACCTCTCTTAGGAAGAAAGGCTGAGGGACTTGGGTCTCTTCAGTCTGGAAAAAAGACGGCTGAGGGGGGATCTTATCAACACTTAGAAATACTGAAAGGGTGGGTGTCAGGAGGATGGAGCCAGGCTCTTCTCAGTGGTGCCCAGCGACAGGACAAGGGGTAACGGGCACAAACTGGAACATGGGAAGTTCCACCTAAACACGAGGAGGAACTTCTTTCCTGAGAGGGTGGCAGAGCCCTGGCACAGGCTGCCCAGAGAGGTGGTGGAGTCTCCGTCTCTGGAGACATTCCAACCCCGCCTGGACGCGTTCCTGTGCCACCTGCTCTGGGTGACCCTGCTCTGGCACAGGGGGTTGGACTGGATGGTCTCCAGAGGTCCCTTCCAACCCCCACCAGTCTGTGATTCTGTGAGGGGTGGCTGAGCTGGTGTCAAATGAAACAAGAGGGGCTGGAAGGAGGCGGATGCTTTCGGGATTTGTGACATGACATCAAAAAACCAGTACCTAAGTTTTCGGCGATCCTGTTCTTGCTCATCTCCAGGGCTTCTTGCCGCAGCTGCAGCGCGTGCTGGGCGATCTCCTCGCTTGCCACGTTGGAGGTCATGATGAAGATGGCATCCTTGCAGTCAATGGTCTTCCCCTTCCCATCCGTCAGTCGGCCCTGCAACAACCCCAAGACAACAGCAGCGGCGTGAGTGGGGGCCACAGGACGTCGCCCAAACACGAGGCAAAAGGACGTGGGTCTCATTTTTCCCCCCGAGGAGATTTATTTCGGAAGGGATGGCAGGGCTGGGCTGCCGAGGCTGAAGAAGCCCCCATCTCTCCCAGGGTTCACAGTAACTTGCTCCACGCGTGATCCCAGACTGTCCTGCCAGGACACGCTCCATGGAAGCCCCAGGAGATGCCTGGGGTAGCCCATGGAGCTGTTGGAGCGGGGCCAGAGGAGGCCGCGGAGATGCTGGGAGGGCTGGAGCCCCTCTGCTGGGAGGACAGGTTGAGAGAGTTGGGGGGGTTCAGCCTGGAGAAGAGAAGGCTCCACGGAGACCTTGGAGCCCCTGCCAGTCCCTCAAGGGGCTCCAGGAAAGCTGGGGAGGGACTCTGGATGAGGGAGGGGAGCCATGGGACGAGGGGGAAGGGTTTTCCACTGCCAGAGGGGAGACTGAGCTGAGATCTGGGGCAGAAATTCTTGGCTGGGAGGGTGGTGAGCCCCTGGCCCAGGTTGCCCAGAGAAGCTGTGGCTGCCCCATCCCTGGAGAGGTTCAAGGCCAGGTTGGCCGGGGCTCGGAGCAAGCTGGGCTGGTGGGAGGTGTCCCTGCCCGGGGCAGGGGGTGGCACTGGGTGGCCTTTAAGGTCCCTTCCCACCCAAATCCTTCCATGAGTCTGTTTCTGTAGGGCTGCCCATACGTAACTCAGTCACCTCTGACCCTCTGCCAACCTCCCTGTCATGGTTTTGGGTCTGACACAGAGGCTCTGGTGAGCCCCATGAGGGCAGGTGAAGTTGTTGTCACGTTGTGCCTCTGTCCCACCCCTCTGTCCCAGGCCATTGCCCCTTGTGCAGGCTCCAAGGCCTCTCAGACAGTCCAGGCTCTGGACTCAGTGGTTCAGACTGGGATGCTGGGCTTGGTGTGGAGTGTCTGGGACGTGGGATGTTCCATGTGGGCTCTTCCTGGGGACAGAGAGGGCACCTGCAAGTGTCGGTGCCTCGAACGGCTCCAGCACCATTGCCCAGATGTTCACCAAAGCTTCCCAGACCAGTTGGGTCAACGCTCCCCATGGCACCGCCACCGTGCGGGAGGGCAGAGGGGGCTTTGTGGTGGCCAGAATCATAGAATTGGGTTGGAAGGAACGTTTAAAGGTCATCTAGTCCAACCCCCAAGGGTTGCACCATGAAAGGACCACCATGGGCAAGGACAGGCCAGGCTGCTCGTAGCCCAACCGGAAATACGCAAAGCCGAAATCACTTTGCAGAAATAAGCGGGTTACGGCTATAACGGAACGAACTACGCAACAGACAGGCTGGGACAGCAAGAGGCAACAGGGAGCATCCCTCATGCCTGCGGTGGCATCCACCCTCCTCCTGCCAAACCAAGGCAGGGACCCTTCGGAAGTGCCAGGTCTCTTGATTAATAGAATAAAAGAGAGAGAAAAATAAGGAAAAAAAAGCAGCAGTTCCCCAGGCAGTTTCTTTCCTCGATACGTCTCCAGCAGCAGATATCCAGCACAACGACACAAATCCTTGTTGGGTGCTTGAGATTAACATTTGGGTTATTGCCCTGTCAAGTGCGTGGTACAGGAATTGATTTCCCATTTAGCTGCTGCTGCCGTGATCTATGCAAGAAAAAATTGTGTTATTAATCCTTAAAAGAAAAACAAAAAAAAAACCAAACAACCCCAGAATCTCTCAGCGCGTTGCT
This sequence comes from Sterna hirundo, assembly GCA_009819605.1. Classification (NCBI taxonomy): domain Eukaryota; kingdom Metazoa; phylum Chordata; class Aves; order Charadriiformes; family Laridae; genus Sterna; species Sterna hirundo. Next base: position 219,939,356 of record CM020437.1, on the reverse strand, counting down.
CTGGAGTTTGCGTTGCCTCTGAGGACAGACCGGGACCTTAAAAATAAGCCAAAAAGCTTGAATGCAGCGGGCTGAGGGCTGGGCAGAAGATGCAGAGCCTGGAGACACGTGTTCATCCCCGGCTCCCACCAGCTCGTGCAAGGGACCCGCAGCTGCCCGAGCCAGGGTGTACGCCAAGCATCCCCCAGAGACCAGCAGACAGCAAAGGATTCCGAAGTCACGGACTTTGGGCTCCCTTCCCCGGGCAGCACCATGTGTGGAGATGCCTGGGAGGAGTCTCATGGAGCTAGTGGGCATGGACGTGCCTCCAACATCAATAGAACTCCTTGAGTACCTCCCTTGGAGGCGTCTAAGGCTTCTGTCTGTGACTTTAGCTGTCTCCAGAGGAGGCCAAAACGCTCCTGGAGATGCCAGGGAGGAGTCTTGTGGAGCTAACGGGCATGGATGTGCCTCCAACATTGACAAAACTCCTTGGCTGCCTCTCTCGGAGGAGTCCAGGGCTTCTGTCTGTGACTTCAGTGGTCTCCAGAGGAGGCCAACACGCTCCTGGAGATGCCTGAGAGTTTTACTGAAGAGCAACCAGGCATGGTCCATCCCCCAGCATCCACAACGCTTTTGGGAGCCCCACACCCCTCCAAGGTAGCTACTCGAGGAGTTTTGTGTATGTTAAGGCAGGTCCATGCTGGTAGCTCTTCGGGACTTCTCCCAGGCATCTCCAAGAGTGTTTTGGCTCCTTCAGGAGACAGCTCAAGTCCTGGGTAGCTGCAGCAGACTCCTCCTAGGTCGATAGTTGAAGAGATTTGATAATGACGGAGGCAGGTCCATGGCTGGTAGCTCTCCAGGCCTTCTCTCAGGCATCTCCAAGAGTGTTCTGGCTTCCTCTGGAGAGAGCTGAAGTCCTGGGAAGCAGCCCCAGCCTCCTCCAGGGCAGTTAGCGAAGAGTTTTGTCCCCGGCAGGGGGGTTGGAACTAGATGATCTTTAAAGTCCCTCCCAACCCAACCCCTTCCGTGATTCTGTGTTTGGGGGAGGAAGGTGTGAGACAAATCCCACGCCACCTGAGAAGTTATAAATTAACCAACCTGAACTCAAAACTAGCAACCGACACTCGCTCAGGGTACTGATGTACTACAAAGTCCCCAGATTACCCGCTTTTCAGATGAAGGGGCAACACCCTGACCTGCTTCTGGCACCTGGGAGCCCGTTTTCTCCATTCCATGGAGGTGTAGATGGGAGATGGGCACGGGGCACCCAGGGGATCAGGGCCACCACTCTCCTGCCTCCTTTCCTTCCTCCTGCCCTCTGCCGGGGACCAGCAGCCCACCTACTCCCACACCGAGCTGTCACTGGGGTGGTTTTTCCCTAACAGTGTCCTCATGACACTGTCTTCACCATCACACCTTCCCGGTGACATGGGACAATCCAATTCCCAGACTTCTTCCTCAAGTTTCCAACCCTCCCGTCATGGGTTTTTTCTTTGCCTAAAAATGTCCTTTATTCCACCAGGAGACCATCCTGGTGGAATTCCACCAGAGGACCTCAGCATCATCCTGTCTCCTGGTGTTAAAATGGAGAAGGGGTGGACCGGTTGGGTTGGGTCATGGTTTTTTGGAAGGGACTGTTGATCTGGAGCATTTCATCTCCGCTCCAGGACATCTCCTGCAGCCAACGTCCCTTGCACCTACTGTCACCTTCCAAATGGTCCCCGGGCAAGCTCTGCCCCCGAAAATGCGGATTTACCTCATCGAACAACTGCAGCATGATGGTGAGGACGTCTGGGTGGGCTTTGTCAACCTCGTCGAAGAGCACCACAGCGTTTGGGCACTGCCTCAGCTTTTTGGTGAGCTGCCCGCCCTCTTCGTGGCCCACGTAGCCAGGCGGGGAGCCGATAAACTTGGCGACCTAAGAGGAGACAACAGGAGACGTAGAAGTTGACCGCGGGGTCAACGAAGCCCCTTCGATCCTGAGCAGCTCAGCCGGCAGCCGCCGTTCTTCGCTGCTGAAAAATCAAGCTCTGTAATCTTCGTGACACCTATCGCGCCCCGGGTGTCCCCAAATCAGCTTAATCAGCGATAATTCGGCAAAATGCCGGTTTTGGCTGCTCAGGAATGACCTTTCCCAGAGGTTTGACCAGCAGAGTCTGCAGGAGCAGCCGCGGGCTGGCACCCCCCCTGCTTTTCTAAACACTGTCCGAGAGACCCATCCCAGCTCTCCAAGACTTATTTTTATCTCCTTTAGCCTTTTTCAGAGCAAGAATTACGAGTGGCAGGTGGCTCCGGTGGGGAAGCAAAGCTCGGGGAGAGGCCACAAGGAAAGTATTTTTCCTGCGTCAAGACTTGCTACTTGACATCAAGACTTTTTAAATGAGGTTTAAAAATTTAGAAGATTATTTAGAAAAATATTTTTGACGCTAGAAATGTTTCGGCAAAAATGACATGTAATTTTTGACATCCAGCTTGGGGCGTTTTCAAGCGACTGGGGGCTGTGGGTGCATCTTTAGGTGTATAAAAGCTGAAAAGAATAAAATTATGAGTCAGTTTGTCAATTCTCTGTGGTTCTGCGGGACGCTGGACATGCAGAGTCAGTGGCCGGCTGGTTGTATGGGAAGCTGAAGGAATTAATGGAGAAAAAACCTGAATCTTCATAAAATAAAGAAATTTCCTCCACTTAATCAAGGACAAGGAGCCAGTGAATGACGAAAGCCATGTGTGCTGACAAGCACCGAACTTCTCCAGCCCAGGAGAGACACGGAGCTGTTGGAGCGGGGCCAGAGGAGGCCCCGGAGATGCTGGGAGGGCTGGAGCCCCTCTGCTGGGAGGACGGGCTGAGAGAGTTGGGGGGGTTCAGCCTGGAGAAGAGAAGGCTCCGCGGAGACCTTGGAGCCCCTTCCAGTCCCTCAAGGGGCTCCAGGAAAGCTGGGGAGGGACTCTGGATGAGGGAGGGGAGCCATGGGATGAGGGGGAAGGGTTTTCCACTGCCAGAGGGGAGATTGAGCTGAGATCTGGGGCAGAAATTCTTGGCTGGGAGGGTGGTGAGCCCCTGGCCCAGGTTGCCCAGAGAAGCTGTGGCTGCCCCATCCCTGGAGGGGTTCAAGGCCAGGTTGGCCGGGGCTTGGAGCAAGCTGGGCTGGTGGGAGGTGTCCCTGCCCAGGGCAGGGGGTGCCACTGGGTGATCTTTAAAGGTCCCTTCCCACCCAAACCATTCCATGATTCCACGATTCTCCCATCCAAGCAGCTCCTTTGTGCCGAACGATACAACCCAACTGCCCGGGCAGAGCTGTGATCCCCTTTCCCCCATCTCCACCGTTCCACAGCTCCGCGATACGGAGCTGAGGGGGTTCCCGCTGACTCGGGGACAGGAGAGCAGCAATTAGCCGAGGGCAGTTAATTCCCTGCCTTGGTTTCGCAGCGCCTGGGGCTACGTGAGGCTCCCCAGGCTCCTCCAAAGGCCGCCGTCTCCGGGGCTGACCTCCCGATCCTTGTTTGCTTGAAAAATTTATATTGCTCTCGCCGCAATTCTCTGCTTTATTCCTTCCCTTCGCTCTGCCTCTCGTCTTTGTCAGGGCGCCGTATTTTATATCTTACATTCATACTGCGCCTCCAAACTCTTTGTCCTGAATCATCAACACGGCTTTATCTATTTTTCACTCCTGCAGCGTAGGACCCCATCGTAACTGATCTACCAGGCCAGCTACAAGCACGTCGTTATTTTCTCTTCCCACACCCTTTCAGTTCACTGCTTTGGGTAAAACAACACATTTTCGGGACCTTTTCTAGCGCCGGCCATACCCTGCTGGCTGCAGCCCTCAGCAGCAAGAAATGCAAAAAGAAAGTACTCCCATCTTGGACCTGTCCTTCTGAGCTCCTCCCCAGCGCCTTCCTCTTCAAGACACCATCTTCCCAGGTCCCAGCCGGTGAGTCCTTCTCCTTTTCTTCCCCATCTCCATAAAGCAACGCAGCAGCTCCAATGTTTATGGGGAAGATCCTCAGATCCCTCACGGGACATAGAATCACAGAATGGTTTGGGTGGGAAGGGACCTTAAAGATCATCTCATTCCAACCCCTGCCCTGGGCAGGGACACCTCCCACCAGCCCAGCTTGCTCCAAGCCCCGGCCAACCTGGCCTTCAACCCCTCCAGGGATGGGGCAGCCACAGCTTCTCTGGGCAACCTGGGCCAGGGGCTCACCACCCTCCCAGCCAAGAATTTCTGCCCCAGATCTCAGCTCAATCTCCCCTCTGGCAGTGGAAAACCCTTCCCCCTCGTCCCATGGCTCCCCTCCCTCATCCAGAGTCCCTCCCCAGCTTTCCTGGAGCCCCTGGAGGGACTGGAAGGGGCTCCAAGGTCTCCGCGGAGCCTTCTCTTCTCCAGGCTGAACCCCCCCAACTCTCTCAGCCCGTCCTCCCAGCAGAGGGGCTCCAGCCCTCCCAGCATCTTCGGGGCCTCCTCTGGCCCCGCTCCAGCAGCTCCGTGTCTCTCCTGGGCTGAGGACTCCGGAGCTGGACACATCCCATGGTTTCTGCGTTTGGGTGCACCTCACCCATGGCACCAATAAGAACCACTATGTCCCTACGCAGCCATCAAAAGAAAAATACTATGAACCGCTCTCAGCTCGGACCTTGCAGCTTTTTGGGGAGATGGAGCCCTCCAAAGGGATTTAGGGCCCCTCCAGCTCCAGGGGTGACCCTGGTGGGATGTCCCCCCTCTCCCGTGGCACCAGAATGGGGCAGAAGGTGCGACGGGGGGGTGGGCTCCACACCACCATCCCGGCTCCTGCTGTTTTCCCCCCCCTCTTTGCCCCATGGAAGGCATGTGGAGATGGTGATCCCGCACTGCAATCAGCAATATTCCAGGGGGAAGGAGGAGAACGGGGCTGTGGGTCATCTCCAGCCCATGGCTCGTGGCCAAGCCGCAGGTTGCTCCGCGCAGTGCCATCTCCTCCCAGCCCTCTTCCCCCCGAGGGAAGACACTGCCTACAGAAGCCACGGCATCGGCCACAAATTACTGAAGCTTTTCTTGCTCCTTGCTCTCTCTTCCTAACTTTTTCTTGGAGTTAAACTTGCCTTTTTTTTTTCAGCTGGTATTTCCCATATCGCAGTTTACTGCACAGCCCGCAGCGACTGCTCTTGGACAGACCAAACCCCCCCATTTTCTGGGGAAGGTGGAAGGAATTCTGGAAGGTCCTGGCTGCCGCTGCCAGGGCGAGAAAAAAGACGCTCTTTTCTCAGGGTGGGTGGTTCCATTGTCCCCGACGGTGTCCCCACATCTCCCATGTCCTGCGATGGAGGAGCCACAATGGTGGGTGGCTCCATGTCCCGGTGTCCCCATGGTGTCCCCTCAATGTCCCCAGATGAAGGAGCCGTAACGGTGGGTGGCTTTGTGTCCTGCTGTCCCCATGGCAGCTCCATGTCCCCAGCGGTGTGTCCCGCCCCATCCCCAGATGGCGGAGCCGTGTTGGCGGGTGGCTTTGTGTCCCCACATCCCCTCAACGTCCCCAGATGGAGGAGCCACGTTGGTGGGTGGCTCCGCGTCCCGTTGTCTCCAACATTGTCCCTGTGTCCCCTCACTGTTGCGTGTCCCCAGATAGAGTTGCCGCGTTGGCGCATGACTCTGTGTCCTGCTGTCCCCACCGCAGCAGGTGGCTCCATGGGACATTGCAGCTTTTTGGGGAGACGGAGCCCTCCGAAGGGATTTAGGGCCCCTCCAGCGCCGGGGGTGACCCTGGTGGGATGTCCCTCAGTGGCAGCGAGGAGACGCTCAAGCACCGCCCAGGATGGGGACCAAACGCGGGGGAACGAGGGCATTGACAGGATTTGTTTAAATTACCCGTTAAACTCGAAGCTGCACCCCTCGGAAACCCATTTACTCACCTCGTGCCTCTCCTGGAACTCCGACATGTCCAGTCTGATGAAACCCTGCAAGAGAAAGAAACTCTTAACGTGATATTTGATGAATCTGCTCAAAGCTTCACGACATTGAGAAGGTTCCTCCAGATCCAGGCGTGTGGCTGGATGAACGCAAGGCTTTGTGGTTCCCAAGGGCTGCCGGCACCAGAGCGGCCAGATCCACCACGAAACGCTAAGGGTTATTCTGAGGAAGAGGAAGATGATGGTGGTTTCTCAAGGAGAGCCAGGATCAGTTCTCACCACCAGCTCACAGCCCCCGGCTTGTCGCCAGAGTTGGAGACTGGACTGGAACAGACGGGAACAGTCCCTCAGACGGGACTGGAACAGCCGCTCGCGATTTCCTAAATAAAATGGATATTACCGCAGTCCAGCTTTTTAGAAATAAATCATCAGAAGGCAGCCACGCCTCTCCGTAAAAATAAAATAAAAAGCAAAATCATAAAGCGGAGGGAAACCAGCTTCCTGGCTGATCATCGCCAAGGAGTAACGGTGTTAGAGAATTTACAGCTGCCGCCCCGGCTCCCTTCGCATTTGAGAAACTGATGGTTCACTGCAGACGCTGAACTTCCCGGGCTTGCAGCTGTAATCTAGCTCCCGGAGGTACCAGAAGAGAGTAGAGTAGAGTAGAGTAGAGTAGAGTAGAATAGAATGGAATAGAATGGAATGGAATGGAATGGAATGGAATGGAATGGAATGGAACGGAACGGAACAGAACGGAAGGGAAGGGAAAGGAATATAGTAGAGTAGAGTAGAGTAGAATAGAATGGAATAGAATGGAATAGAATGGAATGGAATGGAATGGAACGGAAGGGAAGGGAAGGGAAGGGAAGGGAAGGGAAGGGAAGGGAAGGGAAAGGAATATAGTAGAGTAGAGTAGGGTAGAGTAGAGTAGAGTAGAGTAGAGTAGAGTAGAACAGGAATGAATGGAATGGAATGGAATGGAATGGAATGGAATAGAGTAGAGTAGAGTAGAGTAGAGTAGAGTAGAGTAGAGTAGAGTAGAGTGGAGCAGATAGAGTAGGAATAGGAAGAGAAAGAGGAGAGGAGAGGAGAGGAGAGGAGAGGAGAGGAGAGGAGAGGAGAGGAGAGGAGAGGAGAGGAGAGGGGAGGAGAGGAGAGGGGAGGGGAGGGGAGGGGAGGGGAGGGGAGGGGAGGGGAGGGGAGGGGAGGGGAGGGGAGGAGAGGGGAGAGAAGGGGAGAGAAGGGGAGAGAAGGGGAGAGAAGGGGAGAGAAGGGAAGGGAAGGGAAGGGAAGGGAAGGGAAGGGAAGGGAAGGGAAGGGAAGGGAAGGGAAGGGAAGGGAAGGGAAGGGAAGGGAAGGGAAGAGAAGAGAAGAGAAGAGAAGAGAAGAGAAGAGAAGAGAAGAGAAGAGAAGAGAAGAGAAGAGAAGAGAAGAGAAGAGAAGAGAAGAGAAGAGAAGAGAAGAGAAGAGAAGAGAAGAGAAGAGAAGAGAAGAGAAGAGAAGAGAAGAGAAGAGATTTCAGTTGGAAGGGATCTACAACGACCATCTGGTCCAACTGCCCAAGAAGAAGACGAGCCTGAACCCTCCCAGGACCAGCCAGACATGACATCTCTCCATCAGCGCCTCCCACCGGAGCCTGTGCCACTGTGCAGGACTCTTCCAGCTGGGATCTGGCAGACATCCCGTCCGGCCAAAGCCCTTCAGAGGCTCATGGCAAACGTGCCACTGTAGATATTGTCCTCCAACTACGGCCGGAGACCCTTGGGAAAGAGCTATTTACTGGGAAGAGCAAATGGAGGTGGGAGGATGCACAGACTGGGAATTAGAACAGCTATTGTGCAGAAGGACATACGTGTCTGCATACGCATCTCACCCGGACACGTGTGCAGAGCACATGGACACACACAGGGATCACAGAATCATGGAATGGTTTGGGTGGGAAGGGACATTTAAAGATCACCCAGTGCCACCTCCTGCCCCGGGCAGGGACACCTCCCACCAGCCCAGCTTGCTCCAAGCCCCGGCCAACCTGGCCTTGAACCCCTCCAGGGATGGGGCATCTCCCATCTCTCTGGGCAACCTGGGCCAGATTCATGGAATCACGGACTCACGGAATGGTTTGGCTTGGAAGGGACCTTTAAAGAGCATCCAGTCCAAGCCCTTGCCATGAGCAGGGACATCTCCAACTAGACCAGGTTGCCCCATCCAACCTGGCCATGAATATTCAGGTTCAGAGCTAACGGGAGGGACGTTCGGCAGCGCACAGGGAGCCCGGAGCTTCTCTGGTCCTGGGTGATGCCAAGGGGCACCAAACCAAGACAGTGCTGCCATGAGCTCCCCAGGGACGGAGGAAAGCAGGAGGATCTGCTGGGTGAAACACCGCTATTCGGGGTGATGGGGGTAGGAGTTCAGGCCAGTTTAGGCCAGATCTCAAGTCAAAACAGCCACATTTCCCTGCAAAATATTAAAATATGGCCCAGGGCAGAGCGAGGCGTACAAAACTGGGGTCTGACCTCGGTGGGCGCTCACCGAGGAGCGTCCCACCAGCGTCACAGCAAAGGCCCTTGCAGAACCTGCTCTGCTTTGGTCGGACCCTGCTCCTGGTCCTCCTCCATCCCTGTTCCCCCCACGCAGGCCGGGGAAGGTTCGTTAGATGGGTTGTTACCTGGCGGCCTCTCTGGAAACGGGATGGTGACGGGTTTTCCTTTCTTAATCCACCAGTTCCTGCGAATCGCTGCACCCCCATAACCGTCCCTGGGGGTTGTGACCCCCCTCACGCCGCTCGTTACAGCACTGACGGCCGGTTCATTAGCAATCAAGCCCCGATCTGTGCGTGCGACTGAATTAACACGACACGCAGCCTTTAACTGGTTCCCCCACTCGCTGCCCGACCGGGCACTGAGCGGTTCCAGGCGCAGGGGTCGGGGATGGAGGTGCTCGAGACGCAGGAGCCGGGATTTATTGCTTCTGAGAGGCAATTACGGCAGGATGAGGGAAAGAAAACCAGAACAGCCATTTTTTACGGCATTGTTTTACTTTTGATCTTCTTTCGACGTGTGGCTGGAGATGGTCCGGGGCAAGTGGCCCCGAGGTGGTCCTGCTGGAGCAGGGGGGTGGGAGGAGATGACCTTCAGAGGTCCCTGCCAATTCCACCTCGCTGTGAGTCTCTGTGTCACTTTATCCGTGTCCGTTCCCTGCTGGAGGGTGTTGGGGGGGAGGAATGAATGCCGTGTGGGCGCAGGGGGCAGCTCTGCTGGTGTCCCTTCCTTCTCCCAGCTCCCACCCCACGCTGCCCTACATGGGACAGAGCTGGGAACATCCCAAAGGCTTAAACGGGAATCAGGGAGCCTGGCTTTAAACCCTGGGTGTGTTAAAATCTTAGCTATCTGATGGCACCAAGCTGGGAGGGGTGGGGGTGACACCCCAGAAGGCCGTGCCACCACCTGGCCAGACCTGGGCAGGTGGAGAGTTGGGTGGAGAGGAACCCCATGGAGTTCAACACGGGCACGTGTAGGGTCCTGCCCCTGGGGAGGAACAACCCCCCGCACCAGGACAGGTTGGGGCTGACCTGCTGGAGAGCAGCTCTGCAGAGAGGGACCTGGGAGTCCTGGGGGGCAACAAGTTGTCCATGAGCCAGCCGTGTGCCCTGGTGGCCAAGAAGGCCAATGGCATCCTGGGGGGCATTCAGAAGAGCATGGCCAGCAGGTGGAGGGAGGTCATCCTCCCCCTCTGCTCTGCCCTGGGGAGGCCACAGCTGGGGCACTGGGTCCAGTTCTGGGCTCCCCAGTTCCAGAAGGACAGGGAACTGCTGGAGAGAGTCCAGCGGAGGCTGCGGAGATGCGGAGGGGCTGGAGCATCTCTGTGCTGAGGAAAGGCTGAGAGCCCTGGGGCTGTTCCGCCTGGAGAAGAGCAGACTGAGAGGGGATCTCATCAATGCTGAGCAAGAGCTAAAGGGCGGGGGGCAAGAGGATGGGGCCAGGCTCTTCTCAGTGGTGCCCGGGGACAGGACAAGGGGCAACGGGCACAAACTGGAGTGAAGAAAATAAGGAGAAGTTCATTTTGAGGGTGGCAGAGCCCTGGCACAGGCTGCCCGGAGAGGTGGGGAGTCTCCTGCTCTGGAGACATTCCAAACCCATCTCCAACCTGCTCTGGGTGACCCTGCTCTGGCAGAGGGTGGGACTGGATGGTCCCTGATGGTCCCTTCCCACCCCTACAATTCTGTGATCCCTGAACCACCCCCCTGCTAAAGCTGCCGCCACCCAGAAATAACTCTAACCCGTCTTCCCTAAAAGCTGTCAGGTGGAAAATGAACTCAGCCGCGCCAACAGCCTCTGCCCTTTGGATCCCAAACATTTCAGCCGGGCACCAAACCGAAGCTGCCGTCTGTCCCGTCCGCACTGGCACGACGTGAGAAGTGGGACACGGAAACCCAATTTTCGGAGTTTTATCCTTCTAAGAACTTACAGTGCGATTAATAACGGAGGCAAAAAAAAATGAATTACGTTCCCCACACAGGATGTCCAAACGAGAGCAGCATCCGGCGGGGAACGCGGGATGTGGTCAAACCCGTTTGGATTTTTACAGTTCAAATATTCTGGTGACACAGACGGGGACCTTCACGGGTTCATTTTAAGGCAGCAGAAGCCCTTTCCTGGTCCCGCACACGCTCAGACCCCACGTTTCTCTCCCACGGATGAATTTAACATGCTGCAGCAATGCCGGACCACGACCCCCACCAAGAACCAACCCCCCCTCCCCGTTACCGACAGCACCCCGAGGGCAAAACGCTGCGGGGAAGCGGCGTTACCTTTTTGACGTCCTTATGGATGTACTTGGCTGTCTGCTTGGCCAGCTCCGTTTTACCTGCGCCGGAGACGAGAAGAAAAGACTTGTGTTAAACCCGGCTTGTCCACACCCCCCGTAACCAAAACACGCATTTTTTTCCTGCAAAATCCCTGCTTGGGAAGAGGGATGCCTGGGATAACACCCCGCCAGGGTGCCGGGACGGGCAGCAGCAGGGGTTGGGCAGCGCGCTTCAGTTTTAATAGCTGATGGCTGTTAAATATTTAATAGCTGATTAAATACATGATGGGCAGAGAAATTGCTATTTTTGCTGTTATTGCTATTTTTTCTATTATTGCTATTCAATTGCTACTTAACAGCTGATGGAATACATGATGGGCAGAGAAACTGCTACTTTTTTCCCCCCAAAAAAGGTGGGGTTAGATCATTTTTTTTTTGCCACATTCACTCCCCATATTCTCAGTTTCGTGCGCAATGTCTTTTCCGCCCTAGATAGAGAATTTCAGGGAAGTGGGATATCCTTTCCTTCTTTTTTTTGAGATATATATATATTTATATACGGCGATTGTCATAAAATGCTTGGATTAGGACCCTGCAGCAACAGGGCAGATCCACACTGGCACGGGAGAACAGACACTCCGGCTCAGGGAAAGCTGGATCCTGTCCTTCATCCGGGGGAAAACCATCATTAAACAGGCAGGGCCAGGGAAAATCCCCGTCTCCGGCAAAGCTGGGACTTCCCCGCTGGGTTTAGTGGGTTTATCGGGTGCAGAATGTGGCTGGTTTGGGCTCCCCGGTTTTCTCAGGGATGCTCCGCGGGTGAACACCCATCCGAAGCCCGTCGGCTACCCAGATATCCACGTTATATTCAACCACGCTCGGGAAAAGAAACCCTCCAGCATGCCGGGGTAGGGAGCGGGCAGATGGACGTGCCAGAAATAAAAAAACCCCATGTCTTAAAAACCAAACCAGCTAAAAAAAGGACAGCCTTACTGGTGTATTCCACATGCCCCAGCTCCACGTCGTTGGGGGGGGGGGCGGATCCACAGGATCCTGTAACTCGATCGCCGCAAAACGGGAATTCAGGACTCCGCTGGGAAGCTGGCACCGAGCGGATTAAAACCTCTGCCAAAATTCAGCATTTGGCTTCAGCTGGAGCTTTGGTGACTTGGGATGTAAGACACAGGTATATGCGCGTGCACTTACACGTATCGTACGTACACACAGCTACGGAAACGGGGCTTCAAAGCGTTGAACTGTCCCGGGAACCTACTGAAATCTACTGAAGATATTTTCTTTTGCACCTCTTTGGGCTTTCAGATGGCTGTCACCTCGAGACCTCTACAAAACACCCACTTGCCACAATAAAAACTCGCCGCTGCTTTGCTTCCTCATTTCAAGAGTCATTTTTCGCAAAAGAATCCAAAAAAACCACACACACACACACCTCGCCATGGAAAAATACCCGGCGCTGGAGAGCGGAAGGTTTACGCTCCCCGGCCTTCAGACCTGCTGGAAGCAGCGCGGTGGAGTCCCCAAAACCCCTTTCTTACTGGTTTTATACAGCTTTATAGCAACTGGTTTAGAGGAATCCTGGAGCGTGTCCCGGTGCCTTAACCCCTCTGGCACCGCCACCTTCCCCGGGATTCCCGGGAGGAACAGGACAAGCACCGAGGTTGTTTCAAATGTCACGGCTCGGTTACTTTAAAGCTGGTGGGGTTTTTTGGTGGGTTTTTTTTTTTGGTCTTTTTTGGGTTTTTTTTTCCCCTGAGTAAAAGTCACTTTGCCCATTTCGTGATCAGCTGTCGCGTTGCATTTGATTGTGCTGGAGGACAAATATTCTCGGTGGCAATAAAATGCCGTCGTGACAAAGGAGCCCTGGCCCGCAGGAGGAGGACGAGCAGAGATATCTACTGTCCCCCGGCCCAGGAAGGTAGGCCTGCTCTCAAAATCCCACTTTTATTGCAAAAACTGCCCCTTTTTGGGGCGGGGAGGGCAGACGGTGCCTGGGATGATTCAGGGGACGTGGGCGGTGGGTGCCCTGAGGGACCGGGGACTGGGTGCCCGGTTGGAAGGATGACGGCAGTATCCTTCACCTGTGTTTCAGGTTCCTCGGGGGTCAGTACTGGGACCAGTGCTGTTTAACATCTTTGTCGCTGACATGGACAGTAAGATCGAGCGCACCCTCAGCGAGTTTGCTGACCACACCGAGCTGAGCGGTGCGGTCGACGCGCCGGAGGGAAGGGATGCCATCCAGAAGGACCTGGAAAGGCTGGAGAGGTGGGTCCGTGCCAACCTCGTGAAGTTCAACCAGGCCAAGTGCAAGGGCCTGCACCTGGGTCACGGCAATCCCAGGCACAAATCCAGGCTGGGCGGAGAATGGCTGGAGAGCAGCCCTGAGGAGAAGGACTTGGGGGTGCTGGTGGACGAGAAGCTCAACATGAGCTGGCACCGTGCACTGGCAGCCCAGAAACCCCCCACAGCCTGGGCTGCATCCCCAGCAGCGGGGGCAGCAGGGCGAGGGGGGGGGATTCTGCCCCTCTGCTCCGCTCAGGGGAGACCCCCCTGCAGTGCTGCCTCCAGCTCTGGGGCCTCAGCCCAGGAGAGACACGGAGCTGTTGGAGCGGGGCCAGAGGAGGCCCCGGAGATGCTGGGAGGGCTGGAGCCCCTCTGCTGGGAGGACAGGCTGAGAGAGTTGGGGGGGTTCAGCCTGGAGAAGAGAAGGCTCCGCGGAGACCTTGGAGCCCCTTCCAGTCCCTGAAGGGGCTCCAGGAAAGCTGGGGAGGGACTCTGGATGAGGGAGGGGAGCCATGGGACGAGGGGGAAGGGTTTTCCCCTGCCAGAGGGGAGATTGAGCTGAGATCTGGGGCAGAAATTCTTGGCTGGGAGGGTGGTGAGCCCCTGGCCCAGGTTGCCCAGAGAAGCTGTGGCTGCCCCATCCCTGGAGGGGTTCAAGGCCAGGTTGGCCGGGGCTTGGAGCAAGCTGGGCTGGTGGGAGGGGTCCCTGCCCAGGGCAGGGGGTGGCACTGGGTGGCCTTTAAGGTCCCTTCCCACCCAAACCATTCCGTGATTCTGTGAAGTACTGCGGGTGGGGGGGGTGTGGGTTGAGCAGCCCCCGCTCCATCCCACCTCTCCATCCCTCTCACCACAAACCCCGGCGTTACCTATTCCAGATGAGCCCAAGAAAAGAAAGACCAGCGGGTGCTCCTCGTCGTACCAGCCATTTTCCTTCCTCCGGATAGCTGCATTGAAAGACAGGGAAAACAAAAAAGGCGGGGGGCAAGGGGGGGGAAGGCATATAAATCAATGACACAAAAGCAAGTATAATTATCACTAAGTACACACTGTGTTTTACTGCTTTCTGCCCACTCAAAGTCCTCGCTGCCATTAGTGCTCTCTAATTTGATTAGCCAGGCAAGGCCCCAGAGACACCTAATCAGGTTAGCATGGATTTGGAGAGATGCCCGGAGCAGATTTCGGATAAAGTTTTCCAGGATGTGCACTCAGCGTTGCCAGGGAGACGGCGGGGAGTGGGGCACAGGGATGGAGGGAGGGAGGGAGGGAGGGAGGGATGGATGGATGGAGGCATGGAGGGAGGGACAGAATGATTGAGGGATGGATGGAGGGATGGATGGAGGGAAGGATGGAGGGATTCAGGGAAGGATGGATGGACAGAGGGATGGAGGGAGGGAGGGATGGATGGATGGATGGATGGATGGATGGATGGATGGAGGCAGGGAGGGACAGAAAGATTGAGGGATGGATGGAGGGATGGAGGGATGGATGGAAGGAAGGATGGAGGGATGCAGGGAAGGATGGATGGACAGAGGGATGGAGGGAGGGAGGGAGGGAGGGAGGGATGGATGGATGGATGGAGGCGTGGAGGGAGGGACGGAGGGATGGAAAGAGGGATGGAGGAAGGGACGGAAGGAGGGATGGAGGGAGGGAAGGATGTAGGGATGGAGTGAGGAAGGGATGGAGTGAGGAAGGGATGGAGGGAAGGATGTAGGGATGGAGTGAGGAAGGGATGGAGTGAGGAAGGGATGGAGGGACGGATGGAGGGAGGGAGGGATGGAAGGAGGGAGGGGTAGATGGAGGAGGGATGGATGGAGGAACAGAGGGAGGGATGGAGGGACTGAGGGATGGACAGAGGGCTGGAGGGCTGGAGGGAGGGATGGACAGAGGGATGGAGGATGGAGGGAGAGACAGAGAGAGGGACAGAGGGATGGAGGGAGGGATAGAGGGAGGAAGGGATGAGGGATGGGGGATTGCAAGAGGAGGATGCGAGAGGCACACCGCCTTGCCAGCTCGCGAGTGCAACCTTTCTGCCAAAAAGCAGGTTTTAGGAGTTTTCTGCGTTATTTCTCACAGGTGAATGGAAAGGGGGAGGCGACTTGAAGGCCACAAAAGCTCTGAACTGGTGCAAGTCCAGCTCTGTACTGGTGAGGGGTCTGGAGCACAAGCCTTGTGAGGGGCGGCTGAGGGAGCTGGGGGTGTTCAGCCTGGAGAAAAGGAGGCTGAGGGGAGACCTTCTCGCTCTCTGCAACTCCCTGAAAGGAGGGGGTAGCCAGGGAGGGTCGGTCTCTTCTGCCAAGGAACAGGCCATGGGACAAGAGGAAACGGCCTCAAATTGCACCAGGGCAGGTTTAGGATCAATATGAGGAAAAGCGTCTTCCCCGAAAGGGTTGTCAAGCATTGGAAGAGGCTGCCCAGGGCAGTGGTGGAGTCGCCATCCCTGGAGGGATTTAAAAGCCGGGCAGACGTGGTGCTGAGGGACATGGGGCGCAACTTGAGGCTGTTTCCTCTTGTCCCATTGCCTGTCCCTGGAGGTGTCCAAGGCCAGGTTGAACGGGGCTTGGAGCAACCTGGGCTGGTAGGAGGTGTCTCTGGGTGGCACTGGGTGGTCTTTAAGGTCCCTTCCAACCCCAATCATTTCTCCACAGCAAAGTGAGGTGGTGCAAGGCTGCAGAGAGCTCCCCACATCTCCGTTCCTTCCCCTACCACCGCCAAACACGGAATTTCCAGCTCCTTGTTCAGTGACGCTCACACCTCAGTCTTCCTGGTTTATCTGCAGTATTTAAACATGGCCTGCGTTATAGCTCTTAAAAAGTGTTATTCTTCCCACATGGATTGGTGCGCGTGGTAAAGGGTTTTGCCATGTTTTGTAAGAATGGACAGGAATTGAAACCGCGCGGTGCTGGAGATGAGGGGGAGGCTCCAGCGAACCAGGGACCTGCCAACGTCCTCTTCCAACGGCGTGGGGCAGCTGCCAGACGTCAGCGAGACCGAAGATGTGGTGCGTTACGTTCGAAATAGGGCACAAAATGGCCAAGATGCCCAAGAACCCTAACCTACGCTATTTTTACAGTAGAAGAAGGGACCTGGATGAGCTGGAGAGGTGGGCCTGAGCAAACCTTATGGAGCTCAACAAGGCCAAGTGCAAGGTTCTACCCTTGGGTCGGGACAACCGCCGTTATCAATGCAGGCTGGGGGATGAGGTGATACGGAGCAGCCCTGCGGAAAAGGACTTGGGGGTCCTGGTGGATGAAAAGTTGGACGCGAATGAACAATGTGTGCCCACAGCCCAGAAGGCCAACCGCATCCTGGCTGCATCAAAAGAAGCGTGGCCAGCAGATCCAGAGAGGGGATCCTGCCCCTCTGCTCTGCTCTCGTGAGACCCCACCTGGAGTCCTGCGTCCAGCTCTGGAGTCCTCAGCCCAGGAGAGACACGGAGCTGTTGGAGCGGGGCCAGAGGAGGCCCCGGAGATGCTGGGAGGGCTGGAGCCCCTCTGCTGGGAGGACGGGCTGAGAGAGTTGGGGGGGTTCAGCCTGGAGAAGAGAAGGCTCTGCGGAGACCTTGGAGCCCCTTCCAGTCCCTCAAGGGGCTCCAGGAAAGGTGGGGAGGGACTCTGGATGAGGGAGGGGAGCCATGGGATGAGGGGGAAGGGTTTTAAAGTAAAGCAGGGCAGGTTTAGATCAGACATTAGGAAGAAGTTCTTTCCAACGAGGGTGGTGAGACACTGGCACAGGTTGCCCAGAGAGGGGGTGGAGGCCCCATCCCTGGAGACATTCCAGGCCAGGCTGGATGAGGCTCTGAGCAACCTGGTCTAGTTGAAGATGTCCCTGCTCACTGCAGGGGGGTGGGACTAGATGGCCTTTAAAGGTCCCTTCCAACCCAACACATTCTACGATTCTCCGATTCTAAGAACCAAATTGCGGCATTGGAGGCAGCACGAGGAATGGAGAGGAATCACTCAGAGACCCGCAGCTCGTCTGCGCTTCTCAAATAAAGCCCTTTATGCGCCGCTGCGCAAGTAGAACCACAAAGCTCCGCGTTCGCTGCTTTTCAGTAGCTGTCCACAGCAAAGACAGGAATAAAACAGCGTCTCCTCTCTTTTTTCTGCCTCCCATCCCCAAAAGGCAGCCTGGGACCGGCCTCTGTCCCCATCCCTCAGCTCGCAGACGCCCCTGTCTCCAACTGGGGAGACTGCGGATTTGTTTTCTCCCCAGAGCTGGCAGGAGGGAGTAATAGTAACCGGTAGAATTGGGGAATTCTGAAATTCAACCTCAAAAAGAAAGCCAGTCCACCAAACCCCTCCGCTTGGTGGGGAAAATAAAAAGACCCCTAAGAAAAGGCACCCTAGCTGGGCCACGTGAAGAGGCCTTCCCGCAGGAAGAGCAAACCGAGATGGGAAATACTTAATAAATATTTCCATTTTGCGTGTAAAAAGAAGCTGGACACCGTAGGCTACAGACTGGGGGGGGAAACACCGCCCCTGCCCGCGGGAGACGCGGTGGGAAGTTGTTGAGATGTCCCCGCAGCCGGATGGTGCGGAGTCGCACCGAGGAGTTGAGGTAAAACAGTCGTTTTCAGTAATGTTGAGGAATTTGCCTTTTTAGCTCGGCTTCTTCGCACGGGAATTGGCCACGAAACTCTGGGAGCTGCTCCCGTTGGAGAAGACCTGCAGGCGGCCGGTGGCTGTACTGGGGAGACTGGGACAGGGTGGAATCTGGCGAGGATGAGGAAAACAAGTGCAAAAACTCAAGCCAGCCTGAAAACCACAAGAGGAAAATCAATCTGCCGAGGAGATTAACGAGGTTAACGAAGAGAGGTTTGAGGGTCGGCTTGACCACAGTCATCGAGCATCTCAAGAACGCACACAACTCGCTCATCCAGCGGACGAAACGAACGTGCTCCGGATGAATTCAAGCTAGAAATAAGGCAGAATGTTTCTTTAATAATGAGGGTGATCAACCGTTGCAGCCGCTAACGAAGAGGAGCGCAATTGAATCCCTAAGCCCTGCAGGGAAAGACCGGGGTCTTCCTCAAAGGTGGTGGCGGCTCCGACAGGGGATGAAGGCTTGCGTCGCTGCGCTACGCAGGGGGTCAGCCCAAACAGCCAAAAAAGCCCAATTTAGCCTTAAAATCCAGGGGCATTTTACTCAACAAAAGGGGACGGGGAAGTTAGTGGGGACTCGAGCCCCAGCGCAGCGAGGGTGCACCAGTTTCTGTCTGGACGCCATCGAGATGCATTACCCAGTGCCGTAGCCACGCTAATAAGTCCTGACTCTCGTCAAGGCTTAATTAGCCGGGGCATAGAGCCAGGCTGCGGGCCTGGCCCTGTCTCGCCCTGCCCGCTGTCTCCTCTCGGGCTCTGGGCAGATGTCCCAGCCCATCTCCGAGGGCATCCCGTCCCCGATGCCGCCCTTTTACCGCAGCAAAAACTGAGGTCAAAGAGCCGGGCTGGCTATATTTTATAAAAACGGACGGGGAATAACACGACCGCCGACAATTTCTGCAGCTCTCTGGGCTAAGATAATAAAGGTAATCAGCTTTTGCTTCGGGGCACGGAGTGACCACTCACCGGGGTCAGCGCGTTCGATGGTCCAGAGGCTGCGAGGTTAAGCGCGGTCTTTTTTCACTCCCCTCTGCAGGGGGATACCCGACTTTATGGGTAACCGCTCGTCTCGCTCATAGCGACGCCGGGGATATAAACCACCCCGTAAAAAACTACCATAAAGTGACGGAGTGGGAGATCCCAGCTGGAAGGTGTTGATGGTCATTAGTTAGGTCGGCGGAGTGATGAAGGGCAAAACCTTTTCTACAAGCAGCCTTAAAATAATGCGATATTCTAGCACGCAGCCTGGCCTCGGCGCTCCTGAAGGTTTGGAAAACCTAAAAAATTCTGGTTGTCACCAGAGAGGGGCCACCAAAACCCCAGGTTCTTGTGGCCACGGCCACAGGAAGCTCTTCTAGGTTGGCCATGGCACAGTCTGGCTTCATCAAGAGGAACACAGATGCCATCCTGGGACAGGGCAGGACAACAGGGCCGGTCCGAAGGATGGAAAACTCAACCAGGAGCACACCAACCTTGGGGTTTGCATCCACCAAAAAGTTGCCGGCCACACCGACCGCTCTCCGTCCATAAGCCGCACATGAAATGGGTGCTCGTGCCTCTTGGAGAGCTCTTCCTCTTCCTCCCGTAGCTGCGGGGATGGCAGAAATAAAGAAATAAAAGGAGGTAGGTCACGCCGCTTTGCTGAAATTTCATTAAGACGTTGAGAGCCAGCGTCCAAGCGAAGAGGCCGGTGATGACGCCTGGGCCTTCTTCTTCGGAGCCATTTCCCGCGTCGCTGCAGTTGCTCTCACTTTATTTTGTCCATCTGTAACGGCGTAACGGTGGCGCGGTGTCTCCGAGAGGCCCTTCAGCTCGCTATTGAACTGATAAATTCACTGTATTACTTTACACAAATCAATACCCGAGCAGTTATCAGGGGTTGATGTGACCGAAATTGGTTTCAGCCAATTTGTGAGCGTAATAAATGTCCATTTATCAAATCAATTCATTCGGCGGCGCTCCTCAGACCGCCCGGGCTCAGGGTACCGCGGGGTGACGTCCCCAGGTCCGTGGCATCGCTCTCCCCTGTCCCAGCTCCTCCGCACCCCAAAGAACTCCTCATCCACCCCACTGCCGGGGATGAGGAAGAGGATGAACCTCAAGCCAGACCAAAGCTCTCCCCTTGCGAAGCCTGACCCGACGTGCAGGCAACACCGCTGAAATACGCAACTTGGAAAGGATCCTAAATTGCCCAAAATAAACCCGATTCCCTTCGGACCTGGCCAGGATGACGTTCCTGCTCAGCCATCTTCCTTCCGCTTTGGAATGCCAACTGATTGCAACGTTATAACTGCTCAGCGTGCCCAAAATTTGTAACTTTATGATTAAAAAGTACATCTTCTGCACTACCCTTTACTCCAAGTCTCTGCATTAAAAAATAAACAAGGAAGGAGGATGGGTTTTCGTTCCTCCCTCCTTACTCCACTTCAGGAAGAGCCGTAACAGGTTACTTCGCTCCAAAAGGTTTGGAAAACCAGCGGTGGGAAGTGGAGTTTGTGACCCCCCCCCCGCCATCTCTCCGTGACCACTGCCCGGCAAACACCGTGTCTCTACACAGAAGTATTTTTTCCATGGCATAATGTCTAGGGTATGAGATCATAAACAACAACAACAAGATATTTCTTTTCAAAAAAGGCCCTCCTTTGGTTTATAACCCGAGACACGAGAAGGTTTCCGTCGATCCCCACGATGGATGCCCTGCTTCGCCTGGTGCCTCCGCATCCTCCGGTGAAAAGGCAGATGAGACCGAACCAAACTGGGCGCAGGATGGTTTCCGAGAGTTGTCCGCAAACACCACCCCGAGCCTTTTACCTGCCCCTTCTCATCAACCGGCCGCGGCATCCCGGCTGCCAGCGGAGCGATGACCTGCCTGTTTCTTCCCCGACATGCTACGAGACGGAATATTTCATTGGGATTTTGTTAAAACGAAGCCAACACCCGCAGAGGGGGAACATCGCCGCCTCCCGGCGTCGCCGCCCCGGCGCTGGGAGCAACCCTGCGCTCTCGGAGATGCCCTGGTTAATTGGTTAATTACCACCGACCTTTTACCAGCCCTGCCACCGGCCGTCCTGCTCCGGGTGGCAGGACGGAGAGGAGCTGGGCTCAGATTTAAAGGGCAGAGGAGGGTTTCCTCCCTCTGCGGCAGAGGTGTCAGGCTGCGGCAAGCTCCATGCGAGCATCCCGATCCCTCCCCACCACCCCACAGCAAACCCCAGAGCCCACGTTCCCTTCGCATCCTGGGCTGAGCCCCTCTGGAGACCGTTTGGATCAGGCACCGAGTGACGGGTGAAATCGGATTATTCAATTAAGGCAGCGGTTATAAATGAACCGTATCGGGCAGGCTCGGTAAATCTCGGGACGTGGCGGGCGGCAAAGTCTCCGAGCCAACACACCGCATCGGGGAGCGCGGGACGGGAGGCCCGGGGAGGAGGCGGAGCGGCAGGCGAAACCAGCCGGGAATAAAATAAACAACAAAAAAATAGAGGGGGAAGTGCTTGAAAAGAACAAGTCCCGTCTCTAGATCCCCCTTTCCTGAAAGAAAACAAGCGAAATGGGGCAGAAGGGGAGGTGGGGGGGGGTGGGGTGGGGAGGAGGCCACGGAGACTCTCCTCCTCCTCGTGGCCTGATATCCCGAGGCTGCGGGGGGATCAAGCACATTCCCTATAATTCAATAAGAGAAGCCTCCATAAAGGCAGCCGCTTTAATGTGCAGAAACACCACCTGTGTCAGAACCAGGCACTGCCCATTAATCACAGCTTCCCAATTAGCCGCTGCCCCCAGGCAGAGCCGCTCTGGGAAGGCAGAGGGTGGCTGCGCCGGGCAGAGCCGGCTCCTTCCAAGGCTCCCACTTCTCCCCTTTGTTACCCGCATTGACGCGGGGGTGTATTTACGGGCTTTCTCGCAGACCTCAGCCCCGTCTTCCCTCTCTATCCCATTTCCAGGCATTAACTGGGATGCACGGAAGGGTTCGAGGAGTTATTAACAGCATCCGGAAGCTTTTGGGCTTTGGGCTGGCAAATCGAACCCAGCCCGGCTTCGCGATTTCCTTACAGCACGAAATAAAGCGAATTTTGGGAGGCCGCCCACCCAGGAAAACCACCCGGCACGAATAACTTCTCTTTTCCCTGCAAAGCTCCATCGCCCAGGATGGAGGGAGCCGGGCTGCGGGGGGGGTCAGCGGGTGGCTCGGAGCCGGGGAGGGGAGGGACGCGGGGTGCCGGCTCTTTGCCGGGCTCTGCGGGGATGCTGCCGCCCAAACCCTGGTGGTAGGAGCAAAACAAGGTTTGCGGGGAGAGATAACAGCAATTCCCAGGGTATCCGACAGCCAGGCATCACCCCCCTCCGCTCCACAGATGCCCAACGCCCTTTCCTCCTAATTGCTGAACCTAACGAAGTTACGCCGGGGAGCAACCGCCTGGGCTCATCCGAAACCCGGCGTTTCTGTTTTTGGCTCCCGCGTCTAAAAGCCGGTCTGTTTTTTTCCCCCCGGCTCCGTCCCCGGCTCTGACGAAAACCAGTACCTTTTCCGCCACTTGTACGCTTCCACCACAGCCACAAGAGGCCAGGCTCCTCATTTATTCCCCGGGCTTATTTAATTTTTTTTTTTTTTTTTAATTTTTAAACAGCGAAAGCTCAGGATTTGAAGCGCAGGGGAGGAAAAAAAAAAAAAAAAGCCGCCTCCAGAAAAAGGCAGCAGAACCCTCCTTTGAGCAAGACCCAGACGAGGAAACGCCACCTAACGAACTACCCCGGGGCTCGCGCTAATTCCAATGGGCTCCCAGGCACAAGCCACCACGGGTTTTACCAAATCTGTAGCGCTGACACGGCTTTTCGACCCAAAACCAAGGGAAGCAGCGAAGGCAGCGTGCTTTAAAGCGCAGGTTCTTACGGCGGTGCCTCCCGCGCCATTCCCCGCTCGCAGCGGATCCAGCAGATCCCGGTGTCCGTAAGGGCTCACGGATACAGCAAGGAACGTCACGGGGACGCGCCGCTGCAGAAGGGTTTGCTTTAACGTTATGGGCAGTATTTAGCGGCAACACCTCCAGAAAGGTGGGGATGGAAAGAGCTCAGGAGGCAAAGAGCCCTTCCGTGAGCCATCATCCATCCCACCTTCCCTAAAGCCTGGCTTCCTTACCACCAAACGCAGCCCGAGAACTCGGGATCGCAGATTTCAGATGAATAAAAGGGTTTATTTCTTCACGAGCTGCGCAACTCCCTGCCAAAGGACGCCGCAGAGAACACACTTTACAGCAGGTCCACGGGAAACTCCGACAAATTCATGGGAGAAGAATCTCCTGAAGGCGGCGGCACACAAAGACGGCCCTTCTGGATGAGGGTTCTCCTGGTTGGCAAACTGTTGGGACTTTAGGAGAGCGGAGCAGGGAAATCTCACTCTGTATTTGTCCTGCTAAAGCTTCTGGTGCCGGTGACAGGACGGTGGCCTGTCGTCTGCTGTGGCACAGGTGGCCAGGAAAGCGGGGCTGAAGCACGCGCCTGGGTTTTCTGGGGAATAAAGCCCTAAATCTGTAAGGGATACGGAAGAATTCCCCAAAGCAGCCCGTGTGTGAGGGGCTTCTGTAGGTCAAGCTGTACAAAATGGCTCGTGAGTTGTTAACGAGCGACGTTCTTAAGACAAATTGCCGTGTAAGTGTCACGGCGGTCAGCCCCGGTGTTCAGCTGGGAACTGCGTGTGCGCTCCGAGGTGTGAGGTGGGCAACGGGCACAAACTGGAACACAGGAAATTCCACCTCAACAGGAGGAAAAACTCTTTCATTTTGAGGGTGGCAGAGCCCTGGCACAGGCTGCCCAGAGCTGCGTGGAGTCTCCTGCTCCAGAGATATTAAAAATCCATCTCCAACCTGCTCTGGGTGACCCTGCTCCGGCAGGGGCTTGGACTGGATGGTCTCCAGAGGTCCCTGCTAACCCTTACTAATCTGGGATTTTGGGATTCTGGGATCTCAGTGACCAGCTTAGACCTTGGAGCCACCAGGTTTGGCCCAGGGTGAAACCATCCCCAACGGAAGGGCTCGCAGGGACCTTGCACCTACGATGAAAGCACCCGAATGTGCTGCTGTGCCGGGAACAGCCCCCCCTGGGTGATGAGTGTCCTCTCTCAGAGCCGAGAAAGACCTGCCGGACCCCACCGTGAGACCCCCCCCCCAACCTCGGTGACCTGCTCGGAGCCAGGATTGGGGGGTCCTACCTGCTCCCACCGTGGCTATGGCGCTCTCCTGACCGATGATGTGCTCCTTTAGACGCTGTTCCAGGGGAAACCTCCGGCGTTCTTCCACCTCCCTCCGGCGCTGCTCCTCCTGGAACTGTGGGAGGGAAGAAAAGGGTGGGATCAGAGGCTTTTCGGGGTGACAACAGGAGTAATAGGAATGCAGTTTCCCCCCTCCAAGAACTGCAAAGCCCTGCATGGGTATCTGTCTGCTCCCTGGCACTGGGAAGGACGTGGGTCCCATTTTTCCCCCGAGGAGATTTATTTCGGAAGGCACGGCAGGGCTGGGCTGCCGAGGCTGAAGAAACCCCCACTTCTCCCAGGGCTCACAGTAACTTGCCCCACGTGTGGTCCCAGCCTGCCCCATCCAGGACACGCTCCATGGAAGCCCCAGGAGATGCCTGGAGTAGCCCATGGAACTGCTGGAGCAGGGCCAGAGGGGGCCCTGGAGATGCTGGGAGGGCTGGAGCCCCTCTGCTGGGAGGACGGGCTGAGAGAGTTGGGGGGGTTCAGCCTGGAGAAGAGAAGGCTCCAGGGAGACCTTGGAGCCCCTTCCAGTCCCTCAAGGGGCTCCAGGAAAGCTGAGGAGGGACTAAAATATCCATCCTAAACCTCCCCTGGTGCAACTTGAGGCTGTTTCCTCTTGTCCCATGGCCTGTTCCTTGGGAGAAGAGACCGACCCCCCCTGGCTACCCCCTTCTTTCAGGGAGTTGCAGAGAGCGAGAAGGTCTCCCCTCAGCCTCCTTTTCTCCAGGCTGAACGGGGGCTGGATTTGTCCTCTTTCCAGATGAGCAGGGGCTGGATTTGTCCTCTTTCCTCTGGAAGTTCACTGCACCATAAGACCCGCTCCCATTTTGCCTGTATCCTGCCCCCGAGCATCTCGGGATGTGCGTGTGTCGGGTGTCTGTGAACGGCTCTGTGCGCTCTCAGCCTTCAGCTCCAGAAAACGGTCTGGGTGGAAGCAGGGTGTGAGTCTCTGGCTCTCAAAGGTCCTGCCTCCTCCTGAGCTGGAGGTGGAAGAAAGCAAATATCCTGAAGTAAAGAGCTTTTTCCAGTGCGGTCCTGCGTGCTGCCGTGGGTCCGCCTGCAGAGGGATGGGGTCTGTCTGCCCCAGCGTGCACAGCGGGAGACGGTGATGCTCCTCCATCCCCGCGGGAGGTTGGTGGAGTCTTTGAATTGGAGATGTGTGAAGAGTGGGAGAACAAATATAGGTAGAATAGGCAAGGCCTTATTTTTCAAAATCACAGAATCACAGGCTGGTTTGGGTGGGAAGGGACCTTAAAGATCACCTCATTGCCACCCCCTGCCCTGGGCAGGGACACCTCCCACCAGCCCAGCTTGCTCCAAGCCCCGGCCAACCTGGCCTTGAACCCCTCCAGGGATGGGGCAGCCACAGCTTCTCCAGGCAACCTGGGCCAGGGGCTCACCACCCTCCCAGCCAAGAATTTCTGCCCCAGATCTCAGCTCAATCTCCCCTCTGGCAGGGGAAAACCCTTCCCCCTCCTCCCATGGCTCCCCTCCCTGAGCCAGAGTCCCTCCCCAGCTTTCCTGGAGCCCCTTGAGGGACTGGAAGGTCACTATAAGGTGTCCACGGCCTTGGCTAAGGACAGCACATAAAGCAAAGAGAGTTTGCAGAGTGAGCAATTTAACGCACGTAACAGGTCCCCGTTATTTAAACCACCTTCCTGAAGGGGAAACTCCTTTAACAAAACGAGAAGCTGCAGCAGGATCCTACTGCCGGAGTCGGATCAGATAAACCCCCCCCCGTCCAGGCTGGCGGTGTTCCCTGGGCTAGCACTGACTCCGACAGAAGTTAAAAATAAATAAATAGCAAAAAATCCAATTTTGGCTGGTGCCATCAGTCTCGCGTGTAACGGAGAGATGCCACCAGCTCTGACGCCTCATATGGAGCAATAACTTCCCGGCGGATCCCAGGGGGACAGAGGCTGGTGTGTCCGCAGGCATCGCCCCCGGGCTGCGCGTACACCCCCAAGCTGAAAGCGCCGCTCCCGCCATAGATCTGTGTCTTCCACTATATCTCAACGAATCCGTCCTCCCTCCCGCCTCGTCTGCCTTTCTCCAGGCGCAGAGAAGGCGATCGGTGCTGTCGGGATATCCAACGATTGGCGTGGGGCTACGGGGAGGTGGGGAGACAGAATCACGGAATCATGGAATTATCCAGGTTGGAAGGGAGCTTTCAGACCATCGAGTCCAACCATCAACCCAACACTGACAAACCCACCACTAACCCACGTCTCTAAGCACTAAATGATGAGATGAAGAGCAGAAGGGGACACCCCTCTTCTGCAGCACCTTCTTCTCCCTCCCTTCAAACCCCAACATTGTAGAAATCCCTGGGTAGGAGGAACGTCCCTTTCATGGGGAAAAAGCACCAGTATGGGGAAAAAGCACCAGTCACGGTACTTCTTCCGAGCTGTCCCACTATGGCTTTCTGCTCGGGATGTTCTGGACAGACCTGCCCTCCCAGGGGCCACCTCCTCGGCAGAGCTGTGGGGCCACCGGGGACCTTGCAGCCGCGTCACGCTGGAGCATCCTGAGCAGCCAAAACAACCCACACTGAGCAAAAAACATCAAAAAGAGAAAAACCCAGTGAGAAAAACGTATTGTAGATCAATCTGGGATGAAACCTGCAACAAAGAGCCTCACTAATCTTGGATTTTACACGAGACACAAGCTTCCACTCCTTTTTCTTCCACGCATCCCCAGCAGCGGGGGCAGCAGGGCGAGGGGGGGATTCTGCCCCTCTGCTCCGCTCGTGGGAGACCCCCCTGCAGTGCTGCCTCCAGCTCTGGGGCCTCAGCACAGGAGAGACACGGAGCTGTTGGAGCGGGGCCAGAGGAGGCCCCGGAGATGCTGGGAGGGCTGGAGCCCCTCTGCTGGGAGGACGGGCTGAGAGAGCTGGGGGGGTTCAGCCTGGAGAAGAGAAGGCTCCGTGGAGACCTTGGAGCCCCTTCCAGTCCCTCAAGGGGCTCCAGGAAAGCTGGGGAGGGACTCTGGATGAGGGAGGGGAGCCATGGGACGAGGGGGAAGGGTTTTCCCCTGCCAGAGGGGAGACTGAGCTGAGATCTGGGGCAGAAATTCTTGGCTGGGAGGGCGCTGAGCCCCTGGCCCAGGGTGCCCAGAGAAGCTGTGGCTGCCCCATCCCTGGAGGGGTTCAAGGCCAGGTTGGCCGGGGCTTGGAGCAAGCTGGGCTGGTGGGAGGTGTCCCTGCCCGGGGCAGGGGGTGGCAGTGAGGTGATCTTTAAGGTCCCTTCCCACCCAAACCATTCCGTGATTCCATTATTCCCCCCCCATTCCTCCTCCACAGGCATCCAGCTTCTTCCACGTCCTCCCTGCTATCCCAATTCCAGGCCCAGCTGGAGCAGCACATCTGACCTGGGTTTCGCTCCTGCCAGACATTTCTGCAGGACATTTCGGCCCCGTTTGCATTTGGCCATCGCTGGCATTGAGGAATCCAGCAGCCGGAGGGAGCAACACTCCGCTCTTGCGTTGGTGACCCAACTTCTGTGCTCACCTCGGCTAAGAGGGACTCGGACATGATGCCAAAAGCAGGAGAGATGCTTCATTTTTGATAAGACATAACTGCAGAACATGTCCGGGACGTACTTAAGCTACAACAGATAGCCTTTGGAGATCTGGAGAGGGGCTTTTCTGAGGGAAGGGCAGACACCGTGGGTTTACAGAACGCATAAAACCAGCTTTCACCGCAGGGCGGCTCTGCCCAGACTCTACGTACAGGGTTGCATGAGGCTTCACGAGCAGACGCTTCGCAAACAACCAAAAGAGACATTTTTCTCCTAAAATATGCCTAAACCAACAACCCGAGGATGGGCTGGATGGAAAAAGCAGAGCGGGCTTGAGCCACAGCTGGAGGTTTGTTTTCTTTAGAGGGTCCATCAAAGGCGATTCAAGACGACGAAGGGGCTGCGGGCTCCAGATCAGGAGGTCCCCGCACCGCTGCTTGCCGGAAGGGAGCCTGGGGAAAGGGTAACCGTGTCCTCGTCCCGGCTGAAACGCTCCTTAAAAACCCTTTGGCAGCCGCCGAGGGAGCCAGGAGAGACCAGTGGATGGATCTGACTGGTCCCAGTACACTGGGGAAGAGGAGATGAATGGCAAAGGCTGACGTGGCGGAGCTGAGACCAGTCCTGGGGCTGCTCTCCTCCCAGTGACACACCAAAGACACTGGTTTCGAGGGCTGCTCCCCTCCTTTTAGCCCCAGATACACCACGGCGTATCCGCATTTCATCAGAATGTTCAGCAACGGGAACCAGCTCGAGAGCCCTGAACACCAGGCGAGCGCGGTTCAGCACAGGGAAAGCACGCACAGAATTATTATTATTGGTTTTGGTTTTTTTTTTTTTTTTTAAAAGCAGAAAGGAAATCAAAATAAATTAAAAATACATATGAAAACTCCTTGTTATTCTGTCACAAGGATATGTAAATAAAATCTATGGGATGTGCCCACCCAGTAATAGCTCTGCCAATTCATTCTCCGGCAGTGATTAAAATGAGCAATAAATTCTCAAAGACTCTCGGTGGGATGCGGATACTGGGGTGGATGCAACCCCGGGAGCACCGGATCCCCCCCGGCGCAATATTCATCACGAGCTGGCTCGACTGCCTTACGTTTTATATACAAGTACAATCATTTTCATCAGGAACATCTCTACAGATATATATTCCCCTTCTCTCCTCCATCCATTAGTTAAGCATAAAAACCAAGGCAGCTCTTCGTAGGGGCAGGTTTCCTTGCCAATGCTGGGCTCCAGGGACCATTTACCTCCTTCTCCTAAAGCTTTCAAGTATTTTATTCTCAACTTTTCTTCCTTAAAACTTCCTTGCAGAGCTGTCTGAGCAACCAAGCAGTGTTTCTGGCTAACAGGAGAAGCCACGGGTGATAACAAGAGAAGCCATGGGCGATGCAGAGTGTCACACTCTGCTTTTCCATTGCCGTGATGGAGCCCGGAGAGCCCAGGAGGAAAGATGACTGTCCACCTGCTTAGTACAGAGGTTGGGCACTGGGGAATGTGGTCCTGGAAACCCTGCTCCAGCATGGATTTGCCTGGGTGAGCGCAGCCGGTACAGCAGCTTGAGTAGAGAGACTCAACGAGAGAGTTGGGTGGAGAGGAACCCCATGGAGTTCAACACGGGCAAGTGTAGGGTCCTGCCCCTGGGGAGGAACAACCCCCCGCACCAGGACAGGTTGGGGCTGACCTGCTGGAGAGCAGCTCTGCAGAGAGGGACCTGGGAGTCCTGGGGGGCAACAGGATGGCCACGAGCCAGCCATGTGCCCTTGTGGCCAAGAAGGCCAATGGTCTCCTGGGGGGCATCAGGAAGAGTGTGGCCAGCAGGTGGAGGGAGGTCATCCTCCCCCTCTGCTCTGCCCTGGGGAGGCCACAGCTGGAGCACTGGGTCCAGTTCTGGGCTCCCCAGTTCCAGAAGGACAGGGAACTGCTGGAGAGAGTCCAGTGGAGGCTGCGGGGATGCGGAGGGGCTGGAACATCTCTGTGCTGAGGAAAGGCCGAGAGCCCTGGGGCCGTTCCGCCTGGAGAAGAGCAGACTGAGAGGGGATCTCATCAATGCTCAGCAAGAGCTAAAGGGCGGGGGGCAAGAGGATGGGGCCAGACTCTTCTCAGTGGTGCCCGGGGACAGGACAAGGGGCAACGGGCACAAACCAGAGTGAAGAAAATAAGGAGAAGTTCATTTTGAGGGTGGCAGAGCCCTGGCACAGGCTGCCCAGAGAGGTGGGGAGTCTCCTGCTCTGGGGATATCCCAAACCCGTCTCCAACCTGCTCTGGGTGACCCTGCTCTGGCAGAGGGTGGGACTGGATGGTCTCCAGAGGTCCCTTCCCACCCCTGCTGGTCTGTGACTGCCTGGCAGGTTTAATTCACATCTACTAAGTGCAGTAATTGACACATTTTTAATTACCTTCATCCTCCACTTGCGAGCAAGTCCTTAACCTCAGGTTTCCAGCGTGTAAGTTCAAATTCCAAAGACCAAACTCCGAGGTGCCCAATGCCAGAGGGCAAGTCTGCAACCAAGAGCAAACCTGGCCTCCCCGTGCCTCAGTTTCTCCTTTTGCAGTCTTCTTACCGACCGATAATTCGTTGCTCCTACTCAAATAAGGCCTCATATCCGGGGGTTTTAAACCCTCGACATCGGGCTGCAGATCCCTCGCTGTCCAATAACCTGCTACTCCTGGGGTTTTTCTCGGAATCACTAGGGGAAATATGGTTCTATTCCCTCTTTAAAATACCTTACAACAGCGACCGACGAAGGGGACAGCGAGGCTGAAGGGATGCGACGGGCTATTTCACAACCAGGCAGCAGAAATCCCCGCCTTTTGCCTCAGAGTGGCGTGGGATCCGTGTGAACGCCCGGATCCTAGGCCTACAACCGGCCTCTGGATTCCCAGACCTGGTTCTTTTACCAGGATTTTCGGAAAATATACAGTAAAAACGGCAATCCTGGCGTGAAAGTATTTTTGCCAAGGGGTTACAGCCCAGTAATGCTGGTGCTGAGCAGCCGTGGAAGTTAACATGTGGAGGAGGAGGAGGGCACACAGCTGCGGCCACAACTAAAAAGTGGGTTTTCTTCCCCTTTTTGCCTCATGGCGTTGATTCCTTAGTGACCTCGGAAGAAGCGTGGAGGTGGAGGTGCACGACGGCCCTCCTCCAGGCCTTTTTTCAAACTGCTCCGGCTTTGGGGAAGGAACCAGAAAGTCCCAGGCTCACCTTGGTCTCCGCCGCTCGCAGAAGGCTCAGGACCTCTCCTTCTCGGGCGTAATCCAGGGGCGTGTGGCCCATCTCATTCTTCTGCAGGGGGTTGGCACCTGATGGCGGGGAGAAAGAACCAAGGTCAGGGGATGGGAGTTTGAATCTTGGGGCAGAAGGAGGAGGACGCACAGCTCGTGCCTCCCGTCCTAGCCGGCGTTCCCCTCCTAACCTTTGCTCCAAGGAGGACCTGGAGGAGAAAGGGACAATGTACAACCAGCGGGGACAGGCATGGGGGCGGCCGGGGAGGAAGAAAAGAAATTGTCACCGCTAACGATCGGCTTGACAGGGAAGAGCTGCTGGGGGTGGGGAAGGGATGAGAGCACACGGTCGCCAGAAGAAAACGCAGCTTCACAAAAGCACCCGCTCCCCGTCCCGCGGCAGCCACACGGGACTGTTTCGGCTTCAATTGGACACGCCACCCATCCCCTCCGTCACCCCGAGCCGGAGCCGGATCTGCCTGTCACCTGCTAAACAGCTGCCGCCCGCAGCCACAGCTGGGGGAAAACCACGCTCTTCTTTAGAATTTCGTTTATATCTAAAAAAAAAAAGTCACCAAACCCCAAAGACCGAACTGGAAGGAGTCAGACAGGCATCCCCACAGAAACGAGGTGGCGCGGAGAGATGTCCCCATCCTCTGTCCCCGTCCCAGATTGTGGAAGAACATGCACAGCCAGACTGGTCCCAGTTGCAGTGATGGGACGGTTATAGAGGGAATCTCGGATGGGGCAGTCCGGGATCAGGAGAAGGGCACAGGGAACAGCCTGTGATGCAGG
Organism: Sterna hirundo; assembly: GCA_009819605.1. Classification (NCBI taxonomy): domain Eukaryota; kingdom Metazoa; phylum Chordata; class Aves; order Charadriiformes; family Laridae; genus Sterna; species Sterna hirundo. The sequence goes on along the minus strand of CM020437.1, from coordinate 219,908,000 downwards.
TGGGGACCCTCGGGATTCATCTCTGGCTCTCGGCGTCTCAGGAGGTACCTCCGAGGGATTGGGCACCGATGCTGGTGCGCGCTGGGACTCCACGACAGCCAACCAGACACCAACCGGACACCAAGCGTTGTGAGAACGAGCCTTCCAATCGCCCCCAACCCCCTCAAGCTGGTGCTCGAGCTGGCCATCTGTCCTCGGTTGAGCGACGCAGCACTCATTTCTCTTCTAACGCTTGGGAAAACTGCACTTTTAGAAGACTCTAGTTTCTGAATTCGTGAAAATATTTCCTTTATAGCCAGCTATAGGATGTGGGATTCAAGGTCTCGGTGTTTTCAAGCTCACCAGGTGCAGAGACGAGGAGAAGCGAGACCCGGGCTCTTGATCCAAGCTGCCAACAGGGTTATTTCATACCACGAACGGCACATTCCATAGAAATTAGAAAGATTGCTGGGGAGTTTCTCCTCTTCCATGATGGCTGGGATCCTGAGAACTCCTTGCCCCAGTGCCGAAGCCCGGAGCCCTTCCCTTCCTCCCGAAGCCAAAGCGCTCATGGTGTCCCACATTGGCTGTCCCCTGCAAACAGTCTGGGTAAAATCCTGGTGTATTTCATATTGGTATCAGGATCAATATTGGCTCTCTAGGGTTATTAGTGTTAATTATTCAGTCCTATCTTATTAAATCTATTTGTATTTCAACCCTTGGGTTTCCTTGTTTTTCCCCAATTCCCCTTCCTGGCTGGGGAGGGGTCATCGGGCGAGAGAATTTATTGCCTAAAGGACAATAAATTGTGGTGGGTTTCTCAAACCATAACACCATCCCACGGGTCTCGAAGGGGGTTCCCGAGCCCGGTGAGCAGCCTGGCGAGGGGGATGCCCGGGCAGCGTGAGAGCATCCCTAGGGGTCGGCGAACATCCCGCATCCCGCCGGGAACGAGCCGGGAGACGCAAACAGGGCTGCAGCTCCTGCTTCCAGAGCGCAGAGCACCTGCAACGCTTAATAAATTGGATATTAGGAAAAATTTTTACACTTGAAAGGGTTGTGAAGCATTGGAAGGGGCTGCCCAGGGCAGTGGTGGAGTCGCCATCCCTGGAGGGATTTAAAAGCCGGGCAGACGTGGTGCTGAGGGACATGGGGTAGTGGTGGGTTTGTCAGTGTTGGGTTGATGGTTGGACTCGATGATCTGAAAGGTCCCTTCCAACCTGGACCATTCTATGAATAGTCTGGAGAAGCGACCAAGCTTTCTGCCCTAAAACCCTTAGAAAAAAAAAAACCCAAGGTGTTTCCGAAATCCTTAAAATTTCCTTTCTATTTTTTACACTGAAAGGGTTGTCAAGCATTGGAAGAGGCTGCCCAGGGCAGTGGTGGAGTCGCCATCCCTGGAGGGATTTAAAAAATGGGTAGCCATAGTGCTCAGAGATAGGGTTTAGTGATGGTTTTTGTCAGTGTTGGGTTGATGGTTGGACTCGATGATCTGAAAGGTCCCTTCCAACCTGGATGGTTCTATGATTCTAGGAATAGTCTGGAGAAGCGGCCGAACTTTCTGCCCTAAAACCCTAAAAAAACCCGCCAAGGTTTTTCCAAAAATCCTTAAAATTTCCTTTCAATTTTTTACACCGAAAGGGTTGTCGAGCATTGGACCAGGCTGCCCAGGGCAGTGGTGGAGTCGCCATCCCTGGAGGGATTTAAAAGCCGGGCAGACGCGGTGCTGAGGGACATGGGGTAGTGGTGGGTTTGTCAGTGTTGGGTTGATGGTTGGACTCGACAATCCGAAAGGTCCCTTCCGACCTGGGCAATTCTATGATTCTCTGATTCTATAAAATCGAGCAGCGACCATAAGAGCTGGAAGACACATGGGGCCGCCCGGCGAGCGGGAGCCGGAGAGATGAGCCGCTTCTGAGCGTTGGCATCAGGGATCTATATTTGCTTACAGAATGAAAAATGCGCTCCATAAACATTCGACACCGAGTAATTTCTATCGTGAGCCTTGTCATTGCGAATAAAGAAGATGATGGAGACAGGTGAGATTATATACTGCCGGTGCTGGCCACTCAATATCTTTTAAATAAGAGACGGTGCTCCCACGGCCCGTCCCCCTTCCCCCACCGAAACCCACCCTGGGTGGGCGCACGGGGACGGGGGTGACTTCTCTGCCCCCCTTTCCCCCCAAATGATGAGCTCCTCGAGGCTCTTATTCCACATGAAGGCTGAGGGTTTGTTCGGCTGCTCCCGGATCTATCAATAATGGCTCTCCAATATTGGCCTAATCCCCCTGTTAATGGCTTTGACGACTTGACTAATTGCCGCAATAATTGATAGAACCCGACTCCTCCAACTGGTCGATTCCGACCTGGCGTAGCGGCGGCAATAAAATATTACGCCGCAATAAATAACGGCGTCGCTTCGCTGGCTAATAGAAGGTAAAAGTGGCCAGGGGTTCGACAAACGCCCCGGCCTGACCCCCCCCCAGTCCCCGTCCCCACCTCCTCCCTGCCCTCTCCCACCCCGGCAGCTGGCGGCGGAGGGGACGCCAACCTTCCGAGGCTTAATAGAAGGCCATTTGTCACCTCCCACAAGCTGTCTGAAGCCGGAGATGGACACCTGGGCAACACCTCGGGCTGTGCGAGCCCGCCGCCTCCTCCCGCACCTCCCTGCTCGTATTAGGAGGCCCCGGCTTATAATATTTGATAAATAGCACGTCGGTTCCCTGCCAGCGCCCGCGCAGCCACGCGGCGCAGGAGCAGCTGCAGAAGGTCACTCATTGGGGAAATATGTTTCTGTCAGCCGTATCGAAAAAAGTTTAGGAGAGTGACAGGCCTCAATTTTTCAAATTTTATTAACTCCCTCCTCTTAACAATTTGTCTTGAATTCCTTCAGATTCTGGATAACTGTCAATAGAGCTCCCGACACAGCAGGTACTGGTACCCGGGTCCTCCGCTGCCATCGGGGAGGAGATGGGGATGGCAGGAGGAGATGGGGATGGCAGGAGATGGAGATGGCAGGAGGAGATGGGGATGGTTGGAGGAGATGGGGATGGCAGGAGATGGAGATGGCAGGAGGAGATGGGGATGGCAGGAGATGGAGATGGCAGGAGGAGGAGGAGATGGCAGGAGGAGATAGAGATGGCAGGAGGAGATGGGGATGGCAGGAGGGGAGGAGATGAGGGTGGTTGGACAAGGAGGAGATGGGGATGAGAGGAGGGGGAGATGGCAAGAGGAGATGGGGATGCAGGAGGAAGAAGAGATGGCAGGAAGAGACAGGGATGGCAGGAGAAGATGGGGATGGTTGGACGAAGAGGGGATGGCAGGAGGAGAAAGGGATGGCAGGAGGAGAAAGGGATGGCAGGAGGAGAGGGGGATGGTTGGAGGAGGAGGAGATGGCAGGAGGAGATGGGGATGCAGGAGGAGATGGGGATGGCAGGAGGACCTGGGACCCTGCCGCAGCTCAGTCCTTGCTCCCCGTCCTCCCCTACAGCCTGTCCTGGCAGGGCAGAGGAGCGGAGACCTGGCTCAGGCCATGTAGCCAAATACGTGCCTGCTGAAGGAAGAACAAGTCTCCCACCTCGGACAGACAGAACGGGGCTCACAGCGACATCACTGACCCAGAGAGCTACGTTTCTCCAAAGACTGGACACGGAGAGGCTTGGGAGAGCCCTGGGCACGGAGACAAGGAAAGGAGGACGTGTGAGGACCTCATTTCATGGTGGAACGAGATGCTGTGAAAGCACCTGCATGGATTGCTGCTCCCGGGCATCCTCAGAGGTAACCTCCAGCTGAGCGTTTGGGTCCGAGCCTCTCACCTGCAGACCACCCAACAGGAGCTGCTCTGGGGACAGAGGACGCGGCTCCTCCAAACTAGCACGAGATGGTCTATGTCCTGGTGCCACCCCGAAGGTCCTGTCTGCAAAAGAGCTGGACAGAAGTGGTGACCTGTGTGGTGGACAAGACGCCAAAATGTTCAACATCTCATTATCTTCCTTCGTTTGAGTCCTGAAGATTCGATATGGCGAAGGTGGCAACCAAGCGCTTGGGTGAGTCTCCGGTGCAGAAGACAGCACAGCTTCAGTCAAGAAGGCCACTGAAAGCCATTCTCCCCAGTATAAAGCCATCTCCGGTCTCCCAGAAGCAGAGCTGCTAACTTCATACACCAAGTTGTCGACCAGATCTTGCAAGCATCCCTTTAGAGCAGCTGTCAGGTCATCACAACGTCATTTCAGCGAGGGCTCCTCCAGGTCCCTCCACTCATTCAGACCTTTCCCAGTGAGGAGAGCACTCAGGTCAACCCTCACCCATGGCACTGACATGTCAGCATGGACTGAACCCTCCATGGAACCAATGCAGCTCCCTGTCCACCAGACAAATCCAGGCTGAGCCCCGGCTCTGAGCTTCTCCCAGCTGGAAGGGAGAGGTCCTGGACACACCACGGGGAAGGGACAATACCATGGACCTCCAGGACACTCATCCCTGCTCTTCACGGCACCGTGCAGGCGTCATCGCCCTGCCCTGCCCCGAGGAGCACCCCGAGCTCTTTCAGCAGGCTGAGTGAGCACCTCTCCTGCCAAAGCCACCGCCTTGGACCCGTTGCTGCTCTGCTTGCCCAGCCCCATGCTCCAGCACGCTGGGGGGAACTGGGAGAGCACCCCTGTCCCTGCAGCAGACTCTGCAGGACCCAATCCACAGTTTCCCCTGGGCGGGGGGAAAAAAAACGAACTAATTTTTCTGATGAAGGAAACTAAATCCCACAAAGAAGAGCCTGGAAACGCCCAAAGCCAGAGTGGGTGTGCTGGTGAGGATGCTGGGGATGGGCACTGAGCATGTGTCCCCCCGAACCAGACAAGCGCTGGGACGAGTGACACAACTCCGGCGGGCTAAATGTGCTTTGTCCCCGCAGTTACACCTCTCCGCGTCCCTGTTCAAGCATAGCCTGGGATTCTCCAGGAGGAAGCAGCCCACAGGACCTGCCGGGGATAACACAATGTCATCAGCCGTCAGCTTTGACAAGGAATGGCATTATTATTGCTCCGCGTGGCTAGTTAAAGTAATATAAAAAGACTTGTGTCCTCCTGAGTCTTCCGTGATTGAATTAGCATGATCACCCCTTTTTTCCAGTAAGGTAAACCTGCTTTTAAATCAATAAGACGCACATTCCACAAGCAGCTTTTAACACACAACATTAATAGGGAAGTGGCCACCCCGGCCTGTGGTCCCACCACCCTTTTCCTGCCCGACATCTCAATAAATACGGGAGACACGTTACGGGGCGCTGCTCCCGCTGCGCGGGACAATGACCTTTTCTTGAAGGACCTGCTACTACATGGAATGAATCTTCCCAAGCGCCGCTTGAATTTCAACGCGCACGTATGCTCCCCTGGGAATATCCTCAAATCTCATCAAGGGAAGTCCCGGAGCAAGACTTTCAAAGGTACCGGGTGGAAGCAGAAGCTGCGGGGATGCTTGAGGACAATGCTCCGGGTGATTCAGCATCCAGCCCCACCTTCTTGGTGGCATTTGCTAATGGTCCTGGATAGGAGAGGATATGGGATCAAACCATCTCAACGTATGGACAGGCTGAGGCCAATTCTCCCTTTGGTCCTTCCAGTGAAAACATGAGTCTCCAAAGGAGTAAATGCTCAAGGTACTTAAGGACCATGCCCACGGCAGGGGGTTGGAACTAGATGATCTTTAAGGTCTCTTCCAACCCAAACCACTCCATGATTCTATGGCTGCGGCGAGCAGTTGCAAGCTCCCAAGCTTCTCCCAACGTCTACCCACAGCTCCAGGCGCGGACACACACATGTACATCCAGAGTACTCCCACCCAGTTGAAGAAATCATGTAAAAAAGTAATGGGGAGGGAAAAAGGAGATAGAAAAGAGTGAATGAAACCTCTAAAGGAAGAGCAGCTCCCCCAGACCCCAGCAGATTGCCCCAGGGAAGGAGCATGGCCATGGTTAAGGACCCATTTTCTTCTGAGGACAGCGGTTGTCCTTTCCACAGCAATATCACAACCAGGGGGAGGGGGGCAGAAATCAACAGGGCTCAGAAATCATCGAATCATAGAATCACAGAATGGTTTGGGTGGGAAGGGACCTTAAAGCTCATCCAGTTCCAGCCCCCCTGCCCCGGGCAGGGACACCTCCCACCAGCCCAGCTTGCTCCAAGCCCCGGCTTGGAGCAAGCTGGGCTGGTGGGAGGTGTCCCTGCCCAGGGCAGGGGGTGGCACTGGGTGGCCTTTAAGGTCCCTTCCCACCCAAACCATCCCGTGATTCCATGATCATGCATTAGTTCTTCTCCTGCCTCTCCTTCCCAAAATCCCTCTCGCCCTCTCACTGCAGCCTGGGACCGGCTCATTTTGCTGTGGCTCAGCTCTCGGTGCTTTCCCTGGCTGCGGCTCCACATCATTTGCACAGCCTCCACCGTCCAAGGGTCGATGCCCCTCTGTACTCCTCTTCCAACAAGCAGAACTTTGCGTCTGACGGCATCAAAAATACATTTTGTCCCAACCGGCCACGCTGGCAACTCGTCCATCTCTTGAGGATTTGTTCACAGCGTATTTACTTAGTCACCACTACGACTGTGTGTGGTTTGTAATCAATTTAACACGTACCCGACCAAACAGAGGGATGGTGCCTCGACAGAGAGTTGAAAAAATGATGTAGGGAGGAAGGGTTCAGTCTTAATTAAGAAGATCCTCATCCCTCAAAGTGTTGAAGACCAAGCTGGATGAAGCTTTGAGCAAGCTGGGCTGGTGGGAAGTGTCCCTGCCCAGGGCAGGGGGTGGCACTGGGTAGCCTTTAAGGTCCCTTCCAACCCAAACCATTCCGTGATTCGATGATTCTATGAACTAGAAGCCTCCGGAGTAGAGAGAGTCTACACGGAAAGGAGAGATCTTCTAAACCAGCACCATCCAGAGGTCCCGAGATGAAGGTCCGATGTTGAGGAGGGCAGGTAGGACACAGCAGAGAGAGGGGCGGCTTGACCAAAGCTCACAAACCCCGTGAACCAGGCTGGGGACAAATCTGTGTGTGCTTCTGGCGAGGGCCAAAACTGGGATGTGCCAACTGGAACGGCAGCAGAGGAGACTGGTGACAGCAGGAGGGAGGACAACAGCAGGATGCCTTAATGCATAAACTGCTGCAGTGAAGGAATAAGTCCCACTGGAGATGTTGCGTATAAAAGACTGGAGAAAAAAAAGAAGTAAGTTGATTGTAGGAGCCAGTAACACCAAATTTGTACAGAATGACGAAGAATCCATGGCTGAGGAGTTCTGTTCCTCAGGAAGAGCAGAGGGATCTTGCCAGAAATAAAGCAGCAGCAGCAAACTTTCAGAAACACGGACGTTGAAGGCTAAAGAAACCCGGGCTATATATTAAAAAGGTTTTATAATGAGGAAAGTTAGGATCTTAAGAATAAACCACCTCCGCGTCCTTCGAAGCCTGGAAACTGCGTCCAGATGAGGAAAACACAACAGAGCACTTACTCCAGTTAAACGGAAAAAATACAGGTCCAAATGGATTTAAAAGAAGCCCTCACTTCGGGAATGAAAACCAGAAGCTCTTTTTGGTCGTCCCAGGAGCCGGGAGGAGGAGAAGGTGAGTTTCACTGGGTGACCGAGGAGAAGCAGGAGGCTCGAGGGGACGCATCCAGTCCCCACGGAAAGGCTCCTGCAGGGACGTGCCGCAGGGACACACCGCAAGGCCATCTTCAAGCTACAGAGTGAGCAGAAATGGTTTAAAAGCACTACAAAGCGTTAACAAATTGCCAGGATGGGAGAGTTTTCACCGAGGAGCTCAGGAGGAGCTCAAACACCAAATTATCCACCAGCCCTAATGAAAAAGGCTCCTCGCGGATAAATGATGAGTTAAAGACTGAAAACGAAGGATTTAAAGGAGAGCCAATGGTCAGTGTCCTCCAGGGAAGAAACCTGTCCCAGGGCATCCAGGGGTTTCTGCTGACGCCCGTGTGCTCAGCCCACCTGCGAGCACCGGGAGACTGATACGACAAAGGTGACCACCAATGCTAATTATTCAGAGCCATCTGAGCGACAGCCATGAGTGGCAAGTGAAACTCCATCCAGCTAAGAGATGTAACCCAATGCAGGGGTGGAAGAATCAATCACCGAGCCGTCCTTGGCCGGGAAACGGGGCACGAGGGGCTGGAGCGGCCATCAACAGTTCTATGGTTCTACGAAGTCACTGCTGAATAGAAGCGGGAATTAGCTCAGAAAGAAGAATCACAGAATTGTCCAGGTTGGAAGGGACCTTTCAGATCATCGAGTCCAACCATCAACCCAACACTGACAAACCCACCACTACCCCATGTCCCTCAGCACCACGTCTGCCCGGCTTTTACATCCCTCCAGGGATGGCGACTCCACCACTGCCCTGGGCAGCCTCTTCCAATGCTTGACAACCCTTTCCATGAAGACATTTTTCCTAATATCCATCTTAAACCTGCCCTGGTGCAACTTGAGGCCGTTTCCTCTGAACCTGGGCCAGGGGCTCACCACCCTCACAGCCAAGGATTTCTGCCTGAGATCTCATCTAAATCTCCCCTCTTCCAGTTTGAAGCCATCACCCCTCATCCCATCACTACACGCCCTTGTAAAAAGTCCCTCCCCAGCTTTCCTGGAGCCCCTTTAGGGACTGGAAGGTCCCCTGTGCCCGACCCACAGCACCGCAGGTGCAGTTCAGATGAGGATGAAGAAGGGAAGATGATGTTGCACGTTCTTGTGCTCCGTGCCCAAGACTTGACACATCCAAGGAAATGAAGGCTTCCCTTAAGACGTCACCAATATTCACCAAGTCTTATCTCAAACTGCTTCCAACTTGCCCAGACGCTTGAATTCATGCTGCCTTCAACCCAACCTTCTCCATGGGGAGGACCAGAGCGTGGAAAGCCTCATAGAATCATAGAATTGTTAGGGTTAGAAGGGACCTTAAAGGTCATCTAGTTCCAACCCCCCTGCCATGGGCAGGGACACCTCCCACTAGATCAGGTTGCTCAGAGCCCCATCCAGCCTGGCCTTAAAAACTTCCAGGGATGGGGCTTCCACCACCTCTCTGGGCAACCTGTTCCAGTGTCTCACCACCCTCATGGTGAAGAACTTCTTCCTAACATCCAATCTGAATCGACACATCTCTAGTTTTAATCCATTCCCTCTGGTCCTACCATTCCCCAACATCCTAAAAAGTCCCTCCCCAGCTTTCTTGTAGGCCCCCTTAAGATACTGGTGGGCCACTGTAAGGTCTCCTCGGAGCCTTCTTTTCTCCAGACTGAACAACCCCAACTCTCTCAGTCTGTCCTCATGGGAGAGGTGCTCCAGCCCTCTGATCATCCTCGTGGCCCTTCCCTGGACACGTTCCAGCACGTCCATCTCTCTCTTGTAGTAGGGGCTCCAGAACTGGACGCAGTGCTCCAGGTGGGGTCTCACGAGAGCGGAATTGCCTCGGGCAATTTGGACTCTAGTTTGGGCTCAGAAAACCCTTTATTCTTTGCGATGCCGTTTAAAATAAGTTGACCCACCGGCTCCTTTCAGTCCTGCTTTATCATAACGTTTTATTATAAGTTGCTTTTTCCCTACTCGATACCTGGGCGTGAAAACAAACCTTATTCTCGTTTGTAAGGTCAACGGCATGGGAAGGGAAATGAAAGAATCATCGCCTCTCTCTCCCTACACGTGCGCAGAGCCATTAAACTCACGACACACATTATGTCACTGTAGGGTTTTGTACCCAGAAACACTCAGAGAGGGATCTATTTGCTCCCCTGCCCCGTGGGGAAACTATTCTTAAGCGCTCCGGTACGGACATAAATGCGCTTGCACTTATAGGCTTATTGCTCTCGCCACGGAGGGATGCGAAACGCTCGGATGCTGCGATGTGATTGGTTTCTAAATCCCAGTCTCACAGGATTTTAATTACTGGTCTGGCGCGGCTGGGAGTGGAACTTGCTGCCGTCGGATGGAGGGGGTCGATACGCCGGCCCAGAACATATTGAGCCGCGGCGTTCGCAGACTCTATTGCGCTATTTAATCATCTTTTGCAAAATTTACAGTGCAACAGAAGGAATCGATACTGAATTTATCGCATTCCCTTGTAAATATGAGCACGGAGAGGGAGGGAGGGTTCCACTCTCGCTGGCCGGGGATGGATGCATGGCAGCAGACCCGCGGCAAACCTCCAGGCAGAGAACGTGGGGGCAGCACCCCTGTGTGTGACCCCAAAAACACCCGCCCTGAAGGGCTCGGTGCCCCCCGAGGCTCCCTCGCTTTCTCACCCAGTTTCCCCAGTTTTGGTCTTGTTTATGCTGGCATGACTCCACCGATCCCCGTGAAACAACGATGTCACCTTCCCGGGATGTGATCCCCGCTGCTCCGTCCCCACGCGCTGGCTGCTGGGGACCTGGGAGGCCACAGCTCCCCCGTGATGTCCTTCCCCCCCTCCTCTCTCCGTAAGAAGGGAGCCCTTTCCAGCTGGGATGCAACTGAAAAGGCTCTACGGTACTTAGACTAAGAATTAACGCAGAATTCAAACACAAGATATGGTTAGCGATAGGGTTTGGAGGTGATTTTTGTCAGTGTTGGGTTGATGGTTGGACTCGATGATCTGAAAGGTCCCTTCCAACCTGGACAATTCTGTAGTTCTAAGAAAGCCGTAATTACAGCCATAATTACAACCTGATTTTTTCCCCGAGAATACCACAAGCACTTTCACTTTCTGATGTCAAAAGCCCATCCCCCGTAACGCTGGCTCTGTAATTCACTTACCCATCGCTCACCCTGTTCACGGCACCTGCAATTAGAGTGAACCAAGAGGGGAGCGTGCAGCATTACCAACGAAGGCACTGTGCTCAATTTCCCGGCAGATCGAGTTCAGAACTCCGGGATAATGCAGCTTCAGCTAAAATGTTTCATAAATGCCTGTTCTTTCCTTCCTCTCTCCCCCCTCTAATTAGAGATGTGCTCGGAGCTGACTTGATGGCTCGTGTTTTGCAGGAGAGGCTCGAGCAGGAGCCCCAGGCGTGTGTGCCGGGGGCTCCCAAGGCGGTGGGGCCGGTGAGGATGCTCGGAGTCGAGCCCCCAGCTCTGTGCCTCGGCTACTCAGCCTCTCTGCACCTCCGAGACCATTAACTCCAGTCCAAGAGCTGGTATGGGGAGAGGAACCAGTGCTGGAGTCACACATCGAGGGTCTCACGCAAGGAGAAGGAGGCAAAGGGCGTTTTGGAGGAGGCATTCCGTGATTCCCTGTGCAGGAGCAGCCGGGTCAGCCTGCATGCTGGAGGAGCTGGAACCAAAGGGGCTTTCTGAAGGTGGGAAGTAGAAAGAACGGTGGTCAGCCATAGAACCATCATAGAATGACAGGATTGCCCAGGTTGGAAGGGACCTTTCAGACCATCAAGTCCAACCATCAACCCAACACTGACAAACCCACCACTACCCCATGTCCCTCAGCACCACGTCTGCCCGGCTTTTAAATCCCTCCAGGGATGGCGACTCCACCACTGCCCTGGGCAGCCCCTTCCAATGCTCGACAACCCTTTCGGTGTAAAAAATTGAAAGGAAATTTTAAGGATTTTTGGAAAAACCTTGGCGGGTTTTTTTAGGGTTTTAGGGCAGAAAGCTTGGCCGCTTCCCCAGACTATTCATAGAAATTCATAGATATCCTTGAAAATATAGTCTTGTCAGACTATTCATAGAATTGTCCAGGTTGGAAGGGACCTTTCAGATCATCGAGTTCAACCATCAACCCAACACTGACAAAACCCACCACTAAACCGTATCTCTAAGCATAATGTCTGCCCATCTTTTAAATCCCTCCAGGGATGGCGACTCCACCACTGCCCTGGGCAGCCTCTTCCAATGCCTGACAACCCTTTCCATGAAGACATTTTTCCTAATATCCATCCTAAACCTCCCCTGGCACAACTTGAGGCCGTTTCCTCTTGTCCCATGGCCTGTTCCTTGGGAGAAGAGACCGACCCCCCCTGGCTACCCCCTCCTTTCAGGGGAGTTGCGGACAGCGAGAAGGTCTCCCCTCAGCCTCCTTTTCTCCAGGCTGAACACCCCCAGCTCCCTCAGCCGCCCCTCACAAGGCTTGTGCTCCAGACCCCTCACCAGCTCCGTTGCCCTTCTCTGGACACGCTCCAGCACCTCCAGGTCTTTATTTGTGGTGAGGGGCCCAAAAACTGGACACGGCACTCGAGGTGGGGCCTCACCAGTGCCCAGTACAGGAGGACGGTCACTGCCGCGGTCCTGCTGGCCACACTGTTCCTGAGACAGGCCAGGATGCTGTTGGCCTTCTTGGCCACCTGGGCACACTGCTGGCTCATGTTCAGCCGGCTGTCCACCAACACCCCCATGTCCTTTTCCACCAGGCAGCTCTCCAGCCACTCTGCCCCCAGCCTGTAGCGTTCATGGGGTTGGGGTGACCCAAGTGCAGGACGTGGCACTGGGCCTCGGTGCACCAATGATCAGGAGAGCGCTGGGGACACACAGCAAGGCTGCTCAGGTGCGACAGGAGGAGATGTGTCTGTCCCCGTGACAGGGATGGAGAGGGGATGTCCTGACACTGGGCAAGGGATCCGTCTCTGAAGGAGGCAACTGCTCTACTTCTGAGCAAAGATCTGGAATGTAAGACACCACCTTCTCCTTCCATCAGCAAAGCGGTGCGTTTTCACACAACAGCAGCTGCCAGGTCACTGCACCGACACACACACACAAAACACACCTCGGAAAAGCAATTCAATACCCAAGACCAACGGCAGCCGAGCTCTGCAGCGCCAGGGAACCCTTTCTTCTACGCTTCCTTCTGGGCCCAAGCTTCTCAGGTGTGTACGGGGGGAAGTGCATCCAATATTCCGATTTTGCCTTTCCTAAGCTCTAGCCCAAGAACAAGATGAGTCTCTGCGGCATTTTCCTCTCTGCTTTGTTTACCATCACTTTAATTTATTACAAGAGCACCGCAGCCATGAGGACTCGTCCCAGCACAAGGCTGTGTCCATGCTGGGAGGTCCTCTGCAGGGCAAACCCCCCAGCAGTGGTGTTGCCCCTTGGTTTGAAGCCCACGGGGTTCCCCCAGGCTGTCCCCCCTGTTTCCACTCAGCCTTGCTGGAGCCTCATCCAGAGCCAGGAGAGGACCTGGGGTCTCCCCTGGCCATGGGGCTGCCCTACTGCAGGGGCGTGGGCTCCAGCCGGAACGTCTGGAGCAAGAAAGATGGACCCTTGGTGGAGGAGGATCAGGTGAGGGAACATATAAACAAGTGCCGAGGGACCTGAGCAACGTCATTGTGAGGCCATTCTTGATGACAGTTAGAAGGTCATGGTGATGGGGGGAGGCCCCTGGGGACAGGAGGAAAGCAAATGTCAGGGCTGTCTTCAAGAAGGACAAGAAGGAAGATCCTGAGAAGCACAGACCAGTCAGCCTCACCTCCATTCCTGGAACAGTGATGGAGCAACTCAGTGATGGAGCAACTCAGCAGGTTTCTCAGGAAACACTTCCTGGTGGACATGATGGATAAGAAGGTGATGGGGAGTAGTCAGGGTGGACGTACGAAGGGGAAAGCAGTAGATGTTGTTCATCTCGACTTTAAGTTAGGCTCTCAACACCATCTCCTCTAACATCCTCCTAGCAGATAAAGTGCGGGCTGGAGAAGTGAAGTGGGGTTGAAAACTTCAAGCTCAAAGGTCACGATGAACAGCAGACAGCCCAGAGGAGGCCTGCGGGGTACCGCAGGGGACTGATACTGAAGGTGTCAACAGGTTCATTAATGACCCTGATGATGAGCAAAGCGCACCCTCAGCCAGTCTGTAGGAGTTAGGAAACTGGGAGGAGTGGCTGATAGGCCAGAGGGTCATGCTGCCATCCAGAGGGACCTTGGTAAGCTGGAGAAATGGGTTGGTAGGAACCTCCTGAAGTTCAACAAGTGCCAAGTCCTGCCCCTGGGGAGGAACAAGCCCCGGCACCAGCACAGGCTGGGGGCAGCAGGCCGGAAAGCAGCTGGGCAGAGAAGGCGCTGGTGGGCACCAAGCTGAGCATGAGCCAACAACATGCCCTTGCCACAGCGAAGGCCAAGGGTGTCCTGAGCTGCATGAGGAGGAGCGTTGGCAGCAGGTCGAGGGAGGGGATCCCAGTACTCAGCACTGGGGAGACACATCTGGGGTCCAGTTCTGCACTCCCCAGGTCACGAGAGACATGGGCTTACTGGAGTGAGCCCAGCAAAGAGCCAAGAAGGTGATGAAGGGACTGGTGCATCTCTCACACGAGAGCTGGGACTGTTCAGCATGGGGAAGAGAAAGCTTGGGGGGATCTTATCAATGTGTCGACATACTTATGGGAGAGGAAGAAGATGGAGCCAGGCTCTTCCCAGCGGTGGCCAGTGACAGGACAAGAGCAGGCACAAACTGAAACAGGGAATTCCGGTCAAAACTTAAGAAAAACCTTCACTGTAACAGATACTGAGCACTGGAAGAGGCTGCCCAGAGAGGCTGTGGAGTCTCCATCCTTGGAGATATTCAAACTCCAACCATAGTCCTGGCAACCTGCTCCAGGTGATCCTGGTTTGAGCAAGGAGTTGGACTAGACGGTCCTCAGCCAACCTGAGGGATTTCGTGGATCTATGATTCTACAATACCCCAGCACCTTGATGGGGAAACACAACTCTCCCCTCATTCCTCGTGACTGTTACGGAGTATTTCTGGACCCAGACGCTTTAGTCAGGGGCAAAGATACCATTCTTCAAGGAGTGTGACGTACGAGACAGCAGCTGGATGCGGCCAGAGGAACACACGCCAGCAACGGAACGCTGCTGAGCACCAGACGAGGCACCGGCAAACCACTCACAATGTCTTCTGCTGCCAGCCGAGCACTGGGGAGAGCCCCGGGGAGGAGAAAACAACAGCTCTGCAGCATCCAGGAGGGCTCCTTCCAAGCGAACGTGGTTGGGTCTACCCGCAAGGCCAGCGGTGGCCGACGTCCTGGCTGCCAGCAGCGTGGCAGGGTGACACACAGGGCTGGGGCAGGCTGTGAAGGGCCTTTGCAGCGAAGGCAAGCGGGTTGTGCCTGGGTTAGTAAAGGGGGGACACACTCAGAGATGCGCGGAGACAATTCCTGGTGAACCCTTCCAGCCTCTTCCAGTTTCCAAGCTTCTTCAAGCTTCCTCCTGCTCAGTTCCCCCGCTCAGGGTCTGTCCTTTCTTCACAGCCCGGCTTCTGAGCCCCACGCCAGGTCCGAGATCGCCAGAGTAGTTCAAACCTGAACTCTTCCCCCTGCATTAGCCCAATAAAGTAATATTGGGTACTCGCCGCTCAAACCTAAAGCTTGCAGAGATTCTTTGGACCTAAAACCCTGCTGTGTGTTTGTCAAAAGGGAGTAAAAAACAAAAAAAACCCAACACCAAAAACTCCGAGAACACAAGCGTGTCCTGCAAAATTAAACAAAACGGATCACATAGCTCGTTCCACTGTAAAACACCCCAAACCCCTCGTCCGCAGTAGCACTGACAGTGTGAGAACGGACAGGCCTGCAGGCACGGAACCACCCGCTGCGGGGCTTGAGGCCGCGGCATCTGCGGGGCTCCAAGGGCTGGGCTTGGAATTCGAGCTTGGAACTCAAACCTGCTCCTGAGTCTCCTGCCGAGAATTCATAGAATCACGGAATGGTTTGGGTGGGAAGGGACCTTACAGGCCACCCAGTGTCACCCCCTGCCCTGGGCAGGGACACCTCCCACCAGCCCAGCTTGCTCCAAGCCCCGGCCAACCTGGCCTTCAACCCCTCCAGGGATGGGGCAGCCACAGCTTCTCTGGGCAACCTGGGCCAGGGGCTCACCACCCTCCCAGCCAAGAATTTCTGCCCCAGATCTCAGCTCAATCGCCCCTCTGGCAGGGGAAAACCCTTCCCCCTCGTCCCATGGCTCCCCTCCCTCATCCAGAGTCCCTCCCCAGCTTTCCTGGAGCCCCTTTAGGGACTGGAAGGGGCTTGAAGGTCTCCGCGGAGCCTTCTCTTCTCCAGGCTGAACTCCCCCAACTCTCTCAGCCCGTCCTCCCAGCAGAGGGGCTCCAGGGAGGTTCGGTTTGACTATCTGCAGACGTCCGGAGCTCGGAGGATGGAGGGCAGGAATACACCCGCTGTGCTCCACACCCTGGCCTGGGGGGTGCAGCAGTGCCGGTTCCCCAGGGATCGGTGCCTGCCTGGGCTCTGGTTACCTGCATTTCAGCGGCAGTTATGGAGCAGGATTAGCCTCAGAAGGCTCTATGGCAAGGCTCCCCTGTCGCCTGCAGAAAGCGGAACCTTTTAATGCCGCCTATTTCACGCAGCAGATTTAAATACTGACATAATAAAAGGTCCCTCTAAAAGGAAGAGACTCCCATCGCCACCGAGCTGGAGACCCTGCCTTCCTTCCTCCAAGCCCAACACAAAGCCCCCGGAATCGATCGTGCCGCCAGTAGCAACTGGTGCAGGCTGTGGATGCGAGCTCCCACCCGCTCCTTCCCCAAAAAAAAAAAAACCCCGGTATTTATGGTGTCAGCTCAGGTCAGGAGGCTGTGAAATGTCACCGGCAACTGCCCGAAAGGACAACAGAGCAGCGACTTCGTCTCGCGGTCTGCTGGGCACACACACGCTGACCACAAGGCGAGAAGGTCCTGGAGGGGTCAAGCGAGTCACTGAATGGGCCACAAAAGGCCAGGGACGTGGGGTGAGGGGCAAGCAGACGGGGGGCTTCCCTTAAAAAACCCCTCGCTGCACAAGGGGGTGGGTGGTTGAGCAGAGAGGGGCCTTGGCGGTTAATGGCTTTGGCCCCGAGGGCAGGGCGCCGGGCGAAGGAAGTGTTGGGGAGACTAAATGGGGAGTTAGTAAAAAGGCAGGTGATGTAAAAAGGGAGCGAGGGGAGGCTGTTCCATGTCAGCAAACAGGAGACATCCTACGCGGACGTCAATGGCAGAGCCCACGGGGAAATTACCCTCACAAAGGGCCCCGGGGGCAGGCAACGCTCCGAGAGGTGTTCGATCTCCACTTCTGAGACCTTCGGCCGCGTATTCATCGCGGATTAGACTGACAAGGACGCGGGGACCCCCGCTTTGTTATCGGGCAGGACCGGGAGGAGGGGGACACCCCCAGTCATTGCCGTGAAACCCTCGTGTCAGGCGCCGAAGGGATCTCCAGCCCGATGGATGGACGCAGAGGCCAGGGAAGGCTCTGCCATGACACTGCCCACGCGGGACAATCCACCTGACAAAGAGCAGGGACACGTTCGATTTAGCAAGTAAATCCTTGAAGGCCGACAGTGTCCTGGCCTGTGTCAGGAACAGTGTGGCCAGCAGGACCGGGGCACTGATGGTCCCCCTGTACTGGGCACTGGTGAGGCCCCACCTCGAGTGTTGTGTCCAGTTTTGGGCCCCTCACCACAAAAAAGACCTTCAGGTCTTTTTGAAGGGCAGCGGAGCTGGTGAGGGCTCTGGAGCACAAGTCTTGTGAGGAGCGGCTGAGGGAGCTGGGGGTGTTCAGCCTGGAGAAAAGGGGGCTGAGGGGAGACCTTCTCGCTCTCTACAACCCCCTGAAAGGAGGGGGTAGCCAGGGGAGGTCGGTCTCTTCTCCCAAGGAACAGGCCATGGGACAAGAGGAAACAGACTCAAGTTGCACCAGGGGAGGTTTAGGATGGATATTAGGAAAAATTTCTTCACCGAAAGGGTTGTCAAGCATTGGAAGAGGCTGCCCAGGGCAGTGGTGGAGTCGCCATCCCTGGAGGGATTTAAAAGCCGGGCAGACGTGGTGCTGAGGGACATGGGGTAGTGGTGGGTTTGTCAGTGTTGGGTTGATGGTTGGACTCGATGATCTGAAAGGTCCCTTCCAACCTGGACCATTCTATGATTCTATGATAAATCCTCATCAGAACGATGACCACAAAAGATTGGTGGATGCTGTGGACAGGCTGGGGAATATGGATGAATGGGAAGAACATTGCAAACCCCGGGGTCCTACAAGGGCTTTCGCACCATGCCCCACGTGGAGGTTCGTGCTGGTGGAGGGCTGGTCCCGGGGTCCAAGCGCCAAGACACGCTCCTGTCTCTGCATGACGATGATTTTCACTTGGAAATGCATTAGAATTGCCTAGGTTGGAAGGGACCTTTCAGTCCCTTCTTAGCATGGACTCTCCTGAGTCTGTATCCAGAAGGATTTCCATGGGGCCGGATGAAGAGAATGGTGCTGAGCGACGGTCACATTTCAGTGCTACGGCCGGTTACGTTCAGAATTTTCACTTGGATTTGGTACACAATCCCTTCAGTTGTACTCACACACAGTGCTACGGGCTGTTATACGTTTGGTTTTTTTCTGAGATCCGAGTGAGTCCTTCCGAGCTGGGACACTCTGCCAGGAACAGAGAGCCCTCTGTGAGCGCCGGGCAGAGAAACGGTCGTCCGCGAGGATGGCAGCGGCTCCAGGGCAGACACAGAAATGGCTTTTGAACGAGAAACAGAGTGTTCTCTATGAAGAGAGGCCTGGACGGTAACAGCACTCAGGCAGCTGAGCAGGGGCCAGACGCAGAAACGGGCCGGACTTGCTACTTGCAGTTATTTATTCAGCACGGCGAGATTATTTAGTGCCAACTTCCCTTATTTGCACCCATATTTTACCTGTGCTGAGGATCCCAGGCAGCTCCCTCGGTGCTTTCTATCATCTAATAACACATGTCTCTTGCAGGGGGACTTCCAAAGGCAGCAAGAAGCAGCGGTTATCTTTGGAAAAAATGTTATTCCAGCTTTTCCCCAGAGAAAATACAACAAACTGGAGGAGACCTCTCAGCCTCCCGCTGGCTCTGCCACCACCTTCTCTCCCTCCTGGCCACAACGTCCCTCCGTCCCGGCTGCTGCTGTGCCTGTGCCCCTGCAGCACCTTCCCAGCGGGCTGTCCCTCTGCCCTCATGGCTGGGCCGTTTTAGGCGTTTTTAGAGAGAAAACACTGCTGTTGAGATTCATCCCGTCTTGCAGCCCCAAGAGCCACAGCCTCACCCTGCTGTGACGGGGACTTTTCCGTGCCAGCGCTTGGACCACGCTGCCTCTCTCTGTCCCACCACGGAGCCTCTCCTGCCCGTTGCACCCACCATCGGAGCCTGTCCTGCTCTGTGCATCCATAAATCATGACTCAGGGGGGAAAAGCTCACTCCTCTCTTCCCAGAGGCATCCCTGCCCGTGACTGCGGGCTCTGGGAGGGGCTGCTGGAGTGGTTTCTCCTGACCACCAGCGCCCTTCACAGAATGGTAGGGGTGGGAAGGGACCTCTGGAGACCATCCAGTCCCACCCTCTGCCAGAGCAGGGTCACCCAGAGCAGGTTGGAGATGGGTTTGGGATATCCCCAGAGCAGGAGACTCCACACCTCTCCGGGCAGCCTGTGCCAGGACTCTGCCACCCGCAAAATGAATTTTTCCGTATTTTCTTCATTCCGGTTTGTGCCCGTTGCCCCTTGTCCTGTCCCCGGGCACCACTGAGAAGAGTCTGGCCCCATCCTCTTGCCCCCCGCCCTTTAGCTCTTGCTCAGCATTGATGAGATCCCCTCTCAGTCTGCTCTTCTCCAGGCGGAACAGCCCCAGGGCTCTCGGCCTTTCCTCAGCACAGAGATGCTCCAGCCCCTCCGCATCTCCGGAGCCCTTGGCCAAGCAGAAGCTGAGGACCTGCAGCTGGAGCCCGCAGCCGACGTGCGGTGTGTCAGGCGCGCGAGAGAACGTGCCGGGTTCAGCGCGATTGCGGTACCGACGCACGCTGCAAACACGGAGCAGATCTGACGCGTCAGACAAACGCTCCGGACCGCACACGGGGCAGTATTTTCATCCGAGGACTTCCCAGTCACACGCTCCCACAGCCTCCGAGCAGCTCCTCACTTTTTCAGTTCCCTTCTCCGCCAGCAACCCTGGCTAAATCCATTTGCAATAGGTCTTCTCTCACTGCCTCCTTTTTGGGGGTTAATTTATGGCCAGGAGACAGGGCTCTGCTCTCTGTCAGGCTCCCGGAGAGAAGTCCTGACCTGGAGTTAACGGCGGAATTCAGTGGTATTGAATCTCAACCTTGCACTCTTGTTTTTCTCTTTGTGAAAGATAACGAGCATATGGTATAGATGACTATCAGAGTTCAGCGTTCTGAACCTACGATTATTTTTCTCCATCTCTTCTGGGGATGTTTAGCCTTCACGGATGCTACTCTCCATTATCTTTTTAGCTGCTTTCTTAAGGAATGAGCCTTATGTGACCCCATCATACAATTAGCTGCCTGCCTGCTTCCCTCGGATTAACTCCTGAGCTCCCGAGACGCCCACACCAGGAAGATGAAGACATTCCTAAAATTTTTGCAAAAATCAGCAGCTGGCTGGGGAGAGGCCAGAGAGTCCCTGCGCCGCAGGGACAGGCTGCCAGCGTTCAGCATTTGGCAGCAGGCTGCTGGCGAGCACACAGATGAAAGCAGGCACAGCATCGCTGCTTTTTGCTCGTTCTGAGATACCGCGGGTGCTGCTGCGGGGAGGAGAGGAGCTGAAATGGTCGTAGGAGGAGTGCCAGGGACAAAGGGAGGGACTCTGGCTCAGGGAGGGGAGCCATGGGACGAGGGGGAAGGGTTTTCCACTGCCAGAGGGGAGACTGAGCTGAGATCTGGGGCAGAAATTCTTGGCTGGGAGGGTGGTGAGCCCCTGGCCCAGGGTGCCCAGAGAAGCTGTGGCTGCCCCATCCCTGGAGGGGTTCAAGGCCAGGTTGGCCGGGGCTTGGAGCAAGCTGGGCTGGTGGGAGGGGTCCCTGCCCAGGGCAGGGGGTGGCACTGGGTGGGCTTTAGGGTCCCTTCCCACCCAAGCCATTCTGTGATTCTGTGGTTCTATAAAGACACCAACCCCTGCCTCTCTAGAACTTGAAAGGAGGGTGTAGCCGGGGGGGGTGTCACTCTCTTCTCCCAAGGAACAGGCCATGGGACAAGAGGAAATGGCCTCAAGTTGTGCCAGGGCAGGTTTAGGATGGATATTAGGAAAAATGTCTTCCCGGGAAAGGTTGTCAAGCATTGGAAGAGGCTGCCCAGGGCAGTGGTGGAGTCGCCATCCCTGGAGGGATTTAAAAGCCGGGTGGACGTGGTGCTGAGGGACATGGGGTAGTGGTGGGTTTCGTAGAACCATAGAATCACAGAATATGTTGGGTTGGAAGGGACCTTTAAAGCTCATCTAGTCCAACCCCCCTGCAGTAAGCAGGTTTGTCAGTGTTGGGTTGATGGTTGGACCAAAGGTCCCCTCCAACCCAGGCAATTCTATGATTCTACGATTCTGTGATTCTCTGAAATCTGGAGGGAAGCAGGACTAGCTCTGCATTCTGTGGAACAACTTGCACCGCGGGCAGACACGGCTAATTTCGCAGCACCACGCACATCTAGGCAGATGTTCCACAGGCTCCAGTTCCGGGTAACAGCATAACAAAGACGCAAATGTCATCCTGGTAAGGGGCAGCAGGAGGGTAAACCTAAAAAACTGTCATCATGGTTGCACATCTCTATTCTGTCGGCTAAATGCATCTTCTTTACCTCCACTAGTGCTGATGAGGTTTTTCCCCACGAAGACAGTCAAGCATCGCAACAGGTTGCCCAGAGAGACTGGGCAGTGTCCATCCTTGGTGGTTTTTGCTGGCCAAAGCCCAGTTTGAGTTGGTAACTCAAGCCCTGAGTTACCCGGTTTGGCCTCACAACTGACCCTGCTCTGAACAGGAGGCTGGACTAGAGACCGCCCAATGTCTCTTCCAACCAAACGGCGCTATAAGCCTACGAATGTTCATCTCTTCAGTATCATACAATCACTCAGGTTGGAAGAGATCCTTAAGATCATGGAGTCCAACTGTAAGGATCTCTATGGATCCGTAATCTAGAGCCAGGAGTACACAGGAGATGCCAGTACAGCAGGACCACGAAAAGAAGGCCTCTGTGATCTAACCGGGAGGAGCAATAACCGCACAAGCTCATTTCCACCAATTCCCACAAGAGTTGCAATGCCAAGGAACCAACAGCCCCTGAGCCCCAACCATTGAACGTGGGTACCAGCACCTACCCAAGTGCCTTGTCTACAGAGCAGATCCATCCCCAATTAAGCAGTCTCTTCGATTCCACGTACACAAGGGATATGAGAGATACACAGAGCGCAAACTGCGAAAGGGAAGTGTTCAAAATACCGATCAGAAAGACCAGGGGATAAATCCCTGCTGAACCGCAGGAAGAAAGGGAAGACTCAATGGTTAAGATGAGAACAGCCACCAGAAGTACGTGAGAAAAGCCACTGGAGAAGAATGGGAACACAGAAACTAAACAATAAAGAAATTAAAGCAAACAGCAAATCACATCTAACCCTGAGAATGAAAGAGCGTGGTCCTTGTCTGAGCCTGACCGTTCCGTGGGTCAGGCCTGCTCAGAAGACGTGCTCCTGGCCCAAGAGACGGTTGGAACTATAAAACTCACCTCCATCCAGCAGCAGTTTGACCGTCAGGTAGTCATCAGCCAGTACCGCGTAGTGTAGAGCCGTGCAGCCCTTGAAATTGGCTCGGATGTTCAGGCGGTTGTTGAAGTCGTCCTCCCGGGTCACAAGGACTGCAGGGGAAGAAGAACGAAAGCTCAGCGCATTGGGACAAAGCAAAGAACTGTCTGAACGTGCACCAGCAGCATGAACCATCACTACTGCTCTGGAAGCTTCTTAAGGGTCTGGTGGCCTTTTCCAGGAGACCACCAGGACCTCCGTGGGGGTTTCTGGTGGCTGTTGTCCCCATTCCACTGAGCAGCAGGGGAGATGAAGACAACACGGTTTCCACAAACCCCGGCCACTGCCTTCAATGCATCCAGGCCAGGGAGGAGGTGGTTGGAGAAACCCAAGAGAAGACCTCTCAGCCTTGTTTCAACCACAGCCCCTGGGCACCTTCAAAGTGAAATCAGGATCCAACACAAGCGAGCAATACAGAGACTTTGTTGCCCAGAGAAGCTGTGGCTGCCCCATCCCTGGAGGGGTTCAAGGCCAGGTTGGCCGGGGCTTGGAGCAAGCTGGGCTGGTGGGAGGTGTCCCTGCCCATGGGTTGGAACTAGATGATCACGGAATTATAGAATTCTTGAGGTTGGAAGGGACCTTTCAGATCATCTAGTCCAACCATCAACCTAACTCTGACAAAAACCATCACTAATCTAAACTCTGTCTCTAAGCACCACATCTACCTGTCTTTTAAATCCCTCCAGGGATGGCGACTCCACCACTGCCCTGGGCAGCCTCTTCCAATGCTTGACAACCCTTTCAGTGTAAACATTTTTCCTACTATCCATCCTAAACATCCCCTGGCACAACTTGAGGCCGTTTCCTCTTGTCTGATCGCCTGTTCCTTGGCAGAAGAGACCGACAATGATCTTTAAGGTCCCTTCCAACCCAAACCATTCTATGATTCCATGCTTCTATGACTTCTGCCTTTTTTTCCCCTTTTCCTGTCCAGAAGGGCCAGAGAACAACCATTCAATGCCGCCTCCGCACCACCTTCCTCCCCCAGCCAAAACACGACCCCAGGCAGCCTGCACCAAAAACGTACAAACTACAACCAAGACAGAAGAGCTGGAGAGGCTGAGGGACGCCAGCGCGGTGGGTCCTGGGAATGCCCGTGGATCTCCTAGGAGTCACGCTAAACTTCCCTTGTCTCACCGCTCCCATTGTGCCCATCTCCTCCAGGAGCTGCCTCCTCCACTTCCCAGAAAACTCAAGAAGTAGCCATTTAAAGCAGGAACTCTTCTAAAAATACTTCCTTCGTTCACTGGAAAGTTATACGGGTTAACGAGCTGCAGAGCACGCTACTCGTCTCCATTCTGCTCCTGTCCATATCTACCTCCTTGCCATCCTTGGTTTCATGTCGAACCCAGGTGTTCTTTGGGATTTTGAGGTTTTATTCTGTGTTTGCTTGGCCACCGGTACAGCGTGCTCCGGGAGGGGTATTCCTCAACGCTACTGGGATGGGAATAATTAATAATAACACATTTTACCACTCACTAGAAAGCCTGGAATCCCTTGAGCAAATGCAATTACACCGAGCCCTGGCAGGTTTTGTGAAATCAGACCTAGAAATTGTGATGTTTCTTTCAACAGAAACCGACGTTTCCTAAAGCTGATTAATTATAATTTTTTTCCTCCCTTGAGCTCTGGTACTGAATGCCGACACGCAGGGATACCCCGCGGAAGGGCAAACCCAATGGCTTGTACTTGCGGGGCAGAGGAATGCTGGGCCAAGGCACTCCCAGGAGGACAGGAGAAGGAGGGTGTGGGGAGAGACACACTGAAACACTCAGTCTTCCCGATCAGTTGCAAAATGAGAGTTCGGAATGCAAAAAAATGGAATATCGGGGAATGCATTAAATCAAACTGATGTACAGAGGCAAAGGAGGGAACGCAGCTCTGCAGAGAGGGACCTGGGAGTCCTGGTGGACAATAGGATGGCCACGAGCCAGCCGTGTGCCCTGGTGGCCAAGAAGGCCAATGGTCTCCTGGGGGGCATCAAGAGGAGCGTGGCCAGCAGGTGGAGGGAGGTCATCCTCCCCCTCTGCTCTGCCCTGGGGAGGCCACAGCTGGAGCACTGGGTCCAGTTCTGGGCTCCCCGGTTCCAGAAGGACAGGCAACTGCTGGAGAGAGTCCAGCGGAGGCTGCGGAGATGCGGAGGGGCTGGAGCATCTCTGTGCTGAGGAAAGGCTGAGAGCCCTGGGGCTGTTCCGCCTGGAGAAGAGCAGACTGAGAGGGGATCTCATCAATGCTGAGCAAGAGCTAAAGGGTGGGGGGCAAGAGGATGGGGCCAGACTCTTCTCAGTGGTGCCCGGGGACAGGACAAGGGGCAACGGGCACAAACCGGAATGAAGAAAATAAGGAGAAGTTCATTTTGAGGGTGGCAGAGCCCTGGCACAGGCTGCCCGGAGAGGTGTGGTGTCTCCTGCTCTGGAGACATTTCAAACCCACCTGGATGCGTTCCTGTGCCACCTGCTCTGGGTGACCCTGCTCTGGCAGGGGCTTGGACTGGATGGTCTCCAGAGGTCCCTTCCCATTGCTGCCAGTCTGGGATTCTGTAACGTTCTCCCAAATCAGAAGAAACCCTCTCCCAATACTCAGAGTGACTACTAGAGGCAGAGGTGACTCCAGCAGCCAGAAGGGACACTGTGACAGGGGAGGACACTGCCCCACCATCACTTGGTTTTCCAGAAAATTCCCAATTCCAGAGTCTCCAGCAGACGAGACCGTGTGTCTGGGTAGGACTCCATCACCAGGGGCCCAGCGCCCTGCGGGAAGGGTCTGCAGCACCCTGCTGGGCAACTGCAGTTGTCCAGAGAAGCTGTGGCTGCCCCATCCCTGGAGGGGTTCAAGGCCAGGTTGGCCGGGGCTTGGAGCAAGCTGGGCTGGTGGGAGGTGTCCCTGCCCAGGGCAGGGGGTGGCACTGGGTGGCCTTTAAGGTCCCTTCCCACCCAAACCATTCTAGGATTCTATGATTCTATTGCTCAGGGCTGCAGGTTTTGACAGGCACTGCACCTTGTATCTGATTTTTGAGGGAAGGGAGGCCATCGCAGCCATTCCAGAGCTAATGGAGAGGAACCCAGCTTTCACTCAGCTGGGCACTGGGGCCAGGTCTGGCCATGGCCCTTCTCCCCAGCCCAGGGGGACGAGGAAGCCCCCCAAGCACACAGCCCCACCACGCAGCCTGAGCAATGGGGGATTGGAGCGTCCCATCTCCCATTGCATGAACGCCGCCCAACCGCTGGGGCAAATCCTGCTCCTGGAATCATAGTATCATATAATCGTCGAGGTTGGAAGGGACCTTTCAGATCATCGAGTCCAACCATCAACCCAACACTGACAAACCCACCACTACCCCATGTCCCTCAGCACCACGTCTGCCCGGCTTTTAAATCCCTCCAGGGATGGCGACTCCACCACTGCCCTGGGCAGCCCCTTCCAATGCTTAACAACCCTTTCGGTGTAAAAATTTTTCCTAATATCCATCCTAAACCTTCCCTGGTGCAACTTGAGGCCATTTCATCTTGTCCTGAGGTGAGCATAGCCCTGTGGTGAATGAGGGTATAACCAAATCTCAGCGCGCCCACCTTCAGGGACTTGGCCATCGAGGACTCAAAAGGACTCAGAGCACCCAGTGCCTTGTCCCAGCAAAGCTGCAGAGAGGTTGGATCCCCCGAGCGTGGTCTCCTCGTTCCCTCCTAAGAGCTACTGACAGATTTCCCGAAGATTTAAAAAGTTCTGAAGAGCCAAACCCGGTAATGAATACCTGCTGCCGCCCCAGCCCAGCGTCTCCGCTAATGAACCGCAGTACCTCCAGGAAGATCAATTAATGCCCTGGCTCCTTCCCTTTCCTGGGTCTTTTCTCCAAGCGTACGGGGTGAGTATGTATATTTATTTATTTGTCGTCATTTCCTACCCAGGGAGGAGCAGGATAATGAACTGCGTGCGTCAGGGAAGATGAATCTGAGATACTAGGGAGCAGTGCAGTAAAGAGATTAAAGTGTTATTATTGTTGGGTTTTTTCCCCCATGGTCCGTTGTGACAGCTCGGCCGTCATCTGTAAAAAATGTCTCAGAGAGAGATAATCATCGGAAACTCAATAAAGCGTCAGGGGAAGCCTCGTCTACCATCAATCACTGGGTGCCTGGAAATTTTCAGCCCTCTGTCTCCCTTCCTGCCATCCATATAAATGTCTGTAATATATTTTGCGCGGTGTTTGTGGAGCGTACCCTCTCGATTTGGCCGTTTTTATGAAAAAATATTTATACACGAAATATGTAAATGGGTAAAAAAAAAGAGTAAAAAACAAAGGCAGTTTCTCTCTCTCTCCCTCTCTTTTTAAAAACGCAACTGAATTTATTCTTTTTAATAAAACATGTCAACCAAAGAATTAATGCAACTTCGTACTGAGGGGCCTTATCTTTTCTTCACCCCAAAAATATATAACGTTATAGAGGGGATGAATGCAGACAAAAACAATTAACTTTATTGGTTGATATACTTTGTCTTAAATAAAGTCTACCTACATGCATTATGTATTGGCATTCCATTGTTCATTTTTTTAATGTTGTTTCATCCATTTTGCGTTCGGCGCTACGGCGCTCTGATAGATGGGTGCTCTCCCTCCCATGGAGGAGCAGGTCCATGGCACCGGGTGGGTTACGGAGAGGGACGAGAGAGCTTTTAAAAAGAAAATAACGCCCTGTCAAAACTGGCCCCGCGCTGATTCATCTTCCTAACTCAACCTGTGTTTTATGAGAGCTTCAAATATTACACCTTCATTAGGCTTCATACAGCTTTCGGCTCGTGGCGGTGAGGCAGAAAGCACCGCCAGACCGAGGGATAATGTCACCGTGGGGTTTAGGCTCTGCAGCGGATGACCGGAGTGGCTTCCTCTGGTTTTCTCCTTACAGCAGCCACGAGAAGGTCTAACTTCAGCTGGCCTGTGTCAGGAATAGTGTGGCCAAGGAGGCCAACGGCATCCTGGCCTGTCTCAGGAACAGTGTGGCCAGCAGGACTGGGGCAGTGACCGTCCCCCTGCACTGGGCACTGGTGAGGCCCCACCTCGAGTGCTGTGTCCAGTTTTGGGCCCTTCCCCACAAAAAAGACCTTGAGGTGCTGGAGCGTGTCCAGAGAAGGGCAACGGAGTGGTGAGGGGTCTGGAGCACAAGCCTTGTGAGGAGCGGCTGAGGGAGCTGGGGGTGTTCAGCCTGGAGAAAAGGAGGCTGAGGGGAGACCTTCTCGCTCTCTGCAACTCCCTGAAAGGAGGGGGTAGCCAGGGGGGGTCAGTCTCTTCGCCCAAGAAACAGGCCATGGGACAAGAGGAAATGGCCTCAAGTTGCGCCAGGGCAGGTTTAGGATCGATATGAGGAAAAATGTCTTCCCGGGAAAGGTTGTCAAGCATTGGAAGAGGCTGCCCAGGGCAGTGGTGGAGTCGCCATCCCTGGAGGGATTTAAAAGCCGGGCAGACGTGGTGCTGAGGGACATGGGGTAGTGGTGGGTTTGTCAGTGTTGGGTTGATGGTTGAACTCGATGATCTGAAAGGTCCCTTCCAACCTCGACAATTCTACAATTCTATGATTCAACATTCAAGGTCAGGGCACACCAATGCAGTCACCGGACACTGCAGTTCCCAGGAACGCGGGTCCCAGCAGCTGGCTTGAGCTCCAGCAGGGTGATGGGGACGTCTGGGACACGGTTGATGGTCTGTCATGGGGCTCAGAGCTGGGGCTGGTGGGTCAGTGCGGCGCTTGGATGAGGAAGAGGCCTCTGGAACGGGGAAATCAACAGCCAGGGAGGTTTTAGTGGGGCCAGGTCTGCCTCAACACCCCAGCGATGGGGGTAACACTAGGGTGAGACTGGAACTTGAGACGTCAGTCAAGAATAATGATAAGAAGATGAAACAAACTGCAGAAAACGAAATAAACTGCAGAAAATTTCCTCATTTGCATGTAAAGGCTTCAAGGGTTGAAAGCCAGCATTACTGCCTGCCCCAAAACCCGCAGCAGTAATTACAACCACTTATGTCATTCCATTTTATTTCAATTGGCCAAGTCTTTCCTCATTTTATATCTACTTATGAGTTCTAAAGTGGTGGAATGGAATACTGGTGGAATACTCTACTGGTGGAATACTCTACTGGTGGAATACGCTGCCTTGAACCCTTCTCCTCTGTCCCATTGTGGGTCAACGGGATGACGCGCCCATCTACAACTTTGTGTTACGTTCTGCCTATACGAAACCAGGTCGTCTCTAGGACGTTGAAGGATCGCTTCTCATCAACACCTATACAACGTTTTCTCTCATCTTCAGACATACGCTCACCCACGGACCACTGGTTATGCGGCATTTAAATGAAAGCTGAAGCTACCTCTAGAACAGCAATCGAGGTCAAATTTCCGTTTCAAAGCCAGGAAACAAAATTTTGGGATCTGAAAAGCAACTGCAGGTGCCTGCACACAAAGAACCTTACCTTGCAAAGAATGGAGGCCTTTCTCCTTGGCGGTCTCGTACACGCTGCTGAAATCATCTCCAAGGTTTGGATCCGCGTTAGCTGCGAGCAGGATCTTCACCACACTGTTAGAAATGAGAACAAAAATAAGGCAGAGGTAGAACATGAGTAATCCAAGTCCTGCAGGGACTGAGAAGGGACTCAGAAACCCCCCCTCAAACGTTCCCAGCCAGCGAAGGGAAGTTAAACCAACAACCATAACCGAACATTTCAACAAATACAACCACACCAGCATATTCTGAAACCAACGGTGGGAGGCTCAGTGAAACCAAACATGAAAATTTGTTTTCAGATTGTGAAATCAAATGTAGGAGGCACTTGAGGCAGGGGTGACACTGCAGGGACACACAGGCCCCCCAAGAAGACCTGCAGTGAACACCCTCGGAGCACGTGGAGTGATAGGATGAGGGGGAATGGCTTCACACTGCAAGAGGGGAGATTGAGCTGAGATCTGGGGCAGAAATTCTTGGCTGGGAGGGTGGTGAGCCCCTGGCCCAGGTTGCCCAGAGAAGCTGTGGCTGCCCCATCCCTGGAGGGGTTCAAGGCCAGGTTAGCCGGGGCTTGGAGCAAGCTGGGCTGGTGGGAGGTGTCCCTGCCCAGGGCAGGGGTGGCACTGGGTGGCCTTTAAAGGTCCCTTCCAACCCAAACCATTCCATGATTCTATGATTACGTCCCCATAACGTTATAAGTCTGATAAGTGGCGGAAACTGTCCCCAGCCGCAATAAATGCACAGTTGGAGCCAGATCTTGGCTCCAAGGCCACCCCTGCAAAAAGGAAGATTCTTGTAACGTGCTTCAGGTTAAGGGAACCAAAATTAAGTTGCGCGGTTGCTTCTGCTTTGGGATGCCATCACTACAGCACCTAAACCTCCTTCTGTAAAGGTGCCATCCTACCAAGACAAGCCGTGCACAGCATTCCGGAATCCAGCAGGGGCAGGGGCTGGAAGAGCCCTGTCCACTCTGAGGTTTCTGCCCCAAAAGTTATAGGATTGACTCCAGCAGCCCCTCTGCATTGATGCAGCTGATGGAAAACACCCTGGAAAAGGCACCCACATCGGCTATGAGAGACAGGTTGTCTCTCTCTGCCTCTTCTGCCCTCACCAGATGAAGCACCGACCCCAGCATTTCATGGAGTCATAGAATCATAGAATTGTCCAGGTCGGAAGGGACCTTTCAGAGCATCAAGTCCAACCATCAACCCAACACTGACAAACCCACCACCAACCCATGTCCCTCAGCACCACGTCTGCCCGGCTTTTAAATCCCTCCAGGGATGGCGACTCCACCACTGCCCTGGGCAGCCTCTTCCAATGCTTGACAACCCTTTCAGCGTAAAATTTTTCCTGATATCCATCCTAAACCTCCCCTGGCACAACTTGAGGCCATTTCCTCTTGTCCCATGGCCTGTTCCCTGGGAGAAGAGACCGACCCCCCCTGGCTACCCCCTCCTTTCAGGGAGTTGCAGAGAGCGAGAAGGTCTCCCCTCAGCCTCCTTTTCTCCAGGCTGAACACCCCCAGCTCCCTCAGCCGCTCCTCACAAGACTTGTGCTCCAGACCCCTCACCAGCTCCGTTGCCCTTCATTTGAAAAACAAATTCCAACGGCATTAGTTATATGGGGTTCTGGAAGAAAAGCATTTGACTGCTGCATGAATTTCAGTCAAATCCTCGTTTCTGAGAACTAGCCGATTCATATGAGATCACCACCGAAGGCAGTCTGATCATCTACGAAGTCTGAAGGCTGCGGAGATGCGGAGGGGCTGGAGCATCTCTGTGCTGAGGAAAGGCTGAGAGCCCTGGGGCTGTTCCGCCTGGAGAAGAGCAGACTGAGAGGGGATCTCATCAATGCTCAGCAAGAGCTGAAGGGCGGGGGGCAAGAGGATGGGGCCAGACTCTTCTCAGTGGTGCCCGGGGACAGGACAAGGGGCAACGGGCACAAACCGGAGTGAAGAAAATAAGGAGAAGTTCATTTTGAGGGTGGCAGAGCCCTGGCACAGGCTGCCCAGAGAGGTGTGGAGTCTCCTGCTCTGGAGACATTCCAAACCCATCTCCAACCTGCTCTGGGCGACCCTGCTCTGGCAGAGGGTGGGACTGGATGGTCTCCAGAGGTCCCTTCCAACCCCTGCCAGTCTGGGATTCTGGGATTCTGTGATCTGCAACCAGCCCAGCAGTGCCCAGGCTTTGGGAAGATTTAACCTCTGAATTTGTAGAGAGTTTCCCCATTATTTTATACCGCAGCTGCCGGGCACACCGGAGAGGCAGGTCCTCCTGACCACAGGCAGGACATCCCGTAGCACAGCTCTCCTCCGCGCTGGCACCCCGGCTCCACAGACCGGTGAAGTTCTCGACTCCCGCGACAGGCCAGCTCAGCGCCAGGCACGCAGGCCAGGCAGGTTCTGGCTGCGTGGAAATCCTCCATCTCTGCTTCTGAACCCAAAACAATCATCAGGCAAGAATTAGATTTCTCACCCCTCCTGAAAGCAGCTTGAAGCCAGTTAATTCTTAATTATTCTTTTTTTTTTCCCAGGGTTCAAGCTTTCCGTGACAAGTCGACAGTAACTCGTTCGTTAGCGTTCATCACTGGTGACAGGGCTCAAGGGCTGACAGCGACGGGCACTCAGCCTGACTGACACGTATCCGCAGGCTCCGTCTTGTCAAGTCACATCTAGAATTTCACTGGAGCTCCTCTCCCATTTACCCCCTAAATGCATTAGGGGAATAAAAGGTGGATATTTTCTTCTTTGAATACGGTGGAAGAGGCCAGCTCCTCACCGGCACCGGTTCGCTCTTCACCACGTACAGAGTCACTTCTAGCGAGCAAAGCACCAGGTTGGAAGCCAGGAGACCCTCCGCCATCTCCCGTGTCAGCATACGGACTTCATTAATATCTGCCTTTTAATAATTAGTTCTAAAATATTTAGGTTGAGATGAAATCTTTTACGCTGACGGTGGTGAGCCCCTGGCCCAGGTTGCCCAGAGAAGCTGTGGCTGCCCCATCCCTGGAGGGGTTCAAGGCCAGGTTGGCCGGGGCTTGGAGCAAGCTGGGCTGGTGGGAGGTGTCCCTGCCCAGGGCAGGGGGTGGCACTGGATGGCCTTTAAGGTCCCTTCCCACCCAAACCATTCTGTGATTCCATTATTCTATGCACTGGATCTTATTCATCAAAGAGCAACTACCAACTATGATTCTTCACAATTTCAACATAGTCAGAAACACGTTACACTCAAGATTTTCTTGAATGGTTTGAGTTGCACAACCATGACCGAGTTAGATATCTGATGGCTTAGGACTGGCACTAAAGGGGGGGGATCATCTCACCTACGTTCAGACATCAGCAATGGGGGACATGATGGCCTAAGAAGCCTCCCACCATACATGGGCTCACTCTCCACCACCCCGATCCCTCCAACTAGGGAGGTTGGTTGATGGTTGGACTCGATGATCTCAAAGGTGCCTTCCAACCCAGACAATTCTTTGGTTCTATGATTTTAATTTTCTTTCATTTCGTTCAGCAGTTTTGGTCTTGGTGCACAGGTCAGCGTGTGAGATCCTCTGTGGTCTTCATCACAGTTCCAGCGGGACAGAACCTTCCTGTCTCACCCTCGGTCCTCTCAGGACAGACAATTTGCTGCCAGGGAAAAGACACTGATACAAATCTCCCTCTCCGTGTTCAGAAAAGCCATGTCTACGCTGCCCTGCTACATCGCTCCCAAAGGCCACATCAGTGAGGACATCTTAGTAGGGGTGCCACCTCCCCAGCCACACGACAAGCCTGTAGGTCCTTCTGGACCACCTTAGGACCATCAGTAAGGCACGGGGCACAAAACCTATCCTAAAAGTCCTTCAGCACCTCTAGCAAGGGCTTTTCGGCACGCCCAGCTCTAGACTCACCTCCACAACTCCAATGTGTTGCCTCACACAAAGGGACACGGCCAGACCTTTACCACTGACATCTACAGCCGCAGTGAAATGGAAAGCAAAAGACAGGTCTGGCCACACGTAAAGCAATGCAAGCCCAGGCGCGTAGCCATGGTTGTCCAGAACAGCTATGGTCAAAGCCCACCAGCCCAGGCTTTTCTGTCTCTGGTCATTAGACAGGTCATTAGGTAGGAGGCCCACCAATCCTACTTTTGGTGTCCGGTTGGCAGTGCCGGCAGGGAGGTATGCCATCTCCCCAGGGCTGCAAAACAGGAGGAGTAAAGGTGCCACAGTCAGGCTTTCTATCTGGGAAAGCTCTAGCACATGTCATTGATCTGTGCCAAGTTCTTCTGGAAGATCCAGTGCTGGATTCCTCTGGAGATATCCCGCATCTCCAGTACTTGATGCTACTGTGGTCAGCCCAGGCAGCGAGAGAACTGCATCCGAGATGTTGGAGAGGCAGAGCCTGTGAAAAGCAGGAGGTGCAGGATGGAGTGTGGTGGGGCAGGCACTGCCCTATTGCCCTATGGGGTCTGTGTTGATGTCCTCCACGCTCCTAGAGATGGACATCTATTGAACAGAAGCCATCATTAGTGCCTCAATTAAGCCTTTGATTACCCTGCCCCAGCAGCTGACTTACTGTGATTCTTTACCTCAGGGCTTCCAGTGCCTACACCAGAAAGCCGGGCCCTGCTGATCATTCAAGTCCTTAGAAGAAAGTCAAGCCACACTTCTTGGACCCTGTCCTCGTGGCTGTCAACACCACAGAGATCCCTCTACTCCAGTTTTGGCTGACAGGCTGTGATATATTTTAAGGTCTGTGCGTCTTCCTCATCTTATGAGAAATGAGCCCAAGCCCTGGTGTAGGACTTTAATCCTCAGCCTTCCAGCCCAGGAGCGAGCTATGGGTATCGAATGCGTCGTATGATAACACACAATGACTTGTAATTTCCTTGGTAACTCCATCCGTCTTCCTTCCCTCTTCTTAGTGACTACGTTGGAATGAACGTTCTTCCCAGGCACTTCATCAGATGTCACCTTCCCGAGCTCCCAGCGACTCCCAGGAAGCCCTGTCCTCTCCATTCACCGCACACACCTTCAGTGTTTCTCTCTGGGCAAAGAGAAGTTTAGCAACGGGGCAATGACCTTCCACGAAAAGGTCACCAGAGGACGACCAACGCTAGATGCAAGGTGCTCTAGGAGTGAAAGTGGGAGGTGGCGACGTTCAGATCTGCTCCGCTCTATGAACAACCCTTTACAGCATTTCCCCCCAGTGATAAGAAACATTTCCTTAGCTCTTATGATAGCTGGGAGGCTCCACTTTAATAAGCATGGATATCATCTCTCACTGGCAAAATCTGGTGTTCTCAAAGCCTGTTTTGGGCTGCAATCCAGCTCTGTACACAGGAAGGACCCGCCGGCCGAATAACAACGCTCTGCGCATTCAGCGTCCCTTCTACAACCATCTTTCAACCTCACCTCCCGCTTTTGGGACGTGCCGTCCCCTCCGGGCACTTCTGCACCAGCCAGACGTTCCTGGAATCACAAATATCGATCGCACCTATCCAATTTGCAGGTAATGGGACATTGAAGCAAATTAGCCTTTAGGAAAGGTAACGGCGCCATCACAATAGAGAGTAGCCGCGCTCATCAGCGTAAAGCATGTGAACATCATTGGAATAAGCAAGGGACGTGGAAAATCAGATGGCAGTCACAAAGCAGGGTCTAGAATCTGGGTAAAAATCTCCGGTTTCCCAGGGAGAAGAGGTGAAAATACTTCCCAGTTCACAAGGCGGTTGTAGGGGTCACAGAATCACAGAACGACAGGGGTTGGAAGGGACCTCTGGAGACCATCCAGTCCAACCCCCTGCCAGAGCAGGGTCACCCAGAGCAGGTGGCACAGGAACGCATCCAGGTGGGTTTGGAATGTCTCCAGAGACGGAGACTCCACCACCTCTCTGGGCAGCCTGTGCCAGGGCTCTGCCACCCTCACAGCAAAGAAGTTCCTCCTCATGTTCAGGTGGAACTTCCTATGCTCAAGTTTGTGCCCGTTACCTCTTGTCCTGTCGCTGGGCACCACTGAGAAGAGCCTGGCCCCATCCTCCTGACACCCACCCTTTCAGTATTTCTAAGCGTTGATAAGATCCCCCCTCAGCCGTCTTTTTTTCAGACTAAAAAAACCCAAGTCCCTCAGCCTTTCTTCCTAAGAGAGGTGTTCCAGTCCCCTCAGCATCTTGGTAGCCCTTTGCTGCACCCTCTCCAGCAGTTCCCTGTCCTTATGGATCTGGGGAGCCCAGAACTGGACCCAGTGCTCCAGCTGTGGCCTCCCCAGGGCAGAGCAGAGGGGGAGGATGACCTCCCTCCACCTGCTGGCCACAGGAGGTCAATGGAGGACACTCTGGTGAAGGTGCTAGAGAAGGCAGAAGGCATCTTTCTCTTTGGCATCAGCTCAGCTATGAGTTATTAAATGAGGTGAGGGTTAAATGGAGGGTCTCTGGCCCATATATCTCCTGTTTTCCTCCTCCTGCTGGCAGGTGTTGGGGCAAAACACCCCACACCAGGTTACCTGGAGGGAGAGGGATGCTGAGGACAGGCTGAGCTGGTCCAGGAAGGCAGAGCTTCCCTCCATAACTCACCTGCGCTCAGCAGCCTCAACAAGCCCAGTTTTAATTTGCTGATCAAGTTTTCATTAGATTAGAGGCAGAGCCTATTCATCAGCGCGAATATAAATCTAAATTGACCCTGGTGATGACTCAGAGGGCAACGCTTAACTGAAGTTCGCCGGGCAGTTCAATCGATCGGAGAAAGCGCTTTCTGCTTTTAATGGCCGGGCCAACATATTGTTAAATAAATAAATACATACATACAACAAAGGGGGTGGGGAAATCGATGGCGAGGTGGCTGGACGTGACTGCTGGACGTGGCTGGCCGCGTCGGGAGAGACGCTGTGCTTGGACCCATGCGCCGGCAGCTGGGGTTGGTGAACCAAGAAGTCCAGTGATCGCCATGACCGTGAGTTATCAGCACAATGCGAAAGCCTCGACGCCTTTTGATATGCGGCTGCCCCGAGCTCTGGACACAAAGAAGATCCCTTGTGTGGTTATATCTTAACTCTGTGAAAGGCAGTGGGGGCAAGAGGGCTGCGGGGGAGCTCCTGTTTACACTCCAGCTCCTGTTCTCTCCTGATTTTTCTCGGATGAGGTCTAAATGTGGATGCGTGCCTTCCCAGGGATAGTTTTACGCCTACCTGTGGCACAGAAAGTGGGGCGGCCTCAGCATTCCCCGCTCCGCGGCGTTTTTTTATTAGAATCATAGCATGGTCGAGGTTGGAAAAGACCTCTAAGATCATCAAGTCCAACCATCAACCCAACACTGACAAACCCACCACTACCCCATGTCCCTCAGCACCACGTCTGCCCGGCTTTTAAATCCCTCCAGGGATGGCGACTCCACCACTGCCCTGGGCAGCCTGTCCCTGAAAATGATCCTCCTCCCAAAAAAAAGGGATAAAAGGAGAGATTACAGAATTCAAAAAGAAAAAATAAATCTTGAAGAGTGATAATTGTTATATTGTTCGCAGCGGTTTTCTCTTGAGAGTGTGACCCACATGAATCGTGCTCCAGAGACATGGTGAAGGTACAGCACTGCTGCCGCATGTCCCTGGCCATTGGCATTAAAGAGTTAAAGAGTTAATAGAAGTCTTGCTACTTGTGTTTGGTGGTAAGAAGATGTGCCCAGAGGTGGTTTCTGTGGCGTGGAGAGGTACAGCAACCTCCTGGAGTCTCCTTCTCTGGAGATATTCCAAACCCCACCTGGACGCGTTCCTGTGCCACCTGCTCTGGGTGATCCTGCTCTGGCAGGGGGTTGGACTGGATGGTCTCCAGAGGTCCCTTCCAACCCCTGCCAGTCTGGGATTCTGGGATTCTGTGACCTGCTCAGCTGGAGATATCTCACCGTGCCTGACCCACAGGCCATCAGGTGCTGGGCATCCCTGCAAAGAGAGGACCTCTATCACAGAGGTCTCCGATGGGGACACTGCCGAGGCAGCGAGGAGCAGCCTGGGGAACAGTCACTGCTGGCCCGCCCTCAGGTGGGCAAGTACAACGCAGGAACTGGCAAGTGGACACTGTCCCTCACAGACACCCAGAAGGGGAGCAGTTGAAAGACAACGCCCTGGTTTGTAGGACCGAGCCCTCAAAACGTGCCGAAAACCCTGTTCGACTCCTCAGCTCTTTGACAGGCAGCACTATGGGCCATATGCGCTTCCGAAAGCATCCAGATATTTCTCCGGCTCCGCTGCAGACAGCTCTGAATGAGTTGCCTGAAGTGAAAGGCGTGAAAAAACATCAGAGGGACCAGATGTATGTACCTAATATAGGTAACAAGACTGCGCCAGTTAATCATGTCATTGCCCATAGACAAAAACCAGCTCCAGATCGGTCACCCTTCACTGCAAGCCTCAGAACCCCCCCACTAGAATACTTCTACGCGTGATGTACTGTTATTACCGAGATAAAACATCTATACAGCACCTTCAACGCACAAACTGTATGTATACAGGGAAGAGGCACAAGTCCTCTCCTTACGGAGGGACGGACGGAGGAGGGCAGGCTGCGGGAGGGGGAGGAGGGCGAGGGAAGGGACAGGACCATGCTGGGACAAGCACCGCCGGTTCTGGTTCTGCGTGAGAGCCTCCGACCTGCCGCTCTTCCCATCTACACAGACAGGCAGAGAGGGAAAAGGAGAGCAGAGGCACAGGGAGGAGTCACTTGTCATCAGGCATTCCCTGCAGGAAGGTGTTGAGGAGCAAAGGTGAGGGAAGGCAAAGAGATCCAGAGCTGAAGACGGAGGGAGAAGGAGAAAGGGTGTGCAAGAAGGCAAAGATGCAAAATGAAAATGGAGGAGAGGAGATGGTGTTGGGAACAGCTGAATCAAAGAATCGTTTAAGTTAGAAAAGATCTTTAAGAACAAGTTGCCCAGAGAGGTGGTGGAGGCCCCATCCCTGGAGACATTCAAGGCCAGGCTTCATGAGGCTCTGAGCAACCTGGTCTAGTTGAAGATGTCCCTGCTGACTGCAGGGGGGTGGGACTAGATGGCCTTTAAAGGTCCCTTCCAAGCCAACACAGTCTATGATTCTATCCTATGATCATCAAGTCCAACTCTCAAACTAGCACTGCCACGTCCACCACTACCCCATGTCCCTCAGCAGTCCTGCTGGTTCATCCAGCCCATGGCATAAGCATCTCCCAGCCATAGGTGTTCTTGTTTCATCAGGGGCTTTAGCCTCTTGACGGGACAAGAGGAAACGGCCTCAAGTTGCATCAGGGGAGGTTTAAGATGGATATTAGGAAAAATGTCTTCCCTGAAAGAGTTGTCAAGCATTGGAAGAGGCTGCCCAGGGCAGTGGTGGAGTCGCCATCCCTGGAGGGATTTACAAGCTGGGCAGACGTGGTGCTGAGGGACATGGGGTAGTGGTGGGTTTGTCAGTGTTGGGTTGATGGTTGGACTCAATGATCTGAAAGGTCCCTTCCAACCTGGACAATTCTATGATTCCCCTTCCGCACAACCAGCTCTGCCCATCACAAGGGGCCAAGAGGATGATCCAATATTTCTCTGCTGCTTTATTTCTACCAAAACAATGAAAACCAGAGTAGCAGAAAAGATCACTCGGCTACAAACGCATGAGACACTTAGACACTACGGTCCTCACTGCTTTGGGGTTTGATTTACGATTGTTTTGTTGCTTATTTTAACAAAGGCACAAAACCCACAAAGCTCCCAGTAAGCATTTAATTAAAGCTTAATTGCTATAAATATGTTAAATGTGCAAAGCTAGCAGGTGCAGCCAAGAGAAAGCAGCCCCTAGCAGTGTTTTTTGCATAGACTATAAATCCTCCCTTTTAAAAGTGATGTCTTTCCAGGAGAATTAAGAAACCACTTCAAAATAGGTCTGGAAATCCAGAAAGGCAACAGGGTTTTACAAAGACTGAAAATAAAACAGAGCAGGAGTCACTCCGGCTGAGAAACGTAAATGGAAAGGAAGGCGGGGGGGGGGGTGTAGGTGCAGAATACATAAAGCCAGGGTTATACCTTGTTACGCTCAGACTAAAACCAGCATCACCGCCCCATCAGCGATGTTAAACCTACGGTAAATCCCCCCAGCAGTGGGAATTACAGCACAAACACTTCCTTTGCTGGTGCAAACGCGGTCACAGCTGATCTGTCTTCAGCCCACAACCCTGTTACAACCTGTTTTATCCCAGGGATCTGGAGCTGGGCTCCTTCTCGCATGAAAAAAAGAACCATAAATGAAACTATCCACACTTCAGGAAGGGTCTGAAACAATAAGCTAATTAAAAGAATGAAGAAAAGGAACACAACTCTTTCAACAGTATTTGTATATCATCTAAATTGCCTTAATGAAGCGTTTATAAAATACAAACACCAAAATTAGACCCCAGAGCGAAGTGTTTGGCCACTTCCCTTTACTTTTACAGCCATCACCTCAGCAGTGTTTGGGGCTGGACGTGCCGGGGCCCCCGGGGACTGTAGTGCAAGAGGGAGCCCAGACAGACACAGAGCAAAATGCACACCAGAAAAACAAAAATAACCCCTCCAAGGTGTTGGGCAGAGACCAGAGAAGATCCCGGGCGTCCCGGTAGCCCAGTCCCTCTCCAATAGATCCCAAACTACTCCGGGCTGAGAGGGAGTTCAGACCTCATGGGGTTCAACCAGGCTGAGTGTAGGGTCCTGCACCCGAGTGGGAGCAACCCCCAGTGGCTGAGGGGAGACCTTCTCGCTCTCTGCAACCCCCTGAAAGGAGGGGGTAGCCAGGGGGGGTTGGGCTC
This sequence comes from Sterna hirundo, assembly GCA_009819605.1. Lineage (NCBI taxonomy): Eukaryota > Metazoa > Chordata > Aves > Charadriiformes > Laridae > Sterna > Sterna hirundo. Next base: position 219,868,218 of record CM020437.1, on the reverse strand, counting down.
TTCTCCCAAGGAACAGGCCATGGGACAAGAGGAAACGGCCTCAAATTGTGCCAGAAGGGGTTTAGACTGGATATTAGGAGAAATGTCTTCAAGGAAAGGGTTATCAAGCATTGGAAGAGGCTGCCCAGGGCAGTGGTGGAGTCACCATCCCTGGAGGGATTTAAAAGCCGGGCAGACGTGGTGCTGAGGGACATGGGGTAGTGGTGGGTTTGTCAGTGTTGGGTTGATGGTTGGACTCGATGGTCTGAAAAGTCCCTTCCAACCCGGGCAATTCTATTATTCCCTGATTCTAAGCATGGTTGGTGGCACATGTAGAGGTTCTCAAGTCCCCTCGGGGTCCCCACCCCCCTGCCCAGCCTCCAGCTCCTGGTCACGCTGCTTTGCTCCTCCATCCCCATCTGGGCAGATGGGAAGGGCAGGTCCCCCCTTACTCACCGGCCCCCCCTCCCCTCCTGTCTTTCAGAGGACGTCCAGGCGAGCGACAAGATAACCATCTCCAAGCAGTTCAAGGAGAAGGTCATTCGCCCCATCTTGAAGGTATGGATGGGGTTTTTTTTCATGGCTTATATTTCAGGTATCCTGAGCTTTGGTCATTCCATGCGATATTCCGCCGTGTTCCTCCCCCAGCTGTGAGAGGAGCGACATGGCAACACTTTTTTTCATTTTTAGCCACTAAGAAGTAGGGTCAGAGCCCAGTAGAAATAAATAACAGCTTCTTTTTACAAGGGCATGTAGCGATAGGACGAGGGGAAGGGTTTTCCACTGCCAGAGGGGAGATTGAGCTGAGATCTGGGGCAGAAATTCTTGGCTGGGAGGGTGGTGAGCCCCTGGCCCAGGTTGCCCAGAGAAGCTGTGGCTGCCCCATCCCGGGAGGGGTTCAAGGCCAGGTTGGCCGGGGCTTGGAGCAAGCTGGGCTGGTGGGAGGTGTCCCTGCCCAGGGCAGGGGGATTGAATTTGATGATCTTTAAGGTCCCTTCCCACCCAAACCATTCCATATTTCTTTGAGGTGCCAAAGCTAAGCTGCAACCACCCTGCACGTTGTGCATCTGCATTTGAGAGCGGGATGCTCTGCAGAGGGAGATTCCAGCTGGGAGCAGAAGCACTCCGGGCTTGCAGGAGAGGCATCCCTTAGAGCAGGGGCAATGGGAGACAAACCCCTGCCTGGTCCTGGAGCTGCTGGAAGCGCCAGTGCCTCTCCCAGTTCACAGGGCGCTGTGAGGCTGAATCCACCAGGATTAGGAGCTTTTGGGAGCCCCCGGGAAAGGCTCTGCTGCAGCGTGACCCCGCACCCCTCTCCCCTGTGAAACCCCTTAGCAGGAATGTACCAGAACAATCCTTAATGCCTGGCCACGTTTTGGACATTTTCAAGAGGAAGAGAATGATCACTGTTTTGTCGTAAAAAGGAAAAACAGACCCCAAGTTTCCCTGCCGGCACATGGGATTTTATCTTGTAGCTGATGGCAACTGACAAACATCATTAACGCAGTGCCTCCGAAATTCAATTAAACATATGGACTGTGGCTGTCTAATTGGAAGAGTGAGGGCTGTGAAAATTGGGAGACATTACAAGGCTAAAGGACAGGTCACCGAAACCTCCAGCAGCGCAGCTGAGGCTTGGAGGGGGGAAAAAAATAAAATAGTTCTACTCTGAAAAACGACTTTGGAAAGACAGCAATTTACTTTTTCTCAGCGGTTTTAGGCTGAAAACTCCCATTGCGGCTACCAGCGTCACAGCCCCCTAAAGCTGGGGAACTTGTGTGGGTATCAAGGACCCGCAGAGCAGAAGCGGTGACCGAGGCGGCAGGTTAAAGAGCACGGAACGACCCTGTTCTCGTTGCAAGGTAACGGTCGGTGCAGAGCCCCAGCTGCATCCCTGAGCCACCGCCGCTTGACTGATGGGCTCCGAACCCAAAGTCATAACAACTTATAATCCACCGAATCAGCTGCTGTGCCTGGATAAACCCGTTTTAAATCATCGCTCTTTACAGAGGGAGCACACCGTTAAAAAAATACAGATATATAATCCTGCATCCTGCTGCAAAGAGCAAGTCGTTATTTAGTTCCTCCCTAATGTATGTAAAAGGATTGCAAGATACAGAAAACCAGCAAGCATTTGGGGAGGGCAAAGCTAATAAACATTTAAAAATCTGCAGGCTCTGCTGCTTCCACCGCACACACAAGGCAGCTCTGCCGGCTTTGGGTTAAAAAGCTCGCCCTGTGGGCCACGTCCGCGAGCAAACGATTTGTAGGGAATTTCATACGTTCTGCGTGTCGTCTTCCAGCTCAATACACTTCCCCGGGCGCGACAAAGCCAGAAATGGGGGGGCCAAACCCACGCCAGGCACAACCCCAGCGCTGCCGAAAGAGCTGTTACACCACTCAGGTGTAAGGATTAAGTCCGGGTTGCATTTCTCTTTGCCTCCATGAAGTATGTAATCACTCTTCCACGAAATCATCGAACGTGTTGGGTTGGAAGGGACCTCGAAAGATCATCTTATCGCTGGAGACACGTCCTACCAAGCTCCAGGTATTCAAGGACTTCTTAATTTTCAGTTAAAAGTCAGGATCCATCCAAAACGTGGGAAAAATAAACACAATTGGCCCAACGCAGCCAAAAAAAGCGTTTGGTTTTGCCAAATAAGACACGCCGTCGTTAGCGCTCTGCCAGCCTCTACCGAGGGAGCAGCCTGGGTGCTGAACGCCTTCTCCCACCGAGACGTTTTCATTAGCATTTCTACCTGATTTCAGGCCTGATTTTAGGCAATTATTGTACCATGAACAGCCTTTCTCCCCGTCTCCTCTTAGCCCTTTGCAACTCGGGAAGCCCTGTTCTGCTCCACCAGTCACTTGGAATGGTCAACAGTCGTCACACTCCATTGCCGGCCATTGTCCATCGGCAAAGGTGGGAGGCTCCGGAGCCCGTCCCTCCGCGGCCAGGCAAACAACGGGGCCCGTTGCTGCTCGGACATCAAAGTTAAACAAACAGACCCAAACCCTCGCCTCTGTGCCCATCTGAAGGAGCTCCCCGAGGAGGTCAGGGCTTCCAGCTTGTCATAGCACACATCAAAGTTTGCACCACACACGAACTCGGCACACGGATTCGCATCGTGTCGCCCGAGAGCGGATATTCAGCCTTTGTGCGCCGCTTTAATCCTGTGTTTTCCCAAGTAATTAGGCTTTTTTGCTTATGAACTTGTGACTAAGTAAAGCAGCCCTGAGAGGTTGTAACATCAAAGCTCATTCTCCCGTCTGTCCCCCGCTTTCCAAAATTGGATTTCTTTTTCTCTTTTTTTTTTTTTTCCTTAAATAATAAAAAAAAAAAACTAATTGAATTTAGTTGTAGACTGAATATATTTAAGAGTGTCTTTAAAAGGTTACAAGAAGCCACGGCGACCAGCATGGGAACTAAAGAGGGAGGGCACAGCATTCAGCCTTTTTGCTTCATAAAGGCCTTGCATGAAAGACCCAGCAACGGCCCCACAAGCCAGGAGGGACGCGGCAGCTCTGGCAGCAGCTATTTCTGACGGCGGGGTGTTATATCGCCTAACCCCAAGGACCTCCCAAGGTTACGGACTCACCGGAGACCAAAATCCACTCACCTCTTCGGGATTGCAGAGCACCCACCTCCACCTCTTGCACGCGGGCAAAGGAAGAGTGAAAATATCCCTTTGGGTTTAGCTCAACAACGCAACCCAAACCAGCCCAAATTTTCCGGAAACCCTGCGGGCAGCTCGGTAGGACTCTACCAAAAGGTGGGAAGGGACTTACCCACCACGCGACGGCGAACGCCGAGACAAACCTACCTGGAGTTTCTGCTGATGGCGGCCACCATGAGAGCGGTCCAGCCCAGCTTGTGCCTGGCGTTGACGTCTGCACCTTCCAGCAACAACCTGGGTAGGAGAGAGACATGTTGAGGAAGAAAATGCAGAGGAATCATCCTGAGCAGAGAGGAACTCATGACGGAAAGGGGAATATTTTGCTTCACAGGCAGCCTAGAAGACCCAAAGTGAAAAGCTGATTCAACCCAGTTCCTCACTGGCTACCAAACTGAAAGGAACCGGTACGTTCATGAACTGGTAGGACAAGCACAGTCCTTTCAAATGGTGCAAGGCCAACCAGTTTAATTTCTTTATTTTTTTATTTCTTTCTTCTATTGCAGTCTAACACCTGAAGAACCAGCATGATGGAGAGCGAAGCTGAATGACCTCCAGCCTGATGGCAGGTTCGGATCTTCAGGCTGCAAACGGAGCCATCAGGCTTTCAGAAAAAGCCCAGCAGATCTCCAAAGCCCACGTCGACAGATGTTTTGCAGTTTTCTTGCACGACACGAGAACAAACGAGACAAACCCAAAAAATACGAGGCGTCAAACTGCCCTTGGTGCTTTTTCTGCAAGATTTTCTCAGCCTTTGTGCTGTTTCCCTGATCCCTCCCTGACATCTCTTTGCAACTTGGCTCCCGCGTGGCTTCTGCTGGCTTTTATATTCCTCAGACTGCAAAGCACCAGGAGGCTTCTCTACCCTTTCTGCATCCTCTGGTCCTGCAGCAGCCACACGATTACTCTGAGCACCAGATTCCAAGCAGTGCCTTAGAACGCTGATACTTGATAGAGACAAACTTGCCCAACCCTTCTCTCTTTCATGGCCAACCATGGGATCATGGAATCACAGAATGGTTTGGGTTGGATCTGAAAGGTCCCTTCCGACCTGGACAATTCTATGATTCTAAATATACAATCCTAAAGTTATTTCCAACCGGCAGTACCAAATGCCTAAGCGTTGGCTCACGTCTTGAACACAGTTGAACCCGGTTCCCCCCGCTGATCTGAGAAACTACCCAAGTAATTGTCATAGAATCGACAAATGGTTTAGGTTGGAAGGGACCCTAAAGATCATCTAGTTCCAACCCCCTGCCCTGGGCAGGGACACCTCCCACTAGACCAGGCTGCTCAAAGCCCCGTCATCTGAATTAGATGCCTAAAATGATCCATATCCCCCTCCCGTTGAAGGTCTCGCCCTGTTAGGCTGTGGGCCGCGAGGGACAGCAGGCAGATGACTTCAGGTGAGCTCCAGACAGAAGCACGTGGGATATCTCTTCTGTTTCAGGAGGAAGAGCCCTCAGCATAAGAAGGACATGGACCTGTTGGAGCAGGTCCAGAGGAGGCCCCGTTGATGCTGGGAGGGCTGGAGCCCCTCTGCTGGGAGGACGGGCTGAGAGAGTTGGGGGGGTTCAGCCTGGAGAAGAGAAGGCTCCGGGGAGACCTTGGAGCCCATTCCAGTCCCTGAAGGGGGCCTACAGGAAGGATGGGGAGGGGCTGTTTGCAAGGGCACGTAGCGATAGGACAAGGGGCAATGGTTTAAACTAGAGCGGGGCAGGTTTAGATCAGACATTAGGAAGAAGTTCTTCATCATGAGGGTGGTGAGACACTGGCCCAGGTTGCCCAGAGAGGTGGCGGAGGCCCCATCCCTGGAGACATTCAAGGCCAGGCTTCATGAGGCTCTGAGCAACTGTATCTAGTTGAAGATGTCCCTGCTGACTGCAGGGGGGTGGGACTAGGTGGCCTTTAAAGGTCCCTTCCAACCCAACACATTCTGTGATTCTGTGAGGTGTGAGATGGGGGGAGCGGGTACGGGTGGGCAACCGGACCACCCCCAGCTGACAGGATGGGTAGCCAGCGCCGGAGCCCTGCTACCGGCTGCTCCGAACTGCTCATCAGGTGCTGGGACTGAGATCCAACAGCTCAAAAAATAAAAGAATAACTGCCTGCCTTTATTCACAGCTCCCAACTGCGGTTCAGGAGGCCACGACCTCTGTAAATGATCCACAGCACCAACAGAAGATTTATATTCTCTTTACCAGCGTTACAATTACAAGTTTAATAATAATGAACTATTTGGCTGGTAAACAATAGGACCTTGCTCCAAAGAAGTTTGATACTTGATACTACACGGTAGCAGAGGAACAAATTTTCGTGTAGAATCCTTGCCAGATCCATGCACACAGATCTGCACATCCCTAACTCCGGGCAGGCGGCACCTCCTGCACCACCAAATGGTCCAGCAAAACACAGTCTGCCGTGCTGCACAGGACCAGCCCTGGCTCCCCCCAGGAGAATCGAGGAATCACAGAATGGTTTGGGTGGGAAGGGACCTTAAAGGCCACCCAGTGCCACCCCCTGCCCTGGGCAGGGACACCTCCCACCAGCCCAGCTTGCTCCAAGCCCCGGCCAACCTGGCCTTGAACCCCTCCAGGGATGGGGCAGCCACAGCTTCTCTGGGCAACCTGGGCCAGGGGCTCACCACCCTCAAAGTGAAAAATTTCTTCCTAATATCTAATCTAAATCCACCTTCTTTCAGTTTAAAACCATTCTCCCTTGGCCTATGGCTCCCCTCCCTCATCCAGAGTCCCTCCCCAGCTTTCCTGGAGCCCCTTGAGGGACTGGAAGGGGCTCCAAGGTCTCCCCGGAGCCTTCTCTTCTCCAGACTGGAAACCCCCAACTCTCCCAGCGTAAATCCTTACGCTTTCTCCCTCTTCCAGCACCAAACCACCGAACGCAAAGGATCTGAGCATGCTGTCAGCTCTGCAGCATGAAGAGCACTCCCGGCCAGCAGATTGTTAAAGGGGAAATATCCATGAGCAGCCACAGAACTCGCTTGTCCCCGTAACGCAGGACGAGCCCGGATGGAGAGGTGACAGATTGCTATCTGCAGGGATCAGCTCCCGTGGCAGCGATGTGCAGGGAGGGGGTTTGCGCTCCCAGCAGAGATCAGCACGTCTGACGCAGATCCAGGGCCACCGCTGGTCACAGCGCTTGCCTGCGCTGGCCTGGAGGGATGCTGCCGGCAGGAGAAATCCACACCACGGCTCCATCTGTGCCACCATGTGCGTCACAGCCTGCCCAGGCACGGAAAATGCTCCTCCAGGTGAAACACCACCACCTCCTCCCCACTTTGCGTACTGCCACCGCGGGGACCAGCTCCAGCCCAGCTCCCCCAGAGACGGCACAAACCTACCCTGAGCCCTTCCCGCTCCCCCCAACCCCGACCCACTCCGGGTGCTTGGAAAAATCCTTCCTCGGCCATCGCGACGCCCCGTCACCGTCCACGCTTCGCTTCCAGTGGCGTGGGGAGACGCCTATGAGTTATTTCTGAATTTCACGTTATTTACACGGCCATTCGGAAGTGCTTTGAAGGCAGTCACTGCACCTCCGCCCCGTTCTACAGCGTGTCAATGCGACAGGCTAAAAGCCACCTAAAATCCAGCAAATTAAAGGAAAATTTTGCTGCAGCGGGGAGGGAGGCTGGCAGGGAAGCCCGGAGAGGCAGGGGAAGCCTCGCAAGAAGCCAAGGCATCGGCTAAGCAGGGAATAAGCAGCCGAATCCCTTCATTCCCGATGGCTAAAACCTCACAGCCCAACACCTACATCTTTAACGGGGGTAATTAATGTCATTCACAAAGTATCAGTCGCGTTTGCACTTGATTTAACGGGAAAAGCGGGAACAGAGCGTCCTGGTCGCCTTCCACCCGCCGCTCCTGCAAAACCTTGGTCTTAATTCCACGTGTCGTGAATTTTAACATTCGTTTTCTCACAAATGGGAACGGCAGCTCGACACTCAAGCACCTCCTCGTCCGAGACAGGATGGGATGGCAACCTTCACTTAAAGCGCTTTGGAGCCAATAAAAACGACACTTTAACTCACCGGAAGGCTTTTTTTCTCCGTAGATGTACTGGAAGATGTACATTGTTCAACCACGTACGTTGAACAATGAATTATCTTCATTCTTAGATTAAAAAAAAATAATGAAATCAGACCCCAGCCCGGCAGCCAAACCTGTTATAACATAGTGCATCCAGCAGGAAGGAGGCCGGAGCCTCTGCTGCGGGATTCGATTACAGGCTCGGAGCTCAGATATTAGAATTCATCAAGTAGTTTTCCATTCAGGAATCCAGATAATCGCAAGCATCTGGAAGGCCACATGCCCCAGCCCGGTGAGAGAATTACTAGCATCGCATCATCTACCATAATACGCATTGACATTTCATTTAGGAGCTGGGGTTTTGTAGGGTTTTTTCGTCTTTTTTTTTTTTTAAATCATTGCAAGATGCTCAGCAACTTAACAGATTTTCTAGACAACTGAACTTTATGTTCAGGGTCTTCAAGCCCATCATTAATTTTTTCCCTGCCTGATTTAATGATACGCCAATCGATAAAGCGACGACCACTGCTCGGATCCCAGACAGCCAAATGTATTTACCAGCAGGGAGTACTTTTTTTTTGTTGTTTTTAATTAAATAAAATCCTCTGATCAATGTTTAGGATGTTTATCCACGTTTTAACCAAAGAAGATCCAGGACACGCGCTCCTACCTCCCAAGGAGTTTCTCGTGCGTCTATAGCTCTATTAGCACCGGTTTCAGTGTTTCTTGAGAGATAAACTGGTGCTGGGCTGCAGCGGTGCCACCCAGCCCCAGTCAGGAGAGCCCTGAGGAAGAGTGGGGGCTTCTTCTGTTTGGGGGTGTGGGTGTATTTTCATAGAATCACAGAATTGTCGAGGTTGGAAGGGACCTTTCAGACCATCAAGTCCAACCATCAACCCAACACTGACAAACCCACCACTACCCCATGTCCCTCAGCACCACGTCTGCCCGGCTTTTAAATCCCTCCAGGGATGGTGACTCCACCACTGCCCTGGGAAGCCTGGTCCAATGCTTGACAACCCTTTCAGTGTCAAAAATAGAAAAGAAATTTTAAGGATTTTGGAATCCTTGGGGGTTTTTTTTTAGGGTTTTAGGGCAGAAAGCTCAGCCGGTTCTCCAGACTATTCCTAGAATCCAGAATCGTCAAGGTTGAAAGGGAGCTTTTAGATCATCGAGTCCAACCATTGACCCAACACTGACAAACCCACCACTACCCCATGTCCCTCAGCACCACGTCTGCCCGGCTTTTAAATCCCTCCAGGGATGGCGACTCCACCACTGCCCTGGGAAGCCTGTTCCAATGCTTGATAACCCTCTCAGTGTCAAAAATAGAAAGGAAATTTTAAGGATTTTGGAATCCTTGGGGGTTTTTTTTTAGGGTTTTAGGGCAGAAAGCTCAGCCGCTTCTCCAGACTATTCCTAGAATCATAGAATTGTCCAGGTTGGAAGGGACCTTTCAGATCATCGAGTCCAACCATCATCGAGTCCAACCATCAACCCAACACTGACAAAGCCACCACTACCCCATGTCCCTCAGCACCACGTCTGCCCGGCTTTTAAATCCCTCCAGGGATGGTGACTCCACCACTGCCCTGGGCAGCCTCTTCCAATGCTTGACAACCCTTTCGGTGTAAAAAACAGAAATAAAGTTTTAAGGATTTCGGAAACACTTTGGGTTTTGTTTTGTTTTTTTTTTTTTTAGGGTTTTAGGGCAGAAAGCTCAGCTGCTTCCCCACATTATTTTGTGTGAACAGATTTTCCTGGCAGGTTTCTAACAGTTAAGAGCCTGCGAGCGAGTGGCGATGGCTCCCACTCTTCTCCCTGCAGACCCCTGGCTCCAAAGGCAGCATTCCCTGTGCAGAACCAAAGAATTCCTCTGGGAAGGAGCCATGGCTCCGGAGCACTCAGGGCTCGGCCAGCAGAACATCCCCGCCTGCGCCGGAATCTACCGGAGGAGCCCGGCTTTGTGCGTCTACCCTATTTCACCTCCAGACGGCAGCTCCCAAAGCTTCAGCGCTTGGGAGAAAAAGAGAGAAAAAGATCCCCAAAGCGGGTTGCGGCGAGGAGTTGCTTCTCCCCCCGCCGCCCCCGGACAGATGTGCCTCCTATTCACCCCTCCGGTGGGGTTCTGGGTGACTGCCTCGGTGACACCGCGCTCCCAGCCGAGCCCAGAGGGCATGTTTGAGTTTGTGCTCAGCGCCGGCAGCGTGCCCAGCGCTCCTCCCGACAGCTGGAGGAAGAGGAAGCTGGAAACTTGAACTTTTGCGACAACAATAGCTTCTGTTTCTCTCAGGCACTTCAACATCTCCCCCACCCCAACCCCAATATGTCACTGTTTAACCGCCGGGGAGGGGGACACCCTCGGCCGTGCCCTCCGCTTCGCAGAAGAGGGAGGGAAGAAAAACATCCAAACCCAACAATATCTCCCAACATGAAAGCACAATCCCCGTTAGAGGCCAGGGAAGGGATCTGCCCGCTCAGGAGAACGCGGCGAGCTGCTGAAAAGCCTTTGATGTTACAATCATAGAAGGGTTTGGGTGGGAAGGGACCTTAAAGACCATCCAAGTCCAACCCCCTGCCATAAGCAGGGACATCTTCAACTAGACCAGGTTGCTCAGAGCCCCGTCCAACCTGGCCTTGGACACCTCCAGGGATGGGGCATCTCCCACCTCTCCGGGCAACCTGCTCAGCGTCTCCCTCGCGCAGAAGCTGTCCCGCACTCAGCCCCGCTGCTGCCAGAGCGATAAACACCTCCGTTAATCGGAATTAACTCCGTGATGGTTACCAGATGTATCGCACACACAGAACTACCATGCGCATCCAGCTGCGCCAGAGGAGTCGGCATCTGCTTCCAGAGCGAGGGGTTCAGGCAGAGCCAAGGGTTTAAAGCTGTTTTAGAAAGAGGCATGGGATGTTCTGTCTCCTGCGGCCGGCCAGCCGCCGACTGCAGAGTTTTTTCTTATGACTCAGTGTGCAAACACCAGCAGGAGGACAAAATACAAGAAGCAGCACGAAAAAAGGTCACCACAGAGGAAGCGTTAAAGCAAAACGCTGCTGCGAAACCAGTGAGAAATGGAGCAGTGACAGAAATCACTGCTTTATTCCCCATCTTTTCCTCCCCATTCCCTGCCGCCCTGTTTGGGGAACCTGCTCCGCTCTGCCGGTGCTGCCTGGAAAAGGGTGTCCCCTCCCGTTTCTGAGCTATAAAGCACAGCCCGCACAAACCTCCTCTGACATCTCGGAACCGACATGAAGGAACCTGGGTTGCCGTATCCGCTCCGAGCCCCCGAGGCCACGCGCCAAATCAAACTCAATAACCAGTACAAAAAACTTCCACTGCAACCGAGTACCGTATACCTCGCTCCGCGCGCCCGAAGAAAAGATTAAAGGGGACGTTTAAAGGAAAAACATCTGTTTGGCCTAAAAAACCCAGGTGCCCATTAACTCAGATACCTACTAACAAACAGAGGCCCGGCGAGGGCGAACAGACCGCGTAATAAAAGGCACGTAGCAACGGAAATAAATGTAATTATAAATAATCTCCCAATCCTGTCGCCAGCCCTCGCTCGCTGCCGTGGCTGAAGAGGTTTCACTGCTGTTTAGGACAGAAGATAAGGTCACGCTTCGGTAGCCACTGACATGAGCCCTACATTTACCCTACCCTTGAGCGTAAGGCCCCATCCCCGATGTTCACAGAACTGATAATTGCGAGAGAGGAAGATGCCCTGACAGGCAGCGGCTCCTGGAAGGGCTCACACCCTCCGCACGGTTCCTCTCCGTCGTCCGATGGTTTCCTAGCCTGGGTTCTGCCCGGGGCTCAGGACAGCGGTGTGGGCAGCGCAAGGACACGGGAACTGCCCATTTGTTCCCCAGGGGGGCAGAAATGGGGCTGCCGGGTCCGGAGACCACACAGCCACCACGGGGGCTGAGCTCCAGGAAGCTCCCAAGCACGTTCAGCTCCGATTTGGGCTCGTCTCAGACACGGCACTTTCAAAAATCCATCCCTGGACTGAGGAGGGTGCTGTTCCAAGCTGGTAAACGACGCCTAAGTCACGACAGAGGGATTTTTTTTTTGCCCAGTTGGTGATTTCCCATGCAGTTTCTGAATTCTTTAATGAGCCCTTGAGAGGGGAAGGTGCTGCTGCCCCCCAAGCAAAGCCCCTGCACTGGAGAGGACCAAGAGGGAGACAAGTGCTGTGTCCAAGAGGAGCACAAACAGTTTTACCAAGAAGCAGACTCACCTCCATGTATCTGCTGTGGTCCTGGCAGCTTAACTCCGCTCCTCCTAACCATTTGAACATAAAAAGATGTAAGAGGTGTGAAAGACAAGGACAAATACTGCTCTGGTCCAGCTGTGAGGACTGACCAGGTCCTGCCACGTCATACACGCCCCAGAACAGAAAGGGCTCGCACTCTTTTGGAAGAGTGGCTTTGGTTTCCAGCACATCCACCCTTCTAGAAGAGCAGCCTTATTTTATCATGGAATCACAGAATGGTTGGGGTGGGAAGGGACCTTAAAGGCCACCCAGTGCCACCCCCTGCCCTGGGCAGGGACACCTCCCACCAGCCCAGGTTGCTCCAAGCCCCGGCCAACCTGGCCTTGAACCCCTCCAGGGATGGGGCAGCCACAGCTTCTCTGGGCAACTTGGGCCAGGGGCTCACCACCCTCCCAGCCACGAATTTCTGCCCCAGATCTCAGCTCAATCTCCCCTCTGGCAGGGGAAAACCCTTCCCCCTCGTCCCATGGCTCCCCTCCCTCATCCAGAGTCCCTCCCCAGCTTTCCTGGAACCCCTTGAGGGACAGGGAGCTGGTAATAGATCGAGACCACCTTCCCCAGACTGGGCAGAGCGGGATGTTCCTGCCATCAGGATCAGGACCATTTATTAGGTGTAACCAGCCCAGGCTGAGACCTTAGAGCCCCTTCCAGTCCCTAAAGGTGAGATCTGAGGCAGAAATTCTTGGCTGGGAGGGTGGTGAGCCCCTGGCCCAGGTTGCCCAGAGAAGCTGTGGCTGTTCCATCCCTGGAGGGGTTCAAGGCCAGGTTGGACGGGGCTTGGAGCAAGCTGGGCTGGTGGGAGGTGTCCCTGCCCAGGGCAGGGGGTGGCACTGGGTGGGCTTTAAGGTCCCTTCCCACCCAAACCATTCTGTGATTCTATGAAATCCCACCTTGCTGCAGAAGGGAATTCTTTTTCTTGCTCACAGAACAAGGGAGAAGAGACAGACACAGCCTGGTAGGTGGCAGCGCAGCGATGAGTCAGAGACGACAAGATGAGCAACGCTTGGCTGCTTGACCAAAAAGGAAAGATCACCGTTTGGGGCGATCGAGCTTGATTTAGCTCTTTCTGCAACCCCTCCACCTAAAAAATCAGCCTGGAGAGGGCAGAGCCAGCTGCGGGAGCCGGCACGGAGCTCCCTGCCCCACCACCACGTCTGGCCAGATCCCTCGGAGAGCAGGAGAGTGCCTGCTCATCTCCAGCTCTCATTAACACGCAGATTTGGGCTGCTGCCCGCTGTTATGAATGAGCTTGAGAACAGCCGTCCGACATCCGCGCCGTGTTTCCATGAGTCACAGTCGCACAGCGCTGCCGCGAACGCTGGTCCGTCATATTTTTTCTGGCGAGGCAACTCTGCCGTAAGCCTGCGCTTCTGTGGGCGGCTTATTAAGAAACAAAGCTGGAACACAGAGAATCAATATTAATACTGAATATAAACACAAGGGGGACGGAGGCGGTAATTCTTTACGGCTCTGCTTCTTGCTTTCCCTCCACATGCACGGAAAAACCGAGGCCGAGGGAAATTAAACTATCCACATTAATTAGGTGTTATCTTCTGTACTGGCTAACAGCGTGATGGGCTTGAAGGGAATCGCTGCCTGGCCACACGCTCCAAAGGGAATGGGTCCCAGAAGTTAACGCGTTCCTTGATCTCGATGAATTCGCCTGGTTTCTTGCATGTAACGAGTGGGTGAAGATGAGAAAGCTCGTTTGGGAGCTGAGAGGAGACTGAGGGACGGGGAGAGCCTGTGGCTCTGGGGCTGGATCCAGCCTTTGGACGTACAGCAACACTGTGTGTTATCTGGGGCTGCCGGGTCTGTCTGAAAGGCCTCTTCATCCTTAACCAAGGAAAACATTGCTGCTCGGAAGAATGCAAAATTCCCCTGAACATAAGCCTCCCGTTCATTTCCAGCATTCATAACCTTAGTCTTTCCAAGCCGGACTGAGAAATGTCTAGTTACCGGCTGCGCTAACACTCATTATGTCTCATCACTCGCCCTGTTCAGCCGCTCAACAGCAAAGAGGGACCCAGAGAGAGCCTTTCAGAGCAACGTGCTCCCTACAGGGGCTGTGAGTGGAGCTCGGCTGGCTTACAGTCATAGAATTGTCCGGGTTGGAAGGGACCTTTCAGATCATCGAGTCCAACCATCAACCCAACACTGACAAACCCACCACTACCCCATGTCCCTCAGCACCACGTCTGCCCGGCTTTTAAATCCCTCCAGGGATGGCGACTCCACCACTGCCCTGGGAAGCCTCTTCCAATGCCTGACAACCCTTTCGGGGAAGACATTTTTCCTCATATCCATCTTAAACCTTCCACGGCCCAACTTGAGGCCATTTCCTCTTGTCCCATGGCCTGTTCCTTGGGAGAAGAGATCGACCCCCCCTGGCTACACCCTCCTTTCGGGGAGTTGCGGAGAGCGAGAAGGTCTCCCCTCAGCCTCCTTTTCTCCAGGCTGAACACCCCCAGCTCCCTCAGCCGCTCCTCACAAGGCTTGTGCTCCAGACCCCTCACCAGCTCCGTTGCCCTTCTCTGGACACGCTCCAGCACCTCAATGGCTTTCTTGTATGTGGAAGTGTCCCAGCCCAAACTCAGAGAGATGCCGGTGTTGTCCCAGCTTTGGGACAACTGTGACACAGCTGTGACCAGCCGAGGCACAGCCAGACCTTGCCCAAGGATGCCCAACACAAACCCTCCTTTCGGTCCCTTCAGCCCGATTTTCCCCTGTGCCTGTGGTTCTTTGGGTTCCCAGATGGAAGATCTGGACAGGCGGAGGACACATTGGCTTCCAAAATAGAAACGCTTTTAATTTTTCATAACTCTATCACTTCCACCGCCATTCACGTCCTGACGGCTGGAACAAAGCAGCGCGTTTGCCTGCAGCCTCGTGAAAGGTGAGCTCTTTAGAACAGCATAATCTGAGGAGCCTCATCCACTTCCTCACACGCACGGAAGCAGAATTATAGAATTCACAGAATTCTACCTGTACTCACAGCAGTACCCTGCTGCCTGTCGCTTCTCCGTGCAGCGTCCAGGAGCTCCGCGGCTGCTTGATGTCGTGCTCCTCTAACCATCGCCACCACCCCATTTGCTGACCTTCCTACTCAACAGATGGGATTGACTTGAAACTAATTTGAGGAATATGAGGATAAGACGTAAATACCCGGAAAGAGGCGGCGAGAAGACCCACACTGGAAGATTTACAGTCCAAGATGGGGAGGCTGAGATCTTCTGGAAGGGTGACCTGCTGTGACGAACCAGCCTCCAAAAAGCCACCATCTTCTCCGGTTCGTAATCCTGGTGCTGCTCCTGCTCCTCCACCTCCCACATCACGCACCCTGTGTATTTCTGAGGTGCCCACGTACAACCCCTCCTCACTTTAATTCCTATAGGAAAAATTGCTTCAATCTTCATTGCACCAGGTCCCCATCACCCCTCAACAGGCAGCAGATTATGGCCACACATGCCCGGAGCCTCTACACCTCCCGTTCTTTGACTATCACTCATTTTAGGAACCAGCCAGCGGTTATCCCTGCTGACATTCAAATCCTCTGCGGGGGCTCTCATTCTCCCTGTCTTTCCACAAGGAAAGCCCTGACCCCATCATCCCACAGCTGGCCATTAGGGTGATGAAGGGAGTCACTCTCTTCCAGGAGTGCACGCAGGACTCTTGGGATAAGAACACAGAATTATCCTAAAAACTCTTCAGTTCTCTGTTCATTGCGCAGCCGCTGCTCCAAACTGCTTCCATCTACTCCGTTTTCCCTCTGCAGTTAAACACATCTATGATTTAACTCATGGTTTATCTTCTTTGTACCTCACACGTCCATTTTCTACACTTCAGACGGAAAGACTGCATTTCCCAGTCGGTGCAGTGACGATGTTTTCCTGCGTAAAGCCGTCCACTGAACAAGGCACTTGAAAAAGGCCAGTCCCCGCAGCGAGGCAGAACAAGTCCCCAGCAGCAGATGAAAAGAACGCGTAGCAGAGAAGACGGTCTGGAGAATTATAAACATCTGGCTGCTGCTTCTAACAGTCTTTGAGCCAAAAGCCTGGAGAAATGAAGGACATCAGCAACTGCTCCACAACAGGAGCGACGCCACGTCTCTGCTCGGCTTTCCTGGCACGGCCCTGTGAGCCAGGCTGCGGAACAGCGGAGAACACGTGTCTTGAATGGCTCTGCGAAGCCTGAGCAAGACAGCACACGGGGGTTCAGCCCTTTGAGGCTTTTCACTGCCTTTAAGTTGTTAGACCGAGACATTAGGCCGTGGGAGAGAGCACAAATGAGTCTAAAGCTGCATTAAAAAAGTCATAGAATCACAGAATGGTTTGGGTGGGAAGGGACCTTAAAGGCCACCCAGTGCCACCCCCTGCCCTGGGCAGGGACACCTCCCACCAGCCCAGCTTGCTCCAAGCCCTGGCCAACCTGGCCTTCAACCCCTCCAGGGATGGGGCAGCCACAGCTTCTCTGGGCAACCTGGGCCAGGGGCTCACCACCCTCCCAGCAAAGAATTTCTGCCCCAGATCTCAGCTCAATCCCCCCTCTGGCAGTGGAAAACCCTTCCCCCTCGTCCCATGGCTCCCCGCCCTCATCCAGAGTCCCTCCCCAGCTTTCCTGGAGCCCCTTGAGGGACTGGAAGGGGCTCCAAGGTCTCCGCGGAGCCTTCTCTTCTCCAGGCTGAACCCCCCCCAACTCTCTCAGCCCGTCCTCCCAGCAGAGGGGCTCCAGCCGTCACAGCATCCCCACAGCCCTCTATCACACCGGCCTCCCCTCTCCTAACCGGCGAGCTGTGCGGAGCAGGGGGGAGAACAGGCAGGGGACAGCACTGTCCGGGGAGAGGGACAAGTGACAAACAGGTGGATGGCGCTGCCCTCTCCTGGGTGCAGCCCACCATGCTCAGCTGAATATCACGCTCCTGCCCTGCTAAGGCTGAAATTTGGGCTTTACCCCTTGCAGGTGGCAAGAGCAAGAGCCCTTAATGCAACCCTGTCCGTGCCTCCTCCGTCAGCTCTGCAGCCGCTGTGGAGTTCCCGGGCTGGATGTAAGGCAGAGACTGAAGCCGCCTGCAGCAGGGAGAGAGCCAGAGAATGGTTTGGGCTGGAAAGGACTTTAAAAATCATCTAGTTCCACTCCCCTGCCACTGGCAGGGACACTTTCCACTGGACTTTCCGACCCATCAGTAGTTTTTACCATCCCATGCCCAGCAGCGAAGGCACAAGTCGTCAGGGAGCTCTGGCAGCTCCCCAGGGAGAAGGACCGTAAGGAAAGAGACACAGAAACAAAAGGAGAGGCCGCAGACGTGCAAGGGATAAAGCTGTTCCCCAGTCAGGGGGGGCACAGAGCATCCCTCTGCCTGACCAGGCTCACAAATCACCCAGACATCCCTAAGCAGCAGCTTCCTGCAATTACAAGCAGCAGAACACATGTGCCAATTAGCCGCGCACCAATATCCTCTTCGGCTCTTGATCGAGGCCAGATCTCAGCCCCGGGGTGCAGCAGGGCCAGGCTGCTTCCTTCGAGATCCCGGGGACGGGAAGGAGCATCCCCAGGCCGGGAGGACTCTCCTCCCCTGCCGCAGGGACGGCAGCTCCCTGGATGCCTGCAACAGGGGGGAGATCTCTGCCAGGGAGAAACCCAGGAGAGCAGCAATGGCTGCTCCCGTCCTGTGCGAGCTGCCAGGCTACCCAAAAAAAAAATATTAAAAAAAAAAATCTTAATTCTGTACTGGTTGAAGGCAGCGCTTGGGAGACCTCGCCACCAGTGGGTCACTGGGAGAGACTGGGCAGGACAGCTGAGCTTTGCCGGGTTCTCAGATGCTTCTCTTCACCCTGTGTTCTCAGGAGGCTTGTTTCCCCCACACAGCTCCAGTTAAGTCCCTGGCACCGGCTGCAGATGAGGTCAGAGCTGACCTGCCTGCAGACCTATTTCGTTAACGCAGCGTCGCATTAACCACTCGAGCCAATCCAAGTCCCTCCCCAGAGCGACAGCCGCAGCAGGACCGGGTGGGCAGAGAGCAAACGTACCTCTCGGGGACCGCTCACAGGCTGGGCCCAAGAAACACGCTTGTTTTTAACGCCGCTATTCAGCTCCCGAACGATGGCACGGCACAACCCTGACAGAGGAAAGCATGGCCAATAGCAACAAGAGCGCTGAAGACCCTGGGACAGGAGCACAGGGACAGGTCTGTAGATGACCCAGTCCCCAACGGGCACGTGCTTGGTCATCTCAACAGGTCAAGCAGACCTGAGCTCACTCCTGCGCTCCTGGTGGGACACAAAAGAGTCTCTGCGACTTCTGGCCTGGAGGTGTTCATCCGCACTACACTGCACTGCCTGGCCTCATGCTTTCACAGAATCCCAGACCAGCAGGGGTGGGAAGGGACCTCTGGAGACCATCCAGTCCAACCCCCTGCCAGAGCAGGGTCACCCAGAGCAGGTGGCACAGGAACGCGTCCAGGTGGGTTTGGAATGTCTCCAGAGACGGAGACTCCACCACCTCTCTGGGCAGCCTGTGCCAGGACTCTGCCACCCTCACAGCAAAGAAGTTCCTCCTCATGTTCAGATTGAATGCCCCGTGTTCCAGTTTGTGCCCGTTGCCCCTTGTCCTGTCCCCGGGCACCACTGAGAAGAGTCTGGCCCCATCCTCTTGCCCCCCGCCCTTTAGCTCTTGCTCAGCATTGATGAGATCCCCTCTCAGTCTGCTCTTCTCCAGGCGGAACAGTCCCAGGGCTCTCGGCCTTTCCTCAGCACAGAGATGCTCCAGCCCCTCCGCATCTCCGCAGCCTCGGCAGGACTCTCTCCAGCAGTTCCCCGTCCTTCTGGAACCGGGGAGCCCAGAACTGGACCCAGTGCTCCAGCTGTGGCCTCCCCAGGGCAGAGCAGAGGGGGAGGATGACCTCCCTCCACCTGCTGGCCACGCTCTCTGTCGTCTCCCAACACAGGGATCTGCCACCCGCCTTCCAACTCACAGGTAACTGCGCTCACTGTCCCTTCTGACCCACTCTGGATCCGACATGGCAAGGTGAGCACCCCAGAGGGTGTGGGAGCAGCCAGGCCCCACTGATCCGCCCCAGGAGCTGTGTCCTGGGATGCGAACCCCAACACAAACACGGGCGGGTAACGGGGACGAGCCCACCCTTCCCCAAGCGCTGGCAGAGCTTTCCTGCCTTCCCCCCGCCTCGGCAGCACTGTCCTCTCACACCTCTCTCGAGCTGCTCACCTGTTGACTTCCGAAACGTTGTTGATCCTTGCAGCTTCCAGCAGAGCATCTTCTGAAAACAGAGAAAGAAGAGAAAGCGAGTTAGCAGCCAAACACAACACGCACATAACATCCCGGAGGTGGCACAGGCCACCGCAGCAGAGAAGGCAGGGCCTGCGCTTACGGCTCTTCTCAAACACCACAGCTACTTCTGCGAGGGGGTTTCTCCAAAATCCCATCGTTGCTGACTTACCACAGCCCCCCTGTAAGGGTTCTGGGGAAGGCAGGACCGACAGCAGCTCTCAAAGCGCAGGCACAGGGGGTTCAGTGCAAGCTGGGTCCCTGGCCCGGCTGCACAAGTCGCTTCCTTGCCTCTCCCAGCCCAAAGGCAGGTGTTCGGGCAGCTGAAACTGCGGCTCCCCGCGCGTCGCAGCCCTGGGCAGCACCTCCGCGGACGCAGTCAGGGTTGGGAACTGCTCCTCCCTGGGAAACCAGTCTCTCCCAGCCTGCCAGAGATCACGCACCTCTGCAGAAAACTGCTTTTGCTTACAAGTGCCAGCCTCTGGCTCGCAAGGTGCCACCGGCAAAAGGCTGGAGAGGAGGGGACGGGTCCTGCTGGGGCACCCAGGGCTGGGGACGAGCTGGCAGTGGCGCCAGCAAGGAACCAACTGTGTCAACAACTGGAGAAACAACGACTTCTCCCGCGTTTGCAAGGCAAACCCGGCAAATGGCAAGGTCTGGGGTGCAGGAGGCACGACAGGCAGCTGGCACTGTCACCCCAGACGGTGACAGCCTCGGCCAGGGGTTTCCAGACGCCACCACAAGGCCAGTGAGTTCCTACCACGGGCTCAGAATGACACCTCCTGGCTAGAGGGGGGAAGGACAGCACCCCAGCTCTGCTGGGGCAGGAGGTTTTCAAAACCAGTGCAGCCAGCAAGGCTCTACCGGGGTGTCTGGGGACAACTTGGGCATGTGGGGACAATTCTCCCTAATTCTTACCAGCCTTCAAACGCTTCCTGCTCTCTCCCCAACATTTTACGCCTCCTTTCTCCGAGTCATTCGTGCCTGTGGCTCGGCCTTCTGCCTCACGCCTTTAACCTGGCTTCCCGGAGAGCAGCCCCGGCAGCCAGGGTTGTGTCCTGTGTCACCGTCCCCTGCTCCAGGGTCCCTCTCTCGGGGCGCTGACATGCAGCCGCAAGCGGCAGCGATCACGGCTCACCCCAGCAGCCAGCTTTCTGCCAAGGTTCAAATTGCACCACAAACCTCAGCGTTTCCTGCGCTGCCCCGAAAGGAAGGGTAGCCAGCGTGCTGCAGGGAGATATTTTGGCTGAAAGATGTTTGCTGCGTCCAAATGAAGAGCTTTCCAGCACGAATCGCTTGTGGTCTCACTAGGAAAGCTGAGATCCGTGGGCACTGTGCTGTCTCGAGGACAATTCACCAGGCGGAGCGTGGCAGAGGGGAGCAGCAGATCGTTTTTGTGTTCCCCCCAAGGGGATGACGGCTGCTCGCTGGCCCCACAACGGCAGCAGAGCACCGGCAGCAGGGGCCACGCTGCCCGAGACACGGGGTGAAGCCCAGGCAGCTGGGGCCAAATGACCACTGGTGTCGGAGTTAGTGAGCGTTCAGCCACCGCAGCCCGGACTCGGGGCCAGCACAGCGTCCTCCTCCCAGTCACAGAATGGTTTGGGTGGGAAGGGACCTTAAAGGCCACCCCGTGCCAGCCCCTGCCCTGGGCAGGGACACCTCCCACCAGCCCAGCTTGCTCCAAGCCCCGGCCAACCTGGCCTTGAACCCCTCCAGGGATGGGGCAGCCACAGCTTCTCTGGGCAACCTGGGCCAGGGGCTCACCACCCTCCCAGCCAAGAATTTCTGCCTCAGATCTCAGCTCAATCTCCCCTCTGGCAGGGGAAAACCCTTCCACCCTCGTCCCATGGCTCCCCTCCCTCATCCAGAGTCCCTCCCCAGCTTTCCTGGAGCCCCTGGAGGGACTGGAAGGGGCTCCAAGGTCTATAATTACACATGACTCGCCCTAACGATGATGAAACCTCCTGGTAACCGCCCCAGCAGCCCAGCGCAGCAGGCTGTGCGTCACTCACAAGGAAACCGAGCTCTGACGTGTGCCCGTAACCACCGAGTGAGCGTCCTGCTCTGAAGCCACAGCCCCCCTGCCCCAGGCCTGTGTCACACCAGCTCTCGGCCAACAAGCCCGAACGCGTGACCAGCGAGGGCTGGTTCATGGCGAAGGCACAGCAGTGAGCAGGGAAGGTCCGCTCCAGCACGCGCCATCTCCTTTTCCACAGCTTGGACCAAGCCTGGATCCTGACCTCGTCCACCTGAAGGGCTGAAGGTCGATACCCCGTGTGCCTGGCACGCAGCAGAGCAGCAAACACATCCCCACTCCAACACCACCCTGTCCAGTAACACCAACACGGCCACTCCATCTCCTGTCCTGCGGCAGGAAAACAGGGTGACAACAACCCAAGCGTAGGACTGCACCCCGGGAACCCCCAAACGCAACACCCTGCTGAGAACGGGACCTGCTGTGGCGCAAACCTGCAGTTGCACATCAACCAAAAAGCACGCGACTTGCCCCAACAGATCACGGGGACTGTCCCAGCCAGCTCAGACACACACACGTCAGCGTTTCTAACGCTGTGGCAACGAGGGCTTGTGGCCACCCAACTGCTTCGTTCCCACGGTGAGGGGGATGTACACCACTCCGTGAGAAATCTTGGGCTGATCAGGGGAGTCACCTGATCCCTTCCCAACTCCCAAACCTCTCTGCTTGCCCCAGATATCCTACGGTCGAAGCAGGGAGAGACAGCCCTGGGGAGAATCACACAATCACAGAATTGTAGGGATTGGAAGGGACCTTTGGAGGCCATCTTGTCCAACCCCACTGATAAAGCAGGGTCACCCAGAGCAGGGTGGAGATGGGTTTGGGATATCTCCAGAGCAGGAGACTCCACACCTCTCCGGGCAGCCTGTGCCAGGGCTCTGCCACCCTCAAAAGGAACTTCTCCTTATTTTCTTCACTCCGGTTTGTGCCCGTTGCCCCTTGTCCTGTCCCCGGGCACCACTGAGAAGAGCCTGGCCCCATCCTCTTGCCCCCCGCCCTTTAGCTCTTGCTCAGCATTGATGAGATCCCCTCTCAGTCTGCTCTTCTCCAGGCGGAACGGCCCCAGGGCTCTCAGCCTTTCCTCAGCACAGAGATGCTCCAGCCCCTCCGCATCTCCGCAGCCTCCGCTGGACTCTCTCCAGCAGTTCCCTGTCCTTCTGGAACCGGGGAGCCCAGAACTGGACCCAGTGCTCCAGCTGTGGCCTCCCCAGGGCAGAGTAGAGGGGGAGGATGACCTCCCTCCACCTGCTGGCCACACTCTTCTTGGTGCCCCCCAGGAGACCATTGGCCTTCTTGGCCACCAGGGCCCACTGGGCCCGTCCCAACTCTGAAACCTCTCTGCTTGCCCAAAATATCCTACGGTCAAAGCAGGGAGAGCTGGCCCTGGGGAGAACATCACCCTGAAGGCTCCATCCTCCCGAGCTGGACTCACACAATCACAGAATGGCCGGGGTTGGAAGGGACCTCCAGAGATCATCCAGTCCAACCCCCTGCCAGAGCAGCGTCACCCAGAGCAGGTGGCACAGGAACGCATCCAGGCAGGTTTGGAATGTCTGCAGAGACGGAGACTCCACCACCTCTCTGGGCAGCCTGTGCCAGGGCTCTGCCACCCTCACAGGAAAGAAGTTCCTCCTCATGTTGAGATAGAACTTCCTATGGTCAAGTTTGTGAACACAAACTCCTCACCCACCAGGAGCTCCTCTCCCAGCAAAAAACCTCCCCAGAGGAACTGGGGTGCCGCTGACAATTTTATCTCAGCGGCAAACACCAGGATCCTTATCTTCACTCTACAGAAGAGTTTGGGTGTCTACCACGGAGCAGCACACCGCTTGGTGAGGGTAAAAGAATAACCCTTTCCCCAAATGGCTTCCCAGGCCAGTCCCCGAGGAGGGACGCCCACGCCCCCCTCCCCAAGGGGCACACGCTCCCCTGCTCCCCACCGAGCCCCCTCCCCGCGCCCCAGGGCTGGCCGAGCAGCGATAGTCACCCTTGGAGAGGTGGTCCCTGATGTAGCAGTAGGCCACGGCGGCGAGGAGGGCAGGCACCGCTGCTCCCGGGGGGCAGCTCCCGGCTCCGCTCTGACGCCCGCCGGGGTCTCCTCCGCGACGACAGCCCCGCTCGGCACCCACGGGTGACGGCTCTCCATGGGACGGCCCCAGCACGGGGCAGCTTGTGCCAGCCAGGCCAGTGGTGGGTGGCTGGGGGGGCCGCAGTGGGGACAGGCCTGGGACCTGCAGCCTGGAACCCTCTGCCGGGGGGGTCCCCTTTGGGCCTGGCCCCATATCTATGGGGGAACCCTCCAGGGCTGGCCCCATTGCTAGAGGGGGACCTTGGGGGTCTAGCCCCACAGCTACGGGGGAGCCCCTGTGGTGTGGCCCCATTGCTAGGGGAGAGCCCCCCCGGGCCAGCCCCATTGCTAGGGGGGGGGCATGGGGATCTGGACCCACTGCTAGGGGCGAACCCCCCATTGCTAGTGGGGGGCTCCCGGGGCCCGGCTCCACTGGCAGAGGGGAGGCCCTGGGGCCTAGCCCCATATCTATGAGGGAGCCCCCCCGGGCCAGCCCCATCGCTAGGGGGGAGCCTCGGGGGTCCGGGCCCACTGCTAGGGGGTGTCCCCCCGCCGGCCCCGGCCCCGTTACCGGGGTCCCCCCCCTCGCCCCCCGCCCTGTCAGCCTCGCGCTCGGCGCGGGCTCGCGGCGCCCCCTGGCGGCCGAAGCCGGCAGCAGCCGCGGCCCGGCGGTCCCGGGCCTCTCAGCCGCCACCGGAGCCCCGTAGGCCGCCCGCGACGGCGACAGCCACGGCCGAGTGCGGAGAAGCCGCGCCAGCCCCGGCGGCGGCGGGCGGGAGGCCAGGGAGGCCAGCATCGTGCCCTCGCTCGCCGCGCTCCACCACCGGCACCTCCTTCCCCCCCCCACACATACACACGCCGCTGACACCGGCGAACCAAGATGGCGGCCGCCGGCCGCGGCGCAAGGCACGATGGGAGTTGTAGTCCCCGCCGCGCCCGCCGCCGCGCCGCCGAGGCTGCCTCGGACTACAGCCCCCAGGGGGCACCGCGGCCCGCCCGGGGCATGCCGGGAAGAGGCGCCGGCTCCTGTCCCAGCAAGGCGCTGGGTGGGGGTGGGGGGGGAAGTGTAGTAAGGAGGGACGCGGGTTCGAGACCCGGCGCCGGCTGAAAAGCCAGGGCACACGCGTGTGCACACACGTGTACGCACACATGTGCACACACGTGTGAACCTCAGCAGCCGGGGGTTTACACGCCCCAGAGGGGTCGGTGCTGTAGGAGCTGTGTGTGGGGCGTGGGGCTGGGGAGACTCTCCCTCCCGTGCACGTGTGTGTGCGCGCGTGCGTGTCTGTGTGTGCACACATGTGTGAATGCACACGTGTGTGTACATGTGTCGGTGTGTGCAAGCATGCGAGTGCACCCCCGCATGCACGTGTGCGTCCCTGTGTGTGTGTGAGTGCCTGTGTGCGCGCGTGCACATCTGTGTGCACGCGTGTGTGTGTGTGAGTGCACGTGTGTGTGTGCATACATGAAAATCACACGTGTGCGTGCACGTAGGTGGCTCTGAGTGTGTGTGCATGACTCTGTGTGCGCATGTGTCTGCCCACACACGTGTGTGTGTACAGGGGCACGTCTGTGTGCACGCAGGTGTGCGTGAGTGCAGGTGTGTGCATGCGTGTATGTGCCTGTGAGTCTGCGTGCCTGTGTGTATGAGTACACGTGTGCACACGTGTGTGCATGCACGTATGTGGCTCTGTGTGTGTGTGCACGTGTGTGCATGTGCCCATGTGTGCGCACGCGTGTGAATCACGTGTGTGCATGCATGTGCATGCCTGTGAGTGTGTGTGCCTGCCCGTGTGTGCGAGCACACGTGTGTGCGTGCGTGTCTGTGGCTCTGAGCGTGTGTGTGTGCCTCCGTACGAACGCACGCGTGTGCGTGTGCCCGTGTGTGTGCATGCACGCATGTGAACCCCGTGTGTGCGTGCCCATGTGTGCCCGTGAGTGTGTGTGCCTGCCCGCGTGTACGAGCACACGCATGTGCCTGCGTGTCCGTGGCTCTGCGTGCGTGGTGTGTGCACGCCCGCGGGTGCGAGGGCGGGTCTGTGTGCACGCGCCTGTGGCCACGCGTGTGCGGGGGTGAGCGCGTGTGCGCGAGTGCACACGTGTGTGCATGCACAGACCTGCCCGTGAGTGTGCATGGGGGGGGGGGGGGGGGGGGGGGGGGGGATGCTCAGTGCCAGGGGTGTCGGAACCGGCGGTTTGCGAACGGTGTTTTAGCACGGAAAATACAAGCGGATTAAAAATAAAAATAAGGCGGGGGGGAGGGGGGGGTGTCACTGAGAAAAAGGGGTTGTTTTATGTAGCGGTTCGTTGACCGGGGGCGGGGGGGCTGTTCCTTCGGTGCTCAAACACCCGGCTCCTGCCCCCCCAGCTGCGGGGGAAGGAGAAGGGAATGGGGGGGCTCCTGCTGGGCGCTGCTGGCACCATGGGGAAGCACCGAGCCGTGCCGAGCCATGTTGAGCCATACCGTGCTCTGGCAAAGCCACGCCAAGCCACGCTGACCCACGCCGAGCCATGCTGAGCCGTGCCGTGCCATGCCATGCCGAGCTGTGCCAATCCATGCCGAGCTGTGCTGAGCCATGCCAAGCTATGCCAAGCTGTGCCGTGCCGAGCTGTGCCAAGCCAAGCCCAGCCACGCCAAGCCATGATGAGCCATGCCGTGCCATGCCAAGCCGTGCCAAGCCGTGCCAAGCCATGCCAAGCCGTGCCAAGCCATATCAAGGCGTGACAAGCCATGCCAAGCTATGCCAAACCATGCTGAGCCATGCCAAGCTACGCCAAGCCGTGCCGTGCCGAGCTGTGCCAAGCCGTGCTGAGCCATGCCAAGCCATGCCAAGCCAAGCTGAGCTATGCCAACCGATGCCAAGCCATGCCATGCTGAGCCATGCCAAGCTATGCCAAGCCGTGCCATGCTGAGCTGTGCCAAGCCATGCTGAGCTGTGCCAAGCTGAGCCATGCCAAGCTGTGCCATACCAAGCCAAGCCCAGCCATGCCAAGCCGTGCCAAGCCGTGCCAAGCCATGCCAAGCTCTGCCGTGCCAAGCCATGATGAGCCATGCCAAGCCATGCTAAACCGTGCTGAGCCATGCTGAGCCATGTCATGCCATGCCAAGCTGAGCTATGCCAAGCCAAGCCATGCCAAGCCGTGCCATGCTGAGCTGTGCCAATCCATGCCAAGCTGTGCCAAGCGATGCCAAGCTGAGCCAAGGCAAGCCAAGAAAATCCATGCTGAGCCATGCCAAGCTGCGCCATCCTGTGCCATGCCAAGCCATGCCATACTGAGCCGTGCCAATCCATGCCCAGCTGTGCTGAGCCATGCCGTGCTGAGCTGTGCCAATCCATGCCGAGCCATGCCGAGCTGTGCCATGCTGAGCTGTGCCAACCCATGCCAAACCATGCCAAGCCGTGCCATGGCATGCCATGCTGAGCTATGCCAATCCATGCCAATCCATGCCAAGCCGTGCTGAGCCATGCCAAGCCATGCCATGCTGAGCCATGCCAATCCATGCCCAGCTGTGCTGAGCCATGCCGTGCTGAGCCATGCCATGCTATGCCATGCTGAACCGTGCCAATCCATGCCAAACCATGCCGAGCTGTGTCGAGCCATGCCAAGCCGTGCCAAGCTGTGCCATGCCAAGCCATGCCATGCTGAGCCGTGCCAATCAATGCCAGGCCATGTCGAGCCATGTCGAGCCGTGCCAAGCCGTGCCATGCCGAGCCGTGCCAATCCATGCCAAGCTGTGCCGACCTGTGCCGACCTGTGCCATGCCAAGCCATGCCATGCTGAGCCGTGCCAATCCATGCCAAGCCATGCCAATCCATGCCAAGCCGCGTCGAGCTGTGCCATGCTGAGCCATGCCAATCCATGCCGAGCCGTGCTGAGCCAAGCCGTGCCGTGCCATGCCAAGCCATGGCATGCTGAGCCATGTCAATCCATGCCAATCCATGCTGAGCCATGCCGAGCTGTGCCATGCTGAGCCGTGCCAATCCATGCCAAGCCATGCTATGCTGAGCCGTGCCAATCCATGCCGTGCCATGCCAAGCCGTGCCAAGCCAATCCATACCAAACTGTGCCGAGCCATGTCGAGCCATGCCAAGCCGTGCCGAGCCGTGCCATGCTGAGCCATGCAAATCCATCCCGAGCCGTGCTGAGCCATGTCGAGCCGTGCCAATCCATGCCAAGCTGGGCCAAGCTGTGCCGAGCTGTGCCAGGCCAAGCTGTGCTGAGCTCTGCCATGCCAAGCCATGCCATGCCGAGCCGTGCCAATCCACGCCAATCCACGCCAAGCCATGCCGTGCCGTGCCATTCCACGCCACGCCGTGCCGAGCCGTGGAGATGGTGGGAGGCGGCTGGCGAGCGCGGCCCGCGCAGGCCCCCCGTTGCTCAGCGCTTCTCTACCCCACCCCGTCACATCCACACAGATAAATATAGATAGCTCCGCTCCCTGCCCCCCCACCCCCCCCCCACCCCCTCCCACACCCCCCCCCCCCCCCGCAGCCTGGCAGCAGGGGCACATTTCCACGGGTAATTTCGCTTTGCGCTCTCCTAATGAACGCCCGTGGGGAGCTGCGGGGGGGGGGGGGGCAGGGGTAAGGCTGGCCGGGGCCCGAGTGGGGTGACGGGGGGGGCCAGGGGGGACACGGAGATGAGGTGGCCCTGGGGACACCACACACACACACACACGCTGGGCCCCGCCGCCCGGCACTGGGAGAGCCAGAAATCGGCATTTCTGCCCCCAGTGCCCAGTTTCAGCTGGTTGGTGAGTCACGTCGCGGCGGCTGCAGTGGTGCAGGCAGCCTGGTTCCCCCAGTTCCCCCAGTTCCCCCAGTTCCCCAGCCCAGCTCCCCCAGTTCGCCAGTCCAGCTCCCCCCAGGGCCCAGCTCCCTGCCTCCATGACTCCCTCAACCCATCTCCCCCAGCCCAGTTCCTCCAGCCCCCACACTCCAGCTTCCCCAGCCCAGTTCTCCCAGTTCCCCCAGCCCAGTTCTCCCAGTGCCCCCAAGCCCCCCAGACCAGTTTCCCCAGCCCCTCAGTTCCCACAGCCCCCCAAGCCCAGCTCCCCCCGTTCCCCAGCCCCCTCAGCCCAGTTTCCCCAGTTCCCCCACCTCCCCCAGCCCAGCTCCCCTGTCCCCCCAGCTCCCCAGTTCCCCCAGTTCACAAGCCTCCCAGCCCAGCTCCCCCAGTTCACAAGCCTCCCAGCCCAGCTCCCCCCGTTCCCCAGTTCCCCCAGCCCAGTTCTCCCAGTTTCCAAGCCCCCCAGACCAGTTTCCCCAGCTCCCCAGTTCCCCCAGCCCCCCAAGCCCAGCTCCCCCAGTTTCCCCATCTCCCCAGTTCCCCCAGCCCCCCCAAGCCCAGCTCCCCCCATTCCCCAGTTCCCCCAGCCCAGTTCTCCCAGTTTCCAAGCCCCTCAGACCAGTTTCCCCATCTCCCCAGTTCCCCCAGCCCCCCAAGCCCAGCTCCCCCCATTCCCCAGTTCCCCCAGCCCAGTTCTCCCAGTTTCCAAGCCCCCCAGGCCGGTTTCCCCAGTTCCCCGGCTCCCCAGTTCCCCCAGCCCAGTTCTCCCAGTTTCCAAGCCCCCCAGACCAGTTTCCCCAGCCCCTCAGTTCCCACAGCCCCCCAAGCCCAGCTCCCCCCGTTCCCCAGCCCCCTCAGCCCAGTTTCCCCAGTTCCCCCACCTCCCCCAGCCCAGCTCCCCTGTCCCCCCAGCTCCCCAGTTCCCCCAGCCCAGTTCTCCCAGTTTCCAAGCCCCCCAGGCCGGTTTCTCCAGTTCCCCGGCTCCCCAGTTCCCCCAGCCCAGTTCTCCCAGTTTCCAAGCCCCCCAAGCCAGTTTCCCCAGCCCCTCATTTCCCCCAGCCCCCCCATCTCCCCCGTTCCCCCCCCCCGCCCCGCAGGGTTTCTGGCCCCGCAGATGACGCGGGGCCTATTTTGGGCCCGGGCTCTGCCCAGCGTGGGAGCAGGAGCACGGGGGGGGGGGACGGGGGGGGACCTGCCTGGGCACGGCGGGGGGAGGGGGGGGGGGGGGGAGGCTGCTCCCCACACCTGGAATTGCCCGGGGGAGGCGGCAAAGCTGGGCTGGGAAAGGCTGCGGGATGCTGGTACCCGGGATGCTGGTACTGGGGATGCTGGTACCCGGGATGCTCATACTGGGGATGCTGGTACCGGGATGAGGGTACCCGGTGCTCCCGGGCTCCTCCTCAGGTTCCCCCCCCGCCCCGCTATTCCTGGCCTCTCCCCCCTCCCGCCTCCAGTTGCCGCCCCCGGGCTCCCCCCCCCGCGGTGCTCCGGCTTCCCCCCCCCCCAAGCCGGTTCTCCCCCCGCCCACTGCTCCTCCCCCCCCCCCGCCCCGGTGCTTACAGGTTCCCCCCCCGGTATTCCCGGACTCTCCCCCCTGATGCTCCCGTCCCCCCCCCGGTGCTTCCGGTGCCGCCCCCCCCCCCCCCCGCGCTCCGCCCCTCTCCGGCGCTCCCAGTCCCCCTCCCCCGAGATTCCCCCCCCCCCGGCACCGGTGCTCGCGGGCTTTCTCCTCCCCCGCCCTCAGTGACCCCCCCCGGGCTCCCCCCGCCAGGTCTCTCCCCTCCTCCTGGTGCCGCCCCCGGGTTACCCCCCCCGGGCTCCACCCCCGCAGCGCTCCCGGTCCCCTCCCTCGAGTTTCCCTCCCCCTTCCCGGTGCTCCCGGGCTCTTTCCTCCCCCCTCCAGTGCCGCCCCCGGGCTCCATCCCCCTCTCGGTGCTCCCGCCCCCCGGTTCCCCCTCCCAGATCTCTCCCCACCTCCCGGTTTCCCCTCCGGGCTTCCTCCCCCAGGCTCCCCCCCGCCAAGGCTTTCCCCCCCGGGTCTCTCCCCGCCTACTCCGGTCCCCCCCCCCAGGTCTCTCCCCACCTCCCGGTCCCCCCCCCCCGGGCTCCCGCCTCCTCGGTCTCTCCCCGCCTACACGGTCGTCGCCCCCCGGGCTCCTCCCCCCAGGTCTCTCCCCGCCTCCCGGTGCCCCCCCGGGCTCCCCCTCCCAGGTCTCTCCCCGCCTCCCGGTGCCCCCCCGGGCTCCCCCTCCCAGGTCTCTCCCCACCTCCCGGTTTCCCCTCCGGGCTTCCCCCCCCGGGTTTCCCCCCGCCAAGGCTCCCCTCTTCAGGTCTCTCCCCACCTCCCGGTCCCGTCCCCCCTCCCCCCCCCAGGTCTCTCCCCGCCTCCCGGTTCCCCCCCCGGTCTTCCCCCCCCGCCCCCGTCTCCCCCCCTCCCAGGTCTCTCCCCACCTCCCGGTCCCGTCCCCCCTCCCCCCCCCCCGGTCTCTCCCCGCCTCCCGGTTCCCCCCCCGGTCTTCCCCCCCCGCCCCCGTCTCCCCCCCTCCCAGGTCTCCCCCCCCGGGTTTCCCCCCTTCCCGGTGCTCCTGGGCGCTCTCCTGCCTCCCCACCCCCCCCCACCGTTCCGCCCCCGGGCTGCCGGCCCCGCCCCCCGGCCCCGCCCCGGCCCCGCCCCGGCCCATCGCGCCCCGCGCCCCGGCGATGCCGCCGCCGCCGTAGGGGCCGCCGCGACCCGCGGCACCGGCACCGGAGCGCCTAGGGCTGGCGGGGGGTGGGTGGGGGGGGGAAAAGGGGGAAAAAAAAAAAAAAAAAGGCTGGGGGGGAGGGGGGCGCCTGCGGCGGGGCCATGTCGGGTCGCGACAGCGTGCAGATCCCCGACGACAGGGACTTCGGGGCGTTCCGGGCGGAGTGCGAGTCGGAGCGCGGCTGGAGCCTCACCTACAGCAAGGCGGGGGTGGCCGTTTGGGTGCAGCTGCTGGAGCCCGAGCGCTCCCTGCACAAGATCAAGGTGAGACACCGCACAAACACACCCCCACACCCCCCCCCCGCACCCCCCCGCACCCCGCATCTCCCATCCCGCATCCTCTACCGGCGGCACCCTGACCGGGGCTGGGGGGGGAGCCCTGGGACGGGAGGGGGCTGGGGGAGGGGAAGAGGATCCCCGGGGGGAAACCTGGAGGCAAGTGGGGACCCTCGGGCGATGCAACACCCCGGGGTGAGCGGGGCTTGGGGGGGTGAAGCAGCGCCTTGGGGGCGATGCGGCACCCTGGGGTGAGTGGGGACCCCGTAGCAAGTGGGCCCCGGGGGGGGTGAACCAGCACCCTGGAGGCGATGCAGCACCCTGGGGTGAGCGGGGACCCCGCAGTGAGTGGGGCTTGGGGGGTGAGCCAGCACCATGGGGTGAGTGTAGACCCCAGGGGTGAGCGGGGACCCCGTAGCAAGTGGGGGCCCTGGGGTGATGCAGCACCCTGGGGTGAGTGTAGACCCCAGGGGTGAGCGGGGACCCCATAGAAAGTGGGGGCCCTGGGGTGATGCAGCACCCTGGGGTGAGCGGGGACCCCACAGTGAGTGAGGCTTGGGGGGGGTGAACCAGCACCCTGGGGTGATGCGGCACCCTGGGGGGAGCGGGGACCCCGCAGTGAGTGGGGGCTCAGGGGCAATGCAGCACCCTGGGGTGAGGTGGGGACCCCAGGGGTGCGCGGGGACCCCGCAGGAACTGGGGGCCGGGGGGTGAACCAGCACCCTGGGCTGAGTGGGGACCCCATAGCAAGTGGGGACCCTGGGGTGATGCAGCACCCTGGGGTGAGTGGGGACCCCAGGGGTGAGCAGAGGGACCCCAGAGGTTAGTGGGGACCCTGTGGCAAGTGGGGACCCAGGGGTGATGCAGCACCCTGGGGTCAGTGGGGACCCCCCAGCAAGTGGGGGTTTGGGGGGGGTGAACCAGCACCCTGGGGCGATGCAGCACCCCGGGGTGAGTGGGGACCCCAGGGGTTAGTGGGGACCCTGGGAGTGAGTGGGGACCCCAGGACAAGCAAGACCCCGGGGGTGCGCAGGGACAAGGGGGGACCCCTGGGGACACGGTGGGGGGGGGGTGCACAGGGGTGACTGGGGACTCACGCAGGGACAAACAGAGATACCTGGGGGGTGTGGGACAGTGGGGTCTGGGTGCTGCCTGTGTGTCCCCCCCCCCATGCCCCTGGGGACCCCGCGGGATTGGGGGGGCTCCTGGGGACCTGCTGGGCGCTGGGGCTGTCCCCATCCAAGCTGTCCCCACCGGGGCTGTCCCCTCGCCACTCTGCAACCCCTTCTCCCCCAATACAGCCCAGGGGGACCCTCCGCGTCCTCCAGTGGGTCCCTTCCCTCTCCGGTGCCGCCGTGCCGGGCTGGCACCCACCGGCGCGTGCTCGTCCCTCCAGCAGAGCGGGGACAAGGGATCGAAGGGGAAAAACTTGGGAGACGAGCGGCACCAGGCTGGGGCTGCAGGTGGCCGTGGGCCACCGTGCCACTCTGGAGCCATTGCCCGGCTCTCTGCGGGGCTGGCCGACGTCCCCGTCCCTGCCGGGGGGGGAGGACCCGGACGAAGCTGTCCCCGTCCGGTGCCACGGGTCGTGTCGTCGTGCCGAGGCCTGGTGGCGATGGTGGCGGCGGCGGCGGTGGCAGCGCGGCCTGCTCCCCCGCTGCGCTGCAGCAGCCGCGCAAACAAGCGGCGCCGGGGAAACCTGTCCCCGGGGTGGCGGCGGTGACGGTGACAGCGGTGACGGTGGCACCGGCTGTGCCAGATTTCTCCCCCCCCCCCCCCCCCCCCACCGGAGGGTTGGCTCCCCGGCATGGCAGAGCCCCCCGCGGCTGCGTGTTTGGGCTGCGGGTGACACGGTGACAGGTCCCCGCCGTGCCCCGGTGGCAGCGAGCCCCGTGGCGGGGGGGGGTGAGGGGGTGGGGGGACACGGTCCCCGGGGGGGTGTGGGGCAGAGGAGCGAGCCCTACCCCACGCCGCGACCCGTCGCCCGCCGTGGGTCTGGCCATCACCCCGGCATAGCTCTGTGGGGCACCGCGGCCCCCCGTGCCGAGCCCCCCGCAGTGTCCCCAGCATGGCTCTGGTGGGATCGGGGTGCTGGGGGGGTGAGCAGGGAGGGTACCGGTGGCGGGGGGGGGGGAAATGTCCCCTGCCCGTCCCCTACCTGTCCCCTGCCCATCCCGGCAATCCGGCTGTGCCACGTCTGCCTGGCAGGGGACCAGCCCCGCACCAGGATGTCCTGGCAGGGCTCGGCACGGCGTGTCCCCGAAGCCACCCCGCGGGGTCCCCGAGCCTTCCCTCCCCACGCCGGGGGGGGAGGGGGGGGGTGGGTGGGTTCGGGGGGGGGAGCTGCTGGGTGAAACCCCATCCCAGGAGCCTCTTCGTCCCGGAAAGGCCAAGGTCCGTGTTTACTCTGGGGGTGGCCGCCTTCCCTCCAGCCACCTTTGTCCCTCCCTGGCACCCCCCCACCCCCACCCCCGGCTCTCCGAGCCCCTCTCCAGCACCCACCCCCGCACCCCCCCCCCCCCCCCTCCCAATCCTGCCCCCCCCCCAGCACCCTCCCGGCCGGATCCTGCTTGGAAGGATCCCGCTGGGAGTTTGTATGTCCATGCCCTGCCCGTGCTGAGCGGGTGTCGGGGACCGTAGTTGTTGGGGGGGGGGGGGTGTGACACACACCCTGTGCCACCCCCCCAGGTCCCCAGTGTCACCCAGACCCCGCCACCCCCCACCCCGGGACGGGATGTTCCCCTTGGATTTGGTGCCGCGATACCACCCGTGACATCGGCGACGTGGCACGGGGCGGGGGGTGTGTTTGCGGCTTCGGGGGGGGGGGGTCTGGGGGTCCCTCCCCCATCCTGTACACCCCCCCCCATCCTGCCCCCTCCGGCCTATCCCCCCCCATCCTTCCCGCCCCCGCCCCCAGCCTCCCCAGGGCTGTTTTCCTCCCTCTTCTCTGCTCTGTAATTAAATGGAAGTGGAAGGCCTGGCCCCCCCGCCCCCCCCCCCCCCGCACCCCCCCCACCCCCCCAATTAGGGATGCAGCTCTCGTCTAACCTGTTTTCTGGAGACTGGAAACCAGTTTGTGCCACCGGGACCTGACACAACCCCGGGGGCTGATTCATCCACAGGGACCTGGGGCTGCCCGTTCTTCCCCCCCCCCCGCCCCCCGCCATTCCTAAGATATGGGGGGAACTCCAGCCGGGACCCCCCCCTCCACCTTGCCCCTTGCCCACCCTGGTGGGGCAGCCAGCCTGGGGGACCAGAGTCGCCCCCCAGGAGGGACACTGGGGACTGGCTGGTCCCAAAGGGTGGCTGGGAGCCATCCCATGGGAAGCATAGGGATGGGGATGGAGCCGGGGCGGGGGGGGGGGGGGCTCTGGGGTGTCCCCTGCCTGGACCCCCGCTCCTCCTCCTCGCTTAATCATCATGTCACCTTCATTAGCCGCGGAGGCTAACGATGCTGCCGAGCATCCGGCCCATCTTCTCTTTAATGAATGACCCGCCTGGCCCTGGTGGCTACCTGGGCAAGAGGGGACCGAGCCGGGGCTTCGTGGCCCCCCCGAGGATGTGGGGCAGGGGGTTGCGCTGACCCCCGGGGTGGGGGTTTCTCCATGCCGGGGGTCCCCAACCACCTGGGTGGCCTCTCTGAGTGTGGCCCCAAGGTGGCCACGGGGCCAGCAGGCACGGGGTGGGGGTGGGGGTGGGTGTTTCCCCATCGGGTTTGCTCCTATCCCATGGCTGTCCCCTCGTGTCCGATACAGCCCTGGGGACTTGCACGGAGTGTGTCGTGTCGTCCCCCCCCCCGCAAGCCCCTTCCCTGCAAAATCCGAGGGGCAGGGGAGGCCCCTTGCACCCTTCGTCCGCTTCCTTCTCCTCCTCCTCCTTCTCCTCCTCCTCCTCGGAGTCAATATTGACCCAGGGCTGGGGTGCCCGATGCCCCTGGTCCCTCCCCGGTGGCACCGTCCCCTCTCCCGGCCAGACGCCTCCCACCCCCCCACCCCCCCGGTCCCTGTCCCCTGTCCCTAAGGTATGTTACGCCGGGGCTGTGCTCCCCAGAACCACCGTCCAGGCTGGGGGGAGTGGGGTTGGGGACAGGCTCTGTGGGGTTGGGGACAGGGTCCATGGAGCAGGGACGGGCTCTGTGGGGCTGGGGACAGGCTCCGTGGGGCAGGGATGGGCCCTGTGGGGTTGAGGATGGGCTCTGTAAGGGTTGGGGACAGGCTCTGTGGGGTTGGGGACAGGCTCTGTGGGGTTGGGGACACGCTCCGTGGGGAAGGAATGGGCTCCGTGGGACAGGGACAGGCTCCATGGGGTTGAGGACAGGCTCCGTGGAGCAGGGATGGGCTCTGTGGGGCTGGTGACAGGTCCCATGGGGCAGGGACAAGCTCCATGGTGTCTTGGACGGGCTCCGTGGGGCTGGGGGCACGCTCCATGGGGCAGAGACGGGCTCTGTGGGGTTGGGGACAAGCTCCATGGGGCAGGGATGTGCTCCGTGG
Source organism: Sterna hirundo (assembly GCA_009819605.1). Lineage (NCBI taxonomy): Eukaryota > Metazoa > Chordata > Aves > Charadriiformes > Laridae > Sterna > Sterna hirundo. The sequence continues at coordinate 219,832,558 of CM020437.1, read as the reverse complement.
GGTTGAGGATGGGTTCTGTGGGCTTGGGGACAGGTTCCGTGGGGCAGGGATGGGCTCCATGAGATTGGAAACAGGGTCTGTGGGGTTGGGGATGGGTTCCATGGGGCAGAGACAGGTTCTGTGGGGTTGGGGATGGCTCTGTGGGGCTGGAGACAGTTTCCATGGGGCAGGTATGGGCTCCATGGGGTTGGGCCCAGCTTCTTCCCCACTGCCTGCTGGGGGTCCCCACGGCCACCTTCCCGCCCAGAGTCCCCACAGTCACCCTCCCTCAGGGGTCCCTATGGCTGTCCTCCCACCCAGGGTCCCCATGGCCATCCTCTTGGGGATCCCCATGGCTGTCCTCCCACCCAGGGTCCCCATGGCCTTCTTCCTGGGGTTCTCCATGGGCTCCCTCCATCCGAGGGGTCCCCACGGCCATCCTCCTGGGCGTCGCCATGGCCACCCTCCCACCCACTTTCCCTATGGCCACCCTCCCTCGGGGGTCCCCATGGCCACCTTCCCACTCAGGATCCCCATGGCCATCCTCTTGGGGATCCCCATGGCTGTCCTCCCACCCAGTGTCCCCACAGCTGCCTTCCCACATGGGGTTCCCCATGGTCTCCCTGCATCCCAGGGGTCCCCATGGCCACCCTCCCACCTGGGGGTGCCCACGGCTGTCCTCCCATGCAGGGTCCCCATGGCTACCCACCCTCCCAGGGGTCCCCACAACCACCCTCCCATCCAGGGTCCCCACAGCCACCCTCACGCCCAGTGTCCCCATGGCCTCCATCCATCCCGGGGGGTCCCCATGGCCACCCTCCTACCCACGATCCCCATGACTGCCCTCCCACCCGGGGTTCCCCATGGTTACCCTCCATCCCAGGGGTCCCCATGACTGTCCTCCCACCTGGGGGTCCCCATGACTGCCCTCCCACGGGGGTCACCATGGCCACCCTCCTGGCGTTCCCCATGGCCACCCTCCCACCTGCTGTTCCCATGGCCACCTTCCCACCCAGAGTCCCCATGGCCATCCTCCTGGGGGTCTCCATGGCCGGCCTCTTGGTGGTCCCCATGGCCACCTTCCCACCCAGGGTCCCCATGGCCCCCCCCCCCCCCCCTGCCAGGGCGGTTTCTCAGCTGCCCCCCCCCTGCAGTGCAGGATGGAGTGCAAGGACGTGCCGGCGGAGACGCTCTACGACGTGCTGCATGACATCGACTACCGGAAAAAATGGGACACCAACGTCATCGAGACCTTCGACATTGGGAAGCTGACCGTCAACTCCGACGTGGGCTACTACGCCTGTGAGGAGGGGGCTGGGTGGGGGGGGTGTCCCAGGGCTGGGGTTGGGGGGAGCTGACCCCTGGGTACCGCATCCCTGGGTACCGCATCCCTGGGTTGGGAGGTGCCCGGGCATCCCTGGGATGAGCCCAGGTACCAGTTTGGGGAGTATTTGAGGGGGTCCCCCGGAGGAGATGCCCATGCTGGAAGGGGAGGGGGGTGGGTGGGTGTGTGTCTCACCCTTGTGTGTGTCCCCCCCCCCTCCGCTGTTCCCCCCAGGGAAGTGTCCCAAGCCCCTGAAGAACCGGGACGTCATCACGCTCCGCTCCTGGCTGCCCATGGGCAGTGACTACATCATCATGAACTACTCCGTCAAGCACCCCGTGAGTCCCGGGGGGGGAAGTTTGGGGGTGGGGGGTGGGGGGGTGGTCAGGGTGTACCCCATCCTGCCACCGACCCGTGTCGTGTCCCCCCCCCTCCCCTGCAGAAGTACCCCCCCCGCAAGGACATGGTGCGAGCGGTCTCCATCCAGACGGGCTACCTGATTGAGGGGACGGGAGCCAAGAGCTGCACCATCACCTACCTGGCCCAGGTGGACCCCAAAGGTAAATTTGGGGGGGGGGGGGGGAATGTCCCCTGTGCCCCCCCTCCCCCCCCCGGGGAGGCTCAGCCCACCCCCGTCCTGCCCTCCTGTCCCTGAGGGATTGTCACCCTCCGCTTTGGGGGGGGGCTGTGCTAACGAGGTTAATTAATGGGGTGGGGGGGGGGATTTGGGAGCTGGGAGGTGGGGGGGGGACGACATACACGAACTCGGAGGGGGGGCAGGGATGCAGACAGGGTGATGCCAGGTGGGAACGTTTTGGGCCGGTTCTCTTGAAATAATCCCTGTTTTGGGGTAGAAGCAGCGGCAAAAATAGCTTTTTTTTGGGGGGGGGGGGGCAAGAAGCTGGGAGCGGTTTGTCCCGTGTCCGTCTGTCCGTCCCGTTTCCCCCCCCCCCCCCATCCTTCTCCGGAGGGGTGTCCCCAAGGAGGGTGACTTGGCGGGGGGGAAGCTGGCACTGGGGGTCCCAGCCTGTCTCCTTTCCCCCCCCCGTTCCCCCCCCCCCCGCCTTCTCTCTCCAGGTTCCCTGCCGAAATGGGTGGTGAACAAATCCTCCCAGTTCCTGGCCCCCAAGGTGAGTCGGGGGGGGGGCACCCGGGGGGGGGGGTGTGTGGCGAGGGGTGTCCCCATGTGCGTCCCCTCCGTCCCCACCTCGGCTCCATCCCACTCTCAGGAAAGCCGGGGGTGGGGGGGGGGGGTGTTTAAGTGACTTCAGATCCATAAATCCCCACCGGCGCGGACCAAGGGGAGAGAAACCTCCGGGTCCGTATACGAACATTTCGTAGTTTTCCCGAAATAATTAGTGCGGCTCTTAACGAGCCCGCGGGAATGGGTCAGGCCTGGGACTAATTAGGGCGAGCTTAAGGTCGTTACTTAATGACTCCAACCGGTACTTAATGGCTCTGAGAGAGAGGAGAAACGGAGGGATGGAGGAAGGAAAAGAGAGAGAAAAAGACGGAGATGGAGAGATCGCTGGGCCCGGCTCCGGCGTCGTTTACAGGGAATCTTCCCAGGCATAAGTTTCTTCTTTCTTGGGAAAAATCTTCCCAGGTACCATCTTCTTAGGAAAAATCCTCCCAGCTATGATCTTCTTGGGAAAAAATCTTCCCAGGTACCATCTTCTTAGGAAAAATCTTCCCAGGTATGATTTTCTTGGGAAAAAATCTTCCCAGGTACCATCTTCTTGGGAAAAATCTTCCCAGGTACCATCTTCTTGGGAAAGGTCTTCCCAGGTGTGGTCTTTCTTAGGAAAAACCTTCCCAGGTATGGTTTTCTTTCTTGGGAAAAATCTTCCCAGCTATGGTCTCTCTTGGGAAAAATCTTCTCAGGTACCATCTTCTTGGGAAAAATCTTCCCAGCTATGATTTTCTTGGGAAAAAATCTTCCCAGTTATGGTTTTCTTGGGAAAAATCTTACCAGGTACCATCTTCTTAGGAAAAATCTTCCTAGCTATGATCTTCTTGGGAAAAAATCTTCCCAGGTATGTTCTTCTTGGGGAAAAATCTTCCAAGGTATGGTTTTCTTGGGAAAAATCTTATCAGGTACCATCTTCTTGGGGAAAAATCTCCCCAGGTATGGTGTTTCTTGGGAAAAATCTTCCCCTCCCTCATGGAGCCACCGAGTTGGAAGGGACCTTCAGAGACCACCTGGTCCCACCAGAGCAGGGTCACCCAGAGCAGGTTGGAGATGGGTTTGGGATATCCCCAGAGCAGGAGACTCCACACCTCTCCGGGCAGCCTGTGCCAGGGCTCTGCCACCCTCAAAATGAACTTCTCCTTATTTTCTTCACTCCGGTTTGTGCCCGTTGCCCCTTGTCCTGTCCCCGGGCACCACTGAGAAGAGTCTGGCCCCATCCTCTTGCCCCCCGCCCTTTAGCTCTTGCTCAGCATTGATGAGATCCCCTCTCAGTCTGCTCTTCTCCAGGCGGAACAGCCCCAGGGCTCTCAGCCTTTCCTCAGCACAGAGATGCTCCAGCCCCTCCGCATCTCCGCAGCCTCCGCTGGACTCTCTCCAGCAGTTCCCCGTCCTTCTGGAACCGGGGAGCCCAGAACTGGACCCAGTGCTCCAGCTGTGGCCTCCCCAGGGCAGAGCAGAGGGGGAGGATGACCTCCCTCCACCTGCTGGCCACGCTCTTCTTGATGCCCCTCAGAAGACCATTGGCCTTCTTGGCCACCAGGGCACACGGCTGGCTCCTGGGCAACTTGTTGCCCCCCAGGACTCCCAGGTCCCTCTCTGCAGAGCTGCTCTCCAGCAGGTCAGCCCCAACCTGTCCTGGTGCGGGGGGTTGTTCCTCCCCAGGGGCAGGACCCTACACGTGCCCGTGTTGAACTCCATGGGGTTCCTCTCCACCCAACTCTCCACCTGCCCAGGTCTGGCTGGGTGGTGGCACGGCCTTCTGGGGGTGTCACCCACCCCTCACAGCTTGGTGTCACCAGCAAACACTGTCCCCTCACCCAGCCCGTTGATGGCTGTATTGAACAGGATATAATGAAGCAAAGGTCACTTATGGGACACAATGGCCTTGAGAACTAGCAAGCTCATCACACGAGGGCAGAACCATCTCATCTTCATCTCCCACTGCTTTTCAAAGGTCACTTATGGGACATGATGGTCTTGAGAACTAGCAGGCTCGCCACACGAGTGGTGGAACCATCTTGTCTTCATCTCCCATGGCTTTTCAAAGGTCATTTGTGGGACGCGATGGCCTTGAGAACTGGCAAGCTCATCCCACGAGTGGTGGGACCATCTTGTCTTCATCTCCCCCGGCTTTCCGAGCGTCCGTGAGCCTTTTCCGTTCCTCCAACGCCCCATTTATCTCCTTGCAAGCGTTTGGGGCGCTCCATGGAAAGGCTGGGAGAACTTGGAGGACCTTCCTCCCCCCTCACACGGCTGGTGGGGGGGGGGGGGGGCGGCACGGACTGACGGGCCGTTCCCCCCCCCTCCCACCCCCCCCCAGGCCATGAAGAAGATGTACAAGGCCTGTCTGAAGTACCCCGCCTGGAAGGAGAGGCACGATCCCCACTTCAAGCCCTGGCTTTTCCCGGAGCAGAGCCGGCTGCCGGCGCTGCCGCTCTCCGAGCTCTCCCTCCAACACGCCGATTCCCTGGAGAACATCGACGAGAGCGCCCTGGCGGAGGCCAAGGACGACCGCGCCGAGGCCAGCGACGAGGACAGTGTCAATTGAGACACCCCCCCACCCCCCCCCGGGTCATTTTGTCCCCGTCCCCCCTCAAATTCCCCCTCAAATTCCCCCCATTCCAATGGCTTTTCCGTCCCTCGCACACAACGCCATGGCTCGGGGCAAGGGGGACGCCCCCGTGATTTTGGCTCTGGGGGGACCCCCCCTGCTGCCACCCCACCCTGTTTGGGGAGGGGGGGGCCATGCTGGGCTCCCCCCCCCACCCTCCGGGTCATTTTGCCCCCATCCCCCCCCAAATTCCCCCCAATCCGATGTCTTTTCCATCCCTCGCACGCACTCGATGGCTCTCGGAGCGGGGGGGATGCCCCCGTGATTTTGGCTCCCCCGCTGCCACCCCCCCCCCTGCTTGGGGAGGGGGGGGGTCGTGCTGAGCTTCTCCCCCCCCCACCCCCCCCCACCCCCCAGATCCTGGGGGCTGCCACCACCCTGGTCCCTTCGCGGCCACCGCGGGACACCCACCTTGTCCCCATCAAACCCAAAGTGCCCTTCATCTCTCCCCCCCGGGGGAGGGGGGCAGAGGAAAGGGGGGGCCCTGGCCCTGCTGAACCCCCCCCCCAACACCCCTTCTCCACCCTCCCCCTCTGCTCCCCGGCCCCCCCTCCCCTTTAACAGAGCTGCCTTCCTCCCCCCGGACCCCCAACCCAATTGCCCCCCAAGTCTTGGGGCGGAGGGTGGGGGGGGGACTTGGGGGTCTGCCCGTGCCTCTGGGTGTTCTGGGGGGGGGGGGGGGGGGCTTGGGGGGCTTCTGACACCCCCAGGTGTGCAGGGGAGGGTGTCTCAGCACTACCAGGCATTCGGGGGAGGGGTTTGGAGGGCTCTTGGCACCCCCAGGTGTGCGGGGGGGGGGGGGAGGGGGGCAACTCAGCACCCTCAGGCATCTTGGGGGGGTTGGGGGGGCCCCTGGCACCTCCAGATGGTCTGGGTGACTCTGGGAGCTCCTGGCACCTCCAGATGTGCTGGGGGGGGGGGGGTCCCGATACCTCCAGGCATGTTGCGGGGAGGGGGCCTTGGGGGGCTCCTGGCACTTCCAGGTGTGATGGGGGGGGCCTGGGGAGGGGGAGGTGTCCTGATACCTCCAAGCATGTTGGAGGGGGCTCCTGGCACCTCCAGATGTGCTGGGGGGGTTTGGGGGGGTCCCCACACCTCCAGGCATGTTGCGGGGAGGGGGCCTTGGGGGGCTCCTGGCACCTCCAGATGTTCTGGGGGGGTCTCTGGGGGCTCCCAGCATCTCCAGGAATGTTGAAAGGGGGGGGGGGGGGGGTTGTGGGGTCTGCTGGTACCTCCAGATGTGCTGGGGGGGGGGGGGGGCGCTGGGGGGCTCTTGACACCCCCCCCCCCTCCTCTTTCCAGGCGAGGGGCCCCAGGGTGGGGGTCCGAGCACTTTCTATGCCTTGAATTGGGATTTCGGAGCTGATCCCCGTCCCCGCCCCCCCCCCCAACTCCGGGGGCGGGGGGGGGGGGGGGGAAGATTTTGTACCTTGTACTGGAGCTGATTATTTAGGAATAAAAGAAATAAATCTGGCACGGGGGGGGGGGTGTGTGATGCGTCCTCTCTGTGCTGTTCTCGGTCCCCTGGGGGCCCCCCCCACCCCTGCCTTGTCCCCAGCTCCGTGGTGGGCTCGGGGGGGGGGGGGGGGGGTGTCCCTGGGGGTCCCCCATTGTGGTGGCTGCTGCTGGGTGCCTTGGGGTCCCCCACACTGACCCATTGTGGGGTTTGGCCCGGGGTGGGGTGGGGGGGCCTCTCGGTGGGGGCGATGCCACCAACAAGTGACGACAGAGACAGCCCCCCCCCCCCCTTAAACCCCATTAGCGTTGGGGCACTAATTAGGGACAAGGCTGCTCCCCCCCCCCTGCAGCGGTACCAGTAACACCAGTACCGCCTGTCGAATGCCCCAACTGGGGCACGACCCCCCCCCCCCCCCCAAAAACACCTCCGGGAGAGGAACCCCCGAGCGCTGGGATGGAGGGCGGGGGGGGCATTTTGGGGGGGGGTTCATCCATGGATGGTGGGAGGACTTGGTGGGGGGGGGGGGCTCAGAGGGATGCTCCATCCTGGGGGACAGGCTGGCACCCCCCCAGGGAGTGGGGGATCTGCCAGGTATTGGGGTGGTGGGAGCACCGGGGGGGGGCGCTCAGGGGGGTGTTGCATCCTGGGGGACAGGCTGGAACCCCCCGGGGGAGGGGGGGGGGGGGGGGGGGGATGCAGGAGTTGGGGGGCATGCAGGATGGGGGGGATGGGGGGGGACTCAGGAGTTGGGTGGTACAGGAGGGGGGATACAGGAGGGGGGGTTGCAGGATGGGGGGGGACACACAGGAGGGGAGGGATACAGGAGGGGGGGGATGCAGGATGGGGGGATGCGGGGGGGGGACACAGCAGGGGAGGGATACGGGGGGGGGGGGATGCAGGATGGGGGGATGCAGGAGTTGGGGGGTGCGGGGGGGGATGTTGGAGGGACACCGGAGGGGGGGATGCAGGAGGTGGGGGGAGGCAGGAGTTGGGGGGCAGCAGGATGGGGGGGGACACAGGAGTTGGGTGGTGCAGGAGGGGGGGACACAGGAGGGGAGGGATACAGGAGGGGGGGATGCAGGATGGGGGGATGCAGGAGTTGGGGGGATGCGGGGGGGGGGGAATGGAGGAATGGAGGGGGGGGGGGATGCAGGAGTGGGGATGTAGAGGGGGGGGACACGGGGCCCACCCGGTTGCGTGGCCCGGCGGGTGCTGCCATCCCCCCCCCCCCCCCCGCCGGGGGGGAGACTGTCCCGTCGTGTCCCCCCCCCCCCCCCCGCGGAGCAGGCAGCCGGCGTGTCCCGGTCCCCGCGCCATGAAAGAACCATTGTCCGGCCGCGGGATCCCATTCCGGGGGGGGGGGGGGAACAGCCAGGCGGGGGGGCGACGGGTGGGTGGTCCTCACATCTCGACACACCCCCCCCCCCCCCCCCGGCCCCCATCTTCCCCCCCACTTTGATGTTTTCCCGGGCTGAGCCCTCGGGAACTGGGTGGGGAGGGGAAAAGAACAAAAAAAAAATAAAGGTCTTCCCCCCCCCCCCCCCCCAACTCCTTTGGGAAATTCCCGGTGGTTTTCCCCCGGGATCCCCCTTCCATCGGGCGGGAACGCGGCGGGGCCCGGTAGCGGGGGGGGGGGGCTCTGCCTGTGCCCCCCCCCCCTCCCCCGCCAACACATCGCCCCCCCCCCCAGTATAACTCAGCTCTCCGCCAGCACACCCCAGCTCAATCCCAGTATATCCCAGCTCCCTCCCAGTATACCCCAGCTCCCCCCGAGCACCCCCCAGCTCATCTCCAGTACTCCCCAGCTCAATTCCAGTATATCCCAGCTCAATCCCAGTATAACCCAGCTCAATCCCAGTATAACCCAGCTCCCACCCCGTACTCCCCAGCTCAATCCCAGTATAACCAAACTCTCCCTCAGCACACCCCAGCTCAATCCCAGTATAATTTAGCTCAATCCCAGTATAACCCAGCTCCCCCCCAGCACACCCCACTCAATCCCAGTATAACCCAGCTCAATCCCAGTATAACCCAGCTCCCCCCCAGCACACCCCAACTCCATCCCAGTATAACCAAACACTCCCACAGCACACCCCAGCTCAATCCCAGTATAATTTAGCTCAATCCCAGTATAATTTAGCTCAATCCCAGTATAACCCAGCTCCCCCCCAGCACACCGCAGCTCAATCCCAGTATAAACCAGCTCCCACCCTGTACTCCCCATCTCAATCCCAGTATAACCAAACTCTCCCACAGCACACCCCAACTCAATCCCAGTATAACCCCAGCTCAATCCCAGTATAACCCAGCTCTCCCCAGTACTCCCCAGCTCAATCCCAGTATAAACCAGCTCTCCCCAGTACTCCCCAGCTCAATCCCAGTATACCCCAGCTCCCCCCCCAGCACACCCCAGCTCACCCCCAGTACTCCCCACCTCAATCCCAGTATAACCCAGCTCCCACCCAGCTCACCCCAGCTCAATCCCAGTATAACCCCAGCTCAATCCCAGTATAACCCAGCTCTCCCCAGTACTCCCCAGCTCAATCCCAGTAAAACCCAGCTCCCCCCCAACATCCCCCGGTTCACCTCCAGTACTCCCCAGCTCAATCCCAATCTCCTGCCCCCCCCCCCGCCCCCCGCACTGTGCTGACAGCCCCCGTCCGGCCCCGGGGGGAGAGGAGGCGCAGCGATACCCCCGCGCTCACCGGGGCTCCGGTCCCCTGCCGGGCTGAGGGACATGCCCGGGGACACCGGTGGCGGTGCCGGTGGCGGTGCCGGCGGGGTGAAAACCGGGAGCGCGGGACCCCGCGGGTTTTTTGGCTGGAGCTTCCGTTCCCGTGGGAGAGAGAACCGGCTCCGGCGCCTCCCGGTTGCCGGCTCCAACACCGCCGGCGCTGCCAGGATCCCACCGGAGATCCCACCAACATCCCGGCCAACGCCACCCGAACTCCGGGCGATGCCTGCCGGTGGCTTTCCCTGGCCTTCCTCTTCCTCCTCCTCCTCCTCCTCCTCCTCCTCTTCCTCGCCGCGTCCCGGTACTTCTGCCAAGGCCTGGAGAATCGCTCCGGCACCTCGCGGTTGCCAGCGGGACGGTGGCTTCTTCCTCCTCCGGTAATGGCGAGCTGGCTTCTCGCCCCGGGACCACGCTCTGGGGTGGTGGAGGGGAGGGGGGGGGCGGGGGGGGGTGTCCCCTCCATCCAGGGTTGTGGGGGGAGAAGGGGGGGGGGGGGGTCTGCCAGGGCTCTGGAACCTCTGGAATTCCCATGTACACCCCTAAAAATCAGCTTGTGGAGGGACGGGCTGGCTCCGGGTGGGTGCCGGGATGAAAAGCCCCCCCCCCCCCCCCTTCAAGAGCCACCAGGGGTTTGCTAGGGGTACCCCCCCCCACCCCCCCACAACCCCGCCACGGCTACCGGGACCGAGCTGTTACGGGAAGCAGCCGGGATGGGGCTATTTATGGAAATATGGGAATTTTGCACCCCTCCGTGCCCCACTTCACCCACCCCCACACCCCCCCCCCCAAAGTAGGTCCAAGCAAAAAAGCCCCCCGGGGTATTTTGGGGGCGTCGTGGGGGGGGGGGGGGATGTTCACAGTGTGTGCTGTGGATTTTTAGCCCCCCTCCCGGTGCCACACATCTGCCCCCCCCCCAAACCATCAGTGGTGGCTCCCGTGGGGGGGGGGGGGGGGGGGGTCCGGCGGTGGGACCCCCGCGGCCGTCGGGGTGTTGGTGCCCCGGGGGGGGGGGGGGGGGTGTGTGTTTGCGGATGGACGGGACCCCGTGAAACCACTGAAACGCAGAGATGGGGAGGGGGGGGTGTGTGTCATCTCCTGCCCCCCCCCCCCCCCCCCCCACGGCGCCAGCGTCACGCTTGAGGAGAAAAAAAATAAAAACAATCTAAAAATAAATTCGGGGTTTCCCGCCCGGGCGGAGCAGGTTAAAGAGCATCGCTGTGCCCCCCCCTTCCCGCGCCCCCCCCCCACCCCGGCATGGCCTTCCTCCTCCTCCTCCTCCTCCTCCTCCTTCTCCTCCTCCTGCCCCCGTCCCGGCTGGTGATGCTGCCCCGGGGGGGGACATCCCAACTCTGCAGGTGATGGTTTCCCCCCCCCCCGGCCGAAGACGGGGGGGGTGTGACATAGTGGCCCTGGCAGAGTGTCACCCGGCTGCTGGGGGGGGGGCCCGGGGGTGAGCTGGGTGCCCGCTGTCGCCCCCCCCCCCCCCAGGGGAGCTGGAAGTGCTGGGTGCCATGGGGGGGAGACCCCCACGGAGGAAAGGGGGGGCCGTGCCCCTTTTCCTGATGGATTGGCCCCTTTTCCAGGAGCTTTGCCCCTTTTCTGGAAGTTTTGCCCTTTTTTTCCCCAGGAGCTTTGCCCCTTTTCCAGAAGTTTTGCCCCTTTTCCAGGAGTTTTGCCCCTTTTCGGCAAGTTTTGCCCTTTTTTTCCCCAGGAGCTTTGCCTCTTTTCCAGAACTTTTGCCCCTTTCCCATGAGTTTTGCCCCTTTCCCATGAGTTTTGCCCCTTTCCCAGGAGCGTTGATACTTTTCCAAGTGTTTTGCCCCTTTTCTGGAAGTTTTGCCCTTTTTTTCCCAGAAGCTTTGCTCCTTTTCCAGAGTTTTGACACTTTTCCAGGAGTTTTGCCCCTTTTCTGGAAGTTTTGCCCCTTTTTTGGGAGTTTTGCCCCATTTCCAGGAATCTTGATCCTTTTCCTGGAGTTTTGCCCCTTTCCTGGCTTTCTTTGTCCCCTTTCCAGGAGTTTTGACCCTTTTCTAGGAGTTTTGCCCCTTTTCTGGAAGTTTTGCCCCTTTTCTAGGAATTTTGCCCCTTTTCCAGGATCTTTGCCCCTTTCCCGGGAGTTTTGGGCCTTTTCTAAGTGTTTTTCCCCTTTTCTGGGAGCTTTGCCCGTTTTCTGGAAGTTTTGCCCCTTTCCCATGAGCTTTGCCCCTTTTTTGGGAGTCTTGCCCCATTTCCAGGAATTTTGATCCTTTCCAAGGAGTTTTGCCCCTTTTCTGGCTTCCTTTGACCCTTTTCTGGAAGTTTTGCCCCTTTTCCAGGATATTTGCCCCTTTCCTGGGAGTTTTGGGCCTTTTTAAATTGTTTTGTCCCTTTTCCAGGATCTATGCCCCCTTTCCAGGAGTTTTGCCCATTCTCTGGGAGTTTTGCCCATTTTCCAGGAGTTTAACCCCTTTCCTAGAAATTTTGCCCCTTTTCCAGGAGTTTCACCCCTTTCCTAGGCATTTTGCCCCTTTTCCAGGTGCTTTGCTCCTTTCCTGAGAGTTTTGCCCCTTTTCCGGGAGTTTTGCCCCTTTTCTGGCAGCTTTGGGCCTTTTCTGGCTTCCTTTGCCCCTTTCCTGGGAATTTTGCCCTTTTTTTCCCAGGAGTTTTGCCCGTTTTCCAGGAGTTTTACCCCTTTCCCCAGAGTTTCTGGGAGCCGTGTGGGGCGGGGGGTGCCCGGGGTGTCCCTGGCTCCGGGGGTGTCCCCGCTGGTGCCGCAGCCCAGGACACGCGTCACTGGGGAGAAGGGGAACGAGCGGGACCCCAGGAGTAAGGAACCCCCCGGCTCCCTGCCCCTGGGATCCTGAGGCCTTCCTCATCACCCTCCTCTTCCTCCTCGTCTTCCTTGTCACCCTCCTCCTCCTCACCCTCCTCCTTCTCCTCGTCACCTTCCTTGTCACCCTCCTCACCATCGCTCTCCTCATAAACATCTTCATCACCCTCCTCATCATCGCCTTCCTCATTCTCCTCCTCCTCCACACCTTCCTCCTCCTCATCATCATCATCACCTTCCTTGTCACCCTCCTCCTCCTCACCCTTCTCCTCCTCCTCACCCTCCTCTTTCTCCTTCTTCTCCTCCTCCTCCTCTTTCTCACTCTCCTCACCCTCCTCATTATCGCCCTCCTCTTCCTCCTCCTCATCACCCTCCTCTTCCTCCTCCTCACCCTCCTCATTATCATCCTCCTCCTCCTTCTTCTCCTCACCCTCATCACCTTCCTCATCCTCCTCCTCACCCTCCTCACTATCACCTTCCTCACCCTGCTCATCACCCTCCTCATTATTGCCCTCCTCCTCATCACCTTCTTCTCCTTCTTCCTCCTCCTCCTCACTCTCCTTCTCCTCCTTCTCCTCCTCCTCACCCTCCTCATCACCTTCCTCACCCTCCTCATCACCCTCCTCATTATCGCCCTCCTCCTTCTTGCCCTCCTCCTTCTCGCCCTCCTCCTCACCTTCCTCCTCCTCCTCCTCCTCCTCACCCTCCTGGCCACACACCCCCCCCGCCCCCCCCCCCATGCTCTGGGCGGTGACTCGGCAGCAAGAGGAGCCCCCGCAGCCCCTTTTCCCAGCGCCGGCCTTTGCTGACCGCAGACGCCCGAACTGCCTCCCCCCCCCCCCCCCCGGCGCTGCCCCGGGCCCCCCCGCCCTGTGATACTATTGACCTGTCGTATTTACCGCCCCCCCCACCCCGCCCCGCCGGGAGCTCCGGGAAACGAAAGAGCTTCACCGTCCCCCACCCCCCCACGGCCCCCGGGGGGATGGGACCCCGCGGGAAGGGGTGTGGGGGGGTGGGGGTTCGGGGTGCAGGGGGGGCCATCCCGACACCCCCCGCTTCTGCTTTCGGCTGGGTTCCTGCCGGCCAAGGATCCCCCTTCGGCGAGTTTCGGTGTGGGGGATGCGGCGCTTTCGATTCCCGGCCCTGGGTGACGGTGGCCACGGCTCCTCTGCCGGGCTGGGTCCCTCCCTTGGGACACTGGGGACATCGGGGACATTGTCCCAGTCCCAGATGGCCACTGTCCCAGATGGCCACGGTCCCACCTGAGGATCCTTTCGTAACTTAGCCAGAAAGGGGTAAAACCCCCCTTGGAGCCAGGCTGGTTGCCCTGTGTGACCAGCAGTGTGGTGGTTTGGTGGCCACCACGTCCACCAATGGCCATCCCTTCTCCCACGAGTCCTCCACCACCCATTTCCATGTCCCCCGGGACCCCTGTGGGTGAGGGCTTGGGGTCCGTGGGGGTCCCGGGGTGATGGGGACGTGGTGGCTACCCGACCACTCAGCCCACCCTCACCGGTGGCCATGAGTTGATAAGTCCCGGTGGCCCCAGCACACCCCGTCCTCGGTGGCCCCGGTGCCGAGGGGGGGCCGTGCCGCTTTCCGGGGACCACCCTCCCCACTTTCTTCCTTCCTCTCTCGCCGAAGGCCCTGCCCCGTCCCCGCCATCGCCCAGGGTTCGTCCGGTCACCGGCCTCCGGCTTCCTCCTCCCGCTCGCCCATGGCGGCGGCCGGTGGCCCTGGGCTGCCGCGCTGATGCCGCAGGTTTTGCCGGGGAGCTTTTGCCGTTATTATTGCGACACGTTCCGCACCCCCCCGCCCCCCTCCGCCGTGTGACGGGGAACCCCCCCCCCCCCGCCCCGGCTCGGCGTTTCGGCAAGTTCCCGATCGCCAAAGCGGCGTTTGAGGAAGTCCTCGGCTTGGCAGAGCCCCCGCCGCCGCGCTGGCCATGGGCCACCGGCCCCATCCTCCTGCCAGGTACCGTTGCTTCGCCCCCTCCTTTAATTAACTCTCTTTGATTAACGAGCCCAAGGGCAAGGCCGGGCTGTGGGCAGGCGTTGCCGGTTGGGTTGCCGGCGTTGCCGGTTGGGTTGCCGGCGCCGCAGGAGGGATGGGGCTGGGATTTGGGGTGGAAAAAACGGGTGCTGCTCGCCCGACGGGCTCTTCTGCCTCTTCAGCGTCTCTCTCGGCCGCCGTGATGGTGCCACCACAAGCCCGGCGGCCACCGGCCCCCCGGCGGGGCGGCTCCCCCACTGTTGCCCCCACCGGCACCTCGTTAGGGGTAACGAGGATATAGCCGGGTGCCGCGGGGCCCGGGGCTCTGCCGGAGCTGGTGAAGGAAGCGCGATGGCCCACCACCCCCCCCCAGCCACAGCCCACCAGCTCGTTAACCTAATGAGCCCGGCACTCGTTACCGCTGGTCCCGCTCGGTGCTTTTTGGTGCTGTTTGCTGCTTTTTCGGTGCTGTTCGGTGCCATTCGGGGCTCCTCGGTGCTTTTTCCTTGTTGTTTGGTGCTTTTCGGTGCTCCTCGGTCCTACTCGGTGCTTTTTGGTGCCTCTCGGTGCCTCTCGGTGCTGCTCGGTGGCCGATGTCCCGCCGGGAAGCAAAGCCAGGGCCCATCTCCGGGGCCGGGGGGGTGCTGCGAAGGGAGGGGGCACAGCCATTCCTTGGTTTAACGCCGCTTTGGAAAGGCCCCCGGGTGTCCCCGGGGCTGGGGACGCCGGCGCAGGGATGGGGAGAGGGTCCCTGGTGCCTCCTCTCTCCGGGGGCTCAAAAAGAGCCTTCAAACCCTCCCTTTTTTGAGCTGGGGGGGGGTCCCGGCAGGGCTGGTGGGGCCAGGGCAGCTGTGTGACCCCCCCCTCGACAAAGCCACCAGCCCCACGGTTTGAGAGCAGAGGGACGGGTGACCCCTCGGTCCGGGCGACAGGGACCATCCCTGGTCACCCCCGGGATGGAGTGGTGGGGGGGGACACACCGAGGCCAGTGTGGGCTTGGGATGGGGGTGGCGGGGTCCGTCCCCGGCTGATGGCAGCCCCAGCGGGTTTTTGGCCCCCCCCCCCCCCGCCCCTTGTCACGCAGCTCTTAAGTCTCTTACAAAACCGCGTCACCTAATCCCAGGGAGGAATGTGGCGGGTAAGGACGGCCGGGATCGGGCAGCCCCAAGGGAGGAGGGGGGGACAGGGATGGGGTGACCCCCCCCCTGACGCCCCCGAAGGGTCCCCATCAGCCTTGTGAAGGGTTTATGGCGGGTTGGTTTTCCTTCTGGAATGCGCTGGTGTGGTCTGGGACAGGGTTCAAGGGTCAACGGCCGGAGCAAGGAGCCCGGCGAGGCCCCGGTGAATGATTAACCCGGGAGCCATGGGGAGACATCGGCGCCACATGGCCCTCGGCACAGCCTTGTCCCCTGTCCCCAGTCCCTGTCCCCGCTTTCCATTCCCGTCCCCAGTCCTCATCGCCAGTCCCCATCCCCGGTCCCCGTCCCCACTCCTTATCCCCATCCCCGCTCCCTGCCCCCAGTCCCCATCCTTGGTCCCCGTCCCCGATCCCCGTCCCCAGTACCCAGCCCCGCTCCCCGTCCCCACTCCCTGCTCCCCGTCCCCGGTCCCTGTCCCCAGTCCTCATCCCCAGTCCCCATCCCTGGTCTCCGTCCCCACTCCCTATCCCCATCTCCATCCCTGGTCCCCATCCCCAGTCCCCATCCCCAGTCCCCATCCCCGCTCCCTGTCCCCAGTCCCCAGTCCCTATCCCTGGTCTGCGTCCCCACTCCCCGTCCCCGGTCCCTGTCCCCAGTCCTCATTCCTGATCCCCATCCCTGCTCCCTGTCTCTGCTCCCCGCCCCATGTCCCCATCCCTGTCCCCAGTCCCTGTCCCCGGTCCATATCCCCGGTCCCTGTCCTGGCTCCCCATCCCCGGTCCTCATCCCCAGTCCCCATCACTGTTCCCCGGTCCCCATTCCTGGTCCCCATCCCCACTCCCCGTCCCCATCCCCGCTCCCTGTCTCCACTCTCCGTCCCCGGTCCCCATCCCCAGTCCTCATCCCTGCTCCCTGGTCCCCATCCCCGCTCTCCCTCCTTGCTCCCTGTCCCCAGTCCCCATCCCTGGTCCCCATCCCTGCTCCTTATCCCCATCACCATCCCTGGTCCTCATACCTGGTCCCTGTCCCCACTCCCCACCCCTGGTCTGTGACCCTGTCCCTGTCCCTGTCCCTGGTCTCCGTCCCCACTCCCCATCCTCACTCCCTGTCCCCAGTCCTCATCCCAGTGTCCATCCCCGCTCCCTATCCCCATCGCCGACCCTGGTCCTCGTACCTCGTCCCCAGTCCCCGTTCCTAGTCCCCATCCCTGATTCCCATCCCTGCTCCCCGTCCCTGGACCCTGGTCCCCATCCCTGTTCCCCATCCACACTCCCAATCCCCGGTCACTGTCCCCAGTACCCGTCCCTGCTCCCCGTCCCTGCTCCCTGTCCTCGGTCCCCATCCCTGCTCCCTGTCCCCAGTTCCCATCCTCACTCCGCGTCCCTGCTCCCTGTCCCAGCTCCCCGTCCCCGTCCCCTGTCCTCATCCCCGTCCCCGCTCCCCATCCCCGATGAAGAGGAGCAATGGCCGCCCCAGGATCTGTCCGACGTCACCTCGATGGCCCCAGCACCCGTGTTGCCATCACCAGTGGCACTGGGTGATGCTTGCGGTGACTCCGGGAAGGGGACGCATGTGGGGGCCCCCCCCCCGCTGGTGTCACCATGTCCCCAGGACGCCGGCCGCAGAGCACCAACATCCCCGTGACAGCGGTGTCACCCAGCGCCGTCACTTGCCTATTTTTATAGGAAACGGGTTGTTTTTTGTGGCTGCGGGGGTGGGAGAGGGACGGGGCC
This sequence comes from Sterna hirundo, assembly GCA_009819605.1. Lineage (NCBI taxonomy): Eukaryota > Metazoa > Chordata > Aves > Charadriiformes > Laridae > Sterna > Sterna hirundo. The sequence goes on along the minus strand of CM020437.1, from coordinate 219,815,586 downwards.
GGTCTGTGTGTGGACCTCCCCCCGCCCCCCCCCGGGGGTTTTATGCGGATTCAGGGATTTTGGCGCTGCAGGTTGGCTTTACTGGGACCAGCGGGAAGCTCCTGGGTGCTGCCGGTTTCTGTGGCGCGGAGGGAACCGTCCCCCGCTGCCGCCAGCGCCGGCCGGTGGGGCCTGACTCAGAGCCAGCGTGACTCTCCTTGGGCCCATTTTGTCCCATTTTGGCCCATTTCGGCCCATTTCTGCCCATTTCGGCCCATTTCCAGCCCCAGGAAACCCTCCTCCTCCTAAATCCTCCTCCTCCTCCTCCTCAGCGGGACTAAAAAAGCCGCTGCCAAACCCGTGTGCCGGGGTCACCGGCGGCGCTGTGGGGAGGGTGGCCCATGTGTGTTGTCCCCCTCCTCCTCCTCCTCCAGCTGCCCACCCAGGATCGGGCCCGTCCCCAGTTGCCCACCGAGCCCTGGGGGGGGTGTGGGGTGTGTGTGTGTGACAGTCATGGGGGGTGGCAGCTCTGGAGGGGAGCGACAGCGCTAGGGGGGGGCCAGCCCTGGGGGGTGACAGCCGTGGGGGGAGACACAACAGTCCTGGGGGGGTGACAGCCCTGGGTGGGGGGACAGCCAGCAGCTCCCCCCCCGCCCCGTCCCAAAATCAGGCCCTGTCCCCCCATCCCCGCCAGGTGCCTGGGACATCCTGCTGTCCCTCAGCATTTATCACCGCTGTGTCCTGCCGGGGGGGTCCGGCTGCTGGGGGGGGCGAGGTTCAGGCCTTCCCCCCCCACACCTCGTGCCCCCCCCCCCCCCCCAGCCTGGGAAGCGTGCCACCGTGCCTCGGCGGGGGGTGACACCTACATCTTGGCACTTCCAGCAGGACCATCCGGCGTCCCCGGGGTGCAGGGGACACGGAGTGGGGGGGGACACACACACCAAGGTGTGCGGGTGTGGGGGGGGGCGGTTCGGGGGTGAGGAGCCCCGTTAAAAACTCCCTTTAAGTGGGAAAGAGGAGTTTTGGGGCCGCTCCTGACCCCGCGCTCACCCCGACTTCTTCCTCCTCCCTCCAGGTGCTGAGACCGGCCTGAGATGCACTGAGCGGCGTCGGGGCTCAGCCACACACACACACACCCCCCCCCCCCCGCCCCCCGCCATGGAGGAAGAGGAGGAGGATGCGGGGGGGTCCCTGCCGGTGGCCGCCTGGCTGGGAGCCCTCCACCTCGCCCAGTACGCGGAGCTCTTCCAGCGGGGCGAGCTGCGGTCGGTGCGGGATTGCCGGGGGCTAACGGACGAAGGGCTCACTCGCCTGGGGGTGCTGCTGCCCGGCCACCGTCGCCGCATCCTCCTGGGCTTGCAAAAAGCTTTCGCCGACCCCCCCGGCCCCCCCCAGCCCCCTCTCAGGAAACCCCTGCCCATGAAACGCCACATTTTCCGTCAAAGCGCCGCGGCGGGGCAGGAAAAACTCCAGGAATCCCCTTGCCCCCCCCCCGTCTCCGGGGGGATGGTGGAGTCGGGGGGGGCCACCCAGCTGCCCCCCCCCATCCCACCCCGGGTGGGCTGTCACCCCCCCCCTCAAATTCTCCCCGTCCTCGCCACCGGCTGACGGCCCCGAGCCCTCCCCCGCCCCCCGCAGCCGCCCCCCAGCCCCGGAGATGGCCGAGCCCCCCCACTTCGCCGAGAACCCCCCCCCCGAAAGCGTTGTGACCCCCCCCCGGCCACCGCTGCCGGCCAAGCGGCATCAGCTGGAGGGCAAGTGCCAGTCCCTGAAGACCCCCCCGGCTCCCAGCCGCCCCCCGGTGCTGCCCCCCAGGGCCGTGTCCCAGAGGAGGTAAGGGGGCTTCGGGGGGGGGGGCTTCGGGGAGGGGGGGGACACGACACATGAGCCTGGGGGGGGCCCCCCGACGTGGCGGGGTCCCCAGAGGGGGGTGTGGGCATCTGGGTGGGACCCTCGGGTGGGGGTGATGGTGGGGGTTGTCTGGGGACACGCGCTCCCCCCCCGCCAGCCCCAGCACAAACCCTGGGGGTCCGTCCCCCCCCCCCAGCACATCCCCTGGGGGTAGCGCCCCCCCCCCCCAGCACATCCCCTGGGGTACCCAACCCCTCCACCCCGAGCATCCCCCTGGGGGTACCCACCCCCGCCCCCCGCCCCCAGACCCCAGCACACCCCCTGGGGTCCCCCCCCTCAGCACATCCCCCGGGGGGGCCCCAGCAGACTTGGGGGGGGGGGGGGGGATCAGGACGGGGGCTGTAGGGGGGGGTCAGGAGAGGGGCTGTGGGGGGGGATCAGGAGGGGGATTGTTGGGGGGGGGTCTGGACGGGGGTTGTGGCTGCTCTTGTCGCGACAGCAGTGTCCCCTAGTGTCACGCTATCCCGGGGTGTGTGTGTGGGGGGGTCACCCCCGGGGACACCCCAGCTTTGTCCCCATCCCCTTTTGGTGGTGGTGGGGGGGTGGGTGGATGTGTGTAGCGGGGGGGGCAAATCCCGCCGGTGGGCTCGGTGGCCGGGGGGGCTGCGGCTCTTTCCCCTCCCGGTCTCCATGCACCTTTCGGGGGCGGGGGGGGGAATAGATTTATTTTGTCCTTGGCTGGATGAGACCACCCTGGGCACCCTGGGGTTGGGTTTCTGTGTCGTGTGTCCGTCCGCCCCCCCCCGGTAGGTTGGTGGCGGGGGGGGGGGGTGGCGGGGGGGCAGAGCCCGGTGCCGGCAGCGCTGAGACCCGACGAACTCGTCACACCCGAAACCGCAGCTCCGCGTCGCGGGGGGGGGGGGGGCGGGGGGGCGGGCTGGTGCGGCCGGATGATGCGAAACGGGGTTTGGTGATAGCAGCGCCCCCCCCCCCCCCCCCCCCCGCCCCGCCCCTGCGGTGTCCTGTGTGTCCCCCCCCCGGCTCGTCACATCCCCCCCACCCCCCCGAGCCGCCAGCACCTCCCTGCCGGCATCCTCCTGGGGCCGGGGGGGGGGGGCATGTGGGGGCCGCAGACGGGATGCTGAGCACCACAGCCCCCCCCGCGAACCCCCCCAGGACCCTCCAGGACTCCCCAGCACCCCAAGGGACGTGCTGCTGGAGCTGGGGGGGGGGGGGGGGGGGGGCATCCAGCAGGTCCCCAAGGGGACACAGAACCCTGTTCGGGGGTGGGGGGGGGTTGCCGCATCTCTGTGTGACGGTGACGGGTGAGACACCCCCCCCCCCCACCGCCCCCCCCGAGGATGGAAATGGGGGGGCTGCTCTGGCTGTACCACCCCCCCCCCCCCCACACCCGCCCGTGCACCAGCAGGATTTGGGGGGCAGGACCCCTGCCCTCGCCTGGGTGAGATGGGTGCAGGTCACCGCCTCCCCCCCCACCCCCCCGCAAATGCTTTGCCCCCCACCCCCCCGCCCCCGGAGGGGGTCTGAGAGCCCCAAAGAGGCGGGCGATGGGGGGGGGGCTAGCACCCCATGGGGGTGGGCAACCACCCGCGGCTCCGCGTGGTGGCGGTGGTGGTGGTGGGGGTGTCTGCACCGAGGTGGTCCCCAAACCACCCCCCTCCCCGCCAAAGTAGCCTTGAGGGCGGGGGGGTGGGGGGGCGGCGGGCTTCTTCAACCCTCTCCGGGAGGTGGCCAGTGAGCGGCCGAGGCCGGTGGCCAGCGGTTTGGTGGCGGCCTTGCCGGCTCAGGAAGTTTGGCTCGTGGGCGAGCGCGCGGCGCAGGAAGTGCCGGGGGGGGGGTGACGAGCTCCGCTTCCCCCCCCAACAACAACACCCACCCCCCCCCCCCGACCAACCCCCCCCCCCAACAGCTCCGCCATCGCCGCACCGACGGGGCCCCGCTCGCCCACCACGGGTAGGGATGGCCACCGTGGCCACCGCGGGGAAGGGGGTGAGGGGAAGCGGGTGCTGCCGGAGCGGAGCCACCATGGCCGGCCCTTTGGGCTCGGGCGGCTGCTTCCTGCTCCGGCCGCGCCGGGGGACGGCGGGCAACTAACTGGCCCGCGGGGCAACTGGCCCCCGGGGGCAGCGGCTGCCTCTCGGGTGGGGCAGGGATGGGGGCAACCGGTTGCCGGGAATGGGGGGGGGGGGGGGCGGGGCGGGGCGCTGGCGCCGGGGGTCACCAACTGCTGTGGGTCAGTGGCTGCCGTGGGTCACCGGCCGCCATTGGTCACCGGCTGCTGGCGGGGGGGGCACTGGTCGCCGTTGGTCGCCAGCTGCTGGGGGGCACTGGCCACTGTGGGTCACCGGCTGCTGGGGGGCACTGGCCACTGGGGGGCACTGGGTGCCGTGGGTCACCGGCTGCTGGGGGGCACTGGCCACTGTGGGTCACCGGGTGCCGTGGGTCACTGGCTGCCGTGGGTGACTGGGTGCCGTGGGTCACTGGCCACTGTGGGTCACTGTCTGCTGGGGGTCACTGGCCACCGTGGGTCACTGGCTGCTGGGGGGCACTGGCTGCTGGGGGGCACTGGCTGCAGTGGGTCACCAGATGCCCTGGGTCACTGGCCACTGTGGGTCACTGCCTGCAGTGGGTCACCGTCTGCTGGGGGTCACTGGGTGCTGTGGGTCACTGGCCACCGTGGGTCACTGGCCACTGTGGGTCACTGGCTGTGGTGGGTCACTGGGTGCCGTGGGTCACCGGCTGCTGGGGGGCACTGGCCACTGTGGGTCACCAGGTGCCATGGGTCACCGTCTGCTGGGGGGCACTGGCTGCAGTGGGTCACCAGATGCCCTGGGTCACTGGCCACTGTGGGTCACTGCCTACAGTGGGTCACCATCTGCTGGGGGGCACTGATCACTGTGGGTCACTGGGTGCTGTGGGTCACTGTCCGCTGGGGGTCACTGGCCACCATGGGTCACTGGCCACTGTGGGTCACTGGCTGTGGTGGGTCACTGGGTGCCGTGGGTCACCAGCTGCTGGGGGGCACTGGCCACCGTGGGTCACCCAGTGCTCTGGGTCACCGTCTGCTGAGGGTCGCTGGCTGCTGTGGGTCACTGGGTGCCAGGGGCTACCGGGTGCTGTGGGTCAATTGCTGCTGTGGGCCACTGGCTGTGGTGGGTCACTGGCCACCATGGGTCACCCGGTGCTGTGGGTCACTGACTGCTGTGGGTCACCGGGTTCTGTGGGTCACCGGGTGCCGTGGGATGCTTGCTGCTGTGGCTGTGACTCGGCCCGGCTGGAGCTGGTGGCCACGTGTCCCCACCGGGGCTGGGGACAGGGACGTGCCCTCTCTGGGTGGCACAGGGCTGGCTGCGCCGGGGGCTTGGACCGGGCAGGAAGGGGGGGCAGCTCGGGCTGTGGGGGTCCCCGTGGGTGTGACACTGGCCCGACTCGTGCCAGGAGCTCCTGGGCCACGAGCATGGTGGCTACCTGGGCTACCACAGGGGCAACAGGGAGACGTGCCTTGGTGACGGGCACTGGGAGTCCCTGCTGGGACCGGCTCTGGGGAGACACTGGCCCATGTCAGGGTGATGCTCGCCCGCCTTTGGGGTGATGCTTGCCCATCTCTGGCTGATGCTTGCCCATGTCTGGATAGTGCTTGCCCATGTTGGGGATGATGCTGGCCCATGTGATGCTGGCCCATGTCAGGGTGACACTTGCCCGTGTCTGGGTGATGCTTGCTTGTGTTGAGGGTGATGCTTGCCCATGTCTGGATGATGCTTGCCCATGTCAGGGTGATGCTGACCCATGTCCGGGTGGTGCTTGCCATGTCATAGTGATGCTTGCCCATGTCTGCGGTGATGCTGGCCCACGTCTGGGTGATGCTGGCCCATGATGGGAGTGATGCTGGCCCATGTCTGGGTGATGCTGGCCCATGATGGGAGTGATGCTGGCCCATGGCGGGAGTGATGCTCACCAACGTCTGGAGTGATACTTGCCCACATCAGGTTAATGCTTGCCCATGTCAGAGTGATGCTTGCCCATGTCTGGATAGTGCTTGCCCATGTGGGGGATGATGCCGGCCCAAGTCACGGTGACGTTTGCCCACATCTGGATGATACTTGCCCATGTTGGGGGTGATGCTCGCCCCTGTCAGGGTGATGCTGGCACATGTTGGGGGTGATACTTGCCCATGTCTGGGTGATACTTGCCCACATCGGGGCTGATGCCCCTGTCAGGGTGATGCTGGTCTGTGTCTGGATAGTGTTTGCCCATGTCGGGGTGATGCTGGCCCATGTCAGGGTGATACTTGCCCACATCTGTGTGATGCTTGCCCATGGTGGGGGTGATGCTGGCCCATGTCAGGGTGATACTTGCCCACATCTGTGTGATGCTTGCCCATGGTGGGGGTGATGCTGGCCCATGTCAGGGTGATGCTGGCCCATGGTGGGGGTGATGCTGGCCCGTGTCTGCATAGTGCGTGCCCATGTTGAGGATGATGCTGGCCCCTGTCAGGGTGACGCTTGCTCATCTCTGGATGATGCTGGCCCATGGTGGGAGTGATGCTTGCCCGTGACTGGATGATGCTGGCCCATGGTGGGGGTGATGCTGGCCCATGTCAGGGTGGTGCTGGCCCATGTGGGGGTGACGCTGGCCCATGTGGGGATGATGCTTGCCCGTGTTGGGGGTGACAGTTGCTGCATCCTGGCTGTCTCTGCCCTCCCTGCCTGCATTCCCTGCCCTCCCTGCCTGCATTCCCTGGCCTTCCTGCCTGCATTCCCTGCCTGCCCTCCCTGCCTGCATTCCCTGCCTGCATTCCCTGCCTGCATTCCCTGCCTGCCCTCCCTGCCTGCATTCCCTGCCTGCATTCCCTGCATTCCCTGCCTGCACTCCCCTGCCTTCATTCCCTGCCTTCCCTGCCTGCATCCCCTGCCTGCACTCCCCTGCCTGCATCCCCTGCCTGCACTCCCCTGCCTGCATCCCCTGCCTGCCTTCCCTGCCTGCGCTCCCCTGCCTGCATTCCCTGCCTTCCCTGCCGGCACTCCCTGCCTGTTCCCATGGCAATGGCAGTGGGAAATGAGGCCAGCCGGGCCCCGGCGGAGGAGAATCCCAGGGACCAGTTCCCCCCACTCCCCAGCTGGCCCCCAAGTCCCCGGGGCTGGTGGCCGTCCCCAGGGACCCCAGGGTGCCGGTGGCCACCCAGAGCCCCTGCGGGGTGGCCGTGGGGCGATGCTGGGCTTTGGGGCTCGCTGTGATGGGTCCGGGATGGGGACGGTGGCTTCGGTGACGGCATGAGGGTCCCCTGGGATCTGCCAGGATTCCCCGGGATCTATGAGGGTCCCTTGGTGTCCATGAGGGTCCCCTGGGGTCTATGAGGGTCCCCAGGGTCTGCGAGGGTCCCCCAGGGTCTATGAAGGTCCCCTGGGGTCTGCGAGGGTCCCCTGGGGTCCATGAGGGTCCCCAGGGGTCTATGAGGGTCCCCAGGGTCTGCGAGGGTCCCCCGGGGTCTATGAAGGTCCCCTGGGGTCTGTGAGGGTCCCCTAAGGTCTACGAGAGTCCCCTGGGGTCTACAAGGGTCCTCCAGGGTCTACGAGGGTCCCCTGGTGTCCATGAGGGTCCCCTGGGGTCTGCGAGAGTCCCCCAGGGTCCATGAGGGTCCCCTGAGGTCTATGAGGGTCCCCAGGGTCTGTGAGGGTCCCTTGGTGTCCATGAGGGTCCCCCGGGGTCTGCAAGGGTCCCCTGAGGTCTATGAGGGTCCCCTGGGGTCTATGAGGGTCCCCTGGTGTCCATGAGGGTCCCCCGGGGTCTATGAGTGTCCCCTGGGGTCTATGAGGGTCCACCAGGGTCTGTGAGGGTCCCCGGGGGTCTATGAAGGTCCCCCAGGGTCTACGAGGGTCCCCTGGGGTCTGTGAGAGTCCCGCCCTGGGGACCCCCCCTGGGGCCCTCAAACCCACCCTGGGGACATCCCCCCCCAGGACTCCCCCTCCAGGACCCCCCATCCCACCTTGGGGACCACCCCCTTTTCCCCCTCCAGGACCCCCCATCCCGCCCCGGTGACACCCCACCCCCGGGACCCCCCATCCCACCCTGCTGACACCCCCCCCCCAGTCACCCCCAGGCCAGCCGGGGAAGCGTCGCCGCCGTCGTTGGGACTGGTAGAGGGGAAAAAAACACCCCCCCAACCTGATGCTGGGGGGGCGCGGGGGGGACGACACACGGACGCGGGATTCAAGGCTGCGGGTGGCTCCTGGTGTCCCTGGGAGGCAGATAAGGGAGTCCCCCCCCTTTGGAGGCTGGGAAATATTTTCCGGCTGGAAAAACCCCAGTATCACCCCGAGGGGTGGGGGGGGAACCTTTGCCCGGGGAGGGGGGGGGTGGTCTGTGGGGCAGAGTTGGGGTGGGTGATGCCTTTTTGCGGGGGTGAAGCTGGCTGGGCTGGGGGTCCTCTGGCACCCCCGGGGTGGCTGGGGGGGTGCGGGGGGCTGGGGGGGGGGGGTTGGTGTAAGGCTCGTCTCTCCCACAGTGTCCCTGCCCCAGAGGGGGTCCCCGTCCCCCCCGCCGGACCCCCCGCCGTCCCCCCGGTTCTCCTTCCCCGTGCGAAGCCCCCGGAGTTGCCCTCCAAGGCCACTTTCCCCTTCGTGCCTGAGTTCGGTGAGTACAAACTGGTGTCGTTCCGCGCCCCCCCCGCCCCCCCCCCCCGCAAAAAAAAGTTCCCCCTTGTCTCCAATTGTCCCTTGAGGCGTTTTCCTGCCCATCCCATGGATGCTGGGCCTTCCTCCTCCTCCTCCTCCTCCCTTTTGCCGCGTCCCTCCCTACTCCATCCCCTCCTTTGCTATCCGGGCTGGGGGGGGGGGGGGGGTGGGGGGTGTGTCTCAGGGGGCGCAAGACCCCGGTTGGGGGGGACTTTGGGGGCCCTGGAAAGCCGGGGAGCGAAGGGTTTGCCCGGGCTCGGAGGCCAACCGCTGCGATTAACGCAGGAAAAATAAATCCAGCGGAGATGATAAATATATTATGCCTTCGGATGGCCCCCAGGTGTGGGCCGGTGGGGGCTGGGGGGGGGATGATCCCCTCCTTGGTGGGGGGGGGGTGTCACCGGTCCCCGACCGGCTGCAGGGCGGGATGCAGAATTGGGAGAGGGGCAGAGCCCTGGTTTGGGGGGTGCTGCGCTGGTTGAACTGGGAGCCGGGGTGTGTTGCAAAAGGCAGGAGAAGGCGCGGACGGAGGGGTTACCCTTCTGCTGGGGGGGGGGGGCGGCACGGGCAGGGGGAGGAAAGCGGCTCCTGCCCCGTGTCCCGGCTGCTCCTCTGCACCTAAAGGCAGCGAGCGCCAGGTGGGTGGGTGGGGGGGCATCCTGGCCTGAAAACAGCTCCCTGGACTGAAAAAACCAACCTCTGGGCCACAAAAGCATCCTCTGGGCAACGACAGCGTCCTTGGGACGTTAATGGCATCCTCAGGCCCATAACAGCATCCCGTGGACCACAACAGCGTCTTTGGGATATTACAGCATCCTCTGGACCACAACAGCATCCTCAGGCCCATAACAGCATCCCGTGGACCATAACAGCATCCTTGGGATGTTGACAGCATCCTTGGCCCCATAACAGCATCCTCGGGATGTTACAGCGTCCTCTGGCCCATAACAGTATCCTCAGGCCCATAACAGCATCCTCTGGACCACAACAGCATCCTTGGGATGTTGACAGCATCCCCTGGACCACAACAGCTTTCCCTGGACCACAACAGCATCCTCTGGACAACAACAGCATCCTTGGGATATTACAGCATCCTCTGGACCGTAAGAGCATCCTCGTGCCCGTAAGAGCATCCTCTGGGCCATAACAGCATCCTCGGGATGTTAACAGCATCCTCAGGCCCATAACAGCATCCTCGGGACAGTAAAAACATCCTCTGGGACATAACAGGATCCTTGGACCCCTAAGAGCATCCCCTGGACCATAACAGCATCCTTTGGACCATAACAGCATCCTTGGGATGTTACAGCATCCTCTGGGCCATAACAGCATCCTCTGGACCACAACAGCATCCTTGGGATATTACAGCATCCTTTGGACCATAACAGCGTCCTTGGGATGTTACAGCATCCTCTGGACCACAACAGCATCCTTGGGATATTACAGCATCCTTTGGACCATAACAGCGTCCTTGGGATGTTACAGCATCCCCTGGACAACAATGGCATCCTTGGCCCCATAACAGCATCCTCGGGATGTTACAGCATCCTCAGGACCATAACAGCATCCTCAGGATGTTAACAGCATCCCCAGGACCATAACAGCATCCCCTGGGCCATAACAGCATCCTCAGGATGTTAACAGCATCCTGTGGAGCATGATAACATCCTCGGGATGTTACGGCATCCTCAGGCCCATAACTGCATCCTCTGGGCCATAACAGCATCCTCTGGGCCATAACAGCATCCCTGTGCCCATAAGAGATGCTCAGACCCATAAGAGCATCCCCTGGACCACAACAGCGTCCTCTGGACCATAACAGCATCCTCTGGGCCATAACAGCATCCTCTGGACCACAACAGCATCCTTGGGATATTACAGCATCCTTTGGACCATAACAGCGTCCTTGGGATGTTACAGCATCCCCTGGACAACAACGGCATCCTTGGCTCCATAACAGCATCCTTGGGATGTTACAGCATCCCCTGGGCCATAACAGCATCCTCAGGATGTTAATAGCATCCTGTGGAGCATGGTAACATCCTCGGGATGTTATGGCATCCTCAGGCCCGTAACTGCATCCTTAGGCCCATAATAGCATCCTCTGGACCACAACAGCATCCTTGGGATGTTAACAGCATCCTCAGGACAGTAACGGCATCCTCTGGGCCATATCAGGATCCTTGGGCCCATAACAGCATCCTCTGGACCATAACAGCATCCTCTGGGCCATAACAGCATCCTCGTGCCCATAAGAGATGTTCGGACCCATAAGAGCATCCCCTGGGCCACAACAGCGTCCCCTGGGCCACAACAGCGTCCCCTGGACCACAACAGCATCCTCTGGACCACAACAGCATCCTTTGGACCATAAAAGCATCCCCTGGACCGTAACAGCATCCTCAGGACCATAACAGCATCCTCGGGCCCAGAAAAGCATCCTCTGGACCATAACAGCGTCCTCGGGATTAGGATTTGGGAAGAAACCTGGACGGGGTCATCACCAGGGCTGGCAGATGGCACCTGCGGGGGCCAGGCTGTCGGGGTCCCCTTGTCCCCCGCGGGACGGGCGCTGGTCGGCCGGGGTGTCTGCTGCCGAGGGCGCTGGGCGAGGAGGAACCGGGACGGGGGGAGGGAAATCCCCCCTGGAAACCAAGCCGGAGGAAACACCTCCCCCCACCACCCCCCCCCCGCAACAGGAGCTCTGGAGTGAAGCCGTGGTGGCACCCAAGTCCCCTCCCGTCGGGGACAGGAGGGTTGTGACACCGCCGGGAATTGTCACCGGCGGGACTTTGCCCTTCCCTACTCTTTTCCAAACTCCTGGATAACAACCCCCCCGCCCCAACACCACCCTCCCAGCCTCCGGAGGGGTTGTTTGCCAAGGGCAGAGGGAGGGGGAAACCTGTCCTCCCCCTCCCCGGGCTCTGGCGCTGGTGGGGACAGGCAGGGGGGGTGACAGGGGGTGACAGGGGGTGACAGGACTCTAGCTGACCCCCAGCATCTTCCCCCCCCCCTGGCTTTTGCAGATGACTCGGACTACGAGGACTGCGGCTGGGAGGAGGAATTAGCCCCGGGGGACATGGGCGACAAGGTGGGTCCCACCGCGGGGGGGTGCTGGGTGGCGCCGGGTGACTGTCCCCAAGGGAGAGGGGGTGGCACCGGGCTGCTCTGGGGACACGGGGCAGGGCTGGGGGAGCAGCTGTGCTGCGGGGGGTGGGGGGGTGGTGGTGGAGCTGAGCCCCCGCTGGGGCTGGGTGGGGTGCGGGACGGGGTGGGGGGGGGCAGAAGGGGACAGCCGTGGGTCCGTGTCACCCGCCTCTTGTCCCCGCAGGAGGGCGCGGAGCCCGGGATGGGGCGGCCGCGGTCCCTGCGCCTCGACAGCCTCTGCAGCGAGGACGAGCTCCCGGAGGAGGGCGGCGAGGCCGGGCCCCGCAAGTAGGAGAGCGCGTGTGCCACGCGTGTGCGTGTGCAAGGGAGGGGACACGCGTGTGTCTGCACAGGGAGGGGGACACACATGTGTGTGTCTGCACAGGGAGGGGACACACGCGTGTGTGTGCACAGGGAGTGGACACGTGTGTGTGTGTGCACAGGGAGGGGACACACGTGTGTTTGTGTGTGCACAGGGAGGGGACACACGTGTGTGTGTCTGCACAGGGAGGGGACACGCGTGTGTGTCTGCACAGGGAGGGGACACGCGTGTGTGTGCACAGGGAGGGGGACACACTTGTGTTTGTGCACAGGGAGGGGACACGCGTGTGTGTGTCTGTGCACAGGTAGGGGACACGCGCGTGTGTGTGTGCACAGGGAGGGGACACGCGTGTGTGTGTCTGCACAGGGAGGGGACATGCGTGTGTGTGCACAGGGAGGGGACACATGTGTGTGTGTCTGCACAGGGAGGGGACACGCATGTGTGTGCACAGGGAGGGGACACGCGTGTGTGTGTCTGTGCACAGGTAGGGGACACACGTGTGTGTGTGCACAGGGAGGGGACACGCGTGTGTGTGCATGACTGGGGATGCGTGTGCAAGGGTGCACACGTGTGCATGTCTGGGGATGCGTGTGCATGTGTGTGTGCACACGTGTGCACGGCTGGGGATGCGTGTGCAGGGGCGCGTTGACATGCGTATGCACAGCTGGGGATGCGGGGGTGGGTGTGCACACGCGTGTGCACGGCTGGGGATGCGTGTGCAGGGGCGTGTGTGCAAGCATGTGTGCATGGCTGGGGATGTACGTGCAAGGGTACACACGTGTGCACGGCTGGGGATGCGTGTGCATGTCTGTTTGCACATGTGTGCATGGCTGGGGATGCGTGTGCAGGGTGTGTGTGCACATGCGTGTGCATTGGTGGGGATGCGTGTGCAGGGTGTGTGCACACACAGCTGGGGATGCGTGTGCAGGGACATGCGTGTGCACACACGCATGCGCGGCTGGGGATGCGTGTGCAGAGACATGCATGTGCACACACGTGTGCATGGCTGGGGATGCGTGTGCAGGGACGTGCGTGTGCACACACGTGTGCGCGGCCGGGGATGCGTGTGCACTGGTGTGTGTCACGCGTGTCCGTACTCCCGTGTGATGCCCGTGCACCGGCGTGTGTCACGCGTGTCCCTGCATGTGCGGGACGCGTGTGCACCGGTGGTGTGTCACGCGCGCGTGCCCGTACTCACGTGGGACGCGTGTGCGTGACCCCGCACCCCCCGAGAGCTGCTCTGCCCATCGGTGGTTCCCGGGGGTGGGGGGTGTCCGGGGGGGGGGGGGAGGGTCCCTGTCCCCCTTCCCAGCGCTGCCACTGGGTCCCTGCCATCCCCTGCGCTGGGGGACAGACAGAGCGGGACCCCCCCCAGGGGGACTGTCACCGTTGTCCCCGCTCGCTGGCGGTGCCCGCGCCCCGGGGAAGGACACGAAGGGGGGCTGGGGGGGGGTGGCGGGGGGGTGCTGTGCCCGCCCAGCCACCAGCTTCCCCGCCTTGGGGACCGCCAGCTCTTACCCCTCCTCCCCCGGCTCTGTGTCCCCAGCGGTGGCAGTGGCCGGAGTGACAGGGACCCCAGCCCGCGTCCCCCCGCGCCCCCCGGCTCCGGCAGCATGGAGGGCCCCGCCGCCGCCGCCCCCCCCTCGCCCCCCATCAAAGAGGGGTGGCTGGACAAGAACCCGCCGCAGGGGTGAGTGAGGGGACGGGGAGGGGGGGGACGGGGACACGGGGGACACACGGGGACATGGGCGCCCGCCGCTGCCTTGCGTATCCCCCCGGAGCTGGGGTGGGGGGTGGGGGGGACACGCCGCTCCCCGCTTCTCCCCCCGGGGTTCCTGCCCACACGGGGGGGTCGTTTAGCCTGCGAAAAGGGGATGGCTTTGGGTAATGCCTAATTTGGGTTAAAACCCCCCATTTTTGGTGAAAAAGCCTTCCTCAGAGGGGGTGCTGCTGGGGTGAGAAGGGATTGGCTTTGGGTAACGCCTAATTTGGGTTAAAACACACATTTTTGGTGAAAACACCTTTCTCAGAGCGGATGCTGCTGGGAGCAAAAAGGGGATGGCTTTGGGTAACTCCTAATTTGGGTTAAAACCCCCCATTTTTGGTGAAAACACCTTCCTCAGAGGGGGTGCTGCTGGGGTGAGAAGGGATTGGCTTTGGGTAACGCCTAATTTGGGTTAAAACCCCCCATTTTTGGTGAAAACGCTTTCCTCAGGCTATGGGGGCTGCTGGGGGTGAGAAGGGGATGGCTTTGGGTAACGCCTAATTTGGGTTAAAACACACATTTTTGGTGAAAACACCTTTCTCAGAGCGGATGCTGCTGGGAGCAAAAAGGGGATGGCTTTGGGTAACTCCTAATTTGGGTTAAAACCCCCCATTTTTGGTGAAAACACCTTCCTCAGAGGGGGTGCTGCTGGGGTGAGAAGGGATTGGCTTTGGGTAACGCCTAATTTGGGTTAAAACCCCCCATTTTTGGTGAAAACGCTTTCCTCAGGCTATGGGGGCTGCTGGGGGTGAGAAGGGGATGGCTTTGGGTAACGCCTAATTTGGGTTAAAACACACATTTTTGGTGAAAACACCTTTCTCAGAGCGGATGCTGCTGGGAGCAAAAAGGGGATGGCTTTGGGTAACTCCTAATTTGGGTTAAAACCTCTCATTTTTGGTGAAAAAGCCTTCCTCAGAGCAGGTGCTGCTGGGGTGAGGAGGGATTGGCTTTGGGTAACACCTAATTTGGGTTAAAAACCCCCACTTTTGGTGAAAAAGCCTTCCTCAGAGGGGGTGCTGCTGGGGGCGAGAAGAGGATGGCTTTGGGTAACGCCTAATTTGGGTTAAAACCCCCCATTTTTGGTGAAAACGCTTTCCTCAGGCCGTGGGGGCTACTGGGCGCGTCTCCCTGTGCTCGAGGGCGAGCAAGCCCCGGTAGCCCGTGGAACCCAGGTAGCCCACATAGCCCAGGGATCCCAGGGAGCCCAACTAGCCCAGGTAGCCCAGGCAGCCCAGGGGGCCCAGCTAGCCAAGTGAGCCCAACAAGCCTAACGAGCTCAGGTAGCCCAACGAGCCCCGGGAGGCCGGTGAGCCCAGGTAGCCCAATAAGCCCAGTGAACCCAGGGGGCCCAGGTAGTCAAGTGAGCCCAGTGAGCTCAGGTAGCCCAGCGATCCCGTGGAGGCCAGTGAGCCCAGTAAACCCAGGGAGCTCAGGTAGCCCAACGAGCCCAGGGACTCCAGTGATCCCAGTGCGCGCAGGTAGCCCAACGAGCCCAGCAAGCCCAGGTAGCCCAGTGAGCTCAGGGAACCCAAGGAGCTCAGTGAGTCCAGGGAGCCCAGCTAGCCAAGAGAGCCCAACAAGCCCAGAGAGCTCAGGTAGCCCAGCGAGCCCAGCAAGCCCAGGGAACCTAGGGAGCTCAGGTAGCCCAATGAGGCCAGGGAGGCCAGTGAGCTCAGTGTGCACAGGGAGCTCAGGTAGCCCAATGAGCCCAGCAAGACCAAGGAGCCCAGCTAGCCAAGTGAGCCCAACAAGCCCAGCAAGCTCGGGTAGCACAACGATCCCAGGTAGTCCAACGAGCCCAGGGAACCTAGGGAGCTCAGGTAGCCCAACGAGCCCAGGGAGGCCGGTGAGCCCAGGTAGCCCAATGAGCCCAGTGAACCCAGGGAGCCCAGCGATCCCAGTGAGCCCAGTGAGCTCAGGTAGCTCAGGGTGATGGCAGGAAAAGCCCCCAGCCCTTCAGCAGCTAAAAGCAGCCGGGGCAGGGATGGGGGGGGGGGGGGGGTGGGGGGGTGGTCTGTGCCCCCCAGGGGACAGGGACAGGAGTGGGACATCCCCCCCCCCCCCCCCCAACAATCGAGCGCTTTTCATCCCAGCTGCGGTCGCCGGTTCCGCAGAGGCCGAGCGTCACGTGCGGCGAGGGATGGCGAAACCCTTCCCGGGCAAACCAACCCTTGAGCAACGCGGGGCTGGGGGGGCGCCGGGGGGGGGGGGGGCGAAGGGGGGGGGCGGGCAGGGGCTGCGTCCCAGGGCTTGCCCCAGCTTGGCTTCCCCCTGCAGCCCCGACGCCGGGGTGGATGGGCTGCGGGGTTTGACGCTCGGTGGGGTGAAGGGGTCCCCCGGTGGGTTCTGCTCCAGCCTTGGGAACCCCCCCCCCCCGACGTCCCCCCCACCATCCCCATCCCATCTCTCCCCGCTCCGTCACACGGGAGCCCGGGGTGCCACCAGCGCCCCCCCCCGTCCCCGGCACGTGTCCCCTGTGTTCAATCCTCGTCAGGTCCTGAGCAATAATTGCAAATTGGGATTTTAAACATCCCCCCCCCCCCCCCCCCCCCTTTTTTCCCAGCTCCACGTTTTTAATTGGAGGGAAGCGCAAAGTCCCCATCGCCGTCCCCCCGGGATCGATGGCGAGGTGGCCCCCGGGCTTTTGGCAACTGGGGCGTGAAGGCAGGAGCCGCGTCCCCGTGTCTCACCACCCCGCCCCCCCCCCCCCCAACCAAGTTCAAGGGCGCACGTGGCGGGGGGGGGGGGGGGTGTTTTGGGGGGTGTCCCACCGGGTCCCGTCCCCTCCACCGGGTCCCTGCGGTCCCTTCCCAGGTCCTACATCTACCAGAGGCGCTGGGTGAAGCTGGACGCCGACTACCTCCGCTATTTTGACAGCGAAAAGGTGAGTCGGGAGGGGGGATGTGGGGGCTCGGGGTGAGAAACACCCCCCCCCTCCCCCCACCCCCCCCACCCCCACCCCCCGAGAAGGGCCAGGTCCCTCTGGGCATCCCGGCTGTGCCAAGGGGCAGCATCCCTGGTGGGTGCTGGGGTGATACCGGCACCGGGGTGGGATGCTCAGAGCCTCCCGGACACCGATGCTCTCCGCATCACCATCCCGAGGCGGTACCATCCCGTCTTGGATTATTTTGGACACGGATGCTCTCTGCATCGTGATCCCGGGGTGGTACCCATCCCGTCTTGGATTATTCTGGACACAGATGCTCTCGGCATCGTGATCCCGGGGCGGTACCATCCTGTCTTGGAGCCTCCCAGACATGGATGCTCTCGGCATCGCGATCCCAGGGTGGTACCCACCCTGTCTTGGAGATTCCGGACATGGATGCTCTTGGCATCACGATCCTGGGGCGGTACCCACCCTGTCTTGGAGATTCCGGACACAGATGCTCTTGGCATCACGATCCCAGGGTGGTACCATCCCGTCTCGCAGCCTCCCGGACACAGATGCTCTTGGCATCACCATCCCGGGGTGGTACCAATCCCATCTCAGATTATTCTGGGCACAGATGCTCTCGGCATCACAATCCCAGGGTGGTACTATCCTGTCTTGGAGCTTCCCGGACACGGATGCTCTTGGCATCGCAATGCTGGGGTGATACCATCCCATGTCAGAGCTTCCCAGACATGGATGCTCTTGGCATCGTGATCCCGGTGCGGTACCATCCCGTCTCAGAGCCTTTAGGACACGGATGCCCTCAGCGTTGTGATCCCAGGATGGTATTTATCCCGTCTTGGAGCCTTTGGGACACGGATGCTCTCGGCATCATGAGCCGGGGGTGGTACCTATCCTGTCTTGGAGCTTCCTGGACACGGATGCTCTCATCATTGTGATTCCAGGGTGGTTCCCATCCTGTCTCGGGGCTTCCCAGACATGGATGCTCTGGGCATTGTGATCCCGGGGTGGTACCATCCCATCTCGGAGCCTTTGGGACATGGATGCTCTCATCATCGCGATCCCAGGGTGGTACCCATCCCATCTCGGATTCTGGACAAGGATGCTCTTGGCATTGCCATCCGTGGGTGGTACCCATCCTGTATTGGAGCCTCCCAGACACGGATGCTCTTGGCATCGCAATCCCGGGGTGGTACACATCCCGTCTCGGAGCCTTTGGGACATGGATGCTCTTGGCATTGTGATCCCAGGGTGGTACCCATCCCATCTTGGAGCTTCCTGGACATGGATGCTCTTGGCATTGTGATCCTGGGGTGGTACCATCCCATCTCGGAGCTTTCTGCATACGGATGCTCTTGGCATCGCTATCCTGGGGTGGTACCATCCCATCTCAGAGCCTCCCAGACATGGATGCTCTTGGCATCACAATCCCGGAGTGGTACACATCCCATCTCGGAGCCTTTGGGACATGGATGCTCTCGGCATTGTGATCCTAGGGTGGTACCATCCCATCTCGGAGCTTCCCGGATATGGATGCTCTTGGCATTGTGATCCTGGGATGGTACCTGTCCTGTCTCGGAGCCTTTGGGATACGGATGCTCTGGGCATCGCCATCCCAGCATGGTACCCATCCCGTCTTGGAGATTCCGGACACGGATGCTCTCGCGATCCCGGGGTGAGGGCTGTGTCTCAGTCCATCTTCCCCTCCCCCACCCAGGACGCCTACTCCAAGCGGTTCATTCCCGTCTCCTCCATCTCCCGTGTGGCCAGCGTCGGGGACCAGAAATTTGAGGTTGTCACCAACAACCGCAACTTCGTGTTCCGGGCCGAGAGCGACGGTGAGACGGGGGAGTCCCCTCTCCGGGGTGCCCCCAGCTGCTCCGCAACCCCCCCCTCCCCACCGCCTCCTTCCTCCGCCCGGGGGCTGATCCTGACCCGTGTGTGTGTGTGTCCGTGTCCCCGTCCCCACAGGGGACCGTAACGAGTGGATGCGGACCCTGCAGCAGATGGCGGAGGAGCGGAAGGGCAGAGCTCCGGAGGGGACCTCCGTGTCCCCAACCGCCACCGACGGCCCCCCCCGACCCGGCCGATAAGAGCGGCTTCCTGGAGCTGCGGGGCTTCAAGCACAAGCTCTTCGTGGCGGTGGCCGGGGACAAAGTGTTCCTCTACAAGAACGCGGAGGTGGGTGGCTGTGGGGGGTGGTGGGGGGGGGTGGGAAAACGTGGCACCCGGGGGGAACCCCCGGTGACATTTGGAGGGGGAACCCCCTTCCCTTCGCATCCGCTGCCGGAGCAGAGCGGTGAGACGGGACACCCCGGGGGCTGCCACCCCCCCCGAAATGGGGACAGCTGGGACGCCATGGGGGTGACCCCCAGGCTGCAAGCCCCCCCCCCTCCTCCCCGTCACCTCCACGCCTTGGGGTCCCCCAGGAGCGTTGCACCCACTGCAGCCCCCCCTTGGGGCTGGGAGCTGGGGGGGGGACACACCTGCGGCACTGGTGTGGGGCGTGTCAGTGGTGTTGGCAGTGCCACCACGTGTCCCATGTCCGTCCCCCTCCCCACCCGCCCCCCCCCCCAGGACTATCGGCTGGGGATCGGCATCACCTACATTGAGATGAACGTGGGCAACGTCAAGGAGGTGGATCGCCGGGGCTTCGACCTCACCACGCCGTACCGGATCTTCAGGTGAGCCGGTGGGGGGGGGGGGGGGAATGGCCCCACGCACCCGTATGGGCTGGGGCTGACCTGCTGGCAAGTCCTGGGGGGCAACAAGTTGCCCACGAGCCAGCACTGTGCCTTGGTGGCCAACGAGGCCAATGGCATCCTGGGGGGCACCAAGAAGAGTGTGGCCAGCAGGTGGAGGGAGGTCATCCTCCCCCTCTGCTCTGCCCTGGGGAGGCCACAGCTGGAGCACTGGGTCCAGTTCTGGGCTCCCCGGTTCCAGAAGGACGGGGAACTGCTGGAGAGAGTCCAGCGGAGGCTGCGGAGATGCGGAGGGGCTGGAGCATCTCTGTGCTGAGGAAAGGCTGAGAGCCCTGGGGCTGTTCCGCCTGGAGAAGAGCAGACTGAGAGGGGATCTCATCAATGCTCAGCAAGAGCTAAAGGGCGGGGGGCAAGAGGATGGGGCCAGACTCTTCTCAGTGGTGCCGGGTGACAGGACAAGGGGCAACGGGCACAAACTGGAGTGAAGAAAATAAGGAGAAGTTCATTTTGAGGGTGGCAGAGCCCTGGCACAGGCTGCCCGGAGAGGTGGGGAGTCTCCTGCTCTGGAGACATTCCAAACCCGTCTCCAACCTGCTCTGGGTGACCCTGCTCTGGTGGGACCGGGTGGTCTCTGAAGGTCCCTTCCAACTCGGTGGCTCCATGAGGAGGGGAAGAGCCGCCCTCCCATCCCATCCCATCCCATCCCATCCCATCCCATCCCATCCCATCCCATCCCATCCCATCCCCATCCCATCCCATCCCCATCCCATCATCCCCATCTCACCCCATCCCATCCCTCACCATCCCTCCCCCACCGGCAGCTTCTCGGCCGACTCGGAGCAGGAGAAGGAGGAGCAGGTGGAAGCCCACTCCCATCCTATTCCATCCCCATCCCACCCCATCCCCATCCCACCCCCATCCTATTCCATCCCCATCCCACCCCATCCCCATCCCATCCCCATCCCACCCCATCCCCATGCCATGCCATCCTCTTCGCATTGCCATCCCCAATCCCATCCCATCCCATCCAATCCATGTCCACATCTCCATCCCATTCCCATCCCCATCTCCATCCCCATGCCATCCCCATCCCATCCCCTCCCATTGCACCCCGTCCCCATCTCCACCTCAATCCCCACCTCCATGTCCATCCCCATCCCCTCACCCTCCCTCCATTCCCTACCGGCAGCTTCTGGGCCGACTCGGAGCCGGAGAAGGCGGAGTGGGTGGAGGCCATGCGGCAGGCCATCGCCGCCGCTCTCTCCAACTGGGAGGTGGCCGAGCGCGTCTGGGCGGCGGAGCCCAACCGCTTCTGCGCCGACTGCGGCTCCCCCCAGCCCGACTGGGCCTCCATCAACCTCTGCCTCGTCATCTGCAAGCGATGCGCAGGTACCCGCCTCCCGGGGAGAACGGATGCGGGATGCGGGATGCGGGATGGGGCCGTCAGTCCCCTGTCCCCTGCCTTGGGGACCCCGGCGGGTCCTTAAGGGCTCGTCTCGCCATCAGGGGAGCACCGAGGCTTGGGCCCCGGCATCACCAAGGTCCGGAGCCTGAAGATGGACAGGAAGGTGTGGACGGAGGAGCTCATCGAGGTATCGGCACAGAACAGCCCCCAAACCTTGTTTTTGGGGAGGGGGTGGGGGGTGTGACACCCCTGTCCCCTCCCCATGGCGGATCTCCCCGTGGTGGACCCACCGGCTGCGGGACGGGGACCGCAGGAGCGCGGCGGGGTCTTGCCAGCCTTGGGGTGGCGCTGGGGGGGGTCACTTGGCGTGGGAGGGGACCCCCGGCAGCCCCCCGTCCCCGGGGTCTGTGGGTGGCCGGCCCCCACCTGGGCACGATGGCGAGGACAAGTGGCACTTGTGTGACCGCCCCACGGACTGACGGCCTCTGCCTGTCTGTGGGGCGATGGCTGCAGAGCTGTGGGGCTGCCTAGCCGTGGGGCTGGTGTGGGGCGATGGCTGCAGAGCCATGGGGCCGGCGTGGGGCTGCAGGGGCACGGAGCTGGCATGTGGGGAGATGGCTGCAGAGCTATGGGGCTGGTGTGGGGCTGCAGAGCTATGGGGCTGGTGTGGGACTGCAGGGCTGTGGGGCCGGCATGGGGCTGCAGAGCTATGGGGCTGGTGTGGGGCTGCAGGGCTGTGGGGCCGGCATGGGGCTGCAGAGCTATGGGGCTGGCGTGGGGAGATGAGGCAGAGCTATGGGGCTGGCGTGGGGCGATGGCTGCAGAGCCGTGGGGCCGGCGTGGGGCTGCAGAGGCACGGAGCTGGCATGGGGGGAGATGGCTGCAGAGCTATGGGGCCGGCGTGGGGCTGCAGGGCTGTGGGGCTGGCGTGGGGCTGCAGAGCTATGGGGCCAGCATGGGGCTGCAGAGCTATGGGGCTGGCGTGGGGAGATGAGGCAGAGCTGTGGGACTGGCGTGGGGTTGCAGAGCCGTGGGGCTGCCGTGGGGCGATGGCTGCAGAGCCGTGGGGCTGGCGTGGCACCGCAGGCCCTTCCCGCCCCCCCCCCCTACTTTTCCCCGCCGCCCCCCTGAGACCCCCCCATTCCTGCCCTGCCAATTCCCCCCCCCCCCCCTTCCTTCTCCCCCCTCCCCACCTCCGGCAGCGCCAGCTCCCCGGAGCCCCCAAACGCTTCCAGCCGCTGCTCCCGGCCCTTCCCACCCCCGCATCCCCACCCCAGCCCCACTGCGCCCCTCCCACCCCAAAGAATCCAGGGGGTCCTGCCAGAGCCCCACCCATGGGCTCACTTGGAAGGGGCGGGGGGGGACGGGACGTGGGGGCTCCCTGAGAGGGGGGCTGAGCATCGCAGCAGGATGGCGAGGGGCCACGGACCCCCCCCACCCCACCCCCCCCCCCGGCTCCGCGCCCGCAGCTGGCTGCTGCTTTCCAGATGTGCTTGATATTTTTCCAGATGTGCTTTTTTTCCGTGGGGCTGGGCGGGGAGCAGCCCTGCCTGCACCCCACCCCGGGCAACAACACCCCCACCCCGCTGCTAGCCCTGGGCCACCAGCGGTGGCTTCGGGCTGCGAACGTCCCCTTGCCCTGCTCACCCTCCCCCCCCCGAAAAAAAAAACCCGGAACCCCCCCCCCATTTCCCATCCCCACCCCCCACCCCCCCCCCAACACCCCCCCACACCGGTCTCTCCTTGTCTCCCCCCTCCCTCCAGCTCTTTTGCCAGTTGGGCAACGCCGCGGGCAACCGGTTCTGGGCGGCCAACGTGCCCCCCAGCGAGGCCATCGGCCCCAGCAGCAGCAGCGGCGACCGGCGGCGCTTCCTCCTGGCCAAGTACCGGGAGGGCAAGTACCGGCGCTACCACCCGCTCTTCGGCAACCAGCAGGAGCTGGACAGGGTCAGTGGCACCCCCTTCCCTGCCTGCACCCCCTGCCTGCACCCCTGCATCCCTGCCTGCATCCCTGCCTGCACCCTTGCATCCCTGCCTGCACCCCTGCCTGCATCCCTGCATCCCTGCCTGCACCCTTGCATCCCTGCCTGCACCCCTGCCTGCACCCCTGGATCCCTGCCTGCACCCCTGCACCTCTGCCTGCACCCCTGCCTGCATCCATGCATCCCCTGCCTGCATCGCTGCCTGCACCCATGCATGCCTGCATCCCTGTCAGCATCCCTGCCTGCACTTCTGCATCGCTGCACTCCTGCCTGCACCTCTGCCTGTATCATGCATCCCTGCCTGCACCCCTGCCTGCACCCCTGCCTGCAGCCATGCACTCCTGCCTGCATCCCTGCCTGTATCATGCATCCCTGCCTGCACCCCTGCCTGCACCATGCATCCCTGCCTGCACCATGCATCCCCACCTGCACCTCTGCCCGCACCCCTGCCTGCACCCCTGCATCCCTGCCTGCACCCATATATCCCTGCCTGCACCCCTGTGTGCACCATGCATCCCTGCCTGCACCTCTGCATCCCTGCCTGCACCCCTGCCTGCACCCCTGCCTGCACCCCTGGATCCCTGCCTGCACCCCTGCCTGCACCATGCACCTCTGCCTGCACCCTTGGATCCCTGCCTGCACCCCTGCATCCCTGCCTGCACCCCTGCCTGCACCCCTGCCTGCATCCATGCATCCCCTGCCTGCATCGCTGCCTGCACCCATGCATCCCTGCATCCCTATCTGCATCCCTGCATCCCTATCTGCATCCCTGCTCTCCTGTCTGCACCCCTGCCTGCACCCCTGCCTGCACCAGGCATCCCCACCTGCACCTCTGCCTGCATCCATGCATCCATGTATCCCTGCCTGCACCCTGCCTGTGTCATGCATCCCTGTCTGCACCCCTGCCTGCACCATGCGTCCCCACTTGCACCTCTGCCTGCACCCCTGCCTGCACCATGCATCCCTGCCTGCACCCCTGCACCCCTGCCTGCACACCTGCCTGCAGCCATGCACCCCTGCCTGCACCCCTGCCTGCACCATGCATCCCTGCCTGCACCACACATCCCTGCCTGCATCCCTGCCCGCACCTGTGCATCCCTGCATCCCTGCCTGCACCCCTGCCCGCGCTCCTGCCTGCATCCCTGCATCCCTGCCTCCATCCTGCCTGCATCCCTGCCTGCATCATGTATCCCTGCCCGCACCCTGCCGGTGACATCCCTGGGATGGGACACAAGTGGCTTAATTCCCAGGCTGGAGACCCCAATCCCAAGCAGGACCCCCCCTTCCCACATCCAACACCCCCCGCCTCCCGCCCAGAATTCCTCTCTCCATGACAATGGGGTGTCGGGAGGGGGGGGGGAGGGCACTGGGAGCACCCCAGGGTGGCCAGCACCCATTCCCAATGCTGGCCACGGGCAGCCGGGAATGCCATCCTTCGGCATTCCCAACTCCTTCATGGCTCCAGCGGCCACCCGGACCCCCCCGCCTTCGGGGGGCACGCCGTGGGGAGCAGGGGGGGGTGGGGGGGGGGTGTCCGGGTGGCCACTGGAATTCGCATGTGGGCTTGTTTGTTTTCCTGCTCCGAAGCCGGCCCGCCCCGGATGACTTCACCCCCGGCGCTCCTTCAGGAGTGGGAATTCGCCGCCCAGTTCCCAACTATTTTTTTTTTGGTTTTGTTTTTTTTTTTGGGCTTCTCCCAATATTCCAAGTTTTTTCTTTTGTCCTCCGGCTGGAGAACGGCGGGGCCGGGGAGGGTGGTGGTGGGGGGGTGTCTGGTGGGTTTTTTCTTTTTGGGGGGGGGGGGGGGGCTGGATTTGATCCTCGGGAGCCTTCGGCCTCGCTCAGCGCCGCCGTCTTCCTCAGGCGCTGTGCGTGGCCGTCACCACGGGTGACCTGGCGGAGACCCAGGCCCTGCTTTTCTGTGGGGCGGGGGCCTCCTGCCCCACCGGGGACCCCCAGTGCCCCACGCCCCTGGCCCTGGCCCGCCGGAGCGGGCAGAGGCTGCAGATGGAATTCCTGCTCCAAAACAAAACCTCAGGTAAGGGCTGACCCCCCCCAACCCCCCTGAAACCCCCCCCTCGAAGGGCTCAAAACCACCCCCCCCACCCCCCCCCCCAGCATCTCCTGGGGGTCCTGGGAGCGGGGGCGGGGGGGGGGCACAGGGATGTTTGAAGCTGGTCCCGGTTCCATATCGTGCCCCACCGGCTTCTTGGGACGGGGGCGTTGCTGGACTCCGTGCCCCCGCCCCCCCCGCCTTCTCCTCACCCAGGAGGTTTTGGCGACCCCCCCCCCTCAAGAGCTCAAACCCCCCCCCCCCACCAGCATCTCCTGAGGGGGGGACACAGGGGTGTTTGGAACTGGTCCCAGTTCCACGTCGTGCTCCACCGGCTTCTGGCGGGGGGGGGGGGGGGGTTGCTGGGCTCTGTGCCCCCCCCTCCTCACCCCAGGAGAAGGGTTTGGGGGACACCCCACACCCCCACCCCCCCCCCCCCAGGTCCAGGGAGTCCCCAGGCGTCCCCAGGCGGACAGGGGTCCAGCCCCCCCCCCCCCCCCCCCCAAGGGGATGCAGGCGGGTGCTCGGGGGGAGGGATGGAACCGCCTCTCCCACACCCCCTAAACGTGCCCCCCCCCGCCCCCCCAAAAGCCCCTCTCGGGGTGGGCTCCCAGGGAACCGATCCGATCCGTGCCCCCCCCCCCCCGCCCCGGGAAGCCGCCCCCTCCCTCCCCCTCCCCGGCGGGAGCTGGATTTGGCCCCAAATCGGGGCCGGCGCGGCCGTTCCAGACGTGGCAGCAGAAAAAAAGGGGGGGTCTGGGGGTGGGGGGTGGGGGGGCGTCGGGGGCGAGGCCCCGGTGAACGTGTGGCGACCTAACCCTGAGCCCCCCCCCCCGCCCTCGCCAGGGACGGCGCCGGGAGGACCGGGATGGCGGGGGCAGAGCGGGCCGGAGCCTTGGGGGGGTTTTAGGGGGGTCCCCGTGTCCCGACTCTGCTGGGACCCGGAGGGAAGGGCGGGATGGGGGGGTGGGGGGGAGGGAAACTGAGGCGGGGGGGGGGGCACGGCCATGGGATGTGGGATATGGGATGCGGGATGCAGGATGAGGGATGCGGGGTGCGGGATGTGGGCTATGGGATGCGGGATGTGGGATGCGGGATGTGGGATGCAGGATGGGGGATGTGGGATGAGGGATGCGGGATTCAGGATGCAGGATGTCGGATGGGGGATGAGCGATGCACAACGCGGGATGAGGGATGCACAACGCGGGATGAGGGATGCGGGATGTGGGGTGTGCAACGCAGAATGTGGGATGCACGATGTGGGATGCAGGATGCACAGTGCAGGAT
Source organism: Sterna hirundo (assembly GCA_009819605.1). Taxonomy (NCBI): domain Eukaryota; kingdom Metazoa; phylum Chordata; class Aves; order Charadriiformes; family Laridae; genus Sterna; species Sterna hirundo. The sequence goes on along the minus strand of CM020437.1, from coordinate 219,789,508 downwards.
GGAGGATACAGGATGCGGGATGAGGGATGCGGGATGCACAATGCGGGGTGGAGGATGCAGGATGTGGGATGCAGGATGTGGGATGTGCAATGCGGGACGTGATGCAGGATGCGGGATGTGCGATGCGGGATGCAGGATTCGGGATGTGGGATGCAGGATGCAGGATTCAGAATGCAGGATGCGAGATGTGGGATGCTGGGTATGGGATGCGGGATACGCGATGTGGCGTGCGGGATGCAGGATGCGGGATGCAGGATGCGGAATGCAGGATGCAGGACACAGGACGCAGGATGCAGGATGCAGGGTACAGGGTACAGGTTGTGGGATGTGAGATGCGGGATGCAGGATTCGGGATGCGGGATGCAGGATTCGGGATGTGGGATGCAGGATTCAGAATGCAGGATGCGAGATGTGGGATGCTGGGTATGGGATGCGGGATACGTGATGTGGCGTGCGGGATGCAGGATGCAGGACACAGGATGCAGGGTACAGGTTGTGGGATGTGAGATGCGGGATGCAGGATTCGGGATGCGGGATGCAGGGTGCGGGATGGGAGATGTGCCACGCAGGGCATGCAACGCAGGATGTGAGGCGTGCGATGCGGGATGCAGGATTCGGGATGGAGCATACAGGATGCAGGATGTAGGATGCGGGATATAGGATGCAGAATGCAGGATTCAGAATGTGGGATGCAGGATGCAAGTGTAATGTGGCATGCAGGATGCGGGATGCGGGATGTGCAATGCAGGATGTGGGATGCGCGCTGTGGGATGCGAGTTGTAGGATGGGGGATGTAGGATGCAAGATGCAGGATTCGGGATGCAGGATGCGGGATGCAGGATGCGGGATGCGCAATGTGGCACGTGGGATGCAGGATTCGGGATGCAGGATGCAGGATGTGTGATGCAGAACATGCGATGAAGGATGTGGGATGTAGGATGTGGGATGTGCAATGCAGCATGCGGGATGCAGGATGCGCGATGCGGGATGTAGGATGTGCGACGTGGGATGTAGGATGCGCGATGCGGGATGCAGGATGTGCGACGTGGGATGCAGGATGCGCGATGTGGGATGCAGGATGCAGGATTCGGGATGCAGGACACAGGATGCAGGATGAAGGATGCAGGATGCGCAATGCAGGATGCAGGATGCAGGATACAGGCTGCAGGTTGTGGGATGTGGGATGTGTGACGTGGAACATGCGATGAAGGATGTGGGATGCAGGATGCAGGATGCAGGATTCAGGATGGAGGATACAGAATGCAGGATGCAGGATTCGGGATGCAGGACGTAGGATGTGGGATGCAGAATTTGGGATGTGGGATGCGCAACGCAGCACGTGGGATGCAGGACGTATGATGCGGGATTTGGGACGCAGGGTGCGGGATGCAGGATACAGGGTGCGGGATGCGGGCTGCGGAATATGGGATGCAGGCTGCAAGATGCGGGATGCGGGATGCCATCCTGGTGGATAAGCCTGACCCCACTGACCCCCCCCGGCAGCCCCGGGTTTGGGGACCGGAGCTGCTCCGTGGCCCCCCCAGCTGTGCCGTGGTGGGGGCTCCCGGCGCTTTTTGGGCTCCTCCTTCTTGTGCTGAGCCCCCCCCATTTTGGCGGGGGGGGGGGGGGGGAGGGGGTGCAAAGTGGCCGGTGCCACCACTACAGCCCCCGTCCAGCTCATCCCTTCATGTCACACCAGCAAAGCGCCTGGGGGGGCAACATGGACCGCTGTTGTCACCCCCCGCCCCCCCATCCCTGACCCAGCTGCACCCCACTGCGTGCCATAGCCGCTGGGCCCCCCCAGCCTTGCAGAGAGTTTTTTTTTTTTTTGGGGGGGGGGGCGGGGGGGGGGGAGGCTGTACAGGAGGGTTTCAGCCCCCACCCCCCGCCCCGTGACAGGTTGTGTCCCCCCCGCTCCGTTTGCAGAGGCGCCGCGGCTGGAGGTGGGGGGCAGCGAGGAGAAGCCTTACTGGGTGCCCCCCCCCTCCGTCACCCACAACGGCTTCCTCTACAAAACCCCCTCCATGGCCAAGCCCGTGGGGGAGCGGAAGGGCCAGGAAGGTTTGTGGGGCTGGGAAAGAGGGGGTGCGAGGGGTCGGTCGGTGGGGGGGGGGGGGGTCCCAGCTGGCCAAAAAGGGGTGATGAGGAGAGTGGGGGGGGGGGGTGGGTTACACCATCCCCGGCTCCCCAGGGTGACGCAACGGCATCGGGGAGGTGCATCCAGCCCCGTTGGAGGGGGATTGGAGCGGGTGGGCACCCGGTGGGTGGTGGGTTTTGGGGGGGGGGGGGTGTGTGTGTGAGCCGGTGGGTGGCTGGAAGGTGGCGGGGGGGCTGGAGGGGGGGGGGTGTCCTGGCCAGCAGCGTCCCTGTGCCGCGCAGAGTTCAGCCGGCGGTGGTGCACGCTGCAGGACGGCGTCCTCAGCTACTACGAGAGCGACCGCAACGCCGCGCCCAACGGCGAGATCAAGGCGGAGGAGATGGTCTGCCTGGTGAACAACCCCCCCCACGCCCACGGGTGAGGCCCCCCCCCCCCCCCACCCAAACACCCCCCCCCAACGGGGACGGGCACCGCTGGGCCCCTGTGGCGCGGGTGGCGGCCTGGAGGATGCTGACTTTGCAGGGAGTCTGTGCGACCCCTGTGTAACCCCGTTGTATCCCCTTTGTAACCCCTTTGCAGCCCCTTTATAACCAATTTGTAGCCCCTTTGTAACCCCCACCTTTTGCAGCCCCTGTGTAACCCCTTTCTATCCCCTGTGTAACCCCTTTATGACCCCTTTGTAGCCCCTTTGTAGCCCCCTTGTAGCCCCTTTGCAGCCAATTTATAACCCCTTTGTAACCCCTTTGCGGCCCCTTTATAACCCCATTCTATCCCCTTTGTATCCCCTTTGTAACCCCTTTGCAGCCCCTTAGTAGCCCCTTTGTAGCCCCCTTGTAGCCCCTTTGTAACCCCTTTGCAGCCGATTTATAACCCCTTTGTATCCCCTGTGTAACACCTTTATAACCCCTTTGTAACGCTTTTGCAGCCCCTTTATAACCCCATTCTATCCCCTTTTTATCTCCTGTGTAACCCCTTTGTAACCCCTTTGTTGCCCCTTCATACCCCCTTGTATTCCCTTTGTATCTGCTTTATAACCCCTTTGTAGCCCCTGTGTAACCCCTTTATAATCCCTTTGTAACCCCTTTGCAGCCCCTTTATCAGCCCTTTCGATCCCCTTTGTAACCCCTTTGTATCCCCCTTGTAATGCCTTTATAACCAATTTGTAGCCCCTTTGTAACCCCCCTCTTTTGCAGCCCGTGTAACCCCTTTCTAGCCCCTGTGTAACCCCTTTATAACCCCTTTATAACCCCTTTGTAGCCCCCTTGTAGCCCCTTTGTAACCCCTTTGCAGCCAATTTATAACCCCTTTGTATCCCCTGTGTAACCCCTTTATAACCCCTTTGTAACCCCTTTGCAGCCCCTTTATAACCCCATTCTATCCCCTTTGTATCCCCTTTGTAACCCCTTGGTAGCCCCTTTGTAGCCCCTTTGTAGCCCCCTTATAGCCCCTTTGCAGCCAATTTATAACCCCTTTGTATCCCCCTTGTAACCCCTTTGTATCCCCTGTGTAACCCCTTTATAACCCCTTTGTAACCCTTTTGCAGCCCCTTTATAACCCCATTCTATCCCCTTTGTATCCCCTGTGTAACCCCTTTGTAGACCCTCTGTAACCCCTTTATAACCAATTTGTAGCCCCTTTGTAACCCCCCCTTTTGCAGCCCCTTTGTAACCCCTTTCTATCCCCTTTGTATCACCTTTGTAACCCCTTTGTAGCCCCCTTGTAGCCCCTTTATAACCCCTTTGTAGCCCCTTTTCAGCCCCTGGCCACCCCCTGTTTCCCGGCACTTGGGGGGATGTTCCGGGGCCGGGGGATGCGGTGGTGGGATCCCAAACCTCACCAACCTTTGGCGGATGCTCCGCGGGGAGAGCGGGCTGCTCCGTCCCCGTGCCCCACCACCGTTCAGTCTCCCCTTTTCCCCCTTTTCCCGCAGGTTCGAGAGCACCTTCGAGGTGTACACGGAGTCGGAGCGGCTCTACCTCTTCGGGTTGGAGAGCCCCGACTCCGCTCGGGAATGGCTCAAATCCATCGCCAAGGTGGGCTTGTGGGGGGGGGGGGTGGGCCATGGGGGGGGAGCCGAGCGTCGCGGCGCTGACCCGTCCCCTCTCCTCCCCGTCTCAGTCCTTCGTCCACCCCGGCGCCGAGGAGCTGCTGGCCCTGGACTTCGAGCGCTTGGGCCGGCTGCACTACAAGGGTGGCCTGAACCTGGAGCGAGCCAAGGAAGGCTGGTTCGCCCTGGCCGGCTCCGCGCTCCACCTCTCCTGCCCCGACGGAGAGCGGCAGGAGCCCCTCCAGCTGCGCAAGCTGCAGGAGCTCTGTGCGTGCCCTCGGGTCCCCCGAGTCCCGCAGCACCCAGCTTTGGGTGGGGAGGGGGTGGGGGTGGATGCCGCTTCCGTGGAGGGTGGGGTGCCCGCCGCTGGGTGGGATGGAATGGGATGGAGGTAGAGGTGATGGAGGTGGAGATGGAGATGGAGATAGGGATGGAGGTGGAGATGGGGTTGGAGATAGGGATGGGATGGAGATGGGGTTGGAGATAGGGATGGGATGGAGATGGGGATGGGGATGGATGGAGATGGGGATGGGGCTGGATGGAGATGGAGATGGGGATGGGGATGGAGATGGGGATGGGGCTGGATGGAGATGGGGATGGGGATGGAGATGGGGATGGGGCTGGATGGAGATGGGGATGGGGATGGAGATGGGGATGGATGGAGCTGGAGATGGACATAGGGATGGAGATGGAGATGGGATGGAGATGGAGAAGGGGATGGGGATGGAGATGGGGATGGAGATGGGGATGGGGACGGAGATGGAGATGGGGACGGAGATGGAGATGGGGAGGGATGGAGCTGGAGCTGGAGCTGCGGATGGGGATAGAGGTGGAGATGGGGACAGGGACGGGGATGGAGATGGATGGAGCTGGAGATGGAGATAGGGATGGAGATGGAGATGGGATAGAGATGGAGATGGGGATGGAGATGGAGATGGGGACGGAGATGGAGATGGGGATGGGGACGCGGATGGGGACGGGGATGGAGATGGGGAGGGATGGAGCTGGAGCTGGAGCTGGGGATGGGGATAGAGGTGGAGATGGGGACAGGAACGGGGATGGATATGGGGATGGATGGAGATGGGGATGGGGATGGAGATGGAGATGGGGACAGGGACAGGGATGGAGATGGAGATGGGGATGGGGACAGGGATGGGGATGGATATGGAGATTGGGATGGAGATGGGGACGGAGATGGAGATGGGATGGAGATGGAGGTGGGGATGGGGATGGGATGGGGATGGGGATGGAGATGGGATGGAGATGGAGATGGAGGTGGGGATGGAGATAGAGATGGGGATGGAGATGGGATGGGGATGGGGATGGAGATGAGGATGGAGATGGGGATGGAGATAGAGGTGCTGCTGCTCTTCCTCCTCTCCATCCTCTTCCCCATCACTGGAAGGTCGCTGCTGGTCCCCTTTGGGCTGGAGCTGGACGTGTTGGGGCTGTGTGGGGCTGAGGGGGGCTGGGGGACCCCACATGCCCGCGGGTGACGGCCTCTCTGCCTTCCCTTCCAGCCATCCAGGGGGACAACGAGGTGCTGGTGCTGGTGGAGAGGCGGAGGTGAGAGCAGTGGGTGTGTGTGTGGGGGGGGGGTGAGACCCCCCCCTCCGGCAAAATATCACACCCTGCCTAATTCCCCCCCCCGTCCTGGTGTGCAATCACCCTCCCCACCGTGACTGGGGACCCCCAAAAGAGAGCCGGGACCACCCTCAGGCTCTTCCCGGGGGCTCCGTGGTGGGGTTTTGAGGTGGGGGTGTGTGTGTGGGGGGGGGCAGTCCCCCCGCTGAGGCCGGCGTTGCCGGCAGGACGCTGTACATCCAGGGGGAGAGGAAGCTGGATTTCCTGGGCTGGGTCCACGCCATCCAGAAGGCCGCGGGCAGCGGGGGGGACACCTTGTCGGAGCAGCAGCTGACGGAGGCCGACGTCCCGCTGCTGGTGGATCGCTGCATCGACTACATCACCCAGTGCGGTGGGTGCCGTCGCCCATCGCTGGCGGGGTTCGGGTCGAGCCGGGGTGGGGTGGGGGTGGGGGGGTGGCCGGCTGAGACCCCACGCACTCGTGACACCGGTTGCCCTCCCTCCTTGAGATTCCACGCCAGCTCCGTGGGAGGAAATTTGGCCGGAGCGGGGCTTTGGCTCCAGCCCGCAGCTCCGCGGCGGTCGCGGCAACACCTGCAGGGTGGGAAGCGCCGCGGCACTGGCTCCCTGCCGGTGGCATCTGGCCACGGAGTCATGGAATGGTTTGGGTGGGAAGGGACCGTTAAAAGCCAGCTGTTCCAACCCCCTGCCCTGGGCAGGGATGTCTTCCGCTAGATCAGGTTGCTCCAAGCCCCGTCCAACCTGGCCTTGGACCCCTCCAGGGATGGGGCGGCCACAGCTTCTCTGGGCAACCTGGGCCAGGGGCTCACCACCCTCCCAGTGAAAAATTTCTTCCCGATATCTCATCTAAATCCATCTTCTTTCAGTTTAAAACCGTTCCCCCTCGTCCTATCGCTACGGGCCCTGCTAAAAAGTCTGTCCCCATCTGCTGGGACGACGAGCTGAGAGAGTTGGGGGGGTTCAGCCTGGAGAAGAGAAGGCTCCGGAGAGACCTTGGAGCCCCTTCCAGTCCCTCAAGGGGCTCCAGGAAAGCTGGGGAGGGACTCTGGATGAGGGCGGGGAGCCATGGGACGAAGGGGAAGGGTTTTCCCCTGCAAGAGGGGAGATTGAGCTGAGATCTGGGGCAGAAATTCTTGGCTGGGAGGGTGGTGAGCCCCTGGCCCAGGTTGCCCAGAGAAGCTGTGGCTGCCCCATCCCTGGAGGGGTTGAAGGCCAGGTTGGCCGGGGCTTGGAGCAAGCTGGTCTGGTGGGAGGTGTCCCTGCCTGGGGCAGAGGTTGGCACTGGGTGGCCTTTAAGGTCCCTTCCAACCCAAACCATTCCATGATCCTATGATTCCACGATTCTATCTTTCTTATAAGCCCCCTTTAAGAACTGGAAGGGGCTGTAAGGTCTCCCTGAAGCTTTCTCCTCCCCATGCCGAGAAGACTCCAGGGATGGAGACGGGGAGCCGGCGGGTGGGAAAGGGGGCCGGGATGGGTGGCCGTCCTCCAGGGAGAGGGTCTCACCCTCGCGGGCTGTGCCGCAGGGCTGACCTCCGAGGGCATCTACCGCAAGAGCGGGCAGAACTCCAAGACCACCAGCCTGCTGGAGATGCTGCGCCGGGACGCCCGCAGCGTGTGCCTGAAGGAGGGCGAGCACCAGGTGGACGACGTCGCCAACACCCTCAAACGCTTCTTCCGCGACCTCGGGGACGGGCTCTTCACCGGGCGGTGGGGCCAGGACTGGCTGCGGGCGACGGGTGAGCCCCGGGGGCGGGGGGGGGGGGGGCTGCTGGGGGGGGGGGCTGGTGGGACTGGGGGACCCACGCTGACCCTGGGGTAACCCCGTGCTCCGGCACGGCTGGGGCTGGGGCAGGGCAGAGGGCCAGACCCCCCTCGCTCTGCTCTTCTGGATTGGGCCCCTGGAAATCCGGGATGGGGTCACCCCATGGGAAAACAGCTGGGAGCTGTGGTGTGCAGAACTGGGATGCTCCAGCCCCCCCAGAGCTGGGATGTTCCGACCCCATGGTGCTGGGATGCTCCAGCCCCCCGGAGCTGGGACACTCTGGCCCCTTGGAACTGGGATGCCCTGGCCCTGGGGTGGTCCAGCCCCATGGAGCTGGGAAGCAGTGGCCCTGTGGAGTTGGGATGCTCCAGCCTCGTGGAGCTAGGACACTCGGGTCCCATGGAACTGGAACGCTCCAGCCCTGGGATGCTCTGACCCCATGGAGCTGGGATGCGGCGGCCCCACAGAGCTGAGATGCTCTGTCCCTGGGATGCTCTGTCCCTGTGGAGCCGAGATGATCCAGTCCTGGGATGGTCCAGCCCCATGGAGTTGGGAAGCCCTGGCCCAAGGGAGCTGGGATTCTCCAGCCTCATGGAGCTGGGATGCTCAGGGCCCTGTTTAGCTGGGATGCTCCATCCCCACAGAGCTGGGATGCTCCACTCTTGTGGAGCTGGGATGGTCTTGTCCTAGGATGCTCCATCTTCATGGAGCTGAGATGTTCCGGCTGTGGGATGCTCCGGTCCCCAGAGCTGGGGTGCTTCAACCCCATGGTGCTGGGATGCTCCAGCCCCATGGAGCTGGGATGCTCCGACCCCATGGTTCTGGGATGCTCCAGCCCCATGGAGCTGGGATGCTCTGACCCAATGGTGCTGGGATGCTCCAGCCTCATGGTTCTGGGATGCTCCGACCCCATGGTTCTGGGATGCTCCAGCCCCATGGAGCTGGGATGCTCCGACCCAATGGTGCTGGGATGCTCCAGTCCCAGGGAGTTGGGATGCTCTGACCCCATGGTTCTGGGATGCTCCAGCCCCCCAGAGCTGGGATGCTCCAACCCCATGGTGCTGGGATGCTCCAGCCCCATGGAGCTGGGATGCTCCGACCCAATGGTGCTGGGATGCTCCAGCCCCATGGAGCTGGGATGCTCCGACCCCATGGTTCTGGGATGCTCCAGCCCCATGGAGCTGGGATGCTCTGACCCCATGGTGCTGGGATGCTCCAGCCCCCCGGAGCTGGGACGCTCTGGCCCCTTGGAACTGGGATGCTCTGGCCCTGGGGTGGTCCAGCCCCATGGAGCTGGGAAGCACTGGCCCTGTGGAGCTGAGATGCTCCAGCCCTGGGATGCTCCAGCCCCCCGGAGCTGGGGTGCTCCAGCCCCAACGGTGGGACAGAAGGGTCCGAGGTGTGGGTCTGGAGAGGGGATGGTGGGGCCGTGGGTCTTAACCTCACCTCCCCGCCCACTCCGCGCTCATCCTCTCCCTCGTGCCCCTCTCGCAGCGCTGGAGGATGAGGAGGAGAAGATCGGCGAGTACCGGCGGCTCCTGGACACCCTCCCCACGGTGAACCGGGCCACGCTGAAGGCGCTCATCAACCACCTCTTTCGGTACGACCTGGGCGGCTGGTCCCATGGCGCCGCCGAGCCTGGGGTCCCCGAGCCCCCGTGGGGCATCACCCCATCCGCTGTGGGGTCCTGGGGCGGAGGAGAGCCCTCATCCCTTGGCTCACATCCCAAGCAAGGAGTGGGATTTGGGGTCAAGCGGTGCCCAAAGCCCAGCGTCACGTCCCAATGTGGGGCGCGTTCCCCCTGGCAAGGCTGAAGAGGGGGGTCCCGGGGTGGGGGGGGGGCGCTCCGGGGCAGGAATCGTAACGGGGTTTCCCGCAGGGTCCAGCTCTTCTCCGGGGACAACCAGATGAACACGCACAACCTGGCCATCGTCTTCGGGCCCACGCTCTTCCAGACGGACGGGAAGGACTACAAGGCAGGCCGCGTGGTGGAGGACCTCATCAGCCACTACGTGAAGATCTTTAACGTAGGTTCACCACCCCCTCCCGCCTCTGTCGCTGCTCTGGATCAGACCCATGTGTGGACATTCCCAGGGGATGGGGAGGAAGAAGAAGCTGGATCTAATCTATCTGCAGACTTCTCCTTGCTTTGGAGAAGAAGGGATGGGGGTCCATGTCCTTGCAAACCTTGGGGACCCCCAAGCCTGGAAGCGCTGGCGCCGCTGGGCAGGGGAGCAGATTCCCCTGGGGACCCGCGTGTGCTGCTGCGGTGAAACGTAAGGGTGGCGTGGGTCAACCCTGATGGCTCCATGGGCTGCTCTTCCTTGACAGGTCAATGACCAAGAGATGAAGAAGCAGCAGGATGAGATCATGGCCATCATGAAGATGCGGGAGGCGGCGTCCAGCGGGAAGCAGGTGGGTCCTGGATATGGGGGACCTTCCTGGGGCACCCGCTTGGCATGGGAACCTTGCTCCAGCATCTCCTGGAGATGCCCCAGGCAGGGGGTGTCCGTGCTGCGTGGGGGGATTTAGCCCCCACGGGGGAAGCTGCAGGTTGAAGTGCTTTCCCGTTGCCCTCCAGCAAGCCGGGGACTTCATCTGCACTGTCTACCTGGAGGAGAAGAAGACGGAGGCAGAGCAGCACGTCAAGGTGAGTCGTTGGGGGGGAGGACACAGAAGGGACAGTGACCCCACCCCCCGTTGCATGCCCAAACCTCTGTGGTGGCACAGGGTGGCTCTGAGCTGGCCCCTCTGCAGCACGAGGGTGGCACAGACCCGGGCACCGGCTGATGGAGACCTGTCCCTTCCCTCTGTCCCTCCCGGCCAGATCCCGGCCACCATGACAGCCGAGGAGCTCACCTTCGAGATCCTGGACAGGAGGAAAATTGTCATGAAGGAAAAGGACTATTGGAGCTGCTTCGAAGTCAACGAGAGGGAGGAGGCAGGTTGGTGTGGGGGAGTGAGGGCGGTGGGGATGGGGACGGGGACGGGGACAGTGACAGGGACGGAGATGGGGATGCGGATGGATTTTGGAGATGGGGATGGGGATGGATTTAGAGATACAGAGATGGAGAGGGAGATGGTGATGAAGATTGGGATGGGGATGGAGATGGATGGGGATGGGGATGGAGATGGATGGGGATGGGGATGGGCATGGGGATGGAGTTGGGGATGGGCATGGGGATGGCGATGGAGTTGGGCATGGGGATGGAGGTGGAGATGGAGATGGGGATGCAGATGCAGATGGAGTTGGGGATGCGGATGCAGGTGGAGTTGGGGATGGGGATGGAGATAGGTATGGGAATGGAGGTGGCGATGGGAATGGCGATGGAGCTGGGCATGGAGATGGAGTTGGGGATGGAGATGGTGGAGATGGGGTTGGGGGTGGGAATGGAGATGGGGATGGGGATGGGCATGGGGATGGAGATGGAGATGGGGATGGGAATGGGGATGGAGTTGGGCATGGAGATACAGGTGGAGATGGAGTTGGGGATGGGGATGCAGATGGAATTGGGGATGGGCGTGGGGATGGATATGGGGATGGAGTTGGGGATGGAGATGGAGATGGAGGTGGGGATGGGGATGGGATGGTGATGAGGATGGAGATGAGGATGGGGATGGGGATGGAGATGGAGATGAGGATGGAGATGGGGATGGAGATAGAGGTGCTGCTGCTCTTCCTCCTCTCCATCCTCTTCCCCATCACTAGAAGGTCGCTGCTGGTCCCCTTTGGGCTGGAGCTGGACGTGTTGGGGCTGTGTGGGGCTGAGGGGGGCTGGGGGACCCCACATGCCCGCGGGTGACGGCCTCTCTGCCTTCTGGTGGGGGTGGGAATGGAGATGGGGATGGGGATGGAGATGGGGATAGGGGTGGGGATGGAGATGGAGATGGAGTTGGGGACGGGGATGGAGAGGGGGATGGGGATGGACATGGAGATGCAGATGGAGATGGAGATGCAGATGGGGACGAGAAGGCTCCCGTGGGGACCGCCCCAGGGAGAAACGCTGGGATGAACTCCAGGCGCTCGGGAGGGGATGGCTGTGATGCCGCCGCTTTGCTCGCCGTGGCCAAGCGCTGCGGATGGGGCTGGTGGTTTGGGCCAGGGACCCAAACCTTAGGGCTTCAAACGCCTCTGAAGCTTGGCGGGGGTGTCTGGGCTCTCCGGCCACCAAAAGGGAACAGCCCTGGGGTGCCCGTGGACATCCCTGAAAACCTCTGCTGAGCAGCTTTGGTCCTTGCCAACCCCACGCCGTCAGTCCCGTCTCCCCTTTTTTCCCCCCCCCTTCTCCGCTCGGGAAGCCCCGGCAGGCCGAGCTCAGCCCAACACCCCCCAACCCCTTACAAAACCACGAGGATCCTCAGGGGGGCTAAAATTCGCCTACGAATGGAATCTTCACCTCCGAACTCTCATGGAACGCGCGACTCGCCCTTGGTTCGCATGGCGGCGGGGGTGTTTAACCTCCCTCCCCACATATTTTCGCAGCCACGCGTGCGCGTCGTCACGGCGGCCGGCGTGTTGTGGAAAACCCCCCCCACCCCCCCCCCCCCCACTCCGCCCCGTGTTTCGCAATCGCGGTCGCTGGCGGCGATGGCTCCTCAGCCACCTTCCGGTCCCCGCGGGTCACCCGCCGCGGGCCAAAAGTCCCCCCCCCCCCCCCCAGGGGACAATTAGCGATGGGGGGGAACGAGCGCCATTAAAAGGCGCTCTGGGGACACGTGTGTCACCTCCTCCTCGGTGGGTGGCAGCCCCCGGTGGGGTGCCCGACCCCGACTCTCCCCCTTCCCGACAGAACGGCCCCTGCACTACTCGGAAAAAGTGCTGCCCATTTTGCACTGCCTGGGGACGGAGAGTTACCTGGTGGTGAAGAAGCAGATGTCCATGGAGAACATGCTCATCTACCTCGGTGAGGGGCTGGGGGGGCCGGGAGAGGAGGGAGGGGGCGGGATGGGATGGGATGGGGATGGGGATGGGGTGGGGATAGGGATGGGATGGGTTGGGATGGGGATGGAGATGGGATGGCGTGGGATGGAGTGGCATGGGGATGAGGATGGGATGGAATAGATGGGGATGGAGTGGGATGGGGACGGGATGGGATGGGATAGATGGGATGGGGTGGGATGGGATGAGGATGGGGATGGAGATGGGATGGGGATGGGATGGAGTGGGGATAGAGATGGGAATAGGATGAGATGGGGATGGGATGGGGACAGGGATGGGTTGGAATGGGGACAGGATGGGATGGGGATGGGGATGGGATGGGGATGGGATGGAGATGGGATGGGGGTGGGATGGGGTGGATAAGGATAGGACGGGATGAGCATGGTATCAGATAGATGGGGATGGGGTGGAGTGGGGATGGAGATGGGGATGGAGATGGGATGGCATGGGATGGAGTGGCATGGGGATGAGGATGGGATGGAATAGATGGGGATGGAGTGGGATGGGGATGGGATGGGGTGGGGATGGAAATGGGGATGGGGTGGGATAGATGGGATGGGGTGGGATGGGATGAGGATGGGGATGGAGATGGGATGGGGTGGAGTGGGGATGGAGATGGGAATAGGATGAGATGGGATGGGATGGGGACAGGGATGGGTTGGAATGGGGACAGGATGGGATGGGGATGGGGATGGGATGGAGATGGGATGGGGGTGGGATGGGGTGGATAAGGATAGGACGGGATGAGCATGGTATCAGATAGATGGGGATGGGGTGGAGTGGGGATGGAGATGGGGATGGAGATGGGATGGCGTGGGATGGAGTGGGATGGGGATGAGGATGGGATGGAATAGATGGGGATGGAGTGGGATGGGGACAGGATGGGGTGGGGATGGAAATGGGGATGGAATGGGATAGATGGGATGGGGTGGGATGGGATGAGGATGGGGATGGAGATGGGATGGGATGGAGTGGGGATGGAGATGGGAATAGGATGAGATGGGGATGGGATGGGGACAGGGATGGGTTGGAATGGGGACAGGATGGGATGGGGATGGGATGGAGATGGGATGGGGGTGGGATGGGATGAGATAGGGATGGAATGGGGATGAGGTGGGATGGGATGGGGATGGAGATGGAGATGGAGATGGGGATGGGGATGGATCCAGCGCTGCCTCCCTGCCAGCACTGGGTGGGCAGGGTGCTCCCTGTCCTGCCGACCCTGCGGAGAAACCCCCCGGGATCAGCCATCCCATGGCTGCCTCCCGCTGACGGTGTTCCCAGCACCAGCCCAGTTACCGCGTGGCTGGGACCCCCCATGCGGGGTCATGGCTGGGCGCAGGGGGTGGGGGGGGGGGACATGGTCCTGCCTGCCCTGCCTGGGCTGGGAGCAGGCAGCAGCCCACGATGGGGGGTGTGTGTGTGGGGGCCGGAGATGGTTCCCTTGCTATTGCCCCACGGGACCCTTCCTGGGGGGGGGTGTGGGGGGGTGCCTGACCCCCCCCGGGGGGCCGGAGCCGCTCAGGCGTGTGCCCCCAGCCAGCAGAGTGGGCGACTGCAAGCACGGCATGATGAAGTTTCGGGAGGAGAGGAACCTGCTGGGGCTGGGCCTGAGCACCGGCTTCCACGACCGCTACTTCATCCTCAACCACACCTGCCTGCGCCTCTACAAGGAAGTGCGGGTGAGCCCCCCCCTTCCCTTCCCTTCCCTTCCCTTCCCTTCCCTTCCCTTCCCTTCCCTTCCCTTCCCTTCCCCCCTTCCCTTCCCTTCCCTTCCCTTCCCTTCCCTTCCCTTCCTTCCCTTCCCTTCCCTTCCCTTCCCTTCCCTTCCCTTCCCTTCCCTTCCCTTCCCTTCCCTTCCCTTCCCTTCCCTTCCCTTCCCTTCCCTTCCCTTCCCCTTCCCCTTCCCCTTCCCCTTCCCCTTCCCCTTCCCCTTCCCCTTCCCCTTCCCCTTCCCCTTCCCCTTCCCTTCCCTTCCCTTCCCTTCCCTTCCCTTCCCTTCCCTTCCCTTCCCTTCCCTTCCCTTCCCTTCCCTCCCCTTCCCTCCCCTTCCCCTTCCCCTTCCCCTTCCCCTTCCCCTTCCCCTTCCAGGATGTGGGACCCACATAGGCTGGCGTGGCCCAGGACCGCGGGCAGCCGTGGGGCTGGCACTGCAGCAGGGATGGGGTGGCACCGCAGGCAGCCATGGCATGGCACAGCCGTGAAGATGGCACTGCAGGGAGCCATGGGGCTGGCAGCCATGGGGCTGGCGTCACGCAGGCCCGGCAGGCAGCCGTGGGGCTGGCACTGCAGGCAGTGATGGGCGGGCACTGCAGGCAGCCATGGGGCTGGCATCCCACAGGATTGCAGGCAGCCATGGGGCTGGCACTGCAGGGAGCCATGGGGCTGTCAGCTATGGGGCTGGCATGGCACAGGCACTGCAGGCAGCCATGGGGCTGGCGCTGCAGGCAGTGATGGAGCTGGCATGGCATGGGCACTGCAGGCAGCCATGGGGCTGGCAGCGATGGGGCTGGCATCACACAGGATGGCAGGCAGCCATGGGGCTGGCATCACAGAGGCACTGCAGGCAGCCATGGGGCTGGCATGGCACAAGCGGTGCAGGCAGCCGTGGGGCTGGCATGGCACAGGATTGCAGGCAGCCATGGGGCTGGCATCACACACGCATGGCAGGCAGCCATGGGGCTGGCATGGCACAGGATTGCAGGCAGCCATGGGGCTGACCCCAGCAGTGCAGGCAGCCATGGGGCTGGCACTGCAGGCAGCCATGGGGCTGGCATGGCACAGGATTGCAGGCAGCCATGGGGCTGGCACTGCAGGCAGTGGTGGGGCTGGCATTTCAGGCAGCCGTGGGGCTGGCACTGCAGGTGGCCATGGGGCTGGCATGGCACAGGCCCTGCAGGCAGCCATGGGGCTGGCACTGCAGGTTGCCATGGGGTTGGCACTGCAGGTGGCCATGGGGCTGGCACTGCAGGTTGCCGTGGGGCTGGCACTGCAGGTGGCCATGGGGCTGGCACTGCAGGTTGCTGTGGGGCTGGCACTGCAGGTGGCCTTGGGGCTGGCACTGCAGGTGGCCATGGGGCTGGCACTGCAGGTTGCCGTGGGGCTGGCACTGCAGGTGGCCATGGGGCTGGCATGGCACAGGATTGCAGGCAGCCATGGGGCTGGCACTGCAGGCAGCCGTGGGGCTGGCATGGCACAGGCCCTGCAGGCAGCCCTGGGGTTGGCACTGCAGGTGGCCATGGGGCTGGCATGGCACAGGCCCTGCAGGCAGCCATGGGGCTGGCACTGCAGGTTGCCCTGGGGCTGGCACTGCAGGCAGCCGTGGGGCTGGCACTGCAGGTTGCCGTGGGGCTGGCACTGCAGGTCGCCATGGGGTTGGCACTGCAGGTTGCTGTGGGGCTGGCACTGCAGGTGGCTGTGGGGCTGGCACTGCAGGTGGCCATGGGGCTGGCACTGCAGGTGGCCATGGGGCTGGCATGGCACAGATTGCCGGCAGCCATGGGGTTGGCACTGCAGGTTGCTGTGGGGCTGGCACTGCAAGTGGCCGTGGGGCTGGCACTGCAGGTGGCTGTGGGGCTGGCACTGCAGGTGGCCATGGGGCTGGCACTGCAGGTTGCCATGGGGCTGGCACTGCAGGTGGCCATGGGGCTGGCATGGCACAGATTGCCGGCAGCCATGGGGCTGGCACTGCAGGCAGCTGTGGGGCTGGCACGGCAGGCAGCCGTGGGGCTGCCCCCCACAGCGCAGTCACCCCCAGGCGGGGATGGTGCCCAGATCAGCCCCGGAGCCGGCTCTGAGGCCGTGCAGGGGCTCGGAGCTGGAGGGGGGGGACACACCAGCGTCCCGCCTGGGGACATTGGGGACATCTCCCCGCTCCCCGCCCCCCCTGCTGGGACACCGCTGCCACCCCCCATCCCCTGCCCACGGCCAGCAGCGTGGGGTCTGCGGGGGGGGTGCCCCCCTCTCCCCCCCGCTACCCCCCCGTCGTCCCCCTCCCCCCGGGGCCGCTTTAACCCCCCTCCTCTGTGTCACAGAGCCTGCGGCAGCGCGGCCCCCCCGCGGAGACGGTGAGTAGAGGAGCCGGGGGGGCTCAGTGGGGCGCAGGGGGGGGGGCTCAGTGGGGCGCAGGGGGGGCCTCGCACCCTCTGCCCTTACAAGGCTGCCCGGGGGCCATCCCAAATCCAATCCCGCAGCCCATCGCCGCAGCCTCAGGCCGTGGGGTGCTGCGGGGGCTGAAACGGCCCCCCCCCCCCCCGCGACCTCCCCCCTCGCTGCCGCCGTCCCCCCACCTCACGATGCTCCGATGTGGGGGCTGGGGAAGGGGATGGGGCCCCCCCCCCCCCATCCCGCGGGCATTGGATCGGGCTCTTGTAAGTCGGCGCCGCTTGAACGCCAACGCAGGCGGGGGGGGGACGGGGACGGGGACATAGCGGGGGGGGTCCCCCGTGGTGTCACCCGCTGCCGGAGCATGGCTTGTGTGGCATGGCGAGGCGGGGGGGGGGGGGCTCCTGGGTGAGAGGGGAGGGGGCTGCGGGGCTGTGCCCCTTCCAAACGTCTGCCGGCGGCGGGTGACGCCGGGGGCGGCCGCCTTCCCCTGGGCTGTGCCGGCGGGGGGACATTTGGGGACATGGTTTGGGGCCACCGGTGCCCCGTCCGTGATGCCGAGGAGGGGTGTGACAGGGGTGTCCCCCGTGGGGGGACGTCCGGTGCCAGGCTCTCGAGACCCCGTCGCAAGGTGCCAGCGCTTGTCCCCGCTCCCGACGGCGGCTGGCACCGTGTCGGGGGGGACACCGCGGCAGGGACACGTCCCGCGTCCCTCTGCCACGGGCGGTGGTGGCTCTGCCCCGTCCCCGTCACCGCAGCCCTACGGCTTCTCCTCCCTGCCGGGGACGGGGCGGGGGGGAGGACGAAACCCCCCCCCCCCCCCGGCGTCGGTGGGGCCCGGTGGCGAAGGGTCCCCAACGCGGTGTGGGTCCCTCTGTCCCCAGAGCCACAAGCCGGAGAAGGAGTGGCCCGTCCGGAACCTGAAGGTCTACCTGGGCGTCAAGAAGAAGCTCCGGCCCCCAACGTGGTGAGGGGCGACGCGGGGACGTGGGGACAGGGATGGGGATGGGATGGGGACGGGGCTGGGGACAGGATGGGCTGGGGACAGGGACAAGGATGGGACAGGGATGAGATGGGGACGGGGATGGGGATGGGGACAGGGATGAGGACAGGGACAGGGATGGGATGGAGATGAACATGGAGATAGGGACAGGGATGGAGACGGGGACAAGGATAGGGACAGGAATGGGGATAGGGATGGAGACACAGACAGGGATGAGGATGGGGACAGGGACAGGGCTGGGGACGGGGATGGGATGGGGATGAGGCTGGGGATGAAGATGGAGAGAGGGACAGGGATGAGGACAGGGATGGAGATGGGGACAGGGATGGAGATAGACACGGGGACAGGGATGGAATTAGGGATGGAGACAGGGATAAGGATGGGGATAGGGATAGGGATGGATAGGGATAGGGATAGGGATGAGGACAGGGACAGGGATGGGGATGGGGACAGGGATGAGGATGGGGATAGGGTTAGGAGTGGGGCCAGGGCCAGGGATGGAGACAGACATGGGGACAGGGATGGGGACAGGGCCAGGGATGAGGATGGGGACAGGGCTGGAGATAGGGATGGGGACAGTGATGAGGACAGACATAGGGATGGGGATGGGGACAGGGATGAGGATGGGGCCGGGGATGGAGATGAGGTCAGGGATAGGGATAGGGACAGAGATGGAGATGGGGACAGGGATGGAGATGGAGATGGGGACAGGGATGGAGATGGGGACAGGGATGGAGATAGACACGGGGACAGGGATGGAATTAGGGATGGAGACAGGGATAAGGATGGGGATAGGGATAGGGATGAATAGGGATAGGGATAGGGATGAGGACAGGGACAGGGATGGGGATGGGGACAGGGATGAGGATGGGGATAGGGACAGGGGTGGGGCCAGGGCCAGGGATGGAGACAGACATGGGGACAGGGATGGGGACAGGGCCAGGGATGAGGATGGGGACAGGGCTGGAGATAGGGATGGGGACAGTGATGAGGACAGACATAGGGATGGGGATGGGGACAGGGATGAGGATGAGGATGGGGCCGGGGATGGAGATGAGGTCAGGGATAGGGATAGGGACAGAGATGGGGATGGAGATGGGGCCGGGGACAGCAATGGGAATGGGGCAGGAAGAGGGATGAGGCTGGGGTTAAGGGATAAGGGACGGGGAGAGGGACGTGGACGGAGACGGGGACGGCGACAGGGACAGGCTGCGGCGGCTGCGGGGACGCGTCTCCTGCCGCCCGCGCCTCCTGCCGCCAGGTGGCGGAGCGGCCGCGCGGGACGCTGCCAGCGCCGGGGCTGGCGACAGCCCCGCCCCCTCCCCTCCCCTCCCCTCCCCTGCCCGCGGCCAGCGGCCGGGCGGCGCGTGCGAGTGCGTGTGCGCGCGTGTGCGCGCGTGTGAGCGCGTGCACATGCGCGTGCCTGCGTGTGCGCGTCGGCGCCTGTGTGCCCGCGTGTGCGCAGGGGCGCGTGGCGCGTGCGGGCACGCGTGTCGGTGCGCGCGGGCATGCGTGTGTAGACGGGTGCCCGGGCGTACGCGTGCGTGTGCCTGCGTGTCGGCACGCTTTGTACACGCGTGTGAGCGTGCGTGCGCGCGTGCACGACAGCGAGTTGTGCGCCTGTGTGTGCGTGGGCAGGTGTTTACGTGCGTGCGTGTGCGCGTGTGTTCACGCATGTCGGGGAGTTGTGTGTGTGCGTGTTTGTGTGTGTCTGTATGTGTGGGCGCATGTGTGTGCGTGCGTGTCAGCGTGTGTGTGCGTGCGTGTGCATATTAGTCCACGGGTGCGTGTGTGTGCGTGTGTGCGCATGCGTGTCAACATGCTGCACACGTGTGTGTGTGCGCGCGTGTGTCGGTGCGTGTGTGTCGGTGTGTGCGTGTATGAGTGCGTGCGTGTCAGTGCACGGCCACACGTGTGTATGTGTGGGCGTGTGTGTGTGCGCGTGTCAGCGGGTTGTGCCCATGTGTGTGCATGTGCATGCGTGCATGTCATTGGGTGTGTGTGTGCGTGCGTGTCAGTATGTGCACGTGTGTGTGCATGAGTGTGTGGGCACCCGTGCACACGTGTGGGGGTGTGTGCATGTATGTCAGCAAGTTGTGTGTGTGTGTGCACGTCTGTGTATGTGTGTGCGCACGCGTGTATGTGTGTGCGCGCGTGTCCACGGCTGTGCGTGTGCACGCGTGTCAGTGTGCGTGTGCACACGGGTGCGTGGGCATCGGTGCGTGTGCATGTGGGTGTGTGCGTGCGTTCAGCGAGTTGCGCACGCGTGTGCGTGTGTATCTCCGTGCGTGTGCACGCCCGTCGGTCCGCGTGTGCATGCGTGTGCGCAGGAGCGCGTGGCGCGTGCGGGCACACGTGTCGGTGTGCGCGTGCATGCGTGTGTAGATGGGTGCCCGGGCGTACGCGTGCGTCCGTGCGTGTGCCTGCGTGTCGGCACGCTTTGTGCACGCGTGTGAGCGTGTGCGTGCGTGTGCGAGTGCACGCGTGTGGGTGTGCACATGCAATGCGTGCGTGTGCGTGTGAGCATGTGATGAGCCGCACAGCCTCGCTGGGAGGCTCCAAAATCCACCGTGGGGGGCAGGAAACGCGTGTACATGTGTGTGCGTGTGTACATGCGTGTGCGTGTCAGTGTGCACGGCTGGGCCCTGACCACCCCCCCCCCCCCCCACTACCCCCCCCGGGCGTTGGGTGGGCACCCCTGGGGCCGCAGGTCTCGGGGTCGCAGGGTGGGAGGGGGTTCAGGGCTGGGGGGGGGTGCCGGGCTGGGGGGGGGGTTACAGTGTTAGGGGGGGATTGTAGGGCTGGGGGGGGGGGGGTTGCATGGCTGGGGGGGTTGCAGAGCTGAGGGGGGTTGCAGGGCTGGGGGGTTTGCAGGGCTGGGGGGGGGGGTTACATTATTGGGGGGGGATTGCCGGGCTGGGGGAGGGTCGCAGGGCTGGGGGGGTTATAGGCTGAGGGGGTTACAGAGCTGGGGGCATCGCAGGGCTGGGGGGGGGATCTCAGTGCTGGGGGGGGTGTGTGCAGGGCTGGGGTTTTGCAGGGCTGGGGGGGGGGTTTGCGGGGCTGGGGGCTTGCAGGGCTTGGGGGGGCTGGGGGAGATCTCAGGGCCGGGGGGGGGTGTGTGCAGGGTTGGGGGTTTGCAGGGCTTGGGGGGGTTACAATATTAGGGGGGGTTGCAGAGCTGGAGGGGGTTACAGTGTTAGGGGGGGATTGTAGGGCTGGGGGGGGGGGAGTTGCATGGCTGGGGGGGTTGCAGAGCTGGGGCGGTTACCAGGTTGGGGGGGGTTGCAGGTCTGGGTGGGGTTACAGTGTGGGGGGTGTTGCAGAGCTGGGGGGTTGCAGAGCTGGGGGATTGCAGGGCTGGGGGGGGTGTTTCAGTATTGGGAGGGGTTGCAGGACTGAGGGGGGTTACAGTGTTGCGGGGGGGTGTGTGTGTGTGTTTGCAGAGCTGGGGGGTTTGCAGGGCTGGGGGGGGGGGTTACAGTGTGGGGGGCGTTCCAGAGCTGGGGTGTTGCAGGGCTGGGGGGGGGCGGTTTGCAGGGCTGGGGGAGGTCTCAGTCTTGGGGGTGTTGCAAGGCGGAGGGGGGGGGGGGTGTCTCAGGGCTAGTGGGGGGGGGACCGCAAGGATGCGGGTGGCTCGCAGAGATGCAGGTGACTCGCGAGGAGGAGGAGGGCGAGTGGGGATGAGGGTGGTTGGAGGAGTTGGGGGGGGGGGGTTCATAGGAACTAGGGGAGGTGGGGGGGGGGGGGCAGGGCAGCGTGTGCCATCGGCCCCCCCCCCATTGCATTTTTTTCCCTTCTCCCCCCTCCAGCTGGGGCTTCACCGTCTTCTACGAGAACGAGAAGCACGAGAAGCAGCAATGGTGAGGGCAGGGCTGGGGACACGGGGACACTAAACACCCCCCCCCCCCCCGCCAATGTGGGGACAGAGGGACACGCTGCCGGGGCTGGGGGAGTTCCGTGAGCACCCCCGGACCCGCTCAAGATGCCACTGGGCTGCCTGACTTGTCCCCTTCGGTCCCCCCCGAGCTCTGTGCGACCTCAGCATCTGGGGGGTCCGGCTTTGTCCTGTCCCCAGCGGCGGCTGGAGCAGCCGGGTGTCCCCGTGTCCCCTCCCCGCTGCGCCCCGCCGTCCCCTGACACCGTGTCCCCGCAGGTACCTGTGCTGTGACACCCAGGCCGACCTGCGGGAGTGGTTTGCCACCTTCCTCCACGTTCAGGTAGGGAAGGGACGCCCCATTCCAAGGACCGCCCGGAAGGGATGCTTGGCTAGCAGGAACCCATTAGGGGTAGCCAAGCATCCCGAAATACCCGCATCCTGCGGAATTGCGGGGCGGGGGGGAAGAAGATGTCCCCCGGGGGTGGCCGAGGACCCAAAACCCTCTCGTCCCCTCCCCAGAACGGCGGGGCCCTGTGGCCCTCGGAGCGGTGCAAGACGCGGGCGTCGCGGTCGCCGCAGGACACCAGGTCGGGTACCGTCTCCCTCATCCCGCTGCGGGGCAGCGAGAGCGAGATGAGGAACAGTGTGGCTGCTTGCGCCGCTGACCCCCTCACCGTGAGTGACACGGCGTGGTGGGGGGGGGGGGGGGAGGTGTCCCCCCCCCCCGCATCTGGCCTGCATCACACGCCGGGGTGGGACATCCCGGTCCCCCCAAACTTGGGGAGGGCGGGGGGGGGACACACAAACACGCGCATCCCCCTCCCCTTCCTTATGTACCAGCATCAGCCTCCGGCCACCCCGGAGAGAGCTGGGGGGGGGTGGGGGGGGGTGGATGACCCTTTGAGTGCCCTGTCTGCCCTGGGGTGGGGGGGGTGGGGGGGGGGTGTCTCCCATCTGTGGGGGTGTCCCAAACCGTGTGATGCAAGAAGAGAGGATGCTGCCCGGCTCCCGAATTCCCCCATTAACAAGGGTGATTTCTCCGAAGCACCCCCCCCCGGTGACAAATCGCACCCCCCCCCGCCTTGTCCTGCTGTCTGTCTGTCTGTCTGTGCAACAGCTGTCCCTCCCGGGGGGGCTGTCACATGCTGGGCACCCCCACCCCTGCCCCCCCGTCACGCTGGTGCTGGCCCTGGGTGTCACAGCCTTGCTGTTATAAACCTGAGGAGGCGGTTGTGCGGGGGGGGGGGGTCCCCACCGGTGGCACCGTCACTGCCAGGGGGGTCCCACAGTGGCACCGTCACTGCCCCGGTGCCCTCGGGGCTGGGTCTGCCCCAGGACCCCCCTCCCAGGCTCAGGTTTATAATGGGGGGGGGGAGCAGCAAGGAGGCTCCTCCGGGGCTTTGCTGGGGGCTGCGCTTGGCGGGGGGGTGTGTGGGGACAGCAGGGACATTGTGTGTGTGTGTGGGGGGGGGGGACGACACAGCAGGGACGGTGGGGGGGGACACAGCCGGGATGTTTTGTCGGGGCGGGGGGACGACGACACACACAGCAAGGACAGTTTGGGAACAGCAGGGGGGTTTTGTGAGGACAGCAGGGACGTTTTGGGGGGGGATAGCAGGGATGGGGTGTGGGGACAGCAGGGATGGTGTGTGGGGACAGCAGGGATGTTTTGGGCGGGGGGGGGGACGGGACAGCAGGGTCGTTGGCTACCATGACTTCAGCAGGGCTGGTGGCACTGCCATGGCGCCCTCATGGGTAAGTGTCGTGGGTAGAGAGAAGCAGGGGCCTGTTTATTGATAGCGACGTGTTTATCGATAGCCACGTATTTATTGATTTAACGAAGTTTGGTGGTAAAGCTGGGAGGGGCGGGGGTGACACCCCCAGAAGGCCGTGCCACCACCCGGCCAGACCTGGGGCAGGTGGAGAGTTGGGTGGAGAGGAACCCCATGGAGTTCAACACGGGCAAGTGTAGGGTCCTGCCCCTGGGGAGGAACAACCCCCTGCACCAGGACAGGTTGGGGCTGACCTGCTGGAGAGCAGCTCTGCAGAGAGGGACCTGGGAGTCCTGGGGGGCAACAGGATGGCCACGAGCCAGCCGTGTGCCCTGGTGGCCAAGGAGGCCATCCGCCTTTGATGCCCCGACGTGGGGGATGCCGGGGGCTCACGGGGACCTTTCTGCTCTCTGTCCCCAGCTCCTGCGAAACGTCTGAGCAGGAGGCCTGACACGCCGGGTGAGTGTTGCCGCCCTCCCTGCCTTCAGCCCCTGCCTCATCCCCGTCATCATCATCACCATCATCCCTGCCTGCACTCCCATCCCCATCCCCAGCATCATCATCATCCCTGACTGCACCCCCATCCCAATCCTCATCCCTATCACCATCATCATAACCATCGTCGTCGTCATCATCCCCATCCCTGCCTGCACCCCCATCCCAGCCCCTCCCTGCCTGCCACCCCCATCCCCATCGTCATCATCATCCCTGCCTGCACCCCCATCCCTGTCATCCCCATCATCATCATCATCATCCCTGCCTGCACCCCCATCTCCATTCCCATCATCATCATCGTCATCACCATCATCATCATCATCCCTGCCTGCACCCCCATCCCAGCCCCCTCCCTGCCTGCACCCCCTGCCCCATCTGCCTGATCATCATCATTCCTGCCTGCACCCCCATCCCCATCGTCATCATCATCATCATCCCTGCCTGCACCCCCATCCCCATCATCGTCATCATCATCGTCATCATCATCCCCATCATCATCATTCCTGCCTGCACCCCCATCCCCATCATCATCATCATCATCATCCCTGCCTGCACCCCCATCCCCATCATCGTCATCATCATCATCATCCCCATCATCATCATTCCTGCCGGCACCCCCGTCCCCATCATCGTCATCATCCCCATCCCTGCCTGCACCCCCATCTCAGCCCCCTTCCTGCCTGCACCCCCTGCCCCATCACCATCATCATCATCACCATCATCATCCTCATCCCTGCCTGCACCCCCTGCTCCATCCCCATCATCATCATCATCATCGTCATTGTCATACCTGCCGGCACACCCGTCCCCATCATCATCATCATCCCCATCCCTGCCTGCACCCCCATCCCAGCACGCTCCGAGGTGGCTGTCCCATTGCCACCCCGCCTTGGGGACACAGGCACACACATGCACACACGGTTGTGTCCCCCCGCCGTGTCCCCCTGCGTGGGGGGGGTGGGGGGGGGTGTCCCCTTGGCCGACCCTTTGCTCTCCCCTTGTGCCGCAGGTTCGTCCGCCAGCGGGGGCAACCCTGGGGGACCCGCGCCAGCCCCGCACCCTGCCACCCGCCGCCGGGGGTCCCGCTGGCTCCGCAGCCTTCGCCGGACCCTCTCGTCTACCCCCACGGTGACCCACGGGCGACCAGGAAGGGGGGGGAAATGGTAGCCGGGCCACCCACTCGACGGCGGAATGGATCCTGGGAGCCACGGCCGGGCAGCCCACGGGGACCAGGCAGTGCCAGCCCACCCGAGCCCGCACCCCCCTGCTTTTGGGCCGGAGGCTCTTCCTCTTCCTCCTCCTCCTCCTCCTCCTCCTCCCCCCTCTATTTTTAAATCTCTTTCCTTTAAACCCACAAAGGCAGGCGGGAGCGGCCCTTCCCGTTGGGATGCTCGGAACCGGCATCACAATGCTCCCGTCCCTCCCGGGGAGGGAGTGCCCCATCCCCAGGGTCCCCTGGGCAGGGTGACAAGAACCTCTGCGTCCCCCCCCCCCCACATCGGGGAGAGGGGGTGAATGCGGCCTCTGCCCCCCTCCACCCCCCCCCATCCCCGGCTCCAGTTGCGGGGGGGGGACACACACAGGGTGAGGGGTGGCAGGAGCTGCCCCCGCTCCCCGCTGCCGCCTCTCGGTGATATTAAAGGTTTTGGGATAACGGCGTGGAGGTGTCCAGGTCTCTGCTGGCCGCGGGGGGGTGGGGGGGTGGCCGGGGACAGTGGGGGCTGGCGAGCCCATGGGTGATGCTTTTTGGGGACAGAGCGGTGACACCCCGGTCCGACGGTCCCCCTCCTCTGCCGAGCCGGGATGCTGTGCCAGCACCGGGGATGATGGAAGGTGGCTCCGGGGGGCAAGCGTTTGCAGTCGTGTGTCGTCCCCCCCCCCCCGCCCTGGCCTGCTCCCACCTCCCCCGTGGCGTTGCGGGGCTGGCGCAGGGCGCTGGGTGCCACCATGGGGAGCCCCCGAGTGCCAGGTCCTGTGCTTGCCGTGGCCACGGCCACCCCGTGCTACAGCCACGGGCGGGCAGCGGTGCCCGGCAGCGGGAGGCGCGACGGGCATTTGAAAGCCGGAGGTGAGGAGCTGCCTGCCGTTCACGCTCCGAGCCCCGGGAATTCCTCCCCAACGCCCGCGATGGCCCCACGGCACGCGGCTCGTGCCACGCGCGACCGCCTCCTGCCGGCGTCCGCCACCTCGGCCCCTGCCATGAAAACCCTTCCTGGCAGCCATCCCTGCTGGGAATGTCCTTGGAGCTCGGGCTGGGCCTGCAGGAGGTGGCCTGGTCCCTCTGCCTGGTACCCGGGGATGCGGGGGTGCAGGGATACAGGGATACAGGGATGCAGGGTTGCGGAGATGTGAGAATGCGGGGATGCAGAGATGTGGGGATGCAGAGATGCAGGAATGCAGGGATGCAGGAATGTGGGGATGTGGAGATGCAGGAATGCAGGGATGCAAGAATGCAGGGATGCAGAGATGTGAGAATGCAGGGATGTGGGGATGTAGGGATGCAGAGATGTGGGGATGCAGAGATGTGGGGATGTGGAGATGTGGGGATGCAGAGATGTGGGGATGCAGAGATGCCGGAATGCAGGGATGCAAGAATGCAGGGATGCGGGGATGTAGGGATGCAGAGATGCAGGGATGCAGAGATGCAGGAATGCGGGGATGCAGGAATGTGGGGATGTGGAGATGCAGGGATGCAAGGATGCAGGGATGCAGGGATGCGGAGATGTGAGAATGCAGGGATGTGGGGATGCAGAGATGTGGGGATGCGGAGATGTGGGGATGCAGAGATGTGGGGATGCAGGGATGCAGAGGTGTGGAGATGCAGGAATGCAGGGATGCGGGAATGTGGGGATGTGGAGATGCCGGAATGCAGGGATGCAAGAATGCAGGGATGCGGGGATGAAGGGATGCAGAGATGCAGGGATGCGGAGATGTGAGAATGCAGGGATGCAGGGATGTGGGGATGCAGAGATGTGGGGATGCGGAGATGCAGGAATGCAGGAATGTGGGAATGTGGGGATGTGGAGATGCCGGAATGCAGGGATGCAAGAATGCAGGGATGCGGGGATGCAGAGATGCAGGGATGCGGAGATGTGAGAATGCAGGGATGTGGGGATGCAGAGATGTGGGGATGCGGAGATGTGGGGATGCGGAGATGCAGGAATGCAGGGATGCGGGAATGTGGGGATGTGGAGATGCCGGAATGCAGGGATGCAAGAATGCAGGGATGCGGGGATGAAGGGATGCAGAGATGCAGGGATGCGGAGATGTGAGAATGCAGGGATGCTGGGATGTGGGGATGCGGGGATACAGAGATGCAGGGATGCAGGGGTGCGGGGATGCGGGGATGCAGGGGTCTGTGTGGGCAGCGGGAGGCGAGGGGGTGCGACCGCAGCGCTGGGAGCATCGCTCGCCCGCTGAGCTGCCTGCGGTGGCCCTGGGTGGGTGTCCCACCGCCCCCTCCTGCTGCTGAGCCCCCCCGGGGAGGGGGGGGGCTGGGTGGTGAGTCATGCGTGGGAGAGGGCTGTCAATCACCCGCAGGCGCTGCTGGGGGCTGCGGGTTTGCGGCGGCGGCGGCGCTGGCGGCACCACCAGCAAAGCGTGGTGGAACCGCCGAGATGGAGAGGAGACCCCCCCCCCATGTCCCCCCCGCCTCCCGACACCAGCCCTACACAAGCCCTGGCCTCATCTGTGTGGGGCTCGGGCCCCTCGTTGCTGTGCCTGGGCGAGGACCCGGGTGTCGGGGAAGAGGGGAAAAGCTCCTGCCACCCCCAGCTCCATGGTCCCTGTCCCTTTCTGCTGCGCCGGGGGGTCCCATGAGGCTGCTGGTGGCCAGGGCTCTGCAGGCGGAGCACCCTGCAGGCAGGGGGGCGGGGGCCTGACACCAAACCCCAGCCATGAGCCATGAAATGCCATCAGTGCTCAACGTCGTCCAGATACTCATCAATCCCCCATCCATCCATCCATCTATCCATCCATCCATCCATCCCCCCATCCCCATCCATCCATCCCCCTATCCATTCCCAATCCATCCCACAACGCATCCATCCCTCCCTCCATCCATCCACCCACCTGTTCCTCCATCCATCCATCCATCCATCCATCCATCCATCCATCCATCCATCCACCCACCCATCCACCCATCCATCTATCCACTCACTTATTCCTCCATCCCTCCCTCCACCTATCCCTCCCTCTCTCCTTCCCTCCATCCCTCCATCCCTCCATCCATCCATCCATCCATCCATCCATCCATCCATCCCTCCATCCCTCCCTCCCTCCATCCATCCATCCATCCATCCATCTCCTCATCCCTCCATCCATCCCCATCCATCCATCCATCCATGCATCATCCATCCATGCACCCCTCATCCACCCATCCATCCTCTGTCCATCCATCTCCCCATACGTCCCCGTATCCATTCCCTGATTCATCCTACAACTCCCTCCACCACTCACCTATCCCTCCATCCATCCTTCCCCCATCCATCCATCCATCCATCCATCCATCCATCCATCCATCATCCCCTCATCTGTACCTTCCTCCCTCCATCCATCCATCCATCCCTTCCTCTGTCCATCCATCCCTCCCTCCCTTCCTCCACCATCCATCCATCCATCCCCCCCCACCATCCATCTGTCCATCCATCCATCCATCCATCCATCCATCCATCCATCCATCCCACCACCCTTCCACCCATCCCTCCCTCTATCCCTCCACCCATCCCACCACCCATCTCTCCATCCCTCCCTCCGCCCATCTCTCCACCCACCCACCCACCCCTCAGCAGCCTCCCTGTCCCTCCACTCATGCCCTTGTCCATCTGTCCTCCGCATCCTTTCCTCCCCCGGGACACCCCCCAACCCTCTCCCTGCCCCATTCCATGACCCGAGCAAGTTCTCCTCAGCCCCCCAACCAGCCCAGCTTCCCTTAAAGGCCGTTTCTGCCGGCTGGGCTTGGGTGTCCCGTGGGGCACCTACGGCTGAGCCCGTCAGCCGGGTCTGGGTCCCACCTCTTGGGGACACCCTTTGGGCAGCGAGAACCTGCAGGATTCCTCGGAGACACGTTGGTGGCAGAGATGGTGGTGGCAGAGGAGGTGACGGGGTGTCCCTGCGGAAGCCCGGCCGTGAGTGGGTGCGTGTCACGCCGCGTTTGCCCCAGCGTTTGGTGTCTGCGCCTGGGCTGGAGGGTCAATGTGTGCGCGGTGCATGTCATGCGCTCAGTGCACGCAACACGTGCTCAGTGCATGCAACATGGGATCAGTGCATGCAACATGGGATCAGTGCATGTGACATGCTCAGTGCATGCAACACGTGATCAGTGCATGCAACATGGGATCAGTGCATGTGACATGCTCAGTGCATGTGACATGCTCAGTGCATGCAACACGTGCTCAGTGCATGCAACATGTGATCAGTGCATGTGACATGCTCAGTGCATGCAACGCGTGATCAGTGCATGCAGCACATGCTCAGTGCATGCAACACGTGCTCAGTGCATGTAACGTGCTCAGTGCGTGCAACACGTGCTCAGTGCGTGCAACATGTGATCAGTGCACGCAATGCGTGATCAGTGCATGCAATGCGTGATCAGTGCATGCAACACGTGATCAGTGCATGCAGCACGTGCTCAGTGCTTGTAATGTGCTCAGTGCATGCAACATGTGATCACTGCATGTAATGTGCTTAGTGCATGCAACACGTGCTCAGCGCATGCAACATGTGATCAGTGCACACAGCACATGCTCAGTGCATGTAATGTGCTCAGTGCATGCAACACATGCTCAGTGCATGCAACATGTGATCACTGCATGTGACATGCTCAGTGCATGCAACACGTGATCAGTGCACACAGCACATGCTCAGTGCATGTAATGTGCTCAGTGCATGCAACACATGCTCAGTGCATGCAACACGTGATCAGTGCATGCAACACGTGCTCAGTGCATGCAACATGTGATCACTGCATGTAACATGCTCAGTGCACGCAATGTGTGATCAGTGCATGCAACGTGCTCAGTGCATGCAACACGTGCTCAGTGCTTGTAATGTGCTCAGTGCATGCAACATGTGATCACTGCATGTAATGTGCTTAGTGCATGCAACACGTGCTCAGTGCATTCAACACGTGCTCAGTGCATGCAACACATGCTCAGTGCATGCAACATGTGACCACTGCATGTAACATGCTCAGTGCATGCAATATGTGATCAGATTCTATGATTCTATGATTCTATGAACACGTGCTCAGTGCATGTAACGTGCTCAGTGCGTGCAACACGTGCTCAGTGCATGCAACATGTGATAAGTGCATGCAGCACATGCTCAGTGCATGTAATGTGCTCAGTGCATGTAACGCGTGCTCAGTGCATGCGGCACATGCTCAGTGCATGCAACACGCACTCAGTGCATGCAACATGTGATCACTGCATGTAACATGCTCAGTGCACGCAATGCATGAGCAGTGCACGCAACGCGTGATCAGTGCATGCAACACGTGCTCAGTGCATGTAACACGCTCAGTGCATGCAACACGTGCTCAGTACATGCAACACGTGCTCAGTGCATGCGGCACGTGCTCAGTGTCCGTAACACGTGCTCAGCGTGTGCAACACACGCTCAATGCAGGGACCACGTGCTCAGCATCTGCATTTTCGCCCCCGCCCTGAGCGTCCGCGCCAGGTGCTGCGCGTGTGTTCCGCCTGGGACGTGAGACTCGGGCTTCCCTTCGCCTCCATCCTTCTCCTCCCTCGGGGACGGGATGGAGGGGGAGCTCCTGACGGACCATCGCGAGGGGAGGCGGGGGACCTAACGTCCCCCAGCCCACGGAGGGAGCGGGGCCCTTTGCAGCAGCCGCCCCACAGCTGCACCGAGCTGGTGCGCGCTCAGCCGCAGTCCCGGCGATGGGAAGGCAGGCCAGCCAAGAGCCTGTCTCTCCGGAGCGGGATGGATGGAGCCTACCTACACCTCCCCTCTATATATAGCCCTGCGGAGGCGACCGCCATGCGATACCTCGCCCAGCCGAGTGATTAATTGCGGAGAGTCATTTACAAACAGCTTCGATAAATTCCCCGCCATCGCCGGCGGTTTGGCGCGTGAGGGTGATTTCTAGCCCCTCCGCAGCCGCCGGCTGGTATCCGGCTGCCTCTTCCCAGGGCGCGGGAGGCCTCGGCACGTGGCAGAGCCGGCAGCATCCCTGCCCGCGGTCCGGCGGTGGCAGGAGCATCCTTGAGCTCGCCTGCCAAACGGATGGATTAGGGAAACGCCGGGGAAGAGTCGCCGCTGAGGTGGCACGGAGCACCCCGCCGGGAGCTGGTGTGCCCCCGAAAGGCCCGCGCTCAGGGGGCTCGGAGCCAGCCCCCGGCTTTCCCGTGCCTCGGTTTCCCTCTCTGCCCTTTCCTCATCCCTTCGCAAAGGGGGAAACTGAGGCGCGGGGGGGGCAGCCCCGTGGTTTGCAGAGGGTGTAAAAGGTCTGGGGGTGCTGCCTATCCTGGGTGCCGCCATTCCTGGGGTGCTGCCTGCCCTGGGTGCTACCTCATCTGGGTCCCGTCTGCCAGGGGATGCTGCCATTCCTGGGTGCTGCTATTCTTGGGGTGCCATAATTCCTGGGGGGGCTGCCATTCCTGGGTGCTGCCTGCCAGAAATGTTGCCCGTCCAGGGGTGCTGCCTGCTCTCGGTGCTGCCATTCCTGGGGTGCTGCCTGTCTACGGGTGCCACAATTCCTGGGGTCCTGCCTGTCTGGGGGTGCTGCCTCTCCATGGGTGCTGCCTACCCATGATGTTGCCTGTCTGGGGGTGCTGCCTATCCTGGGTGCCACCATTCCTGGGGTGCTGCCTGCTCTGGGTGCTGCCATTCCAGGGGTGCTGCCATTCCTGTGGTGCCGCCTACCCACCGTGCTGCCTGCCCTGGATGTTGGCTGCTCTGGGTGCCGCCATTCCTGGGGTGCTGCCATTCCTGGGGTGCCACAATTCCTGGGGTGCCACCATTCCTGCGGTGCTACCATTCCTGGGGTGCTGCCTGCCCGGTGTGCTGCCTACCCTGGGTGTTGCCATTCCTGGGGTGCCACAATTCCTGGAACGCTGCCATTCCTGGGGTGCCATAATTCCTGTTCTGGGTGCTGCCTGCCCGGGTTGCTGCCATTCCTGGGGTGCTGTAATTCCTGGGATGCCGCCATTCCTGGGATGCCGCCATTCCTGGGGTGCCACCATTCCTGGGGTGCTGCCATTCCTGGGGGTACCACAATTCCTGGAACGCTGCCATTCCTGGGGTGCCGTAATTCCTGTTCTGGGTGCTGCCTGCCCGGGTTGCTGCCATTCCTGGGGGTACCACAATTCCTGGAACGCTGCCATTCCTGGGGGTGCCGTAATTCCTGGGCTGCTGCCATTCCTGGGGGGGTGCTGCCGTTCCCGGGGTGCTGCCTGTCCGTGGATGCTGCCTGCTCTGGGTGCTGCCATTCCTGGGGGTGCCACAATTCCTGGCACGCTGCCATTCCTGGGGTGCCACCATTCTTGGGGTGCTGCCTGCTGTGGCTCCTGCCTCCCCAGACCCTCCTGGGAAATCCCTGCGACCCCCCCCCCTCCAAGTGGAGAAACCACTTGATGCACCCAGAAAAGAGCCACTGCCTCTTGGGGGTGGGTGGTGGGGGGAAAGGGGGGGGCACGGGGTGTGTGTCACCCCCCCCCCGTTCACCCTCCCCATCTCAGGTCTCCAAAGGGGCAATGCCGGCAGCCCGGCCCCATGCTGCGACCACCCCATGGCACGGGGTGTCCCCGCGGCCCCCACCCCGTGGCCCACCCAGCGGCTGCTTTTCCCCCCCCGCGCCCCCCCCCCGCCATGGTAATGAACTCAGCAGATTATCAGCTCCCAGATTTAATAGAGGCGCAGCCACACTCCAGCAGACTTTAAAACAGTCATTATTTCATCAGCGGCCCCATTAAACTGTCACCGGCTTTTTTTCAGGCTCTCTCGCATTTTCCCCCGCCCCCCCCCCCGCCCCCCCCTTTTCTTTCCCTCCCCCTTTTTTTCCTTTTCCCCGTACCGGTATTTTTATTTTTTTTTTTTTAATGGGAGCGTGGGGCTGCTTCCCCCCTCGGCACGAGGTGACCAGGGATGGAGGGTGACAACCTCCCTCCCCTCTCAGTTTACCCATCTGTAAAATGGGCTCAAGATGGGGAAGGATTTGGTGAAACTTGCTGAAAATACAACGACTCTCGACCCGGGGCGGGGGGGAGCGTCCAGGGCCCAGCCGGCAGCTCCGCTCGCTTCCAGCCCTGCCAGAGAGTTGGGAAGGGGGTCTGGATGGTGGGGAAGGGGACCTCCATGGTGGGGAGGGGGGTCTGGATGGTGGGGAAGGGGGCTCGATGGTGGGGAAGGGGGTCTGGATGGTGGGAAGGGGGACCTTGATGGTGGGGAAGGGGGTCTGGATGGTGGGAAAGGGGGTCTGGATGGTGGGGAAGGGGTCTGGATGGTGGGAAAAGGGGTCTCGATGGTGGGGAAGGGGAAAAAGAGCCGCCTGGAGGGTGTTAAGAGTATAAATCGATGGGGCAGGGGAAGAACCCCGCTGCTTGAAGGCTTTTATCCATCCCTGTACTCCCCCCCCCCCCCAGCTCCCCTCCTCCCTCCCCAGCAGCCACCCACTCGCCGCTCCCGGCTTAATAGGAAAAATAAAGGAAATTTAAATAACTAAATAAACGTCGTGCAGATGTGGGGGGAGAAGGGGGTGCAAAGGCGGGTTGTGCCCGGGGGTGCCGGGGTCCAGCAGGATTGGGGCGGGGGGGGTGGGGGGGATCCACCTCTCCCGACTCCCATGGGATGCTGGCGGTGCCAGGGGTGGCTCGGTGGCAGGTGCGGGTGACGGGTGTCGGGGTGCGGGTACCCTGGGGGGGTGGAGAAGGGGGTATTAGGGTTTGGGGGGGGGGTGCCCTTGCCTTGGCATGGCCGGAACGGGGACCCCGGCTCCTCGTCCCACCCTGGGACTGGTTTCGGTGGCGCTGGCAGCGAGGAGGAGCTGGGCTTGTCCTTCTCCATTAAGCCCACGTCGATTTGGATTTATTTAAAAATAACGGAGCTTTCCATCTCGCTGCGAACGTCGCCTCCCGCCCCGCCATCACACTCCCTGCTCGTCAGCCCGGAGACATCCCTGCTCCATCCCGCTCCGGGGCAGGGCACGGAGCTGGGACCAGCGGTGGGGGAGCAGGATGGGATGCCCAGGGACACGGGTGCAGTGTGGGATGGATGGATATAGGGCTACGGAGATGCTGAGGGGACTGGAACATCTCTCTTAGGAAGAAAGACTGAGGGACTTGGGTCTCTTCAGTCTGGAAAAAAGACGGCTGAGGGGGATCTTATCAACACTTAGAAATACTGAAAGGGTGGGTGTCAGGAGGATGGGGCCAGGCTCTTCTCAGTGGTGCCCAGCGACAGGACAAGGGGTAACGGGCACAAACTTCACCATAGGAAATTCCATCTCAACATGAGGAGGAACTTCTTTGCTGTGAGGGTGGCAGAGCCCTGGCACAGGCTGCCCAGAGAGGTGGTGGAGTCTCCGTCTCTGGAGACATTCCAAACCCACCTGGACGCGTTCCTGTGCCACCTGCTCTGGGTGACCCTGCTCTGGCACAGGGGGGTTGGACTGGATGGTCTGGGTTGGACTGGTTGGACTGGATGGTCTCCAGAGGTCCCTTCCAACCCCAGCCAGTCTGTGATTCTGCGATTCATGGAATTGTAGGATGATTTCGGTGGGAAGGGACATTTAAAGATCATCCAGTGCCACCCCCTGCCCTGGGCAGGGACACCTCCCACCAGCCCAGCTTGCTCCAAGCCCCGGCCAACCTGGCCTTCAACCCCTCCAGGGATGGGGCAGCCACAGCTTCTCTGGGCAACCTGGGCCAGGGGCTCACCACCCTCACAGCCAAGAATTTCTGCCCCAGATCTCAGCTCAATCTCCCCTCTGGCAGGGGAAAACCCTTCCCCCTCATCCCATGGCTCCTCTCCCTCATCCAGAGTCCCTCCCCAGCTTTCCTGGAGCCCCTTGAGGGACTGGAAGGGGCTCTGAGGTCTCCGCGGAGCCTTCTCTTCTCCAGGCTGAACCCCCCCAACTCTCTCAGCCCGTCCTCCCAGCAGAGGGGCTCCAGCCCTCCCAGCATCTCCGAGGCCTCCTCTGGCCCCGCTCCAACAGCTCCGTGTCTTTCCACGACTCCGGAGCTGGAGGCAGCACTGCAGCGGGGGGGGGGGGGTGTGTGTCCGGGTATCGGGGTCGGGAACCCACGCCAGGACGGAGGGCGAGGGATTTTGCTGAGCACCGCGGCAACAGGTACCAGCGTGGTGAAGGGCTTGTCACCCTTGTGTGTGGGGACACACGACTGTGGCACATGGGGCTGGCACGCTGCCGCCCCAGCAGCCGGCTGCCAGGTAGCCATGGCAACCTCCCGGCGGGATGCTGCGCCGATAAATAGCCAATTTAAAGTGATTCTCCTCAAAGAGCTTTTTTTTTTTTCTTTTTTTTTTCTTTTTTTTTTTTTTTTATATATATGTGCGCCTGTGAGCAAGTCCCACCGGCTTTTAAGGTTTTCCTGTGTTTTATATATTTTTTTTTTTCGTCTTTTTTTTTTTTTTTTTTCTTTCTTTGCTTTTATGCCGCAGCCGAGGTCTGGCCGCTGCCGTGCGATGGAGACTCGCCACAATTCTTTGTATTAAATGCCACAAAGCGGGTTTATCCGGGTGGCGGCAAGGGTGGAATGAGCGGGGGGGGGGGGGGGGGGGGGGGGGGCTGTTGTGTCTGCAGAGCTGCTCTCCAGCAGGTCAGCCCCAACCTGTCCTGGTGCGGGGGGTTGTTCCTCCCCAGGGGCAGGACCCTACACTTGCCCGTGTTGAACTCCATGGGGTTCCTCTCCACCCAACTCTCCACCTGCCCCAGGTCTGGCTGGGTGGTGGCACGGCCCTCTGGGGTGTCACCCCCCACATCATCTCAGCTCTGTTGGGGTGCAGGTCACCAGGACACCCCTTCCCAGGAGCGTAGAGCCCCGTCCTGCTCCTCCTGCGCCCCCGCTTCTCCTGTGTCCCCATTCCTTGTGTCCCCATTCCTCCTGTGTCCCCACTCCCTGCCCTGTCCCCTGTCCCCGCCCTCACCTGCACCCCACCCTGGGGATGGGGAGGTGTTGGGTAGAGAGGAAAAGCCCCCCTCCCCCCCCTTCCGTCACCCCCAAACCGGGGGAGGGACCCCGAGGGACCCCTCCCTCTGGGTGATGGGTGGGTGGACAATGGGGATTTGGGACCTCTGGGCTCAGCCCGCACCCCGGTGCCACCCCAGAACTGGGTGCCCCCCACGACGGGCATCGATGTGAAAGCTGGGAGGAGGCTGGGGGGGCCAAGAAGGATCTCCAAAACCTCGACCAGTTTCAGGGTGGGGAATGGAGGGAGGGGGACAGAGCTGGAGCCCAGGGGATGGTGGGGGGCTACGGGGATGGTGCCCGGCAGAGCCCCGGGAGGGGGCTGGGGGCACCCTGGGATCACCCTGCTGATTCCTGAGGATTCCCACAGCCAGGATGGGTCTCTCCAGGCTTGATCCTGCTCCAGTCCCCGTTTCCCACTGCCTGTGTGATGGGTGTCAGCCCCCCCCGGCACAAACCGGGGACGGATGCTGCCACCCGGGATGGATGCTGCCACCTGGGAATGGATGCTGTCAACTGGGATGGGTTTTGCCACCTGGTTTGGATGCTGCCACCCGGGATGGATGCTGCCACCCAGGATGGATGCTGTCACCTGGGACAGATGCTGTCATCTGGGATAGATACTGCCACCTGGTTTGGATGCCGCCACGCGGGACGGATGTTGCCACCCCAGATGGATGCTGTCACCTGGGATGGATGCTGCCACCTGGGACGGATGCTGTCAACCCGGATGGATGCTGTCACCTGGGTCATCGCCACCATGGGGATTTTGCTCCGGACGTTGCTCCTGGGGACACGTCGGAGCGTGAGAGGTGGGACGCATTTGCTGGGAGATGCAAATAGAGGTCGGAAAGGGGGGGGGCAGAGGGTCCCCGTGGCCCCTCGCCGGCCACGAGCGCCTTGTCGCCGCAGGTCAGCGCTGGGCAAGGGCACCCGTGTGACGTCCTCGGCGTGACAGTGCCAGCGGGTGCCCGTCCCCTTGCTGCACCCCGGCTGATGGATGCGACCTGGCAGGGGAAGCCGGCAGAGGCTGGGGGGCACGTTCTGTGACAGGGGCTGGATGTGGCCCCGGGCCCTGGGACCAGCCGCTCTCCTGCTGCCCCTGTCACCCATGGGGAGCTGCCGGGGGGGGGGGGGGGTTGCTGGCACCCGTCCGCAGCCTGCAACGGGGTGAAGCCATCCTGGAGAAGGCGGATGACTCCGAACCATCCTTCTCCTTCTTTCTCCTTCTCCTTCTCCTTCTCCTTCTCCTTCTCCTTCTCCTTCTCCTTCTTCTCCTCCTCCTCCTCCTTCCCCTTCCCCTTCCCCTTCCCCTTCCCCTTCCCCTTCCCCTTCCCCTTCCCCTTCCCCTTCCCCTTCCCTTTCCCCTTCTTTTTTACCTTTTCCCTTCTTTTTTCCCCTTTCCCTTCCCCTTCCCCTTCCTTCCCCTTTCTTTCCCCTTTCCCTTTCCCTTTCCCTTTCCCTTTCCCTTTCCCTTTCCCTTTCCCTTTCCCTTTCCCTTTCTCATCTCTCCCCTTCCCCTTCTTTCCCTCCCCTTCTTCCCCTTCCCCTTCCCTCTCCAATCCCCTTCCCCACACCCAGGGAAGGTCCATGTCCCCTTGAGGCCACCCAAGCCCCTTCCTGGGGCATTTGGGTCCCCACACCCCCGGCTGAACCCCGTCCCCGCGGCCAGGGGCAGCCCCCGGGCCACAACCCGGCCCCACAGCCCCATCCCGGCCAGCGGCAACAACCGGGAGCTGGCCCGGGGCAGGTGGTGGCCACCGCCACGGCAGTCCTGGGTGGTCAAGGGAGCGCGGCCATCTGCTCCCATTTCTCCTCTGGGGAACGGAACGCCAGCAAAAATTGGGGAAAAACATATAAAATAAAGGTGGGGTGTTTGCCAGGGGGTGTTGGGAGGGGAACGGGCTGCTGGCCGTGACCGGAGTGCCCATCGGAACCCCCCCACCGTTCCAGGCCAGGTTGGACGGGGCTTGGAGCAATCTGGGCTGGTGGGAGGTGTCCCTGCCCAGGGCGGGGGTTGGGGGGGGGGGGACTGGTTGGCCTTTGAAGGTCCCTTCAACCCAAACCATTCCATGACTCCATGATTCGGTGATGCTCCCACCATCGCCTTGTCCTTCCCCGACATCTCCCCCCCTACCCCACCTTTCATTTCCCTCCCCTAATCTGCTCGGAGCATCTTCTCATCAGCCGCTCCCCCACCCCCCCCCCCCTCCAGCTGCCCCCTACCGATGAGGCAGGGGGTACCGAGACCCCTCCCAAGCACACCCCCCCTCCACCTTTGCTCCCACTTGGTTTTGGGGAAAGCAACCGGCTCCGGCATGGGATGGGGCAGGAGAGCATCCCACCGCGGGGATCGGGGTGCTGCAACCCCCCCCCCCCAGCCCCCAAAACAACCTCCAAACAGCTCCCCGGCACCCCCATCTCTACCCAAAAATACCTGGGGGTGGGGTGGGGGGGCGGATTTTCCCTGCTCTGCCCACGCCACGGCAGAGCTGTTGTACCTGTGGATGTGGGAAATCATCATTTTCCCGATCATTGAGGATTTATTTTATTTTTTTTTTCCTTTTTTTTTTTTTTTTCCCGGAGAACAGCGTGTACCGACCTTGCGATAAAAAAACCAAGGCTCTGGGTTCCTCTGGGTGTTGTTTTCTGTTCTTTTGCCGTTCCCAGGATAAACGTCAATGAAAATGGAAAAGCTTTTCGCCATTTCGCCCTTCTTTTTTTTTTTTCGCCTCCCTGAAAGACTCCTCGGGTTTTCACGACCGTGCCGGGGAAAACGGCGGAAAAAATCAGAGAGGGAGGGGAAAAAACCAAAACCAAAACCCTTGACTGGTTGAAATTGAAATTTCTTGCAGCTGTTTCTACAGGTGCGACAGGACCGGTGCTTCTTTTGGTGGGAATACTGGGAAGATTGGGCACATCCTGTAGGGTTGGGCCCTGCAGGGTGTGAAAAAAGCCCTGGGGCTTCCCCAAATTCCTCCTGCTCGCCCAGGCTGGGTCTCGGGGCATAGAAAAGAGGACGTTGGGGGATGTGCTGGGGGGGGGTTTGTCCCCAGGCTCACCGGAGCGCGCTGGAAGCTTTGCAGGGAGGATGGATTTCA
Source organism: Sterna hirundo (assembly GCA_009819605.1). Classification (NCBI taxonomy): domain Eukaryota; kingdom Metazoa; phylum Chordata; class Aves; order Charadriiformes; family Laridae; genus Sterna; species Sterna hirundo. Next base: position 219,750,532 of record CM020437.1, on the reverse strand, counting down.
GCGCAGGGGCAAATGCCAGGGATGCAAAATGAGCTGGTGCCAAGCCCCATGCTCTGGTGGCCTGACTGTCCCTTGTCCCCAGTACCCCCAGCAGATGCCCTGACACCATCGGGGTGTCGATGACAGGGACAGTGGGAGCGAGGGCACCCCTCAGCGAGGTTGTGGGTGACACCAAGCTGAGCGGTGCGGTGACACGCCTGAGGGATGGGATGCCATCCAGAGGGACCTGGAGAGGTGGGACCACATGAACCTCTTGGGGTTCAACCAGGTCAAGTGCAGGGTCCTGCACCCGGGGGGAAGGCAAACCCTGGTCCCAGACCAGGCTGGGAGAAGAGAAGGCTCCAGGGAGACCTTGGAGCCCCTTCCAGTCCCTCAAGGGGCTCCAGGAAAGCTGAGGAGGGAGCCATGGCACGAGGGGGAAGGGTTTAAACTGAAAGAGGGGAGACTTAGATGAGATCTGGGGCAGAAATTCTTGGCTGGGAGGGTGGTGAGCCCCTGGCCCAGGTTGCCCAGAGAAGCTGTGGCCGCCCCATCCCTGGAGGGGTTCAAGGCCAGGTTGGCCGGGGCTTGGAGCAAGCTGGGCTGGTGGGAGGTGTCCCTGCCCAGGGTGGCGGGGTGGAACAAGATGACCTTCAAGATCCTTTCCCACCCAAACCCTTCCATGCTTCCATGCTTCTGTTCTGGATGCACGCAGTGGGACGCTTGAGAGTCAGCCGTAAGGAAATCCCGGAAGCAGGAAAGCGGAGCATGGCTCGGTCGCTGGGATTATCCCCGGCTGCTGGGTTGAGCGCTGCCGGGGTATCTCCGGAGGAAGCAACTCTTGCTTGCACAGCAAGGGAGCAAATTGCTCTCTGGAAGCTCGCAGTTCTGAGCGCGGGGCGGCAGCGACGCCGAGCCCTTTTGTCGGGAAAGTATCCGCCGAGCAAATTGCTTCGTATCAGCAAATACATCTACATTAGCGGTGGAATTGGTACCCTGCACAATGAGCACTCGAGGACAATGCGCGGCTATTCAGAGCTCACAAAATATTCAATCCCGTAGCTAAGGAGGCTCCGCGGAAGTCAAAAGCAAGGCTCGTTTCGTATTCACGCCGCCAATATTGGTATGAGGGCACGTAACCGGAACGATGCCTTTGAAACGCCGGCAGCGCTTCGTCTTCTTGACAATAAATAAAGATACTCGGCTCCTGTCAGCGCCGAGAGCGGGGATCGCCATGAATGCTTGTCAGAAGGGTGTTTGCTGCATCTAACGCACAATCGCGCGGAGAAACAGGAGGGATTTGTAGGAAAGGCCATGTCGGACCCTTCCGGGACCCTCTTCCTCCTCGGGGTAAGGTGCACCCTTTGGTTGCACCTGGAGAAGGTTTCTTGGGGGATCTTGCTGGAAATCACCGGGGCCTTGCTCCCCCACCAGGTCTAACATTGGTGTCTACCTTTGGGGTGCCCACCCCATGGGGCTCCATCAGCCAGGCTCAGCACCAGCTCCATGAGGGTCTGAGCCCCACGGGACCTGGGTGGGCACAGGGCAGTATGTGAAGGAGTTGGAGGTGGCCTCGGAGCTGGAGGAGGTTGTTGCAGGGCTTGGAGGGGTCCTCGGGTGTTGGAGGGCTTGGAGGGTGCTGTGTTCCAAACGACGGTGTCCTAACGTGGGCTGTGAGCAACCCACGGAGCAGCTCAGGTGGGTGTCCGCAGCCAGCACGGTTGTTCACACTGGGTGTACGGAGGAACCTTTCCATGGTTGAGCAGTGGAAGAGGTGGCCCAAAGAGGTCGTGTGGCCTCCATCCTTGGAGCCGGATCAGATGAAGCCCTGGCCTGACCCACCTTTGAGCAGAAGGTTGGACCAGAGATCTGAAGTCCCTGCCCTGCAGCAACACCACTGTACCAGGGGCATCATGGGCATGGGAGGGGACAGGCCACCCCAGCCAGCCCCCGCACCACGTCGCCCAGGCACAGCCCTCCTGCTCGCCGCGTGGTGGAGGGGCCACCCAGTGATGTCCAGCCGGTGATGTCCACCCAGCGATACCCACCCAGTGATGTTCACCAGCGATGTCCATGCATCAATGATCACCAAAGGTGCCCACCAGCGATGTCCACCAGTGACCCCCACCCAACGATGCCTAGCCAGTGATGCCCACCAGTGATGTCCACCCAGCGATGTGCCCACCAGGGACGCCCACCCAGCAATGTCCACCCAGTGATGCTCACCAGTGATGCTCACCAGTGATGCCCACCAGTGATGCCCACCCAGCAATGTTGACCCAGCGATGCCCTCCAATGATGCTCACCAGCGATGCCCACCAGTAATATGCCCACCAGCGATGGCCACCAGTGACGCCCATGCGGTGATCCCCACCAGCGATGTCCACCCAATGGTGCTCACCCAGTGTTGTCCACCAGTAATGTCCCCCCAGCGATGCCCACCAGCGATGGCCACCCAGCGATGCCCATCCAGCAATATCCAGTCAGCAATGTCCTCCAGCGATGCTCACCAGCAATGTCCACCAGCGATGCCCACCAGTGATGCCCACCCAGTGCCTGGACTCCTTATGCCCGTGGCACTTCGTGTTTCTTCTAGAAGGGCAGGAACCCGGGGATGCCCACACATACCAAGGGGGTTGTTGTAGAAACCGTTGCCTTCCTCAAACGTCAGGTTCTTGGGGCAGCGCGGGTTGGTGGGTGATGGACCAGCACAATCTGAAGGGAGTGGGTAGAGACCAGCTGCTTTGGTAGAGAAGTGGCTGCCCACAAAGTGCAGCACTCGGAGGAAGAGAAGCTTTGATGGGTGCAGAGGTGGTGCCGGAGACGGCTGGGTGTCTCCATCGTGATGATGGGGAGCTGCAGCAGAGGGAGAGATCTCTTTGCCTGAGGCTGGTGGAGCAACCTGCTGAGGAACCTCCTCAAGATACAGCACGAAAGCCAAAGCTTGGTGCTTCAGGTTGCTCTGCCTTTGGCGTCTCCAAACCAGCTGTTCATTTTCATGGCATCCACCCAGAGATAGAATCATAGAATCACAGAATCTTCATGGTTGGAAAGGACCTTTGAGATCATCGAGTCCAACCAACCTACAGACTCTGCCACTAGAGCATGCCCTGAAGTGCCACATCTAGACGTTTCTTAAACACCTCTAGGGATGGTGACTCAACCACCTCTTGACATCTCTGCGATGTCCCTCACCCTGGGCGGGATCCTGTAGGCGCTGGTTGCTCAAGAAACCAAGTCAGAAATCCCCTGAGTCCTCAAGGCGCCACTCCAGCCCTCCTGGGTGCTTCCAAGGAAGAGCAAGCAGGAATTTATCTGGGAAAAAAAACAACCAGAACCCAACACAAAACTGAGCATTTTTAATGAAATGCATCAAAATAATTCCGAAGCAGCGGAAGCGTTCCATCAGGCTGTTTAAATTTCTCAGCATTCGTGAAACTCCCGGGGCTGCACACGCGGAAAGGAGGAACCGCGTCTCCCAGCGAGGGCCCGAGCGCCCGCGCTGCCGTTGGCGGAAGGACTCTCAGAGGCTGCTTGGATACGGGGCTGGGTTTTCTCTTGAAAGAGGAGAAGATAGTACAGATGGATGTGGAGCAGAGAAAAAACCACCTCTTTTGAACGTTTGGATAGGGGGGAGAGCCAGGCATGACAGAGGGACCCACAGGGGGTTGAGAGCAGGCTGGATGCTGGGAATATGCAGATGTGGTGGCCCTTGCCTCGCATCTGGGGATGGATGGCTCCTTCTGGTGGGCCTTGGACCTGGGTCACACAATCCCTGGTGGGAAGGGACCTCAAGGATCATCTGGTCCAACCTTTCTCAGCATGAGCACGGTCTAGACAAGACGGCCCAGCGCTCTGTCCAGGCAGATCTTAAAAGTGACCAATGTTGGGGAATCCACCGCTTCCCTGAGGAGATGATTCCAAGATCTGCTCTGATCTTCTCAGCTGCTTCATGCTGGGGACCGCTGCCAGGCAAAAATGCCTCTTGGGAATATGAGAGGCTGGGAAAAACAACCACGGGAACCAGTGTTTTCTGGGAAGGAGGGGAATCCCCGTAGATGTCTTCATGCCGAGATGATGTGGAAAGGCGGTTTCATCATACGGGAGTTCACGTGGCTCATACGCAGCACCCGCCTTGCTCCCTGTGCCCATCGCCATCGCTGTAGGGCAGGTAGGGACCGGTTCAGCCCCACGGCACCCCTGTGGATCCCCGGGCACATCACCTGCACCGTGGACTCGAGGGCAGCCTGAGGTCTTGGGCTCTAGAAAGTCTGCAAGAAGCAACAGCAGAAAGCAAGGTAGCGCCGGTCCTCCTGTGCCATCCGCACCTCTGCCGGAGCCCAGAGACTGGGAAAGGTGGAAAGTCCGGATGCATTGGAGTCCTGTGTCCAGCTCAGGAGTCCTCAGCACAGGAGAGACATGGAGCTGTTGGAGCGGGGCCAGAGGAGGCCCCGGAGATGCTGGGTAGGCTGGAACCCCTCTACTGGGAGGAAATCCCAGTGGGGAAAGCCCCCCTGGATCCTGGGGGAAAAGGGCAGGTTGAGCAGGTTGTCACCATATGGTTGCACTTAGCGTTGGTATCAATCATAGAATCATTGAATCATGGAACGGTTTGGGTGGGAAGGGACCTTAAAGATCATCTCATTCCAACCTCTGCCCTGGGCAGGGACACCTCCCACCAGCCCAGCTTGCTCCAAGCCCCGTCCAACCTGGCCTTGAACCCCTCCAGGGATGGGGCAGCCACAGCTTCTCTGGGCAACCTGGGCCAGGGGCTCACCACCCTCCCAGCCAAGAATTTCTGCCTGAGATCTCAGCTCAGTCCCCCCTCTTGCAGTGGAAAACCCTTCCCCCTCATCCCATGGCTCCCCTCCCTGATCCAGAGTCCCTCCCCAGCTTTCCTGGAGCCCCTTGAGGGACTGGAAGGGGCTCCAAGGTCTCAGCGGAGCCTTCTCTTCTCCAGGCTGAACTCTCTCAGCCCGTCCTCCCAGCAGAGGGGCTCCAGCCCTCCCAGCATCTCCGGGGCCTCCTCTGGCCCCGCTTCGACAGCTCCGTGTCTCTCCTGTGCTGAGGACTCCAGAAGTGGACGCAGGACTCCAGGCGTTGTCGTTGTGTACGTGAAAACGCTGCCCTTAAGCCATGTGAACTTGCGGCATCCACCACATCCCGAGGCAAAAAGTTCTGCTCCTCACCTTCACCTGCGGGATGACCTCCTCCCGCTCTCTGTTCAGGACGTGGTTCCTGTTAGCTTCACCTGATGTCTCTGGTGCTTGCGTTGGAAGGACCTGAAATGCTTACATATCTTTAAAAGTCCAGGCTGCTCTCACTCCTGCTTCGCCCCCTCCCCTCGTGCCAGGAGATGGCGGGTTTCCTGGCTGGCAGATCCTTCTCCGACCCTGATTCAGCACAGGATGGATGTCCTTCCCCAGGGTCCCTCCTGGGAGAGCAGCTCCAGGGCCCTGGGTCTTCTGCTGTCACTGGACACCAACCCCAGGGCTGGCACTGCAGCGCCTTGTGCCCTTCTCTGGCCACTCTCTGCCACTGTCCCACCCTGGTGACAGCTCACCCTGACGCCCCCCGGCCCAGGGAGGCCCAGGGCAGGAGATCCCGGTGTGGCTTTGGGGGAACAAACCCACCCGATGTCCTGCAAGCCCAAAGGGACAGTGCAGCGGCTCCTCCACCCCAGCCAAGACAAGCGCCAGCGGTGCCCGGTGCTGCACACACGCAAAGGGCTGGGTGCTCAGGAAGAGGGAAGCTGTGCTAATTTCGGGGGTGACAGCACACTGCAAGATATTGCTTGATGCTGCCTATTGCCCCTGGGGAAGGAACCTGCTTGTGGGTCTGGTGCTCCCCAGTACCCCTGGGGCAGGGACCTGTGGGACCTGTGCTGCCCAGCATCCCTGGGGCAAGAACTTGCCTGTGGGCCAGCGCTGCTCTATATCGCTCGATGCTACCCGGCGCCCCGGGGGAAGGAACCTGCTTGTGGGTCTGGTGTTGCCCAGTATCCCCGGGGCAGGGACCTTTAGGCCACTCCTGCCCAGCATCCCTGGGGCAGGGACTTGCCCGCGGGCCAGTGCTGCTCTATATCGCTCGATGCTGCCCGGCGCCCCGGGGGAAGGAAGGCGCTTGTGGGAGCGCGGGGCGGGCCGGGCCAGCCTGAGCCTCACTAGACAAAGGCGGCGGCCCCTCGGCGCGGCGCAGCGCGGCGGGCGAGGCCGGGCGCGGCCCGCGGCGGGCGGCGGCGGGCGGCAGGTGCGGACCCCTTCGGCGCCTCCGCGGGAGAGGCTCGGCCCCCGCCCAGCCCCGTGGAGCTGCAGCGGCGCCGTCAATCAGCGTGTCGTGTGTCCCGTCCCCCCCCCCCCTCCTCCGCCCTCCCCTCCCGCACGCCTCGGCGCTCTGCATCGGGCTCGGTGACAGCAGCGGGCTGGAGGCACCCTCGCCGAGCGCAGCGGGAGGCTCCGCTTCCAGCCAGCACCGAGAAGCGGGGGCAGCGGCGGCTCCTGGCTGCCCGCAACCCGCCGGCAGCCCTCGCCGACCCCCCGGCGCCCGCCTGGCAGGGCTGCCGAAGCATGCGGAGCCATGGGCCAGGGCTGCGGACACTCCATCCTCTGCCGGAGCCAGCCGTACCAGGCGGCCGCGTCTGACCTGTGAGTCCCCTCCCGCCGGCACCGGGGATGGGGGGACCGCGCCGAGAGGGTGGGATGCTCGGGGGATGATGCTGGGTGAAGGGGTCAGGGAGATATTGGGGCGAGGGGAGGCAGGAAAAAGTTCCTCCTACCTGACAGCTGGCGGGGAGGAGGTGGCGGGGGAATGACAAGCGGCTGCAACCACCCCCCCCCCCCCCCCCCCCGTTTCCCCACTCGCCACCTGTGTTAGCCCAGAGCAGGTCATCACCAAAGGACTCTGTGCCAGAGGGCTGGTGTGAAGAGCATCTCTCCATTTCCCGAGCCACCCTCGCCCCGTGGCGGCTTCCTGCGGGGGCGGAAGGCTCCTGGCCCAGCGGTTTGCTGGGGGGGGGGGGGGCACGGGTGACTTTGTGAAATGCAGGTCAGGCCTCCAAATTGTGGTTTCAGTGGCTCCACACAGGTCAAGAGAAGCCACCCCCCGACACCCACCCACCCACGCAACAGGTCTGGGGGTCCCGGCATCGCTGCGCCGTTTGCAGGCAGCGAGGTGGGGCAGGGGCTCCGGGGGGTCACGGGGATCTGATTCTGCGGCGCAGGCACAAGGGGCTTTGCGTGTGAGCGAGGGGTGACCTTGCTGAGGGATGACAGTGCCTCCCTGGAAGCGGTGAAGGGTGATGCTCCAGAGAGCCCACGTGGGAAGAGAGGGGGCTGAGCTGGCTCCCGGGAAACATGCGGTGCCTGAATTCCCGTCGCCCGTGGGCTCGGCTGGGGATGGCGGAGACCCCCGGCTCGGCGCGCGCGCGTGTGTGTAGCACTCACGAGGCTCCGCAGCTGCTGTGCACAGGCTGTGGCACAGGCGATTTGCCGTATGTGGGTGCTCTGCCGCCCGGGTATGGAGAGATCTTGGGTGCTCCCAGCCCCTTCCCCACCCTGGGCGATTGCTGGGATGGGACCCCACATTGCCAGAGGCATGAGCTGATCCGGCGGGGAAGGGATTGCGGGTGTCAGGGGACGAGGAGGAAGGCGACTCGGTGCTTGGATTCCTTTGTCTGGCGGTGCCAGCTCCACGTGCTCAGGCACCGGCCGAACCGCCTGCCTCGGCAGCCTGCGCCGCGACCACCAGTCCCAGGGGCCACCTCGCCGCACGGGGATGCGCCCGGGAGAAGCCTCGGGTGGCCTGGAGCGGGTGCTTTAGGTGATGACAGGGCTATCGAGGCGCGAAGGAAGGTGTCGCCCGCTCCTGGCCCGGCCCCACACGTTTCCCTCCGGCGTCGCCAGGTTCTCGCACCCTCGCGAGGTGACCTCCGGAGGAGAAGTTTGCCTCCTTCTTAGAGAAAATCGCCGCCAGCGTCTTTCCAGCCTACGTGCGATGTGGGGCTTAGACCCACCTTCCAGAGGCACCGAGAGCTGCCGATCCCCAGCTGGGTGCTGGGTCCGATCCCCTCTGCCGGCGGCATCCTCCCCCCCCCCCCCCCCCACCTCCACCAGCTCTCCTGGCTCCCTCCCTGGCGCTGTGCAGGCTTTGTTCCCTGCGGAGATCCTTTCATGCTGCCGCCGGAACACGTGCCCGTGTCCTTTTTCTTTAAGCAAAACACACAAAGGTCTTGAAATGCCATGCTATCCCCATGTTTCCTCCGGCTGGAATGCCTCTGCTGACTTGCAGCTGCTCTTTAATGGCTTTTGAAGGAAGGTGGATGCTATAGAAACTTAGCGCAGCTGCACCGGCTGCGCCCCCCGAGCCGCCCAGGGCAGGAGAAGCAGGAATGGGGAGCCGAGAAGCTTCCTCCTTTTTACCCAGGGTATAACCTCCTGTCCTTCCTAGACGTTTATCCCTGTTCCCAGGGGGATATAAAGAGGTGGAAAAGCTTCCCAAGAGCTGCACGGGGCCGAGACCCATCGGTGGGCCGGGTCTCCCACCCGCGCGGTTGATTTATCACCCGGGAGTGTTGGGTGGCAGCCAGTCAAGTGCCCATTTGGCATTATCCAGGTCACGTTTTAACCCATTTTCCTCCTTTTTTCCCCCCGGTGGGAAGCGTGTTCCCAGGCGGGCGGCTGCTGACCCGGTTAGCGGCGGGTGGGATGGCAGGGATGCCCGGAGCTGCCGCTCTCGCAACATCCCAGGCTGGGGGAGAAGCAGCTGAGCTCTTCGGGTGGAAAACGCGGAGGAGGAGAGGATGCTCTGAGCATCCCCCCGGGGATGGAGCCGGCTGAGCGGGGGCTGGGGAGAGGTCAGGGCTTGTTTCGGGGAGCAGCAGCTCGCCCGGCTCTTCCCGCTCGGCTTCCGGCAGCCGCCGGGCGGGAGCAGACATGTGAAGTGGCCCAGTGTCACCGCGCTCGGCGCTGGGGCGGTGACGGGGTCGGTGCCAGGCGTGCGATGGAGGAGGGACCGCGGTCACAGCTGGGGCGAGGGGCTCCGTCCTCCTGCGCCGCGGGCACCGGCAGGGGGGAAGGAGCCGGTGTCCCACCAGGGGACAAAGATGGTTCTTGTGCGTCTTTGCAGGAGCGCGTTAGTCTCTGCTGGTTGTGCCAGGTCAGTGCCAGGACCTGGACCATGTGTCCCCAGGCCAGTGCCAGGACCTGGATGGTGTGTCCCAAAGTCAGTGCCAGGACCTGGGTGGTGTGTTCCCAGGTCAGTGCCAGGACCCGGATGGTGTGTCCCCAAGTCTATGCCAGGACTCAGATGGTGTGTCCCCAGATCAATGCCAGGGCCTGGACCATGTGTCCCCAGGTCAATGCCAGGACCTGGTCTGTGTCCCAGGTCAATGCCAGGACCCGAATTGTGTGTCCCCAGGTCAGTGCCAGGACCTGGACTGTGTGTCCCAGGCCAGTGCCATGGCTTGGATGGTGTGTCCCCATGTCAACGCCAGGACCTGGACTGTGTGTCCCCACCTAAATGCCATGACCTGGATGGTGAGTCCCCAGGTCAATGCCAGGACCCGGACTGTGTCCCAGGTCAATGCCGTGACCTTGATGATGCGTCCCCAGATCAATGCCATGACCTGGTTGGTGTGTCCCCAGCAAAAGGCCAGGATCTGGATGATGTGTCCCCAGGTCAATGCCAGGACCTGGACCGTGTCCCCAGGTCAATGCCAGGACCCAGCGAAGTGTCCCCCTCAAGGCTCACACAAGGGTGACGCGTGATGCCCCATCCCCGTGTTACCTCCCTGACGCACCCACCTGGGAGCCGCTTCCTCCGGGTTCCCGGCCCGGGGGGTGCCCAGGGGAGCAGCTGCAGGGGCTGATGGCATGAGGTGACATTCGTGATGTCCCCACTTTGCTGATGCCTGGGCACACATCAGAGGGAAACCCCAGTCCTTTCCCACCTCGCCGTTCCTTCCTGCTTCTCTCCTGGAGCAGAGACGTGGCATCCATTGGGTTTAGGACCAGATGACCTTTAAGGTCCCTCCCAGCCTGAACCATTCCAGGCATTCTGTGGCTCGCTCCAGTGGCATTAGCCCTGCAGGTACCCGGGGAGCGACGCCGGCTGGGACGTGGAGGGCACAAGCTGCCTGGCGAAGCGTTTCGGCTGCTTTTTGGAGGTCTCCGAGCACCCACAAAGCCGAGGGCAGGCTGCCCCGACCCTCTGCCCCGTGCTTATTGCCAGTCCCTGGGCTGTACGTTTAAATTTCCATGGAAAATGCTGACTCCAGCACTGCCGGGCACCCGCTTCCCAGGTCCAGCAGGGTGAGGGCAGCCTGGTCCCCCGTTGCCGGGGTTCTCGGGATCTGCGAGGGGCTGCGTGGGATGTTCTCCGGGCTTTTGGGAAGCCTCAGGCTGTTCGTGGCCTCGCTTTTCTGTCAGCCCGGTGCCACCACGTCAGCTGGGAGGTGTCTGGGGCACTTCGGCATCACCCACCCCCGCGGGCACCAAGCCCTGGAGCTTGGAAGCGGCTTGCGGAGAGGATGGAGGGGAAGCTCCTGCCTGCGAGAAGCTGTGGATGCTCCAGCCCTGGAGGTCTTCAAGGCCGGACGGGGCTTGGAGCAACCTGGTCTGGTGGGAGGTGTCCCTGCCCAGGGTACGGGGTGGCACTGGATGAGATTTAAGGTCCCTTCCCACCCAAACCATTCCATGATTCCATGGTTCCCGGCACCCCGCAACTCTCCGCGCCCGGGGAGCTCCCTTAGGTGTGGGGGGGGGGACACCAGCCAGGACCTTCCCCTCCATCCCCCCACCCCGGGGCACCCCGCTGAGCGTCCTCAGCTTTGGGAGCAAGCCAGCGGTTTTCAAGTGTCGGGGGAATGAACCTCCGGTGCTTGCCGGCTGCCGGCCAGCTGCTGGCTGGGATGCAGGCGGTGGGGCCGGCCGGGCATGCTGGCACACCGCGGGGCTGGCCGCGGCCCAGGCTGGCACCACCGACGGCTCTGCCAGCGAGGGGCTGCCCCCGAGCCAGCCCTGCTCCGGCCGAGCTCCCGGGGGGCGGAGGGGTGCGGAACGCACACGCTGCTCCATGGGCTCCGGGAGGATGAGCATCCCCCCCCCCCCCCCCCCGAGTTCTCCGACAGCTCCTCCGTGGGGGATACGGGATTCCCAGGGGGGAACAGTGATGATGGATCTGGGAATCCCTCCTGCCTCCCCTTCTCCTCCGATCCCCGATCCCTGCTTTCTCTTTTGTCTTTTTCCCGGTTCCCACGTGGTTTTGCCGAGAGCCGCGTTGGGCTGGAGCCAGAAACACGCAGGCAAGAAGGGCCCGGAGCTTCCTGGGACTTTCTGCTTGTCCAGCTTCCCCCCCTCCCCGCAAAGGGCTGAGCTGTTCTCCTTAATGGATGGGCCTGGCTGGAAGCAAGGAGGGTGCGGGGGGGCGGGGGGGGGGGGAAGCACTGGGGGGGAGGATGGAGATGCTTTGTCTGCTGCTGTGGCTCCATCCCCACGGCAGCTACGGGGGGGGGGGGGGGGGGGAGGATTGGTGATGGAGAGCAGGCAGAGCGCAGGCAACGGGCAGCCTGGCAGCTCGCCCACCCCCCCTGCTTCACAGAAATGGGTGAAAACCCCAAGATTTGATGATTTGGGGGGGGGTGGGTGGGTGGGTGTTTAGGCTGCGTTAGCGGGGGGGGTGTCTTTGGTTGGTCCTGGGTCTGTCGTTCCCGGTGGATGGTGGTCCACGATGCCGTGGCAGCCCCCAACCTTGTCACCCGTGTGGCATCCCGGAGGGAGGGACTCGCTCAGAAATGGGCCCCGGGGCGGGGGGGGGGCGGGGGGGGGGGGGGGGAAGAGGGGGAATGGTTATTTGGCACCCGTAGCCCCACATCCTCCTCCCAGCCCCAAATCCTCCTCCCGTCCCCAAATCCCGCGCCTGCCCCCGCAAAACCCATCCTACAACGCCAGGCTGAGGGCGGGGGGGGGGGGGAGGGGGGCAGGGGGGAAAAGGTGACTGGAGAGCTCGCGGGGAGCATTTCGGGTGGGTTTCCGGGCCGGTAGCCTCCCGGGTCTTTGTCACTTTGCCTTTTGTATAGTACATCACAGAGAAAAAAAAAAAACGGAGAAGCGGTTCGGGATGGGTGTTATTTTCCCCAGGAAAATATTAAAACCGAATTTTTGTTGGCCACGGTGAGGAGGGGGGGGCCGGGTTCAGGGCTTGGCCTCCTCGCGGCGTGTTGCAGCATCCCCCCAAATCCCTCTCCTCGCCGGATGCTGCGGGGGGGGGGGGATCATCGCCCCCCAGGAGGGGAAAAATCCAACGGCGACTCCGTGGCAGAAGGGCTGACTCCGCCAGAAAGAGCCTTCCCAGCCTTGGAATCGCTTCCCAACCCCTTCCCGCTTCCTTCTGAGCTTGCACGTTTCGGCTGGGTGACTCAGAAGACACCAGGAGCTATTTATAAAGAGCATTTGAAAGGATAACGCTGGTGGAGGGCTTTTATTTCACCCCCCCCCCCCCCCCCCCCCCCCGCTTCCCTCTTTCCCTGAGCTGCTGCTGGCGGCGGGCAGAGGTGGCTGGTCTGGAGGGGGACCCCTCCCCGTCCCCGTCCCCATCCCCGTCCCCCCACAGTTCGAGGTTTCTATGGGGTGAAGATGCCGCAAACCCCACCGGGGCTGACCCCAAACCTCCCCCCGTTGCGGCAAAGCCCTGCCCGCGGCAGGGCAAGGGCCGGGCAGGGCTGCCGGAACCCGCTCCGACGTGGGAATACAGGGAGATGGAGCCGGGGACACGAGCCCTCGCTGGCACCCAGCTGGGATTCGGTAGCACGGGCGATGGGATCGATCAGCCTGGCGAGGATGGCACGGTGATGGGGATGGCGTCTGGGGATGAAGGCAGCGGCTGCCCGTGCACCGTCCCCATCCGGAGCTTCTGCTCCGCTCCGTAGGGATGTGGGACCTCCGTAGGGTTGGGCAGGAGGTGACAGCCTGGGATTTATCCTCCACGCTGGGATAACTCCTCCCTATCCTTCATCCCACAGCCAGGATGGGTCCACAGCCCCGTCCTTGAGCCCGTACTCAGCTGGAGCCCGGCTGGAAGGACACGAGCCGTGGGTCCTGATGTATTTTTCCTTGCTCTACAAAAAAATAAATGGGGCCTTTCCCCATATTTTTTTGTACTAGCGCGAACACAGCCAGGCCGGTGGCCGCATCCTTCCCGCCTGGGAAAAGCGGGTGGAAGCCGTGGAGCCTTTCAATAAGAAATCAAGGCGGCTCCGGCAACGGGGAGAGGTGTTGAGCCGGGTGATGCTACATCCCCTAATTGTTTTATTATCAGCTCCTCGAGGCAAAGAAATCCCCCAGCTCCCGCTGCCCGTCGGTGCCGGATGCCGGCGATGGGACCCACAGCTCAGGAGGGGCTGGGAGGCTCTTTGGTTTGGTCCCGGGCGCGATGGTCTGGGGGAGCTGCGGGACACGGGGACCCCACCCCCCCACCCCCGACCCTCGCCAGGTCCTTCTGCAGCCCCCCGGGGTTGCGATCACGGGGGGAAATGGGGTGTGGGGCTGCGGGGCTGGTGCAGGGGAGGTGGGTTTGGGGCTGGGGTCAGGGTCAGGGTTAGGATTTGGGACAGGGTTAGGATTAGGGTTAGGGTTTGGGTTTAGGAATAATTTAGGGTTAGGGCTTCGGTTAAGGTTTAGGGTTAGGGCTAAACTTCGGGCTAAGGTTAGGGCTGGGTTTAAGGTTTGGGGTTAGGGCTGAGGTTAACATTTAGGGTTAGGATTATTACTAAAGGTAAGGTTTAGGGTTAGGATTAGGGTTAGGTTTGTTGCTGAGGTTAAGGTTTCGGGTTAGGGTTAGGGCTAAGGTTAAGGTTTTGGGTTAGGTTTAGGATTAGTGCTAAAGTTGAGGTTTAGGATTAGGATTAGGGTTAGGATTAGGGTTAGAATTAGGGCTACAGTTAAGATTTAGGGTGAGTGTTAGGGTTTAGGGTTAGGGCTAAGGTTAACATTTAGCATTAGGATTAGGGCTAAGATTAAGATTTAGGGTTAGATTTAAGGCTAAGGTTAGGGTTAGGGTTAGGGATAATTTAGGGTTAGGGTTTTGGTTAAGGGTTAGGGTTAGGGCTAAGGTTAGGGTTAAGGTTAGGGCTGGGTTTAAGGTTTGGGGTTAGGGTTATTGCTAAGGTTAAGGGTTAGGGTTAGAGTTAGGGCTGAAGTTAACATTTAGGGTTAGGGTTATTGCTAAGGTTACGGTTTAGGGTTAGGATTATCACTAAAGGTAAGGTTTAGGGTTAGGATTAGGGTTAGGTTTGTTGCTTAAATTAAGGGTTAGGGTTAGGGTTAGGGTTAGGGCTATGGCTAGGTCTAAAATTAGGTTTAGGGTTAGGGTTAGGGCTAATTCTAGGGCTAATGTTAGGGTTGACCTTTCCAGAATGGGGGACCTCTTTTTTAGAGCAGCCCTGACGAGAAGGACTTGGGGGTGTCGGTGGACGAGAAGCTCAACATGAGCCGGCAATGTGTGCTGGCAGCCCAGAAACCCCCCCGCAGCCTGGGCTGCATCCCCAGCAGCGGGGGCAGCAGGGCGAGGGGGGGGATTCTGCCCCTCTGCTCCGCTCGGGGGAGACCCCCCTGCAGTGCTGCCTCCAGCTCTGGGGCCTCAGCCCAGGAGAGACACGGAGCTGTTGGAGCGGGGCCAGAGGAGGCCCCGGAGACGCTGGAAGGGCTGGAGCCCCTCTGCCGGGAGGACGGGCTGAGAGAGCTGGGGGGGCAGCCCAAGGGTCGGCTGTGGGATGTCTCGGTGTCAGACGCCGGGGTGACGGGCACCGGGGCACACGCTGCATTTCCTCCCAGAGCTTTCCGCCTGCTCCAGCCCCATGGCTGCTGCGTGCAGCATCTCCTCTCCCCATCACCTCCCGCATCTACCGGGCATCCCGGGGGGGGTCCCTCAGTAGGGAGAGAGTCGGGGCAGGCTCAGCGGCGCGAGCCAGGAGCATCGTGACCTTTGTTAATTAAATTTTTACTCTTTTATTTCCTCTGGTTCCCTCCCCTCGGAGGCGTGGGCTCCTCCAGCAGGAAGCTGAAATACATTATATTTTGGGGTTTATTTTTCCCCAGCCCGGTACCTCCTGCCTTGCCCCTGGGATGGCGGGTTTGGATCCGGCCGTGGAGACGGACACCTCGGCACGGTCGCCCATCGCAAGGGAGCCCTGAGATGCTGCGGGCGATTTCACAAGGGGGGATTCTGGGGGTCGGCGAGGCTCCTGTCCCAAAGGAACCCCCAGCCCAGCTGCTGAGGGTCAGGCAGCCCCCGAAACAAGGACTAAGGTGCCCTTTGGGTGCTGGTGTCCCTTGGCCAAAGTCGGGGTGCGGGTGGAGGCGGACGCAGAGCCCGTTCCGGAGGATTCTGCGAGAAAAGGGCGTGCTCGTGGTGGGACATGGGCTTGGGGCCAGGTTGAGGGGGGCTAGTGTTGGGGCTTGCTGTCCCCAAGCAAATGACACCCCCGGGAATGGCTGTGGCTCTCCGCAGGCCACCCAGCTCCCATCCTGCCCCCGCCGGATGGCTGGGATACCCCTGGGGTGCCCAGGGAGAGCCGGAGCACGATTGCGTGCCGCCCCACGGGCACCCAGCAGCATCAGGGCAATGCCAGGGGCTCGTCCTTGGGCCCCCCCCCCCGGGTCCAGCTGTGATTGTCACCCCCTCTTCCCACAGCCGGAGCAGGCTGTCCTGCCTCCCATGGGATGCGGGGATGGCAAGGGGGTCTCTTCCCCCCCCTGGAATAGCGTGGGAGCCGGCTCCCGGGGTGCCTGTTTCGGTGAGGACGGAGGGGTTTTGCGGAGGTGGGGGCTCGGCAGGGGCCCCGCGGCGCTTGCTGGGGACTCCCCCCCCCCCCCCCCCCCCGGCCTCTTCCCCCCACCGCGCTGGCAGGGTAGATGGGCCAGCAGGTCCGTGGGCTGGCGAGCCCGTGGCGAGAAGTGCAGTCAGGCGCGCTCGTGCATCATCGCTCGTGCCCGGGAGCCGGGACCACGC
Source organism: Sterna hirundo (assembly GCA_009819605.1). NCBI lineage: Eukaryota > Metazoa > Chordata > Aves > Charadriiformes > Laridae > Sterna > Sterna hirundo. Next base: position 219,734,551 of record CM020437.1, on the reverse strand, counting down.
TGGGGAGCGAGCCCCCGGGCACGCGGGGAGCCCCAGCTGGCCACCAGCATGGGCGAGGCGGGGGGGGACCCCAGCTGTTCCCCCCCACCTCCCATCCCTCCCAAATCTGCAGCACAGCACAGCAGAGGCACGGTGGTACCCAGAGGACCGAGGGGACCCCGTTTCTTCCTCCCCTGGCTCCATCCTCCCCCCCTGCAACTCGCCGGCAGCCTCGTGACGGGGACCCCACCGAAGGGAATGGGACGGGGTATGGGGACACTGGCCGGGTGGCAGCCGGCTACCAGCCCTCCCGCAAGCCCCCCAGCTGGGCACGGCCGGCGGGGCGGAGGGAGCTGAAAAGCCATGAATTCATCGAAAGCGTAATCCGGCATGAAACAGCCGGACCCGCAGCAGGATCCGGCCGCCCGGCGTTGCGGTTCGTCGCTGGAGAGCCGGTGCCAAGGGGGGCGGGGTGGGGGGGTTTGGACCATCGCTGAAGGATGTGGCATCTCCGTGCCCATCCCGGGGCCGAGCTGCCCACCTTCCCGGCCTTCCCAACGGTGTCGACGTCCCTTCAAGGCACATCGGCGGGGCTGGGGACGGCTGCCCGTGCCCCACGGAAGGAGGGGGTCTCTCCCTTGCCACCGCCGCCCATGTCACACCCCCCTCCCCCCCCCCGTCACCAAGAGAGAGAGATGAGGGGAAGCGTCCGCTCCTTGCGCAGGAGTCAGACCTAAAAACCGCTTCATCTCTTGATTAAGCCCCGAGACGCGGTGCCATCCCCCCGGGGCATCGTGGCGGCCGGTGGTACAACCCCGATCCCGGGGGCGGGGGGGAGAGGGGGACACGACTAACGTGGTGCCCCCACATCTCTCTGCCAGCCCCATCCCTCCGCCCGTGCCCGTGCCAGCCCTGGTATCCGCATCCCAGGTGCTCGGAGCATCTTTCAGCCGCATCCCGTTCCCTTCCCTCCCTTCCCTCGTGGTCCAGGTCCCCCGGGGCTCCCCCCAAAATATTAATATTTGGTGTTGGCGCTGCATTTATTTCCTCCGCATGGAGATTCGGCTCATTTTGGAGGGGGTGCCCGGCGGCACAGGGAGGATTTGGTGAGAAATCAGCCCGGGAGAGGATCCATGCTTTTGGGGGGGGGGCACATAGAGAAGAGATGCTGGGCGTCCTGCTCTATTCCCGTGGGATTTTGCCGATGGCAGCGGGTAGAGGGGACCCCAGACCCCAAATGTGGGGCTGAGCCCGGCTCGGGGCTGGGTAGGGATGAACAGTGGAGCTGGTCGTGCGTCGGGATGGGCAGCATGGAGAAGGGAAAAAAAGCCAGGAAGAGGAAAAAAGGCCAGGAAAAAAAAAAAAAGCCAGGAAAAGGAGAAACCCAGCGACCAGCGCTGGGAAGAAAACGCACATGGGCTGAAACGCCACCTCCGGCTGCTCCCCCCCCACCCCCCCGCTCTGGTTATCGACTAAACCTACTAATTGAAAGATGAGTTGGCAGAGTCTGTAACGCTGCATTTATCCAAGGACAATTCCCCGGAGATTCGGGGTAACCGTGTGTTTCCTCCCCCCGCCTCCCCAATCCCTGCTCCTGCCCGGATTGGTGCCGGGGCTGCGGCGCGGCTCCCTAGGGATGCCGCTGCCCTCGCTTGGAGGTCCCTGAGGTGGTGGCATTCCCGCTTTCCTCTCCTCCCTGCTCCGGTGCTGCCATGCAAAGCTCCTCGTGTCACCCGGCGTTCCCAGTGTCACTGCTTGGGGACAGCTTGCCCGGGGGGGCTCAGGGATACGCTCCTGCTTCCAGGGAGCTGGGGCCTGGAATCTTGGGGTGCCAGGGAATGGGCATGGGGGTTTGCAGGGATGCCGTGCAGTGGGAATGTGCAGGATTCAGGAATGCCATGCCATGGGGATGTGCAGGGTTGCAGGAAGGCCATGCGTTAGGGATGGGCAGGATTCAGGGATATCATGCCATAGGGATCTGCAGGATTCAGGGATGCCATGCAATAAGGATTTTTTGCAGGGATGCTATGCATTAGGGATGTGCAGGATTCAGGGATGCTATGCAGTGGGAATGTGCAGGCTGGCAGGGATGCCATGCATTAGGGATGTGCAGCGCTGCTGAGATGCCATGCATTAGGGATGTGCAGAATTCAGGGATGCCATGCAGTGGGAATGTGCAGGCTGGCAGGGATGCCATGCCATAGGGATGTGCAGGATTCAGGGATGCTGATGTGCGTTAGGGATGTGCAGGATTCAGGGATGTCATGCAGTGGGGATGTGCAGACTGGCAGGGCTGCCATGCCATAGGGATGTGCAGGATTCAGGGATGCCATGCAATAAGGATTTTTTGCAGAGATGCCATGCATTAGGGATGTGCAGGATTCAGGGATGCCATGCAGTGGGAATGTGCAGGCTGGCAGGGATGCCATGCCATAGGGATGTGCAGGATTCAGGGATGCTGATGTGCGTTAGGGATGTGCAGGATTCAGGGATGTCATGCAGTGGGGATGTGCAGACTGGCAGGGCTGCCATGCCATAGGGATGTGCAGGATTCAGGGATGCCATGCAATAAGGATTTTTTGCAGGGATGCCATGCCATAGGGATGTGCAGGATTCAGGGATGCCATGCAATAAGGATTTTTTGCAGGGACGCCGTGCCATAGGGATGTGCAGGATTCAGGGATGCCATGCAATAAGGATTTTTTGCAGGGCTGCCATGCAGTGGAGATGTGCAGGATTCAGGGATGCCATGCGTTAGGGATGTGCGGCGTTGCTGAGATGCCATGCGTTAGGGATGTGCAGGATTCAGGGATGCCGTGCAGCGGGGATGTGCGGGATTCAGGAATGCCACGCAGGGGGGATGTGCAGGGCTGCAGGGCTGCCACGCAATAAGGCTTTTTTGCGGGGATGCCATGCATTAGGGATATGTGTGTGCAGGGTTCAGGGATCCCAGGCTTTCCGTCCCCACCGGATGGGGCTGGGCGACATTCCTGTGGCTCCTGGAAGCCCTGGGGAAGCTGCTCTTCAGCCTGGCAGCGCAGGCAGCTGAGGACCAGGCAGCAGGCGGGGAGGGGAGCGCGTTTGCCGTGCAAACAGAGCTCAGCCCTCCCGCCGCCTCCTCGGAGGCACTTAGGGCTCCGTGCGTTCGTTAAAGCAAATAAAATCGCGCCCGGCCAAGCTGGGGGGGTGACACCGTTCCCCTTCCCTCCCCGGCTCCTGCCAGCTGGCGTGTCACCGCCCCGCCATCCCGCAGCACCTGCCCATTAATATGCAGGCCCGTAATTACCCGGAGCTGATGATTGCTCCAAATTAAACACGGAGAGAGAGCTCAGCGGCCCGTCCTGCCCTCCCATGCCGCGGCGATGCTTAACCGGGGCCCCCCCCCGCCCCAACCCCGTGCCCCCGCCGCCATCCGTCCCTCGGATGCGCGGGGTGAAATCCTTCGCCTCCGGGCTGGGGCGCTTGGGGTAAAACAGGCGATTTTTCCGGGCGCTGCTTGAGGCTGGGGAAGATGGAACGGGAGTCGGCAGGTGCCGGCGTGGGAGGTTGGCTGCCTCCGGCTGCTTTTCGCCGCCGAAGGATGGAGGAGGGGTGTCCCGGGGGTGCGGGGACCCCGCAGCTCCCCGGCTCTGCCTCCTGCTCCGCCAGCACCCCCGGTTTGCTGCTCCCCTTGCACCACCCCCCCCCCCCCCGGGCATCTCCCCTCTGCCCCATCCCGTCCCCACGCCGTGGTCCTCGTCCCACTTCCCCATCACACGCTGCCCACAGCGAGGGCTTTATTGAGGTGGGGGCAGACGCAATCCGCCTCCCCCCCACCTTTTCTTTGCCTAGAGAGGGAATATCTGAGCCCAGCCAGCCCGTGAGTCCGTCTCGCGGATGCTCCGGCTGCTGTATCCCTCTGCATCCCGTTGATTTTTCCCTTCCAGACACGCTCTTGACCCTCAGCCGCCGGCAGAGCCGGGGCTCCCATCCTGCTCCCCGCCTTTCACCCCTTTCCCCGGGCACTGGGGTGATGCCCACCCTGCCCTGTGCCCCCCCATAATCCCTGGGGAGCCTCTTGCAGTCGGCGGGGGGGGGGGGGGGGAGGGGAGGCTTTGTCCCCCTGCTCCGTCCCTGGGGCGCTGGTGGCATCGCCTGGCGTTGGCCATGGCAGCGGGCGCAGGCGGGGGTGCCGGGATGCGGCCGTGGGTACCACTCCGTCCTGTGTCGTCCCCCCCCCCCCCGACCTCCGAGCATCCTCTGGTACCATCCCCACCTCGCTCCCACCCCCCCGCCCGAGGCTGCAGCAGCCAGCTCTGCAGCCACCCGTGTCACCCTTGTCACCTCCCCCGGGGGGACACCGGCTCTCGCCCTGCCGAAGACCTCGCTGGCTGCGGGGCCGAGCCGCGCTCCAGGTTTCCAGCTCCCTCCGAAGTCACCGGAGTCGCTTGTGCACTTAGTGCTGTAATTACAGATGTGCTTTAATTAGCATAATTGCGTTTCTACACAAATAAAACATTTGGCGCGGTTAATTCCTACTCTGCAGCTCCCAACCCGGGACTTTCGCCCCCCCCCCCCCACCCCTTCCCGCCCCCCCGCCTCGGTGGCAGGGAGCGGGCAGCTGCCGGCAGCGACGCTGGCAGGGGTGGGACAGCGGGGTCCCCGTGTCCCAGCCAGGAAATCCCCCCTCCCCTTCCCAGTCCCAGGGGGACCTGAGCCAGACCCCCCCAGTAACCCCCCCCGGTGCTGAGGGTGGCTGGGTCCCCTTCCCTGTGGCTTGCCTTTGACTTGGCAGGACACGGCACTGGATTTGCTGGGACACGGCACTGGGCTTGCTGGGGATTGGTATTGGGCTTGCTGGGATGCAGCACTGGGATTGCTGGGATGCAGCACTGGGATTGCTGGGATACAGCACCGGTCTTGTCAAGACATGGCAGTGGTCTTGCTGGGGCACCGTACTGGTCTCAGTGGGACACAGCCCTGGGATTTCTGGGACACGGCACTGGGCTTGCTGGGGACCGGTATTGGGCTTGCTGGGAGGCAGCACTGGGACTACTGGGACATAGAACTGGGTTTGCTGGGACGTGACGCTGGGTTTTCTAGGGCACCATACTGGGCTTGCTGGGATGTAGCGCTGGGCTTGCTGGGATGTAGCACTGGGATTGCTGGGATACAGCACTGGACTTGTTAGGATGCGGCACTGGGCTTACTAGGGCACTGTACTGGTCTTGGTGGGAGACAGCACTGGGATTTCTGGGACATGGCACTGGGTTTGCTGGGAAATCACTGGGCTTGCTGGGGCACCATACTGGCTTTGCTGGGGTGTAACACTGGGATTGCTTGGATGTAGCACTGGGATTGCTGGGATGTAGCGCTGGGATGTAGCACTGGGATTGCTAGGATGCGGTACTGGGTTTGCTGGGACATGTCCCTGGGCTTGCTGGGGCACCATACTGGCCTTGCAGGGGTGTGGTACTGGGCTTGCTTGGATGCAGCACTGGGATTGCTGGGACATGGCACTTGGTTTGCTGGGACACGCACTGGGTCTGCTGGGACACGGCACTGGGTCTGCTGGGACATGGCACTGGGTCTGCTGGGACGTGGCACTGGGTTTGCTGGGACGTGGCACTGGGATTGCTGGGACGTGGCACTGGGATTGCTGGGACATGGCATGAAAATTGCTGGGGCACCATACTGGGTTTGCTGGGATGTGGCACTGGAGTTTCTGGGACATGGCACTGGGACTTCTGGGACATAGCACTGGGTTTGCTGGGACGTGGCACTGGGATTACTGGGATTTCTGGGACATGGCTCTGGGCTTGCTGGGAGACGGCATTGGGATTTGTGGGACGCGGCACTGGGTTTGCTGGGCCACAGCCGGTGCCCATCCTTGGCCCTCGGGGCCGTGCTGGCAAGCGCTTGCCCCAGCCGGGCGAGACCTGCCCGGGCTGGCCCCCACGGATCCGTCCCCTCGAGCCACCGGTGTCACCGTTCCCCCACCCAGACCCGCCCTCACCCCTGCCCCCAGAGCCCCCCCTTTGGCATCACCCCGGGCTCCCCTTCCCTGGAGGCGAACGCGGGGCAGGGTGGGGACAATGGGGCCGACGATGCTCGCAGGGATCGCTAAATGCCCTTGTTCATTAAAAAAAAAAAAGGGGGGGGGGGGGGGGGGAAGGGAAAAAAAAATATAAAATTCCATTTTTCTCGCGCTGAAAATGAAAGTGATTATGTAACGAGCAATAAATTACTGAAAAGGGAATGACTCATTAGAGCAAATACAGAAAAAAGTCACCGCGTATTTTTAGCTCGAACGCCCCGTGCTCTACCCGGCGTTAACCCTTGAGGGGCACAGCCTGGACCCCCCCCCCCTTTTTTTCCCCCCAACCGTGGACCCCACCCCACCCCCCCGGAGGTGTTCCCTAAGGATTTTGTCTCCATGTTCCCGTGTTTTGTCCTGTGTTCCCAAGGGAACGTGGAAGGGCTGAGCGATGGGTCCCCCATCCCGCGGTGTCCCCCCCGCCGCCTCACTGGGATGCTCAGGGTGGTCCAGGGGATGCCGCTCGCCCTGGATCCGGGTCCCCATCCCCGGCTGAACCCTGGATCCGCGTCTCCCCTCCCGCTCATTCCCAGCGGGATAATTAACCCTGATCCCTTCCCGAGCAGCGCAGACCCCGGGCGCCGCCGCTTTCTCCCTGCCAAAGCGCCTGACGAATTAATTTGGAAATAGAAGCGACGAAGGAATTAATTGGGGAACAAGCGAGGGAGCGAGCGAGCCAGTTTTAATCCCGGTTAAATTGGCGAGTGAATGGATCGTTAACAAAGGAGAGACAAGGAAGGGGAATTGGAGCAGGCAGGTGCCAGGCGAGGGGGTGGCAGTGGAGCGCAGGGTGCCAAGGGATGCCCAGGAGAGTCGTTCGGAGGGGGGGGACAATCCTGGGGACACCTGCAAGAGGGAGAGCTGGGTGTCACACGCCCCCCCCCCCCCGCCTCATCAAGGGGGGGACGGTCCTGCCAGGCTCCTGCTGGCACTGCCTGCATCCCCCTTCATCCCTGTGGAGCATCCTCATGGCCGGGTTTACCTCTGAGGAGAAGATTTCCACCAGGAGGAGGGTGGGAAGCACCCGAAAGTGTTACGGAAGGGCTGGGGTCACCTTTTGTCCCCCTGCCATCAGGGGCGTCTCGTGGAGTCGAGAAGGGGAAACTGAGGCACGGCACGTTTCACGGCATCATCACAGCAGGAATACAGCGCCGAGACATTCCGCGGTGCCCTCGGGGACAGAGCTGTCCCTCCCCAGGCATCCGCGGTGCCCTTGGGGACACAGCTGTCCCACCCCAGGCGCATGAGGGCGTCCTCGCAGGGAGAACACGTGTCGGGGAAACAGAGGCCGGGGAGTGTGTGCTTGGAGGAAGAGGAGGGGGGAAGCAGGTGCCCTTTTGAAGAAGGCATCTGTACTTCAACCGAAGCAGGTTGGGGGGGGGGGGGGGGGGGCAAGTGCGTGGAGAGCTGTGGTAGCCACACACACCCAGGCTGGGATGGCTTCATTGGGGAGCTGAGAATCCTTGGGATCGGGGCTCAGAGCATCCCTGTGTCAGGGCTCAGAGCATCCCTGGGATTGGGGCTCAGAGCATCCCTGTGTTGGGCCTCGGAGCATCCGTGGGATTGGGGCTCAGAGCATCCCTGGGATCGGGGCTCGGAGCATCCCTGTGTCGGGGCTCAGAGCATCCCTGGGATCGAGGCTCGGAGCATCCCTGGGATCAGGGCTCAGAGCATCCCTGGGATCGGGGCTCGGAGCATCCCTGTGTCAGGTCTCAGAGCATCCCTGTGTCGGGGCTCGGAGCATCCCTGGGATTGGGGCTCAGAGCATCTCTGGAATTGGGGCTCAGAGCATCCCTGTGTCAGGGCTCAGAGCATCCCTGGAATCGGGGCTCGGACCATCCCTGGGATTGGGGCTCGGAGCATCCCTGTGTGAGCATCCCTGGGATTGGGGCTCAGAGCATCCGTGGTGTTGGGGCTCAGAGCATCCCTGTGTTGGGGCTCGGAGCATCCGTGGGATTGGGGCTCGGAGCATCTGTGGGATTGGGGCTCAGAGCATCCGTGGGATTGGGGCTCAGAACATCCCTGTGTTGGGGCTCGGAGCATCCATGGGATTGGGGCTTGGAGCATCCCTGGGATCAGGGCTCAGAGCATCCCTGTGTCAGGGCTTGGAGCATCCCTGGGATCAGGGCTCAGAGCATCCCTGTGTCAGGGCTCGGAGCATCCCTGGGATCAGGGCTCGGAGCATCCCTGTGTCAGGTCTCAGAGCATCCCTGTGTCAGGGCTCGGAGCATCCCTGGGATTGGGGCTCAGAGCATCCCTGTGTTGGGGCTCGGAGCATCCCTGTGTCAGGTCTCAGAGCATCCCTGTGTTGGGGCTCAGAGCATCCCTGGGATCAGGGCTCAGAGCATCCCTGGGGTCAGATGAGGGAGTAGGTTTTTCCTCTGTGACGCCTTATTCCTGCTCCCTGGACCAGGCATCCCTTCTCCTCTCCTCTCTGGGAGAGCTCCCCTGCCCTCCCCTTCTCCCTGGAGCCCGGGGGTCACTGCTGGACCATTTGCAGCGTGTGCTGAGCCACGCTCCTTCCCAGTTGCCTTTATCCAAACTTTTCCCCTCACACCTTGATGCCCGCATTCCCTGCTGACCTCTAGTCGGGCTCCTTGTGCCGCTGGGATTTGCCTTAGCACCTTGTTGCGAGGCAGGAGCATCACCTGGGTGCTGCCCAGCAGCATCCCTGCATCCCGCAGCCTCCGCCAGCTCCAGCCTGGCGACCGGGACCCTGCTCCTTGGGTTCCGAAAGTCTCAAAAAACTGACGGAAACCAACCCTGCTTCCCCGTCCCCGAGCCCAGCCCGGCTTCTGGCGGTGGCAACCTCAACCTGTTGTCACCCGGGAGCAAACCCGCTGCCAAACGAGGGGGCCGGGGCCGGCCGGGAGCGGGTGGCGACAGTCCCCGTGTCCTGCGGCTGGAGCGGGGCCAGCGGCAGGAGCGCCCCAGCCCCATCGCTGGCGGATGCGGCCTCTTCTCCTTTTATTTCATCCGGCAATAAATTCCCGTCCTCCGTATGCTTGGGCCGGGCCGGGGTCTTCCTTATTGCCGCTCGGGCCACCTGGAATAGCCGGCGTGGCACAGTCATTAACGGGCGAACGATTTGCCTAAGTACTTCTGGAAGAACATTGCCCACCTGGCTCCCATGCTTCGTTTATTTGTCGCCTGGGATATATTACGGCGATAAAACTGGGGGGGGGCGGGGGGGGGGGGGGGGTGGAAACCAGAGGAAGCTGCTAAATGAGGCTCTGGTCACACTGGGATGGATCAATCCCGTGTCGTTCGTGTGTCGTCCCCCCCCTCTGCTGCTCGGGGCAGATCTGGGGGGGGTTCAGGGTTGGTTTCTCTGGAGGAAACTGAGGCACGGGGAAGGGGGGGTGGGGTGGGGGGGTGTTGGAGGCAGGTCAGGCTTTAAGCGTCGCTGGCCGCAGTCCCGGCGTGTTGTTGGGGGGGGGAATAACTTGCAGCGGGGGCTGGCGGGGCTGGGGGGGTGACCCTGCACCCTGCTGCACACAGGGCCGGGGGGGGGGCTGCGTGTCCCCGGTGGGCTGTCCCCTGGGCGCTTGCTGGCCTCTGGATGCGGGTTGTCCCCTCTGATGCATGCTGTCCCCCAGCGCACGCTGTCCCCTGCATGCATGTTGTCCCCCCTGATGCAGATTGTCCCCCCATGCATGCTGTCCCCTGAATGCATATTGTCCCCCTGATCCATGCTGTCCCCCAGTGCACGCTGTCCCCTGCATGCATGTTGTCCCCTCAATGCATGCCGTCCCTCCCGTTGCATTCTGTCCCCCCACTGCATGCTGTCCCCCATTGCACACTGTCCCCTGAATGCATACTGTCCCCCCAGTGCACGCTGTCCCCCGATGCATATTGTCCCCTTGATCCATGTTGTCCCCCAGTGCATGCTGTCCCCTGAATGCATGCTGTCCCCTGACTGCGTATTGTCCCCCCGATCCATGCTGTCCCCTGAATGCATTGTCCCCTGATGCACGCTGTCCCCCCAGTGCACGCTGTCCCCCCAATGCATGTTGTCCCCCCAGTGCACGCTGTCCCTTGGACGCATGTTGTCCCCCCGATGCGTACTGTCCCCACAGTGCATACTGTCCCCTGAAGGCATGTTGTCCCCCCGTGATGCATGCCGTCCCTTGAATGCGTGTTGTCCCCCGCCCAGTGCACGCTGTCCCCTGGATGCACACCGTCCCCTGAATGCATGTTGTCCCCCTGATACATGCTGTCCCCACAGTGCATGCTGTCCCCCTGATGCATGCTGTCCCCAAGGCACCTGCTGTCCCCCAGGCACCTGCTGTCCCTCCTCCTAGCTGTCCCCAAAATGCATGCTGTCACTCCGGACACACGCTGTCCCTCCAGACGCACGCGGCACCCTTCAGGCAACTCCTGTCCCCCAAGACACGTGCTGTCCCTTGAGACACAGGCCGTCCCTCTGGGCACGTGCTGTCCCTCCAGACACACGCTGTCCTTTCAGGCACCTCCTGTCCCTCAAGGACACGCGCCGTCCCTTAAGACACGGGCTGTCCCCCAGGTGTGTGGTGTCCTTCCGGATACACGGTGTCCTTCCGCGTACATGCTGTCCCCCAGATGGGTGTCCCTCCGCATGCAGGCTGTCCCCCTGGACACACGCTGTCCCCCTGGATGCATGTTGTCCCCCTTCATGCATGCTGTCCCCCTGGACACACACTATCCCCTTTGATGCACACTGTCCCCCTGGATGCACGCTGTCCCTCTGGATGTACACTGTCCCCCTGGATGCATGCTGTCCCCCTGGACACGTGTTGTCCCCCCCAGATGCACGCTGTCCCCCCTGGATACATGTTGTCCCCCCGGACACACGCCGTCCCCAGGGATGTCCCCTGTCCCTCGTCCCCCCGAGCAGCGCAGCAGGTGTGTGCTCCGACCCGGGACACGCCGGACGCTGGCGGGGGACAGGCCATGTGTGACAGCGGGGCTGAGCCACCCAGGGTGCCAAAGCCCTTGCAAGCCAAGCTGGAGACGCCCGTGGCCACCGCGGCCGGGGCTCGCTCATACGCAGGGAACCCCTCGGGGTGGCTCCTCGCTGGGAAAACAGTCGAGGAAGGGGAGGAAGCTGCTGCCGGGGCGAGAGGGATGGAAAGGGAGCCATTGAAACCCCTCCCAGCCTCCCCGCGGGGCTCAGCCACCTTCTTGGGGAGGGAAATCAGCCGCCGGGGAGCGGAGAGGGCTCTGCCATCGCGCTCGGCCCCTAATTAGCCCTGGCTCCTGGGCTCTGGGATGCGGGGGCTGCCAGCAGCCCCCCCCGGCACCCGGCGTGCTCCGAGCTGTCTCCATAGAGACCCTCCGAGGGGCTCCATCACTTATTCATCGCCGGCATCGCTCGCTTAGCCGGGCCCCTTCGTTATCCAGCTCAAAATCCGGCGATAGTAACGACAGGAGGAGCAGCAGCAACAGCAAAACCCTTCCCTGCCCACGCCGGGGACGTGCTGCCACTGGGTCCCCGTCGCTGGCATCTCCCAGGGACAGGGACGTCCTTGCGCCAGGACACCTGCGTCCCTGCCCGGCGTCGGGTTTGTGCCGTGGCTCAGTTCCTGCATCCCTTCGCCTGGGTGCTACGGGGCTGCCAGTGCCGGGGGTGACAGGGGGGCTGTCGGATCTGGGGGTGGCAGCGACGGCAGGAGCTGGGATGGTGGCTGGGATGGGGAACCGGGAGAGCGGGTCATCCCTTCACCCGGCTCGGGGTAAGGGATGGAAAGGGAAGGGGTGTCCCCGGGCAGGGCAGAGCCCGTGCCCCACTGCAGGCAAGTGTGGGGCAGAAGGATGGGGCTGGGATGCCATGGGGCTGCATGGGGGGCGGACACTGGGGTGCAAAGGTGGGGCTGCGGGGGGCAGGGGGGAAATGTGGGGCTTCGCGAGGTGCAAACACTGGGCTTGACAGGATAAAAATCACTGGGGTGGGGGCTCCGAGCATCCCTGGGGTCGGGGCTCAGAGCATCCCTGGGATTGGGGCTCGGATCATCCCTGGGATTGGGGCTCAGAGCATCCCTGTGTCAGGGCTCGGAGCATCCCTGGGATCGGGGCTCAGAGCATCCCTGTGGTCAGGGCTTGGAGCATCCCTGGAATCAGGGCTCAGAGCGTCCCTGGAATCAGGGCTCAGAGCGTCCCTGTGTCAGGGCTTGGACCATCCCTGGGATCAGGGCTCAGACCATCCCTGTGTCAGGGCTCGGAGCATCCCTGGGATCGGCGCTCAGAGCATCCCTGGGATCGGGGCTCAGAGCATCCCTGTGTCAGGGCTCGGACAATCCCTGGGATCAGAGCTCAGAGCACCCCTGGGGTCAGGGCTTGGAGCATCCCTGGGATCGGGGCTCAGAGCATCCCTGGAATCAGGGCTCGGACCATCCCTGGGATCGGCGCTCAGAGCATCCCTGGGATCGGGGCTCAGAGCATCCCTGGAATCAGGGCTCGGAGCATCCCTGGGATCGGGGCTCAGAGCATCCCTGGAATCAGGGCTCAGAGCATCCCTGTGTCAGGGCTCGGACCATCCCTGGGATCGGGGCTCAGACCATCCCTGTGTCAGGGCTCGGAGCATCCCTGGGATCGGGGCTCAGAGCACCCCTGGGGTCAGGGCTTGGAGCATCCCTGGGATCGGGGCTCAGAGCATCCCTGGGATCGGGGCTCAGAGCATCCCTGGGGTCAGGGCTTGGAGCATCCCTGGGATCGGGGCTCAGAGCATCCCTGTGTCAGGGCTCGGACCATCCCTGGGATCGGGGCTCAGAGCTTCCCTGGGGTCAGGGCTCGGAGCATCCCTGGGCAGCGTGGGGGGTGCCAGGCTGAGGGACCCCCCACCGTGGGGTGACCGTGACCCCCGTTCCCATGGCAGGGGGGGGTGGAACCAGCTGAGCTTTAAGGTCCCCTCCCACCCTACACCCTCCTCCCCAGCAGCGATACCCTCCTGCCCCGCTCTTCCTCCCTGCCCCGCTGCGGGTCTTCCTCGCTCCCGCCCCTGCCCGGCTCCTGCCTGCTGCCGCCCAGGAGCAGAGATTTCATTTTTAATGGGAGAGGAAGGAGCCGGCGGCTTCTTCCTGCGGTTCCGGAGCGGTTTGGCTGCGGCAGCCGCCGCTATCGACCGTCTGGACTCACGGAGCCACCGGGCGCCCCGAGCCTTGGCCCCAAGGCTGGGCGGTGGCTGTCCCCAGGCATTCCCCCCCCCACCCCCCCCCAACCCGGGGAAGGGATGCAGCAGCATCCCCCGTTCCAACCGGGACACGCAACAACCCTCCCACCTTCCAGCCCCGTTTTCGGCCTCCGCCAGCCAGGCCCATGGAGCTGGGCAGGATTTATCGGTGGAGAAACCGTCTGCCAGCAGCAAATGAGTTATCGATCCGCAGCCGGGTGACATCCCCGCTGGGTGACATCCCCGCTGCGGCGGCCAGCCCCGGCCGGGGGGATTAGAGGCCGAGCGGGGCAGAACAGATGGATTTATTTCCGCCTGAATTTCGAGCTGGCAGCCGAACTCCAGATTAGCAGCTCCGGAGAAAGAACGCATCAATTTATCTGGAAAAACAGCAGCTCCAGGAGCGGCCGCGGCCCCGGGGGCTGAGCCCGGGTGGCCTCTGCGGCACGGAGCGGTCCACGGGCTGCCTCAGTTTCCCCACTTGCCACCCCCCCCCCCCCAACCCCGCTATGGGATGGGGGGTGCAGGGTGGCGTTTTCAGCGCCCGGGGGCTTTGCTGCAGCCCCCGGCATCTCACACCCTCCTTACCCATGACCCGTGTCCCTGCGCCTGGCCACGCCACGTGCGTGTGTGTGTCTTGTTTTCCCCCCCCCCCCCCCCCTCCTTCCTCCTGGGGGTCGGGGATGCCGCAGGGATGGTCGGGGAGGTGTCACGGCCAGGATCGGGCCCCGCGATCCATCCCAGCTCCTCTGCCGCCGCGGCTTAATGAAGCTTCGCTGATGTGACAAGATTTCCAGCAGCGCCAGGGCACAGCTGGTCACCCCCGAGCCGCGCATCGCCCCCCCCACCCCCCCGCCCCCAACCCCCAGCTCCCCGTGCAAGGCGCCACCCGGCATCCCAGTGCTCCCAGTGCTCCCAGTATACCCGTAGCTGCCGCTCTGGGGGCAGGTTTCTGCAGCTTCCCCTCCTAAATACCGCCTGCCAAGGGGGCTGGGGGCAGGGAGAAAGGTGCTGCCGGTCTTTTGGGGGCTCCGTGGGGCTTCGAAGGCTCCCCAAACCCCCCCCCCAAAACTCCCTCAGTTTTGGTGGTTTGGTGCCGTTTGGGGCCAGCGCCTCCCGCTCTCTCCCCCGGGGAGAAAACCGAGTCCGGTGGGTCTTGAACCACCAAAAGGGGGTTCTTTTGTGTGAAACGAGGGTTAATATTTACTCGCCCGCACGGACTTCGCTCCCTCCCGGTGCCACCCGGCAGCCTCCAAGCTGGAGCAGGGCCTGGCGGAGACACCCCCATCCATCCACCCCGGGGGTGGAAACTGGAGGGGGGGGGGAACCCAACCAAACAACCAAACAAGCGGAATGAAAATGTGGGATGCTCGGCTGGGAAACGCGCCCCTCCGCCCTCTCCCCAACACCCGGCTTCGTTCCCCCGCCGGCCAGGCCGAGGGGCCGGTTGTCGCGTGTCCCCATCCGGCTGTGACATTCCCCTCCAGGGACGTGGGTCCCCGGGGTGGGGGGGGGGGGTGGGGGGCCGCACGCGCCGCTGAGCCGGAGCAGCTCATAATTACACCGGGTCGTTAATGAGCTGGCGGGGAGATGCGCGGGCGTGCTGGCCGAGGAGCAGCGCCTGCGTGCCACCGCCGTGCTGCAGCCCCGTGTCCCGGCCACCCCTGGGTCATGTCCCTGCCATCCCTGTGTCCCCGCACCCCTGTGTCCCTGCAGCCTCGTGTCCCTGCAGCCCTGTGTCCCACTGTCCCATCCCCAGGCACCCCGTATCCCTGCACCTCCATGTCCCTGAAGCCCTGTGTCCCTGCAGCCCCGTGTCCCACTGCCCTGTCCCCAGGCACCCCTGTGTCCCTCCATCCCTGTGTCCCGTTGTCTCATTCCCAGGCACCCCGTGTCCCTGCAGCCCCGTGTCCCACTCCCCTGTCCCCAGGCACCCCTGTGTCCCTGCACCCCTGTGTCCCATTGTCTCATTCTCATGCACCCCCGTATCCCTGCACCCCTGTGTCCCTGCACCCCCGTATCCCTGCACCCCTGTGTCCCTGCGCCCCTGTGTCCCTGCAGCCCTGTGTCCCCCTGCCTGTCCCCAGGCACCCCTGTGTCCCTGCAGCCCTGTGCCCCTGCACCCCTGTGTCCCACTGTCCCATCCCCAGGCACCCTTGTCCCCAGGCACCCCTGTGTCCCTGCAGCCCTATGTCCTTCCCTGCCCCCTGTGTCCCTGGCACATATGGGTGCCATCCCCAGGCACCCCATATCCCTGCACCTCCATGTCCCTGCACCTCTGTGTCCCTGTACCCCTGTGTCCCTGCACCCCTGTGTCCCACTGCCTTGTCCCCAGGCACCCTTGTCCCCAGGCAGCCCTGTGTCCTGCAGCAATGTGTCCCACTCTCCTGTGTCCCTGCCTCCTTGTGTCCCTGCAGCCCCGTGTCCCATTCCCCTGTCCCCAGCCACCCCCTGTCCCTGTACCTGTGTCCCTGCACCCCTGTGTCCCACTGTCCCATTCCCAGGCACCCTTGTCCCCAGGCACCCCTGTGTCCCTGCAGCCCCGTGTCCCACTGTCCCATCCCCAGGCGCCCCAGTGTCCCTGCAGCCCCGTGTCCCTGCCCCCCTGTCCCCAGGCTCCCGTGGGCGAGCAGTTGGGGACAGGGAGGCGGGGGGACAGCCCCACACTGTGCCCTTGTGCGGGCTCAGCAATGGCCCTCTGTCCCCTGGGCAGCTGCGCCAGGCCCGTCACCCGCTCCCGCGGTGGCTCCGGTGACAATGACGTGCCAGGCTCGGCACGGACCCTGCGAGCTCCTCGGAGGGGGGGGGGGCTGGCTGCCAGCCCCACAGGGAATCTGCTAGCCCCATGGGAAGTCTGCCAGCCCTATGTAAAATCTGCCAGCCCCATGGGGAATCTGCCAGCCCCACGGGAAACCTCCTAGCCCCATGGGAAACCTGCCGGCCATGCGGCCGTACAGGGAATCTGCTAGCCCCACGGGAAACCTGCTAGCCCCATGGGAAACCTGCCAGCCCCACGGCTGTACAGGGAACCTGCTAGCCCCATGGGAAACCTGCTAGCCCTATGGGAAACCTGCTAGCCCTATGGGAAATCTGCCAGCCCCATGGGGAATCTGCTAGCCCTATGGAGAATCTGCTAGCCCCATGGGGAACCTGCTAGCCCTATGGGAAATCTGCCGGCCCCGTCATAAATCTCCTAGCCCTATGGGAAATCTGCTAGCCCCACAAGGAATTTGCTAGCCCCACGGGAAACCTGCTAGCCTCGTGGGAATTCTGCTAGCCCTATGGGAAATCTGCCAGCCTCATGGTGAATCTATCAGCCCCACGGGAAGGCTGCTAGCCCCATGGGAAATCTGCCAGCCCTATGGAAATCTGCTAGCCCTACGAGGAATCCGCCAGCCCCATGGGGAATCCGCTTCATGCACGGAACTCAGGACCCACATCCGAGCTGGCAGGATCCCTCGGGGCCGGGCAGGTGCTCGGGTGCCTGCAGCCGGGTGTCCCCAGAGCTGGGGACCCCCCCAGGGTTTGATCCCGTGGGTCCCGTGGTGTCCCGGTCAGGGTGACGGGCACGGTGAGGCCCTGCCCAATGGGAGCCGGTACTGGCTCTGCCCTCACCCCCACCTCTCCCTGAAGCCCCCCCCCCCCCCCCCAACCATGGGGTGCCGAGCCGTTCCCCCCCCCCCCCACCTCGGCTGTGCTGGTGCCCTGCTGCTGCCTCCCTCGTTAAGGCCGGCAGCTGACGAAGCTCCCAACACCTCCTCTTGCTGCCATCTCTAATTATAGCCCAGCTGGAGGGTGACTCACCAGGAGCAGCCCCCGGCGGGGTCCTTCCACCCCCCCACCCCCCCCCCCCAACCCCCAGTGGGGTCCTTCCCCGCCTCCCCCTTCCCCAGCCCCGGGGATGCCGGTGCTGCCCCGGCAGCTCAGCATCCCACCGTCCCGATGAAGGGGTGTCTCTGCTTTCGGGGTGGTTTTCCACCCCGGGTGTGTGGACCCACACGGTTCAGGGCCGGAGCAGGTCCTCCTGATGGGAATCGCCGTTTTCCAGCCCCAAATGGCCGTGGTCACACCCTGGCTGCTGGGGTTATGGATGGGCTTTGTGGGGTTGGGGACGGGCTTTGTGGGGTTGGGGACGGGCTCCATGGGGTTGGAGATGGGGTCTGTGGGGTTGGGGACAGGCTCTGTGGAGTTGGGGACAGGCTTTGTGGGGTTGGGGACAGGTTCTGTGGGGTTGGGGAAGGGCTCCGTGGGGTTGGGGACAGGCGTGGTGGTGTTGGGGATGGGCTTGTTGGAGTTGGGTACACGCTCTGTGGGACTGGGAACAGGCTCCATGAGGTTGGGGATGGGCTCCATGGGGTTGGGGACAGGCTCTGTGGGGTTGGGGACAGGCTCTGTGGGGTTGGGGATGGGCTCCATGGGGTTCTGGATGGGCTCCATGGGCTTAGGGACAGGCTTGGGGGGGTTGGGGACGGACTCTGTGGGGTTGTGGACGGGCTTGGTGGTGTTGAGGACAAGCTCTGTGGGGTTGGGGACAGGCTTTGTGTGTTTGGGGATGGGCTCCGTGGGTTTCTGGACAGGCTCTGTGGGGTTGGGGACAGGCTTGACGGGATAGGGGACAGGTTCTGTTGGGCTGGGGACAGGTTCTGTGGGGTTGGGGACAGGTTCCATGGGGTAGAGGATAGGCTCTGTGGGGTTGGGGACAGGCTTTGTGGGGTTGGGGATGGACTCCATGGGATTCTGGACGGGCTTTGTGGGGTTGGGGACAGGGTCCATGGGACGGGGATGGGTTCCATGGGTGGAGCGCACCAGTGGTCCCGGCACCTGTAGCCGTCCCAGGGGACCCTTGCACGGCCGCGGGAGCTGTGCCCTCGTGGGCACGACGGGGTGATGCACCAGCTCTCACCGGTGCCCCTCACCCACCTCAATCCCCCCACGGGGACCCTCTTGGGGACAGGGTGGGGACAGTGGGGTCCTTCCCCACCAGCGCAGGGGGGCTGCTCCCCGAACCCCGGGGCAGTTGGCAGCTGCGGCTCCGAAGCTGTTGGCAGCATCTGCTGCCATCGCAGCGGTGCTTATCCCCGTTGCCATGGAAACGAATCCCGCCAGCGCCCGGATCCGGCCGATACCTGCTGGCCGATGGGGGAAACTGAGGCAGGGTTTGTCCTCGGCGGCTGCGAGGGCTGATGGCTGTCCTCAGTGGGAGGAGAAGGACCGGAGCCAAAGTGGCCGCTGTTGGGGACGGAGAGCAAAGCAGCTCGCCTGGGGTGAGGTCCATGTGACTTCATGCCATCTCCCAGAGTGAGGTGCCCATCGCTGTGTGCCATTGCCAAGGGTGAGGTGCCCATCACCACGTGCCATCGCCTGGGGTGAGGTGCCCATCGCCATGTGCCATCACCCAGGGTGAGATGTCCATCACCGTGTCTCATCACCCAGGATGAGGTGCCCGTCACCATGTGCCATTGCCTGGGGTGAGGTGCCCACCACCATGCGCCGTGGCCCAGGGTGAGGTACATGTGGCTTCATGCCTCATGCCATCACCCAGGGTGAGGTGCCCATCGCCGTGCCATCAGCCATAATGAGGTGCCCATTGCCATGTGCCACCACCTGGGTTGAGGTGCCCATCACCATGTGCCGTCTCCCGGGGTGAGATGTCCATCACCATGTGCCATCGCTCAGGGCAAGGTGCCCATCACCATGTGCCATCATCCAGAGAGAAGTGCCCATCAACATGTCCCATCATGCAGGGTGAGGTGCCCATGACCCGTGCCATTGCCTGCAGTGAGGTGCCCATTGCCATGTGCCATCGTTCAGGGTGAGGTGCCCATCGCCATGTGCCATCGCCCAGGGTGAGATGTCCATCACTGTGTGCCATTGTTCAGGGTGAGGTGCCCGTCACCATGGGCCATCACCCAGGATGAGGTGCCCATCACCATCTACCATTGCCCAGGATGAGGTGCCCGTTGCCATGTGCCATTGCCCAGGGTGAGGTACATGTGGCTTCATGTCTCATGCCATCACCCAGGGTGAGATGCCCATGGCCCCTGCCATCACCTGCAGTGAGGTGCCCATCACTGTGCCACCACCTGGGGTGACATGCCCATCGCGCTGTGCCATCACCCAGGGTGAGGTGCCCATCACTGTGCCATCACCCAGGGTGAGGTGCCCATCAGCCTGTGCCACCACCTTGGGTGACATGCCCATCGCTCTGTGCCACCACCCAGGGTGAGGTGCCCATCAGCCTGTGCCACCACCTTGGGTGACATGCCCATGGCCCTGTGCCACCACCCAGGACGAGGTGCCCCTCTCCCTGCACCCGTGCCCACGTCACCCTTCGGTCCCAGCCCCATGCCAGCACAGCGCTGCTGGCCGGGGACCCTCCAGCCGCCGTGGGGACGGTGTCCCAGCCTGGGGGTGCTCCCCCAACCCCGGGGCAGTACCCGGAGGGTGGGGGGCTGCGTGTGGGTGCCCCTGGGCACGGGGTGGGGGGGTGGCCGGGATGAGCCCACCCCGAGGTGGCCGGGGTGGCCCCTGTGGCTCCGGCCACTAGATGGCCCTGCGGCTCCGCCGGCCACCCTGACCCACCCCCCCCACCCCAGACCCGCTGACCCCCCCCCCGTCCCCGCCGGCTGCGGGGCGCCGACAGAGGGGTTGCGCCCCTACGAGCCACCCGCGCATCCCCACTGCACCCTGTCCCCGGGGAGCAGCAGCAGCAGCACCCTTGGGTGACAAATTCCACCCCCCCCCCCCCCCCCCCCCCCCCCGGTCGCACCTTTCCCGCTGCCTCTGTGTATTCTCTGATGGCTGATAGCGCGACTGTGCACCTTAGCGCCTCGGGGGCTTTTTGGGGTGTTTTGCAGAGGTTTAGGGGGTTTTATTTGGGTTGGGGTTGTTTTTTTTCTTTTTTTTCAGTGGGGTTGTGCCGCAGGGTGTGTGTGGGGGGGACGCACAGTGGGGGGACACACACGCCGTGGGGGGACACAGCGCGGCTGGGGGCTGTCTCCTCGCGTTCGCAGCAGTGTCCGAAGCCTCCCTGGATGGCAGGGATGGGGCACGGCCCCGGGCACCGGGCAAAGGTGGAGAATTCCCCGCAATCCCTAGATTTCCCACCCCATCCAGCTTCTCCTGGCAAGTGGGGTCCCTCGGGGGTCTGTACTGGGACCAGCACTGCTCAACGTCTCCATCAGTGACAGGGACGGTGGGAGCGAGGGCACCCCTCAGTGAGGCTGTGGGTGACACCAAGCCGAGCGCTGCGGTGACGGGATGCCATCCAGAGGGACCTGGACAGGCTGGAGAGGTGGGAGCACGCGAACCTCATGGGGTTCAACCAGCCCAAGTGCAGGGTCCTGCACCCGGGGAGGGGGGGCAGCCCCCAGTCCCAGCCACAGGCTGGGAGAAGAGAAGGCTCCGGGGAGACCTTGGAGCCCCTTCCAGTCCCTCAAGGGGCTCCAGGAAAGCTGGGGAGGGACTCTGGATGAGGGAGGGGAGCCATGGGACGAGGGGGAAGGGTTTTCCCCTGCCAGAGGGGAGATTGAGCTGAGATCTGGGGCGGAAATTCTTGGCTGGGAGGGTGGTGAGCCCCTGGCCCAGGTTGCCCAGAGAAGCTGTGGCTGCCCCATCCCTGGAGGGGTTGAAGGCCAGGTTGGCCGGGGCTTGGAGCAGCCTGGGCTGGTGGGAGGTGTGTCCCCCCCACCTAAAGATGGCAGGGGGGTTGGAACTAGGTGGCCTTTAAGATCCCTTCCCACCCAAACCCTTCCGTGATTCCATGATTTTCTGGTTAAGTGACGGTCGCCGGTGGCTCAGGCCAGTTTAGCTCCCATTTTCCGGAAGCATGGGGGCAGCCGAGGGGTTCACAGGGTTTGGAGGAAGAGCAGGAGACCTTCCTCCCCCAGCCCCAACCTCCCCCTCTCTGCGTGGGGAAAAAGGGGGTGGGATGCCAGGCGCAATATCTGCTTTCATGGCCCGCCCCCCCCCCCCCACCTCCTTCATTCCTCAACCAATATTTCACATATATTTTTTCATTTCGGGGGGAGCGGCACCCCCAAAATCCCCAGTGCTTGTCCCTGGGAGAGGAGGGGACGCTCGGTGGGGGGATCCGAAGGCGATGGGGGGGGATCTGTAGGGTGGGAGTGAAGCCCCTGCATCCTTATGGGGGGGGGGTGTGTCCCCAAGTGGGGTCGCCTCCAGCGTGTAAGATGGGGGTCCCCCCCCCCCCCATCCTCGAATGGGGAGGGGATGCGCTTCCAATGTGGGGCTTGTCTGCGGGGTGGGACACCCCCGATGCCCCCCAGGGAATTGGGGGGGGGTGGGCGGTGTCTCTCTGTACCAAGCCCTGCCCCAAAATGGGGTGAAGCTCCCAGTGCCCGAGCTGGGACGATGCGGGGGGGGGACCCCAAGCCTGGGACACAGCTCTTAAAGGGGGGCGCATCATTTTAGCTGGAGACTGCCCGGGGTGGGGGGGGGAATTGGGGGGTGACCCCCGCCCATAAAGGGGGGATGTGCAGGGGAGACACCCCCCAACCCAAACCCTCTGCCCCACACCCCACGAGGGGGGGGTTCACATGGGCGGGGGGGGGTATCCCACAGATGCCAGACCCGTGGGGGCGCAGCCGGTACCTGCCCCATAGGAGAGCACTGCCCGATCCCCGCCCCACACTGGGAGCACCCCCGCCCCACAATGGGGAGGGATACCCCGCCCCCCGCCCCACACTGGGACCCGACCCCCATCGGGGAGGGATACCCCGACCCCCGCCCCACACCGGCGACCCCCACCCCCCATCGGGGAGGGATACCCCGACCCGCGCCCCACATGGGGACTCTCACCCCGGCCCCCACCCCACACCGGGGAGGGATACCCTCACCCCCTCCCCACACTGGGACCCCCACTCCGACTCCCACCCCACACCGGGAAGCGATGCCCCGACCCCTGCCCCACACCGGGGACCCTCAACCCGACCCCCGCCCCACCCCGGGGACCCCCACCCCGATCCCGACGGGGGAGGGATACCCCGACCCCTGCCCCACACCGGGGACCCTCAACCCCACCCCCGCCCCACCCGGGGGACCCCCACCCCGATCCCCACGGGGGAGCGATACCCCGACCCCGACCCCCTCCCCACACCGGGGACCCTCAACCCGACCCCCGCCCCACCCCGGGGACAGATGCCCCGCCACCCACCCCACACCGGGACCCTCACCCCCACCCTTCCCCCCCCCCCGCCACCCGCCGCCGCTGCTGCCCCGCGGAGCCGGCGCGCAGCAGGTGCGGAGCGGAGCGGGGCGGAGCGGAGCGGGGAGCGGCGGGGCCCGCAGCCCCTGCCCGGGGGCGGGGGGGGGGGGGGGGGGGGGGGAGAGGGGGGGCCGGGCAGGGCCGGGCCGGGCCGTGAGGAGCCGGGAAGCGGCGGGCCGGCAGCCGGCATGGTGTTGGGGCTGCAGCATCTCCTCACCGCCCTCCTCCGGTTTTTCAGACGGGGCCAGCAGGTTTTCCTGAAGGTGGAGGACGCCGTGCCCGGCTCCGAGGCGCTACAGGTAGGGACGGAGGGAACCCCCACCCTCCTCACACCCCCAGGGGGTGTCTCCTCGGGTCCCCCCGCCCTCTCTACCCACCCGGGACCCCCGTCCCAACCTCCTTCCCCTCCCGCCCGGGACCCCTAACCGTTCTCCCCTCCCAGTCGGGACCCCCGACCCACCTCTTTTCCCACCCGAGAGCCCCCAATCCACCTTCCCCCCCACTCGGGACCCCCACCCCAACCTCCTCCCCTCCACCCGACACCCTCGCCCCACCTCCCTTCCCACCCGAGACCCCCCCCCAATCCACCTGCCCCCCC
This sequence comes from Sterna hirundo, assembly GCA_009819605.1. Lineage (NCBI taxonomy): Eukaryota > Metazoa > Chordata > Aves > Charadriiformes > Laridae > Sterna > Sterna hirundo. Next base: position 219,711,525 of record CM020437.1, on the reverse strand, counting down.
GACTCGGGACCCCCACCCCAACCTCCTCCTCTCCACCCGACACCCCCGACCTACTTCTCTTCCCACCCAAGACCCCCTAACCCACCTTTCCCCCCACCTAAGACCCCCGACCCACCTCCCCCCCACCGGGGAGCCCCATCCCAACCTCATCCCCTCCCACCCGGGACCCGGCGAAGCGGGGGCTGGGGCAGAGCCCATTCCCCACCCGCTCCCGGGGGTGCTGGGGGTCGCCTGGTTTATGCTGGGGGCTGGGGGCACGACACCGGGAGCGCTGGCGGGGGGGGGACACGGAGGAGCCTGGGCTGCCGACCTGCCGTGCTCCGCGCTGCACGGGATCGGGGTGCTGCGGGACCGGGGGGTACGGGACCCCCCCACCCCACACCGGGTTGGCGTGGGGGGGGCGCTTTCTCCATCCCGCTTAACCTCCCTCCTCCTTGGCGGGGGGGTTCGGGAGAGCTGGGGACAGTCTCCTGCCGGGAGGGGAAACTGAGGCACGGAGCTGCGTGAGCGGCCCCGGGGCGGGGGGGTCTGGCCGGGATGGGGAGCACCGGGGAGAGCGGGCAAAGGGCTGTCGTGCCCCCCCCCCCCCCCCCCTTCCTTACCTCCCACACCCCCTCCTGCGGCTGGCGGGGGGGGCGCTCACCGAGTGCATGGAGCCGTCCGGGGGCGGGGGTTCCCGGGCTTGGGGGGCTGGTGGATGTCCCCGGCACTGGGGGGGGTGTCCCCGGGTCTTGGGGACGCGCTGGGCTCGGTGTCCCCCCCGCAGCCACGCAGGAAGGAGGCGGCGGCGGGCGGGGGGGGGGGGGGGGGCGGGTGTGCGGATCCCGGAGGAAATGGGCTGGACCGGGCGGCCCCGATCCCGATCCCGGCCCCGATCCCGGCTCCGATCCCGGCGGCCCCGCAGCGCCCTCCCGCAGCCGAGCTGGCAGCCGGGGCCGCGCCATGGGCACCCTCCAGGACAATGTGAGCGACCCCCGGGGTGGGTGGGTGGGTGGGTGGGGGGCTTTAGGGGGGGTTGCCATGCGACCGGGGGTCCCTCGTGTGGTGAGGGTTTTGGGGGGGTGCCATGCGTTTGGGAGTGCCTGGGAATGCGGGTCCCCTCGCTCTGTCGGGGTCCCCGCTCCCCCGTGTCCCCCTGCCCTGCTCCGCTCGCCCCAAATGCTCCTCAGCGTGCCCCCTCCGTGGGGCAAAGTCCTCGGGGGGGGGGATGTGTGGTGTCGTGCTGGGAAGGGGGGGACCCCAATAGCACCCCGCCCCAAATCCTCCCCACTCTCTTTGCGCAAGTTGCCCATTTTGGCGGGGGGGGGGGGGGAAGGGGGGAGGGAAAGGCTGCACCCCAGTATGGGGGTGGGAAAATGGTTGGTCCATTGTGCTCCTGCGCCGTCAATGCACCCAAATTTGGGAAGGGGGGGGGGGGGGGGTCCCGGAGGGATTCGCCCCAGCCCAGAGCATTCCCACCCCATCTCTTGCCATCCATCTATGCCGGATCCCTGACCCCGGTGCCGGGCAGCACCCATGGTTTTGGGTGCGAGAGTTGTGGACGTGGTGTTTCCCCCCCCCCCGCCCCCCCCCCCCCCCCTCCCCCCGGCATGGCTGGGGGGCACAGCCCCTCTGCCCTGCTCCAGTGGGCTCCGGGGGGCTCCAGGTTCAAGGCCGGAGCGAGGCAGGGACTGGGAAATGAAGGGAAGGAAACGCTCTCCGGGAAACAGCCGAAAGCTGCTGACGGAGGGAAAGGAGCTGAGCCATGGAGTGTGTGTGGGGGGGGGGGGGGCGGCATGGGGTGCCCTGAGCCCCCCCGGAGGGGCAGGGTGAAGCTTGGGGACATCAGACCTGTCACCCGGCACAGGGACAGGACGTGTGGCTCCGGCTCAGGGCAAGTGGCCCTTTCTGTGGTGTGGGGGTCCCCGTGGGTGCCAGACCCGCCAGCACCCAACTAGCCCTGTCTGGGGAGGGTGCTTACAGCTGGGTGGGCTGCAGCCCCCCCTCCCCCCCCCCCCCAACCCCTCCCGAGGGGACCCAGAGGTGTGGGGGGACCTGGAAGGGAGCCACAACCCCCCATCCTGGTGGGGCAAAAGCCACCCAGATGCAGAATGGGGCTGGTTTTAACCTGGACTGGTCTGGGGGCTGCTGGGGTGGCACCGGGGGGGGGGGGGGGCGTGTGATGGGGCAGAACTGCCCCCCCCAGCCATACCCATCGTGTGATGCCACAGCGGCACGGGGCAAAGGGACACGACCGGGGACGGGTGACATGTGAGGGATGGGTGGCGGGGAACAAATCCTGCGGGGGTGGGCAAGAAACAGCTCCCCCCCCCACCCTCGCCCCCCCAAAATGGTCCAGGACCCCCTATCCTGGGCGGTGCCCTGGGCGCTGGCCGCGTTCAGGACCCCCATCCCCAAGCCCCGTGGGGGGGTATATAGATAGGGGGTATATAGGACTCAGGGGTTTATTCCCCCCCCCTCTGCTGGACCCCCCCCGTCCGCCCCGCTGTGGGGTGAGGCTGAAGATGGCTGTGCCTCCTCTCCCTCCCTCCCAGCCGCCGGCCCCAATGCAATTACCCGCTGCCTGGCCCATGAATCAAACCCTAATTGAGACGCCTTCGCAGCCTGGCCGAGCAGGAAGGAGCTGGGGGGGGGGGGGGGGGGGGGGGGGGGGGAGGAGGGCCACACAGTGCCCAGGGCCTGGGGGGGGCCCACGCTGCACCCAGAGGCTGTGGGGGCCACGCTCGGCTGCTGCCCTCCCTTCCCCCCCCCTATTGCTCCCCATTCTATGCTGGGGGTGCGGGGCTGCTCCTGCCTCAGTTTCCCCGCGCAGGGGGCGGGGGAACGCGTCGGGCGGGGGGGGGCGGTGGCAGCGTGGGGACAACGCGCCCGTGGGCGTTTGTCCCGGCGTTTCCTCCGACGGACACAAACACATCAGCAGGGCAATAAAGCGGAGGAAAGGGCCGGGGCGCTTCTTTCCATGACGCGGGGCAGGGCCGGTTTCCTTCCCCCACCCCGCAGGGGCCCGGGGGGCAGAGCGGGACCCCCAGACCAGAGCGAGGGGTGGGGGCACCCCAGTGGTCCCCAGCCCTAGGGGGTCCCCACTGGCAAAAGCTCTTCCTGTCCGGCTGCTCCGAGGAGCGGGTGCTCGCGGGTGCGGGATGAGCCCGTGTCGGCATTGCGTGCGCCCGGGCACTTTGGGGCTGGGGGTCCCGGTCCCCCCGTGCCCCACGGCGTCGCACGGGGCTCGTGGCCACCTCTAGGGACGTGGAAACGGGGCTGGGGTGCAGAAATGGCCTGGTCGCGGTGACACAGCTCTGCACTGGCCAAGGAGGGGGGGCTGCACAGAGAGGCCAGACACTGGGGTGTGGGTGCTCCCGGTGCACCCCAGGGATGGAGGAGCAGGAGGCGGGTGCTCCTGGTGCATCCTGGTGATGGAGGAGCTGGATGTGGGTGCTCCCGGTGCATGCCAGGGAGGGAGGAGCTGGGGTGTGGGTGCTGCTGGTGCATCCCAGGGACGGAGGAGCAGCATGTGGGTGCTCCCGGTGCATCCCAAGGATGGAGGAGCGAGGGTGCGGGTGCTCCTGGTGTACCCCAGAGGCAGAGGAGCTGGGATGGGAGTGCTCCTGGTGCACCCCAGAGGTGGAAGAGCTGGGGTGTGGGTGCTCCCGGTGCATCCTAAGGATGGAGGAGCTGGGGTGTGGGTGCTCCTGCTGCATCCTAGGGTTGGATGAGCAGGATGTGGGTGCTCCCGGCGCATGCCAGGGATGGAGTAGCTGCGGTGTGGGTGCTCCTGGTGCATCCCAGAGGTGGAGGAGCAGGATGTGGGTGCTCCTGGTGCATCCCAAGGATGGAGGAACTGGAGTGTGGGTGCTCCTGGTGCCCCCCAGGGACAGAGGAGCCAGGTGTGGGTGCTCCTGGTGCATCCCAAGGATAGAGGAGCCGAGGTGTGGGTACTCCTGGTGCACCCCAGGGATGGAGGAGCAGGATGTGGGTGCTCCTGGTGCCCCCCAGGGTCAGAGGAACCAGGTGCGGGTGCTCCTGGTGCATCCTAAGGGTGGAGGAGAAGGGGTGCAGCTGCTCCTGGTGCATCCAAGGATGGAGGAGCAGGATGTGGGTGCTGCTGGTGCATCCCAGGGATGGAGGAGCCAGGTGTGGGTGCTTCTGGTGCATCCCAAGGATGGAGGAGCAGGGTGTGGGTGCTCCCGGTGCATCCCGGGCAGGGGGGGTGGCGTGCAGGCACCGGTGCTGGGAGATGCAGCATCGGGTGGGGGGCAGCCGGCGCTGGCAGGGGGGGTGGTTTTGACCTTCGGTGTTTGCTGGAGGGGAGGAATTTCTCGCCCCGGGTCCGGCATCGCAGCGTCGTCCTCCCAGCCGCGATGGGCACCGCCGCCGCTGCCACCCTTGGTTTTTTGGAGCCGAGCTGAGACATTTTTCGGGGAGGTGATGGCGGAGACCGCCCCCCCCCCACCCCCCGCTCGGTCTGCGGCAGGGGGTGGCTCGGGCACTCGGTGTCTTGTGGGGACAATGGCATCGCTGGCAGTGCAGGGGGGGGGAGAGAGGGGTGAATCCAGCGGGGTCTTCTCACTCATCCCATCCTGGTGTGGCGGTCGGGGGGTTACTGGGGAGGGCTGAACCCAGGGCTCACCTGAGCCCCCCCTGGAGCATCCACAGCCGTGGGGAGGCTCGTCCCCAAAACTCCAGGGCTGAGAAACCAAACCAGCTCCCGGGCGACCCTCTCGGAGGTGAGTCCATGGATTTGGGGACTGAGCTGGGATCTGGAACTGCTGGATCTTTGCAGCCCGATCCGGTCGCATCCCGATCCCATGGGAAGGGAGGAGCTGCCCCGAAGAGGGTGTGTGGGGAGGGAGATGGATGCTGGGGGGGGAGGGGGGAGCAGATGGGGCGCAGGGCTGGTTCCTGAGACTCCCTGTTCTTGGCGCAGGAGAGGGGATCGCTGCTCCCAGCCCAGCTCCGTAGGGATGCTGCCAAACCCGGGAGCAAATCCTCCCCAGCAGCTGCGTGTCGGCCAGAGCGGGGATTTTCTCCCTGGTTTTTTGGCTCAGGCAGGTCCCCGCAAGGTGCATCCCTCTGCCACCCACATCTCTGGCGGGTGCGCGGAGCCCGGGACCTTTGGGTGCCCTGGGCATGGCTTTGGGACCGGCCATAGACAAGGGGGGTGGAGATGGGACCCCCCCGGCTGGGTGCTGATCCATTAAACACCAGTTCTCTAAACCTTCCCGCGTTGGGAACCATTTAACGGGTGGCTTTGGGCTTCCCCTGGCTGTGCCTCGGTTTCCCCACCTGAGTAGTGAGACACCCCCCCCCCCCCCCCCCGCCATTCCCAGACCCCTCCCCGAAGGCTGGGAGCTTGCTCCCGTCACCAAACCCTCTTATATACGGAAAATAAAAGAGGTCCCGATGCCTACGGAGCAACCCCCCCCCCCCCACTCCGAGGGAGGAGGCTCTGCCAGCCCCCCGGCCGCCCGGGGCCCTGCTCCGAAGCTCTGCCCCAGATTGAATTCCTCCTCAGCTGCAGATGGCCGGGAATTCAATTTTCCCAGATCCCATCAGAGGCTGATAAACGATCTCCCTAATCACCCTGCAGATCCCATTAGCGCCGGCTGTGCCGGGAGAGGATGCAGGAACGCTGCGTCTCCCCTTCCCATCCCACCGCTCCAAGTCCCCCCTCCCACGGGACGCGGCTTTTCCCTGTGTCCCTGAGCCCCTCTCCATCCGCATCCCTTGGAACGCCACGATGCTCCCGAGCCGAGCCGGGCCAGCGGAGCCTGGGCACAGCCAATCCGCCAGAAAATATCTAGGAATATCCTAAAAACCCAGCCGGGAGGTGCTGGTGGCCGGCGGGGACAGGAAGGGGACCATGTGCCAGGGAAAGCCTTCCAGGAATGCCGTGTCCTGGGGACGTGCGTGGTGCCAGCTCCCCTCCAGCACTGCCTGCGACGACGCTCGGCCCCGTGCCCGGCTCTGTCGCCGCTGCCAGCACCGAAGGGATGGCACCGGCCACCCATCACAGCTGGGTGCCAGCACGACGGCGGCGGCTATAAATGTCCCTGTCCCTCGGGGTGACAACTGTCGGGTACCAGGGATGCTCCTAATGATGGAGCAGTTTCCCTGCGGCCACCTGGGGAGGATGGAGAGGGCTTGGGGGCTGGGGCGCGGGGAGGGCGCGCGGTGCCCGTGGGACGAGAGGAGGGTTTTAGGGACGTGGGTTTTAGGGTACCTTCACCCTCTTTGTGCCCAGGTGGCCCCGGAGCCCTGGCAGGGGCTGGCCATCGCCTGCCGGGATGCGGCCAGCGGTCCGAGCAGATGCTCGGCCATTTTCTACTCCGTGTTTGCAGGATGGAAACCCCCAGCCCATCCATGGCATCACCCCCCTCCCCCCCCGCCGCCGGCGCGGGGGTCCAGGCACCCCCCTGGTCCCGTGTACCCCACAGCCGGGCCCGTCCCCGCCTGCCCCCATCCTCCGGCACGTTATTTGTGGGCACCGCAGCCTTGCGGGGTGGCAGCTCCCTGCTGGGAACAGAAAGGGCAGCGGGGTCAAGTCCCTTCCCGGGGACGCCGGGGTGTCACCGCAGTATCACTGCAGCCCTGAAATGGGCTGGGGCAGGTGACACGGGGCTGAGCGGGGTCCTTGTCCCCTTTCCTGCCGTGGGACATGGGCTAGGGAGATGAGATGCGGGGCTGAGCTGGGTCCTTGTCACCCTCCCTGCCATGGGACATGGGGCTGAGAGGGGTCTATGTCCCCTCCCTGCCATAGGACATGGGTTGGGACAAGTGACATGGGGCTGAGCTGCGTCCATGTCCCCTTCAAGCCATGGGACATGGGTTGGGACAAGTGACATGGGGCTGAGAGGGGTCTTTGTCCCTGTCCCCACCATGGGACATGGGTTAGGGGCAGGTGACATGGGGCTGAGAGGGGTTGATGTCCCCTTCGCTGCCAGGGTACATGGGCTGGGACAAGTGACATGGGGCTGAGCAGGGTTGTTGTCCCTGTGCCCACAACGGGACATGGGTTAGGGACAAGTGACATGGGACTGAGTGGGGTCCATGCCCCAGTGTGCGGGTAGTGTTGCGGGCAGCAGCCCCCCTGCCCTGGCTACGAGGTGCACGGGGGATCTCGGGGGACATGGATGGGGGTCTGGAGGGGCCACGGTCAGGGGACCTGGTGGTCCCCATGGTGCAGGGGGGGACCTGCTCCTCGCCATTTGTTTCCCACCGAAATAACAAGGTCCTTCCCTTCCTGGCGGGAGAGACCCCGGCCCTTTCCAGCTCCGCTCTTATCAACAACTAATTAGCGGCAAATCGTTTAGCCAGCCCGGCCGGGGACTGCCGTTCCAAGAAGGCCGCGATGTTCTTGGGGACGGGAAATCCTTGAGGAGGACGGCCGCGGTCCCGGCCGTTTGTCCTGCCCGACAAAGGGACATCAACAGGAAGCGACCTTGACTCTGGCCCCGTTCCATCAGCGAGGCCGGGATGGTTGGGGGGGGGGGGGGGACGGAGACGGGGACGGACCCGGGGAGCACCCCTCAAGGTCTCGGAGGATGAGGCAGGTTGGAAAATTTTGCTTGGAATATTCGAAATCCCCTGCTGGGAGAATGCAGTGTCCCCGGGGAGCGTTGGTCCAGCTGGTCCCAGATTGGGCGAATGGTTGGCTCTGGCTGTGCAACGGCCCCGTGCACAGCACTCCATGCAAATCATGGAATCACGGGATGGTTTGGGTGGGAAGGGACCTTAAAGGCCACCCAGTGCCACCCCCTGCCCTGGGCAGGGACACCTCCCACCAGCCCAGCTTGCTCCAAGCCCCGGCCAACCTGGCCTTGAACCCCTCCAGGGATGGGGCAGCCACAGCTTCTCTGGGCACCCTGGGCCAGGGGCTCACCACCCTCCCAGCCAAGAATTTCTGCCTCAGATCTCAGCTCAATCTCCCCTCTGGCAGGGGAAAACCCTTCCCCCTCGTCCCACGGCTCCCCTCCCTCATCCAGAGTCCCTCCCCAGCTTTCCTGGAGCCCCTTGAGGGACTGGAAGGGGCTCCAAGGTCTCCCCGGAGCCTTCTCTTCTCCAGGCTGAACCCCCCCAGCTCTCTCAGCCTGTCCTCCCAGCAGAGGGGCTCCAGCCCTTGGATCACCTCCGGGGCCTCCCCTGGCCCCGCTCCACCAGATGGTCCTGTGCAGCCCCCCGCCAGGTGCAGCCCCCCCCCAGCACCGACTCCTGTCCCCCGTCGGGCGATGCCGTGCCGGCCGCTGCGATTCCATTGCAGCCTCCTGGGCTGGAACTCGCCAATGGAGCACCAGCGCCTGAAACGACTCGGAAAAGTGCGATTTTTTTTTTTTTTGGGGGGGGGGGGGGTTTGTTTTTGGTTTTGTTTTGGTGTGTGTATGGTTGGACTCGACGATCCCAAAGGTCCGTTCCAACCATGAAGATTCTGTGATTCTATGATTTAAGGAGAAGCGAAGAGCTCGCGCTGGGGCTCTGCGTGCCTGCTGGGCGCTGGTTACGGCTGTGGTTACGGCTGTGGTTACGGCTGTGGTTAAGCGCGGGCAGTGCAGGGGCGAGGAGGACGCGGTGGAGGGATGCATTGAGCTCCAGGGTCGGCACCTGGGGGGCTCAGCACAGCCCCTTCCCAGCCCCAGCGCCGCTCCGAGCCGGTCCTGCACGCCTGCCACCCTGCACACCCAGGGAAACTGAGGCAGGAGCGGGCATGGAGGGGTCCCAGTGGGGGTTTTTTGGGGGGTGGGGTGGCTGACCCTGCAGGTTGGCATCCCCCCACCCGTGGGCATCCTTATCCCAGCATTGCTGCATGCCAGGGCGACTCCGTGCCAGCCCCTGCTCCTCATCCGTCTGCTGCAACAGGAGCCCAGGCAAATGACCGTGGGGAGGCAAGAGATATCCCAGAAGTGTTTCCTTCCCGTTTACGCTCATTATCCCCCTATAAAAGATGAGGTAATTAAGGAGCTACCTCGGGTTACAGGTTGTTGCTGCCTGATTAGATTAAAGCAATGTAATTTGGGAGCGAAAGCAGTGCTCTAATCCGGGATGGGCAGGCTGGGAGGTGATGGATGGCTTCCCGGCCGGGGCTGGGCAGAGCTGCCGTCTCTCCGTCCATCCCTCCGTCCTCTGATGCCCTGGACCTTGGCCCAGGGATGGTGCTGGGAGAGTATCAGGGATGCTGTTGTGGGGGGGAGAATCAGGGATGCTGCCCTAGGGGGTGTGAGGGATGCTGCTGGGGGGGTATCGGGGCTGCTGCTGGGTGCGTATTGGGGATGATGCTGGATGGTGTCAGGGATGCTGCTTTGGGGGGGGGGTATCGGGGATGCTGCTGGGGGGGTGTCAGGGATGATGCTGGGGGGTGTCAGGGATGTGGCTGGGGGGGTATTGGGGATGCTGCCCTGGGGGTATCAGGGATGCTGCGGGGGGATGTCAGGGATGATGCTGGATGGTGTCAGGGATGCTGCTTTGGGGGGGGGTATTGGGGATGCTGCTCTGGGGGTATCAGGGATGCTGCTGGGGGGTGTCAGGGATGATGCTGGGAGGTGTCAGGGATGTGGCTGGGGGGGGTATCGGGGATGCTGCTCTGGGGGTATCAGGGATGCTGCTGGGGGGTGTCAGGGATGATGCTGGGAGGCGTCAGGGATGCGGCTGGGGGGTTATCGGGGATGCTGCCCTGGGGGTATCAGGGATGTGGCTGGGGGGGTGTCAGGGATGATGCTGGGAGGTGTCAGGGATGCTGCTTTGGGGGGGGGTATCGGGGATGCTGCCCTGGGGGTATCAGGGATGCTGCTGGGGGGTGTCAGGGATACAGCTGGGGGGTTATCGGGGATGCTGCCCTGGGAGTATCAAAGATGTGGCTGGGGGTGTCAGGAATGCGGCTGGGGGGTATCGGGGAGGCTGCTCGGGGCATGGGGGATGCTGCCTCCATATCCCCACCCCGACGGAGGGCGTTCCCTGGGGAATGGTGGCCGTGGGGCTGGGGGATGCTGGGGCAGCGCAGGGATGAAGACGGGGTGGCAGGGACCTCAACGGTGTCACTCAGAGCTGGCTGGAGGGGACAGCAAAGCGGTGGGACCTGCTGCCTTCAGCAGAGTCGCTTCCCAGCTCCCTGCCTCAGTTTCCCCACTTGCGGTGTGTCAGCCCGGCCGCGCTCTCTGCCTGCGCAGGGCTCCTGCCCGGCCCTGCTGGCGTGTTGTCAGCTCGGCGTTGCTAACACACAGCCGGAGCTTGGCTATATTTAACCACCACGGCCGGAGCAGGGGTGTGTGTGTGTGTGTGTGTGTGTGTGAAGGGAGAGCAGCCCCCCGGGGATGGGAGCAGGAGGGCTGGGGGGCTCGGTATTGCCGGAGGCGAGGGGGAGGCAGGAGAGGAGGATGAATCACAGCTCGGGGATATTTTTAAACCCGGCCAGATTGCTCGGCAAATGCTTGGGCAGGGCGGCGCGGGCACCGGGGAAGGGGGGGGGGTTTGCTTCCAGCCGCCGGCTGCTGGGGCTCAGCTTGGGGGTCCTGTGGCGGGGGGGGGGGGGGGGGGTGCGTGTGGATACGGGGTTCTGCTGCTCCCCCGGGAGCTGGGGGTGCCCATCCTGGGGTGCAGGCGTGGTGTTGGCATCCTGATGTTACACCCTGGAGGGGTGGCAAGGGCAGGGATGTCTGTCCCCACGTCCTGGGGGGCACCTCGGGGGCAATCGGTGGGGGCAGAAAGGGGGTCCTGGACCAGCATCTTTCTCTGCAGAGAGGAGAAAGTGCCCTGGAGAGGGGAAAGTGATGGGGAAAGCCAAAGCTGTGGCTTGGGGAGGGGGAACTGAGTGTCCCTGCCTGCAGGTTTAGGGACAGGCAGGGAGCCCCTGGGGCCGCCCTGGCCAAGGGAAGGTGACCCGGGCGGCCGGGTGTCCCCATGCGGGGGGACACGGGGACGGGTGCAGGGAGGCCGCCTGCCTCCCAGATGGCAGCGAGCGGGCGGCAGGAATACAAATGCGATTTGCTTTTTGCCCGTCAGACGGGGGATCGGAACAAGATCCAGAGGCTGACGGCTGCGGCCGAGCCAGCGCCGGCTAAAAGTGCATCCCATGGGACAAACCCAAGGTGGGAGGGAGCCGGGTCCCCAACCCTGGCTCTGTGGGACCGCCGTGGGGTGACAACCCCAGCCGGGCACTGGGAGATGCTCCTGGGAGAGGCGGTGGGGCTGGTGTGAGAGGGGCTGGGGGGTGGCGGCGGGGGGTCTTAGCTGCCCTGGGGGTCTGCCGGCTTCAGGGCTGACATCTCTCACCCCATCTGCTGCCGGAGAGGTGATAAATGGGGTGATGGGGGGGGGGGGGGGTCTTTTCCCTGCCCTAGACCCCCCCCTGCCTCGCTGTACGCCAGGCTCTCAAGCATCCCCATCCCTTTGCATCCCAATCCAGCAGCTTGGCAAAGGCATGGGGCAGGGATGGGGATGGTACCCGCGGGAGGCGGGTACCGGGGGTGGGGGGGGGTGGGGGGGGGCGAAGTGATGCCCGTGGGCACGGAGATCTGCGTAGTCAGCATCTGGGATGCTCTGATTTGATTTGGGCGCCCCAGCTCGGGGGGGGGGGGGTGAAGTCCTTCCAGACGGAGCGATGTCCGGCTTCATCCCCGAGGCGATCTCTCACGCCGGGGGCGGGGGAGGGGGGGGGCGGGGGGGGTTGGTGTTAACGCACTAATCCACTTACAGAATTAATTGGGATCATTTCCCTCGCTGTTCCCAGGTGGATAAAATCCCGCGGGAGGGGCAGGAGCCGGGTTGGGAGGGTTCGCAGGGGAGCCGGACGGCTCCGAGCTCCAAGGATCGCGGGCGGTCAAATAATTTCCTTGGAGTTTTTAGGGCGCCCCGCCCCCCCCCCCCCCCCCCCCCCCCAGCCCTGCCTCAGGGTCAGCACCCATGGGTGCCCCCGCAGCCGTGGCAGGATCCAGCCGGGCCGTGGGTCTGGTTTCCCTCAGCCCAGCACCCCTGTCTGTCCTCGGGTTGGGAGCCGGGCGGGACACCCAGCCCTTGGTGTCCCCCCTTTTACAAGGCAGGGTGGGGGCGCCCTGCACCCCAACTCCGCATCCCTCCGGCAGCAGGATGCTCCCAGGCGCCCCGCGTACCGCTGCCTCCCTTCCCGTGCCTCAGTTTCCCCCAGGTTAGAGCCGAGCCTGGTGGGCGGCAGGTCCTGGATTTGAGCTCTTTAGGTGCTAACTCAAAACTGCCCCCACCCCCCGAGTGGAACCCCATCTTCCAGGTACCCCCAAGGGGGCTGAGCATCCCAGCAGGACCCTCGCTGCCTTGGATCCGGCCTCTGCCTGCTCCGGAAGGGGGGGGATCACCCTCACGCTGGGGGGGGGGGCGCTCTGGGGAGGGGGGGGGGAGCATCACCCCTGAGCTCCCCCATGGGGGAAAAACCGTCTCCATCCCCAAGCCGCGAGGTGTGAGACCCAGAGAGCACGGGTGCTGGGGGGGGGGAATGCGGAACCCCCGTCCCCGTCCCCCCCCGTCCCCCCTCCCTCCCCACAGCAGGCGTGAGAGGAGCCTTTCCGGAGAGGAAGCTGGCCAGGATGGGATTTCTCTATTCCATAAACATCCAGACAGGCTGCTGGGGTGTGGGGGGGTTTGTTTGGGGCGGCGGGGGGGGGGGGACGACACGACAGACCCAGCTGCCGCAGCTGGCGGGGCTGAGCATGGGGACGGATCTGTCCCAGAAACCCCCTCCCTCCCTGGAAAAAAAAAAACCCCAAACCCACCCCATTTTCGCTGCAGGTGAATTCCCTTCGCTGGAACAGATGGTTTTCCATCCCAGCGGGGTCTGTCGGAACCTGGGGGGGGTGGGGTGGGGGGGCCCTATTGGGGGTCCCGGCCCTTCCATGGCTGGGTAGGGGATGCTGCCCCTGCTCTCCGGAAGGAAAAAAGTGGGAAAAAAATAGGGGGAATAAAAAGGTGCAATTTTCCATGGGGAAGAGGGCAGGGCCGCCGTGAGGTTTTGCTTTCCGAAGGTTTTTGGGCTTTCCAAAGGTTTTTGGGCTTTCCGAAGGTTTTTGTGCCGCGTGGGGCCGCGCCGTGCCCTGGCTCATGGTGTGTGTTGGGGGGGGGGGGGTGAAGACAAATTGCTGACTCTAATGAGCTGATTCATTAATCACCCCGGCGGCTCCGGTGGGAAATATTTGAGGCAGATAACGGCTCCGGCATCGCGCCGGGGGACGGACGCCGGTGTGCCAGCCCTGGTCCCATGGGGACAGCGTGGCATGTGTCACCCAGTCCGACGCAGGGGCCGGTGTCCCCATCCTCCCAGGGGACACTTGGTCCCAGGGTGATGGTCCCACGGGGCCGTGGCTGCTGCCTGAGCACGAGGACCAGGACAGGGACAGAGAGAGGGACAGGGATGACAGGGAGGGGGACAGGGAGAGGGATGGGGACAGGGAGAGGGACAGGGAGGGGGACAGGGACAGGGAGGGGGACAGGGACAGGGAGAGGGACAGGAAGGGGGACAGGGAGAGGGAGGGGGAGGGGGATAGGGAGAGGGAGAGGGAGGGGGACGGGGACAGGGACAGGGAGTGGGAGGGGGACAGGGAGGGGGACAGGGAGAGGAACAGGGAGAGGGAGAGCAACAGGGACAGGGAGAGGGACAGGGAGGGGGACAGGGAGAGGGACAGGGAGAGGGATAGGAAGGGGGACAGGGAGAGGTAGAGGTAGAGGGAGAGGGACAGGGAGAGGGACAGGGACAGGGACAGGGAGGGGGACAGGGAGAGGGACATGGCACTGCTCCCCTCCTCCATCCTGCTCTTCAGGAGCAGCACCCTCAGCTCCCGGCGTTGTCCGTGACACCCAGAGCCATGTCCTATGTCCCCCGCATCCCGATGGGTACCGGGAGGTGCCACCCGCACCCTGCCACCCGGTGCGGATGGGTGACATCCCCGGGGGACAGGGACGGGGTGGCCGGTGGCCCCGTCTCATCACCGGGTGCCGGAGCATCCCGCTGCACCCGGGATGCGGGTGCATGCGGAACCGGGATAACCCCCCAGGAAGGGGGCTTCTAGGTGGGGGTTGCTGGGGGACGGGGCGGGGGGCACAGGAAGAGGCTGCCCACCTGCACCCCGAGATGCTGGGGGGGGGGGGAGACGACACCCCCATCCCATCCGTGTTCCCCCCAACCCCTTTGCACGGTGGCCCCAGGATGCTCGTCACCCCCCCCGGCAAACGCGGGGACCCGGCACATCACCCGCATGCCCCTTCCCCAGCAGGAATTAGGGGAGCCCCCCCCCTGCCACCTCCACCCCCCCCGCAGCTCCTGGCTCTCCCAGTGCCCCAGGCGCCGCTCCAACTCCCGAGGGGGGGGGGGGTCATTAAATAAAAGCCATAAACAGAGCTGACAGCAGGGCCCCAGCGGGGCCTCGGGAAATGCTATTTATGGCCAAAACCGGGAGGGGGGCGGGTGGCCCGTGGGCTCCGTGCCCAGGGCTCCGTGCCCGGTGTCCCATGGGATGCGCACGGGAGGGTGCGGAGCGCGGCCGCGGCTATGGCATCCCGGGATGAGCAACTGGGAATACCACCGGCATGGGGAGGAGGGGGGGGAGTTGGGATGGGAGCGGGATGGGCACAATGAGTGGGTCGAGTGGGATGAGGGGGATAGAGGGATGATTGGGATGAGTGGGATGAATGGGTCAAGTGGGATGAGCGGGATGAATGGGATAGTGGGATAGAGGGATGATGGGGATGAGGGGGATGAGTGAGATGAGTGGGACAAGTGGGACGAGCAGGATGAGTGGGATAGTGAGATGAGTGGGATGAACGGGATGAGTGGGATAGAGGGATGAGTGGGATGAGTGTGTTGAGCAAGGTCAGTGGGATAAGTGGGATAAGTGGATCAAGGGGGATGGGTGGGATGAGTGGGATGAATGGATCAAGTGGGATGAACAGGATGGGTGAGATGAGTGGGAAAAGTGGGATGAGCAGGATGAGTGGGATAGTGGGATGAGTGGAATGAATGGGATGAGTGGGATAGAGGGATGTGGGGGATAGTGGGATGAGTGGGATGAATGGGATGAGTGGGACAGAGGGATGAGTGGGATAGTGGGATGAGTGGAATGAATGGGATGAGTGGGATAGAGGGATGAGTGGGGTAGAGGGATGAGTGGGATAAGGGGATCAAGTGGGATGAGTGGGGTAGAGGGATGAGTGGGACGAGTGGGACAAGCAGGATGAGTGACATGAGCGGGATAAGCAGGATGAGTGAGGCAAGTGCGACGAGTGGGATCAGCAGGTTGAGTGGGATAGCGGGATGAGTGGAATGAATGGGCTGAGTGGGACAGAGGGATGATTGGGATGAGTGGGATGAGGGGGATGAGTGGGATGAGGGGGATGAGGGGGACGAGTGGGATAGCGAGATGAGTGGAATGAACGGGATGAGTGGGATAGAGGGATGAGGGGGATGAACGGGTTGAGCAAGATGAGTGGGATAAGTGGATCAAGGGGGATGGGTGGGATGAGCGGGATGAATGGTTCGAGTGGGATGAGTGGGATAGAGGGATGAGTGGGATGAGTGGGATGAATGGGTCAAATGGGATGAGCAGCATGAGAGGGACGAGTGGGATGAGTGGGGTGAGTGGGATAGTGGGATGAGGGGGATGAGTGGAAAAACTGGGATGAGCAGGATGAGTGGGACGAGTGGGATGAGTGGGACAAGCAGGAGGGGTGGGATGAGCGGGATGAGCGGGATGCCCTCCCGTGCAGCCGGCCCCTCCGCCTGCCTCCGCCGCTCTCTCCTCAGCGATGGGGATGGGGTTTTTTTTTTAGCTCCTCCAGCTTTTTCCAACCCGTTCCGGGGACGGACCCGCATTCCCAGCCCCAGCACACCCGTCACCCGCCTCCAGCTGCCACCTGTCCGTCCCCGCGCCCAGCCTGCCGCCGCCATTCGATGCTCCCCAACAGCCCCGGCGCGGGGTGTGTGTGTGGGGGGGTGTCCCGCTTGGGCTCTGCCCCATCTCCCCCCCCCCAGCACACGGCGGGGATGCCAGAACCCCCCCCCGGAGGGACCGGAGGGACAGAGGGACGGCAGGACGGCCACCCGGCCGAGGCCTGGCTGTATTCTACAGTGCATGTGTCTCCAGTGTGAGTAAGCGACTGGAGATGCGGCCCTGTTGGAATAAAACCAGCGCCCACGTCTTCAGCTGGAAGCGCCCCCCCCGGCCGAGGGGCTGCCACCGGCTTGGGGACGGTCTCCCCGCGGTGGCACCGGGGACGGTTGTCGGCAGCGTGGGTGCCCGTGGCGCCTGCGAGCTTTCTCCCCGGGGGGGGGATTTATGGCGGCGCTGGCAGGGGAACGGCAGGAGGAATCCTCCTGCCCGCGGGGCTCCCTTGGGGGGGCGGTGGGGGTGGGGGTGGCTGGTGGGAGCCACGGCGGTGGCCACGGCTGGCCTGGCACCCTGCGGCAGACCCAAAGTGGCCACCCCCCCCGGCCCCTGCACCCTCTGGGTGCCCAGGGGGGGCGTGGGGTGGGGAGCGGGGATGGCTCCGGGGTGGCCCCCGTGTATTAACGCAAAGGAACCGGCACCGACCGGAATATTTAAGGGGAGGGGAGCCAGGTTTGCTGCCCTGCCTGCCCTGCCTGCCCTGCCTGCCCTGCCTGCTGTGCCAGACCTGCCTGCCCTGCCTGCCCTGCCTGCCCTGCCTGCACTGGGTCCTGCCTGCATGGAGCCCTGCCTGCCCTGCCTAGGCTGCCTGCCCTGCCCGCCCTGCCTGCACTGGGTCCTGCCTGCCCTGCCTGCCCTGCCTGCACTGGGTCCTGCCTGCCCTGCCCGCCCTGCCTGCACTGGGTCCTGCCTGCCCTGCCTGCGCTGCCTGCACAGGGCCAGCCTGCCCTGCCCGCCCTGCCTGCACTTGGTCCTGCCTGCCCTGCCCGCCCTGCCTGCACTGGGTCCTGCCTGTGCTGCCTGCCTTACCCACGCTGCCTACTCTACCTTCCCTGCCTGCCCTGCTCACCCTGCCTGCCCTGCCTGCACTGAGCCCTGCCTTCCTTCCCTGCCCTGCCTGTCCCAAGCCCTGCCTGCCCCGTCAGAGATGAGGTGTTGGCGTGGCTAGTGCAGGCAACGGCACGGCTAGCACCAGGAGTGGTGTAGCTAGTGCAGGCATTGACACGGCTAGCACAGGTATTGATGTGGCTAGTGTGGGTATTGGTGTGGCTAGTGCAGGTACTGGCATGGCTAGTGCAGGCATTGACATGGCTAGTGCAGACACAGGCATGGCTAGTGCAGGTATCGGTGTGGCTAGCGCTGGAGATGGCATGGCTAGAGCAAGCACTGACATGGTTAGTTGCAGGCATTGGTGTGGCTAGTGCTAGAGGTGGCATGGCTAGTGTGGTTGTTGTGGCTAGTACAGACATAGGCATGGCTAGTGCAGGCATTGACATGGCTAGCACACATGTTGATGTGGCTTTTGCAGGTGCTGGCATGGCTAGTGCAGGCATTGGTATGACTAGCGCAGGCGTTGGCATGGTTAGTCCTGAGGGTGGCAGGCTAGTGCAGTCATTGCCGTGGCTAGCACTGGAGGTGACATGCCTAGTGCAAGCATTGACATGGCTAGCGCCTGTGTTTGTGTGGCTTTTGCAGGTGCTGGCATGGCTAGCGCAGGTACTGGCATGGCTAGTGCAGGTATTGGCATGACTATCACTGGGGCTGGCATGGCTAGTGCAGGTATATGGCATGGATAGCATTGGGGGTGGTGTGGCTAATGCAGGCACTGGCGTGGCTAGCGCTGGCAGTGGCTTGGCTAGTGCAGGCATTGGTGTGGCTAGCACTGGGGGTGGTGTGGCTAGGTGTCCTGACCATGACACTAGCACAGGTGTTGGTGTGGCTAGTGCAGGCATTGGTGTGGCTAGTGCAGACATAGGCATGGCTAGCGCTGGGGGTGGCATGGCTTGTGCAGGCATTGGTGTGGCTAGTGCAGACATAGGCATGGCTAGCGCTGGGGGTGGCATGGCTAGTGCAGGTGCTGGCATGGCTAATGCAAGTATTAGCGTGGCTAGTGCAAGTATTGGTGGAGCTAGTGCTGGGGGTGGCGTGGCTGGTGCAGGCATTGACATGGCTAGCACAGGTGCTGGTGTGGCTAGTGCAGATGCTGGCATGGCTAATGCAGGTATTAGCGTGGCTAGTGCAAGTATTGGTGGAGCTAGTGCTGGGGGTGGCGTGGCTGGTGCAGGCATTGGTGTGGCTAGTGCAGGTGTTGATGGAACTAGAGCTGGGGGTGGCTTTGCTAGTGCAGGCATTGGCGTGGCTAGCACTGGGAGTGGCATGGCTAGTGCAGGCATTGGTGTGGCTAGCACTGTTGGTAGCTGGGCTAGTGCAGGCGCTGGCATGGTGTTTGGCTGCCTGGTGCAGGCACTGGCGTGGCTTACGCGGATGTTGGCGTGGCTAGTGCAGCCTTTGGGGTGGCTAGCGCAGGATTGTGCGTCCCCAACGTGTGGCTTCGGGGCCACGTCCCTGCAAGCCCAGGTGTCCTTGCGGCACCTGTGCCACCCCGCCGGCGCTGGCTCTCCATCCCAGTGCTCCCAGTATGCCCAGTGCCCCCCCCAACCCCTACCCCCGGACAGCCATTGACCAAAAAGGGACATTCTGAGCCCAGAAGGGCTGTGGGCACGGTGCCGCGGGGAGGTGGCCGGGTGACTGGGGGAGGTGACGCAGGACGGTCCCCTGACCCCTTTGCTCTCTCCCCAGGATGCCCTGCTGAGCCTAGGGGCCGCCATCGATGCCGCCGGGCTACGGGATGCCCTCCGCCATGGCCTGCTGGCCCTGCTGCCCGCCGCGGTAGGTGGGGACCGCGTGGGGGACTCGCTGGTGGCTCGTACCAAGGTTGAGCTTGGGGCGGGGTGGGGGGGGGGTGGTATCCCCTCCTCCCCCCCACCCAGCCCACCTCCATGTCCTTCCTCGTATGGGCCACGTGTCACTGGCCACCAAACCCCCGTGTGACATCGCTCTTGGGTTGAGTGTCACTGGCCGCCTCCTTGCCAGGAGCTGTGGAACCCTTAATGTCCTTGTGGCCCCGGGATTGCTGGTGACCTTGGTACCAGTGGTGGCCCTGGTGGTGGCCCTGGAGTGCCAGTGGTGGTCCTGGTGCCAGTGGTGGCCCTGGTGCCGGTGGTGGCCCTGGTGCGCTGGTGGTCTAGGTGCTGCTGGTGACCTTGGTACCAGTGGTGACCCTGGGGTGCTGGTGACCCTGGTACCAGTGGTGGCCCTGGTGCCTGTGGTGGCCCTGGTGCTGGTGGTGGCCCTGGTGTCCTGGTGACCCTGGTGTGCTGGTGAAGCTGGTACCAGTGGTGGCCCTGGTACTGGTGGTGGCCCCAGGATGCTGGTGGCCCTTGTGTGCTGGTGGTGACTGTGCTACCAGTGGTGGCTTTGGTGCTGGTGGTGGCCCTGGGGGTGCTGGTGGTGCCCCTGGGGTGCTGGTGACCTTGTTACCAGTGGTGGCCCTGGTGCTGGTGGTGCCCCTGGGGTGCTGGTGGTGGCCCCAGGGTGCTGGTGACCTTGGTGCCACTGGTGGCCCTGGGGTGCTGGTGACCCTGGTGCTGGTGGTGGCCCCGGGATGCTGATGACCCCGGAGCGTGTGCGTGAGGGTCAGTGTTCACGGCTGTGTACGTGTACGTGCAGGTGTGCATGCGTGTGCGTGTTTATGTACCCGTGGGGGTGTGCACATGTGTTTATGTGGGGGGGTGTACACGTGTTTATGCACATGTGGGGGGGGTGTACGTGTGATTATGCACATGTGTGCGTGTGTATGTGTTGTTTACATACATGTGTGCACGTGAACATGTGTTTTTGTACATGTGTGGGTGTGTATGTGTGTTTATGTGTGGGTATTTACATGTGTTTACATACATGTGTGAGTGTGTACATGTGTTTACGTACATGTGTGGGTGTGTACATGTTTTTATGTGTGTGTGTGTACAAGTGTTTACATACATGTGTGGGTATGTACATGTGTTTATGTGTGGGTATTTACATGTGTTTACATATATGTGTGACTGTATGTGTGTTTACATATATGTGTGAGTGTGTACATGTGTTTATGCACATGTGTGGGCGTGTACGTGTGTTTATGTGTGGGTATGTACATGTGTATTACATACATGTGTGACTGTGTACATGTGTTTACATACATGTGTGGGTGTGTACGCGTGTTTACATACATGTGTGAGTGTGTACATGTGTTTATAGACAAGTGTGGCCGTGTATGTGTTTTTATGTACCTGTGTGGGTGTGCACGTGTGTTTACATACATGTGTGGGTGTGTACGTGTGTTTAGGTACACGTGTGGGTGTGTACATGTGTTTACGTGTGTTGCATACATGTCTGGGTGTGTACGTGTGTTTATGCACATGTGTGAGTACATGTATTTGGGGGGGTGTACACGTGTTTATGCACATGCGTGGGTGTGTATGGGTGTTTACATACATGTGTGGGTGTGGATGTGTGATTATGCACGTGTGGGTGTGTACACGTGTTTATGTGTGGGGATGTACATGTGTTTACATACATGTGTGGGTGTGTATGTGTGTTTACGTGTGGGTATTTACATGTGTTTACACACATGTGTGGGTGTGTAGGTGTGTT
Organism: Sterna hirundo; assembly: GCA_009819605.1. NCBI lineage: Eukaryota > Metazoa > Chordata > Aves > Charadriiformes > Laridae > Sterna > Sterna hirundo. The sequence continues at coordinate 219,690,946 of CM020437.1, read as the reverse complement.
TACATACATGTTTAGGTGTGTATGTGTGTTTACGTGTGGGTATTTACATGTGTTTACACACACGTGTGGGTGTGTACGTGTGTTTACGTGTGGGGCTGTACACGTGCTTACATACCCGTGTGCCTGTCTGTGCACACGTGTTCATGCGTGGGGTGCCGTGTCTCTTGCCCAGCAAAGCCCCCCGCACCTGGGGAAACTGAGGCACGCAGCACCTCCCTGTTCCCTGCAGAGCCGGGGGGGGGGGGACACCAAGGTGGGGGGAGCAAAGGCTTGCTGAGCTGGTGGTGGGATGGGGGGGGGAATCCAGGGGAGTCGGGGGGGTGGGGTTAGGGGGTCCCGGGGTGTCCCCATCCCTCAGCATTGCCCGTTCCCCCCCCCCCCAGGAGCACGTCTACATCTACCTGCTGGATGGGGACACCCGGCTGATCTGCGACGACCCCCCCCCACGAGCTGCCATCCGAGGGGAAGCTCAGGTGAGCCCCCCCCCCCGCGCGGTGTGTGCACATGCATGTGGCCTGGCGTGGATGCACGCGGCGGTTCCCAGGGGACATGGCTGGTGGCTCCACAATCATCCCCATTCTCATCCCCATCCCCATCCCCATCCTCTTCCATCCTCGTCCCCATCCCTGTCCCCATCCTCATCATCTTCTCCTTCCCCATCCTCGTCTCCATCCTCAGCCTCCTCCTCCTCATCCCGTTCCCATCCTTGTCCCGTCCCCATCCTCATTCTGTCCTATCCCCATCCCTTTTCCCTCCCTCATTTCCATCCTCATCCCCATCCCCTCCCCTGTCCCTTCCCCATCCCCACCTCCATCCTCATCATCATCTCCATCCCCATCCCTGTCCCCATCCCATCCTCATTCCATTCCCATGCCTGTCCCCATCCTCATCCCCTTTCCCTTCCCCATCTCCATCTCCATCCTCATCCTCATCCCATCCCCATCCTTTTTCTCTTCCCCATCCCCACATCCATCCTCATCCTCATCTCCATCCCCATCCCTGCTCCCATCCCATCCTCATTCCATTCCCATCCCTGTCCCCATCCTCATCCCCTTTCCCTTCCCCGTATCTATCTCCATCTCCACCTCCATCATCTCCATCTCCATCCTCATCCTCATCCATCCCCATCCCTTTCCCACACGTGCTGTGCAGTCCTGCAGACCTGAGCATGCAGGTCCCCTTCCCTGGGGGGGGGGTTTGCCTGCCCGCGGGGCTGTTGGTGTCCCCCCCCCCCGGGGTGGTGGCTCAGGGTGTCCCTGTCCCCATCCCTGTCCCCGCAGGGATGCGGTGCGGAGGCAGAAGCGGCTGGAGTGTGGGGGGCTGCCCCCCGCCGAGCTCCCCGGACGGCAGCTGGGGCCCCTGGCAGCACCCCTGGCCCCCGGCACGCAAGGTGGAGCTGGGGGGGGGGGGGAATAATGGGGGCGGGGGGGAGGCAATATGGGTGGGTGGGTGGGCGGGCAGAGGGCTGGGTGGGTGCGTGGATGAGTGGGTGGGTGGGTGAATGAGTGGGTAGATGGATGGATGGGTAGACGGTGGGTGGGCGGGTGGGTGGGTAGATGGATGGGTGGGTGAGTGGGTGGGTGGATGGATGGGTGGGTGGGTAGATGGATGGGTGGGTGAGTGGGTGGGTGGATGGATGGGTGGGTGGATGGGTGGGTGAGTGGGTGGGTGGATGGATGGGTGGGTGGGTAGATGGATGGGTGGGTGAGTGGGTGGGTGGGTGGATGGGTGGGTGGATGGGTGGGTGAGTGGGTGGGTGGATGGATGGGTGGGTGAGTGGATGGATGGGTGGGTGGATGGGTGGGTGGATGGATGGGAGGGTGGGTGGGTGAAGGGGTGGGTGGATGAGGGGGTTGGTGGGTGGCTAAGTGGATGGATGGATGGATGGGTTGGTGGGTGGGTGAGGGTGTAGGTGGATGGATGGATGGATGGATGGATGGATGGATGGATGGATGGATGCATTGGGAGGTGGGTGGCTGGGTGGGTAGATGGATGGGTTGGTGGGTGGGTGGGTGGCTGGATGGGTGGGTGAGTGGGTGGGTGGATGGATGGGTTGGTGGGTAGGTGGGTGGATGGATGGGTTGGTGGGTGGATGGGTGGGTGAGTGCGTAGATGGATGGATGGATGGGTGGGTGGGTGGGTGGGTAGATGCATGGGTTGGGGGGTGGCTGGGTGGCTGGATGGGTGGGTGAGTGGGTGGGTGGATGGATGGGTTGGTGGGTAGGTGAGTGGATGGATGGGTTGGTGGGTGGATGGGTGGGTGAGTGCGTGGATGGATGGATGGATGGGTGGGTGGGTAGATGGATGGGTTGGGGGGTGGGTGGATGGACAAGTGGATGAGTGGGTGGGTGGGTGGGTGGGTGGATGGATGGATGTATGTACGGGTGGTGGATGGATGGGTGGGTGAGTGGGTAGGTGGATGGATGGATGGATGGATGGATGGATGGATGGATGGGTGGGTGGGTGGCTGGGTGGCTGGGTAGATGGGTGGGTAGATGGATGGGTTGGGGGGTGGCTGGGTGGATGGATGGGTGGGTGGGTGGGTGGGTGGCTGGGTAGATGGATGGGTTGGGGGTGGCTGGGTGGATGGATGGGTTGGTGGGTGGATGTGTGGGTGAGTGCATGGATGGATGGATGGATGGATGGGTGGGTGGCTGGGTGGGTAGATGGATGGGTTGGGGGGTGGCTGGGTGGATGGATGGGTGGGTGAGTGGGTGGGTGGATGGATGGGTTGGTGGGTAGGTGAGTGGATGGATGGGTTGGTGGGTGGATGGGTGGGTGAGTGCGTAGATGGATGGATGGATGGGTGGGTGGGTGGGTGGGTAGATGGATGGGTTGGGGGGTGGGTGGATGGACAAGTGGATGAATGGGTAGGTGGGTGGGGGGGGGGTGGATGGATGGATGGATTGGGTGGATGGATGGAATGGATGGATGGATGGATGGATGGATGGATGGATGGATGGATGGATGGATGGGTGGGTTGGTGGGTGGGTAGATGGATGGGTTGGTGGATGGGTAGATGGATGAGTTGGTGAGTGTGTAGGTGGAGGTATGTATGTACGGGTGGGTGGATGGATGGGTGGGTGGATGGATGGATGTGTTGGTGGGTGGGTAGATGGATGGGTTGGGGGGTGGGTGGATGGACAGGTGGGTGAGTGGGTAGGTGGATGGATGGATGAATGGGTGAGTGGATGGATGGGTTGGTGGGTGGATGGATTGGTGGGTGGATGGGTGGGTGAGTGTGTACATGGATGGATGGATGGATGGATGGATGGATGGATGCCCAGGTTGCCCAGAGAACTGGGAGATGCCCCATCCCTGGAAACACTCCAGGCCAGGTTGGATGGGGCTCCGAGCAACCTGATCTAGTTGAAGATGTCCCTGCCCGGGGCAGAGGTTGGACTAGATGCCTTTAAAGGTTCCTTCCCACCCAAACCCTTCCGTGATTCTATGGATAGGAGGATGGATGGATGGATGGATGGATGGATGGCCAGGTGGGTGGGTGGGTGACACATGGGGACATGGTGGGGACATGGACCCTGAGGGCTCAGTGTCACAGCCTGGCATTCCCCTGGTGCCCACTCGGGATCGATGCTCTCTGGCTTGCAGTGCTTATCATCCCGCTGGTGGACAAGGACAGCGGGGCCGTGGTGTGTGTCATCCTGGTGAGTGTGGGGACACGTGCCAGGCTCTGGGGGATGGGGACAGGGCCTGGACACTGGGGTCCTCATGCCACAGCGCCCCCCCCCCCCCCAAGGTACACTGCGGCCAGCTGAGTGACTCGGATGAGCAGAACCTGCGTGCGCTGGAGAGACACGTGAGTGACCCCGGCTCGGCTGTGGGACCTGCCACCTGGGGACCTGCCACCCCCGTCCCCCATCCCTCCTGTCCCTTGTCCCTCGCAGACCCTGGTGGCGTACCGGCGCCTGCAAGCCCTGCAGAAGCTGCAGCCCTGGCCCCAGGTCAGCCTCTCCACCAGCTCCTCCCAGAACTCCCTGGCCAAGGCCGAGAAGGCGCCTGACAGCGGCTACAGCGACCTGGACTGCAAGATCCTGCAGCTCTGCGGTGAGGCTGGCAGTGGGGGGGGACACACACCACGGGGGGGGCACACGGGCAGGGTGAAGCCGGGGGGGCTGAGCCCCTCACGCCGCTCTCGCCCCTCGCGCAGGTGAGCTGTACGACCTGGATGCCGCCTCGCTCCAGCTCAAGGTCGTCAACTACGTGAGTAGTCACCCCCCCCGCCCCCACGTCACCCCCCTCATCCCCAGCTCCAGAACACAGCAGGGAGCCCCGTTTTATTTCCCAAAAAAAGAAGAAAATCCCCCAAAGTAAAGAAAAGCCTCAAGCATCAGCTGTGCAGCCATCAGTGGTGACCAGAGTGAACAGCCTTGTCCTAACCATCACGAGTCGCCAGAGTTAACAGTGCCACCATAGCCACAGAAACACCGAGAGGGAACCTATGGGTCCCCCTCCTGCTCCCTAGCGTCCTGTACACAACCCTCAGTAGTCACCAGAGTGAACAGCCTTGCCCTCGCCATCAGTAGTCACCAGAGTGAACAGCCTTGCCCTTGCCATCAATAGTCTCCAGAGTGAACAGCCATGCCCTCGCCATCAGTAGCATCCAGAGTGAACTCTAGCCCCAGGGAAGAGGTTCTAGGGGGGCACCTGGTGCGCACCTGGGGGTGCCCTGGGCAGGGGGAGGCAGAGGAGGGGTCAGACCCTGCCCTGGGGGGGCTCGGGGCAGGGCTGAGGTGCTGACCCCCATCCTCACCCCCCCCAGCTGAAGCAGGAGACCCAGTCGCTCTGCTGCTGCCTCCTGCTTGTCTCCGAGGACAACCACCAGCTCTTCTGCCAGGTGGGTGCCACCGGGCTGATCCCCCCCCCCCCCCCCGACCCCCCCCCCCCCGTTGGGGCCAGTGGGTCCCGTTGCACGCCCCCCAAGGGGCTCGGCTGCCATCCCATGGCAGCTCACACCCCCTTTCCATCTCTTCCAGGTGGTGGGGGACCGCGTCCTCGAGGAGGAGATCAGCTTTTCGGTGAGTGTGGGGTGGGGGGTGACCGGGGGAGGGGGGGGACACACTGGATGGGGGGGGGGGCAGCAGGTCCTCATGGGTTCACCCATCCCCTCCACCCGCAGCTCACCTTCGGGCGCCTGGGGCAGGTGGTGGAGGACAAGAAATCCATCACCTTGAAGGACATCAGCGAGGTGGGTACCAGCCTTGGATGGGGACCGTCCCCTCCTCCCTGCACCCGGGGACACGCTGTCTGGGGGAGACAGTGTCCCACGGGGCTTCCCGGGGAGGGGGGGTGGATGTTGTTGGAGGTAAAATCCTGCCCCATCTCGCCCCCCCACCCCCGCAGGAAGAGCACAAGCAGCTGAGCAGCATGTTGGGCTGTGAGGTCACCTCCATGCTCTGCGTCCCCGTCATCAGCCGGGCCACCTCCCAGGTGGTGGCACTGGCCTGCGCCTTCAACAAGCTGAGCGGGGACAGGTGAGGAGTGGCTTTGCTTCGGGGAGGGGGGGACGGAGACACACACACAGGATCTGCCCCCCACCCCCTTCCCCTCTGCCCCACGTTGGGGCTGCCTTTGGGGGTGATGGAGCATCTCCATCACGGTGAAAGGTGGGGGGGCAGGCGTGGCATGGGGACCGGCGGGGACAGGGGACTGAGAGGTGTCGTGTGTGTCCCCCCGTGGGGTCATGTCGTCCCCCCGTCCCCCCCCCTCCCCCCCCCCAGCTACACGGAGGCGGACGAGCACAAGATCCAGCACTGCTTCTGCTACACCTCCACGGTGCTCACCAGCACCTTGGCCTTCCAGAAGGAGCAGAAGCTGAAGTGCGAGTGCCAGGTGAGCGCCCGCGTCACGCCGGGGCACACGCCTGTGCGTGGTGTCACCCCCCCCCCCGACCCCCCCCCCCCCACCCCATCCCGCCCGTGACTGACGGCGTCCCCCTCTGTCCCCCCCCCCCACAGGCCCTGCTGCAGGTGGCGAAGAACCTCTTCACGCACTTGGGTAGGTGCCCGCTGCAGGCAGCCCCCCCTGGCCTGGGTGGGGGACGGTCCCCGCCACGCGCGGCCCCCGGGGAACGGTGGCAGGGGGGGTCCCCAGCCCGCGGGGACCTTGTCCCCTGCGCTGCCATGCGCGGAACGCTGTGCGCGCGCATGCGTTTGCTGCGTACACGCTACTGCACGCGGGTGCTCCCTGCCGCATGCACGCACTGCTGCAGGCGTGTACCCATTCCTGCATGCACGCGTGCACGCACTGCTGCAGGCATGCACTGCTGCAGGCACGGACACACTGCTACATGCACGTAGCCATTCCTGCATGCGTGTACTCACGGCCGCATGCATGCACTGCTGCGTGCGTGTACTGCTGCAGGCATGCACACGCTGCTGCATGCATGTACACACTGCGGCAGGCATGCACTCCTGCAGGCATGCACACGCTGCTGCACACATGTACCCATTCCTGCATGCACGTACTGATGGCTGCATGCATGCGCTGCTGCAGGCACACATGCACGGCTGCACTTGTGCATGCACTGCTGCATGCGTGTGCTGCTGCAGGCATGCACTGCTGCATGCACACACTCTGCTGCACGCATGTACACACTGCTGCAGGCATGCACTGCTGCACGGACACTGCTGCACACATGTACGCACTGCTGCAGGCATGCACTGCTGCACGGACACTCTGCTGCACACATGTACACACTGCTGCAGGCATGCACTGCTGCATGCACACACTCTGCTGCACGCATGTACACACTGCTGCAGGCATGCACTGCTGCACGGACACTGCTGCACGCATGTACGCACTGCTGCAGGCATGCACTGCTGCATGCACAGCTGCACACACGTATGCACTGCTGCATGCATGCACAGCTGCACACACACATGCACTGCTGCACACATGTATGCACTGCTGCATGCATGCACAGCTGCACACACACATGCACTGCTGCACGCATGTACGCACTGCTGCAGGCATGCACTGCTGCATGCACACATGCACGGCTGCACACATGTACGCACTGCTGCAGGCATGCACTGCTGCATGGACACTCTGCTGCATGCACATACACACTGCTGCAGGCATGCACTGGTGCATGCACACACGCACGGCTGCACACATGTACGCACCGCTGCAGGCATGCACTGCTGCACGGACACTCTGCTGCACGCACGTACGCACCGCTGCAGGCATGCAGTGCTGCAGGCATGCAGTGCCGCAGGCTGCACACATGTCCGCACCGCTGCATGCCCGCCCCCACACAGCTGCGCCCGCACATACAGCCGCACACACCCACGCGGTGCTGCACACATCCTGCGGGCACCCCTGCAGACACACACACACACGGAGGGCAGCGCGCGCACGTGTGCACCCCTGCACACCCACACACACACGCTGTCGCTGTCGCAGGAGCACATGCACTGCTGCACCCCCCCTCCACCCCCCCCCTCCCCGTGCCGTGGCCCTGCGTACACAAGCCGCGTCACTGCTCGATGCGCACGCACGCACACGCATGCACGTATGCACACACGCACACGCGTGCACACGCATATGCAGACACACACGCACACACGCATGGGCATGCACAGATGCAGAGATGCACACATGCAGGCACATGCACACACAATCACGCATGCACATACATGAATGCACACCTGCACACGCAAAGATGCACACACACGCTCACACACACGCACACATGTGCAGGCACATGTGCATGGACACATGCACACAGGCGTATGCACGTGCACACACGCATGCCTGCACAAACATGCACATATGTGGGTGCACGCGCACACGGGCACACACACCTGCACACACATGCACGTGTGTATACACACACACACGCATTCCTGCACACATGTGCACATGTTTATACGCACACGCCTGCATCACCCGCACACACCTGCACACACGTGTATGCACATACACGCCTGCACACATGCGCACACGGACACATGCGCGCCTGCACATGCATGCACGTGTGCATGCACACGCAGGCATGCATGCCTGCACACACATGCGCACACACATGCATGTATGCACACACATGCCTGCACACGCCTGCATGTGTGTATACACACACCTGCATGCCTGCACATGCATGCACACACGTGTATGCACACACATGCCTGCACATGCCTGCACATGTGCATGCACACACATGCACACCTTCACATGCAGGCACACACGTGTATGCACACGCATGCACATGTGTATACACACACCTGCATGCCTGCACATGCATGCACACACGTGTATACACACACATGCCTGCATGCCTGCACGTGCATGCACATGTGCCTGCACACATGCCTGCACATGTGTATACATACATGCGTGCCTGCACACGCATGCACACACGTGGATGCACACACACACACGCCTGCACACGCGTGCCCACGCTCCGTGCAGCCCGCGCTCCCCAGCCCGTTGTGCCCCCCCCCCCTCGCCGTGCGGTGCCGGCTGAGCCCCCCCACTTTCATCGCACGAGTGGGGAGCCCGGGCGGGTGGTGGCGAGGGGGGGTCCCTGACCCTCTCCCCCCCCCACCTCCCCAGACGACGTCTCCGTCCTGCTCCAGGAGATCATCACCGAGGCCCGAAACCTCAGCAACGCCGAGATGTGAGTGGGTGACCCCGGCGCGGGTCGGGGGGGATGACACCTGAGTGCCCACCGTTGCGGGGGGGGGGGGTGCTGGGCCCCCCGTGGGTGCGAGCGGGGCGGTGGCATCTCTTGCAGCTGCTCCGTCTTCCTGCTGGACCGCCTCAGCCACGAGCTGGTGGCCAAGGTCTTCGACGGCGGCGTGGTGGACGACGAGGTGAGCGCGGGGACGAGAGGACGGAGTTTTGGGGGAGGATGACACACATGGGGGTGACACACCCCACCCCCTCCTACCCCCCCCATACTTTTTTTGCCCGCAGAGCTACGAGATCCGCATCCCCGCGGACCAAGGCATCGCCGGGCACGTGGCCACCACGGGCAAGATCCTGAACATCAAGGACGCCTACTCCCACCCGCTCTTCTACCGCGGGGTGGACGACAGCACCGGCTTCCGCACCCGCAACATCCTCTGCTTCCCCATCAAGAACGAGAGCCAGGGTGAGGGGGACAACGGGGTTGTCACCCAGCGGGGGCACGCCCTCCCCCAGGGCGTGGAGGTGGCACCGGCTCCCAAAACTCGGCGTCCTTCCAACGGGACCCACGGGCACGGCATCAGCCCCCCCTCTCCCGGCACATGGGCATCAGCCTGTTCCTGGTATTCGGGCACCAGCCTGTCCCCAGCACGGGGGCCCGATCCTGTCCCCAGCACGTGGGCACAGCGCTGTCCCCAGAACACGGGCACGGTCCTGTCCCCAGCACAGGGGCACAGCACTGTCCCCGGGTGGGATCCTGTCCCACCCCAGGCAGACACAGCGATGTCCCCAGTAGGCGGGCACGATCCTGTCCCCATCCCAATGGGCACGATCCTGTCCCTGTTATGTGGGCGCAACCCTGTCCCCAGCACACAGGCATGATCCTGTCCCCAGCACGTGGGCACCATCCTGTCCCCAGCACACGGGGACCATCCTGTCCCCAGCACGTGGGCACCATCCTGTCCCCAGCACACGGGGACCATCCTGTCCCCAGCACGTGGGCACCATCCTGTCCCCAGCACACAGGCACAGCACTGTCCCCGGGCACCTGGGCCCGATCCTGTCCCCCCACAGACAGACGCGGCACTGTCCCCAGCACGTGGGCACGATCCTGTCCCCAGCATCTGGGCGCCATCCTGTCCCCAGCACAGGGGCACAGCACTGTCCCCGGGTGTGATCCTGTCCCACCGCAGGCAGACGCAGCGATGTCCCCAGCACGTGGGCACGATCCTGTCCCCAGAACATGAGCACAGCACTGTCCCCAGCATTTGGGCACCATCCTGTCCTCAGCACACAGGCACAGCATTGTCCCTGGGCATGATCCTGTCCCCACCCCAGACACGCACAGCACTGTCCCCAACATGTGGGCCCGATCCTGTCCCCAGCATCTGGGCACCATCCTGTCCCCAGCACACAGGCACAGCGCTGTCCCCGGGCACCTGGGCCCAATCCTGTCCCCCCACAGACAGACGTGGCACTGTCCCCAGCACGTGGGCACGATCCTGTCCCCAGCACACGGGGACCATCCTGTCCCCAGCATCTGGGCGCTATCCTGTCCTCAACACACAGGCACAATCCTGTCCCCAACACACGGGCACAGCACTGTCCCTGGGCATGATCCCGTCCCCCCATGGACAGACACAGCACTGTGCCCAGCACATGGGCACGATCCTGTCCCCAGCACAGGGGCCTGATCCTGTCCCTTGTCCCCCCCCCCCATCTCTGGTCCCAGAGGTCATCGGGGTGGCGGAGCTGGTCAACAAGATCAACGGCCCCTGGTTCAGCAAGTTCGACGAGGACCTGGCCACCGCCTTCTCCATCTACTGCGGCATCAGCATCGCCCACGTATGCGCCCGGGGGGCCCAACCCGGGGTGGGGGGGCGAGGGGCACCCCACCGCTCTGCCCCAGAGCGGGCCACAGCACGGAGGGACGGGGGGACATGCGTGCGGTCCCCGTTCCTTGGGGACAAGCGGTGGTGGCAATGGGATGGGGAATAGGGATGGGATGGAGATGGGATGGGATGGGGATGGGATGGGATGAGATGCGATGGGATAGGGATGGGATGGGACGGGATGAGGATGAGGGTGGGGACTGGGATGGGGGTGGGATGGGGACAGGGATGGGAATTAGGAAGGGATGGGATGAGGATGGGGATGGGCATGGGATGGGATGGAGATGGGGATGGGATGGGATGAGGATGGGGGTGGGGATTGGGATGGGGGTGGGATGGGGCCGGGGATGGGAATGAGGAAGGGATGGGATGAGGATGGGGATGGGGGTGAGATGGAGATGGGATGGAGATGGGATGGGGATGGAGATGGGATGGGGATGGAGAAGGGGATGGGATGGAGATGGGATAGGATGGGAATGGGATGGAGATGGGATAGGGTGGGGATGGGATGGGGATGGGATGGGGATAGGATGGGGATGGGGATGGAGTGGGATGGGATTGGGGTTGAGATGGGGATGGGGACGGGGATGGGGTGGGATGGGATGGGGATGGAGATGGTTATGGGAATGGGGATGAGGAAGGGATAGGGATGGGATGGGGATGGAAATGGAGACGGGATGGGGATGGGGTGGGATGGCATGGAACAGGGATGGTATGGTATGGTATGGTATGGTATGGTATGGTATGGTATGGTATGGGATGGGATGGGATGGGATGGGATGGGATGGGATGGGATGGGATGGGACGGGACGGGACGGGATGGGACGGGGAGGGCACACATGGGGAGCAGGGATGTTTCGGGGTTTGGGAGGGGTCTGCCCACCCCCAGCACTCCCGTACCCCCATCCTGCCCCGCAGTCGCTGCTGTACAAGAAGGTGAACGAGGCGCAGTACCGCAGCCACCTGGCCAACGAGATGATGATGTACCACATGAAGGTGAGGTGGCACGGAGACGGTGACAGGGAGAGGGACATGAGCAGGCACCCCCGCTGCCAGCATGGTGCCCCTGCACTCCACCCCGTGGTGGTGGCACGGTGGGGTGGTGGTGACACCCCAGGGCTCTCTGCTCTCCATGGAGCTGATGTGGCCCAGGGGACAGCTTGGGGACACACTGGGAACCTGGTCACAGCATGGGCCGCTGGCAATGGCTCCCGCAGGTGTCGGACGATGAGTACACCAAGCTGCTGAGCGAGGGCATCCAGCCCGTGTCAACCATTGACCCCAACTTTGCCAGCTTCACCTACACCCCGCGCTCGCTGCCCGAGGACGACACCTCCATGGTGAGGACGACGGGGACGGTCCCCAACTGCCACCGTCCCCTACCTGCCCTCGGTCAGGTCATCTACCCCAACCCCAGGGTGCTGGGGTGCTGGGATGGGGGGACGTGGCTGCACCCTGAGCATCACCCAGGCAGGGGTGGCACGGGGAGGACCCTGCTGGGCATTGTCACCCCCCTGCCACCCAGCCTGTCCCCTCCGCAGGCCATCCTGAGCATGCTGCAGGACATGAACTTCATCAACAACTACAAGATGGACCGCCAGACGCTCACCAGGTGGGTCCCCATCCCTGTCCCCATGGCCACCTATGGGACCCCTGGGTAAGCGGGGGTCCCTGGAGGGGCAAAGCCCCCCTCCTCATGTCCCTGTCACGCCCACCAGGTTCTGCCTGATGGTGAAAAAGGGCTACCGCGACCCCCCCTACCACAACTGGATGCACGCCTTCTCCGTCTCCCACTTCTGCTACCTGCTCTACAAGAACCTGGAGCTGGTCAACTACCTGGAGTAAGGCCAGGCGCCATCCCTGTCCCTGTCCCTGGCCCCCGGCCCCACCGGGGTGCTCCCTGCCCTCCTGCCTGCCTCAGTTTCCCTCCTTTCCCCCCGCCAGAGACATCGAGATCTTTGCCCTCTTCATCTCCTGCATGTGCCACGACCTGGACCACAGAGGCACCAATAACTCCTTCCAGGTGGCCTCGGTGAGCCGAGCCCAGCGCTGGGACGTGTATGGGTGGGGGGGGGGGACGGGCACTGGGATGGCACTGGGAGACTGGGATGGCACTGGGAGGGGGTCTTCACCACCATAACTCCGTGACTCCGGCCGCTCTGCCTTGCAGAAATCAGTCCTGGCCGCGCTGTACAGCTCGGAGGGTTCCGTCATGGAGGTAAGATTCCCCCCCTTTCCGAAACCTCCCCCTGTCTGTCTCGCCGGTGCTCAGGCCTGGGGGCAGCACCCCTGCCTGCCCCCTGCCTGCACCCTGCCTGCACCCTGCCCGCACCCACGGCCCCCGGCGTCTCCCGCAGAGGCACCACTTTGCCCAAGCCATCGCCATCCTCAACAGCCAGGGCTGCAACATCTTCGACCACTTCTCCCGCAAGGTGAGCCCCCAACCTTGGCACCTCTCCCATGCCACCCCCTCCACGCCCGGGCTGAGCCCCCTCATCCCCTCTTGGACCCCCAACTCCCCATCCTTGGATCCGGCCCTTGGGATGCAGGGGTTGGTAGGGGCACGGAGCTGATGACACCACCACCACCCTGCAGGACTACCAGCGCATGCTGGACCTCATGAGGGACATCATCTTGGCCACCGACCTGGCCCACCACTTGCGCATCTTCAAGGACCTCCAGAAGATGGCAGAAGGTGAAGCTCCTGCCCTTGGGGGTGGGGGTGGGGGGGGTGGTGGGAACTCACCCCGCCAAAGCTGGGAGGTGGCATGGCAGGTCCTGGATGTCCTCAAAGTCCTCGTGTGGGGGGGTGATGGGGGTTGTGGGGCTCCTTCCCGAGCCCCCCCACCCCAACCCCTGCCCCGCTCCCTGCCCGGCAGTGGGCTACGACCCCAAGAACAAGCAGCACCGCAGCCTGTTGCTCTGCCTGCTCATGACCTCCTGCGACCTCTCCGACCAGACCAAGGGCTGGAAGACCACCAGGAAGATCGCGGTGAGTGCCACGCCGTGGGGCTGAACTCCCCGAATGCCACCCCGCCACCCACCACCCTCCCCCCCGGGACACACCTGTGTCCTCAGGTGCCGGAGACCAGCATCCTGCAGTGGCATTGTGCCCCATGGAGGTGGCCCCTCCATGTGGGGACCCCCAGGCCACCCAGCAGCTCCCCATGCAGAGCCATTCTCCTGCAGCTGTGGAGAGGGGTCTGGAGGGCAGGTGGGGTGTGGGGGGGTCACCCCAGGCATGCACCCCCCCTCACTGACAGCCTGTCCCTTGCAGGAGCTGATCTACAAGGAGTTCTTCTCCCAGGGTGACCTGGTAGGTAGCCCCAGGGCTTGGTGCAAGGTTGGGCTTGGCCAACACTCTTGGGAGGGCTTGGATGAGGTTGGTGGGGAGGGGGACATAGGCAGGGAGGTTTGGCCTGGGAATGGGGATGGGATGGGGATGGGGATGGGGATGGGGATGGGGATGAGGATGAGGAAGGGATGGGATGGGGATGGGCATGGGATGGAGATGGGATGAGGATGGGATGGGGATGGGATAGAGATGGGGATGGGATGGAGATGGGATGGGGATGGGATAGATATGGGATGGGGATGGGATGGGATGGGACGAAGATTGGGGTGGGATGAAGATGGGGATGGAGATGGGATAGGATGGAGATGGGATGGGGATGGGATGGGAATGGGGTGGGATGGGGATGGGATAGGGATGGAGCAGGATGGGGATGGGATGGGGATGAGGAAGGGATGAAGATCGGGATGGGATAGAGATGGGGATGGGGATGCAGATGGAGATGGGATGGGATGGAGATGGGATGGGGATGGGATGGGAATGGGGTGGGATGGGGATGGGATAGGGGTGGAGCAGGATGGGGATGGGATGGGGATGAGGAAGGGATGAAGATCGGGATGGGATAGAGATGGGGATGGGGATGTGGATGGAGATGGGATGGGATTGGGATGGGATGGGATGGGATGGAGATGGGGATGGGAATGGGGCGGGATGGGGATGGGGGTGGGGGTGGGGATGGGGAAGAGGAAGGGTAGGATGGGGATGGGATGGAGATGGGGATGGAGCTGGAGATGGGGATGAAGATGGGGATGAAGATGGGATGGGATGGGGATGGGATGGAGATGGGGATGGAGATAGGGATGGGGATGGGGTGGGATGGGGGTGGCCACCAGCATTGACCCCCCCCACTTGCCACTGCCACAGGAAAAGGCCATGGGCAACCGTCCGCTGGAGATGATGGACCGGGAGAAAGCCTACATCCCCGAGCTGCAGATCAGCTTCATGGAGCACATCGCCATGCCCATCTACAAGTGAGCCCCCATCGGGGCTGGCATCGGGGAGGGGGGGGCCCTCTCCCATCACCCCCCCCACCCCCCCACCTTACCATGCCAGGGTGGGATGGGGGGGTGCAGGGCTGGGGGGTCTTGCAGATGATGGGGGTTGGGGGGGGGGGTGTTTCCAAGCAGCGGGGAGGTGGGGAGCAGGATTGCACCCAACTAAGGGGGTGCTGATGGGGTGCCCCCTGCCTGCCCCCCCCCCCCCCAGGTTGCTGCAGGACCTCTTCCCCAAAGCGGCGGAGCTCTACGAGAGGGTGGCCAGTAACCGGGAGCAGTGGACCAAGGTCTCCCACAAATTCACCATCCGGGGTTTGCCCAGTAACAACTCCCTGGACTTTCTGGATGAAGAATACGACCCGCAGGCCCCCGACCCCCAGCTCAACGGCTGCCTGGAGCCCGAAGGGGGGCAGCCCGAGGCGGGGGCCGAGTGATGGGGGCCATGAGGCGGCGGGGAGGCGGGGGGGGGGGGGGGAGGGGGCGGGGCGTGGGGACCAGGAGCATCCCCAACCCTTGTCCCCCTCAGCCCCTGGGAGGAGGTTTGGGGGGACATCAGTGACTCCGGACCACTGCGGTGAGGTCTGCGCCCTGCCAGCACCCGCTGTCGGTCCTCCCCCACCGGTGGGTGACTGTCCCCTCCCTCCAGGGCAGGGATTCAGGTGTCCCCTCCACCTGGTGGCCCCCGGACCCCTCTTTGCTGGGACTCTGCCTCGGTGGCCAGGGTCACCAGGGAGTGTGGCGGGGGGGTGGCACCGTGGGGCTGGGGGGATGGATGTGCTTTAAATTGCCTTAAGGCTGCAGGTCCTGTCCCCGCGGCGTGACAACGGGGACGGTGTCCTTGGTGGAAGCACCCCCGGAGGGGTCGTCCCCCTGAAATGGGTCCGGCGGGGTCAGCAGGACGGAGGGGGACAGTGTGGGGCAGGACGGCGAGGGGCAGTGGGAGTGTTGGTGGGGGTGGGCTGCAGGGGGTGCGTGGGGACCTCAGAGGGGGCCATGGGGCTGTGGGAGAGAAGGCTGAGGATGGAGGGGTCAGGATCAGGCCCACGGAAGGAGGCTCCGGCTGGAGAAGGGAAGAGGCACCCGGAGCGGGATGGCCATGGCGATGCTCTGCTGGATCCCACCAGACCGGCCCCCACCCCGCTGGAGAACCGGCTCCCACCCAGCATCCCTTGGTTAAATGTCCCCCTCCGGGACCCCCAGACATGAAGGACTCGTGTCCCTCACCCAGCCCTGTCCCATGAGGCCACGTCCCCTGCAAGGGCTACACGCGCGCCAAGGCCGGGGGGGGCTCCTGCTCCTGGTTTGCACGTACTGGAGGGGCTGCGCTCCCACAGGGACACTGCAGCGAGTCCGGTCCCCACCGTGTCCCCACCGTGTCCCCACCGTGTCCCCACCGTGTCCCCAGCACATGGGTGTTTCTCTGGCTTGGTACTGTGGTGTCCACCCAGGAGCCTCCTCTCTGCCAGCGGCTGCACCGGTGACCGACATGTCCATGAGCATCTCCAGCTCGCAGTGGCTTCACAACGCCTGCCATACTGACCACCCTGCGTGGACCCTGATGGTCTCCTGTGGTTCCTCTGGTCCTACAGACCACCGTGCGTGGACCCTGATGGTCTCCTGTGGTTCCTCTGGTCCTACAGACCACCATGCATGGACCCTGATGGTCTCCTGTGGTCCCTCCAATCCTGTTGACTGTCATGCATTGACCCTAACAGTGTCCCATGGCCCCTCTGATCCTGCAGGCCACCATGCATAGACCCTGATGGTCTCCTGTGGTCCCTCTGGTCCTCCAGTGCACCATGCATGAACCCTGATGATCTCTTGTGGTCCTTCTGGTCCCATCAACTGCCATGCATGGATCCTGCCATCCTCCTGTGGTCCCTCTGACTGCCATGCATGGATCTCACCATCCTCCCATGGACCCTCTGGTCCTACAGACCACCATGCATGGACAGTGACGGCCTCCTGCAGTCCCTCCGGTCCTACTGAGCACCATGCATGGATCCCGCTGGCCTCCCTGCAGTCCCTCTGTCCATGCATGGACCCTGCTGGTTTCCCACCATCCTTCCTGCCCTGCTGACTGCCACGCATGGACCCTGCCATCCTCCTATGGTCCCTCTGGTCCTACAGACCACCATGCATGGATGGTGATGGCCACCTGTGATCTATCCTGTCTTACCAACCACCGTGCATGGACCCTGACATCCTCCTGTGGTCCTTCTGATCCTACTGACCACCATGCATGGATGGTGATGGCCGCCTGTGGTCCCTTTTGTCCTACCAACCACTGTGCATGAATCCTGCCATCCTCCTGTGGTCCCTCTGGTCCTACTCACCACCATGCATGGATGGTGATGGCCTCCTGTGGTCCCTCTGGTCCTACTGACCACCATGCACGGACCCTGACATCCTCCTGTGGTCCTTCTGATCCTACAGACCACCGTGCATGGATGGTGATGGCTGCCTGTGGTCCCTCTTGTCCTACCGACCACTGTGCATGGACCCTGGCATTCTCCCATGGTCCCTCTGGTCCTACAGACCACCATGCATGGACCCTGGCATCCTCCCATGGTCCCTCTGATCCTACTGACCACCATGCATGGACTATGCCGGCCTCCCCATGGTCCCTCCAGTCTCACAACCCAACACGTGTGGACCCCCTCAGCCCTGGGGGCTCTGCTCAACCAGCATGGTCCTTCCAGCTGTGCATGACCCAGACCGTTGTCACCCCAACCAAAGCCACCTGAAACACCCATGAGCAGGGGGACCAGGGCAGGGTGAGCCCCAGTGAGCAGCTCACCTTGCTGGGGTTGAGCCGAAGGGGGTGCTTTGGGTACGAGGGTGGGTGCTGAGCCCCCCTGGCTGCATCATCCGGCTCACGGGAGCTGGTGGGTTCACCATCACGGCAGGGGAAGGTGATGGAAGTGGCGTGGTGAAATCCTGGTGCTGCCAAGGTTGGTCCCGCTGGGGTCGGTCCCATTGGGGTTGGTCCCACCAGGGTCGGTCCCATTGGGGTTGGTCCCACCAGGGTTGGTTCTGTTGGGGTTGGTCCCACCAAGGTCAGTCCCACCAGCGTCGGTCCCACCAGCATCGGTCCCACCGGGGTCGGTCCCATTGGGGTTGGTCCCACCAGTGTTGGTCCCACCAGGGTCAAGGGCAGCCCGGGTGTAGCCATGGGGCCATTCGCCGCCCCATCCCCGCTCCACCGCAGCGTCCCACGGCACCATCCCCGCGCCGAGCCCCGGCGATGCCGCAGCGGGTCCCCACAGCACGGCGCGATGGCTCCCTCCCAGATCTGGGCTACGGGGCAGCCGCTCCTCTCGTCGTCTCGTCTGGAAGCGACACTTCTCGGGGTACGCGGAGCGCGTGTGTCTGCGGGAGCAACGGGGACACCCCAAAGCCAAGCTGCTCCCCAGGACGAAGTGAACTGAATTCCTTTTGCCTTACCTACTCGGAGATGCCTTTAGCGAGACGCTTTGCCCAAACCCCGGTAGGATGCGCCCGGTGACCGTGTCTGGCTGCTGGCCCGTGGCTTCGCCTATGAGACGCCCCCCCCCTTTCAAACCCTTCTCCCCCCTCCCCATGCCACGAGGTGGGGCAGGGACTGTCCCAGAAGGCAGCAAACCCCCAAACTGCAAGAGGAGGATCTGCATCGCTCCATCAGAGGAGAAACCGCATCGCTCCATCCCCGGCGTGATGCTGGCCGTGCCACCAACGTGCCAATGGGCTCCATCCCCAGCATGATGCTGGCCGTGCCACCAACGTGCCAATGGGCTCCATCCCCGGCGTGATGCTGGCCGTGCCACCAACGTGCCAATGGGCACCACCACTCCCAGCTGGTACCTGTAGCCTGGTGCCAACCCGGGGGGGGGGGGGGGCTGGCGATGTGGGGGTCTCGCTGGTACCGATGGATGCGGGTTGGGTCCTGCACTGGGGTGTCGCGTACCGGGTACCACGCAGGGATGCCCGTTTCCCAGCTGTATCCCACTTTTCCAGCCCCCGCCGCTGGTGTGCGTAGGTGGTCGACGCTTTCCCAGCTCCTGCCCCTGTACATACCCCCATGGATACTGGGGAGCGCGGCCGGCACCCAGCCCCGCTCGCCCACGCGGGTGCCCGGGCGTGTGCGGGCGTGCAAAACCTCCTCCGGCTTCTCTGTCTCCCCCCCTCTCGCCACGCTGGTTGTTCTGGGCTCTGTCAGAGCCTGAGGAGGAGACAACTCTTCTCCTTCTTCTTCTTCTCCTTCTTCTCCTTCTTCTTCTTCTTCTTCTTCTTCTTCTTCTCCTCCTCCTCCTCCTTCTCCTTCTCCTTCTTCTCCTTCTTCTTCTTCTTCTTCTTCTTCTTCTTTTCTCCTCCTCCTCCTCCTTCTCCTTCTTCTCCTTCTTCTTCTCCTCCTTCTCCTTCTTCTCCTTCTTCTCCCTTATCTCCTTCTTCTCCCTTTTCTTCTCCTCCTCCTTCTTCTTCTCCTCCTCCTCCTTCTTCTCCTCCTCCTTCTTCCTCTTCTTCTCCTTTCTTCTCCTTTTTTCTTCCTCCTTCTGCTTCTCCTCCCCCTCCTCATCCTTCTTCTCCTTTTTCTTCTTCCTCCTCTTCTTTCTTCATCTTCTCCTCCTCCTTCTCCTCCTCCTCCTCCTTCTTCTCCTTCTTCCTCTTCTCCTCCTTCTCCTCCTCCTTCTCCTTTTTCTTCTTCCTCCTCTTCTTTCTTCATCTTCTCCTCCTTCTTCTCCTCCTCCTCCTTTTTCTTCTTCTCCTTTCTCTTCTCCTTCTTCTCCTTTTTCTTCTCCTTCCTCCCCCTTCTCCTCCTTCTTCTTCTTCTCCTTTCTATTCTCCTTCTTCTCCTTTTTCTTCTCCTTCTTCCTCCCCCTTCTCCTCCTTCTTCTTCTTTGTTCTTCTCCTCCTCCTCCTCCTCCTTCTTGTTCTTCTTCTCCTCCTCCTCCTCCTTCTTCTCCTTCTTTATTATTATTTTTTTTTTGGTGGGTTTGGTTTTCCTAAATAAATTTCATACGTCGATCTCCCCGCGGCGGGTCGGTGGGTGCCTCGTGTCGGGTCTCCTGGAGGATGCTCCAAAGCAGGAAGGGGCTCCCTACGGATGCGCAGTGGCACCAGGGAGGGACAACTTGCGTTTGGGGAGGACCCTGCCCGTGCGTGAGCTGTGCGCAGCTGGCACGGCCGGCATGGGGACAGCACGGTTTGGGGGTGCAGGGGGGGGTTGTTCCTACCCCCCCAGCCCCCTTCATGGCTCTGATGGGGACTGGGTGGCTCCAGCTGAGACCTACACGCCCCAAAACTGCCCTCCGGGGGGGACTCCGGGTCAGGCCAGGAGGCTCTGACCCCCCTGGGATGCTCCAGCCCCCCAGGATGCTCCAGTCCCCCCCCCGAGATGCTCCGACCGCCAACTCTGCTTCAGTCCCCTGGGATGCTCCAGCCCCCCAGGATGCTCCGGTCCCCCCCCAGTGCCTTGTTCTCTCCCGGAATGTTCCAGACTCCAGTCCCCTGGGATGCTCCAGACCCCTGGGATGCCCCAGTCACCCAGTGATGCTGAAGGAGGGGGGGGATATCCCAGAATGCTCTGATCCCCTGGAATGCTCTGGACCTCCCCAGATGCACCAGTCCCTGGTTGGATACTTCAACCTCTGGAATTCTCCAGACCCCCAGGATGCTTTGCCCCATCCCGGGATGCTCCAGCCCCTTGGAATGCTCCAACTTCCCCCAGCGCCAAGCCCCATGTGTCAGGGGGGGCACCTCATGTGCTCAGGCAGAGGCTGCATTGGGAACCGCCCCCCCGCCCCCATCCAGCTGGAGCTGGGCCAGGGCAGGATCCGTCCTAGACTGGGACAGCAGCGGGATCCTGGGCTGGGAAGCAGGATAAGGCCCGTGCCAGGATCCCTCCACATCTGGGCTGGGCTGAGGGCAGGATCTGGCCCATAATAAGACCCCCCTCACTCCACATCTGGACTGGGATTAGAGCAGGATCTGGCCCGGGACAAGACCTTCCCCCAGCTGTGCCAGGACTGGGGGGCAGGACTGGCTGGGACCCCCCCCAAGACTGATACTGGGTCAGGATCCGGCCCCAGTTGGGACCCCTCCGTACCCATCCCGGGATGCAGCAGACCCCACTAGGACACGATTCCCAGCCCTCCCACCACCCAGGATCCCACCGGTACTGGGATCCCTCAGCCCCGGGGGGTGGGGGCAGGATCCAGCCAGACCAGGACCCCCCCCACCCATGGCCGGCCGTGGGTCACGCCGTGATGCTCCGAGTCACCCGTGGGTGCAGGATCCGAGCAGCTTGGCTCTGCCCATCCCCTTGGCATCAGGGCTGGGGCTTCACTCCAGCTCCCGGCCTAACGAGCCCCTGCCGCTAACGAGCAATTTATTACCCGAGATCAATGCAACGCTTTCATCCCGGCCGGAGTTGAGGGCTTCATCCCGGCCAGCGGCCTTTGATGCCGGAGGGAAAATCCCCGGAGACCTGGCCGCTGGCACGCGCCGACCCTGGGCGAGCTGCCGAAAACTGGGGGGAAAAACCGCCAAAACTGCCAAGTGTGTCTCCCCGCCGCCGCTGCCACCATCCCACCCCATCCCACCCCGCTCCCGGCCGCGGGGAGGAATCCCGGGATGAAATCCCAGCAAGTCCCCAGAGCTCAGGAGACACCTACACCCCCACCCAGGGGACACCAGCAGCATTTGGGGGTCCCCAGCCCCACCGATGGCTCACATGCCCTTGGTGACGTCCCTTTGCCATCCTGTGGGGACACGTGGGGTACCATGTGCCACCTGTCTTGCCCCTCACCCCGGCCTCGGGCCTGTCCCTCTGTGTGTCTCAGCCAGCATGTTCTGTCTGTCCCTCTGTCCCCATCTGTCCCTCCAGCTGTCACCACCCTGTCCCCGCTGCCTGGGTGGCCTCAGGAGGGTGCTGGGGTGGGTGCCCGTGCCCCACGCAGCATTGTCCCCATGGGGTGCAGGTGTCCCCGTGGGGTGCAGGTGTCCCCACGGGGTGCAGGTGTCCCCTGGGATGGGTGCAGGTGTCCCCTGGGTGGGGTGTAGGTGTCCCCTGGGATGGGTGCAGGTGTCCCTTGTGTGGGGTGCAGGTGTCCCCATGGGGTGCAGGTGTTCCCTGGGATGGGTGCAAGTGTCCCTTGGGCATCCCACTTGAGTGTCCCCCAGGTAAGGGTCCAGCGCGTCCCCCACCTTCAGGCCAACCCCCCCCCTCGGAGCTAGGGTGGGGTTTGAGACCTGTCCCTGTCCCCGTCCCCATCCCTGTCCCCCTGTCCCCGTCCCCATCCCTGTCCCCCTGTCCCGTGCCACTCCGGTCCCCTGCGGTGTCCCCTGGGTCTCCGGGGGGGGAGGTGTCCCTGCCTACAGCGGGCAGCTTTGGGTGGCCACCGGCACTAGGTGGCACCTCCTGCCTGCACAGTGGCCACGCTGGGCGCAAAACCAGTGCCCCCAGTGCCCCCAGTGCCTCTAGTGCTGGACTCCCCACAGGAGTTTGGGTGCGTCTGGGTGGGGGGGGGGGTGGGCTGGCCGCTGGGTGCCCCCCGCCCGGGCAGCCTCAGCATCCCCTCGCCAAAGAGCACCCGCGGGGTTTGCCCCACGGATTGGGGTCACCCCGTCAAAGCAGGCCAACAGTGAGGTGCTGGGCACCCATGGGCGCAGCAGGGTGTCCCCGGGGTCCCTCGTGCAGGGTGTCACCTCGGGGTCTGACCCGGGGCTCTGCCTGGCCCTGGGCAGGCAGTGGGGCGGGCAGTGGGGCGGGCAGTGGGGCGGGCAGCGCTGGAGCCTGCCCACGGGCAGGTGCAGTGTCCAGGGGGCTGCTGCACCCCTGGCCCTGCGCTGAGTTCTGCCACTCGGGTCCAGTTCCAGCAACTGGCTCCGCACTGCACTGCACTGCACTGCACGGCCCGGCACCGCACTGCACGGCACGGCACGGCACAGCACCACAGCGCACTGCACCGCACTGCACCACACTGCACGGTACCGCACTGCATTGCACGGCACGGCACCACAGTGCACTGCACCGCACTGCACTGCACTGCACCGCACTGCACGGTACCGCACTGCACCGCACCACACGGCACTGCACTGCACCACACGGCACTGCGCCACACTGCACGGTACCGCACCGCACTGCACTGCACAGCACCACACGGCACTGCACTGCACCGCACTGTACGGTACCGCACTGCACTGCACGGCACAGCACCACAGCACCACAGCACACTGCACCGCACTGCATGGTACCGCACTGCGCTGCACCACATTGCACAGTACTGCATTGCACTGCACCGCACCACACTGCACAGTACCACAGCGCACTGCACTGCACTGCACTGTACCACACTGCATTGCACCGCACCACAGCACACTGCACTGCACCGCACCGCACGGTACCGCACTGCACTGCACGGCACAGCACCGCAGCGCACTGCACAGCGCCACACCTCACTGCGCGGCACCCCACAGCACCACAGATGACAGCACTGCTCTGCACAGTGCCGCACCGCACCGCGCCGCACTGCACCACGCCGCATTGCACTGCAAAGCGCCGCACCACACTGCACTGCACTGCACTGCACAGCATTTCACTGCACAGCGCCACACTGCATCGCACCACAGAGCACAGCACCGCTCTTGCACAGTGCCACACCACACTGCACTGCACTGCACAGCACCGCACTGCACAGCGCTACACTGCACAGCGCCGCACTGTACCGCG
Organism: Sterna hirundo; assembly: GCA_009819605.1. Classification (NCBI taxonomy): domain Eukaryota; kingdom Metazoa; phylum Chordata; class Aves; order Charadriiformes; family Laridae; genus Sterna; species Sterna hirundo. Next base: position 219,667,348 of record CM020437.1, on the reverse strand, counting down.
CAGCACCACACTGCACTGCACAGCATCGCACTGCACAGCGCCACACTGCACCGCACCACAGAGCACAGCACCGCTCTTGCACAGTGCCACACCACACTGCACTGCACAGCACCGCACTGCACCAGACCACACCACGCTGCACTGCACAGCACCGCACCGCACCACACTGCACAGCACCGCACTGCACCGCGCAGCACCACACTGCACTGCATCACACTGCACAGCGCCGCACTGCACCGTGCAGCACCACACCGCACTGCATCACACTGCATCACACTGCACAGCACCGCACTGCACCAAACCACACCACACCGCACTGCACAGCGCCGCACTGCACCACACCATACCATACCCAAACCACACCACACCTCACTGGACCACACTGCACAGCCCTGCACAGCAGCGCACAGCACCGCACCGCTCTTGCGCAGCATCCCCCTGCACAGCACCAGTGCACCCCACTGCACTGCACGGCCCAGCACTGCACCAAACCACACCACGCTGCACAGCATCACGCTGCACAGCGCTAGACCACACCACGCTTTACGGCACGGCGTCACACTGCACAGCGGCGCACCACACAGCACTGCACCGCACCAAACCGCACTGCACCGCACCAAACCGCACCGCAGCTCACCGCGCAGCATTGCGCCGCACTGCACTGCACCGCACCAAACCACAGTGCCCCGCGCTGCCCCGCGCAGCACGGCACTGCACCAAAACCCACCGCAGCTCACTGCACAGCACCTCACGGCACTGCACTGCACCACACCCCCACCTCGCTGGGCAGCATCGCACTGCACTGCACCGCACCAAACCACACCACACCTCCCTGCGCAGCATCGCGATGCACAGCACTGCACTGCATTGCCCTGCGCAGCACCCCACTGCACCTCACTGCACAGCATCGCGCTGCACAGCACTACACTGCACTGCACCGCACCGCACCGCACTGCACAGCATCGCACTGCACTGCACTGCACCAAACCTCACTGCACCGCACTGCACCGCACTGCACCAAACCTCACCGCACCTCCCTGTGCAGCATCGCGCTGCACAGCACTGCACTGCATTGCCCTGCGCAGCACCCCACTGCACCTCACTGCACAGCATCTCGCTGCACAGCACTGCACAACACTGCACCGCACCAAACCACACCACACCTCACTGCTCAGCATTGCGCTGCACAGCACTGCACTGCATTGCCCTGCGCAGCACCCCACTGCGCCTCACTGCGCAGCATCGCACTACACTGCACTGCACCAAACCACACCACACCTCACTGCGCAGCATCGCGCTGCACAGCACTGCACAGCACTGCACCGCACCGCACCGCACCGCCCCACACCGCCCCATGCAGCATCACGCTGCACTGCACGGCACTGCACCGTACCAAACCACTGCTCACTGCACAGCATCCCACCGCACCACATCGCACTGCGCTGCACAGCACCACACCACACCGCACCTCACTGCACAGCACTGCACTGCAGCTCACTGCCAGCCCTCCCCTCCCGTGGCCCTGGTGGCCCCGTGGTCCCACTCTCCTGCCTGCTCCTGCCCGCAAGGGACCTCGGGGTTGCGAAGCTGCAGGTGGGAAATGTCACACCCCACCGCGGGGCCCTGCCTGCTCCTGCCTATCCCTGCCTGCCCCTGCCTCCTCCTGCCTGTCCCTGCCTGCTCCTCCCCCCTGAGGTCCCATGTCGGGGTGTCCCCAGTCCCTGCCCACCACCGGGGGGGGGGTCCCAGGTCCCCATTGTCGGGGTGTCCCCAGTCCCTGCCCACCACCGGGGGGGGGTCCCAAGTCCCCATTGTCGTGGTGTCCCCGGTCCCTGCCCAGCACCGGGGGGGGGTCCCAGGTCCCCATTGTCGTGGTGTCCCCAGTCCCTGCCCAGCACCGGGGGGGGGTCCCAGGTCCCCATTGTCGTGGTGTCCCCAGTCCCTGCCCAGCACCGGGGGGGGGTCCCAGGTCCCCGTTGTCGGGGTGTCCCCAGTCCCTGCCCAGCACCGGGGGGGGGGTCCCAGGTCCCCATTGTCGGGGTGTCCCCAGTCCCTGCCCAGCACCGGGGGGGGGTCCCAGGTCCTCATGGCGGGACCCCAGGGGGAGGTTGGGACCCCACCCCAGAGCCAGCGGCCAACGGTGCGGGGGGGGGGGAAGGCAGGGCTGGGGGGGGGAGGGGGGGGTGAGTGTGCACGTGTGTGGGGGGGTGCGCACATGGGGGCGTGTGCACACGTGTGTTCGTGTGCATGCGGGGTGTGTGCACATGGGGGGGGGGGTGTGTGCACATCAGGTGTGTGCCATGGGGGGTGTGTGCACGTGTGTGTGTGCACGTGGGGGGGGTGTGTGTGCACATGGGTGTGAGTGTGCAGATGAGGGGGCGTGTTTGCACATGTGTGTTCACGTGCAAGTGTTCATGTGTGTGCACAGGTGTGTTCACCTGTGTGTGCACGTGTGTGTGCATGTGTGCACACGTGTGTGTGTGTGTGTGTTCACCTGTGTGTGTTTTCACGTGCGTGCGTGCACCTGTGTGTGTGTTCACATATGTGTGTGTTCACATGTGCGTGTTTGTGTGTTCCCATGTGTGCACGTGTGTGTTCGTCTGTTCACATGTGTGTGATCATGTGCGTGTGTTCACATGTGCGTGTGCACACGTGTGTGTCCGTGTGTGTCTGTGTGTTCACACGTGCGTGTATTCACACATGTGTTCACACGTGCGTTTGTGTGTTCACACATGTGTGTGTTCACGTATGTTTGTTCACGGGTGCGTTCACGCATGTCTGTTTGTGTGTTCACACCTGTGTGTTTTCACATGTGCGTGTATCCACATGTGTGTGTTCACATGTTTGCTCGTGTGTTCACATGTGTGTGTTCACGTGTGTGTGTCCATGTGTGTTCACATGTGCGTGCATGTGTGCACGTGTGTGTTTGTTCACATGTGTGTGATCATGTGTGTGTTCACATGTGCATCTGCACACGTGTGTGTTCGTGTGTGTCTTTGTGTGTTCACACGTGTGTGTTCATGTGTGTGTTTCTGTGTGTGTACATGTGTGTGTTCGTCTGTTCACATGTGTGTGATCATGTGCGTGTGTTCACATGTGCATGTGCACACGTGTGTGTTCGTGTGTGTCTGTGTGTTCACACGTGCGTTTGTGTGTTCACACGTGCGTGTTCACGTATGTTTGTTCACGAGTGCGTTCACGCATGTGTGTTTGTGTGTTCACACGTGTGTGTGTTCACATGTGCATGCATGTGTGCACACGTGTGTGTGTTTGTGTGTTCACACGTGTGTGTTTTCACGTGTGTGTGCACCTGTGTGTGTTCACACGTGTGTGTGTTCACATGTGCGTGTTTGTGTGTTCCCATGTGTGTACGTGTGTGTTGCCATGTGTGTGCACGTGTGTGTGTCTGTTCACGTGTGTGTTCACGTGCATGTGTTCACACGTGTGTGCGTGTGCATGTCTGTGTTCGTGTGTGTGTTTGTGTGTTCACACGTGTGTTCGTGCGTGTATTCGTCTGTTCACATGTGTGTGATCATGTGCGTGTGTTCACATGTGCGTGTGCACGCGTGTGTGTTCGTGTGTGTCTGTGTGTTCACACGTGCGTGTATTCACACGTGTGTTCACATGTGCGTTTGTGTGTTCACACGTGTGTTCACACATGTTTGTTCACAGGCACGTTCATGCATGTGTGTTTGTGTGTTCACACGTGCGTGTATCCACATGTGTGTGTTCACATGTGTGCTCGTGTGTTCACGTGTGTGTGTTCACGTGTGTGTGTGCATGTGTGTTCACGTGTGCGTGCATGTGTGCACACGTGTGTGTGTTTGTGTGTTCACACGTGTGTGTTTTCACGTGTGCGTGCACCTGTGTGTGTTTGTGTGTTCCCATGTGTGTACGTGTGTGTTGCCATGTGTGTGCACGTGTGTGTGTTTGTTCACATGTGTGTGTTCACACGCGTGTGTGTTCACGTGTGCGTGTGCATCTGTGTGTTCGTGTATGTGTTTGTGTGTTCACACGTGTGTGTTCATGTGTGCGTTGTGCGTGTGTTCATCTGACCACATGTGTGTGATCATGTGCGTGTGTTCACGCATGTGTGTGTTCACGTGTGTGTGTGCATCTGTGTGTTCATGTGTGTGTTTCTGTGTGTGTACATGTGTGTGTTCGTCTGTTCACATGTGTGTGATCATGTGCGTGTGTTCACACGTGTGTGTGTGCACGTGTGCCTGTGCATGTCTGTGTTTGTGTGTGTCTTTGTGTGTTCACACGTGTGTTCACATGTGCGTTTGTGTGTTCACACGCGTGTGTGTTCACGTATGTTTGTTCACGTGTGCGTTCGCGTGTGTGCGTTCACGCGTGTGTGCGTTTGTTCACACGTGCGTGTGTTCACATGTGCGCGTATCCACGTGTGTGTTCACGCGTGTGTTCGTGTGTGTTCACGTGCGTGTGTCCGTGTGTGTTCACGTGCGTGTGTTCACACGCGTGTGCACACGGGGGGGGGGGAGACACACGCACACACACGACCCCTCCCTCCCCTCGTGCAACTGCGCGTGCATGCGCGGGGGGGCGCACCTCCCCCTCCCGCGGCCCCGCGCGCGCGCGCGCGCAGGGCGGTGCACACACACACACCCCCCCCCGCCTTCACCACCACCCCCCCCCCCGGTCCCCCGGTCCGCCCCCCCCGCCGGTCCCCCCCCCGCCTCTTCCTCCGCCGCGTGTGGCCCCGCTGGTGCCACCGCCCCCCGCCCCGGGGCCGCTCGGGGGCGGGCGGAGGCGGCGGCGGCGGCGGCGGCAGCGGCGGCGCCGCGGGGCTGCGCTCGGCAGCGCCCGCAACGGAGCCCAGACGGGCCGGGACGAGCCCTACCGGGACATACCGAGCCCTACCGGGACATACCGGACCGGACCGGGCCGTACGGGGCTGTATCGGGCTGCACCGACCCGGTTCGTGTGTTACCGAGCCGTATCGTACCGAGCCCTACGGAGCCTTACCGGGCCGTACCGAGCCCTACCGGGCTTTACCGGGCGGTACCGAGCCACGTTCAGCCCTACCGGATCGCACCGGGCCGTACCGGGGGGGGTCTACAGGGAGCCGTAGGGAGCCTTACCGGGCCGTACCGAGCCCAGAGCCCGCCCCGCCGCCGCCTTTCCCCTCCGCCATCCAGCCAGTAATTTTCCAAGCCCGCCCGGCGCTTCCCGGTTGAGCCGCCCCGGAGGATCGGCGGGGCCATGGGAGACAAAGGCACCCGGTGAGTTTGGAGACGGCGGGGGGGGGGGGGGGGGACGACGACACAGGGACGGGACACACGGGGACATCCCGGGGGTGGCAGCCCCGGGGATGGCGGAGGGAGTGGGGGTGGGGGATCCCGGAACGCCTCCGCTGCCCGTCTCGGCGCTGCCTGTACCGAGCCCTCCGGGGCTGCCCCCACCCCCCCACCCCCCCCCGGGAGAAGTTGGGGGGGGGGGGGGGGGGATGTACAACATCTCGCCACCGCTGCCCGGGGCTGGCGGGGGGGTCCCCTGGGTCGCCACCGGGGGCCCCTCGGTGTTGGGGGCGGGTCTGCAGCCGGGCCCGGGGCTTGAGGCCGGTGGGGTCCAGGGGGACGTGAGGGGGGGGGGCCTTGGGGAACGGGTGTTGACCCCCCTGCCTGCACCCTGCCTGCTCTTTGCCTCACCTTGCCTGCCCCCCTGCCCACAGCCCTGCCTGCCCCCCTGCCCGCACCTCTTCTGCCCTCGTCTGCCCCCCTGCCTGCACCCCTGCCCACAGCCCTGCCTGCAGCTTGTCTGCCCCCCGGCCTGCTCCCTGCCCACAGACCTGCCTGCACCCTGCCTGCACCCCCTTGCCCGCAGCCATGTCTTGCACCCTGCTCGCACCCCTGCCTGCTCCCTGCCTGCACACCCTGCCCTCGCCCCTGCCTGCACACCCTGCCCTCGCCCCTGCCTGCACCGCTGCCTGCACCCCTGCCTGCTCCCTGCCCTCATCCTGCCTGCACACCCTGCCTGCACCCTGGCCCACAGCCCTGCCCTGCACCCTGCCTGCACCCCTGCCCACACCCCTTCTGCCCCCGTCTGCCCCCCTGCCTGCTCCCGGCCTTCACCCTGCCTGCTCCCTGCCTACACCTGTTTCTGCCCCCTGCCTGCACCCCCCTGCCCGCACCCATGTTTGCACCCCTGCCTGCTCCCTGCCCTCACCCCTGCCTGCATCCTGCCCACGCCCCTCTGCATCCTGCCCGCGGCCCTGCCTGCCCCCTGCCCTCACCGCTGCCCACACCCTGCCTGCCCCCTGCCCGCCCCCCAGCCCCGCCGTGGGTCCGAGCGCGGTGCTGGCAGCGTTGCATCTCTCTTCCCACCCCATCCGGAGCCTGGATGGTTTTTTTGCAGGGGGGGGGTCACCCTGGCTCTTCCTGCTGGTGGCAGGGGTGGGAGCCTGGAGCAACCACCGGGGACCCAGGCCCTGGCCCCCCCCTCATGGCCTTTGGGGGGGGGTGGCAGGGCGCACGTGGGGACCATGACGGCGCGCAACGTCCTGCTCCCATGGCTGTCCCCCCCCCCCGGGGACCCCCAGTGCCGTGGGGACAGGGGACTCCCCCCCACCCACCCGGCGTTTCCCGGGGGCGAATCCATGGACCTGTGCCCATCCCGGGAAAGCCCCCCCTCCACGCCCCGCCAGCCCATGCATGGGGGGGTCTGGGGGTGTCTCCCGTGACACCCCCTCCTGTGACACCCCCTGGCTGTCACAGCGGGGTGTGGCCAAGGGGTTAACGCTCCCCATCATTCATTAATTAGGCCCAAGTAATTAGGGGCGCTCCCGCTCGCCCCCCAAAACCGGCGGGCAGGCGGGGGGGTGGCGTTGCCCTCCCCTTGGGTCCCCCCCCACCGTGGGTTTTGGGGCTGGGTGTCCCCGGGGCGGGCGATGCCACCGCCGTGCCCCACGGCAGGAGAGGGGGACTTGGGGGTCCGGCCCTGCTTTGGACAGAACCTTCCAGAAACCCCGTGGCGTTTTGGGGTGGCAGGATGGGATATGGGGGCTCCCGCTGACACCCCCCCCCCCCCCCCCAGCATTTGGGGGGGGGGTGTTGGTGCCGGGGGGACCGCCACGGCCACCAGCACCCGCATCCCCCCCGGCTCAGCATCCCGAATTCTCGCCATCCGCCGCTTTGCACCCCCGGAGCGGGCGAGGAGCCCCCCAGAATCGAGGGATTGGAGGGGGGAGGGGGGATGGGGAGGAAACCCCCCACTTTTGGCCTGCGGGGCTGGAGCACCCATTGGGTGTCGTCGTCCCCCCCACCTCGGGGGGGGGGGGGGGATTTTTGGGTGCCCGGGGAGGGGCCGCGGGTGAGCCCATGGGCTGGCAGCCCCCGCGGGAGGCAGGAGCTGATCCTCTCCCTGCCCACGCAGCGCGTACGGAGGGAGCCGGGGCCGGGGGGGGGGGGGGGGGGGGGGGGGGGGCGGGGATTAGGCTTTCAAATCCCGCCCCCCCCCCCATCTCCCTTTTAGCCCCAAATCCTCTCGGATTCATCCCGGATCCGCCAGAGAGGGGTTGGGAGGGGGTGGGGGTTCGGTTGCGGGAGCTGATGGAGCGATGGGTACCCCAAAAGCATCATTTGTGCCGATTCCTCCAGTGCCAGCCTGGTGCCTTCCCACTTTTTTTTTTTTGGGGGGGGGGGTGTGTGTGTGTGTCACCGCCCCACGTCCGACCGTCCTGGGTGTGGCGAGGTTTGGGGTCACCCTGCTCCCGGCGGGGCCCTGGGTGCTCCCCCCTGCAGGGTTTGGTGCTGGGGTGGGGGGGGGGGTCTCGGGTGCCAGGGTGGCTTCTGGGTGGCCTCCGTGGGCCAGTGGGATGCTCGGCCGGTGGCCCGCGGTTTGAGATGCAGCGGGGGGGGGGTGGTTTCCCAGTGATCAACTGGAGCGACTGGGGAGGCGCCGTGGTGGTCCCAGTACGGCAGAGCCCGCTCCTTCCCCTGGCCCCACGGGCCCATCCCGCCCCTCTTGCAGCATCCTCCCGGCATCCCCCGCATCCCTCCGGATGAAGCCGGAGGCTCCAGGAGCGGGGCAGGGATCTCTGCTGGGAAGAGCCCTGGAAGGTGGCCCGGGAGGGGAGACTCCCGCTTCCTGCACGGGGTTTGGAGAACAAACTCTGGCAGGATCCAGCCACATCCCGCATCCCACTGCCAAGGCCTTTCCTTGCCAAGGGAACCGGTGAAGCTCCCACCCGGCTGGCGGATGCTGCTGCCGAGCCTGGCAGGGGATGCCGGGATGCAGCCGGGATGCAACTGGGATGTGGGATGCAGTAGGGATGCGAGATGCAGGGATGCAGTGGGGATGCAAGGATGAAGCGGTGCAGCCAGGATGTGGGGATGCAGCAGGGATGCGGGATGCAGTGGGGATGCAGGGATGCAGCGGGGATGCGGAATGCAGGGATGCAATAGAGATGCAGGGTGCAGTGGGGATGCAAGGATGCAGCTGGGATGCAGGATGCAGGGATGCAGTGGGGATGCAGGATGCAGTGGGGATGTGTGAATGCAGCTGGGATGCAGGAAGCAGGGATGCAGTGGGGATGCGGGATGCAAGGATGCAGTAGGGATGCGGGATACAGGGATGATGCAGGGATATAACGGGGATGTAGGATGCAAGAATGCAGTTGGGATGCAGGATGCAGGGGTGCAGTGGGGATGCGGGGATGCAGGGATGCAGTGGGGATGTGTGAATGCGGCTGGGATGCAGGATGCAGGGATGCAGTGGGGATGTGGGATGCGGGGATGATGCAGGGATGCAATGGGAATGCGGGATGCGAGGATGCAGTAGGGATGCGGGATACAGGGATGATGGAGGGATATAATGGGGATGTAGGATGCAGGCATGCAGCTGGGATGCAGGATGCAGGGGTGCAGTGGGGATGCGGGATACAGTGGGGATGCAGGATGCAGGGGTGCAGTGGGGATGCAAGGATGCAGTGGGGATGTGGGATGCGGAGATGCAGTGGGGATGTGGGATGCAGTGGGGATGTGGGATGCAGGGATGCAATGGGAATGCAGGATGCATGGGGATGGGGGGATGTGGGATGCAGGGATGTGGTGAGGATGCAAGGATGCAACAGGGATGTGGGATGCAGTGGGGATGCAAGGATGCAGCGGGGATGTGGGATGCAGTGGGGATGCAAGGATGCAGTGGGGATGCAGTGGGGATGTGGGATGCAGGGATGCAGTGGGGATGCAAGGATGCAGCGGGGATGCGGGATGCAGGGATGCAGTGGGGATGCAAGGATGCAGTGGGAATGCAAGGATGCAGTGGGGATGTGGGATGCAGGGATGCAGTGGGGATGCGGGATGCAGGGATGCAGCGGGGATGCGGGATGCAGCGTTCGGCCCGTGGGCTGCTCCAGCTTTAGGGATCGGCCAGCCGGCTGCTGCGGGCTCATCCCGGCGGGGCTGGCCGGGAGCCACCAGCTGCCGCCGCGGGGGGTTCCCGCTGGAGCAGGTGATGTGGTTGCCAGCGGCTCCGTTATCCCGGCGGCTCCGTCATCCCCGCAGCTCCCTTCTAACGCGCCGCTGGCTAATTCCAGCTGCCTGCCGGCCTCGTTAGCGGGGAGAAACCCCTCAAAACCCCGGAACCCCATGTCCAAAGGCCATCCATGGCTGGTGGTGGCCGTCACCCCCCGCTCCTGTGTCTCCGGGGGGTGGGGGGGAGGACGACACACAAATCAAATCCTCATAAATCTGCCCCCTGGGGAGATCGAAAGGGACCCCACTCAATTATCAGCCAGCAAATAAAGCTCGTTAGCCCCCCGACGTGTGGCTAATGAGCTCATTAAGGTACTGGATGGAGGGTACCAAGGCAAAGAGCATGTTGGGGGGGCTCTTGGCGGGGAGGGGGGGGGGGAACAGGACACAGTGGGGCTGCCAACCCATGGCGTGGGGATTGGCAATGGCCCATGGGCAGCGGCGGTGGCGGTTTCCCGCCTTTCGCCACCAGGAAGGGCTGGAGGGGAAGGGAAGGCTCCGCGCTTCCTCCTTCCCTCCCTCCGGATCCGGCAACGGTGAGGGGTGAAGGACGAGGGTCCCGTGTGTGTGTCGTCCCCCCCCGGCATCCAGGGGCCACCGTGTCCCCGCCTGTCCCTGCCCCGCTCCCGTGGGGGCTTTGGGATGGGGCTGGATGGAGGGATGGGCATCCGTGGAGGTCTTTAGGGGGCAGCCCGGGCTCCTGCACCCGTGCTGTGGGGCTCTGTGGGGCTCCTGCACCCATAGCGTGGGGGTGTGTGGGGCTTCTGCACCCATGGCATGGGGATCTGGGGCTCCTGCACCCATGGTGTGGGGCTCTATAGGGCTCCTGCACCCATAGCATGGAGCCATGTGGGTCTTGGGCTGTGTGGGACTCTATGGGGCTCCTGCACCCATGGCATGGGGGTGTGTGGGGCTCCTGCACCCATGGTGTGGGGCTGGATGGGGCTTTTGCACCCATAGCATGGGGCCATGTGGGTCTTGGGCTGTATGGGGCTCCTGCACCCATAGTGTGGGGCTCTATGGGGCTCCTGCACCCATGGCATGGGTGCGCGTGGGGCTCCTGCACCCATGGTGTGGGGTTCTATGGGGCCCCTGCACCCATAGCATGGGGCCATGTGGGTTTTGGGCTGTGTGGGGCTCTATGGGGCTCCTGCACCCATAGTGTGGGGCTCTACGGGGCTTCTGCACCCATAGCATGGGGGTCCGTGGGGCTCCTGCACCCATAGCATGGGGCTGTGTGGAGCTCTATAGGGCTCCTGCACCCATAGCATGGGGGTCCGTGGGGCTCTATGGGGCTCCTGCACCCATAGCATGGGGGTCCGTGGGGCTCTATGGGGCTCCTGCACCCATAGCATGGGGTGTGTAGGGCTCCTGCACTCATGGTGTGGGGCGAAGTGGCTCCCGGGCTCTGTGGGGCTCCTGCCCCCATGATATGGGGGTCACCCCAGACTCTTGCACCCCCAGCGTGGGGCTCTGCGGGGCTCCTGCCGCCATGGCGTGGGGGTCACCCCAGGCTCCTGCCCCCCCCCCCCCCCCCCTCGCTGTGGGGCTGTGTGGGGCTCCTTCACCCATACTGTGGGGCACCCCTGGCTTCTGCACCCATAGCACGGGGTTCTGTGTGGTTCCTGCGGGCTCTCGGGGCCAGGGGGGTGGGTGGCATCACCCTCCCCCCCCCCCCATCCCTGACTGGATGCCCCACTCACCCCTTGGCCTTAAAAACCGATTAATTAATTAATTGTGGGGAAGGGGAAATGCTGAATAACGGCTCCATGCCCTTCCCTGATTAACCCTTTACTCCCCCCCCCGACCCGGGTCATCCCCCCCCACCACCCCGGGTGCCCCCTTGGCGGCAGCCCCACGGCTGGACCCGATCCTGCTGCAGTCCCTGGCCAGAGCTCGGGCAGGCCAGGGGTCTGAGGGGTGGGATGCAGGGACACAGGGATGCAGGGACACAGGGATGCAAAGATGCAGGGATGCAGGAACACAGGGATGCAATGACAGGGGGATGCGGGGACACAGGGATGTAGAGATGTGGGGATACAGGGAGGCAGGGATGCAAGGATGTAGGGACATAAGGATGTAGAGATGCGGGGACACAGGGATGCAGGGACAAGGGTGCAGAGATGTGGGGACGCAGGGATGCAGGGACACAGAGATGTGGGGATGCGGAGACCCAGGGATGCAGGAACACAGGGATGCAATGACATGGGGATGTGGGGACACAGGGATATAGAGAGGTGGGGATGCAGGGACACAGGGATGCAATGACATGGGGATGTAGGGACACAGGGATATAGAGATGTGGGGATGCAGAGACACAGGGATGCCATAACATCGGGATGCAGAGACATAGGGGTGCAAAGATGCAGGGATGCAGGGACACAGGGATGCAGGGACAAAGGTGCAGAGACGTGGGGACGCAGGGATGCAGGGGCACAGGGATGCAGAGATGTGGGGATGCAGGGGCACAGGGATATGGGGATACAGGGATGCAGCGATGCTGGGACACAGGGATGCAGGGCCGTTGGGACATGGGGATGTGAGGACACTTGTGCTGCCCCCCCTCCCCCCCCCGCCATGGGCCCTGCCGAGGCCTGGGGGGACCCCATGTCCTCTGCTCGCTGGTTTTCCGTGCCGGGGTGTCCATGCGCTCTCCCTATGCCCCCTCTGGGTGTAACTCCCACCCTTTTTCCGCAGCAGGGGACGTGGGGAAACTGAGGCACAGCAAGGCGAGGGGGCTGAGGAGCATCTTCCTGCCTCTGGGGTGGGTGATGCCGGGGGTTTGGCGGAGCAGCTCAGCACCCTGCCCTCCTCCTCCTCCTGCCCACGGGGGCCGGGCTGGAAGCAGATGAAGGAAGGGCCCTTTCCCAACAGAACCGTGTGTTTTCACTCGCAGCAAATGCTGGATTTCAGCAATCCCCCTTTTCCCCCCCGCCTTTTCCCCCTGGCGGGGGGGGGTGCTCAGGTCCCCAGGGAGCTGGCGGTGATGGCTGCTGGGTGACACGGCAGGGTGGGAGCAGGGGGGATGGATGTCCTTCCGTAGCCCAGGGCTGTGCCATGGCAAGCGCTGGTGCTGGGCTGGGCCAGTGAGGCAGGTGCTGGGGCTTGGTGGCACTGGGGAGCGCTCCTGGCACTGCTGTCCCTCCTGCCGGGGCCACACGTGGGCGAGGGTCACCCTGGCACATGGGAACAGGGGTGAGGGTCACCCCAGCATGACTGTGAGGGTCACCCAGGCATGGGGACATGGGGGTGAGGGCCATTGTGGCCCCTGGGCATGGGGCTGAGGGTCACCCTGGTCTGTGGGCACAGGGGTGAGGGTCACCCAGGCATGGGGGTGAGGGACATTGTGGCATGTGGGCACGCAGCTGAGGGTCACCCTGGTCTGCGGGCACAGGTTGAGGGTCACCAGGCATGTGGGCATGGGGACGAGGATCACCCTGGCACATGGGCACAGGGGTGAGGGCCACCATGGCATGCAAGGATGGGGGTGATGCTCACCCTGGCACGTGGGCACGGGGCTGAGGGTCACCATGGCATGTGGGCATGGGGTTGAGAGTCACCCTGGCACGCGGGCACGGGGCTGGGGGGTCACCCCAGCACGCAGGCTCAGAGGTGACAGTCACCCTGGCGGGTGGACATGGGGCTGAGGGTCATCCTGGCACATGGGCACGGGGGTGAGGGTCACCCCAGCATGGGGGTGAGGGTCACCCAGGCATGGGGACATGGGGGTGAGGGTCCTTGTGGCACGTGGGCAGGCGGCTGAGGGTCACCAAGGCATACGGGCACAGTGGTGGGGGTCCCCCCAGCACCCAGGCTCAGAGGTGACAGTCACCCTGGCTTGTGGACATGGGGGTGAGGGTCACCCCAACGCATGGGCACAGGGCTGAGGGTCATCCTGGCACGTGGGCACGGGGCTGAGGGTCACCCCAGCATGGCTGTGAGGGTCACCCAGGCATGGGGACATGGGGGTGAGGGTCACCCAGGCATGGGGACATGGGGCTGAGGGCCATTGTGGCTCCTGGGCGCACGACTGGGGGTCAGAATGGCCCATGGGCATGGCTGAGGGTTCCCCCAGCACCCAGGCTCAGAGATGACCGTCACCCTGGCACAGGGGTGAGGGTGACCCTGGCGTGGGTGTCCGGATGGCCCAGGCACGTGGGCATGGGGACAAGGGACACCCTGGCACATGCAGCAGGTCCCCGGATGCTCCCATCAAGGCTGTGCCCGGCGTGGGGACGGAGCCAGCGGTGGTGGCCGTGCCAGGTCCCTCCCCGGCGTGTGCCCGCCTGTCCCCCAGCGCGCTGGGACGCTGCCACCGCATCCCACCCCGTCACCAAGGCTACGGTCACCCCCGTCCCGGGCACCGTCCCTTGGACCTGGCTCCGGTTTCCTTCCCTTGCTGGAAGGGTGCAGGCATGTGCAGGCAGGGGATGCAGGCAGAGGGGTGCAGGCAGATGCAGGCAGCGGAGTGCAGGCAGCAGGGTGCAGGCAGCAGGGTGCAGGCAGGGGATGCAGGCAGGGGATGCAGGCAGAGGGGTGCAGGCAGAGGGGTGCAGGCAGGGTGCAGGCAGATGCAGGCAGCGGGGTGCAGGCAGAGGGATGCAGGCAGAGGGATGCAGGCAGATGCAGGCAGAGGGGTGCAGGCAGGTGCAGGCAGCGGGGTGCAGGCAGTGGGGTGCAGGCAGAGGGATGCAGGCAGAGGGGTGCAGGCAGATGCAGGCAGCAGGGTGCAGGCAGGGGATGCAGGCAGTGGGGTGCAGGCAGAGGGGTGCAGGCAGATGCAGGCAGCGGGGTGCAGGCAGCAGCGGGATGCAGGCAGCGGGGTGCAGGCAGCGGGGTGCAGGCAGATGCAGGCAGTGGGATGCAGGCAGTGGGATGCAGGCAGAGGGGTGCAGGCAGATGCAGGCAGCAGGGTGCAGGCAGTGGGATGCAGGCAGAGGGGTGCAGGCAGATGCAGGCAGCAGGGTGCAGGCAGGGGATGCAGGCAGCGGGGTGCAGGCAGCAGGGTGCAGGCAGGGGAGGCAGGCAGCTCCTCTGGGCCATGGGGCAAGGGTCCGTCCCGGCAATGCCCGCGGGATCCCGGGGGTTTCGGCAGAGCCCAAGGAGCCGCCTCGGGAATTGGTTTTTCCCGGCTCCCGAAACCGCCCCGGCGCTAATCTTCCCGGATGGTTTTAATGGAATTTAAAGGCGCGGAGGGATTATCCGCGGAGAGCCCATTACGGGTGGCTTCGGGCCAGGGCAGGCTCTGAGCAGCCGCCGAAAACGGGCAGCGCCGGGGGAGGGAGCCCTGCCTGCCCCTGCCTCCTCCCTGCCTCCTCCTGCCTTCTCCCTGCCTTCTCCCTGCCCGTCCCTGCCTTCTCCCTGCCCATCCCTGCCTGTCCCTGCCTCCTCTCTGCCTGTCCCTGCCTCCTCCCTGCCTGTCCCTGCCTGCAGCGGCGGGGACACACACACACACACCAGGGATGCTCCAGCTTTCCCAGCACTCTCATCACCTCGGTGGGGTGTTGGACCCACGTCCTTCCCCTGTGGGATCTCGCGGAGGGGTTTTGGGGCTGTATGGGGGGCCAGGGGGGCTGTGCCGTGTACCGGGGGGCTGTATGTGGAGCCAAGGGGGCTGTATGTGGGGCCAGGGGGCTGTATGGGGTGCCAGAGGGCTGTATGGGGTGCTGGGGGGGCTGTATGAGGGGCCGGGGGGCTGTATGCAGAGCCAAGGGGGCTGTATGGGGTGCTGGGGGGGCTGTATGAGGGGCCGGGGGGCTGTATGTGGAGTCAAGGGGGCTGTATGGGGTGCTGGGGGGAGCTGTATGGGGTGCTGGGGGGGCTGTATGAGGGGCCGGGGGGGCTGTATGGTGTGCCAGGGGGCTGTACAGGGTGCTGGGGGGGCTGTATGAGGGGCCGGGGGGCTGTATGGGGTGCCAGAGGGCTGTATGGGGTGCTGGGGGGGCTGTGTGAGGGGCCGGGGGGCTGTATGCGGAGCCAAGGGGGCTGTATGGGGTGCTGGGGGGGCTGTATGAGGGGCCAGGGGGCTGTATGGGGTGCCGGGGGGGAGCTGTATGGGGGGCCAGAGGGCTGTATGGGGTGCTGGGGGGGCTGTATGGGGGGCCGGGGGGTCTGTATGGGGTGCCGGGGGGGCTGTATGGGGAGCCAAGGGGGCTATATGGGGTGCTGGGGGGGCTGTATGAGGGGCCGGGGGGCTGTATGTGGAGCCAAGGGGGCTGCATGGGTTGCCGGGGGGGGGGCTGTATGGGGGCCAGGGGGGCTGTGCTGTGTGTCGGGGGGCTGTATGTGGAGCCAAGGGGGCTGTATGTGGGGCCAGGAGGCTGTATGGTGTGCTGGGGGGGGCTGTATGGGGGGCCAGGGGGCTGTATGGGGGGCCAGGGGGGCTGTCTGGGGGGCCAGGGATGGAATGCCAGTGCCACATGGGATGAGGAATAGGGTCTCTGTGCCCCCCCTCCCCCCACCCCCGCCCCCCCATGTTCTCTAGGGTGGGGTGCCGTCAGTCTGTGCCCCACGGCGCTGTATGGGGCCGGGCACCGTGGGTCCCGTGCCGGATGGGGGGGGCCGGTCCCGTCAGCTGCCCTGGCGCGGTGCAGACACATCCCGCAGCACCCATGGGTGCCGCAGCCGCTAATCCCACCCCCCCACTTTGCTCTTTTGCAGGGTGTTTAAGAAAGCCAGCCCCAACGGGAAGGTAAGGGGGAGGCCGGGGAGATGGGGGGGGGGGGGGGGGGGGGGGAGAGGGGGGGGGGAGATGGTGCTTCTCGGGGTGACCCACCGCCCCCCAAATCCCACCAACCATCACAGCCAGCGCGGGGGGGGGGACGACGCACAGACTCGGAGGAGCCCCCAGAGATGCCCTGCGAGCTGCCCGAGCATCCTGCCACGCCAGCGGGAGGGGAAACTGAGGCACGGCAGGGTTGGGGGTGGGCTGGGGCGGGGGGGAGGGGGGGGGCCCGCGCAATTCCCATTCGGTGTCTCGGGACCTGGCGACCCTCCCAGCCAGCGGCAGCGTGCGCCGCCGCCGGGGCTGGCTCCCAGTTTGGAACTGGTGTCCCCTCTCCGCCCAGGGAGGGTGCTCCCGCTCACCCTCAGGTGACGCTCCTGCGCCCCCGTGCCTCAGTTTCCCCCTCGGGAGACAGCCGGGAGCGTGACGCCGTGGGGCTCAGCCCTGCCCCACTGCCAAGACCCATGGGGACAAGCCCATGGCGGGGGCAGGGGGGGGGGGGTGGGGGGGGGCAGCTGGTGCTGCACCTGGACCCAAATGTCCCCAGATGCCAGGTCTGGGGACGTCTTGGGAGCGGGGAGGGGGGGTGCAGTCCAAGCTTTTTGGGGGGCCACTGGCTTTTAGGTGCTGCAATGATGGGGGTGGCACATGGGGACCGTGGGGGTGGGGACCGGGTGGGGGGGACCCCAGGACACCCCCCACCCCGAGCTCGGAGCCTGGGGGGAGGGGGGGGTGGCTCTGGGGTATCCCTGACCCCCCCCCTACCCCGGTCCCTCGCCACAGCTCACCGTCTACCTGGGGAAGAGGGATTTCGTGGATCACATCGACGTGGTGGACCCCGTGGGTACGTGGGGCCGGGGGGGGGGACACGACGACGACACAATCTTGAGGGGGGGGGCACACAGGCGCTGGGGTGGGTGGCGGTGGCTCGAGGCCGCGGGAGGAAGGGGTTTTGGGGGGGCAGGAAGCCGCCGGGAGATGCTCTGGGGATGTCCCCATCCTCTGGTTGTCCCCCCCCAAGTCCTGCTGCCACATCCCCTTCACCCCGCTGGCATGTCCTGTCCCTCCCCTCCGCCCCCCCCAGCTATGCTGGCACATCCCCCGGCGCTGCCACATCCCCTTAACCCTCCCAGCGTGTCCTCCTGACCCTGTTGGCATGTCCCCCTCACCTGCCAGCGTGTCCCCCACCCCATCCCGGCCGTGTCCCCTGACCCTGCGGCGTTCCCTTGCAGACGGAGTGGTGCTGGTGGATCCCGAGTACCTCAAGGAGAGAAAAGGTAACGGCTCCCTGCGGGGTCCCTCCTGCCTGGGGACACGGAGGTGTCCCCCCTCAGGGGACAGCTGGTCACCCTGCACCGTCCTGCCCCGGTGGTGGCACCTCTGGGGCCTCGGGTGACATTTTCCAGCCCCCTGGGGATGGGGGTCCGGCAATGGGTGCCCCAAGGTGCATCTGGCTGGTCCCTGGGCTGTGTCCCCATCTCCTCACCATGTCACCTCCGGGGAGCCACCGCTGCTGGTGGGACCGGGATAAGCCATGATGCCACCAAGCCATGATGCCACCACACCATGATGCCATGATGTCATGGTGCCATCACGCCATGGTGCCACCATGCCATAATGCCACCATGTCATCGTGCCACTATGCCATGATGCCACCACGCCATGATGCCACTGTGCCATGATGTCACCAAGCCATGGTGCCACCACACCATAATGCCACCATGTCATGGTGTCACCACGTGATAACGCCACCATGGCATGATACCCCCACGCCGTGATGCCACCATGCCATGATGACACCAAGCCATAATGCCACCATGTCATGGTGTCACCATGTGATAACACCACCATGGCATGATGCCACCAAGCCATGATGCCACCACACCATAATGCCACCATGTCATGGTGTCACCATGTGATAACGCCACCATGGCATGATACCCCCACACCATGATGCCACCACGCCATGATGCCACCATGTCATGATGCCACCACGCCATGATACCACCACGCCATGATACCACCACGCCATGATGCCACCATACCACGACGCCACCCTACCACCAACCTCCGCCCCTTGTCACCCTCCTCAGTCTTCGTGACCTTGACCTGCGCCTTCCGCTACGGCCGCGAGGACCTGGACGTGCTGGGGCTGACCTTCCGCAAGGACCTCTTTGTGGCCAATGCCCAGGCCTTCCCCCCGGTCCCTGAGGAGAAGAAACCCCTCACGCGGCTGCAGGAGCGGCTGATCAAGAAGCTGGGCGAGCACGCCTACCCCTTCACCTTCGAGGTAGGGTGGCCGTGGGTAGAGGGGACGGTGCTGGAGGGGATGGTGACCCCCCCCCTTGGGGACATCGGGATCCCCTCTGGCCCCGTAGGGTCGTGGTGGGGGGTGAGATGCTGCCACCCGTGAAGAAAATGAAGTTTTTTGTTAGTGGAGCTTAAAAGTCAGAAGCAAAAAGCTTCCAGCGGGGAAACTGAGGCATGGGGTACGTTCCTTGAGCCGGGCGGGGGGGGGGGGGGACACACCTGGTGGCATTTTCCAGGCTTGAGCCATCAGCTGAGCCCCGTGGGCTCGCGAACAACCCTGAGCCCCTGCGAAACAATCTTAATTCCTCCAAATCCCCCAGATTAACAACAAAAAAAAAAATATCCAAAAAAAAACCCCACACCCCCAGCCCATGGATTTTCGTAACCCTTCGGGGTTCGGGTGTGGGGAAGCCCAGCTGCTGCTCGGGGTGGAAACTCGGGTTGGAATCCATCCGGAAAAGGGCACAATGAGGAAATGTAATTAGGAAAAGGTGGAAACCCCTCCTGGCTGTTCAGGAGAAAGGGGAAATGCCGGAGGCACCGGGAAATGGGATCCCCACCCTGCCGCTAACCCCCCCCCCCCCCCCCGCCTTCCCCTTCAGATCCCCCCCAACCTGCCCTGCTCCGTCACGCTGCAGCCGGGGCCGGAGGACACGGGGAAGGTAAGGACCCTGGGCCGTGGGATTTGACACCAAGCTGGGAGGGGTGGGTGACACCCCAGAGGGCTGTGCCACCACCCAGCCAGACCTGGGCAGGTGGAGAGTTGGGTGGAGAGGAACCCCATGGAGTTCAACACGGGCAAGTGTAGGGTCCTGCCCCTGGGGAGGAACAACCCCCCGCACCAGGACAGGTTGGGGCTGACCTGCTGGAGAGCAGCTCTGCAGAGAGGGACCTGGGAGTCCTGGGGGGCAACAAGTTGCCCAGGAGCCAGCCGTGTGCCCTGGTGGCCAAGAAGGCCAATGGTCTCCTGGGGGGCATCAAGAAGAGCGTGTCCAGCAGGTGGAGGGAGGTCATCCTCCCCCTCTGCTCTGCCCTGGGGAGGCCACAGCTGGAGCAGTGGGTCCAGTTCTGGGCTCCCCGGTTCCAGAAGGACAGGGAACTGCTGGAGAGAGTCCAGCGGAGGCTGCGGAGATGCGGAGGGGACTGGAACACCTCTCTTAGGAAGAAAAGCTGAGGGATTTGGGTCTCTTCAGTCTGGAAAAAAGACGACTGAGGGGGGATCTTATCAACGCTTAGAAATCCTGAAAGGGTGGGTGTCAGGAGGATGGGGCCAGGCTCCTTTCAGTGGTGCCCAGCGACAGGACAAGGGGTAACGGGCACAAACTTGACCATGGGAAGTTCCACCTAAACATGAGGAGGAACTTCTTTGCTGTGAGGGTGGCAGAGCCCTGGCACAGGCTGCCCAGAGAGGTGGTGGAGTCTCCGTCTCTGGAGACATTCCAAACCCCACCTGGACGCGTTCCTGTGAAACCTGCTCTGGGTGACCCTGCTCTGGCAGGGCGTTGGACTGGATGGTCTCCAGAGGTCCCTTCCAGTCCCTGCCGGTCTGTGATTCTGTCCCCCCGTCCTCGTGCCACTGGGGTGGTGGTGACCGGCTGTTGGTTGGGGTCACCTGTTGGGGGGGTGCAAAGGAGTTTCTCTGCCTCCTTCTCTGCCCCCTCCTGGTTTCCAGGCCTGTGGTGTGGACTACGAGGTCAAAGCTTTCTGTGCGGAGAACCTGGAGGAGAAAATCCACAAGAGGTGAGTGGAGAGGATCCAACCACCCTGCTGGGTGGGAGCAGCGTCCTCGGGGTGCTGGCAGGGCTGCGACCCATCAGTGGGAAAGGGTCATCCCAGTTTGCTGGGGTGAGATGGGGATGGGATGGAGGTGTCCTCCAGGATGGGGCTGTAATGGAGATGGCCTCCACAACGGGGCTGGGACAGAGATGTTTGCTAGGCTGGGGCTGGAGTTGGGATGATGATGTTCACCAGGATGGAGCTGGGACAGAGATGTCCTCCACGCTGGGCCTGAGATGACGATATCCTCCAGGCTGGGCCTGGGATGGAGATGTCCTCTGGATGGGCTGGGGCAGAGATCTTCCCTGGGCAGGGCCTGGGATGGTGATGTCCTCCAGGGTGGGGCTGGGATGGAGATGTTCTTCCAGCTGGGACAGGGACGGAGATGTCCTCCAGGCTGGGGCAGGGACGGAGATGTCCTCCAGGCTGGGGCAGGGACGGAGAGGTTCTCCAGGCTGGGGCTGGGGTGGAGATGTCCTCCAGGATGGAGATGTTCCCCAGGATGGAGCTAGGATGATGATGCTTTCCAAGGTAGAGATGGGTGAGAGATGATCTGAAGGTTGGGATGGAGACATCCACTGCTGCGTTGTAGGCAAGGAGCCCAGCCCGGCCATGACATGGGGCTGTGCAGGCAGCCTGGCACGGCCATGGGGCTGCCCCCTTGCAACCCAAGCGAGCTGGGCATCCAGCCGGGACCTCCCATGCCATCCTTCTCTTGATGTAGCACACCAGAAGAAAAGAGAGATTTGACCCAAAACGGGCCAAGAAAGCTGGGTTCTCCTCTCCCCCCAGGAACTCGGTGCGTCTGGTGATCCGTAAGGTCCAGTACGCGCCAGAGCGACCCGGCCCCCAGCCCATGGCGGAGACCACCCGGCAGTTCCTCATGTCGGACAAACCGCTGCACCTCGAGGCGTCCCTGGACAAGGAGGTGGGTGAGGACTGGGGAGGGGACAGCGGTGGGGTGACCCCAGCGAGGACGGGGACCTCACCGTCCCCCCCCCCTCCTTTGCTCCCTGCAGATCTACTACCACGGAGAGCCCATCAGTGTCAACGTCCATGTCACCAACAACACCAACAAGACGGTGAAGAAGATCAAAATCTCAGGTGAGGAGCGGGGCTTGGTCCCCACTAGCTGCCGTCACCGTTCCCATGGGGACCCTCCCTGACCCCCATCTCTCCATCTCTCACCCCAGTGCGCCAGTATGCTGACATCTGCCTCTTCAACACCGCCCAGTACAAGTGCCCGGTGGCCGTGGAGGACGCCGAGTGAGTACCGGCTGCTCAGGGACATGGCGAGGGGCCCCGGGGACCTCAGAGGAGCTTTGGAGGACCCCTGCCGCAGTGCAGCACCTTCGAAGCAGTGGGGTGTCATGTTCAGCCAGTAGGTCCTGGTGGGAGGAGCGGGGAGATGGAGACCCTTTTTTTGGTGGGCGTTTTGCCAAAAGAGCGGGGTTTTGCACGCTTTCCTGATGGCATCACGGCTGACATCACCCTCCGTGTCCCCTGGCCAGAGATGAACTCCAGGCTGGGGCAGGGACAGATGTCTGCTGCGTCAAGAGTTGGGTCAAGAGTTGGGATGGAGATGTTCACCAGGCTGGGGCTAGGATGCAGATGTCCAGGCCGGGGCTGGGGCTGGGATGATGTTCACCAGGCCGGGCCTGGGGAGGAAATGTCCTCTAGGCTGTGGCATGGGTGGAGATGTCCTCCAAACTGGTCCTGAGGAGATGTTTTTTAGGCTGGGGCTGGGATGGAGATGTTCCCCAGGCTGGTCCTGGGATGGAGATGTCCTTTATGCAGGGGCTGGGATGGAGATGTTCCCCAGGCTGGTCCTGGGATGGAGATGTCCTCTAAACTGTTCTGAGAAGGAGATGTTCTCTGGGCTGGGGTTGGGATGGAGATGTTCCCCGGGCTGGTCCTGGGATGGAGATGTCCTCCAAACTGGTTCTGAGAAGGAGATGTTCCCCAGGCTGGTCCTGGGATGGAGATGTTCCCCGGGCTGGTCCTGGGATGGAGATGTCCCCCAGGCTGGTCCTGGGATGGAGATGTCCTCTGTGCTGAGGCTGGGACAGAGATGTTCTCCAGACTGGGATGGAGATGTCCAGGGTGGCCGGTGGCGTTGTTGGAGACGGGGGAGGGGGCTGGGGCTCTGGCTGATGGCGGCTATCATCCCCAGTGACATGGTGGCCCCAAGCTCGACGTTCTGCAAAGTCTACACGTTGACCCCTTTCCTCGCCAACAACCGGGAGAAGCGGGGGCTGGCCCTGGACGGCAAGCTCAAGCACGAGGACACCAACCTGGCCTCCAGCACGCTGTGAGCCCCCCGCCCCCGACCACCCCCCGGGGCTCCGGCTCCCTCCCGCAGCGTTGAGGGGGACTTGGGGGAGGACCAAGCCCTGGTGGGCATCCAAGCTCCTGCTCCAGGAGTGATGCTTGGGGTGGAGGAGACACGGTGGGGGGACCTTGAGGAGGATGGGGGGATGTCCCCATGGACATCCCCTCGCTGATGCTCACCCTGCTCCTTCCTCCAAGGTTAAGAGATGGAGCCAACAAGGAGATCCTGGGCATCATCGTCTCCTATAAGGTGAAGGTGAAGCTGGTGGTGTCCCGAGGAGGGTGAGTGTTGGGGACCCCCCCCCCGGGCTGCACCCCCCACTTTTCCCTTGCTTTCCTCTGGCCTTGGGACCCCGGCTGCGGCATGTGTCCCCCGGGATGCTGGGTGGTCCCCAGGGGTGGGATGGGGAAGCTGCGGCAGAGCCCAGCTCTGGGCACAGTGGCACCTTCTGGGGACACCAGGGTGGCCACTGGCTGGGGAGGGGGTGGTGGTGGGGGGGTCATTAGTCCTTACAACAACCCTCCCCCCCCGCCTTCTCTGTGCTGCAACACCTTTTGCAGGACGGGGCCCCGCTTCCAGCCCTCCCGTGGTGGGAGGTGATGGGGTCTGTCACCCCCTAGACCTCCCCTGGGACTCGGTAGTGGGGGGGGGGGGGGACACACAAGGTGTGTGGGGGGTCACATGTCCCTGGGGAGCCATGACTAACGTGTCGTCTCCTTTGACCCACGCCAGCCTGCTGGGAGACCTCGCCTCCAGGTAATGCCCATGCCACCCGCCCCCAACACCCCCAAATCGCCACCACAGCGCCCTCCCCCCCTCCATTGCACCCCTCGGTCCCCTCCGCTGCCACCCCCATCCCGTCGTCCTCGGGATGCCACCGCCGTTGGGGTCACCTTGAAGCCAAAAGCCAGGCGGCCCGCAGAGATGGGGCTGAGCAGCTGTGGGGCTGGGGATGCTGGTGGGGGCCGGATTCTGCATCCCCCCCCCCCGCAACTCCAACCCCAGAGTGAGAAAGGCCTGTGGGTGCTGCTGGGGACACTGGGCAGAGCACGGAGGTGGCTCCTCGGGGCTGAGCATCGGCCGCGGGGAGGAGAATCTCTGGGGCTTTCTCCGCTCTCCATCCTTGAATCGGTCCCCTCCCGCGGGGTCCCGCATCCCCGCACGTCCCTGCCCGGGGAGGGGGGGGGGACACCGGGGCTGGAGCTGCCACACAACACCCACATGCTTTCCACCCCGCTGTGACGCGCGGGGTGGGGGGGGGAGCGGGAGAGGCCGTCCCCCGCGTCACCTTTTTGCTAAGCTGCAAAAAGGCTGATTTTTTTTTTTTTTTGCTGCTAAAAGGCCGATTTTTCGCCTCCGCCGCCCCCCCGCTCCCTCCCTCCGTGGGGGGGTGTTTGTGCTGATCCCAAAGCGCGGGGTCAAGCTCCAGCGAGAAGCGCCCCGGCTGTAAAGAGGCTACGCGGAGGATAATAGAGTTTTTTGTCCCGATTTTGGGGTCTCCCCGACAGCTGAAATGCGGGATGTGGCTCTGCCGCCCCCCCCCCCCCCCAAATTTGCCCCATGCTTTACCCCCCCCGTGGCGTCTCTTGCAGCGACGTGGCGGTGGAGCTGCCCTTCACGCTGATGCATCCCAAACCCAAGGAGGAACCGGCACATCGGGATGGTGGGTGTCCGACCCCCCCCTCCCCGCCCCCCACCTCCCCAACCCTGGGTGTGGGGCAGCCCCTCTTCGGGGTGATGGGGGGGAGGGGGGTTCGGAGGGGTCAGCCCGCTCCCCCCGGTCAGTCCGTGCCAGCGAGGCCGCGCGGTGCCCAACGGAGATTTTCGGGTCCCTTCGAGCCCTGGTTTTTCCGGGCAGAAAGCCCCCCCGGGGGTAAAATTCTGGGGTTGCCCCCATCAATCCTGGTGCAGCCAAACCCGGGCGGGTGGGGGGAACTGGGTGGGGGGGGGGTGGGGGGGGGTTGGGTCGCACCCAGCCTTGGGGACGGCCGGTGACTAACCCCCGTTGCTTCTGTTCAGTTCCGGAGAACGAAGCCCCCATAGATACCAACCTGATAGAGCTTGACACAAAGTAAGAGACTTCAAAAATATAAACCGCGCGCCCCCCCCCCCGGCCCCGACGGGGTTTGGGGGGGAAGACGAAGCTTTTACAGAGGTTGCATGGCACACACACCCCCCCCCGCACCCTTAACCCGCTAACGCCATGCCTAACCCCCCCCCCATCCCGCACGTAACCCCTAACGCATGCCGTGCCCCTCTCTCTTCTCTCCTCCCTCGCCATCTCCCCGCATGGCTTGCCAAAAACCAGGAGAAACCGCAGTAAGGAAGCGCCCGCCGGGATCGTGCTTCGGGGCTGGGCGGGAAGTGTGTGTGTGTGTGTGTGTGGGGTGGGGGGCGGAATGTTGGGGTTCCCCGTGGCGTCCCCAGGGGATGGGGGTACGTGTCCCCCGGGGCTGGCGATGCCGCGGATGCCTCGCACCCGGCCGGGTTAATCCCCGTCTTCCTGCGTTTGCGCTGGAAGAAGTTGGGTTCGAGAGGTGTTTGCCGCGGGAGCAGAGGGAACGGTTTGCGGACACCCCCAGGGAGCTGCATCCCCCCCGGGCATCGCTCCGTGGCTACTCAGTTTCCTCCCCGGGGCAAGCACCCAGGCATTTTTTTTTTTTTTTTTGGCGGGGGGGGGATGCTCAGGGGGCAAGCATTGGTAAAGCTGGGAAAAACGCGGTTGGCTGAAGGATGGGGGTTTGAAGAACCCCCCCCCCCTCCCGGAGCTGCCGGAATAAAGCGGGTTGATGATGGGAGAGCCGGGAGTAGCCTTGCGGGGTCCCGGGCTTGTCGTGCACCCCCTTGTCCATGTGTCGTCGTCGTCGCCCCCCACCCCCCCCCGGTAAAACCCTTGTTTTTCCGCTAGTGACGACGACATCGTGTTCGAAGACTTCGCCCGCCAGCGACTCAAAGGCATGAAGGACGACAAGGAGGACGAGGAGGAGCGGACAAACTCCCCGCAGCTCAACGACAGATAAGCGAGCCCCCCACCGCCCCCCCCCCCCCCCCCAACCCCACCTCGACGCCTCCCTCCTCCTCATCTCCTCACACACACGCACCCCCCCCCCCCCCCCCCCCCGCCAAGCTCGCCGGAAACACCCGTGCATTAGGCTTCTTCTCTTTTGTATAATTATTAATTTTGGGGTTCTACCTTGTCCCGGGAGCCTATGGATCGCCCGAGGGCCAGAGGAATTAAGGACCTTCCCGCCGCGCCGTGTTGTCGCTCTTCATCCAGAGCTGCTGGTTCCCGTGCCGGAGGGGTGCTGGAAAGTTGGTGGTGGTGGTGGGGGGGGGGGGCAAGGTGGGAATTCACCCGTAGACCCCCCCTCCATAATCCCCCTGCCCCTTTTCCCCCCTGCCCCCAGAGCCCTTTCCTATGAGCTGCCTCTTTTACGCGTTTTATAGAAGTCCAGTCTCGACACCAGTTTGCTACGGGGAGGGGGGGGGGGGGGGGGGGGCGCAGGAGAATGGGCGGCTGGGGGCTGGGGGGGGGGGGGGGGGGGAGGGGCGGGGGGATGTCTTTTCTAGGCAGCCTGCTCATGGGAAAGGGCACCTCGGGTGTCCCCTCCTTTTGTCCCCTCCTGTCTGGCCCTGCTGCATGTGTTTTGCCCCCCCCCAACCCGGGATGCACGAGCCTGGCTTCGACCCTGCCCGAGCCCAGTTGCCCCCCAGTAAAGGCTCGAGCCGGCACCGGGCAAGACGGGTGGGCATCACCCCCCCTTCCCCCGGCTTTTACCCCCAAATTCACCTAAATCAGCCGACCCCGGGGTTGGGGGGGGTGTTATTCTTCATCTCCATCAGTTTTTACCCCAGTGCAGTTTCCCCCTCCCGGGGGAAGCCAGCTCCGAGCCCTGAGTTGCCGGGGCCAGCGAAGGACTGGGAGGTGACACGCGGGGACAGGGCTGGTGGTGGGGGGTGGGGGGGGGGTGTCCCCGGGGGTCCCAGCCAGGCGATGCTGCCTTTTCCATGACAGCAGGGTCGTGGTGTAACGTTTGGTTCCCCGCGGGGTTACACCAGGGATGCTTTGACCCCCCCAGGAGCTGCAAAGCTCCCCCCAGTTGCTGTTTCCCGCCCCCCCCCCCCCGCAATTTGTGCCTACATGGGGTCAAGCACCTCTTTGGGGGGAGGAGAACACGGCGTTTGCCGCCCTGACCAAGTGCTTCACCAGATGCTTGTGCCCCCCCCCCCGCCCCGGTTCGGCAGTGCCTGGGCAGTGCCCATCCCACCCCCATGGACCACCCCCCCCACTCCCCCCACCCCCAGCAGGGGCTCGGGTCTCCCACCGCCCCCCCTTCCCCCCCCGGGGGCCGGTCTCACTATTTATTGTGCCGTTGCGGTCAGCGTCGTCATCCGAGAGCGATATGTGGGGACAGCAGTGTGTGTGTCCCCCCCCGGAGCTGGGAGCCGGGGCGGGGGGGGGGAGCAGAGCTGACCCCCCCCCCGCCCCGCCCCGCCTCATAATTTTTGGGTAAAGCTGATGGGCAGCGTGGTACTTCTTTTTGTAAAGTGGTTCTTCCTTTGTACTGTTCATTGATACCGGCTTCTTTGGTTTCTCCACCGTTAATCCGTGAAACGTTTCTGTGTTCTGTCAAATAAATTATTCTAGTTTATTAAACTCTGAAAAAAAGAAAAAAAATAAAAATAAAATAAAAATTAAAAAAAAAAGAAAACCAAACCAAACATAAAGAGTCCCAGCACCTGGACGCTTCTGTTGGCTGGGGACAGGGGGAGCTGGCACAGGCCTGGGGGGGTTTTCTGCAGCGTGGCACCCGGTGGCGGTGCTGGAGGAGGGGGGGGGCCACGGAGGCTCTCGCTCCCCCCCCCCCCCCACCCCGTCTCCCCCACTTTGTCCCAGCCCAGCAAGTCGGGAGAGCAGATTTCCTCCCAGCATCTCGCCCTCCCGCTGCTCCTGCCCTCAAGCTGCGAATTTCCTCGCTCGTTAATTAATTTCGTCACGCAAATAAATCTCCGGCAGCATCCCAGCTCCAGCCCTGCTGTTTCCAGCATCCCTGCCCGGGCTCTGGGACCGCGTCTGCCTCCGCCGCCCCTCCAGACCCACCCCAGGACCCTCTTGTCTGGCCGTAGGAGGCGGTGGCCGTGGCATCTCCCTGCTCCCCGCCGTGTCCCGGCTTCCAAGCTCACGCAGGCAGCGTGTCAAGGCCACCTTGGCTCCCGGCCTCGGCTCCCACCGGGCGTCCACGTGTGCGCGGGGACTCTGGAAGCTTCGGGTTGCAGCAGAAACCCTGCGAATCGCTGCCGACATGCCACAGGATTCACATCGAACGGCAAGGCCTTCGACACGGTCCCCCACAACATCCTTCTCTCTGAGCTGGAGAGATACGGATTCGATGGGTGTGGGCTGGTCGGTGGATGAGGAACTGGCTGGATGGTCGCATCCAGAGGGTGGTGGTCAATGGCTCGATGTCCAGATGGAGATCGGTGACAAGCGGTGTCCCTCAGGGATCCGTACTGGGACCGGTGCTCTTCAACATAGACTCATAGAATGTGTTGGGTTGGAAGGGACCTTTAAAGGCCATCTAGTCCTACAGCCCCGCAAGCGAGCAGGGACATCTTCAACTAGATCAGGTTGCTCAGAGCATCATCCAACCTGGCCTTGAACCCCTCCAGGGATGGGGCCTCCACCACCTCTCTGGGCAACCTGGGCCAGTGTCTCACCACCCTCAGTGTAAAGAACTTCTTCCTAATGCCTGATCTAAACCTGCCCTGCTCTAGTTTAAACCATTGCCCCTTGTCCTATCGCTCCATGCCCTCCCAAACAGACCCTCTCCAGCTTTCCTGGAGCCCCTTCAGGGACTGGAAGGGGCTGGAAGGTCTCCCCGGAGCCTTCTCTTCTCCAGGCTGAACCCCCCCAGCTCTCTCAGCCTGTCCTCCCAGCAGAGGGGCTCCAGCCCTCCCAGCATCTCTGGGGCCTCCTCTGGCCCCGCTCCAACAGCTCCGTGTCTCTCCTGGGCTGAGGACTCCAGAACTGGACGCAGGACTCCAGGTGGGGTCTCACGAGAGCAGAGCAGAGGGGCAGGATCCCCTCTCTGGATCTGCTGGCCACGCTTCTTTTGATGCAGCCCAGGATGCGGTTGGCCTTCTGGGCTGCGGGCACACATTGTTGGCTCATGCCCAGCTTCTCATCCACCAGGACCCCCAAGTCCTTTTCTGCAGGGCTGCTCCCTATCACCTCATCCCCCAGCCTGCATTGATAATGCTGATGCCCCCAAGCCAGGCAGTTGTGGTGCTCGGCGATATGGTTTAATGGTCGTTTTTGGCAGCGTTGGGTTGATGGTTGGACTCAATGATCTGAAAGGTCCCTTCCAACCTGGACAATTCTATGGTTCTAAGATGGACTGGCTTAAGGACGGTCTCTCCTTCCCCACAGCACCATTGTGGCAAGGGGCAGCTCGCAACTGCCTTGGTCATGGAATCACAGAATGCGTCCTGGAGGCAGGAGCCATCTCAGCCTTCCCCACCAAGGGCAAATCCGCAAAGCCGAGGTCCCCGCAGTCACACAACCGGCCTCTGACCAAACGTTCGGGCACTGCCTGAAGGTCCGTGTGGTGCATTTCTGGGAGAAATGCCCTCACCACCCAGTGCAAGTTCTCCAGCCTCACGTTTGAAGGGAGATCCCTCCTCTGTGCATCATCCCTTTCTGCGGCAGCTGCAAGTACTTAATATTTTGGACATCTCCAGCCCCCTTGTCAAATCTGGTTCAAGCTGGACAAAAAAGGCTTAAGTTATTTTGGGGGAAAAAAAAAAAATAAAGGGAAGTTGAGATGAGTACAAAGTGTGCTGTTGCTCAAGCCCCATTTTTCGAGCAAGCCAAGCAAGTTTGCTTCCCCTGTCCTCTCCGTGCTACCGGCATCATTGTGACGTGGGACGGGGTCAGGCGTGCTGCTTCTGCTGCTTCTGCTGCCCCCGCAAAGGGGACAGTGAGGAAGATGAAGCTGAGTCGCTGGGAAGGCCGCAGTGGTCGTCTCTCCTCCTCAGAGCCCACCTTCTCCGGGGCCAGACTCTCAGCCTGGTGGGTGCTTCCAGCTGGGTGTCGTGGAGGAGCCGAGAGGAGCTGCTGCAGCTGAGCTGGGCACCTCAGTTTGCCAGATCTCCCACTGCCAGGGGTGCTCAAAAATCATAGAATTGTGCAGGTGGGAAGGGACCGTTCAGATCATCGAGTCCAACCATCAACCCAACACTGACAAACCCACCACTACCCCATGTCCCTCAGCACCACGTCTGCCCGGCTTTTAAATCCCTCCAGGGATGGCGACTCCACCACTGCCCTGGGCAGCCTCTTCCAATGCTTGACAACCCTTTCGGGGAAGACACTTTTCCTAATATCGATCCTAAACCTGCCCTGGTGCAATTTGAGGCCGTTTCCTCTTGTCCCATGGCCTGTTCCCTGGGAGAAGAGACCGACCCCCCTGGCTACCCCCTCCTTTCAGGGGGTTGCAGAGAGCGAGAAGGTCTCCCCTCAGCCCCCTTTTCTCCAGGCTGAACACCCCCAGCTCCCTCAGCCGCTCCTCCCAGGACTTGTGCTCCAGACCCCTCACCAGCTCCGTTGCCCTTCTCTGGACACACTCCAGCACCTCAGTGGCTTTTTTGTGGTGAGGGGCCCAAAACTGGACACAGCACTCGAGGTGGGGCCTCACCAGTGCCCAGTACAGGTGGACGATGACTTCCTTAGTCCTACTCACCACACTGCTCCTGACACAGGCCAGGATGCCGTTGGCTTTCTTGGCCACCTGGGCACACTGCTGGCTCATATTCAGCCGGCTGTCGACCAACACCCCCAGGCTCCAGCCACTCTGCTCCCAGTCTGTAGCGTCCATGGGGTTGGGGTGACCCAAAAGATGCCTTGAGCTCCAGGATCCTACTTGGGGAACCCTCCATGCCTGTGTATCCATCAGCCTCACTGGGGCTGAAATCATCCCAGGCCCCTGGTCAGAAGCCGCTTACACCAGGTTGACGTTGGCATAGTTGGTCTGGTTTTGCTGGGGACCCTCCAGGGGTGGTAAAGGAGGACCAGGCCTTCCTGCATGAGCTTCTCCTGGGCTCAAACAGGCTTTTTTCCTCACTGGTACAGCAACTGCCCCTGCTGGTGGTGACACAGACCTGTGGCTTTGGTAGGTGACAAAGCAGCAAACTGCTTTGATTTTTCAGCCTGGAGAAGAGAAGGCTCCGGAGAGACCTTGGAGCCCCTTCCAGTCCCTCAAGGGGCTCCAGGAAAGCTGGGGAGGGACTCTGGATGAGGGAGGGGAGCCATGGGACGAGGGGGAAGGGTTATCCCCTGCCAGAGGGGAGATTGAGCTGAGATCTGGGGCAGAAATTCTTGGCTGGGAGGGTGGTGAGCCCCTGGCCCAGGTTGCCCAGAGAAGCTGTGGCTGCCCCATCCCTGGAGGGGTTCAAGGCCAGGTTGGCCGGGGCTTGGAGCAAGCTGGGCTGGTGGGAGGTGTCCCTGCCCCAGGGTGGCACTGGATGATCTTTAAGGTCCCTTCCAGTCTAAACCACTCCATGATTCTATAATCAAAGCCCCCCAGCCTTGGGCAGGATGCGCTCCCCACATTTCCCACGCTGCCACGTAGGCAGGGGACAGCTTTGGGTGCGGAGGAGAAGAGCTTGTCCTGGGAGGAGACCTGCGGGGTGAGCAGCGGGGAGCTTCCCCGTGTTATCATTATCCCGTGGATACAGGTTTCAGCCTTAGAAGCCGCAGGCAACCAGCGGTTGCCATGACACAGCGCGGTTGGGAACACGGCATCCCCAGCTGCTTCCAGCTCCGGCCTCCCCCAGTGCAACCTTCACCCCAAGTCACCCCATCTCACCTGTCCTCAACCCACCTCTCACCCTCAGAAAAGCGGGGAGGCCCCCCCCCCCCCAACGGAAGCAGAACAGCGGTTCCCGACCTCAGAAATAAGCGCAAAAAGGCATTTAGAAGCAGGAGGGGATGGCAAAGGCTGGGTGCTGGGACACGGAGCAGAGGGGGCGCATCCTGGCGAGGTCCTGGGCAAATATTTGCCCTGCAAGATCCAGCCTGGCTGCTCCAGCACCAGCAACCCTCAGTGCCAGAGCAAGCCGGGGGGCTCCCGTTTTGCAGGGCGAGCACCCCCTGCCCGCATCCCTCCCCTGTCCTGGCTCTCGACTCCCTCCTCAGTTCCTCGGTGAAAAACGCTGGTTTTCACATTGGAGATAAGGAGCAGACAGGTTTCCCATCCACCCTCACCCCCCTCCCAAGTAACACCTTGGTAACAGCGTAGGTGTTGGAAGAGTCATCGTTGGGCTTCTTCAGGCCCGGGAAATCACATTAGTTCGATCAAATTTTAACTTTACGTTGGTGGGAAAAGAGCCAAAAAGTTCGCAAGGCCTTTTCTTAGCCTGGGTGCTCTCCAGTTCCGCAGGGGGGGGGAAGGCAAAAGCTTGCAGTGGGCCGGGGCCGAAAAGGTCGTTCCTGTTGCTTTTGCAGGCTGCGTTTGCGCTGCCACTTCCTGAGCGGAGGCCACCACTTGTGACACACGCACGTGACGAAACGCCAACACCCCACGGGGGTGTACAGCCTTTCCTCCCACCACCCGCCAGTGCTTGGGGACCGAAAAAAACCAGCGGGTTAAATATGCCACAGAACAGCCCATTTCCTCAAACCGTACTCACGGTTTGTTTTTTTTTTTTTTTTTTTTGGCTGTTTTCTTCTGAAAAATATGGTGCAGACAGGACATGGGTCTACGATAAAATGATGGCAGGATGTTTTCTGCTAGCGGCCACTACAGCCCAGCCACAGCTATCATTTGAAGGCTGGTCGGCAGGAGAGCAAGTAACACCATCAAACTTTTTTTACTATATTAAAATAACACTCTTTACAGTTGGCTCCGCTCGCTACAACGGTCTCCAAACGGTATCTGCAGGCAAACAGACACCTCGCAGCCTACGCAAACTCCGACAGGAAACGCGCCACATCGCACCGAAAGCACAATCTACCCGCAGCTCCCACCAGGCTGAACCCAGTCCCAAACGTGCAGGGAACCGTCGCTTGCTGCCGACAATAAAGTTCTCGGCTTCTGCGGATGCCACGTGTGCGCCGTGACCGAGGGAGGGCTTCCGCTGCTCTCCGATCCGCCGAATGCGTGGCCTTTGTGAACGAAGATGGGCTCTGCTTCCCTGCCAGAGCCGTCCCAGCTCTGCGCGTCATACACATGCACGGTCCCATCAAAACCTTGAATAAAAGGGAATTAAGAGAGACCGCAGAACTAAATTGCTTTGCTCTAGTCCTGCTGGGCTCGCGCTCACCTCCCAGCAGGGCTGCTGAGACAGAAATGAGGACAAAGACGCAGAGTGACAACCCGTGACAGCAGAGCTTCCAAGTCTCCCAGGAGCTTGTCTCAAGCTGCCGGGGAGAACACGGGCAAGATCCAAAAAGCTTGCAGATTCACGGGTCTGAATTTGCGACGCCCTGGGCCAAGAGTTGGTCTTATCAGCGCAGTTTTCCCTGCGGCCAGGCTGTCACACTGGCACTACCAGGATAGTGCTTGGGGTCTTTGTTGTCCCAGGAGGGAAGCGGGGGTCCCCCAGAACCCATCCAGGCCCTTTCTGTAGTTATTGGAGAGAGGCAACTGCAGAGAACAATTAGCTCGCATCTCTGCTGGCTCCAGGAGGAGCTCTGAACAACCACCTCCTAACCGGGGTGTTTAAAGTAAGGTGGGGTGAACTGGATGTCCGTAGAAATACAGCTCAAAAAACCATCCAGAAAAGGAGATCTCTACCCAAAGCACATACCTGAAACAGCAAGGCAGCTTTCCAGAGCGGGAGCCCAGGAGACGCACAGGAACTCCGCATCCAAGCTGGGAGAGGGCACCCTGCACTTCGCTGAGGCCAAGGACTCGGAGATTTTCCTTAGGTCTGTGAGGGTGAGGTGCCCTCCGCTCGAGAGGCGAGCTACGGGCCGGGAGCTTGAGTCAGAGCCTTGAGGTCCGCGCCCGACTCCCATGCACCACCGCTCGCCACACGGCGCCGAGGGGACGGACGCAGCCTCCAAGGGACTCTGCGGCTGCCGAATGTCAGCCAGGCACAGCTGGCCCTTGGCAGAGCAGAGGAGCAACGTGTTGCAATCCAGGAACGCCAGGCTGCTGAGCTCCTCGCTGTTTCTGGCGGCTGGAAAAGAGAGAGGCAGATCTTAGATGACACGAGGAGCATTTGCGTGGTTTTCTGCTGCAATCTTGCCCGAGAAAGCAGATTTCCAGCCTTGTCCCTGCAAGTGGCTTTCAAGCAATGTTCTTCAAGAGAGCCAGCAGCAGAGAGTGACGGCCTGCTTGGGAATTGTCTCTGCGCAGGATCCATGTGGATCTGGCACAGTCCGTACCCCTCAAAAGCAGATGTTAACACCCAGGCAGAGGAGACCGGAGGCCCACGACTAACATGAGCTCTGTTCGAGCTCTCACAGGGGACCCGACATGGACCAAAGCTCTGAGACCGAATGCCTCCAGCGCTGCCCCTCACCAGCGGGAGCCACATGAGTCCCTGTGGCACAAGGACACAGCAGAGCAGTGACAAACAGACCTTCTTTTTGCTCAGCACACTGTGTTACAGCCACTGGACACATACGCACACATTTTCCTCACCAGGGGGTGAGGTGCGTGGACGGAGTCTTACTGGGTTGGTGAAGGCAGATGGTCTCCAGGACCCCCAACAAACCAGACCTGGATTCACCACCTTGCATTAAGGCATGGCTGGTTTATCGGGGCTGGTGTGATGCTCCTCCCATCCGCACAGACAGATCACAGAGTAACACAGAGCTCGCTCAGAAGTTGATGCCGATTTCAATGACCAAGCGATGTGACTCTGCGGCCAGGTCCTCCCTCATTTGGGACAAGACACACAGCAGCCCTCGGCTAACCCCATTCTTCGCTCTGAAGCCACCTATGGCGCTCTTGTAGGGCACAGATCACACAGAATCACAGACCAGCAGGGGTTGGAAGGGACCTCCGGAGACCATCCAGTCCAACCCCCTGCCAGAGCAGGGTCACTCAGAGCAGGCGGCACAGGAACGCGTCCAGGCGGGTTTGGAATGTCTCCAGAGACGGAGACTCCACCACCTCTCTGGGCAGCCTGTGCCAGGGCTCTGCCACCCTCAAAGTGAAGAAGTTCCTCCTCATGTTCAGGTGGAACTTCCTATGGTCAAGTTTGTGTCCGTTACCCCTTGTCCTGTCGCTGGGCACCACTGAAAGGAGCCTGGCCCCATCCTCCTGACACCCACCCTTTCAGTATTTCTAAGCGTTGACAAGATCCCCCCTCAGCCGTCTTTTTTCCAGACTGAAGAGGCCCAAATCCCTCAGCCTTTCTTCATCAGAGAGGTGTTCCAGTCCCCTCAGCATCTTGGCAGCCCTTTGCTGTCCCCTCTCCAGCAGTTCCCTGTCCTTCTGGAACTGGGGAGCCCAGAACTGGACCCAGTGCTCCAGCTGTGGCCTCCCCAGGGCAGGGCAGAGGGGGAGGATGAACTCCCTCCACCTGCTGGCCACCAGATCTGGGGCAGAACCCTGAGAAATCGCTGTCACGGGAGTAATGAGAAGCTGGAGATGGACCAGAGCACTGTAACCGTTTTCCTCAAGACAATGCACTTTCTGCAAATATCTTTCTACCCTTTGGCACACGTCTGGAAGTACCCACCCACTGCAACATTTGCCACTTGAGCAGTTACTTTTGCTTTACCCAATCCCAGCTTCCCAAAAATCACTCATTAGATTCTGTTTGAATACCTGCCATGTAGATATTTTTCCTGGATTCAACCTCTGTAATTTGGACGCTGTTGAGTCTTGAGCCATGAAGGACCCACGGGGCTCTGGCCGAAATGGTTGCAATTTAGCCCAAGGTTGCCCAGTGTCATTTTCTGTAGGTATGGCACTTACGGGTTTAATAACATCTATTTGAAAGAGATGTAAGCAGTTGTAAAACACATCAGGAGTCAAGTAATCCACAAGATTAAGCTGTTTCACAGCCTCATAAAGCTAAAAGTGACCTACCAAACGACTAAGAAATCCCATTATGACTAACCCCCTCTCCAGAATAAAACCACTCTTTCCCACACATCCAGCAAGGGCTGACAACAAGCCGTTTAAAAATCTCGCAAAATGCGGGGAAAGACGTGAATCGCGATGTTTATTTTCAATGAAGAAGAAAACGACTAACGTTTTGCACTTCCTTTCTGGTGGTTTCCACGCATTTCACAAGAGGAGACAAGGCAACGGCAATCCTTTTCTAGAAGCAGGCAGACACAGGCTCAGAGAACTGAGGTGCTTCATGGTATTATTTACTCGGTAATTCTATGATTCTATATCCTGAAAGGTGATGTATGGCGCTTTTTATTTCTAACCCTCGGAGTTATGTAGGGAACATTGTGCCAACTCTGATTAGGGTTTTTGTTTGTATGAGTAAGAGCTCGCAAATAAAGCCACCGTGACAGGCTTAAACCTACTAAATCCCTTATGAGGTTTGTGCCGTTTCTTTCCAAGCCACCGGAACCGGCGCAGACACTTGTCTCGTGCCCTTCTCCAGCCCCTGCCACACAAGGGCAGTCGCTCAGGACTTCACTGAGTGCGAATGGCACTCCTCTCCTCGTTTTACGCCCAGGAAGAAGAGGAAGCTAGAGATGTTTGACGCAAGAACTACACTGAGAAACTACTCAAGCTCAGAAACATCTTCCCTTACCAGAGTCCTCTGCTGACACCTGCCAGACCTGGAGGGAGCTGTCTGGTGGGCCACTCGTCACCAGCAAGCTGAGGAAACAAAAAGAACCCCACAAAACTCTTCAGGAGCAGAGAACAGCCTTCTTTTTTCCCCCCGGGCTGGGACAAATGGGTCTGCCACTCCTCCTGTGCTCAGGATCTCCTGCCTCTGCTTGGAGCAGAGAAGGGGACAGAAAGACCGTAACACCAGAACTCCTCATGCCAGGGTGCTCTACCCAGCCCCGGCAAACACAGTCCCAGGCAACGGCATTTCATTAGCACATTTTCCAAAAGCGCTAGACTAAGAACGGTGCGATGAGCCCCAAAGTAGCAATGGGGGCTTGTGTAGGAGGAGAGAGCTGAACAAGTGAAATGAATCAGCCAGAGGGAAGCATGTTTGCTTGATCTACAATCCACAGCAGGAAAAAAAACACCTTCTGAACCTGCATACACAGGGACTTATAGAGCAGTGGCAGCATGCTGCTCTGCCCGCCGAGCACCTCCATGCTGTGCCAAATGCAGAAGGAAGGGATGGCAACGGCAGAGCACGGAAGCTGTACAGGCCCCTGTCGCTCAGAAGTGGGGCAGGAAGGGATCCTCGGTGAGCCAGCATCAACGTCAGCAGCCCCCGCGGCTCACTTCTGGAAGAAGCTGAGGATTCAAGTTATCCAGTAGCAGTTTCAGTTTCTCTGCCAGCTGCCCCACAAGAGACATCACCGCAGCTTTCTGTACCGCGGCAGCGGGGTGCACTCCATTTTGCCGAGCACCCCGACAGACGGCTCCTCTCCAAACACCACGACAGGGTTCTGGAAGGATCATTACATGTCACTGGCCAGAAAGTCCCCACTCAGGCTTGCACTGCTCTCAGAGCTGGCAGGACTGACCAGCTGGGTTGGGAAGCAAGCAAGGAAAAGGAGCTCTCTCTCAGTGGACAAGTCCCCTCTCCATCTCCAGTACACCCTGGAAATGTGTGGCCATACCTGGTGTCCGGCACGTATTTCAGGCTGTACACAGGGCGGTTTGAAAATCCACCACATTCCACCTTGAAATCTCTCTCTGGACACAGGCCCTGGAAATCAGAGGCAAAGTCATTTCTTCATATGTAACGGTGCAGAACTTGGTGTGGTCAGTTACCAGAAAGAAAAAAAAAAAAAAAAGAAGAGACAAGAAAAAAACAGACTCTCGGTAAAGCTCTTGCCTGTCCAGTAATGCCTGTTTCAACAGGAGCTACAGGAATGAAGGATCTCAAAATAGAGGAAAAAAATACAGAGAAAGCTCCTGCCAAGGGTTCTGCCTGGGTTCGTTGCCATCCATACAAGTCTGGCTCACAACCTTTCACCTTACCCAGTGCCCAAACACCACCTTCTATTTTAGAGGTCACTCTAAAGGTCACTAGGTGACCACTAGTGACCTTTAGAGGTCACTACTTTAGAGGTCACCCACCCAAGGGCCAACCTTGCTGTTCAGCAGCGTGGTGCCCCAGGCTTGGGCATCTCAGCAAGTCCCTTCTTCATTTGCCTTGGTGTCCACATCTGAAAAGTTGTGGCTGCCCCATCCCTGGAATTATTCAAGACCAGGCTGGATGGGGCTTTGAGCAACCTGGTCTAGTGGGAGGTGTCCCTGCCCATGGCAGGGGGGTTGGAACTAGCTGATCTCTAACGTCCCTTCTAACCCAAACCATTCTGGGATTTTACGATCTGTCCTATTTCCCCACAAAACGCTTTCACTCACACATCTGGAGATGAAGTTTTCATGGCACAAGCTGCCCGCAGAGCTGCAGGATTACCTGACTGGCGTGCCAACCCGCGCTACCTCAAAAGGACAGCACCTGGGTGACTTAGGTGCTTTATCTTTCAACCAAAGCTGCTCGAGACCCAGCCAAGTCCTTGTCAGAGCAACAGAGACCAGGCAGCAGCTTGTGAAGCCCAGCAGAGCACAGCCCGGCCTCTGAAAACACCAAGCGAAGGAGGACAGAGAGACCTGGTGCCATCCTGGCTGCAACACCCACCTGGGTCTCCTTCACCTGCAGCGATGGCGGCGGGAGCAGCTGCAGGATCTCGTTCCCACCGGACTGTCCATACCCGGCTACACAGACACCTTGGATGTGGGGATGAAGAACCAGGGACATGGTGAGGGATGCCCCCACCCCCCTGCCTGGCCCACCGCTCCCTGAGCCAGACCTCTGGGTCATAGTACGGTTCACCCTGAACCCTGGACCCAGAGCTCCAGCCCAGTCTGAACCCTGGTACAGCCCCAGCCACTTGCCCCTACTCCTGGGGTCCTCACCCTACACCTTGGCCTCCCCTCTGGGGTCCCAGCCCAACCCTGTGGTCCCTCCTTCTCCCCTCTCCGTGGCCCCAGCCTGGCCCCA
The DNA here is from genome assembly GCA_009819605.1 of Sterna hirundo. Taxonomy (NCBI): domain Eukaryota; kingdom Metazoa; phylum Chordata; class Aves; order Charadriiformes; family Laridae; genus Sterna; species Sterna hirundo. The sequence goes on along the minus strand of CM020437.1, from coordinate 219,628,590 downwards.
TGGCCATTTTCCAATGTTATTTAATATCTTCATAAGTGAGTTGGGTGATGGGATCAAGTGTATCCTGATGGAAGTTTGCTGATGACACCAAGCTGAGTGGGGAAGAGGACATTTGGGAAGGGAGAGCCACCCTGCAGGAAGGTCTGGATCAGCTGGAAGAGTGGGCTGACAAGAACTTGATGAAGTTCAACACGGACAACTGTATGGTCTTGCATGTGGGAAAACATAATCCCAGAGTGCAGCACAGGTTGGGATCTACCTGTCTGGGAAGCAGCTCTGTGGGAAAGGATGTGGGGGCCCTGGTAGACAACAAGCTCAATATGACTGAGCAGTGGGGCTGCTGTGGCAAATAAAGCCAATGGGATGCTGGGCTGCATCATCCCGGGCATCACCAGCAGAGATAAGTCATTATCACACTCTGCTCAGTGCTTGTCAGGCCACACCTGGAATATTGTGTGTAGTTTTGGTCACCGCTATGCAAAAAAGATGTGGAGAGGCTGGAAAGAGTCCAGAGAAGGGCCACCAAAATGATCAAAGGATGGGGAAGGTTTCTCTTCTCCAGGCTGAACCCCCCCAACTCTCTCAGCCTGTCCTCACAGCAGAGGGGCTCCAGCCCTCCCAGCATCTCCGGGGCCTCCTCTGGCCCCGCTCCAACAGCTCCATGTCCTTCTTGTGCTGAGGCCCCAGAGCTGGACCAGAAAATCTCCCCAGGAAAGCAGTGGATTCCTCATCACTGGACACTTTTTAAGATTCATCTGGACAGGGTGCTGGGCCCCCATGTCTAGATCGTGCTTGTCCCAAGGAAGGTTGGACCAGGTGATATTTGAGGTCCCTACCAATGTGTGATGACCAGAAGATGCTCAGAAGCCTGGAGCCCCTCTGCTGTGAGGACAGGCTGAGAGAGTTGGGGGGGTTCAGCCTGGAGAAGAGAAGGCTCCACGGAGACCTTGGAGCCCCTTCCAGTCCCTCAAGGGGTCTATAGGAAGGATGGGCAGGGACGCTGGCTCAGGGAGGGGAGCCATGGGACGAGGGGGAAAGGTTTTCCACTGCAAGAGGGGAGATTGAGCTGAGATCTGGGGCAGAAATTCTTGGCTGGGAGGGTGGTGAGCCCCTGGCCCAGGTTGCCCAGAGAAGCTGTGGCTGCCCCATCCCTGGAGGGGTTCAAGGCCAGGTTGGATGGGGCTTGGAGCAGCCTGGTCTAGTGGGAGGTGTCCCTGCCCAGGGCAGGGGGTGGCACTGGGTGGGCTTTAAGGTCCCTTCCCACCCAAACCATTCCATGATCCTATGATTCTATGATTCCCTACCCCCGTGGCCCCATCCAAGTCCCCTGACCCCCTTCTTTCCCCGGGGACCCCGGCCCACTCACCCTAATCTCTCCCGGGGAGCCACGGGCCCAGACCTTCCCCCCCTCACCACCCCCCGGCCCGGCCTCTCCCCCTCCGCCCCTCACTCACGGTTTCCCCGTGCCCATTCGATCAGGCGGGTGGGCGCTTGGAGCTCGAAGGTGTGCAGGTCCCCGTACCTGCGGGGAGAAGGAGGAGAGGTTGGCGGAGCCAGGGGCGGGGAGAGGGGCCGTGGGGGGGAGCGGGGCCGTGGGGGAGAGCGGGGCCAGGTCTCCCTCACAGGCGCAGAGACTGCAGCAGCCATTCGTCCGCCTCCTCCTCCCCGGCGCCCACCGCCTCCATGGCAACGCCCGGCGCGTCGTCTGACGTCAGGCGGCGGCGCGCAGCAGTGACGCCGCTGCCGCCGCGCCTCGGGGCGGCTCCCAAGCGGCGGCGGGCGGTTGGAACCGGTCGGAACCGGTCGGGGGCGGTGGCGCTGAGGGGAGCGCGGGCCGCGGCCGCCTCCCTGAGGGAAAGGGTGGCGGAGCGCGGGGTGAACCGCCTTATTGCCGTTGTTATGTAAACAATCCGAACGGTAAAATGGAGGTAACATGGAGGACGTGGTCACGGGCAGATGTTTATAAGCCAGGGAGTAATCATGGAATCACGGAATGGTTTAGGCTGGAAGGGACCTTGAAGACCGCCCATTTCCACTCCCCTGACCTGGGCAGGGACACCTCCCACCAGCCCAGGCTGCTCCAAGCCCCGTCCAACCTGGCCTTGAACCCCTCCAGGGATGGGGCAGCCACAACTTCCCTGGGCAGCCTGCGCCAGGGGCTCACCCCCCTCACAGCCAAGAATTTCTTCCTGATATCCAATCTAAATCTACCCTCTTTCAGTTTGAGGCCGTTACCCCGTGTCCTATCATTACACTCCCTGAACCAGAGTCCCTCCCCATCGTTCCTGTAGGCCCCTTTAGGGACTGGAAGGGTCTCTGAGGTCTCCGCGGAGCCTTCTCTTCTCCAGGCTGAACCCCCCCAACTCTCTCAGCCCATCCTCAGAGCAGAGGGGCTCCAGGCTTCTGAGCATCTTCTGGTCATGACAGAATCCCTCATTGGAAGGGACCTCAAAGATCATCTGGGCCGTTAGAAGCAGGGCTCAGGTGTGTGGAAGGGTCGGGAGCGGTGCTCAGAAGAGGCAGGGTGTTTTCAGATGGCATTTGTGGGAACAGGAACGAAGAGAGTTTGCCACCCTTTACGTTTTGTCCCTCTGATGACCGGCCAGTGTGATGCATCCTCCTTCCTTTTGTAGAAATCTCGGTAAATAAGCCTGCTGCTTTCATTCTTCATCTTCAGCTGGAGGACCTGCATTAGATTTCAGCTGTGTGAAAAATAGTGAAGGTATTGTTGGCTTTCGCCATAATAACAAGGCTATAAATATTTGATTTATAACTGTAACTAACTTTTAGTAAATTAGGAAACATGAGAAACCTCAAAGATAACTAACAGCAGCTATGAAGAAAAACATCTGAGAGAAACAAAAGAGAACTTCTCCAAAAGACCCCACAAATGATTAACAGAAGGAAACAGAGGTATGGGAGAAGGGAATTGATGATAATCAATCCTACCAGAAGTGTAAGAAAGGCAGGGATTGCTTTTGCAGAGGAGAAAAGCCGTTTCCATCAGAGGTGACACGATAAGGGAATGACTAAAACAAAGAGGCTCCAGCAAAGGCTTGTAGAACATCTCTTGTCACACAGACAAAAGGACAAACTGATCCATACCGGATTAGCGTCTAGACGGGTAGTCAAACATTTAACCAGGGCTAATGACATTGAGCAAATTTTTACCAAAAAGGAAAGAAATAAACTAGTCGGATAATCCCTTTAGGTGTAGCATAAAGAGAAGCAAACAGAGGCAGGACATCCAGGAAGACTTTTAGGCGCCTCAGACAGACTGTGAACCCTGGAGTACCCAACCAATGGGAAAGAGGGGAGGGAAAAATTCTGGCCGGGATTAGGAAATAAAAAGGTGTGTTTCAAGAACCGAAAGCGTGCCTCTGACTTGAGTCATGCACCCAGCGCTGTGCTTTTGCTTTATTGACTTTGTCCCTATAATAAGATAAGTGCCATTTCTGTGTAAGGAATCTGGCTGTTTATTACAAGCTGCAAGAGGGTTCCTCCAAGTCAAAATCTGATGCACTGCCAATTAATGTGTTTGAACCGCCAGCTGCATGGGACCTTTCATCCATCCTCTTATTTGCCTTCATTTTGAGCCTGAATGCCTTGCTTTGAACGTCAGTCACAGGAACATCCAGCTACCTCCAGGAGAGGGGCTGGGGCTGGCTCCACTCCGCAGTGGCCTCCTTGTTCCATGCCATATGCAAAATGCTGATGTGTTTGCACCCGGTGCAACATTCCCGTCTGAAGGTGACATTAAGTAGGAGTAAGGGACAAAGAGAAGAGAGAAACACCAAGATAAGGCTGCCGTCGGGGGAGCTGGGGTAGCAGAGGCAGCCACTGTCTCATCCCTGTGCCTCTGAAAACCTCCCCCAGGCCCTTTTGTGAGCCACACAGAAAAGTACAAATGGAAATACGTAATCAAGGCACCTGGGTTAAATTCCAGTGAATGTGGGTGTTGGCTTTTCTACTGCTTGGATTCACCGGGTAGAGAGGACCGTAAGCTTTTCCCCAGCGTCACCCAGGTTTAATGCCATTCGCATGAAGTGCTTCACGATCTCAAATAAACTCCCAAGTGAAGTCCACTTTTTGCTGATCTGCCAGGTAAAATCGGACCTCACCTAATGAAAAACAAACGTTGTACCCTGCTCGGCTCCTTTCTGCAAATACGAGGATTTCAAGAGTGCTAATAGCTCGGCTCATGTTCAAGCTCAATATTCCAGTGAGGGCAGGTCTGAACCCAAGCGCGGGGTCCCCTCGGCACGGGGGAGCTGTGGTGGCTGCGTGTGCCGTCCCGGTGACGCCAGCAAGCGTGACAGTGGCTGCGCTGTCATCCCACCGACCCTCCATCCCCATTTTTCCCTGTGGCTCATCCCGCCTGTTGCAGCTGATGCAGAAGCTCCTCCTGGGTCGGTCGTTTCGGCCACCCATGACAGCAGCAATCTGTTCCCCAAAATCCCTTTTTCACAATGCAAAACATATTAGAAATCCAAAGAAACCTGACAGACAGTAGCCTTTACAACATTTCATTGATAAAAATCCTTGGACCGCTTTGACACGAAATTATTGTTAGCATGCGTTTCCTAACTCTACCTGAAACAGTGTGGGCCATTAACTCATAATTCGAAAGTCTTAACTAGACCAAAGTCTTTTTAAAGACTTATCAAAGTTGTTTTACATACGAGACAGGACACGGAGCAGTAAGATGATAACAACGAGGTGGTCTTTTTAGAAAACATGTTTCCCAGTGGCCACGATACAAACTGGCAGAGGATGTTTCCTTCTAAAGAAATCTGTCTGCAAGGAGCTGTCTGGAGATCCTAATTCTGGAAATAATGAACTTTGAGAGCCTGAGCTGACGATCAGCCTGGACTCGAGCTCATTTACCCTTCTGTTATGGTCACATCAGCTTTAACGGTGCAAAAAGCCATTAACCCTCTGTACTTTCAGTTTTACGGTAAACCCCCAAGAATGCTATTTTACACCAACATTTTGAGGAACGAGCGTGCGGCATGCTGCTTAGGCACCGTCATTGTTTGAAAACAAGATGATTTTATGAGAGATGGATCAAGGCGCTGGCTCCCAGACACAAATGGGCCCCACAAAGCTCAATAATCGGTCAAGAGCTGGTGAAAACTGCCTGATAAAGAGAGCGCTCAGCCTGAAGCTGGAGGGTAAGGGTGCAGCAGTGGCAGCTCATGGCGTGTCTGGAAGATTGGCAGTAACCCAGGGAGCCTGGGAGCCCTCATTAAGAAATACTTTTGTCTTTTAACTTATAATATCTACTTTAGATTTGTATATATTTCTGGTTACTTTCATGTCATGATACAGGTTCCTCACATTTTGTCTTTAGTAGAGCTTCGAAACGTCAAATGGACTTGCATTTTGAAGTAGGATGCAGCTTTCCGACACAAACTATACTTTCATGCTCACTTCTCCCGGAATCCCCCCCTTCAAAAAGCAATAGTGCTGCTGTAAATTACCTTTAAAATCCATAAAAACATAAAAATCCAGGTTCAAGGAAGGAAACCAAAAAGCACTACGTAGCCCTTCAGAAATAAACCATATCTAAGCGTATGAAATTAAGTCAAAAGGCTGCCAACGCTCATGAAATTGGCTTGAAGTCATCGGATCTAAAAAAACAACAGTAACTCGGGATTTTTGGTTTCTTTCCGGAATATAAAGTTTTAGGGTTTGTGCTTTAAAGCTTGATGATACAAACAGGGGGTTTGCTTTGGATTTAGAACAGCCTTTGAAAAGCGATGTTGCAGGGTAAACAGCTCAGGACGTCTCAAGGATCGGGGAAGTGGTGCTTTAGGGAAGGACTAAATCCTGCAAGGCTGCAGGTGGAGCTGTGTGGGGGGAGAGCAGAGAGGCCAGCGCAAACGGGATGGGCAGAATAGAATAGAATAGAATAGAATAGAATAGAATAGAATAGAATAGAATAGATTTCCTGCTCCCTTTGTTCACGCCTAGTGTAAGTCTAGCTCTGTATTACTTTTCTCTTCTGGTTTTGATGGGAGATGTGCCAAGCCAGGCTTTGCTTTGGGCGGCGTTTTGAATTTCTAGCTGCGCTGAGCTTCCCCCATCCCCTTCCCTCCGCGTCACGCACTGCACACCTCGCTCAGCTGCCGGCACAGGAGTGGGTGCGGGACTCTGGTCTGCAGAGAAAAGTATTTCTCGACAGAATAAGGGATTCCAGCATCTCTCGAGGTAGCCAAAGGCCTCTGCCGGGTTTAGAAGACATTTGCTTTCAGCGTGCACAGAGGGAGAGACAGCCGCTCTCCTGAGGTTTTGATCACCTGAGTAAAGCACAAGAGAAAGCAAAGCATTCTTGTCCCCATTTATGGCTGAAAAACTCAAAAAGGAGAGGCTGAAGGACATGTGGGGCCATTTCAGGAGGCAAGGATCCAGCAGCCCCAGACGCTGGGTGCTGGTGGAGTTTGTTCTCCCCGGGCAGCCCCCGGCGGGGGGCTGCTGAAGAGCAAACCCAACGACCGCCACAGAGCAAATCCCATGACCTGTAGACAAAGGTAATGATGATAACTTCAGTGACTACATTTTTCTTTTTTTTTTCTATTTTTTTTTCTGCTATATGTGGGTTTATTCCTTTTGATGCCTTGCAGCTCAATCTTTCCTTTGCTGTTATTTTTGGTCTTCGCTTTTCTTCACTTCTCCTGTCATGCTCCAGACGTTGGTTTCAAGTACCCCCGTGGGCCCCACAGATTTTTGTCGCCCGGTTCCTCTTCAAGCCTCTACAATGCCCATCCCGGCTGCCCGTCGCAGCCGGGGCTCATGGTTGGGGGTTTCACTGGCCGTTCCCCGTCAGTCGTGGCCAGAGAGCTGGCTGCTATGCAAGGACCTTTGCCGATGAAATTCTGGCACATTCCATGTCTGACGGCTGGCTCCGGCGTTCTCCCCCTTCTCGCTGCCCCGATGCGCTGCCTCCCGCTTCCCTCCGCTCCTGCGCCATGCTGCTGCCCCTTCTGCAGAGCGGAGACGCTTGTCTGTTGGCTTTTATTCCTCAGTAACTGGCCTGTTCGCCTCCTCACCCAAGAGGCCCTTCGTCTAGGGCAATAAAACTCTCTCTCTGCTGAGCCTTGTTGGGCCATCCCCACGTCTACGGCCGTGCCCAGCAAACCTCTGGGGGCTGTGGGAGGCAGCTGGGAGCCCTGAGCCAGCTTCTCCACGTCTGTCTGCCCCACCACTGTGCCGGAACCCGTGTTCCACCACTTGCGACTTTTCTGCTCCTGCTCAATCACGCGCCTCAGGGACGCGGGTCGCCCCTTCCCTTCGGGACAGCTGCCTGGCAGGGTGCTGGGCAGTTCCGTGGATTCTCTGGATTATGTTACCAGTTCGTTCATCACAGCTCATGAGGATTTTCTCTGTTCTGCCCATCCAGGTCCCTCCATCTTGAGATAAATGGTTGAAAGTCTGCTCTGCTTCCCCTGCTATTTGCTCCTCCATCAGAAGGTCCATTCCCTGGAGTTTGCTGCACTTCAGATGGATCAGCAGCAGCAAGCTGCTGTCAGAGGCCTCAGGTTGCTCTGAGTGCTCTTCTCCAGCCTGGTGGGGCCATGACGGATCCCCCAGTACCTTCTCGCTGCCATGCCGGCACTCTTGCCCCAGTACCTTCTTGCTGCCACGCCATGACTCCTGCCTTGATACCGGCTGCCTGCCATGCAGTGACTCCTGCCTGGTACCTCCTCACTGCCACGCTGTGATTCCTGCCCCAATGTCTGCTGGCTGCCACGCTGTGACTCCTGCCCTGGTGCATCCTTGCCGCCACGCCGTGACTCCTGCGGTGGTACCTTCACTTCACACTGCCACGCCGTGACTCCTGCTGTGGCACCATCTCACTGCCACGCCATGACTCCTGCCCTGGTACTGTCTCGCTGCCATGCCGTGATGCCTGCGTTGTTCGCTGACTCATTATTTCAGGGCATTTATCTGAAATTTCCTTTTCTGCTCCTTTTACCGATCTCTTTTCTGTATCGATGTTGCTCTGAGATTTTCCAGCAGAGGACTTCAATATTTCTGCCAGAGCCTTCTGGCTCCAAACTTGACTGGTTTGCTGGCTTTTGTTGGTTACTTTTCTGTTTGTTCTCTGGCTGATCCAGATGACCCCCTCCTCGGGGCTGTAGGCTGCCCTCCGCGCTAGCTCTGCTCGGACCCTGCAGTCCATGCTGAGCTGGGACTCCTGCCGCTGGGGATGCCAGTTGCTCTGCCAGAGCTCGTCCCCCAGGCAGGAGTCTGGCCCCAGGGACCACCAGCTGCCCCCGCTGGAGACCTGCTGCCAGCTGTGACAGGAGTCCTGCCTTAGAGAAACACTCACGCACTGCGGGCTGCTGAACCGTGCCACCCATCTTAGTGCGCGAACCTCCGCTCCCTGGGTTTCTTCTGCCCCGGTTCTCGGGCATCACCTCCTGGTTCTGGTCCCATGAGGTGCTGGCTGCTGCGCTGCTGCTCCTGTCCCCATGTCTGCTGGCTGCCATTCCGCGACGCCTGCCCTCTGCTGTAGCCATTTCAGGAAGCAAAGCTGAAATTTCCTCTTCCATCCTGTTCACTAGTTTATTCTCTGTATTGATGCCGATGCAGGGGCTTCGAGCTTTCTTCCAGAGCCGTTTTTCTCCAAACGTGGCTCCATCGGTGGCTCCTTGCTGGCCTGAGGGCTGATGCGGGCAGGATGGGGTCCCTCGTGTCCCCGAGGGTCTCCGGGTCAGGGAGATCTGGCTGCTCAGACCCTCTCCCCCCAGCAGGTCTCTGCCTGGGGGACGGTGGCCAGTGTCTCCCCACGGCAGGGGCTCGCCGGGCAGCTGGTGGTGGTGTGGGGCAGGGTGGTGGTGCTGGTGTGGGGCAGGAGGGTTCCTCTGCCCACCCCTGCCCTCTGGAAGCCCCCACCACTGGGAGGTCACCAACCAGACCCACTGCCCACTGTTGCCTGGCGTGTGTTCCCCCCGCCCCACGGCTACCCCCAGACTGTGCCCACAGCCCCACAGCAGCCCCCACTGGTCCCCCCTACGCTGCCCCATCCCACACCACTGCTGCCCCCCAGCCTGCCATCCCCATCCCACACCACCCCTTGCTGCCCACAGCTGCCGTCCCCATCCCCATCCCACAGCCTGCCCCGGCTGGGCACCCACGCTATCCTCCACGTCCCGTCCTCCTTCCCCAGACTGTCCCCCCCATTGTCCCCAACCTTCCCAGTGGTCCTCCCCACAAGCGGTTCCCTGCACGCTGCATTCCCAAAACCTGCGTTAATAACCTGTCTTTTTTTTTTTTTTCATTTATGTTTCATTGCAAAATTAATTCAGGTTTTAAAAACCTTTAGCTTGTCGCCTGGCTTGTTTGTTTTGCCCAGCTTATTCTGGAGAAACGTCTGCGTTAGAGTATTTCGGCAGAGATGGCTTCTCACAATCTGCAGCTGACACGGAAACTGTAATTCATGAGCCAATACAATCTTGCACCCTTACGTGCTTAGTTAAAAAAAATAATATTAAGAACCCTGTGGCTGCCTACGAAGATGTAGATCAACTGTGTGCCTCATTTAGTGCTGTACGTACAGCTGAAAATCCCTTTTTAATTTGCTCTGTCATAGTTTAATATTACTGCTCATACTGCATATCACATCTTCTGTGGCAGTAAGACAAAAAAATAATTTGGATAAAAGAAGCACAGAAACAAATTTCCACCCAAATCTCTGTGCAAACAAAACCCGCTCCTAGTTCATGGGACATGATGAAGGTTTTATGATTCTAAATCAGCACATATATGTAGAGCTGGTTAAAAAAAGTGTTTTTTTGGTGAATTAACAATGTAAGGACACTAAATTACTGAAAAGTGCCCAAGGAAGCAAATGAAAACTTTAGAGGTAAAGACCTCCAGGGATGGGGCAGCCACAGCTTCTCTGGACAACCTGGGCCAGGGGCTCACCACCCTCCCAGCCAAGAATTTCTGCTCAGATCCCAGCTCAATCTCCCTCTGGCAGTTTAAAACCCTTCCCCCTCGTCCCATGGCTCCCCTCCCTCATCCAGAGTCCCTCCCAGCTTTCCTGGAGCCCCTTGAGGGACTGGAAGGGGCTCCAAGGTCTCCGTGGAGCCTTCTCTTCTCCAGGCTGAACCCCCCAACTCTCTCAGCCTGTCCTCAGAGCAGAGCGGCTCCAGGCTTCTGAGCATCTTCTGGTTATCACAGAATCCCATGTAGGAAGGGACCTCAAAGATCATCTGGGCCGTTAGAAGCAGGGCTCAGGTGTGCAGAAGGGTTGGGAGAGATGCCTCTCAGCCCTCCCAGCATCTCCGGGGCCTCCTCTGGCCCCGCTCCAACAGCTCCGTGTCTCTCCTGTGCTGAGGCCCCAGAGCTGGAGGCAGCACTGCAGGGGTCCGGAAGGATCGCACAGATAACTTGCTTCTAGCCATCGTCTCGTTGCTTGTGACGCTTCAGGATCGGTGATGATAATTGTATGTTTCTTACAGATTATTGTGCTTTTTCTGCCTTCTGGCTGGGTTTTAGCTGGCATGCACGGGGTTGGGAAGCCAGCTGGGTCTATTTTCTGTAACACTGCAAGGTGGCAGCCTACAGCTTCTGAGGTAGCTCTGGAGTAATCAGAAAAATGTCTTGGTTTTACAGAAATACATCTGAATGTGAATCTTTTGGTCTGTACGGTTATCTCCTATCTTATCTGACATTCTGTATTGTTTATTTTTCCCTCACTTTTCAGCGCGCTGTCAGTGTCAGTCCAGCAGAAGTTGTCAGAGAAGGATGGAGATGCTTTGGGCGGTTTCACTGGGCAGTTTCACCTTCGCCAGTACAGGTTGAGGGCTCACCAGGACAGGCTGGGGCTGACCTGCTGGAGAGCAGCTCTGTGGAAAGAGACCTGGGAGTCCTGGTGGGCAACAGGATGGCCATGAGCCAGCAATGTGCCCTTGTGGCCAAGAAGGCCAATGGCATCCTGGGGGGCATCAAGAAGAGCGTGGCCAGCAGGTGGAGGGAGGTCATCCTCCCTCTCTACTCTGCCCTGGGGAGGCCACAGCTGGAGTACAGGGTCCAGTTCTGGGCTCCCCAGTTCCAGAAGGACAGGGAACTGCTGGAGAGGGGACAGCAAAGGGCTGCGGAGATGTGGAGGGGACTGGAACACCTCTCTTAGGAAGAAAGGCTGAGGGATTTGGGTCTTTTTAGTCTGGAAAAAATATAACTGAGCGGGGGACCTTATCAACACTTAGAAATCCTGAAAGGGTGGGTGTCAGGAGGATGGGGCCAGGCTCTTCTCAGTGGTGCCCAGTGACAGGACAAGGGGTAATGGGCACAAACTTGAGCATAGGAAGTTCCACCTAAACATGAGGAGCAACTTCTTTCCTGAGAGGGTGTCAGAGCCCTGGCACAGGCTGCCCAGAGAGGGTGTGGAGTCTCCTTCCCTAGATATATTCCAAACCTGCCTGGACGCGTTCCTGTGCCACCTGCTCTGGGTGACCCTGCTCTGGCAGGGGGTTGGACTGGATGGTCTCCAGAGGTCCCTTCCAACCCCTGCCGGTCTGTGATTCTGTTTAGGGGGTGGTAATAAGTGTTTGGAAATTACATTGTGGGTGATGTCCTGGTGGCCACTGTTTGAGGAGAAGGAACATGAGGCAAAACAGTGCGGGGCGTGACTGGACGCTGTGTATTTCAGGTGGGGAAAGCAGAGAGCCCCAAAACGTTTTTTCTCTGCACGTTCTTGCCTTTTGTTTTATCCTCTCTTTATCTTTCCAGTGTACTAAGGGAGTGAAGTGGATAAGTGGGGGAAAAAAGAAAAAACTCTCCAGCGCTACAGATAATGCAGGCTGGTTTTGAAATGCCAAGGCCTCAATGAAGATAACAACTGCAATGACCATTTAAGTTGAAACAAAATAATCATTTTAAGGCTCTTTCAAAGATCTCTCCAGAAAAGAAATATTTAATCTCCGAACTTTGAAGAGGAATGAGTGAAAAGATGGGAACATTCGTTACAGAGTTGGAATAATAAGAACAGGCTAAGCTGTTTTGTTATGCCTCAGCATGTGACTATGCCATATGTATTAAGAAAATATAAAACACCTCTGGTGTTTTGTTTTTTTTTTTCCGGCAAGTTCCGTGCATGCAGAGAGCCTGGCAAAGCGAAGGAGACTCAGAGTACTGCAGCCTTGGTTGCTTCTCTCTGCCCACTGACTTTGCACTGTGTCTGGTTTTGGGCAGCCTTGGAGACGTGTACGTTGGGAAAGGAAGCAGTGAAGGAGCCAGGAATGGAAATCATCACATCGAGAACGGATATGCTCTTTAAATGAAACGCAATGGGACTTGCCTACGGGTGTCTGAGCGGTCTTCAGTCTGAACGTTACACAGTAGTTAGAAGAATGAAAATAATATTTCCAGTTGCTATTTCTACAGCCGAACCAGCCTCAGAAGCTTGGAAAGAGGTCTTGGCACGTGATTTGAATTTATTTCGTTGTTAGCTTTTCTGCACAAACTGAAATGTGTCCCCATATGAACGGAGCCCCACACAGACCGATGGTATTGCTCTACCCCAGAGTTTCCTCGAATAACCGTGGGTGGCACTCCTCAGAAAACTGGCCTGTCACAGGGTGAGTTACCTTTTCTTCTCCTACAGAAGTGTGGTCCTCCTGTGTTCCAGCTTTGGTGGCGTTGAAGCAATGACTCTGGGGGTAGGAATGCTGGCGGTGCCACCTGAAGACTTCAATTCTGCTGTGACAATCAGCGTTATCGCCTCTTCCTCAGACGTGGAATAGTGAGGGGCGAGATCATCAGCTCTTACAGCTAGGAGGGAGCACTACCAGAGACAAACCAAGCGGCTCTTGAGGTCTACCTATTTGTGGAAAACTCTTCCAGGGTTCAAGAGAGCCTGAGTCTGAAAAATCCTCACAACAGTTTAAGAAGAAGAGTTCCCTGGGGACCTTTACTCTCATGTACCGGTGATATCTGTGGGCAGATCCTCATTTTTATCACACTTTTAAGTGCGTACAGATGAAGTTTGGCAAACCGTAATATACATGCAGGATGCCAGCTGACCTCAAAGGCCAAGGTGGACCAGCTTCACTGCTGGGATCCTGAACCTGGCTGCTGAGCTCTATAAGATGGCATGTTCTTCAGACTGTCCTGAAGTGCCAAGTTCTTGTTTTTGTGGAGTCTGGCACTGCTCTTTTCAGTTCTGTTCTCTGAACTCACGAGAGAAATAACCTCGTCTGTGATCCTAACCCCATGCACCAGTACAGGCTGGGGGCTGACCTGCTGGAGAGCAGCTCTGTGGAAAGAGACCTGGGAGTCCTGGTGGACAAAAAGGATGACCATTAGCCAGCAATGTGCCCTTGTGGCCAAGAAGGCCAATGGCATCCTGGGGGGCATCAAGAAGAGCATGGCCAGCAGGCGGAGGGAGGTCATCCTCCCCCTCTGCTCTGCCCTGGGGAGGCCACAGCTGGAGCACTGGGTCCAGTTCTGGGCTTCCCGGTTCCAGAAGGACAGGGAACTGCTGGAGAGGGGACAGCAAAGGGCTGCCAAGATGCTGAGGGGACTGGAACACCTCTCTGATGAAGAAAGGCTGAGGGACTTGGGTCTCTTCAGTCTGGAAAGAAGACGACTGAGGGGGGACCTTATCAACGCTTAGAAATACTGAAAGGGTGGGTGTCAGGAGGATGGGGCCAGGCTCTTCTCAGTGGTGCCCGGGGACAGGACAAGGGGTAACGGGCACAAACTTGAGCATAGGAAGTTCCACCTGAACATGAGGAGGAACTTCTTTGCTGTGAGGGTGGCAGAGCCCTGGCACAGGCTGCCCAGAGAGGTGGTGGAGTCTCCGTCTCTGGAGACTTTCCAAACCCGCCTGGACGCGTTCCTGTGCCACCTGCTCTGGGTGACCCTGCTCTGGCAGGGGGTTGGACTGGATGGTCTCCGGAGGTCCCTTCCAACCCCTGCCAGTCTGTGATTCTGTGGTCCTTAATTGTCATGTAGTGAGGATCGGTAAGATCTGGCAGAGCCCTTTGGCTACTGTCACGGTTTTTCTGCAGTTAATCAGTTATTGTGGTATGGGCATATTGCGGTCTTCAGGGGTTGGTGACTGTCACTGCTGAAAGCTTAGAGTTGATGAAAGACTAGAGGAAAGACTCTATATTCATCAAAGAAATTTTACTCGGTGGATTTTCAGAGACTTTTTGTATGAAGGGTGAGCTTATCCATGAAAATTTACTGCTCAGCCCTGAAGGTCTGGGAATGAAATTAGTGAAGGCTGAGGTTATCATTCCTGGTTCATGGCTGAAGGCGCTTATCTGCTCAATTAGCCCCGATGTGGAAACGATCCATTTGCTCTGTATAAAGATGACATTTGTATTTCTCCAAGACACAGAAGTGAGTCTTTTTTAACCTATGGTAGTTTGTCACCAGAGAATCCCCGCAAGTCTGGTGTTCACAATTTTAAGGAATAGATGCTGGAACAGTGGAACTGTTTGCAAGGATGCACTTCCAGAGGGTGAAGACTTTTTTTGGGTGAAATTCACAGCCACAGGATGCTGTGGAGGCAGTAGGATATGCACGTCCAAAGGGATTAGATGCGTTTGTGGAGAGTGAGTCCAACAGGACCTGTAAATACAGTGGTCTTCATGCAAGCTGTGGCCATCAGCAGAACTTCAGGAGACAAGGATCAGCTCACTGTGTCCCGGTGATGGTGCTTTCCCCAGGCTGTTACTGCATGCTGGAGATGAGATGCTGCTTTGGACGGATCTTGATCTGGGCTGGTTCATGTTCTGTTTATAACTCCTTTAGTTGCCATGGTCTATGGAATTTCTAGGGATATCACCTGCCAATGTAGCCCAGGCACCTCCTCTCTTCGCTCCTGTTCCCTGGACTGGAGTTTCCAACCTCTGCCCTGGTGTCCTTGGCGCTTCCCTGGTGTTTTTAATAACGCGCATTTTCTGCCTTCAATGGCTTTTCTCATTTATAATGTTTGCCAAATTGTAACGAAATGCTTAAATTGCATTGCCTCGATGGAATTAATTTACGTGAATTTTATCCAATCTGTCACTTCTAGACTCCTGTGGCGTTTAGAGACCGCACATGATGTATTAACAACTAAGATGGCAGACTGAGCATATGTTTCCTGGACTACCTCTTCCGCTCTCCTCTTACTTATTTTGTGAGTTATGCTAATACGCTGTTAAAACTTTGATTAATCTTGTTATCTACCCATGTGACTAATCTTCTTTGCGTTATGCTCAGTGCTCGATTTCATCAGCATCTTGTGACGATGACTGCCATACTGCAGTTAACTATTGACAGAAAAAAGTGATTTTCCTCATCTGTCTCTGTAGGTTCATGTGTTCTGCGAGGTGTGGTGGACCTCCTCGGTGCTGTACAAAAAGAAACACAGCATTTTTTCACTTCTTCCTAGCCAAAATCTCTTGTGTTGCAGTTTAGTCTCACCCCCTTTTTGTTCTGCCCACAATAAACCTAAAAAAGCAAGGTCTGAGTTGTGGCTGCCTTGAATGTATTTGGGGGTTATCGTCCAATATCCCTTCAGTCAGGTTTTCAAATTAAAGAACCCACATCTTCCAGTTTTTCTCTGAGTTTTGGAAGCCAGGGCTTTTCTCTGGGCCTCCTGGATGGGTGAACCCTGTGCATGGGGTGCGAGATGAGACCTCAGCTGCTCCTCTTTCTTAGTGTTTTCTGTTTTCTGGTGCCTGATCTTTTTTCTAACTAGAAGAGGCAGGATTTTTTTTTTTTTTTCCAGGGAGCTTTTCCTTGGAAAAGTTGATCTGATAAAACTGCATCAGCTTTGACGTAGTTTAGATTAGCCAAATTCCTGGAAGACAGAGCAGCTTTGCTAAGTAGCAACAGGCACCACAGAAAAGCCCCGTGTCCAGGACCGGAGCAGAGGCTTGAACTTGACCCTCCTGCCTGGCAGCTCCCTACCTGGATGCTCTGATGTCTTCCACCTCATATTTCTCATTTTGGGAGAAATGTGTTTGTCCCAGTGTAGATAAAAGTCTTATTTTCTGACAAAGGGCTAGTGTTTTGTTTGTGCTTTCTTCAGCTGTGTTGTCATGCTGTTGCCAGCTCTTGAAGCAGTCGGTCTGAATGCACTTCTATTTATAGGAACTTGGTATTTTTACCCTAAACTGTCTTTTGACAGAAACCAAAACAATTTTCTGCAGGTATGCTGCGCGTGCTCTTTTGGTGCGTCCTCACTGGCAGCTTTCGACTTGCGCTGGAGGAACTGGGGGAAGCAAGAATTACTGAGAAAGGAAAAAGATGTTTGGAAAGTACTGAGAAGTTATGGTTTTCCAAACCCCCTTTGAGAATGTCATTTGTAAATCGGACACGGGAGAACACACTTCATTTGGCGGAGGAGGAGGAGGAGTGGTATTATGTTTTTTTTCCTGTTTTCTTAAGTCACCAGCTATAACATAAAGTGCTCAGTGAACGCGAACTTTGGACAGTGATTTCATGCAGGAGAAGATGCTTCAGTTTATGGTCAAGTACGTTACAATAAATGCTGGGTATTTTTTTGAAATTATGTTCTCTGACATAGATATGTAAAATGACAGGAAAATAGAAGTATGAACTATTTGGAGAGACCTGGACAGGCTGGAGAGTTGGGTGGAGAGAAACCTTATGAAATTCAATAAGGGCAAGTGTAGGGTGCTGCACCTGGGGAGGAACAACCCCCCGCAACAGGACAGGTTGGGGCTGCCCTGCTGGAGAGCAGCTCTGCAGAGAGGGACCTGGGAGTCCTGGTGGACAACAGGATGACCACGAGCCAGCCGTGTGCCCTGGTGGCCAAGAAGGCCAATGGTCTCCTGGGGGGCATCAAGAGGAGTGTGGCCAGCAGGTGGAGGGAGGTCATCCTCCCCCTCTGCTCTGCCCTGGGGAGGCCACAGCTGGAGCACTGGGTCCAGTTCTGGGCTCCCCAGTTCAAGAGGGACAGGGAACTGCTGGAGAGGGGACAGCAAAGGGCTATGGTGGTGCTGAGGGGACTGGAACACCTCTCTTAGGAAGAAAGGCTGAGGGATTTGGGTCTCTTCAGTCTGGAAAGAAGACGACTGAGGGGGGATCTTATCAATGCTTAGAAATACTGAAAGGGTGGGTGTCAGGAGGATGGGGCCAGGCTCTTCTCAGTGGTGCCCAGCAACAGAACAAGAGGTAATGGGCACAAACTTGAGCATAGGAAGTTCCACCTCAACATGAGGAGGAACTTCTTTGCTGTGAGGGTGGCAGAGCCCTGGCACAGGCTGCCCAGAGAGGTGGTGGAGTCTCCGTCTCTGGAGATATTCCAAACCCGCCTGGATGCGTTCCTGTGCCACCTGCTCTGGGTGACCCTGCTCTGGCAGGGGGTTGGACTGGATGATCTCCAGAGGTCCCTTCCAACCCCTACGATTCTGTGATTCTGTGGTTCTGTGAAGTAAGTTAAATCTCCTCTCTTGCCTGAGATACAGAGGTACCACAGATCACCATGGTAAGGGGAAAACATTTATTTTATCTACTCTGGAGACTATAACGTAGGGTAGAGATACCTAAATTGGTGGTACATGAGGTCCCTGGGTACTACACAGTCTTGCTGCAAAGAGCAGAACAAATCTCCCTGTGGTTTTTCCTACTTCTTGGCAGAATGAATTAGCCCAGGAAATCTGAAGCATGTGGATGGGCAGAGATCATCGAGGGAAATGTCATCGTTCATTTTCTGGTTTGGGATTTTGAACATTTTCCCTCTCTGCAGACACATTCCCATATTCTTTCAGTTAAGCTCATAAACCCATTTGACCTGGGAAAAATGTGCGAAACAGTAAGAGGATAAGAGAATGTTTATCCTCCGCACACTATTTTAAAGTCTTTCTTTTTTCAACTTTAGTTCGCATTTTTCAGTGAATGAAAAAAGTGAAAGTCAAAGGAAAAGGTAAAAAAAAAAAGGGATGAAACGTTCCAAAAAGAGAAAAAAAGGAAGAGCCATTTAGAAAAAGCTGAACTTTATGAAAAATTGTCCTGAAAAATTACCCTTATTTTAATTTCAAAATTTCCATGGAAAACTTTTAAAACGTGCCATAAAGGATTAAAAACTATTAAGCTCTGGCTGCCGTTTCTGGTTAAGAGGCAATCGTGACAGAGCTCTGTTCACTGATGAGAGAACGTTTGGTGGCATTACCCCGCAGGTTGTCTTTGAAGCAAGAGGAACCTGATTCACCAGAGAGGAGGTCAGCATTGCACCGTGAACGCACGCTAAGGCTCTTCGTGGAAAGGGACGCTGAGAACCTTGGTTAGAAGTTAAATGTGCCTCAGTTTTGCCAGATGATGTAAAGATTAGTGGAGATACACCTACCTTTGGATCCACTGAGCAATGGCCACCCTCCTGTACAGCAAAAAGGCCAAACTCAAGATTAGTAAAAGCATTCCAGCAGCTTTCCCCCTATTCCTTGCAGCTCTTAACACTTGGAATGGAAGGGAGAAAGAGAGAACATCGTGCTGTGTGCATATCACATGTTTGTGGCACAACAAAATGCTAGTAGAAGCAGCAGTTTGTCATATAAAGAATCATAGTATGGTTTAGGTTGGAAGAGACCTTAAAGACCATCCAGTTCCAACCCCCTGCCCTGGGCAGGGACACCTCCCACCAGACCAGGCTGCTCCAAGCCCCGTCCAACCTGGCCTTGAACCCCTCCAGGGATGGGGCAGCCACAGCTTCTCTGGGCAACCTGGGCCAGGGGCTCACCACCCTCATAGTGAAAAATTTCTTCCTCTTATCTAACCTAAATCTCCCTTCTTCCAGTTTGTAGCCATTTCCCTTCATCCTATCACTACATGTCCTTGTAAAAAGTCCCTCTCCAGATTTCTTATAGGCCCCCTTCAGGTACTGGAAAGCTGCTATAAGATCTCTACAGAGTCTTCTCTTCTCCAGGCTGAACACCCCCAGCTCTCTCGGCCTGTCTTCACAGGAGGGGTCTCCAGCCCTCGCAGCATCTCCGGGGCCTCTTCTGGACTTGCTGTTCAGATATTCATGAGTGCACACACTCAACACCAAACGAGCAGACGCTCACTGGCACGCTCCCTCCCTTCTGCTCTTGGTCTGGGTCTGCAAGGCACCTCCACCACTGCTACTTGGGAGCTATCAGCGTTCGTATCTTTCTGAGAAACAAAAGCCTTGAGGTGTACGGTGTAGAGGCTAAAGTATTGCTTGATAGGCCTGGAAACGGAGAGTCTTTGGGGCAGCAGCATGGTAAGGGGTTTGAGGACATAACAAATGAGCAGGAAGGTTTCCCATGTGGTTCTCTGATAAGGACATAGATGAAGAAAGATCCAAATATAGCACTGAAGGAAAAGTCACATGAGCTGAACACCCACTTCAGCTGATGGCTGAGGCTTCGGTGTGTAGTTAGTGCATGGATGAGTAAGTAGGAGAGTTTTTTCATAGGGAAAACGTAAAAAGGTTGACTCCTTCCAGCACACCTAAGCAACTGTTAAGGAGACCCTAGCAGAAAACTAAAACTTGGCATCGACCTTTCTCCATGAATTGAGAGGAGCAGAGCATTGCCACCTGGGCACCTTCCTTTCCATGCGAGCATGTGAAATATCACCATGGCTTGATACTTGAAGAGCAGTTAATTTGACGTATAAACTGTTATCTGCTCAAAAGACTTCTATTTCTGCAGCAGTGCCCATGGGCCCTTTACCGCCTGAGCAGCTTGCCATTTGCCTGGTCAAATAAACAACAGAAAGATCGAATAGTTCTTCGTCAGTAGCAGAACTAATGAGCAAAGAGGGTTGGGGAAGAGCTTGAAGGCTGTCAGCTGTCAGGTGCGGATGGATTTGTGAAGTACTGCTGGGTGACTGCCTGGTATTTCTTAATCAGCAAGTTAGGACACCTAATGTATAGGAAGGCAGAAGTATATCTCTCAGAGGAACGTGCCAGGATCGTATTTATTTATGTCCTGTCTTCTCAGGATCGGAGCTCTGCTGGATATCTGTGTTGAGAGGAAGATTCTCCGAAGAGGGTTTTGATGAGCTCAGAAGACACCCCTCATAAACCATCTTAATGAACTGTACGCTGGCTGCTCGGCCCCTGCGCTTAATGGAATCGATCTGCAGTTCCTGTGGGTGCCCTGCGAGTAGTCTGATAGAATCAGGCAAGGCAAGCACAACCGGAATGATGAAAAAGACGGAGAGAGAAGAGAAAAAAATAAATAAAAATCTGCCATGGCTAAATGGCAAGGGACAAAGAGATACCTGAACAAAGTCTGAAAGGATCTGGAAGTACAGATGGGGAACTGATGAACTCGTTCAAGAAAAAATAAAGCTGAGACAGGCTGCGTAATGTGCAGAGAAGTCCCACCCCTCCGCACTTACTGTGCGAAGAAGGAGGTGGTCCGCTGCCTACACAAATCCTTCCAGCTTGCGTTCCGGTGGGGCCCATCTGAAATTGCAGTGGCAATTTTTCTCATTGTTGCACACCTAAAAGAAAGCAAATATTGTTACTCTGCTTCAGCTGCCCCTGTGGAAATGTTCAACCTGTTCTGTGCCAAGGCGATAGGCTGGTGCCCCTGGTCACAGGCCGTCGTGAGCTGTGTGTTTTATACCCATCATTAGGGGTCTGCTACATCGGGGCCGTGAGGGCAGTGGGAGTTCCGGATCCATCACTAGAGGCGATGGTCCTGTTGGAAGAGGTGCTACAAAGACAGCAGGGAAGAGCTGGCAGCATATAGAAGGTGAAAGATGGTTCTATTTTGCCTTTTTCCAATTTAGTAGGAGTGTTTTTTGCATTTCTCAAGCCATTTTTAATCTCAAAGTTGGAAAGCGTTTTTGCAGTCTTTATTAATTGCAGAGCTACCCTGCACTTGTGAATGCTTTGACTATTTTCGTCGGGACAACATATTTCGCAAATACATCCAAAATGAATTTGTCACCTTCATGTGATTCAAAAATTATGGCTTTTCCTACAAGATAGGACCATGACTCCCTTGGCTGCACATTTATTTGTCCTGTCCAGGCTGGATTTTCACAGAATCATAGAATGCGTTGGGTTGGAAGGGATTTTTAAAGGCCGTCTAGTCCCACCCCCCTGCAGTGAGCAGGGACATCTTCAACTAGACCAGGTTGCTCAGAGCCTCATCAAGCCTGGCCTTGAACCCCTCCAGGGATGTGGCCTCCACCACCTCTCTGGGCAACCTGGGCCAGTGTCTCACCACCCTCAGTGTAAAGAACTTCTTCCTAATGTCTGATCTAAACCTGCCCTGCTCTAGTTTTAAACCATTGCCCCTCGTCCTATCGCTACGTGCCCTTGCAAACAGCCCCTCCCCAGCTTTCCTGGAGCCCCTTCAGGGACTGGAAGGAGCTCCAAGGTCTCCCCGGAGCCTTCTCTTCTCCAGGCTGAACCCCCCCAACTCTCTCAGCCTGTCCTCACAGCAGAGGGTCTCCAGCCCTGGGATCATCTCGGTGGCCTCCTCTGGCCCCGCTCCAACAGGTCCATGTCCTTCTTGTGCTGAGGACTCCAGAGCTGGACGCAGGACTCCAGGTGGGGTCTTACGAGAGCAGAGCAGAGGGGCAGGATCCCCTCTCTGGATCTGCTGGCCACGCTTCTTTTGATGCAGCCCAGGATGTGATTGGCCTTCTGGGCTGCGGGCACACATTGTTGGCTCACGCCCCCAAGTCCTTTTCCTCAGGGCTGCTCCCTATCACCTCATCCCCCAGCCTGTATTGATAACGAGGACTGATAACTCAGCTCCTGCCTTCCTCGGTTCTCACTCGTGGTCCGTAACAGCTGAACACCCGACGGGGTGCCGCGAGGGATACTGAACAGCCTGAGTATCCTCACTGTGGACTGGAAGTGGAGGGAAGAATTCCCCTGGGACTGCTGCCCTGATTTTGGCTTGTGCTGCAGCGTGGGTCTGTAGTCAGCCTGTGTCAGTGAATGCAGAAGTGAGCCTCTCTAACCCTCTTTAGATGCTGGTTGGATGATTCCCTATTATTTGTTAGTAGTCCAGGTTTGTTTACTTGTTTAGTAGTATGGACCCATAGCTCTGCTCCCCCACATCTCAAATCTGCACGCCCATGTAGGTAGTGACAGTTTCCCACCCAAACTCCACTTTGAGTGCCATTTTTCTCTCCTTTTTTGAGGAAACGGGGTTGAGGCTAACTTCTCCCTTTCCCTTCCCTTCCCTTCCCTTCCCTTCCCTTCCCTTCCCTTCCCTTCCCTTCCCTTCCCTTCCCTTCCCTTCCCTTCCCTTCCCTTCCCTTCCCTTCCCTTCCCTTCCCTTCCCTTCCCTTCCCTTCCCTTCCCTTTCCTTCCCTTCCCTTCCTTTCCTTTTCTTATTTCCATCTCTGGAGACATTCCAAACCCACCTGGATGGGTTCCTGTCCCACCTGCTCTGGGTGACCCTGCTCTGGCAGGGGGTTGGACTAGATGATCTCCAAAGGTCCCTTCCAAACCCTACTATTCTGTGATTCTTCACTCATTTTGTGCAGCCCAAACCATATAGAGCAATAATTATTCATTTTCAAGGATGTATATTTAGTTTGGAGAACTACTTCCCAAGGAAAAAGCGTGCAGTTTGGGGGTTATAACCTTTCCCTCTGGAGACAGCAAAAAGACATGCTTATTCCGACTACTTTGAGAGTGTTGTTGCCAAGATCGTAACTTCTGATGGATTCAACCACCTACATCTGGTGACTGAGCAGAAGAAAAGCAGATCTCAGACCCTTCCAATTACAGGTTGACAAACTGCCAGTAACTTTTCTCACTGGTCCTCGGCAATATCACAGGTAAAGGACAGATGATAGCAAAATCTTCCCAATATTCTCTGGCATCCACACTAACATCCAGGTGGATCTACTCATCCACAATAATATCTGTCTGGGAAAGGGCAGATACCTTGGAAGTGAGGTCATAGAAAAAAAATCTACATGTAGAATAATTCTGCCAGTATTATTGTCTGAAATGCAGGTTTTATGTAAGACTAAGTACAGTCAATGTTGTACAAAATGTGCCGTTTCTGTGGTATTTGTAAGGAAAGCGGAATTAATGAATCGAGCATGCATTTTTTAGAAGATCTCTCCAACTCCAGCTAATTTAAATTCAGTAGCGGTGACAGATGCGATGGAGGATGAAGCGTTGTGATGTGGAAGTTGGTTTTCACAATATTTAACAGAACGAAGAAGAAAAATTCTAAAAGGAACCAACAAACACTGCTGTGAGGAGCTGTGGATGGCCAGAGCAGAATCTGGGAGGACAGTCATGGGTGAAAACCAAAATTATCTCCATGCCACTGAACCAGGAATGATTCTGGACTTCTAATAATGAACAACTTCTTCGTATAATCTACTAATCAAAGGATACTTAGATGTTTTTTATGTTGGTTTTTTTTTTTTTTTACTTAACCTTCTGCCATTGCATTTTTTTCTCCCTACGATCATTGCTGAGAAAAGCTGTGCTGACACATCCTGTTCATACATTTCTGCAGATTTTTATTAGTGAAATGATAAAATGGCTGATATTAGGAAAGGGCACTGGCTGGTGAATAGAGGTAAAATATAGTGAGACATACAGTGAGAAATATAGTGAGAAATATAGTGAGAAACAGCCTGGCAAGTCTTTTAATTCATTCATTTCATTCGAGACTTTCCTTTCCCTCTCTCCAGAAAAGCACTAGGGGAGCATAAAATGAAGATCTCCAGGTTCAAGACAAAGCAAAGAGGAGACTGAACGAATGCATTGAGGGTTGCAAACTGCACAGAAACCACTTCTACCTCAGGGGCTGAGGAATTAAGAGCTGTAAATAATTGAAGGTTGCGCCAGTATTAGTAGGAAATATCATGCGTGCTTGCTCTGTTCGTACCCTTCCCTAGGTACCTGCCCAAGGCTGGGCTGGGAGGATTTTGGGATGGATGGGCTCTTGGGCGTTCCTACACAACTGTTCTCATCTTTGTATGTACATACAACACTATTTCCCCAGCATCCTCTCCAGTTCCTGGAAGTTTGTGGCTCAGGAGCTCTGGTCTTGTCCTGTCCGGTCCCCATGACGTGAACAAGACCTTGGATCTACAGAAGATGTTTTGTTTGCGCAGTGAATCACTTGGAGCATCATCCTAGCTCTAGGAGACGCAAACGTATCTCCTCTGTGCAGAAGGAGAATGAAGGAGATACATTTTCAAGGTTTTGCCTTGCAAATTAGTTATTTTTGGAATTAGTGTTTGCATTTGGTGGTGTGAAACCCATCTCTCCTGAAAGGAGAATTCTACTGAAGCCAACACTGAACAGCTCCTTCCCCTTTGGTGGAACTCAGCATCTCTTGTTTTTCTTAGAAATATTTTCCTTGCTGCGTAATAGCAGGAAACTCATCCTTTGATATGTCACCAGCTTGACAGGAAGTTGGTCTTCTGGGTCAAAGAGAAGAAGAGAGTCTGATTCTTGGAACAACACTTCAAATTCTTCTGTATGTGCAACAAATAAACTTTGAGTTTGGTTAGTAGCTTCAAAAGCAGAGTACAATCTACTGCTTTTCCCTTCTAATGGAAATAAATAGCAGCTGTTGTGTTGACCACTCAGCCTGAGGGAAAAAAAAAACCCCAAACCAATACAAGGTGTTGCTGTTTTTCAGCTGTTAAAGGAGGCTTTAACAGAAGGCACTATGGGGCTTATATCAGAGACCAAGAACATCTCCTTTAGAAGCAAAATCCTGCCACTTAAACTCCTGTACTATTCATATATCCTCCGAGCCTCCTAAGGGTACCTTCTTTCTACCGCATGATGTACCTGACTGATCCCTCGTCAGGAGTGTCTGAAGCCAGGTGAAACTTCGAGTCCCCAGCAGAGATGATCGTTCACGGTAGTCTGGTCTCGCCGTCTTGCCTCACTGGTACTCTTTTAACTACTATTTTACTCCTGGAGGTATTTAAAAGAACGGGTAGATGTGGTGCTGGAGGACATGGGTTAGTGGTGGTTTTTGTCAGTGTTGGGTTGATGGTTGGCCTCGATGGTCTGAAATGTCTCTTCCAACCCGGACAATCCTATGATTCCAGTGTTAGCTCACTGCACTCTTCCACACAGGACATTCCCGGGACAGACAACCAGACTGCTGCAAGGTCTATAGCAACATCTGAAGATGTGGTGATCCATGGCGTTGGCACACAACCGTGCTGTCAGCTATTCGAGCACCCTGGTACAAAATTGGCCTGTTACAACTCACACACTTGGAGCAACACTGGGCACGGTCAGAGGTTCCATTCGTCCAGGGTCAATCCTTTTAGGCAGTTTGCATCCAACCACCCCTTTTCTGAGGTTAAGGCATTTCACTGCTATTGACACAGACTCTTTTGTGCCAGTTGGTGCCCGGGCCTTGGGCACATAGGCACAGCCCTTTGGTGTATCTCTCCAGAAGCTGCAGAGACACTTCCATTTGACTTCTTGACCCTTACTTTTCATGCGTTTTGCCCATTTTATGTACTGTATGAGAAATGCCGCTGTTCATGCCAGGAAGAACTGGTTATAGTTCTTTAGAAACTCATCTCAGTGCCCAGATGTGGCAACAGTGAAGCGCAGGTGCCGCCTGTGCAAGTGTGAAGAAAGGTTAGGGTATTAGTAACTGCATATTTTTGGGTGAATTTTAATGTGTGTAGGGACGGCAAATCTCTAAGGTCCTGGTGAACAATCTTCTTTTTGAACGGTTTTCCGTACCCACAGTCAAATGTGGGTAATTCTCAGCAGGTCCTACTCTCAGGACAGGACCGCAGAGGAGGGCTTGGAGAGTGATGAGTCCGAAGGTTGAAGAGCTGCACTCTCTACAGCAATGTCCTATCTAGAGATGTCTTTCAAGATGTACTGACTGGTGACTGCTGCACATGGGAGCAACATGAAAAGCATTAATGCTATAGGAGAAAAGGGGTTAGAGAACCCATTATCAAACCGGATCCATTATCAAAACCCTCACCTGGTGGTGGGATGACCCCTCACTGTGGGAAAGCTGGAAAGTATCACACACTGAACTTCCATTAGTGCTGGCAGATAAGATTTAAGGCTGTTTTGGACAAGCAAAGGAGAAAAAATCTGTAAGTTCCTGTAAAAAGAAAACCGTCCTTGCTAAATTTTCTAGGTTGAAAGTAAAGTGCAAGAAGAACCCACCCGGAAGAAATGGTACCTCAAATTCCTCCTCTTGCTGTGTGCTTTTTTCCCTTTCCTTGACTGTTTTTCAGGTAGACTCTCAGCAACGCTGCACATCACTTCTTCGTTTATGAAAACCGACCAGAGAAGCCTGGCAGAGCCTCCACTACACAAAAAGCCACACTCCTTTTCCCAATAGCATTTTTCCTTTTGCCTCTCTTATTGTGCTTAATCCCAAC
The DNA here is from genome assembly GCA_009819605.1 of Sterna hirundo. Classification (NCBI taxonomy): domain Eukaryota; kingdom Metazoa; phylum Chordata; class Aves; order Charadriiformes; family Laridae; genus Sterna; species Sterna hirundo. The sequence goes on along the minus strand of CM020437.1, from coordinate 219,602,262 downwards.
AAAAAAAAATCAAGTTAAAAACCCCTTAGAAACAGCGTTCTTTTTGTATGCTTTTTTACAGCAATGTGCAAGAGTGGTATCCCAGTTCTTCCTGGCTACTGGTAGGACGGGGACACCAGTAACCAGCACTTACTCTTCCAGGTGTTTAGTGTAGTATGTCCCATTCCAGCCACAGTTCCCACACCAGTTGCTTTGAACTGATGGAGAGGAACCCAATGAAATTCAGCAAGGGTAAGTGTAGGGTGCTGCACCTGGGGAGGAACAACCCCCTGCACCAGGACAGGTTGGGGCTGACCTGCTGGAGAGCAGCTCTGCAGAGAAGGACCTGGGAATCCTGGTGGGCAACAAGTTGTCCATGAGCCAGCCGTGTGCCCTTGTGGCCAAGAAGGCCAATGGCATCCTGGGGGGCACCAAGAAGAGCGTGGCCAGCAGGTGGAGGGAGGTCATCCTCCCCCTCTGCTCTGCCCTGGGGAGGCCACAGCTGGAGCACTGTGTCCAGTTCTGGGCTCCCCGGTTCCAGAAGGACAGGGAACTGCTGGAGAGAGTCCAGCGGAGGCTGCGGAGATGCGGAGGGGCTGGAGCATCTCTGTGCTGAGGAAAGGCTGAGAGCCCTGGGGCCGTTCCGCCTGGAGAAGAGCAGACTGAGAGGGGATCTCATCAATGCTGAGCAAGAGCTAAAGGGCGGGGGGCAAGAGGATGGGGCCAGACTCTTCTCAGTGGTGCCCGGGGACAGGACAAGGGGCAACGGGCACAAACCAGAGTGAAGAAAATAAGGAGAAGTTCATTTTGAGGGTGGCAGAGCCCTGGCACAGGCTGCCCGGAGAGGTGGGGAGTCTCCTGCTCTGGAGATGTTCAAAGTCCACCTGGACGCGTTCCTGTGCCACCTGCTCTGGGTGACCCTGTTCTGGCAGGGGGTTGGACTGGATGGTCTCCAGAGGTCCCTTCCCACCCCTTACAGTTTATGATCCTGGAATTCTGTGAACATTCAGTTCCCTGAAGCAGCTCAGTGGGGCACGCTGAGCAGCTGCAGAGCGAAAGAATAATCAATGTGAGAATGAAATGGCTGAATGAACATATTTGCACCAAGAAACCAACCAATGATTAGAATGGACGCTCGTCATGTATACAGAACAACATGGAGCATAAAAATGGATTAAAAGCCTAAAATCTTTCCCAAACCTATTTTTTATTTAATTCTAACTTGCTGTGTGACACAGGTCAATATATCTTAACGTTTCCCCTGAAACCAGAATCACCACCATTATATTCAGTGTTAACAACACTAATTCCTGTTAGAAACTGCTGATTCCTCAGAAACTGCTCACAGATCTGTATTTCAGTAAGGCAGAACCATTTCTAAGCTGGGGAACTCCCAGTTTTTTCGGACCATCTTCACATTCACCATTATTCTGCGATTCTGTGAGTGCTGTATAAGAGTAACAGAGCACCGAGGGAAAGGACGGCGAGCCTGTGGTCGATGCAGGACTCCCGTCAGGCATTTTTACAAGTTTTTTCAGGCATCCAAAAGGTTCTCAAAGTAAAACCAACTGCCAGGCTTCCCAGCTCTCCCGCAGAGGTGGCCGAGATCACCGTTGGCCACATTAGCACCACATAAATGTTCACGGGACTGTTCCTTCGATGTCCCATGTCGAAATGATGACAAAAATATTCTGCCTTATCAAAATATTCTGCCTTATTGGTGTCCTTGCCTTTCCCAGCAGCGCCTTTTGTGAGAAATGCTACTGTCTTCATGTGCAGGGGTTTCTAGAGACTCCAAACTTCTCACAAATGTGGTAGATCACAGAGGAACTGTGGCTTTGCTTAGAGAAGACTTTCGTAATGTCCATGAAGAAGCCTAGGGCTCGGATCGCGGTGGGTATATCGCTGCTATCACCAACGAGGGAGTGCAGAATAGATCTGCTCCACCACAGCTTCAGGACATGTGCACTGGGGAAGTTTGGTTACTTCCTACAGAACTGAAATAATCTGAAAGAAGATGTGGGCAGATATTAAAAAAAAAAAGTCACGGGCCCGCTTCAAGTTTGCGCTGGGGGAAATGTAGATTCACCAGCTGTAGGGTGCGGTTGATTTCAGAGGCATAAAAATGCTCTCAATGACTGTCTCCAGCACATCTTTGTTTCTGGGACCCTCTACTGGCCAATGGACGAGGGTGGCCATGTCTGCTGTTCTGTTCACACTGGGCATGGGATGTTCCTAAACAGCATTGCAACAACTACTGCCTGAGAAAAACCCTCTTCTGTTACCCCGACTATTCAAGGAATCACAGAACGGTTTGGGTGGGAAGGGACCTTAAAGCCCATCCAGTGCCACCCCCTGCCCTGGGCAGGGACACCTCCCACCAGCCCATTGTGGAGAAAACAGACTTTTTCAAAGCTGGGGGCAGGGAGCGGGGAGGAGGCACGAGATGAGGCGTTATCCGAAGGCAAGAGCTAATTCCGTATCAGATATCAGATATCTGTCAATTCCTTAGCTGAGATATCTTCTTCCTATCTTCTTCTTCTATCTTTCCAGTCCCTCAAGGGGCTCCAGGAAAGCTGGGGAGGGACTCTGGATGAGGGAGGGGAGCCATGGGACGAGGGGGAAGGGTTTTCCACTGCAAGAATGAGATTGAGGTGAGATCTGAGGCAGAAATTCTTGGCTGTGAGGGTGGTGAGCCCCTGGCCCAGGCTGCCCAGAGAAGCTGTGGCTGCCCCATCCCTGGAGGGGTTCAAGGCCAGGTTGGACGGGGCTTGGAGCAACTTGGTCTGGTGGGAGGTGTCCCTGCCCAGGGCAGGGGGTGGGAACGAGATGATGTTCAAGATCCCTTCCCACCCAAACCATTCCATAATTCCATGATTCTATGATCTTGCCTTGCCAAATTAAGCCTTGCGTTGTGCCTTGTGGCTGTGGCAGTGCCCATCACCACATGGGGTTCTGTCTTGCTTAAATACATCCATGGGGCAGGACACCGAAGATCCCGTATGCTCCTACCTTCTCTGCAGATTTTTCCTGCTGGCTGAAACTATAAAGAAAAGCCCACAAAATACGTTTTAAATGGATTTTTTTTCCCCCTAGAGTGGCTGGCCCAAATTACCGAAACCCATGTGGCAAAATCTTAGGGAACTCCCCAAAAAAGTGTAAGATGAAGAACCACAACTTGAATTCACAAAACGCCAGGCAGAATAAGGACTGGAGGTGGGCATGAGGGATTAAAGTCCTTGCTGTCCTGGGGAAATTGAGACATTACAAATAGTGATTGCTGATATTCCAGCAGAGAAACACGTGGTTTTATTTGCGCGTTTCAGGTTGAGTCTGAAATGCCTCTACAAATACAGCGTTGGTGGATTTTCCCTAAAAGCTCCAAATGAGCAGGAATGTAAATGAGGTTTTAAAATCTCTTTCCTTCCAGAAACTTGTGACTGTTGGAGGTTTGGTCCGTGACACCGATGCTTGTGTTGGGTTGGTCGGTTCCATCCTTACACCCTTGCTTTGCTGCTCCTGCTGACGGTTTTTGTCTGACATAATTTTGATGTTTCTAAGCTAGTTGTTTTCTACCTAAGCATGAGCAGTTCCCGGTCAAATTTATGCGTACTTTCTGAGCAGATATACTGAGAAATGCGGGAAATAGACCTTAAAGCACCTAACAGCTTTGAAAAGAATAAAATCATTAGTTTACCCTGCGTTACAAAGCCATTAGCAGCTTTTGCTGTTATAATTTACCTGGCATTTGTCACAGCATTCACCTCTGTAATAAGAAGCTCCTGGTTTGAGCACGCAGCTGGAGGAGAAGCCTCAACCTCCTTGGAGGCATGTCTGGAAGTAAATAATGCCATACCGTCTTGGTATGAGAGTTTCTTATTCCTGTCATTTTATCTAGCTTAAGAGACACAGAATTAAAGGAAATTAGGGGGAAAAAGGATGCTGTTTTCTGCTACTCCTCAACCTCTGGACATTGTGGAGCTCTGCATCGAGGGGAAATACGCCTCATGTAGACACTTTTAAAACAATTCACATTTTTCTCTCAGCATTAATGCTTCCATCTCGTCTCCTTTGTTAATCAGCCAACCTACCCGCTTCAGAGGGGTGCCCCAAGAATAGGTTCATTAATGTTTCCAGAATACTTGGAAACCCTTCTGAGCACAATGGGAGAGATTAGGCTCCCTTTCTAGCCTTTTTTTTTTTTTTTTTTCCTTCTTTCATACTTTCCTTCCTCCCCTTTTTCAGCTCTTTCAGCAATGACCCACCACTTCCTTAAAAGTTCAAATTCCCAGTCCCCAATCATTCAAGGTGCTAGAGCTGTTGGACTCTGAACATTGTCCCATAAAAGTAATTACTCAAATTTTAAGGATACCTAGGATGTAAGGGTGTCTGCTTTGTAAGGAGACCTGGTTAATGGCTTTTTAGCATAAAAAACAAGAAAAAGACACAGGAACAGTAATGATTTGACCACACGATGGTAATGGGGACATTAGCAAAGACCAGAGCTCTCAGGTCGCTGATGGAAAATAAGGTTTCTCTGGGTCTCCTGAAGAAGGAACCAAACTTCCAATGTGGTATTTGAGAGGGAATGTAGGATTGCGTAAAAGTTATTGTGGGATGTTTTAAGGCAAATGTGGGGGCGTGCAAAGCTTTGTGTGGGATGGTTGCAGGTGGGACCAAAGGCGGGGAGAGATTAAGGTGGCTTGGGGAGGAACAAGTAGGGGGAAATGGAGAAGAGGGGGGACAACAGTGAAAGGGTCTCTTGATGGTTGAGCCCCATGCCTGATTGAGAAGAGTGGTTGGAGACACCAGAGGTCTGGGGGCTGTAGGTAGTAGGATTTGGGTTATCCTTTCCAGCAAGGTGCAGGATGTTCAGCCCAAGTCTGGATAAAATATACATGCCAATGGCTCTACATGGGAAATGTCAGTGCAAAGGCTAAGTTTTGACAAAGCGACAGAAGCTTTGTACAAATAACGATTACACAAAACGCAAACAAGAATTTCCATTGGAAAAAACAAACTTTCCAAAGTTCATGGATCCTGAAATTAGAGCTGCAAAGATACCAACACGCAAGTGCTTCAGAATCACAGAATCCCAGACTGGTCAGGGTTGGAAGGGACCTCTGGAGACCATCCAGTCCAACCCCCTGCCAGAGCAGGGTCACCCAGAGCAGGTTGCACAGGAACGCATCCAGGCGGGTTTGGAATGTCTCCAGACTCCACCAAGCTGCTCTCCAGCAGGTCAGCCCCAACCTGTCCTGGTGCAGGGGGTTATTCCTCCCCAGGGGCAGGACCCTACACTTGCCCGTGTTGAACTCCATGGGGTTCCTCTCCACCCAACTCTCCACCTGCCCAGGTCTGGCTGGGTGGTGGCACGGCCCTCTGGGGTGTCACCCACCCCTCCCAGCTTGGTGTCACCAGCAAACGTTCTGAGGGTGCACTCTGTCCCCACACCCAGGTCATTGACTTCAGGATAAATAAAAGAAGTGGAAGCCAGTCATTTTTAAAGACATTGTATTATCAGCAGTATTTGGAGGCAGTACTTGCACTCCTTGTACACAAGGCACCTTTTCCAAGAGATACATTTTCATGTGTGGTAATTGTAAACAACCAGAGCAAGAGGAGGGGATGCAGTAACCCGTACATCTGTGGGAAGCGCCAGAGCACAGCTATGAAGAAGCCAAAAGCAAGCATCACTTGGAGACAGCAGAGGAAAATAAATGAACAGTTAGACTGTGACCAGTGGAGCCAAGGAAGCCAACTTTTCTGGGAAAAGTGGTGTCTCTTGTATGTCAAAAAAGCCATTGAGGTGCTGGAGCGTGTCCAGAGAAGGGCAACGGAGCTGGTGAGGGGTCTGGAGCACAAGTCTTGTGAGGGGCAGCTGAGGGAGCTGGGGGTGTTCAGCCTGGAGAAAAGGAGGCTGAGGGGAGACCTTCTCGCTCTCTGCAACCCCCTGAAAGGAGGGGGTAGCCAGGGGGGGTCGGTCTCTTCTCCCAGGGAACAGGCCATAGGACAAGAGGAAACAGCCTCAAGTTGTGCCAGGGGAGGTTTAGGATGGATATGAGGAAAAATTTCTTCCCTGAAAGGGTTGTCAGGCATTGGAAGAGGCTGCCCAGGGCAGTGGTGGAGTCGCCATCCCTGGAGGGATTTAAAAGCCGGGCAGATGTGGTGCTGAGGGACATGGGGTAGTGGTGGGTTTGTCAGTGTTGGGTTGATGGTTGGACTCGATGATCTGAACGGTCCCTTCCAACCTGGACAATTCTATGATTCTGTCATTCTATATAAAAAACTGTTTTCACTTGATAAAGCATCATTGAGTAATTTAGTTTGGAAAGGACCTCTGGAAGTCCCTGGTCCAACCATCTGTACAAAGCAGGGGCAACTTAGCCTCCCACTCCTCTGCCATGCAGAGCTGAAAGATTAAAGATGCTGTGGAGGAAGGGGCATATGCTCCCCCCTACAGAAACACAGCGGTTTCTCGGAGGTGGACGGCTGAAGGCAATGACCCAAATCTCCCCCTCAGTGATGCAGGGAAAGCCAAGCTTCACTTCCCCCAGGCAGGTTCGCGTGATGCTTCCTCTGCGGGTGCAGTTGCAATCACAGAATTTGTCACTGAAGTGTTTTGCGTTGCTGCGGTTGAAGCCTAAGCTGTGGCCTGTCTCATGGGCGAGCATCATCACATCGCATGTGGTGTGTGGCCAGGGAACTGCAAGTGGGAAGAAAAACCACAGGTCCACATTTTCTCAAGTCAGCGTGTGTTGCCGTGGAGAACTTCAGATCTAGACTTCCATTGTTTTGCTCACTAATTGTGAAACTGGTGCTAGCTGGGGACTTGCACTGGTGAACGAAACAATTAGGGAAACCAAAGGACCCCTAAAGAGTTGGTCTGGGGAAGCATGGGAGAATTGTTCCTTCACCATCTCATCTGCTTTAAGAAATGGCAAAACCAAGACCAGCATCACCTCTTTTAGATGCCCCGTTTAGGTGTTATCTGCTAATTGATAAAAGCCTGAGCCCAGCAGTTACGTAGAATTAACTCCCAAGGTTCACCGTGAATATGAAGAGTTTATTTTTCCTTTCAGGTGGTGCAAACCTTCAAGGTCTCCCCTTATGACAACCATGGAATTCATCTGGCACGTTGTCCTCTTCCAGGCATATCCCTGTTCCTTGTAATGCTGGCCACCGCGGCAGGAAGGTTTGAACATTAAAGAAATGTGGAACAGCTTTGTCTCAATGATGAGAGGCATCGCCTGCATTACAGCTGGAAAACAGTGGTTTCGGGTAACAAGGAGCTCCTTTTGGCAATATCGTATGTTGAATTTGAAAAAAAGAAATAGGCAATAAATGCTGAGATACATATTTTACTATGCAGGTTTCTTTCCCCCAAAATGAAGGAAAAAGGAACAGACAAAACAGAAAGAAGGTGCTAGGTCTTAAAAAGCAAATGAGTGAAATAAGTGATTAAACATCTTGTCATTTGAGATCAAACTCCCTCATCCTAGCAAAAAGGTTTAAATGAAATATTGAGTTGTAAACCATATACCAATGAATTATTATATCTAAAAAATGAGCGGCTTGTATATAGAAATACAAATTTAAAATGGGATCGAATAGTTCAGCTACAGACAACAGCATCAAATTTGGAAATAAGCTGTATGCTCTGTGCGTGTACATGTGTGAAACAATATAAAAGAGGACAATGAAAGGAAAAAGCGAATTCTTGTATCAATTTACATGACAAATACGTGCTGATTAGTACATGGACTGATTAAGCTGTTACATTTTTTTTCCACCAGATATGACCAGGACAAAAGATTTATCAGCATATATATGTAAAAATTAGGAGACGAAAGAGATGAAAATATTCTTGCTCCCTGCTTATCTCCCCGTCGCAGGACTCTTACAACAGTAACTGGATATGGTCGTAATTCATGCGACCAACAGCATCCCTCTGACAGCAAGTGGCAGAAACATGCAGTGTCCGGGCCAGACTCTGGGGGGTCGTCACCTGGTCCCTCCTGGTCACACCAACCCCATGGACACTACAGGCTGGGGGCAGAGTGGCTGGAGAGCTGCCCGGCAGAAAAGGACCTGGGGGTGTTGGTCGACAGCCGGCTGAACATGAGCCAGCAGTGTGCCCAGGTGGCCAAGAAGGCCAACAGCACCCTGGCCTGTGTCAGGACCAGTGTGGCCAGCAGGACTAAGGAAGTCATCGTCCACCTGTACTGGGCACTGGTGAGGTCCCACCTCGAGTGCTGTGTCCAGTTTTGGGCCCCTCACCACAAAAAAGCCCTTGAGGTGCTGGAGTGTGTCCAGAGAAGGGCAACGGAGCTGATGAGGGGTCTGGAGCACAAGCCTTGTGAGGAGCGGCTGAGGGAGCTGGGGGTGTTCAGCCTGGAGAAAAGGAGGCTGAGGGGAGACCTTCTCGCTCTCTGCAACTCCCTGAAAGGAGGGGGTAGCCAGGGGGGGTCGGTCTCTTCTCCCAAGGAACAGGCCATGGGACAAGAGGAAACAGCCTCAAGTTGCGCCAGGGGAGGTTTAGGATGGATATGAGGAAAAATTTCTTCCCTGAAAGGGCTGTCAAGCGTTGGAAGAAGCTGCCCAGGGCAGTGGTGGAGTCGCCATCCCTGGAGGGATTTAAAAGCCGGGCAGACGTGGTGCTGAGGGACATGGGTTAGTGGTGGCTTTGTCAGTGTTGGGTTGATGGTTGGACTCGATGACCTGAAAGGTCCCTTCCAACCTGGACAGTTCTATGATTCTATATTTTTACCACGCTGATGACAATCTGCAGCTTCATGCACTTGTAGACTTGGAAGATAGCTAGAGCTTCCATCCCTTGCAGCCCATGGGGCGTGCAATGACCTTGGGCACTGTGCGTTATTCGTGCAAGAAATGCTTTCGTGCTAATGCTGAAAGAGCCAAGCATTTATTTTCATGCATTATATTAATTTAATGGAGCTTTCTGTGTCGCTCATTTTCGAGTGCCTCGCGGCTGGTGCACCGGTGCCTTGTTGGTGTATTCACACAGAAGCAGCAGCAGATGAAAACTCATGTCCTGTTTTGGAGGACTCGGATCAAGGAGAGGATGAAGAGAAAGGGAGGTCATAATGAGCTGCCAGAAAGCATTTAGTAGCAATTATGCATATTCCAAATCAACTGTTTTATAGGGATGATTTCAAAATTATTTCTAAACTCACGTTTGAAGCCATTTTTTAACAGTTGAAGTGTGTTTTATGGCATTGAGGAAGACATCGGTTCATGGCAGAGTGGCTGCAGTCAGGCAGGGATCATTCCTCTCTTTCCCAGAGTAGCGGGTTAAACAGAAAACCAGCGGAGCAGAACGGCAATCATCATAATTACCGTCTCATTAAAACTCACCGTGTTCAGGAGGCTGCTTATGAAAATGAGCAGATGTAGCATCAGGGTTTCATTGTAATTGTTGACTTTCAACTGAAAGGGGAGAAGGGCTAAATTACAACAGCGGTTGGGCTACCTCCGATATAACGCAATGGCTGGAGTGTGGTGATAATTTCTGATGCTTAACCAGCTCTTTTTTGCTCATTATCAGAGCCAGCTCCAAGCATTTGGTGGACACAGGCAGGCTCTGAAGACCAGGGACCTCCTGGAAGCGAACAAATCACGCTGCAGTTATTGAGGTACGTTCCGGAGCTTAAAAGCTTACGCCGAATTGCAAAATACAAGGTGGTGTTACTCAAACTAATCCAGAATTTCCCTTAAGTACGAGAACACAGAGCAATTATGCATCAGAGAAAGATTAATGAGCATAACGAGTAATCAGGGTGAGAACAGAGCGATTGAAAGAGAGAACAGTTGTAAGTGGGGTTTTCTTGGTAGCAGGGGGATTACCTGGCATTGCTTATGTTAAACCTGCTCATTATGAGCTGCGGACTTTTGCACGTGCTCAGGCCATTTCTTTGTCGGTAATTTGGCACCACAAAAACTGCGTCAAAGGGAGACTTGAGTGGGGTCAACACCAGCCGCCTGCGTCAAGCAGCTCAGTGCTCGAAACCAGGAGGGCGAACAGATAATTGCAGATAGAAACTGGTCCCGAACCGAAATTGTTCAATGAAAGCTGCTAAAATAAGTGGCCAGCAGGTCGAGGGAGGTGGTTCTGCCCCTCTGCTCTGCTCTGGGGAGACCCCACCTGGAGTACTGCGTCCAGCTCTGGAGTCCTCAGCACAGGAGAGACACGGAGCTGTTGGAGCGGGGCCAGAGGAGGCCCCGGAGATGCTGGGAGGGCTGGAGCCCCTCTGCTGGGAGGACAGGCTGAGAGAGTTGGGGGGGTTCAGCCTGGAGAAGAGAAGGCTCCACGGAGACCTCAGAGACCCTTCCAGTCCTTCAAGGGGCTCCAGGAAAGCTGGGGAGGGACTCTGGATGAGGGAGGGGAGCCATGGGACGAGGGGGAAGGGTTTTCCCCTGCCAGAGGGGAGATTGAGCTGAGATCTGAGGCAGGAATTCTTGGCTGGGAGGGTGGTGAGCCCCTGGCCCCAGTTTCCCAGAGAAGCTGTGGCTGCCCCATCCCTGGAGGGGTTCAAGGCCAGGTTGGCCGGGGCTTGGAGCAAGCTGGGCTGGTGGGAGGTGTCAACGTGGGTGGCACTGGATGGTCTTTAAGGTCCCTTCCAACCCAAACCATTCTATGATTCTCTGATTCTATGAATTCTTACTTAGTTTTGCTTCATTTTACCCAGCACACCTGCGCAATACAGCAAACGGGAGAGTGCCCAACGGTAGATCCAGCCGCCGAGAGGCACCACGTACTAGGATCCAGCAGCCTCTGGAAAGAAGGTTTTTTATTTCTTGCCTGTGCCCTTTGCACATTTACTTCTGCATGGGCAGCTCCACAGTTAAAATCTGCTGTAGGTGTGATGCGCTCAGTTTTGGGCTTGAGTAGAGCTCATTGACTTCTACATTTTGTACATCCAGCACATTAATTGCTGGTAGCAACTGGTTGATGGGCAATCTGGGGGGGTTATTCTTCTCCTCCGAGCAGGTATCGCTCATTGGCAGCAACGTCCCATCTCCAACAGGGTGAGCACGCAGTGAGACTGTGAGAGCATTCAAGATCAGCAGATTTACTCAAGTAACGAGGAGAAAAAGAAGCTGACCCTACAAAAACCTGGCTGGAAGCTCTGGCCTTGGCTGAGGTATGGGGTTAGCTTTTCAGTTGAGTAGTTCCCAGGTGTTTTGGTGGTAGAAGAGAAGAGGAGGAGTCTGTATCTCTCAGAGAGACAACTATCTAAATGGTTTGGCTGTTGCAGAAGTATGCATGGCTGAGAAAAATGCTGTTGCTCAAGTCATGTTAAGCACGGGGACTCATCTCTTTTCACTGTTGAACAAATACCACTTTATTATTATTATGAATTACCCTCTTTGCCTGGCAGGTTCTCAGTAAATTCAGCGAAACCGTAGCAATTTATAAAACTGTATTTCCGCCGTGGGAGCTGATAAGTAATTCTGTCATCTAAATGCTTCATATTATTACAGGAGGCAGCATCTCTGAATGTCACTCTTTATTTCTTTCACCGAATGCAATCGCAGTACGCTGGCATAGGCCAGACTCTCGCTATAAATAATCCACGCTCCTAGGTACAAAAATAACACTTTATCTCAGCTCTTTTGAAAGCAGGAACAGCAACGACAAAAGTCCTCACAAGCTCGAAAAGCATTCACAAATCAAAGCAAATAGACTATTTTTCTAACCAAGGTGTTCCTGAAAACAACTGCATCAGTAATATCCAATATCGAGTGATGTCAGAACAAACTAATTTCCTTTGATAGCATAGAAACTGTGCTTCTGAACAGAAAAGAACCAGCAGATATGTGCATTTTGACATTGCTAAGGTTTTTTTTTTTCATGTAATTTAAGCAAATCAGGGCAGTAGAGTTCAAATTTGCTTACTATGAGGTGAATACTAACTAGAGGCACAGAGAGCGCGGTTGCTGCTCTTTATTGCCAAGATGTAAAGATGCATGAAATGAAGTCCCAAGGGAGTCGGACCCGGCACAGAAACTGTTCAAGATCTATCCCAGCAACCCGCGGTTATCACAGCATGCTGGCAGATTTGCGAACAACTCCATCAGAGAAGTACGGTGAACCGTGATGAGACTCGAAATTATGCTGCTACTCAGTGAAGGAAAAGAAAAACGAACAAATAGGATGCAGGAGCAGGGGTAGCATCAGTAAAGGCAGGTGACATAACCTTCCCCCTTACTCTGCTCACGACACGTCGGCAAAAAGGACTGCTGGGAGAGAATCATAGAATCGTGTAGGTTGGAAAAGACCCTTGGGATCATCAAGTCCAACCATCAACCCCACTCTACAAAGTTCTCCCCTCCACCATATCCCCTAACACCACATCTAAACGACTCTTAAACACATTCAGGGATGGTGACTCCACCACCTCCCTGGGCAGCCCATTCCAGTGTCTGACCACTCTTTCCGTGAAGAATTTTTTCCTAATGTCCAGTAAAAACCTACCCTGTTGCAGCTTGAAGCCATTCCTTCTTGTTCTATCGCTAATTACCTGTGAGAAGAGACCAGCACCATCCTCTCTACAACGTCCTTTCAAGTAGTTGTAGAGAGTGACGAGGTCTCCCCTCAGCCTCCTCTTCCTCAAACTAAACAGTCCCAGCTCCTTCAATCGCTCCTCATCAGATTTATTCTCCAGGCCCTTCACCAGCTTCGTTGCCCTCCTCTGCACTCGCTCCAGCACCTCGAGATCTCTCTCGTATTGAGGTGCCCCGAACTGGACACAATACTCAAGGTGTGGCCTCACCAGTGCTGAGTACAGGGGGACAATCACCTCCCTCCTTCTGCTGGTCACACTATTTCTAATACAAGCCAGGATGCCATTGGCTTTCTTGGCCACCTGGGCACACTGCTGGCTCATGTTCAGCCGCTTGTCAATTAGAACCCCCAGGTCCTTTTCTGCCAGGCAGCTCTCCAGCCACACTTCCCCAAGCCTGTAGCGTCCATGGGTTGTTGTGGCCCAGGTGCAGGACCTGGCACTTGGCCTTGTTGAAGCTTATACCATTAGCGTTGGCCCATCAATCCAATCTATCCAAGTCTCTCTGCAGAGCCTCCCTATCCTCATGCAGATCAACACTCCCGCTTAACTTGATGTCATCTGCAAACTTACTGATGATACACTCTGTGTCCTTATCAAGATCATCAATAAAGATGTTAAACAGAAATGGTCCCAACACTGAGCCCTGAGGAACACCACTTGTGACTGGCCACCAGCTGGATTTAACTCCATTGACCACCGCTCTTTGGAACCGTCTGTCCAGCCAGTGCTTGATCCAGCAGATCGTATACTCATCCAGGCCATGAGCAGCCAGTTTTCCCATGAGAATTCTATGGGGAATAGTGTCAAATGCTTTTCGAAAGTCTAGGTAGGTAATATCCACAGCCTTTCCCTCGTCCAATAATCAGATCATCTTGTCACAGAAGGAGATCAGGTTCTCCTGAAAGGACCTGCCTTTCATAAACCCATGCTGACTAGGCCTGACCCCCTGGTTGTCCATTTTATGACTTGTAATGGCACTCAAGATGATCTGCTCCATGACCTTCCCTGCTACCTAGGTCAGACTGACAGGTCTATAGGCACCCACCAATGTCCCCGAAGACTTGCGCCTCCAGGTTCCTCTGTAAAAGGCAGCACAGACAGAGCCCCCAGAAGGTTTTCAGAGGTTTCTCTAGAAAAGAGGAATTACATCCTCAGGGCATCTATTTCTGACACGTTAATAAGGAAGATTCAAACATTGCAGGAGGTTGCCCAGAGGGGTTGTGTGGTCTCCATCCTCAGATGTCTTCAAGACCCAACTGGGTTAAGCCCTGAACAACCTGGTTTGCCCTCAGAGATGAACCTGCGTGGAGGAGGCTGGACCTGAGACCTCCTGAAGTCCCTTCCAACCTGGATCACCCTATGATCCTACGAGATCTGTCTGTAGGTTGTTTGGTTGGGCTCGATGATCTCAAAGGTCCTTTCCAACCATGAAGATTCTAAAAATCTACCTTCTAAAAATCTACCTTCACTGAGATGGAGCTCAAGACTGCTCAGAGGGGCTGAGAGCACCCACATCCCTGAGCACGCCCCATCCGCTAGGTTGTGTCCTCCCCAGGCTCTTTGATTGGACAGCCCTAGAGGAGGAGAGTCCGGAGGGAAGCGCCCTGGATGCAGATCCCTGGTCCACAAGTCTACACTTCCTCCTACATCTCTCTAAAAAAAAAAGCAGTTCCTGCTCCCCATCTCCAGAAATACCACCTCTCATTTTCTGATAATTGACTATATGACACGGCCTCTTCAGTACAGAATCACCGAATCACAGAATGGTTTGGGTGGGAAGGGACCTTAAAGATCATCCAGTTCCACCCCCTGCCCTGGGCAGGGACACCTCCCACCAGACCAGGTTGCTCCAAGCCCCGGCCAACCTGGCCTTGAACCCCTCCAGGGATGGGGCAGCCACAGCTTCTCTGGGCAACCTGGGCCAGGGGCTCACCACCCTCCCAGCCAAGAATTTCTGCCCCAGATCTCAGCTCAATCTCCCCTCTGGCAGGGGAAAACCCTTCTCCCTCGTCCCATGGCTCCCCTCCCTCATCCAGAGTCCCTCCCCATCCTTCCTGTAGGCCCCCTTCGGGGACTGGAAGGCTGCTCCAAGGTCTCCGCGGAGCCTTCTCTTCTCCAGACTGAACAACCCCAACTCTCTCAGCCTGTCTTCATAGGAGAGGTGCTCCAGCCCTCTGATCATCTTCATGGCCCTTGTCTGACCCCGCTCCAACAGCTCCACGTCCTTCTTGTGCTGAGGGCTCCAGAGCTGGACACAGTACTCCAGGTGGGGTCTCACCAGAGCAGTGCAGAGGGGCACTCAACCTGCTGGCCACAGTTCTCCTGATGCAGCCCAGGCTGCAGGGGGGTTTCTGGGCTGCAAGTGCGCATTGCCAGCTCATGTTGAGCTTCTCGTCCACCAGCACCCCCAAGTCGTTTTCCTCAGGGCTGCTCTCAAGCCACTCTCTCAGTATACACCACCCATCTCTATTTCTGGAGAAGATTGAAGGTTTGGCTTTGGTAGTATTGCAGAGCGATAACGCAAGAAGAGGACTGCTGAGCAGTGCACGGTGCATTCAAATATAGAATCACAGAATCATAGAATGCGTTGGGTTGGAAGGGACCTTTAAAGGCCATCTAGTCCCACCCCCCTGCAGTGAGCAGGGACATCTTCAACTAGACCAGGTTGCTCAGAGCCTCATGCAGCCTGGCCTTGAATGTCTCCAGGGATGGGGCCTCCACCACCTCTCTGGGCAACCTGGGCCAGTGTCTCACCACCCTCATGATGAAGAACTTCTTCCTAATGTCTAATCTAAACTGCCCTGCTCTAGTTTAAACCACTGCCCCTTGTCCTATCGCTACGTGCCCTTAATCTTCAGAGGAGAGATTAACGCTGTTATTCCTTTCCATTTGACCAATATTATAAAGTGAGTAAGTTCTACAGGAGGAACTTCAAGAAGGATGTTGGTGATGGCCATGGGTGACCACCACTTTAATGCTGTGTTTTGGGAAGTCTGATGTGCCGGAGACTGTTATGGCCGCACAGATATGTTCTCTATCTCGTGTTCAGAGCTTGCACTATCAGAAATAAATACGACCCAGACGTGGAGTGTGCCTGAAGAGGAAAGTTTCTTGAGCAGTGCTTGTCTAGTTTATTGTCTTTATAGTAAGTCTTTGATCTGTCTTGGCGTGTCCGACCTGCTACCTGCTGCCAGAAGAATATAAAGCTCATTATTTGGCCAAAAAAATTAATTTTTTCATCTTCTTTGCCTTTAAAGTCTATAGAGGAGGTGCTGTAAAAACTGTAATGCCCCCCCCAAAATAATCTCAGTTGAGTTTGAAGATTTGGATTTTAGTAGCGGGATGCAGCAGGAAGCATCGCACGTGGGAGTGATGGTACCTGCTTTAAAAAGGAAGGGAAATGCCCAGCCCAGTTAATTTGGGACTGAAATCCCAGTTTTCCCCTGGGAAGAACGCTGCCTGATCCTGAAGCATGTGTGGAGGGAGACAACGGATCCCGGGGAGCCTTCCACAAACCCCTCGTCCTGCGAGGTGCAAACGTGGCTACAGGCTGTGGGAAAAGCTCCCAAAAAACCCCTGCATCAGTAAAGGGAGACACAAAACCTCCCCAAATCCACCCTTCACCACTTTGAAAGAGAAGGCAGAGAAGGTAAGCAGTGAAAAAAGCAGGAGCCTGAGAGCTCATCGTTGGATAATGATGAATTTTCAGAGTGGGTAATTTGTGATTTCTTGATTTTTCTTTTGATGGAGTAAAATTATTTTAAAAACTTTACAAGTTTGAGAGGGAAATCAAGTGTGCTGATGGATCTGAAATGGTTTTCCCAGTTTTTGTCAGTCTCCGTACAGTTTCCCTCCTTTTTTTTTAAACAAATGCTGTAAAAATAATTATTTTTTTAGAAACAGAAAGCCATCCCTTGCTTAGATCCACTGGTATATTTGGATGAGCCTGCGAGGAGGAGGAGGGTCGTTTAGTTCTGCCCGTTTGTGCATCCTTGACAGACATCTAAATTTACCTGAATATACGGAAACTCAGTTATCAGGTCTCTATCCGGACCGTATGTGAAAACCGGGATGTCCTTGGCTATCAAATTTCTGAAAAGCAAAGCAGAAATCCTCGGTGTGGATTAATTAATTCCCCATAATCACCCCGTGAAAAAAAACAGCAGAGGAAGGAAAACTGGGGAAGAGCCTTACTTTGCCTGTGTCCGATGGACGATGTGGTGGTTCCCTTCTGCCGTTATGAAAGAGGACATGTCCCCCTGGAACAGCCGAGGCACTGATTAATTTCAGAAATTAATCCGACAGCGGAAACCCTATTTACGGGCTAATTTTGGCTGGGAAGCCAGAGTTGTCTCTTCACCCCACTCTCCCTGTGGCACCCACCCATGGACCCTGACGTGGTCATGGTCAACTCATGGTCAAAAAAGCATTTCCTAAAAAGCAAATGACCTCTGTGAAGGTCCCGTCCTTTGCCACCAGCCACCTGGGCACTGTTACTTCGGAGGAGACGATTCTTGATGCTTCAGTAAAATCTGAAAGAGGCTCTGCATGTAGGGCAAAAGGCCATTAATCACACCAGGCAGTGAAGATTTCCCACCCCTGCAGTGCAGAAGGAGGGTTTAAAGCAAAGGTTTGAAAAATTTCGTGTGTTTAAATTTTGAGAGTCCATCTGTCTTCAGAGAGAGGTATAAAGGAGGTGGTCGAGCAGCTCTCTGCTGTCAGTGCTGGTTTCTAATGAAGGTTAGCGTACAAGAAACTGCAGAGAAGATTTTTATAAAAAGGGGAAAAATGAGCTGACGTCAGTAATTGCAAGCTGCTGAGCCCAGCATGCATCCCCTTGCTTGCGTCCCCAGCCCATGTCCCTCCATGTTTGTCCCCATCCTGCCTGTGTCTCGTAGCCTACATCCCCCACCCTCATCCCTGCCCTTGCATCCACCATCCTCATCCTCCACCTGTATGCCCCAGGCTGCATCCCCCAGCCCACGTCCTCCACCCTGCCTTCCCCTAACCAAGGTCCCCAAGCCCACGTCCCCCAGCCCACGTCCCCCAGCCCGTGTCCCCAGCTTGCATCCCCCATCCCGCATCCCTCCATCTATTGGCCCAAATGCCCCCCACCCACATCCCCCCATGCAAGTCCCCCATCCCATATCACCCCCCACATCCCCCTGCCTGCTTCCCATCCCACCTCCCTCCACCCACATCCCCCCGTGCCCCTCCACCCTGCCCTTTGGGGTACCCCAGCCCTGCTCCATCCTCCTGTCTCCCTGCCCTTCACCTGGAGGCCATGACCCACATGCCCCTTAGGGGTGGGCAGCACCCCAGCCCCAGCCCTCTGTCCCTCCAGGCCAGGCCAGGCCAGCCCTCTGGGGACATTCCATTAGCACAGCCCCCCACCTCCTTGATGTCACCCCGTCTCCATCCCGACCACCTTGTTCACCCGTGGCTCCATCCCACCCTCCCAGCAGCTGCCCAGCCCCACTCATCTCCCTTGGCCCCTTATTTATTGGGTCCTCCCAACTGCCACCAGATCCTCCAGCCTTGAGCAGCACCCAAGCCCCTGCTCTTGCCCTCATCCAGCTCCACTCCTGCACAACCAACTGGCACTGGTGCCCCTCCATGTCCTGTCCTGACCTGGACCCATCCTTCTCCCGTCCCAGCCCCTCATCCTGCTACCACCCAGCCCTGACGTGCCATCCTCCAACTGCCACCTGGGCTCCATCTGCCACCTCCCACCAACCCAACGCAACCCAACCTATGTGCTATCCCTCTCCTCCTCTTCTCTCCCTTTCCCTCACTTCTCACCTCATGCCATGCCGTGCCATTTCATTCCATGCTATGCCACCCCACCCCTTCACCAATTGCCACCCATCCTTTCCCACCCATCTAATCCCATCCCATCCCCATGCCATGCCATCCCCATACCATCCCATCCACACCCCATCCCATTCCATTCCGTCCCCATCCCCATCCCATCCCGTCCCATCCCATCCCATTCTCCTTTTCTCTCTCTTGCAGAAGCATGACAAACTACATGGAACTCCAAACAGTTCCCAGCTGTCTCCCCTTTAATTTCTACTCTTGTGAATGTCTTCTCTATTAACAAGGTATTTATTTACAGGAGACGTTTTATTTTAACAGAAAGTAAGGACTATTCAAGCATAAAGGAGGAGGAACCATGTACAGAGACTGCTGGAGGGGATGGAGTAACGTTGACAGGCTTCCGTAGATCTTCAAAACAGAAATGCCAGATGATTTGCAAAACATAACAACCAAACATAGCTAAGCTTAAATTAAGCAAAACAGAGCTGTCAGGGGAAGAATCAAAGGAAACGGCTGCTGTGAGAAGCTGTAGCAGCAGTGACTCTTCCCGGGATTAGAATACTCTGGTGAGGGTAGCCAGGAGGTACGAAATAGGGTTGAAGTTAGATCTCATCCAACAAAGAAAGGGTGATAAATTGGGTACAAGAACATGGTGGCTTGGTGCGTGTGATGAAGTAAGAAAGCATCATTGCCCCAAGGCACTGAGCTCACGCTGAGGATCCCAGGTCAGGGCAGAAGCCCCTAACTTCCCTACAAAATAAAACCTTGCTCAAGGAGCTGCTCGTCTGTGAGTGATTCATAACACCTTCGTTTGAATGACCCACAGTCAGCAAATCCAATAGTTTGCATGCCAAGGGCTTCATCGCTTTCCCTAGGTGTTGTTTTAAATTCACCTTCATCCTCCTTCCTTAGCAATGAAGTTGATAAACGTTAGCGAGTATAATTTACATAGAAGTTGGGCAGCTACTCCTAAAAGCGTAAAGGATACTATGAATAAGAAACGTGTTTCACCAAAGAAAGTGTCCTTGCATTTCCACCTCTCCAGCCTGTGACCGAAGGGAATATTGCATTTTAATCCGTAAAGCAGATTGCAGAATCAAACCAGCACAGACGCATCTATCGAGCCGAGGAACGCCCTTTAAATACACCCAAGCACAAAGTACCATGGAGACTTACCAGATTCAGGTTTGACCAGAAAACCCTACTTCGATGTATCTGTGCACACACGTTGGGAAGACCAGAAGCTTCCTGGAGGCAAATGAATAAAACGACTGTTATGGACAGGAAATCCAAGGGCTGAGAAGCCTGCAAAGTGGCACAAAGGCAGTATAAGCCCATATCTTACTCACAAAGCTCGAACCCCCCAAGGAATTAGGAGTCACATAGTTTTGCAGAGCAGTAGTTCCCCGGCCTGGACGGTGACGTGCAGTGGGATTGCAACCACATCAAGTATCTCCCCCCGCAGCTACAGAATCACAGAATCACAGGGCGGTTGAGGTGGGAAGGGATCTCTGGAGGCCATCTGGTCCAACCCCCTGCTCAAGCAGGGCCACCTAGAGCCACGTGCCTAGGAGCATGTCAAGATGGCTTTTGAATATCTCCAAGGATGGTGACTCCACAACCTCCCTGGACTACCTGTGCTCGTTCTCGGTCACCCTCACAGCGCAAAGTGTTTCCTGATGTTCAGATGGACCCTCTTGTGTTTCAGTTTGTGCCCATGGCCTCTGGTCCTGGCACTGAGCACCACTCGGAAGAGCCTGGCTCCATCCCCTTGGAACCCTCCCATCAGGTTTTTACAGACATTGATAAGATCCCCCTTGAGCTTTCTCTTCTCCACGCTGAACAGTCCCAGCTCTCACAGCCTTTCCTCGTAGCAGAGATGCTCCAGTCCCTTCAGCATCTTCATGGCCCTACTCTGGGCTCTCCCCAGTTATGTCCCTGTCTCTCTTGTGCTGGGGAGCCCAGCACTAGGCTCAGCACTCCAGCCGTGGCCTCACCAGTGCTGAGCAGAGGGGAAGGATCTCCTCCCCTGATCTGCTGGCAACCCTTTTGTGGCCCAGGACACCATTCACCTTCGTTGCTGCAAGGGCAGAAGGATGCTGCCCATTTTCTTGTCTTGAAGACTCGTAGAAAGGTGTGTGGGGCCAAACAGGATCCCTGCAGTGACCTCCCCCCCTTGTCCTTTCTAAGAGCAAGAGCTGAAGGATTTGAGACACTGCACATCTGCCTCTCCTTCTCCCTGTCCTGGGGGTGTGCAGGGCTCAGCCCATTCCCAGGGCAAGAAGCAAGACTCACATGGGAAAAGCATCTTCCAGGGCATGGTGGCCCCCCTGTTCCCACTAGCCTGGAGAACGACCAAGGAGAAGGCTGTCAGCAGCAGGAGCGGGGAGGAAGATCCCTCTTGATCCCTCTTTGCCTGATCGGGTGAAAGGAGCCGTCTCATCTCAAACACAGCAATGTCCCTGCTCTGAAAGGGCAGGTCACTAACCTAGGACATGGGAAAGGAGACATCTCAAAGCAGGAGCGTGCAGGGAAGACCAAGGCTTCCATGACCACTGGAAGACCTTGAAAGACACCAAAGCAGAGGCGTGCAGGGAAGACCAAGGGTTTCATGACCACTGGAAGACCTTGAAAGACACCCAGCTCCTGGCGGGGTTTGCAGCCGTGTGAATTTCGGGGGAAGAAATGGTGAAGAAAGCCATTAAGCAGGGAAACTGCAGTAGAGCGTGAATTGGGAGTGGCTTCCCAGCTGTTCCCTGGGCTCCCTGGGGCTTGGGCCATAAGGCTTTTCTTCTTCTGTGTACAAAAAAAAAGGTCTTTTTTCCAACCCCCTTGACTATTTTCATACTCTCCCAGCATGACAAATACACGGCAAATGTCATGCAGCTCTCTGGGAGTGAAGGGATGCGGTCGAAAGCAGAAGAATCTACGCAAAAAGCAGAGGGGAAAAAACCAGATATCCGTGTCACCGAGTGCTGCACTGTTGGTGCAAACGATGAAAAATGGTGTCAAACCACCAAGAAAACGATGAGTTCATTCTCCAGCGTCTGGGACTTCTGCCATGACGTGTCCCAGCAGAGAAGCTGCGTGACTGGGGATTTGCCTGCAGGGACACTCGCTCCTCAACCTGCAGTTTTACTTTTATTCTATTGAGGCAAAATGATCAAAATGTGTATCGCTTTACTGCAGATGTTGTAACATTTCCAACCGTGATTTCCCTGGCTTTTGGATCTATAAACAGCCCTGGAAACCTCACAGCTTTGTATTTCCCTGCTGTGATGCTGCAGCAAAATCCCTTGTGAGCTGACCAGAACTGATCTGCTTTAAGGAGAGACGTGTCCAGCCCAATCACCCTGGTGACTGCAAACATTTCCAGGTGCAGACCGTCCTGCATGGAGAAATACAAGAGTCAAGATGACTTACCCCTGAATATTTGTCTTTTTTTCCTTGTTGGCTGTGGAGGAGCCCAGCTGGAGAACTTGGCCCTGATGGATGAGAAGGGGCAGACACCATTTGAGGGGGGCAGGGTGTTGCCTTTGGTGCTCAGGGGTTTCTCTGGGGGCTTTTGAGTGATCCCAGTGTGCACTGTGCTTTTTTGGGGGGGGTAAGGATGTGCGTGAGGGTACCCTTGGGTGCCTTCTCCATGGAGCGCTGTGGTGGATGAGGCTTTCACTTCACACCAGGTCAAAACACGAAAAAAAAAAAAAACCCAAACAAGGAAAGCAAAAGTATTTTGACGTTCTTGTGTTCGATGGTGAGCACAGAGGAACCATGGAAAAATAACATCTGCTTGTGCAAGGACTTTTTGTAGAAGAATTCTGATTGCAAAAGAGATTCCATAAACTTTCTTGTCCTTTTAAGCTGTTATTATAATGGCACTTGAAACAATCTGGCCTTTGCTTTGCATCCATGTGCACGCAATTTGCACAACGTACAAGCTCATGACCCACTTGGGAAGGACATCTCAGGCATGAAGGAGCAGCAGCGAGTCAAGGGGGAGACCAGCAGATGAGTGCGGGCACTGATAAGCTCCTTGGGGGGCTTTTTTTTTTGTTTTATATGGATGTAAAACCCGACATATTTTGTTTTTCCGATTTTCTTTCCTTCTGAAATCAGAAAAAAAGATAAATCATAGTTTTCCTGCAAGGTTTCTATTGAGAAAGGAGTGTGGTCTGAGCTGCTGGGATGTGGAGGGGTTGGAGAAGGGAGGTTGACATCCCCGAAGGGGACTTAAAGTAATTTAAGGACAATAATGAGTATCAGGTGAGAAAATTTGCCGGTTGGGTGGAGAGTATTACCCAGTGTTGTTCTGGCTGACATAAAAATTGGGTATGGGAAAGGTTCAGGGTTTCACATTCATAACCAGACTGCATCTCATGGCTCAGAAATACCCAGCTACATCTGGAAAACTGGCGCTCAGGGTCTGCAGGTTCTTCTGCTGGATGTAATTCTTATTTATTTTTTGTTTCCTATAAAACCGAGATGAAGGTTTGGAGCAGAAAGCACATTATGTGAATGCAACGTCTTGTAAAAGGCAGCTGCATGACCCTCTGGATGTCGGTATAATGCTATTGCTGCAGATAACAAATAATATTAGCTGGAAATGGTTTCTAGCTGTTAGGCAAAATTATTATATTGTCAAATGTGATGAATGAGGGAAGCGGAGGAGGCTTTAGCATCCTATTTCGGTAGTTCTGTTCTGCAATGTTGTTCTGAATGCTGGTTGCCAGCCTCTATACCCTGCCTGCTCTAATCTTGCCCTTGAATGCAGATATTAGAAGCCAACCGAGGTCTTCGCTTCCCTCTTGAGCAACGAACAGCATCAGGCTTTACCCAGGTAAAAAAGTCCAGTTCCTCAACGTAAACGAACAGCTCACATTGCACAAGAGGAAAACTCTAAAAACTACATAAAATCCTTTGGGTGGATTTGGTTCTTTCATATAGTCGTGCCAGCAACGAGGTGCCGCACTAGGGCTCTTCCCTTTGTTGCAGGCTCCGCTCCTTCTCGGGAGGTCCTAGAAAGGTCCCCTCCTCCTTGAGGCTAAGTCCCAGCAATATGTGCAAGGGGGGGACAGAAGTGCAGTTAATGGCTTTCTATTAATCATTTCCTGAGATAAAGGCACTTGTGCTGGAGCGATGCCTCCTGGGTGCAGCTCCTGTAGACATCTCCTGTGAAGGACAGAGGGGACACCTGCAGTTTGGAGGGGGTTCGTTCCCTTATAATGGAATGAACTTCTAAGAAGTGACAGGTGCCGTTCATTTTTTGTTCATTTTTGGCTTTTTTCACCCCAGTTTGCCCATGGGTGTTGGAAGAGGAGGAAAGATGCTGCTGGTGGTTCTCAGCATCTCACCCCTGTGCCTGCGGTGGCTGATTTCCCACCACGGTTCGTGGTCATGAGCCATCACCCGAGACCACCCTGGGATTTTTATGGCAGCTGGTAACATCCTCCCCACTGCCGCTGGGGGAAACCCGAATGCGTCCTTTCTCCACGGCTTAATTTTTCTTTTCCTGATGACTAGCCGAGGGGAGAGCACAGCACTCCCCATTTCCTCGTAGACCGTGCTCCCTCTTCCTCCAGATGGTGATGAATTTTGAATCCCTTTCCAGTGCCCCATCCCAGGGTTTCAGAAGGAGTTTCCAAGCTGTGGATGAGAGAGGCGTGCGAGCCCTGCTGGGTTGGGGGATACCCATCTGGGCTCAGCACCTCCACGATGCTCTGCATAGCTCCCTGCTGGCTGCTTCCGATCCTCAGGGTGCTTGGAAAAACCCTTGCAATTAAAATTGTAGCTAAAATTCATGTATTTATGGCTTTTTTTCTTGGGAGCGCTTGTCTCTGCAAAATGACTTGTTGAGAGGAGTAAAGCAATCCCATATACATCAGGGGGGAATGCCAGAAGGATTGGGTAGTGGTAATCGCTGTTTGATGATGGTGCAGCCAATACAGGCTTATTGTATTGAGTTTTTATGACTATCCTGCAAGAAGAATGTTGAAACATAAAGAGGGTTGGGAGAAAAATCACGAGAATGGTCAAAAGTCTGGAAAATGCGTTACAGCGAAAACCTCTGGGCACCCATTTCATAAAGAAGAGTTTGATCATCTCCGTACGTGAATTTACATGGACAGCAGGGATCTGGTGTCAGACAGAAAATGAAATGAGATCTTACGGCTGGAAATGAGTAACATCAAAGTGTAAATTGCTTAGGTTTTTAACTGTGCAAGTAATAAAAAAAGAACATCTTACTGGTCATTATGAACAGTTCTTTGCTGCTAAACATTTTGTCAGGAGGGGATTTCAGCTCAAAACTCTCCTCTAGTCCAACTAGAAGTGATGGAGCATTTTCTTCAAGGAGATGTCAGACCCAAAGGCTACAGTCTGCAAAAGTTGTGACCAAGGGAGAATAAATGATCTGTGGCACCCACTCGCTAACACGGTCTGATCCTGGAAGTCCCCAAAACTCATTAGAGACATCCAGGCCCCACAAAAGCTCTTCAGGCACCTGAACTTGATGTCCTTGTTAGTGTCTGCAGGATCTCTGCTGGAAACCTCTTTCTTATCACGCATGCAGGTCTCTTCTCTTGTGAACAGGGGATCAGCGCTGAGTTTTCACGTGCTAACAAACACACGGGTGTCTTTTGTTCCCTCTCTGGATCCCATGGTGCCTCCTCTTTTGGAGGAAGAGGCTGTGCATGATGGACACTTTTAGGCAACCAAGACGATGCCATGACAATTCTTTCAGTGACTCTTACAAGCTCACAGGTCCTGCTCACACACTCATGATAGAGAAGATGCTCTGCATGTTAGAGACTCAACATAGGGGGAAGCACTAAATATTTTCATAAGTCATAAAGTTCATAAGACATTCACAAGTCCATGGGCCCTGACGGGATGCACCTGTGAGTGCTGAGAGAGCTGGCAGATGTTATTGCTAGACCACTCTCCATCATCTTTGAAGGTCATGGGGAACAGGAGAGGTGCCTGAGGACTGGAGGAAGGCTGACATCACTCCAATCTTCAAAAAAGGCAGGAAGGAGGACCCGGGGAACTACAGACCGGTTAGTCTCACCTCTGTCCCTGGGAAGGTGATGGAGCGACTCATTCTGGATGTCGTCTCCAAACACGTAGAGGAACAGGAAGTTACTGGAAGTGGTCAACATGGATTTACCAAGGGTAAATCATGCTCGACCAATCTGATAGCTTTCTATGACGTTATAACGGGTTGGCTGGATGAGGGGAGAGCAGCAGATGTCATCTACCTTGACTTCAGCAAGGCTTTTGACACTGTCTCACATAACATCCTCATTAGGAAGCTGAGGGAGTATGGGTTAGATGAGGTGACAGTGAGGTGGACTGAGAGCCGGCTGTGTGACAGGACTCAGAGGGTTGTGATTAATGGAGCCGGGTCGAGTTGGAGGCCTGTAACCAGTGGTGTCCCCCAGGGGTCAATCCTTGGACCAGTGTTGTTTAACGTATTCATCAACGACCTGGACGAGGGGACAGAGTGTATCCTCAGCAAGTTCGCTGATGATACCAAACTGGGAGGGGTGGCTGACACCCCAGCGGGCCGTGCTGCCATCCAGCGTGACCTGGACAGGCTGGAGAGCTGGGCAGAGAAGAACCTAATGAGGGTCATCAAGGACAAGGGTAGGGTCCTGCACCTGGGGAGGAAGAATGTCAGGCACCAGTACAGGTTAGGGGTGGACCTGCTGGGAAGCAGCTCTGAGGAGAAGGATCTGGGGGTCCTGGTGGACAGTAGATTATCCATGAGCCAGCAGTGTGCCCTTGTTGCCAAAAAGGCCAATGGAATCCTGGGCTGTATAGGGAAGAGTGTGGCCAGTAGGTCGAGGGAGGTCATTCTCCCCCTCTACTCTGCACTGGTGAGGCCACAACTGGAATACTGTGTCCAGCTCTGGGCTCCCCAGTTCAAGAGGGACAGGGAACTATGGGAGCAGGTCCAGCGAAGGGCAACTAAGATGATTGAGGGATTGGAGCATCTCCCTTATGAGGAAAGGCTGAGAGAGCTGGGACTCTTTAGTCTGGAGAAGAGAAGGCTGAGGGGAGACCTTATTAATGTTTACAAGTATCTAAAGGATGGGCTGAAGGAGGATGGAGCCAGACTCTTTTCAATGGTTGTCAGTGACAGGACGAGGGGTAACGGGCACAAGTTGGAACATAGGAAGTGCCGATCAAATATGTGGAAAAACTTCTTTACGGTGAGGGTGAGAGAGCACTGGAACAGGCTGCCCAGGGAGGGTGTGGAGTCCCCATCTCTGGAGACTTTCAAGACCCGCCTGGATGCAGTCCTGAGGGATGTGCTCTGGGCAATCCTGCTTTAGCAGGGGAGTTGGATAGGTGATCTCTAGAGGTCCCTTCTGACTCTGAAGATTCTGTGATTCTGTAATTCTGTGATTTAAAAAAACACGTTTTAAAACCAACATCTTCCACCAAAATCAACCGCTATGTTTAGATGAACTCTTCCTTAACTCTCTTTCAATTAATTCCCAATCTCTGTGTACACTTTTGGTGGCGGACAGTGCAGGAGAGTGAACCTGGCAGAGTTTTCTCCTCTCCAGCCCCCTTGGCTGGAGGTCCTCTGCTCAGAAGCAGCCAAGAGCATCAAAGGTTGGTCACAGGAGCATAAAGTTGTTTCTACACTGGAAACGGAGACCCTTCTAGTCTTACATGGGCTATCAAACCAATGGGTTGAACCTGGGTTGGATCAGCATCTCGAGTTAAAAATGTTAGAGGAAGAACGAGTGAGGAGATAGCTCGAGCCTTCTCCCAAATCTCTGTTGCAGACTACACCACCTTTAACGATCTTTGAAAAGTTCTGTTAAGCAGATGCTGACGGAAGGACATATTTCAGTATGTTAATCTTAGGAAAAAATCAAGCCTGTCTCAAAAGCTCAGAGATGCTCATTTGCACCCAACGTTCTGCCTGCTCAGGAGGGAAAAAAATGAAATAAATAAACTCCAGATAAACAATCACACTTTCTGATGTGCAACTCTGCCTTAAATTTGAGGTTCAGGGTGTTTTATTGACTGTTGCTTCACATCGGGCTGTTGGATATAAGAGGTGGTCGATGGTACCGTATTGCACACAGACACCGTTTCATCCAGCTGTACGTGCTGCATTTTTTATTTATCTTTAATGTTTCCTGCAGTTCTGCAGTCCTGTAAAGTGATTTTGTAGTTTCCTCACCCAGGAGCAACAGTCCAGGGTCACCTCTGTCATTTGTAGGGAAAATAACTCCTACGTCCCCTGAAACTCTTAAATGAAGGAATTAAAATAATGCATTTTCCACAGTGCAACGTGGAGGGGAAAGTGTAAAGAAATGTGGTACC
The DNA here is from genome assembly GCA_009819605.1 of Sterna hirundo. NCBI lineage: Eukaryota > Metazoa > Chordata > Aves > Charadriiformes > Laridae > Sterna > Sterna hirundo. The sequence goes on along the minus strand of CM020437.1, from coordinate 219,574,528 downwards.
GCTCCAGTTCAGCTTTATTTAGTTCATTTTCAGTTTTATTTAGTGCATTCACAGCTTTCTTTAGTGCATCGGGGATTTAGTCACTGAAGGATAGAAACCAAACCAGAAAATTGTAAATATTGCAGCAAGTTTAACTAAAAACTTCGCAGAAATAGGCTGAAATAACAGAGGACATACCACAGTTCAGGGGAACCAAACAAAACTCCAAAGGCGATGATGTCTTAATTAACCAGAGGACTGAAATTATAAATGGCACGAGGCTTCCACACGGCTGTAAATTTTACCCAAATAAATAAAATTTTTTCAAAAGGGGAAAGATTTTCAGAAAAATAAACTTTTTAACTGCAGATTTTACTTCCTTGTTCCGCAAAGTGTAAATGATGGGGTTTAACAAGGGAGTTAAAATAGAGAAGACAACATTGCTCATGACATGGACATCAACGGGGATGTCCGCTCTGTAGGACATGTACGCCACAGTGATGGAGAAGTAGTAAGTGCCCACCACAAGCAGATGGGAAGTACATGTTGAAAAAGCTTTCATGCGTCCTTCTTTGGAGTTGATCTTCAGTACGGAGAGGATGATGTGGACATACGAGAGGGTGACAAGCAACAGAGGGACCACTGACACTGTCATAGCGATGGAGAACCCCAAGAAGGTCTGGAAATCAGCACTGAAGTCCGAGCACGCGGCCTGTACCACTGCCAGGTGGTCACAAAAGCAGTGGTGAACCTTGGTTGTGTCCCTGTAAGCCAGCTGAGAGGTCTGCATGATGACGGGCACGGGTATTAGCAACGCAGTGATCCAGGCGCTCACTGCCAGCTGGATGTTCACTCTTCTTGTCATCTTGGCCGGGTAACAGAGGGGGTTGCAGATGGCTTCGTAGCGGTCGTAAGCCATGACCACCAGGAGAAGCGCTTCAGTTACCGTCAACCCGTGAAAACTGTACATCTGCAGAAAACAGCCCCGAAACGAGATGGTTTTAGCGTTGACCAGGAACATCACCAGCATTTTGGGGATGGTGGTGGTTGTGAACAGCACGTCCAACACGGAGAGGTTAATCAGGAAAAAGTACATGGGTTTATGGAGCGTGTGGTCAACCACAACCACGGTGATGATAACGGCATTACCGATCAGGATCAGCAGGTAGAATAGCAAGAACACAACGAAGAGTGGGGTCTCGAAATCCTGGAGAGCTGGAAACCCCACTAAGAAAAAGACTTTAGTGGAAGCATTGCCACTGCAACTCTCCATGGTGGGGCTGGTCAAAACACCTGCAAGGATGAAGAAGGAGTAAGGAAACCAGCTGATGTGCAGGAAGACATTTCTCTAAGGAGCTTTGCAGAGGTTCTGCAAGGAAAACACACATGGGGTGGAATGTCACAGAGCCAAGCACATTGCAAGGCACAGTTTGTCCCCTCGTGTCTCTAAGCCACAATTAAGATGATTTGGATTCTCTGTTGATGGTCTGGATTATGTCTATAGGTGGCATGCTCTTCAGCTTTGGGCATGAAGGGCAAGGATTCCCTGTTGGAAGGGGTCCAGAGGAGGCCCTGGAGATGTGAGAGCTGGAGCCCCTCTGCTGGGAGGACGGGCTGAGAGAGTTGGGGGGGTTCAGCCTGGAGAAGAGAAGGCTCCGCGGAGACCTTGGAGCCCCTGCCAGTCCCTCAAGGGGCTCCAGGAAAGGTGGGGAGGGACTCTGGATGAGGGAGGGGAGCCATGGAACGAGGGGGAAGGGTTTTCCCCTGCCAGAGGGGAGATTGAGCTGAGATCTGGGGCAGAAATTCTTGGCTGGGAGGGTGGTGAGCCCCTGGCCCAGGTTGCCCAGAGAAGCTGTGGCTGCCCCATCCCTGGAGGGGTTCAAGGCCAGGTTGGCCGGGGCTTGGAGCAAGCGGGTCTGGTGGGAGGTGTCCCTGCCCAGGGCAGAGGTTGGAATGAGATGATCTTTAAGGTCCCTTCCCACCCAAACCAGTCTATGATTCTGTGTTATGATTCATCTCACTTAGCCTTGGGTGCTCTCCATGCAGAGCCCCTCTATCTGCAGTGGTCCTCCTCGGTCCCTTTTCTGGTCTGTGGGAAAAAGGAGCATTTTGGGGGATGCAGCTCCTCTGCCCCTTTCTGCACCAAGGAGGAGATGAGCAACATTACGGAAATGGCCATTTCTCTTCTCTAAGGCAATTCAGGGAATTAGCTGAGAAGCAGTCAACCAGCTGTCTTTCTTCTGCTCGATTACTGCAATCTTTGCTACCCAAAGTCGTTCTCATCGCCCTTTTTTCACGCCCGTGTTACCTCTGGTTGGCTACTTCCAGCTCACTGCATTTCCCACAGTCATTGCAGCGCACAGTAGGTTTCTGCTGCTGTTGCTGAAATTCAGATGAAAATGTAGAATGTCTTTTGACTTCCAGGTCATTTCCTGGTACATAAAAGCGAAGGAATTTTCGCCGTAATTTTTTTTGGCTGATGTAGGTCAGCAGCACGTCTTTTACCATAGTAAGCAATGTTTTAGAGATTCATGAAGTTCAAAGACACTGTAATAAAAAAAACTAGGAATAAGTACCCGTCAGTGACTTCAGCTCAGATGGAGGAGGACACGATGTGTGACAGCTCACAGCCCTTACATATCTTTATTTTACATAACGTAGCTCTACAATTGCATTATTCATATAAACTTATGATACTTTTTCGGATTTCTCCAGGAAGGGTAAGAAAGAGCATGTCGTCCTTTTCCATTTATTTTACATTATGAGCTTTTAAGATTCCTGAGTTACAAAGATTTTCTTTCCTCTCAATGGAAATCCTTCCTTTGTTGCTCATAAAGATTTAATGCACATTAGAAAGGAGCGTTCTGCCCAAACCCTATGGAATAAAGCAGCATTTTGGAAACTTCCAGCATCTTCTCTTCAAGCCACAAAACTTCGGCTGCACTTTCGTAGGCACAGATTCCTTTGGAATTTATCCATCTTCTCTAACATTGGGTAAATCAAAACTAAGATAACGTTCAGAAGAAAAAACACCCTTGTTTTCATTAGGCTTATGTAAAAAAAAAAAGGAGAAATGAAGCTTAATTAAATTTTTATACGTTTTCATTCCCTTGTTCCAATTTAAGAGAGGGGAAATAAAGCTCTCTTGGAAATGTTTTGGGCTTGGCCACAAGTAGTTGAGAATAATGGTTGGTCTATGCAATTTCCTAACATTATTAAATCTCTGGTAATTTTCGGATAGTTTTACCTTTCACCCAGAAAGTCATCTCCATAACCATATAGGAGAGATCCATTTAATATTACAAATAAATAGATTTTCTGCCCCACTGAGATTTAAATATAATTGATATTTTGTTTACTCTCTACCTCTCATCTAATCTAACCTTCTCCATTTCTTTTCCTTGTTATTATTTTTTCCAAACTAGTAAGCTTCAAGGATGTAATTTGTATAAACCAATGTTGCGCTATTAAAAAACCCCAAGATAATGTATTGTATTGAATTAAAATTGCCAGCATGTAATGGCCTTAAAATCAACATTGATTTGAAGTTGTTTTCAGACGTAGTAGATCAAATTCTCATTCTTTGGAGCCTGCTGACATGTATTACAGTCATATTTTTCCATTCTGGACCCCAGGAGAAAAAAGTAAATCAAAGTGAAACACTTAATTAGTCTGAAAAATATTTTCATATTAACAGAATAGTAGCAGCAATAACTCACTCACACTTTGAAGTTGTAACAAGGTCTTCTCCTTCCTTAATGTTATCTGTAGTGATAAGTGCAAAGCTCCTGCAATATATCAACGGGCAAAGCCACTACTGATATTGAACACACTTGAACGTGCTGCCCTGCTCCCCACCCAGAGATGCTCCCCAGGGATGCTCTCCGTGATGTTTTCTTGCCTTCAGCTGGGAGACCAACATGTTATTTTCCCGACAGAGCAGTTTTGAATCCCCTCATTGCACGCCGCAGGTGACAGCAGGTGGAGATCATATAACAGATTTGCATAGACAAGAGTTTTCACCACATGAAGTTTGTTGTGTGATGGAAGTGTGTCATTGTGTCAAGGCCTGGGCAACGGCTGGTGGAGAAACACTGGAGGAAGACCAGTCTTTTCTTCTCAAATCTGGAGGAGCTTCCAATGGCTCAATACTGACCCTTCCAATGCCTGTGCCACACTCTGGAGGGTGTTAAAGTCTCATCTCCCCCTCTACACCACCCGAGGTGAACACTGAAGATGTAGTATATGGCCAAGGCAGAGGAGCAGCTCTCAGGTAGGGCCAACAGCAGCTCTCTCAAACACATGAGCATGCCCAAATGCAAACGCAACCACAGAGGATCCCAACCTGTATCTTTTCTAGCTCTGTCTCCTTTCTCCAGGATTTTCAGGTCAAGCTGGTGCAGGAGGAGCGGGCAATCAGAAAGACAACGTGCATAGGACTGGGCTGGGCAACTTCTCTGGCTGCTCAGGAATTTTACTGGGTGCCATCCCTGCAGGTTGGCCTCTGGTTCTTAATTCCACCTCGAACAGGAGCCCAGGACTGCTCCACGCACCATGCATGGGTATGTCCAGGTATGTTGGCCAACATACAACCCCTTTACATGGACAACCAGGTGACGACTTCAGCCATCCCTGGGCTGCTTCTGTGAGCAGCCCATCTCCTTCCCCTGAGACCATCACCTCTAAACCTCACAGCTTCTTCTTTTGGAGGCTTTGGCAAGTATGACTGGTGTCAAGGGGAAGAATGACAGTCCCTGGAAACTGTGTGGACTGGTAAATCCAAGCACGTGGCATGAGAAGACATTGCCGCCTGGCTCTACAGTCAGTGGAGGGGCATGTTGCCCTTTGAGGGGCAATTCATAGTTACTAAAGTAAACACCTTCTCCAAATGTCCTCCCAGACCAACGTCCTCTTCCTCCAGATTCCTACATAAATATCTCCACTGTCCCCTAACCATCCTTAAGTGAAAGTTGTGGGATGACAATTAGAAAGGGATAAATCCTGTCTTGTGTAAATAGGGTCTGACATGCTCAGTCTTCTGTGGTGCAGGATGCGTCCTTAGACACCATACAGAAAAATACAGATTTAATTACTATTTTAGAAATTTGTGAATAATGCAACCACCTGAAGCTCAGGAACATCTAGGTACAAAACCTTAAACCCATCTCATTTACATTGCTCCGACCCAATTATTCTTCCGAATTGCAGTCATGTCTCTGGTAAATGAAAGAGATGGAAAGTTCTGCCAGGTGGTGGGATCTGGTGGTGCTCCTGGAGTGTGTCCTCAAAGTCATTTTGCTCAGGAAGCTCCCTTCAATTCTGCCCACTCAAGTCAGAATACAGGATGGGAGGACACCAATTCTTCGGGTCCAACATCCTGAGTCTGAATCCTCAAGACCAGGGGGAGCTGGGATCAGGAGAGCATCACTGAGGGCTTGGCAAGAGGTCGAGACCTTTTGGGGAACCTGAGGACACAAAGATGGACCGTAGTTTGGTTTTATTTGTAAAGGTGGGATTCATGCCAGATTGGGTCAGTTTTTAAACAGAATCTTTGAAATAAGATTCAGTGGGTGGTTTACATGCATCTCTGAATCCTCCACATATTTTCTTGAATATCTCACCCCCTGCCAGTCTCCAGTCATGTCCTGACTGAAAGCCATCACAGCCAGAAACGAGTAATATGGTGGAGCTGTGCAAAGTTCCTCCTGATTGGACTTCATGTCCTCGAGAGCCTCCAAGTGCTCACGACACTTGTTGAGGTTTTGGTGCGAGGTTCACACCTTCTCCATCACATTTGTGCTGTGGATGTTATCCTGCAGTCCACATCTTGCCCAGGGACTAACAGGAGGACACCAGCTACGTTTCCAAGCAGAAAAACCCACATAACTGTGGTTTCCTGAGCTTAGACTGTGGATGAGAAAAAATCTCCCTAACATTTAGTTCTAATATTCTTCTAGGAGAACAGGTAACAAAATGTTTCTTGCATAGCACAAAGGAGGATCTCATTGCTGATTATAAACTGTTTGAGCTGGGATCTTGTCTTGTCGGTTCTCATTTAATTTTTAGTTACGGGTAGCTTCGGATACACCCACTATAAATGATCCTGGGATTATCTAGCCTCTGCTCATTCTCAACAAATTGGTGGAAAAATATGTTACAGGACAACAATCCCTCCTTCAGGATGGCAATTTTATTAAACTACCCGATTCTCTGAAACACCCACACAATTAGGACTAAGAGCTGCTCCGGCTTAAAATGTCATCACTGGCTTCCCTGGGGACAGGATGGAGATGCTCAAGGTGCCAATTGGTTCACAGCAGTTCGCTAGACTTGAATGTTGTATGGTCTTGAGCACACCAATGGCTGGTGGCATCTGAGATATCTCCTCCCAGGTTCTGTAGGACCCTGGTGCCGTCCTCACCGTGGTGTCTGCATCTGTCCCATGCGGGGTGGCCATGGTCAGGGGAGGATGGAGAGATCAGCACAAATGCTTATATCCTCAGCAGATCTGAGGTCCCTCTTCCTGCTCCAGGCCATGGTGGGAGGCCATGCTCCAGGCCATGCTCCTCTAGGGGAACTCATCTCATTCAGAAGTAGACATCTGGAATAGCTGGAGAAATTGCACCACGAAAATGCTACCCATGAAGCCGCGGGGACTTGCTCAAGTGCGACTAGCAGATGTCGGCAAAGGAGGCTGCTAAATTCTTTAAGACCAAATCACAGAATTGTTGAGGTTGGAAGTCACCTCTAGAGATGATCTGGATCATCTACAGCAGGTTGCCCAAGACCGTGTCCACTCAGGTTTTGAATATCTCCAGAGATGGAGACACCATGACCTCTTGCAGCAACCTCTGCCAGTGTTTGGGTGGGGGACAAATCCCTTCCCTCTACTACGGTTGCTCCGAGCAGCAACCTCCCCACGTTCTCCCCCTCCCGAGCACTCTGGCCAGTTGTGGGACAGGACAGCAAATGAGACCCTGGTGCCTCTTGAAGGACAAGTCCTTTCCCCTGGGAGCTCCCACTCTTCCTGGCTGGGACCACCCGTTGGAATGGCAGGAGAGCCAAGCCCCGTGCTGGTTCAGCTCAGTTCATTACTTAACAACCCATAAGATACTTCTTTTCATCTCCTTGTCTTATCCCTCCTTCTCTTTGCCCTCAGACTTATCTGAGCTACCTTCCCTCACTGCCACACTCTGCTCCTCCAGCTCATGAATGACTTCTCCTCCACCGTCTGCCATGGCCTGAGTTTCAATGGTGCTCCCTATGGTTTCCTCTCCCTGCCTGGACCCCTAACTTTCCGTGTCTCACCCTCACCTTCCCTTGATCTGCAAAATTTTTTGCAAATTTTTAAAAACTGCCAATTTGTAAATCAACAGTGCTACGACTCCTACCCCGCCCCCCCTCGCATGCTCATCTCTGGTCATCTGGTTTCTGTGGTCACTTCTTCAAGCACCTCTTGGTGCCAGAAGACTGAGGGCATGTGTCCCCTTTTCCCCGTGCAGGAGGCAGGATCTGGCCCTGCTCCATGGACACGAGAGCAAGTAACGCCAACGCTAAGGCACGATTACGCTCAGCGTGAACAGGACAGGTGATGACTTTGCTCATTTCCGTGCATTTTCTAATGTACACCTCCTGGAGTAATTCCCCACCTGAATTTCTCATTGCATCCAAGCGACATGGTGCCCCTGATGATGGAGCTCCTGGGTCCTCATTTTAAAAATACTCCCCGTACACATTCAGGAGAAGTTGCGTTTCCAAACATGTTTGTTTCAAAACACTAATTCTTACACTCGGGTGGCAATGCCAGTGAAAACAGCGCAAATTGGTCTCTTGGTGTCTTGCAGATCTTTGGAGTTTGAGAAATGTTTTTCGGAATAATTAATACCCAGGGACATCATAATCAGGGCTTGCGCGGCGGGTGCTGGAGTGTGCCAAAGCCTCGGGGAGCCCGAGCCTCCGGTTGCACAGGTCCCGGTGAGCACACAGTAGGAGTTTTAAAGGTCTTAAACCCTTTAAGCTATTTTTTTTGGAGCCCTATCAAGTTAAGAAGCTCTGGGTGACTTGGTCTGTGGAGAGAGGTTACGCTTTGGGCTGCTCTGCAGATGCGGAGCATCATCCTGGAGCCACCTTTTGTTTTCCTATGAGGAAAGCCATGGACACTGGGGTACCCTGTGGGTGTCCCAGCGTAGCACAAGTGCTTTCATTCTCCTAATTATGACTTGCTGGAAAATACTTTCATTTTCACAGATATCCTTGATTTAAAGAGAAACGATCCAGCGAAGAATTCATTTATGTCAAAATTTCTTACATTGATGCCATCCGAAAGAACTTTCTCTCTCTTTATTTCACTATTTCTTTTTTTTTAAAAGAAAATAAAAATAACATGTCTGCATAAAAATAAACTAGCAAAGGAGATGCTAATGGGGAGAGCCCCTTCCTGGGCTCCATTGCCTTCATATTGTCCTAGCAGCCCAAACTGTCACGCTGTCCCTTCACCATCTGCTCATGGACCTGTTGTCCATCCGCTTGACCTGCTGGTCCTCTGCATCTCGACAACCTTGTGGGCTGTAAATCCTTGAGGATTTGCCCACTGCATAAAACCAGAGCTTTCCTGTTTTGAACCAGTCTTATAGGGGTTTCAGTGAGCATTCCCTGGTCCTATTGTTGAGGGTGATGCAAATATCAGATTCAACTTATCTTCATCCCCTCCGCCCTGCTCCTTGCTGCGAGTCATCCTGTATAGGAGCAAACCAATGCTTTTGGAATAACGAACCCAGCTCGCCCCCATTTAAAAGATTCTTGACTGCACCATTGATTTCGAATTTCAGAAGTTCTGGGTAGAAAAGTGCTCATTTCTTTCTGCGTGCATAAAACGCTGGATGTCACTCTTCAGCTACCCGGTTTTGCCAAGCGTGCTCAGTCAGTTTTTAATAAAATAGCTGAATAAGGGAAGATTAATAAGTCGATATGCTATGAACAAGGTGAGTGAGACGGTTGGATCTAATCAGTATTTGGATGCCATAAAAATGCGTTTCCCTACAGTACGTGAATTCCATATAAATCGCCCCCATAGCTCAAGCTGCAAAAACAAGGAGTTCTGGGGCAGGGTGAGGATGACACCTTCCTTCCCCTGTTGTTTTCTCCATTCCTGGCGCATGTGCCATCCTGTTAAAAAGGGATGAAGGACTCAGTGATACCCCAAAGAAGAGCCAGTCTCACGCAGCTCGTACCCCACGGCCTGCAGGATGCTCTTGGGGTGAGCGGCCACAAATTTATAGGCAGGGCTGGGGGTTTTCTGTGCGGTGAGGTGAGAGGTGGGTGGCGGTGACTTAAGTCACTGGGAAATTCATCTGAAGAGCCCTGACTTTGCCGATGACTTTGCCGATGGGGAAACTGAGGCTGGCGGGAAGCTGGGATGTCCCAAGAATCCACTCAAGACACAGGTGGGCGCAATCCTTGCTCACACGAAACCGTGAGCAGCAAGAAACCAGAACTGCAGTTTGGTTTTTCCCTTTGTCTAGCTAAAAATTGTTAGTTACATTCATTATTTTTTTTTTATTTCCTGCCTTTGCCCAGGGATGTGCACAGAAATAAAATTCATCCCCGGCCTCAGGACTCTCTGGAGAGCTGCTGGGCTGTGGGGGGAAGGATGTGGGGGCTCAGGGCATCCCGACTCCGGGAGTCCGCAGGCTCCCTGCTTGCATGGAGGGAGCGTCCTCCTTCTCTGCTCTCACACTGCCACCCCCCGGCACACCGGAACACAGCTCCCCGGCAGGGGGGCACCAGCGCCCCCAGCACCCGCCGGACCCCTCCTCTTATCTGCCAGTGGCAGAAGAGGTCATCCATTCTTTCTTCTCTCCATCCATCCATTCATCCATCCATCCATCCCCCCTCCCTGCTTCCATCCATAGAATCACAGAATGATTTGGGTGGGAAGGGACCTTAAAGGCCACCCAGTGCCACCCCCTGCCCTGGGCAGGGACACCTCCCACGAGCCCGGGTTGCTCCAAGCCCCGGCCAACCTGGCCTTGAACCCCTCCAGGGATGGGGCAGCCACAGCTTCTCTGGGCAACCTGGGCCAGGGGCTCACCACCCTCATGGTGAAAAATTTCTTCTTAATATCTTATCTAAATCTCCCCTCTTTCAGTTTAAAAACATTATCCCTCCCTCTCTCCTTCCCTCCCTCCTTCCATCCATCCATCCATCTATTCATTCATTCATCCATCCATCCATCACCTCCATTGTCCATCTCCATCCCGAGCAGCAGTGGTAACTACCAGCTGACGGCTCTGCATGTTCCCACCAGCTTTTCCACAGGTAAATAGTCCCCACCTAGTTATTTTGGGGGAAAACATGTCCCAAGTGACTGCCTCTTTGGTAAGAGTCCCTCATGTCTTACTTCCTTGCCGTGTCGATCAGTTACATGCAAACTCTCCGGCATTCAGGTTTTCACCTACGGGTGGATTTATGACCGATGGTTGCCCTTTTAATCCTCCCTTGCACAGTTCTATGAGACAAGAAAGGATTCAGGACTATATCAACGCAGCTGTGCCTAGCCCAGGGACTTGGGACAAATGTGCTGGTGGAGCAAGGACAACCGGGGTTTGCAACGTCTGCCCTGGACATGCGGTGCAGACCTTGGAAGGGTTGGCTGGAAAAACCTTTGTGGCCACTAGCCCAGCCTCCTCTTCCAAACGGGACTGTCACCTGCATGGGTCAGGGCATCACATCCTCAAAGCATCCTTTTTTTTTTTCCTGTTGAGCCCAAAGGAGGTACCTGGAGGTGGAAATCTCCACTGGGTGAAGTGAAAACCTACCATGAGACGTGGGCTGGTCACGGCCCTGCAAACCTCATGTTAGAATCACAGAATCATGGCATGGTTTGGGTGGGAAGGGACCTTTAAAGGCCATCTAGTCCAACCCCCTGCCATGGGCAGGGACATCTTCAACTAGACCAGGTTGCTCAGAGCCCCGTCCAACCTGGCCTGGAATGTTTCCAGGTATGGGGCATCTCCCACCTCTCTGGGCAACCTAAATGCTCGAATTCGCACAGTGACTTCAGGGACATCCAATGAAGCCACCAGTGGGTGCATCAAAGCAAACAAAAGGAGGTGGCACTTCACGCAGGGTCCCATCCCGCCTTGAAACGCCCTCCCACAGGATACTGCGAGATAAAGCCAACAGGAGTTCAAGGAAGAACTTGGGATATCCGTGGAAGAGAAGTCCAGGGACAGTTGTTAAATAGTTAAAGACTGTCCTGACTCAGGGCTATAGTCTTGGGGCCGCTGTTGGACCATCCCATGGATGAGGTGGGCTACTGGCCACCTAGACATGGGTGTCCTCTTTTTAATTGCTCCTGCAACCTTTGAGAGTTCCTCACAAGCAGGATAATTGCTTGTATGTGGACATTTTCCTCTCCTATTTAGAAAATCCAATTAGTCTGCCTAATTAAGAAGGTGTCATTGTGCCCGGGAGGTATTTTTCTGATGTTGCCACAGCTGAGCTCAGCCCTTCAAGAGATGGACAAGTGTCCTGCTCATGGGAGGCTCTCTTCGTGTAAAACACAGATCAGTGACGGAACGTGTCAGCTTTGCTCTGAGACTTGCTGGTCACTTGGAAATCAAGAAAGAAAATAATTAAGTTTTAATACCTTGAGGCTATTCTGTGTCATCCTGCCCAGGCAGAGGCTCTGATGGAGAGGACATTGGAGCTTGCGGAATGTCACCATGGTGCTGCTCACACCATCCCTCCTTGGCTCTCAGCAATAGCTGGCTCTAAGCTTGGCTTATCTCCGCACGCAGACGGCACGACGGGGCTTAGCGGGGCTCCTGCCTGTGTTCTCATCTGCTTTTCCCTGCGTTTGACAAGGTTTTACAGCCTCTCACCATGACTTTCCAAAGCCAGCGCTGGAAATCACCCTGTCCTTTAGTCCTCCAAAATAAAGCCCAAGCAATTTTAAAATACTGAGATTATCCAAACACTCCCCAAACTCCTCTTTCACCGTTTTTGGCTCTGTCCATTCCCCTCCACTGTGGGTGTCTATTTTGCTCACAGCTGCAGTTGACCTTTTGATGAACATTGACGTGGAAAAAGCCATTAAGCAGCGTCAGCTGGCAATGCCACCATGGAGCAGAATATCACGCCCTTTCCACGTGCTGGTGGCCATCCTTGCAGCTCTGGTAGCCATCCTTGCTGGAGGCATCCCTTCTACGTGTTCCTGCTGCTCTTCAGTATTGTCCCAGCGATCTCACCCAGTTCCCACCTTCTCTGAGTTTCCTTCTTGGCTTGAGACCAGAGCACCAGATGATGCTCTTACAACACCCTCCATCCATTCCTTGAACTGAAAATCCCTTATTTGTGTAAATTCCATTTTTTTTTTACCTTGTTAGCTGCCTGCAAAGCTTCCTCCACCTGATCTTCATGTGTAGCAGACCCACACAACGGTGTTCTTTTTCTTGTCCCATTTCCTACAGACTTTCAGCTGGTCTAACTCTTGGCATGGTCTGAACTTCAGAATAAATCTGTACCTCTGTGATGGTATGGAAACCATCATGCTCCTCTTTTGCTCCTGTCTGCCCTTCCTGAAAACTCTAGTTCTTTTTCTATTAATATTCTAGTTATGGAGATTGTTTTGCTGGGTCTATGGTGGGGCAGAATGAGCCACTGACCCAACTTTTTTTGGGGGGGAAACCCAGTTTGGAAACTACTGGAGGTGATCTGCCCTTCCCCATCCCCTGCATCCTTACAGCATCACTCCCCAGTTTCAGCAATATCCAACTGGTGGCATCGCAGAGAGCAAAATCCATGAGCACTTTTCTTGCCCCGAGGGTTTTCAAGTCTCATTCATTCCATGGGCTGTGTTTCCTGAAGGACGGTATCTCTTGGCCCTGCAGATTTTTAACTGAAGTTCTCCCAGATGGACTTTTGCAATGCCAAAATGATTTTTTAAATTATTTTAGCCCAAGCAGTACGTCTCTCCTTGCTGGGCCAGGCAGCCTGGCTTTCCTTCCCAAGGACTTTTCCATCCTAAAAGCCAACTAATTTCTCATCCCTTTAGGTCTGACTGCATCTAGGCTTGGTGGGATTATATTCCAATTGATAGTTGATAGCAAACTTCTTTTAAAACAAAAAGAGACAAAGGATACTGGTGAAAATAGGAAGAAAGCAGTGCTTTATCAGGGCTGTAATAACATTTACTTATGTAGTAATTTCTTTAAGCTACTAAGTAAAGACAAAATGTACTAGAATTTAGAAAAATTTGAGGGCTGATAAAGGCACCATTCTTCTAAGGATTTCTGCGTATAGATTCCTGTAAAGTTTCACTTCAGTAACAGCTGCAAATTACAAACGCTTCCAAGAAGCAGGAACTCGTTCAATTATTAAGCACCCGGCTTGAACCGCTGCGCAGTCTGGCTTGGTGACTAATTACTTTTCAGTAAGATCCTTCTTCGGAGAAACTGTGCCCCTCCTCATAGCATTGCTATTGGCACTCAGGTCGTTAGAAGCAATTAAGACTAATTGTAAGCCTTCGTGGACAGAAAGGAGGCTTTGGCCGGGGATGGCAGGACCTTCCATCTCCCCATTAGATGTGGATGGAGCTGCCAATGCTGGACATGGGCAGGGGGCAGTTTCCCATACATTAAGCTTCCAAAAAACTACGGCCATCACGAATGACATTAATTAGAACCCATTTGCAGGCTCAGCAGAAGGACGGCGTGGTCGATGAGGGCGTCGAAAAGTACCTTCTGCAATTTAAAGCCGTGCTGAAAGGGCGGTGGGTGCAAGCGCGCTCCCAGTTGACGTCCTCCACCAAGGAAAGATCTTGTTTTTTGCCATGCTCCCACTTGTATGACGTCCTTCATTAAAAAAAAAAAAATTTAAAAAAAAGGAAAGAAAATAGAAAACTAGATGTTTCTCTCGCTGCATTCTTGCTATGTGCAGCACACTCACGTTTTAGCCACTCGCCTTTATATAATGCCATTAGTTCTCCTAAGTAACACCTAGCACGCAGATGGAGTGAGGGGTGGGAACCTGGCCCAGGCTGCGGAGCATCATGACTTGCAAGCTGCTTTCTTTTTTTTTTTTTTTAAAAAAACTGAATTACAAACAGGATGATGGCCTCTGTCCATAAATCGCAGTCTCTGACACCACCTCCCCCAGGAGTGAAGTGCATAATAGACTCGAAACTCTCCAAGAAGTGCATCTTGTGCAATTATGCAGCAACATAAATGCTCTGAGCTCCAGCAGCCTCTGAGCGCAGCGTTAATCCCCCGCTGGAAGGTTTTCAAGTCAAAGCACATCCTTCAGGAAACATCACTGCTTCTGTGTTATTCATAAAAAAAACCCATTCTCATTTTTTTTGAAAGATTTTCCGAGACTGAAGGCATCTCACACATCGCAGGCGATGCTGTCCCAAAATAGTTACGCCCAAGGGAGCGGGCTGGCGGTTTCGCAAGAACAGAACGGGGGAAAGTTGTAATTTTTTCCCTTTCTTTTGCTTTCCTTTTCCTTACCCAGAGCAGGATTTCTCTCTGCCCCTTCCCAGCTATTGCTGCAGATGTTGAAACCCAGCTCTGTTGCAATTCACTCTCCTGTGGGTCCCGGTGGCTCTGCCCATTCATAAGAATTGAAATTTCGGTTGAATGTATGCCTTGAAATTTCCCTATGGAAGAATATATATAGAAGTATTTCAGGATGAATATATGGAGAGGAATTTCAGGATGAAGTTCAGGGGTGGAATAACGAGGATACTTCTCACTGCATTTGCACAGCCCAGAAGATTCCTCTTTCTTCAGGGCAGGAAGGAAAGTCCCGTGGTCAAGGGACAGGAAAGGGAACCACGAGTTCAGCCTCTGTTTTTGTCTCTGTCTTTCCTCTTCTGAACTCAGCACCGACGCTGGTGCTGCGGCTCCCGACAGCTCTCCCTGCCACTCCTGCATGCAGAAAAAGGCGAGGCAGGGATTCAGAAAGCAGCCCCAAAAATATCTAGAAGCGAGGCAGCCAACGGCCACCGGTGGACTCCAGCCCACCCAGTTTAGATCCCAGCTCTGCAAACAGTTTTGGCAGAATTCAAAACATTTGCGTCTGGGATTTGGGCCAGCGATCTCTAAGACGTCAGCAGAGCTCCGATGTAAAATCCCGGTCCTAATCCTGGTTTTTCCCAACCCCATGTGCAGAAGAGCATCAGCCTCAGCCCCACACGTGGGGATGTGTCCCATTTCCAGTGCAGGACACTGAGCTGCTCCTTTGCCAACCCAGTGTAGCTCCTGGACCTAGAGCACAGTTGGGGTAACCAGCAAAGCCTGGGCAGATACGGGCTGGCTAAAGTGTGCTCTTCCATGCTGGAAGCCCCAGTTTATTCATCCGTGGACACTTAAAATCTCACACACTTGAAATTTTATAATCTCTTTGCACGAGATAAGTGCTGCTATCATTTGCTGCAAACTGGTTTTAATTGTTCCAAGAAATAGTCCTTCCACCACATCCTCTCGAGGATTTAACAGCATGGAACTGGCTGTAATGAGGTTGGTATAATTTATTTTTGTTAAAGCACTTCATGTAGCCCATTTCGGTTTTAGTCACTGGGACTTTTTTAATGCTCGCTTTTCAATAGGAATTATCCTTCTCATTCCCACGGGATGCGCTCGGGGTCCGCACTTCCAAATACTTGAAGGTCAAAGGCTTGCAGCCACCGAAAAGCTGAAATAACTGCAGGAAAGCTCTTGGTCAGAGAGTGGCAGCAGCAGGCAGGAGACAACTCCGAGCTGGGAGCCACGCGGCTTGGACGCCAGGAGAAACGCTTTCCTTCCGAGGAGTTCATTGGCTTTTTAGAATCATAGATTCACAGAATGGTTTGGGTTGGAAGGGACCTTTAAAGGCCATCTAGTCCAAGCCCCTGCCATGGGCAGGGACATCTTCAACTAGACCAGGTTGCTCCAAGCCCCATCCAACCTGGCCTTGAACCCCTCCAGGGATGGGGCAGCCACAGGTTCTCTGGGCAACCTGGGCCAGGGGCTCCCCTGCATCCCTTTCCCACACGATGCAATACTAATACGTATTGCTCATTCATATATAGCTAATGAATATATAGCTAATTAAATTCCCGCAGCCCAAGGGGACGGTGGCTGTTGTACACCCCTCACACAGGGGGGTTGCCTGGTGACCACAGCCCGGCTGGATGCACCCACCGACCCATGGATTCATTAGCTTAGAGCCAAATTCCCCTCCAGGTCTAACGCTTTGCAGAAAGCTATTTGCGTCCTCCAACGGAAAAGACGGGGGAGCTGCCCTTGGGGCTGCAGGAGGAGCCTGTCTGACCATGGAGATGCAACTTGGTGCCGGGCCATCGAGCGGCCAGCTTGGACCAGCGGGACAAAAGCGTTTTGCTCTGATGAGATGATGCACTTCTGTAAACGAGGATGCTCTGGCAAATGCCGGGGACCTGGGATGGCTGGATGCGCTGGCAAAACTCATGCAGGCTCCCAGCAGCTAGAAATGAGGTGCTGAGGAAGAGGAGTCAATAGATGGTGCTCTTCTTTCATGATATTGCTGCTGAAAGGGGTGTCCACGTTTCCCTGCCGCTCTCTAGGCATGGGGGGGGTGGGTAAGGGTCCCCTCGTCCGGGCCTTTTTCAGTGTCGGCTTCTTGCAGCTTTGCAGAGTTTCCTCTTCCCACTGGGTTATTCCCTCCTGTCGAGGAGCTCTGACCTCCCACCCCAAAATAAACCACGTTTTGTGGGTCCTGAGGGGCTGTCTGTGCACGCCGCACAGCCTCTCTGGAAAGAAAGGAGTTATGCAGCTGTGAAATATTAATAATATGTTTTTTTAGATCTAATAATGCCTTCCTGAGATACCGTAGAGCCGACGAGAGCTGATAAAGTTTATTTTCTCTGCAGTGCATTATCTGCCTGAGGCAGCCCTGCTTGGGAGGACAGCTCAGGGTCACTTGGGCGAAGAGCATTTTTGAACGCACTGATTTGGCTGTCTCCTACTTAGCAAATGTATCTCTGCTGCTAGAGCTAATAAAGCAGTTGTTTAATTATTATTTAATGAGCTTGCACAGGGAAAGCAGATAATCTTCCCTTTGGAAACATCAAGTCCCTCTGATGTGCCCCGTTTCCCCTGGCTGGTCTGTCCCATCCGTCAGACCCCAATGAGAAATGCCAGGAGGAAAAATGCGGCCGTGCCTTTCTTGTGCTGCACCACAACCCTGAGTTGGAAAATATCCCATTCAGAGTTTCCACCTGGGAGCTTGTCATGGCTTTGGGGATGAAAAGAGAATGGAGAACCCACCAAAGGTCTCTCCATCTCCCCTGGTACCTTGGAACAAGTCTTGTGAGGAGCGGCTGAGGGAGCTGGGGGTGTTCAGCCTGGAGAAAAGGAGGCTGAGGGGAGACCTTCTCGCTCTCTACAACTCCCTGAAAGGAGGGGGTAGCCAGGGGGGGTCGGTCTCTTCTCCCAAAGAACAGGCCATGGGACAAGAGGAAACGGCCTCAAGTTGCACCAGGGGAGGTTTAGGATGGATATGAGGAAAAATTTCTTCCCCGAAAGGGTTGTCAAGCATTGGAAGAAGCTGCCCAGGGCAGTGGTGGAGTCGCCATCCCTGGAGGGATTTAAAAGCCGGGCAGACGTGGTGCTGAGGGACATGGGGTAGTGGTGGGTTTGTCAGTGTTGGGTTGATGGTTGGACTCGATGATCTGAAAGGTCCCTCCCAAGCTGCACAATTCTATGATTCTATGATTCTATGATTCTATATTCTCCTTGGATGTGACTTTGCAGCTGCCCTGGTCCCCAGGCTGCAACATCATGAAATCCAAGTGTGAATTTGCCCTGGCAAAGCCTCACCTGGGTTTGTGCACCCCTTTCCAGCCCCAGACACTGACGTTTGGGGCTGCTGAGGCCGTGTACACCCCGGCAGCCTTGAGGAAGGCAATGGGAGGGATCAGCAGCAGTGCCTGGGCAGCGTGCAGTGTTTTGGCCAAGGGGTAGCAGCAGGTGAAGAGATGGACTCAGTCCTCCAGAGCTCTGAAATCATTTGAAATCCAGGTATTTGAAGAGGTTCAAAGCAAACTGTTTGGTTGGGGGTTTTGGTTTTTTTTGGAAAAAGATACACACAAATGGCTTTTATGGAGACTATAGAGTGAACTTGCAAAAGTGTGTGCAGGATAAGGGTGCATGATCCACTGAGAGAGCAGCAGCTCATGGAGTCTCATGGCATTTGGTCCTGAAAATGTAACTCCAGGGACTTGGGTTTATGAAGCAAAGCAGTAAAAACCTGTCAGCATTCATTGCCCGGACCCGATATCTCATGCCAGCCTTGCGCTGCCCTCTTCATCCCATCAAAAGCTCAAGGGAGGCAGCGATGGCTGCAGCAGTTCTTGAGAGCTACCAAACCTGGGTTCCCCTGGATGGAGAGCATGGCTGAGCCTCGGAGAATCCATAACTGAGGTTGCCATACTAAAACCTTTCCCTCCTTGACCTCCTTTCCATGCTACCAGGTCACTGAGCAGCCCCTGGGTTTCACACCACCAGGGTACAGTGGCAGGAGGAGGGAGCTGGAGAGGGACCATCTTCCCAGCCCCACCTAAAAGCTTTATAAATCGGGCTCTGCATCAGAGCTAGTCCATCTGCAGTTGGTTGCGGAGAGGTTCCTGGATTTTCTGAGCAGGGAAATGTATGAGCAGCGTTAGGGCTGGCGAGGAGAGCCCCGTAAACTGTGGGAATGCTGATTTTTGAAGCTGCAAAAGGCTGGCGGGACCAGAGGTCTTGGGGATGGACGTGCAGGGACCTGATTTGGGAGGATCAGTTTATGCCTCTCTCTGGAGCACCTGCAACATCTCCAGTGGGATTTGGTAACGTTTCCATCACCTCCTTCTGCAGAGGTGACCAAGAGGAGCCTGCTGGGGTGGATCAAGCTCACGGGGTGGTTAAGGCAAGCGTCCTCACCTGGCTGCTCAGATGTATTTCCAAGCCCACAGATTAAACACAGCCCCTCCAGCCAGCTCCTGCTGGGGACTGCATCCTCACACTGCATCCTGTTGGCTTCACCCGAAGGTTGTGGGTGTCTCCCTGGCTGTGACGAGCCAGTGATGCTCAGCGGTGACTCCCAGGTTCTACAAGAACCGCTACACCCCTGCTTATGCAAAAGGGACCACCGAGTTTTTCTTTGCTGCTGCATTTCCAGAACAAGTTGGTAGCTCTGTCTCCTCTCATGGTGTCCGAGTGCAGGCAGCAGCTCACCTCCCTCAGGAGAGATCTGTGGGACGGACATGTCCGAGGCCAGCTCCATCCATGGCACTGCGGGCACACACACAGGTCACCGTCCCCAGCCAAGCCATCAGCAGATGGAGCAAACCCAACACCCAGGTGTGAGGAGGAGGAACACACAGCGAAGGCTGTTGGGAAGGACCCGTGCCAGCAGCCAGGCAGAGCATCCAGATGGGCCCAAGCAAGGAGAGGACATCCCCAGTGCTCACCCACAGCCGTCTCCTGCACACAACCCAAACACACACAAAGGCACCAGAAGAACCCCAACGGGAGAAATCCCGGCTTCCCTTTGACAGCTTTAACTGCGGCTGCCTGTTCGTTAATGCCTCTGTTTTTTTTTTATCTGGAAATATCTTAGTGGTCAGTGCAAAAAAGCAATAGGGAGAGCTATTGAAAAATGAATATCCCGGGGTTATACAAACAAACGCTCCCGGTCACAAATCCCAGGCTAACACCACAGCTTCAAAAGTTAAAGAAATAAATGCAGATAAAGCAATTGGAATAAGAAAATGAAGCCCCGGAGGGATGGGACTCTTGCGCGGAGGGGAGAGGGGACGGGAGCCAGGAGACGGAGTCAAAGCAAAGCCCAGTTCGGACCGGGACTGTGTAAGCAGTTTGCAAAGCCCTGTCTCAGCAAACCGCATGGGCAGCTCTCTCATTTTTTGGATTGCAACTTCAGGAGAAGGGGGGGAAAAAAAAAAAACCAACCCAAAAAAACCCCAAATAAAAAAATCCTATTGAAAGAGATTGCAAAAGTTTTTGATTAAAATGCAGTCCGGCTTTTGAAATTGCAGCCTAAGCCCCACCTCCACACACCCATCCCCACCTCCAGGCTGGGAAGTAAAAGTAGTGAATGGCCCCAGCAGCCGCCGGCCCGAGGAAAACTTTTTGCTCCCAACGCGGTGGGATTGGGATCGGGAGATTCCTTGGAATTGTGAGTACGGCAGTGCTGGCTCCTCGCCGCGGCCAGGAGATGCTGAGGATGAGTCGGGTACCGAGCTGGCGCGGGGTCTGCCTGTGAGCTGCGGGACGGGGATGGCGTTCGGGAGATGTGAAGTTTCACACGCTGCTTCTTCCCATGGTGTTTCGCAAAACTCCTTGAACCTGTTTTGGCTCAGGAACTGGATTTTTTCCAATGGCTTAAGAGCTAAAGGAAAAAAAAAAACCAAAAACAACAAGGAGCGATTACAAATGTTATCCACGCCTGTTCCACGCTGGCTTTCTGCACATGTATTTTGTTGCTTCCTCTTTGCTTGCGCTTATTTATTTGAGTCGTTTTTTTCCAATACAGCAGCTCCACTTATTTCTCCCTTCGCAGGGAGTTTTTCCCAACCCCCGAGGCTGCCGCCGTTCATTTCTCTTACAGTTTTGCTTCTTCTTTTACGTCAACTCTTCTTCTCACCCCAGGTCTTGGCAGGCTGTCAGGGAGGATGCAATGCAGGCATGGACCTGACCTGTACCTGGGCTGGGACAGTGTCGGTGCCACCCGGGGAACCTTGGCCAAACCCAAGCTTCTCCAGACAGTGCATTGCTTGGGAGAGGAACCAGTTCAAGGCAGGAGCCCCGTGCTGGTTAGAAAAAGCCAATGTGACCCCTCCTGGTGCTGAGAAAATTGATGGCGGGGAGCAGGAAAGGGTTAACAGCAGGGGGAAAGCCTTTGTGCAGCTCTGCATGCTGAGGGGGAAGGTGCAAACAGCCCAGTGACCAAGGTGATGGGCTGCATCCCTCTTATTTGTTATGTACATTTGCTGTTCTGGAGGTGAGGGCTTAGCCTGGGGACAAGCCTTTTGGAGGTGTCCCTGCCCAGGGCAGGGCGTTGGAACTAGATGATCTTTAAGGTCCCTTCCAACCCAAACCATTCTATGATTCCATGATTTATTTGGGGACGCCTCGGGGCACAGGCTCAGGGTTGCTCAAGGATGCTTTATGTCCACCTGCAGAGGCTGTAAAACTTCTTACGGGTCCCGTTACTGAGCAGGTTTCTCATCGTTAAAGAGGCACGTTATGCCCAAGGCTCTCTGCAAGGTCTGTGTATGGATGTACCTTAGATCTCTTCTACCTCTGGTGCTTTTTGGGCAATGACTGTGTCAGAAGGGCACATCCCTCCCTCACTCCTGTCTTGCCTGGATACATGTCTGAGGCACCTTTTCACCATGTGCATGGATTTGCAGCCGTGCCGTGGGCTTTCTCCAGCTGGAATCCCTGCAGTGCACTGGGAAATGGGTGGGATCTCTGGACCTTGATGCTGTCAGGTCCTGCTGCTTCGTGTCCAAACCGAGCAGGCTCCGAGCTCTTCACTGCTGGGCTTAGTATTCCAGGTCCAGAGCAAAAAGGAAAATGCCAGTCAAGGATCATAGTATGGTTTGGGTGGGAAGGGTCCTTAAAGGCCACCCAGTGCCACCCCCTGCCCTGGGCAGAGACACCTCCCACCAGCCCAGCTTGCTCCAAGCCCCGTCCAACCTGGCCTTGAACCCCTCCAGGGATGGGGCAGCCACAGCTTCTCTGGGCAACCTGGGCCAGGGGCTCACCACCCTCCCAGCCAAGAATTTCTGCCCCAGATCTCAGCTCAATCTCCCCTCTGGCAGGGGAAAACCCTTCCCCCTCGTCCTATGGCTCCCCTCCCTCATCCAGAGTCCCTCCCCAGCTTTCCTGGAGCCCCTTGAGGGACTGGAAGGGGCTCCAAGGTCTCCCCGGAGCCTTCTCTTCTCCAGGCTGAACCCCCCCAACTCTCTCAGCCCGTCCTCCCAGCAGAGGGGCTCCAGCCCTCCCAGCATCTCCGCGGCCTCCTCTGGCCCCGCTCCAACAGCTCCGTGTCTCTCCTGTGCTGAGGCCCCAGAGCTGGAGGCAGCACTGCAGGGGGGTCTCCCCCGAGCGGAGCAGAGGGGCAGAATCTGCCCCCCCCACCCTGCTGCCCACGTTTCTTTTGAAGGATGTTGGAGCAAATCAAAGAAAAACGACAAATGAGGCAAAAAAGAGAAACATTTAGGGCTGGTTATGAGCAGCACAAAGGATACCCAGCCACACAAACAGGCCAGAGCTGAGCTGCTTCAGGAGCTTATCAAAATTCATGTCTATATTTCACCCTACCAGCTGTTTGATAACCTGATAAAGCATCCGTTTGAGGCAGCGCAGTGCAGCTCGCCCGTCGTTTGCTGGTACAGCTCCAGTGGGCAACGGAGCATCCTTTATCCAAGCTCCCATCAGGATCCGATTTCTCACCCGTGGTCCAAGCCGTATCGATCTGCTCCAAAAGGCCTTTTATCAGTTGCATGCAGAAATTTCATGACTGCATTTTTTTTTTCTGCCCTGCCCTGGTCTCTGGTGTCTTGTGTTCAGGCAGAAGACGGCAAAAAGGTGAAAAACCTTAGAAAGGAGCGTCACTTCCCTGCTGTGGCATCCATCGTGGCATCCCTCTGCATCACCGTCCACAGGCAACAGCTGTGTATTTTGCGATATATTCCAGTTTCTCCTCATTTTCCCTCCTGTTCTTGGAGTGTTCTTGCCTTTGCTGGCATTTCCAGGCTCTGAAATGCTTCGTCCTGGCTCACCCGAGCTCTCCTCACCCAGCCGTCAGCCTTGCTGGGCTGCTCGGTTTGCTGCCCTTCCCCCTGCAGCAGCCCGGGGGTCTCTGGGGACCTTGGTCTGGTCAAAAATAAATCCCAACCCACCCTCCCTGTGGTTCCTGTCTCCCAATTTGCTCCCAGTGCTTCTCTGGGGGTGCTGGTGTGCACTGTGCTCTTGCTGCAGCTCGGCAGCACATCCCGGCTTTATCCTGAACCTCGGGCACGTGCCCTGGCTCCAGCCATCCTGGGGATTAAATTCTCGGTGTCTCCAGCCATTGCCTTGCTAAAATGTAGACTCGAGGGATGGTTTGGGAGCCTCATTCCCCATCTCGGGAACTGTCGTTAGCCCCCAAGCTTTGAAAATGTTAATTTTCATAAGTAATGGAGAGAATGATCTAAGATGCAGGGAGCGACGCGGGGAATTTCTGGCTTGAAACATGATTCAAAGACTGCGAGGCTCTGAAATCTCCTCCGGGGGGGATCGATAGTGGGCGTCTGGCTGGAGAAACCACAGGACAAGTTTGTTCCCAGGGATGCAGGAGCAGGCTCGTTGCCAGCCGGGTGCCAGGCTGCAGATGAGCAGCTCATCTGGGGCCAGATGTAGCTCCAGCCACGGGTCTGGGGACTTCCAGAAAATAATCTCCTTTTTCACTGGGCTTCCTTCATCCGTTGGAGTCTGCCAGCCCGTGCCTGCTCTCGGGGTGAGCGGGAGATGCTTCTTCTAAATGGTGTAAAAACCACCTGGCAGTAAAAAGAAGAGAAGCAAGATGCCTCTGTAATAAAGACGACTTTCTGCAGTCCATTAATATTAAATAATGAAAGAATGACATTTAGTTGGCCTAGTGGGAGATGTCCTTGCCCATGGCAGGGGGGTGGAACAAGATGATCTTCAAGGTTTCTTCCAACCCAAACGAGTCTATGATTCTACGATTCTATGAATTAATTCCCCCCGCTGCCCAAAATATCCATGTTTCTTCCCTTTCCCATGCCAGCTTCAGCCCTCGATGGCTGCACCGGGCTGGGGCTTGCTCCAGCGCTTGCTCTTTGTCCCAACATCACCCCGCAATGTCGCCAACTCTCTTCTACCCTCAGTGTTTCCCCCGGGTGTTTGTAACCAGCTCCTCTCTGCCTCTCTTTTTGCTGGGTCAGGAAGTTTTTCACTTCTCCTAAGCTCTACTCTCAGTTCCCTGTCCATTGCGGCAGCGTTTCTCTACACCTACCCTTCCATCAATCCCTCTTGCGTGCGGGTGGCTGGCGTCGTTCCCAGCTCCCGGTGAAGTAAAACTTACTGGTCTCTCCCCAGAATTTGGGGACGCTTTGATTGCTAATCTATGGGTTAATCTGAAGGGAGAAAAGAGCTGCCCTGGAATGTCCTGTGGGCATAAATGTGTAGGAAGCAAGTGAACTGGTGTGTGTAGGTGCTCCTCATGCAATGCTCAGCATCAGCGTGGGGGATCATGTCCACGGTCCTGGGCAGACGGTGTATGCAGGTGGCAAATACTGGGTTTTGGGTGGTTTTTTTAAAAGAAGTTATAGAAAATATATAGCAAGCAACATCTGGATTGCTGCAGGAAACACTGTTCTCCTGGGAGCTATTGGGGCTTTCACTCAGGCTGCGTTCACAAGGCTTTTGCAGCGTCTCAAGCTCTTCATTTTGCAATAGCTTCCCCTTCGAAAAGTCAGTTTTTCTCATCGGAGTGTGTCTGCATCCGTCGGTCGCTGGAGCCCCTCTACCCCCTGCCTTTTTCTTGCTTTCACCCCTTTCCTCCAGCAAACGCCACTGCAAAGTCTTACAGCTCTTTGGAAACACTGAGCAAAAAGCCCATCCTTTTCTCAGTCTTCACTCCTGCCCAAGCATCAGTAAAGTACAGAGGAAAAAAAATTATCAGGAAGGTATTTGCGGTGTATAAAACCCCCAAATTCGGAAAAACTCTGGTTTGGGATCACCTTCCTTCAGACTTCTATTGGCAGATGTGTTCTTCATAGACTTGAGCACGTGTCTGCAGCCTACGGAAAGGCAGGTCCCCGATGGGGAAAGGGCTTTTCGTACTTAATCCATCACTTTAACTCCTATCCTGAGGTTTCGAGCTGCTTGAAGCAGGGAATATTTCCCTGCCAAACACACAGGAGGTGGTGCTAAAATAGAAAATTCCCCCCGAGGACACAAGATATGGCCTTTTTGTAGTACGCGTGACATCTGTTCGTCCCCCATACAAGAGTATGCTCAGCATCTGGCATGGTCCGGAGGAGAGGGCTAACTTTTTTATTCAAAATACTGCATGAAATCTTAGGGAGAAGGAGTAAAACTTGCAAAGCCGGCAGCTCCCTGTCTGGCAAACGTCTCCCGTGTCCTTGAGCTGAACCGCTTTCACCCAGAGCACAACAGCCAGCACAAACAAACCCGGAGTTCACGTGGGGAGAAACCAAGGGCAGGAGTCGCGCCGAGACGTAACGAGACGCTGCTTTAGCACGGAGCGGGATGTATCCCGCGAGAGCTCGGGAAGCAGCAGGACGGCGAGACGGGGAGGGTCTCTGGGGGTACCGATGGCTCCCGAGCCCTGGGCAGCCTTTGAAAATGAAACCGGGTGAATGATTCGTGTCATTCTATGATTCCCAGCCTTGATGCCGCTGTAGCTGGCTGACGTGGGGATCTTGGCCGCAAAACCTCCCTTGCCTGTAACCTCTGTGATTCCTTCCCCCTGTGCTCCGAGCCACTTCTGCTCTCGGGTGCTTTCCTCTCCTGACGGCGAGGCCACCCCAGCCCGTGCGATGGACACTGTCTTCTTCCCAAGGATGAGTGATGGGGACAGACTTTTTAGCAGGGCCTGTAGTGATAGGACGAGGGGTAATGGCTTTAAACTAAAAGAGGGAAGATTTAGACTGGATATAATAGATTTAGACCAGATAGAATTTTTTCTAGATTTTTTCACTGTGAGGGTGGTGAGCCCCTGGCCCAGGTTGCCCAGAGAAGCTGTGGCTGCCCCATCCCTGGAGGGGTTCAAGGCCAGGTTGGACGAGGCCTGGAGCAAGCTGGTCTGGTGGGAGATGTCCCTGCCCAGGGCAGGGGGTTGGACTAGATGGCCTTTAAAGGTCCCTTCCCACCCAAACCCTTCTGTGATTCTATGATTCTGTGCTTCTATGACAATAGCAACCACCACTACAAAGGTCATCCAGCGCGTGGGGACAGTCCCCATGCAACCCCTTCACTACATCTTGCGGTGCTGGAGCAGGTGAGGACCCCTCCAAGAAGAATCCATCATCTGGCGGGGCACGCCAAGGAGGTCTGTGAGACTTCATCACACAAATGGGGAGGAGGACTTCATCCTTCCCAGGTCAGTGGGGGTCAGGGCCAGCAGGGACCTCTGGAGAACACCTGGTTGTGCTTCGCACCAGAGCAGGCCTGGTGCCTCTCCCTCATCAACCATAGTTACATTTCATGGGTTTCAACACCAATTTTTCTCTTCCTTCTCATCTTTTAATGTCTCAGTAACAGATTTCCTTTTGTTTAGCTTCTTGTGAGGTTTCTGGGATGTGTCATCCCTGACACATTTCTCATTACAAAGAGTCACTGAGCTGGGCTGATCTCATTTTCACTTTCTTTTTGCCAGTTGGTGCAAGATGGAAACAGCTTTTGGGCGCATCTACACATCCATTTTACCCCTCAATCTTTTTCCAGGCAGGGAACGATGTGTATACATTGGATTACAAAGCATCTTTGCACCCACATTTCCCAAGCCAGCTTCCCATTTAACACAGGCACGCTCATAAATACGCACGCTGACACTCTCCCAGTTTTACCGTCGGTGAATGTAAATTCTCTAGAAATTCAGATTACAGGATATTTGCTGGCATTTTGTCTCCCCTGCTGGGATTTAATTTGCTGTGTTACATTCACCGTTATTTACTCAAGCTCTGCTGAGCCCAGCGCGTGCTTTTCCTTCTTCAGTTAACGGGAGCTTCACTGCTATTAATAAAGGCTTTGTAATAGATTTACGTCCTCGGGAATGGGACAGGACTCTGGTGCCACTGAGCCCAGTCCCCGCCATCGCAGCCAGGACCATTGCGCATGTCCCAGAGAAACTGGGAGGTTTTGGGGTACTTTGGCCGCCCTGGTATCAAAGAACCTGGGGACAAGTGGAGCATCTTAATCTGTGCAGCGAAGGTTTATGGGATTATCTGCCGATCTCTGTACAGATGGGGGGTTGTTCCCCAGATTGTTGTCCCCCGTTTTGTCACTTTGTCACTGTCTCCTGGGAGCAGTGATGAGAGGTCAGGCAAGCAAGCCTATAATTAATGGCAATATTTTATGGCATCATTTGGTGCGGGACTGACCTGCTGGCGTGTCCCGGCTCAGCTCCCTGTCCCCACAACACCTGGGGCTTGCTGTGCCAGGCTCTACCTTCCCGACGGATGCTGTGCCCCAGGACAGCAACGTGGAGAAAAAAGGTCTCTGAGGACAAATCCTTCATCCGTAGCTGAAGGAATAATATCAACTGATGGATTGCCAGCATCAGGCAACTTTGGTCTCTGAATGACCACCCACCCATCACCTTCCCGGGAGTCTACGGGTCAATTCCGTGGGTGCTGGGTAGCTGCTGGTTGGGGTCCCGCTGCATGAGCCGCTCCACTGAGCCCCTGCACCGAAAACACTGTCTCCCAGAGGCCACCCTCGGTGAAAGCCGGCCACCCACATGCCTCGCCAGGCTCCTAAGCACCGCCGTTGAGCACGGGAAGTCCCTCTGGGTTTTATGGGAGAAGCAATTTTGCTCAAGAGTTTACTTGCAGGCGTATAAGGAAGCAATTTTCTGCTTCATCAAGGTGCAGCGCTGGCTTTAAAGGGCTTTGTGCCAGGGTCAATGACACCGCTTGTGGTGCTCCTGTCACCTCTGCCTGTCACCCTGCCTCTCGGTGGCTGTGTCTCCCCAGCAAATGAGTTTCACGCTCCTGTGATTTGGGGGACAAAAGGTGAAATGCATCATTGAGGGCTCCAGCAGAGCAGCATTTGGCATCATAAATACCTCGCTGGGCTGAGATAACACCTCTCCCCTCTGATGAAGTGTGTAAGGGAATACAGTTGTGTCGGAGCTGGTGGGTACGGCTGGCGTGAGAGAGCAGTGCAGAAACGCTGCTGCGCCGTGGGGCTTCGCTCCCTGCAGTCGAGGAGGGGAAGGGAGGACGAATGGTGAAGTGTTTGGATGGAGATGCTCGGAGGGGTTTCTCAGAGCAGAACTGGGCTGCTCTGTGCGCTAGCGAGATGTGAAAGTGTAGTGGGGAGCAGACACTGGCCTGCTTGCCATCCATGGTGAAGACCATCCCAGGAGGAGGAGATCCCGCTCCTAATGCATGTCCATCGGCAGGTGTTCAGGGAGAAACATGTCTTTGCCACCACTTCTTGCCCCACCGCTGTGTTTCTCAGACATCCCTTCCCACCCATGCATGGGACAAGCTCATTGCCTTTGGTCGGCAAAAGGCCACCAGCTCACCAGGCAGGCTTCCAGCGGCCGTGTTGTCCTGATTAGTGTCTCACCAGGAGCAGCAGAGGACTGAAGCTAGGTGGTGGCATCTACTTCAGCTTTGCAGAAATGTCCCATCACGGTCAGGTTGGACGGGGCTCTGAGCAACCTGACCTAGTTGAAGATGTCATGGCAGGGGAAGATGGACTAGATGGCCTTTAAAGGTCCCTTCCAACCCAAACCATTCTATGAGTTCGTGACCACCATCGCCAATAGACCAACATGCAGAACCCATGTTTTTGGAATGGCTGGAGGGGACTCAGGAAGGAGAAGGGGTGCTGCTGGGCCGCCCTTGGGTCTGAAGGCAGCTCGGACCATCCTCTGCCCTCACTCCTGCGGGCAGGGACTTGCCCATGGCCACAGCCTGGTTCTTGAACCACCCCAACCCCCTAGACAGCATTCCCTAGCTGGAGTCCCAGCTCTTGCAGCAGCATCTCAGCTCGTGCTTTATTGTCTAGGACAAAGTTCCTTCTCGGGCACAGCTGAGTGCAGCCTGCAGAAGTTGCAGGAAGGAGTAAACAAGGCTCTTTCCTCCACAGCGTGTCCAGGGAATGGCACCCGTTGTGCTAAGTCCACCCCCACTGATGCAAACCACAACCTTTGCCTGTCCCAGCTTATCTGCTGCTCCCCAAACACTTTATAGGGGCAGGTGGGGTCTCTTCCCTGGCTTGTTCTTGGGGAAACTGAGGCACAAAGGTGGGAAGCAGCTTGATCCAGAGTCGAGGTCGGGATGCGAGTGCAGGTCCTGGCCTGGGAGTGGGTCAGGCTCTCCAAAATCAAGGGGTGGTGCTTCGGGGTTGACTATTTCTCCCCTTTTCCCGTGGTCCTGGCGTGGCCCTTGCACTCTCCACGGGTGCCACCGTGAATGCGCGGGGATGCTTGGAGCAATAACGATCCCCACCGTGCATCCTCTTCCTGGGATGCTGGAGGGTCTTTAGGCCATCAGGGACCCCAGCGCTGCAGACCTGACCCAGGCACATCCTCCCCGCCCCCGCACCAATCACTTTGGGATTTGGTCTTTTTTGCTCTCTTCTCTCCTTACCCTGATGCAGGCGTATCTTCTGGGATTTGCTATCTCATCCCTCCCTTTCTGCCTCCTTCCCCTGCGGTACCCAGCCTCAGTACTAATCCTGCAGCACCAGCTCTGCCTCCTTCCTCCAGAGGAGCAGATTCGGTGAGACCTCTTGGCCTTACCTAGGAGAATTTGCATTAATCGAAAATAATCCTTCTTTCCATCTGTAGATGTCCATTCCCTAGGAGAAGAACACGGCTATCCCCAAGCAAGTGCCATCCCTGGAGGGTGCTGCCATGTCTGGGCTCGATCCAGTTGAAGGAAACAAGAACCAGACTGACCTTGGCACGCTGCTATCTTCATGCAATTTGATTTTTATCAATTAACTCTTATCTGCCTTTTTATTTGCTCTGGTCATTGCCCCTTCTGCTGGATCAAAGTACTTTTCTGTTTCATTTTCTTCTTAAAGCAGCATTGTGGTCCAACGGTATCTGAATGCAATAGGTTATCATCATTTTTAACTGCTGGCAACCTTTGCAGCATTTCAGATCTCTGTCGAGTGTTTCCCCTTGGGTCTCTCCGTGGCTCACCCACCCTCCCTCTTTCAAAGGCAGTGCATGCTTTCAGGTGTGAAATGGAAGTAGGAAACCTTGCTGAAGGTGAGATGAAGGTGTGCATGGTGGGATGGAGTCAGGCTTGGCTGTGAATCATAGAATCACAGAATGGTTTGGGTTGGAAGGGACCTTAAAGGCCACCCAGTGCCACCCCCTGCCCTGGGCAGGGACACCTCCCACCAGACCAGCTTGCTCCAAGCCCCGTCCAACCTGGCCTTGAACCCCTCCAGGGATGGGGCAGCCACAGCTTCTCTGGGCAACCTGGGCCAGGGGCTCACCACCCTCACAGCCAAGAATTTCTGCCCCAGATCTCAGCTCAATCTCCCCTCTTGCAGTGGAAAACCCTTCCCCCTCGTCCCATGGCTCCCCTCCCTCATCCAGAGTCCCTCCCCAGCTTTCCTGGAGCCCCTTGAGGGACTGGAAGGGGCTGGAGGGTCTCCGCGGAGCCTTCTCTTCTCCAGGCTGAACCCCCCCATCTCTCTCAGCCCGTCCTCCCAGCAGAGGGGCTCCAGCCCTCCCAGCATCTCCGGGGCCTCCTCTGGCCCCGCTCCAACAGCTCCATGTCCTTATTATGTTGGGGACTCAACCTTGGCCATCGGCTGCTGAGAGACGATGCAGGTTCTCCTTCCTGTAGGGGACTCCCCCGGAGAAAGAGGAACTGAGTTCCTCTGTGGCGGTGTGGGAAATTTGGGGTCATTATGGTGCACGGTGAAGGGTGAGGGACTTTTAGACCCTGCTTGGGCAGGGATTAGCAAAAATATTCCTACCAGTGCTTTCTACTATTTTTTTCTACAAGAAGTCTATGAAAACTCATTAGGGAAGAAGTTGGACTAATTCCAGGTGTAGGAGGCTCCTGGACACCCTGAAGGGTTAAAGGATGAACACATTTAAAGGAGGAGCTGGAAAGGATGGGCAGGGAGGCCAAAATACTCCTAGAGAACACAGGACTTGCTGTTTGCAGGTCTGCTTGAGCGCATGTTTGGTGAGGAGGGCCAGGAAAGACATTAATAGAGTTAACCAGGGAAAGAAGGGCATTAAGCTCCATGAACATGCCCATCCCTGCAAATCTGCGCTCAGGCTCCTTTTGCTTTCCTCCCTCTCTACCCTGGCACCCTTCCTCTTTTCCCTGTGGAGCCCCTGAGCTTTCAAGAGGCTCAAGCAGCAAAGTCGGTAGCTGCAAATAATTCATCACAGGGCTGCTCCCAGAGACAGGAGATATTGGACGCCGTGGTCTGGAGACAGGCAGGTGCTTTTGCTCTGGCGCTGCTTAACCCTCCAGAGGTTCAGGGGAGCTTTTCATGGAGGCTTTAATTTATGGTCGAATATACTTTATTGATCCCATCCTGTATTTTGTTGTAGCAATATCTCCTCGTCTTGAAATGGGGCTGAGGGCAGCAATTGCTTTTTGCAGAGAAGGCGGCGGAGCTCATAACTCAGCCACATGCAGGTCCTCCCCTTGAATTTACCTCTCCAGTGCAGGGCACTTAAGGGTTGTATAAACGCCGCAGTTAAGACAGTATCCTCTTGCTAGAATTTACATCAACCTGTACATTTGTTAATTTGTTTGAGGCTACG
Organism: Sterna hirundo; assembly: GCA_009819605.1. Taxonomy (NCBI): domain Eukaryota; kingdom Metazoa; phylum Chordata; class Aves; order Charadriiformes; family Laridae; genus Sterna; species Sterna hirundo. The sequence continues at coordinate 219,543,007 of CM020437.1, read as the reverse complement.
GTACTTGCTCCTTTGCCTCTCGTTGTGGGGGAAATAGAATTAGGTGAAATAATGATGGAAAGCCTTTCACCCCATTTGCTGCAGAGCTCGCAGATGCCGCTGAGATGGAAACATCTATTAGAGTGTACTGAACAACAAGCTAAAGCCTAATGGGTTTAACGTGCCTCCAAACAATACAGCTTCCTGAGCAGGATGTCTGGGCACTAAAAACCCAACAAAGACATCATCCTCCCGCACATCATTCATTCCGCAGATGTAGCCAGTGAGAAGGGAGGAGGGAGAGCAGGTCCAAAGGGAAGGAGGTCAGTGGTGCAGGCAGGGGGACGGTGGCTTCCCACAGATTTACATTTCTTGGCGCGGTTAAATTTAGGTGGTGGTTGGGAGGCAGAAAGCACATGTGGAAGGATTCAAAAAACACCACGGGTGAAAACGAGAGGCAGGAAAGGAAGGCTTTAATCCACCAGAGACCCAGCGTATGGAGGGATGGAGAAGGGTTTGCTGGACCCTGGAGAAAAGGAGGCTGAGGGGAGACCTTCTCGCTCCCTACAACTCCCTGAAAGGAGGGGATAGCCAGGGGGGGTTGGTCTCTTCTCCCAAGGAACAGGCCATAGGACAAGAGGAAACGGCCTCAAGTTGCACCAGGGGAGGTTTAGGGTGGATATTAGGTAAAATTTCTTCCCCAAAAGGGTTGTCAAGCATTGGAAGAGGCTGCCCAGGGCAGTGGTGGAGTCACCATCCCTGGAGGGATTTAAACGCCGGGCAGACGTGGTGCTGAGGGACATGAGTGGTCTTGTCAGTGTTGGGTTGGTGATTGGACTTGATGATCTGAAAGGTCCCTCCCAACCTGGACAATTCTATGATTCTATGCAGGCAGGAGCTGTCTGTGCCTCCTGCTTCAAGCCCACAGTCCCTAAAACCCACCCTCATTTAGGCAGAGCTTTGGTTGTCTATAGCCTGCTCTTGGGAAGGCCATTTGGCCAGTCAGCATCTCCAAAGCTGCTTGATCTCATGTGCACTCTTCTGTACATCTTGCCCTGTTGCAACCATCAGCCCTGTGTGATGGGGAGCTGAAACCAGTTGCATCCCATAAGGACATTTAGCAGTAAATGGGACCTCAGCTGCAGCTGGTGAGTTCGGCATTGCCTCTGTGGGTTCTTCATGTCTGAGCAGATCCCTCACATTTGGCCCAAGGCTGCTCCAGCACCAAGAGCTGAGCTAACGCCCAGCTGGGTTTTTCCTCTCAACCACTTTTCCCATCTCTTTAATGCTGTGGGTATTTTTCTAACTCTGTAGCATTGACCTTCAACTCTGGTGTCACTGAGTAATTAAAAACATACTTAGAAAGCTAAGACAGCTTGACATAGAGCAATATATGACGTGGAGGCTGGATCCTGGTCTCAGCTGTATCTAACCAAATCAGAGAAGGTGCTCTGTGGTTTGTGGAGCTGCAAGGAAGGAAAGAAGGGGAAGGAAATAAGGCTCGAGGAGATTCACACCAGCACGGTGGAGAGCAGAGCTTGCCCCAGGTACTATGTGAGGACCCCAGGATGCTCCCTGTGGCTGAGGTTCAGGGTGGGATTAGGGGATCTGGAGATCTGTTTACTAATTGGGATGGTCCATCTAGGTGTGTGGTTGATACCAGACAAAAAGAAGCCAAGATGTCCTGTGTAGTTCAAGGATAATGAAGGAGTTAATCAGAGCAATCAGAGTCCCACAGTTTGGGACAGTAAAGATTGCCCTCCTTCCTCCTAGGTGTACTGAAATGATTATTACAGGACCACAGAATGGCTGAGGTTGGAAGGGAACTCTGGAGATCATGTCAACACTCCTCCTAGTGCAGCCCGGCTGGTTTGCCATGCCACAAGCGTTGGTGGCTCGTGTCCAAACCCAAGGTCCTTCTCTGCGGAGCTGGTTGGACCCCAGCCAGTGCTGGTGACTGGGGTTGTTCTTCCCCAGCGGCAGGACTTTGCACTACTCCTGCTTGAACTTCATGAGGTTCTCCAGCCCATTGAGGTCCCTATGGGTAGCAGCACAACCATCATCGGCTGTGACAGTCCCTCCTCCCAGTCTTGCATCTCCTGCCAACTGGCTGCCCCATCACCACCCAGGTCATTGATAAGGGCGTTAAACAGTACCCATTCAGATAATGTTTAAACAATATTGGCCTTGATTATGTTGAACAGCGCCGGCCCCAGTTATGCTCTGGTGTGGCTGGGATTTAGGAACACCAAGATCCTGGCTCAGCGCTGCTTTGTTGCTTTGGAGTGAAATGCTTGATAGTTTTTAACCTCTCAGGTGCCCTGGTGATGCGCATGTTAGTGTTTTGCATGCTGCTTTTTTGCTTTGCAGAAGCGAAACGCTAAAAGAAAATGAAAAACAGGAATAATTAATAATTGCTTACGACGACCCTGCGCCTGCTGTGTGGGTGTTTGCAAAGCACGACAGGATTTTGCTGTGCTGAGCAAGGCGAATTCAGGCAGAGCAACTTAGCTTTGTGCTGAATTTATTATTTTGGCAGGCGGATAAAGGAGACCTGACAGAATGACGAGTACCGCTACAAAGAGCAGCTACCCGGATGCGTCCCGGAAAACACTCTGCAGGAACCCATTTCTCAGTATCAAGGTAAATACCTCCGGCTTTCTCTAATCCCCCTCTTGAATTACTGGCCTGGTAAAGAGGAGTTTCTGTTTCTGCGGAAGGCATCGATAGGATTTCTGTTTACAAAATGTATTTGGATATGGATGGGGTGCTCCCTGCGGAAGAAGTGCCATTGGACGTGCAGCCGGGACAGCGATGTTGCAACGCAAGTTTAACTTTCAGCTTCTGAGGTATTTAACTTCTGCCAGTGAAACTCCCAGCCCCCAGAGCAAACCTTCAAGAGAAACAAATTCCAGGTCTTAAAGCAGCTATGAGCCTCAGTCTTCCTGGAAATAATTGGTTTATTATGTCCATGATAAATGCATGTGTGTAACGGGGACAGCAGAGATGGAGGAAAGGGGGACTCGATGCTCACACTCGGAGCTTGGCACGCAGCAGCCTGCAGAGCTTTGGGTATTAGTCCCCATTTAGGCAAGAAATGGCATCTAGTTGGCTTAAACCCCGCCCTTGCTTGAATCTATTCACTGAAAACATACATCCTAAGCCATGATTTAGGCCGTGCATCCTGTAACGCCCCCTGACCCTGATGTAAGTTCACCCGGCTCCTCCTTGTCTTGCTGTTGGGTGTCTGGGCTCATGCAGGGAGATGGTTCCTCCACCTTAGAGCTCTGCCAGGTCCGTGGCAGGCAGCCAGAGGAGTGGGCTTTGTTGAGCCCCTTGGAGAAGCCCCAAAAGTTGGTTGTGGTGGGAACCACAGGATGCAGGAGATGGTCGTCACTTTGCACAGCAGTCTGATGATCAGAGGGCTGCCCAGAGGACCAGCTCGACTCACCAACACGGGCATGAAGACATGTTCCCTCAGTCCTGGAGCACCCAGACCGCTGAGCCATGGGGAACCCTGTCTGAAGGTCCCTTTTTTTCCCCTTCTCAAATCTGGGAAGGGGTGTGAGGCTGGGTGCAGTAGAAGCTGAGATCTTCTGATGGTGGGAGCAGTGCTGCCTGCGTGAGATTAGCACATCGACCTTGAGCTCGCCCGCAGGTGTTCATGGCCTCTTGCCTCCTACCTCTGGCTGTGTCACCACCAGAGGGGCTCCTCAGCTCCTTGTTTGCTCAGTGGTTTGCAGAGGAGGATCCATGATCCTTGCCTATGGAGGTGGTGGATAATCCTTTTCTCTTTGTATAGTGATAGTGGCATATTTAAAAATCCCATGTTACAATGATGGTATGATCACATCCCTTGAGCAACTGGTGGTCTGCTGCAAGGTACTATTGGTGAAGTGTAGCAACACTCAAAAGAAAAAAAAAGGTGTAAACATTTAGATAAGACAAGCATCTGCAAAGGGGAAATAATAATTCAACATTGACCGCAGCGATGTCAGAAAAAGCGAGTGCTCAGCTTGCATCAGGAACAAGCTAATATTTCCATCTTCTTTTCTACAAAAAAGGACATTTTGGAAGTTTTGTGCTCTTTTCTCACACGTCGCAAGGAAGCAGGAAATGAAAAGTAAGCCAACTCTCGGTCTAGCTGGAGGGCGATTGCTATGTTCAACGGAGCATGTCGTTTGGCCTGTGAACATCAGCTTTCAAGATGCTCTTGTTTAAACACACGGAGATGACAGGTACAGAGTGGTTTTCCATGGGAATAAGCTACAGCGAAGTGAGAGCCTGAGGCACTGGGGGAGCCAGAGGCGGTACAATGTGGGAGCAGATCAAAAACTGCTGGGACAATAAATGGAGAACAAGATGGAAAACGTTTTTGCTCTTGTTATGCAGCCTTAAGTTTGGGGATTTTCTTTGTACACGTGCAATATGCACACAACATGAGCTTCTCTTAGCATGTCGCTGCAAGCGTGTGCGGGAACTGATGCTTTCGTTCACTTGGGAGAGTCGGTAGTGGCTTGGTAAGTTGGGAGATCAGATTCCTCCTTCCCTCTGTTGTCTTTTCATTTAATTTTAACACAAGCCAGAGCCAGTCATATGAACCTTGCTTCTTCGAAGACTTACAGCCATGCAATGCTGTACGTGTCCTGCTGGACTCAGGGCAACCCCAGGTCCTCTCCAGCTGAGCGTTTGAGGAGCAATTTGCAGAGCCATGGGCCGGTTCGTTCTCCTTTGGTTGAATAACTGCACCTTGTCGATAGTGGCAGCGTTGTCACCAATTCGATGCTATATTGGGTGTAGTTGAAAGCCAATTACCCGAGTCCTTAGGGACACTCATGAGGTTGTAGAGCAAAAGATGACAGCCAGTGTTCAAGGCTCAAGATTTCTCTGTCCTTTTCGTGGGGAAGATTTTGGGTTTTTTCTGCTATTTTTTACAAATGCTGGTGAATTTCATCACCTCACCCCTTGTGGCAGGGGGGAATTGAGCTCAGAAGAAGTCACTGGGGCAGAGGGTTACCACAGCTGCAGAGGCTGGAGACAAAGAGAGGGGAGAGCTTGGTGCCACACAGTCCTGAGGTTTCTCCCCTCATCCTCTTTTCAGTCCGTTCAGCTCTGGTTTTGTTTGGTTTTGTTTTTTTTTTTTTTTGTACATGACAGCAAGATTATCTTTAAAAATAAAATTCCATTGATTTTTCCATGCAGAGATATTTTAAAGGACTTTGAAACTTCAAAGATTAAAACCACTGAGATGCAAAGTCAGCTCGGGTCTGCGAGCAGAATCAATGTCTGTTTTGCTGAGTGAAGGTATCCATGAAGGTAGATGTAGAGGAAACTCTTCATGGAGAATATTTCAGGCCGGACCTGGACAGGGTGATGGGCAGCTCTGAAACTGCCTGTGAATGCTGGTCTAGTGCTTTCTGAAGGGTCTTTGGAGCTCACCGTGAGCAGGATTTTGGTGGAGACTGGTTCTTCTCATGATGGACACCCTACTGCTGGGTTTCTGCTTGGAGCTCAGGAGGGAAACCCTGACTGATCCCTCCGGGTCAGAGCAGCATCACAGGAGGCTGCGTGGATGACTGCAATCACAGAAGGCTGGGACCAGCCTCGATGAAGCCATTGCCAGGCCTTATCTTGACAGCAAAGAGGGCAAATCCTCTCTTCCAATTCTGTTTCACATTAAACTGCTGAAGGACTTGTTTTTACCCCTAAGGCAGAGCTGACCTGACCATGCAATGTCTCCAAGCACACTATTATACTCAGTACAGGATGTTTTCCCCAGATCTCTTTTTTTGGGTGGTTTTTTTCTGTTGGTTTTTTTTTGTTGTTGTTGTTTTTTTCAAGAAGTTAGGTCACCCTGTCCAGTTTCTAAATGACTTCCTCAGAAAACATAACTTCAAGTCCAGGGTTTGAATGGTTCTTGCAGAAACACAAAACCGTTGCACAATGTGGTTTATGTGTTTGAAGTGGCTGAAGGACCAAAAATCACAGCACTGCAATTTTTATATATATATATATGCATCTCCAGAGAGAGAGAGTGTGTCACGAAAACTAATTGCCACATGCCAAAATGCAACTGAGAGGCATAACTCAAAACTGTCCTTCGGAGGAACGTTCCCAGGGCTGATGGTCCCTGAGCCTTTAAGATACCTGGCATGAATTCCTCCAGTCCATCAGAGCAGATTAAATCAGGTCTGCTGCTGCTTCCATTAAAGTCCAATGTCTTGTCTTGGCTTTCAAGGAGCATTTTGCATCCCATGCCGGACACACAGGTTTGGGAAGAGCAATTCTGCTGAAGAGCTGCTCACGCGAAGACACAGAGAACTATTTTGGGAACCTCTGATGAAGACTGCTACAGAAGGAGAAATTTTTTTGGAAAGACTACATGAGTGTTATGGCAACAGTTCACCTGCAGATGAAGAGGAAGCAGACCAAGAGCGATGACTTGCTGGGCAGTAAAGCATAGTCTATAGTGTGATCCATTGTAGTCAATATAAAGAGGTTTTGGCCAATAAAACGGGGAAATCTGGAAGATCTGAAAGGCCAGTTGGACATTTGTAAACTGGGGTTGTTAATGCGGTCGCTGCTGGGTTGTTTGAGGTGTACATGTTTTCAGGCATCAGGCAAGGTTGGTGAAACCCCTCCTGGTAGGGACATGCATGGCAAGGTGAATGGCCCCAGAAGGATGCCATGGTCCCACGGCCACGTGTTTCCCATCCCTGCCAGACCCTACCTGTTGCCTTCCTGCACCTTGAGGACACACACAATGACCTTCATGCCCTAGAGGTGGCTTCCAGGTTCATTGGGACCACAGTTGTGGTCCTAACACCCCTCCTCAAGGGATGACATGCATGTGCCCACTTCCTAAAGCTGTCGAGAAGCTGGCTGAGGACATTCACTCTACATACAAGCTTCAGCCCTTGGTGTTTTCTACTCTGTGCTTTAGTTCAAGAGCTGTCCCTGCCCCAAGCCTTTATTACAAGGGCTTCTGGGCAGTGGTAGGGACTTGTGCCCGATTACACACAACTGTTTGTGATAAAACTGGAACACGCTGATTCCTCCCAGGCTTGTTTTCTCCTCTCTGTAAGCACAGCCCAGTGCACGGGATTTTATCATGTGCTGAGGCACAAAACCCTTCCTTAAAATAGCAGCAAAAGTCTCCTAAACACATGGAAACAGCGTGATACGGACTTCCCTCTGGCAACTGGGGCAAGACTGTGTGTGCGCCTTCCAGAGCCCTTATGTGAAGGTTTTGTTGCCAAACTGCATGACCAACACTAGAAACACAATGGAAGCTTTGTAAGAAGTTTTTTTCCAGACCACCGAAAGAGGAGATATTGGTGTTTAATCCCCCATTCTGCAATTTAATGGCTGTGTAGGATTGAGTACATTTCTCCATTCTCTTACACGTGCGGAGCTGGAGCAGCAATACCTCACTGACACGATGCATGGCTTAGTAGAGCAAAGCCTGCAAAAACATATTCCAAAATATAGAAAAAAAACCAGAAAAGCAGTGAGTTTCTCTGAGGGTGCATGATTGCAGAGAAGCTCCTCGTTCAACCTGTGGTAGAGTGGAGACCTGCTCATCCCAGTGCTGGTTGTGGAGGATGTAGATGTAGGTGTTGGGATGTTGTCGCCTGTGGGTGAGGGCACCTCACCAAAGACCTGGCGGGGATGCCGCTCTTACCTCTGGGGCACTGGGAAGATGTCTTGGGCACTCTCGGGTGGTGGGAAATGTTGGTGGCACAGCTCCGGAGGAGGAAGGTTGCTCTGCACCTGGCATTGCAAGGAGGGTGTTTTTGGCAGGGGTACATCAGTACCAAGCACTATCTGACCCTGATGTAGTGCGATGTTTGGTGTGATCCCAACACAGAGCCTGAGCAGGCTTTTGTAATAATGCTGCACAGATGTTTATTTAAAAAAAGCCACTAAAAAAACGCTCCCTTCCTTCCTCCTCAGCCTACGCAAGCGCTCGTTTGGATTCTTTGAGTTGTTTTAATTCTACTGATGTAGAAGGGAAAGGATGTGAGGGTGGCTTGGCCCATGATGGGAAAGAGGTGCCAGAGAGGTGGGCTTGGGGTGGCTTCTGTGACCACCCGGTTCTGGGGCTGCTTCTGTCTTTCCATGACTGTGACCTGCTGTCGGGGCCCTGGTCTTGGGAAAAGGCTGGTGTCTTCAGACCCAGGACACCTTCTAATCTTCTCCCACTGCTGGAGTAGCCTCTCAGACCTAGGTTGGCTGATTCCACCAGTCCCAAGTCCAGGTATGGAGGGACCCCAGCCTCAAGTCCTCGGGAAAAGTAACGAGATGGCACAGAAGGATGGTGCAGAGGATCTGCCTGCCGTGCGGCATGGGATATCTCCCAGATGTAGCCGAGAAAGGAGGAGGGTGGCATTCAGGTCTGCACGTGGTCAGCCCTGCACCGCGTATCATGAGAGGTCCCAGAGCAGCTCCATGATAGACACACTGCTGGGGCTCAACCACCCACCACTATCACCACAGCTACCGTGGGGCAAACTGGAAATCACACACTAGCAATTACCAGCTCTCTGTTTCTCACTCATTAAAACATTCCCCAGCCTAAAAATGCCCCGTGGTTAGGGTGGTTGCCCTCAATGACTCCCTGAGGGGCAAGAAGGAGGCTTGGCCTTGCAGAACTTTAATTGCAAGACCTCCCACTTTGCTACCTTAGGAAAGTTAATCACCATCATGGAGAAGTGGGAAGCATGGGAAATCTGGCAGATCTTGCAAAAGGATGAGGTTTTATGTGACATTTCCTCAGAATTGCTGCAGAAGTTGGAGACAAAGCAGGCAATGGTCTTCAAATCCCTGGTTTTTTCCTCCTTCTCAACCATTTCCATCTTGATTTCTAAATATTTTCATGGTTGCTCTGGGATTCTGTCTTGTGTCTAAAACCTTTTGTGCCGCCACTAGTGCGGTTACTATCTGGGCATCCAGGTTGTTATAAAATTCTTGGTCTTCTCTCTTTCAACACACGCAGTGCAGAAGCATTAGATGTTGGCCCCTCTAATACGTTTGGTTGTTAGCAGTCTTTTTTTTAAAAAAAGGCACACGTTGAGGAAAAGAGCTTCAAATGTTTAATTAAAAACTGCTATCGATAGCTTGATCTTAGGAAGCTCTGCCGGGCAGCCCGTGGGGATTTCCTTCCCTTTGCTTCATCCTGCTGTTTGCACTGTGGTCGGATGCCTTTGCAGCGCTTCCATTGCCCCTGCTGCCTCGGTGGGACACGGTGCATACCTGAGGGCTCTTGCTGGGCTGTCTTTACCCACCCCACCAGCTCCCAGCATCACCCAGGACCCCCATCCTCTGCCTCCAGTTTCCTTAAGCTGCTGCAATCCCCTTGTGATGTCCTGCCACCAATGACAAGCTTTCGTCGTGTCCCCCAGGACTTGCAGTATGGCTTCGCTCTTGCAGGAAAGAGAAAGAGAAGCCTATAAAAGTGCACCACGGATTCCAGTGAAGGAGCTCTCTTCACTCCAGGTCTGGATCTTCATCCCCTGGAAGCCCTGCTCTCCAGGCTGTGGCGTGGAGGACATCCCCCAAACCCAAGCAGACTTGGGGGGGACACATGTAGGTGGTTGCTCTGAGGGCTGCAGAAAGCACCGGATCCTTCTCCCAGTGTAGGGTTTTGGTCTGGATGACCGGAGCTGCAAGCAGCAGCTTGCTGGGAGAAAACCAGACCCCTCTTTTATGGCGGGCATGGCGGTGCAGCTACGTTCCTGGGCACATCCCAAAGGCAGGATGAAGCTTGCCCTGCACCCTCACCCCAGCACAGGCTGGAGGAGCACGGCTGGGCATGTTAATGCTGGTCCCCAGATCAGCTCCTCCAGGGATGGAGGGAGCTTTTTGGGTACCGAGACCCTGAACAAACTTCAGTGCTACAACTCATCTGGCTGTACTTCTGAATTATCACCATGGCTTGACCCTGAGCCAACTACTGCTTTCCCCCCCAAAAATAGGAAATGGGACCATTCCCAGCCATGGGACCATGGGTATGGACCATTCCCAGCAAGCGTTTTGGGTGAAACCGCCCTATTTTGAAGGCTCAGTAGTTTGGTAGGATGGATGCAGATTATTCTGTCCCCACTAACATTGGCATCAAAGCGGCCCCCAGCCTGTTTCATTTACAAGTATGGACTCAACCTTTGGGACTCAACTAAAACTAGGCTTGCAGGAGGAGACCCGAATCACGGTTCTTGGTGTCACACCCCTCTTTCAAGCCCACGTTAGGCTTGTAAATAGAGCCTGTACTTTGAGAGGGTGGAAAGGGATGCTCAAGGTTGGGACATCTGTTTCCTGGGAGCTGATAAGCAGGAATAATTTGATTTTTAGTGTGTTGCCTTCATTCTTAACGACACTGCAGTCTGCTGCTTCTCCCTCCTTTTACCGGGAGTACGAAGAAGCTGGCTCTGCTGGCAGGGAAGGATTTAGATGAAAGCAGGCTTTGTCTGTAGGGTTAGCCCTGCTGAAATCTCCTGGGGCAGGAGAAGTGCCTATTGGTGTGTGTGTCCATATGACCTCTGGCAACTCGTAGATATTATAGGCGTTTAAGCCCTTTGCCTCTCGAGCAGAGCTGAGCTTTTGCGCTGCAGCAGTCGGTCCTCAGGGAAATCTCTCCCTCTGTTTACGAGGGTCACACTGGTGTCAGTAAAGTTCGCGCTCTTCCAGACGCGAAGAGCATCTTTCCAGACCACACAAGTTAAAGATCAGATACAGAAATGTAAACAAGCGATTTTCGCTGCAGGATGAAATGCAGCGTCATGTGTGCAGCCAGAGACAAACAGGGTCATATATCTCTCCAGCAGATCTAAAGTCCGTGAGGCCTTTCCTTATTTTCCTGGCAGATCACCAGCCGTGCTGTGATCCGATGGCTAACAGCAAGCAGCCCCAGGAGCCAAAAGAACCGGGGTCCTTGCCCGGCGCTGACACCAAGCCACTGCAAGTCCTTTGCCACGCCATCTCTTTTTTCTGCCCAGATAGGGGAGAATAAAATACCAGATTCCCAACCCATTTTGACCTCCTGTGCTGAGGAGGACGTGGGGCAGTGGCGGGCGATTGCTGAGCTGATGTAAACCAACACACTGTGAATGTCCACGATTTGGATACCCATTGGGCTGTGTGTTATGGATGCCTGGAAAAAATGAATCTGGCTTCAACATTTCCAGCTGAACTCATTGTATTCAGGAAACAGTGGCTGGACATAGCCAGCATGTCGTGCAGGAGTGTAGGAGTTTTAGCAAAGCTGACTCTGGGAAAGCTTTCCTTTGGCTGGGTGACATTTTCCTAGTCCAAACACGCTGCACGCCTCGGTGGTGACACGAGCCTGGAAGGGGGAAGGTCCTGGATTACCTCCTGCTTTGCATGATGGCAACGCATCACTTTCGGTGGTGGTACCCATACCCCGATGGTCCAGCTCTCAGGGAGCCGAGGAGGCTCGACCATCCTCTTTTTCCCTTTTTGTGCTGTAAATAGTCCCTCTGCTTACAGAGCAGTCCAGTTTGGCAGGGACCCCTTTTCAGCCTTGCATCAGAACAAAACACAGCAGAACTCCAGGCCAGGCTGAGCATTTCCGAGACTCCTGCCTGGTGGCAGCTGGCTGCAAAACACGCAGAGCCGGAGCAATGCCCAGCTCTGGCCAGCAATTGGGAAAAGAGCTGCCAACAGCTTTGGGCAGCATCCAAGGCCGAGGGCAGCCACTCTGCAAAGACCCAGGGATAGTCAGCCTGTCCTGCAGGGAGACGAGTGGTCCATCTCCTCAGGGCGTGCGACCGTTTGGGTTGGTTAGTTTATTTTAACTAACTGGAAGGATGCCCGTGGAGAGCTGGGAAGGAGGTGGCTTGCCAGCTCCTTTCCTTTGCTGAGTACTTTGCAGAGCTGTGGATGGAGGGGTGGTGGTGTCCATCCCTGCTGGAACAGTTCATTCAGCACTCATTAAATTCTTCTGGGTGAGGAGCAGGAAGATGGATGCTGCTCTCAGTAACGGTGAGGCAGCTTGAGCCATGTGTTCTCCCCGGCAGCCGAACACCAGTACGTCCCAAGCTGTGGAGGAGTTGAGGTCAGATGATTTTCCGGGAGATGATGGTCTTTGACAAGGTTTCCTTCTGGAAGTGGGAAAGAACGATCACATTTTCCCAACGGAGGGCTTCGCAAGAAGGAAAGGAAAATGGAAAGTCTGAATTATTCCCCCTGACCTTCTCCTGACTTTCTCTAAAGAAGCTGCTTGTTGCTGTGTTTGGAAGGGCTCGTTCCTGTCCCAGAAGTGCTCCTGCCAGCACTGGGGATGGCTGCCTGCCGCGAGCCGGTCGGCAGTGGGAAGGTTGTGCAACCTCCCACTTCTGCTGCTGGATCTCAGCGGGTCCAGGCCAACCCAAACTAGCAGAGTCCCAGCTGAAATGATCTGTTTGTCCAAAGCCACTTTCAGCTGAAGAAACTACTCTCTCCTTGGAAATACTAACCCTATTGTCATTTTTAGCAGAGGACTGTTTAATGGCCCGGACCTAATTTCAGACAACCACTGATGGCAGGAGCGAGGGTAATATTTCAAAGGCTCACGGTCAAAGGTTCATGTTCAATAATCGTGCCTTTGTGTAGGAGATGCTGTTTGTTATGTTGCAGCTCGCAGTTATCATGTTGGATGCTCTCTTTTTGTATTGGCAGTTCTTCGTTTTCTGCCACGGTCTCCTGCAGCTCTCCCAGCTCCTGGTCTCTGGCTATCTGAAGAGCTCCATCTCAACCATCGAGAGACGATATGGCCTCTCCAGCCAGACCTCAGGGCTGCTCGCTTCCTTCAATGAGGTGAAAACCAGCTTGATTCTCCTAGTTTACCTGGTCAATGCTCTTCCCATGCTCCTGTCATTCCCTTGTGAGACCTCTTAGAATCATAGAATCATTTAGGTTGGAAAAGACCCTTGGGATCACCAAGTCCAACCATCAACCCCACTCTACAAAGTTCTCCCCTACACCATATCCCCCAACCCCACATCTAAACGACTCAAACACATTCAGGGATGGTGACTCCACCACCTCCCTGGGCAGCCCATTCCAGTGTCTGACCACTCTTTCTGTGAGGAATTTTTTCCTAATGTCCAGTAAAAACCTACCCTGTTGCAGCTTGAAGCCATTCCCTCTTGTTCTATCACTAATTACCTGTGAGAAGAGACCAGCACCATCCTCTCTGCAATGTCCTTTCAAGTAGTTGTAGAGAGTGATGAGGTCTCCCCTCAGCCTCCTCTTCCTCAAACTCAACAGTCCCAGCTCCTTCAATCGCTCCTCATAAAATTTATTCTCCAGGCCCTTCACCAGCTTCGTTGCCCTCCTCTGCACTCACTCCAGCACTTCGATGTCTTTCTTGTATTGAGGTGCCCAAGAACTGGACACAATACTCAAGGTGTGGCCTCACCAGTGCTGAGTACAGGGGGACAATCACCTCCCTCCTTCTGCTGGTCACACTATTTCTAATACAAGCCAGGATGGCATTGGCTTTCTTGGCCACCTGGGCACACTGCTGGCTCATAGTCAGCCGCTTGGTCTGTGTGTCCTGCTGCAGGTTGGAAACACGTTGCTGATCGTCTTCATAAGTTACTTCGGGAGCCGAGTGCACAGACCCCGTTTCATCGGCTGCGGTGCCATCCTCGTCTCCTTGGCTGGATTCCTCATGTCTCTCCCCCACTTCATAACTGGACCCTACGAGTACGACCAGTCCGTTGCCAGTAGGTACCCTAGGAGCTCATTTTATGCCTTTTGGGACAGAAAAAGGAAATAACCTTCCCTAGAGGGGTTGCGAGCTGCAAGCTGTAGGTTTGGTCCTCAAGGAATTTTAATTTTCTGAGGATGAAATCATCTCAGTCCTGAGAGGCAGCAGCTGATGATGGGAAGCAGAGCCAGGGGATAGCTGGAACCACAGGAAAGGGCATGAAAACCACCAAAACGTAGGCTGTGCCTCTGATTCCCCTTGACTTCTGCACATCTGTGTAGCAGGCAGAGACCAGGTAGCAGGAAGGTCTTCTCCAACCGTCAGAGATCTCACGTTCTGTGAGTTGAGGCAAGTTGCCCTCATGCACGTGAACTTCTCCCTAATTTCCATAACAAAGATAAGGTCTCATAAACTCCGAAGCCCTTTATGGGAAGGAAACAAGAGATACGGAAGGAGTTGGACTCAATCCAATGGGGCAGCTTTGGGGGTGAAATGCTGTTGCCTGCAATGGGGGAACATTCGTTTCCCACCTGACTTCTCCTCTTTGTGGGGCACCTCACCCATCTCCCCCTGTCTAGCTGAACTGTCTTTGCGGGAATGCTTTGAGATTTTAGACCCCACCAGAAAAATCAATCTTTTGTGAAAGAAATATGCAGGTGTAAATCATTCATGGAGGAGCAGGTCAGGGTGGATTTGGGATTTTCTTCCTGATAGAAGGTGAAGACATGAGTAAAGAAAGAAAGGGGAACACCACACTCCTGTTAGCTCCCTAAATCCTGCCATGAAGCACCAGGAAATCTTTTAGAAACCTCCACTAAACAGCTTTTCCCTGGCTCATCAGAGAGAGCGCAGCTGGTTCACTCAGCTGCAGCCACCAAAGGAAGATTTAGGAGGTGAATAATTCACGGATGCAAACAGGGTTCAGGTGCTAACAGCAGTTTGGAACCAATTAGCCATGCCTTTCAGGAGTGGCTGGTGCAGGTGGCCTTGTGTCGAGCACTCAGAGTTGCATATAGCTCGGGACATAACCATGGAAACCCTGCTATAAACACCCCGTCCCTTCCCCTAGTATTTTAAGGAAGGTAAGGATGCTAGAGTCAGCACTTAGGCACCTTTGTAACCCTTTTCTGGGTAAAACGAGTCCTCATTTCCTGAGTAGCTATTCACGAAATCTGCATTTCTACTCACTTACCTTCATTGCAAGATCTATCAAAGGTCCTGGAAGTGATTTCAGCTCCGCTTTTTCCATGGGGGTGGCTTTTCATGGCACGTGCATCCATCTCTCTGTGAACACCTGCACAGTAATCCTTGCAGTTTCTTTGCATTTTCTTCCGCTGTTTCCCACTTGACATCCACTGAGTGCCCACCTGTGTGTTTGCTGCTGTCTTAGGGAAGCTCTTTCTCCAGCTCCTTAGACCTGCTCCCCTTGTCATGGCAGGCATGTTCAGCAACACCACCGACCTGTGCCAGCCCAGGGTCCCGGGGTCCCAGGGGAACCTCAGTGATGCCGCCTGCACCCCCCATGCTGCCAGGGAGAACCACGAGGTTCTCCTCGTCATGTTCGTCGCCCAGGCGCTGCTGGGCATCGGCGGCGTCCCCATCCAGCCCTTCGGGATCTCCTACATTGATGACTTCGCCAGCAAGAGGAACTCCCCCCTCTATCTGGGTAAGCCTGGGGGTGCTGTGGAAAGAGGGGAGAGCAGAATTAGCCCTCTATAGCAAGGCCAGACAGTACTAATTTGCATTAATGAGAGAAGAGATTGCTATAGCCCTTCTGCTCTACCCAGTGCTAGGAAGGTTTCTGCAAAAATGGTTTATCTGCTTCAAGCTTGGACAGGCTGCAGACAGACCAGGAGTCCTGGAAAACGTGATTTAGGGGAGGTGCTGGGATTTTTGGCCTGAGAGTGGTAAGCTGGAGGGGGGCACAATAACCGTGTCCTCCTTCAAAAAGGCTTCAACAAGGAGAAGAGGAATAACTTGTCCTCTGTGTTCACAGAGAACAGCTATGGGCTCAAGATGCAGCGAGGAAGACTTTGGTTAGATATAGAGAACATTATAGGAAGCTAAAAAAGCAGGGTCAACCAGCTGGGAGGTGGGCAAGTATCCTTCAGTGGAGGGCGTACTGGAGAACAGTTTGGGTACACACCTAAAAGGGATGTCTCAGGGTGGTGGGATGGACAAGATGGTCCTTGCGGGGCCTTCTAGCCCTTTTCCAGCTGTTATCTGTGATGGCTTTTTGAACTGAATGGGACAGCAAGGGTCGTTCGAAACCAGTTCATAACTGTCAAGAGACTGGAAGTACCACATCGGATTTTGCTCTGGTAGATGCTCCAAACTTCTGCACCGTATTTAAAAGGATCCCCTCTAAGACAGGAGTGGACTCTCACATGTGTTTAATTTCTTTATCAGTAATTCACGTGGGAGAGTTTGCTGAGAACTTTTATCTCCTTGACCTTGTAAAAAACCTTTGCATTTCCTGGATTTCTTACGCCAAGGGGCACATCGTGTTCCTGGGTGTGTTTTGGTCTGTCTGGGAGGGTGAAAAAAAGTGGCAGGAAAGATCCGAGTTTTGCAAAACATTTTCTGCGAAGGGAGCTTGGAAAACACGGGGTTGTTATCCTTCGAAAGGTGGGAGACAAGAAAGCTGCCAGGGAAAAAGCCTGCACTGGAGGCAGATGGGGTGGACCCTGGTTCACCGTGGTCCTGCCTTGAGGCACCTCCTGTCCCCCGTGGTCCCTTTGTGCGGGGCTGAGCCCCTCTCTGCTCTCGCCCCTCTGCAGGGATCTTGTTCTCCGTGACCGTCATCGGGCCGGGGGTGGCCTTCATGCTGGGCTCTGCCATGCTGCGTTTTTACGTCGACATTGACAAAGTCGCAGGAGGTGAGTGAACGCGCCCTCGGAGAGCCACCCAGCACCCTTCGCAGCCCATTGACTGAGCCTGCAGTGGTCCAGCCCCTCTCTGGGCACCCCGGCCACCAAGGGATGAGGGTGCAACTTGTCTGGCAGGGGCTGGCTCCCTTTATCACTTCCATCACCTGGGGATGCTCTGGGTCCCATCAGTGCTGGGGTGGGTTCCCCAAATAAGCGGGTCCTTGCCACCCGAATCGGTGTCACACACACCTCTGCAAGGGTTAAACCTGGCCCCATGGCCGCTGCATTTCAACTGGTGCTTTCTCCTCCTTCAAGACCTGGGGGATCCCTCAGCCCTGGGCTGCTGCCAGGTCTGGTTAGAGAGAGATTCCCATCTGCACTGTGCTGTTAGACCAGACCTGATTTTCATTCTCCTACGAATTTTCTGCCATATGCCAGCAACAGCAGTGGGAGCATTTTGCTGCCAGCACCGGGGAAGAGTGGGGACGCGGAGGATTAACAAAATCCAGAGAGAAGCACAAAAGAGAAAGACAGAGGGGAGAAGTAAGAGAGAAGGAATGGAGAATGGGTACCAGGATTCTGAGAGGTGAAGAAGCAGATGGAAGGGTAGGATGGGAGGAAGGTGAAAACCAGTAGAAGAGAAGTGCTGGATAGGGCAAGAAAGGAGCACGAAAGGGGATTTTTTCTTTTTCAAATGTCTCTTCCTGAGCCGCGCTATTAAAGCATTTTTAGTCACCCCCTTTTTGTCTGCTCTTGAATCCTGGCTGGGAAAACAAGAGGTTCTTTCCTGGTTATTAGCAGGGCAGACATACGTTGTACAGCTCATCATATCCTCACGTGGACAGGCTCCTTTGGGTGGTGACCAGAGACCATCAGGGCTGGGGCTGGATGAGCAGCGGGTGCTGACACTACGGATGCTTTGGCTCCTTCTCGGTGCCTCGGGCTCATTCCTGCTCACTGACTTCACCAGACGTTTTTTTCACCTGGACTTTGTCATTCCACACGTTTATGGTATTGGCAGCACAAGAGCACACTCGAGTCTTGACACTGCCTCCTGCCATCGGGCGACCTCCAGGCTTAGTCCTGCTGCCATCCATCCTCCTCAGTGGGTGGACCTTGGCTAGGTGTCTGGAGTCTTGGCTCTGAAAGGTGAAGAAATGGGATGCTCAGATCTTCTAAGCCATCTTCTGCAGATGGGCATTGAGTGAGAAATGTGCCTGAGTAGCCAGAACCGGAGAACACCCAGTTTTAGAGCCATCTTCAGCCTAAAGATATCTTCAGCCTACTGGGAAAAGCTAACGAGCTGTGGCTGCTTAATGCTAAGTGCAATTTAACCTCATGTTTTCCTAGAAAATAAACTTGGTGTTTATTCAAGAAGGGATTTAAAATTCCAATTTGCTAACCGCATCGTGCAGGGAGATTATCAAATTTCTTTGACCTGTCACTTGTTACTTCCAGAGATGGGAGATTAGATGTGGCAGTACCAAAATCCAGTAAACTGATTGCCATTTTAATTGCATCCCCCCCCCTCACAGTGAGAATCACTCACTTGTGTTAAACTTCACACTTAAGGAAGAGGTTTCCAGGAGGACACGTTTCCTGGGATTGCTCATGAATGCTATCTAACCACAGGTATCCCCTTTTTCTGTAGAAATATTTCTTGGTTCAGACTCACCCTGTTGTGAATTTGCATTCTGGCTTCTGCATATCCCATTTTATTTATGCCAAGTATCCTCCCCGCAGAAAATGTTATCTTTGTCAGAGCGCCCTGAGGATGACAGGAGAAGAGGCTGGGTGAACTGGGAGAGTTGGGGGAGTTCAACCTGGAGAAGAGAAGGCTCCGGGGAGACCTTGGAGCCCCTTCCAGTCCCTCAAGGGGCTCCAGGAAAGCTGGGGAGGGACTCTGGATGAGGGAGGGGAGCCTTGGGACGAGGGGGAAGGGTTTTCCACTGCCAGAGGGGAGACTGAGCTGAGATCTGAGGCAGAAATTCTTGGCTGTGAGGGTGGTTGCCCAGGGAGGTTGTGGCTGCCCCATCCCTGGAGGGGTTGAAGGCCAGGTTGGACGGGGCTTGGAGCAGCCTGGTCTGGTGGGAGGTGTCCCTGCCCAGGGCAGGGGGGTGAAACTGGATGGTCTTTAAGGTCTCTTCCAACCCAAACCATTCCATGATTCTGTGAACTGAAGGAAGGCAGCCAGGAGAAAGGGATATAATTTTTACTAAACTATTTTTTAAGATTGGCTTCCATTGGTCGAGCTGCAAGCCAGGCACTGGCTGATGGACCAGACTGGTGGGCAGAGCTCCAGGGTCCAAGTCCTGCTGTGAACAGGGGTCCTTGTGCAGGCAGCCAGACTGTAAAAAACTAAACCAGCGCTCTCAGATGCCAAAAGTTAATTGGAGTTATCTCCATTATGATCTTATGAAAAGATTTTCCCTTCTGCCTTGACAGTCATCATGGCTTAATTCCCTTGAGTGAGTATTTCGAAGCTTTTTCACAACAGGGATGTCCCTTGTCTGAAAAAGCTGTGATGGGGATGCTTTTCTTTGCCTTTCCAGCCCTAGGACATCCCTGTCCCAGTTGTCTCCATCCAAAGGTCTGAGTGGGTTTTTAAGACACAAAGAATGAAATGTGATTTAGCACCATGGGATGAATTGGGTGCAAATGCTGCTCAGACCCCAAAGCTGATGGTCACCAGGTTGGGAGCCACCGCTTTGGAGCATGCTGATGTCTGGGATGACTGGGGCCGTTCATCCCCATCCCTTTGGTGCACTGGGGTCCCTCCGTTCACCTTTGGTTTAATGCCCGTTTCTCCATTTGTGTTCCAGACGACGTCCAGCTCACGAACAAAGACCCGCGGTGGGTCGGCGCCTGGTGGCTTGGTTTCCTGGTTGCAGCCAGTCTTGTGGCCGTATCTGCGGTGCCTTATTTCTTCTTCCCGCGGGAAATGCCAAAAGAGGTAGGAGAGAGAAGTGCTGCAGATTGCCCTTCTGCCGTTGCACACAAGTACGCCGTTCCTCCCTCACCAACGGCATTTGCTGCTGTGTCTGTGGGTGGGAAGCACCACTGTGGAAGTGGTCCTGTAGTTTAGATCTGCATCCCAAAGTCAGATGTGAGTCAGAGGCTCTTGGAAATGCTTAGTGAAACCCAGCATGGTGCAAGCAGCTTAATGGATGTGATCATTTCCTTGGTGGGGCACTGAAGCGGCACCTGCATGTTGGTTCCTCTGCATAGGAACATATAGCACCAGGCAAGTCCTGTGTAGACCGAGGTCATTCTCACAGCCACTCTCCTGGTTCACCTGGAGATGGGACTCCTTGCCTTCCCTAGGGAAGAGATGGTCCTGCTCCTTCTGCTGCAGATCAAACTAGATGGTCTTTAAAGTCCCTTCCATAGATGGTCCCTTCCAACCTAAACCATTCTATGTTCTCTTTTGGGGGGTGGTGGGAGATGCTGCGCCAATGGCACTTGCTTTCCTTCAACAGAAGCCACGTGCGCCCGATGAGGAAATAAGTCTCAGTTCTTTGGAAAGTTGAATCAGGAGCCTTTCCTTAGAAGCTGGTTGTACCCTGGGAGTCTTTGAAGCACTGAGGCTGGAGAGCAGTTTGTCTCATTTCCACTGCGAAAGCCCCTTGTCGCTTTCCAGAAGGGGGTCAACTGCTGCTCCAGCCTCAAACTTCCCCCACCACCTTCTCACTGCCACCTCTTGGCTGGCCAAAAAGGATTTTAGACACTTTCCAGCCCCTGAACCCTGCCTCTGTAAAGTCCTCAGAGTTTTCTGGCGGGGAAAAAGCCTTTAGCAGCCTGAACTCGTTATTGCAGGCAAACATCTGCCTTCCTGCAGTTTGCTCAGGGAATGCGCGTCCCCAGCTCTTGCTGCAGCCGGCTGGTGGGACTGTACTTTGCTCTGTGTTTACTACCAAGGTTTTTACTTCTCCGGAGCCCTCCTGAGTGCTTCAGCGCTTACGCCAAGATGCAAAACAGCTCGCGAGCTTCCCGAGCGCTTCACTGGCTGCGGGTCATGGTTTTCTGGCAACCGGCGCATCACGAGGAATAATACAAACCAAATTGTTCTTTTAGAGGAGGCATCACGCTATGGTTTGGAATGTTATTGAAGTCGCCGGGACGCGCTTAGTAGGTGAAATTGGGCTCGTCTCGATGCCTTGGCCTTACTCTAGTCTGTGTAATTGCCTTTCGTCTATACTTTACCTTGGGGCAGTGTCAAAAATTTCTTGTCTAAACAAGTCCATGTGCTGTCTGGTGCGTAATAATTCTTCATTCCTCCTGCCGCTGCCTGAATTTTCACAGGAATGAGTGGTTCTTAGGGAGAGTTGGGTTTCACCTGCCTGGGAAAAATGTGACCTGATGGTACCCGTTACGTTTCTGGGGATATAATGGTCTATTCATGGGTTATACATGGTGTGAGGTTTGCAAAGGTGCTGTGGTCCTGCGAGGTAATGGGGTGGAAACTGCCCGGCGCTTTGCAGGATGAGGGCAATACCGAACGCAATGTGGCTGATTTATCCCCCTGAAGCTTGGTTCACTTTAAAGTCACTACGGATGATCTATATTAGCAGAACCTGCTCGGTGTGCAAGAGCGGCACACTCCATCTTAGGGGAGACGTTCTTTATTAGGGCTGATGGGAATATTAATTTCGTAAACGGCTCCTGAGACAAAATAATGTACTTCAAACTAAAACAACCGTACTTTTTTTTTTTTTTTTTGCAAGTGCCGCACTCTGACTAGTCTGAGGAGTTTCGAAGAGTTTAAGGGAGGATGGGTTGGATATTGATTTTAAAAAGGCAGCAGGGAGATTTCACCCCGCTCTGCTGGCTGATATCTGTAGGGAATGCTCCCACATGGCTCAGCACCCATTTATTCCTTTGCAGCCCAGATCTTCTTGAATTTCTCCCCATTTCCCCCAGAAAGCTTTTGGAAACAGTTTACAATTAAAAAATAATAAAGGGAAAATAATCTAAGGGATGGCAAAATTCTGACCCCCTTGCAGGACAGGGGACGCCAGGGCCAGCCAAACCGGCTTGTGCCCATCCCATGGGGGTGTCAGTGCCACAAGCAGCAGCAAAGGGCCCTGCTTAAATTTAAAAAAAAAAAAAAAAAAAAAGCCTCTTTAGAAGCTTTGACAGATGCTATTCTGGGTAAAACACCTGTCTGCTGTGGGAGCATTCAAAGCTTTGTAGGAAAATCTGTATTATCAAGGGTGATTTTCTGGAGGCATAGCAGAAAAAAATATAATTATAAATCACTTTCTCTTGCTTGCCCCTGGAGTAAATCAGTGTTTGGCTAAGGGTATAAGCATGACCGCTTTTCCACGGCGAAGGGCAGCCCGTTTTCTTCTCCAGTGAGCTGGAGGCAGCAGCATCTCTAAGGCCACTGAGTTACTGCAGCTTGTTCGAGACGTGGCTCCCCCCAGAAGAGCATCAGCCGGGCATGTGTTGCAACACCCCACAGAAGGGATGGGGAGAGCTGGTATGACACACGAACGCAGGAAGGAAACATGTGTTTCCAGCCGCAAAGTTCAGTTCTGACCCCGCTTTTGCCTTCCTCTGCCCCAGCTGGAGTAGCTGGCACTTTCCTGGTAGGTCCCCAGAGTCACGGTGGCTCACGCTGCGGTTTTAGGGTTGCTTCCAGGTTCCCTCTCGCTGCACAGAGCAGAGCTGTTGTTTCTTCTCGTGCTTGGCTCTGGTTTGGGATGGAGATGCGGCATTGCAGCGAAGAAAGGTGGGATCCCCGTGGTAGCTCCCTGCCAGGCTCTGCAGGACAAAGCCCCATCCCTGACATACTGCAGAGGGGAAGGGAGGGATGGGGCCAGCACGGGGTTTTGCAGACCAGCAGATCAGCAAGAACGGACACTGTGATAACCTTTGGGTCAACCCTGTCTAAATGCAGCTGCAGTTTCAAAGACAATCGGCATTTCCTTGGCTGCCTTCGGTTTCGGGGCTTCTGCCTGTCCAAAGCAGGAAGAAAGCAATCAGCAGCAGAACAACCGCAAGCTGCAAGTCCTTGAAGGCATCAGCTGGGCTTTTCCTTGTGTTTGTAAAGGTCCAGCACAACATCTTACCCACATCAAACACCTCCAGGCATGGCAGCTGTGATAACACATGGAAAAAGCACAGATCTGCTCTGTCCACAGAGATGTTTCTGCACCACCACCAGCTGTGGGCTTCATTTCAAGAGGCCCAAAATGAATTTCAGGTGCCCCAGGCCAAGCTGTCCTTGTGTCACTTGTTGTCTGCAGACCCCTGGGACCACACATTCCTCAGCAGATGATGAAACAACCTGGGAATAACGTGTCCACACCAAGCTGTGGGTACGTTTTCCCACTGCAGAGTCCACTAAACGAGATCCCTGTAGCAAAGATCGGCCCATAGCTCGGTCCTTCTCACTGCCAAAAGCACTATTTCTCTTCTCTGATTCTCCCCCTGCCTTCATTTGCCTTTCTTTCACGTGCCCCACTCTATACAACTCATCTGAGCTCTTGGTGGTTCCTCCAGACCAAGGACCATCCTCGTCAATGGGCATCATCCAGCAAACACTGAATATAGCACAGCCCTCGGTCTATTTGAGACTTATTTGCCTCTCCCCATCAACCCAGACAGATTATTTATTCTCCAACCACATTCCAGCTTTACCTTTATTTGATAGCTTCTTTCTTTGAAGTTCCTGGAATGACTTGTGTACTTAGTGTTAACATTAACGATAACAGGAGTTTGCTCTTTTTGATCTTTTTTCATAAATCAATCACTCCAGACGCGGAACATTTTTATTCCTCTGCTTTGAAACTTGTCAGTAAATTTCTAGCACCAAATTATCCTGAATAATCCTATTTGAGGGACGATCACAGCAAAGCTGTAAAGCTGTCATGATCTCAGGCAGGGGATGAGGATAAGGCTGTTACTGGGCGAACTTTTTCCAGTCAAGACCAGTTCTTTTGTTCAGTAATTATGGTTTAATCCGGCCTCCAAGAGCCTGAACGATTTGTCAGGGTTGTGTCCTGGATTCTGGGGAACTACAGCATCTGAGTGTTTTCCAGTTGCTGAGTAGCCAAAGTTTAGCTCATGCTTTACCATCTATCCCTGGCGATGTTATCGTATCCCAACCCAGGCGGTTGTAGCCTGTCTGCTACAGGCTTTCCCTGTGCTTTTGCCTGGGCACAGTGTCTGTCTGTCTTGCCATCTCACCGGCTGTTGCATTGCAGCTGGTGAAGCACCTCCCCAGTCCCTGCAGCTCCGTGGGTGATGTGAAAAGGGTTTGAAAAGGGGAAAGGTGGAATCATAGAATTGTCTAGGTTGGAAGGGATCTTTCAGGTCATCGAACCATCAACCCAACACTCACAAACCCACCACTACCCCATGTCCCTCAGCACCACGTCTGCCCGGCTTTTAAATCCCTCCAGGGATGGCGACTCCACCACTGCCCTGGGCAGCCTCTTCCAATGCTTGACAACCCTTTCAGTGTAAAAAGTTTTCCTAATATCGATCCTAAACATCCCCTGGCACAATTTGAGGCCATTTCCTCTTGTCCTATGGCCTGTTCCCTGGGAGAAGAGACCGACCCTCCCTGGCTACCCCCTCCTTTCAGGGGGTTGCAGGGAGCGAGAAGGTCTCCCCTCAGCCTCCTTTTCTCCAGGCTGAACACCCCCAGCTCCCTCAGCCGCTCCTCACAAGACTTGTGCTCCAGACCCCTCACCAGCTCCGTTGCCCTTCTCTGGACACGCTCCAGCACCTCCAGGTCTCTGGGGAGCCCCTTAAACACCAGCAGGAGCACTGACCTTGCTTAGCATTTTTCCTGTGCAAGATCTGTCTTGTAGACTCAATTATCTCCCAGTTCAAATTTCGTTCTCTGACACTCCGAAGTCATGTAGAACCAAACGTCTCCCAAGGGGGTGAGTGACACTTCCTCCTCACCCTGACAAAGCCTCCCCTGTAGTGTCAGCACATGTCATCTGCAAACAGATGCCCCGTGAGAAAGCTCGGATGGATTTTATGGGAAGCAGGTCTACCGGTTCCAAGCCCTAGTGGTTGAGTCACCATCCCTAGAGGTATTTAAGAAACGTCTAGATGTGGCACTTCAGGCCATGCTCTAGTGGCAGAGTCTGTAGGTTGTTTGGTTGGACTCGATGATCTCAAAGGTCCTTTCCAACCATGAAGATTCTATGATTCTGTGGTTCCGGCTCACTGTCACGCAGTCCCCTCTGAATATCAATCCATCTCACCAGTGCTTTCCTCTCAGGTCTCACCAGTAGGTGGTTTCAGATATTTATTGCGTGTTGCAAAGCATGTTGTCTAATCCCCCGTCTATATTTTATCCCTTAGTTTGTTATTCTGCCCCTAATCCTGATTAAATAATTCTTTCCTTGCCATATTGGCATCGTTAAAAAAGCCTTCCTTTCGCTGGGCGAGGGACGCTAGCTAGTCCTCCGCTGCCAGAGAGCTTCTCCATCCCAGAAGCTCTGCTCTTAGAATCATAGGATCATAGAATCTTCATGGTTGGAAAGGACCTTTAAGGTCATCGAGTCCAACCAAACAACCTTCACCCATCCCGCCCACAAACTGGTTTTCCTGGTGCTGCACTGGTGTGGATCTGGTCTCCAGTGGTGGTGCAGTGGGGTCTGCACTTCCCCGGCTCTCCTGGAAACAGAGTTCTCGATTCTTCCTCGCATCACACTTACTCCTTTCACAGCTGCACCATACCATGATAGACCTGGAGCTATTTGTCATACTCCTCCTCTCATTTCCAGCATTTCCAGCTGTGCAGGAGAAATTATTTTTAAACCCCAAGTGTACAGCTATGCCCTTTTACTAAGTTTGGTTCAGTTACTGTTATTTCAGCCTTCTACTTGCCTATTTTTTCCTACATGGTATCCCATCTCACTCTGTGTGGACAATTCCCACCTTCCTTCTCCTCTGCAGATTAAGTAGTACGTGTCTTCTCGCTATGCCAAGGGGATTACTGAAAATATTTGCTGGAGCTTCTGCACCAAACCACTAAGGAAGCCACCAGCACCTCCCAGCAGCACAGTACATCCGTAGGGGTTGCTCTGTTTTCTTTCTCCTATTTACTCATGTTGTGTTTACTCTCCTAATTTTCACGTTCTCCAGCTTAGCTAACGGTTTCCCATATGGTGCTGCACGTTCTGCTTTGCCTAGGGCTGTAGAGATTAGACCTACCGCATTGCCTTTATTTATTTAGCCACCGGTATTGTTGAGGAGGGACAACAGGCTGCTGCTGATCCATCAGTCCCTAGCCCAAGGTACCCATCGACCTGAGGGACATGTTGGTGACAACCAGAAGAGATGAGCAGGATGATGGAGCAGGACGATGCCTCTTTCACGTTGGATCCTTCCTCATCTCAAAGCTTCACACGTGTCACTTCAACTGGGAGAAGTGCAGAAATGGGATGGAAAAGAAACCATGCTCCTTCCTTAGCGTTGCTAATGGGGCAGGTGGAAAGGGCATGGTCATCTCCTGTGGAATGGAGAGGCTGGGAGATGAAATCCTTTGCAGAAGAGAGGAGGTGGATTTCTAGGGGTGTTTCGTAGTGGAGCTGGAGGGATGTGAACTGCGGGAGTGCTCAGGGCGTGCAGCAATGCGACAGCTCTGTGGTGGCCTAGAAAAATGCACCTGATGGGATTTTCTGCTGGGATGGTGGGGAACGTGTCCCCTGACATCTGTACAGTATCTCCAGATCTTATTTTCAATTGCCCTGCTGGATAGTTGGAGCAGACGCTTGGCAAGAGAGGTGAACACCAAGCTGGACGTGCAGCTCCGTCCTGGAGGAGATGTAGATGGCAGAGCAGAGGGTTAAGAAGTCACCCCCCATTTCCCAGGGCAAAACCCATCCATCTGGGCAGTGCCTCAAGCCGTGGAGCGGGGAGAGCTAGAGAGTTTAGGACCACAGCCTGCAGACTGGGTGGACTTTTTTCATCCCGAAAAGCACCTGGTGCATGGTGGCAGGAAGGGGCTGCAAGCACGGAGAAACCTTGAATGAGGTGTGAGATGTGTTCATCTCAAATGTTTGGACATCACTGTCCCTGCTTGGAGGTGGCATTGCTTGGCAAGGCCCAGGCAACGCCTGTCCCTCTGCTCTTGAAGCAAAAGGTTTGAGACAAGGAGAAGATGCTGCAGGTAAAATGCGGCTGGGATCCCTCCTGCCCTGCCCTGCCCTGAAGATGCTCCATGGATGCTGGAGCTGCTCTTGGCTACATCACGGGATTGCACCAGCATGTCCAAGCCTGCAAGGAGCCTCCTGCCCTATATCAGGGTCGTTGGGGACTTCCCAACCCGTGGAAGTTATTTTCAGGGTGCAAAGAGCTGACAGCTCTGTCTGGGCTTGTCCTCAGGGCTCCAAGCGGACATCCCAGGTCCAGCGTGGTGGGATGGTACTGGGGCAGCGACTCGGCCCCTTCTGTGCAGGCAGAGACATTGTGCAACGGCGCTGGGGAAGTGAAAAATAACTTCTCCAGTTTCTGTCTCGGGACAGATTGCCAGCATTTCTATGAACCCTCCTCCCACGTTTCTTCAGCAGTGACCTGGTGCGCTTCCAGTGCAGACGAAAAGCTGAAATGAAAATAACCGAGGGGGAACTCTCTTAAACGCCTGCTCCAGTTTGGGTTATCAGCCAGTAGGAAAAGGTTAAAGAGTGGGGACGGGGAAATCTGTCTTTGCCTGGAAACTTTTGCTCCTGTGGCTGCGATGCTCCAAGGCTGCCTCATTAAATCTCCTAAAGCACCAGCAAAGGCAGTCTGAAAATACAAGGCATTATCTGGGGAGGCACTGGGGGCCAAATGGCAGGGCGTGGTGGTGCCACTGGCGTGTTACAGGAATGGGCTGGTCTCTGCGTTGAGATTTTCCCCAGGGAGCTTCAAAGGCAGGCGAAAGCAGCAGTTAAAAATAATTATCCCACATCGCGTGAGCGAGGTGCCTGTTGGCTGGTTATTTTAGCACTCTAGGAAACCGGGTCCCTGGTGGGACCCGCACTCGCTGGAAGAGGCACAAAGAAGTGTTTGTAGGGAGCACGACCTTGTCAGGAGGAAAATAATTCATTTTTTCAAGCTATGAGGTTTTACGTTTTGTTTGTTTAACATGAAAATAGCTTCTCTGACCTTATTTTTCACCGAGCCAGGAGTGCCAGGTTCTGCACAGCCAAAGGGAAACTCTGCAGAAGCCTCAAATTAAGCAAGGAAAACCTCACTGTCACAGAGTAGGTCATTTTTCCCTTTTTCCAGTGGTATATTTGAATAAAACCAGACTGCCAGCACCTCTGGCTGCCCTTTTTGCAGGTGCAATAGCAGGTGGGTGAAGGCAGGAGCCTGCAAAGCAAGTCCAGGTCTCAGCCCTGCTCAGTCATTACCCGATTTATTCATGTCCGTGCAGGGAAACAGGGGGTTTTCTCCAGGTCGAGGTCAGGTTAGGGATGCTCCTCCTTTCAGGAAGAAATTTTTCACTATGAGGGTGGTGAGCCCCTGGCTTAGGTTGCCCAGAGAAGCTGTGGCTGCCCCATCCCTGGAGGGGTTCAAGGCCAGGTTGGCCGGGGCTTGGAGCAGCCTGGTCTGGTGGGAGGCGTCCCTGCCCATGGAAGGGAGTTGGAATGAGATGATCTTCAAGATCCCTTCCAACCCAAACCATTCTGTGATTCTGTGATTAGTGCCGGTCCCTCCACAGCTTGCTTTCCCGGCGTGTGAACATGCCTACTTCATCCCAGAGGAAAGCATTTTTTGATCCTTTTAGGCAGCAAAAAAATGGTGGGGCCAAACCAGCACGGAGAGTGAAGTTTTCCTCCTCCTTGAGTGCTCTGCTCCATGTCCAGCTGCTCCTCGGGTGGTTGCCGAGTGAGCACATGGGCACAGAAACGTCCCGCTTGCAAGGGTCATGCTCATGCAGAGGCATCCCAGACTGGGAAATTTGGGGAGATTTGGGGCTTTTTAAAAAATTTTTTTTTTTTTTTTGGACGTACGGACAGTGCCCAGCAGACTGTCAGCTCTCTGAAGTACAAACAGCTGGAAGCTGAGAAAGCCACAGTCAGTAACAGCTTGAACATATTTTTGGAAAACACTACAGTTTTAGAGCAGGGAGAAGAGACCCTGTAACCTAATTGAAAAGTGAAAGGAAGCTGGATTTTATCTTTGCATTCAAAAAATGTATTAAGCCCCAAGCTTGACCGATAAAAACCATGAAAGGAATTTTATTGCTTTTGCCTTGTAGTGGCTCTTCAAAAAGGGAATGTGGCGCAAGCGCAGTGTGGGGCATTTTGACCTCTCCGATGTTTAATAATCAGTTTCGGAAAAGAGATCATTTTAACCTGCCCGGTTCTTTCTGTGAATTAAGAGCATCTAATTTCTGGTGAATGAACTCGTTTGTCTGACTCACAATAAAGTTGTGTCGGGAGGTGCAGCAGCGCTGCTGCTGAGGTGATGTGGGAGACGGGGCCGCTGGCTCTGTCCTGCTGGCTAAAAATAAGCTGTGGTTTTCCGTGAAAACCGCACTCCCGCTGAACGCTTTCTGCTATTGCGCATGTAGAGTAGCACATCTAATTTAATTAATGCCCTCCTTTCCAGTGATTCCCCTAAATCCTGCGGAACAAGGGATGCGATGCACATCCAAGAAATCCTCCCCTCCCTTGACCTTCCGCTTGCTGATGGGGTGTTGGACACTTGCCTCGGACAATTAGTCATCTAATGAGGTTGGGATGGACCTGCTGGAGCGAGTCCAGCAAAGGGCAACTAGGATGATTGAGGGACTGGAGCATCTCCCTTATGGGGAAAGGCTGAGAGAGCTGGGACTCTTTAGCCTGGAGAAAGCTGAGGGGAGACCTTATTAATGTTTACAAGTATCTAAAGGGTGGCTGAAGGAGGATGGAGCCAGACTCTCTTCAGTGGTTCCCAGTGACAGGACGAGGGGCAATGGGCACAAGCTGGAACATAGGAAGTTCCTATCAAATATGTGGAAAAACTTCTTTACGGTGAGGGTGAGAGAGCACTGGAACAGGCTGCCCAGGGAGGGTGTGGAGTCCCCTTCTCTGGAGGCTTTCAAGACCCGCCTGGATGCAGTCCTGAGGGATGTGCTCTGGGCAATCCTGCTTTAGCAGGGGAGTTGGACAGATGATCTCTAGAGGTCCCTTCCAACTCTGAAGATTCTGTGATTCTGTGAAATGATCCGAGCCCTCCATCTTCCACCTCTCCTCTTCCGCCAGCAGTGAGCAGTGGCAACGTGACATTCAGGGCGCAGATCCTGCGAGCACCTGGATTAATGTCCTGCAGAGCTGTACATTAGCCTAAGCACCAGCTGAGGCTAAATTAAGCAGAGACACCTGGACCCATCTGATTTCCAGCTGCAAAGTGTTTTTCCCCTGAACAGAGAAGGAATAAAGATGGGAGCTGCAGGATTTGTCCCTTTGTTTGGACCAGGATGGGAAAGGATGTCCCTTCCACACTGCTGCTGTTTGGTGGGAAAGATGTGGCTAAAAAGAATTAAAAGCATTAACGAGAGTAGGAGTTGTTAGAATTCAGCTGAGGTTTCCAGGAGCAGGAGAAGAGAGGGAAGGGGCTGGGAGAGCTGAGGGGTCTGTGGCTGCTCCCATTGCTCCTCTGCTCCGCATGGCTCTGGGTCAACCCCTCGCAGCTTAGAAGGTGAAAAATATTTTACCTCCATCCCAAACCCCCTCCTTGCCTGGATCTTTTCCTCCTGCGTTTGCTGCTAGCTCTCCTTGCTGGCACCTGCACAGCAGCTTGTTACAGCACACACGGAGACGCAGGGAAAATGCTCATCACAGAATGGTTGGGGTTGGAAGGGACCTCTGGAGACCATCAAGTCCAAACCCCCTGCTCAAGCAGGGTCACCCAGAGCAGGTTGGAGACGGGTTTGGAACATCTCCAGAGAAGGAGATTCCACACCTTCTTTGGGCAGCCTGTGCCAGGGCTCTGCCACCCTCAAAGGAACGAAGTCTTTCCTCATCTTCCATCCAAACCCAAGGTCCAAACCTGCTTTGGGTGGAGGTCTAGCTGCATCTCTCCTTGGGTTCCTGTTCCTGCGTCCCCCACACACAGGGGCAAAAGAGACCCTCTGGGGAAAAAACGCATCTCCCTAAGGGTATCCCTTTTTCCCGATGCAAAATCTTGAATTTCCATATGCATGTGAGCTGAGCACAAGGTGTGCTTGTACCTGCGCAATGGCTTGGCTCAATATTTATAAAAAGTGATTCCTTGCGGTTGGGAAAGGCAGGGAAGCTGGCTCTTACCCCTGTAGCACAGCATGGATGCTCTCAGCCCCATCAGAAACCCAACGGTGTGGGCACAAAGCAGCAGCCAAGGATGGGAAGATCCTTCTCGATGGTGGCTGCACACCCCATGCTGGACATGGACCGTGCTGGCCGAAATGCTTCAAACTCTGTCTGCAAGAGGCACGGGCTGCTGTCTGCCCTGATTTGGGAGAGAAAAAGCGAATTCAGTGGCAACTTTGGCACGGTCAGTGCAGTGACAGCCTCTCATCTGTCCCCAGGTGGCGAGTGGGAAGGAGAGCGACAGTAAGAAGAGCAAGGATGTGCTGAGCCAGCTCAGGTCGAGGTCTGAACACGTCCAAAACCTCTCTCTAACCAAGTTCATCAAACGTAAGTGTCTGCCTCCCACATGGTTGGGGTTCCTCCGCTTGCACAAACATACATCCCAGCAACAGGCAATGCAAGGGGTTGCAATGCTGGTAAGAAAAAGGGATGTTCCTCCCTGTGCTACCTCCTAGATAAGCCCTCAAGATGCAACTTAGACCTACTGTTGGGTTTAATTCTATCTGCAGATCTCTTCCTGGTCTGCTCACAGCAGATGCCATCACATCCAGACTACTCAGCTCATGCTGATCAAAGCATCTGGGGTTGGCAGCTCTCAACGTTGTGTCGCTTTAGGGCTCATCTGGGCAGTGGGAAACAGGGGCCAAAACTTCATCGGAGCCCAAAGCCAGGCCGGAAAAAGGGGTGCAAGCTGTGAGCCTGGAGCAGAGCCATGGGGAGAGAAAGAGCCCCCCAGTTAGAGGGGTTTTGCAGTTTGGGTGCATCCAACTGCTCTTGCTCAGCTTCCAGGACATAGCAGAAACCAGACCGCCAGCAGCACTGGTGGCTCTTCATCCCCAAAACCCTCCTCAGACCCCCTCTTTCAAGACTGATAACAATATCAGAGCCAGGCTCCCCTCCCTGTCCCACCGAGGACGGCCAGCACTGCCTGGGACCAGGGTCTGAGCCATTAAAATCAGAGGCATGTTTGTACAGGGTGATCTTAATCTGGTGCAATTAGCTTGTTTAGAAATGAGGAGGCTCTTTGTGCTGAAGGGAATCAGCTGGGCTGTGGAGGCTGCCGCTCAGGGTTGTTTTTTGTGAAGGAAATACTCTGCGCTTTGGCAATTACTTAAGAAAAGTGACCCTCTGAAGTCAATCCATGTCAGCTTCCTCCATATTTCCTGAATATCATCCCTTTAATTTATTGGAAATTCTCCGCTTTATTAAGGTCAGCGCAGGGCAGGCACAGCCAGACAAGCGTGGGCAGGTTTTTATTCTGCTGGTTTGCACCATTTGCTCGCTGGCCTGATGCTAAATTAGAGGAGCAAGTTGGGGTTTTATTCCCCCGCTGACCTTGTGGCACCGTCATTTAGAAAACCCGGGTGATGGAAGCGATGGCGTGGGAACAGATTTATGGTGCTCAGATGGGATTTTCACACCGACGCTCTGCTCTTTGCCTCTGAAAAATGAATAAAAATGAGCTCCCTGCCCCTGGGTGAAAAGAGAAGGAAATATCTTACCTCTGCTCGAGCCGCAGGTTTGGCTCGGTGTCGTCAGGGCTGCGGGATCTGTGCTAATAAATTCATTATTTATGGGAGTTTATCCCCTAAAGCCCAGTTCTGAAAAAAATGAAGTGCCTGGGTTTTTTCTCAGAAGAGCGATCTTGCTGAAATCACCGAGATTTCTAATACGAAACTCGTTTTAGAGCCAGAATCTGGATGGTAGCTAGAGTGTGATGGTGTAGATGGGGACAATTTGAGTACAGGCTGAAGATTTTAGTGCTGGCTCATCTATGGGTCACTGGAAAGAGAAATTTACCTCCTATTTTGTAACTCCTCTCCTTATTTTCTTTCTTCTGTCACAAAGCATTTTTTCCTCTCTATTTTTACTATTCTTTTCTATATGAGAGTTTACGAAAGCGGCGTTTGGAGATTTTCCAGCCTGAATCACCTTGGAATTTTATACCTTCAGTTGCTTAAAAAGAGAGACAGAATAAAACATGTGTGATGGAGAAATGCCGTAGGACAGTCTGGTCCTTTTACCGTGTTCATAGTGATCCCATTTTACACCACACCCCCGCACAATAGGATGACCCGGCTCGCAAAGGAGAAGGGTCCCGCTTTGCTGGTCTCAGCAGGCTGGAATTGGTGGGGTTGAGCTGTGGGATCTTTGAGGCGTACCTCCTTGGTTTTTCCAATTGCATCTCTGGATGTGGAGTGGGGAGAAGGAGCCCACCCTGAAGAAAGGCAGGAGGTGAGCAGTGCCAATCTACCGGCAGAAACGACAGCAAGGCAGACTTTTATAATATCTTACAAGAGAAATGGCAACCGGCATGCTAATTCAGTCTCATGCTCACAGCTTTCTCTGCTTGTAAAAAAATATATTAGTTTTATGGGCAAGTTTATGGGCAAGGGGGCAAGTTTAATGCTGGAGATGGCTATTGGCAAGAAGTGGATTGGGCCTCTGCTCACTGGTACATCTGCATCTTGAGGAGAGCTTTTACACTTCGGTGCTGTCCCTGGGATAGGTAGCCCCAGGCCTGCCCAATGCTGATGGCTATGGGTCCCCTGTTTGGGGTGGGTTGAAGGTAGCTGTTGACTCTGGATCCCCTGTTTGGGGTGGGATGAATGTCACTGATGGCTACGGGTCCCCTATTTGGGGTGGGATGAAGGTCACTGATGACTGTAGGTCCCCTGTTCAGGGTGGAATGAAGGAAAGCATTAAGATGCCAGCAGGGATTGGATCAAGCAAGGACCACACAAGATCTCTGATTTTTCCCTGTGATATTTCAGTCCTGTTCCTCCCACATCCCTTGTAAGACAGAGTCCTCCCTCTGGCTGAGGTGTTTGAATACCTCAAGTAGGTTGTAGAATCATAGAATCGTTTATGTTGGAAAAGACCTTTAAGATCATCAAGTCCAACCACAAACCTAACACTGCCAAGTCCACCTCTAAACCATGGCCCTGACTGACACATCTACAAATGGCCCCAGAGATCAGGGCTGTGCTTGGTTATTTGGCTCATCTGCAGATCTTTGTCCACTTTCAGTTAGAAAGTACTTTGTACCATTGGCGTTGTGTCTGCCCAAACAACGCGCTTGGAGTTGTAGTCCATTGAGTCAACGCTCGGAGCTGGCTCATCGCTGGTGTTAAAGCGTTTTGCAAACTGGCCTCACACTTTCACATGGGCCACCCATGCGGGATGGCTGCAAACCCAACCTGGGACCAGGAATGCTTCGCCCGGGAGCAAGACAGCACCTCCCATTGAGAAGTGTCCCTTTGCCTGTCAGCTGGAGGGAACGGGGATGGGTTTCCCTGATGAGTGGGCAAATGGGTCTCCTGTTGGAGATGCATCACCTGGCCCAACCCTGGGGAAACTCCAGGTGAGAAAGACACTATCTATTTAGGCTGTGATTCAGCAAAGCGCTTGAGGCTGCTCCTTGAGCAGAAGAAGATTGAAGAGTGCCTGTAATGGTTCATAATTTTCTTAAGGGCTTGGCAGAGGCAAGCCTTAAATTACTAAGCTGACCTGGAGGAGGAAGATGCTCAGAAATGCTGTTTAGTCACTTATTTCAGCTTAAATGATGCAAAATGAAGCATGATTATGGAGAAGGAAATGCATTTTGTCATTTGTTCTGTTGCTTCAGTGCACATGGAGATAAGTGAGAGCAAAATAAGGCTTGCGGGAATTTTTGCCGTTTGCTTTATTGGAAATAAAAAGAGGATGGGTTACAGCCCATCCCATGAGGTGCTTCGCATTCTCCATTCCTCTGGAAGCCACCGGGCCTTAAATCTTTCTGGGGCAAAGTGTGATGAGCAGAGAGCAGTTTGCCAAACCCTGGGAACTCTGCCTCAAGGACAGGAAGAGCTTCTCCCTCCACAATCAGCAATAACAGGATGGAGCTGTGTACAGGATAAATACTCAGGCAAAGCACTGGGGACATTTCCAAACAATGAGGTCAATTACCCAAGGAGGGAGCAGGCTCCGCGCGCCGGAGTTATTCAAAAGTAGGAAAGTCAAAGCGCTGTGGGGAAGGATCTTGGCTCTTGCACAGATGTTCTGCGTGACATTGGGTTGCACCCTGCTCCTCGTACTCGCAGAATGCTCCTTTTGCAGGCATCAGACCTGCTCCCAGTAATCAAGAAAGTAGGATTTAGCCAGCCTGAAGTCATTTCCATTGCTAATTTCTAGGCTTCTGTTGAAAACACCTGGGAGGATGTGCAGCTTCTGTTGTGCATACTGGGAATTAATCCGTTAAAGGTGATCTTCAAAGCAATTAAAACACTGGGCTTGTGACTTGTTTGTTTCTCTACGGTGCCTAAAGATGGTTTCAAGATATTTTTTTATCATTATTTTAAAGTTTCCACTTGCTTTTAGTATCTACTCAGCTTCCTCCCTGGAGCTATAAGGGAGATCGAATTAGTGATGAGACAGTGATTGCAAAGGATGGCAATCTTGCCGCCTCCCACCACGAAGTGGGAGCCCTGCTCGCTGTCGTAGCTTTACGGCTCTGATCTGGGGTGGCAGAGGGGGCGAAGTTTGATTGAAAAGACCGAAGCACTCTGGGGAAAAGAAACCTTTTTGGTGGAAGGTTCCCACTACCTCCCACAAAGGGCTGTATTAGCTCTTGGGAGATGTTTCAGCAAGTAAGTTGAGGTTCCATATTTGCAATATGTCTGAGATATTCCAGTATATGAGATATTCCATATGGAATATGCTTCAAAAAACAAGAGCTCTATTGATACTTAAGAGCAAAACCCTCTGCCCTCTTTGGGGTTCACCTTGGTCTATGTAGCGTAGAGATACCATCGTGGCTCACTCCCTCTCTGGTGGATTCCTACCCTCACAGTTCTCCAGCGTGTCAGTATTTCAGGGTCCTTGAACATTCCTTGCACACTTGGACCCTCTCCAGCGCCCCTGAGTTTGCTGCTCCCCAAGGTCTGTAGCTGCTTGCCTTCCCCTGAGAGCAGATGGCTGCACTGGAGAGGTGATGCTCTCATGAACGAGAGCTTCGCCTTTCCCTACAGGGCACCCCTTCGCATCCACGGAGGGCCCTTTGCTCTTCACATAACTTTTTAGGACAGCTAAGCCAAATACACAGCTTGGGGCAACTCCCAGACAAACACCAGAAAGTTCTCCCCGCTGCCGTCTCCCAGCGCCTCTGTGCTGGAGCAGATAGAAAGATTGTCCCACTTGTTTGTGAGCTGCTAAGAATTAACACCATTAATTTATGGCAGGCCCTTGTGTTAATCCCCCCAGTTAATTCCTTATCTCTGCTTCAGCATATTGACTTTCAGAGCCCTCATCTGGGAAACTCATCATCTGTTTGTGTGGAGGTTGCCCTTTATGCGCGCCCTTTGCTTGCGAGCTGCAGAGCAGGACGAAGAGCACGGGGGGAAGGTGATGGTTCAGGGGGACCAAAGGCTTGAGCAGAAAAGTGGGTTTGGGATGGGCACGAAGGAGA
Organism: Sterna hirundo; assembly: GCA_009819605.1. Lineage (NCBI taxonomy): Eukaryota > Metazoa > Chordata > Aves > Charadriiformes > Laridae > Sterna > Sterna hirundo. The sequence continues at coordinate 219,506,710 of CM020437.1, read as the reverse complement.
AATCGCTCCGGAATGGAGAACTGCAGCCTCCCAGCTGGCAGGTGTCAGCATCAGGCATCCCGATTTCCGCGACGCTGGGAGCAGGGCAGATGTCTTTGATGAACAGGCTGAAGATATCGTCTCCTCAAGCAGCGAGGGTTCAGCCACAGGGGAATTTGCTGAAGTGTTTCTTGCCTGTAATCAAAAAATACATTTTTGTGATGGAAACAAAAAGGACATTGAAATTGCAACTGCAGCAAACAAATAAATTAACTTTTAATGACTTCCCAGCTACTCTTGTATTTGCTTTGGCAGAAGCCCTGCCAGAAAGCTTCAGGGAAAGGAACTGAGGCTGTGTTTACTCGGGCCATGCGTGTTTGTAGCAGCCCCTGTAATGACTCAATGCTGCAGCCTCAGCCCATGGGTGGTGGGGGAAAGACAGGCAGGTTTCCATGTTGCTCTCAGCCATCCCAGTACAGTCCGCCCATGGAAGGCGGGAGATGTCAACACTATTTATCGACAGGTTCAGCTGAGGCTGAAAAACTATCACAGGGCCACTTGCATTTCTCCTAAGGCGTCATAAGACCCTGGCAGCTCAGAGCTCAGCAGGAGGTACCTCTGCAGAAGGTGGAAGATCTGTCCAGTGCATTAGCATTGAATAGAATCACAGAATCATGGAGTCACAGAAGGGTTTGCATTGGAATGGACCTTTAAAAATCATCTAGTCCAGCCACCATTCCATGGGCAGGGACACCTCCCACCAGCCCAGCTTGCTCCAAGCCCCATCCAACTTGGCCTTGAACCCCTCCAGGGATGGGGCAGCCACAGCTTCTCTGGGCAACCTGGGCCAGGGGCTCACCCCCCTCACAGCCAAGAATTTCTGCCCCAGATCTCAGCTCAATCTCCCCTCTTGCAGGGGAAAACCCTTCCCCCTCGTCCCATGGCTCCCCTCCCTCATCCAGAGTCCCTCCCCAGCTTTCCTGGAGCCCCTTGAGGGACTGGAAGGGGCTCCAAGGTCTCCGTGGAGCCTTCTCTTCTCCAGGCTGAACCCCCCCAACTCTCTCAGCCTGTCCTCACAGCAGAGGGGCTCCAGCCCTGGGATCATCTCCGTGGCCTCCTCTGGCCCCGCTCCAACAGCTCCGTGTCTCTCCCGTGCTGAGGCCCCAGAGCTGGAGGCAGCACTGCAGGGGGGTCTCCCCTGAGCGGAGCAGAGGGGCAGAATCCCCCCCCTCGCCCTGCTGCCCATGCTGCTGGGGATGAAGCCCAGGATGCTGGGGGGTTTCTGGGCTACCAGAGCCCGTTGCCATCTCATGTTGGGCTTCACATCACCCAACATCCCCAAGTCCTTCTCCCCAGGGCTGCTCTCCATCCCATCTCAATGTTCAGGGTTGCTTGGGCACATCACCCAAACACTGATGTGAGATATCAAGTGTTTAATTTTTGCAATCTCCTGATGCTTCTTCCTGACTTTTTAATATCCCAGTGGCCATGCAATCACACCCTGAAAGGATAAACCCTGAAAGCATGCATTCTGAAATGTTTGGAAGAGCTCACTGCTCCGGAAGAGTTAATTCTGTGCAAAAAATATAGGAAAATTCAAGGGTTTGTCACTTTCTGTGGATTAATATTATGCTGCACACCTCCTTTGTATGCAATAGGTTTCCCTTTTTCCTTTCAGATTTTCCTGTGGTCCTCTTGAGGAACCTGCGTCATCCCGTCTTCCTGCTGGTGGTGTTGGCTCAGGTCAACCTCTCTGCCATGGTTGCTGGTTTAGCAACGTTCATGGGGAAATTCCTGGAGAGGCAGTTCTCCCTCACGGCGTCCTTGGCCAACATGATCATCGGTGAGTGTTGCTGTTAAGGCTTGCCAGCTTTTGAGCATCCCTTAGAAAATAATCTAGAGATTACTAAGAAGCAAGTTTTCCTTGAGAGCTATATAGAATCATAGAATCATAGAATCTTCATGGTTGGAAAGGACCTTTGAGATCATCGAGTCCAACCAAACAACCTACAATCTCTGCCACTAGAGCATGCCCTGAGGTGCCACATCTAGACGTTTCTTAAACACCTCTAGGGATGGTGACTCAACCCCCTCCCTGGGCAGGCTGTTCCAGTGCCTGACCACTCGTTCAGTAAAGTCATTCTTCCTAATATCTGATCTAAACCTGCCCTGGTGCAACTTCAGCTGCCAGGCTCCTTCCATTACCTACAGACAGACGTGGCACCAGGTCCTTGCCCATACAATTTCTTAGCTATTATCTGCCTTCTTTCCTTTACATTGCAGCCTGAGCTTGCTAGAATAAAACCTTTTAAGACCTGGGGAAATGGTTATTATCTAAAGCTATTCACTATGATCAAGGAGAGGACACCAACTGATTGCATTAAGGGAGCAAAGAAACATCAGATATGAATTGTGCACATTTCTGTAGCAGGGATTACTTTACATCGATCATTGGGTTAAGGGTCTTTAAAAAAGTAGGTAGTCAATAAAATTAAAAACTGCAGAAATGTAAGCATGCATTTTGAAGATAGTCTGCAGCAAGAGGCCACTCAGGCTGGTGTACTGATCGTGCCTAAACGCTTCAAAAGGTTTGCTGTAGTCAAACTAATTGCTCGTAATGGTTGGGCTAATTGCTTGCTGTTGGTATTGTTAGGAAGGAAAGGAGTACGTGTTAAGCAGGATATGTACTCATGAGATTAGACTGCTTTTGCTTGCACTGTAATATCCAGAACGTCCTGTCCGGCACTGAGGTCTCCCGGTGTGAGCTTCTCATGGTAATAAAAATATGAAGAATAGAGCCTTACTCTTATAATCAGTTTGTAGATCTAGACACAGAAGTATTTAAAATATATTTTTGAAAAAAAAACCAGCATGCGTCCTCAGGGAAGGAGTCTTCTGAAGTCTGCAAAAAATAAATCAGAAGGAAGTGAGCAGAGCAGACTGGCAAAGCCCAGCAAACCTGGCTAAATACAGGCGGAAAGGTTAAATGCTGAAGCAGTGGTGTCCTCCGCCCGTGCGCCCTGCTGAGCTGTTCTCACCCTTGATTTACCCGCTCCGTTAAAGACGTGCACCGTATTTCTTGTTCGAATTTATCTAGCTTTTGTCCCCAGCTACTGAATCTTGCTTTGCCTTTTTCTGTTAGATCAAAAGGCTTTCTGTAGTCGGAAATCCCTTCCTTCTGTGGCTATTTATGGGCTGAAAGCAACCTCCCTGTTGATTCTTTGTTGGATTAAACAGATTGCGCTTCTTTGGTATCCCATTAGAAGGCTGGGTTTTGCAAAATGCTAAGTCTGTCACGGAAATCTTCATTTTTATGCTGATGACAACAGAAGTGGGCACATGACTGTGCAGAAATTAAATATCCTCTCCAGCTTTACTTGATATTTTCCTCCATCTACACTGAAAAATCACATTTGCTGGGTGAAGCATAGCTTTTCACTGGTCCCTACATCTTCCATGCGTGGATAAGTAATGGCCAGTTTGCTGGGGCATCCTGCTGTTTTTGCAAAACTGCTCTTTCTTAGCATTATTCCACCAGCCTCTGCAAAAGCCTTGGTCCCCTCCAGATCACCAACATTGAAAAATAGGAACCCAACAGCAAATCCTCTGGCCCTTCACTATAATAAGGGAATGATGCAGCTCGGAAGATGGAAAACAAGGACCTGCCTTTCCCCAGGTGCTGTGAACATCCCCGGCGCGATGGTGGGGATCGTGGTGGGTGGTGCCATCCTGAAGCGGTTCCAGATGTCCCTACGGCAATGCAGCGCCATGTGCGTGCTCGGCATGTTCCTCTGCCTGCTCCTGGCTTTCCCCCTCCTCTTCCTCGGCTGCCCCACGCAGAAGGTTGCAGGCGTTACCTACAGTGAGAGGTATCGGCAGCTCCAGCTAAGCTGGGAACAGGGGCGTCATTCCCAGGGCTGTGGGTATCCCTCATCCCCAGCTGCATTCCTCAGGGTGGAGGTGGGTGGGAATTAAGCAGAATACCCCAAAATTGGTTTATTCCCTCAAAAGAAACAGTTAACAGTGGTAGAATAACGCAAGAAAGTAGTGCTTTTGTGGATAAACACTGAATCTTCTGCATCCTTATTCCTTCTAACTTCATTGGTTGTGAAACCCAAGGTGAACGCGTTTTTGGCACAAACACCACAAGATTAAAATTGCGTCTTGGAAAGTGTGGCGCGTTACTCACAGGCAAACAATTTGGGCAAGGGCCAGCCCTCGGATCACACCTTTGAGGCCGTGGCTGCTTCCCTACGCAGCTAAACGCAGGCAGCACCTTGTCTTCCCTGAGGCTTGATCCAAGTTTCTGTAAATTCACATGTTCAGCATCCTGTGGTCTCGGCGGAAGCCAGCCAAAGCTCTCAGCGGGAACCTCACCACCTCCCACAGCGTGGTATTGCGTTACCCCAAGACCCCATGTTTGGGGCCAAATATGAAGGAAGTGGGTGACTCCCTTCACCATTTGTGGTCATGATGCTTTGCCCAGGGGGGTTATAGTTGAATTTTTGTGGGTCCTCTCTTACATACGGGGAAGGTTTTGTTTAGCAATCAAGTGTTTCTTTACTAATCTCAACATACATGCAGTATATTTTCTATGTAGGATGTGTATTAATGATGGTCAATACCGTGTATTAATATTTTCTTCCTGTCATAGCTCTGAATTTGAACACTATGCCTTGGAGTGTAACCTCCAGTGTAACTGCCCCGAGAAAGCCTATAACCCCATCTGCGGCTCCAACAACATTGAATACATCTCACCCTGTTCTGCCGGCTGCAGAGTCGTAAATATCGATGTGGACAACAACTCAGTCCTGGTGAGTCATTCCTCTGCGCCAGTGTCCTGGCTTGGGATGGGTAATGAGGGATGACCAATGCAGCACTCAAGTCTGGCAATTAGGTTTTCTGAAGCTCGTTAGCGTTGGACAAGCTCTGCATGACCCTGTGGGACGAGGAGGGGAAGGTTGAGAATGTCCCAGGAAAACCCCTTGAAGATGATGTCTCTCAGCACTCTCCAGTATAACACAGCCCTTGCCAGTACAGGTCCTTGGCCAAGACAGCAAGCGGAAACCTTCTAGGTATCCAACCTTTTAGGACGTCAAGGTGTCCTTCCCCACCCACTGCTCCACCTCAGGTCAGATTTTGCTCCACAAACCATACTTTCAATGTCTCCCATGCTACCCAGCAGATTGAGTAGACTTCTTGCATGGGTGATGCAAGGACCTGCTTTCCCTTCCCACCTAAATGATGACCAACGGTCACCTTTCTTAGCTATGTTTCCTGTGGTGGGACAGGAGGATGTGCAGTATGGGAAGGACTAATCACAGCACCTAGCACGACCCTAAGTCTATGGCTGCCTCTTGTACTCAAGAGGTGTTTTCTCTATGGGGTGAGTCAACCCACCTCTAGGCTCCTGCTGTGAATTTCTCCATCTGTTTTCCTTCAATAGGCACCTATGGAAATCCGCATCCCAATCTAGGTATCATATGCCCAAAGTTAGCTGAAACTGGATGGACTATGACAGTTTCCACTTTTGCAGAGTTGTAAAGGCAAAATATTAATGCAGGTGGTACACATTTTCACATACCTCCATGTCTTGCAGCAGATCTCAACCCAGGCTGCTCACCCAGTAGTGTTTGCTTGGGCGGGCTTGACCTAAAAAAAATGCTCAAAGCCAAGAATGAAAAATTTATTTATTTATTTATTTTGCTGAAGCAAAATGCAAAACTGCGCTTGGTCCAAACTGCCCTCCTGCAGAGTCGGGGGAAATACCAGCTGAAAACGCTCAACTGGTACCTACAGTTGCAGAAGCAGCCTGGGTGTTTCCATCATATAATTTGCTCTAGTTATGCCTTATCTATAGATCATGTGGAGGGATGAAGAGAGGGAAGGTAAATCATGATATTGGGGACTCAGGGAGGCACTTTATGTCACAGAATGATAGAATCATAGAATTGTCAAGGTTGGAAGGGACCTTCAAGATTGTTGAGTCCAGCCATCAATCTAACTCTGCCAAAACCACCACTAAACCGTGTCCCTCAGCACTTACTCACCTTTTAAATTCTACGATTCTGTGACCAGAGGGACTTGGTGATTCTGTGACCAGAGTATACGCTCTGGGCAAGCCAAGCCTGGAGGGGCCATTGCCCCAGTACACACAGCACTGACATTTAGCAGACCTTCGCTGCATGCCCTGGGAGGGCTGCGTCAGAGCAGTGTTATTCCACCTTTCATCCTGCAGATTTGCAGGTCAGAAAGTCATGATCCAGTTGCAGAGTGCATCCTCTCCATAAGTACCGGTTGTCAAGCCAAGTATCTACATGAGAGGATAATTTAGTGGGAGAGTCCCAACGCGGTGGTTAGAGAAATGGGTTTTGCTCTTGGCTTTGCCTTGATTTGCTGCCCTGTGCCTCTCGCTCCTCTGCTACTCCCTTCCTGTTACCAAAACCCCAACAACGCTGAGTTTTCAGAGTGCAAATTGCCTGTTGGGTCTCCAGGCAATTCAGCTCAACAAATAAATAGTAAGGAAATCTTTGCCAATTCAAATACCTATCTGAAAAACGCTAGCAATCCACATAGGGTGAGTAGTTTTCCGCTGTGTTCTTGGCATAGGATATAATGGCAGCATGGGATTGTCTGGGCACTTTTTAGCAGCATTCTGTTAATTAACAACACTTCATTTTAATAACAATTATGTTTTCTGCCAGAGCTTAGTCCCAAATGGGCTTTTCTGCATCCCCGTGCCTGCCCTTTGCGCAGCAGATGCTTTTCAACTGCTTCTTCCTCCTCAAAGATGCCTCCAGCCCTTTGGCATCCTGGGGTCTGGAACGTGACCCACTCCTGCATTCATTATACGTATTATTATGTGTAGTCACACGCTACAACAAAATCAGGGCTCCCTTGATGGTGCCATGCAAGCACTACATGGTAACGCCAGCTTTGGCTCTTCCTCTACCACTGAGATAATTTGCTGAATCTTCTTTCCACCTATTGACGCATCGTGACCCAATTTCAGTTGTGTGAGAGGTTCTTCCACACGGGGACAGTATCTCGGTATGGTGGTGTAAGTGCCCAGCCATGTGCCAGCAGGCAGTGGCCAGAGCAGGTTGCATCTTCCTAGGACGGGGGAGCTCATGGCACACAGTGACGTGGCTGCAGATGCTGAGCTCTGCTCATGCGGGACGAGGAGCTGAGCTCAGGTGTCCACAGAGCAACCTCAGTCCCTCTCCAATTTTGGGTATTACCTCTCGCAGGAAAGGAAAAAAGAGACTGTTGCATTTTATGGCATTCCTCCAGCTCCTGCTTTCTCTGCTATATTACACTTTTCTTACCATTTTCAGCATTTCTTTTCCAGTGCTGAGGCCTGTGGCATTCATTGCCTACTGCTCTCCATGTCCCAAACACCTGGCTTTCTAGAAACCCTCCCAGTGTGCCGAAAAACTTACAGTTTTTTGCTCAGCTTAGCTGCGGCCCTTCCAGAGGAGGCTTGCACAGTGCAAGCTTGGCTTTTTTCATTGGAAAGCTCTCGTATGCTGAAAGCCATTTGCTTTTTACATCACCCGATGTCCCCAAATTTCATGGTCAACAGCAAGCTTTGCCCCAAGAGCAGGACCTTGCAGTGACAACCTTTTAGTGCTTTGCAATTTCTTTGGGTCCAGCATGACCTGTTGAAGTGAGGTGGTCCCAGGGGCTCCCCTGGGACTGCAGGAATATCCATGCCACGGGGCTTCTGGGTTTCTGAGCCTTCCTCTGCTCTCATCATACATAGTCACAGGTGGGAGCAGGGACAACATCCCTCTGCTGCGAGCTGGGTCAGATCTGAGATGGTCAACACACACTCCAAAATCTGGGGTACCAGGAGGTCCCAACTTGGGAAAAATCGTAGAATCACAGAATGGTTTAGGCTGGAAGGAACCTTAAAGATCATCTAGTTCCAACCCCCTGCCCTGGGCAGGGACACCTCCCACCAGCCCAGCTTGCTCCAAGCCCCGGCCAACCTGGCCTTGAACCCCTCCAGGGATGGGGCAGCCACAGCTTCTCTGGGCAACCTGGGCCAGGGGCTCACCACCCTCCCAGCCAAGAATTTCTGCCCCAGATCTCAGCTCAGTCTCCCCTCTGGCAGGGGAAAACCCTTCCCCCTCGTCCCATGGCTCCCCTCCCTCATCCAGAGTCCCTCCCCAGCTTTCCTGGAGCCCCTTGAGGGACTGGAAGGGGCTCTAAGGTCTCCTGAGAAACCCAGGGCTGGCCATGTGCCATCCAGCTGCCCGTCCTGCCCAGAAACCACAGCCCGTTCTGGGGGTTGCTCTCGGTTATTCTCCTCTCTCCACTGCTCTGGGTGGTTTTCCCCATCCCCGGTGCTGCATCAGCCTCATGGCACTGCTGCCCAGATGATTCATCTCATGGAGACCGGCCACTGGCCGCTTTGTGGCTTGTCCCTGCTGCTCAGAGGTTTTTGCAGCCAGGGTCATGCTCCTTGCTCTAAAATCCTCCAAGATTCCAAATGAAAGGGGCAGAGCATGGTCTTGTGCCTCCATCGTGTGCAACTCCAGCCCTTTGTCTCCATTTGGCTTTGTGTGAGTCCCCTAAATATGGTGACTCCAATTCTCCACAAAAGGTGGCAGTCACACAGGTTGAACAAGTTTTAATTTATCTAATTGCATTTTTGTTAACTGTTTTGGCCCAAATTCATCTCAGCTATTGTAGGCACTTATCTGTGGAGGGGATGGATCATCCTCTGGAGACCCACTTCTCCCAGATGATGAGTTTGGTTTAGTTTGTTTCAGATGGCTGGAGAAGATAAATCCCAGTCTTAATTTAAAATATCAAATCCTCTTTCCTAGAGTTGGAAGGAGGGATCGTGTCCCCTTTCATCCCACATCTTCCCCCATGCTCTCAGCCAGGAGCAGTTCCTCGTGGGTCTCTTTTATGGGCATCAGACGTGCCATTTCCCCAGGCAGCGAGGCGGGAATGGGAATTTGTGAGACCCTGAGGTGCCCTTGCCTCTGGATCACCCTTCTGTAAACTGCCATCCTGCTACGAATCTATCCCCTCTGGCAATAAGATCATGCTCATTTTATTTAAAGGTCTCTTCCAAAAAAAAAAAAAAAAGAGGTTTCTTTTAAAATTAAAAAAAAAAAAGAGACCTGTGACTAAAATTTGGAGAAAAGTAAAAAATCCATATCCCTCGCCCCAGGGCATCCTTCCATTGCTAACGCTGAGCCGGTTATTTATGACCCTCTCTCAAAGGTGAAGTTTTGCATTTTCCCTTAGCAAGTGTTTTCTGATTTAACACTCCCCTGAGCTTGGGCTCTGGCTTTGATTGCCAGCTCTGCTCAAGACGTAGCCCCTGGATGAAGGGTCTCACAGCAGGAGACAAGTTGGGTACAGGTGATGGAGCCCAGGCTGCTCCCTTGGAGATTTCCTCCAAAAGTTACAACACAGGCCACTAAGCTCACATCAGGCTTGAATCAGCTGGGGGTGAGATTTTTCCATGCCAAGAGTCCCGATTTTTATGCAGGATGCCAAAGCGTTCAGCAGCAAAGGATGACATTGAAATAAACCTGTGCATAAGTATCTTCAACACACAACAGCCGTGAAAAACAGGACTGGAAGCACGAGCATAGAAGGGTTGCTGCAGCAGGTACGGAGCCATGGCTGGGGCTCACATCAACAAGACATGGATGTTTCTGGCTTGGGAGAACTTCCAGGGGCCCCTGGAAGCACAGAGAGATGAGCCAAGGTACCACTGTAGATGAACCAAGGTGCCACGGTGGTCCCAGCATCTCCATCAGCTGTGGATGCTCTCCCATGTGACATCCTAGCAATGCCCGTGGGACCTGGTGGGACTGAGACCTCTTTTCAGAGATGGTAGCATGTTGGAGGCTGGAAGTAGGAATGGGAAAATGTGTTTCATCATCCCCTCAGTCTGTTATCCCCAGCCAGCTTCATTCTATGTGTTTCTTTCCCCCTGCTCCCTTAAGTGTTGAGTGCTAATTATTGCTAATTATTTACAGACAAAACCTAAATACTCTCCCTTCCTACGACAGCTGGCAGCTATCCCCGGTATCTCCTCAGCCTTGAGCAGATGAGCAGCCTCTGGGTTTTCTCTCCTCTTTGCAGAACTACACCAGTTGCAGCTGCATCTCCGAAAACGGTCTTGCAGGGTTTGCCAAGCCTGGGACCTGCGGCACCGGCTGCTCCCACCTCTTCTTGCCGTTTGTGGTCCTGTCCTGCCTGGCGGGGATCCTGGCCAGCATATCCCACACGCCATCCTTCATGCTTATCCTCAGGTGAGCAGACGTGGGTTGGCCATGGTCTAGGTGCAACCCAACCGCACCTTTAAGCGTGACAGAAAAGACATCCAGGGTTTGGGTTTGGGAAACCAAGGGGTCCTTGAATTGGGGAGGAAGGTTTTCTCCAGCTGAGGGATCAGAGGGTTAAACCACCCCAATATTGCACCTTGTGCCCAGTTCCTTTTGCTTGTTCCAGTTGCTTTTACATGGTTTTTGCATGTGTTGGTGCAGGGAATGGAGAATGGGGCTTCCCTGCACGTGGTTGTCCATCTTCTAGCCTGTTCCTGGCTCAGGAGCAGGCTGTGCTTTCCTAGCAAAGACCTGGCATGTCTGGGCAGGACAGAAACATCGAGCATCTCCAGTCCCAAACGTTGAAGCAGGAGAGACCTTCAGGACTTGCTCTTGAAGACCCTGCACTGACAGAGGTCCTGCTGCCCTAAGACTACAAAGGCTCTTCCAAGGTCTCCTTGGCTGCTGCTGCTGATCCCTGCGGAGTTAAGCAGCAAATGGAGATTTTAGGCTGCTGAAGGCTCTACCATGGAGCCACCAGCGCTGCATGGCCAATTGCTCTTGCAGGCAATGTGGTGTTCACCAACAGGTTCAGGCAAGGAGCAGCTGGTGGGCGGGCAGGTGGTGTCACACCATGTCAGGCCCCTACAGGACCTCCATCCACTGACGGGGCCATGGGGGTCACAGGATCCCTACATTACCCTCAGCACCCCCATTCCTGGTCTCAGCCCAACCTTAAGATCCAGCAGCCATCCTGTTCCTTCTCCCCACCCACGGCTGATACCTTAGTAATGAGATGCACCATTAACTCAGCATTAATTTAGCATGGCAGTATTTTGGCACTTTTTAATCCATCTCTGTGTTGAGTTAAGAAGTTTAATTACCTTTCTTCACTTGAAGGATCTCACTTGAATACAGCCTCCCTTCCCAGTGCAGAGAAGCAACCGGGACTTTGGTTTCCCACACCCTTGGAAAGGTGCCTATGGGGCAGGCTGGAGCCAGCCTCGACACGATGCCTGGGCTGGTGGGGCTGGAGCATGGGATGGGCAGGAGAGGCTGAGGCTGGGACTGTGCTGGGGAGGAGGGGAAAGTCATTGGGGAATCTCAATGTTAGTCGATAAATGATATTCTCAAGCACAATTTTGGACCGAGAGCAATGCTGAGGAGAAGGACTTGGGAATGTTGGGTGATGTGAAGCTCAACATGAGACAGCAACACGCTCTGATAACCCAGAAGCCCCCCGCAGCCTGGGCTGCATCCCCAGCAGCGTGGGCAGCACGGCGAGGGGGGGGATTCTGCCCCTCTGCTCCGCTCGGGGGAGACCCCCCTGCAGTGCTGCCTCCAGCTCTGGGGCCTCAGCCCAGGAGAGACACGGAGCTGTTGGAGCGGGGCCAGAGGAGGCCCCGGAGATGCTGGGAGGGCTGGAGCCCCTCTGCTGGGAGGACGGGCTGAGAGAGTTGGGGGGGTTCAGCCTGGAGAAGAGAAGGCTCCGCGGAGACCTTGGAGCCCCTTCCAGTCCCTGAAGGGGCTCCAGGAAAGCTGGGGAGGGACTCTGGATGAGGGAGGGGAGCCATAGGACGAGGGGGAAGGGTTTTCCACTGCAAGAGGGGAGATTGAGCTGAGATCTGAGGCAGAAATTCTTGGCTGGGAGGGTGGTGAGCCCCTGGCCCAGGTTGCCCAGAGAAGCTGTGGCTGCCCCATCCCTGGAGGGGTTCAAGGCCAGGTTGGCCGGGGCTTGGAGCAGCCTGGTCTGGTGGGAGGTGTCCCTGCCCGGGGCATGGGGTAGAACTGGATGGTCTTTAAAGGTCCCTTCCAGCCTAAACCACTCCTTGATTCTGTGATGATTCTGTGGTCAAAGCACTCCGAACAGTGTCTTTTTAGGGCAAAGCCGTGGTTAAAACTTGTTTTTACCTTGACTCCCAGGCGTTATTAAATCTCCTTCTATGCCTTGAGTGCACTGTGCACACACCAGGCAGACAGAGAGGAAAGGGAAGCCAAGTCCCCCGAGGTGTGCTCACCTGGAGGTCCTCTGCCACCCAGTCCTCTCCCATGTCTGACCCCAGCAGGAACCACAGCCTGAAATATTTATTTCAGGAAACTGGGGTACCACCGAAATATACACTGGGGCATCCCACCTCAAAAAAAAAGCCACTTCCTCAATGGGTAAATCACTTTTCTCTTTCAGTTACAAAAAGCATCCCTTGTGTTGCTCTGGTTTGGCAGAGCCAGCGGCTATATTGGTTTCTCTTTGTGTTTTACTTGTACGCATTCTTTAAATTTAAAACAAAAATACTCAGCTGAGCTCCACCCCATCTCTTACGGAGTTTGGTAGGTTTTTCAGGCCAAGAAAAGGCTGTGGTTTGCTTCTAGCCCTAATGAATGAAACTTCATTATTTTTGCTGACGTAAATGGGAGCTGCCTGGGGTCCTTGGTGGTTGGGCTGAAGGATGATTTTTTGGGTGAGGTGCCGTAAGGTTTCGTGCGATGCCAGGGAGAGAAACATCCATCTTTGCGGGAATGCCAGAGGGCACACTTTCCATTTTGTTTTTCAGGAGCATCCAGCCTGAAGACAAATCGTTTGCGGTGGGGATACAGTTCATGCTGCTGAGAGTTTTAGGTAAATTAAAATGTGTTGAAATGCCGTCCTGGAAAATCATGGCAGCTCTTGGGGATTCATGGGCATTTCATCCCTGAACAGCCCCGGGGCTGCAGAATTGCTGTTTTTCAGAGTTTCGGACTGGCCAAAGCCTGTCCTGAGACAGGGAGAGATGCCACCTTGCAGGGTCTGGGGGGCTGCACACGGTGGGGAGACGATGAGGCATCTCCGTGGGGGTACCTCTATGCAGATAAATAAAAGAGGACAGGGAATAAGTTTAGGTCCAGGAGGACAACCCTTGGCTGTGTGTAGATACTCCCATGTTGTCCTCCAGCATATCAAGGTGGCTGCAAACCATGCCCTGTGATCCCACTATAGTTATTTTTTCCTATGGTGAAAATTCATGTTCACCTGGAGGTGCCCAGAAAGTGCCACTGCAGTCGTGGGACTGAGGGTACATGCATGGTGCATGAAGGAGGTGAACATCATTCCTGGGATGAGTGATGCTCCCTTACCAAAGAGTAATGATAAATAAAGACCTTCTCGCATCATGGTGGGGTGCAAACACGCAACCAGCCCTTGGTGTGCTGTGCAGGACCAGTGGCTTCATGGGCAAAGGAAACCATCCCCAGCCACTTTCCTCCCTAAGACATGGGAAAGTAACCAGGGTTGGGACTGTCCCAGGAGAGGTGCTCCCACAATGTAACGAATCCCCCTCTGACCCTCTGCTTCCAGCGTGGATGCCGGGGCCCGTTCTGTACGGCAGTGCCATTGACACAACCTGCATCCTCTGGGAGAAGAAGTGCGACAGGAAGGCGGCCTGCAGATACTACGACAATAACCTCTTCAGGCAAAGGTAGGGATGGGCAGAGGGAATCCCAGGGGGAATGTGGCATCAGGCCACCTCCAACCTGGGTAAGTTGTATATGTCATGGTAAGCGAACAGGGACACTGGCATCCCCCTGGCCAGTGCTAACTCCCAGCAGTGCTCAGGAATGGTTTGGAGGGAAGTCATTGGCACAAGCCGAAACCATGCCAAGGACCATGGTAACTTGATGCTAGAAGACCACAGAGGTCCACTTCCAGAAGCACTCCCTGCATTATAGGGAGAACAATCCTTCACTGGAACAACCTCCACAGACACATGGTGGAGTCCCCATTGCTGGAGTTTTTCAAGATGCGAGTGGACAAGGTGCTAGATAACCTCATCTAGGCTCCCTTTCCCATGAAAAGTTGGACAAAATGATCTTCTGAGGTCCCTTCCAACCTGGGCTGTTCTATAATGCTATGATTACTTATTTCGTGAGCATAGACAAAAGCAGCCTGTCCTGACACCTTCTCTGTGGAGGTAAGGCAACAGCAGGGGTGACCCCAGCCTCAAAGCTGCCTGTGAGGTGGTGCAGAGTCCATGCAGGGTGCCTTTTACCATGGGATTCATTTTCCAACAGAACAGCCCAGCTTGACACCAAATCCAGACTGTGCACGGTGGGGAGGCTGGAAGGGAGCTGTAGGTGGTCTTCCATCCCTGTTGTAAATCCGTCGTTAAGTGACTCCCTGCCCAGTAGCCGCAGCAAGTCCTGTTTGCCCTCAACCCCAAGACATGTTTTTATGTGCCTCCTTTTTGCCAGGAGATATGACCTGTTAATGTAACACCAAAAGAAGTAGCTCTTCCTAGCTCTTCTTAGCTATTCCTCTCTTTCTGCCACCCTTCTCAGGAGCCAGGCATGCACCTGTTGCTTGCCCAGTGCTGAGTGTGCCCAAGGAGCCCATCCCCATGTTCAGTATCTGCTGGGGGCCTGGGGACATTGGGTGTTCATGCTTGATGCCCTGATTTCTTGTGTTTCCACACCACAGGTATCTCGGTCTCCAGTTCTTCTTTGAGGTGGGCGCTTTCCTGTGCTTCGTGATGGTGTATGTGATTCTCAGACGGCAGGAGAGGGAAGCCAGTGACACAGCAGAGACAAAGGCAGACCCAGAGAAGGAGAAACTGGCAGTAAATTCCATAAAGAGCCCAGAATCCAAAGTGTGATGCCAAAAATGTGAATTGCGATCCGTGTCCAGGGAGGTGAAGCCATGTGAATCACCCCACATTTGAACTGTGAAGGATGGATGCTTGGAGAGATAGATGATGGGGATGCTCCCTAATCTTCTGGGTGGGATGTACTACGTCTGTACTGCCGTGGGAGTCTGTCCATATGCTGTTCTACACCTGCCATCTCCACCTCAGTGGTGCAGCTCACTCCTTCACGTGGATTAGTCCACACACATTAACCTTTGGACACTGTAGTCTTCTGGATTTATGTCCTCCAAAGCATTTGTTCCTGCTGACAGTGTTGGTGGTGCCAGCAGTGAGCATTAACCATATAGCTGAAGGGTTTTGTGGTTTGTTTTGTTTTAATAAATCATTTTTAAGAAATGGTTTTGTACTGAACCCATACATCTCCATGAGTGATGGTCTGTCCTTGCCCCCAGAACGTCAGTTGTGCTTGTTGCTTTTGCTCTCGTGGTGTTAGATGGTCTCTCTTTCTTGAAGGCTTCATCCAGCTCCAGCTGACATTGATGGGAGTTTTGTCCCAGGCTGTGGACCGTTGCAAGGACCAACTCCCATGGTGCTGTGTAGATGCTGCTTTGGCAGCGAGGGGCAGGGATGAGGATTTGGGGAGGGGAGGACATCAAAAGGAACCTCAGGTCCAGCCCAGGAGAGAAACCGATGCGGGCAGACCTGTAGAGCTTTGGCAGCATGGCCACATTTTGCCCAAATAATAATAAACATAATTCTCATTTTTGCATTATCAGTACTTGTCAGGGGAGCTTACTGAAGCATGTGAGTATTAAGGCTCCTTCCTGTTTTCCAGTTTGAGAAAGGCAGAACTTTTCCCAGGGATGCAGGACCAGAAAGGGAGGTTGAACCCAGCAGACTGGGCAGAGCTTGTGGCTAAGCCATTTGACCACAGAGCCAGACAGCCTTGCTGTGCTCCCTGAAAGGGTTACTGTCAGATGCAGCTGTAATTACGGGGTAAAAGCCAAGTCTGGTGTTATTTTGGTGCAGCTGCCTCTGTTTTCTGCATTCTTCCCATCTCGGGGCTCCTTTCCCCCCAAGCACAAATTGTGTTGCTGGTCTCATACCATCAATGTGCAACCACAGACCATTGGGTAACTTGTCATTTTTGGCTCCAGAATGGAATTTAGTAGAGAAACCAAAGCTTCTGAGTTCAGCCCAAATATGCAGAAGAGGAAAGAAATACTCAGTGGGGAAAATTTATTAACTCCTCACGCCCTGGCAAATAGTCCTATGGTAAGGTGTGCAGAGAAGTACGGTGGTGGAGGGTGGAAAGGCCAGTGGTTAAGTGGCTGGTTTAGATATTTCACCAGACTGTTTGCCCAGACACTTTGAGAGACAAAATTAATGTACTTCAGAGTGAGAGACTAATTTTACTTTATTTTATTAGGGTTAGGGGTTTTTTTTTGCATGTTTTTGTGCAGTGCCTTTTGTTCATTGAGGAGATGGTTAAGAGAATCTACAGCCCTGTTCATGGGTGCCTACACACAGAAGTAACTTCTGGCTTAAAAGAAGGTGTTAGAAGACAGACACGAGAGTGGACACTGTAGGTGGACCCATTCATGGAAGGATGAGTAGCACATGCTCACCATGAGCATCAGAAAGCCAAATCCGGGGAAGTTTTGCACTATTCTTGGTTTTCAAGCCATGACTATGTAGCGTCTGTTTATAAACCAGACTAGGAATAGGAACAAGGTTCTTTGGTCAGGAGTAGGGAAGAGGTGGGCCATGGTGTTCACAGTGATCCCTCCAGCTCTTGGCAGTCCATGGATTTGTGGGCTCCTTGCTGCATCCAGCGGAGAAGAAGGTTCTTTCCTGACTAAGCGCAAGTCCTCAGCTTGCAGACGGTTTCCTGCATTGCTCAGCACAACCTCAAGTTGCTCCAGGGTACTTTCCAAACCACAACAAGCTAATAGCAACACAATTCATTTCATATGTGTGAAAAGTTGAGCTGCAATGCGCTTTGTCAGGAATACCCCTGGACGGGGTAGCAGAATGACTTTATAAAGTCAGAAAGGCTGCACCTCCCTACCATTAGGACAGCTGACTTCAGCTGGGGGCCAGACCATGCTCAAGCACCAGAGCAGCTCAGCCTGGCTGGTGGCCACTGCACAAGTCCAAGGCGTCCTAGGTTCTTTGTTTTGGTCTGCCGGCGCAATCCTTCTGCAAAATCGCTGCCAACCCTTTGCTGCGTGGATCTGCCACGCCGGGCTGTTGGGCAGCAGTGGGGACGGGCTCAGGGGGTAGCTGTGCTCTTGCAAAGCAGACAGGGTAGCACCAGACTTCCCCTGTTAGAAATCGGAGGGAGACCCTCAGAGGGATGACTGCAGCCTTTCTGAAAGCCCTCCAACCGCTCTTCCTTAATCCTCATGATTACCAAAACACTGTGCTGCTTATAAGGAAGAAAAAGAGGGGCGGAAAAATCCTTACACAGCAATTTGTCTTGTTAGTTTGTTCACAAACAACTTCATGCAAAAATAAACAGTGAGTTCAATTACCTCCCTTGGATTCACTGTGCTATTTCGGGCAGCCGGCAGGCTGCACCATCCATTGGCCATCCAGCTGGAACGATGGCCAGATCTGCTGGGCTCATGACGGATGCAGAAACAACCCACAGGATAGTCTGGCCAGCTCAGTCCCAGCATGGCCTGTTCTCACTACTGGGCTTGGGAGTCTGCATCCATTTTCCGCTTGGAAAACTCCTATCATATGCTATAGAAGTTTTTCTCAGACAATCCACGAGCTGGTGCAGCCTGAGTTCTTCCTTTCCTCATTACCCCTCCAGCAGAGGAGAGTTCCCTGTAGGTAAGCATCCAAGGCAACTGCGAACAGTGTGTCTTAGCTTTGTGGTCAAGTATAGGCCTGTTATGCCTTTGCTGTGGTAATTTCCATTAATTTGGACTGGAGTTTCTATAAAGAGAAATAAAGCCACTTTTTCCCCTTCCCTTCCTCTGTGTTCTTTAAGAACACTGTTGAAAGGGACTGACTTGCAAGAGAAGATTAAAAAGAGGCAGTTTGGAAAGGCTGGCTCCCGCCGTCAGCAGGGAGGGGAGATAAAACCCAGGAAATTTGAAAAGGTTGCCAGCAGCAAGGTGAGAGGAAGAGTGTTTGATGGAGAGCAAGGGGCAGGCAGGTAGGAGGACTGCGAAAAATGGAAGCAAAGGAAGGTGTAGAATCAGCAAAATCCACCCAGGGCTCTGATGCTTTGCCAGGTTTTCCCCTGAGGAGATATTCCCCTGGGGATAGCTTAAAATAGATTTTACAAAGCGCTTAAGGATATACCTTAAGCAACAGCCATAAATTGCCGAGGGGAGGGTAACATGAGTGAATCCAGCTGTGCCATAAGTCCATTGACTTTCCTCAGTCTCACTCCTTTGTGCTCCAGAAAGGTTGAAGGAGATAACCTACAGCAAGGCAGGTATAGCAAAGACGTCCGGAGCAGGAGCTGAATGCACTGGATGTTTCCGTGCACCACTTTGGGGTACCAAGGGTCACAGACCTGAAGATAAAACAAGTGCCTTCGGGGCTGGTGAGAATTGCACAAGGTCATTAGGATGAATTAAAACAAGAGGGAATGGTATTTCCCCAACTACAAGAAGGCTTTGCAGGGTGCTAGGAGGATGGGTGGGTGGCACCGGTTCCATCAAAGGCAGTGAGCTGGTTAGCAGAGACAGATAGCTCCCCACTCCGTCACACCCCGAGTGCTGTATTCATCTTTATCTGCTGACGGTGTCCCCTGGCTGAGTCGGTGGTGACCACATGGGTAACAGCCAAGGGAAGCTGGGAATTTGCATGAGCCTTAGCAAGTTTTTCCATACCATAATGGATCTGGGCTCCAGGTAAGCAGAAGATCCCCCTAAACAGCAGGTTTGGCCAGCAGGTAGGTGCTTCTGTCCTGCAGAGGAGCCTCCAACCACCTGCACTGCTGCTGTAGTCACCTGAGGTCTCTAACAGCCTGAGGTTTCCAGCCCAGAACCTTCCCCTGATGGATCCAGTTCCTCCTCCTCTGTTACCAGTCCCTAACCCATTTTCTTGGCAGCTCTAACCCAGACCCACACCTTTTTAATCCGGCCCCAACGAGCTTTCTGTGCCAACAGGTGCCCAGAGCCCCTCAGTAGCCAGGATAGCATGAAGTTCAACAAGGCCAAGTGCAAGGTTCTACCCTTGGGTCGGGACAACCCTCATTATCAATGCAGGCTGGGGGATGAGGTGATAGAGAGCAGCCCTGCGGAAAAGGACTTGGGGGTCCTGGTGGATGAGAAGCTGGGCATGAGCCAACAATGTGTGCCCGCAGCCCAGAAGGCCAATCACATCCTGGGCTGCATCAAAAGAAGCGTGGCCAGCAGATCCAGAGAGGGGATCCTGCCCCTCTGCTCTGGTGAGACCCCACCTGGAGTGCTGCATCCAGGTCTGGAGCCCTCAGCCCAGGAGAGACACGGAGCTGTTGGAGCGGGGCCAGAGGAGGCCCCGGAGATGCTGGGAGGGCTGGAGCCCCTCTGCTGGGAGGACGGGCTGAGAGAGTTGGGGGGGTTCAGCCTGGAGAAGAGAAGACTCCATGGAGACCTTCGAGCCCCTTCCAATCCCTGAAGGGGCTCCAGGAAAGGTGGGGAGGGACTCTGGATGAGGGAGTGGAGCCATGGGATGAGGGGGAAGAGTTTTAAAGTAAAGCAGGGCAGGTTTAGATCAGATATTAGGAAGAAGTTCTTTACACTGAGGGTGGTGTGACACTGGCCCAGGTTGCCCAGAGAGGTGGTGGAGGCCCCATCCCTGGAGACATTCAAGGTCAGGCTTGAAGAGGCTCTGAGCAACCTGGTCTAGTTGAAGATGTCCCTGCTTACTGCAGGGGGGTTGGACTAGATGGTCTTTAGAGGTCCCTTCCAACCCAACCCATTCTATGATTCTATGATTTTATGCTGGTAGAAGAGTGGTACCCAGGATGGTGAGGCACCAACCTGAAGTACCTCAACAAGTCTGCCTGTCCTGTGACTGTCTGTCACTTTCAAACCAGAAGGAGATAGGACACCAAAATTAAATCTGGACTAGCCCTCTCAGAGCTGCCCTTCCCCTTTCACCCATGCTGCCCGGCCCAGTGGTCAGAGCACTGTGAAACCCTTCAGAGCAGCCAGCTCAAATCTTCTCCTTTGCAAAATAAATACTCTTCCTCTTGTCTTTCCTCGGGAGGCACAGGGGAAAACCTGACTGTTATCCTTTTGAGAGCAACCTTTTTTTTTTCATTTATCCATTACCCTTTGACCTTCCCTTTTCTGGAGTAAACAAACCCAACAGCTTCAACCTCTCCCTCCTAGCTTGTGTTTTCTAAACCCCTAATAAATCCATCACTACCTCCTCCAGTCTCTCTCTGGTTCCTTCATACATCTCTGAAAGGGCAGTACTCGGGGCAGTACTAAACTGGGCATGTTTAGCTTGGAGAAGAGGAGGCTGAGGGGAGACCTCATTGCACTCCACAACTCCCTGAAAGGAGGTTGTAGAGAGGTGGGGGTTGGCCTCTTCTCCCAGGTGAATAATGACAGGACCAGAGGAAATGGTCTGAAGCTGCGGCAGGGCAGGTTTAGATTGGATATTAGGAAGAATGACTTTACTGAAAGAGTGGTCAGGCACTGGAACAGCCTGCCCAGGGAGGGGGTTGAGTCACCATCCCTGGAGGTGTTTAAGAAACGTCTAGATGTGGCACTTCAGGGCATGCTCTAGTGGCAGAGTCTGTAGGTTGTTTGGTTGGACTTGATGATCTCAAAGGTCCTTTCCAACCATGAAGATTCTATGATTCTATGATTCTACTTGGCTCGGCAGAGCTGGGGCTTCCTCAGGGCTGGCCAGAACAAGGAAATGACGATGCTCAGTGCTAAAACACATGGAGGACAGTTTCACCCTCAAACCCCCATCAACTGGGAGACCCCACAGCACTGGAGCATGGATGTGTCCAGGACAAGGTCTGCGTACCCAAGGGCACTGCTTGGTTGTGTGTAGGAGTTTGGGAAATGGCAGGAACGGGATGAGAGATGGCGTGGGGATCTGCACAACACTCAACAGAGATGCGCACTAAAGAAAAGAGGATAGGGAGGAATTTGAAAAGTTTCCCAGGATGATCTGATTTCCTCAAAGCATGGCCAAGTTCATCTCCTCCATCCCCGAGGAGAGATAACCCAGCCCTTCCCGGCAGCCCCTTGCCAGAGGCCAGCCATTACTCAGGCAGATGTGACACAAGTGTCTCAGCCAGGGACGATGCCTGACTTGTTAGCAAGGAGTGACAAACAGTGGTGCAAATGCTGAGAGCAGCAAATTTTGTAATTGCTCTTGTCAACTGTATTAAACTGAGATGGCTTAACGTAGCAGTTCTTTGGGTGTCCCTGGCCAACACCCAGACTTCCATCCATCCAGCAGCAGAGGGGGAGCTGGGTGCCTTGCAGTCCCACCAAGCATAAATGAAGGTTCAAAAAGGGATATGGATGCATTTCCAGTGCTTGACATGGTGACGACCTGCTCATGATTGGGATTACCCTCCCCCACAGTGTCTACACAAGGCAGGGATGGAGACCAGCAGCTCAAAACAGGGTTCACAAAAGCTGAGGCGCAGTACTGGGTGTTTCTTGAACCCGACAGAGACAAATACCAGAGAGGGGTGAGGGAGATCTCCGCCCTCTCTGAGGGAGATCAAGCCATAGCATCTCTCTTTCCTCATCCAATTGCCCCATGATTAGAATCCTTGCTTGGGGCAGAGGAACCCAGACTCCAGACATCCATCTCCATGAGGGTTTTCAACACATTGCATCTTGTAGACAACTGCACTGGTGCGGTTCCTGGCATTTTAACCCCTTGCCACTCAACAGCCTGTCTTCTGTCTTCGGCCCGTGAATATTCACTGTTGGTTCAAATCTCTGCAGGCTGGAGAAGAAAAACATCAGCAGAGTTTAGCAAAGATTCAGCGAACCTGGTTCATCGCTGTCTGTCTGAGCGGGGAAGGATCCAAGGCATTTATGGAGCTGAGAGCTACTTTATAGCTAAGCACAATGCTCATTCTTCTGGAAAAGAGCAAAGCTAAAGCTTTTAAATCACCTAGCATCCCCTTGGTCTATTTATCTCGGCTAGATGTCTCCCTGCGGTGCTCCTGGCCACCGTTCTGCTGCAATCAAGGAGCAGGCTTTTCAGCAGAGGGGGGTAGGGATGGTCCCATGAGGATTTGGTGACTGTTTGCAGACTGCCAACAAAAAAATGTGTATCAAATCCCACTGAACGCTTCTATTAAAATTCCCTCAAACTGCCTTCAGCAACCCAAAATCTGTTCCCTGAAAAGGCTCATCAAAGAGACCCAGTTTGTAGCAAAAATGTGGAGAATCCCTGTGCCTGGCCATAGTCTGAGGCAGAGCTGGGAGAGAAAAACCTAGTCCCCAAGCTGGGGAGGAGGAAAGCAAATAATTCATATATGTATATAAAAAAGGTAGAAATAGTCATTTTAGGAAGGTCTGGGAAGTTCCCGTTAGAATACTGAAAAGACCAGCCAAGGAATCACTGAACTGCCATCGATTAACCCCAAAACTCACAGAGGCTGAGGGTTCCTGGAGGATCATAGACAGGGAAAAGGGAGAAATCGGGCAGATCCAGACCCAGCTTAACACTTAGCACCAGAGAGATGCTGAAGAAATTGTTAATCCATGTACAAGCACTTGGCTAATAATGTCGTGGATTGCCACAGACAGATCACATCAAACATTTAATTTCTCTTTTGGGGGGGCATCTGGCCCATCCGGGGAAGCTGTGCTACCCCTTGATGTAAGTAAGGATTTTGACCCTACCCTACCATAAACTAATTAGCCATATGAAATTATCATGCAGCAAGGAGAAAAAGAAGGGGAAAGAGCATGCTTGATTGGAAAGCTTCACTTCCAGGGGTTACGGGTAGTTTACTGCCTACCTGAAAGGATTTATCCAGTAGAATCTCACTAGGGTCTGTCCTGTCTCTGGCACTAATCAATATTTTAATTAATGACTTGGATGATGAGAGAAAGAGGAGCTAATAAAATTTCTGCCTGCAGTTGTGAGTGCTGCGGATGGCAGGATTTGAATTCAAATCACTCACGGTAGATTGGCCTGAAATCGATAAGGCTGGGATTCAACAGCAAGAGCAAACGGATAGAGGAGGGCTCGGGTGCAAAATCTGCCCTGTGAGAAAGGGGATGTGGCAGCCGCCACTCAAGCAGAGTAGCTCTAAGGAGGAGGGAGGATCCGTTGTTTGTAGGAGAAAAAAAGTCTCGGTTGGGGAAAAGATGAAGGTGGAGGAGCAGGAAGAAGCTCCAGCTGCAATGCAAAGCCCTGGGATCATCAGTGGAAGGTTCTAGGAATGGGAGATGCAAGTATCTAATCCAAAGTCGCAGGGTGACTGCAGATAAAGGCAAAGTCTTTTCTTTAACCAGAATATATATGATGCTGTTGAGCCCCTTCCAACCCGCCCTTCCCAGGCTCTGTTGAAGCGTTGAAGAGCAGTGCAAGGGAGGGGACATCTCGGGACCTTGTGGGAATGCTGTGCAAGCTGGCACTGCTCGGGAGCTGGCAGAACTGCTGGAATCGCCGCCGTGTCAGTGCTGCCAGGTGTGTGATGGTGAGTCAACCTGACAGGCAACATGTTCAACGCGGCCACAGGAAACGTTTTCCCATTCCCAAAGAACAACTTTTTTTTTTTCACCTGCACATCTCACTGGCTGGTGGGAGAGCTAAAGCCAAGACTGACTTGGGCTTTAGAACGGTTAAGATTCATATAGATCTTGGTAATGCCCAGAGTTACATCAGGCATGGTTGCAAACGTAAAAAGGAAGAAAATCTCGTACTTCAAAGCAGGTGGAGAGCAGGAGAGCTTTCTTTTGGGGTTTCTGCTGTGGCCCATCCAGCATGTGAGGCAGGTTATAAAGCAATGCAAAGCGCTGCTGTGATATGATCTGGCAGCACACGTGTCCAACAACATGTGTCTTAGCCTTGTGGCTTGTTTACCAGCTGGTGACATGAAAGCGAGCAGACCCTGACATGGAAACGTGTAAGAGAAATTCATGCTTCTTGTTGGAGATGTCTGCACTGTGCAGGCAAGCATGAAAACAGCCTCCAGCACAGTCATCCGCTGGTTTGCTGCCTTCCTTTGTGGGTTTTGACCACATATCTGGGTCCGGGGATAGGGACAGAGCCAGCATCCCAGGCACTCTACAAGCCCATAGACCCCAGAGTTTCAGCCAGGCTTCCCACCCCAGCACCAGGAGACATGTGGGAGCAGATTTTGGGATCTGACACTCCAGTAGCAAGGGTACATTGTCTTGATTGGCAGAGACTATCCATGAACAAGGCAATAGGAAGGCTCAGAGACCCTGTAATGCCATAGCAGGTAGAGAATGACTCAATCACACCTGTGTGACCTGATCTGATGCCGCTTTCCAGAAGGTCTCACGCTGAAGCAGCTGCAGCCCAACAGATCACCTTGTTGTAATAAAATTGATATTAGCTAGAAAAATGAAATGTAATCGAAGCAACCAAGAGAAACTGCTGCTGCTGCTGCTAAAAGTCATCTATACAGCCCCAACCTTATTTCATTAATTATAGAGAAATAGTAACTAGACATGATTTATCTAAGATTGGATTAAGGAACTAACTACAAGAAAATGCAGCTTTGTTAATAAGCAGGATGTTTCTGTCAAGAGAATGATGAACCGCAGGCCTGGTCGGCAAACTGAGAAAACCACCTGTAACTACCAAAATTAGCGGAGAAGTAGGTAAAAGGTAATTTCAGCAGGGGGAGATCGCGACCACCGACTCATCAACCACCTACCCAAGCGATACCACCTATTCAAAAGAGAACAACAGAAGAAGAAGACAGAGTCTGCACACTAATTTACATAGGAAACGAAGTAATCTTGACTGATCATTGAAGAGAATAACAATGAATATGTATTAATTGTTCGAATATGTAATAATCAGTGTATAAAAAGGGAAATTTTTGAAACTAAGGTGCGCCCCATCTCTGTGCATTAATGGAATAAACTTGGAAATACCTCTGCCCTGCGTCTTATTGGCTTGCACACCTGGTAAAGAACCCAGATTTGGGACAAAAACCTGCTTTTTCCATCATGCTGAATGAAAGGAGGAATGGGAGAGCTGAGGGATTCCTGGCTTTGGGAAGGATCTGTGCTGCTCCTCTGCTTCTCTGTGCCACGACCGTACCTTGTTGCAGCCAGTTAAGGAAGTGGCACATATGTTTCTCCACTGCCTAAGAGGTATCAACCCTAAATTTTTACTTTCTACAGAGTCTCTCAAGAGTTTCAGCTTTCCAAGCAAACTGCAGTCATGCCAACAGCTGGAGACATGCATTGACTCCAGGAGAATCATAGTACCATAAAATCATAGAAAGAGTTGAGTTGGAAGGGATCTTTAAAGGTCATCTAGTCCAACCCCCCTGCAGTGAGCAGGGACACCTTCAACTAGATCAGGTTGCTCAGAGCCTCATCAAGCCTGACCTTGAATGTCTCCAGAAATGTCTCATACAATTGCCTAGGTTGGAAGGGACCTTTCAGACCATCTAGTCCAACCATCAACCCAACACTGACAAAACCCACCACTAAACCATATGAGAGCCCACAAGACGAGCAGGGCAGGGGCAGCACCACTATTCAGACAGAAGACTGTCAAGAAAAGACTGTGGCCTGCAGGAAACATTGTTGTCATCTAATGGATGGCTTTGCTCTTGGGTTTGATCACTAACCCACCACCACTTGGGGTCTGCCTGGTGCAGGGCAGGGAGAGGTAGGAGACAGCTGCGCTTTCCAAAATGGTGCTTTTTCAGACGTCAGGAACCAAGAAAGGAATATCTCGCATCCCATGAAATGCTGCTGCTTACTTGAGTGGGCTTTACTTATAAGCAGTAATTGCACCGTCAGATCAAGACCAAGAAAACCATCCCTATTAGCCATTGATCCGATGACTCCCTTCTTCGCTTCCTGCTCTGAAGTGTTGTGTGGCATTTGACTGTCCTTTTCAAGAGGTACTTGCACTGCAGTCCTGGTTGCTTGGGTCAACATTTCCTTACAGAACCGTGACATCGAAGGTCACAGAGGACCTGCCATTTACAAACCTTTCTTCACGCAGCGCAGCTGAATCTCAAAATTCTTTCAGGAAAAATAAAGAATTAACGAGCTGTGCATTGAGGAGCGACCATGCCACCCACGGGATGCAAACCTTCCTGGGGTGACCTCGCTCTCCCTTGGCCGAGAGCATGGCAGGACATGGGGGAGATGGCAGCTGCCTGAATGCAGAAGAGTATATCTAAAAGCAGAATTTGCTGGGGTTTGGCCAAGATGCTGGGCCTTCATTATAAGAGTTTTAAGCTCTTAATATCCCTCTCAATGAAATTGGCATTCACCAGAATTCAGTCCCTGTCCTCTGCGGAGAAGGTGTGACCCCTTGCACTTTGAGGCACAAAATTATCTCCCCGTGTTGCTCAATTGAATGCGTTTTCCTACTGATTTCCGACTGCCCTCCCTGCTTCTCTTCCAACTGTGCTTACTTGAAGGTCCAAGACAAACAGAGCAGAATAAATCAGGAAGTCTCTTCTGTGTTTAGAGACAGGTTGAGTAATGATTACTCATGAAATATGAAAGTCATCTTTGGAGCTTAGTGTACTTATAACAAAGTTGTGCGGGAGCTTGTTGTTGAAGGCTCTGAAATTATTGTGGCGAGGGAACAACATCCTTTATCCTCCAGATCTGATAAGGGCTGACACTGCGTCATTGAGCATATTCCCAGCTTCATCCTAATCTGTTGCTTTCAGGGCGCTGAAGGACAGAAGTGCTTTCAGACGGCGCTGATAAAGGCTGCCATAACATTTTAATCCCTCTCACCTCACTTTTCTAGTTAAAATGTCATTTGCTAAAGAGACCAGAACCTGAGATGGTTCCAAGCTGTGCACACTGTTATAACTTTCTGAGCAAATTTTAGTGAAAAAAACCCCAACATTCCCCAGCTAAATTTGCTATTGAAACCTTCTTGCTGTTATACCTGCTGTTGAAAAAGGTTTCCCTTTCCGTCCTCCCCGTCTCCCGCTCCTCTCAGTGACCTGACCTAACTGCACATTGGTGACTGGATGTACCCAAATTGCACTCATAAAGTTTTGGGGAATCTGTGCTCACCTTTTTTTCCCCCACTTTCTGATTTCTCGTGACCTCAGGAGTGCTCTGGAGCAGAGGATGGGCACAAATACAGAGATAGTCAGAAATCTTTGCAAGCAGGAGGACGAGCAGCCACATAGGGAGGATGTGGGTCTGGCCAGGCTGAGACATGGTGGGTTTGCACATCAGCCACTCCTTCAGTCTCAGCTCTGTGAGTAGGTGGCTCTCAAGGGAGACATTCAAGGTGGGATGTGTGGGAGGCAAAGGAGGTGCAGATATATATCCGCAAATATTTGCAGATAGATTTTCCATCAGGAAACCCTGGAGAAAACACAGAGACGTGGATAAAGTGGTGACCTAGGGGCTGAGAGGCTGCCACGGTGGGCAAGGACACACTGTGAAGGACCTTGATAGCATAGAGACTGTGTCTACACCTCCAGGGGTGGAGTAGACGGAGGCACAGAGAGAAAGATAAGCATGTCAGAGCCTATGGACACGCCACAGAGATGGAGGGGAGGGAGAAGGAGTGATGGAGAGGAATGGGTCATGATAGCCAAGGACAACACTTATCAGCTGTTGCGTCTTGCTGCCTTCGGAGAGTCTCCAGAGAAGCAGGTAATGGAGAAGGATCTTCTCTCTTCATCCCCTAAGTGTTTCCAGGATGGGGACAGGAGACACCAGCTGGCTTTATGCCCTTAGGTGCATCCCCCCCCGAGCCCCCCAGGGGTCTGTGACAGAGGTGTTGAGGTTGATCTGGGTGCAGGGTGATGGGAAATGCCTGTGTGCAAAAGTACCTGTAGAAACACTAAAGGCAGGTGGATAGGGATGGGATGCTGACAAACAGGGACACCATTGACAGTGAAAAAACTGGGAACACTGGAGAAATCCCTACTCCCACCCTGCTCGAGAGATACACTCCTGTACAGCCCCACACAACCACCTTTTGGTGCAGACCTGCTCTGGCAATGAGAGAGTGGAAAGGGGGTTCTAGCTCATGCCCCATGAGATGCCCTCATCCTGCTGTCCCACTGGGAGACGGGCTGGAGCCATGCCTAGCCCCAGAGCAAGGAGATGCAACAGCATTGCCTAAGAGTCACAGAAGCCAGAATAAGCAAGGTTTTGAGGCAAAAGATAACCCCTACAGACATCTTTCCAAAAAAAGTTTGTCACTGCCAATGAAGAGGAATCTAAGAGAGATGGGAAGGACATTTCGGAGCCTTGATCTTCCCCATTGGAGTAGACGATCCTGAGCAGACTGACGCACGCATGCCTTGGTGTTGGCAGACATGTGGGTAGCAGAGGGTGAGTGGGTGAAGTCTAGGAGCAAACCAGAAGGTCTTGCACTAAGTCTTGTTGCATCGATCTCCTACATCTGAAGCAGAAAGAGGCAGAGCTCTCATGACTGTCCCCTCCAGCAGAGATGTGACACAGCCAGGTGTCCCAGGTCTGAGCTGGGGCTCATCCCAGACTGAAGATGTTTAGAAACACACAGCAACGTGTTGCTCTTGGGCCCTGGTGATAATGACAGGCAAGTCCAGAGGAAATTACAATTTTACTGTTTCCAGGAAACTGGAGAAAAGTTGTGATCAACAGCCTGATGTGCCAAAGTCGTTCCCCGAAATCCTGGCTGTAGAGTCTCCAGGATTCCACATACCTCAGGGGAGCAATTGCAGAAGTTGTTCTGGGAACAGAGAACGCAGGAATGAGACGTACCTGAAAGAAGCCAGGAGTTCATGGCAGCTTAAGCAAGGTGTCAGCTGCAGGGAACACGCCGCAAAGCTGTAACAGTGATGCCTGGTCTCCTGTGTGGTTTCCAGCATCCCATTCCCACCGCCCTAGACCTGTCCCTTGGGTACTGGTGTCACATACCCATTTTGCCGAGGCCGTGAGAAAGTGCAAGCTGTGCTCAAAGCAGAGAAATGAGCTGGTGACTGACGAGGCCCGTGATAATTTTCAAGCCACAAGCATCTTTCCTCACCCCCCCTTATACAGATGCCGGGATGCAATTCGGCTTCACATTAAATCCCCTAAATGCAGATGTCCGCATGGACCAAGTATTTCAGCTCCCATTACAGCTTCAATTTTGCTATACAAACACAGCTGTGTAGCATTAGTGGGGACCCTAGGGTCCTAAATGTTTAAAATATGCTCCTCCACACCCCATCCAGCAAGAGCATCCCACAGGCTGGCACGTCAGGGTGGGTGCACACAACCTGCCACTGCTGCAGGGCCACCAAGCAGAGGCCACAGAAGAGGTTGTGATGGACCAGGTCAGGTAGCACCAGGGTGGTTTCTGCCTATGAAGCCTCTCTGGGAGAGGACAATGGGAGGAGGACGCACAAGGGTTAATGTGGGGCCTGCCCTGCCTCCTTCCACCAAGAAATTTTATGTTTATTTTTCTCCAGAAATGTAAAATAATACATGTTTTCCAGGTTCCCAGAGGGAAATGGCTCCTTCCGCTTGTTTCTGGACTGGGGAGGGAGAAAGCTGTGCAGGTGCTGGGAAATGCATGGGAAGCAGACGTTTCCCAGCACAGCCCTTTGGGACCAGGAGCACATCCCGCCACGGGGTCCCCAGCCCAACCCTCCAACCCACACATTCCCCTCCTGCGCTCCCCTTTCCACTGCATCATGCAGGATATAAACTATTCAGAGGAGCACAATAGCCCTGCAGGCTGCAGGACCAAACCCTTCCAAAGATGACAGCCCTCCTGTAACTGTTGAGGTTTGGTTTGGCACACACCAACCAAATGGCCAAGTCTTAAAGGACGCGGTTCTGTAAAACACGGGCAGATCCTGAGCGCCCTCAGATCCCATCAGTGTTGGGGATGCTGGAAAGCAGCACATGTCAGGGCTGATCCGAGCCCTGGAGGGTGATGGAGGCTCTAATTCCTTCTGGACCACACACAGCTGCAGCTTTAATTTAAAAGCGTCTTTTGAGCCAGAGGACCTGTAGCCTGGGTATGGTTAAATAATAGAAAAGGAGGGAGAAATTAGGCAGCAAATGTATATATTAATAATAAATAGAGAAGGGGAAAGGACTGAACAAAAGCAAAGGCAAGAGTGAAAGGAAGAGATGAAACGTGAAGTGGAAAGGGACTCAGGACACCACGGGCATCTGTGGAGGAGAAGGCTTGAGGTCCTCCTTGGCTTCATCTCCTGGGGCTCTGTAATGAACAGGAGACTGGCTGGCTCGATTTGGGGTCAGGTGCAGCGAGAACTGTGCGCGTTATCGCATGGGGACTCCTTGCACGACACAGAGCAACTTGGGGAATAAGAGCTGGGAAAGCCTTTTTTAAATCCAATGTCCCTCCACAGCTGCAGGATGAATGTCAAGTTTTCCACCTTGTACAAGTGGTTTTAACTCCATCCATTAATAACCTCCATACACTGCTGGCCGGCAAAGTCTGCTCG
The DNA here is from genome assembly GCA_009819605.1 of Sterna hirundo. Classification (NCBI taxonomy): domain Eukaryota; kingdom Metazoa; phylum Chordata; class Aves; order Charadriiformes; family Laridae; genus Sterna; species Sterna hirundo. Next base: position 219,476,213 of record CM020437.1, on the reverse strand, counting down.
TCCCTGCAAGGCAGAGCTCTCTGTCTTACACAGCAGGGCAGACACTGAAGTCGTCAGAGTCCCAGCGTGGCTGTGTCACCGGGGACCGGGCACTGCCCCTCAGCTGGGCTGCAGCATCACCAGCCCCGGGGTGACCACATCACCCTCAGCATCACCCTCCATCAGTGGCAAAGCATCAAGAACAGCCAAGAACTGCTGAAATATGCACTGCAAACACGGAAGGGAAGGGAAGGGAAGGGAAGGGAAGGGAAGGGAAGGGAAGGGAAGGGAAGGGAAGGGAAGGGAAGGGAAGGGAAGGGAAGGGAAGGGAAGGGAAGGGAAGGGAAGGGAAGGGAAGGGAAGGGAAGGGAAGGGAAGGGAAGGGAAGGGGAAAGGAAAGGAAAGGGAAGGGGAAAGGAAAGGGAAGGGGAAAGGAAAGGGAAGGGGAAAGGAAAGGGAAGAAGAGAGGAGAGGAGAGGAGAGGAGAGGAGAGGAGAGGAGAGGAGAGGAGAGGAGAGGAGAGGAGAGGAGAGGAGAGGAGAGGAGAGGAGAGGAGAGGAGAGGAGAGGAGAGGAGAGGAGAGGAGAGGAGAGGAGAGGAGAGGAGAGGAGAGGAGAGGAGAGGAGAGGAGAGGAGAGGAGAGGAGAGGAGAGGAGAGGAGAGGAGAGGAGAGGAGAGGAGAGGAGAGGAGAGGAGAGGAGAGGAGAGGAAAGGAGAGGAAAGGAGAGGAAAGGAGAGGAAAGGAAAGGAAAGGAAAGGAAAGGAAAGGAAAGGAAAGGAAAGGAAAGGAAAGGAAAGGAAAGGAAAGGAAAGGAAAGGAAAGGAAAGGAAAGGAAAGGAAAGGAAAGGAAAGGAAAGGAAAGGAAAGGAAAGGAAAGGAAAGGAAAGGAAAGGAAAGGAAAGGAAAGGAAAGGAAAGGAAAGGAAAGGAAAGGAAAGGAAAGGAAAGGAAAGGAAAGGATGTTTTACTAGGGTAGCAGAGTGATAATCCCTATTGCAGGACAATCCATGAGTATAAACAAGCCTGGGCCCCGGGGCATCAGTGCTGTACAAAGTGAAGTGGGACACAGGAGCAGGGATTTGGCTTGAAAAGGTCAGAGAGGAAAACACTGGGAAGGGAAACCGTTGTCCTGACTGTGCCTGCCTGAGCCAACTTGCCCCATGCCCTTGGATGGGGATCCGGGGCTCCGAAAGAGCCACCAACCATGTACCCAGAGCACATCTGCAGTACAGCATCAAAGTCATAGCAGGAAGCAAAGCACATGGAAAAACTCAAAGTTGCATTTCTGGGCAAGAGGAGATTCTCTGTCACTATAATTCAAGATAGAAAAAGCAAAAAAGGAAACCACATGACTGTGCTGTGGAAGGAAACGCTGCTCAACTTCCTCCTCCTTGTTGGGGTTGGTCAGCCTGGGGAAGAGAAGGCTGCAGGGAGATCTTATAGTGGCTTTCCAGTACTTAAAGGGAGTTTATACAGAAGGTAATTTTTAGCAGGTGCTATAGCGACAGGACAAGGGGTAACAGCTTTAAACTAAAAGGGGTTTTAAACTAAGAGAGATTTTCCATCCACTCCAGAAGCCCTGACTTTTAGAATCATAGAATAGATACATAGAATCACCAAATGATTTGGGTTGGAAGGGACCTTTAAAGGCCATCTTCTTCCAACCCCCTGCCATGGGCAGGGACATCTTCAACTAGACCAGGTTGCTCAGAGCCCCGTCCAACCTGGCCTGGAATGTTTCCAGGGATGGGGCATCTCCCACCTCTCTGGGCAACCTGGGCCAGTGTTTTACCACCCGCAGCGTAAAAAATGTCTCCATTATATCTAGTCTAAATCTTTCCTCTTTCAGTTTAAAACCATTACCCCTTGTCCTATTGCTACAGGCCCTGCTAAAAAGTCTGTCCTCGCTCGTTTTTTATTAGCTGCAGGACTGACAAGCCATCACCAGGGTGCTTGCATTGCTTTCGATCCCATGCTGTTTCGCGATGTTCCCCTCACCACCGCAGAGAGTAATTACAGCTCTCCTCCTTTGCTTTTTGTTCGAGCACACTCCAGCGAAGACTGCCGAGGTCAGTGGGGAGAGAAATGAATGCACAGTGCATGGCGCGTGGCTGTCATAACAAGGATAGATGGAGCAAGCGCCATTTATCTAATGCGGCTGTATAAATCAAACCAAGGAGAAATGGGAACCTTCAGGAAAATCCCAGGTGTAGAGTAAGAGGAGATTAGGAAGGAGTACAGCATGGCAGCGATGTATCATGGAGCCCTTTGTTCGGTGGAGATGGATGGGAGGGAGCAGCAGAGGTGATGGGGAATAAAAGAGAGCAAGCAGCTCATTTGCACAAGAACTCAGAGGAGAACAAACTGTGTTGTGCGTCTGTGTGTAAGTGCCTGCACATAGAACCATAGAACTGTAGCATGGTTAGAGTTGGAAGGGACCTTAAAGACTATCCAGTTCCAACCCCCCTGCCCTGGGCAGGGACACCTCCCACCAGCCCAGGCTGCTCAAAGCCCCGTCCAACCTGGCCTTGAACCCCTCCAGGGATGGGGCAGCCACAGCTTCTCTGGGCAACCTGGGCCAGGGGCTCAGCACCCTCATAGTGAAGAATTTCTTCATAATATCTAACCTAAATCTCCCGTCTTCCAGTTTGAAGCCATTACCCCTCATCCTATCACTACATGCCCTTCTAAAAAGTCCTTCTCCATGCTGAAGCCCCTCTCCTTCCCCTTGGAAAAAGGCACTGTATGAGCCTGAGAAAGACGTTAAGAGGAGGAGGGATGCTACCGTGCCTTCTCTGCGCTCTTCAGCCAAGCTTTTGAGGACTTTCTCACACTCCTCAGCAAACGATCTCTGTGCACTCAAACTGCTTGATTGCTGTATTGCCTCTGAACCCACACCCTGATGTAGACAGAAGGATTTAGGGTCCCTTGGACATGTGTAGAGAAGGCGCAGTGGGAATCCTTGGACTTCTCTCTAAGAGAAGTAGCATAGGGAAAGTGGCTTTAAGCCAACTGTTGGGCTGAGCACTGCAGTGCTTGCCAGGGTGACTTTGCCCTCTGGCCCAAGGGAAATACCCTTATCATAGAACCATAGAATCATAGAATTGCTGAGGTTGGAAGGGACCTTTAAGATCATCAAGTCCAACCTTTAACCTACCCTGACAAAAGCCACCTCTAAACCATGTCCCTAAGTGCCCCATCTACCCTTTTTTTAAACACCTCCAGGGACGGTGAATCCACCACCTCCCTGGGCAGCCTATTCCAATGTTTAATAACCCTTTCAGTGAAAAAATGTTTCCTAATATCCAACCTAAACCTCCCCTGACATAACTTGAACCCGTTTCCTCTCGTCCTATCACTTGCCACCAGGGAGAAGAGGTCAGCCCCCATCTCTCTACAGCCTCCTTTCAGGTAGTTGTAGAGGGTGATAAGGTCTCCCCTCAGCCTCCTCTTCTCCAGGCTAAACAACCCCAGCTCCCTCAGTCGTTCTTCATAAGGTTTGTCCTCCAGACCCCTCACCAGCTTTGTAGCCCTTCTCTGGACACGCTCTAACACCTCCATGTCCTTCTTGTAGCGAGGGGTCCAAAACTGAACGCAGTACTCGAGGTGGGGCCTCACCAGTGCCGAGTACAGGGGGATGATCACTTCCCTAGTCCGGCTCACCACACTATTCCTGATACAGGCCAGGATGCTGTTGGCCTTCTTGGCCACCTGGGCACACTGCTGGCTCAGCTGACTGTCGACCAACACCCCCATGTCCTTTTCTGCCGGGCTGCTTTCGAGCCACTCCGCCCCAAGCCTGTAGCGCTGCATGGGGTTGTTGTGACCCAAGTGCAGGACCCTATGCATCAGCAGAGGGGCATAACAGGGTCTTCAAGACAATCCAACATTCTCAGCAAAATGGTCCACCTTCCAGCAAATTCTGGCCCCATAAGCCAAAGGAATTTGGGAGGAAGGGTTTTTCCTTTCAAGATAACCAGCATCACCCTCAGCATATCCGGAGAACCCAGGGTCTTTTGGAGAAGGGAAGGAACATGCCTGGATCTCCTGGGAGATGCCAGGAGTCCAATGAGTATCCACCACTCCCAGCAGCTAAAAGCTGAGGTCCTGGGCCAGACACAGTAAAAACCAAACTGTTTGAAAACAAGAAAGAAGTCGGGGTAATATTAATTGTATTCAGATTTCTTTACAGATAGCAATGAGAAATTAAAGTCTCAGGGAAGTGTTGATAATGGCTCCGCAATCTTGGCATCGTGGTTCATAGCATTATATAGGTCAAGGGCAAGGGCTTTGTGGGGCTGGAGGGTAAGGGGTGGACTGGGACTCTGTCCCTGGCTGCATGACTGTCACCTTGTCATTGGATAAGTCACCTCATCCCTGATGGCTCCAGAGCCTCCTATGTAGATATGGAGATAACAGTTCTTCCTCAGTCCTGTGGCACCTGAGAGTTAGACAATCCGGGTTTCTTGAAAACTACATTATCCTCAGGAGAATACATCCTCAGGTCTGTGCATCCCAAGCCCACCTGCCTGGCTGTTTCCCACCAGGTCCTGGTCTGTGTGAAGGTGAGAACCTGCCAAGGTTTCCTCATCTCCCAGGGGTATCACATACACTGCCTTGCAAGCGACGGACTCCATAGGAGCCTTTAGGGACCAAAACACCTTGCTGCATCTTTAGTGGGACTGGTTGAGCTTAACTAACAGGGAATTAGATCCCCCTTTGCTCTTGACTCACCTCCTCTATCACTCCAGCTGTGGTGATGGGCACCTGGGAACTCACCACCAAAAGAGAAGACCCGGAGCCCTGCTCTATCAGGGACTGTGCTAGCAGCATTTCTGCTGCAATTTAGCCCCCAAGGCTCATCGTCTAGGAAGGAAGCGCAGATCCCAGTCTCCCTGCTCCACAGAGCCCATTGCTGCCTTGGTGTAATAGGGCTGAGCCGAGAGGGCTGCAGACATCCGTCCTCGACCTTGGCTGGGAGAAGCTCGTGCCCAAAGAGCTGTCATTCTGCCATGAGATTATTTTCTCTCCCCTGCTCGCATTTCATAATGGCTATTTTATTCTTTCTTGCCCAGAGGCGCAAAATGCAAATAAAGTGCCATTGTGCTGGGTCCAGCCCCTGAGAAAGGGCAGATTTATGGGGAATGGTATTAATGGGCTTCCTGTGAAGGGGAGAAATAGCCTTTCCCATCACATAACAGAGCCGTCCAGTGCCTGTCCTTCCTTTTTCCCCCTTCCCCAGACTTCAGCCGTGGCCAGCCCTCACCCTAAGTGGAGGGAATCACTGAAGTGCTGTGGCTGCACAGTCCTCCTTGGTGGTGTTATTTATGCGTGTGTGTGCATGGAAAGTCTTTCATGAACATGAATGTGCATGAAAAGCTTTACGTAAGCGCAGACCAGCCTGCATCAATAGTGAATCCTCTTGAATGTGGTGAGCAATCAGGATATGGGACCAAAAGAAGCCTTTGCCCTTGGTGGCCAGCAGCTGGGGTCCTGCCAGGATACCCATAGAATCGTAGAATGGTCCAGGCTGGAAGGGACCTTTCAGGTCATCGAGTCCAACCATCAACCCAACACTGACAAACCCACCACTAACCCATGTCCCTCAGCACCACGTCTGCCTGGCTTTTAAATCCCTCCAGGGATGGCGACTCCACCACTGCCCTGGGCAGCCTCTTCCAATGCTTCACAACCCTTTCAGGGAAAAAATTTTTCCTAATATCCAATCTAAACCTCCCCTGGCACCACTTGAGGCCATTTCCTCTTGTCCCATGGCCTGTTCCTTGGGAGAAGAGACCAATTCCCCCTGGCTACCCCCTCCTTTCAGGGACTTGCAGAGAGCGAGGAGGTCTCCCCTCAGCCTCCTTTTCTCCAGGCTGAACACCCCCAGCTCCCTCAGCCGCTCCTCACAAGGCTTGTGCTCCAGACCCCTCACCAGCTCCGTTGCCCTTCTCTGGACATGCTCCAGAATCCCAAGGGCATCTCAAAGTGCTCTGGACATCTCTGGTAGGCAACTGGAGCAGTATCATTTATGCAGGAGAATATAAGTCCCCAAAGGATAAAAGCACACGTTGGGCAGTTACAACCCGAAAAGCAGCATCAGAAACTTCTCTGCAGCCCTCTGCCTCTCAGCCCACAGATTTATGAGCTTTCTGCAGCTCGTTTTCACTGCAGCCCACTTCGTCACTCAGGAATGTTTGTCTGAACAGAATCGTACAGCAAACTGTTTAATCTGCAGAAAAGCCCTGTGCAACTGCCCTTCTCACTGCTAAAGGCTGGGTCTCTGTTGGTAAATAAGAGGAGGGTGAGAAGCACATCCTCTGCGTGTCTGCAGAGATGAACTTGCTCCTTTCCCCGGCTGACCAGCTGCATCCAACCTCCTTATTCGGCTAACACCTCTGGCCCATGCTGTCCTCCAAACCACAATCAGGCACCGGCAGGGGGTAAAACACAACAGCATTCCAGGAATCAGCTAACAATGAAGCAATCTAGGAGATAATGAGCAAAGCCTGGAACTCATGGCTCAGCCCTGGCTAGTTGCTAGTGCAGAGAGAGCGCTACAGGGTTTTAGTTTTATGATATTATATTTCACTTCCATGTTTGCCTTACACAAAGGGAAGAAGCTGGATCAAGGATACTTAATTTCTGAGGGGAAAAAAAAAAAAAAGAAGAAGACAGGAGATGCTTCAGTTGTACCCTGAACTGCTGTGTGTCTTTTAGTCTTCTAGAATGCAGCACTGGTTCCTCCGGGAGTCACCTCCTTCCCAAAAATAAGCTACAGTCTCCCTCCAAAACAAGCAAAACGAGGTCTTTTGGTCAAAACAGAGTTATCCTCCCCCTCCACTCTGCTCTGGGGAGGCTGCATCTGCAGTACTGTGTCCAGTTCTGGGCTCCCCGGTTCCAGAAGGACAGGGAACTGCTGGAGAGGGGACAGCAAAGGGCTACCAAGATGCTGAGGGGACTGGAACACCTCTCTTAGGAAGAAAGGCTGAGGGATTTGGGTCTCTTCAGTCTGGAAAAAAGACTGAAGGGGGAACTTATAAATGCTCATAAATACTGAAAGGGTAAGTGTCAGGAGGATGGGGCCAGGCTCTTCTCAGTGGTGCCCAGCGACAGGACAAGGGGTAACAGGCACAAAATTGAGCATAGGAAGTTCCACCTAAACATGAGGAGGAACTTCTTTCCTGTGAGGGTGGCAGAGCCCTGGCACAGGCTGCCCAGAGAGGGTGTGGAGTCTCCTTCCCTAGATATATTCCAAACCCGCCTGGACATGTTCCCGTGAAACTTACTCTAGGTGAACCTGCTCTGGCAGGGTGGTTGGACTAGATGATCTCCAGAGGTCCCTTCCAAACCTACCATTCTGTGATTCTGTGAAAACAAGATTATAAGCTGCAGGTGGGATTGGACAGCATGACAGGGAGATTCATTTGTCCAAATACAGCACGGAAATATCTCTGTCAGAGCCACTACCCTTGGGCCAAGCTACAGTCAAGGAGAGAACATGGGCATTTCGGCCTCACCTCCATTCCTGGAAAGATGATGGAACAGCTCATTATGGGCATCATCTCAAGGCATGTGGAGGGAAAGAAAGCTATCAGAAGTACTCAAATGGATTCACTAAGGGGAAATCATGTCTGACTAATCTGATAGCCTTCTATGATGGCATGACTGGATGGATAGATGAGGGGAGGGCAGTAGATGTGGTCTACCTTGACTTAACAAGGTGTTCGGCATGGTGTCCCACAACATCCTCATAGGGAAGCTGAGGAAGTGCGGGTTAGATGAATAGACATAGATATGGTGGATAGATAACTGGTTGAAAGACAGAGCTCAGGCAGTTGTAATTAGGGGCACAGAGTCTAGTTGGAGGTCAATGAGGAGTGGTGTTCCCCAGGGGTCAGTACTGGGTCCAGTCCTCTTCAATATATTCATCAATGACCTGGATGAAGGGATAGAGTGCACCCTCAGCAAGTTTGCTGATGACACAAAGCTGGGGGTGGTGGCTGACACACCAGAAGGCTGTGCCGCCATCCAGAGAGACCTGGACAGGCTGGAAAGTTGAGCGGAGAGAAACCTTATGAAATTCAATAAGGGCAAGTGGAGGGTGCTGCATCTGGGGAGGAATAACCCCCTGCACCAGGACAGGTTGGGGGCTGACCTGCTGGAGAGCAGCTCAGCTGAAAGAGACCTAGGAGTCCTGGTGGGCAACAGGACGACCATGAGCCAGCAATGTGCCCTGGTGCCCAAGAAGGCCAATGGCATCCTGGGGGCATCAAGAAGAGTGTGGCCAGGAGGTGGAGGGAGGTCATCCTCCCCCTCTGCTCTGCCCTGGGGAGGCCACAGCTGGAGCACTGGGTCCAGTTCTGGGCTCCCCGGTTCCAGAAGGACAGGGAACTGCTGGAGAGGGTACAGCAAAGGGCTGCGGAGATGTGGAGGGGACTGGAACACCTCTCTTAGGAAGAAAGGCTGAGGGATTTGGGTCTCTTCAGTCTGGAAAAAAGACGACTGAGGGGGGATCTTATCAACACTTAGAAATACTGAAAGGGTGGGTGTCAGGAGGATGGGGCCAGGCTCTTCTCAGTGGTGCCCAGCGACAGGACAAGGGGTAACGGGCACAAACTTGACCATAGGAAGTTCCACCTGAACATGAGGAGGAACTTCTTTCCTGTGAGGGTGACAGAGCCCTGGCACAGGCTGCCCAGAGAGGTGGTGGAGTCTCCGTCTCTGGAGACATTTCAAACCCGCCTGGACGCGTTCCTGTGCCCCCTGCTCTGGGTGACCCTGCTCTGGCAGGGGGTTGGACTGGATGGTCTCCAGAGGTCCCTTCCAACCCTATGATTCTATGATTCTATGACCCTATGATTCTACGATTCTATGACCCCATGATTCTATGATTAGCATCCTCCCAAAGCAGGAGTTTCAAATGATGTCTCAGACACCATACAGCCCTCGTCCGTCTTGACCACAAGGACCCAGCTGAGAAGTTGACCTGTTGTCCTAATGTGTGTGGTCCCCTCTCCCTCTGGGCAACGTTCCCACATCCCCAGCCATCAGCCACCCAAGAATTCAGAGAAGGGAGTGTTTCCTGGCACATCTATTCGTGCCCCATCATTGCAGCCTGGAGAGGAGGAGGAGGAGGGCTGGAGTGCACACAGAGGGAACAGGCAATGCTGAAGACAGCCTGACTTTGCCAAGACAGCTTTGGCATGGTCGCCTGAGCTGGTTTCCAACCTCTTCTCTCCATGACTTCTATAATCATCTTTTTTCTCTGTACTAAAATGGGGATATGAAAACCCTGAGGAAAGAGTCATCCTCTTTTTTTCTTAGGGTCTCCTCATGCACCATGGGGAGGGCAGGGAAGACTTGCCAGCAAGCTGTTAAGTATCTGGTGCCTGTCGGCTTGCAAAAGCATCAGGATAAAACTCCCATCTGGTGAATCCCCAGAAATAACAATTTCTGGCTGCTGGAGACAGAGGATGCTACGCTTTGGGGTGCTTTCCCTCTGCAATCCAGTCCTCTGTCCTTAATTCCCCCCAGACTTTTTCAGACACAGAAATAATAAGTGAACTCAAAATCTTGAAGCCAGGAATAAATTGTGACACTTGCAATTGAGAGTTTCTTAATTGCTCTGTCTGATTAAAGAGAGCTGCCGGGTTTGTGCATAAAAGGTAGTGACTCCAGAAACCCAGGGAAGGAAGAAAAGAGGATAAGATGATGGGAATAGAAAAATGCAAGATCAAGGAGAAAAAAGACACAAGAGAAAACTTGTTCAAGTACCAGAGATAAGGGAGACAGAAAAAGAATGAGTGGTTTCCCTTGTGGCTACATCTGTGTTTACTTCTGCCCTTTTGGGGCAGAAATACAGGGATTTGTGCTCTCCTGGAGTGAAATGTGGCAGCTATTTAACATCATAAAGTTCCAAAGATGAAAGCATATCGAGAAGAACTAAAACTGACTGGGAAATTGATTTTTTGATGAAAAAAAAACCCCAGGGAAATAGGAAAACCTTTCATTAGAACTTACATGGCTGCACTGCCAAGAGATTCGTGGTCCAAAAATCCACAAGCCTGCAGCCCAGGGCAACCCCTGTGAGCCCCATGTAGATCTTCTGGTCCTGCAGCTCCAGCCTGAAGGACTCCATCCAAGGCCAAGGACACATCCATGTGCCATCGCTGGTGGTGCCAGGCCTGAACGGGACCCTACTGGGAGATGAGCTGGTTCTCCTGCCCTAAGATATCTCCCAGATATTCCTCACATCCGAGAGGCGTTCATGGGGAAATCCAAGCCAGTGGTCCCCAGGGTAATGATGAGTGTAGAGATGAAAAAAGTACAAGATGAATGGGGAAAGTTTCCCTCTTTTGTAGCGTATAGGAGAAATCCGTGTCCTTCCTTCCTGGGATGTTATCCACTCACATCAAAGCAGGATGCTCTTTGCCAGTGCATGGTTGCTTGGTGGTCTTTGGGTGCAGGACAAAACAAGGTGTTATGGTGAGTAGAGTTGTTGAAAAGCCCTTCTCCCAACCCAAGAGATGATGGGAGCGGGTTCCAGCCATTTTCCACCACCCTTTGATGCAGAATTCGGGCCAGGCAGTCTCCCAAAGTCCCCCCAGCTCTACATGCATGTGGTGCTATGGTCACAGGGATGTCCTTCCCACTGCGTTGGGTTACCTAGGAGAAGGTACAGCTCTTTTTCCTGATGGCTTGGAAGGGTGTTGGCCTCAGCTGATGTGAAATGGGAAATTTTTTGTGTCCAGCTTTAAGAAAAGGGAGGTTGCCACAGGATGTGTGTGCTTTCCTGAGACTTTACTTTCTTCTTTTTCATTGTTTTCTTTATTTCCAAGTGAATCACACAGAGCAGGCTGGTTATGGTGCTCCATCGCCAGGGGCGTGTATAAGAATGGCAATGATGCTAGAGGCTGTAAGGTCGAGGCTAGTCTAGCTAAATCCTCCATCCTGTACAGATTTTTCCAACTCAGATGACCTTTTCTGTCTTTGTATGAAATCCTTAAGACGGTCCTCGTTGCTTCCAGGTGGATGTTAGAGGCTTTGCAACACTGCAAGAATAAAAATACTCCCTCTGTTTCCTCAGCCAGCGTTTCCACCTGCTTTCATTACCTCCCTGGCTTCTCTCTGCCATGTGTCCAGCCAAGTCCGAGCAAGTCTATTCCCTCAATGCAAATAACATCTCTGTTACAGATTAGTAGGAAGAGAGAAGAAGGAGAAATCTTGGTGCAGAAGAGGTTTGTAGGGGGTTTCGTGTCTGGGCACTGGCCCATGTCAGTTATTACACTGGGAATTTCCAGAAATAAATGCACAAACAGTTTCAGCTTGAACACAAATCTTCAAGAGACCCTTGAGATGGCTGTTTTGCACTGAATGGTGCTGGGGCTTTTAACATATTGTGAATGCACTTCAAAGAGCGTAGTTGTACGTAAATTTTGACCCTTAGAAATCTTTGTCTTGTGTGAAAACAGGCTGAAGAATATAAAATTTGGTGCAGTTTGTAAACAGCTTTTTTTTTTTTTTTCCCCTTTAGAAATCTTCAGATATATGGTATGGTTCTCATGACAAATAGCATACCCTCCCCCATAATCACCCTGCTCCAGCAGCACAGGCAGTTGCTCGGAAAACTTCCAGACTCATTAGTTCCTCCTATCATCACCAACAAACCCCAGGTTCAATGATTTCTAATGGTTTCCTTTGTGAACAGAGAATTGAATCTGACCTGCTTCGTTTGTACAACTGTCAATTGCTTCTCGCTGGTGGTTTTCTCCTCCAGGTCAGTTACATCTGATTCTCTTTAAGCTTTGACAAATGCACGGGCCTGTGGCACAGATGGATGGCACATCACACTTTCGGATAGCTCAGGAGCATCTTAATTGCCTTCCTCTTGTCATACATCCTCAGTCTTCCTTTCTGTGACAGAAACGTCCTCAGTAATTTCAAGACCATCACCATGGCTCCCTGAGTAAAACTGGTTCTGGAGAACCCGAACCCATTTATCTCCATGATCTTGCAGCGTTAAGCCTTGCTGGGAAACCTGTGTGGTGCGACTCCCAAAAGCAGCGTCCTCTTTTCAGTACTTAAAGGGGGATTATAAGAAAGATGGGGACAGACTTTTTAACAAGGCCTGTAGCGATAGCATTAGGGGCAATGGTTTTAAAGTGAAAGAGGGGAGATTCACACTAGATATAAGGAAGAAACATTTTACACTGAGGTGGGGAGACCCTGGCCCACCTCGCCCAGAGAGGTGGGAGATTCCCCATCCCTGGAAACATTCCAGGCCAGGTTGGACGGGGCTCTGAGCAACCTGGTCTAGTTGAAGATGTCCCTGCTCATGGCAGGGGTTTGGACTAGGTGGCCTTTAAAGGTCCCTTCCAACCCAAACCCTTCTGTGATTCTATGATTCTTGCAAGCCAGCTCCTGGCATGCAGGAGCAATACCACCCTGTGGCATCCATCAGGATTTATTTACCCTTTTCAGGCATGCACAGACCTCTGGGTGATCTCTGCGGGACCGACACAGTGAGGAGGTGACAGCAGAAGTGGCACTTTGCCTCTTCTCCACTTACAGACCGCAGCTGCACCGCTGGGTCCGGTTTCAACATCTCACTTCAAGGACAACCCAAAGAGCGTTCGCGTAACACTAATAAGTATAATCAGAAGCCAGGAAAACATGAGCTATTGGGAGGCAATTGGTGTCATTTAATCTGGAGGAAGGACGGCTGCGAGGAGACACAATAGCAGTCTTCAATTATGTAAAAGGTCGTTGCAAAGAGGGTGAGAATAAACAGCTCTTCCAGGGACAGGACAAGAAGTCATGGACTGAAATTACAGCAAGGGACAAGCATGCTCAGATAGTCTTTATAGCTAGAAGGAGAGAATGGAATGGAATGGAATGGAATGGAATGGAATGGAATGGAATGGAATGGAATGGAATGGAATAGAATAGAATAGAATAGAATAGAATAGAATAGAATAGAATAGAATAGAATAGAATAGAATATTCTAAATTACAGCAAGGGACAACCACACTAAGGTAGTCTTGGTAGCTAGAAGGAAAGTATGGCTCAGGGCTGAGTGCTTGCAGAGGGAGGGATGCCCTGTCGCTGGAGGTTTTTAGCCAGGAGGGGTTTCATTGCATCGACCCTCTTTTGGGGACAGTAAGTGTCTAGCTGAGTTCTCCCAGTCCCTCCCAGTCCTGTTTTCTGCTAATCAGATGTCTGCTCTGGTCTCACAGATCCTAAACACCCGTAATGGTTTGCACTACGTCCACTACAAACAGCCCACAAGCTGAGCACCACGTATTTTGGGGTGACCCAGCTCTGGGTTGTGCTAAGAGGAGAAAGTTGTGCAGGAGCTGGGAGGTGCTGTTAGCTCTAGCTGCACTCTCCAGAAAGTCATTTTGAAATGATGAATCGGTTCCTGCATCCAGGCTCTAAAAGGGCAGAGAAATAAATGGGAGAGGCTGCGGGGAAGAGTTATACGAATGATTCAGGAGCTGGAAAAGCATGTGCTACTGTAAGAGATGAAGGGAGACCTGGCTATGGAGGTTGTTACAGCAAAGGTTAAGAGGCTGTTAAATTGCTTTCTGTACTTGCCAACGAAGACAGAGAATGCCTGATAGGAAGAGAAGTTTACCTGTAGCCAGCTGATGGTTAGAAGACAACAAGGACCAAACTCTGCATGTGCAAACTGCAAAGAAACCGCACATTTTTAACACTGAGAGTGATTAACCACTAGAACAGATTATGGAAGGATGTGAAAATTTTCCATTGCTTTGAAGAATTATGTGTTATTCTCAAAATGCCACTGCCACCCTCTTTGATCATAATGGTCTTGTATCTGGCCAGCAGGACTGGGGCAGTGATGGTCCCCCTGTACTGGGCACTGGTGAGGCCCCACCTTGAGTACGGTGTCCAGTTTTGGGCCCCGCACACCAGGAAAGCCATTGAGGTGCTGGAGCGTGTCCAGAGAAGGGCAACGGAGCTGATGAGGGGTCTGGAGCACAAGCCTTGTGAGGAGCGGCTGAGGGAGCTGGGGGTGTTCAGCCTGGAGAAAAGGAGGCTGAGGGGAGACCTTCTCGCTCCCTGCAACCCCCTGAAAGGAGGGGGTACCCAGGGGGGGTCGGTCTCTTCTCCCAGGGAACAGGCCATAGGACAAGAGGAAACAGCCTCAAGTTGCACCAGGGGAGGTTTAGGATGGATATGAGGAAAAATGTCTTCCCTGAAAGGGTTGTAAAGCATTGGAAGAGGCTGCCCAGGGCAGTGGTGGAGTCACCATCCCTGGAGGGATTTAAAAGGTGGGTAGATGTGGTGCTTAGTAATATGGCTTAGTGATGGGTTTTGTCAGTGTTAGGTTTGTGGTTGGACTCGATGATCTGAAAGGTCTTTTTGAACCGAAATGATTCTATGATTCTAATGGTTCCTCATGATCTTATGAAAATGATGGAGCCCATGATCACCTTGAGGTGGGAGGAGAGGGTCTCCCTCGCTGTCTCTCCCATGCTAAACCCGGGGAGATGCTCACCAGCCCCAAGGGCAGGCAGTATGGCTGATGAAGCCCCTCCTCCCCAAAACCCAGAGGGTTTGTCCACTTTGCCTCCCAGGAGCAATCCCTGGTCTCTGCCACCCTTCTCCATGTCTGGGCATGATTTGGAGAGAAGACCTGGCTGACACAGGCTGGAGCAGAGCTAGCAATTTAGCAGCATGGATAATTGCAGGTTGCATTCCTAAGAAATCTGTAAGCACTCACTAGCCCTGAAGGAACTGGATATTTCAGCAACGTTTCTGTTACAGACCTACATGTGTCCTCCCTGCTGCCCTGAGGATCTTTCTCAAGTGTGTTTTTTGGTAAGTACAGCCATTGGAAGCTGCAAGTGATGGAAATCCCCTGTGGAGGAGGAGGAGGTGGGATTTGCCTCTTCAGGGAAAACCAGGGGAGAACCAAGAGGCAAAGGGGCAAGGAATGGGAGAGATAACAGCACGTCTGTTTAGGGGGAGTACTGCTGGGTGGTTGTCTCCCTTGGCATCTCTTTAAGCGTGGGGCATTGGGCTGGGGACACCTTTGGTCTCAAGCATGCAGTTATGCCTATGGGGCAGGGTGAGAGAGAATGACCTGGTGGAGATGGAGAAGTCCTGGGATGAAGAAGGAGCTTGGGCTGAGAACCAGGGCTGCAGGGCAGAGCAGTGGGAAGTAAGGGACGGGGGAGACCTTTGGGGATTTGAGCTCTGGGACAGGACAGGTAAGACCTGTGGGCTACAGCCTTGGTGGGGGTTCCAGTAGGAGAGGTTCAGAGTATTAGCAGATGGGCTCCCACCCAGCAGAGAGCATCAGCTGGTGATGGACATGTGCAGGGTTCCTGCTTTCCCCTCTCCTGCTCCCAACATGAGCTTTTCTCTTCTTTCTGTTGGAAACACAGCAGCCTTGCTCCAACAGAGTGGATTAAAGAGCCACACAGCAGAGTCCTGATGCGAGTTAGACGGAGAGGGGCCATCTGTTCAGCTGGGCTCTTTTGCCAGCATTAATTGCACCGTTTGCTTACCTTTTTTACAGCTGACATCTCAGTTTTGAGTCATTCCAGCCACTCTTTTCTCCGCATCCAGAGCCAAACTGGATGACCCTGCTGCAAAAGGCAGAGCACAACTTTGCTTACAACTTCCTAACCAGGTTTTGACTGTGTCCATCATCAATTAAAACGGAGATGAAACCCGCCAAAAAAGTCATTAGCAGTTTAGCAGAGGGTCAGAAAACAGGTCATTGACTTGCTTTATCACGGCTCCGAAATTCTCCTAAGAATAGAGCACTTTAGATTAATTGGGGGGAAAATGGATTGGAAAGTTGCAATTAAGTTGATGTCATAATTTTGAAAAAATCAGGTGCTCTGTAGTTCTCCTCTCCCAACTTTAATTGGTGTTCCAGTCCCAGTTGGCTGTATTGATAAAATGCTGCCCATAAGAAATGTATAATTAGCATTGGTTTAAGAGGTACAAACTTTTAAAGAAAAAATGATTAAGAACTAGGCAAACTGCAATGCTTGTTGTTTTTTTTTTACCTTCTAGAAGCTGTGGGTAATTGTAGCAGGTCTATGCAAGAGTGAGGTCAGATAAACAGGGGAGAAAAGCATGATGCCTAATTGCACAGACACCGGAATAGTTTGGCAGTGACCTCTCAGCTACGTCGATTGACACCAAGGAACTCATTAGCTGGGTTATCATTTAACCGTGATTTGAACAGCACATAAAGGTTTTGCAGCCCTCCAAGACGCAGAGGTGAACGCGGCCAGAAGGAAGGCGGAGAAAGCGGTATTGCTGGAAACAGGTATTTCTGCAAGACAGGAATCCAGGATTTCTCATGGGAAATAGGGAGGAAACACAGCCCACCCATAGCTCCTTTGGATGGACCTTGCTTTTCACACCCCTGCACGAGAGGTTTTTTCCACTCTGGATAACTTACAGCTTTCCAGCGCCGCATTTACCTTGCTCTGCAGAGACAGCATCTGACCAACACACGCAGATTTAAGTTTCGGATCGAGCAAGCCTATGACAGCAAAATCTAGTGCTTCGGATGAGAGCAGATATTGCTCTCTGTGCCCCTGCCTTGACCCGCATTTGCAATATGTTCAGGACAAGTCTGTAAGGTCCTGAGCACGTCCCTGCTTACCCGGTGCTCAGCCTGGAGAAGAGAAGGCTCCGGGGAGACCTTATAGCAGCCTTCCAGTCCCTAAAGGGGGCCTACAGGAAGGATGGGGAGGGACTGTGGATCAGGGAGTGTAATGATAGGAGACGGGGTAACGGCCTCAAACTGAAAGAGGGGAGATTTAGGTTGGATATCAGGAAGAAATTCTTTACTGTAAGGGTGGTGAGGCACTGGAACAGGCTGCCCAGGGAAGTTGTGGCTGCCCCATCCCTGGAGGGGTTCAAGGCCAGGTTGGACGGAGCTTTGAGCAGCCTGGTCTAGTGGGAGGTGTCCCTGCCCAGGGCAGGGGAGTGGAACTGGGTGGTCTTTAAGGTCCTTTCCAACCCAAACCATTCCGTGATTCTGTGATTCTGTGAAGATGCAGAAGTGCTGAGCACTGAGCAATTCGAGGCACTGAGGAGCCCATGTTGGAAAAAGGCAGGAGAAACTGAGTTTCTAGCCTTCTAACAATGTCTCTGCTGCATTTGAGCCAATGATCCGTCACTGCATTTAAATTAAAGGAGTTAATCTGGAAATGTGACCCCTGATGACTCCAGGCTTGCAGAGAGCAATTCCCTTTGCTTGCCCCAAGCCTTCCCCAGGGGCTTTTCCTGAAATGCCCCATCTTAGCAGCGCCACCACTTCTTTTTGGGTGTTTATATCCTTCAAACTACTCTGCACAGGCATCACGCTCTCCTTTGCCATCATTCATTTGAGCTTTGCATATTTAACTCTTTTAATCTTCCACCAATAAATCACTCCCTTCTAACCCTTAATCGCTTTCAACGCTGTCCTCAAAAATCCCTTCAGCATGATGACACCTGTCAGGTACTCGAGTTAATTAATAGATGGCAAATCTCTTCCAGTGCTGAGCTGCACTTCTGGAAAACAATCTGAAAAACGCAAAGGAAAGAGAAGATCGGGTTTAAGTGTTGGATGTGGCACCCACAACTGTCTTGAGAGGAAAAACTCAGGAGCAAGTGGAAGAGAGAACTGCATTCACCTTGGAAGTGGCATTACCAAAGGGGCTGTAGGCTCATGGAATCATATAGAATGTGTTGGGTTGGAAGGGACCTTTAAAGGCCATCTAGTCCCACCCCCCTGCAGTCAGCAGGGACATCTTCAACTAGACCAGGTTGCTCAGAGCCTCATCAAGCCTGGCCTGGAATGTCTCCAGGGATGGGGCCTCCACCACCTCTCTGGGCAACCTGGGCCAGTGTCTCACCACCCTCAGTGTAAAGAACTTCTTCCTAATGTCTGATCTAAACCTGCCCTGCTCTAGTTTAAAGCCATTGCCCCTCGTCCTATCGCTACTTACCCATGCAAACTCGTGCTGGTACACATTTGGGTATGGGCTCTCTGGACCTGGGGCAGCCCCATACATTGCAGGTCAGACCTGTGGTGCAGAGGTAGGAGAGAGATCTGCAGCAACTGTAACACCACACAAAGGTTTTTATGGCATGGAACAGTCCGGGGGATCTCATTTTGGTGGAAAACGTAGGTACAGTATGTAAACACGTCAATGGAGGTGTCTAGAAAGAAGTGCCTGGGTGAGTGCTCAGTGCCTAACCTCCTGTTATACTCAACGCAGATATAGTCATTGCTGTTGGTGGACTCTGGAGAGCAATTCTGCTCACCCTAAAGTAAGCACCTACCTACCAACAACCCTGTCCTCCACTGGACTCACTTCAGCTCCCTTAGTATCCTACTTTGCCTCCAGGACTCTTCCACACCTGGGGCATCTCCAACACAGCTCTAGACACCCATATATGCTATTAAATCCCTTGGCTCAGTCCATTTGCCTGTACATGAGCATCTGAAATCATGTGAGACCCATGGGGTATCTCAGCCAACCATCCTCACAGGGGTGACAGAGAGGGCACAGGACCTATGGGGACATGTGCCATGCTAGACTGTGGGAGGCCAGGTGGGATACAGGAGGCCAGGGAAGTCTGCTGTATTCCTGGAGCCCGTGTTAAGGATATCACCAGGAGACTCCCTAGTTTGATACAATCCTCAGACTATTACCCGTTACTGATTTTCCATGTAGGTGGAGATGAAGCTGCGACTCGTAGACCAAGAGCAATCAAAGGGGACTTGAGGGCCTCGGGAAGGTTGGTGAGGGAGTCTGGGGCACAGGTTATTTTATCCTCACTCCTTCCAGTTGCAGGCAGTGACGTTGGAAGGAATAGATGAATCCAGTCCATGAATACATGGCTCCGTGGCTGGTGTCGCCTCCACAATTTTGGTTTTCTTGACAATGGGATGGCCTACATGGCACCAGGCTTATTGACATCAAATAGGAAACACCTTTCTCAAAGGAGGAAAAGGGTCTTTGCCCAAGAGATTGTGGGGCTGATCGACAGGGCTTTAAACTAGATGTGAAGCGGGAGGGAGATAATAATATTAGGCTTGTCTGTGATAAGCTGTGGGATAACACATCAGGGTTAGAGGGACGGGGTGCTAGGAAGGGCCTTCGACCTGTTGCCCGGAGGCATGCTGGGGATGCTACATCGCAGTCAAGGTCTTACGGAGATGAGCAGGGGCTCCTGAGGCAGTCAGAGTCAACAGGGAAACACCCGTGAAACACCCCATGGGGTGCTCCTCTAAGAAAGCGTCACAGCCAACAGCTTGGTCAAGTCCTCTGTCTACTGATGGACAAAGCTTCAGCCCTGCCCTCTCCCCTCGGACACGGGGATGTAGTTTATCCTGGGGGTGGTGATCACAGGTTCATTAGGGTCTCCATGCAGCAGCCGCGGCTTGAGGAATGTGTTAGCTGCACCAAGTCACAGAATCACAGAATCGCAGTGTTGGAAGGGACCTCTGGAGATCATCTAGTCCAACCCCCCTGCCAGAGCAGGGTCACCTCGAGCAGGTTGCACAGAAAGTCAAGACTTTGCAAACTTCCACAGTGGTTAAAACTGCCCCTGATGCTTCAGGATCGTGCTGCTGTGAAATGCCTCTGCTTGCGGTCACGCTCGAAGACTCAGATGACAACGGCTGCCCCTGCGGTCACGAGAGGCTGAAGATGTGTGCAGACCCTATGGGACCTGTGCTGGGCTGATTGTCCAAGGCTGCTGCTGGAGCGAGATAGGTGTGGGTGGTAGACACCAAAATGTAAGGATCTAGCCATGAAGTTGTGCATCCAGCCTCCTGCTGCAGCCAGTGGAGATCTTGGCACAGCTCCGTTCTCACACGGAGCCCAGCACCACCGGAGATGCCCTTGGGCATCTGAGACATCCACTTGGGGCTGGTAGACGTGGCACAGGGCCTGCAAGACTCATGTGTCCCTCTAGATCAGTGGCTGGAGATGAGGAGGAATAGAACAGGGCATCTCAGAAAGTGCGTTAGAAATCGATGGAGAATTTACACACAAAAGATTGGTGGAAAAAAGTATTTCTTTAAAATGCTGGTGTTTCAAATTCAAGCAGTTTTAAGGTTTCAGTTACAGAAAGTGATAAAATAATTTCCCACCTTAAACACACTTTAATTTTTTTTTCCATATAAATATTTTGATACAGCTGGGAGGAACTCATGACACATGAAAAAATCACTGAATGTAGATATTTTTCCCCCCCCGCCCAATGATGTCCTGACTTTGCTCAGCTTCCATACGGGATTTTTGGTGTGATTTGGCAGTTGCTGGGGGACCGTGGTCCCTTGCAGCCCGTGTAGCGAGGAGCACAAGGACCATTTGTGCTTGCAGGACAGTACGAGCTCTGCCACTGCTTTCAGGTCCTTCTTGCTTCTCCTTGCCCATGGAGACAGCCGGGCTGATGAACTTCAGCTCTCTGTCTCCTTAGCAAGCTGGTGCTTATCCCTGGCAGCTGGGCTTTTTTAAAGGTCACCTGAAGGCATGGGTGCAGCACTGGGAGCCTGGCAGGCACAGAATAACCTGTGTCCATGATGCTCCTCCCCTACCCGAACTGGGGGGGCGGCTGATCCCACACTGCTGTATCGATCCAGCCACCCTGCAGCTCTCTGAGCAACCTGTACCAGCCCTGAGCTCTGAGCTTTGTGCAGCAGTCCCAAATACCTGCAGTGCCTGCAATTCTAAAGAAGCCGGGTGGAGTGGGTCCAGAGGAGGCCCCGGAGATGCTGGGAGGGCTGGAGCCCCTCTGCTGGGAGGACAGGCTGAGAGAGTTGGGGTTGTTCAGCCTGGAGAAGAGAAGGCTCCGGGGAGACCTTGGAGCCCCTTCCAGTCCCTCAGAGGGCTCCAGGAAAGCTGGGGAGGGACTCTGGATCAGGGAGGGGAGTCTTGGGATGAGGGGGAAGGGTTTTCCACTGCCAGAGGGGAGATTGAGCTGAGATCTGAGGCAGAAATTCTTGGCTGGGAGGGTGGTGAGCCCCTGGCCCAGGTTGCCCAGAGAAGCTGTGGCTGCCCCATCCCTGGAGGGGTTGAAGGCCAGGTTGGCCGGGGCTTGGAGCAAGCTGGGCTGGTGGGAGGTGTCCCTGCCCAGGGCAGGGGGGTGGCACTGGATGATTTTCAAGGTTCCTTCCAACTCTAACCATTCTATGATTCTATGATCTGTTTTGGCCTCTGCAGCTGGGAGCTGACTGCCAGCCCCAGGTGGGACGCATCTCCTTAAGCCCTGGTACCCAGCACCGCTCCTGCCCCTGCGGAGCATCCCATTTCCACTCCTTCCCTGCTGCTGTCTCCGATGCCCCAGCAGGTTCATTTTGGCTCACCCTGGGGAGCTGCCCTCCCTGCCCCAGCGCTGAGCTGCTGTACATCCCCATGGTGCAATGAACAGTGTGGGGCTGCACTGAGCACAGGGAGCAGAGGGTCAGAGCTGGAGCCTGATGAGACTTCCCCTGCAATAACTCATCCTCGGAGTGATTCCCCTTCTCCCAAGACATACCCACGGGGCTTTGCAATGTGGCCGAGGAATAAGTGGGTGTCACATCTCTGTGCAAGGCCAGGAATGGGGGAAGGACACTGGAATGGATACTGCTAAGAGGAAGATTTATTAACCTCTTGTTTCCTTTTTTTTTTCAGCTCTCTCAATGTCACCTATGCGCTTCTGTATCACTTCCCAAAAAAAAAGTTGCAGGTGCTGATAACATCTGACATCTCTCTGATTTACTGACAAACGGCTGGGGAAAGCAAGCAGAGATAAAGAAATCTGATTCATCCAGCTACCCCGTGCAGGTTCTCTGGAGACTACAGAGCTTCATACCTTTTGCTGTAAATCATTCAAGCAGCCTTCCCTGCGTCAGGACCTCTGGGGCACAGCTCTGCTATAAGCCCCTTGGCTGCAAGGAAAGTCCCACCTTGAGCTTCTGGGCAACGTCACTGCGATGTGACTCAGCCCTGCCTTCCCTTTTGCAAGGTGCAGTGGGCAAAGAGGGGCTCCTGCTATGCAGTGGGTGTCACAGAACAGGGATGAGGCTGTGGATGAGCTTGCTCTGTCGGAGGATGCCGCCGGAGCGGCTAGTGGAAAAGTACATGTAATCAGAAACTCAAGGGTATGCCGACCTTGCAGAACTGAGACAAACAACCTTGAGAAAGTAGGGAGTTAAGCAACAAGTTATAACTTTAGCTTCTAGCACGTAGCTTTAGCTTCTAGCAGCTTCTAGCACGTAGCGAAACCGCAAGTAGGAGGGAGTATTATAATGTAATCTTTAGAGCTAAGCCAATGACGACTGTTAGAATTAATGTAATAATTATATAATCATGAAGTAACGGTATAAAAGGCTGTAAGAAGCAATTAATAAACGACATCTTGCTTGCATCAAGCTGCGTCCCGTCTCTCAATCGCGGCAAATTGGTGACCCCGACGTGATGGGTTTATGAACCGCCTAGCTGAGCGGCTTGCTGCGAGTCCCACAGAACTTTGAATGAGCTGCTGAAAGGAAGCAGGAGCCGGCCAGCCTGAAATCCCTCCGGAGTAGAGAGGTGAGCTGTGGGAAACATGGGGAATCAGATGTCCCCCGCGGAAAGAGACGTATATGAAGTTATGAAAACGCTCCTTCGGAAACATAAAAAGGAAATTTCTGGTCATGATTTAAAGATGATGCTTAAGTGGGTACAGGTAAAAATCCCCACGGTCACGGCCTCCAGTATTTTTACCCGGGAACTGTGGGATGATACCGTACCGACCACCATTTCACCTATTGGCAACATCACCCTCTGGGAACAACAATGGTGTTCGGACATTGCCCGGAACGCCACTAACTCAGCCCCTGGCACTATGCTCCCTAGACGACTCCCCCCTGGTTTTTTCCTCATTTGCGGAAACCGAGCGTGGTCAGGAATCCCTTCCAACCCGAGAGGCGGCCCATGTACTATAGGACAGCTTAGTCTTGGTACACCTCGGTACCATCCAAACCCGAAGCAGCGGTTCCGATTTGCCCGAGACACGACACAAGTGTTAGATAATACCTGTGATGATAATGTTAAATTGTGGAATCGGTGGGGAGTTTTTTTCGCCTCACTATTTGTTCCTGGGGTGGCGGCGGCTGGGGCTCATAGGAACATAGATGTTCTCTCCTGTTGGGTGGTCAAACACGCTAACGCCACCAGCCGCGTCCTGTCAGAGATAGCTGAAGACTTGTCCACAGTTCAACATGCAGTCCTCCAAAATTGAGCCGCCATCGACTTCTTACTCCTGGCCCACGGACACGGCTGCGAGGACTTCGACGGGATGTGCTGTATGGACTTAGCAGACCATTCCTCTTCTATTCATAAAGAAATTACGCAGCTTATCGCCCATTCCCAGAAAGTGCAATCGGATGTAGGATTTTTTGGCCTCGGTGCTTTAGGCGATTGGTTTGGATTAACTGGCTGGTTGAGGGGTTTTGTGCAGTCTGCTGTGCTTCTGCTACTTATAATTTTGATCGGTCTTTTGATTTTAAGCTGTGCTCTTTCATGTGTTAGATCTATGATTACTAGAGTTGTTCACTATACCTGGTATGTCCACAATGGTGATATTGCAAATATTTTCGGTAGTACTGTCTCCATTCCGCTCGCAGAGCAGGATAAGCTCTGAACCCGTGACTCGCTCTCTCCTCTACAGAAACAAAAAAGGGGGAGATGTCGGAGGATGCCGCCGGAGCGGCTAGTGGAAAAGTACATGTAATCAGAAACTCAAGGGTATGCCGACCTTGCAGAACTGAGACAAACAACCTTGAGAAAGTAGGGAGTTAAGCAACAAGTTATAACTTTAGCTTCTAGCACGTAGCTTTAGCTTCTAGCAGCTTCTAGCACGTAGCGAAACCGCAAGTAGGAGGGAGTATTATAATGTAATCTTTAGAGCTAAGCCAATGACGACTGTTAGAATTAATGTAATAATTATATAATCATGAAGTAACGGTATAAAAGGCTGTAAGAAGCAATTAATAAACGACATCTTGCTTGCATCAAGCTGCGTCCCGTCTCTCAATCGCGGCATTGCTCCTCACAGTTGCACCATGTGGTTGTCCACAGTGATCTAAATGCCATGGATCTGGCCTTGAATTGCTCAGTGGAAGGAGGTCATAGAATGTGTTGGGTTGGAAGGGACCTTTAAAGGCCATCTAGTCCAACCCCCCTGCAGTGAGCAGGGACATCTTCAACTAGACCAGGTTGCTCAGAGCCTCATCAAGCCTGGCCTTGAATGTCTCCAGGGATGGGGCCTCCACCACCTCTCTGGGCAACCTGGGCCAGTGTCTCACCACCCTCAGTGTAAAGAACTTCTTCCTAATGTCTGATCTAAACCTGCCCTGCTCTAGTTTAAAACCATTGCACCTCGTCCTATCACTACATGCCCTTGCAAACAGCCCCTCCCCAGCTTTCCTGTAGGCCCCCTTCAGGGACTGGAAGGGGCTCTAAGGTCTCCACGAAGCCTTCTCTTCTCCAGGCTGAACAACCCCAAATCTCTCAGCCTGTCCTCACAGCAGAGGGGCTCCAGCCCTTTGATTAGGGCAGCTTTGTGCATTGGGGGGTGCTGCGGCTGCACCAAATGCTCTTATACCTTAGAGTCCAGGATGCTTGTCGGGTTGCTCATGGTGGCCACCACCAGCTCCAAGATAGAGATGGAAGTCTGTAGCCTTCCCCTGATCTCTCCCCGGCATCTGCCACCCGTGCTCTGCCTAAGTCTCCCCCCAGGCTCACTCCAGTTTGCCATCCACCCCCAGTTTCCCTGTCCATGTGGGCAAAGGAGGAGCAGGCATGTCCTGGGACTGTATCCAGTCCCAGGGAGGCCCCTGGGAGAGCAGGTAAGATGCAGGGTAAGGCAGGGCTAGGAAGAAGCTCCATTCAGCTCCTGGGATGTGAAAGAGCTATACACGGCTTGACAAGACAGTGATAGGGAGAGACAACACCAGAAACAGAGCATTGCCATCTTCTAGTAGGTTCATTAAGGAAAATTGGCCATAATTTTGTGGAGAGGACCAGTCTGGTGGCTAACTAGCTGACAAGAAATTGCAGAAACATCTGACAGCATCTCCACTTGTCCCTGTAAGATCCCTACCACAGTTTCAAACCTTTTACCCTTTGATGAGTATGAGAGGAGGAACATGTTCATGTGGTTGTTATCCGTGTCAATCATAGAATCACAGAGTCACAGAAGGGTTTGGGTGGGAAGGGACCTTTAAAGGCCATCTAGTCCAACCCCCTGCCATGAGCAGGGACATCTTCAACTAGACCAGGTTGCTCAGAGCCCCGTCCAACCTGGCCTGGAATGTTTCCAAGGATGGGGCATCAGCAACTTCTCTGGGCAACCTGGGCCAGTGTCTCACCACCCTCAGTGTAAAACATTTCTTCCTTATATCTAATCTAAATCTTCCCTCTTTTAGTTTAAAATCATTACCCCTTGTCCCATCACTACAGGCCCTGCTAAAAAGCTTGTCCCCATCTTTCCTATAAGCCCCCTTTAAGTGCTGAAAGGCTGCACTGAACGACACTGTTGACATTGCACTTGACAACTCCGCAGGTGTTAAGTCCATATACTTGCTCTGTGGGCTCAAGTTAGTACAGATGATAATCTTCAGAAACAGTGTATGAAGCAGTTATGCTTCTTTCCAGTAAAAGAGAAAAGAAGTCCTCAAATAATAGCAACCAAGAGAAAAGCTCCACGGAAAAGTCAAGGACAGGGTGTTTTGCTGGGGACTGAAAGCAACCACAAAGGATGAGTACGTGTGAGTAAAGCTGCAAGGCACTTGAGAGCTAAGGACAGCCAAAAAACCACTTACAGCTCACTCTGGAGAGAGCTGTGGGAAAGCATTGGCGATTCATGACTTGCTGGTACTGAATACCAGGTAAGGACTTTGCCCTTCAGTATTTAAGCTGAAAGCAGTGGGTATTTAGGAGGTCCTCCTCTGCTTGGCTCTTTTTGGTCACCCCTTCTTTGCAGCTCAGCTCTCGTGGCAGCAAGTTGGACCAGTGAAACAAAATGATAGAATCACTGAATGGTTTGGTTTGGAAGGGAAATTTAAAAGTCATCTAGTCCAATGCCTTGCCATGAGCAAGGACATCTTCAACTAGACCAGGGTGCTCAGAGCCCCGTCCAACCTGACCTGGAATGTTTCCAGGGATGGGGCACCTCCCACCTCAAAATGATCCAGGTTAAGAGAAATACAGTCTCAGTAATCTGTTTTTCAGAAGGAAAATCACGGAATCACAGAATCAGAGAATGGCAGGGGTTGGAAGGGACCTCTGGAGATCATCCAGTCCAACCCTCTGCCAGACCAGGGTCACCCAGAGCAGGTGGCACAGGAACGCGTCCAGGCGGGTTTGGAATGTCTCCAGAGATGGAGACTCCACCACCTCTCTGGGCAGCCTGTGCCAGGGCTCTGCCACCCTCACAGGAAAGAAGTTCCTCCTCATGTTGAGATGGAACTTCCTCTGCTCAAGTTTGTGCCCATCCCCTGTCCTGTCCCCGGGCACCACTGAGAAGAGCCTGGCCCCATCCTCCTGACACCCACCCTTTCAGTATTTCTAAGCGTTGATAAGATCCCCCCTCAGTCGTCTTTTTTCCAGACAGACGAGTCCCAAATCCCTCAGCCTTTCTTCCTAAGAGAGGTGTTCCAGTCCCCTCCACATCTCCGCAGCCCTTTGCTGTCCCCTCTCCAGCAGTTCCCTGTCCTTCTGGAACTGGGGAGCCCAGAACTGGACCCAGTGCTCCAGCTGTGGCCTCCCCAGGGCAGAGCAGAGCGGGAGGATGAACCTCCCTCCACCTGCTGGCCACGCTCTTCTTGATGCCCCCCAGGATGCCATTGGCCTTCTTGGCCACCAGGGCACATGGCTGGTTCACGGTCATCCTGAGCTCCCCTTAACTCTAAGGGGAATAAGACACCCTCAAAGGTCTATTGTGCAGGTGAGATAAGGGTGCATTGGGGGATTCTGCTTTAATCAGCCGATGGAAAAACTGCGTGTGTGCTTACACTCCTGTGAAGGAAGAGGATGAGCTTTGCAGGCAAACAGGGTTACGTCAGCGGTATGCCTGGTTCTCCCATCAGTCTTCCCTCCTCTCAGAAAATAAACACCAAAGCAAATATTGGTTCGCTGGTCAAATGGAGAATGGGTCTGTCTGGGCATATCGCTCCGGTTAGCCTTGTATTTTTTAACGAGTCATGTCATGATACCATCAGAGAAAGCCAGAAATAGAGCAGGAGCATTTCAGGTAGGCCTGGGTTGATGCATTAGAAGGTCTTGAGAAGGGATAAGGAGGGGACGTCAGCTGGTGGGAAGCAGGGACGATGCATGCTCAAGGAAGGAATAATTATCAGTCCTGCAGAAGTTAAGCACTGGGATGTGGACATGGCTCAAGACAGCCATTCCCAGAGATTCCTGCTTCCGCTTGCACCTCCAGATTCATGAGCCCACTGCGGACCCTGGCTGCTCATTGGGAATATCTGCTCTGAGGGGAATGAGGAGGCAGGAGATGTGTCCTCTCCTCTTGGACCACCACTGCCTTGAAGGGTGATGTCAAGCCTGGTTATACCTCATTTAGCTGCTTTTTCTCCACTCTTACCTTCTGTTTCTCTCCACTGTAAGACCCTCATGGCAGCTGGTGGCTTCTTCTTTTACTCCACATAAAGTACCGGGGCAAAAGCCAAAGAAAAAGTCTGTTAACAGCTTTTGGGATGGAAGCTGCCAAGATGATGGAAGAGACTGCACGATTCCTTGCAGGTGTGGGTGTGCACCCATCCCTGCCAGTGCATCCTGCTCCGAGGATGTACAACACCTACATCCCACGCGGGATGCGCGCTTGCTGCTCTAACACCACTCTTGGCTCCCAAGAACCCTCTTGATCTCTTGATTTCACAAATGATCACCATTCCCCACAAAAAATGTTCTTGCTTTTGCTAGTGTTCCCTCACTCTGACCCTATTTTCACCTTTCTCGGGGTACCCTCCAGCCTCTTACCTGGTGGAGAGCTTTCTCGGTGGTATCTGCTATAGGAATTCTCCTGCCTTTGCACACTGGGATCTTAAAGTGTCTGGGGGAAACTCTTGAGGACTAGAAACTGGACTGTTAACCTTGAGCCCCTTTTTGGACACCCCATACCTTACAAATATGTCCAAGGCAGTCATGCACACACCTTCCTCCTCTCCCGACAGTGTTTAACCAGGACAAACCCTCCCTGGCTTCTGTCACCAAAGAGAGCAGCAGGTCCACGTGTGCTCTGCTGTTTGTATTTGACTCTGACCAATATTTGCAAATGGCTGCACGACATCTCATCTGTTTAACCCATGAGCTGCTGCAATCGGTGCTGTGCCTCATGGTGGTTTAGAGACAGGCTTGGCCCCTGTCCGAAGCAGAGCCGTGCTTTTTGTAGGGACGCCAGGCTCTTCTCCCCACGGAGAAGGCAAAACACCAGATGAAGACAGAGGTGGTGACTGGTTTTGTGCTGGCCCCTCAGGTTATGGTGTCTGAGTAAATCGCTTCCCTCCTCTCTGCAAGGTTTGATGAGGAGGAGAGAGCAGGCAGCTAAACATCACCTCTGTTGGCGGTTGGGATGACAGGCTGGGTACACGACCCAGGATAAACCTCTCTGCTCCTGGAGGGTCTGCTGAGTGGTGGGTTGGATGCTACAGGGAATCTCAACCAGCCTCAGGTACTGATGTTTAGATGAGGAAGACCCAGGATGAGGTCTGCCAGCCCTCAGCCTCCCTCCACACATTGCGTACCATATAGGACAACCCCCTCACCTCGGTTAAACCTTTTGCACTTGGGTGCCCACCCTTGGTTTGCGTTTGCCTCTTATCTCAGCTTCTGAGAGGCACCAGAGGACGATGCTGCAGCTTTGGAGCGCTGCAGTGCAAACCTTTCCCCTGGAATGCAACACCCTCTCCCCTCCGGCTTATTAAAGCCAGGGCTGCTTCAGCGCTGTGCTTTGAAGAAGGTGGCTTAATCCTTATCAACAGAGGAGAGTTTCATCAAACAAGCAGCAGTGGGCGAAATGGAAATGCAAAGATACATAATTCATGCCGGAGCGGATACAATTTAATAGGTGTGCTATGCGGCAGCCAGGCTCGCCACCTTGTTCTCCACGCTGAGGATGATGTCAGGTCATATGGGATTAGGCAGACACCAGGTTTTTTGAAAGCCCTTTGTTCTCCCAAACTCGCTTTTGCACGTTCAGAGTCCTCAGCTCACAGCCCCGCTACAGGACGAGGTCCGCACCCAGAGTTACTTGCAGAACCTGCTCCGTGTCGGAAAGAAAAGGGCTTATTTACACATAAATGAGAAAGGCAAAACTCCACAATAGATGCCAGCGGTGGCAAGGAGCAAGGTGTTATTGGCAATTTCCTTCCCTGCTTTGCAAAGGTGGAGGTAACCCTCAGCTTCTCCCACCTTCCACCTCACCAGGGCAGGGATATGGCCTCGGGAAATGGCATGAATCTACAGGAACGCTTCAATATTATCCCATGGGATAGCTTTATTCTGGGACTAGGATGTCCACAGAGGATAAGGCAGAGGCTTGGTGCTGCCCATGCTGGGGGTACAAGGGACTGGCAGGTGTCCCTGAGCATTGCACAGGGCAGAGCCTGCACAGAAAGGTGCTTAATTCCTGTCTGGGCTTCCCAATTCCCTCTCTTGGGTTCCTAAATTGACATTCAAAAAAAGCATATTTCTCTCTGTCCTCATCGTATGGATGAGACCCGAAACACAGTGAAGATGCAGGCTCACAAGGGCTGCGGATGACCCCATGGAAATGTGGATCCCAAGGGAGTCAGCCCTCCCAAGCCCTGTATGGGAAACACACCACTGCTTCGTTTGGGTATCTCTCCCGCATTAGGGGAGGCAAGATCTGGTTGGTTTTTTTTTTCCAATGGGGAATGTGGAAAGGATTAAAAATCCAGTCTGGTAATCCCCTCCTTCAACTCCCACTTGAAATACCAAAATAACCTTTCAGGTTCTTCCCAACACATCCTGAGGGAGGGGGGTTTCTCCTTTCCTTGCTCAGATTCGAGCCAAAGGCAGATGGCAAGTCCCCTGCGGGGAGGGATGGTGGGGTGGGAAGGGGAGGACCCAGCATGACCGATCCCACAAGATCTTCCAGTGCTCCATCACCCACAGCACTGATCCCTGGAGACAGGCTCTCTGTGTGAGAAAACAGAGCTTTTTCTTTTTCCTTTTTTTCTTTCTCTTTTTCCTTTTCCTTTTTCTTTTTCTTTTTTCTTTTTTCTTTTTCTTTTTGCTTTTTCTTTTTCTTTTTCTTTTTCTTTCTCTTTTTCTTTCTCTTTCTCTTTTTCTTTTTTCTTTTTCTTTTTCTTTTTCTTTTTATTTATTTTTATTTTTATTTTTATTTTTATTTTTATTTTTATTTTTATTTTTATTTCTCTTTTTCTTTTTCTTTCTCTTTTTCTTTCTCTTTCTCTTTCCCTTTCCCTTTCCCTTTTCCTCTTGCTTTTCCTTCTTGCTTTTCCTTCTTGCTTTTCCTTTCTTTTTCTTCTTCTCCTTCTTCTTGCTTTTCCTTTCTTTTTCTTCTTCTCCTTCTTCTTTTTTTCCCCCATTTTACCTGCAAAAGATGCTTAATTCCTCAGGTAGTTACTGAGAAAAGCTTTAGCAAAGCAGCCAGGCAGAAGTGGAGTTAGCAGGGAAACCTGGCCATACTTAATCACACCATACCTTTCTGGCAGCGACAGGGACAGCATTTCACTGGGGAATGAGGTTCCTCCACAGCAGAAGTAAATTCCGATTAGCACCATCGCTGCCTCAGCAGCTGATTCATTGCATCCTGCCCAAATGAGTTTCACAGACTGGCCAAGCGCACATCGAGCATTCTCCCAGCTGGGCGTCTGTTCTTGCTAAGAGCTCAAGAGCCCTCTACTGTTCACCCCTCCAGCCCCCTGGACTTGTAGCACATGGCATTGGGGGCTTACTCGTCCCCACCAGCTCTGGCCACCTCTCCAGAGCCTAAAACTGAAGGTTTGGGGTAGACACAGTGAGTGGAGATTGCTGCATTAGCAGAAATTCATCAGGTCCCCAGCAATGCTGCTTTTAAAAATGGGTCCATGTGGCTTCAGTAGATCTGAGATTGGCAAGGATTTGGCAAAGGCAGGGGAGGAGAGAGACAGATGGGGCTTTCTGGTGTCCAACACAAAAACCCCCAAATCCACTGAGGTCCAGGCAGTTCTTTCTCCTGCACAAACATCATGTTCCCTTGTACCCAGTCGATCTCCATCATTAACCATCTGCAACAGCTACATTCCAGCCGTGCAGGATTCTCTACAGCAAAGAGCTGATGAGCCTCTCTGGGCTATCAAGGTCATCCTGGGCTTGGCAGACACCGTAATGCATTCTCCTTTGGACATGGACAAAGCTCCCTTTGCAAGGCAGGAATGCTTCTGTGCTCGCCACCTTGCACAAGCCACCAAGGCTTTCTTGGCTGGAAATCTGCCCCCAATGTCAAGAGTCAATGGGAGTACTCTCCATTTTGCCTTATGCTAGATAATCTTAGAAATTAAATATGAATATTGAACACAGTGTTTATCTACAGCATAATAAATGTGTATAAAATGCTAATATTACATGTAGAGGTACTGTGAAAGTTGGATAATCTATACATTTACCAGCACAAAGGTTGTAAACTCATTCTAATTATTATATATATCATTTTAGCTCATTTATATGCACACAGAAGCCCCATTATTGCTGTGATTGTACTAGTGTTACTACAAGTCTTCTGCAACAGAGTTCATGGCTAGCTGGAGTGTAGGGCAGGTTTGGCTGGATTCAATAATTCATATCTGTATAAAACTGGCCTAAATGGTGAGAGGAAGGATTTAAACACAAAGTTGTCCCCAGAGCCAAAATTACTTGCTCATGCTGGCTGCGTTACCTTAGACAGCAATGAGACTTTTACTGTTTGTTTTATTAGTAGTCCATAAAAGCCTCATTACACAATTCCACTGGTAATACATTATTGATATGTGACACCTCCTTATTTGGAGTGACTGGCTCCCTTTTCTGGCCCGTTTTGGGTGCGTGGGATTTCTATCCATCCGGAGCCAGGGCTGCTCCTTGGGTGGAGGGATTGCCCTGCTTTGTCCAGAGGGACACAGGACAGGACAGAGATGCTCCAGCCCCACGGTCAGGACACTTCCAGAGCCCATGTCCCCCCCAGCATCAGCAGGAGGATGGCAGGAAGGATACAGGGACAACCCCGGTGAGACCCCTTGGCATCTCCTTTCCCCCACACGAACTCCAGCAGGAGGATGGCAGGAAGGATACAGGGACAACCCCGGTGAGACCCCTTGGCATCTCCTTTCCCCCACACGAACTCCAGCAGGAGGATGGCAGGAAGGATACAGGGACAACCCTGGTGAGACCCCTTGGCATCTTCTTTCCCCCACACTAACTCCGTGCAGGCTGCAGCAAGTGAATCCTGGCAAAGAAGCTTTGGGAAAAGGAAATATCCATGTTCCTATGTGAATAGCAGGGTTTGATGTTGTTTCCAACTGGACATGGAGTAAATCTTTGGGTTTATTACATAATTTTTGTTTAAGTAGGAACAAACTGGACCCCATGTCTGCGGTGACTCACCCAGAAAAATGGGCAGCTCGTAGGTAGAGTTTTTCCAGAGCCAAAATCCTCCCATGCCTTTGCTTGTCCCTCAAACCCTGGTCTTGGGAAGATGCCTGTTTCTCCATCTCAGCATCACTTAGTCATTTGGGTCAGTGATGGGAGCAGGAAGTGTGTTCCCTACCACGGGAGCAGACCTGCGGGGATCTACCTGGACCACCCCACCAGCCAGTGTGGTCGTGTCCCTCATGGAAACTGGGGAGGGAGTATGGAGCTATATCGAGGGGAAGGAGAGGTTGACGTTTCCTGTACAGGCACTGGCCGCTTGTGCATCTGGGATCCAGTGCCTGCTTTTTGGAGGATCAGTAATCCAATGGTATTGACATCTTGCAAAGCCGGGACCTGAGTCTGGGCTCAGGTGGGAGCAGACACCTCCACTCCAGCAACAGCTCTGAACATCCAAGAACCCCGGAACTTCACACTTGCTTAAAAATCCAGCTCTGCTTGCAGTTTTCCTGGCAAATTCAGCTTTTCCTAACAGGTCAAGGACACTCTGCCCACGCAAATTGGGCCACGTGCTGGGCCACCATTTCTGAGCCTCTGGAGTCAGCCAAACCTGGCTGAACAGGGGGCATTTTTTCTCTCCTGCCTCTTGCCCTGGCACAGATCACATCCTGAGTACTAGCCAGATATGTCCCGCTGATCCCAATTACAGTCACTTCTCCAGCCTTGCACCAAATTCAAGCTCTTGCCTTCACTTGCAGGCACTGCCTGGTCCATGCCATGCAGTTTGCCCTCCCAAATGTTCCTGGAGTTCGGTTCTCACCCTTCCTCCTCCTCTTCCTCCTTCACCTGTCCCTGCTCTCCATCACCCATCACCTCGGGAGACCATCCACATTGTTGTGACTCACAGCTGTGTTCGCACCCCAACCAGCACAAGGTTTTGTGCCTTTCCCTTTGCCCACCCCCAATGATGCATTTAACGCTGTTAATGAGAGCTGGGATTAGAGCAGTATAAATGAGCGGGATATTCCCCCTCACCTGGGATGTCCTGAGTACCTTTCCTCAAGGGAAAAAGAAACGTATTGCAAAACAGACACTATTTTGGTCTCTGCCCTGGTTCGGGTGGCCCCACACCAGATGCCACCGGACAAGAAGTCTCCAAAGTTGGAACCAGGCTGGGGCTTTGCTCTGGCTGTGGAGAGGAGGGAGAGGAAAAGGGGTGAGCAACCACATTTTACCTCCTCTGAATCTTGCTGATTAGCATTCAAAATCTAATGAAACTGGAAGGGGGATCTGCTCTCGTTTGTACGCTGTAATGGATCATGATGCCGAGGTGGCTGGGCTCTGGATGTGGAAATGGAGGGTTGCGGTAATGTGACAAGAATTAATGAAACGTAACCAGACTTTCATATAATTAAAAACAGGAATTGCTGGAAAGATGGCTCATGCAAAATGATGGGCTGGGGGTGGGCAGTGTTGATTAAAACTGGTGACTGGCTACAAATGATTAGATTAAAATCAATTAACTGTAGAATTGCTGTCTGGCATATGGAAGGATAATTCAGTTACATAACTGGCAGCGGGATTTGCACTTTGCAAATGTTGTTTCAGTACATGAGACCAAGCTTAGGCAACCTGGCCATTTAACAGGACACACTTCTTCTGATTTTGGGGTGGGATTTGGTAACGCACCGCAAGGAAGGACCCACAGCCCAGGGCTGGTGTCTCAGCAGTGGTGACCGAAGAGCAAGAAAGTCCAAAGA
Source organism: Sterna hirundo (assembly GCA_009819605.1). Taxonomy (NCBI): domain Eukaryota; kingdom Metazoa; phylum Chordata; class Aves; order Charadriiformes; family Laridae; genus Sterna; species Sterna hirundo. The sequence continues at coordinate 219,441,837 of CM020437.1, read as the reverse complement.
TGGCTACAAAACCTTGCTATATCCTGGTTATTTGTAAACAGGAGCTCTTTTCATTACACTTTTAAAGATCAGTTGGATTAAGGAAGCATTAGAGGAATTCAGCGTGGGTCGGCTCTGTATCCTCCCTCCTCCCGAGAGCCTGCTGGTGGTGGTGCCCATTAGTGCTAATGCAAGCGCATTAGCATATTGAAAGGATTCCTGTGTTACAGCATCCCTGATGACTTCATTTCTTCTTCCTTCTTTAAACACTGGCAAAAGTAAGGGGATGAAAGCCTGCAGAGTGAAAGCAAATAGCTGCTGGCTGCCACAGGGTGAACTTCGGCCACCGTTCCTGATCTCCTGCCAGGAGCATTGCAGGTGAACCTGCAACACCCTCCTGCTTTGGGGTTTGGGGATGGATGGTTCAAATAAACCCTACCTCATCTTTGTCTGAGGAAGGTGGCCTCAGGTTCTGTCTAATCTCTGAGGTTTCTCTGAGGATGAGCAACCAGGACTGGAGATAAACTGGTTGAAAGACAGAGCTCAGAGAGTTGTAATTAGGGGCACAGAGTCTAGTTGGAGGTCAGTGAGGAGTGGTGCTCCCCGGGGGTCAGTACTGGGTCCAGTCCTCTTCAACATATTCATCAATGACCTGGACGAAGGCATAGAGTGCACCCTCAGCAGGTTTGCTGATGACACAAAGCTGGGGGGGGTGGCTGACACACCGGAAGGCTGTGCCGCCATACAGAGAGACCTGGACAGGCTGGAGATCTGGGCAGAGAGGAACCTTATGAAATTCAATAAGGGCAGGTGTAGGGTGCTGCACCTGGGGAGGAATAACCCCCTGCACCAGGACAGGTTGGGGGCTGACCTGCTGGAGAGCAGCTCAGCTGAAAGAGACCTGGGAGTCCTGGTGGGCAACGGGATGACCATGAGCCAGCAATGTGCCTTTGTGGCCAAAAAGGCCAATGGCATCCTGGGGGGCATCACGAAGAGTGTGGCCAGCAGGTCGAGGGAGGTCATCCTCCCCCTCTGCCCTGGGGAGGCCACAGCTGGAGCACTGGGTCCAGTTCTGGGCTCCCCGGTTCCAGAAGGACAGGGAACTGCTGGAGAGGGGACAGCAAAGGGCTGCGGAGATGCGGAGGGGACTGGAACACCTCTCTTAGGAAGAAAGGCTGAGGGATTTGGGACTCGTCAGTCTGGAAAAAAGACGACTGAGGGGGGATCTTATCAACACTTCTAAACACTGAAAGGGTGAGCATCAGGAGGATGGAGCCAGGCTCTTCTCAGTGGTGTCCAGTGACAGGACAAGAGGTAACGGGCACAAACTTGAGCATAGGAAGTTCCACCTAAACATGAGGAGGAACTTCTTTCCTGAGAGGGTGGCAGAGCCCTGGCACAGGCTGCCCAGAGAGGTGGTGGAGTCTCCGTCTCTGGAGACATTCCAAACCCGCCTGGACGCGTTCCTGTGCCCCCTGCTCTGGGTGACCCTGGTCTGGCACAGGGAGGTTGGACTGGATGGTCTCCAGAGGTCCCTTCCAACCTCTACCATTCTGTGATTCTGTGGTAAACCCCTGGAGGTTCCTGGCCAAAAGGCAGTGCTTGCAGACAAGAAGCATTACATTTTAACAGGTTTTAAAGTTCCTACTGAGCTTGTGGATTTGCTCACCTCGGATACAGCTGCACTGAAGTTGGAGATCCACCTTCTTCATACATATCTTGTTTTTAAGCAGACATTTTACCAGGTGTTGGTCTTAGCATCTCTGTGGCCAGAGCAAAGGCACTTTCACGTCATGACATGTGTCATCGACATTGCCATGGAGGTGCTTATGCAGGGACAAAGTAGCTTCACTTCAGGTATTTTTGGTGAGTCAGACTCCAAGCTCATTCCATTCCCAGAGCCTTGAGCTGCACCCTAGAAATGGTTACCAAAACGTTAAAGTGGTGCAGAAAGATGTTCAAGCGTTGCAATAAATTTGTCCCAATTGCAGCCACATCCTCAAGTGGGGGAATCCATTGGCTGTAGTAACTGCAGAACACCCAGCATGGTCTCCAGGATGGGTCGTTGTCCTGCCAGGGGATGTCAGTGGGCTTTGCCCCCTGCTTTTCTAGAAGATCCGTCCTGGAAGAGCTCTGGAAATCTCTCACACTGGCAAAAATACGTGTGCTTCCTGTAGAAGAGGCAAAAGTAGATTTAGGTCAAAAATTGCTATGTATAGAGCTGAGAAACATCTCCTGAGCCATCTGCCATGCACCAAAGCCAAACTCTGCTTAGAGCCTGCTGAGGCTTTAAAAAAAATAAAAATCGACTGGCTTTCATTCAGAGCTTTCAAACCACTTCTGCTCTTTATAAGGCTGTTTAAACATGGCTCCGCTAAGCTGCTGTCCATCATAAATAAGCTCTGGGTTCTTGCTGTCAAGAAGAAAATTAACCCTACTTCTTCCTCTCTGCTCCAGGAAGGCTGCGTCCAGCATGGGCAGAGCTCCTCTGTTCAGGTCCCTGTGTCTAACCTCAGCTTTGGCTGAGTGAGCACGTCTCCCATTTTCTGCTGCGCTCCCCAAACGTCCCGGGGGAAACCTTTGCAAAAGGTGCAAAAACATTCTATTTGATGAGATTAATGAGTAATCTCCAAATAGATCCTGCTTCTCTGCCCTTTGTCTATTCTTGTGCTTGATTATTATGCGCTGGTGCAAAATCCCTCTTTTCCCAGCTCTGGGGCCAGCATGCTCTCCACTTTATCTCTCCGGGCCTGTCCATATCCCACCTATTTCTAGATCTCAGGTGAGATCTAGGCAATCCTGCTTTAGCAGGGGAGTTGGACTAGATGATCTCTAGAGGTCCCTTCCAACTCTGAAAATTCTGTGATTCTGTGATTCTGTGATCTTTCTGCTTGCATGCTCTAGTGACAGAGATTTTAGGGGTTTTTTTTGTGCGTGTTTGGTTGGACTTGATGATGTCAAAGGTCCTTTCCAACCATGAAGATTCTATGATTCTATGATTCTATGATTCTATGATTCTTGCTTCTTTTCTCCTCCCCGTGGCCAGCACTAATGCGAAATCACCTGGATGCCTTTTTGGGGACATGGAAGCGCCACGCATCTGCAGCCTGGCGCACGGCTGCGTTATTGCTGTATAAATCCCGCCCCACCGTGTGCAAGGTCTGCAAATCACCAACACGGCAGGCTTCAGAATAAAATCTCTTTCATTACGGAGAGATGGATAATCATTTCCCTTCCTGAACGAGATGCGGCAGATTTATTGACCTGACTCAGCCAGCAAGTTTATGTGAAGGAGGTAAGGTCAGGACAGAGTTTATAAACTCTGTCAATATTCCTACTCTAGGAGGTTTTCTTCTCTCTGACAAAGTAGTTCAGCAATGCTGGTTCCTTGTTTGATGCCTTTAATAAAGCCAGAAGGACACGGATGTCTTGAGATAATTCACTCTTCTGCACTGAGTCAAGTGGTGATGCACACCGTGGAAATGCCTGTGTGGTCTCATGGTTGATGCTGGAAAATCACTCAACCAACCCCATATATGGACAAAAATTATTTCCTTTCTCTTCTGAAATTCTATATTTTTTTCCTGTTCTGAAACATTTGTAAAAATTTGTCAGGAAACCAAATGATCTTGTTCCGCTTTTGATTTAGAGAGGACAGTACTCTGGTCTGGTTGGTCTGGTTTGGGACTTTTTTTTAATTATTATAACCTGCTTAAATTAAAAACCCCAAAAGCAATTCTAAAAGGGAAAACAAGCCTGCTCTATTTCAACTTTACAAGAACACTCTGCTCTGGGGATTTTTCCTGAAACAACGATTTGTTGAAATTAAATATATCTGTGAAATGTTGCTCATTGAATGAGCCCAAATTCCCCTACAGGCACAAGATCGTTATGAACATTTCTGATTAGCTCTTTCACATAGCCATATTTAGATGTAGCTGGCATTATCATGGAAATAGGTCCTGGAATGTCTCCACCAGAGATGGCAAAGCTCCAGTAGGTCACCTTGTCTCCATCTCCATCTTTTGGTACCTCCTCCAGAGAGGAAATCCATAGACATTTGGATTCTGCAGGCTCTTGGACACCTCCAGGCGGGCAGACTTATGGTACAACTTTTTCCCAACTACAAGGTGGCTTGTAGAGGGTCTCTTCACTCTGGCCAGGCCATTTACAGGGCAAAGACCTCTTCTAAAGCCAACTGGTCTTGGATAAGGCAGTAGGCTTTGTCCCAGGTGGAAGGCCAAGCAGAAGGTTCCTCTGGGACCATGATACTCCAAGGTAGACTCTGCAGGTTGCTATTTCTAAGACAACTTCATACCCAAAAAGAGGAGCTCCATCTGCCCTCTGTTCTTCCCCTCTCCTCTCCAGGAGGCTGCTCAGGGACCTGCACCACACAGCTGGGGCTGAAAATACCCTCCGGAAAAAATACAGTCTTTGGCCAAATTGAGTGATGCAACCAAACAAACCCCTGTAACCAGACCAGGGAGGGGGTGGGAGGCATGGCCAGGGCATGCCAGGATAGGAGATTTTCCAAAGGCAGAGTCCATTACTCTCCATGCTCTGCTACCATTAGCTCAAGTTCACTGCGAAACTTCACCTGTAGAAATTAAGGGCTTGTTGCAAAGCTCGCCACAACCAGTGGAAGGACTTCCCTCTAACCAGTGGCTTTGGAGCATGCTCTCAGCTTTAGCCCCAGTTTAGTCAGAGAGCAACCCACCATGGACATCTAGCATGCTTTTTGTTCTCGGATCACCAAACCATAGATATTTAGCATCCTTTTGCTCTCAGGTCACCCAAGCATGGACATCTAACGTGCTTTTGCTCTCAGGTCACTTCAGAGCATGCTTTCTATTTATAGACATCCCAGAACAGCTTGTGGAGAAATAAACACCTGACGCTTCCCAGTTTCTGATGTTTGCTAATGATACCCCAGCAGCTCCATGCTGAGCAGTTCAGCCAAGGAGAAGCACACCTCTCTCCAGATGGCAAGGGCTGCTGTCAGCTCAAATAGGGAAATCGCAGCTGAAATGAAGATACAAACTGGCACGCGGCAAGGTAGACAACGGAATTATTTGTGATCGGTGAGGTCTGTCACTACCTATGAGCAACAGCCCAGTGATTACCTGTCATAAACCAGCGCCTGCTGAACTTAATTGCAAACTTGATCTAACATGTTTTGAACAAGGCTGTTGGCAGGAACAAGGAAACAGGCAGTTGCACAGAAGTGGCAGCGAGCTCTCCGGGATGAGGGGACACCAGGTTTCCGAGGACTGCAGTGGCTTCCATGTCAGGTCCTGGGCAAACACAGGGCTGAACCAGTGCTTGTGGCTTGGAGTTGGCAATGCAAGGGGATTAGTGCAAGCTCAGTTGCTCGAGCTCTGGGGAGATTTCCTCTTCTTGTCTTTCATCCATCTAGAGGGACTGAGGAGGAGACATGAAGCAAAGCTTGGTTCTACTTTTGTCTTCGGAATACCTGTAACTTGTGATTTCCCACCATGATCCCAGAGATGGCCTAGGATATTCAAGAAAACACTATACCCTCCTGACCACCTGATGTGCTGGGCTGTCATTTCTGTTTTCTTCTGGAGATGTTTGACTCCATACCAAGTCCGAGACTTTGGCACTGCTTCCAAAGCAAAGATACTTTGCTTTGGATCATGGTACCATAATCATGATGTCATGATACCGTCATTAGGATAGGTCTCATCCAAAAGAAGTAGCCACAGCTGCACAAGTCACCAGAAAAGTGTTTGCATGGAAGAGAACACACATGGGGAGGAGCAGAGCTACGACTAAAGAGGTCAGCACACATCTGAGATGTCCTACCATGTCAGCCTGATCGCACAACTCCTTACTTAAATGACCATGATGAAAAAGGCCAAGTCTTTTTCTTGCTACCGTCTTCATCTTCCTGCAGAAGGTGAACTTCCCTGGGTTTCTTGCCCAAGCTTGCCTGTATCCGTGGAGGTAGGTCCTATCAGAACTAGCTGCTGCCCATGGCATGGCCAAGATGCATAGTGCTTTCCTTGACCCTGTACTCAAAAATATGTCCATTTGACATACGGCTTGAAACCCCCATCCGTCTCTGTCTGGTATGATGGCTCGTATCAGCAAAGAGCCACCCAGCAGAAGACGGGACATCCTGGGAAGGCTCTGTTTACGGAGAGGTGGTCATCTCCACTTGGCAGATAGGCTCGGCAGTGCTTGGAGAACATTGCGACTGGCAAACCTGCAGGTTTGGGGGCCAAACTACTCGCCAGCCATGCTCACAAGCCTGTTCCCCCATCTGGTGCAGGTAAATGAAAGTCACTCAGAGCTTGCAGAAGGGAAGGCGCTGGTAGGAAAGGACTCAGAGTAAGTGTCACCCAGCTCCAACTCTTCTCTCTTAAGAGAGAATAGGTACTTTATTGGATGGAGAGCAACTCCCCGATACGGTGACTCACCAACCCTTATGTTACACTTCTTCTTTACACTCCCCAGTGCTAATGTTATGATACTTAATGGCTTACAAGGTGCTATTTCATCTTCTAAATATACACCCCCATTGTACTGCCTGAACTCCCTTCATTATATCATGAGCTGACTGCAGGCATCAATCACGGCTGTGATAAACAGAAACTGCCCTAATATCATTTCACAGGCTGCGAAGAGTCTGATCTCAGCTGTGCTGGAGCCAGATGGAAGAGGGAGTGTGGAATAGAGACGTGCGCTCTGTTAAATATATGTGACATTTAATTATGACTGCAATAGCTTCTCTCTCATCCAGGGTAACAGGAGACTGAATTCTGCAAATAAGAAGAAAAACCCAGGTAATACAAGCTCTGCTGCTTCCAGACCCAGCCTGGACACTCACTGGTGCATTCTGCAGCACAACCCTGTTCAAGGAGGATTTATTATCTCAAATGCTGCATCACACACACACACAAGAAGCTGCTCAGGTTGGGAAATAACTTACCTGAGTCCCTGATGAGTGCATACAGTTTTGTAGCCCTCCCAGGACCTGGTGCATCAATCTCCAGGTGGTCTGGCCACAGAAGCCTCCAGAGACATGCAGAACCTCTGGGAGCTTCTGCATCGTGTCTCCAGGCTGGGGCTGCACCATAGACAGACCTGAGCAGGTCTCAGACAGAATAGCTGCTGGTGGGCAGAGAAAACCAGCCCTTCTGCATTCAAAATGGCATGCGTATCTCTTCACCAGTGGCAGGGTTTAGCCTCAGAAAAGATGAGCTGCCCATGGACAACGGAGAGTCAACTATAATGCAATTATTTCTGTTGAGGAGCCGCCTCGGGGACTTGATCCCATCACCACATGCTGTGCAAATGCTAGATGGAAAAGAGTTTTCCAGTCTTAATGAACAGCTAACGTCCCAGATGGATGAAGAAGGCGTCTTCAGCCAGGTGGAGTTACAATGAGGCAGTTTTGGTCATCGGTGGGAGCGTTGGTCATACATCCCTCTGAACCCAACTGCTGCTAGGACTTCGGGAGTCATCACAGCTCAGGACCCACCCAAGGAGGGACTTAGGAGAGACCAAGGATGTGGCTGCACTGAAGTTTATGCAGAAAAGTGAGGGAAAAAAGAGAAGAAAACCCAAAGGATGTTCTCCAGAAACTCATCCATGCCCACAACCTCCCAGGCCAAGCTGAGCCAGGTTTTCCACACCGCAGAAACAACGGTATACAGAGCAAGGATAGACAATAAAGGGGCTTAAACCCATAATGAGCAGCTCGTGGTGCTTTGGTGAGTCAGAGCAGTCAAATCAGAGCTCTGGGAAATGGTGCAGCAGCGTTATGGGTTGGCTCAGGCATGATGCATGCTAATTGCCATTATGAAGCAGTGCAAGATGATTAGACCTTGATACAGCTCCAAATGGTGGGGAAAGACATTGCAGAGGCTGAGTGTGTGAGAGCAAGGCATGCCTGGAGGTGAGGACTCAACTTTTCTGTGGTCTGGGGCCACGAATCCCTGAGCAAGGGGTGACACTTTCTCTGAAGAATATCTTCAATTCTTAATATAGTTCTTGACTTCTTTGTTTTAGGGCAAAAGCGGGACCAGTGACCTCTTGTCTCCCAGTGTCTCTCAGCCTATCCCACCTCAATCACCTGCTTGCGGTAATGTATGTTTAATGAAAGGTTGGGTAGTGGATGATCAACAGGAGCATGCAGCTAAAAATCTTATTGTTGATTTTATACTTTGTACTGATATCCTTCGTTAAATTGAGGTCTTTTTTTTTTTGCCAGGTGGAAAGCATGAATATCAGTAAACAGAAGCCCATTTAATAGCAGAGTTTTAGCAATGGGTAAGTCTCTATCCAGCTCTTAAATTCTGATAACGATCTCCTCCCTGAAGCCCTGCTTTCCAAAATAACAAAGCCCTTTTCTCCAACAGTACGGAGCTTTTAGGCAGCAAAGGATTGTTTTATGGGTTGAGGGTACATAAATAGGACCAATTTGTTTCACGCCTGGAGGTATATTTCTTTTCTGGCAAACAAATGTCAGAAAGACAGTGTGTGAAAATGCAGTTTTCCCGCATGTGGGCTGCTTTCCCTTCCCAGCTAACCCCACCTGGCCTTGCACCACATAAATGCTAACAGCCCAGTCCGCTCTTGGAACAGGTACGGCACCGTATTTATGGGATACTGGAGAGAGAGTGGGTTTCTCCATAGCACCAGGCAGCGATGTCCTGGAAGAGCTTTTTCCATAGAGGAGGTCATTAAAACCTGCCTGTTCCCACAAATATCCATTGCTTGGGTAAGTCCCAGAATACCGGATAAGCTTCCTCTGACCATGGGGTGGTGGTACCACAGACAGCAAGGGGGCAGGATGGGTGCTTGGCACCCAAGAGCACGGCATCTTGCATGGGAAGGACTTGAGCACTTTGCAGTGAAGCTGCTAAAAATTAATGTGATGGGGAGAAACGTCCCCGTGCACTTACGTCGGGTGCTGCCTGTGCTGATTCCCCAGCTTGATGAAGAAAAGCTTCCCCATTACCATCTGAGTAGTGCATACTGGTAGATCAGAACAATACCCAAAGTCAGAAATAAAAGGGTTGAATAATTTAGTGGGCTCCGGAACATGGGAATGGCAGAGCACATCGCCAGAAATAGGAAATCACGGCTAATAAAGGCAAGCGACAGTGGAAAATTCATTAAACATTTTTCAGACAAGAACATTTTGCCACTCGCAGGAAAAAAAATTAAACTTGAAATGAGGGAAATTTTGTTCTACAGATGGGTTTTTTTGATAGGAACTATATAAAAAGCTGAAGAAACATTTGATTAAAGATTGGGAGAGAAAAAGATATAAAAAAATGAAAAGAACAGCCTGCAACTGTTAGTTTCAATTTTCTGAGTTCCAAATCCATTCCTTTGGGTCCTGCCTGTGCAAAAAAGCCTGGGACTGGTGACTTTTGGGATGCAATGAACTCCGACCCCCTGGAGCTGGGGGGGGTCACCCTGCTTGGAGGCTGGGGTGGGTTGGAAGTTGGGCGCTCCGCAGGAGTCTCAGAGCCATTGTGTCCTTCTGGAAGTCCTGATCATCTCGCTGTGATTTATCAGTTGTCATCTCCCTCCATCCCTCCGCTCTTCCCTGAGCCATCTCTTTGTCTCTGTGAGGGACGTTTTTCAGGTTTTCTACCACTGCGGCACCCTTAGAGACATGGGTTGGACTCAACCCATGCTGAGCAGAGCCACGCTCGCTCCCACATCTTGCAAAATGCAATAGAGAGAGGGAAAAGCAGTTGTCCCTCTGCCCTTTGCCTCCCCATTGCATCTCGCATCCTTACCCAGCCCTGACCTTGGAGCCAAAGTCCTGTTTTGCGTGTTTGTAACACCTTTTACCTGCGTATCCCCAAGTGCTCTGCTGCATCAGTTATTAACTGCAAGCCACTCATGGTGACGCAGCATTTTGGGATGATAAATCAAATGTCAGGAAGCTCTAGGAGACCCTGCAGCGCTCCCTTCACCATGCAGCATTGCTGGGAATCAGGGCAGCCAGATTTCATACCTTGGTTTAATGGGGACTGAAAGGGAAGATTTATATTTTTAGAGGTAATGAGGCTTCTTGGTGGTAACTTAACCCAGAGGCTGCTGATGCTGGTGGTTGTTGACTAAGGTCAACGCTGGGCCATATGCAAGGGACACGTGTTCCTCCTTCTCCATGTGACAAAGTCCTTCATAAGTCCCCCAAGATATCCCTCTTCCAGCAGCTCACCATAGCCCAACGCCATCTCGTAAGGTCACTTGTGCTGGTAACATCCCCATGTCCTTAACTGTCTGTCCCCTGGACAGGTTCCCTCTCGTAACAGGACCAGCTTCACTATTGTCCACTCTTAAGCTACCTTGGAGGTTTCCAGACTTCTTGTTTTCCCACCCTGGACATAGCAAGTCCATGAACTCTAAGTGAACTGAAGCCACGGGAGCAATTCCCCTTGAGACCTTTGACAGTAGGAATGTAGTTTCAAAGGGAAAGAGTGGATTTAAAGGCAAGCGGTGCTCCCATCTACCTGCCACAGCTTAGGCTGCAGACTTTGACCCCCTTCCCACCACAGATGGGTACGCAGCACCTCTGCCTGCTTCCCCAGCTCCCCTCCAGCACCCCTCCTTCTGCACAGGCAAAGCTCCTTCCCTCATTTCTGAAGCCATCCAGGTTCTTCTTGTTTCCCACATCAGAAAGGTCTGAAGTCCCTTTGCAGTCATCTCACAAGGGGACAGCTCGTACAGCACGTCCATGAATGCCCAGGAGGACCTGGGGAGGCGGATGGCTGGGCAGAGTGAGGGTACCCATCTGGCATTACTGTTTACTTGGAAATAAAGGACTGGCTTGAAATCCTTCAAACACGAGACTGCCTGACACCGTGACAGAGCTGACAGCCGTCCAATGCCTCAAACCCGCTCATCTGTGTCCCTGATGTAAATAAGGCATATGGTGCCCATCCATCTTTCTAACAGCCCAGGTCCAAGCTGACTGCCTCGCCAAATCCTTTTAGTTCCTGAGCAGCCTCCATGAGCTCCCGTTTGCAAGCTGAAGGAGCACTGCAAGAGTCACGTTCATCTTCTTCCTCCAATGCTTGATACAGGGCTACAGCCACACGTTGCTGTTGTCCCTCTGGAATGACACAGCCCCAGAAACGATCACAGTTCCCAACTGGGGGATGTATCTCAGCTCCTGATTCTCTGCAAGAACGACTTGTGACTTTTCTCCTCTAGATGATGACACTAAGACAAGATATCGACCCAAGACGAGCCCCGGGTGCTGCTTCGATCCTGAGAGGGGTCTCAGGTTTACCTGCAGAGGCCATGCATATACAGAGGTATTTGGTAGTCGGATTGTAGCACGGCCAGCAGGTTGAGGGAGGTGATTCTACCCCTCTACTCCACTCTCATGAGGCACCACCTGGAGTATTGTGTCCAGCTTTGGAGTCTTCAGCACAAGAAGGACATGAATTTGTTAGAATGAGTCCAGAGGAGGCCCTGGAGATGCTGGGAGGGCTGGAGCCCCTCTGCTGGGAGGACAAGGCTGAGAAAGCTGGGGCTGTTCAGCCTGGAGAAGAAAAGGCTCTGCAGAGACCTTGGAGCCCCTGCCAGTCCCTCAAGGGGCTCCAGGAAAGCTGGGGAGGGACTCTGGATGAGGGAGGGGAGCCATGGGACGAGGGGGAAGGGTTTTCCACTGCAAGAGGGGGGACTGAGCTGAGATCTGAGGCAGAAATTCTTGGCTGGGAGGGTGGTGAGCCCCTGGCCCAGGTTGCTCAGAGAAGCTGTGGCTGCCCCATCCCTGGAGGGGTTCAAGGCCAGGTTGGCCGGGGCTTGGAGCAGCCTGGTCTGGTGGGAGGTGTCCCTGCCCAGGGCAGGGGGGTGGGACTGGGTGGGCTTTAGGGTCCCTTTCAACTCAAACCATTCCATGATTCTACAATTCTTTGGGTTTGCATCGATATATTCTCTACGTATATTCTATATATATTCTATGATTTTTCAGTTATATATAATTATATTCTATATATATTCTATGATTTTGCATTTATATATAATTATATTCTATGATTTTGCATCAGTGTGTTCCAGCTCTGTCACTTGATGCTTTTGAGGCATTTTTGACACAGGTCTCACCTCCCTGTTGCCCAGGGAGCAAAGCACTGGTGTCCCCTGAGTGCAAACTTGCTGAGAACTTGTTAACAGGAAAATCCCTCGTTAAGTGCAAAGATCATAAGGTCCTTCTTGAAGCGCCAGGGGATTTACTGGCAGACCTAGCAATTATCTGCACTGTATTCTGTTGTAAGAAATTTTTTCCATGTCTCTATCAGATACTACCACCATTTCTCCTCTCTCTTGTCCTCTTCTCGCCCACAACCCCTTCTCTGAACCTGGAAGTCTCTAAATATACTTCTAATTCCTGGCTTTAACATCAGGATGGGCCATTTGTGACACCCTTCCCCTCTCTGTGTTTGCAAACTCCACCGATTTCTTCTGACATTTGAAAAAATAAACAAACCAGGCTAAAAGCTTCTGGTCCTTGCAAGAATAATGATTACCAGGGTCTGCCTGTGACCAAACTAACCGATGTTTGCAAGAGAAATACGCATGAATAATCCAGAATGCTTGCTGGCAGCCTCGTAAAGACAAATCAGAGCAGTTGTGGGCTAGAAACGAGAGGTGGTACAATTAGACCATGTAAATGCCTGGAATAAAGTCACCAAAAGGCAAGAAAATGGGTCCCCTAGGAGCAACAGCTTCTCCCTTTGCAGCAAGAGGAATGGAGCAGCTTCATCTCAGCCAGGGCCATGAAATTCCAAGAGGCCATGGTTTGTGGAGTAGGGATGAGTGGGAGGTTTAATTGGTTGCAGTTTTATTACTTGGGCTGGCCTGCGGGAAAATGAGAATTTCTGTCCCTCGGGAAATTCCAACACCCACCTTCACCCCTAATGGAAATGTCAAAATAGAGAAACTCCCCGTGGAGCAGGACAAGGACAAAATATTAAGCAATATCAGAAAGTCTGTTTTTTGCTTATTTGACCCCGAATGAAATCGTTCTGACTGCTCCAGCAAGTCACAGGAGGAGAAATTCAGGTGCTTCATAAATTTTCTGGGTTTTTCTCTCTGTTTCAGAGTACTCCATATCGTCACATGGAGCTCACTGCAGACCAGCCAGGTACCTTTCGTGGTCTAGGGGCAAAGAGGAGCACCAAGCTCCTCCTCTCCTCCGACATCCTCACAGCAAATATTGCTGATAAACGTCAAACCGACCCAAAACAAAGGACTGTGATTCAGCAGACAGAAGTGACTCAGTTTGGGTCACCTCAGCCTGTAGTGAAAAACCTCACTTCTCTTTCTGTGCTAAAAGCAAAAGCATTTCAGCACAACACAAAAATCCGCAGGGACAGATGGGATGTTTTCCATTGGAAACATCTCTGATGGCACCGTGGTCAAGGGGCTTTGCAAGCTGAGCTGCCATGTGTCTCCAAGGCTGTTGGCAGACACAGGTCATGATGTCTACATGCCCCTCTTTGGCTTCCTCCTGAAGGGTGAGCCTGAGACCTTTCCACCTGGAGGACACTTCACCCAAGGTAGCCCCACGGTGAGGTGTTGGCAAATGGAGCACCTGTGGCTTTCACCCTACGGGGCGGTGGAGAGAAATGAGCTCCGGGGCATCCATTCACCTCTCCAATGTGCTCCCAGAATTCATCCACCCAAATGCATTGAGTCCGCAGGCTGGTTGCGCTTCCACCGAAGAAAGAATAAATAGGTCACATCCCCTGCTGAGCTTCATTAACATGCACAAGGAGCTCAAAAATAGCCCCGACAAGGACCTGCTCCTCCTGGGCAGCGGTGGCTGGTGAGCGACAGCAAAACTGTGGGGAACTTCATTAGTTAATGAGGCTGAAAGTTGAATTCTCCTCCTTTGCCAAGATTTTAAGTGAATATTCAAGGCATTCTCAGGATGAAAACCATCTTTTTTCTTTCTTTTCTTTTTTTTTGCAAAACAGAAGTTGGAGGGGATTTACAAAGTAGATTGTACTCTCTGCTCAGGTCTCTAGGAGAGAGAGGGAATGACATCGGTCTGTACAGAAACCTGACCCAAAATGGTACAGGTATGTTAAAGCCAAAGCATGTCCCCAACCCATCTCTCTGCTGTGTCCCCAGATTTGGAGATACACCTGCCCCTCGTCCAGCAACTGCAGGAGGGGGAGCAGGGTGTCCCAGGGACCCCTCTATCTACCCCACCTACTGATGGACCAACTGGCGCATCTTCTATTTTTGAACTTTTTTTAAGGAAAAGTGTTATCATGGTTAAAAGAACATGGGGAAAGAGGGAATTAGGGGTTTGCTTTCAGCTCTGCCGCTGGTACTGGTAAAGCACAGAGGTCTCCTGTGCCCCTCAGCAGTAGGGCTGTCTGCTGATAGCTCCCCTTCCAGCCAGCAGGTCTACAGGAGATAATGATTCAAATGTAACCAAAACCGACAAAGATGCTTATTTTTTAATTTCTTTAATAAACAGGGAGCTGCATCTGGGAGCTGTGGGGGGTGGCTGACACACCGGAAGGCTGTGCCGCCGTACAGAGAGACCTGGACAGGCTGGAGAGTTGGGCAAAGAGGAACCTTATGAAATTCAACAAGGGCAAGCGTAGGGTGCTGCACCTGGGGGGGAATAACCCCACGCACCAGGACAGGTTGGGGGCTGACCTGCTGGAGAGCAGCTCAGCTGAAAGAGACCTGGGAATCCTGGTGGACAACAGGATGACCATGAGCCAGCAATGTGCCCTTGTGGCCAAGAAGGCCAATGGCATCCTGGGGGGCATCAAGAAGAGTGTGGCCAGCAGGTGGAGGGAGGTCATCCTCCCCCTCTGCTCTGCCTTGGGGAGGCCGCACCTGGAGTACTGTGTCCAGTTCTGGGCTCCCCAGCTCCAGAGGGACAGGGAACTGCTGGAGAGGGGACAGCAAAGGGCTACCAAGATGCTGAGGGGACTGGAACACCTCTCTGATGATGAAAGGCTGAGGGATTTGGGTCTCTTCAGTCTGGAAAAAATATGACTGAGGGGGGATCTTATCAACGCTTAGAAATACTGAAAGGGTGGGTGTCAGGAGGATGGGGCCAGGCTCTTCTCAGTGGTGCCCAGTGACAGGACAAGAGGTAACGGGCACAAACTTGACCATCGGAAGTTCCACCTAAACATGAGGAGGAACTTCTTTGCAGTGAGGGTGGCAGAGCCCTGGCACAGGCTGTCCAGAGAGGTGGTGGAGTCTCCTTCTCTGGAGACATTCTAAACCCACCTGGATGCGTTCTTGTGCAACCTGCTCTGGGTGACCCTGCTCTGGCACAGGGAGGCTGGACTAGATGATCTCCAGAGGTCCCTTCCAACCCTATGATTTTATGATTCTATGATTCTATGATCTCCCAGATGTTCCCAGAAAAGCACATTCTGGGGATGATACAGATGCAGCTGCTCTGGGGGAGTAGGAGCAGCTGGAGTCCAAGCAGTCCAAACCTGTGGACTCTCCATCCCTGGAGATGTTCAACAAGGTCCTGAACAACATGAACCAGCTGGTCCTTCGTTGCCCTCAGTTATCCAGGGATTCTGTGATATTTCCACCGGGGTCCCTGCCAGGTTCCCAGGAGATGGTGGTGCCCCGTGACCTGAGCTGGAGATGGCACCTGAGCATTTGCAGCACACTGCAGCTCCAGCCATCAGATGGGACCACTGTAGCCTTCCCTTGGAGAAGGCATCCAGAGGAAAGAGCAAACCAAGTTCATGAGAGCTATGTGGGAAGTGCCTTCTGGTTTCCATCATCTCCTGACAAGTTTGTGAGATCTTTTCTCTCCCTGGTGCTGGATGGGCTGTAGATCTCCTGAGGTTGTTCTGGGGTTTTTCCCAGGCTTTCTTTTGAGGCAATATCATGCTTTTCATTTTGCACAGCCACCAGAAGTGGGGTGAACTGACGTGCTCTATAACATCCCCAGCCCCAAGATACTCCAGTCTACCTGCATCTTACGTGGCCCTGAAAACTGCTTCTGACAAAGTGCATTGCTGTATTCCAAGGAACAACAGCAGTGTTTTTTCTTCCACTTTCAAAAGACTTTATTTGAATCCAGGAACAGAGTCTTTCCTCCCTTCAGGTGAGCTCTGGTCAAGCATTCAGTGCTCCTTTCCTGCCCTGACGTACCAACTGGCTTAAAGGTCCTGGTTCAAAGAGAAAAAGCTGATTTCTTCTTGTCTTCCCTCCTCCCCGTGGGACCTGAGCCTTCTGATACTGCAGCAAGTCTTGAAGACAGAGCTTGACCTGGAAACCGGCAAGAAAACGCATTTTGTATGCAGCAGGTGGCTTGAAGGATGAGTTACAGGCATCGGAAGGAAAAGGAGGGGGAGGACGCGAATGGTTAATGTCCCTCTTTGAGCCAGTTCCCTGTGCAAATAGCTGTTTGCACACTGATGGAGGGGGAAATGAGAGCTCTTCATCAGCAGTCAGCCGACCAGCTTCTTCCCTTGGTCGAAATTCTCATAATTTCTAATCAAGGCTGGTGCTGTGGGCGTGATTTCCCTGGCGATGCTGCTGTCACAGGGCTGGTCTGACCCATCTCAGACCAGTTTCCTGCCTAGAATAGGGATGAGGGGATGGGGGAGAGCTGGGCACTGCTTGCACTGGAGGCTTTGGTGGTGGTTCCCTTCGCTGGCACTAAATGACACCAAGTGGGTGATGATTGCCCCATCCCTCTGCCTGAGCTCAGGTTGGACTTGGGCAGTGCAAAGGCATGTCCTGGTTTTATCGGGGGCTTGAGCACCTGCAGGCAGTGGGGATGGCACAGCCATGGGTTTGGGAAGCCCAGGAGCTGGTTGGGCTTTCCTCTGCATGGACACTGCTGCCATGACTGTCAGTCTTTACTCAGGAGCTTGAACACCAATGCTTTGGGGAGCTAAATGCTTTGGACACCCTCCCTGCTGGTAAACACAATGCAGAATATGGATTTATCGCTGCTCTAAAATGCACGTCACTCTTTTCTCTGCCTCCTGAGATGATGCATCCCCATGGCTGTCCTCCTCTCTCCTCGGTGCTTTTCCCTCACTGCTCCCTGCCTCATTCCCTATGCCGAACACAGCTCTCCACCTTGTTCGTGGTGGCAAACACACCAGCAACCCGCTGGGGCTCACCTTCACCGTGGGGGCTAGATGGAGAAGAGCATAAGAGTTTGATCTGCCCTGGGAAAGGAGGAATCTTGCAGATCCTTGTGCAGCCCCTGCGTGTAGAGTTCCTCCAAACCGCTCTGTGAAGGCTGTTAACACTCTATCAGATAACGAGGATTTCCCGCCTGGGTTATCAATAACTCCAAATAGCTTCTGAAAAGTTCTCCCTCAGGCTGCGTCAGAAGCACGCTGGGATGTTCAGCACCAGGAGTGACACAGGGGTGTTTCCACGGACCACGTGTGAGCTGGATGCTTCACAGACCTCTTTCTTTGAAGACAGCGTCCCCAAGTCTGGGAAAGGGTGGGAGACCCAGGACAATATCGTGGGGGAAAGGGAAGGAAAAACCAGCCTCATCCAGCACCTGCTCTCGCCAGCAGATGCAATGCAAACTGGTGGGACTGATAAGCAGGGAAATTCAGCCTGGAGAAGACAGATGAGGCTGTTGCATGACACCTTGCTGAGGCCAACATTGTAAATGACGCAGTCTTCACCAGGACATGCAAAGCATCAGGTAGACAGAGGGCAATGACCCCATCCCTCTCCATCCCCGTGTGCCACCACAGCTGTCCACGTTGTTTCTGGGAATGGAGATAAGCCTTGGCAGAGTTAGACATCAGAGAGGTGATGCCCTGGAAAGTGGTGGAATCACTATCCCTGGAGGTATTTAAAAACCAGGTAGATATAGTGCTTAACGCTATGGTTTCGTTATGGTTTTCGTCAGAGTTAGGTTGCTGGTCGGACTCAATGATCTGAAAGGTCCCTTCCAACATAGACGATTCTATGTCTCTATGACTCTCTGAAACAGGGTTTTCTTTCCAGCTGAGCAGGGCTGTCTGGGCTTTCAGCCACTTTCAACCAGGCTCAGCAAATAGAATATTAAAGTCTGTGTTTGTACATACCTGGGCTCAGCACACCAGTTTTCTCGGTGAGTTGTAGATCTGCATGTAGGCAGAGTTATGCATTTATTTGCTCCATTCTATGAATTAATGTCATGGTCCACTCATGCCAGGGGAGAAAGACAGAGAAAAGCAACGATGCTACCCAACCGGCCCAGTTCAGCTGGGCTAAACACCTTCTTCCCATCAATGCAATTCAAAACCTTCACCTGCCGTAGGCAGTTCAGGTGCAGACTTCCCCTGGAAGGGTGACAGGGACCAATTTTGGCAGGGGGGCCAGATTCTATCCCAGATGAAAAACTCACCCTGGGCCAGGGCTGTGTGCGCGCTGCTGGGTTCAGGCATGTTTGCCACCAGGTCCAAAATACAGGGGCAGAATCAGGGACAGAAGAGGATGGAAGGAGATGCTCATGCAACGCTTAGATGCTGCACTACAAGCTGCTCCATGGACTTTATCTGTGCCTTTGACAACCCCAGGGAATGCAGTTTTCCCAAAGGGATTGGGTTTGTGCTGCTCCTTAGCTCCATAGGTGATCCCCCTGGGACTGATGTTTGCTCGGCGGTGTGTCTCTGGTTCTGTGTGGGCAAGATCTTCCACCAGCATTTCAGAAAGAGCAAGATAGACCCTGCCCCACACGATATCCAGTCTTTTCTTGTCTTTCCTTCATCTGATCAATGATGTGTAATTTCCTCCTGTTTGGTAATTGCCAACAAGTTTCTTATCCAGGCTAGTGGTCTGCAGCAGAGCAAGAGAAAGGCAGCAGCTCTGGGCTTGCTGAAGGTGGGAACTGAAAGCTCAGGCAAGCATCAGCTGGGCAGCCAGGTCCAGGCAAATGCATTTCATGGACTGCTCCGTGTCACACAACACATCTGGGCTCAGGGACAGCATGGGGACAGAGCCAAGGAGAGGGGAGGTGTGATTGCGGGTATCTATAGCTCATGGTTTGCAAAATGTGGGAGACTAGACCAAAGGGACATCAATCCACCACTCTCCATGTGCCTCCTGGACCAACCTGAACCACCGCCATGCAGGAGCATGAGACCACACTCCTGGACTGTCACAAACTGCATTACAAAAACTTGGTTTATAGCAGCAGCTCTGGGAGTCAGGGGGTTATGTGAGAACAGCAGTGGCCATGCCAAAACTATTATTCTCTCCAGCCCTCCTGCTTTCAGAGGAAAGCCTGAGAACATGAGACACAAAAGGCATTAATTAGCAGTCAGTAAGAATTATTCCTTCACTTGTTTCCAGGCCAGGCTGGTGCTGGCAGGATACGCTGCGAACTCCTGTCCATGCCTTTGGGGAAATGTTTGCCTCCAAAATTTATTTTCCAGTGTCCCCAGAAGTGCCCAAGGTCACACCAAGACTGCAGGCTGCCCCGAGAGCCCAGCAGCTTCACTGTCATCCCCCCCAGAAGGCAGGTAGCGGTCATAAATTAAACCTTGAAAAGAAATGAGAAACAAAACCAGGAACAGGTCTACGGTGAGTGTCGGGTCTGTATATGCTTTATTTTCAGTGCTTACAAGCAGCCGTCCTAAATGCTGACCCTTCCCCGCAGGACAGAAACCCCCCAGCCAGGCTCAGGGCATCAATAGCCCCCACACAACCACATCTAAAATGACTATCTGTAAAATCTCTTCATTTCTCACCCAACTCCCTCATGGGGATGAACAATGAACACTTTGGGAATTGGCCCCTTGCACCAGGGAAGGGCGATGATTCCTGGCTCCAGCTCATCACTGCAGCTGGTCCCAAGGGAGCAAGGTCAGGACTCCATCCCAGCCCCGACACAACAGAGCGGGTGGACTGACACCATGGTCACCCTGCCTAGCTTTGTCCTTCTTAATTTATCACCCGAGTAATATTTCTTCTTTTGCTTTCTGTCTGGAAAGCTCTTTTTGGTCACTCCTGCAACTGGCACTTGGACTTCATCCCCAAGGTCTCATGCTGAACCTTGCTGTTCATCTCCCCAGCCACTTCCTACCCCTCTGGCCACCAAAAATCAGACAAAGCCTGAGGGCACAGAGCCTGGCAAAGCCCCTGAGTGAGATGCACCAAGAAATTATTCACCCAGGATCCTTTGTGTATTTGGTGTCAGCTCGCAGATACTCAGCAGGTCAGAACATGAAGGGGCTGTGGCTTCACCCAAATGTGTGTGTCGTCATGTAATACAACTGCGATTAACATGAACTTTTTGGTAGTGAGTTATACTTTAAGTGCTACCAGCTCCGTTCCTGACAAGGAGGAGATGATCTTTCATCGGCCTCTTTTCATAACACTTGGTTCCCAGCAAAATAAGGCACCAAGAGGCTTCGTGTGCACCCACAACACATTGAGGTCAGGCTGGATGCTGAAGAGCATCCTTGGAGCAGTACAGCAATGCAGTTCAGAGAGCCCCAGGGCGTCCCCACCACTGATGGTGGCAGCAGTCCAAAGCCTGACTGAGATGAATGGACGAGGTCCACTGGAGAAAAGACAACTACAGGCAGCTCCATCACAGATGCGTCAATGTGCAGGTGAGAAAAGGCCTCTGGTGTTTCCATCATCACTGAGATTTCCCTCCATGTGAATCCTCATGCATCAGACCCCAGGAGTCAAGGGGGCCAGTACCAAACACTCTGACTTTGGATCAGAGAAGAAAAGTGGCCAGAAGCTGCTTTAAGCTCTTCTGGTCTGACCACGTGTGGCTTCCAAAATGGTCTTTGCAGAGTCACATGGACATAACAGAGAACAGAGTTGAGCCCTTGCATGTCCAGCTGAAATATGTGTTTGGCTCTTCAACTTTACTAGAAAAGTTTTTTTATTTTCTTGACTAACCACCTCGCTGGTAGGGAAGAAGCAGGGCTAAAAACAGAGACAAGAATTTTCCACAGAAGGCACATTTAAATGTAATCTTCCAGGCCATAAATCAAGGTTTAATCCGACACAAGAGTACAACTCAAGTCCTCATCAATTCTCCTTCCTTGGTTACACGTGAACGTGAATATAAAGGGCTCCTTGACTTATCCGGCCCAGAGAAACTGTACGGTGTTTCTTTTAATAGCTGATGCTTTATCTATCAATTCCCCACTCCCCCATGTCTATTCCTCAGCAGCTGATTAGAATTTATCAAGATCTATAATGCACCGCAAAGCAGACCCACTTCCTATTACAGTTCTAAAGCACTGTCTTTTATCAAGGGAAATGCGAATATTTATCAGCCCCCGGATATATAGACATCAGAAAAATAAGATATTACCATTTTAAAGCTTCTTTTCATTGCTTTTTTTTTTTTTTTTATGCCACCTTTCTGATAAAGCAGGAGCAACAGCCCTCACATGACCGTGCTTCTTCTGCAGAGCAAAAGCAAGGGCCAGTCGTACCTGGACCTGAGCTTAATTCCCTGGGGTCCCATCCAGGGGGAGGCGGCTTGTGGGAAAACCCTCCCTGGAGGAGTTTTTAACTTCAGGAGACCCCTTTACTACACGCAAAGCCAATTAACTAATTAACTAGGCCATTCTGCTAGCGGACAGTTGCTGTTTGAGGCTGACCTCACCACCAAAGTGACAAAGTCGGTTTGGGGGACGTAGCTCCGGTTCCCCCTTTAGCCGTCTGAGCTGTGCCAACACCTACTCCGCAGTCCAGCATCTTCCTTGCTAAGCTTTGCTGTCTTTAGATTAAACATGGGAGCAAAGCAACATCGAAGTATATTGAGTATTAATTGCCCTCTGAGGGGACAATGAAGACAGGCTTCTCTAAGAGGACGGGCTGAGAAAGCTGGGGGGGGTCAGCCTGGAGAAGAGAAGGCTCCGCGGAGACCTTGGAGCCCCTGCCAGTCCCTCAAGGGGCTCCAGGAAAGCTGGGGAGGGACTCTGGCTCAGGGAGGGGAGCCATGGGATGAGGGGGAAGGGTTTTAAACTGGAAGGAGGGAGATGTAGATTAGATATTAAGAAGAAATTCTTGGCTGGGAGGGTGGTGAGCCCCTGGCCCAGGTTGCCCAGAGAAGCTGTGGCTGCCCCATCCCTGGAGGGGTTCAAGGCCAGGTTGGCCGGGGCTTGGAGCAAGCTGGGCTGGTGGGAAGTGTCCCTGCCCAGGGCAGGTGGGTGGCACTGGGTGATCTTTAAGGTCCCTTCCCACCCAAACCATTCTATGATTCTATGACAATGCTGTTTGTGTGGCCACCCATTGCTTCCCCACATAATCTCAGTGCATCCTTTGATTTCTCCAGCTTCCATTTCCAGTCCCTGGCCACCTGTCTTCTCTTTCTCTTTGCCTGCCTTCCTCCCTCCCTCCCCATCTTTTCCATTAGCAGCAC
This sequence comes from Sterna hirundo, assembly GCA_009819605.1. Classification (NCBI taxonomy): domain Eukaryota; kingdom Metazoa; phylum Chordata; class Aves; order Charadriiformes; family Laridae; genus Sterna; species Sterna hirundo. The sequence continues at coordinate 219,419,498 of CM020437.1, read as the reverse complement.
ATTGCAAACACGCTTAACTCCTCCACCCAACTGCCTGTCACACTCCGCTTTGCAGTAAATTGCCTTTGGATGTGGGATCCCAAGGACATTTCTCTCTCAGAGGGGCCACCACGGTGTAGCTCTTTAGGGGCAAAACACAGCACATCATCCCCATTTCTGGGACAGTTTCCATTGGGACATCTGCCAGCAAGAGGTAAGATCACTGAGCACTTCACAACGAGTCCCCTGCGTCCCATCCACTCGTCGAAATCCGCCGTGTTCAGCTGTTATTTCTATTATCCAGCATTTAAGTTCCTCATTAAGACGTGTTAACTCCCATTTAATTCCCTCTCAGGATGGCAAGCGCTCGTGTTTAATGAACTCTGCAGAGCCATCTGGGGAGATTTAAAACAAGCCCTCCAGCAGCTGGTCAGGGTGTGATTAATGATGGCTGTGGACTCAAGAAGGGCAGAAACATGGGCACAAGAGCTGCAAGACTCCCATAAAGAGGTGCCAGCTCTGCCTTGGTGAACGTAGCTCGTTCCTTCCCCAGAAAAATGGGACAGCTCGAGGTGAGGGATGCAGCCAGCACCACCTCTGGATGCTTGCACCAAAGGGTGTGGAGCTCCAAGCAGAAATGATGGCCTAGGAGGAGAGGACGAAGCCCTGCAACAACTTATTTGGGGACTGGACACACAAGCATTTTCAAGCAATTAAGATAGGCAGACTGGCTTCTGTGGTCCCCCTAAATCATGGAAGTTGTCTTCTATGGCCACCCTCAGAGAGGAGTATCCTCTGGGTAAATACCTGAGCCGTGGTGACATGGCATGTTCCTGGGAGGGCAACCCCACTGTCTTGGTTTGAGCAACACAGGACTAATTTTTCTTTTAATGCTAGGGAAAACCGCACTTTTAGAAGACTCTAGTGTCTGAATTTGTGAAAATATTTACTTTACAGCCGGCTCTGGTGTGCGGGTCTCAAGGTCTCAGTGTTTTCGAGCCTTGCCAGTTGCTGGGATGAGGAGGAGCGAGACTCGGGCACTTGACCCAAGATGCCAACAGGATTATCTCATACCATGAACATCATATTCAATATAATCAGAAAGTTTGCCAAAGAATTCTCTCTCTCCCTTGATGCCTGTGATCCTGAGAACTCCTTGCCCCCGTGACAGAGCCCTGAGCCCTTCCCTTTCTTCTGAAGCTGCAGCGCTCGCAGTGTCCCGCATTTGCTGTCCCCTGCTGGAAGTGCACGGCTTCCTGCTGTGGAATGGGTTGAATATAGTCCTTGTGTATTTTATATCGGTATCGGGATCAATATTGGTTCTTTAATGTTAATTATCTAGTCTTCTTCTATTAAATCGGTTTATATTTCAACCCTTGGGTTTCCTTATTTTTTCCTAATTCCCCTTCCCAGGTGAGGAGGGGTCATCGGATGATAGAGTAATTATCTAAACAACAATAAATTGTTGTGGGTTCCTCAAACCATAACACCCACCTAGATACTCTCATTTCCACCGCCTAAACTCCTGAAGGTACAAAGAAAGCCCAAAGATGCCTTCAAACCTTTTCTCACTTCGTTCTGCTGTTAAGTAGTTAAATCGCCGCATCCGCCACTATATCCCCAGATGGTCCCTAATGCATCTGTCTCAGGAAGAAACCTGTACCGAAAAAATCGCTGTGCTCTTCCCCCCAGTCCCTCACCAGTAATCCCCTCCGCTATGTGACTGTCGTGTCCGCTCCCTGTCAATTAGCCAGGGAGGGACCAGGGTTCGCTGAAAACATCTTCCAGCTTCGCACTTGCGGTCTTTTGCAAGGAAAGCTCTGACAGCTCAGGAGCCATCAACGGAGCAAGAAATAATTTGGCAATAATCCCACGTCAGGAGCAAAGATGACGAAGCTGCCTGCAGCTCCTGACAGATAATGTCGGGAAATTCATTTAACAAGTCATGGCTGCTTACAAATAACTTTCCTAGCACCTGGGGCACGCTCCATCTCTCTCTACATGCACACTAGGCATTTATCAATTTTATCCCCCCCCTCCCCCCCTTTTTTTTTAATGTTAAAACATTCTTCCCAGCTGTTTCTTGCTGCACTACATTGTACAGCCACAGACCACGGCCACGCTCCTCTCCTGCTGCTCAGCAGCCTCGGTCTTCAGGGGATCCCAGCATTCAACTGGTGGCACTGGAGCATTGGTGGGGACATGGGACATGGGACATTTGCTGTTCAATATGTGCTGATCTGAATTTGGTCCTTTGCTGCATGGATGAGGCTCTTAAAATCCCCCTCCAAGTCAAGACTGTCCAACTGCCCCTGAATTTCCAGAGAGGCCACTAGACTTTACCAGCAATGGCATTCACCCAGCACTCTGCCAGGGGAATACTGAAGGTCCAGAATGTGACGGCATTATGTTAAGGCTGTAAAAATACGGCTTTCCCCCACATAAATCATATGTCTATGTCAGAAGCCAGCCAGTGAGGGAAGCTGTTTAACTCTGCAGCGTCTGGCAGCTGGGTCACCTTGCCACAACACCAGCTGCAGAGCCAATTGCAATCATCCCTGCCTTTTCCCTCACGACCCCAAGAGTTTTTCTCCCATTCTTATGCAGTAAATCCTTTCAATCCACTTATCTGCTTCTTTTTCCCCTTTGTTATCTCTCCCTTGTGTAACCCGGGCTCGGGCTCCGGGGAGGAGGCACTTCCAAGCGTGCCCCTTTCATCACAGCCATCCATCACCTGCCGGCACTTCTAGCTCTCCTCCCCTGACGTCCATCAGCATCACCTCTCCCTCAGTACACAAACGCTCTCCTTACCATCCTCATCTGTTTTCAGGGTCCTCTTCAAGAGCAGCGATCACTGGGAAAATGGCCAGCATGAAGCAGGGGTGGGATGGATGGGAATAATTCAGAAAAAGACGGGAAGAGATGGACCATGACCAAGTTGAACTGGGTGACATGAAATTCACAGTGCTGTACATTTATACAGGAATCTTAGTATGAAGGTCATGCTTAGGTATCACTTGAACCCAGCTGTGTCCTCCCTGTGCTCCCCCTTCACTGCTCATGCTGTAACGGAAGATGATGAATGAGGCTTTGTTATGATACTGACCAAAAAGAGTTTCCAGTCTACATAAGACAAGAAATAAGAGAGCAAAATTATCCCCATTTTACGGTTTGGGAACTGAGTCCAGAAAGATTTCACAGTTCTGATCACACCGTACCCCACTGACAGAGCTGGAAATTGAATCATATCTCCACAGTCTCCAGGCAGTGCAATTACCCTCCCTTAAAACGTCTGAATATTTATTTCAAGTCTCTAGAGCTCAGCGATTGAACTTGTGGGTCACTGAGAATTGCCGATGGTTTTCCTCCAAGGTAATGGAGGAGTCAGGACTAAAGCTACAATCGCTTTATGCCTGCTCACATGTGAATCTGAAGGCAATTCTGCATTAAAGGCGTGTTTTTGCCAAGGCAGGACTCAAACCTGCAGGTTGGCATCCTCATTCATGGCATAAACCTCTTTGCTTTGAGACTGTTGGTTGGAGCAAGGGGTCTCATGGACCCCTTGGATGAAATCAAAAGGGGCTGGTTTTCTAATCCCATCTATGAGATGGCCTCGTTGCTCCTGCTCTTGCATTCCCTTTCCACTCTATGGGCTGTGCTCTCAGTTTCTCCCGGACAGGAGCTGAAAGGTGTTTATTTTTCTGCTCTGCTCCCATGAAACACACCTAAGACAGATGGGTAGAATTCCATAGATGATGTGTGCTGGACAGGAGTGAAAACTGAGAGCCAGGGAAGCTGGAGGACATTGGGAACAAACCAAAGGAGCCTTTTACTTCCCACGAACCCACAGGATAGCTGGCCAGGGTGATGGAAACCAGCCCATCTGGATCATCTATATTATTTTGCAACTGTTTGCTGTTAAAATCTCCTTATCCATAAATCTCAGAGGCCGCCCAGGACTGGAAACTGTGCACCATGTAAACAAAAACACATAGTCTCTGCCTTAGAGGTTTTCTGCATCTCGGGCTGCATGTGACAGCGTGCAATGAAAAGTGACGGGGAAACAGAACGACATGGTCATCAGCCACGGGGACGTGGAGGTGTACAGAGCAGCTGCATCTACAGGAGGAAACCAGATGGGCCGTCTTTTGTGTCTCTTAGAAGATAGGATATGATGTGACTGAGCGTGTCGTGTTAGAAAAATACTGGGCAGAGCTCGGTGTCTGAGAAGAAAACGCTACACAGCCAAGTGTCTCCTGGGAGCCCTCCATCCCAGATGTTCCAGCCATGCTTGGCTGGGATTTTAGCCGAAGTCCATGGGAACAAAGCCATGGAGCTCTAAGTCAACTAGGAAACCCAGGCAGTTATAAAAGGGCCAATACACCCTCTCTCCAGCAGGGACATCCTTTCTGGAGAGGGGTCCGTTCACACCAGCGTGGCCAGGGAGGTGTTTTGCACCTGGTAGTTTTTCACCCAATCACCCTCACAACTCAGGAGAGGGGTTTGTGACCAGGAGAGCACTGGGGAGACCTCATTTGGGATGGTGGCATGTTTCCCGGTACACATACAGATCAGTCCCTCTGGCTGCTGATGGAGCCATCAGACTGATGCAGCATTTTCGTTCCCTACAGTGAATTGCTCGCTTCTCCCTCATCACTCTTTATAATACGGAGGAGTTGTTTTATTTTCCCCTCAGTTGCTTATTCATGGCTTAATGGCACTTGATTTTCAATGGGCTCTTAGAGCCCTTTTCTGTGCATACTCTGCAATGCTATTAGGCTTTTCAGCGCTCCTTTGCTCTTTAAACAACCTTTGCCTGCTTTTCCTGCAGAGACATCTAAGTGTGCCGGGGTTACGAAACTCCTGTTGGTATTACCATCCAGCTGAATGTGGCTGTTCTCAAAACGAAACGAGAACAGCAGCAAAATCTCCGGAATATGTAAACACGCTGAGCTGAGCCTCTCTTGGTTGCTGCTCAAAAGCATTTACGTCGGTGGTGCCTGCACTCAACCGGGGACTCGGTCTTTGGTGTTTATGCAGCACAGCTGGCGGAGCAGTAGACCAGCCATTGCTTCGGTCAGCCTGAAATTGCTTTCCCCTTCCAGTGATTTCACAGTGAAGCTCAATGTTGGTTAATTTTACAACGCAGTGTTCAACAGGAAGGTTGAGGGTCAGTGAATAATGGACCTTGATGGGAAAGATCCCAACGACCTCCTGCATGGAGGGTTTGTGAGCTGGGTCTTTTGAGATTGGGCTGCCAAAGTCCTCTGTGCCCGGACCCTTCCCATGCAGCCCATTTGGAGGCAAACAAGGCATCAGGTTGCTCAGGGAAGTGGTGGAATCACCATCCCTGGAGCGATTCAAAAGCTGAATTGACGTGTTACTGAGGGACGTGGGTTAATGGTGGGTTTGTCAGTGTCACATCGATGGTTGGACTCGATGATCCCTTCCAACCTAGACTGTTCTATGATTCCATGATCTCTGTCCCTGCTCGTCCTTTTGCATGTCTGCTCTGTGCAAAGTCCTCTTCATCTTCTCTCTCTCAGAGGCGTTTTCTGAAGGTATCTGGTTTGTTAAGCCTCTACATTTTCCCTTCTTCTTTACATCAGATGTTCTGCCTCACTTCCTTTCCTGGATGACAAGGGAAAAGTGATAGCAAGCTCTCTAGTGAATATTGATACTGGTATTTGTTATTCCATTTAACAGGCAATCTTTCCTTGAGACACTTGCTTTCCAAGGCACTTAGCTGTTGCTGTAAGGTCTGGTGCACCTCCAGCTTTCACATCCATCTGCTAAAAAAAGCAATAGCGTTTGAGTCCCTTTCATCATTACTTTGTTGGGTTTTTCACTGATCGGATCTTTCCTACAACGGCAAATGCACCGGAGTGTCAGTCTCTCCTTAACCACGTCCCTGCACTGTGGCTTCTGTGGTCTCCTGCTGTGTCTTGCCCACGATCCTGGTGGCAACCAGCCCCAAAACATCTGCACAGGGATCAGGAAGAGCCACGTCTGGGGTATTTGCAGGGCTGCAGCCTGCCCTGCTCTGCCCTCTCCATCCGGAGTGCATGAAGAAAACCTTCAGCCCTGGCTGAGTCAGCTCTGGTGACCAGCCTCATCTCCTCCTAGAGCTCCTGGAGCTCCTCAACTCCAGCTGAGACAACCACTAAGAACAGGTCTACAAGGCACCAGGGCACTAGTAGATGAGTTTAGACCTTGGGTTGAGCTTGGACCTTTGTCTGCCAATATAGGCATACATAAGCTGAGCCTGAGTTTAGAAACCTTCTGTGGGAGCAAGAATTGAGCCATAAGTTTGCCTTTGCATGTGCCCACGGATGCTGTTCATTTTCAGTGGGGCTGACAGGAGGTATGGATGAAGAGAAAGATCCTACAGGGACAGCTGAAAGGCTCATCTAGACTAATGCGACTTAAAGCTTACTCATTGAGGCTGTTTTTTCAGTGCCCAAAGCACAGATATTTTAACTTGTTCTTTAATTTGCTCCTTAAAGCAGTTAGTAAAATTCCTATTATCAATCAGTGCGTGGCAGCCTGTCCAAAAGGCATGGCCAGGAACTGCGCATTAATTCTGAATGCTTTGCTGAATTTACTGCATGGCAGGACCAAATTTTTCACTCTGAGATGAAGCATGAGTATGCCATTTGGCACAATCAGTACTTTTCTAGATTGCTAGGGAATTGTCGGGGCTACAGAACCCATGCGTGGAGTGTTGCCACCTCTCTTAGGCAATGCGCAGAAGTATATAAACTCTTTCCCTGCAGTAGAGCATCCGTGGATCAGCATGGGAAATAGGCTGGGGATAAAACGGGACACCTCCATGCCTGCAACAACATTTCTGCATTTGCCACACCAGCCACAACGAGACCATTGTCCTTCCCAGAGATGTGCCCGCAAGATGTGCTGCAGTCAAATTAGTTTTCTTTAGTTTAATGGGAAAGGAGGTAACTGGGCAACACTGTAAGTGAGAGGTAGAAAGACACAGAACCAGCTTGATCCCATAGTAGGGATAATTTTTACCTTACTTAGAGGCAGATTGGATGTACAGTGATACCTGGCTGCCCTGTGTCGTGGTTTAACTCAAGCCAGCAACTAGGACTACACAGCCTCTCGCTCACCCTCACTTTCTCCCCTAGAAGTGTAAAGAGAAGAGGGAGAAAAGGAGGGGAAAAGGGAAAAAAAAAAACACCTCGTGAGTTGAGATAAAGAGAGTTTAATAGAACAATAACAGAAAAGGAAAATAACAATAGTAACAACAACAACAACAATAATAATAGAATATACAAGACACAAGTCACTCACACTGCCCAGTGAACTGGTTGCCCAGTCTGGCCTGAGCAGAGATCACGGATTTTCCCCTCTGGCCAACCCCCATTTATATACCGAACATGACATCTATATACGCAATATTCCAGGGTCCATCCTATTGTTCTGTCTATGCTCCTTCTCAGCTTCTATGGGAAGCTGAAAAAAGTCCTTGACTAGTATAAACATCACTCAGCAACAACTAAAACGATATGCATTATTGACATTCCTTTCATACCAAATCTGAAAACCACCAGAAAGAAAATTAACTCTATCTCAGCTGAAACCAGGACACCCGATAAGGATTAAAATGATTATAACAGAGATTAGGAAGAACGAGGATTTAGCCTTCCTGCAGCTCCAAACCAAGTTCAAGCAGAGGGTCCCACCTGGGGATGCCCAGATTTTACCTCCTAGTAGGGTAACTCCTTGTCAGGCCTCTTTGCAATAATCTTTTCTATTAATTCAAAGCATTTTTTCCTTCTTACATTTATTCATCATTTTCCTGTAGTTTCCATACATGCATTCCGAAATGCGAATGTGTCATGCCACCGTATTACATGGATTTCTGTGGTCTTTATTTGCTTGTGGTATTGAAAACCCTCTGTTTAGGTAAAGTTCCTTTTAAGGGACCATCTTGAATTCCCTCGGTTTGCAGATAAGGTCTAGGAGTCAACACAAGGGAGAGAAGAAATAATAAATGGGAGAGAGAGGAAAAAGGGAAACTTTGAGATATGGAAAGGGAACGGTTAAAGTGGAAAGATCCTGTAATAAAATAGTATGGCTAATTAGTACATGGATACAATAGGCTAAACTGACAACTAGCGTCCTTCTAAACACCTGCAGCTAACGGTGCCTCAGCTCTGTTGTTGCCATCACTGGAGCTTTCCTGGCTCCCTCCTTCCCCAGCACAGCAATAAATCAAAACTTGCTTTTAACTCACTTTCCTCTCCCCATTCCCCAGCAGAAAGAAACTGCCAAGGACCGTTAATGCACCCATCTCAGCAAGAACTTGATGACTGCAATGTTGCACCTCAATGTGGGGAGAGGTGGGGAGGAGGGCAGCCACCTCCCAAGGACACTCCTGCTGTCACTTGAGCTTGGTTGATGGCCCTGCCAGGACCCCGCGCCTGGTGATGCATGGGACCATCACCTCCTCCCCATCACATGGAGCAGGGCAGACTGTGGCAGCACTGATCACCCTGCCCCACTCCTCCGTAGATCTGGGAGACCTCAAGAAATGAAGCAAGGATGGGTTTGGGTAAGATACACTCAGGGAACCCCAACTGCATGGGAAAAATCACCCCTATCTTGAAGGGCAGCAGCAGAGCACACAGTGCCAGCTCGCAGAGCCTGACCCACCAGATGCACCGCCATGGCCACTACGTCACAGCCCAGCTTGGAGCAAGGCCACCCCTCTTTGTAACCTACCCTCTTCAAGGCAGCTGTGGCTGTCTTATACCCAGGGGAGTCTGCTATAATATATTACTGTGTTCAGTTTTGGGCCCCTCACTACAGGAAAAACACTGAGGTGCTGGAGCGTGTCCAGAGAAGGGCAATGGAGCTGGTGAGGGGTCTGGAGCACAAGTCTTGTGAGGAGCGGCTGAGGGAGCTGGGGGTGTTCAGCCTGGAGAAAAGGAGGCTGAGGGGAGACCTTCTCGCTCTCTACAAATCCCTGAAAGGAGGGTGTAGCCAGGGGGGGTCGGTCTCTTCTCCAAAGGAACAGGTGATAGGACAAGAGGAAATGTCCTCAAGTTGTGCCAGGGGAGGTTTAGGATGAATATTAGGAAAAATTTTTACACCAAAAGGATTGTCAAGCATTGGACCAGGCTGCCCAGGGCAGTGATGGAGTCACCATCCCTGGAGGTATTTAAAAGGTGGGTGGATGCAGTGCTGAGGGACATGGGTTAGTGGCAACTTGGCAGTGTTGGGTTACTGGTTGGACTCGATGATCTTAGAGGTCTTTTCCAACCGAAATCATTCTGTCATTCTATATACGTGCTCTTGCTATAACATATACAAACTGGGTCCGGGTGAAGAACTTTCTCAGCTCAGAGGAACACTATGTGCTTAAAAGCCCTTCAGACCCATTCAGCTGTTGGGATAGGGATTGTCAGGAGGTGGAGCATCCCAGCATCACAGAGTCACAGACAGGTTGAGATTGGCAGGTACCCCTGGAGGTCACCTTGTCCCCTGCTCAAGCAAGGCCACATAGATTAGGTTGCCCAGGACCACATCCAATGTCCCTGTGTACCCTTGCTGTTTTCTCCCAATGTTTTTGTCACTGTCTCGCTACATCCTGCCCAATTTCATCTCCAGGTTCCTTAGTGCATGGCAGCTCACGTCCTTCCCTCTGCTCACCGTGCCCAGCACACCACGGGGAGGCACAGCCCGTGGCTGGAGGAGATGTGTCATGGATATTTCCTGCACAACCTTTCTTTGGCTGTTAAATTGATTTTTGGGAAGTCAGCATGGGCTGGGGTCAGCAGGGTGCGCTCAGTGGGTCGCTCTCCTTGGAGGTGCCAGGGCTGCTGATAACAAATTGTTGCGTGGGGCTTGCAACATCTCTCCCTCCCACCTCTATCCAAGGATGCTTGGCCAGCTCGCCGTGGCTCTGAGAGGCTCAGACATCATCTCGGAGGAGACAGTTGCCCTGTTGGGAGCCATTTGCTCTAAAAAAAGGTTTAATTAGCAATAGTCATTGTTCATGCTGAGAGGTTAATACGGTCCCTGTGTGGGTTATTCATGAGATTTTAGAGTAGCTTCCATCAAAACCTTCTTTTTTTATTCTCAGCTCAGCCTGAGCTAAGATTAGTGATGGCTGGAGAGACTGGAAATGGGGGCTCGAGGGGTGGCGTGGGGCTGCAGAGCAATTCCTTACAGCCAGGGTGCCAGCCCCTGAAGGAGACATGGTCTTGAGGACATGAGCCCACCTCCCTTCCCTCTCCGCAGGCCATGCCCATGTCCCAGACCTTCTGTCCCAGGTGAGCACTACCATTAGTTACATTTTTTCCACATCCAGCGTTGCCCATTTCTTTTTCATCCCAAGTGCCATGATAGATGCTTTCTTTTCTCCTCCCAGCCTCCTGGGAATCGTCTGCCTGCAGCTGCACTCCAGATCCAGCCCTGATCCCCTCAGCCCCGGGACACTGGACTGAGCCCTCAAATTGAGACCATCACAGAGCAAATTTCCCTGACGACTCAGCTTGCACCATGGCACATGCCCCTCTGGTCAAGAGCAATCCATACTTTCATGGAGGTCTCTCCATACTTTCATGGAGGTCTCTCCATGCTTCCATGGAGATCCTAAGGTCCAGCAAACACCCTGGATTCTGGTTTCTGAGCCCCGTGGCTGGATTCGATCTGTGTGATAATCCCATTTATCCAGTTTGAAACAGGGTCTCAAAGCCCAAGGATGAGCCCAGACGGACACTATGGATAATGATCACATTTACCCCGTTCAAAGAGGGGTCTTAAAGCCCAAGGATGAGCACAGATGGTTGCTCTGGATCAAAAGGATTCCTCCCCCCATCTCCCCAGAACAACTCCAGTTCCTCAAGGCAAAGACCTAGGAGACAGGATGCATCACGGGAATATCCTGTCCTCATCCTTCATCCTCATCCTCATCCAGGGATCAGACCCTGGATGCCCAACCTGGTTCCTGCAGCTCTCCACCTTCCCACCAGACCTACATCACCCCAGCAGCTGCCACCATTGCCGTGAAGCCTCGTTGCAGCACTAAAATCGCAGTGAGTCACTTGGCCAGACCCAAAGCACCGCACTGAGCTGCAATGAGTCCCTACATCCCCTGGTGGGGGATGCCAAATCCGGGCTGAGAGCGAGACTCCCCCTCTGGCCTCAGCAAGGTGTGGCTTGCAGAGGCAGGACTGCCATCGTCAACACATGGTCCCCTGAGCCAGGGAAATGCAGCACCATGTCCTTTCGCTGCTGGAGAGAGAGCTGGGACCTCTCTGGACACAGATTTTCCCCTCCCTTATAGAAGGGAGCCCATGATGGGTCCAAGCTCTCAGGTGGTGCCAAAGAAGCTCCTATCATGTCATGGATAGGCACCAAGGTGACACCTCAGCCTCACTTATTATATTATTGCTATTTTCACTATGTGACACAGTAAATAATAAATCAGCTCTTGGGGTCCGGGCCAGCGCTCCTGTGATTCCCATCTGAGCACTCCACCTCCTCCTGGGCTGATGGATGCTGCAGAGGAGGGCACCCAGGATGACCCTTTGCAAGAAAACCCAGGGGGGTCTTACCTTTTGTGGGAAAGCACCGTCAAATTTTGTTGTAATTGCACTTCTTTCCCCACCCCGCGTGGCGTACGGCGCCGCTGATGAGGATTGAACAGAGCAGCAGCGTCTGCGTGCGAAGCTGCAGAGGACGGTAAATCTGGCGGCTTGTACCATGCACATGGACAACAAATCTAATTGCCGCTTCAGAGCGGTGATTAGTGCTGCAGCAAGCTGTCAGCCAGGGATGCCAAATAAACAGGGCTCGGCAAAGCTGCCCTGGGAGGAAAGTTCACGAGGGAGGAAGAGGGGAGGAAGGACGGAGCAGCCGACGAGAGCAGGGGAGGGATGCGAGATGCCGCAAGGTTGGGTGGCCTTTGGTGCCACCTCCCATGGGAAACCTCTCCTGGGGGTGGTGCGGGATCACAGCCCGCCCCAACCTCTCTCCTTCCCATGCCCTGCAGCGTTACAGATTCAGATGAGATTTAACTATCCCCTAAACCCAATTAAGAGGAAAGGAAAAGCAGCCCTGGGATGCATCTCCCCTTGAGTCACGCACGAGGCTCCGGCCTCCACTTCTCTGCCCTCTGCATGAAGCATCTGGGATTAAAGGAAACTTTATTAATGGGCATTACAGAGAGTAAAGTGTGTGGCAGGAGAGGCGGTTAATCCCACACAGCCGGAGGGATGAGAGGGCTGCGGTGCACAAATCACAGCATCTGTAGTTTTTGTAACGCTGTTGGAGCAGACGTAGCCACGCATGTAACAATCGAGGTTAACATTTCACACCATACTCAGGTAAACCCCATTTTCCCCCAAAATGAAGATTTTACATTTGCAAAACCCTCCGATTAATCTTGGCACTTGACCCCAAGCTGCAAAACTTAAAAGTAGGGAAGGGGGAGCGTTTATTTCTCATAACTTGTGCTCAACATCTCCTGCTCTTTATCAGCATATAAGACCTTGACACTGAATAAGAACCTGGCCCACAGACTCCCAGGGTGATCCTGCACAAGGTTTTTGGGCCCAGTTCTTAAAAATCATCCCCTTGATTTGGGGCCAGTTGCCTTAATACCTCGAGAATGGGTCTTTATCCTTCAGGAGTCTCAACGTTATCCAGATATTTCCCCTCTTTCCAGGTTTCTGGAGGTTTGTGCTTTGCTCGTAGTGGTAACAAGCTGAGAAAGTCCCTGCAGAGGTTAAAATTTGGCACCCAGATAAAATTTTAGGAAAAGATAGCAGCTCCCCAGTGGTTTTAGGGTGGAATTGAGGGCATTCTCCCTGCTTGGATGGGCTGAGAAAGGGAGAAGTTTCAGACATCACTTGGTCACAGTTGCAGGCCTGCTGGTTTTTCTAGGACAAACATCAAAAATCTCGCCTCCTGGAGACTTCTGCGGGGGATTGGTGTTTTTCAGTGAGATGTTGCTACTTGTTGCCTGGAAGGGAAAAAGGAACCACACTCACGACTGAGAATCAAATAGCTCCAAAAGCTGTGTACATCTCGAAATGCATACAGGTCAGGAGCTGGATCCCAGAATGGTTCGGGTTGGAAGGGACCTTAAAGATCACCTGGTTCCAACCCCCTGCCCTGGGCAGGGACACCTCCCACTAGACCAGGCTGCTCAAAGCCTCATCCAGCCTGGCCTTGAACCCCTCCAGAGATGGGGCATTGGGTCTGATCCAGCAAAGTCTGAAGTTTCAAGCAGTCCCACAGCACCTGGGAAAATCCTTTAGGCATGTGCTTATGTCCCCTGGATTTTCTGAAGTGTAAAGGCACCTGAAGTCAGGGCAGGAATAGCCTTCAAGCACCCTGGAAATGGCTCAGTAAAAATGCCTCTGCCTTGGCACAGGGACACAGGTGACACAGGTGACACAGGTGACACCAGTCTTTCCCAAACACATGGGTTTGTGCACTTGCACACCCTCAGACCAGCCATGAAGACGTGCTGCTCCGGCAGGGGATGCTCACGCACGCTCCAGAGACATCACTCCCTTTTAAGCAGGCTCAGCTGATGGCTAGCTCATTTATTTTTGTTTATCTTAATTGAGCTGCATATGATTGAAGTCAGCTTTGGTTAAAAATATCCCACATCTCCGATCAGCTCTGAACCGCTCCCTGGCCACCAAGAAGCTCTTGCTCCCCATGGGTCTTCAGTGTCTCCTGCTTGTGTTGGCATGTCCCATAGAGAGCTGCATGGTCCTCAGTAGCTCCATCACAGGTGGCCCCACAGGTCTACTTCCATGTAAAAGAGTGGACAAAGTCCATGCTCTTCCCTCAAAACCCTGTGCATCAGAGGCTGAGGAGTTTTCTAGTCCCATCTCCAGCACTTCAACCCCTTGCTGCTCAGCCTTACAGGAAAGAGCATGTGTTTTTCATCCTTTACAGTAAACAGAACCTTAATCCAGGCCTTTAAGTCTGTCTAGATTTCGAAATAATTACAAGCAGCCTCCTAACTTGTACAAAGTTTGATTTAAGCCTTAATTTAATGGTTTATCTGGAGAGCAGGAAGTAAGCTGGTGCTGCCAATTAGGAGCCATCTGTTTTCTCCTAATCTTTTGCAGGCTTCAGACCAGCAAACAAGAACCACCACCGCTGAACTGTCACTTGTGCCAGTCACAAACAACCTGCTGGGTCTCCATGGGGGGGCTTCCTCCAGGGATGAAGTCCTGGGGTCTTCAGGGATGAGTGGTTCCTTCCAGCCCTGGTATAGTGGTGTCCATGGCAAGGTGTGGGTAGGTTGCTCTGGAGGGAGGACAAGGACCAGCATGGGTCAGTGCCGGAGAGGAGGGAGGTGCTTCCTCAACAGAGTTGACAGAGATGGTTGCTTTGAGCAGGACGCTACACCCTGGTGGTACCTAGAGAAAGACTCTTAGAGCGTAGATGGATGGGACAACCCTAGGCAAAGAGGGATGGACAGATTCCTCTTGCACAAATAGCTGTTTCACACATCCCTCCTTACAGCAGCCCAAGGAGAAGATGCCAAGGAACATCTGTCAGCCTGTGGAGGTGACCATGGCTGGGAGACGAACAGGGCAGCCAAAGACTAAATAATTCCCCTGGCCCAGAACAAGACACTAGGGACAACCATGTGTCCCCAAAGGCCAGCCCAGGGAAGTGGCTTTCCCTGCTCCCATTCCCCATGTGCAGCAGCCTCCAGGTGAAGATGGATACTGGCAACCAGACGTGGCTCTGCTCCCAGGCCAGCTGGTCCCACACCCTTGGTGTATCATGAGAGTCAAGCAAGTCTAGCAGATCTGAAGTTAATAATAACTCTGGACGTGATCACATCAGGCTTGCTCATCCCTAAAATCTTCTCCATGTAGCAGGGATGTTTTTTTTAAAGCCTTTATTCTAAGCCCAGCATAAAAGCTATTTTGGGGCTACTGAGAGGTATCTTCCCTCCCTGGTGTAGGGATCCGGTGGAGGTGACATCTCCCTCAGCTCCCACGTCATCAGCAGAGAGATCCCCCGGGGAAGTGACTCAGAAAATGTCTTTGAGAAGTCAAACGTTGGGGGCTCTCCATGCCCCCCCTCCCAAGAAGCAGTTTCAGAGCAGCCCTTGCTTTGGCTTCTCAGAAGGTTTCATCGCAACCTTGATGAAGCTTGTTGGGGTTTTATACGCCAACCGTTAAACAACAATAAAACAGCAATAACAGAAGGATCATTTACCAGACATTATCACCTCCTTTGTCTGCATTTTCTGCTGTGAAACTTCCTGGCTGCAGCATTTTCCTCAGGTATCACCTCCGCTGCCCTGCTCACCACGGCACAGGTCTCTGTGGTGGCAGAGAAAAGCCCACCCTGCTTGGGTGCAAGGCATGAGGAGCAGCAGAGGGAGAAGAGCCAGGGCTCTGCCCCAGCGCAGGCTCGGGCAGTTTTGGAGGGCAGTTGCCTTCTGGGTTGTCCATGACTTTGATTCATGGTGCTAGAGATGCTTCTGCAGGAAATATCAGGTTGCTGGTTCTGCTGAGTCACACCGCTGCTTTCAATAGCAATCCCTCCCTGCAAGAACCTTCCCCATGCAGCTGGGAGCCCTCAGTCCAACACCTCCCACCACACTGTTTTTTGCTGTACATGGACAAGGGTGACAGCTATCAAGGACCCGGGAGACCAACCAGGGCTCTCCAGCCTTCCAGCTTCTACCATGCTCTACTCAAGACCTCATAAATGGAGCAATTTGGGCTGAAGGACAAAGACGTTGGCCAGGGATGGTGCGGAAAGGTCAGGGAAAGACCTGGAGGAGGCTTGGAGACATCACCATGGATGGGGAAAGGCAGGAAAGTTCTCCAAGCATGGTGCACAGCCCCAAACCTGCCACTCACATCTTGCAGACTAAAGGCAAAAAGGTCTGAGCTCACCGCACCTGTGGCTGGAGCTGGCTGCTCCAAGCACAACTCAAGGACACCTGCCCATGTGGGGTGTCAGGGCAGCTTGTCCATCCCACACCCACCCAGAGCTGTGCTGCAACCACTTGGTGACCAACCCAGGCCCCCAGCTACCCTTTTGAGGTAACATTTATCCCCTGGAAGAGTTGGCATTGCTGGGCTGCCTCCTGCCCACAACCATGCAAGTCCAACACCTCTTTCCACTTGCACATCACACCTTTCTCCCAAGTTACCCCTTGTGGAGGAGCTCCTCAATAGCATCCGCAAAACCACCATATTGCCCTTCTGAAGCACCCTCTTCCTCACAATGCAGCCAAGGACGGAGTGTCCAAGGTCACAGGATCACTGTCAGGTCCCTCCCTCTGCCACCTTGCAACGTGGGACAACATCTGTGCTGGCTTCATGGACTGCTCTGCTGGGACACCTTCTTGCATCACCTTCTTTCCAACAACTGGGTGAAACCCAGGGGCAGGTCTGTCCTTGCTGGGCTTTGGTTTGTGAATCTCCTAAAGTGCATTTTAAGCCGGCAGATCACCGTGGCTCATAAAAGAAAATAGCATTCGTTTTTATCGCCCTTTTTTTGCTGGGGTTTCAGTCAGCAGCGCCAAGCCAAAGCCCTTGATGTTTTACGGCTCTCACTAATGCACCGGTACTTCCCAAAGCAAACTATTTATGACTGTGCCACAGAAGGGAAGGTGGAAGGTCCCCACGGCAAGTTATTTATAATCCTGCTGATCGCTGGCCTCTGCTTCTCCGCCGAGCATCCCGTCTGCAGGCAGGAGGCAGGAGTTTTTAAACATCGCAATTAGCTCTGTTGTCACTCCTTGCTCAGAAATCATCATCAGATCTCCCTTAGGAAGAATTTGCCATAAACCTCATCTGCTGAGCCCAGGTTCATCGCAGGTGAGCTGCTGGATGCTACACACTCATTACTCCTCCCAAATCCAAGGAAGCCCCAAATGCCATGAAAATCCTGTTGCCCGTGTGAGGCGAGGAACAAAGTTGGAGCTATCATTTAGGGTCTCTAGGGACTATGTGACACTTAGATCTCGTGCTCTCCTTTGCAGAAGTCTTACATTAGGTTCTCCTTTTCTCTGAGGAGGCCACATTTGCCTGGTCCCCATCCAGAGAACAGCTGTCACCCTCTGCAAGAGGGAGTCTTGGCATGGCCCTGGCGGCCGAGTACGTTTAACGCTGGCTTTTTTTCCCTTTAGACTCAGGACACCACTTATGCCACCTGAATAATGCAAAAACAGGTCCTACCACAGTGTTTCAGCAGCTGGGAGACAGAAATACCTGGAGGTGGCAGGGTGCAGAGACCTCCCCAGCTCATTGCACCCCAGTTTGGGACTGGCCACCAGCCCCTATAGCCTTTTCCACGGGCCTCCTCCTCCAAGCATCACTGGACCTAGTCTCTCCCCGGAGTAGATCCAGGCAGGACCTGAAATCCATGTCCATGCTGTGGGATGCAGCATGGGCAGGATGGGGAAATGTTTTTGCAGGTCCATAGCGCTCCAGGGACATCGAATTTGGGTAGCCACCACCAAGCACTGCAAGAGAAGCCCATCTGGGACTATGCAATACCTTTATCTGCGGCTCATGCTAGCCTCAGCCTCACGAACCAGCAGATGCAGCGCAAGCAGAGACAGGGGAGGTGAAACTGCAGGATCCCCCCAATTCCTCCCCCCGACATTTTATCCTCCATGGTTATTTTTTAATTTCCCATAGCAGGAAGGAAAATGATTTGCAACCGACTCCAGCCCATCTGCGCTCACAGCTCCAAGTGCAAATTTCCCCAACACCAGGAGGGGGAAGCCCATCACCATCATCATCATCATCATCACCATCATCATCACAGCCCCATGGGGGCCAGGATCAGCCTCTTCCACACCATCCCCAATCCTGCAAGGTTGGAGAAGGAAACACCCAGGAGCAGGTTGCACCAAGCTGGTGTCCCCATAGCAGTGTCCCCAGGCGACAGCCCTGTCCCCAGGGATGCCCGTTCCTCTGTCCTGCCCATGGGAGGAGCTTTGAGTTCAGCTCCACCATCAGACATCGAAACCAGGACCTCATGGCTCCACGTTCAGGGTGCTCGGGAGCCGCAGAGCCGAGCTTTAATTAAATATTCTCAAGGTGCCGCGCGCTATTGCAAGTGAGTGTGTAATTTGTCATGTCTCCGTTATTAATTGTCAGCTCCAATATGACTAATCGTGTGTCCCCCCTCCCCAAGTCCCAGGCTTGGGAAAATTTATAGCTTTTTATTTGCTTGGTGTAGTAGCAGGAGCTCAGCTGGCTGGAGATGAAAAATATCCAAGGGAAGCACATGCCGGAGCCGCGGAGGGGATGCTCGGCAGCCGGTCAGCTGCTTGCTCTCTAATTGCATCACTCCCTCGACTTCCACTTGACTTGATAATTTGGGATGCTACAAGCAGCTTCACATCAGCCATCGCCTGGGTATAAAGCTCAGCCCGGAGCAGCGTAGGGTAGCAGGAGGTCGGCTCCCCCCCATGAGCTCCACCGCCGTCCTGCTTGCCCTCTCCAACGGACCACGTCATTAGCGTGGTTTCCAACCCACTCGTTAAACTCTGGAAATGGATTTGACACCCTGAAAAGCATGAAATAATAGTTCTCTGAAGGAATACAAAAAAGATAAACAGGCCCAAAAGGGCTCCGGGGGGGGGGCAGAGGGGAGGTTTCTGCAACGAGGAGAGAGACGACACAACCGAGGAGCACTTCTGAGCCCTTCGCTCCATTACCCATCCCATAGCAGACAGAAAGCGTCGGGCAGATAATTAAATAGCATCGCTGTTATTGGCCAGCTTAGCCGCGCCGGGAGAGGGGGAATCGGCTATGGACAGACGTGGCTCTGCTGCAGACCAGAAATCTGACTTATTATCCTTTTTGTATGTACGTTCATGGCCTACGTTGCACACTCTTACCCATAGTGGTCTTGGTGACAGGTGTGAGAGATCCAGCAGATAAAATGCACATGAAAATTTAAGGGGACTTTACCCCCCGCCCCGGCTCTTTTGGCAGCTCAAATACACAAATTGACTCTGTTTGTCAGGATTAAGAAATCCTTCTCTACACAACGGTGGATTAAGACTAATTGGACCTTGGCAACACCTCCAATACCCTTCCCCTCCACTCCCACCCCCCTCCAGGATTGCACGCAGCATCCCAGATGGAGTGTCCCATATTTGTGTTCCAGGTTCTGCTACAGACCCATCTCACGAGGGGTGGATGGAGAGGGGCAGCCCAAACCTCCAGCCAAGGTCCCACCTTGATGTTTCCTTCTCCAGCACAACCTGCATCCTCCCACCAGCTGGGGGTCTGCACAGCACAGGGAGATGTAAAACGTACCCTAAAGGGGTTGTTCAGCCTGGAGAAGAGAAGGCTCCGCAGAGACCTTGGAGCTCCTTCCAGTCCCTCAAGGGGCTCCAGGAAAGCTGGGGAGGGACTCTGGATGAGGGCGGGGAGCCATGGGACGAAGGGGAAGGGTTTTCCACTGCCAGAGGGGAGATTGAGCTGAGATCTGGGGCAGAAATTCTTGTCTGGGAGGGTGGTGAGCCCCTGGCCCAGGTTGCCCAGAGAAGCTGTGGCTGCCCCATCCCTGGAGGGGTTCAAGGCCAGGTTGGCCGGGGCTTGGAGCAGCCTGGTCTGGTGGGAGGTGTCCCTGCCCAGGGCAGGGGGTGGCACTGGGTGGCCTTTAAGGTCCCTTCCCACCCAAACCATTTGTGATTCTAAGATACCCCAAACATGGGGCAGAAAAAGCACTAGCAAAACAATTTACTCCAGGACATGTATCTCCTTGGTCCCCAAACTCTCCAGCTCCCTACAGCTCTTTTTAGCAGGTGGAGAATTCGTGACTTCCTTGAGATGCATCACATCTGCATGTCCAGGTCAGCAGCCCCCAGCACCAGCCAGACCCCGAGCATCACCCCTTTGCAAGGGGGAAGACCTTGTAATTGCCCCTTCCCCAGCTGATGCTGCCGTGCCACCCCATGCATTAGTTCCCAAGCCCAGCCTTGCTGCAGGGCTGCCCTGGGGCCATGGCACCCACTGGCTGGCCAGCCTGCTCACTGCCAGAGCCACAATCAAGAGCAAAACCAGAGAAAAGAGCCCAACCAGACCATCACGCACTGGTTTTGCTGGTACCCGACCCTGCAAGCCTGAAGCTGGGCTGGCACAGCTCCCAAATCACATCTCCGTGGCTAGGTCCAAGGCTCCCATGAAAGCCAGGTAGACAAAAAACTCATCGCTTTCTCCTGAAGCAGAACTTCTGAGCTGCCTGCGGCCCATTGATGTATTAGTGCCCAGATTTGGCAGAGCAAGGCTGCAGAAGGAGAAGAGCTTGGAGCCAGCAGCCCCGCTTTCGAAGCCCCAACCAAGGTGTCCTCACCAGGAGGATGGAGGACCCTGCGATTTACAGCTGGTAGTAAGAGGCTTTGCTTTTATTTGGGATTGTGAGGATGCTTTTGAAGCAGCACGGGACCCCCTGAAGTGCAAACACAGGCTGAATGCCTCTGATCAGCTCTAGTGAAGTGGAAGGTGTCCCTGCCCGTGGAAGGGTTGTGGAACTGGATGATCTTTAAGGTCCTTTCCAACCCAAACCATTCTGTGATTCTCCGATTGTCCTGTAACATCAGTAGCACAAGAGTCCCCTCCAGGGATGATCCCATGTCATGTAGAATTATAGAATCATAGAAAGGTCTAGGTTGGAAGGGATCCTTCAGATCATCGAGTCCAACCATCAACCCAACACTGACAAACCCACCGCTAACCCATGTCCCTCAGCACCACGTCTGCCCGGCTTTTAAATCCCTCCAGGGATTGCGACTCCACCACTGCCCTGGGAAGCCTGGTCCAACACTTGATAATATTTTCAGTGTAAAAATTTTTCCTAATATCCAGTCTAAACGTCATTTGATCTCCTTTTGTCTCTGCATCTCAGGTGGGTGTCCATGCCATCCCTTGGGACCATCTGCAGGAATGATCCCGTTTGACCCCATGGCGAAGGGGACAAGTACCACCATGCCAAGAATGGGACCACCCTGAGTCATGGCCAGTGACTTTTGGGGACCAGATCCAGCTGGCACAGCTCCCCACTCCCCCTGCATCTGAGGGGGATAAAACCTCCCAAATCAGGGAGCTCCCAAGCTTTTGGGGGATGGAGAGTGCCACGGAGAGGACTCTGACTCCTTGGGAGGGTCAGCCCACGCAGGCAGAGGAGCGCCGCAGGCGAAAACGCTGATGCAAGCAAATCCAGCACGCCATCGGGAGGAAGACTCTGCCCTCCGGACTATTTTTGGCTTGTTTTTCTTAACTATGGAGCCACTGATCTATGATATTGTCGCTGCTGTGACTCTGCAGTTGGAATTGCATCAAGGCAGAGCTGGAGAGAGGGTTGCGCACGGTTCTCAGGGGAGCAGTAATGGGAGAGAGCCCTTCACCTCCTGTTTACACTTTAATGCCCATCCAGGTCATTCATTATTTATTGCTAATGTATTTATAGAGCATTACCAGCACGCATGGTGCTTTGCAGACATTTGGGGAAAAGGTCCTCTCTCCTTCGGATATCGCGGTATAAATAGGGCGGTTAAACACAACACGGGCTCTGCTGACCCGCTGCCTTTGTACCCGAGTCCTGACGAGCCGGAGGGGCCATCTCTCCCCTCCTGGCTCTTGTGCCTTTTCCAAGGGGGATTTGTTTTCCTGCTGGGACAGTGTAGCATTTGCTCCATGGATCTGTTGGGTGTTGGATGCGCAGCAAAGCCAAGCCTGGCTGTGGGCACCCAAAGCGCCCATTCCATGAAGCCCATTAATCTGCACCCTTGTTCTCTGCAACACAGTGAAGTGAGCCAGCTGTGACGATCCAGCGCTGCAGTTTTTCATTTATTTGGGGTGAAAAACCACCCTGATGACTCCAGGCCCCATGCCCAGGGGGTCCCAATTCACCGCCTTCACCCGCCCCCTGCCTCTCCCTCCTCAGCTCGTCAGGAACCACCTCCACGACCCACCTCCTACCACGATGACCACGACCAGCCCCCGCAGACCTGCCCACCCGCAGCTGCATTTGCAAGTCCATAATGTCGAAATGCAAAAATCTTTGATACCATCTTAAAATATGCACCAATTAGCTCAGCGGATCCAATTCCACCCGGCTCTCCGGGTGCCGATGAATCAATTAGCAGAAGCACAGAGGGATGGATGGTGACTGTGCCACCAAAATGACCCTCACCATCCTCTAACCAAGTGGCTTATGGAATCTGGGTGCTACCAGCTGGGACGTATGGACAAGGTTTCTGCCGGGTCCCAGGGAAAGAGCTTGGCCATGGGACCGGGGAGTCCCAACCCGACCCCCAGCCCCAGCACCCATCACCTCTTTGCACCATCCCTGGAGCAAGACACAAAATTCCTCCCACTGAATTATTTTCCTGTTGTCCTGCGCCCTGGGGACTATCCCACACTGGGCTAAAAGCAGGTTTTTGCAAAACCTTTTTGCCATCCCAAGAGGTTGCAAGCAAGGGAGGGTGAGAAATCACCTGGGATGAAGCAAAACCTGAAACGGGACCTGTCACTTCAGTGACAAACTCCTTGAAATACAAGTGGGAGGATTTTTCTAAGTGAAAGAAGTGTCATTTCCAAAAGCTTCACGTGGAAAATGTCAAAAAAAAAAATATTCCTCATTTTCCAGCATTTTTCCAAGGGTCCTCCTGCAGAGAAATGAACAATTCCAGTGTCACAAGCATGAATTTTAAAGGGATGCTGCACGCGGCCGCTGCCAGTTTGCTGAGCAAAGGTTAATAGTCAGGTTCAAACGCTGCAATTTATGGATTATAGGATTCCTTAGCAGTGAAAGGGCTGCCCTCACGCTGCCCCAAAGCGTGTGGCCAGGGCAGAAAACCACCACTTGAAAGGGACCATCAGGAATACAAAAGAAAACAACCCAAAAGGGACCCAGAAGAAGTGCAAACGCTCCATCCAAGAGGGCAGAGGAGGCAGAGACCTGCCACAAGCGGCGAGCTCCGCTCTGCTCCTTCCCCCTCCATCCAGACACATCCCACGATAATATTGCAACCTGCGCACCAGCTCTTCTCCACCACCAATGCCTGGGGCGGTGCAAGGCTGTACAAGAGCATCCCGCTGCAAAGGCGATTCAACTTGGGCAGTAAGACTTGAAAATGTGCCCAAAAGAGGCGCAGAGGCCAGAAAATTAATTTAAAAAAAAAAAAAATCATCTATTACATCTTCAGAACTTCCCCTCTGCCCATGACTCTGTGAAGAGGGAGACAAAGGGTCATGGTTTTAGTGTTGCTAATTGCCAATTTAAGGCTGGCGAGCACCAGAAGCGTTTCTGCTCCATCTACGGTCTCCTGCTCTGCCGCCCTCGGCATTTCTCCGTCACGGGAAACACTGGGACCATGAGATGCCTTACACTTCAAGCTGAGGCTTTCATGCTGTCCACAAACCACAAGTAAAATGCAAGCAAAAATACATGGGTGATTGCAGAACCCAAGACTCCGGGGCAGTGTGGGGAGGAAGAGAAGGAGAGCCTTCAGCCTCGTTTGGCAGCAGTTGGAAATGAGGAGGGGTGGAGGGGGATGGAACGATGCCCTTACCGCGAGAAGGAGCCAGCCATTGCATTTAGTGCCTTTTTCTTCCAGCCTTTGCTAAAAAGCCACCTGCAATCAGCCAACAAGAGCAGCACCAGCGGCAAAGAAACCAGGGTGGGACGCGGTGGGAGAGGAGCTGGGAAGCCCAAAGGGCTTCAGCTCTGAACCAGAGCCATGCTTTCCCATCCTTGAGGTGCAAAACCAAAAATAACATGGGTCATCATTGAAGAGGGGGAAGGAGAAGCAATATCGCAGAGCAGGTGGCTTTACACCAGTTACTGAAGACACAGCGCAAGTAATCAATTCTCTCTGGAAGTCTCCAGAAGATAACGAGGTGATGAGTAATGGTCTGTATTGATTTGTAGGAACAAATCACATCAGCCCAACCTAATCTCATCCTGTGACAATGACGATAGACTCCCGACATTGGGGTGATGCAGATCTCCTTGCCTTTAATGGCAAGATGTCTTCGATGCTGCTTCAAATGCATAATTATGGTCTGGGGGCGATCACAGAATTCATAGAATTGTCTAGGTTGGAAGGGATCTTTCAGATCATCGAACCATCAACCCAACACTGACAAAGCCACCACTACCCCATGTCCCTCAGCACCACGTCTGCCCGGCTTTTAAATCCCTCCAGGGATGGTGACTCCACCACTGCCCTGGGCAGCCTCTTCCAATGCTTCACAACCCTTTTGGGGACGAAATTTTTCCCAATATTCATCCTAAACCTCCCCCAGCGCAACTTGATGCCATTTCCTCTTGTCCCATGGCCTGTTCCCTGGGAGAAAAGACCGACCCCCCCAGCTACCCCCTCCTTTCAGGGAGTTGCAGAGAGCGAGAAGGTCTCCCCTCAGCCTCCTTTTCTCCAGGCTGAACACCCCCAGCTCCCTCAGCCGCTCCTCACAAGACTTGCACTCCAGACCCCTCACCAGCTCCGTTGCCCTTCTCTGGACATGCTCCAGCACCTCAATGGCTTTCCAGGAGATGGTGTAGGAGAACCTAAAACTGATCCAAGTCCAACAGAGGCTTCAGGGGCTCTAGGATCCCGTGTGACCATTAACAACTGGGAATAAACATCCTTGTGGTTGATGCCAAGATGTCATGACTAAGACTGCAGACTGGTAAAAGGGGTGGTAAACTCATCCAGGGCCACCCAGCAAGGACACAGGGGTGTTGCTAGAAAGGAGATGAACACACAGGACCAATAGGATGGATGGCAAGAGCAGACCATAAATCCAAAAGTGACCCATCCACTTGGGGATGGAGGAAGACAGGGGTGTCCTTCTGCTCCTTGAGGTACCCCATGGCTCAGTTTTGAGGCTCTGCACTTCAGGAATGTGATGACCCACCTGGAGAGAGGTCAGAAAACAGTGGCTGTGAAGAGAGAGGGAAAAATCTTGTCTTCCACACCTGCATCTGAAAGGACAAAGGTGTCAATCAGGTTTTGGGCTGGACCAAGCTGAGATGAGAAGCAGAGATGCTGCAAGGTGAAAAGGAGGAGCAGAGGGACAGGTAGGTGCAGGGGAGGAGCAGTCACAACCCCAAACCCAGCCCTCTGATGGTTCACAGCTTTGCTGGGATGATGGTGGCATCCAGCTCCCATGCTGGGACTTCATCACCTCCCCCAGGCCCCACACCAGCTGTTCCTGGGGAAGTCCGGGATGTTTGCAGCAGGCAAGGAAGGCACCAGGGTCCCACCAGGCAAAAGTCCCCACATCCCCAAAGCCACCAGCTGCAGTACAGCACCAGAGCACACGTCCCCTCCAAACCTTGGAGCATCTCCACCCTTCAAAGTCAAAGGGTTCAGCTCCCTTTCAGCTGCAGAGAGCTTTGTGCTCTCCCATAACCTCTAATGTCACTCACCGACCGTGTTTTATGGCTTTTGGACAGGGATTGAAGGTGCTCTGTCTCAGCCTCGGTTTTTATGGCAGATGCTCCTTCTCCAAGGAGCCACGGAGAAGGACTAAAAGGTGCCGGGATTTTTGCAGCCCGGCAGATGAGAGCTTGCCAGGACCTCCACGCAAAGCGGTAGATCTGGCCCACCAGCTGCCTTGTTTTCCAAAGCACTGTTGATTCATTAAATACAGCAATTAAATGTGATAAATGGGCCCCAAAGTGCTATTTTGGGGGAGAGGAGGCTCTATCCATGAGTGCTGCGGCGCTGGCTCAGCGTAACATCTGGCTCTCCCCACTGCCCCTCTTCCGGCGCAAGAGGAGATACTGCCCCACGCTTAAATATTTGATGGCACACAATTATTTGACATATTCCCAAGTTTATTCTTCTCCCCCCACCCCTCCCACAAACTCCTTTGCTTTCTCTGGCTGCTGTTAGACACCGTCACTTTAAATACAGGGTTTGCCCAATTTTGGGGAGCAGCTCATGCCACCCAGATGCACCAGCATCCAAAATAGACTTGGTCCTTGCAAAATTCAGGAGAGCTTCAGGGAGGGGGAAATCCCAAGGCGGGGAAAAAGTCCTTTGGGAAAAAGGGCAGGGCGAAAAATGAGGGCCGGGAGAAGGGGAAAAACCAAGACGCGAGAGAAAATGTGCCCAGGATGGAGTTTATTTAATGCGACCCCCAGCTCAGGTCCGCAGAGGTATTTTGGCACCCGAAGGGGATCCAGCACCCAAATCCTGCTACGTCCAGCTCCGAACACAGTGCAGCCAGCCCCTGGCTGTGCATCGCTCCAGCATCCAAAAATCCGGTGCCCACCCCAACACCCATGGCCAGGGGTTTGGGATCCCCAGGGTCACAGAAGCCTGTGCCTCCCCCCCCCGCCCCAGCCCTGGGCAGCCTCCCAGGGACGGCTGCAAGACCAAAGCAGGCTTTGAAGCAGAGGTAATATCTTTTATTAGCCCGGCGGATACAATAAAGAGAAAATAAAGCCGAGAGGGCACAAAGGACCAGCGCTGCGTGCCCGATGCCGGTCGGGTTTTTTCCAAGCCAGTCTAATAAAAACGATGACCTCTGCGTCCCTCAGCATCGCTTGTCCCGGGACCACGGGTCCTCACGGCAGCTGGACCCCGTGGCCCCCCAAAAGCCAGGGCTGGGATGGGGACCCACAGGGGACAATGTCACCGAGTCCCAAAAAGTAAAAGCAGTGATAACTTGGAGGCGGCGGTCACAGGGGTGCTGAGGGGTGTCCAGCTTGTGGGGCAGGTCAGGGAATGGGGACCAGGGCTGGAAGGAGACCCCCCAAATCCTCCCTGGGATGGAAAGGGACCGTGACAGCCCCCATCCCCCTCCTCAGGGCTGGGAGGGGGGCGACCGCAGCAGCCCCCAACTCCCCCCATGCTGGGAATGGACCGGGACAGCCTCCAAGTTCTCCCGGGCTTGAAGGGGATCGGGACAGACACAAAACACTCTCTGGGGCTGGAAAGGGACCGGGACACCCCCCAAATCCTCCCCGGGGCTGGAAGGTGACCGGGACAGCCCCCAACACTTCCCCGGGCTGGAAAGGGACCGGGACAGCCCCCAAATCCTCCCCGGGGCTGGAAGGTGACCGGGACAGCCCCCAACACTTCCCCGGGCTGGAAAGGGACCGGGACAGCCCCCAAATTCTCCCCGGGCTGGAAGGGGACAGGAACAGCCCCCAAACTCTCTCCAGAGCTGTAAAGGGACCGGGAAAGCCTTCAAATCCTCCCCGAGCTTGATGGGGACCGCGACATCCCCTAACTCCTCCCCGGGTTGGAGAGGGACCGAGACATCCCCCAATCGCTCTCCGGGATGAAAGGGGACCAAGACAGTCCCCAAATCCACCCCAAGCTGAAAAGAGACCGGGACATCCCCCCAACTTCTCTCCGGGGCTGGAAAGGGACGGGGACACCCCTCCCCCCCCCCCCCCCCCCCAAATCCTTCCCGGGCTTGATGGGGACAGCGACATCCTTTAACCCACCCCCGGGCTGGAAGGGACCGCGTCAGCCCATGCCCACCCCACACCACACCCCTCCCCCCGCCACGGTGGGGGCCGGCGCTTGCGAGCGGTGCCGTGCCAAGGCGTTCCGAGCCGTTCCGAGCCGTTCCGAGCCGTGCCGAGCCCAGCCGAGCCCCCCCCGACGGCAGCTCCCCGCCGCCCTCCTCCGCCCAGTCCGCAGCGCCAGGCAGCCCCAACCCGTCCCCCTTCCTCCTCCTCCTCCTCCTCCTCCTCCTCCCTCCCTCCTTCCCTTCCTCCTCCCCCCCTCCCCCCCCCCCACCCCCAGCCCGATTTGGGCAGCGGCGCGGCCGGCGCTCCCCGCAGAGCCGCCGTGTGCGGGCACCGCGCCGCAGGCAGCTCAGCCCCGGGGGGGGGCTGAAGGGAGGCAGGTCCGTCCCCCCACACACACCCCTCCATCACCCCCCCCACATCCTTCCATCACCCCCACACCCCCCCGCCCCCCATCCGCCCTCCACCCGGCCCACCCCCCCCACCCCCCCGCCTCCCCTGCATGCCCGGGCAGCGAGCATGGCCCGCAGGCAGGCGCGGGCAACGGGCGGCGGGCGCTGGTTGCCCTGGCTAGGGCTCGCCTTGCTGCCGCTGGCCGTGCCCCCGGCCGCCGCTCCCCCCGGGGGTTGCCCGTCCGCCTGCTACTGCGTGGCCACCCCGGAGCTGGTGCAGTGCCGGTACGAGAGGTTGGAGGAACCGCCGAAGGAGCTGCCGGTCACCGTGCACAACCTCAGCATCGCCGGCAGCAACCTCAGCATCCTGCATCCCGCCGCCTTCGCCGCCCGCCCGCTGCCAGACCTCCGCCTGCTCCGCTTGCGCCACGACAACATCCAGACCATCGAGGACATGGCTCTGCAAGGGTTGCCCTCCCTCCATACCCTCGACCTCAGCCACAACCCCCTGCTCTGGGTGGCCGCCGGCGCTTTCGCCGGCGTGCCACTGCTACGTACGCTGCAGCTGAACCAGGCGCTGCTGGCCGCCCCGCTGGAGGACCAGCTCGCCTTGGCCCTGCGCAACCTCAGCCTGCAACGCTTGGAGCTGGCGGGCAACGGGCTGCGGGCACTGCCGGCCACCCTGCTGCCAGCCGGCTTGGAGGAGCTGGACCTGCGGAACAATTCGTTGCAGCGGCTGACGGCCGCCGAGCTGCGGCTCTTGGAAGCCCCCGGCTTGCGGGGCCTGCGGCTCACCTTGGGGGCCAACCCGCTGAGTTGCGACTGCGCCCTGCGCCCCTTCCTCGCCTGGCTGCGTGCCACCGCCGCCCGCGTGCCCGATGCCCGCAGCCTGCGCTGCGCCGCGCCGCCGCCACTCCGCGGGGCCGCCCTGCTCCGCCTGCGGCCCGAGGGCTTGGCCTGCGCGGCCAACGAGGGCGGCGAGCCCGGTCGGCTGGAGACTGCCTCTTACGTCTTCTTCGGCATCGTGTTGGCCCTCATCGGCATCGTCTTCCTCATGGTGCTCTACCTGAACCGCCGCGGCATCAAGCGTTGGCTCCACAACCTCCGCGAGGCTTGTCGCGACCAGATGGAGGGCTACCACTACCGCTACGAGCAGGATGCTGATCCCCGACGTACCAGCGCCATCGGAACACCTGGGCTCTGATGGTACCCCCGGCATCCCACCATCACCCCTCCGGCATCCGTCCATCATGCCGCCCCTCGATGCCTCCGCTCCCGGCATCCACCTCGCCCCATCTCCATCCTCTTGCCATGACATCACCAAAAATTAGTTTCTGAGGACGAGCCGGTCTCGGGGATGGGTATTGGGGTGCGTTGGAGCGGGGAGCACCCTCCCCGGAGGGCTCCGGACTGGCTCTCCCTGCCCGTGCCCTACTCGACCCCATAGCGCTGATTCCCGCAGGGGACTGGGCTGGATCCGTTCCCTCCATCCCAGCGCCCATGGGCAGGGGGAAGCACATCCGGATTGGCCCCACAGGATGCCGGTGCTCCCGGGAGGATGACGAGCTGCTTCCCACGTCTCCTCTCCAGCGGCGGGTTTCTCCGGCGGACTGCGGGATGCCACGCTGCCAGCGGGGCTCGGCACCCCACGCACGTGAGTGTTTGCTCGGCACATCCCGGCAAGCAGCGGGCAATACCTGAAACTGTCCTCCTGGATGTTCCTGGAGCCTGGACTTGACTTTGACCATGTACAGCTCTCTTTCCTATTAGATTTCTATTTGACAGATGCAAAACTTGATTTCTTTTTTTTTTTTTCCTTTTTGCTCCAAACACAGAGGAAAACACACCGTCCAGCCGCTCCCCCCCGAGAAGCGGTGTGCGTTTCCGTGCCCCTTGCTCCATTTGGTTTTGTTCGATGACATTTCCAGCTCTTCCCAGGCACAAAACGATGCAGCTGTGTAGGAAACGCCTCCGCCGGCTGCGTGCATGTTCCCCAGGGCGTGCGGGGGCAGCCCTTTTCTGACTCTAAAATATATCCTAGACTAGGCTGTCTCGGCACTTTGTAATTTAAAACGAGCGAAGCAAAAGCTCTCGACCTAGTTCACCCGCCCCGTGTTTGCTTCAAAACCGTGGCTGTTACTATATCCTAGAGCAAATATATTGAAAGCCGCATCCACTCGATCGTCTATTTTCTATAAAGCTTCTTGCAATGATTTCTGAATATCCCCCTGGCTGGGACGGTGTTATTGCGGTTGCTTTGCCGGAGGAAGGCAGCTTCGGGCTCCTCTGTAGTTTTGCTGGTGCTTAAAAACTTCTTTTCCTGGGCTGGTTTGGTGGCCAGGGATGCAGAGAGGTTTTTGCACAGCTCCTGCACAGAGCCCTGTCCCGATCCTTTCCCGGTAGCGAGGCGGGGACTGGGGAAAATTATCCAGGTAATAGATTTCTGAAGCAGTTTTTCTCTCCTGGGTGGTTTGGTACCTAATTCGGGAGATACCGGAGCGCTGAGCATCTGCAGATGTGGGGAGAGGCGGCGACTCGCAGCATTTCCCGAAACGAAGCTGTAGCTTTTGCAATGTGGCATCTTAAAAATGCTGAATTTTGGTGCCGGGTTGAAAATGGATGCGTTGCGTTTTGATCCATCTGCGTTTGCCTTTCTCCATCCCGGGATGCCGATATCCGGGCAGGGGGGAGGATGGGGGCTGCATCCTCGCTGCCCTGCAGCTGTGCCGGGGCCAGCGCCGGTGTTTGCTGAGTATTTTTGGGATCCTGGACACGGGGAGCAGCAGGTACCCGGCGTGTTGGGTTTGTAAGTGAGAGTTTTGTGGGATTTATGATCCCTGAGCCTGCGTGTGTGAGTCTTTAGCTGCCGGGTGGAAAGTTCTGCTGCAGAAAAGCATAATTATTTCCATCCCAGGCGTGCCCAGAGACCCTGGGAAGGATACGACCTGGTGCAGGGTCCTTTGTATTTTCCCCCTTTGCTTTTTCCCCCATTGCATTTTCCCCCTTTGCGTTTTCTCCCCTCGCGAGCCCCGTATCGAGGCGGGCAAGCCAGGAAAGGGGAGGTGGTGCAGAGCCGTGCGTCTGGGCTGTATTCAGGTAGGGATACGGCACCGGGAGTCAAAATGAGTTTTCTGGGTGCTCTGGACTGGTCCTGCTGGGCAGGGAGCTGGTTCCCCACCGCAGCCCTGTCCCAGTTCCCAGGGAAGCCCCAGAGACCCCCCAGGGCTCGGCTCATTGGAGATGAGCTGCTCCAGCAGAAACTTGTGGCATTTTGTGAACGTTTTCTTGATATTTTCTCCCCATTCGAGGAGCTTGTGGGCTCCGGCCCCACCTCGCCACCCCACGCAATGAGTCACCGGGCAGATTTAGGGGGGAGAAATCTCAGCCTGCCCCTCACCCTCATCTGCTTTTCCACCTCCTCCCTCACTTTCCCACCCCCGCAAAGCCAAAACCCGGCCCCAGAGCAAGAAAAAGGGCGATGGGGTGGATTTGCCCCGGGCTGCAATTCCACCAGAGCAACATCAAATCGTGGGGACGGTGCTGGGAAATCCTGGCGAGATTTAACGTCTTGCAGCGAGGAGGAGGAGAAGCGCCCTGGAGGGCTTTGCGGGCACATGGGTGGTTGTTGGACCAGGGAACACAGCATCCGCCTGGCAGCGGCCGCCGGTGCCTGGCGATAGATAATGGGAAGGAAATCTGCCTCCGGGCAGACGGAAAAGTGGCCAAACACATCCTGGCCCCGAAGCCCTTTGGCAAAGCGGGTGGCCGGTGTTGGCAACTTGTTGTTCCAGCTTTCCCTGAGGTCAAAGGGAGGGATGCGGTGGCTTTTTGTCCCCAGGGATGAGGATGCTCCTCCTTTCATCGCCAAGCAGCGGGGGATTCGGATCGTCGCGCTCCCCATCCTCGCCGGGTGCACCGAGACCCCCGGGTACGTGCGCCGACCCCCTTCAAAGAGGTGAAGTCCCCATCAGCCCAGCGAAGGCGACGTGCGAGCGGTCGGATGCGGGTGGTTGGGCGGACAACCAGCTGTAGGAGCATCATTTTTGTGGCTTGTTAACGTTAATATTATTCTGTGCAGCGCATACCCCCCGCATGACAAATCAGGAGGATTAGGGAACCTCTGGATTAGCGAAACCAAGACTTGTCAGCGAGCCGAGGCTCAAAATGTGCTTTTTGGGTTCCTGGGTGTTTAGAGAAACCCGGCTGCCGTCATGTTTCCGTGCGGTCCCTTTCTGTGAAGGGTTTGGCGAGGGGGATGCAAACCTCCCCCGTGCCCCGAGCCTTCGGCTGCTGCCTGAGCAGAAAGTTACCCCGACAGCTCCGTGAGACCCATGAAATTCCGCATCTGTGATAGGAATCAAGCAAAGGATGCTCAGAGCCCTCTGCAGTGGCTCGTTGCCAAAAAACAGGGGAAAAAAAAAAAACCCAAAGGGCTGTTTATAAACCCTCTGTATGAGGTGCTTGTAAGTTACCGGTGCTTTGTGACCCAACATGCTCTTTCAGATCCATTTTTCCTTCCTTATTTCCCCCCGAGTGCTCAGCTGTTTCTGGGGCCGATGCGGCCGAGAGGCGAGCAGTGAGATTTAGCCGAGGAGGTCGATGTGGGTGCAGCGGGAGCGGGGGCCAGGCAGCCCTGCCTACATCCTTCCTCCCCCTCCGCACACCTCCTTGGGGGGTTTTAGATGCTCGTGACGCTGGACCAGGGCGTCCCCGGGGTGTTTTGAGAAGCATTTTTGCTCCAGTGTGGCGGAATTTGCTCCGTGGCGCCCAGAGCTGTAGAAGAGATGCCGAGCACGGTCTCATTTAGCACAGAAGAGGCCAAAAATATTGGCGGGGGGATTGCTGCTTGATTTATTTTTTTATTAAGGAAATAACTGGGCTGGAGCATCGTCGTTGTCCCTACGCCGAGTGCAGGGCTGCGATGCCCC
Source organism: Sterna hirundo (assembly GCA_009819605.1). Classification (NCBI taxonomy): domain Eukaryota; kingdom Metazoa; phylum Chordata; class Aves; order Charadriiformes; family Laridae; genus Sterna; species Sterna hirundo. Next base: position 219,386,707 of record CM020437.1, on the reverse strand, counting down.
AGGACTCGGGCAGGGAAGAAAATCAGCCACCGGCTGCCTCCCCCTTCCAAAAATACACAGAGTTAATAACAGTTAATTCTCCCCAAACAACTTCAACCCTGAGAAGTGTCACACCAGGCTCCTCCATCCGCCTCCTCCGTTATCCTCCCAAACAGGGAGGGCGAAAAAAAATATCTCTGCTTTTCATTTATTCCTTCAGGAAGAGCAAGTGGGAGCTGTTCCCCCTCGTGCGTTGGGGAAACTGAGGCACAAACAAAGCAGGGACAAGTTCCTGGTAGCAGGGAAGAGTTTGATCGGAAAAAAAACACAGAGCTGGGTTTCAAACCTTGGCAGGGTTCAATTAAAACTCTGGGCAGCTTTGGGACCTGCAAGCCTGGGACGGTCCCTGCCCTGTTTATCCTTCCTCCGGCTCAGAGGTGGCCCTGCCAAAGAAATTGGGGCTTAAATAGGATCCCACCTATTTATCTGTGAATTCTTCTAATCAGCCATTTGGGATAACGTTGGGTGCCGGTGCAGCTGAGCACCGACCTGCTCAGCACAGTGATGAGCTCCCAGTAGCAAGCGGGAGGCGGCAGCACCATGGGGCTGGGGACCTGTCCTGGGGGAGAGGGGCCAGAGGGACCCGGCCTGGCCATAGGGAATAGGGTGGCAGGTCAAACACCACCCCCCCCGGGCATGAACAATGGTGTGACACCACCCCCACCACCCCCCTCCGCCCACAGCCTGCCCTGGGGTGACAGGGACAGGCAGGGCAAGGATGGGGAGGCAGGATGTAGGGCAGGGATGGAGGGACATGTAGGGCAGGGATGGACAGGGACGGGATGGGCAAGGGACAGGCAGATCAGGGGCGCGGACAGGCAGGAACGGGCAGGGATGGGCAGTGGTACCCAGGCAGGGCACCTGGGACTGATTGGAACTGGGCTGGAGGGGACGTAGCTCCCCCCACCCCCAAAGGGGTCTGAACCCCACCAGTTCCCCCCAGAGCACCCCCAGAGGCTGCGGCCCCACAGCCTCACGCCCTCCCTGCCACGCCGGTCCCCAGCATGGGGCCACCTCGTCCTCCTCAGGGTGGTTTTTCCACCCTGGTGTGTGTGTTTTCACCCGAGCCTGGCTCCGGGCAGCCCTGCGGGGAGCTGGCACCGCACAGCCCGGGCAGATGGGGAAAGACGTGTTTCCACTAATCTGCCGCGATCTGGATTATTTTTCCAAATAAACCTGCTTTCCCAGCTGTTTTAAGCAAGTTTTTGGCATGCTGGGGACAATGGAGGCGAGAATCTGGCTGCTGGGTGTCCCCGTGCCACCAGGTTCCCATCGTTTTCTTGGACAGTGGGGACCAGAGCAGCTTTGAGGTGGGTTTCGGCATCGTGTTACTCAACTCGCGGGGCTGGGATTATCCCATGGCGGTTACTGTGGGCAAGGAGGGGGGGGTCTTCGCTGAAGTTTTCCCCTATCAAAAGCCCCTGAGAAATAATTTGTTGAGGGACTGGTGTCAGAGCCGAAGCCCGTCTCTCCCCACCCCACCTCCCGTCTGAAGCAGAGCTGGGATCTTCTGTAGCTCCCGTCGGGATAATAAGGCACAGAAACTGCCTCCAGCCGTGGATGTCTGGGATGATCCATGACAGCCCATTTCTGGAGGCTTGGGGGGGGTCTCTCAGAGAGCCAGGGTGCGCAGGATCGACCCAGGGCAGATCAGGATTGGTCCCTGGTCCTGCATAAGGATGCAGCGGCACAGATAACCCTGCAGAGATGCTCCATCCTCCCAGCACTCGCCCGCCTGACATTTACAAATACCTATTTTTAGATGATCTTCATCACTTCTAATTGTTCAGGCTCCTCAGCCTCAGAGGACGCATCCTCAGCTCGGATGGAGACAAAACCAGTCCCCTCCCCACAGCTCCTTCCCCTTCCTGTGGTTTTACACCGGTGTAACTGGCCCCAGGCCTTGGTAATGGTGCCACGTTACAGCTGCTCACAGCTCCATTCCCTCCCCACCATGGTATAATTTGCACAAACCTTCCTGCTTCAAAGGAAGCCCCTGAGAAGGACTTTTCTGTGCTGCCCTTTTGGGGAGGTTTCCATGTTCTTCACAAAGAGGAGCCAAGATCATCTCTGTAATGCACAAGAGGAGAACCTGCAGCTCAAACTCATAGAGATGCTGCTCCACACGGGCACCATGAGCCCCCCCAAACCCATGGAGATACTTCTCTGCATGGGCACAGTGGGCCTCTGAGCCCCAAAACCTATGGAGATGCTGCTCTGCATGGTCAGGATGAACCCCCGTGCCCCCAACCCATGGGGATGCTGCTGTGCATGCGCAGGACCAGGCCTTTTCCAGCACCATGGGACAAGTTTCCAGAGCAGAAGGACAGCCCTTCTCTTTGGGATGGCCCAAACTCGCAACATCAGAGGTGGGCTTCCATATACCCCTTGCAGCTCAGGCTTGGGACAGAAGGGGAGCTGGGGACCACGAGCATCCCAGGAGCTCGGCTTGGCCCAGCCCAACTCCTTGTCCCTTGCAGAACAGGGGGACATCCCTGTGGCGCAGCAGTTACTGGGTGACGTTGTGTCATTGGGGTAAGGCAGCCTGAAGGCTGGGGGGACCCAAGGTTGCAGCCACGGGTCCCGGTAGACTCAGCTCCTGCCCTGTCCCCACGCCACGCATGGTGTCTTCTCTGCCCGTGGCTTGGCAGGAGCAAGAGCTGCCCAGGCTGCCCAGCACAGCGGTGGCACCACCGGAGAAGTGTCCCTGCCACCCCCTTACCAAGGACCCCGTGCCCCACTGGTCGGTGACTCACAAGCAAGGTCCGTCACCCATGGGCCAGAGCTGGTGCTCAGGGGGCGTGGGGTGAATTTGGCTGTAGCACTGGGCTTTTGGGTGGTGGTTCTCTCTTGCTCGGTGCCTCGGTTTCCCTTTCAGGGAGCAGCACAGTTGAGGACCTCCCCTCGACCCCAGGGACGGGGTTTTGGGGGCTGCTGATCCCACTCTGACCCCAAGGCCTTTGAAGGGACTTCAGGTGCTCTGGTGGGCTCCGTATGTGCTGCACGCACATAGAAATCACTCCAGTGATTCCTCCAGTAACGTAATGGGAGGAAGTAACCCTCATCGCTTCTCGCTGCCCCGACATGGACACCAACCCATGGCCCCCACCAGCACCGTGTCCTCCCATGGCGAGATGGATCCAACCAGCAGGATGAATCCATGAGACACAGGCTCCTGAGATGTCTCATAAGTCCCTGGAGAGCTGAGCCCAAGGGACAGGCCACGGGGGCCGTGCTTGGCACGTTAGTAATTAATTTAGTTACTAAATTAACATTTAAATTGACAAGACTTGAATGCAAAGCCAAGACTCACCAGCCTCCAGCGACTGCGGCTGCTCCCAGCCCGATGTCCCCAGATCCACCAGCAGCACACATGGACCTTGGGACCTCCACGCGATGCTCCAGTCCCCCAAAACCACTCACCCCGTGCCCTGGAGGAGGTTGTGTCCTGCTCGTCCTGCGAGAGATGTCCCCATTCAGCAGAGCCTGGCCCCAGGGTCCCCCCTGCCCTCCCTGCTGAAGGACATCCCGCTGCTCCGCGCCCCAGCTCCAAACCCCGGGGGTGCCAGGCCTGTCCCTCGGTTGTCCCCAGCCTGTCCCTTGATTGTCCCCGCAGGTCGAGAGGGGTGCAGCGGGCCAGCTGGGGCTCGGCACGGACTCGTGGTGACATCCAGCGCCCGTTCCTGCAATTACAGAGCGGTGGAGCCCGCGGAGGCTCAGCCATCGCTGACCCGACGGGTCCCTGTCCCCTCCGGTCCCTGTCCCCGCTGTGTCCATGGGCGACACCGCCGCTCCCCTCACCCCCAGCCCAAATAAACCCCTCCATCTCCAGGTCCTTCTACTGTTTTCTTATTTCACAACCAGTCTGAAGGCTTCAGGGGTATGGTACAGTCTCTCCCTGGAAAGCACCATCCGTGTCAGCGTGGCACGGGGGATAAGTGGGAGCTAACTGGGGTGAGCTGGGAAGGGGGAGAGCAGCTCTGACGTGGAGCATCAGCCTTGGCAAGGAGAAAAAAAAACAGCGATTCACACGCAGATTCCCCCAGGATAAAGCCTGCAGCCATCGCTGAAGGGATGCAGGAACCCTCCTGGACCCTCTGCTGTGCCCCCAGGAACCATCTTACGTCAACCTCATTAAATTTAATATTACAGCCAAACTGGGGTGAAATCATCTCCTGTCTCAGAGTTTAACCATAAGCATAAAATCCCCAGCACAGGGTGATCTTCTGAGGACACAGAGACCAGCGAGAAGGTGGTCCCTCTGCCCCATCAGCTTTCCTGGTGGCACTCTACAGAGCTGAAACCTTTCTTTAGGGTGAATGCCACCACCCCTGGCTTGGACCCGCTCTGTCACCTGCAGCGCCCACCCCAGCTCCTCTCCCCCTGTCCCCTCACCTCCTCCCTTCTGTTGCTCTTCCTGAAGCAACTTCACCCCAAAAAGATCGGCCTCTCTTCATGCCGGTTTGTGCCCCAAACATCCAGCTCCCTTCCCACGTGCTCTGTGGTGGCATCGGTGGTGAATTCAGGTCACAACCAGTCCTTGGTGCTCTGCCCTGGAACACCTTCAGTGCTGAGTCCCTTGGAAATGGTGTCACAGGAAAGATCTCATTTAGCAGCAGCACCAGGACGAGCCTCTGAACAGCTTCTTCAGGAAGCGCCATTGTTCCCGGGGTTTTAGGAACCCGAGTGGCACAGGAACAATATTCCTCCCACACCAAGTCAGGAACAGTTATCTGCCAGCTCGGGGTTTGGGGCAACAACGTTTGACTAAAGACGACTGAAGAAACACGAAGGATTGCTACTACGAAGAGAATATTTTATTACTTGTAACACTTCATTCCGCTAAATCCACGTAGCAATACACACAGAAATACTTCAGGAAAGTGCAAATTCTCACTCTGTATTTGTAATGTGCCCTAGTTTTACAGAAGAACAGACACCGGGTAAACAAGAGCACAGATCCAGAACTCCCCAGGATTCTAGCCAAGGAGATCGATGCAGCTGCAGGTACTTCAATCACTTCGTACAAAGCTACTCTTGAGCAGGCACAGGGCAGGGGAAGATGGAAAATGGTATCGAGGTGGACTCTAACCATTCAGGCGGCACCATGCAGCCCCCCCCCCCCCCCCCTTACTTGGAGAGAGAAGAGGGCAAAACCAGGGGGAAAGACAAAACGAAGTGACAATAATATTAGTTTTAAAATTAAAGAGAATATCCAAGTGCTTTTTAAAGCCAACCACATGTTCCACCCTGCCCCAAATGAGAGAAACCCCCATTCCAACCTTGCAGCTCCTCCCTCAATACTCTGAGAGTTTCACACAAACACACCCCCTGAAACGGACGGAAACCCCTAATGCTTCAGGAGCCAAAGAGCGGACGCAAAGTGCTACCTGAGTACCGCTAAATCAAGGAATAACGCCAGGAATTTCAACATGCAGATATCCTCCAACTAGAGGTACGGCAACAGCCTGAGAGCAGTCAGGAACTGCCGGAGGCAGGTAAAGGAGCCCCAGGCTGCTGCACATCGTAACGCACCTCCACGACTGAAACAGAAACACATAGAACTAATTCTTAATTCACTTTGTGGATGACACAAATAAGCACTTCCCCTCCTTAGAAGGAAGAGCTAGGTTTTTAAAATTAAAGAAATTAGAGACCCACTCAGGCAAGTTCCCGGTTCTCCTGCAGCCCAGGGGAAACCTGGCTCCTTGGAGCTGCACCCACCTGGGATGCAAGGGCAGGGCAGGGCAGGGCAGGCAGACCTGGCTCAGCAACCGGACAGGACACCATGCCAACGGCAAACAAAGCAGGGGCTACGCCACCTCGGGCTGCAGCTACAGCTGTGCTTGGAGCTCCCAGTCAAACTCTCCTGTGCTAAACACGCTCCCTCCTTCTCCTCCACGCAAGAGTTTATGATTCACTGCTGCTGTGGCTGGAGGCATCCTTCAGAGCGCAGGAGGAGAGACATGAATAGCACCTGAAGCTACTTAAACCACAGACTGGATGCTGTATCACAACTAGAATAAAAAATTCAGCTACAAGCTCTGTAACGTAGACGTTCCACCTTGGCTGGCGACTCTCCTGTACTTACAAAGGTCCTATCCCAGCCTCAGGGAAACACAACTTCACCCCGTCCGAGTGAGACGGAGAGTAAGCCTGTTACATCAAAAAGGGAAAGGACAAACACAAGCCCTCCTAATTTTATTATCAAACGCTAAAAACAAATCATTGGCTGTGTGATTACAGTTTAAGCCAATGACCTGCTGTAGACCAACCTTTGAAGACATATTTTAACTGGAAGCGCCTAGTAAAGAGCATCCACAGCGTACTTTGATCTATTACCTGCTTCCTACTCAAGTTTGAAAAGCCTTTGTTCTTATCTGAAAAGTAGTAAAGAACAGCTGACAACCGAAAGCAGATTGTACACAAGCCTAACAAACTCTAACACGGTGTATAACAAAGTTACAGGGCAATGAAATAAGAGAATTACAGTCCTTCACAGTAACAGAAGTAAGGGAAGCAAGATGAGAGGGAGGAGATAAAGGAGGAGTTCCACAAATGGAACAGTATAAATATATCAAACAGTTCAAATACAGTAGGAAAACAACAGTAGCAGCAGCTTAAAAACAGCAATAGTTATTACACCCTTAGAATACATTCAACACATTGTGCCTGTTGCTGTCACTCCAAAAGCACTACTACATCTATAACTTACTGCTCAACTCTATCGACGAGAAGAATCCCAGATACTTAACTCCCCGTATTCGGTTTTTTATTAAAGATATTTATACTGTGAACAGTTACCAACTTCTAAGAATGCTGATTGGAAAACGTAATCACAATTTCCTTCCATACTGCATTTATAACGCTTGTCTACTGCTATAAAGCAGATCTCTCTGGGGCATTGCAGATTCCTGCTCTTTACAGGAGCATAAAAAAAATGTAACTCACAAGACATAACTCCTAACACTAACTGCTACAATACGCACACAGCTGGCCTCATCACAGAAACTATGCTTTTTTACAGTGTTTACCTTTGTTCAAAATTATGTTCTAAGTCACTTGTTCTCTTCTGAACTATTAGTGGGCTGTTCAAAACCAAAATCCAAAATGCCCAAGGCTTTAATCTGCTGCCCGTGAAAAAAAAGACAAGACCTCCTCCAAATTCAGTGCAGCTGGGATCCAGATCTGCACTTTTTTTGTAAAAACTAAAGACAAAGCAGCAGTCAAAAACGCCTTTACGCCTTCTGAGACCTACCCAGAGCTGTACAATAACACGAGTATACTCTAAGCGTAAATGCTTTCACTCATTTTCCCCATCACATCAGTCAAATGTACAATCCAGAAAAAAAACCACAATGTCTTTTGGTATTAGATACATTTCACTCAATTGCCGAACAATTTGGAAATATTTTCTCTTAAAATAAAAAATAAATAAATATCGGTGGCAAGTAAGGATTTGTGCAACACAGACCTTCTGCAGTACATGTACATTCATATACAGCAAAATACTTATCCACGGTTATAGTGCAAAGCTTCTGTCAGCATGAAATACCCGATCCCCGCACGGACAGAGACACCTCAGTGCTCTTTACAGCCATCCAGACGCAACACATACAAAAACCACTCGGCGCAATCCTGCGGCATCAAGCTGTAAGGGTATAATAAGATGGAGGACAAATTTTGAGATTTAACAATAACGGCAAACAACGGCTTGAATTTAAGTGCATTTCAGGTTCTTCTCAGGTAACCTGCAATACAGCGGTTAAGTGTTCAGCTTTATCTACTTCTTTTATCTAATTACTGTAAAGTGATAGCGAGGAGATGGCCAGAACACCACTGACTTTATGCTGAAGGCTTATATTAGCAATTTAGTAGCACACATTAACGAGTATTTTTCTCAGTTAATCAATATGCAATTTTCTTGAAATGTTCTTTCAGTTAAAGCATCTTCCACAGCTTTTCTGTGCCAAAACATGGCTTTTCTTTTCTGAAATCCTCAGTATCTACATGAGAATTTCTGTATCGGTCTATTTTTTGGAAAAATTGATTAGCAGTATCATTTTCCGCTCAAGCAAAAGTAGGAAATAGATAACGGGAAGTTGTTAAAAATTTGCCCTGAAAGATAAAGAAGACTAGCATTTGCAAACTGCTATTCTAACAGAAATTAGCTTACAAGACACGACAAAAAAAATATTATTATTTAGTAATTAAAAATAATAATCAGCAGTGTCAGTGTCTCACCTCCTTCTGGGTTTTTTTGTTTGGTTGGTTTTTGTGTTTGTTTTTTTTGAATACACAGTATGAATTAAAGCCATCAAAACAAAAAAAAAAGTCACTAACTGGAATTTTCATTCAAAGTTACTGAATTTCTGAAGAAAAAAAAAAAAGCTTAAGACTCTTCAGAGATGTGGGACCAAAAAATGGTTGCAAAGCCCACGGTAGTTAAAACGGGCAATTTAATTAAGGAATGAACAAGTTCCTATTCCTTTGAATGCCTTGGAAAGGCACTAGGTAATTCAAAACCCAGCCTGCAAGCGGAACTGCACGTGTTGCCACTATTGTTTCACTGTCAAAGTAAATATTTTAAGATACACACAGGAAAGATACAATGCACCAAGAGCACCTTTAACAACAGAAGGATACTTAGGTAGCTGAAAAAATGTCATATTGAACAACTTGCCTAAACAAGAAATGCTAAGCGCTGAACTCTACTTCAACATTTTTTGGAAATTAAGACCTGTAACAATCACGCACAACAGCTAGGAAGAAGCAGGCTTTTTTTTGTCAGTTTGGAGCGATCGCTTCCTTCAAACATTAGGACTACCCGATTTCAAAACCTTGTCACACAAAAAGTATTGAGTACCTGAAATGAATTTAAGACAAGATCTACTGGTTAAGATCAGCTGTCTTAAACCCAGGGCAGTTTGTTTGCATTGCTGCAGGTTAATTAGTCTTTTGGTCAAAAGTGTAATAATAAATTGCGTCCTTTTCTCTCATGTACTGTCCTTATCCCAAATTTTCTAAGCCCAGACTTTGGTGAAAAGCCTGACAAAAGAATGCTTCTTCTTTATAGAATAAAAATGTAGCTGTTTAACACACATACACACACGCACACGTCTTAAACTGAGTTCTGTTCTTGGTTCCTTTGTTTCACACGACGCAGTGCAGGCGGTCGCTTCTTTGAACACCTGTCAGAGGTCTAAGCAGAGCGCCAGATCAGTCCATTCTTATCAGGTTCAAGAAAATTCTCGATCAAAGCTTCAATAAGCTTCTGAAGTTCTTCTTCCAGCACGTTTCTGTCACTAGAAAGAGAACAATACCATGTCAGAGGTTTGATAAACACCAGGCATCTATTAAAAACAAGAAAAAAAAAGCAAGATGTGATGGTGATGGATTCACTCAATTATGTTTCCAACCAACATCAACGTGTAGAGACTCCAACCTGCTTGCTTTAACAAGTTAATTTTTGGTTAGGGACTATCGCAATATTAATTTAAATTAATTTAATTAAAGAAAAAAAAGAAATCGCCACTAGAGGGCTCTAGCAGAGCGGAGACAAGAACTAATGACCGCAAAACCAACACAAAACTGGTCAGAGACTGCAGATGGATTAAAAAGTAAGACTGAGCTACTAACAATAAGATAGATACCCTGTGTTCTTCTCTAGATGGCATTCAGATGGGTATCTGATTGTGTTTTGACTAAAGTGCAGGATTGAGTAATCAGGCAAAGCGTCACCGCTCGCAAGAGGACACTGTAATATGCTGATCCTTTCCCTATTTAAATGCCCAGACATTCATTCGAGTAAAAAGCCAACATCTACGTGCACAAACACTAATGCATTGCAACACTCCTTTAAAAATGCATAATCCCTCTCCTACATCCAAAGCCTCACTGGAGGGAGAAGAACTCAGTCTGTTTTTAACAGAGAATAGGCAAAACAGGCTTATTTACATATGCTGTGTTCATTTGGGGAACTGGTGCCCTTCAGGTCACCACTTCCTTTAAAAGAAAACACCCCAAAATGCTGCAGTAAAACTGACTTTTCTGATGTTCAGCTTTTAAGAATAATCAATAACCAGCAACTCAGAGAAATATTTGCAAAGCTATGACGGAGAAGAACGCCTTTTGAGGTTCCTACAGACCATTTTACGCCTTGAATCAGGGAAGCATGAAAGCTTTTCAATTTCGTGTTCCAGATAATAATTGCCATTAACCACAGGTATTACTAAAATTAAAGGTCGATGTATTTTTCTGACTTACCAGAATGAACAGCAGCAGAAGCCCAAATGAGGCATCAAAGCATCCTCACGTACTTCGTTTCTCTCTTACTTGTCTGGCCCTCACTTGTGTTAAGATTAGGTTAAGGGCAATATTTCTAGCATTTATTTCTTCCTTGTCAGTGCAGCTGTTTGCCTCAACTACATCTTACCTTTTCTTCAGTATTTACACCAAATGGTACATTGCCCACTCCCAGGTGTAGGGAAACATGTTCTAACTGAAGCGAGAATTTCCATATCCGTATAACAACGAAGCATGTTGATATGCCAGGCAATCGGAAAGCTCTCTGACCAAATAAATACAGGTTTCTGGCAAGAGCTGCCATTCAGAAAATTGGGAAGTAGAATTCCTACCACTTCTCTGACCTGCTGTTATTCCACCGTCAATTCAGAACAATTTAGAAACATGACTCAAAAGATGGGCTGTAGCTGCATTAATACACTTCACGTAGTAATAAACTTTTAACTAAACTAAAAATAAAATTTTAAAGAATATTTAAGCAGCCTCTGGAAATCTGTCTAGGCATGGATCTGCGTTTCCCCTCCCATGCACATTTTACAAGCAAAGGCAATCTGCCACTCACTGTCCACTGACTGCCTACATCTGATCAAACCATTCAGTGATAAAAACATGCTCGCCCTGAATTCCTGCCAATAAGTAGAAATAAATACCACATCAGAGATCCCTTTACGTCATTTTCAATTCTCTGCTCCACAGGAACGTTGGGACACAAGTCTAAAAGGAACGGTACTCACAGGATTTCGGTTAGGAATCCAGTTCAAGAGCCTGCTTTTCTCCGGTAGCTAGACTAAGAATCTAGGGTCCTCAGTCGCACTCCTGATTTCAATGGTGTAAATGCACTGTTTTGTTGGGTTTGGTTTTTTTTAAACTGGAAGAAGCTTAATCCAGCTGTCTTTCGAAAGGGGACAGACCTCTAGTTACTATCCAGTATCTCAGAGCAACACAGCAGATTCCCAAATGCAACAGGAACCCACCTGGGTTTAAGCATACTTGCCAGCAGCAGCACAACTTCATCACTTTTTAAGTGAAGTGAATTCTAAGTGAATGAGGATTTGGGTTAATAAAAGAAGTCTCCTACTGTAGCAGATGCTGAAAATTCAATTCTTTGTCTTATCTGCTACAGAGGGGATCCCTTATGAGCAGGAATGTGCACCACTGGCCAGTTTAACAGGCTGGAACAGTCAGCTGAGGCTCAGGTCTCCAAGGAGGCAGCAGAGGAATCCCCCTCCACGCAGGGACAGATGCCCAAGTACTGACCTTTGAGCCCGAAGGCATCTTGCAACGGGTGCATGCGGCCTTGCTACTGACCTCTGCTCGGGCAGCGCGCACATCTCTGCGTAGTACTTGATCTTTGGTTCTGTTCCACTTGTCCGAAGGGTGGCAACACAACCATTTTGAAATGTAAACGTGATCATCTGACTGCTTTTACTCACTGGCAGCACCTACATAAACAACAACATTTTATTACAGAACCCCCCAACTACCACAAAAGTAGGGGTTTTGGTTTGGTTTTTAAAAAAAATTACAACATTCAGTAAACATAAAGCTAAATAAACATGCTGAAATCCCCTGCAGGTGACATCCACCAGCCAATGCAAAGACGAGAACAAGTTATTTCAGCCCAACAGGTCTATCACCTAGATCAGAGTCAGTATTTCAGGATAACGTTGGAATTCTAATATCTGGAAGTCTGCTAGATAGCTTAAGATCTGCAGGAGCATCAAGCTCACTTCAACTAATAAAGTTCATTCATTGTTACATCAAAATAGCCAACACAACAGACAAGCCATTTCATATTTAAGCAGTGTTCTCCCAGTAAATGTTATTAAGCAGTTTTAACAGATGGTGGTAATTATACTGCCGTCTTAGTTGACATAGTATGTCTTTCTGCATAGTTCTTGGTGTATTTAACTTTCAGTCTCTTCAAAAACAGAACCGCTCCTGCAAAAACACTTTCTAACTCACCGATTTTTTATTCAGCTGGCTGCTGTCATAGCCAGTGGTAATATCTCGTACATGTAATATATTGTAAATACCACAAAATTTTGGATAAGACTGAGGGGCATCAAAGTTCCGAAGTTTCTCAAATATCCTCTTGATAGTAGGAGGATCATAGCACAAGAAATAGGAAGTCTTTGATATGTGATATCCATACCTAGAAGCAGATTAACATTTTCAGTTACAAGATTCAGAAGTTTTCTGCACATTTGGTATCTAAAGAAAGCCCCCGTTTGGAAAAGCAGTAACAGAAAAAGAATGCAGTTCTCACAGCTGTGAAAGCAGATAATTATAGGCAAATGTCTGCACTCTGAAACAGATTTCACTGTATTACTCAGATCATCTTAAGCTATTTTTAAATTCAAGCAAAGGTTTCAGCTCCAAAGAAATAAAAGCCAACCATTTGGCTAAGTGCAGCTTAGGTAGCCCTCAGGAAATTAATATGCAGTATCATTCCCACACCATTAAAAATTGTCTGCTGTAGCCACACGAGCAGCCACAACTACAGATTATTACAACAGCCTCTGAGGAAGATGACCAATTATTTTATCCAAGTTAAAACTACTACCCCCAAGCAGACCTAATGCAAGCGCTCACTAGGTGCAGCAACCATGTTTGCACATTGAAATTTAGTTGTTCTTCACTATATTCCACCCACTCCTCATTCTACAGAGACTCTTCTCTGCAGCTTAAAAAAATTAGGAGTAACTGGGAGATCATAGAACGGTTTGGGTTGGAAGGGACCTTAAAGATCGTCTTGTTCCAACCTCCCTGCTATGTCTCATTCAAGTTTCTAAGGGGCCACGGTCTGTCTTTCTGCTGGGCCGGTAGGAAAAGGAATGGCATATACGATTTACTGTAACTGTGCCGCTAATCCTGTTGGAGCACAGGAACTTCTGCTGGTGAGCTGGGCTTATCACAGTATGACTTTTAATTCTGACATAAACATGTTCCTCGTTTTATTGCTGTGAATTGTGTCCATAGCTATTGAACACAGACCATTCCTTTAACATGTGTTCTGTTACAAATCCCTGCAAGAAAAGCACGTGATCTTCTAACAATCCCCAGACTGTGTGTCAGTGAAAATATTAAGTGTTTAAAGAGAGGCACACACACCACAACTAAGATATAGCTACCCATCAGAAGGTGAGAGAAGTTACGTAGCATGAATCAGAGAGAAAAGTTTGCCCTGGTGGATCCACATGCAAAATTCTACTCTCTTACAATTTTTTGCAGAAACACAATAGAAAGGGCCTCTTTAGTCCTGTGGGAGATACGGTATTCAAGTGGTATCTGTAATACTGAAGACTGCAGTCCACCATAGCACCAGAAAAAAACAACTTACAATGAGAAAACATCTGAGGGACACATTAAAAATATTTACTAGACTATTCCCAGCTCCAAAATAATTAAGTAGAACATACTAATGAAGAACATAACTCACGTTTCATAGATCTCAATGAGTTTCTGTGCTAGTGTTAGGTTCTTGCCCTCCAGGTAGGTTGCCATTTCAGCTATGACCACAGCTGCGCTTACACCGTCTTTATCCAACACTGATGTGCCACACATGAAGCCTAGAAATAAAAAAATGATTGTGGAAAAAGAACCCGACATACTATTACACGAAGGCCATGAAGCAACAGTAGTTTGGCATTTGGCACTGGCATCTCAGGACTTTCAACCTGTATCAGAAGCGGTTTGTATCAGGAAACTGCAGAAGCACAGTACCAAAATCAGAGATCCATATATCATTTATTACAAATAGTTGTCAAGTTGATGTGATGAGAGCAAAAAGCCAGTACTAGTAACTACAAAAGACCAAAACCAACGCATTTTTGTATTTCTTTTCATAACTAAGACCACTCCTTTGTAGGCGCATTTTCCACCCACAGCTGAAATTTTATTATATTAACACACATACCAATAGACTCTTCAAATGCAAAGAGAACTTCTTTTCCATTATCTAGGAGATCTTTTACTCTACTTCCAATCCATTTAAAACCAGGGAGTGTTTCCTGAAACAGAAAAAAGAATGCATTAAATACATGTTTTCTATTTAGTTCCAGGTTCAAGAAGATGGTGTAAGCCACTATTCTCCCTTCACCTCCAGGGTGCTTCCTCGAATGGGAATCTTGTGTGCTAGACTTGGAAGTTAAGAAAAAAAAATTGAGGTCTCAGACTTAGAAAATAAAATAAAATTAAAAATGATGCATTCTGAGTTTTAGGGTCAATAGGAAAGACTGCAGAGTCAAAACACTGAAGCTTAAGGACATTTTTTTTATTTTCTTGAAATAATTTCCTTGAATTTAAATCTAATTAATTGATAACAGAATAGAGACAGTAAAGACAAAGATTAGACAAGTTGTATCTACAGTATACGTGATGAATCTAAGGCAAAGAGTCACTGGATGAGTATTCACTAGTAAAACGCTAACTAGGACACGAATATCAAATCAAGGAGTAAGCGTGCTTGAGAGATTGTCACTCTGAGATCAGATAAGATCCTCCATGCTGCTTATCAGATGAGGCAACTGTACAAAGTTATTCAAAAGGAAAAGTTACAGAAATATAAACAGCAATTTTGGGTGATGGGAGGGAAGAGCACTGCCTGTGTTCTTCAAATCATGCAAAAGCAGTCAAAAGCTTAGAAAGTCCTTCTTGGAGAGAAGAAAGGCACAAAGAGGGGAAGCTTTTAAAGGAGACCAAGGGTTCTGTAAATTCCTAGCTGTTTTCCAGTGAAACATTCAACAGTCTCAGAAATCAGAGCAAGCACTTAATTTGAACACAGGAACTTAAATAATCCCTGTCAGTCTGCAGGGGCATCCCCCCATTTTCTTTTTTAGCAAGTCCTTAATGAAGCTACATTAAAGATCTGAACATAAGAGTTCCTCTGTCTGTTACAATTTGACGCAAAACCAAATTTAAAACCTACTAGTGATCTGGGCACCTGAAGGAAGTGTGTAACCTGTAAGTGTTTGTTACAAATCCATCAAAAAGCACTCCATTTTTGTAGTAAACACACCAAGTTGCACACACTTTCATTCCCTCACACAGAAGAACTTCTCTCTAGGAAACCAGACAAGACAAAGCCTTTTCTATTAATTTAGGTTTTAATTTGTGTCACCTGTTACAGCCTCCTTGCAGCTTTGTATAAATTGATCTCACAGTCTGCGTTCACTGTAAGGCGCATTGAGGAACACTGCAGATGCTGAAATCAGGCTTCTCTAGGTACAACAGCATTCTCTGCAAGTTGGAATGCATTAAAACTCCCAGCCACAAGACTGGAAGTTATTCATCTATTTTTCATTTTGTAAAATCATTAAGTGGGGGGGTAGGTGGAAAACATGGCAATCAGATTTTCACTCTGCCAAGACGACATCATAAAACCCACACTTATTTCAAAGTGAAATCCCTCTTTAAGACAACATCATACAACCCACACTTACTTCAAAGTGAAATCCCTCTTTAAGTGCAATTGCCCTCAAAATCTTCGAGGAGACTGTGGTCGCTAACATGTAAACGTTCTTCACATCAGCATCTTGGGAGCAGTTCTCCTTCCAGCAAGAAAACATCCACCACCCAAACAAAGCTGCTAGCTCATTGCCGGTGAATACCTTCCAGCAGCCACTGCGGACAGGACAGAAAATATAAGACCGTTTTCAAGTTTTTCAGGAGCATCCATGCAGGGGCAGATGTTTTCTGCAGTCACTGGAACAACGGGAATCTGAGCACACAACTGACAAGCTGCTCTATACGAAGCCACCGTACTAAGAGGACTCCACATTTATCACGTCTCAATGATTTACAAGCCCAGTGCGTTCTGTTAGCAAGCAAAGATACAAATCAAGTATCCTTACTGTCAGCTCGAAAACAGCTCAGGTCTTTTTAATTTATCAAACACAAGTATAGCAGTCTATACATTGCAGTCAGGCAATGCCTGCGCAACTGCGCATTATAGACAGTTACTTACACAACGATCAGAATTTTGGCCTGTTAGTGGAAGAAAAATAATTTCTATTCAATATGAAGCAGCCAGGGAAAAACAAACAAACAACCAAAAAAAAAGCTCACAACAGCTAACTCTCCCAAGGCAGAATCTGTTTGCCTGACAGAAGTGAAAAAACAGTAACAACAAGATTTAAGTGTTTTTAGTAGTCACTCAACTTTTCAGTCAAGTTTTATTTGGCCATTTACTGTAACACTGGTAAGTATTTAATCTAATATTTTCTGAGTTATTAACTGCTTTTATTTAAAATACATTATTTTAGGTGGAGCTATACCACACGATGAAGCTAGCAAGAAAAATATCCAAATAGCTGTCGCAACAGGAAAGAGAGGGCTGAAGGCGTGTGCCTGTCTACTATCTGGGGACACTTTGCGATTTTCACTACCTTTTCTGCAGAAAGAGATAAAATAAAAGATCCCATCACTTACTTCTCCTGCTGTTCTGCCACTGCTAGTCTATCTGCATCTGGATCAGTGGCCACTACTACTTTAGCATTTTCTTTCTCTGCAAGCCTCAGTGACAACTCCTGGTGGGAGAAGAGGGAGGGGGGAAAAACATAGAATCACAAGAGCAAATAAACTCATGTTTTTCCTACTTACATATAACATGCAGTGAAAGAAAAATCTCATATGGATTGACCACTGTATTAACACAGCTGAAAGCCAGGTACTCCCTGTTCTCTTCCCCTGATTCGTTTTTCACAGTATCATATCCAAACAGAGGAAAGCTCATAGAAATCTGATGACGTAGAAACAAAAATACCAGCACAGATTCTCCTTCTTCAGGATTTGGGCATTTGACAGTAGAGAAGTCTGGATCTGGATCTTTTTGTTCAGGTACTGGAATGGGGGGCTGAAAGCCAAACGCTTTGAAAGCCAACTGCACGTAGTCATGTCCAACTCCATGAAAAGAGGTATGGACAAACTTCAGGTTTGTCTGCACGTTTAGCTCCCTGAGAAGGAAAAAAGAATGTCAGTAAGATTTTAGTAAGACTACTTTCATGCGGGAAAGGAAAAGAAAATGCAATTACACCTCGTATTATCCTGCTGATTTCTCCATTAATTTCAAAGACAGAATGAGTGGACTTTCCTTAGAAATTGCTGGTTTAAAGCTGCTTTTCCTGGAAAATGAGATATTTACCTTCTGCTGAATCAGCTGAAAGTCTCCCAAGAATGAACTGTTAATTTCTGCATCAAACTTGAGCTCTTCCAGCACCATGAAGATCTTACTCCAGCTCTTCAGGACCTACCATTATTCATCCTCCTCCTTTTATTCTTGTCTTCTGCCCCCCCAACCTTTAATCTTCTCACCTCTATTCCATGCATATAGACCTCACCTTTACTCTGAATTTCTGCATTTTACTCAGAACTCTGAGCATATTCATTTGCATAAAATGGTTCACATTGGGGTGTGTTACCGCAGCCTAGTATCCAAAGGCAGGCTGCTTTATTGTCAAGAAGTATCGTTTAGTCCTAATGATGGCAACCACCTAATTTAATGACACATCAGAGAAGGGATGGGGCGAGCCAGAATGGGGAGATAATCGAAAATTATTCCCACCATGAAGGGCACAGAGCAATGGCCCCAGGCAGACCGTGACGTCTGTGGCAGAGTGCAGCACCCAGCTTCTGTGAACCGTAAAGACAGAAATCAAGTCACTAATTTGTGATGATAAAAATCACTACAGGCAGGTCCAAAGCTATTAAAATTTTGGAAGACAGCCCATGCCCTATACCCAAATCAAAAGTGTTTATGTATGGCAGCATCCCATGCTTTATTACTGAAGTCTATCTGTCAGCAGTCAGTTTTCCACATGTAACCCAGACTTAAAAACGTAATTACTTTACAACATAATTTAAGTACTTTTTGTTTTATACAATACCTATGATAACAGATCTTTCTCAGATCCTCCATGTAACAGTCACAAATTTTCTTCAAAGGATCCTGCCTAAGGGGACTGGTGTCTACTAGATTCTCATTCCAAGAGCCATTCCACGGTTCAACACACTCTTCTATACATTTTATAATTTCCTTATCGTGAGGAGAGGTGATCTGTGCTCCATTTTCCCAATAAACCTGGTATAAGTTTAAAGAAAACAAGACACAGTTTATTTACAAAGATTATTAACTTGATACATTCTTTTAGCTACACGATTCTGCATACTTCCTGTTTCTTGAGGTCACACAGAAAAGGCCTCAATTCTCGAAAGCCACTTGGAATCATATCGTTTTCAACTGTAGTTATATAATGATAGCTACTGGACCTATTTGTGGTCCCTATGGAAAAAGGGAACCATGGCACCCATTTTTAAAAAGGGTAGAAAGGAGGAACCCTGGGAACTACTGACCCGTCAGTCTCACCTCTGTGCCTGGGAAGATCATGGAACAGATCCTCCTAGATGCTCTGCTAAGGCACATGGAGGACAGGGAGGTGATTCAAGACAGCCAGCACGACTTCACCAAGGGACAGTCCTGCCTGATCAACCTTGTGGCCTTCTATGATGGAATGACTACATGAGTGGACAAGGGAAGAGCTACATATGTCATTCATCTGGACTTCTGTAAGGCCTTTGACATGGTCCCCCACAACATCTTTCTATCAAAATTGGAGAGATACGGATTTGGTGGGTGGACTGTTCGGTGGATGAGAAATTGGATGGATGGTTGCATCCAGAAGGTAGTGGTCAATGGCTCAATGTCGAGACGGAGATCAGTGACAAGTGATGTCCCTCAGGGGTCTATATTGGGACCAGTACTGTTCAGTATCTTCATCAATGACATAGACAATGGGACTGAAGGCACCCTCAAAAAGTTTGCAAATGACACCAAACTGAGTGGTGCAGCTGACATGCCTGAGGGATGGGATGCCATCCAGAGGGACCTGGACAGGCTGGAGATGTGGGTGCATATGAACCTCATGAAGTTCAACAAGGCCAAGTGCAAGGTCCTGCACCTGGGCTGGGGGAATCCCCAGTATCGATACAGGCTAGGGATGAAGAACAGTTCTGCCAAGAAGGATTTGTGGATACTGGAGGGTAAAAAGCTGGCCATGAGCCAGCAACGTGCGCTGGCAGCCCAGAAACCCCCCTGCAGCCTGGGCTGCATCCCCAGCAGCGTGGGCAGCAGGGTGAGGCGGCGGGGGGGTGGATTCTGCCCCTCTGCTCCGCTCGGGGGAGACCCCCCTGCAGTGCTGCCTCCAGCTCTGGGGCCTCAGCACAGGAGAGACACGGAGCTGTTGGAGTGGGGTCAGAGGAGGCCCCGGAGATGCTGGGAGGGCTGGAGCCCCTCTGCTGGGAGGACAGGCTGAGAGAATTGGGGGAGGTTCAGCCTGGAGAAGAGAAGGCTCCGGGGAGACCTTATTGCAGCCTTTCAATACTTAAAGGGGGCATATAAGAAAGATGGGGACAGACTTTTTAATAAGGCCTGTAGCAATAGGATAAGGGGTAATGGCTTTAAACTAAAAGAGGGAAGATTTAGACTAGATATAAAAGAGACATTTTTTATGCTGAGGCTGGTGAGACACTGGCCCAGGTTGCCCAGAGAGGTGGGAGATGTCCCATTCCTGGAAACATTCCAGGACAGGTTGGACGGGGCTCTGAGCAACCTGGTCTAATTGAAGATGTCCCTGCTTATGGCAGGGGGTTGGACTAAATGGCCTTTAAAGGTCTCTTCCCACCCAAACCATTCTATGATTCTCAAAATAGCTGGTTCTCAGCTATTATGACTGAAATCATCAGGATGTGAGAAACCAAAATTGGGCACTTATGTTTGAGTGTGTTGTGCAAACTGTAACAGAAGAAAAACATTACCTTCTACGTAGTCTGGCATTTCTTTTGAAAAAAAAGCACAACTTGTTTTTGATATCAAAGCAAAACAAGATAAGCAGTGTGCCAAGGTACATGTTTTTCCATAACTGAACAACTGTAATCTTTCAGCTGGAAACACTATCAAACTCTGAACTATAAAAAGTCTTTGTTAAAGAAGTATTTAGATGCCAGTTTTCCCACAGTTTGTTTCCAATAGAATGGCTGAGTTCACAGAGTAGACTTTTTACTCAGACCGATCTGTCTCTCTTTTCCTGTCTGCTGGCTTTCACAAAACCCATAGGTACACCCACTATCTTCAAAACTACGGGTCTGTCAAGTTTGGTTAAAATTGTCCAAAATCTTCAGAAGCTGCTGAATTCACAGCAGAAACAGTGAAAGATAAAACTATTATTGTGAAAGATTAGACAAAAAAAATATCCTGGCAAAAATAACATGCTTTATATCAAAAGACACAAAAATGATAGCTTTTTGATAAATGAAACACCTGGAAAACTGATGTGGCTTATTTTGTTATTCATTGCTATAGCTAAGCAAAAGCAAAGGCTGGTGAAGTATTTGTCCTCTGTGGAACAAGTTGTAAAGTGCAGTACAATCACCTCCAAGAGTTCTCTCTGTGCAGAGTAAGATTGGTTTTCCTATCATTGCCATTACTCACTGACCTCTTACTAAGCTTGTAGAATGCTAAGTTCAGTCAAAGTTTAGAGTTTAGTTCAGATTCTTACAAAGTTTAGAAAGGAAATACTGTGTTACAATCCTGCATAAGCAGCATTTGCTATTATGGATGGTTCTACAGTTCCAAGCTTTCAAAATTAAGCCACCCACCCCTCTCCCAATGCCCAGAAAAACAACCAACCCTACAGGAAGCAACACACTACTATGAAGTTTTATTAATCAGCTCTTAAACCATCACCCATCTTCAGCACAGTTACCTACTGTGTGGATTAATTCACCTAAATTCTAGCTTAAACTCATTTTTAAGTCTAAGAAGTGAAAACATAAATTGCTTAAGCATTCCTTCAGCTGCTGATTAGACTCTATGGAATGTCACAACAGACTTGTTCTCAAGATACACAAGCAGTATGGTCTTAAGTCCTAGTCGCAAAGAAAGCGTGTGTAATTCAGGTTATAGAAGGTTGAATTACTTGAAATAATTTCTCCTTCTAACGTATGCATGTGCTCCAGAAGCAGCCAAATGCCAAAGGCATTTCCAGTAGGTCATACTGGAAAGGAGGTGGCTGTGACAAGCTACAAACTTCAAGCCTTACCTTGTACCCATTGTCCTCCTTCCGGTTGTGGGATGCTGTGATCATCACACCAGCCACAGCTTTGAGCTGCTGAACAGCATAGGGCTACAAAGGAAACCCAGAAATGCCAATTTACCCAAGCGTTTTGCAGCTGGCACAAGTAATACGATATTATTAGGACAGTTATGTGATAGGATGCTACAGGAGAAGCGGCTCAAAGTTTTACCAGTTTATTTGAAAATTGTATACGTGAATGCTCATCATTCCGTGTCCTGGAGTAGAGAGAAAGCTTGTTCTATTCTGTTGCATAGGAACATTATTCTATTTGCTAATTACATAAACACAATTGTTAACTGGACACCTAAAGAAAGTCTACACTCAGATTACACTAGTATTTGAGAAAGGGAAAAAAGGCTGAAACAGAATGAAGGAATTCACAAAAAGGCTTGTTGAAAAACAAGTTTCCAGCTAAAGAGCATCCAGTCCTTTCAGTCCTCCCCTCAAAACAAGATCCACAGCATACAGAGTGGACTAGAAAATCTTGCAGAATAGAAAACAAGGATTTAAAGCACTGCAAGAAAAAGCTGCTGTGACTAGAACAGAAAATTCTGGGGTTTGAGATATTAAAAGTAGAGGCAACTCTTCATTTCTTCCACTCTAAACAGCGTAAGCCTTATGTCCAAAACCATACAGTCCCTACATATATGTATATGTTCACATACACATAAATATCATCTTTGACCCTTATAAGCCCCAGGTGTTTCAGCACAGAATAAAAGAAGAGCAGAATGCTTCACCTGTAACTAACAGAGCAAAGCCTGGACTGCAATATCTATTGCCCTGGCATAGCAGCCTAGGGTGAAATGGGATTCTATTGACTATCTGCGTACAGAAAAATTCAGCGACATTCTCGTTACAAACTCCTCAAAGAGACAAATGTACCAAGCAGCCCTTATGGCTCTGTATAAAGGCTGGAATTTGAGAAGAAAATTGCTAGTTCACATTTTTAGGAAACTTTCAAATACTCCCTTAACTGGATGGTTCTACAATATAAAGGCGAAGGTGACTCACCACAAATGGTGTAGGGACATACGTAGAAAAGAAGTACACGGGCACATCTTTAGCCAGTAGGACTGCTGCAGTGAGCTTTGCGAGTCTACCAACATGAAAAAGAAAAGATTCAGTCAATCCAACTCCCCACGACAACCCAACAGCCGTTTGACATTACTGTAACCTTTATTTCACTTGTTTCTTAAATCCCTTTTCTTTCTTACACTAAAAGTGGTATCCTACAGTTTACACAGTCAATGTAACACAGTTTCCAGGTTATACAATCCAAGGCAGTGCTTTGATTTGTGACTTGAAAAGCACAAGGCACTCCAGTTAACCACATAAATAAACCAGTGATATCAAAAACAAAGATACAGGACCTACTGGTGCGATACTTGTCCTTCATTCAAGGACAGAACCAATCTCCCAGAAAATGTAAAGTGCCAGATGTCTGCAACGGCAGGTTTGGGAAAGGATTCAGTATCCCAGACAGCAAAGCTTGTTTGCTAGCCTTGCTAAGCAGCTTCAGACAATATCCACAGAGCAGATCTATTTCTGAAATATACTTCTGCAAACCAGCACACTCTTACTCCAGGAAGTTGAGAAACAGTAACAGCAGCTGAGTTTTTAAACCTTGCCTTTATAATAAACTTTTCCTTTCAAGCAGCAGGGAAACTCATTCTCTTTCATGTAACTGATATGAAACTGTTCTTTTCAAGTCAGGTACACACAGCTCAGCGGTTAATGGGAAGTCTCAGAGCCGAACGAGATGAGAGATTAAATAGGGTGAGTTTGCTTTGCTCACTTGTTTTTACAGACAAGCATTACTACTTGCTTCCTTATCTCCCATGATGAGTATACTGTAAGTCTAACTTTCAGTTACTTAGAATTTCACTATAGCACCTATCAAATGTAACCCAAAACCATTTAAAAGAGTTTGAGAGCTCAACTTGTAGCTGAAGCTACTGAAATGTTGCTTGTGTATCACAATGGCTTACATCAGCTTAATTACGGGACGCAGCCGGAGGGTCGGCCACCTCCCTCGGCGCTGGAACTGATGCAAAGAAAGGGGTGCTCCTGCTCACATAGTGCTGGATAAGCATGGTGATCCAATTGAAAACACTCTTTTGGGGAGGTTCAATTTGATTTTAGCGCTACTGGAACTGTATGTCATCCCAAGGGGACAAAAGAAATACGTAGCTGAGAACTGGTTTGCTCCTTAAACATGTGAAACACAACTGCGCTGCCATCAAGTCTGAATTCCAAGCTTTGTGTGCCTGAAAAGGAATTTATTTCTTACGCTTCCAGATTTTTAAGCTGTGCATAACCCAATTTGGGTAATAGCCTTACAAACACAGTGCAACAGATGAATTTCAAACCCTTATGCCAAAGCCTGGTGGATAATGTGCCACACACAACTGAAACCAGACAGAAAGGCCTGGAGAGGCAGACTTCAGGGGAACAGAGAAGCTCTTAGAAGATAGTCGCTACATTCTGTGCTGTATTATACAAACAACTTTCACACCCTTAGAGTATTAAATGCTGACAAAAATAAAAAAAAAAAACAAACTACATTAGTTAGAACAATTAACTACATTAACTACAATAATTAACTACTAATTAACTAAATAAATTAGCTCCTGGTTTGGGGTTTTTGTAAAGCATGCCATTACAACATGTGTTTCGCTCCCCAAGGAATTAGGATTCCTTACGGAATTCAGAAAGCAGTTTTTTCAAAGATTCCCTCTCCCCTTTCCCTGCAAAGAGCACAGTCTGGCATCACTGAAATTCACATTTTAAGCACTCCAAGTAAAATATTCCCAATGTGGAAATACAATGGGATTGCAGACTAGCATAAAGGTACCAAAATACTGGGTTACAGTAGGCTGCAGGTAGAATTATTCTCCCCCAAGCAAGCTTAAATCAGATGTCATACTAAAGAAGAGTGTTAACAACAGTGCATTAACATTTAGTGATTTCAAGCTAAATGTTAGTACTCTGAATTTACCTTCATATTCAAATTTTTCTCCGGGCATACCAACTTCTAATGTTCTTGTAAATTAGATTTAGACTGTAAATTCTTTGGTGAAGTGACTAGCCTTACATTCCACATTTGCAGACAACTGGACTAAGGGAGGGGAAAGAGCATGTGCAGTTCATGACAAAAATATTCTGATAGAACAGAATGCATTTAAAGCCACAGTTTAATTTCTAGTCTTGCAAATGTAATCAATACTCATACTTCTTACTGCTGCAGTTGCTGGTCACCTGACCTCGTGTGTCATATCCAACAACAAAGCCTCTCTGCTTAAAGTCTGAAAAACACCTCTCAAGATACTTGTAGATCCCCTGGAAAGAAAAAAAAAGAAGAAGAAAAATAAAGCAGGGAAGAATTAGCTCTAGTGCAGCACACAAACATTAAAAATGACCTTTCACATAGGATGTATAATGTCTGTAAGCAAAATACAGCTCAGCAAAAACGTCAATAATGATATTCACAAAAGCAGCATATTTATTTTCCCCAAGGTGTTCACACAAAGAACACAAATAGAGAAACAGCTGTGGGAAATAAAAAGCGGTACAACGTAAGTGACCAAGCAGCATAAACAGAAAGCTCGAGCCAGCAAAATCCTCAAGCAGCAAACAGTTGTTTTCAATCCATACTGTGCTTTTGTGTATTCAAACCATCTTCCCAAAGCCTCAGTTGAGGAAAAATCCATTTTTGCGAAGTCCATCCATTCAGGCAATATAAGACTAGTGTTAGGTGGTGCTAGTCCTTATCCTTGTGTTCCCAGTACAAGTCAGGCACCTTTTCAGCACTGCTTCCAAAGTTAGCTCTAAATTCGCATTAAAAAGGATGTTTC
Organism: Sterna hirundo; assembly: GCA_009819605.1. NCBI lineage: Eukaryota > Metazoa > Chordata > Aves > Charadriiformes > Laridae > Sterna > Sterna hirundo. The sequence goes on along the minus strand of CM020437.1, from coordinate 219,361,374 downwards.
ATGCTTACCCACTTTTCCAAAAGAAAGTTAATTGCTAGTGACCTGCTCCAGATGGACAGATTAAAGATCTCAATTTACGTACTATGCAGACACACTACCACAAATACAAGCTGTCTTCTATATATCAAGGCAGAACATTTCCAATGGCAAGATATCAGAGAAGACCCCGGTCAGGAAGAAGAAAAGGGAGCAGATGAAGGGAGTAAATTTTTAAAACACATTAAGGATGAAAAGAAATACGTGCTAAAACATCCTCAGCAGAAAACTCACCACGGCCGAGCTTATCTTACAAAGTCTATCTCTTATGAGGGCACAAGCTTCCTCTGGAGAGAAGGGGTGGGGGTGTTTTGTACTAGAATTAAACAGATTTTTCCTCCAGCGTTTAGTGCAATTCTTTGCAACGTCCTTATCTGGATCTGACCTGATATCACCAGTAAGCAATCTCTCAACCGGAAAGCTCCTACCCATGAAATTCAGTTGAGCTCAATGTTTTTAATGGTTACTTCCCTTTCCACCAAAGAATCTGCTTCAAACACGAACAAGTGGATATTGGCGTCTCTTTGGAGAACCACTTCAGTCACCAATGTAGTTTTTCTACAGGATTCACAGAGAGAGAAAAACTTCAAAATAAATAAAAAATCTTTGAATACTGGAGGAGCTGGAAGCTGTGTCATGGCACGATCGCCAGCTGAAGTCACCTTCACACAGAACTGAAATGTGTTGATACACAAACACATTCACAGCACCCTGACAACTTCTCAAGAATTTCGTTCACAGTTGTAAAGTGACAGAATACAGAGGAATGGGAAAAACTTGTTCAACTTTGTCTTGAACAGATCAACTAACATTTAAAGAGATGAACAACAGATTTCTTATCAACCGATCCTTATTTAGGCGAGCAGTATCTTGAGATCAGAGCACACTGCAGGGTTTTATCTCTACTAGTTCCTCAAACGTCAAGAAACTGCACCAAAAAAAATATTTACAGAAGCAGCAGGACCCTATTAGACAAACTGGAGCTAGTACTAATTAGAAGAAGAAAACCTTTTCAGAAGCAGCACGTACCAAGGTAAGTTCAGTAACACTCTTGTTCACATAAGAAAGTCAATACATTACCAATCACAAAACACTCTTTACAAATGTAAAAGTGCTCCCCATGATTTCTATTTTACACCTACCCTCCAGGAGCTCTCCCTCGCCAGCTTAGGCATCGCTTGAACGTTCTGGCAACCCTGGCATCTCTAGGATTCTGCAGATCAAATCTCTTCCTCACCCCTTACTTCCCAATGACACCCATCATAGCTGGTGCCCACGCCCTTATACCTCCCCCAGCTTTCCATTCCCTCATTCCTCAGACACAGAATAACTGATTTATTTCTGTTGCAAAGGGTCTTTTTAGTAGATTTGATCTTCTGTACTTTTTCCCCTGCACCTCAGCCCAGCTATTTCTGCCTGAGCATTTTTGGCAGCTATTGGGTGCCACTACAATCTAAATAACACTCTCCTCAAGGGTGAGATGAAATTTTTCCTAAGACATCCTCTTAAACCAGCTTCACTGTTTGACAGGGATCAAAGATTCCATACGAATAAAAATAGGAATGTCTTTACTTTCTGCCACGGAGAAGTTTTGCTTAAAATTAAGACAATGCGATACGCAGTACGAGAACAATACACATAAGCTTAGCCAAAGATCCCACAGCTGACATTAGTCCAGCCCTACTGGACGTGTTTACCATCCAAACACCTCTATTAAAGCTGCAGGAAATGAAAATAAATAAAAAATGACAGTGAGAGGAAGTGAATGCAGATTCTCTCCACTATCTGAACCCTCTACTCAAGTACACACCTGTTTTCTTCCAGGTGCAGTTCGCCCTTTCTCAGAGGGCCATCAGCAGCTCCACCACCTCTTGGGATAAGTCCTCTTCTTTAATTAAAGTTTCTCAATTTAAAGAATTTATATTTCCTTTTTACAAGACTCAGGTTTTGATAGTGTCCCCATCTAATTTCTCCTGGGACAGCTACTGCTTCTAAATTGAAGATATCCAAGTCAACATTTTGCCATTACATACTTGGTGATAATTAATAACTTATTAGCAAGTGTCAGCATACAAATGTATAACCACCTCAGTGGATCTAAAAAAAATAAATTCTCTTTAGGTGCACCGAAGTGTTTATACTACTGCACAGCTCAGGTGATTTCAGTATATAAAATTCACAGACAGATCTGTTCTGCTTCTACAGCCACGTTTTAAATAATCCTCTTGCACGTCTAGGCCCTTAATTTCAAAAGAGAAGTGAGGGGAAAGTGATGGTATCGCAAATGGGATGGAAAGATTTTTGATTGATGAAATCAAGAAAGACAGTAACAGCTTTATGAAGTCCGGTATTTAATTTTTCAACTATTATCTTTAGCTTTGTTTATATAGCAACAGGAAACTCAGAGCAATGATGCAAAGATGACTGGTTTTGTCATTGTGAAGGTCAGTGACGAGTTACTTGCCTATTAATAAAAGCAATTGGTTCAGCAGGACAGAAGCGATACTTGAGCAGGAAAATCTAGGCTTTATGCCTAGGTTACATACCTACAGTCTTCCAAAGAGTCAAAAGCAACTTCTGGATATTCTGTGCCTTTCTGGATCTGAATTTTCATGATATCAATATAGTCATGCAAATGAAGAACACAGCATGTGCTTAGGCATGCAACTTAACTCCGGTTTATTTTAATTGAAGGAAATACTTCAGTTATACTGAAGTCTACTTTTTTGAATGGCTATTTATTCCCGTAGCAGGTGAGGACAAATAGAGAGACAGGGTTGCCTGTTTTCAGGTTCAGTTCAGCAAAACTGTTAATGCCATTAGCTTCTGAAACAAGAGTACTCAAAGAGATTAAATCTGATGCAGTTTACTTCAAAAACAAGCTCTAATCCGCTTCCCAGAGATTGCGTCTCCATGACAGATTGCTTTTCCTAACTTGATATATGGCTTTAATAAACAACTAAAAATAGAAGCTCCACAGAGGGAGCAATTGAATACAACCCAGTTTGTTACTTTCAGAAACCAGCAATGCCCAAGAAACTGAACTTGCAAACACATTCCCTGCTGACCAAAATGAAACTTTTCGCTTTCTGCCAAGAATGCGTATCAGTCAGCCGATCCAAGCTCCGTCACGCTTTCGCGAGACTGGAAACACAAAGGCAGCATGCAACGTTCAGGCGCCGGGAGCATGAGCAACCCCAAATTCAACAGGCTGCACAGGCCAAAAAGCAAAGTGACTATTATTAACTTCCTCTGCATTATTAAGATGTTTACTCTGCTTCAAAGAAAACTGGAATTGTTCAAAGCAACTTCACTACTCTTAACTATTCCATCACTGGCAACAAACTACTAGTTTTTAAACTATTTTTCTTAACCTCTTCAGCTCATTCCCACTGGATTAGTGGGGACCACCTGCACCCCACCAGTAAGTTTTGTTGACACCAGTACGGTATTTGTAGCAGATGAGTTTGGCATACTCGGCTCAGTAAGGCTGGAATTAAAGAAAGCATCATTCTAAGATGTGTCCAGTTTAGAGGTTAGAAGCCTAAAGCAAACTTTCTGTTAAGACAGATCCAAGATGATACTGATGAGAAAAAATGGTCATATATATACATAAGGCTGCGTTTCAAACACTACCAATGAGTTGCAACACGTTACTTCTTTTCAAAGCCCATATAAACAGCTATTGGAATTTGGTTTCACTGCAAGATTTTGGGCTCCAGTTGTATAAGTCAGACATTAGCAGTATGTCCAACAGCTTAATAGAGCCCCAGCTGTTCCAAGTTTTAAGCGAGCCAACAGAAAATAAATTATTTCAGTCATGTCTACTGAGGGACTTGTATCAGAGCATCAACCTGCAAAGAGACGGCTATTACAAAACATTTAAGTACACAGCATTAAATGAGAGATTTTACCAACCCTTTGTAAATCATGTAATAAACCACCTTTTATCATATGGATGAAGTTCCATTTATAAAAAAGTACTTGACAAAGTAGGTAAGATTCAATAGGTTTGTCATAACAAAAACTTTTTATTGATGTTCCAAGTACAATGGTTACAAATACATCAGTTCATTATATTTTCAACAGTCAAGAGGTAGGAAGAGATAGGATGTTGAAGTATATTTAACAAACACAGTCCAAACCCATTTTTATTTTATATGTTCATAAGGAAAGGAAATGGGGAACATCCATTTTCTGACTCACACTATTCATTCTCAAAAGGATTCAGTACTTGTTTTTCCTTGCCTCCCACTACCTTCACTGAGGTGAGAGAAAGCTATATTTTGCAGATTAAGAACCCACCTGCTTTTTGATTAATATTTACCGTAATAAAGTATGTGCAAGAATGACTACTGAAGTCAGGAATGACAGTTTAACAGGACTATAACCCTACAAAAATTAATGTTCAAATTCAGACTCTTCTTTCACATGCTTAAAGTCCAGATAATACCAATTTCAAATGTACCCTGAATTAATTTCTTATGAAGTTTAGTTGTAAAGACTAGTTATTTAATCTACTTGTTTTCAGGAAAATTTGATAGAGGAACACGTTAGCTGAAAAGCACCCTGGCACTGTACGATAAACAAATTTAAGAACAAATCCACTATGAGATAACAATATAGAAAAGGAGCATCCATCACTTTTGATCAAAAACTAAATCAACATCAACTGTTCCCTCCAAAGGTGTTTATTGAAAGGGTGGGGAAAGAAATGAGACAACTGGGGACCAAGTTCTTTGAGAAAGAATCCATCATCTGCCCTTGAACAAAACAGTGCTTCAAAGAAAAGCAGAGATGAGTAAGCCCTATATTAATCAACAGGTTTATTTATTTGGACAATCAACACACATACAACTCAATAACATTGCTTGAAAGAGAAGCAGGGAGGAAAATGGAGAAGAGCCGGATTATCTTCAAGTGCTCTTCTGGCATGCTAGACCAAAATCAACAGAGGAAAAAAGGAACATAAAAGGTATTAAAGAAACAAATCCAGAAAATTGTATTTCTGGTTGTTAATCAACTTAAACAGTTAGACAAAAGAACATAAAACATGGTTCAAGGAAAAGACGTGTCACAAGTGAGGAGTCTCTGCCACCAGTCTGCCTCACCACAGCACTGGTACCATTCCTGTCCCCATTGCAGCCTCTATTCAGCTCCTCAACTCTACATACCAGCTTTTGTGCCCTTCTAAAGTGCATCCAGCACCACCACCAAGTGGAGCTGAATCTCTGGTAGAGGAAAAAGAAATTAGGACTAAAGCCTCCCTGGCCAAAACTTTACCCCACAGGCACACCCATCCCATCAGACTCTTTCCAACAACACTAAAATACAGCTATCAAAATGGCAGTCAAGAGCTACATCTAAGTTCCAAGATCTCCCTGTCTGTATTCAAATCAAGAAGTTCATCCCAAAATACTCCAAACTTGGGAGAACTAGTCCTCAAAAAGATCAACATCTGTTTACAATGTTATCTTAGCAAATAATTCTATAATGATATCTCTAATCCAAATACACAAATATTAAATCATAGATAAACCATGAATCATCAACCTTTCCAATACAATATGTAAAATAAGATTTGCAGTTTGAGAGTTTAAGTTTCTATCTCAAATTACTTTCTTGCATCTCTACTTTAAAAAGTGCCGAGAGCTACAGACAGAGCTACAGTGGTTATTTTACAATATTTTCTGTTACTATCCAATCCACTTGTAGGTAACACAACCAGTCTTACTGGAAGGATTCCCCAGAAGTTAAACAATTTACAGATATTCTTTACAGTCAAGTCTACATTTGCTTTTTCATCTTACTTCCTGTTCATTTTCTTAGAAAAACCTGCTATTTTTGCATAGTTACTCACAACTTTGGCCAAAAATGAAACAAAAGGCTTGTTTGGTTGGGGGTGGGTTTGCTTTTTGGATTTCCTTGGGGTTTTGTTTAGCTTTTCACAAATACTAGAAGTTCTTACGATAGCTAAGGATTTCCAATTTCAGAGCAGTATAATAGACTTTAACTACTGGCCAAATTCCAGTGGAAGTGATTATATTCTGCCTCCTAGGATGTCCAATTAAACCTGTTCAAGCAACTTTATTTTCTTCCACCTCTAAACATTTCATGCTCTCACTCTCCTGTTGAAGGGCTGCTGTGTTTCACCCTTAGCTTGTAATTCAGCCATACACTGTATAACCCAAACATTTACTGTGAAACCATCCACTCCTCTCCCATACAACTATTCAGCTCACCTGTGTTGACTGGATCACCGTAAGATCATTAATGTAGCAAAAGCCCGCTCCCATAGCGGAGCGAAGCCCGGCAGTCCCAAAGGTCAGCCTGCAGCAGAGACGATCCCGTAACTCTTTATGCTTTCCATTCTGTAACAAGCTTTCGATCTGTTCTTTTGTTTTTTGGTTCTGCAAAAGAAAATGAAGGTCTTCATTTAGTTCCTGAAAGCAGGATCTGAACTACAAGAAAGCTGGAGAGGGACTTTTTATAAGGGCACGTAGTGATGGGAAAAGGGGTAATGGCTTCATCCTAAAAGAGGGGAGATTGAGCTGAGATCTCAGGCAGAAATTCTTTGCTGCGAGCTAGGTGAGCCCCTGATCCAGGTTGCCCAGAGAAGTTGTGGCTGCCCCATCCCTGGAAGGGTTCAAGGCCAGGTTGGATGGGGCTTGGAGCAGCCTGGTCTAGTGGGAGGTGTCCCTGCCCAGGGCAGGGGGTTGGCATGAGATGATCTTTAAGGTCCCTTCCAATCTAAACCATTATATGATTGTATGATTTTATATGCTCATTGTTTTTAAGTAATTCCTAGTTCTGCAGTGCAACAAGTTATTCCTATCCTATAAAATGCCTGTCTGCACAAACTATCCTCCACTGTAACTCTCATTTCTATCATATTCTCTTTTCTGTATCAACCTTAATTATAAAAGATTGAAGAGCTCTTGCTGCCGTTGATATGCTGATGTGTTTGCCCAGACATTAATACACCTTCTGGCCACATGAAGCCTGTAAGTGAGGAGCACAGACTTTAGAACAGGTTTTTCCAAGGCAGGCAGCACAAGTTAATTCTCAATCCGTGCTGCTGGAAGACAGACAAAAATCCTAACTTCAAAGCAGCGCTTCCTTCCTCCCCACCAGCAGGAAAGGTCTGTAAAATGGCACAGTAAAATAAAGCCAACATTGTAAAACCAAATATAAAGCCTACCTTTTGAAGTTACATTAATCGTTAGTGAGGTAGGTACAAGAGAGTCAAAGCCCCTATTTGTCACAAACTCTCAAATAAAGATAGGTATTTGTCAGAAAATCCATTTTTCACACTTTCCCCTCTCAGTAAATACCCTGGATATGAGTGGGCTGAAAAATAACTCCTATTCCTGAAGGTAAGTATCACATGTATCATTATAACAGCCACTTTCACTGCTCTCCAAACTTGGATTTTTAACGTTATTTAGGAGGATGTCAACCTGGGTGAAACCCAGAGAATTAAAAACAAATTTCCCCAGTTACTTAAAAGTTCTGACAGAATGCGTTTTATACATAGTTGTGATACAGCCACCAAACAAAGAATTCTCTGAAGAGGTCACTGCTTGTATCTTTAAGAGTTAGTACCGTTCTGAAGAAAAAAAAAAAAATTTTGCTCCCAAAAGCAGTACTCCTGTCAGTGAAACATAACTTTATTGTTAGTCTTAGAGAACACAAAGATAGCAGTTGTTTTATGATTTACCCACAAAACCAGCAAAATATACACCCACTAACCTACTCAGAAGAATTTTTAAAAATAAAAGACTATGTAAATCAGTTAATTTGATGTATATCAATTTATGAACAGTCTTGCGGTTCACATAGAAGAGCCAGAGCCCTTTCCCCTTTCTGGTTTCATTGTCAGCCGGCTGTTACACCACTTCACCTCCACTTCCACAGCTACTGGAACCCAACGCTCCCTGCAGTTAGTGCTGACGTTCGTACAGTCCGTGTCGCAGCAGGGACTCGCTTGTCGGCTGCTCCACCGTTACCTGAAAGCGGCCATAGCAGGTCGGACTAAAGGGTCAGTTAGTCCAGCACCCCAACAGCAGATGCCTAGAAAAAGGCCTAAGGACAGCAAAATCACAGCAGGAAGGTAGACAAAAGTGCAAGGGCCACCTTAGAATTCCCTACATAGGGAGTTCCGCATCTGCACAGAAGGGCTCCTTGTACCAACAAAAGGGATACAAACACCACCCAAGTCAGGACAGAACATTTCAAAAAAATGTTGTCATCCCATGCCTTTATTATCTAAAACCTGTGACTAAAATGAAAGGCCACTCAACAAGAAAAACATTTGGCTAAATAGAACAGCAGGAAGCAATTCTTGTGATCTGAAACCCACTCCATTTTAAACAGAGGCCTTACATTTACAAAATGATACAAACATTTGTCATTCCCAAGTATGAAGAATACATTTACTACCACTCCTCATTCAGCTGAGGGAGTGATTATAAGGCTTAATTCGAGTATTTACCTTAAGGTAGGAAAAGTTACAATCCTATGAGTGTTTTAAAGTCAATCCTATACAGCACGCAGTATGTTACGTAGCAGGGTGGATAAGAGACACTGATTACTGACATCTGCCTCTGTTCATTCATTATTTTCCCAAACTTGCACCACTCTCGAAGCTATGAACATCCAAATGTAAAAAGCACATGTACACACACTCCATTTGTTCTTCACAGTTATTCTGCACCCTCACCTAATATTGAGACTAGCAAACAATGGGAGAAAACAGGTAAATTTTAATATTAATTATCTATGATGATTAGAATGAGATAGTCATGGCAATACCAACCACACTATCCCAGACATGCCTGGGGAGAGCTGGGGGGAAGTGAGAGAAGGCGAGTCCGGTTTGACAAACGACAAAAGAATATCGATGTGTGTCCTTTTACAACATGTACTAACAGGGAATGATTCACCCATATAATGCTGTTTTCAGAGAAGTGGCTAAGTACCATATTTTATAACATTTGAAGGCTTTATAAATTCGTTTGGTCATCAAGAAACTCAACCTGTCCACTGAAATGCAGTTTGGACAATACACTTCACAGCTCCCATAAACAGCACAACCCAGCCCGGCTCACCAACAACATGGACTGTGTAGAAGACAATTGATGCACAGCTGTGAAAAATAATTACTCCAGCCGTATAATAGCACAGCTCAGGCTGCACAAGTGTTCTCTAAAACAGTGTTGCTTCAAGCAGGGTCCCAAGGAAGGGTTAAAAAAGGCAAATGGAATCTGAAAGGCAAGGGTGAAGCACCCCTGACATTTAAAATAGAGGTCAGCCAGCCTCAGGTCCTGCAGCCTCCGAAGAGCCAGGAAACATGTTCTGCACAGACAGAGGCTCTTCGTGAGGATCCGAAAAACGCTGGGAAAAGCACAATGATATGAACTGCACACTTTCATTAGGAAAAAAATACTCAATAAAAATTGTTGAAAACTCTGAAGCCATTTCCACAGCCTGATAACAGGTCTTGCACACTAGCAGGATAAGCCATGTGAATTTAAAATAAATTTTAATTTCTTTGTGCTTTAAAATAAAAAGGCAAGCCATTATTGTTCAGGCTCTCTGATGACTCTGCAACCTAAACAAGCCATTACTCACAACACAGATTAAAAAAGGCCTAAAAATAAAACAAAAACAATGGGGCACGACAAATATTAAATCCCAGAAGTGAAAACTTCTCTTTTAGCTGTTCATAGGCAGTCAGCCACAAAACAAATGACTAATCTGAAGAGAGTCTGTGGCAAGAGTACATTAAACCCTCATTTCACACTATCATAATCCAATACATCATTTTGCTTTAAAATAAGGTTACTAAATTACACAGTATGTTTAATAGCTTTTTAGGATACGCTGTATTGCTTGCCTGCAAAAACAGAATAACGTGTAGTACATTACACAGTTTATGGTCTGGAGTTTTGCAAAACTGAGGCAAGACTTTTCTGAAGCAGTAGCACAAACATTTATTTTACAAATAGGCTATCATGCATTTTTGACTGAAACTACCTGATTTATTTCCTAGGGAACAAAAACAACACAGCCAAAATAGCATCCAAATAACATTTCAATTTGCTCAGGTCGCACTCAGCTAAAATTTCCTGTAATCAGAAAAGAATAATGGAGGGGAAAAAAAGAAGGTATTTTACAAGACTTGGTGTAAATTCAGATGTGGTGATGACCTGTCTCATGCTCCGGGTTACGCATTCAATAGCGTTAGAAGACTGATCTCAAGACAGCTATTATCAAAACCGACCATGGCATGATCCTTATTGCTTTTCATTGTTTCCTGCTTTCCAGGTTTTCTCTGAGTTGGAGCTTCAAAGCCTATGGACCAGTCTAGCTTCTTGCAATATACTGCTTGGGTATGAACACCATTTACCATACTAAACTGAGAATTTCAAACAGCACTGCAGTCAGGTGGGGCTAAAAGATAATGATGGTTTCCACCACTGAAGTTTAATCCCATGCAAATTCTAAAAAAACCCAGAGTTTTAGTGCTGTTTTGCTTTACAGTGATGAAATAAAGTAATACGTATGAAAGTTTCCCAGTAGCTCTTATGAAGGTTCATTTTTTCAAAGCGGAATAGTTGTAACGTTAAAATACACAACAGACTTTAACATTAGAGATTGGGGTTATGAGGAAGAAAGTCTAGTACTCCTTTACGCAGAGCATGTTCTCTGAAGTCATTAGTCACTACACAGTCACTCTCTCCACCAACACTAACTTTCCTGTCATGTGAATCACTAGGAGGGTAAATCAGATTAGTCAAGGTATGCAGCATCCCATTGTATTTCTAAATTCCAAGGAAATATAATCAATACCACCTATGGATGCAATTACATGATGCTGAGGTGAGAGGCTTACTAGAAGCTTTAAGTAGTTCATTGAAAAGTAGTTCATTCATGTTATAGTTATTAAAAAATAACTATAACAGATCACTGCTTAGAAAAGAACTTCTCAAGCTTCTGAAGTCAAGCAAGGCAGCAGCACCGTGTTAGCACCAAACTCAATTAGCTTAGAAACACAAACACCGAACAACTGAAGTGCCCGCTCTTAACCGTTGCCTGGATTAGTATGTCAGTAAATTTCTGTTAATCACAACGCAGAAGCCTAGCGTAAGCAAAAGATTTCCTTAGAGATTATCAACTACAGTGTTTGGATATTATTTTTAATATCCTTTAAAAAAAAAAAAAAAAAGACTGCCTAAAGCTTCCTGTCTTAAGCAGGAAGAAACTAGGCTGTTTCATACAAAAATAGTCATTCCTTAACAAAAGCCATGCTCTAAGATATCCACACGTCCCCAATGGCTCTAACAAAGCAATTCAAATTCTTCTCATGGATTCAGTGATTTGAAGAGCCCACAGAATTCAGTGCTGGATGAAAGCAGTACGTGGATGTCAACAGTATGAAAACAGCATTTCTTTCAGTATCCACCCAGCATGCCAAATCTCTGTGCTGCTGGCCAACTAGACTTTCTGGAAGAGCAGGGGACAGTGGAGCAGCTCAGGCATGGCAGGTCAGGGCAGGGACCCCAGAGCTGTGCCACCAAGTGCAGCATCACTGCGGGAGGGCAAATGTGCTGGGTGAGCTTGGTCTCTGCAGCCTTACCCCACCGATGTGACTTATGATCTTTCCTAGGATCCCCCAGCCGCTCCAGAAGCACTGGTGACCTGTCTAGGAGGGATGCCCCAAGGGGTTCAGGGGCTGACTGCCAGGAACTGGTTTCTCTCTCACTGCCCTGTAAAGGTGATCAGGGAATATCACAAAACCACACAATCACAGAATGGTAGGGGCTGGAAGGGACCTCTGGAGACCATCCAGTCCAACCCCCCTGTGCCAGAGCAGGGTCACCCAGAGCAGGTGGCACAGGAACGCATCCAGGCAGGTTTGGAATATCTCCAGAGACTCCAGCACCTCTCTGGGCAGCCTGTGCCAGGGCTCTGCCACCCTCACAGCAAAGAAGTTCCTCCTCATGTTCAGATGGAATGCCCCGTTGTTCCAGTTTGTGCCCATTGCCCCTTGTCCTGTCCCCGGGCACCACTGAGAAGAGTCTGGCCCCATCCTCTTGCCCCCCTGCCCTTTAGCTCTTGCTGAGCATTGATGAGATCCCCTCTCAGTCTGCTCTTCTCCAGGCGGAACAGCCCCAGGGCTCTCAGCCTTTCCTCAGCACAGAGATGCTCCAGCCCCTCAGCATTGCTGGAGCCTCTGCTGGACTCTCTCCAGCAGTTCCCTGTCCTTCTGGAACTGGGGAGCCCAGAACTGGACCCACTGCTCCAGCTGTGGCCTCCCCAGGGCAGAGCAGAGGGGGAGGATGACCTCCCTCCACCTGCTGGCCACGCTCTTCTTGATGCCCCCCAGGAGACCATTGGCCTTCTTGGCCACAAGGGTACATCACTGGCTCTTGGTCAGCTTGTTGCCCCCCAAGGACTCCCAGGTCCCTCTCTACACAGCTGCTCTCCAGCAGGTCAGCCCCAACCTGTCTTGGTGCAGGGGGTTATTCCTCCCCAGATACAGGACCCTACACGTGCCCGTGTTGAATTTCATTAGGTTCCTCACTGCTCAACTTTCTAGGTCATATATCCCAGTAACCAGCCTGAGGCTGCTATCCCACACTAGGAAGTGGTTAGGGAAAGAGGAGGCTGAGTACCACGGCTTTGGCAGGGTCTGTCTGCTGCGACAGGAATGCGTGTGGCACAGCCCTGAGCTGAGCACCGGGCAGAATGTCTGGCAGAAGCAGCACCAACTCTCCCCAAAAAAGGGAGAGACAGACCCTTCAAAGCTGCTACTGGCTTTCAGAGTATGACTTACTGGTGGAAGAAGCATCCGGCAGAGAGCAGGGTCCTTCAAGCCCACAGGGACCAACGTCCCAAAGGCAATGAGGGCAAGAAAGAGGGCAGCAGTGGGGAGGGAAGCGACACCCACACACAGACCCCCACCCTACAGGGATGGGGGAACCTCTGCTGCCAGCAAAACAGCTTCCCATGCATGTGACAAGCAGCCACCATGCCATAGGGTTCCACTTCCCTTGCAGCCACACGCACGCATATATACAGGTCAGAAGGCAGGACAAGGCAGCAATCAAGAAGCAACAGATGCCGTTCCTCCTGCTCCAGGTGGGGAAGGGGTCCTGAGCACTGCCAGCAGTGCACAAAGAGGCAGCAGATAAGGTGACAGTGACCACGGCGGTGGAAGGAGAGGCTCGTGCTACCTGAACGTACACTGCTGCGGACAGAAAAGGGGCAGGGAAGGAAAGAGGTGCCTCTGGCTGGTGACTGGGCTGGAGCTGAGTTTCCAACTGTGGCTCTCAGGGAGGGGATAAGTAGGAGAAACAGCACCAGTTCCCTCAGTCTCACCTCACAGGGCGAGTGCTCCAGCCTCCGACCATGTTGGAGCCCCTCTGCTGAACTTGCACCAGTTTGTCCATATCTATCTTGTACCGGAGGGCGCAAAACCAGATGCAGTATCTGGATGCTGGCTAACAAGTGCTTGGTAAAGGGAGATAATTCCTTTCCTACAATGGCCGAGGATGCTGTCAACCTCCTCCACTGTCAGGGGAGGCTGCCAGCTCCTGCCTACAGAGACTCCCAGCATTGCCGTAGGGTGTTTCTCCTTCCTAAATGCAGCCTGTCTTCATTAAATTTAACTTAATGTCCCTGCTGGTCTGCTCCCCTGGCCTGTCTACCTCCCCCTGAATAGCAGCTCTGCCCTCAACTGTCTGGGTCCCAATCTGGCAGCACCTACAAACATGATATGAGTGCCCTCAGAGACATTTATCTACCATTTTAAGATGTAAATTTGTGAAGCATTCTTAATTTTTAAATAGCTTTGAGGCTTGCCATTTGATACATGAGAAGTGAAGAGCAACCAGAGGTCAGGCAATGTTTTCCTATCCCATTTCAAGGAGACTCTACCAAGTGCATTCAGGTAATCCTCTCATTCTCACAGAAAGCAGGGTTTTGTGATACTAACAAGCTGGGAGGAGAGAGAATGAGACTATCAGAACCTTCCCTTCAGGATTTCAGATTCACTGTCACAAAGAAATGGAAATAAGAATCATTTAGGACAGAGACAGCCAGGCTGCTGAATGGGTAAGAGTCTGAACATAGTTCTGCACCTACATGAGCACCAGAAAAAAAATAAGTTCTGCATTATTTTTTCTGTAAAATTACTACACTAATATATATACACTAATATATATACATGCCATCTCTAGAAAGCTCATACTACTTCCTCACAAAGTGGTTTTTCGCAAGTTACCTGTGTTGTTTCTGACTTCAGTTCTCAGTCAGGAACTTTATGTGACCTATATTACCAGTCCTGAGGAGTTAAATTTGAAAGTGGTTATAATGGCTTTTAAGAAGAGGGAAGGGGACGAGCCTGCTGGGGATGCAAGATATATTTTAAACAACTACTTATAAAAATTTACTGCGAGAATCAGATGTGGGGCAGAACTGTGAGGTCATATCCTGCTGCAGTCCAATGTAGCAACATCAACAAATTTAAGAAAGGCTTGAGGTTTTATTAAACAAACAAACAAAAAATTCTCATTGAATTCAATGTTATGCTTCTTCATCTTCGGTTTTCCACATACTATACAGTTGCCTACTGAGACAGAATGACACTTTTTTTGTAGCTCATCAGGATACATAATCAGAAACAACTGGAGAATTAAAAGTACAAGGGCATTAACTGAGTATTTCTTACTGGCTCTTTCACTCCCAATCATGCTAATAACATGTACTTACTGCCAGAGTTAGGTTTCAAAGCTAATATCCTGTCAAAATAAGTGGCAGTTTACAACTCTGATAGCAGCCATTTTTTGTCTTGCAGGCACTCTTTGCATATGTAGCCTGGAAGAAGTGGAAAAAAAGAAGAGGTCTCAAATTTGCTTATAATTCAGCAAATGCGACAGCCACAAATTAAGTGCATCAAGCTTTGCCAACCAGCCTTTAGTTTTTCATCAGCAATTGTTATAACCTTTTTTTTCAAATAAAATCAGGATCAGTCCTGAAGTCCCAAACACACCAGAGTATCTATTTGTAGGAACCGCTAACAAAGAGAAAGGGAGCATTGGCTGTGGCACAGCTCATCACCTTACATACACAACTTACAACCAGCAGTGGCACTTGCATCGAGTTCTCCTTTACAACTTCTCTTAGAAATTGTAGGTTTTCATTAAGCAAGAAATGTTTGTTTTCTAGTCAGCAACAGCACCAACATTTTTATGTGAAATCAGACGAGTAACTGCAGGCAAACAGTTGCTCAAGCTAGTTACTGCAGTGGCAGAGGGAAAGGTGATGGTAGAGCAAATCACAGCCCCTACACGTGGCTGTAGGTACTGTAGTTGAGAGGCAGAAGGTTTCCTACAGAACACCCCTTGTCTCTGCCAACTCACTAGGGGAACATTTATATCCTGAGTTTGTCTTGTTCTGTTTTGTTCCCAAATCCTGGGGCCTCAATAAGCCACAACACCTCCATAACAGTCAGCTGCTTCTGGTAGGGAGCCCATAGGAGTGGAGGAAGCCAGGTTGAAAGAATGTTTTAGGCACAGTCTACATCCATTCTCCCTCTCTGGAGTGAACCATGGAATAGTTTTGCTCCATGCACCAAGAACAGTCCTCCAATACTGTCCCCCAAAGGCCCGATACCTTCCCCATATGTCACACAACCCATGTACAAAGGACTCAAGTCTTCACGCTATCAAAACCACCACCCCACCAGCACTTTGAACTAAAAAGAGCAATGAGTTCCTGAGGCAGGGAGGCTGCACATACTGTACAAGATAGGCTCAGCCAAGCACTAGGTGCCCATCCACCCCAGAGGGTACATTTGCGGCCTCGTACCCTCCAAGGTGGATGGGCACAAGGCCACAAACAGCATGACTACAGCCACACTGTACTGCAGAAAGCACACAGAGACTGCACCACTGACATGCTACTTCCCTCCAAGAGAGGGGGACAGGCACGTTGTGCTGATTTTTCAGGAGCGCTAAACCCCGGAAATCTGCATCTGCAAGAAAGTATTGTAAAAAGCTCTGAATTAGCAATTCTCTGATGAGGGACCCAGAGTCGCGTGTCAGAAAGGAAGGACAACACAAGACCAAATACTAATGGCAAGAGGAGCAAACAGAAGTACAGTTCAACATCCTTTAATTTAATTCTGTGGCTCAGCAAGAAGTCGTCACAGGCAAAGCAGACCACACCATTGTGTTGTTCAACAATCTGAAATAGTTCACAGCATACAGAATTCACTTGGTTCTCTGCTCTTCCTGAGGATCGTGCTAAGATTGCACTCAGTAAAGAAGAGAACATCTCTCTGTTGGCATTCATTTCACTACTTCAGTTTTTGTGGAAGATTTTGTACAGTTCATAAAAACAAGTTAAAGCAGATTTTCGTTTTACAGAACAGGACCTCCAGAGGTCATCTTTTCCAATGACCTCTGCTCAAGCAGGGACACTGACAGTCAGTTGCCCAGGACCCTGTCCAGACAGCTACTGAATATCTCCAAGGATGGAGACTCCACCACCTCCCTGAGCTACCTGTACCAGTGATCAGTCACCCTCACAGTAAAAAAGTGTTTCCTGGTGTTTAGAAGATACCTCCCGTGTTTCATTTTGTGCCCATGGCTTCTGGTCCTGTCAGTTAAAGACGATGTAATACTGCCGCAGTGTGAACCAAGGAGATGGAAGTTAATTTATGTATTTTGTTCCAGTGTCTAACTGAAGCGTGTAGCACAGGACAGTCCTAGCAAAATCTCTGGTTCGTATCAGGGAGAGAAAGACGTGAGTCCTGAGGTTCACACCGAGATGTCCTCAGTGCACTCGTGGATGCAGGGCTTGGCACTGAACATGTCTTTAATCTCAAACATGTGAAATATTACCCACAGTCAACTTGACAAGCGTTTTTCTTCCAGAATTTAGCCTTCAAACCCACCACTTTCAGCAGCATAAGTTTTAAAACTGAGCAGTAGATAGGACCTGCTGCTTTTAATTCTATTTTAATCTGGCTCATGACAGGTTATGTAGTACGTAGATGTTTGACGGTGCAATGCTGCCTTTGTCGTTGGCTGCAGGGAGCTTCCAGTTGCGTGTAGGACCATGACAGGGTTCGGAGAATGTGGGTGGATGGTGTTTGGAGATGGTGGGTGGTGCAGAGATCCCTTTGTCCTCAGCTGTGGGGAGCTTCCAGTTGCCTGTAGGACCATAATGGAGCGTGGAGATGGAGGGTAGCGTGGAGATCCCTTTGTCTATGGCTGTGGGGTGCTTCCAGATGCCTGTAGGACCATGACAGGGAAGAAAACACACACAGCCCCTGTCTGTACTGTATCACAGACCTACAGGCAGCTGGAAGCTCCCCATAGCTGAGGGCAAAAGGATTTCTGCACCATCCTCCATCTTTACAATCCATTACAGACTTACAGGCTTATTGGAAGTTCATCACAGTCATAGACAAAGGGAGCACCACACCACCAACCATCTCTGCACCCTACCACACTCTATCTCCACACCCCATTACAGTCCTACAGGCAGCTGGAAGCTTGCCAAATCCAAGGACAAAGGTATTTCTGTACCACTCACCACCTTCGTAACCCACCATGGGCTGTCAGGCAGATGGAAGCTCCCCAAAGCCACAGACAAAGGGATCTCCACACCACTCTCCATCTCCACACCCCACTATGGTCCTACATGCAACTGGAAGCTTCCCACAGCCGAGGACAAAGGTTCTCCACACCATTCACCTTCTCCGTATACCATCACGGGCCTATAGGCAGCTGTAAGCTCCACACAGCTAAGGACCAAAGGATTTCTGCACTACCCTCCATCTCCACACCCCATTATGGTCTTCCAGGCAAGAAGCTTACCTGTCATGGACAAAGGCAGCACTGCCCCACCAACCATCTCTGTACCCTACCACCCACCACCTCCACACTCCGTCATGGCCTTACAGGCAGCTGGAAGCTCCCCAAAGCTGAGGACAAAGATATCTGCACAGAACCTACCACCTCTGTATTCCACCACCTCCATACCCCGTCATTGTCCTACAAGTAGCTAGAAGCTCTCCACAGCCACAGACAAAGTAACCTCTCCACCACCTTCCATTCTTCCTCTCCATTGCTCTACCAGCAGCTAGAGAAACCCCACAGCCATGAACAGAGTAACTGCCCCATCACCCACCTTAAGTACATAAAGTTCCTCAAAATAAAGTTTCTGATTCATGAACCCATTGGCTGGTTCCTCCAGTTTGTACTATTTTTGTCACCTTTTGGGGTTGCTCCTTGCTGTCCTTGTTTCCTTATATATATACGTCTGTGTATGTATGTCTGTGATGTGCACACATACATAAATACACATATATATAGTGTACCTATGAATAAATCTGAGAGCTGCACAGAGGAACCCGGGTGGGTGGAAGGTACCAGGGCTGGGTGCTGCAGGACTCCCCAGGAGGCAGCTGCACAGGCCAGCAGACAAGCCACCTCTTTTATATTGGCCCAATACAAAACAAGAAACAAAAAACCTTACATAACTGCTTTTTTACAGCCACTTCCGCATGTCTTTTTAAATAAACTGCATTGAAACTTATTGTAGTAATGCTTTATAGCTCACTGCTGCTGAAAGAGGCAGTTCTCACATTCCCAGACTGCTCCCACTAATATGCTGGCCCCTTTCTTGTGTCAGGAAAAACATTTATGCAGCTGCAGTGAGTCTAATCAATAACAACTCTACTCCCTTCCCCCCACCACCCTGGATCCATTCCCTAAACTACTACATGAATATTGTGCCAGCTCAGGCAGGTAGTGAGGGGGAAGTATAGCAATGAGGAAGGGTGAGACTACCTTCTTTCTGCAATTCTCCCATTATGATCTGAAGCAGAATAAAAATTTTAAAATCATTAGACCACCCAAATCTGTGCAGACCAGCAGTTAAAAAACCACATAAGATCCTACATCATATAGAATACTTAAATTTATGAACTCAGATGCACCTAACATGGGGAAGTTCCAAATTATACAAAGCAAGTCTTAATGCTCAAGTCTTATTTCTGATATCTGAAAGTGTAAACACAGAATGGCGATATCCTTTCCTGCCCCCATGACAACACAGACAGCAATATAGCTAATTTATCAATACAGACAGTAACCCCATGAAGTACAAGTTTCAAGACTATTCTGATGGACTTCATATAGTTTAATGTCTTAGAACAGGCACTAAAGCACAGTACTTGTGTTATTTCAGCGCTTCCTTCATTTCACAAAGTTGTTTATGCGCTCTCAGTAGTGTTGGTTGTTCCAACACAGGTTTTATGGCCCAGTCTACCCAGAATCAACTACTTCAATAGCTCACAATTTTATCTTCCATGTTTTAATGTTAGCGCCTGCAACGCACACATGTAATTTTGAAGAATTTCTCTTGTCACTTACAGCCAATTCCTAGACCTTTTACTCTTAAAAAATCACTTAGAAGTCTTAATAAAAAATGTTGCAAGTTGAATGACAAGAGCAGGTTATTGGTCTCTAACTATCAAGTCCATTTCCTCCTGAAAGGCATCTTAAAAACCACAAAAGTTAAAAGAACACTGAGGGTCATTAAAAAAAAAAAACAAACTCTAAAACCAACCAAGCCACCTTGTTAGCAAGTAGGAAGCTATTCATGCTACCTTTGTGCGCTAACAATGAGTCCATGAATTAGTAAAAATAAAATGAGAGTATAGTGAAAGGGGACCGCACATGCAGCTCCTGGAGAAATAATTCAAGTATTTCTCCCCATGCAACGTTCTAACAGTGGCTTTGTAATAAGCACAGAAAATCCCCTTCTCCCACATGCGCTCCACCACAACCACCACGGCCCAGAAACAGTCTGTGTACAAACACTCCTCCGTATCTTTATTGAAGATGGGCAAAGCTACCCTACATAGAGCATGCCCAGGAACAGGAGTCTTGCCAGCGATCCTACAGGGCTAATCAATAAACCAGCAGCCAACAGCTTGAGCTTAGGCTTCGTTTTTACAGAGGGAGGACTAACTGAGGGAAAGCAAGAGGGCACTGACTTTCAGGGAAAGCTGTGAATCTTTCCTTAGGACCCTGTTTTTCATTAAGTAGGTCAGGATCTTAATCATAACTGTGCTCTCCCACCAGCTGCTGGGCCAGTATCTGACCCTCAGACTTAGGTTGAAGCCTCTTCCGCTGCAATGTACAACAAATGCTCAGCTAGTGTACCAAGCACACCTCATTTTCATGCCACTCTGTGTGTGTAGCACATTCTTGCCACTCTATAAAGCCACTTAAGACAAGTATGTAAAATCATTACTACAACCACGGTCCAAAATTCCAACATTTGCTCTAAAGAAAAGCAGTTTTCTTGGAGAAAACTGCTCTGACACAGCTTTCTACACAAGCCAGACTCCTTCAGGAGACTCAAGGCAGATGTGGAAGTACAACAGGAAAGTTAGAGAGTGGATGAAGAGGAATTAAAGGGAGAAAAATATAGAACAATGACTGATTGTTCACATAGTTTACCAATGAGGACCAAACAAAAGGTGGGTGCCTCCTGCCTCCAAGACAAAAGTAAACAGACAGCAATTAAGGAGAGAGAATGGGAGAGGAGGGAGTTTTAGTTAGTGAACTGCTGCTATAAATATTAATGAAGATGCTGCTGTGAGAGAGGAGGAAAGCAAAAAGAGGATCATATGGTTAGGTTTCCTCCACCCACCCATGCCTCAGCCCATAATCAGTAACAGTTTAGAAGAGGTTAGCACGTACACCCAAATCAAAAAGGATGAAGAGCACAGCTCTAAGAATTAATTACAGCAAGTAATTTTCAATTAAGCTAGAGGACAAAAGCTCCCCACAGCTAAATACAGCTGTGAATGTAGCACATAGATTTTTCCTTGATCAGAGGCAGCAAAAGTCCCTACAGCCAAGGAAATTGTGGCTGGGAAAGGGGTGAGACAGAGACAGCTCCTTGTCAAGCTGTTGATAAGCAGCAAACCTACAGAGACCTCATTTCCTAGGTTTGTGGTGAAATAGGAGGACATTGGACAAATAACCCTTCCTCATCTGTACTTGCTGGTTTCTCCTCACCTTCCTGTCCCACAGGACTGTCACCTCCTTCATTTACATCCTCTGCAGAGCAACATTAAGTGCCTCAGAGCCACCCATGCCACCCTGCAGCCCCTCTCCTGCAGGAGCACTGAGTCCTCCTTCTCCAGGCAATTTTGAATTTTCAAAATTCACAGGAACTCTCTTTGAAATCTCTCCCGGTAATAAGTTCAAGCAGCCTTGTAAGAAACCTCATGATTATCACGTAGGGAAGCAAGGGTAAACAGGTACAACCAAACTAACCCTTCAGTTTGTATTTTATTGGTTCATTTTGGCCTTAGAAGGAGCGATAGAAACAGTAATATTTCACTATTGCTGGGTTTTAATCAAAATACTTTTCCCCAGTAACCTTAACATTAAAAAGGGTAAGTTCTCCTACTTCATCCATTTTTAGGATAAACATATAGTAATCTGTTTAAAAGAAAAAAAAAAACCAACAACACACCTTTCAATACAGTAATCAGAAGTTATATTAAAAAAAACCTATTTACTAGAGTTCAATCTGGGTTATCAAGTGTATTATCAGGAATGTTATCTCCCTTTTCCACTCCTTCCCTCCCCCATGCCACTCTTCCCAGATATCGTCACAACAGCAGCTCTGAGCACAGAATATGCAGATGGCAAGTGTTAATTCCTGAAAAAATGAACAAAGAGAGCATATTTACAAGTAGCAGAAAGCTCATCTAAGAGGCATCAGGTAAAGTTTACTTGTAACCCTCCTGCTTTGATAGTGACAGGACAAAACTAAAGAGGAAATAGTATAAACGCATTGACAATCACTCTAAAGTAAAAAAAAAAGAAAAGAAAGAAGTCACAGAGAGAAACCTAAACCACTGGTGCACTGGTAGTTTACCCTCCCCCATCTCCACAATATGTTTTAAAGCACAGGCCATGACATTTGGACAAAGCAGCTGAAAAGAAAAGTAACCCTTTCAACAATGAGCTCAGCAAAATAACCTCCAATCTCATATTATTATGGCCCCAAATTTCCTTTGGATGGTTTAATCAGAACTAACCAAGCCTGCAGTCCTGTTGACACCCTATTGGAGCTGAAAAGGAAAGGAACATGGCAGAGCTTAGACCTCTGTAGCCTCTTTATTTCCTAGGGAGGATGTTAAATTTGGGAAGCTGAGGAAAACAAAATGATGCTGTTCGACTCTAGCTGCATTTTAAGCCATTCAACAATCCTTCCTTCAACCTGACTTCACAAGACGCACGTTTTCAGTCTTAACGAAGAAGTGGTAGCAACACGAAGCAGGTGCCACGCTCCATGTGCCAGCAAGATGACATCATGCCATCCCTTCACCAGGTAGAGCCCCTGTATGGCTGCGCGCTTCACCTTTCCCCTCTCCCAGGTTAAGGATTTCTCCATCACGTCAGGCTTTGTGGATTTGGCTGGATCTAGATACATATTTTTCGAAGGGCACCTGCCACCCCCAGTCTCAGGGGAAAGGGCCTTGCTGAGGGATCACAGAGGCCCCAAGGGAGGGAGAAGGGACCAAACGCCATCCTTGTCACTGGGCAGGGTGGGAAGCAGACGGCACACACCATGGGAGCGATGACAACAGCCCCGGGAGGGCGGAGACGCGCCCACCGGGTGTGAGGGAGGAGTGTCCCGCCGCCATCACCCCCCCTCCACCGCCGCCACACACCCACCTTGTCCCAGTTCAGCCACTGCCACACCGCCTTGTCAAGCTGCGCGTCGCCGGTGCTGCGGGCGATGAGCACGTTGGAGTTGACGTCCCCGGGGGCTCCGCACTCACCCATGTCGCCGTTCGGCGGGGGTCGCGGGTGGGGGTGGGGGGCCGAACGACGACGACGACGACAGCGGCGGCTTCACTTCGCGACACCGGCCGCGGCACCGCGCATCGCCTGAGGGAAGGGAACAGCCAGAGGAGGCGGGCCGGTGGTCTCGGCTCAAAGGGGAGGCGGGGATGAAACCGCGGCAACCGCGATGTACCTCAGCTCAACGATCGTAACGGCGACTAACGGCGATCGCCGCCTCACCGCCGGCAACGGTCGGGGCGCGCGCCCGCCCCCGCCAGCCGCCCCGCCCCGCCCGGCGCGCGCGCTCCCGCCCAAGCACGGACCACAACAAGCGCGGCCCCGCCCCCGCGCCGCGCCCCCGCCAATCCCGCCTCCGTCCCCCCTCCGCG
This sequence comes from Sterna hirundo, assembly GCA_009819605.1. Lineage (NCBI taxonomy): Eukaryota > Metazoa > Chordata > Aves > Charadriiformes > Laridae > Sterna > Sterna hirundo. The sequence goes on along the minus strand of CM020437.1, from coordinate 219,338,051 downwards.
ATGCAGGACGGGAAATGTAGTCCGATCGCCGCGGTGGGCTACAGAGGGGCGGCGTGCGCAGGCGGGCGGGGGAACTACAACTCCCGGCAGCCCTTGCGGCGCGCCCCCATTCGCCTCAGGATGAGGGGAAGCGGAGGGGGCTGAGGGCGCAGTGGTTTTGCCACTCTTCAGCCGGTTTAGCTGCGGGGTGCTCGGCCTCTCTGGCCGCATACCGCCTCCGGTAGCCATGTGTCTCCCTCCAGGGGCCCTCACCCCATCTTGCTGCCGGCCCGGGCTCCCCAGGGTGGCGGTACCGGCCCTGCGGGTGAGCAGCCATCACCACTCAGTGTCACATAGCAATTGGCCTTCAGGAGGCCTGAGCAGGGACGGCTGGGTGTCCTTTTGCTTGATGGAAAAAAAAAAAAAAAAAAAAAAAAAAGCATGGTATATCTCTTGCCGTCCCACTAAATGGGCACTCTCTACCTCTTGGGTAATCTATATGAGGAAAAGGTAAAAACCTCTCGCTGGGCCCCTCTTGCAGCCTCTGAGGTGGACTTCAACGCTGCTGAGCACATCATCTCTTCACTCTGAAAGGATAATGGAAAGGGTGCTATCCCAGGGGACGAGCTCGTTGTTCAGAAGCATTTCCAGACAGGCTTCAGCAGCAATTAAATTGCCAGTAGGAGGCAAATCGTAACCCCCATCTCCCCTTCGCAGGCCACTTCAGTTCTAATTGAATTGCCTGTCTCTGAGCAGAAGGCTGTGGCGGTGACCACATCCTGCAGAGCATCTTCATCCCGCAGAGCATCGTCATCCTGCAGAGCATCCTCATCCCGGTGCTCATCCTCGCAGAGGTTGCCATAGTGACAGCAGGAACTGCTGAGGGATGCAAGGCTTCGGGAAGACAGGCAGAGGACTGTGGGATTGCTGCCCGGGGGGATGCTGGACATGAAGGGAGGTTCAAAACGCCGGAGTTGTAAGCGGCACAGGCTCCTGCAGGAGGTGGAAAGAGGGACTGAAGGGAGAGGAAGGCACAATGGAGGGGTGACAAAGATGTGAGGAAGGAGTTTGGGATACCCAAGCAGCATAGCAAAGGATGGTGTTAAAAACTAAGTATAGAAGGGAATGATCCCTAGTAGGAAAGCTTAGAAATCTCAATTTATTGTCTCTCCCCTTCAAAGCTCTGAAGTCCATGTCCTGAAGGGACCTCTTTTTTGGCTGCAGACACAAATCCTGCAGTCCAGAGTCTAACTCTGGTGTGTTAAATTGGTCTATTGCAGTAAATTACTGATAGAAGTCAACAGATTATGATAAGAAGAAGGAAGTAAGTTAAAATAAGTTTTCTGTTATCACTAAAGGACTACCCTAAGGTTTTTTTCTGGTAGAGAAGGAGAAGAAGAGTCTGGACACTGATAAAATTAGAGTGAGGAAATCGGGCATAATAGATAATATCCCACAAACAGTGAGTGAGATACTCCATCTCTGGATGGATTTGGGGGATCCATCCTTTGATACTGATGCTTGGAGAAGGAGTGGGCCTGCAAGGCAGTAGGGAAGGGCCCTACAACCAGAGCTGCTGTGTCACGGGCTTGCCAGACCACAAGCCAGAGGTGACCCTTCCAGCCCAAACCAAGAGCAGGACTACACAGCTCCACACTTTCCACCAGCTCTGGCTTCACCCCATGGACTTCGGAAGCCAATGCACCCGCCCTCCCATGTTGTTTTCTCTCCCATTCTTATTTTTTCTCTTTCTCCCACTTCTCCACATAAAGAGGTGGCATCTGTGGCAGCGCTGATGCCATCCTGAGCCCAGCAGTCTGAGTAAAACCATGTCCAAACCAGCCAGATGCTGGCACATTTCTCCAGATCTCAGAACAGCTGACAAGGGTGGCTTCTGCGGTGAATTTGCACCTGAGAGTCAGCATGAGGCGCAGCACCTGCTTTTCATACCTTTGCTGCTCTTTTCTCCTCCTTTGTGTTTTGTCTTGAAGGAAAGAAGGCCTAGAGCCTGGCGTAACAGGAGCTGCAGCCTATAAAACCTTTGTTTCCCCTGTGAAAAAAGGACAATGGTCATGTTAAATATATGTCCAAAGCCTGCCAAACAGGAGCATTTCTTACAAAAACTCTGGAGCTATTTGAAAAGGCAGGCAGAGATGTTGTTAAAATGCAACTTCATCCTTCAAATGCTTCTATTCTTGCCTCCTTTTTTTCCCTATGTGCTTAATGAAAGCTTTAAATTATTCTGAATGGTGATTTTTTGCCATCAGAGCAGGCAGGCTTTTTCTGTACATGAAACCTTGAACCTCGTTGAGTGGTTTCACACAGGACAGTGGCAGCCGTGCCCACAGCCTGCGTTATCAGTGCTCAGTTACGTAGCCATGATTAAAGCAGGATTTTCCCTTCAGATACTAGATAGGAGAATTACCATTCTCTGAGATGTCAGTGCACCTCCATGATTATTTCCCTGAGGAGCAGATAAAACACCCTCATAGAAGATAAAAGGCTCTCCGTGTTATTTCTTTACCAGGAATAACCACAACACGGAGGGTTCGAAACTTCTCAGGATCTCACCAATGCATCCAAAGTCAGAGTGTGACGGTCTGGCTTCCAAATATTTCCCTGGGAGTGGAGTTTGGTTACCTACCTCCAAAGCACCACAGTGCATATAGCAGATGCCAGTCAGCCCAAACAGCTCCCGAGCTGGGCAATCCTATAAAAAGCTTATAGGCGATATGGCTTAGATCGCGCTTATGGAGATTCGCTATGTTTGCCTGGAGAAAACATTGACCTCAGGGGAGATGACAACTGCATCCAATGTATTTGAGGGTTAATCAGCCACCAGAAGAATTTTTAAAGCTGATTATGTTGCTACAGGAAAGCTAAACTGACTGCCATCTGCTTTCATGCTGTCGCAGAGAGCAATAGTGAAGAAGCCGACATGACTCTGGCCTGTGCAGCTTTGGGGCCCGGCACATCACAACTCTCCCAGGCACTTTGGGGTGGTTGCAGAACCTCCCTGCACTCCCTGGCCATGCACATTGCCAGCAGAAATCTCTATTTTCATCTATTATTAATGACAAAATTTTCAGTCCTTACGGCCATGGAGGGAAGCCAGAAAATAGGAAATTAATATGCGAGTGAAGGAAAGCCAACATCTCTATGTTTTCACCCTTGCGTATCGTTTCGCCTAATTGAGGCACAGCATGCTCAGACCAAACTGAGCAGCAGCAAACAGTCTGGGGGCTAAAAGACATGGGAGAGGCCACGTTGCCAGTGACGAATACGACCCAGGCTGGGAGGAGAAGGGCTGACAGGCTGCTGGCAGCCGCCGGCTCGTGTGCTGGGAACTGCCAGAGCCAGCGGGGACCGTGGCAGGGCTCAGCTGGGGGGAATGACTTGTTCCTAGCCAAAACGAGCGTGTGCATCCACATACATATGTATAACTGTGTGCATGCATTGCTTGCGCTTTCAGGGAAAGGCCCTGCTCTCTGTGCCGCTGTTATGAAACCCAGAGTTCCTACATGTAGCGTAATTGCAACTGTGAAATGGCAAATAACTCTCTGTCCCCCCAAAATGGGGGGTCAGAGGTTTCTTCTGATGTAAACAAAATCATGGAAGTTAATAGAGACTCGTTAATAACACATATCTCCTGTTTGGGATTTGCAGTTATGCAATGTGGGGGATAGAGAGCATATCCATTCTCCTTTGCATGGTTAAATGCACCAGTCCTCCCAGCAGAGTTTGGATTTGCAGCGTCTCAGTGTTGTAGCCCTGAACAATGATCCACATACTTTATTCTTACTAATGTGTTTAATGTTTTTTTTTCTGCAGAAGAAGGGCTAAGCACGCAGTGATGTCACCACACATCAGAATTAAAAAACATCTGTACGGTCACGTTAGCATCCTCAGCAAGCTGGTACCGCAGCCCAAATCCTCAGCCACAACAAACTGGATTAGCTCTGTCTATCGCACAGCTCCGCCCAGCCCTGCGACGAAGAGCCTGGGGTCTGGTGTTTCTATGGCAATTTTACCGCACACAGTTTACTCCAGATTGCCTGCAAACGGCCCGGGGCTCCCATGATATTCCAGGTGGGTTCTTCTGCCCGCAGTTTCTGCAGTGAGCTGGGTTCGTGCGGGATGAACCCAGCGCACCCTTCCATCTTGCTGCGGAGCCTCTCTCGGCAGGCACTGTGCATGCCCTCGCCCTGCGGCATATCTTTTGTTTTATTATTTATGTATCTGTTTATTATTTATGTACCCTCTTCTCCTGTGCCTCTTGGGTTACCTGGTGATAACACAGCCACTCTCATCCTTTCATTTCCCTCTCTCAGAGTAGTGTATTGCCAGAAAGGCCACACAATTCTGAATGCAGGCAATAATGACATCCCTGACAGTTGATAGTGTGCTGCACGGAAAGGGGCAGGTGCATTTTTGGGCCTGAATGCCATTTTTAATCCCAACTGGGGTCAAAGCAGCCCAAGTGCTTTGTCCTGAAGAAGTGCAGGTGCTCTGCAGGCAGAGCACGAAGAAAGGGAGCAGGCTGGCATGTGGGAAGGATGCAGCAGGGACCGCTGAGATTAGGAAATGGCTTTCAAATTCTGCAGCTGACCCTGGCTTGGTGCTTCATGATGGCAGCCCTGGAAAGGCCTGATCCTGCACCCTCTGGCACTGACAACACACTCCTCAGCTTCCTCAGGAGCACAACACCCTAAATACCCACGCTTTAAAAGCAGTGTGTAACATCCAGCTTGGAGCCGCTGGAAAAACCTCTGTGCTCAGCCCAAAGGGATGGCAGGGAGCAGCTCTCCTCGCTGTTGCTGCAGTCTCGGCTCCCTGGTTCACGGGCCCCGCTGCAGACGGTAAACGCAGCTGGTGAGATCTTTCACTACAGGCAGTTTGGAGCCAAAACCACACCACAAGTCCATTTCTAACCATGGGCGCATGGTCTGAGGCAGCAGCCCCGAACCAGTGAGCAGAGAGGAGCCATCATCATCACCTTTTCCCATACTAGTCGAGGGAGGGGATTCTGCCCCTCTGCTCCGCTCGGGGGAGACCCCCCTGCAGTGCTGCCTCCAGCTCTGGGGCCTCAGCACAGGAGAGACACGGAGCTGTTGGAGCGGGGCCAGAGGAGGCCCCGGAGATGCTGGGAGGGCTGGAGCCCCTCTGCTGGGAGGACAGGCTGAGAGAGTTGGGGGGGTTCAGCCTGGAGAAGAGAAGGCTCCGCGGAGACCTTGGACCCCCTTCCAGTCCCTCAGGGGGCTCCAGGAAAGCTGGGGAGGGACTCTGGATGAGGGAGGGGAGCCATGGGATGAGGGGGAAGGGTTTTACACTGAAAGAGGGGAGACTGAGGTGAGATTTTATGAAGAAATTCTTGGCTGTGAGGGCGGTGAGCCCCTGGCCCAGGTTGCCCAGAGAGGTGGGAGATGCCCCATCCCTGGAAACATTCCGGGCCAGGTTGGACGGGGCTCTGAGCAACCTGGTCTAGTTGAAGATGTCCCTGCTCATGGCAGGGGGTTGGACTAGATGGCCTTTAAAGATCCCTTCCCACCCAAACCATTCCATGATTCTATGATAAAAACCATTTTACAGGCTCCAGTGACTAAACATTTAATCTAGGGCTTAATCAACTACTGCACACAGGGGTAATGCTATTTACCAAAGCTGAGAAGTGCAGTGTGTTAGTGTGTCAGGCGTAGGTGCAGGAAAGCATCCCCATCCCCAGCACCCCTCTGGAGCAGGCACTGATCCAGCTCTCCATGTTCTTCCTTCACTAGGGGCACAGGCTCCTTCCAGGGCTGCTCTTTAGCTGGGGGAAATTTCGGCGCCTCCCGCTCTCTTGGGCCTCAGCACCCTGGGGAAGCTGGCTTCGGTCACCAATCCCCTCATATATCAATGCCTGTCCTTTACAAACCAGAAACCAAACACAGACCTGGTTTATTTTTAATCCTCCCCTCTAGGTATTAATAGCCCACGTGCGTGCTCTGCTGAGCAGTTGTCCACCAGCCGCATCCTTCTGCAGAAAAGAAATGTGGTGGACCGATTGCTTATGGTGAGAGAACAAGAAAGGAGTATGGATCAGGCTTCTCACCCCAATTTATTCCCTCAATTAATCCCAAAGTACGGGGTAAGTTGTGTGAAACTAAGAAAATTTGTACTGAAAACTTTCTGCAAGGGGAGTACGTGAGATCCTGGGTGTCTGGGATTTCCTGATTGTCAGTAAAAAATAAACGATGCTTTGATCTGTATTAAGAAATGCTGCTTTTTCTTACCATGTGGTGCAGGTTTTGTAGGTGGCCATAGGGCAGTCAAGCTGAACGGGACTGCCCTTGATCACATAGTCCCAACGGTTAGTTTTATGACCAGATTTTTGATAACATTGCTATACTTTATCACCAGCGTGTGCATATCATCCTTCAGCTGGACTAACCCCAGGTGTTCCTTTTCCCCTCACCTGGATGAGAATGCGGGAGGAAAGGGAAAGAAAGGAGCAGAAAAAGGGAACACAGACAGACCAGTGTTGCTGGAACAGCCACGGTGCAAAGGGAGCTGGGACAGTGACTTGCCTGTCAGTGCAAGATGTCGTGTAGAGAGGGTCCAATGTCATCCCTAAATCCAGACTCTGCCTGCTGAGGGCTCCTCCGCTAATTAATTTGGCAGTTCTCGGTGCCAATTTGGGAGTGCATGCAGGCAGCATGTGCAGACCACCATGCTACCAGACAGCAGGGAAGGGAGCTGGTGCTCTGCCCAGAGGCTCAGAAAGCCAAAGTCTCCTGAACACTGCATTTTTCCATCATGTACTTTTAAAAAAAGTCTGTAAAATGACTTATCTGGGTTAGACAAGAGCGTGAGCTGCGCCCAGTACTACTCAGCGAAGGGCTGTGAGTGAAAAATGCCACAGCAGCGAACATCAGAGCTGCTTTAGGGAAGAGGGAGAGGTCAGAGGTGGGGTTTGTGCTGAGCATCCCCTGGAGAAGAGCCATCAGGAACTGGTGCTCCTTCTGCCACCGCAGAGATGCATCCCACACTGCCAGCAGCCCTCAAATCTGACCTTGCAGAGGGGCTGGAGAGGGCTGGCTCAGACAGGGAGAAAATGGAAAGGGGCAGAATAGATGTTTTTCATGCCTGCACATAATCAATTTGGTCTCCCACATCTTCATCTAAAGCATCTGATACCAGACTGCTGTGAGAGAGGCAACTCAGATGGACAGACATCTGTTGCAGCAGGATGACAGAAAACAAAGAGGGCCATGGAGGACTTCAAGTGACCAACCAGGTATGGCAATTCCTGCAGAGCTTCCAAACGGGTCAGATTCTTTGGTTTAAGTCACTTTAATTTCTCTCATGCCTCTGAACAAGGGTGTCACTCCATCCGTGACACCACAGGGCTGTCAGCAAGGCAGGTTGAGGAATATCTCATCTTTGGTGAGATGAACTGATGTGTTCAGAAGAAATGGATGTGTTTTGGACACTGAGGGTTTCTGATGTGAAGGAAGAGCTTGTGTGTCCAGGAGCAGCCCCGTTCCTGTAATAAGGATCTTGTCACCTCCCAGAAAATCCTTTTAAGGCAGCACGGGCAATGGCCAACCCCATCTCTGAGCAGGGCCGACTGAGTTACCTCGCAGGAGGACATCACCTCTGCTCTCCCTCCGGAGGAAGATGGGCAATAACAAATAAGTAATGTCATTGCTTGGAATTGCTCATGTTTCCGTAGGATGCTGTGAGCTGTGCTGCCAGGTTTTCATCCGATACCTGCAGCGCTGAGCCCCACAGCCCTGTACCTGTGCAGCCAGGACATTGTTACACCTTCATATCCCATTTTTTGTGGGCAGCAATTGCCACTGATGCATGAACTGCCCTTAATCCCCTCCCCAGCTTTTCCACCTCTTGCTTTGTAGCATTTAGTTTTAGCTCTCTGCATGGGACAAACAGAGCTCATTAAAACTCCTTAGTAGCTAAGAGTCATTTAAATAGCAAATAAACATCACCCAGTGGTATCTATGCACCAAATCTACCAGCCAAATCGTGCTGCAGCACCTCCCCCAGTTTACAGCATGCTCCAGCCAGCACAATGAGTGTAACCAGCAAGAAGGGCAGACAGTGAGGGCAAGAGGGGACTGGGGAAGGTACCACGGGGAAGTACAGGGGAAACCCCCACTGCAACGCGGAAGATGCTTGTTTGGTGTCCATCTGCTGCAGTGCAGGGGATGCTCGTTTGATGTCCGCTCACTGCAGTGCAGGGGATGCTCATCCAGTGTCAGTCTACTGCGGTGCAGGGGATGCTCGTCCAGCGCTTCTCTGCCCTGCCATGAGCTGGGACCGCTTTCCCTTTCCCTCCCTTTTTTTTTTAATGTTTTGCAACATTAACTTTCCCCATCAAGAGCCCTGTCTACCGCGGGCTGCTAATAAGCGCTTGTGCCCATGAGCCTGGCTCAGCACGCCTGGTGGGAGAGCAGTGTGCCCTTCCCAGGCCAGCAGCCCTCTCCTCCCCTGCACGCCCGCCCTGTCAGCAGCACCGGACTCCCACCGAGCACTGACTGCTCTCTCGGAGAAGCAGCTCCCCTTGAACACACCTCAGTCCCACTCCCCCACATACTCACCTGCCAAAACCAGTACACCACAAACTGCCGGTTACCTCATGCTGTTAGCTAAACATTCACTGATACCCGCTGGCATCGCTCGGCGATACCATCGCTATCAGTCCCTGCATAGCTACTGTTTCACCTTGCACATTTCTTATCGAAATGCCCAGCATCAAAGCAGTCCCAGGAACAGGCCTCCGCAATTTCCATCGCTCCGACAATCCTACCATTGATTCGCTAAGCCAAGGTCAGCCTGAACTTCCCATGCACATGATGTTTCAATATCTTTTTCCAAGGACCAAAATGCTACAGACATCATCTCGCCCGTGATTCACGGCTGCGTGCCAAGAAAAAAAAAGTCTTAAATAAATTGGCCTCCCATGAGCCCTTTTTTTTTTACTAGCTGCATTGCTTTAAATCCTAATGTAGTCAGCTATTATTTTCATGGTTGAATTTAGGGATTCAGCCAAGGCTAGTGCTTCCCCAGCTCTTGTCTCTCTGTGCCTGAGTGTGTTTCCTTGTTGTTTACACAAACTGCATGAGTGTTACCCTGAAATCATCTGTTCCTGCAGCACAAGGAGCCAGGCCAGAGACCCATCAGCTTTGATGAGGAATCTCTGAGCTCTGGGATGAGCATCTAATTAGTCTCAAAATCCTTTCTCCATCAACTGAGGCAAACCCATTTCAGGAGGCCCCCAAAGCTGTCCTCCCCATAACCACCTGTTTCCATACCCCTCCGAGCATCCTCAGTAGCCCATCCCTGCTGAGGATGAGCTCTTCAACCCAATCTGGAGCCGTGGGTCCCATGGGGACACCAGCCAGCCTGGAATCATGGATCCCATAGGGACACCAGCCATCCCAGAGCTACGGGTCCCATAGGGACACCAACCAGCCTGGAGTCATGGGTCCCAAGGGGACACCAGCCAGCCTGGAGCCATGGGTTCCCTAGGGACAAGTCCATCTACTCTGGCCCCGGGGATCTCAGGGGGCCCCGGGGAAGGAGCAGGTGCCTGTGGCACAAGGACCCTGAGGCAGCTGCCACAAGGTGGCACTGGCACCTTGTCACCCAGCCCGGTGGCCTCTAGCCCGAGGCCCAAGAGTGGGGGCACCCAGGGCACCCCCCAGCCCTGCTGCAGGCTCTGGTCAGAATTTAATGGTGGTGACAGACAGGAGGAGCTGCCGATGGGCAGGAAATCGTGTGAATAACGATCATCACAGGAGCTATGTCTTGCAGGAGCGTTTTTCCCCCTTAGGGTCTTCTGGATTAGGAGAAAGCAGCATTTTAAATTTATTTATGATGATCCACCCTATAACAGACTTGTCCCACCCCGGTCACAGCAGCAGAAGGGACTCTGGGGTCACTAGATCCATGCCAGCCTCCCCCTCTCCCAAGAGGGCCAGTGGCCATCAGGAGAGGCAAGAAGACCACATCATCTCAGGGTTTTGGGGTACCACACTCATCATTTAGCACCTGTCCCCTCACAGGGACCCCCATTCTGGGCATGGCATGAGCGGCTGCTCTGTGGCTCATCCCGCCAGAGGAGCTGGTATTAGAGGAGGACAAACACCGTGGAGATGGAGAAAATTGCAGCGCAGTGTGTGTTTACACAAACCAGCCTGACCGAGGGTTGCTGTCTCGGCTGTCCCCTCCTGGCCCGATTCCCCCGATTTATTTGCAGATAAAGGGTTTATTTTCCTTTCCCAGCGCTGCAACTGCAAAACAAACACAGCGAAGCCTCTTGAGCTACTTCCTGCTTGGGCCAGGTGCCGGGGGACATTGGTGGCATTTGTCCCCGCACCCCTGGAAAGCCCCGCTGGCACCACACACCCGTCTCAGAAACTACAGCGGGCTCAGCCCCAGAGCAAGCAGCCCCCAACAGCTCCCCAAAATCCCCTGTCCTGGGTTTTGTGCCCAAGCCGAGGGCATGGGAAATCAGGAATTGGTCGACGAGCTGCTGCCGTCCTGGTGCTGCCAGTGCCAAGATTTCCAGCCCTACCCTAAACACGCTTACATCCAGTATTATTTTTTGGATTAAGGTTTGGCGTCACTGTTTGGGCTCAGGCATCACAGACGTGTTTAACCTTTGAATGCAGGTGGAAAGGCCCCTATGGGTCAGCTAATCTAGCTGCAATTAAAGATATTAATTATGCCATTATTAACAGGTTAAGACGTGCGAGGGACCGGGTCACCAGCACTGCCCCACAGCCTGTTTTGAAGGATGGGGACATTTACTGTCCTGGACACTGGCCACTCCACAGACCAGTCCCAAACGCGGCCAGTTTAATAGCGGAGATGAAGCCAAGGAGCCCAGCAGGACCTGAGAACATCCCCTTCCCGTCCGCCGCTGCGCCCTCGCCCCGTGGAAAACACATTTGGGACCTGCAGTACAAAAGGCCAAAGCTACAGCCGACAGCAGGAAGGAAGCAGGAAAAACTTCGGCATCACCGACCGGAGCCCAGAGAGACCTTCGAGGACGCACGGAGCCGGATGCCTCCGGCCAGGCTCGGGCCATGCTCGCAGTTGTGCCCGCTGCTCGAGCGATGCTCCCCGGCCGGCGGCGCGGAGAAAGCATCTCGTGTTCTGGGACGCGGGCTGCGATGCCACCAAAGGGTTGCCCTTGATGTCCCCTCGGCAGCACACAGGGAGCAGGTTTAGCCCTCACAGCATCCCCTGGGCTCCGGCAGCCAGGGCAGGGCACCCATGGATATCCCCCGGCGCAGACTTTGCTCGGAGAAGAAGCAAACATGACCCCACTGGAAACCACCACCTCTTTTAATTCCCCGCCAGAAAAGCGGGGCCCAGCCCAGCTCAAAAATTACAGGGTTTTAGCACCAGAAAAGCTCACTAGCCCATGTCACGAAGCTGCTGGCAGCCCACGGAGGTCAACGCTGCGTTATGTGTGCGGGGAAATGGTCAATTTTTCTTCCTGAAGATCCCTGCCAGCCTCTTCAGGCCACGGTGGGAGAGGAGCTGCCTCTGTCATCCCCGTTTCCCCGGGGCTCAGCCAAGGTGGGTCTGCGGGACCGGGACCTGCCCATGGGTTGCACCCTGCCACCTCCTGCCAGACGGGAGCCGTGGCCCAGCCAGGACAGCCCCATGCTGCTCACACTGGGGCTGAGCACCTCCATGGGGGCACCGAGGGGGGGTTCCCAGCAGCTTTGGGGCCAGGCTGACCAGCAGCACTGCCTCATCCCGCAAGCAGCGGGATGCACAGCAGCGCCGTGACCCCCAAACCCACCGGCTCCCAGGGGACAAGGCGTAAGGGGCCAGGCTCAGATCATGGAGACCCTGTTCTTGATGTAGACATGGTAGGGGTCGCTTCGCTTGTCCACTTTGCGGGAGCGGGTGTAGCCCAGGATGAGGCTCCCCACTGTAGCAGCAAAGAGGGTCATGACGAAGAGGATGTACATATAGGCGTTGTCATTGCGGCCGGCACGGCTGGCACGGGTGCTGGCATTGCGGGTGGCAGCAGTGGTGGTGGCAGGGCGGTCGGCGGGGCAGAGGATGACCCCGTGCAGCGTCTGGTTCAAGGCATTAAGCACCGCCTGGAGGCTTTGGTGCCAGGTCTCCGTCCGGTTGTCCTCCTCCATGTCCTCGCCCAGCCTGTGGGGAAGGACAGGGAGGCTCAGCCAGGGCCGCCCTTGTGGCAGTGGTCCCTCTGGGACGATGCCAGGGATGTCCTGCCAGACCCAACGATGACCCCAAAATGGTCGTTGAAGCACCAGCTCTGCCACACAGCAAGGGCAGAAGCGGGGGCATCCAAGCCCTTTGCATTCACGGCAACCCCCTCCCCAGATTTAACTCCCTCCATGGACGGAATAAAGTCCCCGGAGCTTCGGGGCAGCTGCCTGTCCCACTCTCCTCCCCAGGGCTGGGGACAATGGGGGGACACAGCTGTCCCTGGGGGCTGGGATGGCTGAGTTCAAAGCCTGCTCCCCCCAGGGATGTGGCGGGGTTGGTGGGCACCACCCGTGTCCTGCACTGTTGCAGGGTGCAGAGCTGGCACCCAAGGGAACCCGGGGAGGCTGTCTGGGGTCCCCCATCCTAAATAACAGCTCCGGGCGGGACTGATCCTGCTGTGCATCAACACCACTCACTCTGGGCCAGGTCCCCTGGGATAAGCAGGGACCCCCTTTTTTACCTGGGGCCAGGAGCCCTGACCACCCTGGCAGGGGGGGCACAGCTCCCCAAACGCCCCCGTGGACCCATCCCAAGGGGTTGCTGCCCTAATCCCCCCAGGGATTTCCCTCCCCATGGGTCCCAGAACCACTGGGACCTCCCTCAGGATGCAGTGCCCCTCTGCCAGCCCACCCTGGACCCCCATGTGCCCCTCTGTGTCCTTGTGCACCTTCGCACCCTGCCGGGGCCTCAGGGCAGGCACGGACGGATAGGGACACAGGGACATGTCCCCCACGTGTGCCATCCTTTGGGACACACCATCCCCACAAACCACCATCATTCCCCAGGGTAAACCCCCCCACACCTCCACTCCTGAGCACCCTGTCCCTGCAGCAACAGCAACTCTGCCCCATGCACAGGCAGTTGCCCCCCCCCTCAAAAAAAGGGTCCCCCTCAAACCCAGGGTGCATCTCCCAGGACAAGACCCCAGCAGGGAGGAGGAGGAAGGGGCCGCACAGCCACGAGCCCACAGGGATGGGCTCAGACCTGGCTGGCTGCCCGACTTAGAGACAAATTTGAAGCAGGAGGCGGCCAAATTTGGGAGATTTTGAGCAAGATCTGGGCTTATCCCAAGAAGGGACCCACAGATGGGGTGTGGCATGGGGGGGACCCCATGTTAGGGGGATTGTAGGGGAAAGGGGGGCTGGAGGGGTGGGAAGGGGGGTTCGCACTCACCCAGGGTGCCCTCCCTGCCTGCACTGCTGCCAGGCTGAGCCAGGACTGGAGCATCGCGGGGCGGCAGCGAGGGATGCCGGCCGGGCTGGGAGTGCCGCCCAGCCTCCTCCCCTTCCAGGGGCAGAGCCACCTGCCAAAGCCACCCAGCCCTGACACGGGCCACCAGCCTGTCCCCAACCCCGTGGGTCCCAAATGTGGCCCCCTCACCCCAGCCGGATACCGGAGGCTTTACAGGGCTGGGAGAGCAGGACCCTGCATTTCCCTCCGAGCACACGCTGCCGGTCACGCTTTCCTGTCCCTCCTCCGTCCGTCCCTGCTGTCCCCAAGCCCTCACACCGGGCACTGAGCCTGCCCAGGGCACTTCTGTCCCCGCTCACCATCCCCTCCCAGAGCTGAGCCGGCTCCATGAAATGGGATTTTCCTCCTCATTACTCCCTCCCGGGGACTCTTCCAGCCCCATTGCTCCCAGCTTTGCCCACACAAAACACCTGGGGGCTGTGGGGCCCATGGGGACTCGATGATCTTAAAAGTCCCTTCCAACCCAAATGATTCCATGATTCTATAATTCTATGAACCCCATGATTCTATAACCCACCAGCACTGCACAGCAGGGGTACCCCAAAGCTTGTGGGCAGAAAGAAGGCCTAGAGCAGCAGTGAGGGGCTGCGAGTGGGGGTCAGGTCCTGCTCCAAGCAGGATGTGGGGACTTTATTTGCCATTTTCCATTTCTCCTGAGCCTGAAGCACCTGTCTGGCTGCGGGGCTGCTTCCACCCACCCGTGATCAGTGCCTCCAGCACAGGCACTGTGTCTGCCAGCAACGGGGGTGACTCAGAAGTGGCCGGGGCTGTGCCACACACCCATGGGGGGAGGTTTCGGGGAGCCCAGACCAGGCGCTGCCTCTCCTGCCCACACACCAGGAGAGCCACGAGCATCCCCGAGGGGGAGCAGGCAGCTCCGGGGAGCTCAGTCTCAGGTTGGCTTCTTACTCCTTAAGAAACTTTTCAATTAAAATCAGTTTACATGTGTCTACCCATAGGTTTGCATTGACAGGCACGCACCCCAGTGCCATCGGGACCCCAGGGTGGCCATGTCCCTTTGCTCAGGATGGCTGCGGTGAGCCCTCTGGGGATGCTGCAGCCAGAGCAGTGATTTTGGAGGACCTGATGTCACCTGCATGGACCACGGCAGCACCACAGACCCAGGAGGAACAGGTCCCCATCGCCCAGCTGGGACGCTCCATCCCACACTGTGTGGTCCCATGGGGTTCGGGATGGCCACAGCTCCTCTCCTCGGACACCCCAACTCCTTCCCCTCCTCCCGCCTTCCCACCGCATCAGCATCGCTCCAGTGGTCTTTTAACCACCATTTACAGCTTATCAGCGATTTTTCCACCCGCCCTGACACCACAGCGAGGATCTCAGCCATGCAAGGATTTCTCCAGGCGCAGGGCAAGAAAAAAGTCGTTACTCATAAAGTCTTTGGGTAAATAAACGAGCAAAGGATCAGCAGCCAAAGTTCACAGTAACTCTCTTTATACAAAATCTGCCTCTTTTTATGCAGCAACAAGGGAAGGATGCTCAACCTACCGGTCCCTCTTCCTCTTGTCCAAAGGCTGTGTGAGTGTTCACCTGAATTTTGGATTTTTTGAGGGAGAGAGGCAGAAAAACCCCACAGAAGTGCCTGTTTGGGCATTTCCCCAGCAAGCAACGGGGACATGGTACCCTCGGAGGTCTATGCCGAGGGATGGAGACCCATGGCACTGGGGAGAGGAGCCCCGATGGAAATGTGGATGTTTAAGCAACAGTGCAAACATCTGTGCGACCATTCATGCACAATCCATAGGCAAAGGCACAGGAGCTCTTGGCTTGCAATGAAGCCGCAGGCGGCTGCCACGCAGTTCATCGGCCATGCCGAGGGTTTGCCCAAACACCCAGCCAAGGTGCTGCAGCTCTCCTAGTCCCCGGGGTCTTCCGAAAAGACCAAGGTGCAGTCAAACACCTCCTGGAAGGCATCGAGGAAGGGTTCAAGGACGTGATCGACGGTGACATGCCGCCCCAGCTCACGGCTCAGCGAGGTGACGCCTTTTCCCTCCAGTCCGCAGGGGACGATGTGGTCGAACCAGGTGAGGTCGGTGCAGCAGTTCAGCGCCAGCCCGTGGGAGGTGATGTGGTTCCCACAGTGCACTCCTGCGGGGGGGCAAAGCACCCACCCATCAGCACCCGGGGATGCCCCAGCGTGAGCTATTTAGTGACTGTGCTGCTCAGGCCCCCCACACACATGCCATGCTCCCCGCTTCTGCCAGGGAAAACCCCTAACCCACAGGAAGACTCCCCAAATTTGGGGCAGAGCGGGTGCAGCGTGTCCAGCACCCTCCACCCCGGCCCTATATCCCCCAGCACCTCCCGCACCTCCCACCACTGGAGTTTCAAGTGGGTTTGGACATGGGGTTGCGGTGCAAAGGCAGGGGGGTCTGGGCTGCAGGACCCGACTCAGGATGCAGGGCTCCAGGAAGGGGTGCAGGGCCTGCCTGGCTGGCAGGGGAACAGCATGGGGCCTGGGGAGGGGGGCAGGGGAAGGGGACAACGCTGGGGACAAGGTGGTGGGAGAACAGGGCAAGGCTGGGGACAAGGGGGCAGAAGAAGGGGCGAGGCTGGGGACAAGGGGGCAGGCACCCAGTCCTGAGTGCAAGGGCCTGGGTGGGGGGGGGGATGAAAAATGCAGGACCCTGGTTCTGGGTGCAAGGCCCTGGTTGCACTGCAAGGACCCAAAATTGTGCTGCGCCCCCCCTCCTCGCTGCATACTCTCCTATATATACGCCACCCGTACATGCCCCCCTGTGCATAACCTCCCTGGTGCATGACCCCCCCCCCCCCCCCAATGCACACCCCCTGGTGCGCACACACACACACACACCCCTGGGTGTATGGCTCCCACCGGTGCATGCTTCCCCCTCCCCCAGTGCACATCCCCACGGTGCACACACCCCCCGGGTGCATCTCCACCCCCGGTGCATTCTCACCCCACCGGTTCACACCCTCGGGTGCACATATGCCCGGTGCAATCCCGCCCCCCCCCCCCGGTGCACCCACTCCCCCGGGTGCATGTCTCCTCCGGTGCATCCCCCCGGGTGCAGGTCTCCATCCCGGTGCATGCTCCCCCCCTCGGTGCGCTCCCCCCGGCGCACCCATCCCCGGTGCACCCCCTGGGTGCATGTCACCCCCTGAGGCACACCCCCCCGCCGGTAAACCTCCATCCCACCCCCCGGTGCACTCCGCCGGTGTGTATGTCTCCCCCAGGTCCATGTCCCCCCCCTCAAGTGCACCCCCCTGTTTCACAGCCCTTCGGGTGCATCCCCCTCCCCCGGTACACACCCCCTCGTACACTCCCCTTGGTGCATGTCTCCCCCCGGTGCATCTCCCCCGACCCCATGCACTCTCCGCCGGTACATACGTCCCCCCGTGCCCCCTCCCCTCGGGTGCTTGTCTACCCCCGGTGCAGCACCGCCCCCCCCGGCCCTGCGGCGCACTCCCCCCGGTGCATGCACCCCTCGGTGCCTCCCCCCACCATGCATGTCTACCCCCGGTGCAGCCTCCGCCTCTCCCGGGAAACACACAGACACGCCCCCCTCCCGGTGCCCCCGCCGGCGCTCACCGATGGCGCAGATCTTGCTGTCGCCCATCCAGACGCCGGTGAAGGGCGGCGGGAGGGCGCGGGCGGCGGCCAGGCCCAGGCGGCGGCACAGCCGCAGCACCAGCCCCTCCAGCGCCGCCACGTACCCGCGCAGCGGCAGCCGCCGCCGCCGCAGGTCGAGCACCGGGAAGGCCAGGAGCTGCCCGGGCCCGTGGAAGGTGATCCGCCCGCCGCGCCGCGCCGCCGCCAGCCCCGCGCCCCGCGCCCGCAGCCGCGCCGCCGCCTCCGCCTCCGGGGCGCCCCGCAGGCCCCAGGCGTAGACGGGCCCCGAGGGCTCGCTCAGCACCACGCTCTCCCCGGGGAGCCCGGAGACTGGGTCGGGGCCGCAGCCCCGCGCCGCCCGCGCCGCCCCCACGCAGCGTTCCTGCACCTGCAGTGCCTCGGCGTAGGGCCGCAGCCCCAGCCGCAGCACCCGCACCGGGGCCCGCGACATGGCGGCCGCTCCCGGCTCCCTCCGGCGGGAGCGGAGCGGGCAGGCCGCGGCCGCGGCAGCCGGCGGGAGGCGCCGGGACAGGCGGGCGGAGGCCGGGGGGGGCGCTGGCGGGCGCACCGGGAGACGGGGGAACGGCGATATGGGGACAGGGGACGAGGGGGGAGAGGGGACAGAGATGGAGGAGAGGGGACAGGGGAGAGGGGACAGCCACGGGGAGAGAGGATGGGGACGGGGGAACGGGGAGGAGGGGGGATGGGGGACAGGCACAGGAGTTGGGGACGGGGATGGTGGTTGGGGGGAGAGGGGACAAAGATGGAGGATAGGGGACAGGGGGATGGGGAGAGGGGTGGAGGGGTGGAGGGAGAGGGGACAGGCACGGGGAATGGGGACAGGGGACAGAGATGGATCAGAGGGAAGAGGGGACAGGTACGGGGGATGGGGACAGGGGGACGGAGGACAGGGGACAGGGATGGGGGTAGAGGTGACAGGGGAGAAGACAAAGATGGAGGATATGGGAGGAGGGTGGGAGGAGAGGGGACAGGCACAGGGAGGGAGGATAGGGGAACCTGTTGGGGAGGTTGGGGACAGGCGGGAAGGGGACAGGGGACGGGGTGGAGGGAGAGAGGACAGGCTCAGGGGATGGGGACAGGGGACAGAGATGGAGAATAGAGGACAGGCACAGAGGATGGGGAGAGGGGGACAGGGGTGGGGGGCGAGGGGATGGGGACAGAGGATGGAGGACAGGGGAAAGGGATGGGGGGATAGGGGACGGGGAGAGGGGACAAAGATGGAGGATACGGGACAGGCACAGGGGATGGGGACAGGGGACAGGGGACAGAGATGAAGGATTGGAGACGGGACAGAGATGGAGAATAGAGGACAGGCACAGGATGGGGATAGGGGAGAAGGGACAGGTGGGGGAAGAGGGGACAGGAACGAGGGATAGGGACAGAGGATAGAGGACAGGGGAAGGGGATGGAGGAGAGGGGACAGGGGTGGGGGGCGAGGAGATGGGGACAGAGGATGGAGGACAGGGGAAAGGGATGGGGGGATAGGGGACGGGGAGAGGGGACAAAGATGGAGGATACGGGACAGGCACAGGGGATGGGGACAGGGGACAGGGGACAGAGATGAAGGATTGGAGACGGGACAGAGATGGAGAATAGAGGACAGGCACAGGATGGGGATAGGGGAGAAGGGACAGGTGGGGGAAGAGGGGACAGGAACGAGGGATAGGGACAGAGGATAGAGGACAGGGGAAGGGGATGGAGGAGAGGGGACAGGGGAGAGGGGACCAACATGTAGGATAGGGGACAGGGATGGGGGGACGGGGGTGGAACAGAGGATGGAAGACGGGACAGGGAGGCGGGGTTAGGGACAGAGGAGAGGGGACCGAGATGGAGGATAGGAGACAGGCACAGGGGATGGGGACAGGGGGATGGGGACAGAGATGGAGGACAGAGGAGAGGGGACAGGGGGATGGAGGATGGTGGCTTGGGGCTGGGGCACAGAGGACAGGGCCTGGGGACATGGGACGTGGCCCGAGACATGATACCGGGAATGGGGCCTGCGATGGGGGAGAGAAGGCAGGGGATGGGGACAGGGGATAGGAGACTGGGGAGAGCGGGTAGGAGATTGGGGACAGATCCCCAGGATGGTGCCTAGGGACAGCAGTTAGGGGTAGGGGATAGGGCCTGGGGACAGGGATAAGGCAGGGAACAAGGTGAGGAGGCTGGGGGTGGCTGGTGGGGCCCAGGGCTGCAGGAGGGACACGGGCAGCAGAGAAAAGGTCCCCATCACCATAGGGCATGGGACACAGGTCACCAGGGGTGGGGGGGGGAGCGAGGGGGAGAAAGCACAGCGGTGGCAGGTGGGGCACGGGCAGGGGGCGATGACAGAGCACAGGGACAGGGCATCCCAGTGGGGCTGGGGCAGGGTGGGCTGGGCAGAACTGCTCAAAACAGGGTAAAATTGGGATTCTGGGGTGGCCCCTCAAGGTCACAGGGGGTAAATAAAGTCATTGTACTGCCAGCGTGCTGACGAGCACTGCAGTTAGTCACCCCGCGACTCCCAAAGCCATAAAACCTTCCCACCTCAACTTTTTATTACAAATGTAGAAAATACGCACGTCTGGCCGGGGCCGCTAATGAGTCAACGATTAAAACCCGAGCAAACTGTTCCCAACCCGCCGTCCTTCCAGCTTATCGACCGGATTAAGCGTGTGAAAGTACATTTGGATTTTATAGAGCTATCGACGGTGTTAATAAATTCTCGGCTTTATCAAAAATTGGCCTCGCTGTTAATCTCCCCTCTGTCGCCGCAGGTAATCGAGCTGTTGGCGTTAACTTGTGTGCGGGTATTTGCGAGGAAGGGAAGGCGCTTCCCTTTGTTTACTCAACTTTCTCTCTGGAAAAGAGCAAGCGCTATAAAATTAATACAAAAAAAAATGGGGGAAAAAACCCACCATAAACCTCACCGGGTTTTTGAGCACACGGAGCAGCATCCAGTCTGCTTCGGGTGGGATTCTTGCCTCAACCACCAACTTCACCCGGCCACTACGGCTCTCTGCCCTTGGCAGCGGACACTCGTATTTTGCACCAACATTGTGTGTGTATCAAGTGATTTCCTTTTTTTTATGATTAAGCCTCAACTTCTTGCTGGACATCAAAGCCAAACGCTCTTCCTTTTTGGCTTGCTGCGGTGCTGCATGCGTAAGATGAGACCAGTTGTGTATAATAGCTCTGGGATCCTCGTAAATAAGACGACAGAGATGAGCGCGGTCACGTCACTGGGGTATTTACTGTCAATATCCTGCTTTTGAAGCAGGGAGGAAATTTGTGTGGCTGGGAGCCATGGATGCCCCACATTTTATCCTTCCATTGGGCTTTCAGTATTTTTTAAGGGTATTTTTTTTTCTTCACGATGGGGCAATTTGCTGTCCTTGTCCTTTGGGTACCATAAACATTAGTGGAGTCTCTTGAATCCTCACAAATTCCTTGGATTGAGCCCGTTTTCTTGGCAGGAGAACCTCCCTCGGGGAGCTCTGGAGCTCCGGCAAGTCAGGGCTTAATAGCAGGAAGGGGAGGGGAGGACAAAGGTGGTGGCCATGAAACAGGTGCCTGGCAAGAGGGACTGTCACAGCTCACAGAAAGCTCCAGACGGATGCAAAGGGCAACATTTTGGCTCCGGAGAAGTCCGGAACAAAATTCCTGTTGATTTTGGCAAAGCCGGGATGTCACGGAGAGGTGACCGAGCTGTCCTGACATCACCGTCAGAGCCAGGAGTGGAGTGGCCAGTCTGGGCTGCCCCTGGCACCTCCAGGTAGGGCAGCCCCCTCCCCACACAGCCATGAGCCTTGCAGAAAAATCCCATATTATTTTTTTTCAAGCAAATTGTACTCAAGAACCACAGCAGCAACAGGGCTAACAGCGGCTCTGCTTCCTAATGACAGGAACTATTTGAAGTGTGCAGGAGTTCAGCACGTGGGCACGAGCCCAGCTCTGATACGGGCTGCACAAGCTCAGAAGAAGCCTGTCCAAAAAGACATCGGAGCATAGAATCACAGAATCATGGAATGGTTTGGGTTGGAAGGGACCTTTAAAGGCCATCTAGTCCAACCCCCCTGCCCTGGGCAGGGACATCTTCACCTATTCCAGGTTGCTCAGAGCCCCGTCCAACCTGGTCTTGAATGTTTCCAGGGATGGGGCATCTCCCACCTCTCTGGGCAACCTGGGACAGGGGCTCACCACCCTCCCAGCCAAGAATTTCTGCCTCAGATCTCAGCTCAGTCTCCCCTCTTTCAGTTTAAAACCCTTCCCCCTCATCCCATGGCTCCCCTCCCTCATCCAGAGTCCCTCCCCAGCTTTCCTGGAGCCCCTTGAGGGACTGGCAGGGGCTCCAAGGTCTCCGCGGAGCCTTCTCTTCTCCAGGCTGAACCCCCCCAACTCTCTCAGCCCGTCCTCCCAGCAGAGGGGCTCCAGCCCTCCCAGCATCTCCGGGGCCTCCTCTGGCCCCGCTCCAACAGCTCCGTGTCTCTCCTGTGCTGAGGCCCCAGAGCTGGAGGCAGCACTGCAGGGGGGTCTCATCTGGAAATGTCCCCAGTGTCCCTTCTGGGGCTGCTGTCCTCAAAGACCTGCCAACATAACTGCATTCCATCCTGTTCCCTAACAGATCTTCCAGAGAATCCTGCGTAAAAGCAATGCTGTGATGAGTGTTTAACCTAACTGGGGTGGTTTCGGCAAGACTGTGAAGACGTGCTGGTTGACCAGAGGGGAGGGTGACCTCTGGCAGGGTGACCAGCCAGCAGCTGGGGACAAACTGGAGATGAGAGTATCTTCCCTGGGGTGGATGAAGGCCAAGCGGTGCATCTGAGCTTTACACGTGGAAACATCAGCTCCCGGCAGCACGGGAAGCTTGGAGGAGCAGCGCTGCCTGCCACATTGACTCCAAGATGGGTCAAAAGATGACGACGACCAAGAGCAGCACAAAAAACACGGAAATTCACACCGGTTCTGACCCGTCTCCCCAGGCGCAGCAAGGAGCTTCCTTAAGTACTTCCTTAATGCACCCCGCGGTGCACGCAGCCCACGGCACAGCCTTACACGTGCGTTTCCTTGTTTTTCTTGCCCTTTGTCACAGCCTCAGGAATGTGCTTTTTGGAGTCAATGGACAGATCAGGAGGGGGGGGGGGCAGGAGTGGTTCTGCCTGTGGGTCACATCCACCAAGACCCTGCCTGAATGAACTGGAGATCTCAGCCCGAGCGATTCCATCCCAACACCCTCAGGGAGAGGCTTATGGAAAAAGGTGGAGTGAAAATGTCCTTCCAAATAACTGCAGGACTGGTAGCTGGTGCATGGCCAGCAGGGCGAGGGGGGGGATTCTGCCCCTCTGCTGCACTCTGGGGAGACCCCCCTGCAGTGCTGCCTCCAGCTCTGGGGCTCTAATCTCAATGTGTCCAGACTGTGTTTCTGGAGAGATGTCATAAAATCATGGAATGGTTTGGGTTGGAAGGGACATTTAAAGGCCATCTAGTCCAACCCCCTGCCCTGGGCAGGGACATCTTCCACTGGATCAGGTTGCTCAGAGTGCCATCCAACCTGGCCTGGAATGTTTCCAGAGATGGGGCAGCCACAGCTTCTCTGGGCAACCTGGGCCAGTGTCTCACCACCCTCAGTGTAGAACATTTCTTCCTTAGATCTAGTCTGAATCTCCCCTCTTCCCCTTTAAAGCCATCACCCCTTGTCCTGTCGCAACAGGCCCTGTGAAAAAGCCTGTCCCCAGCTTTCCTGTAGCCCGGTTAGTGCACTGAGGGCGTTTTACCTCCTAGTCGTGCTGATTTGAAATCACTCCCAAACTTCATCTGTCACATCAAATAACATGTGTCTTGGCTACCTAAGCCGAATGCCTTGGTACAAATAGAGCCAAGCCTCAAATTTTCCCAGAATTCTACCTCTCCGGTGCACTTTCACACGGCCTCTGACTCAACAGGCGAGAGCAGAAGTCGCTCAGACAGGTTGTTACTCATCTCCGGCAGCCAGGAGTCAGATCTGCTAGTCTGTCTGTCCTTTAGAAACTCAGCTTTTTTGATGTAACCTTGTTGACTCTGCTTTTCAAACCTTGGGGGTTAAACTTCAGAATTAGCACAACAGAGGAATAAGAAAAAGGTGGGGCAAGTGCGTGTCGATAGATCTCGAAATATTTTACCAAGGAGATCAGGATCTATTTTACCAGTGGGAAAACAGGCAGAGAGAAATCACACCGCAATCGTGGTTGTGCCACAACCCAGGGCCAGGAGGAGAACCCAGACCTGAACCCGTTGCCTTCATCTCTGTGGCCCACTGCAGATGCTCTGCCAGATTACCCAGCTCCGGCAATCACCGTGCAGGCAGGGACCGATGCAGGCAGGGGATGATGTGGGCAGGGGATTAATAAAATGAGCACAAACCAGCCAGGAGTTACTGTTACGGAACCATAAGCGTGCGCTCATGGCCAGGCTAGCAGGGCTCAGAGCCGCCATCCTGGCGAGTCAAGTTCTTCACACCCCAATCCCAGCTTCTTCATTTTTATGTCTACCCAACAGGAATTTCAAGGTGCCTTTGCTGTGATACTGGTCTCTTCATGCAAAGAATTGTGAAAAGTGACAGTCGGGATGGTAAAAATTGCTATTCCTTCTGTCTTTTCTTTTGGCTGCCAAAAACCTGCCAGTTCAGAATGTTTTTCAGGGATTAATCTCCCGAGAAAAGTTATTTCTGCTTTGAAGCAGTTGTCTCTTTTAAAAGGTCTTATTTCAGACAACAGACTAGAAAAAAAAAGATCTTTTACTCCGACTGTCAGGGATCAGACCTGGTGCTTT
Source organism: Sterna hirundo (assembly GCA_009819605.1). Classification (NCBI taxonomy): domain Eukaryota; kingdom Metazoa; phylum Chordata; class Aves; order Charadriiformes; family Laridae; genus Sterna; species Sterna hirundo. Next base: position 219,314,161 of record CM020437.1, on the reverse strand, counting down.
TGCTCTGTGTGACAAGGAGCAGAACCTGCAAGTGTGCATCCGGGAGCTGCAGTGGCAGTAAGGGAACCTTGTTTGAGAAGACATCTGAGCCCCACTCCATTTTTTCTGGCACATAAAGATTTGCAGCAGTTGGTGTTCAGGTTCTGTTTAAATCAATAATATTCTTTAAAAACATAAAAGAGTGGCTGCATTCTCCTACTTTCACATGCAGGTTTGCAGTTTATACTGTCCGTGTACTTGCTATTTGAGTGTCCTAAGAAGGAGAGCAGGGTTGGCATCATGAAGGACAGGTATGGGTCAGAAAGCACTGCATTTCTCCCGAAATCTGAGCTAAAGCAAGGCTTAGAGCCCACAAACCACTGGGGAAATGAAAACTGCAGCTGTATCCCATCCCAGAGCAAACCAGATGCTCACCACTCTTCTTCTCCCACCAGTCCTTCTTCAGCCTGGAGATTATTGAGCTGGCAGGGAATGGTATTCATATTTGCTCCCCAGGGCTCGGTATTGGGGCCGGTTCTCTTTAATATCTTTATCAGTGATCTGGACAAGGGGATCGAGGGCACACTCAGTAAGTTCGCAGACGACACCAAGTTAGGTGGGAGTGTTGATCTTCTTGAGGGTAGGTTGGCTCTGCAGAGGGATGTGGATAGGCTGGATCAATGGGCTGAGGCCAATGGTGTGACGTTCAACAAGGCCAAGTGCCGGGTCCTGCGCTTGGGTCACACCACCCCCATGGACGCTACAGGCTGGGGGCAGAGTGGCTGGAGAGCTGCCGGGCAGAAAAGGACATGGGGGTGTTGGTCAACAGCAGCTGAATAGGAACCAGCAGTGTGCCCAGGTGGCCAAGAAGGCCAACAGCATCCTGGCCTGTATCAGCACTAGTGTGGCCAGCAGGACTGGGGCAGTGATTGTCCCCCTGCACTGGGCACTGGTGAGGCCCCACCTCAAATGCTGTGTCCAGTTTTGGGCCCCTCATCACAAAAAAGCCATTGAGGTGCTGGAGCGTGTCCAGAGAAGGGCAACGGAGCTGGTGAGGGGTCTGGAGCACAAGCCTTGTGAGGAGCGGCTGAGGGAGCTGGGGGTGTTCAGCCTGGAGAAAAGGAGGCTGAGGGGAGACCTTCTCGCTCTCTGCAACTCCCTGAAAGGAGGGTGTAGCCAGGAGGGGTCGGTCTCTTCTCCCAGGGAACAGGCCATAGGACAAGAGGAAATGTCCTCAAGTTGCGCCAGGGGATGTTTAGGATGGACATTAGGAAAACTTTTTACACTGAAAGGGTTGTCATGCATTGGAAGAGGCTGCCCAGGGCAGTGGTGAAGTCACCATCCCTGGAGGGATTTAAAAGCCGGGCAGACATAATGCTTAGCGATATGTTTTAGTGATGGTTTGGACTGGATGGTTGGACTGGATGATCTGAAAGGTCCCTTCCAACCTAGGCAATTCTATGATTCTATGATTTTCTGCATCAAATAAGCAGGAAGCCCCAGAGACACCTGGTTGCTACCGGTGGGTCAGCTCTTACGAGAGTGAATTCAACACTCAAAAGGCTGGGTGAGAAGATGAAGTAGGGCTGATGGTCGGAATGGGCCAGATGGTAAGCAGGGAACAAAGAGATATGGGAGTGAACTCCTGGGTTATTGCTAAGAAGATTTTGTGGGAAAAGAAAAAAAATAATAATGTTGTTGAGGAAGAGAAACAGGACTAACAGAAAGGAATGCGGTAAATGTGGGAAAGATGCTCTACAAGAATCCAGTATGTGGGTGGGGTATCAAGAGTCCAGAGAAAACGCACAAGAGGTTTGGTGGGAGGGTCTCTGAGGACATCTGCAGCCCAAGCTGAGCAGCTGGGACAGCCCTTTGGGACTGAGAGAGAAACAGTAATGCCAGGCCTCTTTTGGTCGTGAAATAAGGGGGGAAAGAACCCAAACTACAACATTTTTGGGGTCAAAACGAAGACGTACAGGCTGGCTGTAAAGCAGAGAAATGTCTGTGATACACCAAATGTTTGACGAGGATTATCCCACTTTAAAACAGAGCTCCACTCCCTGACTTTGGGTTTCATCAAGAAATGCCCTCTGACGGGGTATAGGTGTTCCTCTTTCTTGTTTTTATTGGAGGTGTCGTAGAATCGTAGAATGTCCTTCCAGATGGCAATGCTGTGGCTGCTTCCGTCTTACTAGCTTGAGATGCTGATTTCTCCTGCCTTTTCCTCACCCCACCAGGACTTCTGCAGTTTGGGACCAGCTCCTCTGAGTTCCACAAGAGCCCCAAATGCCATCCGATTTACTGCTGAGCTGGCTGGTCACTCTTGTGTCACCCCGCTCGTGCAGCCAGCTCCAAGCACACGCTGCGCGCAGGGGAGTCAGCTCCTGCGGGAAGCACTGGGATGAATCCCTTTGGGATGACTGTGCTTCAGATGATCCTTTTTCTCTGCGGTCTGTGACCTTCCGTTGGAAAACGAGCTGGGAGAGGTGTGAGCCATGGGAATTTGGGACCCAGACTAGGCAGAAGTACTCATGTGTGATATGGAAGCAATTGTGTTTGCCTTTATTTATTAAGTGCTTTTAGATTCTGAATGGAAAGAACTTTAAATTTTCAAAAATGCTGTTTAGGACTGCTCGCTGTCTTCAAGGTCTTTTTAAACTCAAAAGCATAAATCTTTGGGTGTTAATGAAGTTCCTACCTTTTCTTCTCTTTTCTTCCATACCAGAGACTTGCCGCTTCTCTCATTTCACTGCTGCAAAGCAAGTATCATGGAGGTTCCGGGGATCATAATTCAGGTTGGAAGGGACCTTGGGGTGTCTTGGGTCCAACCTGCTCCAAGCAGGGTCAGTTCAGGCCGGGTAGCTCAGGGCTTTTTCTAGTCATGTCTTCAAAACCTTCAAGAACAGTGATGCACAACCCCCCCAGGGGCATGTCCCACTGCTTGACCATCGGCAAGGAGAAAAATCTCCTAAAGTCCAGTCTGAACCTCTCTCGTTCCAACTTATGCCCGTCTAGTTACTTCAGAGTATAAAGCAGGAGCGAGTGAGATCAGAACCAGATCCCACGGCATTTTCATAAAAGAGAAAAGAAATCCTCAGCTAAGAACTTCAATAAACTCATTCTCACCCTTAAGGCAATCTCCAACACCAAGACACACACATGCTGTGCCCTGAAGGTGAAAAGTGTAATTTTACACTTACCAGGCACGTTAACCCAGGTCAGGAAATCATCCAGAAAGCTCGAAGCAGGAAACTGAAAGGAGGAAAAAACAAAAGATGAAAAGAGACTTTTTTTAAAGAAAAAAACTGCTGAGTAATGTATTAAGGCCCGCACACTCCTTCCGTAACCCAAACGCAAATGTCAAGCCAGGAGCAAAATGTTGCAGTACAAGAATAGCTACAATGAAACAAGGAAAAAGAGAGAACAAGAGTGTGAAAGAAAGTGCAGGGGACCAGGAGGAAGAGGATGTATATAATTTTGTTACCAGCAAAACAAAGGCGATGCCAGCTGAGTAATGCGATTGTTGTGACCAGGAGAGAAGCACGCTGCGGCGCCATGTGCGTCACATGAGTTTATTTTAACACTTATTAAACGTGTGCAATTTCCTTCCCTGACCTTTGCCAGGTAAAAATTTGTTGCGTTCAAGTGAGGATCTGTATCCACCTGGAGTTCTCATGGAGTGACTGACTTCACTCAGAGCAAGGGGCCCTCCTGCTAAATGTGGCTACTGTTGTGTGGCATTGCTGTGTGCCCTCCCCAGCCAGCAGTTCTTATGGAATCATGAAATCACAGAATGGTTTGGGTTGGAAGAGACCTTAAAGATCATCTAGTTCCAAACCCCTGCCCTGGGCAGGGACACCTCCCACCAGACCAGCTTGCTCCAAGCCCCGGCCAGCCTGGCCTTGAACCCCTCCAGGGATGGGGCAGCCACAGCTTCTCTGGGCAACCTGGGCCAGGGGCTCACCACCCTCCCAGCCAAGAATTTCTGCCTCAGATCTCAGCTCAATCTCCCCTCTTGTAGTGGAAAACCCTTCCCCCTCATCCCATGGCTCCCCTCCCTCATCCAGAGTCCCTCCCCAGCTTTCCTGGAGCCCCTTGAGGGACTGGAAGGGGCTCCAAGGTCTCCCCAGAGCCTTCTCTTCTCCAGGCTGAACTCCCCCAACTCTCTCAGCCTGTCCTCCCAGCAGAGGGGCTCCAGCCCTCCCAGCATCTCCGTGGCCTCCTCTGGCCCCGCTCCAACAGCTCCGTGTCTCTCCTGTGCTGAGGCCCCAGAGCTGGAGGCAGCACTGCAGGGGGGTCTCCCCCGAGCGGAGCAGAGGGGCAGAATCCCCCCCCTCGCCCTGCTGCCCCCGCTGCTGGGGATGCAGCCCAGGGAGTGGGGGGGTTTCTGGGCTGCCAGCGCACATTGCTGACCCATGGCCAGCTTTTCCCATCCCAGCATCCCCCAAGCCCTTTCCATCAGGACTGCTTTTCATCTATTCTCCACCCAGCCCGGATTTGTGCTGCTTCTTTGTGGCTCTGTGCCTGTAGGAGCTGTGCAAGAGCACAGTTGCTTCTGGGATCACACAACCCTGCCCATCCAAAACCCAGATATTTGTTTATAATTGGTTATTTTTCAGCTTGCTCATGTCTTTAAGGCGCCTCAGCAGAAGTGCCAGTGTGCTATGCAGTGGGGATGAAGGGGAGTAGGCCCATCTCAGACACTGTTTGCATGAGCAGAAGCTGCTCTGAAGCAGCAACAGTCTGAGGTTCAACATGGCCAAGTGCCGGGTCCTGCGCTTGGGTCACACCAACCCCATGGACGCTACAGGCTGGGGGCAGAGTGGCTGGAGAGCTGCCGGGCAGAAAAGGACCTGGGGGTGTTGGTCAACAGCAGCTGAACCAGCAGTGTGCCCAGGTGGCCAAGAAGGCCAACAGCATCCTGGCCTGTGTCAGCACTAGTGTGGCCAGCAGGACTGGGGCAGTGACTGTCCCCCTGCACTGGGCACTGGTGAGGCCCCACCTCGAGTGCCGTGTCCAGTTTTGGGCCCCTCACCACAAAAAAAGACCTTCAGGTGCTGGAGCGTGTCCAGAGAAGGGCAACGGAGCTGGTGAGGGCTCTGGAGCACAAGTCTTGTGAGGAGCGGCTGAGGGAGCTGGGGGTGTTCAGCCTGGAGAAAAGGAGGCTGAGGGGAGACCTTCTCGCTCTCTGCAACTCCCTGAAAGGAGGGTGTAGCCAGGAGGGGTCGGTCTCTTCTCCCAGGGAACAGGCCATAGGACAAGAGGAAATGTCCTCAAGTTGTGCCAGGGGATGTTTAGGATGAATATTAGGAAAACTTTTTACACTGAAAGGGTTGTCAAGCATTGGAAGAGGCTGCCCAGGGCAGTGGTGGAGTCACCATCCCTGGAGGTATTTAAAAGCCGGGCAGACGTGGTGCTGAGGGACATGGGGTAGTGGTAACTTGTCAGTGCTGGGTTAACGGTTGGACTTGATGATCTTAAAGGTCCTTTCCAACCTAATCAATTCTGAGATTCATGCCACCACTCCATGGACACTTTAACTGGCATAGTCAGGTACAGCAGTGCCACCATCCTGCTGTTCCCCAGCAGCAGTGTGACAGGCTTTTGAGCTGGTTTGGAAGGGATTGATCCAGACTAAAATTAGCCCCGGAAAAAGTTTGATTTAACCTAAATTGGTTCTCCTGACCCAATTTGCAGTATGGCGGCACAAACACTCATGCTGGCAGCAAGGAGGAGACGGTGGGTGGTGGAAGCTGGCAGGGAAGAGCAGCAGAAGCTCGGGTTTGCACAAGCTGAAGAGAAATGTAGCTCTCCCACTATGCCCAGCAAGAGCAGCAGAGTTCCATCACCCAGGCTGGCGGCGTGCAGCTTCAGGGCTGCCAGGCAAGCGTGGTGTCCAACTGTCACCTGCTGACTCAGACAGGGAATTGCATGGGAAAAGATGATTTTGGAAATGCAGTGCCCACGCTGCCGCGATATGAGGTCGATGCGTTCACAGACCTCGTCACCTGTTGTTGCTGCTCAGCCATTTGCAAGCTCTGTTAGAATCACAGAATAGTTTGGGTTGGAAAGGACCTTGAAGATCATCCAGTTCCAACCCCCTGCCCTGCGCAGGGACACCTCCCACCAGACCAGCTTGCTCCAAGCCCCGTCCAATGTGGCCTTGAACCCCTCCAGGGATGGGGCAGCCACAGCTTCTCTGGGCAACCTGGGCCAGGGGCTCACCACCCTCACAGCCAAGAATTTCTGCCCCAGATCTCAGCTCAATCTCCCCTCTTGCAGTGGAAAACCCTTCCCCCTCGTCCCACGGCTCCCCTCCCTCATCCAGAGTCCCTCCCCAGCTTTCCTGGAGCCCCTTGAGGGACTGGAAGGGGCTCCAAGGTCTCCCCAGAGCCTTCTCTTCTCCAGGCTGAAGATGTTCTGTAGATGAACCCCGCTCTCACGACTGTAGTGGGTCTTTTTCAGAATTGCTGTTTCTTGCTGTCACTTATCAACTCTGTTAACGGTTATTTTTTCCCAAAATCTACTAACCAGCCTTTTTGGGAAGTTGAATCTCACTAGCAGCTAAGTGAAGGTGTACGGAGACATCAAAGAACCCATCTTCAGCCTGTTCCCAGAGCTGAGATCTTGCAGGGCAAGGGGTAGCTCAAATTTTCTCCTTACTTTCTTCGACTGGGGTATAAGATAGGGAGGAGGGAAGGAGTGGCCCCATTTTTTCACCCTGGGCACAGTATGTGACACAGCTGAGCTGACGCCTAAGAGTTTGCTCCCGATATCTCCTTGCCTGCTTGTCCTCAGGGTGCTGTAGCTGTGCACTGCCCTGCATTTGGGGAGATGCTTCCCAGCTCATTCTCCTCTCTGCTTTATCAGTAGTCATTCTTCAGAGCATTTTCATTATTTCCTAACGGTTACTCTTGTTTATCTTCCTTAATAGCCTGTCTGCTTGTGGAAACAGATCCGCATAGCCGCTAGAAAACAAGCTGTTCTGCCACAGCTCTTTCTGTGCCCGTCCTACTATTGAATAAATGTCAAATAGTCCATGCTGAGGCACACTAATTATCTTGAAATAAAAGACGTCAAGAACACTAGTCCATAGGGGAACTATTCCATCAGTCTTCCCATGCAAACAGCCCCGAGAACATGCTTGGAATGAGATGTGGGTATTAGTTAATAACCTGAAGGTAGAAATGCCAGCTACTAACGTGACTCAACATGGGAAATTTGTCATGATGCTTTTGAAGACGTTCACATCAGTCATCTTTGTTTAGATGCGACAACATGTACTTGGTGGTAGCAGAGATTATATTTTTCTGGCTGATGCATTCCCAGATAGCTACACGTGCTTTTTTTCTACTACAACGCTTAAACCTTGCATTTTTATTTTTCGAGAAGGGACTTAATAAAAAAGTACAAGAGAATTTGACACAGAGAACTGTACGAAGTATAAAAGCAAATCTATCCACTCATACCATTAACAACGCAACATTGCTTTTTATGAAGGCATGTGGCACCGTGATGCACCACAAAACATGTGAGTGGTCGGGGAACCAGCTCCAGATTAAGACACTTAAATTTAGGTGTCTCTGCATATGCTGGGTGTCAAAAACTCTCCATGTCGCTAGTGGAGACGGTAGTCGGTACTGTCAGCGGTGCCAGGAGTGATTTGGGTAACTAAGATAGACAGCAACTGGCTGTCGGCCATCACGCTGCTGTTCTCTGCTGGTTGTCAGAGGGGAGATTCCTGCTCATATATCCGTCTTCCGCCTGAAACTTAGTAGTTTCTCAGATGCCTCTCCCTTCTCGGCATTATTGCTGCCTCACTCTGTGTGCATCTCAAGATCTTTTTATTGCGAACACGCATAGAAAAGAACATAGAGAAGACGACTGAGCCATGCAAACCTATCCATCTGCCTCAGATATAGCTGTCTCCTGTGATACCAATTTTTCTTCTAGTTTATGGACAAGCCTGTGCTGATTCTGACCCTGGCAAGTCTAGAAGCAAATGAATTCCCCCTGTTTTTCTGATGGTGTTTGATCCTAAGTCTTCCAGCTATGATTATCCATTTTGTACAGTTAAGGAATGAGTCATCACCCTGACTCCTGCCTTAAGCGTGACTCAACTGTCACACAGGTTTCTTACTGAAAGACCCCACTAATTCTACCTGGTTATTTGTAATTCACCTCTGCGGCAGACAGGAGGAGGTTCAGACTTTCTATCTCCTTATATATCTGTCTTACTGTCTCCTCCGATGAGATGCATTTCTGCCCAAAAACTGGATCTTCAGACGCTTCTAAATAGATCTGACGAGCTCCAAAAGGAAACGGGTGCCAGGACCTGGATGATTTTTGAACAGATTCAATTAACAGTGCTTTGACACTGGGATCTCTACATTTCTGTTCTCCCTTCAGCATTTCTCAGTTGCTCAAGAAGGTCCCCCTCATACGGCATTAATTAAAACTCCAACAGAACTCCTTTCACTCAAACTTCTCCTCAGGCAGATGTTTGCCAGCTACTATATATAATAAATTTCCAGAGGCTCTGCCCATTCTTTTTTGGGTTTTTTTTGGAAAACATTTGTGAAACAATCATTATTATGAGCCCTCAGGCTCAGTTTCTGCTGGTGCTGGTGGTTTTGGCTGTGGGGAGCTGTAAGTCCCAGACATTTTGTTACTAACAAGCGATCTTTGAAAGAATCCTTTATAGTGCTTTGAGAAAAAAAAAGTTTGGGAGTCCGGATACTTGGGCTTTACACCTGGGAGTATTGAAAGATTCTTGGACAAATCACATAACCTCTCTGTGTCTCAGTGTCGTCATCTTTGAAATGGGGATAACACTCCTCTACTTCTGCAAAGAGGAATGTACATTTAATGTACCTTTTTCAGAGCCACGTATGAAAGTACTGCAAATCCTATACAAAAGAGAATTATCAGACCTTTTAAGGGAATACTCCCAAAGCATTTCCAGATCCTCCATTAGGATTCATACACCCTCCCATCTCCAGTTGTGTAAGAGAAATCCCAGGCATGTGCTCTTCGGCCTCTGTCAGTTTGCTGCATTACAATGCGATTACTTCTCCTGTTCACATTTTTCCTTCTTTTTAAACTACTTTACGTATTTTAGCTGTGGAAGATCATTTACAAGTGTTACCATCCAGGGAAAAGAGATAAGGTAAGTTCTAGTTTTAGCTCCTCATTCAAGTTAACAAGCCAGTCTATAGATACTCGCATACTTTAATGTGCAAAAGTAAATAATGTTCACTACAGACCATAAGGATCCGTGCAGCTCCCTGGTCAACTAGTGCTGTCCTTATTTCCAAGATCAGCGTAGCGTTAGGTAGATTTATGATCCAAAAAATTTGACAAAGTCACCCAGGTCGCAAGGAGATGTTTTAAAGGCCATTTTGTACCGCGATAGGTGTCGATGCTGGCACTGAAAACAGGGCTGTGACTACCAGGGCAACTGCTGCACACTCTGTCTTCCTCAGGAGGATTCGCTGGGACCCAAGAACCGTTCTGCTGGATTTGTGTGAGTCCCCGCTGTTGCACCTCTTTCCAGATTTCCTTTTTCTGGCTTTTTCACGAAAAAAAAGAAAAGAACCCCCCAGATTCTCAGAAAATAAACCGGGGCTCGCAAAATTAATTCACAATGATATTGCTGCTGATATGTGGTGATATCAGGGAGATGCACCTGGTTTACACTTCGCATCTAGTATGTACAACCTGAAAAGTGGAACTATGTGCCAGGTTGAAGGGCAAGCAAAGATAAGATCACAAACAACAAGCCGGGTTATCACACACACCCCTGGTTTGCTCAGATGGAGTATGAGGTCCACGAATGTTCAGCTACCAAGCTGTTTGATCTCCACTGATGGCAGAATCATAGAATTGCAGAATGGTTTGGGTTGGATGGGACCTTTAAAGGCCATTTAGTCCAACCCCTTGCCATGGGCAGGGACATCTTCAACTAGACCAGGTTGCTCAGAGCCCCATCCAACCTGGCCCGGAATGTTTCCAGGGATGGGGCATCTCCCACCTCTCTGGGCAACCTGGGACAGTGCCTCACCACTCTCACAGGAAAGAATTTCTTCATAAAATCTCATCTCAGTCTCCCCTCTTTCAGTGGAAAACCCTTCCCCCTAGTCCCATGGCTCCCCTCCCTCATCCAGAGTCCCTCCCCAGCTTTCCTGGAGCCCCTTGAGGGACTGGAAGGGGCTCCAAGGTCTCCCCGGAGCCTTCTCTTCTCCAGGCTGAACCCCCCCAACTCTCCCAGCCTGTCCTCCCAGCAGAGGGGCTCCAGCCCTCCCAGCATCTCCGTGGCCTCCTCTGGCCCCGCTCCAACAGCTCCGTGTCTCTCCTGTGCTGAGGCCCCAGAGCTGGAGGCAGCACTGCAGGGGGGTTTCCCCCGAGCGGAGCAGAGGGGCAGAATCCCCCCCCTCGCCCTGCTGCCCCTGCTGCTGGGGATGCAGCCCAGGGAGTGGGGGGGTTTCTGGGCTGCCAGCGCACATTGCTGACCCATGGCCAGCTTTTCCCATCCCAGCACCCCCAAGTCCTCCTCAGGGCTGCTCTTCATCCCTTCATCCCCCAGGCTGGATTGACACCACCCCTGACCCAGGCACAGGACCCTGCACTTGGTTTTGTTGAACCTCACGAGGTTGACATGGGCGCACTTCTCAAGCTTATTGCAGCTGCTCGCTGCAATATTTGTATGGGAATCAATGCATTCAGAGAATAAAGTCTCAAATGGGATCAGCGCACCTTGGTTCTTCTCCTCCTCCATCCCGACCTGGTGTACAACCTCAGGGAAATCTCATAACTTACCCCAAGTCTCTTTCTATCCCTTTCGGTGGTTCTGTTTCAGGACTTTTATCTGCTTCTATCTGTAACATCATCATTTCTTTTTACTTTAACTGTAAGAAAAATGTAAAAGGACATTAATATTAAACCGCTCCATACTTCGGTCACAGGTTGTAATTTTTATTTGTTTGTTTATCAGCTGCTGTGTTTCAAGCAGTGTTGGGCAGGATCATTTTTGCCCAAGGACTTGATTCACAAAATAAATTGCACAGTGACCAGCTGGGGGCAGAACTGGAGACGTCTCATACCAGTGACAAGAATAACCAGCGAGTCCCAGTATCTGCAAAACCCCATCGCCTTTTCGTAACAAAGAGCAGTATGCAGGCAATGATTTTGACCTTCTGCTCCTTTTGAAATCAGAAAGAAAATCACTGACTTCATGGAGCGAAAGGTTCTTGTTCAGCACTTCACGGAATCACGGAATCACAGAATTTCAGAGTTGGACGGGACCTCTAGAGATCATCCAGTCCAACTCCCCTGCTAAAGCAGGATTGCCCAGAGCACATCACTCAGGGCTGCATCCAGGCGGGTCTTGAAAGTCTCCAGGGAAGGGGACTCCACACCCTCCCTGGGCAGCCTGTTCCAGTGCTCTCTCACCCTCACCGTAAAGAAGTTTTTTCTCATATTTGATCAGAACTTCCTACGTTCCAGCTTGGGCCCGTTACCCCTCGTTCTGTTACTGGGAACCACTGAAAAGAGTCTGGCTCCATCCTCATTCAGCCCATCCTTTAGATACTTGTAAACATTCATAAGGTCTCCCCTCAGCCTTCTCCAGGCTAAAGAGCCCCAGTTCTCTCAGCCTTTCCTCATAAGGGAGATGCTCCAGTCCCTCAATCATCTTTGTCGCCCTACGCTGGACTCGCTCCAGTAGCTCCCTGTCTCTCTTGAACTGGGGAGCCCAGAGCTGGACACAGTATTCCAGTTGTGGCCTCACCAGTGCAGAGTAGAGGGGGAAAATGACCTTCCTTGACCTGCTGGCCACACTCTTCCCTATGCAGCCCAGGACTCCATTGGCCTTCTTGGCGACAAGGGCACACTGCTTGCTCATGGATAATTTACTGTCTACCAAGACCACCAGATCCTTTTCTTCAGAACTGCTTTCCAGCAGGTCCACCCCTAATTAAATGTCCACTTGCTAATTAAATGTATACTTTGCAGCATCACTAACATTAAGGCTAGTGTCATGACCTCAGGTACCCGGAGGAAGATCACTTCTTTGAGATGTTAAGGCTAATTTTGTCGTCTTTCCTTGCAAACCAGCAGAGTCTGTCTCTCCACTTCTCTTTTGTTATGGGTCTCAGGACCAATACAGGACAGCATTCATCTCACGCACCCAAATTTCATTTGAAATTCGCCTGATGAGCAGTTCAGCCCTGTAAGCCATGGCACTCCATGGGAACCTCTCAGTTTCCTGAAGCCAGTACTCCTGGAGACAATACATAAATCAGGAAAACACCTAATGCTCATAAAGGTAATGTTTCAGTGATCTCTTCATTGGAGGAACTCACTTCTGACCCTAAAAGCACATTTTTCAGCTCAGCATTGTGTCCCACCTGAAAAGGCAGAGAGCAGAGGAAACACGGACCACTTCTCTCCTGCAGAAAGGGATGTCGTGGCAGTGTTAGACACTAAAAAGTTGTTTCTTTTATGTTGCTTTTACTTAACTGTCAGTAAAATGAAGAAAGGCATCTGCATGCAGTGCCAGGGGAACAGGTCCTGCTGTAACAATTTCATTTTGCCGGTGAAGGGAGAAGGTCTATGGAATTGACTTGGGGTGGTTTGATATGTCATAGACTATTCCCGGTCATTTAAATCTTAGGATTAAGTTGTAAGCAACACTTTACTAACTGAACTAGATGGTATATGGAAAAAAGAAATTCATTGAGCTAAAAAAATTGACGATAAATATGCTGGAGACAGAGTGATTCGGGCCAATGAGGTGCAGGGAGGGTGGGAGATGTCAGACATCCCTCTCCCTGCAGCAGCAGTCCCTCAGATCCAGCCAAACCCCTGTGGGGCCATGCCATAAACCATCCAGGACAGGTAAATAAGAAACATGGCAAATAATATGTAGTATAATCCACACTGAAAGGAAGAAAACACCACCTTAAAACCACTTCATTGACTTCATCAGATTTTAAATTAATTTTATCATGGGGAAGTATTTAGAAAACAATATCGATATATCAGTGAAGTCCTCAGCTTACTGTGAAGCTCTATGAAAAATGGGGCACAACTATGATGGGATTGGGAATTACAGATTGGGAATCCCAGGATCACAGTATAGCAGGGGTTGGAAGGGACCTCTGGAGATCATCCAGTCCAACCCCTTCCCAAAGCAGAGTCACCCAGAGCAGGTTGCACAGGAACGCATCCAGGCGGGTTTGGAATATCTCCAGAGACTCCACCACCTCTCTGGGCAGCCTGTGCCAGGGCTCTGCCACCCTCACAGCAAAGAAGTTCCTCCTCATGTTCAGATTGAACGCCCCATGTTCCAGTTTGTGCCCGTTGCCCCTTGTCCTGTCCCCGGGCACCACTGAGAAGAGTCTGGCCCCATCCTCTTGCCCCCCACCCTTTAGCTCTTGCTGAGCATTGATGAGATCCCCTCTCAGTCTGCTCTTCTCCAGGCGGAACAGCCCCAGGGCTCTCAGCCTTTCCTCAGCACAGAGATGCTCCAGCCCCTCCGCATCTCCGCAGCCTCCGCTGGACTCTCTCCAGCAGTTCCCTGTCCTTCTGGAACCGGGGAGCCCAGAACTGGACCCAGTGCTCCAGCTGTGGCCTCCCCAGGGCAGAGCAGAGGGGGAGGATGACCTCCCTCCACCTGCTGGCCACACTCTTCCTGATGCCCCCCAGGAGACCATTGGCCTTTTTGGCCACCAGGGCACACGGCTGGCTCATGGACAACTTGTTGCCCACCAGGACTCCCAGGTCCCTGTCTGCAGAGCTGCTCTCCAGCAGGTCAGCCCCAACCTGTCCTGGTGCAGGGGGTTGTTCCTCCCCAGGGGCAGGACCCTACACTTGCCCGTGTTGAACTCCATGGGGTTCCTCTCCACCCAACTCTCCACCTGCCCAGGTCTGGCTGGATGGTGGCACAGCCCCCTGGGGTGTCACCCACCCCTCCTAGCTTGGTGTCACCAGCAAACACTCTGTCCCCTCACACAGCTCGTTGATGAATATGTTGAATCTCGTGAGGCAGCATTTGCTATTTATCTCCAAAAAACCCAGAAAGTGTAGAGTAGTATTTAGCAGGTGCTGTGAGAAGCGCTGGAAGTGGTCACCAGTGGAAACATGGGGAGAGTTTAACTGAGATTAAGAACATTTTTAAGTAACACTTCACCTTGCCTTTTAACAACGACAGGATTTATCTAGGGGAGGGAGCAGCAGGACTGCAACGCCTGGCTTGCCTCCACCATTCTGGTGAGGATCAGGCAGGGCTGAAACGAAAGGAATATCGAAACAAGGGAAAATTGGAGATTCCCAACCTTTGTCTCAGCTTGCCCTGCTCTGCGCCGTTGCTCATCCTGCCCTGGATGGCTGGGACAGTGGAGGAGAGGAGGAGCGGGAGGGCCGTGGGTCTGTGAAGGGACAGTGTGGGGACCCGTGAGGGAACAGTGTGGGGCTGTGGGTTTGTGAGGGGATGGCATTGGGGGCATGTGGGAGGATGGTGTGGGGTTGTGGGTCTGTGAGGCGACAGTGTGGGTCTGCGAGGGGACAGCGTGGGGCCATCAGAGGACAGCGTGGGTCTGTGGGTCCGCTAAGGCACAGCGTGGGGCCGTGAGGGGACAGTGTGGGGCCATATGAGGGGACAGCATGGGGCTATGGGGCCATGAGGGGGACAGTGTGGAGTCAGCTGAGGGGATGGCATGGGGCCATGTGGGGACAGTGTGAGGCCGTGAGGGGACAGCATGGGTCCATGTGAGGGGACAGAGTGGGTCAGTGAGGGCATGGTGTAGGGCTGTGGGGGGACAGCGTGGGTCAGTGTGAGGGGACAACTTGGTGCTGTGGGTCTGTGAGGGGACAGCGTGGGTGTGTAAGAGGACAGCATAGGGCCGTGAGGGACAGTGCGGGGCCATGGGTCCGTGAGGGGACAGCGTGGGTCCATGACGGGACAGCGTGGGGCCGTGAGGGGACAGCATAGGTGTGAGGCGGCGCCGCCGCCGGCGGGCACTAGGACCAGGCGGCGCCGCCGCGCCCAGCCTGCTCCTTTTTGTCCCGTAGCGGCCGCCATCTGCCCCCCCTCCGGGCTCGGCGGGTTACCATGGCGGCGGGCTGGCGGCCGCGGCCCTGAGCTGCGCGGGAACTCGCCCGCCCGCGGCCTACCCGGTCCCGCCCCGCCTCGCCCTGCCCCGCCATGGAGGACGAGCTCTACCTCGAGAACATCGATGAGTTCGTCACCGACCAGAACCGCATCGTGAGTCCTGCCGGCGGGGCTGTGCGGGGGAGAGGGGGGTGCAGGAGGCAGCCGCCATTGCGCGACCCCCTCAGGAGGGAGCGATGCCCCCTCTTTCTGTCCCCCCCCCCCCCTCAGCGTGGCAGCCATTGCGGGGGGGGGGGGGGAGGGTCAGCCCGCATGTTTAGGGGACCCCCTCAGACTGGGGGGGGCTAGAAACGGTGAAGGGGCGGGGGGGGCGGCACAGTGCCAGGCCTGGCACCGTGTCAGCGCCTGGGGTGACACTAATGTAGCCCCCCCCCCTCAGTTTCGGTTCAAACAGCCCAAACCCGCCGAGAGCAGCTGCTTTCCGTTGGCAGTTTTAAGAGGAGGCAAAAGCAGTGTGTGTGTGTCCCCCATTGCACCCACCTGCGGGACACGTGTGGGTGCCCAGCTTCCTCTCTGCAGGCGCAGAAGGAAGAAGGAGGCCTCCACCTTGCCCCTCAGGGCTGTTTGCTTAAGTTTTACTCATTTGGGGGGAATTTATGTGCGGTGGCTGGCTGCGTTTGCAGTGTTGGCCTTTCCACAGGTCACAACATAGAGTTAGTGCAGGCTTCCTGGGTAGGAGATGCCTTTCTTGGCAGGATCTTTTCCCTAAAAGTAATTGGTAATGCCATCATTTGTGTCACAGGAAAAGCAACTCTCCCTAAATTCCTTATGCTCCGTAATGGGTGAGCTGGTTTTCTTCAAAAAAAAGTACTATAGCGGTGTTTCAGCTCAAGGTATAAATGACAGAAGCGTATGAAATGGTGGGTTTTTTCCACGGAAGGTTAAGGCAACCACATTGAAAGTTAAGGAACCACTATTTCAGCTTAAAAGTAAAATTACAACTTAGCATATCTAGCCTTTTGAAGCCTTGCTTTTTTTAGGATAATTCAGAAAAATGGTAAGCATGCGTGTCTGTGTTTCTTTCAAAATAGAGATTTTTGCCTAGAAAGTGATAACAGTAAAGTTGGTGCGTCTTGGCTGTAAAGCAGTTGTATTAACACAAACTGCCTATGTCATTATAATTAATTTCAGTGAACTGCCAGACTAATAAAATGTAATTTAATTGTTGTCTTTGAGGTAGGAGAGGCCCTAGCCTGAGGATTAGTTTAAAAAGGCAGAGTGGGAGGAGAAACAGGTATAAAAGACATGCCTTGTCTAAATAATACAGCAAGTTAGTGGGATATGGAAAGGGCTGGGATTAGAGCTGTAGTTTCCTGAGATTTGGCACATTGTGCTGTCAGACTTGTGATGCAGCTGGAGATCCCTGTGTCCCTGTGACAAGCAAGAGTGCAGAAATCCAACAAATCCTCAATAGTTGTTCGGAAGAGCAATAAGAGCTGCTCTCAATTAAAAATTCATAGAATGGTTAGAGTTGGAATGGACCTTAAAGATCATCTGGTTCCAACCTCCCTGCCCTGGGCAGGGACACCTAAAAATTGTGCATTTTGTTTCTCTCTGTTTTGAAGCTGAGCACTCTGGGCATTTTAAATGGCTTTTATTTATGCAATGGCATTTCAAGAAGGTGTTCACAAAACCACACCTTTTAGGATAGTTTGTTTAGGTCTCAGGGATTCAATCTACTCCCTAAAGCACAGGTGGGTGGGTGTCCATGTGTTCTCACTTTTAACAGGTTTTGCTGTGGGTTTTTTGGAGGGGGAGGTCTAAAGAGTTTGACTTAACCATGGAGGAGCAAAGGAGGGCAGTTTAACAAATCAAGAGAGGTTTTATTACTAAAGTTTGGTATTTTTTTCTTGTACAGGTAACATACAAATGGTTAAGCTACACTCTGGGAGTTCACGTCAACCAGGCTAAACAGTAAGTATTAGTGCATCCCACAAACTTTTGTTTTGTGGCAAAGCCTTTAATTACCATTTTCATGATTGTGGTTAGTGTATTAAAATGATCTCTCTGGAAATATTTTAAAATCCTGTGTGTCTTCTCAGGAACAGTCAGGTATGTTATTCAACATGCCTTACCCCTCCTGTAGGCAGTTCTCGCCTTGACTTTGATGGGAGTTGTGCTTCAGAGAGTAGCACCTCAGCTGGACACCTTATGCTGCTTTATATCATAAATACTTAGGTCAGAATAGAAGTTTTAGTGTTATATTACTACAGAAATGCATGTAGCTCCTTTCATCCTGAAATGCAGATTTTTTTTCTGAACTTGAACTCCAGTCCTGCAGACAGAGCTGTGCCTCTGTGAGAATCTGCCACTGCACATCCCAGCTCAGGATGCCGTACGTTATCCATGGATATTGGTGGGAGCAGAATCAGGAAAATGCAGAACAGCTCATGTGTATGGCAAACGCTCATCCAGTCTGATCACCCTGCTGTGTAGTGCATGATGGATTATTAATATCTGCTTCTCAGGCTTGATGGGCACAGGGAAATGTTTGAAGTCTCTCCAAACTTAGCATAGATGTGTAACCTTGTCTTGGTGTATTTTGAAGAATAAAAATTACTGTAGCCTTTTAAATATCCTATAAAACAATGAAGGATTCCAGGCCTGTTGCTACACATTGAGGTAAAGTTAAGCATAAGATCTGAAGGCTCCGTGAGGAATGTCAAATCCCATAATAGAAATATTTTCTCTTCTTGTTTCTGGCTATAGCTTGGACCTAAAGGGGTGTTTGCTGCGTACTCAGCTGCAGTGTACTGTGCCCAGCTTCACCTCTCTGTGATTGTGCTGGCCATGACAGCGTGGTAGTTGCAGTCTGTCTCTGTACGAGTAACGATCTTCAAGTATCTTTACCAGATAGTGTCCTCAAGGAGTGTGTGGTAGTGTCTCTGCCAGGCTACACTCATCATAAAGCAGTAGTATAAGTGGGAACTGAAAGTTTGAGTCTCAACTCAATCTCGCCATCACTAATCATGCTCTTTCCTCCTGTTTCTGATCAACACGTCAGTGGCTGTAACTGGGATTGTATATATACACCTGGCAGTGTGATTTTGTACGAAAAATCACCAGTTCCTCTGTCAGGTGTTTCAGAATGCTGAGCTGTATTGAGGGAAACAGCCTTCTCGAGGAGAGACTTTGGAACAAGATGCTCAGAGGATGTGAGACCATCTGCAACCAACTATTAAAGCTTTGAGTGCTTGTATTCATTTCACCTTTGGTTTATATAGCTGTTGGACTGAGATTCTTCAAAGTGGCAGAGCAGAAAGGTGTCTCAGTAAGATTAAATTAATCCTATTTAAAATAACTGCGCTTCTGTGAAATATTTCCATGTCAGGCTGGCTTTATTCTCTTTTATGTAAGCTTCACGGAAGGGGTGGTGACGGGCTCTTTCCTTTCTAGGTAATTAACACTGGTTTCTTTTGTGCAGGATGCTGTATGATTATGTAGAGAGGAAACGAAAGGAGAATTCAGGAGCTCAGCTTCATGTCACCTACTTAGTAGCAGGAAACCTCATCCAGAATGGGCACGTTGTGAGTGTTTTATTTCTCAAAGGTGTCTGTGACCTCTTCGTTCTTGCGTGTCTTCCATCTTGTTTCATAATCTTTGAGTTAAAAGCTGAACTTTCTCTCTTTTTTCTGTAACAGGCACAGTGTGCTAGGTCTTCTCTACTTGTACAAAATAAGGCACTGTCTCTGTCCCAGCACACAAACAATGGGGAGGAAAGCTCAGTTAGTCGTGGTTTGGTAATACAGTGATAAATTACACACCAGGGTTTTTAATTAATCAACTTAAATCCTGCTACCAGTCATTGCTCAATCCTATCACTGATATACAATAGCAAATTTTCTAAAACAGTCTGAAGGGGCCCTTGTGAGATCAGCTAATCCATTTCCCAGGATCTGCTGTGGAGTGGAAATGTGCTAAGGAGTGTTTGGAGAGAGCTTGGAATTCAGTTAGAATAGAATAATAATAAATAGAATAATAAATAAATAGTTGAAGTTGTCTTGTTAATTAAAGCAACTTTTTTTATCCTGGTATACAAGAGAAGCATAAATTTATTAACAGTATTTTGTATTTAAAATGCTTTGACTTATTAAGCGAAGGAATCGCTACTTAATATATTTATTTTTTCTTATTGCTGCTTGTCATATTTTCAAGAATATCATCTAAAATTTCAGACATACCCCAGAGGTTTTTGAAAGAAGATGAACAAATTGAGTGCCTGTTTCCCTTTGCTCACGGAAGAATTTAATAGCGAAACATTCAGTGCCTCTGACATTCCACTAGGTGTCTCTTTGTATATTTAGATATGAATTTAGCTATTCATATATTTAAATACCGTAATATGTCTTACAATTACAGTCCATAGTGTTCATTTAGAGTTAGTACCTCTCAGGGTGTCCTAGCATTTATATGTAGACTGGGGGAAAAAGGAACCAACAAACTTTTTGGCTTTCCTAAATAATAAATTGGTTCACATGCATAGAACGTTCTCTTTAAATCTCCAGATTTGTCTGAAATTGAAGGTAATTATGTATTGCATTAGTTCTGTATAACAGAATATATTTATTTAAAGCTGTACAGGTAGTGTTGCATTTATAGCCTGAGTTTAACAGGTTTTTCCCCTGATTTCTTTTGGAAATAACAAGGTAGCATCTCTTGGCTCACTAGTACTGACCAGAGGTTTGTCAACGCGTTCTATTATTTTTAAATTTGCCATTAACATATTTAAAACAAACACGTGAATTCTGACATAGGAACAAAAATTTTTTTAAAACTGTCTTAGCAGTTTATATATTTCTAAAACAAGATTTACCAAGCTAAACATATAAAGGTCACTTTTTTTTTCTTGTTTTTGAATATCTTATTTTTGAATGCTGCAATAGCAGTGCCCGCTAAGAAAGGTGACCTGCAGGGGCAGTAAGTTGTGAGGGGCAGAGATGAAGTAATGCCAGGGTTAGGAATGCCACACAGGAGTAGTTTAAAGTTCCTCAGACTGGAGCAGGTGGGAGAAGAGGTCAGATCTGGAAGATACTTCCAGGAGATGTGCAGGCACTGGAGTAGCTGGTGGGTATTATCTGGCACAAGTCAATTTTGGGTCGTTAAAGGGATGCAAGTGCTTCAGATGCAACTCTGTGCTTGCTGGTAACCCTGCGCTACTGTCTGCTGTCAGTAGGTGTAGCCACAAGGCTGTGGATTCAACTGCAAGACTGAAGGGAGGTGTGGATAGAAACTGAATATAGAACTGGATAGAACTGAAGGGACGTGTGGATAGAAATCAGTCACAAATAGTTCTTATCGTGTCTTAAGCACTGCACGCTCTTTCCTTGCTGCTTTTTATCAGCCTCAGTGAGGGACCGAGACTCTCCATCTTTATTTACCATTTCAGGTTGCCTACATTTTCTTGCCTCTTACTCTTTTGCTGGCTAGTCTGTGGTATCAGTTAAGCACAAAATTAATGGTTGGATTTTGTCCAGTCTGTCTGTTTGGATATTCTCTGTATTAACCGCAGCCTGTTAAATGTCACAGAGCAAGTATAGTCCTTGAAGACTGCCTGTAGAGCACATTTCCAGAAACATTCATTTGTGACTTTTAAATTAATGCTTCATTTCTCATGGTGTTTGGCTTCTCTGGTGCCGTGTCTGTGCTACAGATTGCTACATTACAGTTTTACTGGCAATCTAAATATACATGGGTGATGTGGGCTGGTGCTGCAGATTTCTAGCAGTTGGGTCATCAGCTGTGTTAATTTGCTTTTCTACACTGTGCCGCGCAGTTGTTTAGTTCTCATTTCATCTGTGTCTCATCTCCCAGTGTCAGGAATGGAGGACAGAGGATTTCTTTAGGGTTATAGTGATCTGTGAAACAGTCTGTTAAAAAAGCAGGGAGATACACCTTTAAAAAATAGTGGCTGATAATTCTTTAAAGGCAATGGCAGTGTTCTTTGCAGCTATAAAGCTGCACCTATAATCTGTAGACTTATTCAACAGATAACTGAAAATATCAATTTCAAGAAAAACAGGTCTTTTCAAATTTTAAGATTGCCATTTATTTATTTTTCACAGTGCCACAAGGTTGCAGTAGTGAGAGAGGATAAACTCGAAGGTAAGCAGATCCTGAAAATTCTGTGGTTTTAACTTTTTTTCTTTGAAAGAACAGCAAAGTGAGTAAAGCTCAGAACTTGCCATCTGCACGTAAGTGCCTAGTCAGGCTGTTGGGTTCAGGTGTGTACTTTTTGTACTAGCTTTTTCTCAGAATGTTGAATATCTGAGCCAACAGCTGTGTAACTTCAGATTTGTGATTTGGGTCTGATTGGGTTTTTTTTAATGTTAGCATTTTAGTCAGCGATTCTTTTCCACCTCTCTGCCACTGGCAGGGCAGCTCCTCCTTAAATGCAACAATATCAGAGTAGCGTATAGCAGTGTCTCGCAGTGTTTTACACAATTATGAGCCTTCAGGCTCCCAAGGATGCTGGAACAGATAATTCTAGTTATTGGTTGAATGCAGTTGCAGTCTTTGTTTGCCCTGAGTGATGTGGGTATTAGTTAAATGTCCTAGAAGAACATTCTCACTTTTGTCTGTGGTATTTGCTTTTACAGTAAAAGGTGAAAAAAAAAACCAACCCACCATTATAACACTGCTTTCTGCAACTGCTCTCCATGCAGCGTCAGTCATCTTACCATCTTTCCAGGTCTGGTGCTGCTGATGAGATCCGATCCATAGCAGTCAAAACACAATTGCAGGCTCTTACTTTCAAATAACATTGTAGGCATTTGGGAACATACTGTGGCCTTTGTGACCTTAAATATCCGTACTAATGATCTGACTTTGTTTGAAAGACTTGTTTTATTTCCCTTTGTGAAATCTGAGGTGGAATTCTAGCTAAAGTTGTCTTTGTCAGGGTAGTAGATTGTCAAGCCGTGCAACTACTATCTGTCCTGTTTGTTGAATTATGTGTGCTGCGTAATGTTCTGTTACGCTGTGGAGGAAAGGGTTGTTCATGTTTTTTGTATCAGAAGACGGGCCAAAGGTATGACTTACATTTGGAAGAGCCTGAGATTTGTGATGGGAGTAGGGCTGCACAGTCTAGGACTGGCCCCAAGAAATGATTACTGTGTGTATTTTTACAGTGCTTAGAAGCTCTGTCTCAGACCAGGACCGTGTGGAAAGAACAATATAAGCCATGAACAGAGAATTCCTAAAAACCAGTCCTTGTCTCAAGGGGGTTACAGTTTAAATAGCATAGAAGAGACAAAACATTGATTCCAGCAGACTGTTAGAGAAGACACGGTGCCCCTAATTGATACGGTGGATGCTACCTTAGTGTCAGAGAGCAGTTCCAGCAGGGTAGAGATACAGCCTTCTCTTTTCTTCCTCAGCTTTGGGTAGTCATATAGATATTCTGGATCTCAAACACTGGGTATTTTGAAGGTAAACACAAAGACATTGCTCTTAATTCAGTTGTGTAAGTACCAACAGTGTATACTGGAAAGCACGCTTGAGGGGCTTGTGGAGTCTCTTACCTTGATTTCTCGATCAGTGAGCACTGGAAGAAGGTACAATTACACATTTTTATATTTAGGTCCTTGCTGTCAAGTGGTCTGTTGGTCTCTCCATCCTTGGTAGAGCCTGATACTTAAAGTTGCCACCTGATTCTCTAAAGGCTGTGCTAACAGAGGACTTTTTCTTTTTTTTCTTTTTTCCCCCCAGCAATGAAGTCTAAACTAGCCACGATTGCAAGTGTGCATGTCTACAGCATTCAGAAAGCCTTGCTCAAGGACAGCGGGCCACTCTACAACACAGACTATGATATCGTCAAAACAAACCTCCACAACTGCAGCAAGTGAGTTGTGTCTTGGTTTTTCCTCTTATGCTATGTGCTTTGAGACTGAGATGTTGCTACACAGCGCACTTCAGCAGAAGTCAATGGTTACCAGATATGCCTGGATTTTTAGAAAGCTAGAAAAAGATATCTTCTAAGTGATGCCACATCAGTCCCCAGACAGCACATTGTATGATTGTTTGGTAAACTGAGCTATTTCCGGCTTACACTTGGTTCGCTTGCTCTGTTACTCCAATGGGGAGATGGTTCCAGTACATCTCTTCTCTGATGGCTAGAAACCTTTTTCTCGTTTCCAGGCCGTGCTTGATCATGACCATTCTTATCCAGTCCTCAGTCACACAGTAAGAGTAAATTGAAACAGACTTACGAAAACATGAGTGATGTGCTCAGCAAAGTGCCAACATGAGCTTGCCTTCTGTTTTGGGAGTCTGTGTTTTCATCCACTGGACTCTTCTGCTTCTCTGAAGATGTCTTGCAGGAACTCATTCTCTGTCTATAAGATGAGAGCCTGAGGCACAGGGGAAGCATACAAAACAGACCAGGCAGCACAAGTGCCCTTTATGGTTGAACTAGAGAAAGGTTGTCCTGGAATTCAGAGGGACTTCAGTCTCCAGGGTTCATTATCTCTCCTCTTGCACAGTGCCTGGCAGCTGTGGCTTTTCATTTATATGTTGTTTCCACCACCACAGCTTCAGCTTGATGTAATCGGGATGTACAGTGCCATGACCAATCTGGTTTAGAGGGGGGATGCCTGAATGTTGTGTCATAGAAAGAGTATAGAATTTGAAAGTAGAAACGTAGCTGTCTTCAAAACATTGACAAGTGAGTGGCTGAGAAAATAATGTCCTAGAAGCTGTGTGTTTCAAATGTGAATGTCAATACCCTGCTAAGTGCTAGAAAACCCTGCTTCAATGCAACATGTGCCATGGGTTTGGCTGCAGTTGCCTTGTTTCCAGTTGTTTTACTCTCGGACATCCCTGCATGGTGAATACTTGTGTCTTAGAGTTTGCCTTTCAGACTTGTGCGTGCAGGTTTGGACAATTCAGATTCTGAAATTGCTTTCTGAAGCACGTGTGTAAATCCCTGCCTGGCTTTGGAGCAGAATTTTCCAAGCAAGCTATGAAAAATTCAGCTTCTTCACCTGTGACCTGGCTGAACTAAGTTCAGACTGACCATACTCGCTCTCCCTTGTCAACTACATGAGTTGTCTTTTACACTTGAGACAAGATTTCTGTAGATCCTGCAAAAGACAGAGGTTTAACTATGTGCGTGTTTATAGCAAACAGAACCTACTGGCTTCTTCCGCTTCCCTCTCAGTCCATATATCTCACAAGCTGTAGGGCAAGGATCTTTATTCTCTTCTGTGTTTGTATGGGACCTGGGAAGACGGCGGAGGTGGCTGGATGTTGTACTAATATAACTAACTGGATTTAATGCATGTTGCTAATGTCAGCTTTCCAAGCGGAAGCAGCTTCTTGCTTGCAGAGCACAGTCCAAACATTGCTTATTTTTTCAGTGATTATTTAGTGAATTTTGGATCAAGCCCATCAGCTATAGTCACACAGCAGCATTAAGGCAAGCTAACTTCCCAAGTGTGAATATATATAAAATATGTGAGGTTTTGACGTGCTTGCTGCACAGTCAGTATGTTTTATCGTCAATGGTTATTATTTGTAATCTGGAGGTGTGGTGGTGTTGCTTTTGGGTGTGTGAAGTAGGAGTGAAAGCTGTCCAGAGAGCAGCGTTGACCATGTTGAAAACAGATTGAAAGAAGAAAAGAAAGTAGGAATATTTTTTTCTTCGATGTCTTCTTTCCTTCCTTTAAAGGTTTGAATCTCAAGAGATTGCTGCTGCGGTCTAGAAATGCTAGATGAGATGGTGTTGTTTTGTTAATACATTTCAGTTCCTGATCTGAGAAGAAGTGGACTGTGCATGTGAGCCGCTAATACTGAGGCGCAGAAATTAACTGGCAGAAGACTGGTTTATTTCTTATGCAAATAAAAATATGCTGTGTAATTCAGTGTATTGGAAGGCGTGAGTCTGTGCTCTTCTGTGGCATTTGTATAGGAAATCTGGAAAGCCTCGCCTGTGATTTGCACAGTGGGGAGTAGAATTCAGTTATTTTTGGGTGCTGCTATTCCTGACTGTCAGGGAATTGTATTGTAACTGTGAGCACGTCATTTAATTCTTCTATCTCCATATCCCCAAACAATCACGTTTCAGACTGTTACAAGCTGAGATGCATCTCTGACTACTAGTGATTACATGGAAATGACTTTATATAGTTAAGTCTGAATGTCACGGATGTCTTCTGAGCCGTTTAATTAGTTCAGTTTCAGTTGTGATTTACTTACCTGGCTGGTGTGACTGTGGCCGCTTGTTGCAGCAGTAGTGGACACTGTCAAAGGATTTGAAAGTTGTGAATGTTTGAGATCATCAGCCAGCAATACAATTTACGCTGCAAACTTTAGAGAGTGTAACCCGTTTAGGAATAAAATGCAGCGTGCTCCATCTCCACCCTGGGTGTTGGGCTTTCCCACACACACACCATGAAATCCAAACGGCTTGTTTAGCATTTGAATGCTCTGGCTCTTGCTGACAGGTTCAGCTGATCTTTTCGGTAGAGGTCTCCATCGCTCTCCTTCTGTGCCAGCCTTTCTTTCTTGTCCCATGCGCAAATTAAATTCCTCTTTTTCCCATAACAGGAGAACAGAGGACCAGAGAAGCAAGGCCCTACCAGTGACGAAACCAAGGTGAAAAATAAGTTGTTAAAAGGCTAATTAAATTTTTCACTCCATCACACAGGTTTAGTGCCATTCATTGTGCTGCTGCTGTCCCCAGGACGTTGGCCGAAGTTTCTCAAGCGCAGACATCTGTGCAGGCTGGTTCCCAGACACCAAGTGACACGAATGCTGTCAGCGTACCGGTGGTCAACGGCCACGGTCCATCGACTGCTAAACAGACCTTGCAGCAGCCCAAAGGGATCATGGGAATGTTTGCAGCCAAAGCAGCTTCTAAACCCCAGGACACAAATAAAGAAACTAAAGCAGAGGCTAAGGAGACCCCAGGTGTAAGTTACCTCAGACCCTTTGGCAGCCCTCTGGGTTAATAGGTTTAATAAACCGCTCTTCTAGCTTTGCTCTTACTCGACCTACATAACCTTAGCCACTGTAGTGCTGCCTCGTCCACTGCGTCTAGAGCTAAACTTGCTGTCCACTGGGAATGCTTTTGGTAACTGTTTTGTGAGTATTTAACTGTATAGTACGGTCATGCCTTCTGTCGGTCATCTTGTGGGACAGTATATTGTGCCACACTCTTGATCTATCCATAGGAGTGTATTTGCCGTAACTTTGACACTTTGACGTTCCTCCTTGACCCAGATCTCCAGCCAGTATAAACCAGCATAGCTGCATTATTGAGACAATTGTTCCATTGTCCTCGGTTATGCCAATATACACACCCGTTGAGGATCTCTCATTGCTCTCTCCATTGTGCTTAAAAGGATTTGTTTTGAGCAATAAGTGAAATGTGAGAAGTCCAGGTCTTAAAAGTATCAAGGTGTTTAAACTTGGTCTGCGAGGGAGGTTTCAGAGCTTGACCTGTGCAAGACTAAATTGTTTATCTTCTCAACTGCTGTTTTTTCCAGGATAGGATTACGTATTAATTTTAATTAGTATAATTGTTTTTAAAACAGCATGGCCAGTAAATGGGTATTAAAATGGTAATGTTCCCTGCGTATGGTTTGGCTTTTTTATAACAGCTGAGTACATTTTAGTTCATTTTTCCCATTTTTATAGTGAATTTAGAACTGGTGAAATGTGTGTGTCTGAGTGTTTTGGGAACTTTAGTGTCTGGTTGCCTTTTTTTTTTTTTTCGTGCTTGAAAATAAATGGGATTAGGAGGCCAAGCTTCCTTAGGTGGGTTTTTTGTGTGTGTGATTTTTCACTTTGGTGGCTATATTAATGGAATAGAGGAGTGATATTTTTTGCAAATGGCACAGCAGAACAGTGTACGTGCCAGAGTAGCTGGATAAAGTCTTCATGGTTTGGCCAATCTGTGTTCTTTCCTCTGTCGGTTACCGTGAATTGAGGCACTGATAGTTTGCAAAAAGAACAGTTCTTTACTGGGAACTGACCCAAGTCCCAGCCGCTTATTTCAGTAACACTGTCAGCCATCAGATGGGAATGTGACCCAAGTTAGATTTGAAGGCCTAGCTAAGGAGCCATAAGTAACTTACTCTTGACCCTTTGATGCATGTAATATCTAATGTCTTCAAATTCTCCTAAACAGATACTGAAATCTAAGACACCGACTAGTGAACAAATTATATGTATTTATTTTGCTTGCCCAGAAGCAATACTACATGTTTTGAGGGCTGTGTTGCATGAATAATTCCTGTGGTTACTCCTCTGTTTGCTTCTAGGTGTCTGCAGTAAGCAGCAAACCACCAGCAAAGGGCAACATCATGAACAACTTCTTTGGAAAAGCTGCCATGAGTAAGTGCTTTCTAACATGCATCTGTTTTCAGAAGCCATTGTGGTCAGGGACCAGCCTGCTGTAGTTTAAAAAAAATAATAAAAAACCTGAGGGATATTGGAAATCTCTCATTTGTTTGGGTTTTTTTTTAGCTAAGTAGCAATTAAAAAAATCGGTGATATCAGGCATCTTGTTATACAGCTATGATGGGAGGCATGAACAGAAATGAGCAGAAGTCTTCTTTCCCACGCTGCCAAACTTGTTGGATTTTCTGCCCTCTTTTCTTACAGTTTTCCGTACTATTCTCCTGCTTTTCTGGATTCGAAGGGGTTAATGGGTTTGTGTGCAGCTTTTAAGGCAAAAATTAAAAGTTGTAAGAGGAATTTTTCAGACAAAAAGCTTGCTGGATGGAGATCAATTAAAATGTCATATTTGTGCAGACTAACCCAGGACGGATTTTTAGTGCAGAAGAAATCTGATTTAAAGTGAGTTCTTCTGGATGGAAAACTAGCTATTGGTAAAATGTTTGCCAAAACCTGTTACGCAGGGCGCGTTGATGATGCTTGCTTTTTATCACAAATCACTGAGGAGTCTGTAGTTAGATTTAGGGTTAATTTCTTTACTGAAAACCAAAGAGCTAATAACTGGAGGATAAAAATGAAGGGTGGCCTTCCTCTCTGAGCAGGAGTTTGGAGTAGGTGGCCTCTGGAGGACTCTTCTGACCTAAATTATCCAACTCTAAAGAACTGCTGAACAACTACTGAAGCTTTTAAATAGACATTGGAAGAGGACTGTAGGACTTTCTTCAAAGATGCCCTTATAATTGCGAGTACAAGAGGATTCAAAGAAGAGTTGCTGGGAGAGAGTAAACAGCTAAGTTCACTTTCTGACAGCCATCTGTCAGAGTTTGCAGGGTACAGTTCCAGCACTGAACACACAAGGCACAGTACTGTTGGGCATCTTTGAGTTCCTGTTTTGATGAGACGGAGGGAGCTGAGGACACTTTCAGCCTAAACTTCACAAGCTTAAGAACAGTTACTACAGTTAAGTAAATTCTTAAGATCTGAGAAGAGCCCCAGACCAAAGTTCATACGCTGAAAACCCAAGAAGTTGAAATTGCATGGTAAAGATAACCCAGCGGTGGAGGAGAAAGCTTTCTGGATGCATTTCCACAATTTCCAATGGGGTTCACTTCTCTGCTGAGGCCTGTCAGGGAGCACTTCAAGGAAACTTGTGAGGTTGCTGCAGGGAAGGAGCAAACTGAGCAGAACTGGAAATGATTATGTGTATAGAAGAGATAGGGTGATTCCAGGAGTAAGATTTATTCCCTATATGTTGTACATCTCTCCTGGCTTCAAAGATTTCACCGTTGCCAGAAAGTCCCGAGTTAACAATAATTGGGTCTTCCAGCTCTCTGCTGTTGATCGTAAATAAGAGAGCTGTCATTCAAGTTCTTTTGTATGAGATGTTTTCCCTTGCTCAATGAAGCAGCCAGCCTGTTTTCCAAGCAGTGTCAGAAAGGCCTTGGCATGGAGTCTTCTAGCCCTC
Source organism: Sterna hirundo (assembly GCA_009819605.1). Classification (NCBI taxonomy): domain Eukaryota; kingdom Metazoa; phylum Chordata; class Aves; order Charadriiformes; family Laridae; genus Sterna; species Sterna hirundo. The sequence goes on along the minus strand of CM020437.1, from coordinate 219,285,146 downwards.
TCGGCAGCCTCTGTTCCTATTGACAGTGTAGTTTGATCTCAATCTTGAACGCTTTTTCTTTGCTCGGGCATCTTGTGCTTGGGATGATGCAGGTTTCTAACTTGTCTTCTCCTCTCTTCTGGTGAGGTGTAGGTAAAGCTGCTGAATGAAGCTCACAGACTGTAATTAGGTGCTAGTGTGCTAACACCACCACCTATCAGGTTGATAAATATATTATTTTGCTCTCCTCTCTGCCTGCTGTCTCTTATCTGGTACTAGTGTAAGCCTTTTGAAGAATTGTCCTTGTATGTTGTGCTGTGTAGGCAAAAGAGGCTGGTTCTTGATCACGTTGGGGTTGGCGTGGGACGAGAAGCCACTACATTAATGAAAATACTACTCATGGGCTCCAATGTTATGCAGGGTGGAGGCTGCACGCAGCTCTCATTGCTTTTCATCAGTCCTGATTCTTTTGTTTCTGAGCTCTTTTGTGCTTGATTAAAACTGTAATTTAGAAGGGATAAAGTGGCTATAAAGATGGATGTGGTGTTATGCCAAGGGGGCTGTCTGGAAGAGGAGTTCCCAGCCTTTCTGTGCCTTTTGTCCTGGTGACTGCAAGGGATTCTGCCGCTGCCTCCTAGCCCTCTTCTGTGGAGTTTTAACTGCTGCGGCACACTCAGCTTGCAGCGTGCTTGGGCTGTGCCATCGGGAACAGAACCAAACTGTTAAATCAGCTAGAAATTTAAGCATGCCCTTTTTTTCAGTATGACACAATTTGGTCAATTGAGATCCCTAACGCTTTTACGCATCATCTGTAGTGTTTTCTGTATTCTTAGTGCACAGTGTTTTGTTTAGCCAGCTCCTTTGTAAGTTGTCATTCATACTGAGTGCCCAGTGTTTGTGCTTTTTTAATGGTTTATTCACAGATAAACTGAAAGTCAACTCTGTGCCTGAGCAGCCAAAGGAAGAGAAAGAAGTAGTCAAGCCTTCAGTTCCTGAAGCAGAACCAGAGTCATCCCCTAATACTGTAGCAGAGAAACCTGGGAAGAAAACAGAGCCTGCTAGAAGTCAACAAAAGGACAAAAAAAGGTGGGCCATGCTGTTCAGGGTCCCTGTAATCTGTTAACCCTCTTGTTGATGGCCTGCATGGAGCTGGCTGGTCATACAATGCTGGCTTCCCTCCTGTTTCCAACTACTAAATTGCATTAAACCTGGCCTAAAATTATCTCTCTTGGAATTCTTTCCTAATATTTCTTTTCCATTTAGCGCTGTAGATGCCTCAGGGACATTTGTGCCATTGCAAATGGTAAGGGACACGGTCCAGGTAGTCTTCAGTGGGAGGGGGTGGCTTTCCATGAGACAAGTTCATGCTGTGAGCAGACTTAGTGTAGACCCCGCAAGCAATCTGTGGGGGCTGGCAGGAGCACCTGTAGTGCAGGGAAGGGACTATATTCCCAAGCTTATATGTACACAGCTTCCAGCACACAAAGTTCTGCTTGTTGATTTCCATAGCTAATGTACTGCTGCTTTCAATGCCCCTGGTTTACTTTGGGCTGAGACTCCAAGTAAATTTTAAGTTCAGCCCTTTGTGTTTAATCCAACCCAAACTGACAGAGGCAAAAAATCATTACAGTCTGATGGCTCTCTGGTGGCCTATGAGTAATTAATTGGTGGTCTCAATCCGTTTCTAACTAAATAGGTAAGCGCACCGCCCAGCCCACCATCGCAGTTAGTGCTAACTGGTCTTCTTATTGATAGCCTTACTCAAAAAGCCAAGGGCCTGGAAACTGCATGTTGGCAGTGTGGTGTTGGGAAGGCCACTTGGGCTGTACCAGCTCTATGAGGATACGTGGGCCTTTAGCCTCCAGGCTTGTTAGTCTGACACGTCTCGCCAACACTAAAAAGAAAGAAGCTATTTTATTTTTCCAGTAGTCTTTAAAAATGGCTCCAGGATTCTGAGACACTACCTCATAGTCAGTTAGTGGCAAGCAGTCTGTCAAAAGAGCTTCTGAGCGATGCTGTTGGGGACATGTTTGGGAGCCTGAGCTATAGAGACAAGATCAGAAATGCGCTCTTGCCAGGTTGCTGTGGCCAAGCTAGGTGAGGTCCTGGGCAAAACATTGGAACTGCAGAGGGGCTAAAGAAATCCTCCTTGTTTTGGAGAACTGGGTATGGGTACGGATGAGAGGCTTGAAAATGCTCGTGCGCCTACGCCTGATTGTTTAGGTGAGTATACTTCAGTCTATGTGATGCGTATCCTTTTAAGAGGTACAGAGGTATTTGATTTCCTTAGCAGTAGTTCTGTCAGGAACGTGCTCGTCTAGGCATGCATGATGCTTTCATGCACACACAAGGGTTAACATGTGTTTGTTCCTTTTTTCCTTTTCTTTTTGTGGCAGTAAAATGAAGAGGGTGGACAAGTCGGATAATGAGGAAGAAAGAGATCCCGAAAATCTAAAGAAAAAGAGGAAGCGAATCAAACAACTTCAGTCTGACAGCAGTGATGAGGAAGGTAAAAAGATGTAAACAACCAGGCATGTAGGTCAGGGGCCTGATTTCGACAATATTACTATCCAAGGCTGTTGGTCAATGATTGAGGGAATAGTTTAGAGGACTAAAGACCGTGCAAATGGCTGTAGCTTGAGCTTTCTGTTTATCTTGTGCTGCAAACACTTGGGCATACGGTTGAGATGCCTCAGTCATTCAGTCTTTGTTTTAGCTTAGCTCAGATCTGGCTGTCTCCTCACCAAGTGTGCTGCCAGTCACGCTGACGTGTGGGAAGGAGATTCTCAAATCTCTTGTGAAAGATATCGCGCCTTCCAGAATTGTAGGACTGGTCATAACCAGTTTATTTGGTGAGTAAACACTCGCAAAGTGACTTCCCCCCTCCCAGGGTCATTTTTAGTATCTTTATTCTGTCTGTTTATAGAAATGGTTTGGAAGACAGCATTGGAAGCAAGACTTCAAAAAAAAAAAACAAAACAGATAATAGAGAAACTGGAGGCAAAACAGTTGAGCCATATCCGATGCGACTCTGCGACTCCTCGGTGGCTGTTGGCTTTGATAGGAGTAGGGTGCCCAGAATGTCGCAAGATTTGGGCTTATAATGAGGAACAGCAGGGCTGGATTCCAAAGAATGTGGATAATTGAGGTGACAAATGCCGTTCAATATAGATAATTGGAAAATAAGTTGGGATCGAGCTAAGGAGTATGTGCTAAATGGAACAGTCATCCAAAGAGCTGATCAGGAGAAGAATTCAGGGATCATTATGGGCAAATAATTGAAACCACTAGTTTGGTGTACAGCTCGAGTAAAAAAAGGTGAAACAGCAACTAGATTGTATTGGCGAGGAGGTGGACTCCAGCAGGAGAGCTGAAGCTGTTTGCTTATTTAGTGTGGCTAGCACATGAGAAACAACCACGAAACTAAGAGAATTTGTTATACAAGTTAGAGAGGCGAATGCTGCTGGATATCTTAGCAGTCTCCTTGCCACCTTAGGCCTATTTTCATGGTTTTTCTTTTGCCTAGCATAATTTCAAGTGATCTCTATCATCAGGCATCCATTGCTTCTACTCGGAGTATTCCACAGGATGATAAATCTCTCAGGAAGCTGTTCTTCACGATCAGCCTTAATTTCATCACATTCCTGTGTGCAGCTCCTTGTTTGGCCATAAAAAAATATATATGCCCACACTCTTTGGTATTTATTTCTTTAAATGTTTGTAAGCTATTATGTGGTCTTTCCATTTACTCATCACTCAGCCTACTGACAAGCTGCGTTGTTTAGCTCTGAAGAGGGAAGATTGAAATCAGCCCGTTCGGCCACTTGAAGCGCTGCTCCTTGCTGGGCTGGAATCTCTCAGCTCGTCCACTCTCTGCTAATGAGAGTGGGCAGCAATGAGCAGAAATGAGACTAGTGTTTCAGGTGCGTGGTAGGGCTGTGCGGAGTGGCTGCTCTTTGAAGCATGAAGGCTTATTGGTTCAGTTGTCTTTTTGCTGCTGTGAGTTGGGGACCCACAGCCTCCCGTGCTACTGACAGTGCTCTGAGCACACAGCAAGCCCAGAGGTGACCGCACAGTCCGTTTGCCTTATCTAGTTCTGTTAGAGCTCTCTTAATCTCCTGAGACTAAGAGCAGTGCTGTAAGACTGTCATAAATTGAGGAGTGCTTTCTACACAGAGTACTTAAGGGAGGTGATTCTACCCCTCTACTCTGCTCTCGTGAGACCCCACTTGGATTACTGTGTCCAACTTTGGAGCCCTCAGCGCAGGAAGGACATGGACCTGTTGGAACAGGTCCAGAGGAGGCCACGAAGATGATTTGAGGGCTGGAGCCCCTCTGCTGTGAGGCCAGGCTGAGAGAGTTGGGGGGGTTCAGCCTGGAGAAGAGAAGGCTCCACGGAGACCTCGGAGCCCCTTCCAGTCCCTCAAGGGGCTTCCGGAAAGCTGGGGAGGGACTCTGCATCAGGGAGGGGAGCCATAGGACGAGGGGCATTGGTTTTATGCTGAAAGAGGGGAGATTGAGCTGAGATCTGGGGCAGAAATTCTTGGCTGGGAGGGTGGTGAGCCCCTGGCCCAGGTTGCCCAGAGAAGCTGTGGCTGCCCCATCCCTGGAGGGGTTCAAGGCCAGGTTGGCCGGGGCTTGGAGCAGCCTGGGCTGGTGGGAGGTGTCCCTGCCCAGGGCAGGGGGGTTGGAACTGGATGAGTTTTAAGGTCCCTTCCAACCTAAACCATTCCGTGATTCTATACTGCAAACTCCTGCTTGCTGCATATCCACTTTTGGTTTTGAATATTATGTTGAATACCTGTGTTACATTAGCATATGCTGACTAGTTAATGCCTTTGAATGTGGTGCCTTCTGTTTTCATTTATTCCAAGGTGTGGTCCAGAGTCTGTATGTATACTTCTACCTCAGTGCATGCAGCAGGTCTGTTTAGTTGTTCTCCCCTGTTTTATTTGCGCTCTTAAGCAAGAGTTAACTGGATTTGCAATTAGAAACCATGGGTCTAGTCCTCTGGTCAGGTTTGGGGCCCTGTTGTCTCATTAACCTCATTCTCGGTAGCTTTAGACATTAAAAGCAGCACAAGTAAGGCTACCTCCCCACTCGGCTGTAGGGAGACTTGGTTTTTGGTTTACTCCTATTTAACCTACTGGAGATGTATGCGGAATGTTTGACTTTCTGTTTGGAGAATTTGCTTGCTGTTGCTCCTCCTGCATCATAGTCCTCTTTGTTCTTTCCATTATGTCGAGAATCGGGTTTGTGTTACGTATTAGAATTGTAAATTTATGCAAATTATAGTTTGTGTATACAAATTTGTATATTAAGCAGATTAGCTTAGTGCTCTGTTCCGTCTTTCAAAAGGGAAAGATTAGAATCGAGAGGAGCTTCTCTGTTCTTTTGAAGCTAATGGCTATCTAAACCACCCTGATTAGGTCTGTGTTCGGCCGTTTGGTTCTGCTGCTTGCCCTTCTAAATCCAACAGGATGAAAGAAGATAGATTTGAATTCTTTGAAAAATTCATACTGAATATTACACTCAGTATTCAAGTATAAGAATGTAAGTTGGAAGAAACAAATAGTTAAAAAAAAAAAAATAACATACAGCAGCTGGACTTTGAGAGCATTTATCCTTGGAAAGGTTGGAAATGGGTTTCTCCAGAGATGAGGGGCAATTTTAATCGGCAGCATCAGTGAGCAAAACGGGGCCTGGAGTGACATTGTTCCATGCCGCATCCCTGTGGGAACAGGGAGGAAGGCGCCATATGCTGCACAGCATTTGGATATCGCCGCCAGACAGGGGCACGCTTCATCCACCACCTGCATCATTCACCCGCAGATGAGCCGGGGGTAAGTTTTAAATATGCAAAAGGCAATATGGGAAGCTGCACCGCCAGAGCAGATATCAAAGGCTGACGGTTTAGCTGCTGCTTATGCTAACGTGCCACGCTAACCTGGCTGACCTCAGCTCGGAGAAAACGGGGAGGTGGTCGCCCAGGCTGCTCCGCGCCACGGGAGGAGGCACGGCCTCGGGCAGGGGTGCTAACCTCTCCCGCGGCTGCAGCTGCGGATACAAGGGGACGCTTGTCCGCAGCCACTGCTGTGATTAAATGGCGTTCAGACAGGGCTCCACCTGTGTAACTGCTAGTAAAAGCATTGCCCTTTTTTCAGGCAGACTTAGCGACATTTTGTGGGTTTGAAATTAGGTCCGTACGACTGATGCGAAGCACTGTATGGGCGTTCTTATGTCCAGGCAAGTCTTTTTGCGTTGCTCTGTATTAGTCTGCTCTTTATGTACTGAAATTAGCCTAAAATAAGCTCATCTTACACGAGTGTCAGCACATTGTACCAAGTTGAAAATACAGGGAGGGCATAAGGCACAATCCTCTCCATTTAAATGATTTTTCATTAAAAAGTTATATTGGTATGAGGGTGCCTTAGTCACTGCAGGTTGTTTTGCTTCCAGTGCCAGAATAAACTACACAAGTGTGTCCACAGAGGACAGGAGGTTTTGGCAGCTTCAGCTATACCAACACAGGCAGCGTTTCGCAGTGTTGACAAGTGTTTTACAGCCACTTTGGAGGGTGATTTCAGTGGCACTGTAACCTACAAACTCTATCGGTTTCACAGAGCCGCAGCAGAAGCACTAAAGCTTCTCACAGTTTTTCCAGGCAGGGTCAGAGCAAACCGAACAAAGCCAGGATTTACATCTTTGGTACATCCAATTGCCCAACTTGTATCCATTTCATGCAGCTGTTGCTGTTGAGTAAACTGTGGGCAGCAGCTAGAGGTTGACTCAGGAGTTATCACATGTCAGAGGGCTGTGTTGGCTAGAAGAGGATAATAAAGTAATAGAGATGCAGCTCAATGGCAGTCCGAAACGCTCTGACGTGGAGAGAAGGTGCCTTCTGCCTGACAAAAACTGGGGGAACTTGTTTGAAGGAGGATAAAGAAAAGCCCAAATTTCCCCCGAGCAAGAATAGTGGGGTTGACACCCTGGAAATACCTTCAGCAGCCTCTGGAAGAGGTAGCAGTTTTTCACCAGGCTGATTTTCAGCCCTCTTAGCCCATGCTCTCTTAAAAAATTTTTTCAAATTGGTGTGGCCAGCCCGGGTAGTTGGTGAAGCAGGTTTGGTGCTGTGCAGAATATGGGTGCTTCAGCCTGCAGTTGCCGTGAGACTATGATAAATATTGAGAATGTCGAGTTCCCCGCAGCTCCTCGGCTGCGGTCCAGGCTGCCCCAGCAGTTAGCACCTTAGAGCAGATCCGTTGTTTGGTTTTTATCTTCGCGCAGCTGCCAGACCCAGCTCTTTGGAGCAAGGTGAAATACCGAGTCATGTTATCCCGCTCTGTTTGCATTTCTGTGCCTCGCTTACTGAAGTAGTTAGGAGGCTGAGTCCTTGTTTGAAGAATGTAATTTATTATTTAGCCTTGGCAGCCAACCACTGTTTCACTTGAGCCCTTCTTAACCTATGAAGGTCAGTTGGCCGTATGCCTGGCACAGTCATAACTCTTAACACTGACCTAATCGGTTGGGACAGCTACAGATCCAGAATTCGTGTTACAACGACAGGATGAATGCGGTGCTACAGCCAGCAGAGCTGGGAGGAGAAGCCAAGCAGGCACTCTGTCCTCCCATCCAGCAGCATCGTTGTTATTATTAAGCAATAGGTCAGATGAGGAGTTTCTTCCCCCACATTCCTAGCTCTCCCCCACATTTGAGGACTTGCATGGCAGCGTTTCTTACTTGGAGAGGATTCCTTAAAGCCATTTAAATTCGTCACAGTGCCTGCTGCGCGGTGCAAGGTGCTGCTCCTTCCCCTCTTGCGCTGTGCTGATTTTTCTTCACCGTCATGGCTCTGTCCCCCTGCCAGCCCCGCAGCAGAGTGACCCCGGCGTTCTCATTTGCCTGTAAACCCTGTTAGTCTCGCTGAGGCCCAGTTTGACATAGCTGGTAGAGGCTCCAGAGCTGGTTTTGCTGTGTACAAATTTGTGAAGGTGGCCTTGACTATTTCAGTTATTTTTGCCATTGAAAGGATTCTGCTATCTCCGGAGGAGAGCACAGATGATGGCAGATGAGAGAATGGGCTTAGTTTTTTGGGGTGGTTTGGTTTTTGCTTGTTTTTTAAATGAAAGGTTGGGGTGTCCCTTAACAATCTTTTAGGGTGGGTAATAGCATATTGCACTTAATTCTTGGCTTAAGGTAGTTTCGAGATAGTAGCACGGATTGTTTGGGATGTTAAGCACCACTGTTAAGCAATGACTGTTTTACCAGTGGGGGAGAGGTAGAGAAACTAAGGTCGTCCAGTGTTTTGGGCATATGTAGTCTTAAACCCTGCCTCTTTCAATTTCTCAACAAATTACGGTCCCTCTTTTTAATGAGCAAGTGAAATATATGGCTAAAACATGCCAGTTTCTGTGCTTATTTTTAAAGTTTCATTTGGTGGAACTGATTTTTGGCTTACCAAAAATCCCAAATGCACTTCTCCCATCCTATCCCACTCTCCTTCCTTTGGGAACTGCAGCACGTAGCACCTTAGCACAGGGTGAGCCGTCTGGCTGCAGGCCGACCACTTCGGACGGCTTGTCCCGACATGAATTAAACAAATCTGAGCGAGAACTTGTAAACCTTGATCTAAATGCAGGTTACAAGCAATTGCTCAGAGTTAAATGAAATGATGAGACAAAAGGGTACCTGCAAGCAGGCATTAGACCCCTGTGCTATTAAGATGTTCGTCTTCTTAGCAGATGTCCCACTGCCTCCCACGCCCGAGGAAGAGAAAGCTCCATCTCCACCCCCTGTGCCTGCTCTGAAAACTGAACTGGAGCCTGCATCCACGGAGGTAAGAGCGTAGTAGGGTGAGTAACTTCTGTTTTTATCCGACCCGATGGGTATTGCCCAACCACTTTTCAGATGCTAGGCGGGAAGTCCTGTTCACTTGTCAAGTCATCACATCATCCTGCTTGAAAGAATCCGCCATGTTCACTAGTTCATTCATTTTCTAGACCATTATTTAAACTCTAGCTTTTCTGCTGACATGGGGCAGTTTTCTGTTTTCTTCTCTTTTTCCCTCCTAATGGTTCTATGAATTGTGTCCCATATTTGAACACTCTTTTTTTTCTGAATCTTGGCCTCCGGAGTCAGGGCAGGGCCAGAAATGAAACCAGAGACTCCTGGTATTCAACCTTGTATCGCAGGAAAGCTGCTGTGTGAGGGAGGTGGGCTGTGATTGGCAAGAAGTTAACCTCTGAGCTGGGAAAATAAATGTAGTTTCACGAAAGTGCAGCTTTTTGTCACAGCAGGAGCTCTCATGTCTTGCACACCTTGTTATTTCCTCATTCTTCAGAGGTATGATGGGACAATCCCAGTGCCACCTTCTCACATAATTTAACACATTTCAACACGTCGCATGCCCCAGAAGAGAAATGTGCCCCCTGTGCTGGCAGACAGGAGAGCTTGCTGTCTCAGTTAAGTTGCATTATGCCTCTCTGAAATTTGTCCTGGTAGGATGGGGAGAATTGTGGCATTTACACAAATGAGACTAGGATATCCTGGGAAGGGACAGAATTGCTTACCCAATCATGCTCAGCTTCGTTAGAGAGACCAGATTTCACTCCTGGGGCTGCTGCTTTTATGACCTGTGTACGTGCACAGGGCCTTAACGCTTGATTTCTCACAATACTCAATATCCTTCAGGTTTCAGCTGGAGGGAGGAAGAGGAAACGGAAGCGTGTGCTGAAATCCAAAATGTTTATTGACTCAGAAGAAGGCTGCATGGGTAAGACACCTCAGTGGAACTAACTTTATTGAAGCTGTGTTGCAGATTCTTACAGGCCAGCCTCTCCCAGGCTTTGAAAGAGGTTCACAAAATCATTTTGTTATTCCCCTTTGACCTCATGCTCCCAGACTGAGGTAACTGCCCTTTAGTGAAGGCCTGGGTAAGGAGTCAGGGAGCTGTGGCTGAATCCTTAATCTTTTTTGGTTATTCACAGATTTTCTTTCAGTTCTTTTCTCTTCCCTCCTGCCAGCATGAGCACTTCCTTCATCTGCTCTCTTCTCCAAAGATACAACTGCTTAAAGATGATGCAGAGAGGTGTCTAGGTTTTGGGATAAATTCTGGCTGGGATGAGTTGTTTGGTTGGTTTTGGTTTTTTGTTTTTTTTTTTTCTTTCAGAGATAAATCCAGAGCTGTGCAGCAGAGCTTGATTATATGTTAATATAAACTTTAAGTATCCCAAATAAACAAGGAGTAAGTTGGGGATTAAATCCTTGAGAAGGGTTTCTGTTTCTGATAAGGATGGCTCTGCTTTCAGGAGGGAAGAGAGCCTCTACAGAAGTACTGAGAGCCAGAGGCTTTGAATTCCAGCCTGACTGGACACTGCTTCCTCCTGTTACCTGGAAAAAGCTGCGTAACACCGCTGTACTTGTTTCCTCCTCTGTGTCCTGACATTGAAGTAGAGCTGCAGGAGTTCAGAATTTTTTCTTTTTTTTTTTTTTTTTTCCTCAAAGGTTTTAAAAAAAATTAAGAGGGTGGAATGTGGTTTTTTTGTAGCGCTGTTGTCAGCTCAATTATATGGGATGCTTAACGTTCTCCAGCCTTGCTGATTTGAGTAGATGTCACGGGAGCTCAGCCAGTTCTAGGGGGAGATCTGTTGCCGTTGTACAGGTTTGTCGTTGCGCATAAGCGTAGATAGATACAGGCTTGCTTGGCCCAGATTTGGAGCTGCCTGGACATGAGTCAGCTTGTGTCTGTTTGCACCTGCCTGTGTAGTTGTATCTTATGTTTCCTATTAACTTTGTGTGTCTCCGTTAAAGAAATATAAAGCTAGCACTCAGCAACTGGCTGTGCTAGTAACTGAAATCTCAAGTACTGGATTTTTGTCAAAGAATTGGACTTGCACAAAGCTTTGGCTGGTTGCGTTATGGGGTGTTTTGCTCTCCCATCCCAGATAGAACCATTAAAACACTTGGAAGGAAAATGGAACAAAAAAGCATTAGCTGGGCAGTTGAGTTGAACGAGGTCTGCATCCAGAGCTTGCAGTAATGACTGTTCCGGGTTCAGCTTCCAACAAAGAGCGCTCTTCTTTCTCTTCAGCCCTTTCCAAACATACCAGGGCTGGGAAAATTGCCTTTCTTTCTCTTCTCCCCACCCCCAAGGGGCTTAATAGTCTCTTGTGAAATCCAGACCTTTGGTTTCACAGTTCATATCCACTACCGCTTTATGAAAAGGGAAACACGAGCCCCTGTTGTGCCTTTGGGAGATGGATCCTCTAGGAAGGAGGGAGGGATATGGAGCTGGGATGGTGAGGAACTGGGTAGGGAGGAGATGCTTCTTTCTACTAAAAACCTGCCAGTCTCTGTTGCGCAGAACGTGCTGTCTGGTTATTGTCCAGTTTCTCTCCTCCCCTCCCTTCCCTACCCTTTCCATGCACAAGCCTAATCATTCGAAGGCTAAATAACTTGCAAATCTCCCAGGCTAATGTAAATTGTTGTTATTCTTTGAAATATAGGGGCTTTCCCCCCTCTCCCTGCTGTCTCTTTTTTCTTTTTTTTCGTTTTTTTTTTTTTGGTTGAACAAGGACTAGATTATAGAGACATCAAATCCTAATGTTAAGATTAGGCTGTTCTCCATGATTTTTAAGCGATCATTTTCACAATAGCTGCAATAGCAAGGAATTGGTGTCAAAAAGCAAAAGTAATTTAGGGATTAGCCCTGAGGGAAATTGAGCAATTAAAGTATCTGTGGAATTAAGCACAAGACACGTTACCACGCTTCAACTGGGACTCAGTTGAGTGCCTGCTCTTAGTCTATAGCAAAGGGGAATTACTGAGGTTTAAGCCAGTGCGTTTCTACCTTCCACTTTCTAAAGCTTGAAAGGATGCACGTGGACTTGTATATTGGAATATATGCGTGTACGTCACAGGTAAATTTGTCTTACAGCAGTGGCTTAAGTTAGAGCTCACATAATTTGAATTACTCGATTTAGTGAGTCTTGCTGCGAGATGAGCGTCAGTAACGATCTATCTGTGTGCCCGTAGCTGCTGCAAATACAGAATTTTTAAGTTCAACTGAGATCTCGGTAAAAGAAGGTTGATCTAAGATGTGTTGTCTTGCAATTGGAGAGGATTAAGTGCACGATCTTGGAGTTATCAACGATTACTGACAGGGGTGACAACGCGATAACTTTTTAAAACTCAGTAAGTGGCCGGTGGTCTGTTAAAGCTTCTTGCTGAAAAGCCAGTTGCCTCTGAAGGGAGGTTAACTTGGGTTTACAGTCCATGTCTGAGCATCCGCTAGCGCTGTGGAGCAGGATTTCCTACCATTCCTCTTCCCGGTTTCTGGTTACGTAGAAAACCTTATTTAATTTGATGCATTAATACAAGTGAAAGCCAGTTTCCCAGAAGAAGGGAAGTTAGGACATCTGTTTAAAAGAATACAGTTGCTAAAGAAAAATGACTTACTAGAAGAATACCAGAGCACTGCTGGGAAAGTGATACAACAACATTTACTAGTATCTAACGATGGCTTTCATCAGTGGAGCTGACTCCAGTTTAATTTCCGTGAGCATTGTTTTATATCCCTTAGCTTTCCATCGCCCGACGCTGACAGCAGTGAGCTGGCAATCCCATTCAGTCACAGTCCTTGATTTCAGCCACGGGTTTGGTTTTATTTTTTTAAGGGATTTCTTTATATTTGCCCTGCTTGTCCACCTGTATAGGAAGAAGCTGCCCCCCAGGGTTTTGTGCTCCTTCTCTCATCTCTGCGATGCGTTTGCTTCGCTCTTCCCTGACCGTCTGATGTGTGTGGTGCTGGTGAGGGAAGGCTGTCACTGTCTCTGCGTTATCTTGTCTGGATTTCGGGACAATCTGATTGCTTTGGCAAATGGAAATCAGGCTAAGTCAAAATGGTGGATTTTAACCTTAAAGTAGGTGTTCCATCATAACTACGGATTCTGATCTCGGTCAGATTCATCACTTTCTGATAGCTGCTTGTCAGCCTGTGCAAGACAAGTTGATGGCTGCAGGCCAGTCCGTGGTAGAGAACTGTTGGAGCTGCGGAGGTCTTCAGTCCAGTTGACCCTCGTTTCTAGAAGAGGGCAACGCTTGAATAGGTTTGGAGAGGGAACTTGTCCTCTCGAGGGCCCTTCCCGGTGGGGAGATGCTATTTAGGGTGTGCGTATGGTGAACGAATGTGTATAAGCCGTTTTGAAAGAGCTAGATGACATTAAAGCTCCTGAGTCATAACCTGCCACCTGTTGCGGGCGGAGTGAATCCTGTCGACTACGCCAGGTGTCGCGGGCGGAGTGAATAACTTCACTTATAAGAGAGAAGTAGTGAAACATTTATTAACATAAAACAGTGATTTAACAAAGCTAGCAGTGAATGCGACAGTGTTTTACGAGATTCAATGCCAGGGTACACTTGATTATTTACTGCATAGAGGCCAGGGTCAGACAAGCTGTCAGGGAGACCCTGCCGTTGAGTCACGAGGTTCAGAAAGGACCCCCTTGCTTTCTAAACTCCTTCTCAGAGAGGAGTCTAGGTGCGGCTGGATCCAGTCCTAGTCCCAGGCTTGGTCGACGGTTTATGTCTAAGGATTATATCTGCGCAATCAATCCTTATGTCACTTAGCTAAGATTTCAAAGTTTAGCATGCTATTAGTCACTTACCGAGAATCTGTTGCGGCAAGGAATCTCTCAACCTCGAGGAGAAGAACCTTAAGCGAGCGTCCCCACTCAGGGGGAGGTCCTGTCGTGCAGCCCGCTGCCGTGCAGGAGAGCTCAAAGGGCTCTTGGGCTGTCTGCTATTTATGGAGTAAGATAATTGACCTATAGTCATATTCTCATGGGAACAAGATACCTAGGTTCCCACTCCAGACAGTGTTTGGGTTACGTTGCCAGCCATCTCCCACAGTTCAAGTGCAACTCGTAACAGCTCCCGCTGATGGCCATGGCTTGAGCAGGAGCCGGGGGGGGGGAAAAAGGGAAAAGGGGAGAGCACACCGCCACACCACCTTACACTTAAGAAAGAAGGGAGGCAGTTTGGCTCAGTGTATGGAAAGCCCGTCCAGTCATCTGGACCCACTGCGTAACCTTGAGCAACGGACTTAATTCCTGTATCTGGCATGTTACTGCTTTGAACCCAAAATGCTCATTTCCAGAAACGCAGTGGGAAGGCTGCAGTGGGGGGGTCTCAGGCTTAACCATCATCATCTCTTCCTCTTTTCTTTTAACCAGTGACTGAGAAGGTTTATGAGAGTGAATCCTGTACAGATAGCGAGGATGACTTCACCAAGGCCAAGCCACCAGCTGCACACAAACAGCCTGCACAGCCCATGAAGAAAGAACCAAAGGAAGAAAAGAAGAACGTAAAGAAAGGGGCAGCTACTGCCAACAGAGCCAACAAACAGGTCTCCATCATGGGGTTTTTTCAGAAGAAATGAACTGGGTTTTTCTCCCGGTCCTCTTGGCAGCTTGGGAGTGTTGCTCTTTTTGTGTGGCTTTCTGAAAGCCTCTGCGTTGGAGGATAACAACATGCAATCTTCACTTACGTAAGATATCTTGCTTACTGTGTAAGTAAGCCCTCTGGACTAGATTTTGTATCGGAGAAAAGTTTTATTTGTTACTGCAATAATTTCAATCGTCTTTACGAAGCAGTATGGGAATCGCAAAATCTAGAGGAACTCTTGAAAGACTTATCTATCCACATGAAATTTTATTTTTTTATTCAGCCTCTCACCTGTTCCACAAGTGGTAGTTGGACTTATTTAGGAGTCAAGTTGTGGCTTTTTTTTCCCTTCTCTTTACACCCCCAACTCCCCAGATTGATCTAAATGTTGGTTAGAAGCTGCAATATAGCAGGTCTTCGGGCATACACACAAATACTGAACATCTGCTTCAGCTTTAACTGAATGAAATGAACTTAATTTTCCCCCTAAGACTGGTAAATAGTTTTTGCTCTGCCTTTCATAATCTTTTTTTGGACAAAGCAGTGCATATAAAATTCTCTTACTTTTTTCTTCCTTGAACATATCCTCTGTAAATTGCTCAGATGCCTAATTATAGACCGGGACACTGTTGGTGCTCTGTCTTTGCAAAAACATCTTTGAGGCTTCCCACACAATTGGCTCCAGTGTAATTGGGGGAAGGCTTCGCTGTTATTGGGAAAGCAACTGTGTCTTTAACCTTGAAAGTTAGTGAGTCAAAGGGCAGGGTGATTAGAGGGCGGTTCTGATAACACCCGTCAGGTACCTGCTGTCCTTGTCCGTGAAGGATTGCGCACTGCTTCTTGGGTTTGTAGTTTTTGGGTTGCCTGAAGTTCTTTTTACAGGCATAAACCAAACAACGGGAGAGTTGTTTTCTAGGACATCTCGTCATCTGCCTGCTGAAGGAAGTGTGTCACAGCAAACGGTCCTGAGGAACCAGTTATTGGAGACGAATAAAGCACTGCAGTCCTGTTAATCAGAAATGAGTTGTCCTTTTGGACGCCTCCTGATTTTTCTGGTGCTAAATTTGATAGATGCGTGTAAAAGCCAGATCTTCTAGAGGATGGGTGCTGAGCATTTCTGAAGCTTGGCCTGGTGAGGGCTCCCAAATGGGTGGCTGATGTCATCAGTGGTTGTTTCTGAGTGGTGTTAGGCCAACGTACGTATGGATATGTATGTCCATATTCGTATAGAAAGTGCTTGTGTTGGCAGAAAGGTAGATAAAGTCTGAGGAGTGTGAACCAAGGAAGAAATGTCTTTAGACACCCAGCTGAAAGTATTCCGACCTGTGGGCAGTAAAAGGGCCAAACAAGTGTATTTACAGTCATCCTGACCAGGAGATCAGGTTGGTGACTGGAGAAATTTGAGCACACACCTGTTAGTGACCAAGAGTTGACTCGATTGAAGTCACATCACCCTCGGCAGCTTGCACCCTCAGCAGATGTGAGAGGATCTCCTTCAAACCAGCGATGTCTCTGGATTTGTCCCTGTGTCCTGGCTGGGTGTGTTCAGCTGCTCACTGTGTGGATCGCTGCTCCTGGGGCTCTTCAAGGGTCACCTCGTCGCTCAGCACCCTCCCCATGTGGCTCCCCATGAAAGTTAAGAACTGAAATTCTGGACTTTCTGTGTTGGAGATGTACAGGAAAAAAATAATGGGAAGATGGGAAGGCAGAACTGGCATGGTACTCACAGAGATTGCTGCACAAGCTGAAAAACGTTTCGTGCTCTCGTGGTATGTTGGAGTGACGTGGGCAGCAGAAGGCCATGGGGGAAGAATGAACAACCTTGTTCTAACTTTTATGAAGAAAATTTAACTGTTAAAAAAACCAAACTGCTGTAGTGTTTCTTGGTAGAATTGGGGGTGTATTTTGAAAAGTAATAAGTAACAAAACCCCTTAAATAAAGATTTTTTTTTTTTTTTCTTTTGTCCTTGCTTTTCCTTAAATGATGTGCTGCAGCCTGATTTCCAGTGGTCGCTGTGACATTTGACTGCGTGAAAGAATAGCACTGGTGAAGTGGGGAAAGAGTTCTGCCATCAAAACCAGGGCTGCAAGCATTGAACTGAGCCTTTTAGAGCATCCCAAATGTGAGTGAGAACATCTCAAACTCTCAGGATCTGTATTGAATTGACCCCTTGAGTCTTATTCCCGTGGCAGATGTTGACGGGACGTGGTGTCCCCGCTGCTCTTGCACCTCACCTCCACCGTGGTCTAGCTGGAGCTCGCTGCTCCACCCCGACTCCCTCTATAACCAGATCAACGTCATACGCGACTTCCTCAGGAAAATGACTTAATGTCTGAAGAAGCAGGACATAGGCGAACTTCAGACTTCCAAAAATCATGATCTCATACTCCCCTCCTGCACTTCATGGGCTGCCAGCCCCCAGGGGGGCCTCGGGTCCCTTGGCGAGGCTGGAGCTGTGTCCCCAGGAACGGGGCTGCGTCCCCTAGCTGCTGCTTAAAGGGAGAAGGTTCCTTCTTCCAGATGTCATCCATTTGGCACCCCGTGGCTGGTGGGGGACGAAATGTCTGGGAGGCGGTGGCAGCCCCGAGCCAGGCACGAGGACCACATCTCCCGCCTCCCGGTTGGCTCGAGACTTGGTGTCAATGGTGCTCAGGGTCCAAAACCTCATCCTGGAGATACAGGAATCTTTTAGGGATTTTTTTTTTTTTTTTCTCATCTTCCCCCTGCATCTCCGTTCCCACCCCATTTACACCCAGAAGAGGCTGTGGGAGAGGATGTTAATTTAATATTCTCTGCTAAATAGCATATTTTACAGTGGTTCGTTGCTCAGGCTTCCTGAAAGCCTTTTTTTTTAGGCAGAGGGAGCTTCACCCTCGTTTTGCAGGTGGGGTGAGAAGCTGAAGAAGTTGCACCATCAGATACTCTGGGGCAAAACTAGAGATGCACCAGTTGGCCAAGGTGCCTCTGACCCAGCAACCACCCATGACCTGGGAGGGGGCTAGAAATGCCACTCCTACGGATGAAAAATCCCCGTCCCTTGTTTGGGAGACAGCAGAGGTGATTTACAGCCCTCTTTCCCGTGGGGCAGAGCCTGCTCGGAAAAAAAACCTGTGTTTCCCACTCCGTGGTTGCCTGGCCTTTATCTAGTTAAAGAAAACCAGAGGAGGGATGGGAGGAAGCGCTGCTGGGTGCTAAGGGAGGGCAGGAGGGTGTCCCGGCGGTGTGTGGGGAATTGTTTTGCTCTCTGAAGAGGCAATGCCAGCTCGGCCGCAGATACCGGAGAGGGGAGCGCAGAGCAGCAGGGCCTTATAAGGAAGCAAAATGCGGCTCGGTGAGGCCGAGTGCCGGCGGAGGGGAGAGCGGACGCTTGCCAGGGCCGTACGTCAGCGCCTCGCTGCTTCCCCAGCACTAGGGAGCGTGCTGCAGCACCCCGGGGTGCTGCTGGGCTGGATTTGGGGCACCCCCTGCCACAGCACAGTCTGCTTCTGTGGCAGCAGGTCATGGCATCTGTAGCCCTCGATGCTGAGATCACCATGGAAACTCGACGGTGGCTCTCACTCCATTAACATACCCATGGACGCTACAGGCTGGGGGCAGAGTGGCTGGAGAGCTGCCCGGCGGAAAAGGACCTGGGGGTGTTGGTCAACAGCTGTCTGAACATGAGCCAGCAGTGTGCCCAGGTGGCCAAGAAGGCCAACAGCATCCGGGCCTGTATCAGCACTAGTGTGGCCAGCAGGACTGGGGCAGTGATGGTCCCCCTGTCCTCGGCACTGGTGAGGCCCCACCTCGAGTGCCGTGTCCAGTTTTGGGCCCCTCTCCACAAAAAAGCCATTGAGGTGCTGGAGCGTGTCCAGAGAAGGGCAACGGAGCTGGTGAGGGGTCTGGAGCACAAGCCTTGTGAGGAGCGGCTGAGGGAGCTGGGGGTGTTCAGCCTGGAGAAAATGAGGCTGAGGGGAGACCTTCTCGCTCTCTGCAACTCCCTGAAAGGAGGGGGTAGCCAGGGGGGGTCGGTCTCTTCTCCCAAGGAACAGGCCATGGGACAAGAGGAAACAGCCTCAAGTTGCACCAGGGCAGGTTTAGGATGGATATTAGGAAAAATTTCTTCACCAAAAGGGTTATCAAGCATTGGAAGAGGCTTCCCAGGGCAGTGGTGGAGTCGCCATCCCTGGAGGGATTTAAAAGCTGGGCAGACGTGGTGCTGAGGGACATGGGGTAGTGGTGGGTTTGTCAGTGTTGGGCTGATGGTTGGACTCAATGATCTGAACAGTCCCTTCCAACCTGGACAATTCTGTGATTCTATTCTATGATTCTATCTGTTCCTCCCAAGCGCTGCCCCGTGTGGTGGCCACTTCAGCTGGGGAAGGATTTAAAACCCATTAAAATTGGTGGTTCAAACCAGCCCCGCATGGTGCGCGGCTGCTGGCTTGATCTCGCTTTGCGTTTTTTTTCCCAAGGCACACAGAGCTTGAAGGGAAGAAGGTTTGTGCGCGTGGCACTGGGTGGATGACATCCCGTGTCTCTTCTTTGCTCTCCTTCTGAAATCAGTCCCTTCCCGCTGATGGATGTGCCAGCATCCCCATCCCAAGGAAACTGCTGCTGAATCGTCCAACGACAGCTCCTTTGAACCTTGGAAGGAGGTGCTTGCGACAGGGGACATGGGGAGCACTCCTGAGGAACCTTCACTTCCAGCCCCTGAGGGCTTACAATGCTTTAAAGACCTAAAACATCCTTCCCAGCACCAAGAGTTGCCAATTCACAATCCGGCAACCATGCCAGGGTAAAGGCAGGAGCCTGAGAAAAATTCAGGGTTCCAACTTGCTTGTGTAGACACCAGTCATTTCAGATATTTTGGTAGCTTCTTTCGAGAAGGTGGAGACGGTTCTGCTGATCGAACTTGGCCAACGGGCAGGGACTGGATTGAAGGATGGGGTTAAATGCAAGGCAGTGGGGCTGAAGTCCAAGTGAAACCCCCCCTACCCCCCATAGGAGACTCTCTTCATCCGTATCTCAGCTTCAAGTGTCACACTGGGGCGGGGAAGAGTGGTCAGTGCTGTCCCTGGACCAAGATGGGCCACGTTGGCCCTTGATGAGGTCCGGTTCCTCACCCATCCCTGGTATTTGACTATTTTAAGGAAAGTCCAGCTCTGGAGCCCGCAACACAAGAAGGACATGGACCTCTTGGGAGTGGGTCTAGAGGAGGCCACGGAGATCCTCAGAAGGCTGGAACACCTCTCCCATGAAGATGGGCTGAGATAGTTGGGGTTGTTCAGCCTGGAGAAGAGAAGGCTCCACAGACACCTTGGAGCCCCCTCCATTCCTTCAAGGGGCTCCAGGAAAGCTGGGGAGGGACTCTGGATGAGGGAGGGGAGCCATGGGACGAGGGGGAAGGGTTTTCCCCTGCCAGAGGGGAGATTGAGCTGAGATCTGAGGCAGAAATTCTTGGCTGGGAGGGTGGTGAGCCCCTGGCCCAGGTTGCCCAGAGAAGCTGTGGCTGCCCCATCCCTGGAGGGGTTCAAGGCCAGGTTGGACGGGGCTTGAACCAACCTGGTCTGGTGGGAGGTGTCCCTGCCCAGGGCAGGGGGTGGCACTGGATGATCTTTAAGGTCCCTTCCAACTCAAACCCTTCTGTGATGCTATGATTCTCCCTGTGTTCATGTCCCCTGGCTGTAAGGCACCAGAGATGCTGAATTTTAGCAGAACTTCCAGGGTTGCTGGTGCCATTATTTGATGTTTTCAACACACGTCTTATCAGGAACTGATGGCTTAATTCATTATTTGATTTATTTTTTTTTAAGAGGCTTCTCCTTTTAAACCACATTTTCTGCAGGGCATGGAGGAGGGCGTTCGGCACCTGAAAGCTGCCTGGAGCATCCTGAAAGCTCCATGTTTGGAAACCAGCGGCACACCAGGACAACTCACCTGTGAGAACCCTGAGCCCCTGCTCCAATTTTGGAGCTGGATCTCACATCAAAGCTGACCGTGCTTTGGAGCTTGGACCAGAGACCTCGAGGGGTCCCATCCAGCATCCACAAGTCTGGAAATTAAACTGGCAGCTGTGCAAAATCACGGTATTTAAACCCCTATGTGGTGTTCTCCCAGGTGGGGATCTTCTCTATGGGCTGTTCGCTGAAATATTGACTCTTTTCGGCTGCGGTGTGGCATGTTAGATGTCTGCAACAGAAAAACACGGCAAATGGGGTGAGCACAAGGCCACAGCCACTCACAGAGTGGGCCTTCAAGTTAGTAGAGAGGAGAGGGGAGCAAAGCTGCAAAATGCAAGGAGAAAAAGCAGCTGTGGGCTTTTGGAGATGGTTTTTCCGCATCCTCTTCGCAGGGAAGTGGTGGAATCGCCATCCCTGGGGGGATTTAAAAGCCGGGCAGACGTGGTGCTGAAGGACATGGGGTAGTGATGGTTTTTGTCAGTGTTGGGCTGATGGTTGGACTCGATGATCTGAAAGGTCCCTTCCAACCCGCACCAGTCTATGATTCCCGTGGTGGGTACCACATGCAATAGCCGAGCATCCCGTCCCACTCACTGAGCCACGAGGGCACCAGGACCACGATGCTGGGGGCGATAAGCCATTCTTCCTGGATGCTGAACACCCCCGTGGGATCTGAGCATCCCCCAGCCTCGGTGCTGAGCACCCTGGGGCCCTTGGGGCTGAGCATCTCCCCCCCTGGGTGCTGAGCATCCCCCTTGGGTGTGAGCATCCTTCCTCAGGGCTGAGCAACCTCTCTCGATGCTGAGCATCCTCTGTGAGGGCTGAGCACCACCCTGGGTGCAGAGCATCCCCCTGGGTGCTGAGCACCCTTCTTCAGGGCCCACCATCACCCAGCCTTGGTGCTGAGCTTCTCCTTTGATGCTGAGAACCTTCCCTTGAGGAAGAGCATCCCACCTTGGTGCTGAGCATCCTCCCTCGGGGCTGCGCAGCCCCACTGGCGCTGAGCCCTGCAGCTCCTTGCGGACACATTCATGGCTCATGGTGGCCCACGATGTCCCCGTCCCCCACGAGCATCCTCGGAGCTGCGGCTTCCGCGCCGCCCGGCACGTCCCGGCGCTTGTTTACTCCTCACGTCCCGCCGCGTCGCTTCACCCCAGCGCTTCCTGGGCTGGTGTCTGAAAATAGCTATTTTTAACCTTTTAAAAATAGAAAGTCTCGCAGAATAGCAGCTCCTGTTTTTCCATTCCCTTCTTATTTCATCTTACGGCGAAGGAACCCGAGCTGGGCTGCGCCGGGGGTGGTGGGAACCCAGCCCCGTAAACAGGCTCCTGCAAAACGGGCGCTGGGGAAAACGCACGTGTGTCTTGAGAACAAAAAGAAAGGGGGAGAAAAAAAGAGAAGAAGAAGGAAAAAAAAAAAAAATCAATAGAAAGGCCGTCCACCTTTCACACGGAGCCTTATTTGGTATTTTCATGAAAAGTTATATCTTCACACTGTAAAAAGTGCCACTTATTACTCATGCTTTACTAGGTAAGTGTATTTTCCTTGGCATCGAGTGCGTTGGGTTGTGTTTTTTTCTTGGGTTTTTTTTTTTTATTTCTTCACTACTCCCGTACAAACTATTTCGAAGGTCTCATTAGTTTCTCCGTCAGAACTGGCGCTTTTCGCCGCTGTCTGGAGGAGCGGGCTATTAAACCCGAGACAGAACCACTGTTTGTTCGGTAAATATTAGGCTTGACTTCGCGGGACCGTAAAAATTACAGCGCGGGTGTCCTGCCACGGGGCGCACAGGGCAGCCTTTCAGCCCCGGTAACCGGCCGCTGCGTGGACATGGATGTCACCCCCATCCGTGGATGTCACCCTGTCCCCATGGCACTGTGTGCTTGTGGGCATCATCCACCCCACGGTCGCTACAGATGCCTGGGTGTCACCATCGCTGTGCACACACACAGACCCCCCTTGGTCACAATGAACACATGGGCATCACCTGGTCCCCATGTCACTTGTGCATGGAAATCACGCCATCCCATGGTCACTACAGATGCATGGATGTCACCCCGTCCCCGTGGTGCTATGAGCATAAATGTCACCCTATCCTCGTGGTCTCTGGACACATGGATGTCACCCTCTCCCTGTTGTCACTGCAGACACACAGGGATGTCACCCCTGTCCCTGGATGCAGGGATGTCACTGCATGCGCATGGGCGTCATCCATCCCACGGTCACTACAGACGCGTTGGTGTCACCATCGCTGTGCACGCATAGACCCCTTGGTCACAACATAACATGGACATCACCCTGTCCCCATGTCACTTGTGCATGGACGTTACACCATCCCATGGTCATTGCAGATGCGTGGATGTCACCTCATCCCCATGGTGCTATGAGCATAAATGTCACCCTATCCTCATGGTCACTATGGACACGTGGATGTCACCCTCTCCTCAGTGTCACTGCGGACACACAGGGATGTCACCCCCATCCATGGATGCATGGGTGTCACCCTGTCCCCGTGGCACTGCGTGCGCGTGGGCATCATCCACCCCACGGTCACTACAGATGCGTGGGTGTCACACACAGACCACTTGGTCACAATTTACACATGGATGTCACCCTGTCCCCATGTCACTGGTGCATGGACATCGCCCCATCCCATGGTCACTACACATGCATGGATGTCACCCTGTCCCCACAATCACTATGTGTGCCTAGATGTCACCCTGTCCCCATGGTCACTGCACACAGGTGGACGTCACCCTGTCCCCATATCACTACTTAGGCATGAGACCACCCTGTCCCCATGGTCACGATGCACACATGGACTTTGGCCCATTCCATGGTCACCACATACAAATGTGTCACTGTCACCATGCACACAACGATGTCAACCTCTCCTCACAATCGCTGTGCACACTCATGGGTGTCATCTTCTTCCAGGAGCCCTGTACACACATGGACGTCACCTTGTCCCCATGGCCACTCCATACACACGGACATCAACTTGTCCCCAAGGTCATTAGATAAACATGAACATCACCTTGTCCCAGGGTCCCTGCACACAGGGACATAGTCCTGTCCCCAAGGTCACTACATACACATGGACATCACCTTGTCCCAAGTTCCCTGCACACACATGGGTGTCACCTTGTCCCCATGGTCACTACATGCCCTCGGGTGTCACTTTGTCCCAGAGTCCCTGCACACACACGGGTATCACCTAGTCCCTGTGGTCTCTACGTACACATGGACATCACCTTGTCCCAAGTTCCCTGCACACACATGCGTGTCACCTTGTCCCAGTGTCCCTGCACACACACGGGTGTCACCTTGTCCCTGTGGTCACTATGTACACATGGATATCACCTTCCCTGCACACACACATGGGTGTCACCTTGTCCCAGGGTCCCTGCACACACATGGACATTACCTTGTGTCCAGGTCACGACATGCCCACAGGTCTTGTCCCCAAGGTCACTACACACCCAAGGACATCACCTTGTCCCCAGGGACACTACATGCACACAGATGCCACCTTGTCCAAGGTCCCCGCACACACAGAGACACCACGCACCCCTCCTGCCCCACCATGGGGAAAACCAGCAGCCAAAAAGCCGCCCCGCCAGCCCCATGCCCGTCCTGCCGGCTACCGCCGCTGGCCACCGCCGCCTGCCTCCGCCGCCCCACGGCCGCCTGGCCCCGGGCCCGGGGCTCGGCGCGAGCCGCGGTTCCCAGCCGCTCTAAAAGCCAGCTTTGTGTTTTACAGCCAGGCCCTCGCTTGGCATACGATTTTAATTAGAGTCTGGTTACACGGCTCGGCAGATGTGGAATGTATTTCTTAGCCCAGGTGGAATAAATCTATTGCCATAAAAACCAACCCCCCTGTTATTAAATTCTCCCTTCTAAATAGCCCAGTATTGAGATGCACGGCCCCCCCGGCCCCCCCGCCTGCACCCCCTCAATGCAAACCCTTCTCTAAGTGCTTAATGAGCTTTAATTTTATTATATTCCCCGGCCATATGAAATGGGCTTCTGGTCCTGGGGCAGGTTCCCGGCTACCAGCCCTGCTCGGAGAGGGGGTGCAGGCTGCTGGGGAGGACCCTGGCGTGGGGGACCGGTCAGCCCCATGGCCAGGGGGTGGCTTTGGGGGGGCGGGGCTGGCACAAGGGTATCACCCTGCCCTGCACCCAGAAGGGGATGCTTGAGGCCAAGGATGCTCAGGACTGGGGATGGCAGAGCTCAGCGCCGGCTGCTGATGGACCATTGTGTCATCCCCAGTGACAGGGATGCTTGTGGGGACTGGCCCCCCCAGTTTGGAGACTCACATCTGCTGGGAGGGCACAGGGACCAGCTGAGATGTCCCAGGCACCCAGAGGACATCCCTGTTCTTCCCAGGTCCCCTGTGGTGCACGGGATGTCCATGAGCGTGTCCCTGGGGCTGAGCCCCAGCCCCATACCAAGGCCCATCCATGGCCCTTGAAACACCCCGGTGTGGGCAGAGCCACTCAGGGAGGCAGATGGAGGAATTAACGGGGACACCTGGCCCCCCAAATCTGGGATCTCATTCCCCTGCATCCCAGCCACAGTCCCCAATGGCCGCCTCTCCATCCCCAGGCCACCCCTGGCCAAGCCACCCTGTACAAACTACAGAGTCAAAAAGGGATGCTGCAGCCACTGCGGGACCCTGGGGTGCGATGGAGCTGGGAGGGTCGGGACACAGCATTCCAGCCCCAGGGAATTAAATCTTCTCCACCTCCCCGCTGTGTTGCCGGTGCTGTTTGCAGGGTTTTGGGAGTTGTTTCCGTGGGGTTGGGGGGCCGGACCCAGCACACAGCTCCCAGTGACCCTCGCTGACATCCCCTGGCACGGCACATCACCACATAACAACCACGGCACCTGGGGGTCACCCAGCCTGCTAAATTGGGGGTCTTGAAGACTTTGGACCCGTTTATCTAAGATCAGACCTCACCGTCCTCCTCCATCTACTCTTCCTCATCATCCTTCTCCTCCTCCTCCGTCACTGCTCCTGCTCCAGGTCCTGCTCGCCCACCACCACGATGTCTTCTGCTAAGGCGGCCATCCCCACTGCACATTTTAAAATAATGATATTCAAATAATATGATTATTCTTATAATGATGGATTTCTGCCATTCCTCCTGTCTGAAAGGACTTTAGGAGTAAATTTGGGTGGGATGGGACCTGGCTGAGCTGGCAGACGTACTGCAAAGGAGCTCAACAACGTCACCCTCAGCCATCCTCACCCACTCCCATCCTTATATCCCAGGGATACCTGCCATAGGGGTGTCCCTATCACCCCATATCGTCCCAATTTTGGCCATGAGGATGCTAATGGAGATGTTGTCAAAAGCTTTGCTAAAATCCCAGTGTATCCCATCCCTGGCTCACCTGGCAGCTGGAGGTCAGGTTGGTCCCGATCCACCCTGGCTGTCCCCGTCTTCTTCTCACCCTTCACCTGCAGGTGACATTCCCCAGCTGGGATAAATCAGTGGTGGCAGGAGTGGGATCTTCAGTGCTTCAGCCCCAAGTGCAAGCCCTCTGCCCTACCCCGAGGTGGAGCAGAAAACAGGTGTTGATTTCTGTGTTTGGGGAGACATAATTCCTTGCCACCACCAAAGGAGGAGACGTGCCCACTCCTGCTGGCTCTGTAGTGCTGCCCAGCATGGCCCAGGGATGGTCCACCTGAGTCCGTCCCATGCCAGTGTCACCACTTGGGTTTATAAGGCTGCTCTAACCCTGGAAAAAAGGCTTTGTCATGCCAGGACTGGATGGATCCTGGGTCAGAGGTGAGTGCTGGAGAGAAAAAATCCTGTTGCTGTGGTGTGGGAAGCAGCATTTTGGTCTCCTGGGCTGGTTTGACACCCCACCATGACTTCCCACCGGGCTGGAGAAAGCCTCTGAATGCTCCCTGAGATGGAAACTCAGAAATGTAGTAAAAAAAAACCCTGAGCATTTCTAACAAAATCGCCAAGTGCTCTTACCCCCAGGGAGGTTTGGGGGGGGCGGTGTCACCTGCTTGGGTGCAAGTCAGGAGTAATCAGGGGCCAAAAGTGCTCCTGCAGTGAATTAAGATCTTCTGCAAGACTTTGTGGAGGCCAAAATCATGGGTGGGTTCAAATAGGGCCCAGGTGAGTACGTGGAGCTGCTGATGGCTATTGAGCCATGGTGGTTTGGGATGTGACATCCACCTCCAAGCCCTGACCCATATCCTGCCAGGAACCGGGGTGGGGGCACCCCAAGGAAGGGCCATCTCTTACTCACCCTATTTCTGGTGGTTTTCCTCAATTCGAGGAGACAAGGATGGCTGGGGAGTTGTCTGCATGGTCTCCTCCAGCAGGCTAAGCAATGGCAGAGCCAGTGCTTGGCAACTTCAAAATTTGGGAAAAAACCCAAAACCAAGTAGCAGTATCTGCTCTCCAAGATCCCACCTCTCCCAGCAGGGGCCATGGGCTGGAAAGGGGAGTAGACTCTGTCCTGCTGGCATCAAAGCAAGGGCTGGAGCCCATGTCAAAGCCTAGAGAGCTTTGCGAACCATCGCAACGCTCTGCTGGGCCTCTAAAAAAGCTCTAAGATGTATAAAAAAACACCAAATTATAGAAAGGAGGAGAAGATGACACGGGAGAGGAACATGCACAAATGCACGGGGCACCCAGGGACCTGCTGATTCCATCCCGTGGGAACACCAGGATGTCATTTCCTAAAATATCTGCCGCTGACATACCCCACTGCACCATCCCAAACCAGGATGTTTGAAGAACAAAACCCCCAGGGTTTTTTTTTCTGGTTGCAAGAGATGCCTCTTCCCTCCCCTTACCTTGGTGTAAAAGGAATAAAACCCCAGGCTCTGTGGGAAGCGGAGCCTGAGCCCTCCCCACCAATTCCCGGCTGGGAGACTTGGCGCTGGGCTCACCCATGAGTTTTCCCCCAGCTGGCCTCTCTTCTGGCTGGTATTTTGCAATTGCTTTTGTGCCAAGGAGCTGCGGATGACGTTATCCCTCTTCCCCAGACCAGGTGTGGGGAGCACGGCTGTTCCCCGGGGGTGCAAAACCTCACGGGGGGATAAGGGACCATCCCCACTGGGAACTGGGACCCCAGGGCTGGTAAGAGCATCACCCAAGGCTTGTTTTGTTGCCCCGTGCAGAGATCGGGCTACTCTATGGCTGGTCTCACCAAAAGAAAGAGCAATGAGCTACAACCGAACTATGGCTGCAAGTCCCAGCTCCCGCCACCTCACCATGTGCAGCTCATCATCTGTCTTCTCCTAGGACCTGCAACATGATCCCAAGGGGCACCGAGCCCCTTGGAAGCTAGCCAGCAGCCAGTTCAACCCAGACATCCCAATCCCAACCAGTGCACAAGCTGCCCAGCCAAGAAAGAGAGGTAAAACTCAAGTTTTGGGTCATGGGAAAATGATTCCTCCAAGGCAATGACCAGCTAGAAAGGGTTAAATTGCCATTTGAAAGGCAAAACCTCCTTCAAAATCCTTTTGGATGCGTAGGGTTAAACCTTGGCCATGCCAATGTGAAGGACAAAACTCCCTCTGATTCCAGCGTGCCTTGATTTTAACCGAAGCTGCTCAGATCTGCAGAGCAAGTTCAAAGGGCAAGAGGCACCTGAACGCCTTCGGAGAGTCTGGTCATCTTCGGCCAGTGGTTGGCGAGGCTGATCTGGAAATCCAAAGTCAATCATACAATCTCTTAATTATTAGCAGATCAACACTGTCTGGAGAGTTCATTCTAGTTATTTTGGGTATCTTTCACAGGCTGGTGGTCGTTTAGGTGAAGGGCCAAATTATATCCACCTTTAACCGACCTTTTTCGTTGGTTTTGGTGCTTCAGATTCAGCTTCAAATGCCAATAATCTTTCTCGGGAAGTCAGCAAAGCGATTTGCTGTCCTCCGCTGGAAACCTCTTGGCCCAGGTAGCAATCGCCAATAGCCGCATCACGTATCGAAGCAGCTATCATCACGTATTGAAAGCCTTTGCCCGTTGTGCAACTGGGTCTTCCTGACTTCCAAGGAAGGTCATCGAGGGAAGGACAACGTGCAGTTCTCTGTGTCACGTCTGGGCTGTAACGTCAGTAGGCTCCAGATTCCCTCACTCCGCCGAGGAGCAGGAGCCCACACTGGTGCCTGCGTAACTTCTTGGGACGTGCTAAAAGCAGCCTGGAAGGGGATCAATGTTTCCGTTCATTATTTAGTGCTGATCCTCCTGCCACGGAACGGGAGCCGGAAGCCTGACGGGGTTTGGAGGAACCTCAGCAGGTCCCTCTGCAGCCCCCTGCCAAACCCCGCTGTCTCGGGCAGCCCACCGGTGAGCAAAACTCTGTTTTACCCCCTTTTCCTGTGCAAACTGCAGCCTGGAGCACTCGTAACCAAGAAAAAAACAGCCATAGAGACAGGCAGGAAAAAAAAGAAGATGTAAATTTGGCCTGTTTGGATGGACACTGACATTGTAGGTCTTGGCGGCAGGGGACACTGGTAGGGGACACTTGCCTACATTTCCCATCTAGGCAGGTTTCTTGGAGACCTGCTTGTCCATCCCACTCTGGATCTGGGGGTTTGGTATCGTGTGGTTCCCTTTGTTTGCACAAGGGTCTGGAGGTCGGAGGACTGGTTGCTGAGATTGTCCTGGAGTTTAGCCCTTTCCACATCCCTGACCCATCTCACCACAGCCATCACTGGGGGAATAACCACCCTGGGCCTCCAGCAGCCAGTGGCTGTGCAACCCAGCGAGGGAGAGATGTGGAGACAGGCAAGAAAGAGTTCCCAACCATGGGAGTGGGCTCCCACGACTTTCCTCCCCTGGGACGAAAGCTGGGCTTGCAGCGGGGGCTGGGATCCCACTGACTCCTACTGACGAGACAGTACGCAAGCCCATGGTGACGTGTCCAGTTTTCTCCAAGCAGGAACCAAGTCCTGGAGGGCAACCGGACTGGATCCTTCCTAAAATGTGGGTCTTCATGCCATGCAAAAATGAAAGATGCATGGGATCACGGCAACAGGCCCAATTGATGAAACACATCTCCCACCCAGCCCTCAGCAGCTATTGTACTCCTTGGTGGGAACCCCACGCCAAGAGCACAGCCTGCTCCAACCCCTGGCGGTCCCGAGGAGAACCATTGCTGAGCACAAACACCACAAAACATCTTGCTTTCTGTTGCAATTAGGGATCACAGACACCATTTCAGAGGTGGATGCACCCCCTCCTGAGGAGAGCAGAACTCCTACCAACATGGATCACTCACCCACGTGTCCTTAGCATGGCCACTCTCTTAAAAGACAATTTTTTCCAGCCCACAGGAGGAGAAGAGCTCTCTTGTGCTGCAGGGCAGCTCCAGGATGGTGCAAGAGGGACAAGGAGTTGGCAGTGATGTCGTTCATCTCCCTATGGAGGAGAACAAGCTCATCCCAAGGCTGCTGGAGGAGGCTGGTGAGATGCAGTGCTGTGGGGAAAGGAAGTCGTCAGGACAGCTGTACCACGAACTAGTGTCCAACACACACTGCAGCATTTGCCCTGCTGCTCAGGACCTGGGAAGACCCTTGATGCATGGGTCCCCTGCCTCACCAGGTGGACTGGGACACCATGAGTGGGGACATCCTGCCAAAAAGCATGCCCAAATGCCATGTCTCCTCCCAGGCTGGTCACACTGGCTTCCCCCAGTGATCCCCAGGGAGAAGCGGTGCTGCAAGGGTGGTGTTCATGCCACTGGATGGCCATATTTCACAACAGCTTCTTCCATCACTTTGTCTCTGTCCCTTTTTGAATTCATATCTATGTTCCTGACCACCACAAGAAGCCATGGTGCCTGTTCCAAACCACAGGTTGAACCTCACCACCCCATCTCAGCTGGGACCTGCACCTTCCCAGGGAAGAGAAGAGGTTAGTTGTCTTCTTCTGACCACCCAAAATCCACCCCTCTGGGCCTCCAGACCAAAAATCTGTCACACAACCACATTTCAGAGATGTCCAGTCAATCCAGAGGAGATGTATGTGTGTATGATCAGATCTGAGCACAAGTCCTGCTGCCATCCGGTCATGCAAGCGATTGCCCCGTTGACGAGAGGAGGTTGGTGCATCCAGTTGGCAAAGCTCCTGGTGCAAGTTGTGGTGGCCACGATAGTGCCCCATGGAGGAAGATAAATCTTATATCAGTGCTCCTGTGGCTATATCAGGGTCTAGGAAGCTGGGTGCCCTCTCTGCAGAAGACATGGTGGTGTCCATGCTTAGCACAACCTCCACCAGGTGTGGCCGGACACCCAGCTCCCGTGGGCACAGTGAGAGTGTTGCACAGTGGTGATTGCAGGAAAACCAGGGCTGTAAATCCATATATTGTTCCTACCCAAGACTCCATCCACACCCAGACCCCCACCTGGCCTGGGGGAGATGGGGGACAATGCATCTCACGTGGCTGGTGTGAGGTGGTGGTGATGGGGACGCAGAAGCCCATGGTACCACCACTGCTCCTCTCATGATGTAGGAAGAGGTTGATGGGCCCTAAGGGACATATGCCCAGGCATGAAGATGGGGGAAGGTGCTGGGACCCCAAGGGAAGAGCATCTGGGGACTGCAGAAGACAATGTTGAGGGGATGGACCAATGTGAGCAAAGGGAGGGATGAAGGGAGTCTGGGGAGGAAAAAGCATGTGAAAAGAGAGGGATAAGGGGATAAATGGGCGGGCTCTGCCTAAGCAGGTGAGTGGACACTGCGCTTGTCCCCAGTCAGTGCAATTTGTCTCATTAATTAGACTCCATCTCCTCATTAAGCTCCTCTTTGCCTGGTTGAGGGGCTCCCTCCTGTGCGTGCATGTGTGTTTGGGGGTCTAGGTGCCAGCAACACAATCACACCACAGGTCACAGCCAGGTGCTGGAGAAGCTGTCAGTCTGGGGCAGCTACTGGAGAGACTGGGGACTGTGAATTGGAACTGGTGGTACTGGGAGGTCCAAGGCAGCTACTGGAGAGACCGTGGGACCTGGAGCCTGGCTGCTGGCAAGGCCATGCGGGGTGCACACGGGTTACCACATGTGGCGTCTCCAAACTTACACAACTTGTGTAAGTCTCATTTCTTAGGTGGCCACCCAGGGATGGACTATACACGAGCCTGTCCTGAATTTCCAGCAGGCTCTGAGCCCCTCTCAGGGCAGCTTTGGACATGGTAAGCAGCCACTCGCCCTTAAAAATCAGCAGTGCTCCCCGCTGCCTTCCCAACTTGGGGGAAGCCCAACTTGGCAAACCCTCAAATCCATCTTCCAGCGCCCACAAGAAACTGCCCAATCTCCAAAGTGGTCCAAGTCCTTCTGAGCAGCAGCGGAGACCTCTGCAAACCCCAACCTTTCCATGGGGCTGCCTCAAGCTTCACGGCTC
Source organism: Sterna hirundo (assembly GCA_009819605.1). Classification (NCBI taxonomy): domain Eukaryota; kingdom Metazoa; phylum Chordata; class Aves; order Charadriiformes; family Laridae; genus Sterna; species Sterna hirundo. The sequence continues at coordinate 219,253,404 of CM020437.1, read as the reverse complement.
AAACTCAACCCCCAAAGCTTGAAGAGGAGCATGTCCAGGGCAGAGCTCTTGGCCATTTGGACGTGTGGCCAAGCTCTTCTCCCCTGCTCCTTCCAAGGCCATCACCTTCCCCTTCAGGGACACCGACCCGCAGCTGAGAAGGGCATAGCGAGATACCGGGTGATGTTTGCTCCCTCTCCCTGTGTCTAATGAGTCCATCGGGATTATTTTCATTGTCTGTGCAGCTGGGAGGCAAAAAGGGGTGTCCGGGCCAAGTAATCCTTCTTACTTCATTTTCAACTGTTTTCAAAGCCCCTGATCAGACGACCCAGATGGTGCTAAATGGCCATGAACAACCTTTAAACAGTGGGTTATTGTTGTGCTCATTGAGTTAGATAATTGTGATGGGCCTGAACTAATTAATTTCTACCCAAAAAAAAGCACTGAATCATGGTCTTTTGGCAATGCTGGTGAGAAGGACTTGTAAGCAGCTTCCTTCGGATTTATCCAGCCCCGTACGAACAGAGATCTCCACCGGGGGCCGTGTGCTTCCATGGGCAAAATATAGGAAAGCAAGAAACACCATCTCCGTGCGCTGGAGAAGGCAGCCGGAGGTGGGGTGGGAGGCTTTCCTGCATCCCATGGGTCAGGAGGACCACAAGCACCGCGGGATGCTCCATGGGCTCCTTTGCACCATCTGTCTGTCCTACCTCCCCTTTGGAAACCCCACGTTTGGGGATGGCCACGTAACACGTACAGGGCAGAGAGGCCAAGCATCACACCGGAGGAGAAGGCCCCCGGGGCTGCAGTCATGCCGCGTTGGTCACGTTTCCTCCACCTCCCATCCGTCCTTCGCCTCCAGCTCTGCCAGCCACGGTCTCTGAGGATTTCCCTGTTTTTCTCATCACCCCTCTCTCAGCACCCGTCTTCCAGGCAGCCAGGGTTTTTTTTCCAGTGTCCGGATAGTCCTGACTTGCTGGCAAAGCTTTCCTCGGCAGGGATTTTTTTTTGTTTCACAGTTTTAGGGGTGTCAAGCTTTGACAAAGCTGGAGGCGGGGAAACGTGATCTCGTTTCCCCAGCAGCTTGGACAACCCGCCAGATTAGGTACATCCTGAGCGGCTCCGGCATCCAAAAAGGTGCAGAAACAAGGGAAAAGAGTGATTACAGACACATTTCTATGTGAGAAGAGACAGGAAATATTAGGACTGTTTAGTCTGGAGAGGAGACAGGTCCACAGTGGCACGAGAACAGCCTGTGAGACGCACGGCACGGATGATCCTCTGGTTTCTCCATTTCTCATCTCCGACAAAGAAAGGGATGTGCAGAGCGGATGTGGGGGAAACGCTCGCCTGGCACGGCACAGGGGTCTCTATGGAGAGCTGGAAGCACCGTTTTAAGAGAAATCCCACCCTTTTAGGGAGAAATCCCCCCACTTTAGCTGGGGGAAGGTCATATGAGAACACACATCCCAACTCATTGGGAGATGCTTCATCTATGAGCCAAAAATTCAAACCATCTGCAGAGCCGTGGGCTTCATAGAGGACTTTCAGGGCAGCACCAAATCCAACAAAACCTTCTTGTATGTGACTTAATTTTCCCATGGCAGAGTCCTAATGATGCTGATACCCCAAATTGAGTGGAGCACATCACCAGCCCCTTCTCTCCCATCTCGCCTGGTGGGGAACAAGGCTCCAGCGAACGTAGCTGAGAGGTATTGGCTTCCCCTTGGCTCCTGAGCTGCCTGCGGGGAAGGGGGGGCTTCATGCAGATTAAGGTGAAAGCAGATATTTTGCATGACTGCAAATCCGATGCAATGGAAAACAGCAGGAGCCAAGGAAGTGAGTGTAGCTGGCAATTATATAGACATATAGTTTAGAGAAGTGTTTTGACTAACCTGATAATAGAGCATGAAATAGCATGGCTCTGACGTAAAAAAACCCTAAGACCCCGGAGGTAGAGCCAAGATTTCTGATGGTGACTTGCCATCCATCCCAGAGCACACAGCCATGGGGTAATTCAGGTTGGACGGGACCCCAGGAGGTCCCTGGTCCAACCTCCGGCTCCAAGCAGGGATAGCTTTGAAGTTACATCAGGTTGCTCAGGGTTGCGTCCAGGCAAGGGCTGCATTTCTCCAAGGATGGAGATGCCCCCCCTTTCCCTCAGTCCCTGTTCCAGCGTTTGATCAACCTGAAGGGGAAAACTTTTTTGGCGTACCTTCCAGCTGGACTGGGTCCAGCCTGGCACTGTCTGCCTGGTACTGAGGACCCAAACTGGACCCAGTGCCCCAATGCTCTCTGCAGAGACCTAAGGTGTCCCAGCACAGGTTGCACCTGCCATGAGATATCTGATGCACTTATTGCACACAAAACAGATCGCAGCAAGAGGAGAGAAGGATCGCAGGAGGGCTGGCAGGAGACACAGGTCCCATAGAAGAAGCAGCAGGAGACATAGGTCTTGCAGAAGAAGTGGCAGGAGATGCAGGTCCTGCAGAAGCAGCGGCAGCATGCAATTCAATCACAACATCTTCTCCCTGAGGGTCAAGAAGACACTGTGGTGAGGGGACAACAGCCTCAGCCAGGGATGCTGCGTTGAACACCCCTGTGTGTTGCTGTTGTCCCGTGGACCCAAATCCCTTCCAATGGGAGAGATGATGCTGTGGTCCAATTGCATGGATGCACCCGCAAATACCTCGAGGAGCCCACAGAGTTCAACAGAGCCGGCACCCAGCAGTGGCCAGCATTAGCCGCGTTTAACCTGCATGCAAAATGCTGGCAGAGACTAAGCAGATACAGGCAGGGTGGCAAAGCCCATCGATGCCACCTCAGGACTCATGCAAGAACCCTTCTCCTTGCAGGGCTGGGCATGCCGACGTCCCCCTCTCCTCCTGGCTCAGGCCAGGGCTGGTGTCTGGGTCCATGACAAGTTCTCTTGGACAGGGCTTTTGAAGACCCGAAGACCCAAGACCTTTGGTGTCATACAAGCAGCATTTGAGTGTTTGCTCTGAGTCTTTTTTCTCTCAAGACATCGGGAAACCTCTATGTGACAGCATCAAGACGCATGCTGCTCCTCCAGCTCGGTGGTGCCACCAACGGGTGCTGGCTTTCTGCTCACGGGTTTTATCCACGTCAGCAAAAGGTCCAAGCTGGCTGAAATTCCTTCTCATGCTCTGTGGCTAATTCAAGAGAAACGTGGGGCAGGCAGTCCAGAGCAGGGGGACTTCAGCTGGGTTGTGCAGGGAGGTCTTGGAGAGCTCCATCTTCATCTCTCCCACACCATGCATCATGTCTGCAACCACAAGCTGAGGTTTTTCCTTGCTCATAGATGTGAAAGCACAGTCAGGATTGCAAGGTTTTTGTTCCTAGCCCTTGAACAGCTCAGAAATTAGTCACAACCAGCACAACTGGACAATGACAGGGCTGCGGACCTCGTTAAGAAGCTCTAAGGGAGGTGGCCCAGCTGTAAAGAAAGACTACAAAGGTGCTGAGCTCAAGGTAAGGGGAGCAAATGCAACCATCAGTGACGGGGTTGTGGGCACTTGGGTGGGCAATGGCAGGGCAGGGTGGTCTCAGCCCTGCACGTGCCGGGAAGGACACTGTCCCTGATGGTCCTCCAGTTGTGGTGGGATGGGTGCCCGCATGGTCAGGGCTGCAGCAGGGGTGGCCGTGAGATGTGTGGCATGTCCACAGGGAAGGTCCCCTACAGACCCTGGGAGCACTCTGTCAAACCCTCCTTAGAAAGCCCATCCCTGCCCTCCAAGCTCAGTGTCACAAGAGACGAGGGGTCCCGTGGCGCTGGGCCAGCTCTGCCCCAAAATCAGCCCCAGCTTCATGGCTCATGTGGAAATGGCGTGATTCCTGCAGAGGCAAAGGGACACAGGGAGGAGGAGCGGGGCGAGGGAAGCGATGCCACCAACCGTGAAATGTTGGCTTCTGATCTGTGGTTGCTGATCCAATTAAAAGGGTTAATCCCCAGAGATGCCCCTGTGAGTAAAGCAGCCTCTAAGAGGTCCCCCGTGGAGAGGCATGGTCATTAGGGCAGGCTCCTGGCACGGCCGGGTCTGGCATATCACTGACACGATTGCAGATTACCCACCGCTCACAGCCCCCTCCAACCCCACAGCAAGTCCCTCTGCTCCTCCTCGGCCACATGTCACTGGGCAGCGCTATGTGCAGGAGGTTGGTCACCAGCCCACGTGGCCCCTGGGCACATCTCCAGAGCTCCTCTGGGATGGTTTTTTACAGTCCTTGGAGAAATGAAGGTCTTTGACGCTGGCCAGCATTCAGGGTAAACCATGGTGAAGGTGATGTCTTCTCCCTCCCATGCCACTGCGGGGAAGGAAAAGCCAGAGGGCTGAAAAATTTATGGCTGGAGAAAGGAAAGGGTGGATGGAGAAGAATGGATGGCTGGATGGATGGCTAGGGAAGAATGGATGGATGGATGGATGGATGGATGGATGGATGGATGGATGGGAAGGATGGATAGGGAAGGGTTGAGGAACACACCTAAGAAACCCATGGTTGCAGCTCTGCCATCTGAAGGGAGAGCTGAGCAGACTCCTCAAATCCCTGTTGGCTCAGGAATCACCTCAGCTGGGTAAGAGCCCTTCCCGCCTCACCGCAGAGAGCAGAAGGGAGGCTTTTGGGTCTCCTTGGGTGGAGACAAGCTGTCCTGTGCTACCCGTGGCCGTGTCCCTCTGAGAGCAGACACCAGTGCTGCTCCAGGACCACTGCAAGGCTTATTCCTCCAACCAAACCAGCAAAAAGCAGTGATGTCCTTCTCTCTGCCAGGAGCCGGCAGCCGAACTGTGGCACTTGGCTCCTGTCTACCTGGAGCTCGCCCCTTTGGTCTGTGCTGCCACAGCGAGCGAGGGGGAACAGCAGCCAAGGCGAAAATGTTTTACTGTTCAATATAAAATTTATGGGGTGCCTTTTATGACAGCGTCCCAAAGCAGGGCTGCAGTAAAGGGATAACTAAAAGGCAGCAGAAAGCCTGACTCGCAACAACAGAGAGCTGGCTGGCAGTGGCGTAACGCCTGAGGTGGGGGAGAAGCAGGCACCGGAGGAGATGAGATGTTGCTCGGAGGCAGCCAGGGCCCGGCGGTGCAACGGTTCTGGGAGATGAAGAAAGTTATGGGAGGATGGGACAGTCACATCATGCAAATGGCATCTTTGGAAACTTCCACACCTTCCTTTCCTGGTGGGTACGCTCAGCACCAAACCCTGTTTGCTGGGATCAACTTCAGTGCAAGGACAATGGCAGCAGGAGGAGCAGAGCATACCCAGTCCACCTCAGAGCACCAGGGCAATGCCATCCGTGTTTCCCAGGAATGGACCAGGCTGCAGCATCACCTCTTGGAGGGAAGCTCCTTGGGATGAGACGGCTTCTCCATCTCCATCTCGCATCTCCATGAAATCTCTCTCCAAAGAATCTCTCCCTTGCTTATTACTGTTAATCTCCAAATCTCCCTGCCCAAGGCAAAGCTCAGCCATGTGTCAGTAGGCAGTAAATTATCCACAAGCCAACAATGTGCCCTTGTTGCCAAAAAGGCCAATGGAATCCTGGGCTGCATAGGGAAGAGTGTGGCCAGTAGGTCAAGGGAGGTCATTCTCCCCCTCTACTCTGCACTGGTGAGGCCACAGCAGGAATACTGTGTCCAGTTCTGGGCTCCCCAGTTCAAGAGGGACAGGGAACTGCTGGAGAGAGTCCAGCGAAGGGCAACAAAGATGACGGAGGGATTGGAGCATCTCCCTTATGAGGAAAGGCTGAGAGAGCTGGGACTCTTTAGCCTGGAGAAGAGAAGGCTGAGGGGAGACCTTATTAATGTTTACAAGTATCTAAAGGGTGGCTGAAGGAGGATGGAGCCAGACTCTTTTCAGTGGTTCCCAGTGACAGGACGAGGGGCAATGGGCACCAGTTGGAACACAGGACGTTCCGCTCAAACACACGGAAAAACTTCTTTACAGTGAGGGTGAGAGAGCACTGGAACAGGCTGCCCAGGGAGGGTGTGGAGTCCCCTTCTCTGGAGACTTTCAAGACCCGTCTGGATGCAGTCCTGAGGGATGTGCTCTGGGCAGTCCTGCTTTAGCAGGGGAGTTGGATAGATGATCTCTAGAGGTCCCTTCCCACTCTGAAATTCCATGATTCTGTGTCCAGGGTGATACAGCACAGCAGCTCTGGGGTTACTCCAAACACACAGTGCTTTTTAGAAGAAACATAATGTCCCATGCTCTGGGTACAGATTACTCGGTGAGGGATGGCAGGGACCTCACCCAGGCAGGTTCCTCTGTCTCTGCTCACCAAAGGGTTTCTCCTGGACGTGGAGCAGCCGGCACCATCCACCACCCTCCTGGAGATGGTAGAGGAGCTCTGTGTGCACAGCACTCAGCTGATTTGCACCCAAGAGGTCTCCTGCCCGTCTCCGGGCTCAGTATAACTCATATGGACTTAATATAACCCATACTGGGACCAGTAATCTATACTGGGACCAGTAATCTATAGATACCTGCAGGAAACCTAGTCTGGGCTGGGCAGTGCTGGGTTTGTGCTGGTTTTCTCCAGGCCATCCCTAGGAACCCAAGCGGGCAGCTTCATTTCAAATGCCTGCCGCTTCTGGTAAACGAGCGTAAATTGGGCCTCAGCTCTGCTTCAATTAGAGCATGCAAGAGCGAGTTAATTAGGCTGACGAGTGAGGGGTCAGGCTCTGCCTGGGGACTGGCAGCATCCTCCCCCCTGGGGCACGGCTGCGGTCATGCATACGGCCATGGGGCGAGAGGATGGTTTCACCCCCATCCCTTTGCCCCACGCCACAGGGGACACCCCCAGTGCCCAAAACGTCACTGGGATTTTTTCCTGAATAAATTTAACCGCGTCGGCCCCATCTCCTGGATCATCGCACGGCTCCGGTGAGCGGTGCCGGGTCGCTGCCGACCGGCTGCTCCAATTATCCCCAGTTGCTCCTCGCTGCAGGTTCACTGGAGCTGTGGACATTTTGCTCTTTGGCTTCTCGGCCCTTTGGCCATGCACAGACCTGGTTTCCATCCACATCCTGAGCGCTCGGCAGCAACCACTGGTTTTTTGGGAGCATAATGAAGAGAGAAGGGGAAGGCACGGCTGTCCCCGGGGTGGGAGCTGCTCGCATTGATCCCTTTATAGCCCCACGTGAGCGGTTGCCTGTCCAAGAGAGAGCACCTGCACTCACTTAGCAGCTTGTTGGGCGCCCATCCAGCACACCAGGACCTCCCGGTTCCTGGCCCGGGTTTGCCCCCAGCCTTCCCCTGACCCTGGTGCCCCAAAGCTCTGTTTTCAGCTCCAAACAGGCTGCGCACCGTAAGCAAGTGGGGCGGGATGATCCCCTTATGATGAGCAAAGCATCCATGGGATGCTCTCTGCATGCCTTGATCCTGCATCCCAACCCTTAGGATGCTGCCTGAGTGAGTGAAGGGGATCAGACCCCACCAGCGTGGGGGTGGGGGTGGGGGTGAGGGGGCAACAGGGCCCCCCAAGTCATAACACGGACCCTACGGGGGAAGGAGAGCCAGCACAGGAGGCTGAATCAAGAAGACGCTTTAATCAGATTTATCAGACAGATCTGGATCTCCAAATAAATAGATTTATCAAAACAGAATAAAACAAGAAACCGGGGATAAATACATGTACCAAAACAACCTGAAAATCCCCCAAAGCTATTTCCAGACAGGGGGAGGGCGATGCTGGCTGCAAGCCCTCCTCCCCACGCTGCAGAAATGGTCCTGTTTGCCCTTTGGGAGATGCCTCTCCTGTGAATACAGCCCAGTAGATATTATGTAGGATATATATAAATATATAGCATAATAACATGCTTAGTAGCGACCTTAGTGCAGTGTTCGGGGTCTCAGACCCTGTCAGCAGGTGGGTCCTCACAAAAACTACATCTTCAAGTGACCTGCAAAGAAGGGAAAAGAATCCTCCCAGCTGAAACAGAGGAGAAAAAGCCCAAGATTTTTCAAAAAATGCCCTTTGGAGGATAGTCAGCCAAAGAAACCCTTTGCAGATCACTGGGGCTCTCAAGAAAAGAAATCAGGATGATTTTTCTCTCCTTGCAGGTCATCTTTATGCCGGCGGTTGGTAAAAAGCATGGTCGTGTTCTGCTTTACTGCTAGCTCCTGATGCTCTTCAGAAATCCCGGGGTGTCAGGAACGTATCCCCAGTCTTCACGTCGCACCAGGTCTCGCATCTCCGCCGTCTCTCCTTCCTCCCTCTGCACACTCGACATCTTCAGTGGCGGGAGGCGACGGCCGGCCTCTTCCGCTCCCCGGCTGGAGAGAGGCACCTCCCCGGCTGTGGCTGCAATGCGGTTCAATTTGGTTCGTTTGCTGGAGTTTCTGTAATTTACACTAGTGTATCCTTTATTGCTGTGCCAGTCTATTTAATAATGCAACTTTTTTTTTTTTTCTTTTCATATATATGTGTATGTGTGTATGTGTGTGTGTGTGTGTAGATAAATCAATAGCTAGGTTAAAGTGTTTTTTTCTTTACAAGTTCTTTGTTTCTTTCTCTGGGCTCTCTGTCATCCTCAGCTCTGACGTCCGGGCTCGGAAGATGTTCCAGTGACCTGGATGAGCAGAGACGGACACTCATTAGTAACAACCCTTGGAGCAGGAAAACACAATTTACCCCACACATAGCACCCTCCGCACTGGAGAGGACCCACGAGGACCACGCTGGGAGGCAGGTGGGGAGAGAGGGCTACCCACAACATTGGCCAAGGCCAGATGTGGCCCCACAGTCTGGTCCTAGACTTTGCCACCTTGCAATTAAAATTGTATTTGAGGTCAAAGGGCTCTTTATACCTCCTGCAATGCAATTAACAGCACAGAATCAGAATCATAGAATCGTTTCGGTTGGAAGAGACCTTTAAGATCATCAAGTCCAACATTTCCTACGCTTTCCCTGGAAACCACTCGCACGCTCTTAAAAGAAAAGGAGCTCAGCCCAAAACAGGGATAAATCCTTCCTTCTGCCTCCTCAAAGGATGCTTCAACGTGAGCGGTCAGGGCCATGTCTGGGATTGGGGCTGACTCCCTGCCTCTTGGGGGGAAGAAGCATTTAATGGGCTTCTCTCCCCCCTTCTCTCAGTCCCATTTCTTTGGGGTGGGTTGCTCAAAACCCCCACATTTATACTCATTTTTATGCTGCTACCCCAGCCTTGTCTCTTCATGCAGGGCTTTGCGACCACCTACGCAGGGGAAGATCCTGCTGCAGAAGGAGGAGAAACCCCCCTATATCCCCCCACAACCTCACCAGTGAGCTGCAGACTCCCTGCAAAGCAAATGCATCGGTGGGAGCTGGGAAACACCCCAAAAACTAGGACAAAGTGTCCCAATCCCTCTCCTTCCTCCTCCAAAACACCAGCATCCCCAGACGTGCAGGAGGTGGCTTGAAGGTGCTTTCCCTCTAGGTGGTTGCTTCCCTTGTAATCCCAGCAAGGATTATGCAGCCCTAATGTCGTCATCCCCGGGGGGGCATATTTTCTAGCTGAATTAATCTCCTGTTGTGAAGAAATCACCGGTCAATGCTTTCCTAGAACTTGTGGCAACGGCAGAGGGATGGTTTCACAACAGGGTTATTTGTCAGGGGAAACTGAGGCAAGAAGCAGTGGGCACACACCAGAGACCCCATCAGGTTGCGAAGGCTAACCTGGGAGCAGGGACTTGAAAATCCTCCGGGGTTTGGTCAAGAGATGTTGTCTCGAACGGATTGGAGGTGAAAACAAGTCTCCACCCTCCCCAGGGCACTGGGTGTGCTGGTATGCACTGGGCAGCAGCGCCGTTCCCAGCTGACCCCATGACCTGTGGGTGCTGGACAATATGGGAATGGCTCCGATCCGAACCTAACCCATTAAACTCTAACCCAGCCCTGGCGAAGAGGCAGCCAGCGGGAAATAACACGGCAGTTTCGCTCTGCGCAGGCACTCTCGGCATGTGCGCTGGCATTCCTGCTTTTTGTAACATTTACGCACATCCAAGAACATTAAGAATGATTTTTAAAAATATTTCAAGAGTTTATATTTTTTTTTTTCAAATCCCTTGCATCATTTTACTTCCCCCCCCCCGCCCCGTAACGCCAGATGGATTAGATATAAAAATCAAACAGTTTTACAGGCTTTGGAGAGACAAAGCCTTTGGATTTCACAAGCGCGCATCCACTTTTAGAAAGCTGGCTGCCCTTTCCGATACCATAAAGTGAAAATGTGACTGCTAACCAGGGGTGTTGCATACGCGTGTGAAGACAGGTCAGCCCCGACCCGTCTGTGTTTGCACAAGCTTCTCCCTACGGCTCAGCTCTCCACGCCGCGCCGGGATTTAGGCAGCCTTTGCGGAATGGCAGCAAAACACGGGGGTTGTTTGGGGCAGGGTCTGACAAAGGAGCAAGGAAATGGGATTTATTTTTTTTTCTCTCCCTACCTTCGTTCGTCCTGGTGATCAGCCTGAAGTTCTGTGCTTCTTGCTTGAATTCTTGTTTGCTGATCTTCTTGGTCTGTATCAGATGAAATATTCCTGCAGAGGGAAACACGGGGCATCAGGTTCTGCGACGCTCAATTTAAGGCTCAGAGGGGTTTGGACACGCAGCGCTCTGGCCCCTCCTGAGATGCAGAAGGGACACAGGCTGCACTGGATGCCCTGGGGTCCTGGTTCGGTGCGGGACCTGCTGCCGCTGAAGCCTGGTGTGAGTTTGGGAGCGAATCCAGGACTGGCCAAGAACTAGGAGAAATCTCGTCTGAAAACAGTAACTGCTCGTTAAATCAGAACACCGCAGGGACAACACCATGAAGCAGGTGAAAGAATAATAAGATTTTGTCGCTCTGAAAAGCAACTCACACTGGAGGAGGTCTCATCTCCCCCAAAACCATTAGAGAAATTAAGGTGACACCAATGGGCTCCCCCTCTCTCTCTCTCTTGCGCTTGACCACCTACCTTCCCCAACCGCAGAGCCCCCTCCATCCTCAGATGTTTTCCTTTCCTGGAAGCAGCCGGAGACCAAAGTTTTCCATCTCTCTGCCCCCAGCCCTGAACCTCCTCCAGGACAGAAAAAAACCACGAATGACCTCAGCAGAGATTGATATTTCTGTCCGTGCCAGCATCGTCCCGTTAGTGGAGGTGCCTGACTCAGACATTTGACCCAAGAAAACCAGAACCTGCATTTAGCAACGGAAGCGACCTTTCGGCAGGATTAGGGGTTACGATATTCATATTTGCCTGCGAAGTGTGACAAACCAGACAGGTATGCCTGGCACATCCTTCCCCACCTCTCACCCGGGCTCCTCGTGCGTCCAGCCTCTTGCTACCGGCAGATGTGAGAGGCAACGTGGTCCCCCTTATTTGGTTAAGAGACTTTCCCCGATTCCCAGCAGCAATTACACATAAAAAGAGTATGTAACAAATGAGAACCGGCTAGCAATCCATATAAACGAGATGTTATGGACTGTGGAAAATTAATACAGGAAGTCAAAGACATCCGGAGAAATATGTGGATATTTGGACTATTAATAAGTCCTTTAAGTGGATCAGAAAAAGAAGTCCTACCAGTAACAAAAGAAGATACGGGATGAAGATAATAAAACTGTTAATGACGCAAGAAAGGCACAAGTGTTCAATAAATCCTTCTGGTCTATACTTAGAAAGGAGCAGAAGGGTGTGCTTATAGTCCCCGTGGCTGGTGAAGCACTTTCCAGTACATTAGTAACCAAGAGGATATTTTAAACAAGAGCTACAAGAGATAAACATCTTTTAATCAACCGACCTAGATAATGTTCACCCAAGAGCCCTCGGAGAGCTGGCTGAGACCTTTGGCCCCACGGACGGTCGTTTCTGACGGATGCCAGGACCTGGGGAGCAGCGGAGGAATGCAGACGATGCTCCAGCACGCACAAGGAGAGCACGAGGTGGCGCAGATAAGAATAGCCCGCTGAGCCTGTCATCCGCCGGAGAGGCAACACGGGACGGAGCTGCTAAAAGGTGATGCCGTTTCCCGGTGAGCAGATCCCGTCCACCAGACAGGACCGTTCTTTGCAATGTTTAGGATGAGACAGAGGGAGGTGGTGGGGCTGTCGGGCACTTACCACCCTTCTTGGTGCTTTAAAGGGGGCTTATAAGAAAGATGGGGACAGAATTTTTAGCAGGGCCTGTGGCGATAGGACAAGGGTTAATGTCTTTAAACTGAAAGAGGGGAGATTCAGAGCAGATATTCGGAAGAAATATTTTATGCTGAGGGTGGTGAAACACTGGCCCAGGTTGCCCAGAGAGGTGGGAGATGTCACATCCCTGGAAACATTCCAGGTCAGGTTGGACGGGGCTCTGAGCCACCTGGGATAGGTGAAGATGTCCGGTTGGACTAGAAGGCCTTTAAAGGTCCCTTCCAACCCAAACCGTTCTATGATTCTATGCTTTAGGCACTGCCTCAGGACCAAAAAACAAGCGGAGTCCAGTAGGGCACAAGGAATGAATTAAGGATCAACCCCATCTCCAAGGGAGCAATTCGTCTTTCCTAATTTTGAAGAGATAAGCTCTTCCAGACAGCCATTCTTCCCCCCCCTCAAATGGATGGATGGGACATACCTTCACCGCTTCTCTCTGTTGACTACATGAGGAGCCAACATGACTCTTTAAACATGATATTTAGCGCTGGGCTGAGGCGTGAAGTTCAAGAAACGGGTCTCAGTACTTGCTAAATCATCTGCAAAACAAAGCTCCAGCAGGTGGACAGAGACAGGAGCGTGGGTGCACATGGGTGTATGAGAGCCATCCCAGCAGGACACAACCTTTAGCCAGAGCCCTGCACCCCATTTTGGGCTCTGAACTTCTAGAAAGACAGAGAGAGCCCACAGCAGAGCCATGGGAAGGACCAAAGGACCAGAAATTTCTAACATCAAGGAAAGACTGAAAAAACTCAACTGCTTAAATTGTGTAGGAGAAGACAGAGGCAGGACCTAATGGCATCTTCAGAGGAAAGGAGTCTGCTCTTCACACCTGCGGTGGAAAAGATGAGAAGGCAGGAGCTTGAGCTACACAGAGGCTGCACATTGGGAAAAGTCTTCCTTTAGGAAGGGTTTTGTGGCTCTGGAAGAGATTACGTGGGCTGTCGAGTCTCCGTGGCAGGAGATCTTCAAGCACATGCCAGAAGAGCGCAAGGACAGCTGTTTTGGAACCTGCAAGCCCCCTCCAGCCCAGATGTGAGGTACACCAGTGCGATGAAACCCTGGGGATCGTTGAAGGTCCCAGAGCTGCAGGTTTTCAGAATAGTAAGGAATATTTTGGTCAATGTCTAATCAAAAGCCTGGCAGGGTAAATGTGGGAAAGTGGTCCATGGGGTGACAGCACCTCCAAGTACAGCCCAGGCCACCAGCAAGGCAGGGTGAAGGGCAGGAGTCAACAACAGAGCCTCCAAACCGTGCTGGTCCCTCTCTGATCCTGCCTGTTCCTTTGTTGTCCTCACTCCCCATGATAACTCCTGCTCTAAAACACCAGCAAGTCCCATTTCAAAAATTCTGAGGTGTTCAGGTGCCTGAAAGTGTGGGGAAACCCCCACTGCAACTCATCGGGGAGCTGGTGGTGCACTACCAGCAAGCTGGTTAAAGCTTTCAGCTGGGTGTTGGCACTGGTTTCTCCTCCCAACTCCTGCCTTGTGGAGGAAACCATTCCGGCACAGAAATAGATGAGGCCACGTAGGTATCATAAGCCCATACAAAGGCAGATGGACAGGTTCCAGGCGCAACTTGCAGTCTCTTTTCTCTACACACGCTGCTCTGTTGGTAGAGTGATGGACCATGGAGAGGTGGAATCCATATGTGACTGAGCTCATGCTCTTTCCCAATAGTAACACTTAGCTCTGCCAAGCAAAAGAGCTGTGTTGGCCTCGGGGACAAGGGCCTCCCCTGTCCTTGGCTGGCAGGGTTCAGGAGCTCCGTGCAGACGTGAAGCTTTTGGCCTCAGAAGGTGGCAAGAAGGTTTGGGTGGCGACCTCTGCCAAGGAGCGAGGAGAGGAAATGGTGGGGCCCAGACAGTGCAGGCTCAGAGCTGTCCTCCAGCTACAAGGTGCCATTGTGAAGGAGGCTTTGCCGAGGCAGGGGGGAGGATGGGGAGAGGGGCACCCTGGAGGATGGAGGATGGCAGGGGGAGGATGGAAACATGGTGGCAGCCACAGCTTCACCTCTGGAGTTAATTTCTCCAGATACTATCTACATGTGCCCACCCTCAGCAGCTGGGAAGAGCCAGCCCCAGGAGGGCTGAGGTCTCCTTAGGGAGAGAAGTGAGACATGAACATACCCAAGAGACCAGAATATCTGCCTACGCATGTCCAGAAGATGCCCAGCTACATGGTGTGAGGGTTGCTGTATCCATACTAGGGTGCGACCAACCTTAAGTGCTCAAGGCTCAAGTTTTTGCAAGGGGTAGAGTATGTCCAATGAAGACTTGGGGTTGGGGCGCCGCAATACTTTCCTGGTCCCAAGAGAAAGACAACACAAATACCTACTGGACCAAGTGTCTCTAGTAGAGATAGGCTCCTCTGGTCCATAGGAGTGTTGCAAAGCTAAAGGTATGGGGACAGAGCAAGAGATTCAGTGTTACTTGATGGTGTATTTGCTGTGCTTTGACCTCTGGAGGACACACCAACAGAACCATCCAAATCCACCCATCCAAAACGTGAGCTGGGGGCACTTCAACCCCTCCTGCGTGCACCTTCGCAGCAGCTCTGACAGCTTTGCTCCCAAAGATGGGTGGACTGGGGCGGGGGGGTGAGCAAAAGTAAAAATATGGAATGACCAGAACAATCCTTTGTTTTGTTTTCCATGTGTGTTTGGCATGGAAGCGGGCAGGTTTGGAGGAGCAGCCCCATGGCCCTTGCTTTGTTTGCCCACGTGCTGTGCCTCCGGATTGGTGTTGCAGCTCGTGGTGGGTACACTGGGGCCAAAAGTGGTTTCCAGCCCCTGGTCTGTATGCAACTGCAGCACAAGAGCACGAAAGGGGGAGTTAGAAAAGCCAGCCTGCTGTCAGCAGGTTTCGACTCACGACACAAGGTCTGGAGCACCACTAGAAAAGCCTGAAAAATTGAACAAAGCTTGGAAAGCACCAGGTTTCCACACACACCTCCTCTGCTGCTGTCTGGTTTCCTTACAGGACTCACCTTTAATCAGCTTCCAGTTGTAGATTTCCACCTCTTCGGCAGGCTCCTTCTCGATCGCGATTGTCCTGAGGATCTCCTTGGAGGTCTCCGAGCTCGGCGGCACAAACATGTACACCAGGACGCGGTTGGGGTTCTTGCCACATCGGGTGGTGACTATTTCATCAGTGGGTTTGACTCTGGTTTCTGGGCAAAAACAAGGACAGAATTCATTAAACAGGGGCAGGAAGGAGCTTGGAGGAGGTCATCTCAGCACCTGAGTTGAGGGAAAGGCATCTCATTGGGTTTGACGCCAGGTAGCACACCACGTCTCTGAAAAAGACCCTGGCTCCCAGGGTCTGATCCCCAGTGCTGACATTGGCAACAAAGGGAGGTGTTGATAAAGGATCTGTGGACCTGCTCATCCCCATATTTTCCATTCCCCTTGTTTTTGGCAGCCTCTACGCCAGCGGGGATGGGGAAGGGGGATTTTCTCCACCTGGATACCCCGTACCCACTGCAGGGACCTTGGTGCCATCCACAACACAAAGCCCACACTGGATTCCCCACTTCCCATCTCGCTCCCGCTGCTGTCCCGGAGGAGCAACGTCAGGGAAGCGAAGGGATGAGCCCGCAGCACGGGAGCCAGCGCCGAGGCTGGGCTGCCTGGGCAGCGCGCCCAGCTCAGCCCCACGGGTGGGCTCAGCCCCAGCCCAAGCCCCCTCCCCATACGGGGTACAACGGCAGGGAGACCCACACCAGGGATGTCATTGGGACCCTACGTGACTTTTTCAACATCCCTGGTGAAGGAGAGCTGCAAATTTTTTTAATTTCTTTAATGTATCTGGAGTAATTAAGAATCCCCCATGGTTTTGGAAGGAGATTTATTGCCTTTGGTTGTGGTCCTTGGAACGCAGAGGAGCCCAGCTCTGCTGAATTTAGCCTTGTTCTCCCCGTCATTTTGGATGCTGAAGCTTTTTACACTACTCGAAAGAAAGTTTGGCTATAAATAGACGCGTGGGGTTTATTTTAGTAGACAGTTATTTTAGGCCTGATTCTGCTCTCCCCTGTGCTTTCTGGGGTGGTCCTGAACTACTCGTCTCAGAGAGGGATGGAAATCCCAATTTAAAGGGATGGAAAGCCGGGCTTTTTCAGCGGTGGGAAGACAAGCGTTCAGTTCTGCAGGCTCAGCGTGATGCAAAGGGGGATGATCCCAGCCCACCACCCTCACCCCTGCCACCGCGGGGTCCGGGTGCCCGAAAACCTCCATCCCAGACCATTAAATTTCACCCACACCAGGGCTGCTCTTTGCATCAATCGAGGCAGCCCCACCTTCTCAACAGGGAAGGAACCACACGTCCTCACAACAGGTATTTAACAACCTTGGAGCTTCACGCTGGAGCCACACAATGGCCAACAACGTTGAGAAAGAGGAGCAGGGACCCAGGGGTCCCGGCCGCTAGCTCTGTCCCAGCAGCTGTAGTGGTTTCTCCATCCGACCAACGCATCCCAGCAATTCCCTTTCGATCAGGGTCCCTTTTGCAAATAGAAATCACTCAGCGTTTCTCTCCATGCCTCCTGGCTACAAAGGAGGAAGAGGAGGACAGTCATGGAAACTGCCTGGAAAAAGAAGATGGGTGAAACCTCCGTGCAGTGAAACAGAGGACAAGCATGTAACTTGGCTGAGCAACGTGTATATGTGTGCGATTGCTATCTGTGAGTACTGGAAAGCAAGAAGAAAATCATTTTGGCTAGGTCAGAGTGTTTAACTGGAAATAAATGAAGACTGAACAGCAGACAAGAGATCCCAGCAGAGAAAGTTGTAGACTTTAAACCAGAAAGACCCGTTATAATGAGAATGCAAGACTGGAAGGGCTCTGCTCAGTCATCACATCCCATTCCCACCAGGCACCACGTCATAAATCCTGCTCATAAACATATCAGAAACCTTATTAAAACAAGCTGAGCTTCTGCCCTTCGCTCCCCCGGGGAGGCCATCCCAGAACCTCCCTGCTCAGAGGCTGGAAAAGCTTGAAAATCCCAGCTGAAATTATTTTGCAGCCTGTTTGCCCCTATTCTTAACTGTAGCAATCCCCCTTGCTGCTTCTCCCTGGTGAGACCCCCTCCACAAAACCACCTTGAAGACGCACATCAGAGGAGATCGCCCAGAAACTGCTGCATCTGCAGTCAGGCTCAAAGAGACTCAGGTATCTTAAGTCTCTCCAGGGTAGCAGTGGGTGGTCCATCATCTAAACATCTACTGCTGAATGATAGTACAGAGAGAAAACATTCTCCAGTGGGAACAGGAGAAGATCTCATGCCCTGCCACATCTTTGCCAGGTCTGTGGTTTAAGGTAAACAGCTTTCCAAAGACCAAGAAGCAGCTGAGGGACACAAAACCCATTGAACATGAAAAAAAAGAAGCATAGAATCATAGGATCGTCTAGGTTGGAAGGGACCTCTCGGATCAAAAGAGGTCCTCTCCACCATGTCCCAGCACCAGCACCAGCCCAGTTCTACCTGGCCCACCCCAATAGTTGTGTGCCAAAACCTCCCCTTCCTTGGACGGGGACCTCAACTTGAATTCAAACAAACCATGAGTGCCACAGATAACCCCACACCCAAAAAGTGTCTTTGTAATCTCAAACCTACGGTTTAGTTGCCACAATTTAACCCTATGACTTCTTGTCCCAGCTGGAGGTCTGGAGAACGGACTGTGCCCTCTCCCCAGAAAGCGTCTTCCATCTGTCTGAAGACTCCTAGCATGTCCCTCCTCGGGCATCTTTCTCCAGACTACACCCACCCAACAGATGCAACCTTTTGGGATTGGTGCAGCTTCCTCACCTGGGCCCTCCAAGACAGGCCAACCTTTACATCAGTGCTTGCCCTGCTGAACTCACCTGGTGTGAATTCAAGTCACCAGTGATGTGAACATCTACACATCTGAGCTTTAAACTTTAAACTTTTAAAGCTCTGGACTTTAAACCAAGGCTAAAGGAAGGAACTGGAAGGCAGCTGCAGGAGCAGGTGGGATCTCACCTACCTGGACATATTTTACAGCATTTTCCATCTACTTTCTCTGGATAGTCACACGGATACTCTTTGGGGCACGTGATCTTCTGGCAGTCCTGGACACCATCCCTGCAAGTGCAGAGGATGCAGGGCAGGAGGCCGTAGAGCCGGAAGACGGGGTGCCACACTTCCCCATGGGAGTAGGTCTTCCCATTGTAAACACAAGCTGGAGGAGAGAGAGAAAAAAGTTGCCAATGGAAATAAATCCTCCTCCTCTCGGTACACTCAGGTCTTGGTGGAACTCAACACATTTCACCGCCTCAGAAACGGGTGGCCCTGCTGTCTTGAGGAGCATGGTCCTCTGGCAGCACATCCAGCGGCAACGAACACTGAGATATAGCAGCCACCCCGCCCGGGAGGTGCCATGAGGCAGGGGACCAGGGTCCAGGAGATGGAGGCTGCTTGGGTCAACCACCCTGGTGGGGGTGAGTGGGAAGTGTGGGCAGGACCTCACCTGCCTCCAAGCCTCTGCGAGCCCAGGGTCTCTCCGAGGCTGTCACAGGCATGAAGCACAGTGAAGAGTGCCACCTACTGACTCCTCCATGAAAAATTTTGGAGGTCCCAAAATTTCCTCCAGGGTTTCATCTCCAAGGACTGGAAAGAGCCCTTCTGGAGACACAGTGGTAGGAGAGCCCCCAAGAGGAGAAGGGACCTGTCTTTCCCCCTTTGGCTCCATGGGGTTGCCTTCTCTTCTCACATTCCTACTCTCTCCTCCAGGAAAAAGACCGCAACACCGGGACAGACGCAGCACATGGTGGGTGGGTGCAAGGAGGAACATCCTGTCCCTCTGCCACACTGTCCTGGAAGGACCACATGGAGTCTTCCAGCTGAGCACCTCCCTTCCCAGGTCTCATATCTCCAAAACACCCCAAATACCAATCTTCTTACAACTCTTTTTGGAAACTGGTAGATTCATGCAGTCAAGAGGCTGTGGGCCACCAGGACTGAGCTAGCTAGTGAGGAGTGGGAGGTGGGACTTGATGGTGGAAATCTGCTGCTGAAACAGATTCCCTGGACAATTCACAGTCCCAGAGAAGTCACCTTAGTCCATATACAGACCAGCCCTTCTATCCCTTACCTTTCTTGTGCTTCTCCTTCAAGACAATCTTCACGGTGGTGCCACCTCCTCCCTTGGGTTTGAAGCTCCTGGGAATAAACTCCAGGGAAGAACTGAGAACAGTGGACATGGTGGCTCCAGGTGGCTTCCTGCCCATCGCTTCCCCCAAACACTGGTCTTGCGAATGCCTCTGTGAGCAGTCAGAGAAAAAAAGGGGACTCAGACCCCAGCAGTTGGGTTGTTCTCACTCTAAAACATGCTGGAAAAAGCCATGCACAACTTCCATCAGGAGTGGAAGGTCCAGAGACCACAGGGATGAGCAAAGACCCAGGAGCCATCTTGGTGCCTGCAACCGCCTAAGGGGTGCTGAGCAGTTTGTGTCAGTGCCCCACGCTGGTGTCCTCCCTATGCTGCATGTGGGTCACCCTCATTGGGGCAGCACCCTTCTCATCCCACGCTCAACCCAATGCCCTCAGGTGAGGTCCTACGTCACTAACACAGGCAGGGAAATGGGCTAGTCTTTTCTAGATGCCTGCTGGGAAACTGAAGACCAGCATCTGTGCAATGTAACCAGGATCAGAGAGGTAAGGATGGGTCTTATCCTGCCCTCTCACCTGGTTGGCACCAGGATGGTTGGTGTGCGGCTGCCAGCCAGCAGGATTGAAATCCCGGGAACATCCCCATCTTCCAAGCGCAAATTGCTGGGACAAGACATGCAGCACAAAGGGTCCCCTTGTGTCTATTTTGGAGGTTTTATAGGTGGTGGAGGTGTGACGCTGGCGTTTCACCCAGCAGTATGGAAAAGGGCAGGGCCAGGAGCTGTAAGTGATCTAATCCCACAGACCTGGCATGGGCTACCCAGCTCTGAAATGTCACCACAAATCCACCCTCGGCAGCCAAGGAGTCACTTTTTCCTTGCTGGGGCTGCCGATACAAACAGCCTGGGGAAAGCACACTGGTGGCCAGCTCCACTGCTGGCTGCTCTGTGGGAGCTACAACTGGGAGGCAGGACACCTTTGAGCCCAGAGTGGAGCGGAGACACCATGTCCTGAAGCAAAAGACCCCAAAGAGAGACTCGACCCATCTGATTCTATGGGTAAGGGTCACATCTGGCTGTCGGTCACCTCTGAGTCTGCTCTGTCCGTGCTCCCCAGCTGTTTTAACCTATTGGCCAACTTCAGCCAGGTTGGCCAACTTCAGCCAGGTTGGCCAACAAGGAGGAGAAGCGGCCAAGATTTACAGTTCCCGCAGGTCTTTTGCTCTTCCAAAGACATTAGAGGTTCTTCAGAGGAATAGGACAAGAGTCTTTCCCTGGTGGTCTGAAGTCTCAGCCTATGCTGATAGCCCTCACCTAGAGTCAACGCCAAGACACTATTCATCTGCAAACCAGGTGTCCGTGGCTCTGCTGTCCAAGGAACTGACTACCCTCCTAGAGCTGCTGTGGGTCATTTCTTTGCAGAAAATTATGGTCAAGGACAAATGGCTTGCTTTGAGCTGTTTAATGGGGCTGTGCTAGAAGCAATAATCTGAGTTTTAAAATGCAAACGTCACGTACAACACCTCTGTTTAACTGCAGGGGCTCCTCTTCTGTGGACTTCTCATATGAGCCATCTGCAAGGGAAAAACATTGTCCTGTGAAATGCTGCAGGGCTGGATGAGGATTTGCTCCCTGGGGTCCAACTGACTAAAAGCAGCTCGCTTCAGGGTGCTGGCCCACCTGCAAGGTCTGGAAGAAGAAGAGCTTCGCATCTGCAATTCACATCACCCAAAGCAAGTGGGAGCCATACCCCAAAACCCCTTTTATCCCCACTGACTACTAACAAGATCTCAGCTCCAAGAAAGACATGGCCTTGTAGCTTCTGAAGTCAGGCGGCATGAAAACACCCCAGAAGTAGAGTATCACGTGATGGGGATGATCTGGCTTTAAAAAGAAATCCAAAGACATTTCTCACAGAGTCAATGACATGTCCCAGCTGCACCAAAGAAAACTGGGAGAGAGGAACACAAATTGCAGAAGGGGAGAGTTTGGAGGAGGCACCTAGAGGAGGTCATTCTGTGTCCATGGCCGGGAGACCACCATGGCCTTCCAGCTTTATAAAATTTTCTCATATTAAAGAGTCATTTTGCTCTGTGACTTCACTGTCAGCAAGGTGTGAACCTGCCCACTCGCTCTTGAGTCTGTCTCATTTGGAGACATGAAGCTTGATTTTCTCCTAACCCTCTCAGCTGTGAGTCAGAGGAAACAGCAGCAAATTCAAGTATTTCTCCCCCATGGAGAGCTGTGGGAGTAAAACTCAGTCATGCTGTACTGAGGGGGAAGGGGAAAAGTTCCCTGACTGTCCTGGAAACTCCCCTGGAGCAACAGCTGCATGCACAATCTTTACGTGGTCCATCCAACCATCTCCATCCTGGTGGGTGAGTGGTCTGAAGGACTTGGCCCTCCATGCAGGTCACATCTCTTGCATGATGCACCAGTGGCAAGGCAAAAAGCTCAGCTCTGGCCAGCGCGTGGGCTGCAGGGAGGCAGGACACAGCTAGGTGTGGGAGGGGAAGCATGCAAGGAAAAAACTGAACCCTCATCTTTTGTTTCCTGGTGCAACCAAGACATAGGCAAGTGGCCTGATTTACAGCACAGGCTTCCAAAATCCTGCTGAAGTGGCTTCAAATGGCTCCTGCCAGCTGGTGGCAACCAGCTGAAGTCTCCCAGTCCTTGCTCAGGAGCAGCTCCTGGGCCCCTCATTACCTTTGCAGACCTGGCAGCAGGAATCCGGCACAGTTAGGGGAGAGGAGCACAACAGCTCTGGGCAGGTCACCAAGCCGCAGTAAATCTGGCCTTCCTAGGAGACAGGAACAAAAAAAAACCACCACTGTCAGCATTATCAAGGTCTGGACAGGGGTGTGTGTCACCCGTGTTCCGGTGCCAACACCTAGCATAAATCAAAAGCCCCCCAGTAGTCCATCCTCAGATATCACCAATTATCTAGCAACTGATGAAAGCTGAAAATCTGCCCCTGCCGCATGCTCCATCCTGTGGGGTATAGCGTGGTGGGTGGTGTCTTCTCCTGGCATGGCTTGTTCACCAATTGTCAGTCATCATGCTCATGAGCGGAGTGATCTTCCCCAAAAAGAAGGAGCCAGTGCCCTGCTCTCAGCCACTGTTAGCGCTACCAGATCTGAAATAGCCACCACACACCTATAAACTCTGCATGACACCCACCAATTCAAAGTGGCACAAGAACCTGACATCTCCCAGGAGAAGGACCTGGAGGAAAGGTGGAAAGGGTAAGTGTGATGCTGAACCCAGGCCCAGGTCGAGGTCACAGCTCTGCCCTCCCTCTGTCTTGGGTTATTCAATAACACCAGAGCCAAGTTGGGTCGAGAGCTGTGGATGGACGTTCAGGTCTACACCTTCTTCTTCTGGCTTGGTGGTTAGTTTGGTAAGTATCATTGCTGTAGCGTTTAAGCTGAAAACCACGGGGCAAGGCCAATCTTGACCTCAGTGCATCCCAGTCCCACGTCAGTCAATGGATTTGCACCCATTTGCTGCAGGTCTAAGTTTTTGCTGCTTTGCAGAAGGGTAAAAAAGGATGTTCGGCAACCCACCAGCCAGACCTCAACAGCAAGTCCTCTTCTCCAAACAGCAGTTTCCTCTGGGACATACACAAGCTCTCAGTCAACTGAAGCCAAGAGGTTAACCAAAGATTTCCTTAGAAAACCAAACCACAGCAGCTTCTTCTACCATCAGTAAGCCAAACCGCTGTGCAGGGGACGTGAAGAGGAGGAAGAAAGCTCGGTAAATGAGAGGATCTGGTGGAGGCCGCTGCAAACCAAACCCTGCTCTCCACTTCAGGGACCTCCATGGGGTCCAGACCTGCAGGGAGCAGGGTTTGGCCATGCAGCTTCTTCCTTCTTTCTCCTTCTGACCAGTAGCTCTCGGCAAAGACCTGCCTTGGGCGGGAAAGAGCAAATGTCATAAAAAGCAGGATTTATCCCAGAGGCACTGGTCTCGGGGCAGTTTTCAAAGAGGTTTAGACCAGCTGTTCACGCAGCTGTTCTAGCAGCTGACAACATCAGACACAGCCCGGCGAGACCCCGCCGCTGCAAAGCTCCTCAGCCATCCTTTTATTTTCCCCTTCGTATCCAAGGCATTATCCTGCCGAATAAACAGAGCCTGAGCGAGAGCCAGTGCCTCTGAGAGGGACACGAGAGTCGCAGGCTCCTGGGGATTGTGGTGGATGGGGTGGGAAAGCAGGGCCAGGTGGGTATGTAAAGTCGAATCCAAGGGCTTCTTCCCAGCGTTTGTCCCCAGCCTGGTGGGCTGGCATCCAGATGGGGTCCATAAGAGAGGAACCAGCCCAAAAGCTGTATAATTTCTACGTCTAAGCTATGCCTCTTGCCACCTAGCTCCAAGCCACCTAGCTCCAAGGCGTGCACAAGCACCAAAGGCTCAGAGCAACTATCCTGGTATCATGGATACTTTACTATCAAGCATCAGCTGATGGTAACCACCACGTGCGTGCTCACGGCATGAGAGAGGGAGGTGGTTTGGGGTCTCTCACCCCTTTTTCTTTTCTGGTCAAGCTTAGTCCAATTATTTGCTGCAAGCAAAGGACAGATCAGTGGAGCCTGGTCCCATCTAAGGGCTCTGTATGATGGGTGTTGAAAGCACGTCTGAAACCCTCTTTTTTACAGCAGAGGCTGTAGCGGGTATGAGAAGTTCCCCACAGCATCCAAGTCCAGCGTCGGCACTTTCAATCCCCCTTCCTTGCTCCCTCTCAAGGAGGAGGAGCTGCTCCATTTATCCCAACACTCAGCTCCTGGCATGCGTGGCTCTACACTCCACACACCTTCCCCATCGCCGCTGGCCAGGCTGCCTCACGTCTCCTGAGTAAAGCATCAGAACTCGGTTTTTGCAGGATCCCGGACTGCGGGAGAGGGCTGGGCAGAGCAGAGCCAAAGCCTTGTCTCAGGGCACTGATGGAGGCTCACGGATATGGAACATCCCTCCAGTGCTGTCAATGGGTGGTGGATGGGCAATCCATCCCAGGGATGCATATTGAGGACCACACAGCATCCTGGCCACTGTCACAGCCCTCAGGTAGGGCAACCAGGGCCATCAAGGAAGATGGGCATGCAATGGTCCTACAAAGGTCATTGTAACTCAGCATGAAAGGCAAATGCTTCCTGAAAACGCTTTTCGTAGACAGCCTGGGAAGCACATGCACAGCCCTTCTCCAGGGCACAGCTCCACACACAACAGCCCAGAAGGTTCATGAACACACTGCCAGAGTTTCCAGACAAGACTAGCTCCTGGTGCTCAAGTACATCTCAGCCCTGAGTTCAGCTTCCACTTAAATCCAAGCAAGGGAAATGAAGATCGCTAGGTGCCTGCCCATTGCCATCTCTGACTGCTAGGCTCCACTGCCCCTGGCTCTCTGCTGTCATCTCCTGGCTGTGTCGGAGGGTGAGATCCAGCCATGCAGGGCAGGAGCTGGCTGCTGGAGGCACTGTGAGACCCAGGCACCCAGCAACGGTTGGGAGCCACCAAATCCTTTCTGGAGCTCAGCTCAATCTCAACAGCTCAACACCGGGCTCAATGTCCCAAGAACTTCTGAAGCCCAAGAGCTGACATCCGTGTTGCCTTGAAGGCACATTGAGCTCCCCCAGGTTCCCCTGCCTACAAACCCCACCTGCTTTGCACCAAGCACATGGGTAAAAAGGCTCCCCATTGTCCCCTCTGCCAACCATCTGCCATACGATGCCTCGGAGGGGCAGGTAGAATAGCTGGATGCTGTGGGGACAGCACTGGTCCTCCAGCAGGCAAATGCTCAATGGGGGCAAGGGCTGACCCCCTGCCCACCCCAAGGAGCCCCAGCAGGGTCCACCCAGAAGTGGTCCGTGGGATGTATGCTGAATAATTCACTCTTGGAGCAGCTTGTTCATGCCATTCCCACCAGGGAGGACATGCAGGCAGGTGTTTTGTGCTCTGACCCCAGGGCCCAGCGGACATTTGCAGCCCACCCTGCTCAGGGTCAAGGCCAGATAAAGCACCTGGGCAGAGGGGGAAGTACCCAGCTCTGTGGTGGTCCTTGGTCACTGGGTAGGGGAGAACCCATCACCATTTCAGAGGAAGCTCAATCTCCTGCACTGATAACCTGACCCTGATAATAAACCATTCCACCATGGGCTGGTACCACCCAATGGTCTTCATGAGGTTTTTGACCTGGTGGAACACTGTTGGGGTGCAGGAGAAGACCCCAAGTCCTCCCCACCTCCCGTGGGCTCGCAGGTAGCTTACGGAGCAGCTGCACTGCACACACTGGTTCGGCTGGCGGCTAGGAAAGAGCTCATTGGTGGTGAACATCTCGCCTTGCTGGTAGGTCGTCCCGTTGTACTGGCAAGACTTGATGGGTGCCCGGAGGCCAGAAGGGGAATGTGGCTCTGGAAAAGAAGATGAGAAAGCAACTGGGATGAGAGTCAGCCCTTACCTGGCTCCGATGTAGCACAGATGCTCAGCAGATTCCTACCAGCCCAACCCAAAGGGACGAGGAGACCTTTACACACCGCAGTTATCAGGAAGAAGTCGCCGGGTTATTGCATGGCCAAAAGCTTTTGGAGAATGAGGCTGCCCTGACTGCACTGAGCTCAGCACAGAGTTGTGGAGTCTCCTTCTCTGAAGAAAGGAAACCTGCCTGGATGCATTCCTGTCCAAGCTACTCTGGGTAGCCCTACTTTGGCGGAGGGGTTGGACTGGATGATCTACGAAGGTCCCTTCCAACCCCTACCATTCTGTGATCCTGTGAAAACCTGGAATTCTGATCTCCCACAGTCTTGTTCCCTGCTGTGACAGAGTGATGGCAAAGCTAGTCAAAAACCAACAGAAATTTGGGAAATTAGGAAAAAAAATGAGAAAAAACCACTATTTTTAATTTTTAGCTAATTACCCATGGGAGAAGCCCTTTTTATCTGACTCCATCTGATGTTGAAAGGCATTACACCCAGAGGAGGGAAAAATGCAAGAATTTTGTTTAAATTCCTCTAAATTATTCTTTTCCCTATATCCAACACATTTTGCTGGCAAACGATCTGAATAAAGTGCCAGCTTCTGCTTTGTCCCTGAACTGACATTTGTCTGTCCGGACAAGGTTCTGTGGATGGGGCAGAGTTGGAGAAAGTGGTCTGGTAGAGACACTTGTCCGTCAAAGTGACATTTTTGGGGGGGGGAAAAAGCAACGTGAACAGCCTGAGCTGCCATTGCTGCCATGACCCTTGAGCAGGGCCAGACCCAGCATTGCTGCGCTGCTCCAAGCGTGAACATTCAAGTGACTGCAGTTGAGGTATGCCTTGCAGGACATGGCCACCTTGTCGTCTCCTCCCCATGGGATGTCCACCTACCGAGACAGCGTGGGCAGCACTGTTGGGGGTCCGTGACGGGACTGGCACACTGCAGAGCTGGGCACTGGATCCGGTAGCACCTGATGTTGGTGTTCTGGGGAGAAACAGAGAGAAAGATGGTTCGTTCAACTATATGTTCACCCCTGCATGAGGAGGAAGATGTTGGATGACAGCCACATTATCACAATAGATTGTGCTTGTGTAGCTCACCTAGCCAAGGATGTCTCCATCCCTGGCTCAAACCCAGCCAGCTCATGGTCTCATCTCTCATCATCCAAGATCACTTGTGGTCCCATAGCAGCCCTTAGCCACTTCCACCCACAGCCCATCAACGCTGCCGAGACAGCTCCCTCACAAGGTCAACCCAACAACCACAGGGGGACATGGGGCTTTGTCAAAAGGAAAGAGATTAATCCAATGTCCCTATGGGACTGGAAAGGGCTTCTCTGGTCAAATTAGACACCAGAACTTAAAAGCTGACAAAGCAATGCCCCAGGGTAGCAGCAACCCCACCACCTCCCATGGAACCTCGCAGGGGACGTGCCTCAGAGCAGCTGCAGCGGATGCAGTACATCAGCCCCTGTGGCTCCAGATAGGGGTGCCAGCTCTCGCCAGGGCTGTACTTCTTGCCGTTGAAGTCACAGAACATATCCGGCCCTGAAAGTCAACCAGGAGAAGCTATGTGAGAGAAAGGAATGGTCCTTGGGAGAGCTTTCCTCCCTCCATGATAAGAAGAGCAAGGCCAGGTTGGATGGGGCTTTGAGCAACCTGGTCTAGTGGAAGGTGTCCCTGACCATTGCACAGGGATTGGGACTAGATGATCTTCAAGGTCACTTCTAACTCTAACCATTCTATGATTCTATGACAGCTTGGTGTCTTCGTGCTCTCCCCCATGAGCAGCTGATGGCCACATCCCATCCACCAAACCCCAGAATGAATACATTCCCCAAAAGCCACTTTTTTGCCATGATTTGTTATTTTTTTAGCCTGGGACCCATCTGACCAGCTGGCAACTCCTCTGTGCAAGCTGGACTCCCTTTGCAGGCAAGGAACAGAATGGGTGGGTTTGAGCCATAAATTAGAGTTCTCTCTCTAAAATATGTCAGTAGAAATGCTCGTTTGATGATGGACAGGTGATTTCAGGGTGATGTTATGGGACTGAATTTTCCCCAGAAGGGCTGTGACTGGTGGGGGGGACAGGAGAGCCTGAATTTAGAAGACATTTTCACTGTTACCTAGAAATAGAAGAGGAAAAAAAGATATTTTGGGGTAGAAACACATTCCAAAGGAAAACCTTTTACTCCTCCTAAGAGCTTCAGCTCATTCTGTCCAGGACCCCTGGACAAGTGCCATCAGCACACAGGCAGCGGAACACCAGCCCTGAGGAGCAGGACAGTGCTGGCTTGCCCCATCCCACCAGGCTCAGTCCCTTGGCTTTACCAAGCTTGACATGGCAATGGTCTCTCTGGAGTGGGTTGAACCATGCTTTTCATTCATAGGGTTTCCATGGGGACAGCAAGTCCACCTCATCCACTTTTTGCCCCCAAAAGCACAAAGCCATGTATTTTTCTACTCCTTCCTGATCCTATCATCCTGAGAAGAGCCAGTTTCCAGCCATGCTCCTGAACTGGAAGTGTCCGTCCCAGAAACAATCTAACCCTGCTTACGCTGGCATGGGTTTAACCTTGCCGTGGCACAGGGAGATGGATGAGACGGTGCCCAGCACAACTGGTGAAGGAGATCCCCTTTGGAGGTCTCCCCTCTCCCCAGATTTTAGCAGGTCTCTGTCAACCCCCTCCATCTCCAAGCCCTTGATTACACACCAACCCTTTGGCAGGACTGCAGCAGGACCTGTGGGACAAACTGTGGCCATAATCACCACCAACAACCAAAGGGTTTTGGCCAGAAAGCCCAGTTTAGTCATCCTTAATGTTTGCATCAAAAAGCATTGCCTGGTCCTGCAGGACCGAGCTTTGAGCCCAGTTGGATCTGCAAGAACCTGGACCCTGTAACTCCCACCACAGCCCAGTGGCTGCTCCCGCTCTCCCGTGGTGTGTCCTCAGTCCCCGAAAAGCCAGAGGGACGCGTCGGGGCTTAAGCTCTTTCATGAAGAAGCACTTGCCTGCCCGCGTGTGTTATTAGTGGTTTCAGTGCTTACAGCCCCGCTAAAAACTGAAGGTGATTTAAAAGGTTATGTCATCGAGGGGATTTGAGGTAGTTTGGGCGATTACGTTGCATGAAGGCAGCAGAGACATTTACGCTCCCTGAAGCATTTATGGGTCTTTTAAGGCCTTGTGGTGCCCTGGGGATGTGGGGAGAGGGCAGAAGGCTGTTTTCCAAGGCATGATGCCCAGCTCTCACCACCTGCCGCATGGTTGGGCAAGCTAGTGTGTGCTGACCCCGCTACATGGCTGGAAGGAATCCTCGATGAATAGCAGAGGGTCCCCAAAATCAGCTTGGTGGTGCTCACCACCCCAATGATGCTAAAAGTCATTCCATGCTCCACTCTGTCACCTGGGGCAAAGCAGTAGTCTTGAGATCCGTGCCAGCGTTGTTCCACCTTGTCAAAGCTGAAGATGCCACCTGCTTAATGTGTTTCTCCCACCAACCACGCAAAACCCATATGAATACAACATAGTGGGCTGCCATCCCTCCTCCAGCTTCTGACCGTCCTCAGGATGAACCCAAGTGATGCTCTACTACAGCTGGTCCCCATGGCCATCAGGAAAGGCAGCCCTCCCAAGGACCCCTAAGGGTCTAAGATGATCCTTATGGGTCCCTTCCAACTCAAGCCACACAGGTCTGCCAGCAGCCCTGAGCTCCTCATTGAGTTCATGGCTTCAAGCACATGATTCTACAAGTTGTACCTTCAAAGGAGGTGGTCACCAGCTGCCCAGACCACCTAGTCTAAGCACAGTGGTGTGGGGCCAGTGTTGCGTCTGCAGAGGTGGAGATTTGCAATGACTTTGGGGTGGATGCTGTCACAGGGACAGGCATTTTCCTGCCTTTTCCCTACTCCGGTCTTTACATTGTCCCCATAGCTTGCTCCAAACCTCTCGACAAGTCAGCAAACCCTGGCCATGCACGACACGAGCTTACAGCAAACCACACAAGAACGGGAAGCATGTGGCTGGAAAATGCAGAAACCCATAAGAAAGGGAAAAAAATCCATGAAACTAAAAAAAAGTCATCATCATCATTTTGCAAAAGGGTGAGAAAATGACTTCATTTTTCCCTGCTTGCAGCATCTTCATGAATTACGCTGAGGGTGAAGAAATCGAGTTGCCTTCATGTGACGCGGCCCCGCTCAGCTCGCAGGCTCCCATGCCAGTTGGCTGCTTCGTTCAAACATTTAATCACAAGTGGAGCCCTGGTTTGGGTCCAGCCCTCGAAAGCAGCCTGATTCATGTCTGCAAAGGGCCCGCTGGTAAAATTAAAGCCGACTGGCAGCGCTGGGCAGCAGCAGACACTTGTCCGCATCGCAGTAGCACTATGCCGCGTATTTGGCAAGAGGCGCCGGCATGTTTGGTTAAAAGCAAGCTGGGGATGGGTGGAAGGAGGAGGCTTAAAAGCTGGAGGCTCTGGATCATTTTTTCCCATGCCAGGCTAATAATTTCATTTTCAGAGGTCAAACTTTGGATATCTTCCCAATTCACTTGGAGTGAAAAACCATTTGTGGCAGTAAATTGCTCCCGTGCCGTTCAGTCTCCTTATTTATTGCGTCTTCGGCAACAGCATGCTCACAAAAGTCACGTTGTTTTACTTTTCATTTTCCAGAGAGGGCTCCTGAGCTGCGGAGCATTTTCAAGGCTGCAGTACCAAAAATCCAGATGAAGCCATCACCTTGTTTTCTTTCCCGAGGACCACGCCACCCCTGGGTAGGAGAAGACAGCGGGCCAGCCTGGTCCACGCCACCTCAGAGACACAACCACAGCTTGCTGATTGCAAGCCAGAGGCTCTACGCTTGTAGGTGGCCCTATGGGACCTGGAAGCAGGAGCAGAGGTGGGAAGGGGCAAACAGTTCTCATTGCAAACACCTCCAATAACAGGTCCCATCTAACCAGTCTCTTCTCAAATACAAGAAGCCCCCAGTACAAGACCCTACTCTTCAGAGTATCATTACGGGTTGTATGAACCAGGAAAACCAACTGAAAACCATGGAAAGTATTTCTCTGCCACCCAGCAGCAAGTCCGGTGCCTAGAGGGAGGGTGGGAGATGCTGCAAAGAGCAACTCCTCCATGCAGGAGCTGCTCCGCCTTGCCCACCATGAATGGTTCTGCTGGGGACATCATGGAGGAGGAAGATTTCTCCCTTCCTCCCCATCCAACAGCCAGTGTTTTCTTGGGTGAGGACCACCTGGTTACAACTAAATCATTGAATACCCCAGGCCAGGGTCTGGGGCCAGTGGTCCGGCCCAGCTCATGTCCATACCCACCTGCTGGAACTGCCCTGGCCCAGCTGTCCCCAGGCATTTGGCAAAGCCCAAGTTGGCATCAGCCAACACCATGCTGGGGAGTGCACCTGCAGCGAGAGTCTGGACACCCCCAGTCAACACTCAAGGCTGTGCCCAATCCCTGGTTTACTTTGATTATCATTAATTGTCATTAATTATCATTAATTGCATCCTGGACAGCAAGAAGGGTATATAATATGATGTGGAAAGTATGAGGGGGAGGACAAGGCAAGAGAGAGAATAAAGTTACAAAGAAAAGGGTGATCTTTGTCCATAACAGGGACAAGAAGAAGCAGTCAACCTGAGGCAAAGCCTGGAAGATTTAAGACAGGTATTGAGGGAAGGTTTCCAGCTACCAGGAGATTTAAACCCCAGAAGAGGCAATCGCAAAGCCTCTGAGCCACTCTATGGACCCCCTGGAGCAGCATCTTCACGAGATGGTCTAGAGACATCAATCCAGGGTCACAAACTGAATGGCATGGAGAAACCCCTCCTGCACTGCCTTTGGTGACCGCTGACACCTTCTCACACCATGAGAAGGGCCTCAATGCCTCTTTGGGATGTATCTCAACAGCTTCATACACCAACCACCATGCCATCCTGCATCTTCGTGACCTGCTCTAATTCCAGTGAGAGACCATGAACCAAGGGGAGATGGGCGAAATCCCATGGTCTCCTTGCTGAACCATCAAACTGACTGATGTTGATCAGACCACCCCCAGTCATCTGGCCTCAGATGCAGACAAGGCCACTCAGGCCAGCATGTCCATGAGACCTTGTCCCTTGAAGCTCTCCCAGCTTCTGACACAACCTGTTTGAGCCAGTTCCTTCCAACCCTCCACATTCACAGTGGACAAGGATGTCAAGGATGTCCCCATGGGTTTCCCAACACAGTGTGACTGCTCCCACTCCCTGGGCACTTTGACCTTGGCTGAACCAGGGGCCAAAACAGGTCAGATGTTCTTCTGCATCAATCCTGAGCATGGTAGCAGGAACCGCAGTGAGCTATCAAACCTGCAAGTGTGGTGGCTACCAAAATGCCACGTTCTGCTGCCAAATCCTCCTTTGGCTCAGGCTGAACCATGCTCACTTCACCTCCCTCTGGATATAGGGACTGATGCTCAAGAAAGTCAAGCCATAGACACACCCGTGCATGCAAGATCCTGCCCCTATGTCCCCAACTCCTACATCGGGGTTTCCCATACCTGAGCAGAGCATCCTGATGGGTCATGGGAAGTTTAAAGTTGCTTTTACATCACTGCTCCATCAGCCCAGGGATTCTCACACCTGTTACCCAGTCGGGTCTCCACAAACGTGGGATCACCATGCATCAATCCTTACTTACACTGGAGATCCTCCATGCTACAGGACACTGAGGAGTCCCCAGAGGCGATTCCCTGCTGCACGTAAAGCCTTGACCCATGGCTAGAGAGGGGCTAATGCGCCCGCAAGACCCCAGAGCATGGAAAATGAAGGTAATAACCTCTCCCAATTTGCTCGCCCACTGCAGAAAGCTTCCACCAGCCCTGTGCCTCAGTTTCCCTAGCAGGGACTTTCACTCCAAACCGGCTCCGACAAGGATGCTTCTGAAATATCCCGCAGGTCTCACCCTGCTTCTCCCCCATTTCATCCCGTGGGGTGGGGGGTTTCCTCCACCTCTGCATCCCCAGAGGGTCTCCCCACAGCTCTCCCCCAAGCAGGGCACATCTGAGCCAGGCTCCCGACCCCGACAGCTTTGTCGGAGGTCGGGCACCTGCCAGCCATCCCTGCGCCGGGCGTGCGGGGGTGTGTTTATGCAAACCAGTTTGCGAGTTTTAAGAGCCGCCATAAATAAAGTGTAAAAACCACTGTCTGGTACACAAAGTCCAGGCGCTCCTGTGACAGCCCTGTATTTATGAAGGGCTTAAAATGCAACTTAGCTGCAAAGGGACTGGTTAAAACACACTGGGCCCTTGACATGTGGCATCCTAATGACTCTGCTCGCGTCCAGATCGCTTCCCACGCGCTCGCCTCGCTCAGTTCTGGGCTGGGATTTTCTTCTCAGGATTTTGGGAGCCTGGAAAACTCTGCAGCTCTGCAAATGCAGCCTCACAAAGCATCACTGAACTCCCCAGGGTGGAGGAGCTGAGTGAAGTCCCGCACCCAGAGCATCCACAGGGGTTCTGTGAGCAGCAGACAGGGCCCCGTTTCCCTCCTCTCCTTCCCCCATTTCCCTCCTCTCCTTCCCAAGGGAATGCTCAGTTGTCTAAAGCAGGGCATGCAGCCCTCACCTCCCCCTTACCCTGGCCACCAGCAGGATTTGCTTTTCATTCCCATCGTTCCTATCTTGGACCGGTCAGTCCCTTGTCATGCCGAATCTGAACTCGGAGGACAGAAGGATCCCACAAACTCCCTTTTCTCCAAGAACGACGTTAAAAAGAAATGAAACGGCAACTTCCAAGCTCCTGGGGAAAACCAATGCCCCGCGCTCTCCAGAGATGCTGGTGTTTAAATGCCTCCAGCCAAAATATCATTGCATTCAGCTATTGCCGCTGAATTACTCATAGTGGCCGGGCTGCAGCACATTCGGCCCAGTAACCTGTGCCTCTGTTATTTTTTCAGCTGAGAGTGTAAATCCCCTAAAATAGCCTGTTTCTGTGGGCAAATTCTTCTTTTCTGACTGGCCTTCAAGCCCGAGCTTTCTGCTTCTCACCTATTTTTAGCCACGACACTGTAGGTCTCTTGGCTGATGAGCCTGCTCGTAACTAATTTATTCCTGTCTTCATTCTCCCGGAGCACTTGGCCCCGAGCAAAATTCAAGGCAGCGAGCTGCAGAGGTGGACAGCGGAGAAAAGTCCACGATTTGATGAGGACCTTGTCAACAAGACCCTCCTGCCCTCGACCACGGGGCATCTGGAACCCCAGCTAAGTCCCTTCCACTGCACCGCAGGATGTGCCCAGCGGCAGAGCCAAAGCGATGCAGAGCTGGGGGTGATCCCGGATCTCCCCGCTCCAATCCCATCCCTGTCCTGCAATGTCCAGCCCTTTATCACCATTATAAATCCCACAAACAGACCCCAGCACTTCCTCCCAAAGCAGACAAACCCCTACTGTCCCCATTCATCCTGGCTTATGCCCAATTTAGGGGCTCTGCTACCATCAGCAGGTGCCTCCGAAGAGCAAACACCTCACCTAGCATCTGTATCACCTGCTGGAGATGTCTCCATCCTCCTCCTAACGTGGGTACCACAGTTAACACAGCCCTGGCAGAGGCAAGGAATCGGATCCACATCCCTCACACAAGAAACAGATGCTGTGGTCTGAGCTCGGTGGCTTTCGATGAGCCCAGGGAAGGAAAAGCAGCCAAACTCACCCAGATTTTGCTCTCCAAGGCTCTGCACAGCCCCATCCAGCCGCCTGCCTTCCCCCCCCGACAAGCACAACCCACCACCAGGACAAGCAATCCAGCGCTCACATTTTGGGTCGGCACTCCAAGAGGACGATTATTTGCTGAGTGCCTAATGCACTGCTGGCAGCGGGCAAGTCATAAATCATCCTAATGCAGTCACCGACAGACTCTACTGGGATTTCAGGAGATTAAAGGAAAGAATAAATGTAGGGACACAACAGGTCCTGCTCTGGTTTGCTCGGTGTTCAGGTAGCTTTGTGATGCTGTAGAGGTGCCCTGCGCCCGTTGGTGAGGTCTCGGTGCCTTGCTCAAGCCAAATCCACCTCCCAGTCCCAGTTAACACCTCCGGCACCCTGCAAGCTGCTAAACAGCCCTGGCCAAGTCCTTCAAGTCCTTCTGTACAAGGAAGTGTTAGAACCTCCCTTCCCTTCCCCATCCCAAAGCTTATCTTCCCCAGTCAGCCAGCTGGGAGCAGGGACAAGGAGAGAACAAGGGATGGACACGGAGATGGACAAGGGATGGACATGGAGATGGACAAGAGATGGACACGGAGATGAACAAGGGATGGACACCGAGATGGACAAGAGATAGACACGGAGAAAAGCCCCCAACTTTGGTTTGAGGGGGTCATTTCCCGCAACTGCCCATGTCCCCATCCACCCTCAGAGGGGAGGTGCACCCATGCAGGGTGGGATCAATGGTTGGACTCGATGATCTGAAAGGTCCCCCCCAACTTAGGCAATTCTATGATTCTATCTGTGCAGGGGAAGGGCTGCAATTCAACCTCCTGCCCTCTGTGATTTCTAGCCTACAGGAGGGGGGGTCCCAGACCTTCAGCACGTCCCTGCCAGCCCATGAAACCCCACAGCCCCCTCACCACCATGCAGCAGTGTGCTCGGCGCTGTACATCCCCACAAAGCAGCCGGGGACAGCAGTGGGTGGAGGGGGACACACTACAGGATGGGGGAACCAGCTTGCTGCATGCCCTGGGACATCCTGGCCATGGAGAACCGGCACCTGCCACAGCGAGAAGCCTCCCCGTGATCCTAGCCATGCCCGCAAAGCCCCTTCTGCAACTTCCTGGGGACCCTGGCGATGGGGAAACTGAGGCACGGAGGGAACCAGTGTAGTCGGGAGGGGAGTGGGGGGGGGGGGGCTTACGAGCCCGGGCTCGGCTCTCAGAGGCGAAGAGGAGCAGCAGACACCGGAGGAGGAAGGCGAGGGGACCCGCGCCGGGAAGCATCGCAGCCCGGCGATCGGCGCCCGGGGGCTTCGATCCCGCTGCCCGGCGGTGCCGCGGTCCCTGTGTCCGGGGGTTTCTTGGTCCCAGTGCCGGGGGGCTGTCGCTGCCAGATGTCCCGTTGCCAGATGTCCCGCTGCTAGTCCCGGTGCCCGGCGGTGCCGCGGTCTCGTTCCCGGTGTCGGGTTCCTCGGGGCGGAGGCCGGTGCTCGGGAGTGTCGGTTCCCGGGGATGCCGGTGCCGGGAGTGCCGCGGTGCCGATGCCCGGGGATGCCGGTGTCGGGGGTGCCGAGACGCCGGTACCCGGGTCTGTCGGTGCCCGGGGGTGCCTATGCCCAAGGTGCCGATGTCCGGGGCTGTCGGTGCCGGAGGCGCCGAGACGCCGGTGCCCGGGGGTGTCGGTGCCCGGGGGTGTCTGTGCCCGGGGGTACCGAGATGCCGGTGCCCGGGGGTGCCGGTACCGGGGGTGCCGCTGTGCTGGTGCCCGGCGGGGCTCGTCTCGCTCCGATCAAAGGCGCCTCCTTTAGGGAGAGCCGAGGAGTTTGTTTGTTGGTATTAAAGGCGGAGATGGGGAGGGCGGGTGGGGATGAGGGGGGGGGAGTTGTGTGAGATCCGCAGGGTGGTTGGTTTTTTTAATTATTATTATTTTCCCACTTTTTTGGGGGGGTGTTTTAGGAAATTCCTCGGCGGCGGGAGGGCGGAGGGAGGGCGGGCGGGGAGGGGGTGCGGGAGCCGCAGGTTTAACCCCTGCCTCCCTGCAGCCTGGCCGGGGCTCCGCGGGGAGGCTCGGGGGCGGGGAGGGGGGGGGAGGTTGGGACGGGACTGGAAGGACCTGCCGGGCTGGACCCCGTCCTGGGGTGCTACGGGGCGACACTAATGGGATATATCACCCCACACACAGAAGGCTGCACCCCTTCTCCCGGTTAAACCTCACCTGGCTCTGAGATGCTTCAGCCCCCCCCCCAACCGGGAGAGGTTTAAGCCCCCACGCTGGGGTTGAGCCCACGCAGATGCATCTACCCCAGCCCCAGCCCCGAGCATCCCACCGCAGAAATCCAGGTTGCAGCCTCCCCTCCCAGGGCTCTGCTGCATCACCGAGGTCCCCCAGTGACCTGACTCCCTTCCCAGTAAATCCCAGTGCCATGGATGGGCTCCTTCCTTCCCGGGACAGCGAGGTGCAGCAATTCCCCCTGTACCCACAGCACATAGGGACAGAGGTTTCAGCGAGACAAAGCGATCGATCTCGCTCTCCCCGCCAGCTGCTTTACATTCCTCCAGCTGCATAAAGCCATCTTAAATGACCAGCGTAGCCCCTGCCTGCAGGAAACCCCCCCCCGGCCCCAAGCCATGATCCCAACAGCGATCGTACCTCGACTGCCCTTCGTCTCTGCAGCACGGAGCTGCTGGGCATGAAACGCCATCGATTGGAAAGCCACCAGTCACGCAATCAACCCCTGGAGAAGCCACCTCACCTCCACACACGTTGTTCCTGTTCCTGCTGCTCCCCAAATCCTGCACGAAGTGGTCCAGCTCTGGCTGCCAGCCCTGCTCTGTCTGTCTGTGGGGCTCAGCTTTCTGCTCTCCAGGACCCTCACGGAGAAGTTGGGCAGCACGGGATCCTCCCCAAGCAGCCGCATCCACTCAGCAGCACTGCTTCTCACCACCAAAATAAACCAGGGCCACCAGCCCACCATGGAAATGGGTTCCTGCAGCTTCCTTAGACCCCCAAGACCAGATTTTGCATAGTTTTTTACCCATTTCTGCTCTACCTTCACAACTCGTACTTCCAGGGGTCCTTAGAGCAAGACACTTTATTAGCACAAGAAATACCTTAACGCAGCGCTGAACACCTTCATGCCCACGTTCCCACATCGAGCAGGCTTGAACAGAGGTCCCAGACCTTGCAGGAGCCCTGGGCTGCTCCTTCACAAACGGCTTCATCTCTACACCATGGGGTCTCCTTCAGGTTCCTCACACCGCTGGCCAAGGAGAGACTGTCATCACCTGCGATGCCTTGGCACCAGGTGACCGGAGATCTCCTCTATCAGCTAAGTTATTATTTATTTTGCTCCATTAATTCAAGCGTGAGATTGGGCTTTCCAGAGTGTGAGATCTTTGTGCCTGACGCCAAACCACTCGAGAGAGGCACCAAACCACCAGTCTGCCAACGGCTCCAAGGTGGCCCAAACCCCCTAATCGTGGTCACACCAGCCACGTACCTCATTTGACTTGGAGAGGAAAACAGTCAAGGGGAATTTCTGCAGCAAAACCTCTTCTTTCCATCCATCTCTTCTTTCCATCTGGCTCTAGCCCTGCCTCAGGAGCCAGACACATCCCCCTGTACCACACCACATCTGCAGGTGCCTGTTCCCGGAGCTGGATATGAGACAGGGAAATCTTTGTAAGAAGAAACCTGTTTTTATAACAGTTGTAATCATCATCTTTGTTATTTTCTCTTTAAGCTGCTGAGCACAAGAAGTCAAGGCGCATTTCTGCATGAGCTGAACTCATTTTCTGGGAAGAAGGTGGCAATCACCAAACCACGGGCAGCAAATGCAAACGAGTCCTCAGCCCACCTTGACTCTCCCGTACGGGGATATCTGTGACCAGATAGCAGGACAGAGAGCTGGGTCATCTGCAGGGATCGTCACAGGCTGACTTGTTTACGAGCTCTAAAAATAATTTTCCCGCTCGGTGCCCTCCCCTGCGAATTGCGAGTATGGTCCTGCTGAAGGATCAAGTCGCTACAGGGGAACACAGGAGCCCGGAACCCAGGACTGCTCTGCACCTCGTCTGGCACCCACCACCTACAGAAAGCACAAGCATTGCCATTGCTGCTGCAGTTCAGGGCTATCCAGAGCGATCCTGATGTGACCGCACACCTTCAGGTCCAACTACAAAGATGTTTTTTAGAGAAGGCAGCACAGGAGAGACACGGAGCTGTTGGAGTGGGGCCAGAGGAGGCCCCGGAGATGCTGGGAGGGCTGGAGCCCCTCTGCTGGGAGGACAGGCTGAGAGAGCTGGGGGGGTTCAGCCTGGAGAAGAAAAGGCTCCGCGGAGACCTTGGAGCCCCTGCCAGTCCCTCAAGGGGCTCCAGGAAAGCTGGGGAGGGACTCTGGATGAGGGAGGAGAGCCATGGGACGAGGGGGAAGGGTTTTCCACTGCAAGAGGGGAGACTGAGCTGAGATCTGAGGCAGAAATTCTTGGCTGGGAGGGTGGTGAGCCCCTGGCCCAGGTTGCCCAGAGAGGTGAGAGATGCCCCATCCCTGGAGGTGTTCAAGGCCAGGTTGGACAGGGGTTTGAGCAACCTGGTCTAGTTGAAGATGTCCCTGCCCATGGCAGGGGGTTGGACTAGATGGCCTTTAAAGGTCCCTTCCAACCCAAACTATTCTGTGATTTTATGAACATGCCTCGTGAATGAACAGCATCGTGTGTCAGAGCAACCCAAAGGCTGGGATGGTCCACGCTGCCCACTCCTCTGAGCGATGGGTCGGCACCTCTGCAGCCTCCACGTAGGTCTGGGACGGGGATGTCCCATGGTGTGGTTGGAGGACCCGCATTTTTTCCCCCATCTTACTGTCCCCACTGCATTATCTGCATGCTGACAGCTCCGTGCAGTGCAGATCCACACCGACCAGATTCAACTCACCCAATGGTTCCAACTTCTCACCATCTAACCCAGCTTCCCTTGTTTCACTGCTTCACTCATTTCCATCTCCCTGCAAATTTTGCTAGCAATGCCCCTCTATTTTCTTCTCATGCCTCAATAAAGATATTAAAGGGGTTTGGGTAAACAGCAGGCTCCTTCCAGCTCCCACCAGGAACAGACGGTACCTCCTCTCCCAGCTCCTCCCTTGCACAGGGCAGACTTGAAAAGCCCATTTGTAGCGTAGGTCTGTGGGCAGGTTATGAAAGTGCTTAGAAAAATGGGGACGTGAAGCCCAAGTCAATGAAGTTATTTTACGTCTCTGCTGCAACAGCAACAGCTGAATTCAGGACTGTAGATCCTGGCCCCGCATCAGGGCTAAAACGTATGGGAAAGTTCAGCCATGTCCTAAGCACAGACCCAGGAAATAAAGGCCAGCCTTGTCAGGAGCAAGGTGCTGTGTTACATCTCTCTTGCATCTCATAAAGAATACATTCACCCTTTGGCAAAAACGAGGCTCTTTATCTTCATCTGCGAAGGAATCTGTCTGACAGTTCGATTCTGCCAACATCAATCCATCTGCGATCATGAATCAGGCTCCAAAAACCATGGGATTGGCTTGGAAATAATAAAACTTGGGTCCTTTTTATTTGCCTTCTGGTTCCTGAGCCTTTAGGTCAAACTCGCTTCATGTTTTCAAGAAGATGAGACGATTCCTTTTTTTTTTTATTTTTATTTTTTTTTCGAATGAAAACCAAGATTCTCCTACAAACTACTGAATAAACAGCGTGGGCTCCAATAACATCCCCCGCCACGCAAGCCTCGTGGCAGGATCGTGAGCTGGCCAGACTGCAGGCTGGAGGAGCTGGCTGCACACCACCGGACCTTTCCCTGGAAGTTTGCAGCCCAGCATCCCCGGTGTTTGATCCGGCGCGCGTCTCCAACGCACATGCGAGGGCTGCCAGCTGCAGGCGACGGAGCTGGAAACCTGCAGGACCATGAACCGTTGCGAGCCGGACTAAAGAAATCCGCCTGCAGGAACAAGCCCTGCTCTGGGGACAGAGGAGCTGCTGCCTCACTTGACAGCAGGCTGCAAAACCACGTAGACTGATGTGGTTTCTTCTGCTCAAGCGTGAAGGCTTGAGCTCGTCCTGGGGAATGCAGGAGTAAATCCTGATTACCAGTAATCCCACAGTGAAAAGCACAGTCCCCGTTCAAGCCCCGCAGCCAGCCCAGCCCACCCCGCCAACCTTCAGCCAGCACCAAAATCCAAGCTGGTACCAACCTCCTCTATCAAGCGGGGAAAATCACCTCCCATGAGTGGATTCTGCTCTTTTTTATTTTTAATCACAGGCTGTGGCATGAGACCCTGAGAAAAACCATCACAGCCTCGTGGGAACTGTGGACAGTGGGAAGACAGATGCGCTGGCACATGAATTTGGGTTTGCCCAAAGCAGAGGCGAGATTCCTGCTGCAACTCCATAGTCTTCCTCCAACCCCGTTGATGACCAGCGACCACATCCTTTATTTTTGGAATGCATTCACAGAATCTTCATGGTTGGAAAGGACCTTTGAGATCATCGAGTCCAACCAAACAACCTACAATCTCTGCCGCTAGAGCATGCCCTGAAGTGCCACATCTAGACGTTTCTTAAACACCTCCAGGGATGGTGACTCAACCCCCTCCCTGGGCAGGCTGTTCCAGTGCCTGACCACTCTTTCAGTAAAGTAATTCCTTCTAACATCTAATCTAAACCTCACCTGCCGCAACTTCAGACCATTCCGCAACTTCAGACCATTCGAGGAGGAGTTGATGCATCCCACATCGTCATGGCAGAGGTCCAAGCTGGAGTCAGGGAAGATGGAGGTGGAGATGGAGCGCTCCCGTCCCAGTAAGATGGACGTGAAATGGGATGACACCTCTCCGCCATACTCCACCGGGTATGGCTAAATCGAGCAAAATCCAAATTTTCTTCATGCCACAACTTTATAAAACTCCCCTCCTATACCTGGAGCCTCATGGGCTTCCTCTCTTCGTCTGCAGATTTGAAAGATGGTTCATGGCATTTCTGCAGGGAGACACAAGCTCATGGTACCTCCACAGCTCCAGCCCAGCCTCCCAAGAGGGCAAGAGTTTTATCTTCAGAGCCCTCAAGAGCAGAAGACATGCCACCAACGCTGCCAGCCCAGCCTGAGCCTTGCTGCAGAGTTCAAACTGCCCCAGCTGCACAGCCCCAACTGATCCCCTCCATCTGCTTTCCCATATCACCTTGTTTCAGTGGGGTTTATCCCTCCTGTTGCCCTCCTCAAGGAGAAGTCTTGTCACTTTTGTCACTTCTATATCACGCTGCTTTTGTACAGTCTCTGCAGAAGGATATTGTCCTGCTTGGAGAGCACCAGCCACAAGCTGGATACCCTGGAAATGCTTCCTATCAGCCCTTTTCCTATTTGTCTCTCTTTTTGGCCTTTCCAGCAGGCAGCAGCTATGAATTCTCCTTCATATCCAAGAGCAGCCACCACAGAGAAGTCGGCCCCCTCCACCTCTCAAAGCCTTGAGCCTATGCATGGGTTGGGCAGGAGTGTAAGTCTCCTACTCCTGCCCCATCCTGCTGTAGCCCTCCTCCCTGCAGATACAGAAGCCACCAGGAGGTAGAGGTGGACATTTGGGTGATTAGGGCTGATGGCTTGGGTGCCTCCATTCCCCGTTGGTCCCTCAGGGCAACATGCAGAGATAGACAGCTGGAGGGGTAAAATATCTCTTTCCAAGCTGCAGAGTTAACCTTGCTGTGAAACCACAGGAGAGGAGCTACCTCCTTCCCACGACTGACAGTGTAACCCTTGAACTTCTCCGTAGGCTCATTACAGCTGGGATCCTGTGCCTCCTCGACCCAGGGCCTGGCTTTGGTGCAGTGATGGCAGCAGATGTGCCTCCAAGCTAGAAGTCGACACTGAATGCCTCCTGGAGCTGCAAGGAGACACCTTGCCTGCAAGCAATCAGCACCTCCTTGGGACACAGCAGCTCGGGGAAGCTGCCTCCGGCTGCAGTTCTAATACAGACGTCACCTTACACAGCATACGGTTTTCTGCTCCCATCCTGATGAGTGATGAACGCTGGCGAGAGCTCCTCCTGAAGGTCTCTTGAAGGCAACTGTGTTCAGGGGATGTTCAAGCAGAGTATTCACAGTGGAGCAGTCCTGGAGATTGCTCTGCCCGATGGACCATGCATGAAACTCAGCCTCACGCAGCAGCTTTATCTCATCTCATACCACACCTCAAGCAACAAAGGCTGTCTATAGAGGACATCACCCTACCTCTCCTGACTCATGCTCAGGGGAAAAGGAGGAGCAACCTTTACATCTGTCACCCTACAGCGATGGATCTAACAACCTGCAGGACTCGTGCTGGAGGCAACCTAATTTGTCACAGCACCTTGAACACAAAGTGTGTTCCCAAAAGCTTTGCAGAGGTGCAACAGGATCTGGTCAAACCCTGCGAGAGCACATGCCAGCTCTGGGTTGCCAGCATCTGAGAACGGTTTTTCCTCATGCAAACAGCCATAACTACCACAGGCAAGTGGTTGTTTTTGCATGAATCTGAGTGCTGGAGGACTTTCAAGAGCCCTAAAGCTGCACCTTGGCGGGTTTAAGGCAGTCAATGACTGATGAGGCTTAAAAAGATTATTTATAAAGGGAAACATGTAGTCCAACCTGGAATGGGAAATCCAGTCATTTTTTTAGCACCTAAGCATGTCAACAAGCACAAGACCAACATATAGTAAATAGTCTATACAATCAAGGCAAATCAGCATTACAGAGAGGACAGTGAGTAAAATATTCTCCTCCAGGAATGGAGATCAGCAACCATGTGAGAGAGAGGGGTGATGAGAGGCTGGGCAAAGCAAGAGGGAAGGACAGAGAGGAAAAATGGGGGAGCACAGTGCCATGGGCCTGTCCATATCTCCTGTCTCTGCTGTGACACATCCCCACCTGCACCCCACGGCAAGTGTCTGGCCAGGGACAGCATCATCACTGGGAGGGCCACAAAGGGAAACGGTGGTGGCAAAACCCTGCCGGCTCCTCGGGAGAGGTGAGAAGCGGAGAAACGTTCCCCGGCAGCCTGGGCAAGGCAGAGGTTTTGGCTTGGGGTGGCGGGATGCGAGGCTGGAGCTTTGCACGGGCTTAGGATACCCTCTGCAGGCCAGTGCTGAGCTCCACACGCCCCGAATTGTAGAATCACAGAATGGTTTGGGGTGGGGAGGGACCTTCAAAGATCACATAGTCCAACCCCCCTGCCCTGGGCAGGGACACCTCCCACCAGACCAGGTTGCTCCAAGCCCTGGCCAACCTGGCCTTGAACACCCCCAGGGATGGGGCAACCACAACTTCTCTGAGCAACCTGCTCCAGTGTCTCACCACCTTCATCATAAACCAGTTCTTCCTTATGTCCAAGCTAAACCCTTTTTCAGTTTAAAACCGTTGCCCCTTACAGAGGTTTGGGCTGAAAGACAAGCTGAAGACACAGAAACCAAGTTCTGTCCAGGGTGGGCTGGATGTTCAGGACTAATTTCGCAGAATATCTGGCAGAGATCCCTTTCCAAATCCACTGTCGCTAGGACCTCTGCAGAGAGCTAAAGCTCTGCACAGCAGTTTGTCCCATGAGTGACTTCAGTGGAGCATTTTCTCCTCTTCCCATGTTCTCTGTTCTTCCTCAAGGGCTCCCCAGGCCCCAGCTCCCAGGCTGATCCCAGTGAGTGGGCAGCTGTTGCAGGGGGACAAGGCCTCTGTGGGAATAGCACACCCCATCAGCTTCTACAGGACAGGCACCCCAGTTGCTGGACTAAGCCCAGTCCCATTACCAAACCCCTGCTTCCTTTGCGTCATCATTCATCTTAATAAAGTCACCACAATTTTTTTGTTTCCTGGAAATTAGCTTTTTTGCTGACTGGCAT
The DNA here is from genome assembly GCA_009819605.1 of Sterna hirundo. Taxonomy (NCBI): domain Eukaryota; kingdom Metazoa; phylum Chordata; class Aves; order Charadriiformes; family Laridae; genus Sterna; species Sterna hirundo. The sequence continues at coordinate 219,209,089 of CM020437.1, read as the reverse complement.
TTTGTGGATCCCCACAACAGCGAGGATCAATGCACTGATAGCCTTTTAGTCATTCAACAGCTAAAGTAGAGACGACTAAAGACAGAAGTGTGGGTAAAATAGCAAGTAAATGATAACCCCCAGCAAGTTCCTGGCACACATTTAGAGGCTGTTTCTCAGGCACAGATCTTCCCTTCCTCTCTCCAACCGTAGGTCTTTCAAGGAGGTCCAAAGGTTCAGGGTTTCACCTCAGTCTGTGCAGCCACATTTTCTCTGCTGCCATCCCAATGCCTAGGGTAGCTGAGAACCTTCATCAGGGAGGGACCTGACTCTAAAATATGGTGAAAAGACAGATTGGTTTAGTGCCCCAGTAAATAGATGAACAGCAGAAGAGAAGCACAAGAGATTTCCATAGCAACCAGTGCAGAGACTCTGCCTCCTCTGCTTTTCCCCGATTCACCTTCCCTGCACACAGATAATCCAGGGGTGCTGGTGTGACCACCGACCCCACTGGAAAGGGATGGCCTTAAAGGAAGTGCGGTGAGCACATGATGGAGCCAGGTGGACATAAATCTTCATCACTGGCTCTTCCTCCAAAGGAAGCACCAAGTTCTTCTAGAGGTTAATTCTGAATCTACGGCTTGCTTAAACATGCCAAAAAAAATCAGTTCGTCAAGCTGATTGAAGCCCTTGAAGGTAGAAACCTGCAAAGCCAAGTCATGCTCTCAGAGCCCTGAGTACGGTTGCCATCACGGTGACATCCAGCCCAAGCACCAACTACTAACTAATTGCATTTCTGGCAATATACAGAAAGGCGAGAGCTCTGTTTGACTTTAAAATAAAGCCACACACAGACTCGACGCACCTTTGGTCTTCCCAGAAGAAATAGAAAAAACAAGCATAAAGTCACCCTGAGAGCTAAGGAAGAAGTTCTTGCACACCTGAAGATGAAGCTGGTAGGAAGCAGAGTCCTGGTGGAAGCTGCTGGGCTCTGGAGAGCACACAGAGCGGAGGGACAGCAATGGGGGGCATCAAAGCAGGACCATGTCTGGGGCAGCCATGTGAGAAGAAACGTGTCCTCTGAGCTGTGCTGGCATTTGAGACGTCTTCTACTTATCATAGAGATGATAAGTAGAATCAAATACTTGTTCGGACAGGATGGCAGGTAGGGGTGGGCATCCCAGACAAAACAAATCCCTGGCTTAAATTTCAATAAGAGAAATTCAGGTACAAGAGTGAGAGACTAAAAGATTGGAACCGATAATTTGGGAAGGCTTCAGGGTCCCCACTGCTGGAGATCTCTGAGAAGAGGCTGAATTCATCTGTCAGCGATGACATACACAGAGCTACCTTGGACTGAAGCATAGGAGCAATCTGGATCGCTGTATCCAGCCCTCTGACTGAAGGCTGCCATCCAGCAGAGGTTTCATTCTGATGGTCAACAGGGCATCCACACCACGTGCCACACGGGGACAAAAAACACCTCCCAACATCCCACCTAACAAATGGATTACCGCACCAGGGGAGTGCCTCCGAGCTCAAAGGCCTCTCCTGCACCTACAGTCCTGAAGCAGCACGGAGGTTGGGTAAAAATCAATCCAGCTACCCTGGTTGCCTGGACCGGGCTGAAATTCCCTTAAACACGTTTGCTGCTGGTTGTTAAGGGCGTTAGGCACTGGAAAGCAGGGTGCGCAAACCCAGGGCACGGCTCCTCTGGGCTCTGTCCTGCTCAGCACAAAACTTGGCAAGAAAAAAAACAACTACCCAAGCAGATGCCCCAAAAACACACACATGAGCTGATGGTTTGGTGGCATTTACCGATACCTCATGCATGTCCTGGCCAAACCCTCTGCCCTGCCCCTCCATGATGGCTTCCTGAAGCCTTCGAGCATCCCTGCGTGAGCGGGTGTCTCTCCCACTAGCACTGTCTCAGCAATGCAGAGGTCCCTGGAGGTTCTGCTACCCTTGATCCAAAACCTGAGTGCTCTGCTCAGCTGCAGATAAATAAACTCCAACTATAGGTCCCTTCCAACCTAAACCATTCCATGATTTTATATGGCAGCCATGAGGAACTGTTGGAGGTATCTGAAAGATGGAGAGGTACCAGAGAGATCTGGTGGCCACCTGCCACCAGTGACCTGAAACCAAGAGAGAACAAATCTCCTGAAAAAAAAATCCCTAAATCTCTATTATACCCATCTTCCCCTCATTCCTAGAGAGCATTAAAACAGTTAAACCTGTGGCAGGTGGCTGACAAAGTCCAGATTGTCCCATGTCCCTCTTCCCTAGTCTGGCAGAAGAAACAGCCTCTCCTGCTCCCCGTGTGAGTCCTAACACCCCAACCTCAGCCCACACAGCTGGCACAAGAAAGAGTAAACTCACCCCAGGAGAAGTTTCAGGGCAATTAGATGGTTTTTCCTCCTCTTCCTTCCCTGCTAACTCATCTCCCAGGATGACTGGATGTTCCCAAGTGCCCTGTGTACTTGGTGCTGCGCATATGTTGAAGCAGGGGTCGAGGATCAACTTAAGCAGAGCGACAAGACGCCTTCCTGACCCAGCGCACACAATGACCTGGAAAGCAGAAGAGCTGGTGAGGTGGCCAGGCCTCCTGCCTGCACAGGTGCTCTGCATCTCCCACTCCTCACATCTAACACCCCAAACAACCTTCACGAGCCTGCAAGCCACCTCACTCATGCCAGGCCAGCTCGGAGGGGTGCTGGTGGGCTTTCCAAGCAAACATCCCTCTCAGACTCAGCACAAGGAGTCCAGATTTTGAAGTAATTTAGGTGTCTGGAAAGGGAGATAGGCACCAGATGGGATTTTAACAGCACACAGGCAGTGGCAGCAAGGTGCCCATTGTGGCAACCCTCGCTGACCTCCTCCCACTCCTTCCCAGGGTGCCATGCTGTTTGTGGTATGCGTCACAGCAATTCATGGCTCCACAGATGGAGCCTGTAGCTGCTAACAAATTAAATAGTCCTTGCCGCGGCTAAAGCCACACTATTAAGTGCTTTCTTCCTTCCCAAACAAGGTGGTTGCATCTAAACTACTTTTGAAGAACAACCTGTGGCCCCAGTAACCCCAAAATCATGCCTGGGGATGGGCTGGGTTAGGATGAAGTCAATTGTTCAAGACAAAAACTCTGCCAAGGATCTAACAATTCACTTGGGATGCTTTGGGTTTAACACAAACCCTGGGATATGGACTTCATCCTGCAGCCCCAGCTGCATCAAGATGAGAGCGGTGGTCAACAGCCAGCCGAATATGAGCCAGCAGTATGCCCAGGTGGCCAAGAAGGCCAACAGCATCCTGGCCTTCTATCAGGCCAGATCCTGTATCAGGAACAGTGTGGCCAGCAGGACTGGGGCAGTGACCGTCCCCCTGCACTTGGCACTGGTGAGGCCCCACCTCGAGCGCTGTGTCCAGTTTTGGGCCCCTCTCCACAAAAAAGACCTTGAGGTGCTGGAGCGTGTCCAGAGAAGGGCAACGGAGCTGGTGAGGGGTCTGGAGCAAAAGTCCTGTGAGGAGCGGCTGAGGGAGCTGGGGGTGTTCAGCCTGGAGAAAAGGAGGCTGAGGGGAGACCTTCTCACTCTCTACAACTCCCTGAAAGGAGGGGGTAGCCAGGGGGGGTCGGTCTCTTCTCCCAGGGAACAGGCGATAGGACAAGAGGAAATGTCCTCAAGTTGTGCCAGGGCAGGTTTAGGATGGATATTAGGAAAAATTTCTTCACCAAAAGGGTTATCACACATTGGACCAGGCTGCCCAGGGAAGTGGTGGAGTCACCATCCCTGGAGGGATCTAAGAGATATATAGAGGTGGTGCTGAGGGACATGGCTTAGTGGTGGCTTTGGCAGTGTTAGGTTGATGGTTGGACTATATAATCTTAAAGATCCCTTCCACCCAAAATGATGCTAAGGTAGCTGCTAGTGTAGACTCCTTCGTTACCAGCCTGAGTCAGGAGGAAGGGATGGAGGTTAACAGAGACAGCAGGGTCACCAAGACAAGAATTATGGAAGATTTACATCCAACAATGGAAAAATATCTTTCTGATGACAGGGATAAGCTCAGCCAGTTGCCTGGGGGGAAGGTGGGTTGCCAGCAGTGGAGGTCTTTAAGAAGAGGATGACCAAGCCTTGCTCAGGAGTGACCTGGACTGCACTGATCCCACTGCAGGGAAGGGGGGATGACCAAATAACCCCTTGGGGACCTTGCCAGACCAATTTTCCATGAGTCCTGCACCCTCTTGGGTAATATATCACACACATCTGAAACCCCACACAGTATTTGCCTTTAATAACCAGCTGGTCAGCTTAGTGGGACGAGTTAACAGGGAACTGCATTCCCCTAGTTCCTAAGGAAATCACATGCATCTGGATGCCACAGCTCCTCTCCTCATCTCTTCTCTCCTGGAAGAGTGTCCCTCTGCAAGCCCTGCTTGGAGAAGGAAGGGGAAAAGGGAAGCCACCACAAAACAGACCCCAGGAATCTGCTCCTAAGGCAGCCGATGACCCCACGGGGATGGAGCTGGGGTTCACCATACACACCAAGCTCATCCCGGCTGGCAGCCAGCACCCTTTGCTCGTGCCCACGCCTCGCCATCTTGCTTCTTTTCCAAGCCTGTTTGCTGCCTCATTTTCCCTGCCCACCCTGCTCTGAATCCACTCTGAGCCAGCTCCGCTTTGCAACCTCTTTCCCACACCCTCCCTTCCCCCCTCAAAAAACCCCACAATGATTAAATGTGATTTTGCATCTCTTCCTCCAAGGCTCTCCCATAGGATGCGGTACCTCTCAGGAGGAAAACAGTTCAAAGCTTTTCTCTCTCAGTAAAAGCTGTTTGTTAAATCGTCAGTCTGCTCCATGAGCATTGAAGCTCTCCTCCTCATTTGCTAATCGCTTAACGCTGCAGGCCAAACGCTGTCTATCTTCCATCAGAAATGACTGTTCCTCACATTAAGCCTCTGAGGAGTATTTGTTAAATGCTGTTAATGAAAATAATCAACTCTGCATCGCTACACCTTCAAACGCTGACAGCCGTGGATGTACAGCAGTGCTGCCCCTGGAGCTGCGAGGCTTCACACAGGAGTATTGTAAGATTTTCAGGTCTAATCACTTCTTAATCAGACAGACCTTTCAACCAGCCTGACGGAAAGACAGATATCGCAAAGATATTGTACATCAAAGTATTCTGTGCAAAAAGGAGGTAGGTATGAGAAATGTAAGTTAGTGCCCTGCAGTAAATGGGATACATTAGTAGACACTGGAGAATCCACAAGGAATGGAGCTCTGTGGGAAGCACATCATTTCAATGACGATTTCCTAAATTTCCCTGCCCCTCACCTCCCAACAGCTCGCATCCCAAGTTAGGCAAGATTAGAATCGACCCCACCACCCCTTTTACCCCTCCTCAGCAAGTTATTTAGCAGAAGTGGAAGTCTTGAGATTAATTCCCAGTCCCTGCTTCAAGCAGCAATAAAAAATGATGGGTTAGGGGAGACCTGGAAGTCTTGGGATGCGGCTGGGGAGCTGGGAATTCGGGTTTCTCCAAACCCCGTGGCCGTAGAGCTGAGCACTGCAGTCACTGAGCAAAACCACTGGCTGAATGCTTACAAGCATGTATTACCTAGAAAGGGTTGAACTAAAGGGTTGGTGTGGTACTGGCCCCTGCGCTCTGCTGGTTTATAACCTGCTAATCTCATCTGTGGAGCTCCTGGACGTTCATATCCAGCCGGAGAATGGAATGGGGGCTCTCCACTGCTTGGCCTGTTGATGTCTGGAGTCAAGCTGTGCTAAGAACTACTGAGGACTCCAAAAAGGAGCACGTCCTGGGGATGTAAGGAAGAAAAGCTGTAACAATAAAAAACAAGATAGAAAAGGCTTGTTAGCACATAGGGATTTTGTGGTGTCTTTTTAAAGACTCACCACTGGATCTTGTTGGAAGAGGGCTGAAGAGGAGGCTGGAAGGGGCTGGGGACAGCCAGAGGGCTCTGGGGCTGCTGAGAGCCCCCATCCAAGAGGGACGGTCTTAAACCCCCTGAGAAATCACAGGGATTTGAAGCAGCACCATGAAAGGCAGGCCAGCAGGAACAACCCGAGATTACACCCTTCACCCAAGCACCCAGCAAGGCTGAAATGAAAGATAGCCCAATCCATAGCCGACTGTGGAGGTTTATCCTCGTGTGGCACACAGTTTGCTGAAGCAGCACAGAGCCACCATGCCCTACGCCCTCCTCGGGGTGGTGGAGGGGACACTGGCCTCCTTCAGGGACAGGGCTCCTCCCGCCCCACAACCCCTCACACCGGGCCCGGGCTCCATGAGTGGACCCCCTGCCTGCGAAGCCCCAACCACACACTAAGGCCTCCCGGCTTCTGAGGAAAGAGGGAGGTGGCCCTTCCTTATATACCCGGATTCATGAATATTCAATTAGAGGGCGTGGCTTATGCGGAGCGAGTCCCCGAATACTGACGCGCCGCGGTGCTCATGACTATGAAGCGCGGAGGGGCGTGGCCACCTCATGAATTATGTGGGAATTGGGAGGGGCCGCGCGCCCCAACGCTCTGTCCCTTCAAAGTGTGTGAGAAGATGGCGGCGGCGGCGGCGGGGCCCGGCGGCCCGGCCGCGGTACCGGCGCGGCGGGGGCGGCGACGGCGGGGGCGGGCCGGGTCGGCAGCGGCGGCGGAGGAGGAGGAGGAGGAGGACGAGGTGGTGCTGGCGGTGGCGGAGTGCCCGGTATGCCGGCAGGCGTTGGCGGAGGCGGTGACGCCGCCCTGCCGCCACTCGTTCTGCCTCGCCTGCTTCCAGCGCTGCCTGCAGGGCCCGGGCCTTTGCTGCCCGCTCTGCCGCAGCCGCCTCTCCACCTGGGCCCGCCGCCAGCAGGCCCGCGCCGAGCCCGCCGCCACCACAGCCGCCGGAGGAGGAGGAGGAGGCGGCGGGGAACAGCGGCCGCCGGACCAAGGTGCGGCGGGAAGAAGGCGGGGGGGTAGGGTTGGGGTTGCGATGAGTTTGCGGGGGCTCAGCCCCGAGGGGGCGGGACCGGCCTGGCCTGACGGGGGAGGGGGGGTGCGCTGAGTTTGTGGGGGCTCAACCCCGCCCCCCCTTCCCCACCTCTTGCAGTGGTGGGAGATGGGCTGGGGGGGGGACATATGGTTCCCCACCTCACCAGTTCAACATCTGCTCCATGCACCGAGTGCGCCCGGGCTCAGCTGTCGGGGTCCCCTCACCGACAGCATCAGGGATGGGAATGGAGGGGGCAACAGGATGGTGCCCCCCCTCGACAGAAATGGTTCAGCTCCCCACCCCCGGGGCTGAGCCCACCCTCCTTTGCAGTGGTGGGATGATGGGTTGTGGGGGGGGACGTGTTTCCCCACCTCGCCAGTTCAACATCTGCTCCATGCACTGAGTGCGCTGGGGCTCAGCCATCGGGGTCCCCTCACCAACAGCATCAGGGATGGGAATGGAGGGGGCAACAGGATGGTGCCCCCCCTCGACAGAGGCAGTGGAGGAAGAGTTGGGAACCCTCCATAGAGACGGCCCAGCCCCCCACCCCCAGGGCTGAGCCCACCCTCCTTTGCAGTGGTGGGATGGTGGGTTTGGTGGGGGACACGTTACCCCACCTCGTCATGCCTGGTTCAGCGTCTGCTCCCTGCACTGAGTTGCCCCTGGGCTCAGCCATCGGGCTCCCTTCACCAACAGCATCAGGGATGGGAATGGGGGGAGCAGCAGGTTGGTGTCCCCCTCCACAGAGTTGGCTCAGCCCCCAACCCCTGGGCCTGAGCCCACCCTCCTTTGCAGTGGTGGGATGATGGTTTTGCAGGGAGGGGACGTGTTTCCCCACCTCGCCATGCCCGGTTCAGCATCCGCTCCATGCACTGAGTTGTGCCCAGGCTCAGCCTTCAGGCTGCCTTTGCCAACAGCATCAGGGATGGGACTGGCAGGGGTGGGGGGGGTGGGCAGCAGGACAGTGCCCCCCTCCACAGAGATGGCGGGCTGGGGAGATGCAAAGGCTGGGTGGGAGAGGGCTGCTGGGATCGTGTTGCCCCGTTCTCATCCATGATTTTTAAGAAAACACGCCGCGTGGGGCAGGTCTGGCTTCTCATTTGAGCCCTGAAATGCCGAATGGCCAGTTATGTTTATAATAAGGTTATTATTTTTGTAATGGTTCCAGTGGTGCTGCCTATCGTAAGGGCTGGTAAAAGTCGTGTTGAGAGAGGAAAGCTTTTACACCGTGGGAAGTTCCACTGCTTTGTTGACATTAAAAAAAAAGTCCATCGTTTCTAAGTTCATGGCTTTTTGTCACGCGTTTCCTCCCTGTCCCGAAAGCCGCCAGCCTTCCTCAACTCCTGGAAAACGCTTCCGTTGCCTTTCCTTTAAAATAAATCCTCGTTTGAGCTGGTGGCGTGGCTTTTTTCCGGTGGGAGCTGAGGTGCTGCAGAAGATGCACTGTCAAAACTCGCGGTGTGCCGGGACCGCTTCTGTTTGTGCCGCGGTGCGTGTTGGTTGGAGAGGGTCGATGCGGCAGCGCCGGTGGAGACCGGACGCCGATGCCGCACCTCCACAAGCGCTTTGCCGACGTCGCAGCGCTGGTGGGAGCCCTGTAGAGCCTCTCCGAGGCTTTAAGCTCCGGATAAACATCCTTTTAGCCATCCAGCCATGCCCTAACCGTTCCTTTTCGAGCGGGTTACGAGTCTCACGGTTCATGCTTGTGTCAGCACCCTCTAATTTGCTGCGGGAAAAATTGGCAGGATGAGCTTAAACGGCTTAAATTGGTGGTTTGAACTAACCCCGCTAACCTTTGCTCGAAGCGGACTGGGAAGCCTTCGCGCAGAAGGATTTGCTGAATCAATGAACAGATGGGGTTGTCCGGAGGGAGCCGAGCCAAACGGCTGGGAGCGGTTCCTCCTCACTGGCCCAGCCGGAGGAGGGACAACAGCAACTCCCTGAGTTGATCTCCGCTCCGAGGTACTTCTGTCAGTCACGCTTAAATATACTCAGCTTGGTCCAGCCTAGCTGGAATGAGAATATCCAGCCATGATGCAGGAATACTTACGGAGTGCCTTGGCTGTTTGATTTTTTTTAAATTAATTTTAATTCTCTGCCTGGCTTGAATTGTCTGAAACGTGTATATTTTGCAGCAAGGCACATGGTCGTCATGTTGGTTGTCATTTTCTGCCTGTCCGAACTTCTTAAAGCTCTGGAAGTGTTTTGGAGAGAATCGTGGAGGGTCTTAGCACTGAGAAACGTGGGGTGTGCTCCCCAAACGCGGACGGACACCTGCACCTGGGTGTCACCTTGTATACCTTGAGTATAGCTTTGTCATCGGCACTCTAAATTGGGCTGGACTGTACTCTGTGTTTCATACCATAGACCTCACTGCCGTGAAGTTGCACTTAGAGCTGCAGAGCAGCTGAGTTACCAGCCGATGAGGTGAGCTAAAACCAGCTGTAATCTCCAACGGCATTTCTGCAGCATTTCTAGCCTAGGCTCAAACTTGTCCGCCAGATGGCCGAGTTGGGATAAAAGCCGTCAAGGTAATTGGCCATTTTTAAGTTGGGCTAATAGTGTGGAAATCAAAGGTGGTTGATCCATTACAAATGGTAACCTACTGCGTGCAGAGAGTGAGCAGTGGATGTGCTTTATCTTGATGTTAGCAGGGCTTGTCGGAGAACCACAGCATGGCTGAGGTTGGCAGGGACCTCTGGAGACCGCCTAGTCCAACCCCTGCTCAAAGCAGGGTCACCGGGAGCAGGTTGCCCAAGACCATGTCCCGTTGAGTTTTGACTGTCTCCAGCTTCGCAGATTCTCTGGGCAACCTGTGTCAGTGCTTGGCCACCCTGACAATAAAAAAGTGTCAACCAGAAGGCTGTGTCGCCATCCAGAGAGACCTGGACAGGCTGGAGAGTTGTGCAGAGAGGAACCTGATGAAGTTCAACAAGGGCTTCTTGTAGGGTCCTGCACCTGGGGAGGAATAACCCCATGCACCAGTACAGGTTGGGGCTGACTTGCTGGAAAGCAGCTCTGCAGAGATAGACCTGGGAGTCCTGGTGGGCAACAAGTTGCCCATGAGCCAGCAATGTGCCCTGGTGGCCAAGAAGGCCAATGGTCTCTTGGGGTGCATCAAGAAGAGCGTGGCTAACATTGGAGGGAGGTCATCCTCCCCCTCTGCTCTGCCCTGGGGAGGCCACATCTGGGGCACTGTGTCCAGTTCTGGGCTCCCCAGTTCCAGAAGGACAGGGAACTACTGGAGAGAGTCAATACTCCAGTCACTCAATGATCTTCATGGCCCTTCACTGGTGAAGATAAACATCCACTGCCCTCTGCTCGTCCACCAAGGCAGTCATCTCCATTAGTTAAGTATGCTTCCCTCTTCATAAATCCATGATGACTACCTCCCCAACACCTTCTTGTCTTTCATGTGTCTGGAAATGGTTGCCAGTAGTTGCTCCATCACCTTCCCAGGGATCGTGGTGGGATGGCCAGCCTTTCATTCCTCCTCCTTGCCCTTTTTAAAGGGAGAAGTGACATTTGCTTTCTTCCAGGCCTCAAGAACCTCTCCCAATGGCCATGACCTTCCAAAGGTAATCAACAATGGCCTCCCAATGACGTTGGCCAGCTCCCTCAGCACTTGTGGGTGCAACCCATTAGGTCCCGTGGACTTGTGTATGTCCAGTTTGTTTAAATGTTCCCTAAGCTGATCCTCCCTCCAGCGAGAGTGGGTCTTCCTGGCTCCAGACTCTTCCCCTGGTCTCAGGGCCTTGGGATTTCTGAGGCTGGTATTTAGAATGACAGAATGGTCATTGTTTGGAAGGGACCTTCAAAGATCACTTAGTCCAACCCCGCTGACATGGGCAGGGACATCTTCCACTAGATCAGATTGCTCAGAGCTTCATCCAACCTGGCCTTGAACACCTCCAGGATGGGGCAGCCACAGCTTCTCTGGGCAACCTGGGCCAGGGGCTCACCACCCTCATCATAAAACGTTTCTTCCTTATGTCCAGTCTAAACGCACCCTCTTTCAGTTTAAAACTGTTGCCTCTTGTCATATCACTACAGGTCCTGGTAAAAAGTCTCTCTTTCTTTCTTAGAAGCTACCTTTAAGTATTGAAAGGCTGCAAGAAGGTCTCCCTGGAGCCTTCTCTTCTCCAGGCTGAACAATCCCCAACTCTCAGCCTTTTTCTATAGCAGAGGCACTCCAGTCCTCTCACCATTTTCGTGGCCTCCTCTAGACCCGCTCTAGCTATAAAGAGTGAGGAAAGGAGGCATTGAACATCTCAGCTTCTTCCATGTCCTTTGGCATCAGGTCCCCTGCCCCACCCAGCAGCAGACCCACATTTTCCTTTTGCTGCTGATGTACTTACAGAAGACTTTCTCGTTTTCCATCGTGTCCATTTGCTTTTTGCTGTTTTGACTCGTCTCCCCTAACATCTGCACTGGTGAAGACCTGGGGGGGACCTTATCAATGTGTATAGATCCCTGACAGGAGGCAGTAAAGGCAGCAGAACCAGGGTCTTCTTGGTGGTACCCAGTGGCAGGACTGGAAGCAATGGGCACAAACTGAAACACGCGCACTGGCACAGGTTGCCCAGGGAGGTTCTGGAGTCTCCATCCTTGGAGACAGTCAAAACCCAACTGGAGATGGACCTGGCCAGCCGGCTGCTGGTGACCCTGATTGAGCAGAGGGGTTTGGTCTCCAGAGGTCTTTGCCAACCTCAACCATTCTGTGATTCTGTTAGCAAACACCGAATAAGCTGAAGTATTTCATTAAATCACTTAAAATCTGTAAAATTGATTTAGAAAACTACTTGGTATTACTTTTTCTTTAAAAACCATGAAAGATGCCGCCACTTGACACAGCTTAATTCTTCCAGCTTAAATTGGCTAACTAATAATGGTTTCAAGTCCCGATTTTTGTTGTTCACTGTGTCATTTATACATAATAGTGGACTTAGGGAGCTCTCAGACCTTGGCTGAGGTTGAGGATTCTGTGTTAGGTGCTATACGGATACGTTTGAAGGCAAAGTCCTTGTCACAACACTCATCAAACAAAACTGGATAGAAGTAAGAGGAGACATCACGTACTCACTCCCGGTGTTGTGTCTTAGCATGGGCTGGGTTTGGTTGCCTGCTCCTGCGCATGATGCCCTTCAAGCTGCCCCACTGCCTTCAGCCTGGTCTCCAGTTGCCGCTCCAGAAGGTGTGGGTGGCCCATCGATCCCACGTCCTCTCTGCCTGCTCTGTGAACATCTCTAGGTACCATATACCTAGAAATGGGTATACCTCTGGAAATGCACCCTCAATGCTGGTGTAAAACTGAATTTTGAGATAAAGACGGAGTCCTGGCTGTAATACTTTGCTAAGGAAGGTTTCTTATATTAAACCAGTTGCCTGGTGGAAGTCTTGGAAGGCAGATAAGTGCGGCAGATGGGAGGCTTGGAGACTGCGGGTACGTGTTTGAGGATTCAGTTGGCCAAGAAGAACAAAGATGTACGTACCGTGTTTGCAGCGAGTTGCTCAGCCTGATTTGTAAGAAAATAAGTACATTCCCATTTCTCCAAGGAAGATGGAGGACCCTATGAATCAAGACAAAAGAAAAGGATATCATGAAAAAGGACAAGCAGATGAGATTTTGGCTCTCTTCTCAGACAGCAGGCACAAGTCCCACCTTCAGTATCAGATACTCACCCGCATCAACAGATTTTTGCCTATCAATCCTGACGTTACTGTCTCAGATTATAGATGCCTTCATGGAGCTTGGAAAATTGCTGAAGGGCAAGCATTCCTTCATGAACTGGGAAAAAGAAATTCAATTTTCCAAGGAAAGGGCTTGTTAAGCTGGTCAAGAGCTTTAAACTCCTACCATGAAAGTGGTCAGGGAGGGAGAAAATAATTGACTGCTTTTGGAAGGGACAGGGGAAGTCTGCTCCCCTTCGCCCAGGTAGGATTGAGCGTACCTAAACCATTCCTTGTAGACATCCGAGCCGTCCGTTCATACACAGATGGCAGAAGGGGATCCCACAGCCACCTTTGTTTCAGCTTCTGCACGCTTGGAAAATTTTGCCGAATATCTAATCAAAATCTCTTTTGTTATAAACGCAGCTGATTTCTTTTGTTTCTCTTCTGCCCGGTAGCTATGCAGAACAATTAATAACTGATGGTTTTATAAGAGGGGTGGGGTGTTTTTGCCAGGCTTCTAACGTGACTTCCCCCTCCTTCCTCCGTGTCTTTTTTTGGCTGTGGTTTCCCTCTTTCCCCGCTGGACCAGACCAGTCTAGTTCTTGAGCATTTCCTGGTGATCCCTTAATTTCCTGTCACTTCTGTTGTTCTCTTGCCTGTCGCCAGTTTTTTTGCCTCAAGACCACAGTGCTAAGAGTTTAGAAATGGCAATCCTGACGAAGCCTTTCCCTGCTTCATGAAAAGCAGTGATTTACTCCCCACATAGAATCATAGAATCACAGAATGGTTTGGGTTGGGTTGGGAGGGACCATAAATATCATCCAGTTCCACCCCCTGCCCTGGGCAGGGACACCTCCCACTAGACCAGGCTGCTCCAAGCCCCGTCCAACCTGGCCTTGAACCCCTCCAGGGATGGGGCAGCTACAGCTTCTCTGGGCAACCTGGGCCAGGGGCTCACCACCCTCATAGTGAAAAATTTCTTCTTAATATCTAATCTAAATCTCCCCTCTTCCAGTTTGAAGCCATTACCCCTTGTCCTATCACTGCCCCTTGTAAAAAGTCCCTCTCCAACTTTCTTGTAGGCCCCCTTCAGATACTGGAAAGCTGCTCTAAGGTCTCCCCGGAGCCTTCTCTTCTCCAGGCTGAACCCCCCCAACTGTCTCAGCCTGTCTTCACAGAAGAGGGGCTCCGACCCTCCCAGCATCTCCGGGGCCTCCTTTGGCCCCGCTCCAACAGCTCCGTGTCTTTCTGATGTTGGGGGCCTCAGAGCTGGGCATAGTAGTCCAGGTGGGGTCTCACCTGAGCAGAGTAGAGGGGCAGAACCGACTCAATCAGTTCATCAAACTGGTTAAAGTCAACACCATCTCTTCTTTCCTCCTTGTCGCAGCACTGGTGGTGTATGACTGTTTGATGGGATGGATTTAAAATGGGTTAAATTAAATTAAAAGATTTCCCAGGAAAAGAAAGAAGGCAAGGCTGCCTCTTCGGGGGCAGGAACAACTGTGCCATGAGACTGTCGAAGAGCTTGCACCTCCATCTCCTCCCTCGCTGTCTTCTCTCCAGTCATCCATGATACTTAAATGCTTTTTAATCTACCAGTCAAGCCGTTAATGAAGAGAGTGATTAGGACCAGACCCAGAGCTAGCCACAGTGGCCAACGTGAGAGGCAGTCCTGGCATGGCGGTGGATCGTTAACTCTTGGAAAAATAAATTTTCTGCTAGTTGTGCATCCATCTGAAGAGTGATTATACCTAGACTAGCTTTTTTTTTTTTTTCTCACTGTGCTTCTAAGAATGTTTTTTTTTAATGTGCTTCCAAATGAAGACAAAATATTTTTGACATACTGTTACTTGGGATGCTAGGGATACGGTTATGCTGCACAATGGGGCTACATCCAGAAAATATGGGAGCTAAAGGGTGAGCTGGGGATCAGCTTGCAAGGAAACTTCATGGAATGAGCCTGCGTCTGCTGGAATTTGAGCTCCGTCTCGGGACCAGCCCTGCTGCACCCAACCTGGCAGCTCTGCAGGGTTGCACGTGTGTCCCTGGCAGCTCCAGGAGAACAGGAGAACGTTTGTGCAACGCTACACCTGAGCTGAAATGGTCTCTGTGAGTCCAAAGGGTGTTGGCAGTAAGCTGTATCTAGCAAAATTTCTTAACCTGCCTTCACAAGGTTAAGAGCTATCACTCCTTGTCCCACTCCTTACAGCTTCTCCATCTCGTTCTTGGAGCTTCTTCCTTCCGACGCCTCCACACCACACTCCAGCCTCCCCAACCAGCTCTTCTCCTCCTTTTTCCACAGAAGCATAAAGGCAGGATTCTGAGTTCCTTTGCGGTGGTTCCTATTCTCATATTTTCTTGCTTTATTTCCAGAGCAAGTTTTGGACGGTGTAGGAGCAGTTCCTGCATGGGCTGCTCAAAATTACTTGGGTGACCCCTAACACAACGAATCCTGCTATTCCTTAACTTTCTCCGTAAAGAAAAAGTGTGGATATCTTGGTCTCCACAGCTGGCAAAATACCCTCTCACCCCCAAGAGGTGAACTCATATCGTTAGTTGTTTCTCTCTCATCCCTTAATTATTCCACCAAAGGAGGAGACTGGACTGAATTAATGCGAGTTCTTCTTACTGAGTTGGTTTGTCATCTGCCTGTTACGTTCTAGAGACTTCCTAATGAACTAAAAATTGGTTGTAGTACCCCTTCGCGTATTGAAACTAAGTGTGCTGTTTTACAGATTTCAAGTAGCTGCTTCCCCTCACGTTCCCCAACTTCTCCATGACCTTAAAGAAAACCCCTTTTGCTCCAGGAAGCCTCGAAGAAACCACAAACAGTTCAGAACTTACCAAGGGCTCTTCACCAGCTTTCTAAAGCATCCTCTTCTTTCTTTCCCACTCACATCCCCAGACAGCTTCTCCATCTTCCATCTTCCTTTATTCCAAGCCTCTTCCCAGGGGTTGCTACCAGCAGGAACACATCTTTTGGATTTATACCCAATATGGCTTGAATAACTCCCATCTTCACCAAGACTGGCTCTCAGTACACCATGCAGAGGCATCAACTGGTCCTCGGCCACATCCCAGGAGAGGTCTTTCCGTTTACAGTCTATTGTATTCTTGAACTTGGGACATTCCTTTTAGCTTAAATGGCCTTTCATCTATTTATACCACTGTACAACTCACAAATTTTATAAATCTTATTGTTTGGATATCATTTGGAGTGGGTCCAGAGGAGGCCACGAAGGTAATCCGAGGGCTGGAGCCCCTCTGCTATGAAGACAGGCTGGGAGAGTTGGGGTTGTTCAGCCTGGAGAAGAGAAGGCTCTGGGGAGACCTTAGAGCAGCATTTTTACCAAGGTCTACAATGACAGGACAAGGGGCAACACCTTTAAACTGAAAGAGATTAGGTTTAGATTGGACATAAGGAGGAAATTCTTTACGAGGAGGGTGGTGAGACACTGGAGCGGGTGCCTAGAGAAATTGTGGATTCCTCATCATTAAATGTGTTCAAGGCCAGGTTGGACAGGGCTTTGAGCAACCTGATCTAGTTGAAGATCATAGAATCATGGAGTCATTTGGGTTGGAAAAGACCTTTAAAATCATCAAGTCCAACCATAAACCTAACACTGCCAAGTCCACCACTAAATGTCCCTGCCCATGACAGCAGGGTTGGGCTAGGTGAGCTTTGAAGGTCTCTTCTAATCCAAACCATTCTGTGATTCTATGAAAATCTGTTGGGAAGACTTGTCTTGGGGAGATTATTGAAATTATTGGTACCAGCCCATTTAGGATGAAGTGACAGTGTGTTAATAGCTATCTACCACATTAACATTTTTTTTAGTGTCATCATCTGCTTCAGCTGGAACTCTGGGCTCAGAACTAGATTAAGTCTATTTTTGTCCCATTTGGCTCTGCATGAGAACTGGTCTGGAGCATGTTAGGTTATGGGAGCTGCCCTGGGGTGAAAAAACAAAACTTTTTGGAGGGTTGTGGGTTTTTTTTTCAGTAGATCAGTCGTAGCTTGGCTTAGTTCCCGTCTCCAGTTTGCTGGACCACAGATGCCCCCAGCAGAGCAGGAGAAGGGAGCTGGCGATGCCGCATGTTGTCCTACTGGTATGTGACAGCTGCAAGTCTTTCTACAGCTCCCACCTTATTGATTCTTCCACTTAGGAAAAGTTGCAGATTTCTGGCCAAAATATTCTGTTTTAATTTCTTGTTTTCAAATACGCCCCAATCCACCAATGATGAAGTATATATATACATATATATATAATATATATATGAAGTATGCCATTGCATGTCTTCATGTAATTTAGTTAACATCCTTTTAAAAGAACTAGAGAAATTATTCTTGTTGGATAACCTCCCCGTAGTCAGAAAACTTCTACCTTCTTGTTTTGTGTTTTGAAAAAATTAAGATCTCATCTTCACTAACTGCTGGAAGTTAAAAGGAAAAAAAGTGAAAACCTCGAGGTTTTGATTATCCCTGCCAGGAATACAGGGAAGCTACGAAGGCTGCTGCAAGTTTCCATGGAAGCTGGGGGTGAGGGGGATTCACTGCCGTGGGTGGCAGAGCTTTGACTTGCCGGATGGCATCGGTTTGGCAAAACCCAAGAGCCTCTGTATGACAGGCGGGGAACCGAAGGGTTTCTGAATCGAGTTCAACTTATTTTTATTCAACCCATGTTGCTGAATTCACCAGATGGATGTTTCGGAATCTTTTGCCAGTAAATATGAAATCTGCTGGTTGGGAGTGCGGATTAAGGGTGGCGGTGTGTAATGCACACTTCTGTGCTAACGTTGGAAGGATGGAGTCATTCAAGGGGATTGAGGCTACAAGTCAAATGCCTCTTATAAAGAGAACCAGTGTTAAATAATTAGAAAATCTTTTGTCCTCTCAAATAGTGTAGAAATCAATTGGGTTATTTCCAAGATTGAGCACAATAGGATGAAACTCTTGTCTGCCAGTGTAAAAGAGCAGGATGCCGGGTTTGCTCCTGCCAGTGCGACTGTTTCGGTGCTGTCATCGTGCTCAGAAGGAGCATCCCAGTGCCAGCCTTCCCCACAACCCTTCAAAGTTGGCTCCACTCAGAAACCATTTCTGCTGACCCACAGCTCGCTGGAGAAGAAGAGCAAGGAGCTTTGCAAATTAAAGCGCAAGAAGGACATGGAGCTGTTGGAGTGGGGCCAGAGGAGGCCCTGGAGATGCTGGGAGGGCTGGAGCCCCTCTGCTGGGAGGACGGGCTGAGAGAGTTGGGGGGGTTCAGCCTGGAGAAGAGAAGGCTCCGGGGAGACCTTGGAGCCCCTTCCAGTCCCTCAAGGGGCTCCAGGAAAGCTGGGGAGGGACTCTGGCTCAGGGAGGGGAGTGAGAGGAGGAGGGGGAAGGGTTTTCCACTGCAAGAAGGGGAGATTGAGCTGAGATCTGAGGCAGAAATTCTTGGCTGGGAGGG
The DNA here is from genome assembly GCA_009819605.1 of Sterna hirundo. Lineage (NCBI taxonomy): Eukaryota > Metazoa > Chordata > Aves > Charadriiformes > Laridae > Sterna > Sterna hirundo. The sequence continues at coordinate 219,190,996 of CM020437.1, read as the reverse complement.
TGGTGAGCCCCTGGTCCAGGTTGCCCAGAGAAGCTGTGGCTGCCCCATCCCTGGAGGGGTTCAAGGCCAGGTTGGCCGGGGCTTGGAGCAAGCTGGTCTGGTGGGAGGTGTCCCTGCCCAGGGCAGGGGGTGGCACTAGATGGTCTTTAAGGTCCCTTCCAACCCAGACCATTCCATGATCCTATGAAGTCTTTTTCTTCCATCATCTTACCCATTTCATTGTTCTCTTAGGCTGTAGCACACATCGAAATGGCTGCACAGCTTTGTCCTGCACCTGAACATGTAGAATTAGCACATGAGGTGTGCTGGAGGAACATGTGTGATGCTCTGATCATCTTGCCTTCGTCCCCAGTTGCGCCCCAGTGCGAGGACCAGTCTGGTCTGCAGCAGTTCTGTGCTGATAGAAGCATCCACAGTGTAGCATCATTCTACCCCGGAAACTATAATGGTGTGTTGTAAACATGGATATACAGTTGTGCAGAGAGGGGCCTAGGAGTCCTGGTGGGCAACAAGTTGCCCAGGAGCCAGCAATGTGCCCTGGTGGCCAAGAAGGCCAATGGTCTCCTGGGGGGCATCAAGAAGAGCGTGTCCAGCAGGTGGAGGGAGGTCATCCTGCCCCTCTGCTCTGCCCTGGGGAGGCCACAGCTGGAGAGAGTCCAGCGGAGGCTGCGGAGATGCGGAGGGGCTGGAGCATCTCTGTGCTGAGGAAAGGCTGAGAGCCCTGGGGCTGTTCCGCCTGGAGAAGAGCAGACTGAGAGGGGATCTCATCAATGCTGAGCAAGAGCTAAAGGGTGGGGGGCAAGAGGATGGGGCCAGACTCTTCTCAGTGGTGCCCGGGGACAGGCCAAGGGGCACAAACTGGAACACGGGAAATTCTGTGCGAACACGAGGAAAAACTTTCCTGTGAGGGTGGCAGAGCCCTGGCACAGGCTGCCCAGAGAGGTGGTGGAGTCTCCTTCTCTGGAGATATTTCAAATCCGCCTGGACGCGTTCCTGTGCAACCTGCTCTGGGTGACCCTGCTCTGGCAGGGGCTTGGATGAGATGGTCTCCAAAGGGCCCTTCCAACCCCTGCCATGCTGTGATTCTGTGTCCATACATTCCTGTTTTCTTCTCTTCTGCACACAGTGAGAAATTTGGGTTCTCTGTCTTTTGACTTATCTATAAAATGTACAAGTTGTTGCATAAAGATGCTCTACATAAAATTGCCTCCACCTGATGTTAGACCACAAGTTAAACCGGCTCAACTTTATAGATAAATGTTCCATTATTTAAAACCTCTTCTGGGCTGCCGAAGCCATGTAAGCAATGAAACAGTTGATGCGGCTTGTCTTTACTGCTGCACGTTTCCCTTGGCTTAGCTCGTACGCTTTTATTACCCTGGAGGGAAAAAATACACCTCCTTAGCTACAAAGATAAGGTCTGAGATGAGCCTTAGGCATTCAGAAGTAATTGAAGGTTGCTGCGGGTGCCTTACAGATTGCTGCTGCTCTTGGGACCGTCTCCGTGGAAGTTCAGCTTGATAAAATTCACAAAGAACTGGAACTGCTCAAGGACACAATTAAAAAAAAAACGTATTGAGAAGCCGGTGGAAGGTTTCCAGCCCGGCCGGTTGCAGGCGCAGGAGCGAGGAATGCAGCCTGGCCTCCCCAGCATCGCCACCGCTCGGGATTTTTATCACACATGTTGGGACGTTTTTGGATGTTTTCCTTTAAAAACAAGCCTAGCTTGCGCAGGCGTGCGAGTGAGAGGGAATAGCAGCTCTTGTTTTTAAAAAAGAAAAATAAATTCTAGTTTGCCTGCTTGAGGTTTGATTACAAGAGATTTTTTTCCTGCCCTTTTTAAAGCAAGTATTAAAGAAATACTTTGTCATTTGTCCAGCTCTGGCGTTGGCAGCATTCCCTCTCCGGACGCTCTGAGTTTGCACTCACACTCACTGGTGAGTGAAGTTACAGGGCTTTCCTCTAAGAAATTAAAAGCAAACCAGTGGAAAGCAGGACAGGTGAAAACAGGATTTAATCAGTCTTTAAATGGCACGTTTCAGCACCAGGGCTGTGACCTGTCCCCGGGGAGGAGGCAGCCGTGGCTGTGAACCAGAGGACGCCCACCGGGGCAGTCAGCCGTTGGGTATTTGATTTATTTGCCCCGCTGTGAACCTTTTATTTTTGGCCTAGTGTGTTCGAGGAATAAAAATGCTTCCTAAATAAAACATGCAGTGGAGCTGCCGGTTTATAGCCCTTAATTTCAGTGAGCTGGGAAAAGGAAACACCACCGATGTTTCCTCCTTGCTCATACCCGTTTCATCCTGAGTGTGGCACGTCAGGATGATGAGCTCTGCTGCACCCTGCCTGGAGCACGGATTTGGGCTGAGCCAGGACGGTTGTTCAGGGGTCGTTGTTTTATTCCAGTTGTTCAGGGATCGTTTTTTATTCTGGTTGTTCCCTTTTCCATTGAAGCTCCTCCGACTGCAGCACAGCTTGCCCTGCACAAAAGCGGGAAGGAGCTTTGAGGCCATCATTAATGAAGGACGTCATTTGGGGAGTAACTATATTTGTGGAGGTTAAATTATAACCCCGTGGCAATACGCTTTTGGTTTCTGAATTTCCGAGGGGGAAGGGAGGAAGCGGGAGCAGGACAGGGAATTCCTGCCGGACGGAGCAGCCCGCCCACCCGCCTGGCTTCGAAATATCCACCTCGGGGAGTGTGTTTGCGAGCGGGATAAAAGCTGTGTTTGCTCCAGACCGGTGGGACGGCACCGCAAACGCCTGCGAAGGTGAAGGGGATGTGGAGGAGTGAAAACACCATTTCTGTAGAAAACAGAGAGTGTTCTCGATGTTCGTTTAAACGGCAGAAGGGCAGGGGTGTGAATTCGGGGTGTGCTGCTGCTGTCAGCCTGTGCTTCTTGGGTGTTTGGCTGGAGGAGATGTTTTAAAGCCTGGTTTTATTTCTAGCGCTCAGATTCCCTGTGATTCTCAGGGCTGTTACTTAACCTCCGTGTTTACATCCTCCTAATACTCCCCGGATTGCTTAACTGCTCGTCAAGAACTCTTGAGAGTCTCAAAAGTAACTATAGGAGTGCAAAATGGTATTCCTTGGCCATCCTCCTCCGAATGTTTCTGTATGTTAAACAGAGCTTTGATAGCAGTGTCGTAATATAAACATATGTGCTTGAAAAAATGCTGCTGAACCTCTTGTGCAGTCCTGGGAGGGCTTACCCTTTTTGGGAAATAATGGACAACCCCAGTCATCATACCCTAAAAAGTGTTTCCTTTTTCTTTTTTCCCCCCTTCTCTTTCCAGACTTTATATTCAGAGCACCCATTAAATTAAGCAAACCAGGGGAACTCCGAGAAGAATATGAAAGCCAGCTAAAGAAGGTACGGTATTCTGTGTAATTGCGGTTTTTCTTCCAGAATAACTTGGATTTCCTGCAGGAATGCCATCCTACCTATAAGAAAACTTGAAGGGCTTTTTATTCCTGCTCTGTAACAAAGGTCATTTATTCCCTTTATGCTGTTCAGCCAGTTCAGGAAAATGTTGGCAGTAATGGAGCATGTAGAAGCCAGATTTTGCTGTCTTAGGCTGCCTTCCAGAACATGGAAATGTACCTTCCTTGGTGGACCTCGAGTGACTGTTGGGTTTGTTGGAGCGTCAGTATTTGTGGATGTAATTCCAGAAAGGCTTTTGCAGCATACGGCATCTCCTGCAGTAACATCCTTCTCAGAAAGAATTTATTCCAAACTAGAGCTTTCTGTCTATTTTTAGGCAAGAAAACATTTAAAGACAAAAAACCTGAGAAGGAAAGAAAAGCTTTTCAGCTGATATGGAGTTAAAGTCTGGGAAAATATTTCCTACATTTAAAAAGGGATTTTTTTTCCTTAATCTAAGTCATTGAAATACCTCCAGTGACTAGTCATTTATCAAAATTGGCTGCTTTTTAGGTGAGAAACATTACAGTGAAAGCAGTGGCTGCTGTAGCCGAGTGGATAATGATTTCCATTGTGATCCCCCTTGTTTTAGCCCGTAAGTTGCTAAAACATTCCCGCTGTCACTCGTAGCTCCTGCCTTTGCCAGGAGCCCTGCGCGCCCTCCTGCCGAAACAAGGTGGACTCTGCCCTGCTCCTGGTGTCTCTGTCAATAGATATAATTGCCATCCCGGGGCCTTGATCCCTGCGATGGTGTTCGGCTTTGAGATGGTTCCAACCTCTCGCGGATTAGTTTACCTGCCGGGGGAAAAGGGTTTTCCTCATTGAAAAATTTTCCTTTGGGTTTTTACTTGAAGATCTCAACAACCGTAGAAATGGCTGGGAAGCTGATGTTTGGTTAGAAAAACAGCCTTGTCCGCTGAGCGATGCTAAGCGGGGAAATGGTGCTTAGGTGGTGATATTTAAGGTAAATAACTCCTCTGGGAAATGCATTAAAGGATACAATTATAAATGTGGAAGGGTCTTCTCTCCTGCTTCTCGATGCGTGGAATCAGCAGTGACGCTGATGGACATTGTCGCTACAGATTATTAGGATAACTTAACTTCGGCTGACTGTGACCTTTCATTAAGTGATGTGAAGAAATGCAGACTCTTCCCTGGTCCAGGTGACTTTGGCTGGGTAGGCAGGCATGGCTTTGTGCGTAAACTCTGATGACGACATTTTAAGCATTTTTAGCAACGGTGAGACACTTTGTTGAGAAGTTTAGGCAGCAGCGTAAGACTTAAGTGCACAGAAATCTTATTCATATAAAAATCTAGTTTGTTAAGTAACTTAAACATGCATCATTGTGGCAACTTAATATTTTTTCACTGTAACCTTCAGGATGAGTATACTCAGGGCATCTTTGGCTTAAAGAAGAAATACATTTTTTTCTATAGGTATTAACTGTAAACCCTGCTAGGGTTGTATAAATCTCTTCATAATAATGAGTGGGAGATTTTCCGTGATGATATTGGAGCCAACTGCTCATTGATCCTGCCAGACTTGTTGCTTGATGTCTTCAATCCAGCTGCAAGGCCAGAATTTCCCAGGTGTCCAGAGGAGCCAGAACCACCTGAGTTCATGGGGGACAGGATCTTGGCTCTGCGGTTCTTCGAGTGCCTCCGGACTGATGGATATCTGGATCTTCTGGAAGGATTAAGCCATCTTCTCTCCCATAGTCCGTAACATGAGCCAGCAATGTGCGCTGGTAGCCCAGAAAGCCAACCACATCCTGGGCTGGATCAAGAGAAGCATGGCCAGCAGAGTGAGGGAGGGAGGGGATTCTGCTCCGCTCTGGTGAGACCCCACCTGGAATACTGTGTTCAGCTCTGGAGCCGCCAACATAAGAAGGACATGGAGCTGTTGGAGCAGGGCCAGAGGAGGCCCCGGAGATGCTGGGAGGGCTGGAGCCCCTCTGCTGGGAGGACAGGCTGAGAGAGTTGGGGGGGTTCAGCCTGGAGAAGAGAAGGCTCCACGGAGACCTTGGAGCCCCTTCCAGTCCCTTGGGGCTCCAGGAAAGCTGGGGAGGGACTCCGGATGAGGGAGGGGAGCCATGGGAAGAGGGGGAAGGGTTTTCCACTGCAAGAGGAGAGATTGAGCTGAGATCTGAGGCAGAAATTCTTGGCTGGGAGGGTGGTGAGCCCCTGGCCCAGGTTGCCCAGAGAAGCTGTGGCTGCCCCATCCCTGGAGGGGTTCAAGGCCAGGTTGGCTGAGGCTTGGAGCAACCTGGTCTGGTGGGAGGTGTCCCTGCCCAGGGCAGGGGGTTGGAACTGGATGATCTTTAAGGTCCCTTCCAACCCAAACCATTCCGTCATTCTATAAAACTTCTATAGGAGCATTGCGTCTGTGCAGGAAAAAGTGGGTACTTTGTCACCGCTTGTTAACCTTGATCACTCCGCCATCGACTTTAAATATTATCTATAAAGTTCACGTAAGCACAGCTGAAGCATAGTCAGACTGCAGCTGAAGAGGTTTTTGCACCTACCGCTTGACTTCAGCAAAAAGATACCGCGTGTGGTCCAGTGCCAACACTTCTCACTTCCCCAGCAGTCAAACGCTTTAACGTGTTTCTAGCATTTTGGACATGTTTTTGTCTCATTCCTGTTCAGCCTCCTGCCTTCCCTTTTTGTGCTCACTGGTAGATGGGAGATAGGTTTCTGTCCCCTGCCGACTTAAACTCACTTTTTATGAATCTCGTCTGAAAGAGCTGGTGCAGGGGGGAAATTCTCTGAATCATCAGCTAAGAGGAAAGGGCAATGGAATTTTGCCAACAAAATAGCAACCTTTGGTGCAGTCACGCTTTTTCCTTATTCCAGGCAAAATTGTGACTGTTGCCACTTAGTGAGAGTTTCTTGGTGCCTCCGAATTTCTGAATTAGGCAGGAGGAGATGAGAACTCAGGTTTGGGAATGGAAGTTTGTGTATAACTGGGCTTCCCTCTGTGTCTCGAGGCCAGAGATTTCATCTCAGCTTCCCTGCCTGTGAAACGGGGATAACCTGTCCTGAATTTCCTCCTCAGGAAGGGAGAGGAGCGTTCAAAAACTTTTACCTCTCCCAGATGTGAGTTGTTTTGAAAATCCTAGCTCTTGACCTCCTTCCCAGCCTTTTGCAGCTGAAAACCAAGTGGTTACCGTAATTACGTACCAAAGAATTTTTATTTGAAGCGGATAATCTCATAGTGTAATTTTCTCAACTGGATTTCGGAATGAGATGAAATGTTTGCCATCCCTGCAGGATAGCGAGATATTTTTTTTCCTCCTCTTTTACACAGCGCACTTGGTGCTCTTTTATTTTGTATTTTTCCAAAGGAGGATATGGTTTCTGTGGACTAAAAGCCTAACTCCTCCTGTTAAACTGTCTTTGTGTCACAAGCAGTTTAGTGCTTGTAATCACACGCCATCGGGAGGGAAACTCCTACCTGAGGCATGTGCTGACATGCAGCTTTCCAGCAGCATGGGGAGACGGAGCAGGCTCCGGGAGTGAGGAACCCGCACAGTTTATGGAGTGAAAAGAAGACGCCAAATGTGAGTTTACCAAACTTTGGGAAACTAATGTTAGTATGAAGAATGATCTTCCTGAAATTCTCATTTCTTGAACAAAAAAAAATCAGCGATTGCTTCCACGGCGCTTTTTTTCCTGCAGTTCCAGTATCCGAAAGGGCTACAGACAGGTTAAAATGCATTTTCTGATAACTGCACTGCTAATAGCAGCTGATGGTCCTGCATCCCACGTTGGAAAGATGCTGCTCCGATAACATAAGATAATTCTCCCAGCGTAGATGTTTCACACCAGCTTGTTTCGGTTTCTAGTCCTCCTATCCCAGCACAGCATTGCCACGTTTGGAAGTAAATTCTCTGGGAGATCATTTACATTGGGCTACTTGAAATTATTTTCTTTAATTAGTACAGATTTTATTATTAGAGTTTGCTTTTGTTTGCAACCTGAATTCTGGACCTAAATTCCTTTTTGTGTCCTGCTAATTAGGATTGGGATCCTGTTGTTGCTTTTTTTGCTGTCAGCAGAGCTTGTGCTTGCGCCTCACGTTAACTGTCCCATGGGTTTGCCCCAAATCCTTGAATATTCCTGTATGTTGTTACATATCCTTGTGGCTTTAGATTTGGGAATTGAGTATAATTTTATAAGGTAGACAAAAAAAGTGAAGGTTTCCATATAGCTTCCTACCATGTGAGAAATACGGAAGGGACACAAGTGTTGGGTAGTATTTCAGCTGGCAAAAAAAAAAGTCATCTTTGTGATAAATGCTGAAGTGATCTCGTTTTTCAGATAATTAAAAAAGGCTCTTTCAAGTGCAGAAATATTGTTCATGAAACGCACAGCAGACTATTCACCATGTCTGCATCATGTGGCCATAATCTGTATTAGTCAGACACCGTGTTGTAGTTATTGCTCGAGCTTATAAATAGATCAGGAATTTAAAGATGCATCTTAAAACAACTCTAAACGAGAAGTCAAGCCAGTCTTTGAAAACATTTGCTGAACACCCACAATCAGCCAAACGCTGGGGTTTTTTCCTGGTTTCTACCTTCTCTCCTCCTGCCTCTCTCTCCCTCCTCTCTGGGGGTTCGGATTTATTAGGATTTGGGTCCTTCCCAGTCTGAAAATCATGATGTGCTTTTCATGTAGTGCATCGTGAGCTCTGTTTTCTTTATCTCTTCACCTTTTAGGGCAGGTACACCCACATCTCCATGGTTTTGGTTTTTTTTTTTTTCCGCTTGCAGCAGGGAACAAAAATACTAAACATTTTTGGAAGAATGAGGAGTCGTTGCAATGTCACCCACTGCCTTTATGTGCAGCGCTGTAGGATCAGTGCTTGAGCTTTCATCGAATCACAGAATGGTTTGGGTTGGAAGGGACCTTAAAGATCATCCAGTGCCAACCCCCTGCCCTGGGCAGGGACACCTCCCACCAGACCAGGCTGCTCCAAGCCCCGTCCAACCTGGCCTTGAACCCCTCCAGGGATGGGGCAGCCACAGCTTCTCTGGGCAACCTGGGCCAGGGGCTCACCACCCTCCCAGCCAAGAATTTCTGCCTCAGATCTCAGCTCAGTCTCCCCTCTTGCAGTGGAAAACCCTTCCCCCTCGTCCCATGGCTCCCCTCCCTCATCCAGAGTCCCTCCCCAGCTTTCCTGGAGCCCCTTCAGGGACTGGAAGGGGCTCTGAGGTCTCCGCGGAGCCTTCTCTTCTCCAGGCTGAACCCCCCCAACTCTCTCAGCCTGTCCTCCCAGCAGAGGGGCTCCAGCCCTCCCAGCATCTCCGGGGCCTCCTCTGGCCCTGCTCCAACAGCTCCGTGTCTCTCCTGTGCTGAGGCCCCAGAGCTGGAGGCAGCACTGCAGGGCTGTCTCCCCCGAGCGGAGCAGAGGGGCAGAGGACACTTGGAGGGCACCAGGTCCCACAGCACTGCTCTCCTGGGAGGTGAGGGGGAAATTGTAATGGTGTGAGAAGATAGGACGGAACGTATCAGGGCGGCTTCTCAAGCATCTGAGATGCCTACACCGAAATGTGAGCAATAAACAGAAGTATTTGAATTCCTAGTGCTTAGCTATTTCTGTGATTCATCAGCGTGATGGAGATCTGTCAATCAAAGGTCAGGGTTGTTGTCCCAGACGAGGATCACTTACGCCCAGATGTTGGGTGAGGAAGAAGGAAGAACCTGGTATATATATACATATATATGTAGACTATTCATGGCCTTTGTGTAAGCCTGAAGTTGAGGAAGAGGTGACACACAAGCTGGGTGAATGTCTGGGTGATGTGTGAGAAGGGAGCTGGGTGACGTTATCCTGGGCAGGGACGATCAGATGGTGTTACGTGAAGTGTGTACTGCGCAGCCGGTTCATCAGAAAAAGGTGGCGGAAAGGAGAAGAAAAGGGATTTCTTGGTTTTGAGTAGCAAGTGTGCAGGGAAGAGGTCCTGGCAGAAATGGGGAGTTTGATTCCTTAGATAGAATCATAGAAGTGTGTAGGTTGGAAGGGACCTTTCAGATCATCGAGTCCAATCACCAACCCAACACTGACAAAGCCACCACCGACCCATGTCCCTCAGCACCACGTCTGCCCGGCTTTTAAATCCCTCCAGGGATGGCGACTCCACCACTGCCCTGGGCAGCCTCTTCCAATGCTTCACAACCCTTTTGGGGAAGAAATTTTTCCTAATATCCATCCTAAACCTCCCCTGGTGCAACTTGAGGCCGTTTCCTCTTGTCCCATGACCTGTTCCTTGGCAGAAGAGACTGACCCCCCCTGGCTACCCCCTCCTTTCAGGGGGTTGCAGGGAGCGAGAAGGTCTCCCCTCAGCCTCCTTTTCTCCAGGCTGAACACCCCCAGCTCCCTCAGCCGCTCCTCACAAGACTTGTGCTCCAGACCCCTCACCAGCTCCGTTGCCCTTCTCTGGACACGCTCCAGCACCTCAATGGCTTTTTGTGTGGTGAGGGGCCCAAAACTGGACGCAGCACTTGAGGTGGGGCCTCACCAGTGCCCAGTACAGGGGGACAGAAATAACGCAGCAGGGCGGGCAGCCCGTCGGAGTCGTGGATCGTGCTGTGGATAATCCTTTCGTTCAGGAAGAAAGAAATCTCTGCAGGCAGAGCCTGGCCAGGAGGAGCTTGTGGACAATAAAGATTGACCTTGGTTGGTTAAAAGGGATGATGAAGTGATGGATTGTGCTTTTTTTTGGAGGGAGGGAGGGAAGGAAGGAAACTGCACTTCTCTGAAATCCACTTTCCTTCTTACCCACTTCCCTTATTACTGGACTTCCACAAGCTCAAGAATGGGTGGGGGATCTGGGAAGATAAAGGAGTATATGCCAGGAGGACTGGCAGCTAATGGAAGAAGCACGCTTTAGAAGGCACAGTGAAAAAGTGCAGAAAAGGGCTGGGAAGTGCAGAAAAAGGCTGTGTCCAGCCCCAGCAGGACCCAGCTTGGGGCTGCCCTGGCAGTTCGGGCGGATTTCTCGTGCAGCCTTTGGGTTTGTGAAATGCGGTAGCACAGCACATGGGGATAAAATAATGTTGCATCGTCGCCTTTTTGAATTGCCAGGGTGGTAAAAAGTAGCAAGAAAACTGTCCTGGTTTGAGCAACGCGGGATTAATTTCTCTTTCAGTAATTTTACTTTTCAGTAAGGTCTCTTCTAATGCTTGGGAAAACTGCATTTTTAGAAGACTCTAGTGTCTGAATTTGTGAAAATATTTACTTTATAGCCAGCTCTGGTGTGCGGGTTTCAAGGTCTCAGTATTTTTGGGCTCGCCAGGTGCAGGGAAGAGGAGGAGCGAGACCCGGCACTTGTCGCAGGCTGCCAGCAGGATTATTTCATACCACGAACATCACATTCAATATAAATTAGAAAGTTTGTTGAGGAGTTTTTCCTCTTCTATGATGGCTGTGATCCCAAGAACTCCTCGCCCCAGTGTGCCGGAGCCCTGAGCCCTTCCCTTCCTCCTGAAGCCACAGCGCCCACAGTGTCCCACATTGGCTGTCCCCTGCTGGGAGTGCACGGCTTCCTGCTATGGAATGGGCTGAGTATAAGCCTTGTGTATTTTATATTGATATTGGGATCAATATTGGTTCTTTAGTGTTATTAGTTATTCAGTATTATTCTATTAAATTTGTTTATATTTCAGCCCTCAGGTTTCCTTGCTTTTTCCCGATTCCCCTGGCAAGGGGTCATCAGGCGATAGAATAATTGTCTAAACAACAATAAATTGTTGTGGATTCTTCAAACCATAACAAAAACATCTAAGAATGCATTGGAATTAGAGAAAAGCAAAAGGAAATATAGGGGAAGTTTTCCTCATAGGAGGTGATACCAAAAAGGCTGAAGGTACTCGGTGCCTTCTCTGGATCAGACTTCTTAAATTGCAGGAACATATTAAAAAAGCAAGGGAATTTCAATAAGGGGTTGACTACGGGGCAGAGTAGGAAGTCAGGACGTAAATGTCGGTTCGATCCCATGGATCCATGTACCTTGTGTCCTAGATCCTGGCATTCGCTTGCACTTCTCATTCCCATTTGCACTTCAGCTGATAAACTGGCTTCAAGCTTTGGGCCTCCAGTTGGCCATCAGAGAGTTAGGTCATCTCTCTGGATCTGCTCCATCCCAACGCGTCAATGAAACAATAGGATTTCGTGTAGCGTGTGGGTTTCAACACGGGAATTGCTGTATCTAACCAATTTTAATTTGGGTGATGCTGTCTATATGTCTGCCAAATTGAGTGTGCTGTCTTGCAGGCCATTTGAAGACTAAAATTGAAATGTCGTAGCTTGCATGAAACTACTGTTTTGCCCATCTTTATTTGTAGTATGATTATCTCCAAGTAGGCAAAAGCTTTTGTCTCTCTCTTTTACAAATTGGTGTGGCAGAGAAGTCTTTGTCAAACCCTGGACCTTTTTGCAAAGAGAATATCCATGGTATTTGTGTAGAGTGCACGTCAAAGCATTGTAGAAACAAACCGATCTTCACATTATCGTTAGTGAGCGAGGCAGTGTCTCTACTCGAGAGTAGAGAAATGAAGACACAAAATTAAATCACTTGTTGGCAACCAGGTGTAGGACTTAAGGCATTTCAAATCCGCTGTCTCTTTTGTCGTTATTTCCAGCTGAGAGAAGAAAAACTACAAGAAGAAAAAGCTTCGGAGGATCTGATTCACAAGTTTGTTCTGGATGACATGGACGTAGGCAAAAGAAAAATGGAAGAACAGCAGAAAAAAGATGAATCTTTAGTGTTTAAAGTGAACCAAGAGTGTGTAAGTAAGCGTGTGCTTCTCTTTCCTATCCACGTCATAGACACTGACTGGTAGGTGAAATGCTGCTAAGACTCAGTCCTGGAACAAGAACTAGGTTTTTTAAGACCTTGACTAGCTGAGTATCTCCTGTTCCTGCCCGCTGAAGCTGGGAGCTTTCATCCTTTGACACAGGGAGCTTCCCAGGATTATTGGATTGACTTCATTGTAGCCCTTGAAGGCTATGAGCTAACAGATTATAAAGATCCCTGTTAGTGAAAACCGTCTTCTAAGGTTTGTTATGATTACGGATGTTCTTCTAGAGGTTTCTATCCCCCTTTTTACCCACTGTAGTCGTGACTGAAGCCGCAGCTCTTCCGAACATATCAGTTAAACCTGTAGAGGCAACCGCTCTGCTTTGTGTGTCCTTGGGCTTCAGGCACATATGCATTTCCGTGAACATTTCTCCATGAGTCTTCTATGGTGTAGGTGTACGATACTGTAGTCCAACAGATCCCTCGTGCTGAGTTTTGGCTCTCACTTTGGTTGTGAGACTCCGCAGGAAATGCTCTTTAGAAGTAAAAACTGATAGGCTGGTATGTGGGTACTGAGTAACGTCTCGTAGTACCTTTCTTGTAGGATTTTCTCACATTTCCTCGATGATTAAATTAACTTTCTTTGGTGACTGACAGCTACATATAGGAGCTGTGTGCTTATTTTTGCATTATTTATGCTGTTAGAGCTCCAGTGAAGAGAGCTGCACGAGCATGTGTGTCTGCTGGCAGGTTGCATTCTTCGGTTGTGTCATCTAGGTGGAATCAGAACAGGGGGTTTGGAATCTTTAATATCTTTGCAAGAGCGAGCTTTATTTTCCAAGTGATTCTTTTTGTTGTACGTGTCAGCTAACTCTTCCTTGATTGACTTCAGTTTCCTGAACGTCTCTCGGATTCAGAGAATGAAGAACCATTCCAGGGCAAGCAAACGCATCGGTCGGCTTTTGTTTCCAAGACCAGTGCCTACTCCTTTGCTTTCCTTTCAGGGTAAGATGCTGAGACTTTATTCAAGCCGATTAATGTCCATTACAGATGTTCTAAACATGCCTAAGATGCTTTAATTAAAATCATTGTTCCAATCCAAAATAAGTAATATTTTTTCTGGAAATTTAGAACAGACTAATCGGTAGAATGTAGCGTCTGTCTGATTACCTCCTTCCTACCTGTTATAAAATCCTAGGGCTTAACAAAGTTAGTGTTCGTCCCACGAAGCAGAAAAATCATTGCCTGTAGAATTTAAATGAGAGAAATCGTTAAAGTACAAAATTCTGTGCGCTGAACTCAAGAGCGCTTCTCCAGCACAGATGTTAAGAGATAGCACCAGCCCCAGACAGCTTATCGGGGAAAGCTGTTGCATGATTCAGTGGAAGTGGCTGAGTAACCCAGTGTGTTTTCACATGAGAAGCCCAGAGGGTTTCCATAGCGGCATCGTTTGCTCTGACCTCAATTAATTGTAAGCCGTAGGTGGAGGTGTCGGTGTGTTTAGTGTGGAGCCCTTGAACACAGACCAGGGCTCTGCGGCACATCCAAGATTCCTGGATCCCTTTACCCCGAGGGCGTAGGAGGCATCTCTTGGAGCCAGGCGCTGCCAGGGCTGATGCTGTCGGGCCGGTTGTTCTGAAGGTCATGAACAATCTCCTCTTTTCACCCATCTGCTTTTCAGGAACCTAACGGCCAAGGTGGAAAGGAGTCGGAGCTGCAACGACACCATTCAGGAGAGATCAAAGAGCAGGCAGAGATCAGCCCCAGCCAACAAAACAAAGGTACCGGCTGCCTCTGGAAACGTAGGGTTTCTATGTGTAAATGTTCTTATCTGAGGTTACACAGCGCCGGGAATCTGGAGATATAAAATACCGTGTTTGTGGCGCTGCCAGTGCTGTGTTATCGCCATGGGGCCAATCGCTTCCTTGCAGCTCACACTGAAAACCTGCTAGGTTAGAAATTACTAAGCAGAAAAGTAGACAGCTTGCAGAGTTGTTTGTTAGCGTTGGAGGATAATTGGAAGTTGGAAGGGTACTCATCATGCTTTTGTTTTGTAATTAATTTTCTTTTCAAGGCTGAATTCCCAGCCAGTTAAAGAAAAATCTTGTAGAAGTTTAGAAAAAAATCCTCTCTTCCTCCCCCTTTCTCTCCTGTTCTTTCCCAATGTGTTTAAACGGAGAAAAACTCCTTGCTTTCCTGATGTTAGGATACTTTCTTTTGCACTTCCACACTTTGGGAAGAGCTGGCCTGCTCTCGCTTCCCCTCACATCCAGCAGACCAAGGGAATTAACCGTATCTGTTACCCTGTGCAACAGGACTGACTTTACAGTGCACCTCAGTGCTTCAAAACAAGCGGTGATCGTGAAGCACCGCTAAAAATCTGAGCCGGAGTTTTTTCAGGCTCTTCCAGCAGTAATCGATGGGTATCTTCCACTCATTGGAGACGACCTTTGCAAACGCCTTTCCTTGCACCATGTCTGGCAGCACCACTGATCCCTCTGGCCCTGCCAGCAGAAGCCAATTTTGCACTCTTGCTCTTGTACTCATCTCTGTCTCCGGGGCCGTACTCTGCCTCCTTTCCGATGTGCCTCTCTGGCCCATGGGATCCTGGTTCAGCAGGATCTCATGATTTAATCCACAGCTTAAATCATGAGAGCTGTGAGTTCTCAGCCTGGAAGGGCTCCAGCGCTGCTCCGCCAGGGCTGCTTGGTAGGACATCTCACCTCCTTCCACTGACGCCCCTCTTTCTTGGGCTGTTTCATCCCAGATGGAGAAGGGGAGGAGGGTTTGATTCCAGAGATCCCAAAAGGTATAAAAGCCTCTGCGATCCTTTGGAAGGCCAGTTTGGTTGGTGCAAATTGCTTGGAAAGTGGTAAAATCCCCATTGGGCACAAGAAGTTGACCCCAGTGATCACCTAGTGTGACATCTCTGAAGTTATGGGCATGGACCATGGTCAGAGAGTCTGTATTTAAAACCTGGTCCAGTTCCCATCTAAGCTGACAGGACTGGACTGAGCTCAAAGTAAGGGTCTGTAACTGACCTGCCTCCTCAGGGTTTATTTTAAATAGATCGTTTATGGACGTGGCCAATTAAGACTTACACCACCAGGGTGTTCCACAAATTTCTTTTGACCCCAGATAAGCAGGGAAAGGTTATCACTGTTTCAAACTAGCTGCTGGATAAAATAATTTCATCTTAGAGAAGATTAATACCATTTGCAATTGTGTATGTGCAGCTTTTGTTTCTGATTTATTTCTAGCTGGATTCTGTCACATTCCAGATGTAGCAGCGTTAGGGATGGTCTTGGAGATGACAAGAAATGTTGCTCTTAAGCTCTGCTAGAATCTGTCTCAAGCAGTGGCCACTGTGGTGGCCACGGTGTGGTCTGGGACCACTCATCAAGGAGGGAGGTTTCCCAGACTTTGGGTTTTTTTTCTTTTTCTGTAGTATCTCCCTCTCACCTCAGGGACATACACACCTTTTCTCATGACGTTTTGCAACACAGCGTGTCAAACCTGGGCCAAGTGTTTATTCTTTCTCTCCTACAGCTTGGTAGGAAGCAAAAAACCCTTTGGAGCTCCTTTGCCTTGAAAAGCTTGGCTTCTTTCAGCCGTGGTGGTGCAGTGCTTCTCGGCTGCTTCTCGGCTTCTCCTTGTCTTGCCTTGCTTCAAGCATTTTGCCATGGGAGTGGTTGCCACCTGTGGCAAGAACAGCTCTTAAAGTGAAATAAATTTGAGGCCCAGATCGTGCTGGACTCTGGTGTCCTCTGCTTATGTTATATATTGCCCATGAAAGGTGCCGTGACCAGCAGAGGCTGCCATGGCCGTTCCAGAGAGCTCTCCAGCTGGTCTGCTGCAGGAGCACAGCGTGGTAGTCGCATGTTCTCCTGTTCTCCCCCATGCATGCTTGCCCATGTTCTTCTCAATGACAAACGACAAACTTTTTGAGCTGTGGTGCCTTGCCTTGCAGGTGCCACCCGTCACCAGCACGTCAACACCGCTGGTTGGAGTTTTGTCGTCCACCCAGAACAACCGCTGCCTCTCGGCCCCAGACCTGACGGCAGAGAAACGCCTGGTTCTCAACCCCGTTTCATCCCTCTCGGCCCTGCACAAGCCAGAGCGATCCATCAGCCCCGAGAGCAATGACAGCATCTCGGAAGAGCTCAACCACTTTAAGCCTATCGTCTGCTCCCCGTGTACTCCCCCAAAGAGGCTTCCTGATGGCAGAGTCCTGAGCCCTCTCATTATCAAGTCCACCCCGAGAAACCTCAACCGGAGCCTGCAGAAGCCGACCACCTACGAGGCCAGTCCTAGAATCCTGAAAAAATGGGAGCAGATATTTCAGGAGCGCCAGATCAAAAAGACTCTCTCTAAAGCGACCCTTACATCCTTGGCTTCGGAGCCTGGGGAAGACGTTGTCGTTCCTGACATCACCAACTCCAGCAGCTGCACTAAAGAGCAGCCGCAAGTGCAGGATGATCACCTTCCACCTGACACAACAGGAGACCCTCGCCCCGAGCTGGATTTCTTTCCTTCCATCAGTGAAACGAAGCCAGCAAGAGGGAGTGAGAAAAACAGAGATTCACAGGCCTTAACAGACGACAGCGCTGCTGAACCAGATGTGAAATCAAATGTAACCTCCCTAAACACACGAGTGTCTGAAGTCCCTGACCTGAAAGTGAACGCGTTCATGGACAAATCGTGTCTTAGTCTTGGCCCAAAAATGCTGAGCAGAAGACTCATGGGCGTCAGCGCATCGCTGCCTGACAACAGCACACTAGGAGTCCCCGTCAAGACGTCAGGAAAAAAGCAGCTGAAATACCTGAATAATAGCGAATTGATCAACGTCCAGAACAGCACCTGCAATTCCGTCGAGAACATCATCGGGGAACAGCCCCCGTCGCTGAGACGGGGCCGGAAGAGACGCTGCAAAACAAAGCACTTGGAGCACAACGGCTCCGTCAAAAGACTGAGGCACGCGGCAGGGGAGGTGGGCTTGCCTCCGGAGGATCGCTTGGTACGGGAGATGGAGCAGAAGCTCCAGCAAGAGGAGGAGGACAGGAGGTTGGCCCTGCATCTGCAGCGGATTTTCGACAGCGAGAATAGGACAGTGGATAGGCGGAAAGTCAGAGTCGATCGGTATCTGCTGCGGTCGAAGAGCACTCTGGGTGCCAAGTAGCACTGGTGGACGATGTTGCCTTTCTAGAGGACGATGAGGTTTATCAGATTATCTTATAGGAAAACTATTTTTTGTCATACTTCCACCCACAACAATTGTTTTTTTTTTCGTTTTGGTGGTAAGACATTTGTAGGTCCAGTTCAGAGAGAAGCCAGAGTCCTTCCAGATTAACAAAAAAAAAAAAAAAAGAGAGAAAATAATCCTCCAGCTTTGTGGTCCATTGGTCTGAAAGACGTGTCCTTCATCCCCGTGAATACACTGCAACGCCTCTACATGCAGTCGGTGACATTTGGGTTCCCCAGCTGGGAGGGTTGTCTGAGCAGTACGTGGGGTACGGGATAAGGTCCTCATCCGTTCCTTGCCTTGCAGCTTCAATATGCCAAGAGAAATCAGAGCTCTACTCACGGAAAGTAGGCTTTTCTGTCCTAGAAAGAGTCTTCTCCTCTCTGCCTGCCCCGTTTTCTTCCTTACGCTGCAGCTGGCTGTGGTGGTCAGATTGTCACCAATGTCAGCGTGTTCGAATGACCTGACTTGAGGGCTGTTGGGGAGGGAAGTTGATCCGTATTTCTGCTAGGAAGTACCAAATAGATCTACCCGTAGCACTTAAAAATGAATGTATCTCACTGTCTGCACCGGCAGTACAGGTCACAGGTTATTTTCTTTAAGTAGAAGGCCAAATGCAATGAAGAAAGATGTAAACTAAGGATTTTACTGAAAAGCCTTATAGCATCTTGCACGTTCGTGATAGTGACACAGAGAGAGCTCGGGTAGAGCAGCTGGGAGCCGTGCTCTGGGCGCTGTGACCCAGGGAGCAAATGCAGCTTTTCTCCCGGTCCCTGCCTCTTCCAAAGCAAGAGAATTTCATGTTCTTCCCCACTAACGCTGAAATCTAAAAAGGAAACCCTGGCCGGGTGATTTCGGGAAGAAGGTTCTCCCTGCTGACACGTACCCTGCAGGTTCTTGCTCAGTTAAGAGATCTCTCAGCACACCTAAGACCTGTCCTTACGTGTCTGAGAGCGGCCCGAGGAGGCATCCCGAGGTGTCTGACGCATCGCCGTCCTTTCCCAGGCACCCAATGGGTTGGCGGGAGAGCCGGGACAGGAGCCCAGCCCTCCCGGCCCGCGGGCACATGGATGTGGGTGCTCAGGGCGATGCAAGCCCGCCCTGCCCCTGCTCCGAGCTGGCTGTCTTCAGGTTCAAACCACTAAGAAAGCTCAGGTGAGCAATGCACTAAAAATTTCTACTTAAAGGCATGAAGTCGAGCACGGTAGCCTGAACCAGAGCTAGCTCGGAGCCTGGGCTTGGTGGAGCGTGTGGTGTCTGCCCAGATGTGGCCTTCAGTGGCAGCCCAACCTCTGGGCTCTTCGTGTTTCTAACGCTCTTCCCCATCATCCATTACCAGCACAATAATTTCATTGATTATTTCCAGTATTTGGGCTCAAAAAGCATCAGCTCAACTCGATACTTGAAAGCTGCCTTGCAGAGTATTCACTGGGGACCCTCGGTGCCCGCAGGGACCTTCGTCCAGGGCGGAGGCTGCGGCACTAACGATCATACCGACCGGTGTGCCAGGTAACGAGTGGCATTTTCAAGACACAACTGAAGCACGGTGCTGGGGCAAACTTAACATGACCCGTGGCGTGAAGGGAGGACAGCTGATGCATTTAAACAGACAGAACTGATCTAAGAGAACGGTGGTTGTCCAAATTCCTCTACCTAAAACATGGTTGAATTTTCTCCCTCCATCTTAAATGGTTAAAAAAAAAACCAAACAAAACGGGAACTGGTTTTCTTTTTCTCTCCTGGCATACTTGCATAACTGCAAGGACCCTGGCGCTTTTTCCTAATTGAACTGGATTTTTTTTAAAAAAAAAAAAAAAAAAGAAATCTTATATTTTAATGGATAAAATTTATATATTTTAAATACTATATTTCAACAGATTGACACTTTCGTTTTGAGAAAACTTATAGCAATGATTCCGTAATATATATCTATCTATCTCTGTATCTCCTTAACACACCAACTACTGGATGTTTCAAGTCATACCTAGGGCCGGGTAGACCTGGCCTGCTCTGCCTACCCGCTGCGGCTCGTGGGCGATGGCTTTCTGTGCCCTCTTGCGTGCCGCAGCCTCGTTAGGTGCTGATTGAAGCAGGCGCTTTTTGCCCCAAACCAAATCCTGCTCCCGTACCCAGCTGTGAATTGGGAGGAAATTAAGTAATTAGAGCCTTGACTGGACCTAGAAGAGCGGCGCAGAGCGATGGCCTGGATTTGCCCCTTACAGTGAAATAAGCTCAGGAGGGAAACCCACAGCTTTTACTCAGAATTCATGTCATTTTTTTCACGACATTTTGAGCTGAAGTGTGCACTTCCCAAGTGCATTTAGATTTATAATTATTTTTACAGGACCCCTTCTCCCCGCCCCTTCCCTGCGGTTGATCCCTTGAGCCCAAATCAGACTTCCCTAAAGAGTTTCCTCCTTTATCGTGGCGCTTGTGCAGGTTTCATCCAGGCTTGGGCTGCCAGGCGCTCTCCAAGCAAGCCTACACCACAAAAAACTAGATTTACGTACTGAATGTATCTTTTTTTTCCCCCCTCTTCAAATAGATTTCACAGTCCAACGCACCAGGCCAGTGTCTTAAATATCTTCTTTTTAAAAGGTGACATAAATATTTAGGGGTTTGCGTGTTAATTTCCTCTTTCTAAATCCGAGCTGGGCGGAAGTGCAGGAGGCGATGCCTGAGCTGGAGCTTGTCCCCAGCCAAAAAAAGCTTAATGGGACCCCTCGCACCCCCAGCTTCCCAAACCTGGCCTTCACTGGGCAGCCGGCTCCCCCCAGAACAGGGAGTCCCCATCCTGGCAGCGCTGCTCGGCTCCCTGAGCTTCACGCACGGTCCGTTGCATCTGCATTGAAGGAGACCTTTGGAGGTGGCATCGCAATCATGTCGTGGCAGGGTTGCGGTGGCAGCAGCTTTCAGTAAATAATCATGGTGGGATCGATCTTTTCTCGTGAGGTCCGATGAAGCTGCTGGCTGCATTTCTACGTTTGCTTCTCCATCTCGTTGCTTAAGGACTGGGGAAAACACACGTAGTTTTCCAGCCGGCTCACCTAGACCCTCTCGCCTTCTTCCTGAGCTAGCGAGAGCACGACTGCCCTCGGCTAAAATCCACCCCAGGCAGTGTCGGGTTCGAGACTTGAGGCGATGTGAAGCTAGAATGAATGTTTTTATTAATTTAACACTCTGTAAGTTTGTGTAAGCTTGCACACACACACAAAAAAAAATTGTATATAATTCCACTTAAAAGAGCAGGAATTCCCAGCCTCTGCCCTTTAAAGATCAGGTATGACACTACCTTCGCGACAAATGATGCCAGCTGAGAAGTAAAATACCTCTTGCTGAACGGTGTGGATGCAGCACAAGGTCTGCAGAGGCTCTAAGATGAAACCAAGTATTTATTTACGCTTACATGAAAGTCATTTTTAACCCTCCTCCTTTCTGCAGCCACCTTCTCTCTGGGATGAAGGCAGTCCTTGCTGGCTGTGGGACAGCGCGGGCGTGCAGGCATCCTCCCAGAAATGTGAAGCTGTCTTCTCTTGCGAGAAAAAAAAAAAAAAACCAGGTCAAGAGAATGCACTGCCGGTAGCGCTGGAGGGGCTGGGGTTGGTTTGACGACAGAAGGATCGTATCTGCCAAAGATGCCACCGACTCTGGAAAGTTGCTTTCTGACCCTCCGGAGTTCTCTGTCCGGGAAAAGCCGTACGGAAAGGTCCATGGTTTGGAGTCCGTGAGATCAGATAAATGAAGGAAAAGTGCCAAAAGAAGGGATCATGCGAGATGATTGTATAATGTTGTTCTATATTGTCAGTATTTTTCTTCAAATGCTCTTGTACATGCAGTGCACAGTAGTCATGAAGTGTAGCTTGAACAAGCGCTTCTTTGTATTTTCTCAATGAAAGCGGAGGGGGAGGTTGAAGCCTTAAAGACTATCACTGATTTTAAAACCAAGCCTTTAGCAATGCTCCAAGGACAGACCCCAGGGCTCCGCCTGGACCCTCCAACAGCCCTGTGCCATCTCCCAGTTGGCCGGCGAGAGGTTGACTAGGAGCTTGTCGCGTGTGAGGGGGGATGAGTTTGACAAAAACCCGTCCCTTCTCGCCCGTTGGGGGACAGGAGATGAAAACTAACGACTGTTGGACGCGATGGTCTCGCGTGGCACCGTGATGGAGACCCGTGGGATGTCCCCGTGGATGGCAGCTGGGTGGAACTGGGACGTGACGCCGGTTTGAGCTACAGCGCGGAAGCTGGGATGATCCCCAGGTGTCGCATGCATCGGACGCAAACCTTTCTCTTCCCCGTGTCTGTAAAACACCGCGAAGCATCAGCTCTAGAATTAGCTCTTCACTATGCAAACAGAAGAACCTTCAGCTGGTTACAAAGGGGGGTTGTGTATGCCTGGTTTCCTTGGTGTTTACTGTCAAACTGTTTAAAACAAATCTAGATGTTGCTACACTTTTTTTCCCCCAATAATGCTTTAAATCGTTGTGCTTTCGTGTTCTCCTCAGCTCGCCAGCGGAGCACCGGGGTGGTAAAAGACTTCACGGTCATTTTTGGGTCTCAGCTGAACCGCCGTGGCTTCATCTGAATGTTTTAAAAAGTGATGGAAGTTACTGAAGGACTGTGGACTTGGATGTGTAAAATGTGTGGGTAAAATGACATGCAGGCGTCTGTCATGTTGTGGCTTCTGTTATTTGGAACAGAGTAAATCCTGCTTGTGAAAAAATTGTCACAAACCAGAAATATGCCAACTGTGTACAAATAGCTTGTACATTTTAACAGCGACAAGGACTTTAACTGCAGGACAAAGGCCGAGGTTAAAACAGAATAAAACCAGGTTCTGACAGTGAAACTACGTGTTTCTGCTCAAGTTGCTGCGCTTGGAAACAAGCAGGATCCTACTGCTGCCTCTCTCGAACGGGTTACAGTTGCCCCTGGCTGAATGAGGTGGTTGATTAATCTTTTGCAGGGGAAAAAAATTGGTGAAGGTGAGTATAATGACACATTTTTCATGTAGGTAGGCAGCCAGCGGGGAGTAAGCATCCTCCATCGCTCCCCATCGCTTGTCCCAACCCCTCCGGTTGCACTGACACAGCTTTTTTTAATGGGCGCCAGACCAAGGGATGGATTTGGGTTTTTAATAACTATTTTGTGCCCAGCTTGGCATCCTGAGCAGTCGGATCCAGGTGGTTGGGCACATACCTGCGTCAGGATGGGACTCTGCGCTGAGATTTGGCCACAAGCAGCGCTGGCCGCACTGCCCCAGTGCAAGATGGATTTTCCCCAGCGCTTGGCTGTGGGACAGACGGATGCTGGGATGGCGGGTGAGAGCTGAGAGAACAGGGGAACTCGTATTAGCTTGCCACGATGGCAGTTGTGTTGCTGCTCACCCACAAGCCCTCCTCGTACAACCCATCCGTCAGCGTGGGCAGAACCCCATCACGAGCCACCCTGTTCATTGCTGGCCAAAACCTCCCTGCAATGCCCCAAGGGTGCAGCAGTTTTTCTTACAAGTGATTTTTTTCCGCAGGGATGGGTGAGCACACACCTTATTTTCCAGGAAGTGCAGAGTGCAACAGCGGGCAGACGTGGTTTTCGTGTGCTGTCATGGCAGCGTTGTGGCAGTATCGGTGCTTTCAAGCTGGAAGTCGCTGCCTGAAAGCCTGAGATGAATCTTGCAACCGCACGCAATTTTCCAACCTCAGGAGGGCAAAAATGGCTCCAAACAAGTTACAAAATCCAAGAGGACGGAGGTGTGGCATGCTTTATTCAATCCTGGCTATATTGTGGACTAAACTGTGGGCACCTTCTTGGCCGCTCTCTTCTCTGGCAGCTGTAGCTGTTCGGGGCTCCCCTGCTCAGATGTTGCCTCCACGAGAAGAGCTTTTACCACCCGTGCCTCATCCGACAGCTTGGCCATCTCCTCGCCTACGGTTGTGGGGAGGATCTTGAACACCTCCTGGAATTCCTCCATCAGCCTCTGTGCCTCCCGGTATGCCCTGGGGTTGGATTTCCTCTTTTGCAAAACAGACACTGGAAAAGCCAAGGGTGTGAGCAGAGCGATGGGACGGCTCCTTGGCTGCAATATTTGATCTTCCCTCCCATGCCTTTGCCCACCAGTAGCCCCAGTTCTCTCCCGTCCCTACAGCACGGGGCGCATCACCATGGCAGGGGCACAAAGGTGGCTGCTGGGATCCTGCTCTGTCCTGGTGCCCACAAGAAACACGGGAGTCCCAAAAGCAAAGGCACCGGTGGTCCTGAGTAACTCGAGAGTGAAGACAGATGTCTGGGTTCAAGCCTGGGCAGTGGCTCTTACTGTAGATGGCAGAAAGTGCCTTAATTTCTTGCCTCTCTTCCCTGGTCAGTGCGGGGAAAAGGAAAAGCACCGGGGAGTAGCCAAGTCCTGCTTGAGACCCAAGTCCTGCTTCATCTCAGGGGTAAAACCACTTTTACTCCAAGGCCATTCTCCCACCAGCTGGGTTTGGGGTAGGGTAAATCCAGCTGTGGATCCAAGGGACCCCAACAGTGTCCATGTTGCATTTACCCCTCTGTTAACCAGTAGCCAGAGCATTGGGGTCCAACCTCATGGTGGGATGAGGGCATTCAGCAGGTGAAGCCCTTGTCCTCTCACAGGGACATGGGGGGAGGCTGCTGCAATGGGAGGAACCCTCCATTCCCAACTCAGCCATATCAGGGGGCTCCACCAGCTCAAGGACACCTTTACATTCAGATCCTGCCCCTGCCTCTGCAGTGCCGTCAACAGGAGAGATTGGGAATGCAGGAACATACCCAAAGGTACTTCAGTGATGGTCGAGGTGTTTCTCATGGCCATCAAGATTCCTTCCAGGACTTCTGCTTTTGTCTTTCGGGCCGGAGGGCTGGGCAACCTCCCATGCTGCAAGAAAGACCAGGAGGCTGCAGCATGCCACCCCTCCAGGCTGATGATCCTCCACCTCCTTTTCCTGCCCCCTCTCCCAAACTAACATGGACCTGTGCTTCTGCACAAGGTAGGTGACACCATCTCTTTTTTTGGCCCAAGCTGGTCTGGTTTTGACACTGCCTTAGGATTATAGGTGTACTGAGCAATGCTGCATCAGGCTGTGACCCCAGAGCAGCGCAGTGGATCCAGGGACTGTAATTCTACTACAACCCACCCGCAGATCCAGCTTGGAGGTCATTTCCTCTGCCTCCTTGGGACGGGGCTGGCTTTGTCCAGGGCATTGGTGACAAGTGGTTCCCCCTGCACTGCCCAGCAGCTAGCAAGGCTCTTGGCCATTTACCAGCCACCTCATCCCTGCAGGTCGGTTCCCATGGGGGCTGCATGTACCACACCATGAGGGTGAGAGAATAGGGAGGTGCCATAATTGGGAACAGGGGCAGAGCCCATGCTCAAGCTCTCGGCATCCATCCAAACACATGGGTTGATCCAGATACAGATACAACTGGTCTCCCTTCGGAGCTTCGTCTCCCTTCGGAGCTTCGTCTCTTTACCTTTTTCTGAGGCAGGTAGGGCTTCTGCATACTGTCCAGTTGTGGCTTGGCAGCCTGGTAAACCAGGGAGGGGTTCTGGATGTAGTACGGGCCCTGCACATTCTTCTGTATCCCTGTGAACCAGAGGAAAAATGGGACAACAAAAGCCTTTGCTGCTTCTTTCTTGGTCAGAACAGACCGTAGTGCTCATCAACCTGCCAAGCCTTTTCTAAGCAGGAGCCTTCTGCTATCTTCACTCACCAACTGGCTCAATAAAATCTGGGTCCGTGTCTCCACTGAGCAGCTCCTCGTAGCCTTTGTATTGCTCTGGAACCACCTGGGATCTTCCTTCCCTCCTCTGCTCACTCCTTTTCTCCAGCCTGCCCTCTGCCACAGGTCTCAGCAGGGGTCTGGACACATCCTCCACCTCAAAGCAGTAAAATAAAGGAATTCACAGCAGCCCTTTCTTACTAGTCCTGCTGTGGCCAGAGATATCTTCTGGTGGCACTGAGCCATGCAGCCACCACCTCATCCCATCTCTGCTCAGCAGGAGCAGGCACAGGGAGAGAGGGGCCATCCCCATCCCAGCACAGACTGAATTTTTCATAGAATCATAGAATCATAGAATTGCTGAGGTTAGAAGGGACCTTTAAGATCATCAAGTCCAACCATTAGCCTACCCTGACAAAAGCCACTTCTAAACCATGTCCCTAAGTACCACATCTACACTTTTTTTAAACACCTCCAGGGATGGTGAGTCCACCGTCTCCCTGGGCAGGCGGTGATAACACCACGATTTTCAGGGAAATCAAGTCAAACAGCTGCCCTGGCGAACTCTAGGAGGAAGTTTTTCAGCACACGCTGCAGGGATGATGCTGGACTGAAGAGGTCCTGCAGTTGGGGCTGCCCACCAAGCCAGCATGCCCTGTGCCACCCTGTGAAATAGGCCACCAGTTCTTGTTCTTGGTCACAACGTTACATTTACGCTTCTTGCTAGTGCTTCCTTTCTTAAACCCCTTGCAATCAAAGCAGGGTTATAACCATTGGTGCCCACAGCAGGTGTACACAGTTCATTCACTTAGGAAATGAGGATTCATCTGTGGACCATTTCTGGTCAAGCCCTGCAGTCCTGAACACTTACAGCCTGGCCTCACCTGCGTCATGAAGAAGGATGGAATGTCCTCGTTGGCTGAGCCAGGAGGAGGCCTGGAGTCGACTTCCCCTTCCTCCAGCACTGGGGTTGTGGAGCTGACAGGGTGCAGTGGCTGGGCCGGACTCGGAGGTTCCGCATCTCTCGCAGCCTCCACTGCAGCTGGAAGCTGTTTCCCCAGAAAGGTCTTGGCAGGAGCTTCCAGCATCAGTGGCCACTTCGTGACTTTGGGGAGATGTGACGTGACCTGAGGCGAACACAATGGACGTCCACGCACACTGCCACAAGTGTCAGCGTGGGGTCGGGTCCAGCAGCTGGAAACTGATCCTTGTGGGACAGGGAGTGCCAGGGCAGCCCTGGCTCCAGGGACACCCTGGCAGCATCTTCAGTCCTGTAGGATTCCTCAGCCAAGGACAATGGGCAGGACTGAACCCAAAAACCCAGTGACAAACCCTGTGTGGGGCAGCAATAAGGGGGTGGTTGGACTCCCCAGCCTCATCCTTAGCAAAATACTTCCAATTCTTCCCACCCTTTCCTCCATCCTTCCAATCCCATTGGGATCCATGTGTCCCACCAGCTCTTCCCATGCTCCCCAGCAAGTCGATTCCTGGGTAATCCCGCCCTACGTATCGCAGCAAGGGTTTCATCCCTGCCTTAGGCAGGAAAAACCCCACGCTCCCGAGGCACATCCCTCCTTACCTTGCGGCTGGCTTTGAGAGGGATGGAGAAGTGCCACCTCTCCACGGCTACGTTATTCTGTCGGACAAGTTTAATCCCCAGATTGTGCTGGAGGAGCTGGGTCAGCAGAGGCGGCTGCCCTGGAGGAGCAGAGGTTCATCAGAGCTGCAGGCAGCTGGTGGAGAGCCCATGGCCTGCTCCTTCACTGGCAGCACACTCTGGCCTGTGCCAGGCTCAGCTCAGAGCGTGGCACTGCCCAGGCACCAGAGTAGAAGCCACCCTGTTTTGTAGGGAGATGCTTTAGGGATTGTAGGGACTGGGCTACGTGCCACCAAGGCCAGAGGAGCAGTCCTGGCCTGGTTTATTTACTAGTCTACACATAGCTCATGGAGGGAGCAACACCATTGCAACGTTTCATCAGCATCCTTCTGGCTACCTTCAAACCTTTGGGGGCACCTTTGGGGTTTATCCCCCCTGCTCAGAGCGCTGCTGGCAGGAGGAAACCTGGACCTGTTTCAGACAAGTCCTTTGTGGGATAAACACCATTTGGAGAGCAAAATTTAGTCTGAGACTGCACTGCTGCAAGTCATGGATGGGCTGTTATGGACTTGCCAGGAGCAGCAGCAGGGCATTAACAGTGTTTGCAAGAGCAGTGCTCATCTGCGTTGCTCTATAGAGAGCAGAAATGATTAAAGCACCTCCCTGGGAGCCAGGGCCAGTGTGGCAGGAATGTCCGAACACCGAAAAGCAGCGTCGTTCCTGTCCCAGAGGGCTAACAGCAAAGGAGGGACAAAGCAGGATTTCCCCTGCAGAGCCAGGCTCATACTGTACCGCTCCGGGTGGTGGTAAGAGGGTTATTGTGAAACGTCAACTCCTTCAGGCACGGGAAGAAAGCCACGGGTAAGAGAGCTGTCTCATCCGCGATCTGCAAGATAAAATTGTTTGCTCTAAGTACTATGTCATGCCAGAGGCTGTAGAGTTTCATCCCAACCCTCCCATCAAAGCATGTTCCTCCGATGCGTGGGGTCCCTTGCACTGGGCAGCTACGTGCAGTAGGGAGGAAGAGGAGGGAGATGGCATCCCTTAACCAGCAATGCCCAGCAGCTCTGCTGCCTGCGAGTATCGAGGGCAGAGGCAGCGCTCCTCTCTCCCTCCTGCTTGCTGCAGCGAGAGGACTGGTGCCCCCAACGCTGAGGAGAGCCACAAGGTAGAGATGCAGGACTCTTTTGTAGCCCAGGGCTACAGCTGCAGCTTTTCTGAGCAGGAAGAAAGTCCCGCCTCTCCACCCTGCAGTCCAAACCACAGCCTGGCCAGGGCACCGCAGCCAGAAACCAGCTCACCGACAAGGCAGTGATCTAAACCAGGGTGACGACACTCGGGGAAGAGCAGCAGAACCACCCCATCACGTCCCAAGGGGATGACCCTTGCTGAGCAGAGGTGACTCGGCACTGCCAGCTCACCTGGCTGGGAAGCAGCGTGAGTTAAGGCCTGGGTAGGAGCCAAAAGCACCAGGAAGAGGAGCTTAAATGTTGTTGCATGTTACTTTTCCGTTGAGGTACACTGAGAACCCGGTGTGGCTCAGCAGACAGGTATAACCTGGCACTAAAACAGCAAAGTCCTCCACGAGACACAACCACCCACCAGGCAGCTCCAGCAAAGGATCAGTCCAGAGGGAAGGCAATCCTTCATATATGCTCTGATGAAATCCCCAAATATGCGGGGGTTTAGACAAGCTGGGTGCAATTCAGCTGCCTGAATAGGTGTCCTGTCTCACCTGAGAGATCCTGGGTATCTGACACATTCCCCTGGGCTGGCAGATGGACACAGGAGCCTGGCAGAGCTGTGCCCTTCTGCAGTGGTAGCTAAAGAGCAAGGCTGTCTCCCAGGGAACTAAGGCCAGGCTCAAGCAGCTGAATCTTGACACCCATCTGGAGCCACAGGATCCAAATCACCTTATTGAAGGCCAGGCTGAGACGCTTCAGCTCAGGAAAGGGAGCACAAATGTCCCTGAGTGTGGAGGGAGCCGGCAGAGTCTTAGAGGCAGATGGGTTTCCTTCCCTGGGAATAACCTTAAAGAGAGGAGGAAGAGGGTGAACAGAGACACTGCTCCAGAGGCTCAGGTGGCAGGAGACACACCCAGTGTCAGAAGACCACCCTCCTGAGCCCAAGCACAGCTATAATTCGAAGAGCTTTTGGTTCAGACCCACTCCAGAGGTTGTCTTTGTGGCAGCTTGCTTTGGCTTCTGCGTTGCTGTGGGAGCCCTGCAGGGAGTCATGGCAAATGCACCAAACTCCATCACCCAGCACTGAAAACGTGCACAGGCTCAGGAGGAAGCAGCTGTGCTCTCGGGGAGCATGCGTGTGCACACGTGTGTGTTACACTAGAACATGCTCCAAGGGCTCAGCATCTCTGAAGCTTAACCCTTTACTCAAATTCTAATAAAAACCAGGGTCTTTGGCTTCAAACACCTGCTTCTGAAGAGCACCATATAAATAAATCTGGGGGAAAAGATTACAGGGCTAAGAATGATTAAACTCCCATCTCCTGAGCTTCAGTCCCCACCTGAGCCACAGAACACACTTCCCCATACAGGGAGGGCACACAGTCACAAGCAAATGGCAACCCAGCTTTTATTTGAAAGTGATACAAGTTTAAGCTCCAGTATCCCTTGGTTATGGGAAAATTTGCACCTGATCTCCCTGACAAGAGACAATACTCACTGCAAGCCTTTGCAGGCACCCAGGGTCCCAGCTGTACCCACTGGCTTATTGAAACTCAGCTGAGAGGCTTGGGGAATGGAAGTTTCAGAGCTCACACCCCAAACTACAGATCAGCCAATGGTTCTTACCGGCACCGGGCGTTCCTGAGAGCCAGAATTAAAAATGACCCCTGCAATGAAACACAAGTAAAGTGAGGGTTTCTACGTGTAGCACCTGAAGCTGAGCACTGCACTAGCCCCACAGCAAGGCTGGAATTACCTTGGAAAAGCAAGTTAGCATCAGGCAGGATCTGGCTCCCTGGCAAGACGTGCCCAAGGTGAGGGAGGATCAGTCCCACCATAGCAGGCTTGCTGGCAGCCCCATCGCTCCAGGTGAGGTTCACATCCCTGAACACAGCAGAAACCCTGCTGCTGGCCTCAGGGCAGCCAGGAGCTCCCCGCAGGTAGATTTTGGTTTGGAATCCCGCCCGTGAGCATGAGGCCTTTCCCACATCATGCTGCTACTGTCAGGCCAGCACCAGAAGTTGCCCCGTTGCCTGCTCCACAAATACCTAACAACAGGGACTGCTGCAGCGAGCCAGGGGACAGGAGAAGTGCTTGGAGGAGCCTCACCAGCAGCTGCCATCACAGCCCACTCCACCAAGGAGACACCAGGCAGTTTCTGGATCCAGCCCACCATGTGGCCCAGCACGATGTATGCATCACGCTTTGATAAGGACAGCCAGAGGGGAGAGCTGACCTACCCCAGGAATGCAGACCTGTGCATGTGCTACCTACTTACACAACCTTCCTGCCCTCTGCTTGTCCAGGATCCACAGTAATGCATGTCCTAACCTGAATTATTTCCCCATTTTTGCCAGTTTTCCTCCCATCCAACATACAGTGCCTCCTTTGGAGCAAGCTACCCTGGAGAAGTCATAGAATGGTTTGGGTTGGAAGGGACCTTAAAGACCATCCAGTTCCAACCCCCTGCCCTGGGCAGGGACACCTCCCACCAGACCAGGCTGCTCCAAGCCCCGTCCAACCTGGCCTTGAACCCCTCCAGGGATGGGGCAGCCACAGCTTCTCTGGGCAACCTGGGCCAGGGGCTCACCACCCTCACAGCCAAGAATTTCTGCCTCAGATCTCAGCTCAGTCCCCCCTCTTGCAGTGGAAAACCCTTCCCCCTCATCCCATGGCTCCCCTCCCTCATCCAGAGTCCCTCCCCAGCTTTCCTGGAGCCCCTTGAGGGACTGGAAGGGGCTCTAAGGTCTTCCTGAAGCCTTCTCTTCTCCAGGCTGAACCCCCCCAACTCTCTCAGCCTGTCCTCCCAGCAGAGGGGCTCCAGCTCTCTGATCATCTTTGTGGCCTCCTGTGGACCCACTCCACAAGAAAGAAAGGGGCACTTCTGTCTGAACCATGGGAGCTGTCTGCTTTGGGGTGATTCAGGTCCAGTAAGCTCCCAGTAATTATAGAGGGACTGTACAGGTTAGCTGAGATGTCTAAAATAGTTCTATGTATCCCTCCCTCACTGTTTTAATTTTGTCAAGCTGCTTCACTTACTAGTAAACATCTAGCAGATCCTCACTCTGACATAACTCGGCCCCACGGTTTCAGTGTGGGCAGGGAGAGGCAGGCACTGCTCACCCGTCCTGCCTGGATCCCTGTTGTTCTGTAGCATGACATATCCAAGCTGTCCTTTTTTCTCTTCCAGCTCTGCTGGCACCTCCGTGTCCTCCTGCTTCGGCAGCCGGGACTGCTGCCAGAGGCTGCTCAGGGACTTGTACCACTCTGCCCTGAAGCTGTCACCGTACAGCGCGGGGTGGAGGAAGAACTGCCTGCTCTCTGCTTGGTGCAGGTAGGGGACAGACGAAATCCTGTTCCTGTCCAGATTCAGTTCCCTCAGGCTATCGGAAGAGGAAATGCATGAGAAACGCCATGATTGCTATCGGTGTATGCACAAGGCCATCTGTTCGCCCTGGGCACCCACAGGGCAGGGACCTGGCCCTCGACCTGCCTCCTTGCTGAGCTTCCCAGCAGCAGTGCGGAGGCATCCATGACACCCACATCTCCCTGCCCTGTTCCCCCTCCTCTCCAAACCCCAACCACAGGCTCAGTTCTTGGCACAGCCCAGCGTTGCCCCTGAAGCCCATGGTTCTGGTCGCCTACACTAGCCCATGGGTCACCTAGCTCTAAGTTTGCCTCTTGATGAGAATTTAACAGACAAAGAGACATCCTGGCAGTTCATTAAATCACCCAGGGCTCTGATGAGCTGCGGTCCTTCTGGGATTCCCTAACAATATTCCATCTTCCCACGGAAGTATAACATCACCAATGCACTTGCTCAAGGCCACAAGACAGCTTGGGGAAGAGTTGAAGGGCAAATCTCTGCACTGCAGCCCTTCAGTCTCGTGCCTAAACCTCACCCACTCCCCCTCCTCTCTCACGAACAATGCGGACAATGTGCAGTTTCCTCCAGGAATGCCTTGGCAAAGCCAGGGCAACAAGCCAGACCAGATACCCACTTCCAGTCTGCAGCACTGGAGGGAAGCCTCTGCACTGGCCCCAAACCCAGCTGAGGGGCACGTGAACAGCCCCCTTTGCTAGTGACTTCTCTGGCCGAAACACAAAAGCCCACATTAAACAGAGGGAGCTGATCCGCAGCCCTTCCTAGTGCTGCTGCGCTGAAATAAAGGATGACTCTGGGGTGAAGAAGGGAAAATGGAGAAAGCAACCGACATTTCTGAAATCAGACCTGGAGATCAGCAAACACCCAGGGCAGGAGCTGAATTACCAGCCACCTGCTGGGTTTGGCCAGCTTGTGCTTTGCAGCAGGCTGTTTGCTTCCGTTCAGTGCCATTTGCAATACTAGAAAGACTAAACAGGGAAGTATCCGAGTGAATCACAAAGATTTTGTTTTTCATTTTAAGCCTGGCTACTGCTGATGGAGGCAGCTGCCAGCCCCTAAAAGCCAGAGCCGTCTGCTGCCAGGTGTTTCCTTACCTGCAGAGATGAGACAGGCTCACAAAGACGCTCGGGTCTGACAGGCGATTGTCATCCAGCGACAAGACCTCCAGAGATGGAAACCTTAAATGAGCAGAGCTGCGGATACAAAGAGGCTCATTAATAACATGCTCATGCAAAGACAGGTGAAAAACACACCATTTGCTGTCACCGGGGGAAGATATATCCCCCAGGAGAGTGGGCTGGGGCTGTTTTCATTCTTTTAATAGAAAACTGATATCCTAACTCAAAGCAGCTAAATTGAATCAGTCCAAACAACCATTTAGCTCAGCATCTTATCTCCTTGCCATCTTATCTGGCAAACGGCGGATACTTTGGCATGGCAACTGTGGCTAAGGTATACGTGAAAGGTCTAATTAATGATGAATAAATAACATCCTACTCATGTGGCTTGGCCACCCGACAGGGCTGCTGAATCATGGTCAAGAGGTTCCTCTCCAGCTGCTGATGACAGCAGATACCCTGCGTGATCTGGGGCTGAGCTGGGATAACACTTCCCTGCCACCCAGCACCCACCATTAGGTTATTTGATCTTCCAGTTTGCAAGGGAAGAGCTCTGCTGCTCTCCTCATAAATCCCAGGCTGCCCACGCTCGCTGCTCACCGCTGCCTTGACAGCCCCCCCGCTCCATCACCCTGCCTGCCCAGCGCATCCCACCGGCACACCAGCAGCTCCCCACCAAACCAAAGCTGCGTGCACTTACTCCCAGGAGCCTGCCAGGTCCGGAGGCAGGGACCGAAGCCCGTTGGCCGTCAAGCGAAGGACTTTGAGCTGGGACAAATCTCCCAACGTCCAAATGTCCTGGGGGGACAAGTTATTGTAGGAGAGATCCAGATCCTGAAGGAAACAGAAGAAACAATCCCCTGGAGCAAAGAACAATCTCTGTTGGCTTTCCCCAGTTGGATATTAAATATTTACAGGAAACTTTCAGTCATGCTACCACCCACCCTAGAGTGATGCTGTGAGTGTCTCTGACTTGCAGGGACTTCACTTAACAGCAGTGGGACTCTGCACCTTGGCAGAAGTGCTCAGGGCTGGTCCCTAACTCACACGTGTGACTCACGGGACGACGGCCAGGAGAAAGCCAGGGAGCAGACCCTGCTGGGGGCAAGGATGAGGGTTTCTAGGATGTGTGAACCAGAATAGCTTTGCTGGGGCATTACAATAGGCTGCGTTTTCCCAGGAGAAACTCAAAGCACTTTCCAAATCAATTTAATAGGAATTTCCAATCAGCCTTCCCAGGGTTGATTTCTCCAGGCTGTCAGCAAATGAGATCCCGGACACTGGTCAAGGATGAAGCTGAGATCCACGGAGGTGTGGCAGGAAGGGTAATTTCAGTGGGTCCCATCCCCACCTTTCACAGCTGATGACAGTGACAGGGGAGCTCACACAGAGGCACACAGGGACAGACAGCATCAACCCTGGCCTCATGAGCCTTGGAAATTTGGTTCCCCATCACCTGGGCACGTGCTCACTGAGTCAAACCCTGAGCAGGTTATCAACAGCGCACAGGAGAAACACGGGAGAGCTTCATGGATTTGGGAACCTCCCAAAGCCTGCAGGCAGGAGGGAGGTCAGGATCTGAGCGTACAGAGCTGACAGCTGAGCCACCAACAATTCTTTGAATGACACTAGAAGAAAGAAGTCTTTTAAGACACAACTTTATATCCAGCTGCAATCAGAAACCATGCGTACAGCGAGAAATCCAGGCAAGGACACCTCCTCGAAGACAGCAAGCCTAGATAAGGTCAGTACAGCCAAGCCAGAGCCTGAGCTCTCTGTAGCAGAGACACACTCCAAGCTGGATGGAGAGGACAACTAGACCCATCGTCCCAGGCACAGTTGCTTATTCTTAGGATCCCCTTTGTCTCTTTTTTAAAGCAAAAAACCAAACTGACTCCTTCGCTGTGTTAGAAAAGCCGCTCATAAGTTGGGGAAACTGCAGGGACCTATTTAGAGAGGAGGAGGATGGGAAACAGAGAGGTAGAGCACAGCGCTGGCAAGGATGGGGATCTGCCGGGGACCACACAGCAGCAGGGAGGTGAGAGACTGCAGGGAGAGGGTCCTGCAACAAAGGGGGCAGCCCATGACAGGGGAAACAAGGAGTCCTGTGGCAAGGGGCTGAGCAATGGGGATCTGTGAGGGATTGCTCTGTGGGAGGAAGCAAGATGTGAAGGTTCTTGAGGGACAGCAGAAAGGACATCCCAGAGTCAAAGGGAAGCAGGAAGAGAGAATGACCCTGCAGTTTCAGAGATCTGAACACGCAGGGACACGCATCAACGCTACGTGTAGGCTTCAGCATGATGGTTGGGAGGAGATGAATAAGGTCTCAGACTCCCCTCATCTTACTTCCAAATGCAGGAAATCTCCAGCGGTGATTTTCAGATTTCTTAGTCCGTTCAAGGAAAGTTCCAGTTCCCGTAGTCCTGGAAACTTCCGAAATGGTTCTGCAAGGGTGGAAAAGGAAACACTCCAGCAAAGTGAGGAACAGCAGCAACAGAACAAACCATGACTTATCTGGGTCTGGAATGGACCAAAACCAGTCAGAATAAGCACCATGAGTATTGTCAGTGGGCACGTCTGAAAGAAAATGCCAGCTCAGTTAGATGTCTGTCCCTACAAAACATGATGCCCCACCAACCTACTCCTTCCACATCTGGTTTGCTTCCATGCATTTGCTCCCACCCCAAATTGGATTATTGCTTGAAGGCACTGATGGCACATTTAGCTTATATGTTTTACTAGTTATAAACGGATTTCCTTTTTTCTTCTTCAAATTAACCGAGCCCACGACACTGGATTTGGATTCACCTCCCAGCTCTACCATTAACCTTTTGAGCCTTTGGGACAAGTTTTCCATGCTTCTATATATTAAATAGGGATTTTCTTTGTAAAGAGCTTTGTTTTCTAATAATGAGAATGATACCACAGTGGCACACAATTATCATTAGTATAAAGGGAATTAGTGCAAGGATTTCAGCTCAGTAACAGGAAGAAAGCAATTCTGCAAAGTGCTGTTATCTGTATCTTAAACCTCTTCGTAAAGCTCTAGACCTTTGTTCAGACAAGCGTAAGCTTCCCTGGGTTGAAAAGCAGCATCTATTTTTTTGGTAATGCAATCCCTTACCTAGTGTCAGCAGGTTCTCAGCAGCATTTACAAAAGCAACACAATCAAATTTCTCAAAATCATCTTCTTTAGCCTGAAAAATACAGGAGAAAAAAAAAAATCATTCCACTCCAGCCCTAAACTGATCTGAAATGACTGGATCTCTCCTTTTCTCAGAATGCCTAAATCATAGCATTTCCCATAATTAGTTCTTCATTTCTTTTTCTGACTATGGAGAGCAGAGTATGTGCTTAATGCACAGCTGCCTCAGTGACCAACATCCAGAAGACCTGGACCAGTTGAAAGCAAAGCCCCCTCTGCGTCCTCACTGCTGACCTTGCTCCCCTGCGTGTGTCACAGGGCTCCTGAGCCATATCACATACCTACATGTGACCCAGCAAACATAGCCACCCTACAATTTAGCACCTCTGTCCTTCACAGCACCAGGAGGGAACCCTAGAAAGCCACTGAAAACCTGTCAGCATCTCAGCTCATTTTCTCTTTGCATGGCAAGTTAGTCATGAACCCAAATAAAAGCCACTTCTCAAGCTGAACTCCTATCGTAGTTGAGCTAAACATGCCTGAACCCAAAGAACAGCATTTCGCGAGGGGATGTAAGTGGGGAAGGGGCTACGCCTGATGAAGACCAAGTTTATTTGATTATGAAGACACGATCCAAAAGTTTGTAGGACAAATCATACAAGCCCGTCCACAGCTGGATGGCTCACCTTCCTGTGCAAGGAATATACCTGCATTTAATGTGTGTTTTCTCTGATCTCTGGACATTCATGTGCTGATAGGGTAAATTTTTCAACTTTTAAAGCAGTTCCCTAGTCCTTCTTGAGTCTCTGATACTCACAGAGACCAGATTTTGGCTGCTTATGTTCACAGAGCACAGGTCAGAGGGGTTCTTCAAACGGTGGTGCTTCATCTGGGGAAAAAAAACAAACACACACACACAAATGGTTAGTCCTACAGCAAGCCTGTATGTCGTGTCCTGGGATCTGAGCCCCAAAACTAGACCTCAGCTGACTCCCGGTCAGGGGGCATCTGGTACCTTGAATCATGGGAAGGGGGGAGAAGGTGGCATAGAGATGTGGAGGGAGAGGCAGCCCACCAGCAGGATCTCCCCAGCTCCACAAAGCGCTCTCAGAAAGTTTAGGCAATAACAGAGGAAATCTGCACTCACCAAAAATGGCTCGTCTAGGACATGGTCTTCAGTATTTTCTTCCACAGAGGCAGACTCTGGGGGCTTTCTCCTGTGCTGTGGTGTTTTCCTAGTGGTCCTCTTCTCAGTCCAAGCCCTTGGGGTAGCTCTGCGTGTGAGCATCCAGCGCCCAGACCCTGGCATGATGATGGACCAAGGCAGCAGAGATGGTATGGTGAGCACGTAACCCTCCAAACGTGCCCTTCTCAAAGTGACTGCACTCAATCTGGTGTTTCAGACCAACACTGAAATCCACCATTTTAAAATCCCCTATATGGGGAAATAGTGGAGCATAAAATGTTCAATGACCAGAAATTTAAGGTAGGAACATCAAAGCTATAGCCAGAGCCACAGAAGAGGAGAAACATGCTACTTTATAGATGGTAATAGAGCCATAGGTTGCAGACATGTAAACGTGGGCTGGAAGAGCCTTCTGGAGGTCTCTAGTCCAACCTCCCACCCAAAGCAGGACCATCAGTGGCATCAGTCAGTTGTGGCTTTGTCTAGCGATTCCACCACCTCCCAGGGTAATCTGGCCCAGAGGTGCACCTCCTCCCAGCAAAGAAGTTCCTCCTAACGTCCAACCTAAACCTCCCAAGGTGAAATGTTTGGCTTGGTTATGCCATCTGCCAGTGTTAAGAGTTTGTAGCTGTCCTTCAGGTAGCTGTAAGGCACAATCTTCCCTTGGACTCCTCTTGGCCAGATAAAAAACAAGCTCAGCACCCGCAGCCGCACCTCGACGGTCCTGTGCTCCAGATCCCTGACCAGCCTGGCAGAGCTCTCAATGACTTATCCTACATTAGAAGACATTTCTGCCAATTTTAAGCATTTTGCGGATGTGACTCTCAAAGCCCAGAGAAAAAGGAGAAGCTCTAGCTCAGAACAGCTGCTGGAGAACCACACTGTGCTACCCACGTCACTGCCATCAATGTGGGGACGGCTGCTGGAGCCCTCATTTAAAGCGTGGATGTAGACATCCTGCCCTCTTCATTGCAATGAAGTTTTAAACAATGTTAAAACCTTCTGGGTGCCATTTTAAGTCCTGTTATCAACTCTTATCTGTGTTATCAGCTGTGATGTTGATACAGGAAACCACAGCTGAATGTACCCTCTACCTGGCCCAGCAACAGGGCGGATGGTGGACATGCCCCTATGGACAAGACATTATTCTGCAGGCGACTTCGCCAGCAACACTCAAAGAAGTGTCACCTTCTTTACTTGCACGTAAAATGTTCCTGGCAGGGAAGCAGTTAGTTCCATAGCTGCTTTCATCACCCATTTTATACTGTCCTGTTGTAGCCATCTCGACTGCAGTGTTCCTGGGGAGAGTGGGAAACAAATAAATGGGTTAAAATTTTAATTGGCTCTAATGTTACTTCGCTTTAAACAGCTCTTCCCAAGGGTAGCCACAAATGAAGTGTCAGCCTGTCGGCAAAGGAACACTGTCAGGGACACATGAGGAGCATCACCTCCTAAAACGGAGAAGTAAATGAGGTGACAGGAGTACATGCATTATTTTCCAGCTCAAGATAGCAAAACGCAGACACCAGCGCATGCGTGAGTCGGGCTGTGTGGACGACGACTCATGGGATTTACACTTTACTCCTCATTCCTCCTTCCCCTGTCTCCTTTCCCTTGTCACTTGTGGAGGCTCTGTGAAAAGAGCTACACCGGTCACCGCTCCCCAGACCTCGGAAATAAACTTAAGAGGCGCTGCATCGCTCTCGCCCTGTGCCCCTGTAGCAGGAGATGGTCTCCCAGTGCCATCTGATGGTGTCTTGACACTCAGACACCGCTCTGACATACTACAGCATGGCTGGACTACGGTGTTCATACAGGGTGCCAGTATTTGGGGTAACTCCCCCCAGCAACAGGCACACACTGCGTGTTCATGCACCAATATAAGTGGGAGGGCAGCTGTGTGCAACCTTGTCACTGGCATCAGCTGAGATTCACCACCGCACAGTGATGCTTCAGTAACTACACCCACCCAACACACACCCATCGACCCCCGCTACCTACGAAATGATCACACACTGATCACACACTGATACACACCCCCACAAACACACCCAGAAACACCCTCACACACCCCACTCGCACACATATACACCCCACGCACACATCCAACACATAAACGCCCCCACACGCTCCTCGCTACACCTCCGAAACACACAGCCCACGCCCTTAACATCCCAAAACACCAACGCCCATGCACACCCCCCACAAACACCCGCACATGCCCCACGCACACACACTCCCCACACTGGTGAACAACCCACAATGATGCACACCC
Organism: Sterna hirundo; assembly: GCA_009819605.1. Classification (NCBI taxonomy): domain Eukaryota; kingdom Metazoa; phylum Chordata; class Aves; order Charadriiformes; family Laridae; genus Sterna; species Sterna hirundo. Next base: position 219,151,898 of record CM020437.1, on the reverse strand, counting down.
CACAAAAACACCCATGTATCCCTTCAAACACCCCACGGACACCCACAGAAACACTCCTCACACTGGCAGACACCCAACAACGATGCACACCCCCACACACCCCACGGAAACACCCACACGTGCTCCCCACACTGCCAGATGCCCACATCCATGTACCCCCACACGAACACGCTCACACGCCCCACAGGCATCCACACACGCACTCCCCACACTGGTGAACAACCCACAACGGTGCACACCCCACACAAACACCCATGTTCTCCCTCACACACCCCACGGACACCCACAGGAACACTCCCCACACTGGCAGACACCCACATCCATGTACCCCCACACGAACACCCTCACACATCCCATGGACACCCACACACCCCACAGGCGCCCACACACACCCTCCCCACACCGGCAGACACTCACAACGATGCACACCTCACACGAACACCCTCACACACCCCACAGACACCCACACCCACACTGCCCACACTGGCAGACACCCATAACACCACACACCCCGCACGAACACCCTCACACACACCCCACGGAGACACCCGTGGGCACCCTCCCACAAACATACACCCCCGCACACCCACCCACGACACCACAAACACCCCCACTCCTCACAGACACCCCCTCTCCCCCTCACATCCCCCCCCCCTCACAGCCCAGCGACCATAGAGTTCACAGTCCTCCACAGTCCAGAGGGGCCCCACACCCATCGCTCCCTCACCCTCCCCAGGTCCCAGACCCAGGGCGGCCCGGTCGGGCAGCGCTCCCCGCCGCTCACTCCGCGGGCCGAGGGCCGCCTCAGCCGCTGTCCCGCCCCCGCTCCCCGAGCGGACCCCGCGCTGCCGCCGCCTCCCCTCGGCGCCGCGCCGTCGCCATGGCAACGCGGAGGGCGGGCGGACTACACTTCCCAGCGTGCAGCGCGGCGGGAGGGAGGGGCGCGGCCCTTGCTCCCGTCGGCCCCCGCGGGCGGCCAATCAGGAGCGACCAGGTCGCGCGGGGAGGGCGGGGGCGGAGGGTGGCGAGAAGATGGCGGCTAAAGGCGGCAGGAACGGGCTGCTCGATAAGGTACCGTGCGACGGCCCGTCTGGGGACCGGCCTGCTGGGGCTCCACCTCCTCCTCTCCCCTGCCGCGTCTCAGCGGTTCCCCTCGGACCGCCCCGGCACTGGGCCGAGCCGTGGCAATCCCTAAGCTCCGGCCTCAGTGTGCCCCCCCCCGCCCAGCTGCTGAGGGGGATCCCCCGCCTCAGCCGTGGGGCTGTGGGGAGCTCCCGCTGCTGCCTCCGTGTAAATGGCAGTAAATAGCAGAAGAGGCCCCGGGGAGGGAGGGAACATCCCGCAGACAGGCCGTGCCCTACGTCCGGCCGCAAAAGCAGCAGCAGCCGGCTGCGAAATCGCTTCTTTTTTTATTATTTTTTTAATTCTTTTGCCAGCGTGGCTGGTTTTTAGCCCAGCCGCCCTGACAAAAGCCCGGCTAGCGGTACAGCCGCGCTCCTCCCGGTGGATGTTTTGCCAGAAAAGTAACTCTGGGCATGGCAGAGACATCAGGTGGAGCAGAGCGTACCGTAAAAGTCTGCTGATAAGATACTCAGTCTCAGTAGTTTAAAGGAACTTGTTTGTAAAGTGGCTGTCAGCTCAGTTTTAAGCGGTCAGATGTTTGTGTCACAGCTTTTTGTGGTATTTGGGAGGTGATGGGGCTGGTTCTCTTTAATATCTTTGTCAATGATCTGGATGAGGGGATCGAATGCACCCTCAGTAAGTTCGCAGATGACACTAAACTAGGCGGGCGTGTTGATCTGCTTGAGGGTAGGTTGGCTCTGCAGAGGGATCTGGACAGGCTGGACCGATGGGCTGAGACCAATGGTACGAGGTTCAACAAGGCCAAGTGCCGGGTCCTGCACTTGGGTCACAACAACCCCAAGCAGCGCTACAGGATTGGGACGGAGTGGCTCGAAAGCAGCCTGGCAGAAAAGGACATGGGGGTGTTGGTCGACAGCCAGCTGAGCCAGCAGTGTGCCCAGGTGGCCAAGAAGGCCAACAGCATCCTGGCCTGTATCAGGAATAGTGTGGTGAGCCGGACTAGGGAAGTGATCATCCCCCTGTACTCGGCACTGGTGAGGCCCCACCTCGAGTACTGCGTTCAGTTTTGGGCCCCTCGCTACAAGAAGGACATTGAGGTGTTGGAGTGTGTCCAGAGAAGGGCTACAAAGCTGGTGAGGGGTCTGGAGGACAAACCTTATGAAGAACGACTGAGGGAGCTGGGTTTGTTTAGCCTGGAGAAGAGGAGGCTGAGGGGAGACCTTATCACCCTCTACAGCTACCTGAAAGGAGGCTGTAGAGAGATGGGGGCTGACCTCTTCTCCCTGGTGACAAGTGATAGGACAAGAGGAAACGGGTTCAAGTTATGTCAGGGGAGGTTTAGGTTGGATATTAGGAAACATTTTTTCACTGAAAGGGTTATTAAACATTGGAATAGGCTGCCCAGGGAGGTGGTGGATTCTCCATCCCTGGAGGTGTTTAAAAAAAGGGTAGATGTGGTACTTAGGGACATGGTTTAGAAGTGGCTTTTGTCAGGGTAGGTTAAAGGTTGGACTTGATGATCTTAAAAGGTCCCTTCCAACCTCAGCGATTCTATGATTCTATGAAAACTAGAGACCTAGAGGCATTTTTTTTCCACAGGAAGGTGGAAACAATTGTGTCTGTATCTCTGGTTGCAACAGGGTGTGTTCAGAGAGATATGTTTGGCATCTTTCACTGTATTTCAAAATATGGTTTACTGCAATTGAGAACACTTAGATTTTTTTTCACATATGTATATTCAGAAGTTAACATAAACAGACTATGTTTCGTAACGTAAAGAGTATAGTTTTCCTGCATCCTTTGAGAGGAGGCTATCTTACTATCCCAAAGAATTTGGTGGTTTTTCTTCAGAACAGTAGATCAAGTTGTTGAGCGAATGCTTTCAGGGGAAGGTGTGCTAATGAAATATTTCTGGCTATCTTCTGCAAACGTGCGCAGCTTCCGGTTTTGAAATGACAGCCCTTTGTGGTTAAACTTCAAGAACTCTGGAAAGCATCGTGCTCTTGAGGCGTTCTCACTCCTGCCACATTCTGTGGATACCGAGGGGTAGTTATTTCAGGAGAAAAAGGAGTTGTTGGTAAGGGAAATAACCTGTTGGTGTGGAAGCTGAATCCTTTAGTGAGAAAGCAGTGAATATTTTCAGCAGGACTTCTACCCAAAGTACATACACACGCTTGATAATGTCATCTTTTCCCTGTCACCATGCTGATCTGTGTGCCTTCATTTCCCCCCTACCCCAGATGACTTAAATGAAATCTGGACATTTCTGCGAACCAATGTATATATTGTTGAGGTATTATCTGGACAGTTGTAGCCTTAGGTCCATAATTTGCTCAAGCTTTTCTTGAACAGAGAAATAATGGGTTATCAGTGAGGCTGTAAAGTCTTCAGATGGGTTGGTTGTTTAGCGTATCTTTTTGTACTTCACTAGTAAGCTAAATCGGGGTGAGTTTAGGGAGGTTTGTGTTTTAACTATCCCTTTTTTTGTCCTCATGTTCTTCCAGTGTTTGTGATAATCAGGTAGCTCATCCTGACCTCTCCCCACTTAACCAGGACCACCTAAAAGTGCACACTCACTGACTTCAAAATGGTGTGCAGCAGCAGCTACAGTCCCCTTGAACATCTTGAGATTTCACCCGTTTAGCACAACACAAAGTTATTAACCATGCTCTGCTGCTAGTAGAGCAAAACCTTCGAAGGTTTTGCAAGCTCCAGGACTAAAACCACTTCCTGAATACCAAGTGCTATAACTGTCTTCCGCTCCTGTGCCCCAGAAGGAGCTCTGTGGGACCAGGAGATGTTGACTGTGGGTACAGTCAGTCAGCACTGGTATTTTGGGGAGAGTGAGGTCCAGAATTCCTTCCTCCAAGGTAGAGGCTGAACTGGTTGGAGCTGAGAACGACCACGCTGACTCACTGGAATGTGCTACGACTCTTCCTTCAAGAGGAAGAGGAGGAAACTGATGTACCCTGGACTCTGCCACTTGCAAATCCAGCTTCTGCCTGGTTTGTGGTGTGCGATGTCACTGTTAATTTAGAATTTATGTTAGGGGGCGGGGACCTGCGGTTTGGGACTCGCTGCTCTGTGGGCTGCAGCCCAACCCACAGGAAAAGGCAATCAGCTGCAATGTCGGCTCTGTGCCTTGAGGGAGTCGATGAGCATCATCTGCTGAGGCTCTTCCAGCCTCCCTGGGCTGCAGCATCGCGGGTGTCAGTGTGAATGGTTTCTGATTTTAGGGCTTAGGAAGGGGAGGTTACTTTCTTTTCATCCTTGCAATGCAAAACACAGGTTAGATGCCGGAATGTTATTCCTCTTGAAGAGTTTATGTAGTCTACACTGGTGCTCCTCTCGCAGCAGCAACAAATCTTTTTTACTGTATGACTTGACTGGTTTATTTATGTGTGTAATACCCAAAATGCACTATAAACTTAAGAGCAATATTCAAAGAGACAAGCTAGCTACGCAGAAGATGTTGCAGGCTAAAATTGAACATGATGTAAAAGAGGCTGACAGTAGTGGCAGAAGGAATAAGGCGGGGGGGGGGGGGAAATTTTAAGTTTGTGCCATGTCTTCCTGCTGAGTTATGAACATCTTGAAGTTTCTCCTGCAGGATTTTTCTGTGCCTCCTGCTTTTGAGGGAGGAGTTTGAAGGGATTTAAATGAAGGCGATAGCTTGACAAATGAACCTTGCGAGCGCTCAGATCCCATGGTGTCTGTTGCGAAAGCAAGCACTCGTTTTGCTGTCCCTTTCTTGGAGCTAACAGCAGAATGCTCCCCTGCTGCAATCCAGCTGCAGGCTGCATCTTTACTTGCATGTGAACAGCTGGGGCCTTTGCATGCTTCTAGTGTCAGATTGGGTTTGTGGCTTTCTGAAATTGCATTTCTGATTTTATTCTTTGTTATTAAGAAAGGTAACCACTGACTATATTTAAGCTGTTGTTCTGAAGCCTTGTTCTTACACAGGTATGCTTTCAGGTACCAAATCCAATTCCTAGGTGTGCCTGGCTGTAGAATACCGTATTTGCTTCCCATTCATAGTTAGGATGTGTTCAGGACAAGTTTGATAACCTTTCACTTAGCGTTTAAAACAAAGGGGTGAAATCACACCCAGACTGTAAAGCTGTTTTGAACTGGATGAGTTTTTCTTTTCCTCCATCAGATGGGAACCAAATCTGAGCTTTTCTTTTGAAGCCTTTGGAACTCTCACCCAAAGTGCTGAAAATGAGTAAATGAGTAGCTGGTAGAAAAATGCCACCCATGATATGGAAAAGCAGACATGTTTGCATCATCCAGGTTCCACAGGACACCAGTGCAGCTTCACCTTCCTTGTGCAACCTGTGTAGGCAAGGCAGGGCTGTTCTGCAGACCCGAGAGGGGGTGGAGGCTTTCCCCCCTGCTTGAGGGTGACCATTTGGTGGCAGGAGCTGAATCTCCAGCTCTCTTCTAAGCTGAACGTGGGGCTGGCCATCAGTCAAAGGTTTTGCCCATGGTTGCACTGGTATATAGACGTCAGTGTTCAGATGTGCATATGTTTCTGAGCACATCTGGACACAGAAGTAGCGTTGATGTTTCCTTTGAGTTATCTCCTGCTCCTCTTCCACAGCACTGGCACTCCAGGTGCCAGCGTGGCATCCCACCTTCTCCCTATCTCTTTCGTCCTGCGGATCAGCCTGGAAGAATTAAGAGAAGCAGCAGCTGTACTGTGTTAGGAGAAGTAACCTCATGGGAACTTCAAGACCAAGGTGAAGGGAGGGCTAAATCTTCACCCTGGCTGAAGTCCCAAACTGCAGGTTTGTCCCTGATGCAAGGTCCCTTCTGACATGAACTGCCCTGGGATTATCAAGCTGTTTCTGTCTTGAAGCAGAACAGCCTCAGACACAGGGAAGCCTGAACAAGAACTGAAGAACTGCTGGTTCAGCTCGTTGCTTTAGACAGTCTAAGATTAGATTTTTTTTTCCCCCCAGTAACAGCTTTATTTCAAAAAATATGTCATGTGGGCTTTACATCTACCCCGGAAAGCGCTGCTTCTCTGCTAGAGATTGGTATCAGTTAAATATCATGGATATTATCTGGCAATTCCAGTGTCAGGTGATTCGGGACAGAGAACAAGAAGCAAAAATCCATTTCTCACTCTGTCACGGGCTTCCTGGCTGTATGTTATTACAGCAGTGCCTTGACTTGTTTTTCGTACAGATATTCCTCTCTGTGCAAAACCCTTCTGCAAGTAAAGTGTTAGCAGCCCTGTGCCTATAAAATAGCTTTAAAATCTTGAGGTTTTTATTCTAAAAAAAAGCCTTGGGCTTTATTTTCATTTATTTCTTGATTCCTGAACTCTCCTCGTTGGTGTTTTCCGGCTATTCTGTCTTTGAGTATATCTAGAAAACTGCTGGTTTTATTTGGGAGGAGAAGAGAAGAAATTTTAGCATGAGCCTTGATTCCATCCTCATGGGCTTTAGGAATTAAAACCAGACATAATAAGATTGATTAAAAACTCGAGCATTGGTAGATGCATTGTGCTTTAATACCAGGTAAACCATGCTGTTGCCAAAAGCAAATATTCCAGTGTTAAATATTTAATTGTAAAATGTATCACAAAAATGTCACTTGAGTGGTATCTTCCCAAGTATCTCTGGATTCTTGTTCTCACTTAGGAACAAGCTGGGGAACAGTGTCATATTTTATACTAAGGATTGTCTTGTTCTAACCCTAGAAATGTGGAGAACTGTTAATTCAAAATATTTGCTTGGATATATTTTTTACTTCTTCAAAATGATTCCTTTAGCGGACTTTAACAAAAACAAAAAATCACAACTGTCCTTAAGGGCAGACCTGGTCAGAAGGAAGGCTTCAAATGGCCTGTGGAGGTTCCTCATGGTATTAAAACCTTCTCATTAATTTTGTTCTTTATCATTTTTAAAATCAGCAGGGGGAAGGGTTGAACAGCTATAAAGACTGAGCTTTTTCATGGACTTTTATCAATAACAACAATAAACTGCAGGCGAATGACTCCTTCCCTCCTGGGTAAGGCTTGCCTTCGCTGGAGCTGTACAAGTACAAGAAAGGACAGAATATTTCCCCACAGTCACATCTGAGTTCAGGGTTCGGTTATTGGTGTATCTCCCAGCGAATCCAGCTGAGCTGCATCTTGCATGTGTCTTACTAGTCAATATTTTTGTCTTTAAAATAACAGGACTTGTCTGCACCCTACAAGAATAATTCTGCGGCAGAAGTAGCTGGTGCTGTTTCAGGGAAGTACTCTGTTCTAGGGTTTTGCTAAGCAGAGTACATTTCCACGTCGAAAAGCTTTTTTAGCTTTTCTTCTACTCCCTTGCGAGAAATGGAGGCCGCATCTATGAGCAGTGAGGTCAAGTCTGAAAGGGTTTCTTCAAAGCTTTTTTTGATTTATTTGTGAGAGAAGGAGAGAGGGATTGGGTATTGGTGTTATTACTTCGAGACTTCTGACTTCCAATTCACTAATTAGGAAAAAAGGTTTGTTTTTTTCCTTTACCTAATCTAGCTCTTGGTAGTTTAATCATTGGGAATCCCAAAAGGCAAGAAATAAAACTGTTACAGATGCTTTTATAAGGAAAAAGCAAATCTTTGAAAGGATTATTCTATATTCTTTCATGGCAAAGGGTTTGGCTTTCAACTGGCGTGTGTGTTAGTTAACCTTAGGAAAAACTGGTGGCTACAAAAAAAAGTAGCCACCTAAAATATTTTGTAACTTACACTGATGTGAGAGCTTTTTCCCAGTTGTCCATGACTTTTAAATGCTTCTGGCTGTTGCTTTTGTCCCTCATAAACCAGGTACAGCATGTGCACGTACGGTGACATTTACTGTGCACCTAATAATTCATACCTGCAGAGCCTGGAGGATAATCAGGCTTTTCCCTGGGCGAGTGTAGGGGAAGTAGATCAGGTTTTACATCTTACTTTAAAATGGTTTCATTCCTGCCAGAGAAGGGAAATGAGCTCTTGTGACGGGTGGTTAATAAATCCAACTTGTGAGCTTCGGGAGGAGGAAATAACACGAGCAAAGTTGAGAATTGCTTCTAATGGCAGCTAAAATTTGAGCTCAAATCACTCAACTGTTTGAAATAATTGATGGCGTGAAATACCCAGGGCTCAAGCTCATGTGTCCGACTGCGACTAAAAGCAGTAGTGTCACCGAAAAATAATATAATTCAGAGGAAAATTAACCCCTTTGAAAAACCGAGCTGTTGTATCTGAGATTCGTTATTGATGAAGGATCCGCTGCTGAGGAAAATCGGAATATAGAAGAGCAACAGAGCCTTTTGGTTTCGTTCTGGGGGATGGTCTGACTGAAATTTCTTTTCTTGTTTGTGCCTTTATATTCTCCCCTCGTACCTGGATTGTTAAGGCCGCCTTGAAATTTTCCTGCTCTCATCATCTCCTAAAGAGTTGATTTGTAACAGCTGGGCTGAAAAGCATGAATACCTTCAAAGGCAAGAATTAAGTCATAACTGACACTTTCTGCAGATGGCAACGGGAGCAGCAAACACAGAATCGAAACTGGGGTAAAACTGATGTAAAAAGTCACTTCACCAAATATCTTCAGTACCCGCGACAAGCTTAAATCTGGAAGGGTAATGGGGATGTTGGTGCTGAGGGGGACTTTTGGTGCTGTGTAACAGGGCCCAGATTCTCTCCATCTCTGGGCACGTTTTCCCAAACAGGGAGCTGTTTGCTGGGTTGCCTCCTAACTTTGTGTTCGCGACATTAAAATGAAAGGCCAAATTCTCGTAACGCCGTTTGGTTTCCGTTGCAGTGGAAGATCGACGACAAGCCGGTAAAAATTGACAAATGGGACGGTTCGGCTGTGAAAAATTCTTTGGACGATTCTGCCAAAAAGGTACGTCCTGCGACTGCTGATTTCTCCCTCTTGGGAAACGTTCTATTTTCTTCTTAGTTTTAAACCCCTATCCATGCTGGTTCGGTAGCATCTCTTGCAATTCCCATGGCTAAAGCTTAGAGCATCAGCAGTTATCACGATGTCTGATGCGGACCTTAATTCTGTATAAAGTTTCTGCTCATTTTACTCATATAATTGAGGTTGTTTTATCTAAATCTAATGAAAAGCACAAAATAAACTCGGCTGCCTGTTTCTCCCGCAGGTTCTCCTGGAGAAGTACAAGTACGTCGAAAATTTCCGTTTGATCGACGGTCGCCTCATCATCTGCACAATCTCTTGTCTCTTCGCCATTGTAGCTTTGATTTGGGATTACCTGCACCCTTTTCCTGAATCCAAACCCGTTCTTGCCTTTTGTGTTGTATCATATCCTTTACGTACGTCGGCTCTTTTATACCAAAAAGGGTTTATTTTCCCCATAAACACAACAAAACCCCTCTCTGTATTCCCATTTTCAGGCCCGTGGCGTGGAGATCAGCTGATAATCAAACAATTTTCATGTGATGGTAAAATTCCTGCCTGTCTGGCTGTAACGTACCTAAATTTGGGTGATCTGGGCGTGCAGCCTTCCCCTTGCAGGGGTTGGAAGCGATTTGGCTCACGTCAGAGGAGTCAGCGGCTGCTAGGGTGGCCGATCCCTTCCCCGGGCTCCCGGCTGTGTCTGAGTGCGTTTCCCACATCTCAAACACCCTGTCAGCTCCGGTTAGAAGTCAACCGTGAGATTTCCAGTAGCACGGCGTAACTGGGGTTGGGTTTTTTCGCCCCTCTTTGGGCTCCAGAGTGTCAGCGTGGCGCTGATTTCCCTGCGGCTCCTCTAACAAGAGAGTCGCCTGCAGAGGTTTTACGACCCAAACGTAGGTGACAGATGAGGGGTGCTCTGAAGAGCTGCCGACGGGCGGCTTTGATGGTACCAGTGAGGCAGCGTGAACTGGTAGCCTGGAAGCTTCTCGCCGGCCTGGGAGTCACTGTACCACTGACGGCTGTGGGATCGTGGGCGAGCGATGGCCTTATTTTACAGTTGTTCTGGTTTTCAGCACGAACGTTGAGATAATTCATCTTGCGGCACTCCGTCTTTCTCATTTTTGGAATGAAATAATTCTAATTGCTCCATCTGTGCTTAGGAGGAATGGACAAGCGATTAATTTTGTGGCACGTTTGGTCTCAGCGTTTTCCCACTGTCTCCCAACAGTCGTTCCAAAAATCTAGCGAAATAATTGAAAACGAGATTTTGTTGTGATTTCTCCTTTTGCTTCGTGGATTTACGAGCGAAACGTCTCGCGTGGCTGGAGAAATCCCTTTCGGGAAAGCGTGTTAGGGGGTTGTCGCTTTCCCCACCCCTTCCAGGCATTGATTAATGTCCAACGGCGAAGATTTAAGAAAGTGTCCCGATTATTATTTAACTTCTCACGCCAAGCATCCCGTTTGGAATGATAATGTCACGAGAGGTGGTTAAATCGTGGTGTCTGAGGGGATCCAAGCAGTTTCTTTGCCTAATTTCTACTTCTAATTACAGCTTTTTAGTTTCCTTAACTTTTCGAGCACATATTTTGTGATGATGGGAATCCTGACCATCTATACCTCATACAAAGAGAAGAGTATTTTCCTCGTAGCTCACAGAAAAGACCCCGCGGGGATGGACCCCGACGACGTTTGGCAACTCTCCTCCAGTCTCAAACGGTAGCGTTTCCCGGGCTTAGCGAGCGGGAACGACCTGGTGCCGCACCGGGTTTCGCTTTGCCTCCACTGGTAGCTACCCGGCGCAAAAAAGCTGCATTTTGGATAATTCCGAAACAAAATGGGGGAAAATATTGGTATTTCTGCAGCATTGGTGGCTCTGCTCCGGGGATGCGAGCTTTCCGCAAAGGACCGGCTGCCGTGCCGTGATCTTTGGGGCTTCCCGGGCAACTCGTGATTAATACATAATTACTCGGAAATAACAGCGGTCTGCCACGGGCTCGCCAGCCTCGTGCGCACCATTTCCATCTGTATCTCCATAGGCTCACCTGAAATATTTTCCTTCATTTTTTTTTTTATACCTCCAAATCTGTTTTCTCCGTCAAAATTGACGTCCCAGTCTCGAAATGGGAGTGGGTGCCACGCAGTTATCTGCCGCAGATGCTCACGTTTTGTTTGTCTTTAAATGCGGGGAAAAATTAATTATTAAGAGTATAAAAATCTCTAATTGCGTTATGATTAACGCCTGCATGTTGTGGCTGCTGGTGTCTGGGGCTGGGGGGGGACGGGACCTCCACTCCTGGGGGCTTTCCAGGAAGACGAGGATTTCTCCTCACCTTTTCCTTGGTGTCTCAGCTGAGCCAGGCTTTATTTCGGATTTGAATTTCTTTTATTCGGAAATCTCGCTGCCCTCCCTGCAGGTTCGACGACAAGTACACCCTGAAGCTGACTTTCATCAGCGGCAAAACCAAACAGCAGAGGGAAGCCGAGTTCACCAAATCCATTGCCAAATTCTTCGATAACAACGGGACGTTAGTCATGGAGGCTTACGAGCCGGAGGTGTCCAAGCTGCACGATAGCCTGGCCCTGGAGAGGAAAATAAAATGATTTCCGACACCGCCTGCCTCCTGGGAACGTGCTAAATTAACACCAATAAAGAAAAATCGCAAAGAAAGTGAATCATTGCCTCTGTTTTTTGTCCTGAAATCCTATTCCATTTGGGATGAGCGGGATTTTTAATCTTGGATCCAAGATTTTTTTTTTGAAGTTACACAACCTTGGTCATGGCCTTTCTGGTCCTGCCGCCTCCGGGGCGGACGGTGGAGGAGGATTTGCCTGTGGGGACCCTCAGGAGGGGGGGGGACTTTGTCACAAAAACTGTCCCCGCTTCTTCCCTGATTCCCTGGCAGTGCTTTATGGAACAACCCCATGCCATGTGGGGGCCGAGGCGGGGGTCACTAATGTCACCTTTCCCTTTTGCCTTAGGAATTCAGGACAAAATCCTTCTGTAAAACAACCGTCCGCTCGCAAACGGGTTTTTATTTTTGTATTTTTCTCATTGCGGGGGGGGGGGGGATTGTTTTGTATAAAAAGCCTTTTATGTGTTGGGGAGGGGGGGGAAGTCGAATATGCTACTGCTGTGTGTTGGGCGATGCTTATCTACAAGGCGGGGGGGGGGAAAGGAAAGCGAAGGGCTTTTCCGAGCCGTGACTGTCCCCGCGTGTCCCCTGTCGCCACCTCCTGTCCCCCGCGTCCCTTCTGTAAAATGCCGTTTTTCTAAAATAGAGGGTTTGGGTTTGGGTTTTTTTTTTATGTTGGTTTTTGGTGGTGTTTTGTGTTGTTTGGTTTTGGTTTTTGTTTTTTTTTTTTTTTTTACAATAAAAGGGAAGAAGAGCCGTTGAACGTGTTCCGGAGCATCCCTGGGTCAAGGCGGGGGGGGTGGATCCCTGTTACCGGCCCGCCCCCCTCCCTCCCTCCCCGGCCGGGGGTGGAGCGGGGGCGGCCCCGGCGGCGGCGGCGGCCGGAGGAGCCGGGGGGTTCGTGGGGCTGGGGGGGAATCGGGGGGGGGCTCAGGGGAGCGGGGGGTCCGTGAGACTCAGGGGGGGGGGGGGGGGAGCGGGGGGGTTCGGTGGAGCTGGGGGTGCGCGGGGCTGGGGGGGCATCGGGTGGGTTCGGTGGAGCGGGAGGTGCGCTGGGGGAGTGGGGGGGTGTCCGTGGAGGGGGGGGTCCGCGGGGCTTGGGGGGGGGAGCGGGGCACGGAGGGGGGGTGCAAAGGGGATGGGGCCGGGGGGGAGGTTGGTGCATGCGGGCATCCGGGTCCGGGGGGGGTCGGTGCATGCAGGGAGTGGGGCTGGGGGGGTGCAGGAGGGTACACGGCGGGGGGGGGGGGCTGGCATTGGGGGGGAGGTCGGGGGATTGGTGCATGCAGGGGTGCAGGGGAGTCGGGGGGGAGGAGTGCGGGGGGAGGGTCCGGGCATGAGGGGGGTGGGGACGGGGGGCTTCGGTGCATGCAGGGGTGCAGGGGAGTCGGGCTGTGGGGGTGCGGGGGGGGGTACATGGAGGGAGTTGGGCAGTGAGGGTGCGGGGGGGGGGATGCAGGGGGATGTAGGGGGGGGGGTCTGGGCATGGGGCAGCCATGGGGGGGATCGGTGCATGCAGGGGTGCAGGGGAGTCACATTATGGGGGTGCGGGGGGGGGGCATAGGGGAGTCAGGCTATGGGGGTGAAAGGGGGTCATATGGGAGTCGGGCCACGAGGGTGCAGGGGGTGTTGCAGGGACATGGGGGGGGGGAAGTGGGGAGTTCTGGGCAAGAGGGGATACCGGGGGGTGTTGGGGGGGGTGCATGGGCACGGGATCTCTGGGCTGGGGACACGGCGGGTGCTAAAGGGGATGGGGGTTGGGGACAGCCTGGGGGGTGGCACTGGGGGGGGACATGGGGTCACGGGCAGAGGGGAGCCGCTGCATTGCAGCAGGACAGAGGGACACGGGGACAGTATGGAGGGGCAGGACAGGGGGGTGTGACCCCCCCCCCAAGGGGCTCCATACTCACACCCCCCCCTTCCACCCCACCCAGCGGGACCTCGGGGAGGCCACCATGTCCCAGGCCACCACCTGCCTCGAGGTGAGTCCTTGTCCCTGTCCCCCCATCCTGGGGGACATGAAGGCCACCCCCTGCCAGCATTTAACCCTTTACCATCTGACCTTCCCCGCCAGCAGCAGGGGGATGGCAGGGAGAGCCCCCCCCCGCCGCCACCGCCGGGATCCCCCCTCATCTTCCCACGGGAGACGCTGTTCCGGCAGGCGAGCGGGGTCACTTACCGCATCCCGGCTTTGCTCTACATCCCCCCGGCCGCCACCTTCCTGGCCTTTGCCGAGAAGCGCTCCTCGGCCAGGGACGAGGACGCCAAGTACCTGGTGCTGCGCCGGGGCCACCGGCACGGCTCCTCGGTGGAGGTAACGAACCAACCCGGGCCGGAGCAACGAGCTGCGTCCCTCCATCCCTGGGAGCGACGGCGGGCGGTTTCGGGGCGCAACGACACCGGTGCAACCCGGCGGCTGAGCCCCGTTTTCCTCCTTGCCGGCAGTGGGATCCGCCGGAGGAGCTGTCGGCCTTGGTGCTGCCCGGCCGCCGCACCATGAACCCCTGTCCCCTCTACGATGCCACGAGCGGCACCGTCTTCCTCTTCTGCATCTGCGTCGAGCAGGGGAAGACGGAGCGGTGCCAGATCTGGAGGGGCTGCAGCGCCGCTCGCCTCTGCTACGCCGCCAGCGCCGACGGCGGCCGCCGCTGGACCCCGCTGCGGGACGTGACGGACGAAGCCGTGGGCCCCGACCTGTCCCGTTGGGCCACCTTCGCCGTGGGGCCGGGCCACGGGGTCCAGCTGGCTTCGGGGCGCCTGGTCGTGCCGGCCTACACCTACTACGTGCACGAGCGGTTGTGCGGGGTCGTGCCGCTGCCTTGCTCCACCCGGCAGCACGCCCTCGTCTTCTACAGCGACGACGGCGGGCGCAGCTGGCACAAGGGTGGCCTGGTGGGCGGCGGGCCGACGGGCGAGTGCCAGGTAGCCGAAATCGACGGGGGCGATGCCCGCCGGCCCTTGCTTTACTGCAACGCCCGAGCGCCGTGGGGTTGCCGGGCCGTGGCCTTCAGCGCCGACCGCGGGCTGCGGTTCGAGGGGTCGGCGCGGTGCAAAGCGCTGGGCGAACCGCCGCGGGGGTGCCAGGGCAGCGTGGTGAGCTTCCCCCCGCCCTCCGGGGAGGCGCCCGCTTGGTTACTCTACTCCCATCCCACCGACCGGCACCGCCGGCGCGATTTGGGCATCTATCTCAACCCCTCGCCGCTGGACGGGGAGGGCTGGCGGCACCCGTGGGTGCTGCACCCGGGGCCGGCCGGGTATTCCGACCTGGCCGTCTGCCCCGGCGGCGTTTTCGGCTGCTTGTTCGAGTGCGGCGCCAGCAGCGCCTGCGAGGAAATCGCCTTCTGCCTCTTCGCCCTGGACGCCCCCGACGGCAGCGAGCAGAACCTCGAGGTTCCTAAAATGGACCCATTTTAAGGGGGGGGGGGGGGGGGGGGGGGGGGTATGTGTCACTTCTGACCACCGGCAGCCGGAGACAGCAACGCCGGGGCCTCACCGGGACATTTTGGATGCGCCGGAGGCTCGGCATCGCGTAGCTTTTATTTAATTAACGCTTGGCTTTTTAAT
This sequence comes from Sterna hirundo, assembly GCA_009819605.1. Classification (NCBI taxonomy): domain Eukaryota; kingdom Metazoa; phylum Chordata; class Aves; order Charadriiformes; family Laridae; genus Sterna; species Sterna hirundo. The sequence goes on along the minus strand of CM020437.1, from coordinate 219,136,727 downwards.
CAGCCATTGACAGATGTTGGGACCTGGGGGCAGGGGGGTGGGGGGCGGGTTGGAGGATCTGCTGCAGGTTGCCCGGCGTGGGGGATGCCGACACGGCACCCGAAATGCCGCCTTTTCACCAAAAACGGGCGTTTTTCACTTGGGAGCAGCAAAAAAGCAGAAGGTGCTACTGAGAGCAGCCGGTCCCCTGGGGAAAAATAACCCAAAAATGGTGGTTTAGTTAAAAATATTAGCGATTCTTGTGCCCCCCCCCCCCACGTAGCAGAGAGAGAATTCCCCTTTTTTACCTTTTTTTAATCCTGTTTTCTTCACTTTTCCTGGTTCAAGCTGTTTCGCCTTGTATTCCCATGGGAAAAAGCACTCAAATCTCAAGGGGGGGGGGTTATTCTGCTCCGCAGGGGACAGCTTGTGGCATCCCGACGGTGACAGCACCTTCACACCCCCGTGCTGCCGCCGCCGAATAAAATCCTCCCAAAACGGGTGAAATCCAGCCAATACTGGGAAAATCCCGAGGGAGGTGACCCTGCCGGGGAAGGCTGCGGGATGTCCCCGAGCATCGTCACCTCCCAGTCCATCCCGCCGCTACATTTTGGGCACGCAGCACCTGGAAGAGATGAAGCCCCACCCCCAGTTCGTGGGGTTACTGGTTTTTTTGGGGGGGGGGGGGTTGGTCCCAGCGTGCCCGTCTTACCGGTAGCGCCGGGGACAACCGAAATGTCCCTGCTGGGTCTCGTGGGTGAAGCAGAAGCGGCGGCAGCGGCCGGTGTTCTGGGCGCAAGGACGGGCGCTGGTGGGGATGGCATCACCGGGGGGTCCCTGGGGGACGCTGGCGGTGGGGTGCCGGGGGCCGGTGGCCAGGAGCACGGCCAGGAGCACGGCCAGGCGCAGGACAGACATGGTGTGGGGACACCGGTGTCACCTGGGGTTGTATTTATAGGGTTCGGCCCCGGGGAGGTGGGGTTTGGCGGCGGAGGGTGCTGTTGGATGGGGTTTAGCGACGGGCGACGGCTCTGCCTGCGCCGGTGGCTGCCAGGGAGGGACAGGGGACAGGGAGGGGACCCGTGGGAGGGTGGGCAGGGGGTGGGGGGGTTGTTTGTCTGGCTCCTTGGGGTGACTGGCGGGGGGGATGGAGAAGAGGGGGGGATGATGGATGATGCTGGGACGTGGGATATGGCTGAGTGATGGGGACATGGGACACGGAATGATGGGCATGTGGACACGGCTGAGTGGTGGGGACATGGAATGATGGGGATATGGGACACGGAATGATGGGCATGTGGACACGGCTGAGTGATGGGGACATGGAATGATGGGGACACAGGACACGGAATGATGGGCATGTGGACACGGCTGAGTGATGGGGACATGGACCACAGCTGAGCAATGGGATGTGGGACTTGGCTGAGTGCTGGGGACGTGTGACATGGAACAATGGGGACATGGGACATGTCTGCGTGATGGGGACATGCAACATGCAACGGCAGGGATGTGACATGGCTGAGCGATGGGAACATGGGATTGGCTGAATCATGGGGACATAAAACATGGCTGCGTGATGGGGATGTGCAACATGGTGGAGTGACGGGGACACGGGACACAGCTGAGTGACGGGAATATGGGGCACGGATGAGTGATGAGACATGGGACATAGAATGATGGAGACAAAGGAGCTGGTTGAGTGACAGGGACATGGGACATGGCTGAGCGGTGGAAGGTGGTGTCCAGACCCTGGAGCGGAGGATCTCGGAGCAATGCCCACCCCAAGCTCTGCACCCATCGTGCTGCTATGTCCATCCTGTCCCTGCACCCATCCTGTCCCTGCATCCATCCTGTCCTTGCACCCATCATGCTCCTACATCCGTCCTGTCCTTGCACCCATCACCCCCCCGGGGTGCAGGACAGGGCTGGCCCCTGCCAGCCCCTCGGCATGGATGCAGCCGCCCAGGGAGAAACCCACATTTCCCAACTTCTCTTGGCCTTTCCTTTGGGAATTCAGCCGATTTTGGCCTGTTTTCTCCAGGAGGCTCCAGGGAGCGGGGGGCAGCGTGTGTGTGTTATTTTGGGGTGCCATCGCAGTGCTGTCCCTGCAGACGGTCCACCGGAGCACCCACACCGACGAGGTTTCCTGCAAATAGGGGTTTTCCCAGGGAGAGAAAGCATCTGCAGTGTTGGTGGGAACCCAGCGGGACGTCCCCAACCCACCGCCCTCACCCCACTAGGACAGGACGGGATGGGGACAGCATGGGAGTATTACAGGACAGAGTGGGGTCAGGCAGCAGGGGACACACAGGATGGGGACAGGGGAGGATGGGGACAGGCAAGATGGGGACAGCATGGAATTAGGGACAGGGAGGATGGGGACAGGATGGGACAGGGACAAGCAGGATGAGGCCAGGGCAGGATGGGGACCGAGAGGATGGGGACAGGGTGGAATGGAGACAGGGAGGATGGCAATAGGAAGGATGAGTCCAGGGCAGTTTGGGGACAGGCAAGAGGGAGACAGGCAGGATGGGGACAGGACAAGACAGGACAAGGACAGGCAGGATGAGGCCAGGGCAGGATAGGGAGAGACAAGAAGGAGACAGGCAGGATGGGATGGGGACAGGGACAGGCAGGATGGGGACAGGATGGGATAGGGACAGGACAGGATGGGGACAGGCAGGATGAGGCCAGGGCAGCATGGGGAAAGACAAGAGGGGGACAGGCAGGATGGGGACAGGGACAGAGAGGATGGGGACAGGCAGGATGGGGACAGACAAGAGGAGGACAGGCACGATGGGGACAGGATGGGATGGGGACAGGGACAGGTGGGAGAGGGACAGGCAGGATGAGTCCAGGGAAGGATGGGGACAGGCAGGATGGGGACAGACGAGGGGGACAGGCAGGATGGGGACAGGGACAGGCAGGATGAGTCTAGGGCAGGATGGGGACAGGCAGGATGGGGATAGGCAAGAGGGGGACAGGGACAGGCAGGATGGGGACAGGATGGGATGGGGACAGGCAGGATGGGGACAGGGACAGGCAGGTTGAGGCCAGGACAGGATGGGGACAGGCAGGATCAGGACAGGATGGGATGGGGACAGACAAGAGGGGAAGAGGCAGAAAGGGGGCAGGATGGGATGGGGACAGGGACAGGGACAGGTACAGGGACAGGGACAGGCAGGATGAATCCAGGGAAGGATGGGAACAGGCAGGATGGGGACAGGGACAGGCAGGATGAGTCTAGGGCAGGATGGGGACAGGCAGGATCAGGACAGGCAGGATCAGGACAGGACGGGATGGGGACAGACAAGAGGGGAAGAGGCAGAAAGGGGGCAGGATGGGATGGGGACAGGGACAGGGACAGGGACAGGCAGGATGAATCCAGGGAAGGATGGGGACAGGCCATAATGGGGACAGGCAGGATGAGGGCAGACAAGACGGGGACAGGGACAGGCAGGATGGGGACAGGCAGGATGAGGCCAGGGCAGGATGGGGATCAGCAGCACCACGCCCCCCCCCCCCCCCCCGCAGCCAGCGTGGCGGATCCGGGGCACCCCCCCCCCACCCCCCCCCTCCACCCCCCCAAAAGGCGGGGCCTCCCCGCCCCTTCCCCATCCCTCCCCCCCCCCCCCCCGCCCTCTCCCGGGGCGGCGCGGCTGGATGCGGGCGCTGGGGGCGCCGGGGGCGCTGGGGCTGGGGGTGCTGCTGGCTCTGCTGCCCCCCCCCGCTCCGGCCGAGACCTTCACGGCCATGCTGAGCGTCCGGAGGGCGCTGGGCTCCGAGGGCCGCCTGCTCCGCCGCCTCCGGACCTACCTGAGGGAGGAGAGCGCCCGCCTGCGCCGCATCGCCAGGTACCGGACACCCCCCCCTCCCCCCCCCAACCCCATCTCGGTCATGGGTGGGGATGGGAGCATCCCCTCCCCTCCAGGCACCCATATTCCCCAGGGTTGGGTGCCGCCCTGGCAGGGAAAGGGGGGGGGGGGTTAATGCAGCCCACCCCACCCCCCACAGCACCCAGTTTTTGGGGGGGTGTCACTAAATAGGAGCTTGGGGTATCGTGGGTGGATGGGGAGCACAGCCCGGACACTGCCCAGGCCATCCCAGCCATGTCCCAGGAGGGGGATGCGGTACCCCCCAACCCTGGGCTGGGGACCGAGGACGTGGGTCACAGGATCCCCAAGGAACTGGCCATCCCCATGTACCCACCAGCGATGGGGTCTACCAACCTCGATGGGGTTTCCCCACCTCTGGCTTGGCTAAAAAGTGGGGTCTGGGGATGTGGGACACAGGATCCTCAAGGAACTGGCCATCCCCATGTACCCACCAGCGATGGGGTCTACCAACCTCGATGGAGTTTCCCCACCTCTGGCTTGGCCAAAAAGTGGACACTAGGGCAAATCCGCCCAACTATTGGGGGGGCTCAGACTCCACCCTGGGGGTGTCACCACTGAGGGGCATCACTCAAAGTGTCACTCACTGGGTGCCTTGTAGGTTTTATGAGAAGGTCCAGGCACTGCACCAGGACCCCAAGGCCTCGGTGGACAACCCCTTGCTGGCCTTCAGCCTCATCAAGCGTCTCCACTCTGACTGGCCCAATGTTGTCTACAGCGATGAGGCCGCTGAGAACACCCAAGGTATGGGGGGGGCTGCTTGGTCGCGTGCCCTCTGTGTCACCTGGGGAGAGCCAGGAGGTGATGGTGACCGGGTGGAAGAGCATGGGAATGGGTGATGGAGCTGGAGAACAGGTGGTGGAGTTGGAGAACGGGTGGAGAAGCAGGAGAAGGGAGGGAGGAGCAGAATGGGTGATGGAGCAGGAGAATGGATGGAGGAGCAGGGGAATGGGTGTAGGAACAGGGAAATGGGTGAGAAGCAGAAGGGATGGAGGAGCAGGAGAACGGGTGGAGGAGCAGGGAACTGGGTGGAGGAGCAGGGGAATGGGTGGTGAACCTGGAGAATGGGTGGAGGAGCAGAAGACTGGGTGGAAGAGTAGCATGTGGGGTGCCTGGGGATGGAGAAGGGCTGATAAGGGTGATTTCACCCCAAAAGCTCATTAATCCCCCACTGCACACCCCATTACCCACCCTCAGCACTCCATGACAGCTTCAAGGAGGTGGAGCAGGAGCTGCCTGGAGCTGAGGACCTGGATGGGGCTGCCCGGGCACTGATGCGGCTGCAGGACGTCTACGCACTCAGCGTCAAGGGCATGGCCAATGGTGTCTTCCAGCGAGCCGGTGCTGGCCGGCCACCCCTCTACAGCCCTGGCCGGCGCATCTCCCTCTCCGCTGATGATTGCTTCCATGTGGGCAAGGTGAGGGCGGACCCCATCAGACCCCACAAAGCTTTTCCAGCCCAGGATGTTGCTTCTGTAGGGTTAGACGTTGGGTTTTCTTCCCACACGGATATGGAGGTGCCCCTCTGACTCAGCCAACAGGCATCCGCCCGCCTGCCATCGCCTCTCGGCTCTCGCCCAAATAATGGGGCTTCTTGCTGCTTCATGGCTCGGGGAAGGGAAGAGCCAAGTCGGTGGCCTGGGGGAGACCTCCTGCCCCAGCATCCCAGTTGGGTATCGGGTTGGGTCCCACCTGGGGGCAAAACTGGGTCCATAAATCCCTGGGAAGGGATTTGGGTGCTTTGACAGAGGTTTTTGTAGAGGGCAGAGTCCTCTGAGTGTCACGGCAGAGCTGGGATGGAGTGTCAGAGTGTGGGTTAGGGTGGGACAGGGTGGGATGGGAGGAGATGGGACAGGACGGGATGGCATGGCTTGGCATGGCATGGCATGAAATGGAGGTGGAGGTGCAGATGGAAATGGAGGTGATGGAGGTGCAGAGAGGGATGGGAATGGGGATGGAGACGGAGATGGAGATGGAGATGATGGAGATGGAGATAGAGGTGCAGATGGGGATGGGGATGGAGGTGCAGATGGGGATGGAGACGGAGATGGGGGTGGGGATGGAGATGAGGATGGAGCAGTATGGATGGCATGGGACAGGAAAGGAAGAGATGGGACAGGATGGAGATGGTTTGGGAGGGAATGGGGATGGGAATAGAAAGCGACAGGATGTGACGGGACAGGATGGGTGCGAATTGCAATGGGATGGAATGACAAGGCATGGGGATGGGATGGAGATGGGGTAGAATGGGATGGGACAGGAGACGATGAGACAGTAGGGACAGGATGGGAGGGCAGAGGAGTGGGATTGGGATGAAGATGGTCGTGGGGATAGGATGGGATGAGAAGGGGATTGGTCAGGATAGGGGTGGGGTGGGATGGGATGGAATGGGATGGGATGGGACATGGTGGGGACAGGATGCAGGCCAGGCTGGCCCAGCCAGCGGGCCCGGGCGATGTGCTGTCTCGCAGGTGGCCTATGACACGGGTGACTACTACCACTCCATCGCGTGGCTGGAGGAGGCTGTCAGCCTCTTCCGCCTCTCCTACGGTAGCTGGAACCCCGAAGACCGGAGCAGCCTGGAGGATGCTCTGGACCATCTTGCCTTCTCCTACTTCATGGTACAGCCTTGAGTCCCATCACCCCGGTGCCTGGTGTAGCTGAACCATGGGCAGGGGGATCCTCATGGGTTCTCCGCTCCCCCTATCCAGGCTGGAAACATCTCCCACGCCTTGAGCCTCTCCAGGGAGTTTCTCCACTATGGTACATGGGGCAACCTTGGATGTGGCAGGAGGAGGGGAGAGGTTTTGGGGTGTCCCCATCACCTCTGTATGACACCAGCCTCCTTCACCCTATTTCTTGCCTCCACATGGGGTAATTCTCACCAGGGGAGGGGGTGATGGGGACATGGCATTTCGGGTGACACCACCTCTCCGGCAGATCCCAGTAACGGAAGGGTGGCAAGGAACGTGGCCAAGTATGAGAAGCTGCTGGAGATGGGGACAGCAGTGAGCGCTGGACCCCTCCAACGCCCCAATGGCACCCGCCTGCAGAGCCGTGACGCCTATGAGGAGCTGTGCCAGCGCCCGAGGGGGCAGGTGGGGCTGGCGGGGGGGGTGCCATGGTCCCCCACCCAACTGCTGTTGCCCCTCTCATGTGCTCCTTGGTCCTTTCTTTTCTCAGCTGGCTCCGGAGCTTCACCCGCACCTCGGCTGCTCCTACGAGACCAATGGCAACCCCTACCTCCTTCTCCAGCCTGCCAAGAAGGAGATGGTCTGGATCCAACCTTACGTGGCTTTGTACCATGATTTCATCAGCGACGATGAGGCTGAGACCATCAAGGGGTTGGCAGGGCCCTGGGTGAGCTGTCCCCATCCCCAGGGAAGTCCCTGTCCTGGACGAGGGTGCCCCAAGAGCTGGTGGTCCAGGGTGGACCACCCTGAGCATGTAGAGATAAGAGGGGTTTTAAGCCAGGGCTTAGCCAAAGCCTTCTGTAGCGAGACCCTGGGGGAGGGATGAGCCCAGCTTAGCTCCATCTAAGCCCCCCAAGATATTCTGGGGTGAAACCAGGTCCATGCATGCACCTAAACTCCTTCCCAGCTAGGCTTGACTTGCTGACACCCAACTGCTTCCATCACCCTGGTGGGACACCTTGGGGTGGGGATGTTTGGCAACCAGCTGGTATAAATCCACCAATTTCGACCCCAACCGGGGTCCTTGCTTGGTGTGGGGGGTCCCCATCTGCAGCAACATCCCCCCCCACCTCCAGCTGCAGAGGTCCGTGGTCGCCTCTGGGGAGAAGCAGCAGAAAGCCGAGTACCGGATAAGCAAGAGGTAATATCCAATCGCTCCCTTGTCCTCCAACCAGCGGGACCACCATGGCCCCATCGCCACCACCAAGGTGGCAGTGAAGCCATGCTGGGGAGGCCTAGGTCCTCGACACCCAGCAGTGCCGGGAGGGTTAAGCCCAGCCACGTGTGAATTTGGGGGGGGCTGAAGGTGGGGTGCTCCCACAGCGCATGGCTGAAGGACACCGCTGACCCGGTGGTGCGGGCGTTGGAGCAGCGCATCGCTGCCGTCACCGGCCTGGACCTGCGGCCACCCTACGCCGAGTACCTGCAGGTGGTCAACTACGGGTTGGGAGGCCACTACGAGCCACACTTCGACCACGCCACGGTCAGAGAGCTGCCTGGGTGGTCATGGGGTGGTGTGCAGGGTGGTTCTTGTGGTGCTCTTGAGATGGTCCTTGGGGTGATCCTGGGATGGTTCTGGGGGTGATCTCTCAGGTGGTCACTGGGGAGGCCGCTGGGATGGTCCTGCGGTGTTCTTTGAAATGGTCCCTGGGGTAGTCTTTGGGGTGGTCTCTGGGCTGGTCCCTCAGATATTCCTGGGGGTGGACCTTGGGGTGGACGCTGTGGTGATCCCTGGGATGTTGCCCAGGGGGGTCCCTAGGGTGGTCCTTGGGGTGGTTCCCATGGTGGTCTCTGGGATAGTCCCTCAGATATCCCTGGAGTTGGACCCTGGGGTGATGCCCATGATGCTCGCCTGGTGGGGAGGTCGCTGGGGGTGTCCCCATGGTGATCCCTGGGATGGTGCCTGGGATGTTCCTGGGAAGGGAAGGAAGGAAGGAGGGAAGGAGAGAAAAGAAGGGAGAGGGAGAGGTTTCCCTGGGGGCAGCTCAGAGCTACCAGGTCTGTTAGGGTGTGAGGTGCCTCCAGGCCGCGCTGTGTCAGCATGGGACTGACCGTCCCCACGGGACTGACCGTCCCCACCTCCTCGCTCTTGGGGCAGTCCAGGAAGAGCCCCCTTTACAGAATGAAGTCAGGCAACAGGATCGCCACCGTCATGATCTATGTGAGTCTCCCCCCATTTGCAGGCCTAGAGACTGCACTTGCATGGTCATCAGTAGGGTTCAGAGTGAACAGGGTTTGAGATGGGTGAGGGCAGCCCTAAATCAGACCTTGGTAGAGTGTTAAAAGACAACATCTATAGAGTATTTAAGAGTGTGTTCTAGGGGGGACCAAGGGAGGTTCTGTGCCTCAGTTTCCCCATGCAAAGCAGCCATATCACAGGGGGAGAAGGAGGACCATGGCTCATATTTTTGCTCCTTTTCCAGCTGAGCGCAGTGGAGGCTGGCGGTTCCACCGCCTTCATCTACGCCAACTTCAGCGTGCCCGTGGTTAAGGTGAGGGAGACCCACACGAACCCCCCGGGAGTGGTGACGGGGGATGCTGCTCTCTTGTGTCTCGTCTCTCGCAGGGACTTGTGGCTGAGCCTGTCCCGATGCCAAACCCCAACCCTGGACCTCCCTGATCTGTTTTGGGGTGCCAAACCCCCACCCTCAGGCTCCTGGCACCCTTTGACAGGAGCCAATCCCAATCCCGCAGCTCCCAGCTCTGGTTTGGGGGGGCCAAACCCCAACCCTAGGGCTCCTGTCTGTGTTTTGGGATGCCAAAATCCAACCTCAGGGATCCCAGCTCTATATTGCGGTGCCAAAACCCCAATCCCAGGACTCCCAGCTCTATTTTGGGGCGCCAAACCCCAACTCCGGGGTGCCCAGATCTATTTTGCGGTTCCAAACACTAATTCTGGTGCTCCTCACTGTTTTTTTGGAGTTTCAAACACCAATTTTGGTGCTCCTTGCTCTGTTTTGGGGCACCAAACCCCAGCCCCAGGGCTCCCAGCTCTATTTTGGGGTTTCAAACCCCAATTCTGGTGCTCCTGGCTGTGTTTTTTGGGGTGCCAAACCCTGGGGCTCTCTGCTTTGCAGAACGCAGCTCTCTTCTGGTGGAACCTGCGGAGGAACGGGGACGGTGATGGGGACACCCTGCACGCCGGCTGCCCTGTCCTGGCCGGGGACAAGTGGGGTGAGAGACGGTGCCTGGTGTCACCGTGGGGTGACACGGGGTTGGAGGGGCAGCTCTGCCAGCGGGGAGGCAAGAGGTGCTGGGAACCTGGAAAATTCCTGGATAATGGGGAAAAACATCACTGATACTGGAGCAGGGTTGGAGAGGGGTGCAAGGGGATGGAAGCAGGTGGGGATCCTTGTCCTTGTCCCTTCCAGTGGCGAATAAGTGGATCCACGAGCACGGGCAGGAGTTTCGGCGACCATGCAGCGCTAACCCACAAGACTGAGCCATCGTGGCCTCAAGGACATGGCACCCATGGGTGGCAAAGCCACCTCGACGCAGCATGTCCCCAAGGCTGCAGCAAGAGGAGGGAGGGAAAGGGGTGGCAGCAGCGTGGGGTGCTAATGGGGGGCGGTGGCACTTGCTAAGCCATGGCTGAATCTGGTGAAAATAAAGTCAAAAGACACTAAACTGGAGTTTGGGGGAAATACCTCGGTGTGGTACCAGAGGGGATGACGTGGGGGTGTGTATGTGTCTGTGTGCCCCCACCCCGATCCTAAATGTACCCTCAAGTCCCTCTCCTCCAGCCCTAGATGAAAAGCCTCTCTTGCTAAAAGGACTGGCAGTTAGTGACGTGGCATTTCTACGGTCATCAGTAGGCTTCAGAGTGAACAGAACGGCCATAGAAGACCAGAGCAAAGCCAGTACACTATCCTTCCTCAAATAAGCCTCCTGCAGTGCCTGGCTGCATCTTGGGCCCCATTGTGCAGCCCCACACTCCGCCCTCACCCCAACAGCAGCATGGGGCCCCCCCTCCTCTGCACCCCAGAAGAACCTTGCTGGGGGGGGCAGAAGGCAGCCGCTGCCTTCCAGCCACCCTGGCCCCCAGCCTGTCTGCACTGGGCCACGCTTGTGCCAACACCGCTCCCCCGGGGCCCCGCAGACAAGCTCCCTTTCTCCGGCCCGACTGCGGCACCTGCGTGACTGGAAGGCAAAAGAAGAGGCAGCAGGGCTCTCCGGCAGCGCCTGGAGATCGGGCAGGGAGCCCGCACCACTCTCCCTGGGTGTTCAGGATCCGGAACAGCCTGGATGAAGCGAGGGTCAGGCAGAAGGACACCATCAGCCCCCGCACGGAAACTCCCCGACTCCCTCCAACCTCATCTCTGCAACGTTTGGATGCGATTAAAACCCCCCCCCAGATGGAGAGGCAGCGGGTACCGCAGACTGGGGAGGGTCCAGGTGACCCCGTCACCTCTCTGCTAGCCGGAAGGAAAAGGACAAAAATTGGGGAGGGGGGATAGAAAGACCAGGCAGATCTCCCCCAGGGCCCTCCTGCCTGTTTTGGGTTAAAAAAATGCGCATTTATCACTCTGTGGCTGTGTTTATCCAGCCCTGGGTTAACCCTTCCACACAGGGGATGAGCTGGGAGCAGTATCTGCGCAGGGAAGCAGGAGCCGGAGCAGGGCTCCAGCCCCCCACCGTAGGAGGATGCTACAGCAGCCCTTAACCCCGCTTGAATGTAAAATTTCAGAGCAAATTTCCCCAAATTCCTGCTCTGCAGGCATTCAGGCTATATTATAAAACAGAGGGTCCGGCGCGGCACAGGTTCCGTAAGAGCCAGGGCGCCGTGGTTTATTACTTTCAGATGTTTCTGTACACGTGGGAGCCATCGCTCACGGAGAGGAGGGGAAAAAGCAAAAGCTGTAGCTAAAGCAACCCCCCCAGCCCCTCCCCACACTGGAGCGCGGAGAAGGGATGGGGGAATATTTCAGATGACGAGAGGCTTCCGTGAGTCACCAGAAAAACCCAAGGTTTGGGGTTTTGGCCCAGGAACAGCTGGATTGCCACCCTTCCTCCACAGGCTGCTCCGAGGAGCCCGAGTAGTGCAGCCAAGGGGAAAAGAGGAGTTCCTACTCCAGACTTTTCACAAATGCTTTATTTGTAGGCAAGAGAAAGGGACAAGGAACAAGACACAAAGAGGATGAGGCTGACACGGGACACAGAGCGGGCTCTCCGGAGAACTCACGCACACATTTTCCTTTCGGAAAGAGCAGCATGTGGTAAGAGGTCAGCCCGCCAGATGGGTAAAGCTTGGACTAAACCGGCCAAGCATCCAACAGCAAAGCTCGGAGCAAACACCAAAGCACTATCCCGCAGGTTTCGGATGCGTTACAGACGGATTAGGCCAGAGGATATAGCCAAGGGAGGAGGGTTTGGGCAACACAAACGGCAGATTCAGGCTGTGAGCGGAGCACCAGGCTGAGAGACGGTGTTATAATGCCCCACGACCAAGTTTTTTTGGAAACGGCAACCCATAAACTATTTTTTTTTTTACTTCACCTGAAGATCTAAAGTCTAGATCTTCAGGACGGTTGAGCACCAGTTCAAACCAGTGAATGGCTGATCACCAGACACCTCTGAAGGTCTCTCCTCCCAGGCCCTTCAACACTCAAGATAAAAGGCAACAGCGGAAGGGAGGAGAAACAGCAGCGCTGAAGTCGAGGAGGTGGAGAACATCAGCACAAAGCCGTTTGCTCTCTCTGTCTACTACTGGGTGCTCACCCGGCCACTGAGGACCCCGCTGAATGTGGCAGGACACTGATAAAGTCTGCGAAGTCCTGGGATGGTCTCCCTGAAGGAGAAGCCAACGAGCGACTTTGCCTATTGCAATGGCTCAGCCCTATCCTGCAGAGAGAAGAAGATCAAGGAGGTTCCCTCTGAACCGCACCAGTGCAGTATTTACTGGGCTACTGGTGTTACCAAGGGGATCTACCACACCACCACCACCTCTGAGAGCTCCCCGACCACGCTCAGTTTAGAAGTCACTCCCTGCTTTACTGTAGTGCTTTTTTTTTTTTCCCAGAGGGTGTCTCGGCTGCACAGAAAGTGACCTCCAGTCGCAATAAACATCGGTATTTTGAATTGGCTTTGGTATCATCACCTCCCACCTGCTTCACACCTGGACCACGACAGGCTGAAGACAAAAAAAAAAAAAAAAAAAAAAAAAACCTCAAAAAAAAGCAAGCTCTGTATAGCAATGTGATTCAGCAACCAGTGCAGCACTGCGTGTCCGCGTCGGTACGTATCGATCACCCTGGTCACTAAAAGTGTTTTCAAAACACCAGCAGGGAGGAACTTGGCTTGAGCACATGCAAAGAATCATAGAACGTGTTGGGATGGAAGGGACCTTTAAAGGCCACCTAGTCCCACCCCCCTGCAGTCAGCAGGGACATCTTCAACTAGACCAGGTTGCTCAGAGCCTCCTCAAGCCTGGCCTTGAATGTCTCCAGGGATGGGGCCTCCACCACCTCTCTGGGCAACCTGGGCCAGTGTCTCACCACCCTCAGTGTAAAGAACTTCTTCCTAATGTCCGATCTAAACCTGCCCTGCTCTAGTTTAAACCATTGCCCCTCGTCCTATCGCTACACGCCCTTGCCAACAGCCCCTCCCCAGCTTTCCTGTAGGCCCCCTTCAGGGACTGGAAGGGGGTCTAAGGTCTCCCCGGAGCCTTCTCTTCTCAAAAGACAGGCAGCCGAGCTCTGCATTCACAGGATCTGTATTCAAAGTAAGACTACACGCTTTGGAAATACAGGAAATACCTTTTTTTCCAGCAATTGCAATGCTCCTGGAATCTACAAGTCACCGAGGGTTTTGTCCGGTGCATGTAACACCGGAGCTGGCAAAACCCCTCCTGGATCTGATATGAAAAATTTAAGTGAATCCTGCAACCAAGCAGCCTCCCCCAAACGGCATCTTCCATTCCTGCCAAGCCTTGGGATTTTCCATTGTAAAAGTTTCCACCGATCCTCAATCCAACAACTGGAACAAAAGCAAGAGAGATTTCTAAAGAATCAAAAGCGGCAGCATAAAACCAGCACCCTTTCAATTCAGGAAACCCCCTGCTGTTTATCTGTTTTTACAGAGCCGGTACAATGCCGCGGGCCGTGGAAAAACGCAGTGCAAAGCTGGAAGTTATGGGGGAGTTTTCTAGATGTCCCCATTTTTCATAAGTCAAAGAAAACATTTCTTCTCTCCGCAGCTTTTACCACGGTCGGGGAGATCCTGCACCTAAATCCCATTTATCTCTGCCTGTAGCTCTCAGAAAAGGGAGAAGAAACTGCAACAGGAGCATTAACTATTTTTCAGACAAAAGCACAGTCTTAAAAATGGTATTTGGCTCGAGACAGCCGAAAGGAATTCCCCCTCCATCCACACACCCCCCCCCCCCCCGCTATTGCTGCTGTCCCTGCAGCCACCTTTTTTTGAAGCCAGCACGACGCGAGCTGCCTATTTCTGTGCAAGTCAGGACCGAGAGCTTGACACGGAGCAACGCCACATTGACCAGGCTGTTGAAATATTTATTTTTTTTCACTCACTTCTCAAATGGTAACAACAAAATATAATTCTGGGGAGCCCACAGGATTCAGAAACAGTCATTCGTTTTCCCAATGGTGCTTCTACAGAATACAAAACCGATTTTCTTTTGCTTTCCATGGAGTTTTTCGTGTTTGGTTTGTTGTTTTTTTTTTTTTTTAACATCTCACAAACGGTAAAAGCAAATGAAAAGGATAACGTTGAGAGGCAAACGCAAGGAGTTACCGCAACGAATCACTCAAAGCCGGATCCTCCAAGTTACTTCAGCACGGAGGAATGTGACTTCACCGAGATCATTCATGAGTATGACGACAGGCACATGCTTAACTATCCCGTGAAGAGAGACTCTGGACACACACACTGAATTATTTAATCTCTAACAATTTGAACACAGGAATCATCTGGAAGGGACCGAGAATTTTGCCAAATCTTCAGGATACAGCTGGGGAAAGTGCTATTTTGCATCTCAACTACTGAAGATCCATTTAATTCATCGGCAACTAAACCAGGGGTGGACGTTACATCAAGGTCACAGTAAACTAATGCAATAATTAACACGGTGACTTACAGAGGGAAGCGTCGGGAGCCAGCAATTGCTCTTTTAACACCTGAGTACGGTGACCAAAGTGCCAGGAGAGAGGAGAGCTCTCTGGAATGAGGTTTTCTTGTCTCTAATTCGGCCATTTCCCACCCTGATGTGTCGGGGGAGAAGGGACACAGAGCTCAGGGTATCCAGAGCTCACGCGTGACTGAATCCGAGGAGATGATTCTCCATCAGGGTAAACGCCAACGTTAAAACAGGCTTTGCCAGCTCTTCACACCGTCTGCCTTTGCCCCACCTGCAACTCTCAAATGCCAAGAATTCCCGATGGCTCTTGTGACAGGACAGACACGCAGATGCACATCGCAGCTCCCAAATCAGGCCAACAACAGGACTATGCCTCAGCAAAACAGCGTTAAAATACTGCTTTCATCATACAGCATCAAGGGGTTACGGACACAAGGCAAAAAAGAAAAGATTTCAGACATCCACCAGCAACATATTGAGGAAAATTGCTCCAAAACGTGTCTGCTCTTACGCTCAAGAGTGATTCTTAGGTGAAAGCAATCTGACGAACTGTCTGTGGATAATTTAACCCTGAAGAAAAGCTCTCTGTGTAACTACTGCATTTACATGGAAATATGGAAGGCAGGCAGCGAAAGGATCTAGGAAGTGACAGTGAAAACAAGGTCTTTCCTCCAGTACTGGGGGGGGGGAGCATAATGCAGCAGCAGCTGCCTACACCTCTGCATCAACACCAGCAGGACTGACTCCAAGCTCTTCCAGGGTTTTATTTACGGTGCTTTTTGCATTTTTTTTTCATCCAAAAGGCGCCGATCTCTGCTCAGTTGTGTGTAGCAGCTACAAGAAGGGAAGCATAAACACATTCCAGAGGCAGAGAACTGCGTCGCTACTGCTGCTTCTGTTATGTGTCTGCAGTAGACGGAGTTATCCAGGCTCTCTTTCTCAGTGAGAAATCAAAACAAGTATTAAGAAAGCTGCAAGACTCTGAAATGGAGCTCACAATCCCCCTTCGCCTTTTGGTTTTACAGTCCTGTCCGACATTGCACAGGAAAGTAGCAACTAGGCTGTTCCCGCAGCTTAACTCATAAGGCTGGCATTGGTGAGACGAAACCTGAGCTCCCAACGAAGCCGATTCCTCATCTGCTTTAAGGGAAAGAAACGGGTATATAAAAAACAAACCTAAGGGGCACTTCAAAGACGGTTAGACAATTCCATGGAGAAATCCTGACGCCTTTGGCTATGCTGCAATGCCCTCGGTGGATCTGGATTGCCAACGGCCCCTTTGCCATTGGGTCCAAGAAAGCCTGAGAATCGATGGAGATCGGTATGATCGACTACTTGGGATTTCAGGAGGTCTTTCCTTGTGGCAGCAGAGAGGAGCCCATTTCCAAGGGCCTGAAGAGCTTTTCATGGTCTTCAGTATAAGCTGCTTCCCAGCAAGGAAGTCCCTAAGCATTTACACATTCTGGAGAACTAGTTCTAGGGGATGAATCTCACACCAACTTCTCACTGCTGCTGAACTGGAGAGATGAAAGGATATGGATACATCACAGTGGCCTCTGGTGCAGTTTATTTACAACAGGACTCAGTGCTGGAGAACACCAGGATACTAACAAGCAGGAAACACACTAGGAGGGAAAAAGGAGAATGGAAGAAAGGTCACATGTTAAAAATCAAGGCATTCTCTGCAGATACTTGACCCTGCGACATCCTAAATTTAGTCGATTACCCAAGATTAAACACGGCCAAAAAGAGTCTATCGAGCAGGTTAAAATCAGCATTGATGCATTCAACAACTGTAACAACTTGTGAGCTATGTAACAGTGAGAAGCACAAAAGCTTCATATATGTGAGACAGCACAAAAGCTGTCTATGGCTTAAAGACACAAGAAAGGCCAGCAAGCCACCCCACTTTCTCCAAGCCTCTGGTTTTAAAGCTGCTTTTGCTACAGCCAGAATAGCAGGAGCAACAGGTTAATGCCTTCGAAGACTCACAGAGATAGCACAGGTTGCCAAACACCGCGCGGAGATTCAACGTTGCAATGCAGTACAGTCCTTTGGTCTTCTCCCTCTCTCACCATTTACACATCAACCTACACTATATCCTTTCATTGGATTTAAAATATGCAGGCCACAGTCCTGCATTTCTACTGTTTCATCCCCAAGGGCACAAGATAAAGGGGAAAAAGAGCAAGAGGTCATCCAGCAATACCTCTCTAGCACTGCCAGTCCTAGAGCATCACACATTTTGGGGCTTCTAACTTTCGTTGAAGAATTCTTAGCTAAAAGCAGGAAGATTCTTCAGGACTGCTTAAGAAACACGCTTATTTTAAGATCATCTTTCAGGTGAATGGTAAAGCAGATTAGCACCTTCCATGAGGTCTATGCATTGGTTTAGTTATTAGCTTTATGGTACTGTAACTAAGACTCTGTTGAGCTTTCCCAATCAATCTTATCAGTCACAGTCTGCTCTCACTGCTGTGTCGCTGGTCAGAGAGGCCTGTCTTCTGCAGTTTATTATGATACGAAAACACATGAGATAAGTATGGGAAGTCTGCAAAGGGAAGCACACAACTTTACCTGTCTAATCTCACCAGTGTTTCTTGGCCAAAGAGTGCGGAGCAAGTAGTTTCCAAAACACAGGGCCTTGACTACTTAAATAAAATGCTATTTAAACTAAATACCACAAAGCTCGTAATTCTGCCTTCTGGCAGGCTATAAAGAAAGGAATCAGCTAGGGAGGATCTGCTTCGCTCCTCCCCTCCAAGGAAGGAGGTTTCACTAACATGTGAGAAGTTTAGAGAGAACACATAAACATCAAACACGTTACTGGCTGTGACTCAAAGCTGTTTGTTTACATGTGGTTTTTAGCATTATGCTAAAATTCCAACCTCCCACGCTGAGAGCCGAACACGCAGGCAGTAAGAGCAAAAGCTCTGCTCAAGGACTACACAGCTCCAGCACCCGCAGAGCCTTACCACTGGAATCCACCGATGGGCTCTGTAAACCTGTGACGGATCAGGAACGTCGCAACAGCTTCAGCAACCTGAGGGAAGGGGAAAAAAAATTGGTCAGAATTCAAAGGGACACAAAGATAACAAGGAATCCAGTAGTTTTCAAAGCCTGCAGCATTTCCAGCAACAGTTTGTGTCCTCAGAACCCTCTTGCTGCATCAAGTTTGCGTCTTTGAAACTAAGAGCTCCGTGTAGTGGGCTTATATATAAAAGAAGGAACTACATGCTTCCACCTTTACACAATCAAGAACTGACAAAGCTTTTTCATCACCTCTTAAAACAATGCCTAAGTTTAGCAGGTTAAAAAGGCGTGGTGAAATCATGACACAAGTTATTCCTATAAAGAATAACTCAAGACAGTAACCTGACAGTAATAATACTGCTTAGAATGTATGTTAGAAAGAATAACAAGGTAAGAACTCAGTATGTTTAGATAAAAATCCCTATTCCAGATTGGTAAAGCGAAGCACAGAAAGGCTGAGTTTTACACTCACAGCGGTCAGTATAGAACAAGCATTAAAACCAGACGTGTTTCCAACCACAGTCTCCACTGGCTGCACCACATTCCCGCTCCTATCTGGACACTATCTTCAGCAGTACCCAGAAGCAGCACTGCTCTGTCCGTAAGCTGTTTCGGTAACATTTGGTTTGTATTTGGAAAATGGGAGCCACCCAACTCAGCAAAACACAGACCAACCCCAAATGCTTCTGCTTAGTGCATGGGAGAGTGGAGAAATCCATGAGGAAAGGCAGGAGGATAAATCCACACTCCACATGGTAAGAGTTAGTTCTATCACCACTAGCCCAAGAGTTAACTTTGTAACTTAGCCAAGCCCTGTGCCATGTAACATCTTAGCCCAGGCTTCCTAGCCAGCTTAAAAAAATGTGATTAAATCCAAGCTGGTTTGTGAATAGCCAGTTAAGATGTCATGCCAAAAAATGTCTCTGAAATATAATCTCTGCTTCACAGTAAGCAACGGACCCCCTTTGCATATAAACTGTGAAGACTGTGACTTATCTAGCTTCAACACAGTGTTGCTCACCTTGTCTGGAGCATCTTCATGGACTGCATGGCCGCACTGTGGGAGGACCTGCATCTGAAACTTCCCTGCGGATCAAGAGAGTCATCACTGGAGTTGCTTTTCAAGTGGCCTTGATTTCTAACAGCAAGCAGTTCTTGTGTAGGCAGGAAACATCAGATACTACACTCTTAAAAGCACCGTGACTGTTGAATTCTTCTAAAAAGGATCTCACATTCTTTACAAACAAACCTCACTAAACGCGTCAGGCAAAGAGCGACCACGGAAGGCACAAGAGTCTAAAGCAAAGTGTACAATACACACAGCAGTTTCAAAGGGAAGCAAGAACCAGCTGCTTAATTCGTCTTCTCCAGGTGTAACTAGAACAGGGTCCCAGGAGTCAAAATGAAGCTAAATTTCTTAGAGCTACCTTTCAGAGTTGGAAGCGTTATCAGATCTACCTTAACGTAATGTTTATCCTGCTACCCAATACTGCTTTCCAGTACTGGTTGCTCTGGAAATCAATGAAGCTGGGATGGGGGAAAATAACCCCAAACCACAACCCCCAAAACATTAATGCAGATGATGAATCTTGGTCTGATGTCTGCCAGAAACACCAGGAGACCAGACAGTTTTGGATGGTCCCAAGCATTCTAGCTAGGAACCTCAGGAACGTAGTTAGAAAGGGAAAAAACAGATTAGAAAGAACCCACACAGACCATCATTCTGGTCCAAGAGAAGCGTGGCAGTCCCATTGCTGGAAACACTGAACGCTACACTGAACAAAAACCGTGGCAA
The DNA here is from genome assembly GCA_009819605.1 of Sterna hirundo. Taxonomy (NCBI): domain Eukaryota; kingdom Metazoa; phylum Chordata; class Aves; order Charadriiformes; family Laridae; genus Sterna; species Sterna hirundo. Next base: position 219,117,236 of record CM020437.1, on the reverse strand, counting down.
CACCCTTCACAACTTCTCATTGAACCTTCTTCTTCTCAACTTCTCCGCCTTTCCTACAACCACAGACGGTTAAAGAACAGTTTGGGATGGACTAATTCTTTAACGCACATTTGTTTCAATATTGACTGTACCTGGTAAGAGGCCACTCCTGCTCTCTCTCGTGTACCCATAGCAACAAGCTATCATCCAAAAAGAGCATTACAGTAAGGATAGAGTAACAATATTAAATATTTACCTTGCATCTGTCCAATTGTCAGATCTTTATCCAGCCTGTCAACACCTACAATCAAATAAACAGATGTATTGGAGAAAAGCCAGAGAGAACATGACTGCCTAAGCAGGGCTTTACTCAACATTTTCAAGGAGACATTTGGCTTGAAAAACTCAAAAGAAACATCATCTGACACCCACAGGAGTTTGCACTGCGCACCTCAAGAGTGTAAAGTGACAGGAAAGAATCCCAGCCAAAAACGCAAGAACACATCCTTCCCTACAACTTAAAAGGGTATTTATCTTTGTTATCTTGGTTACACAATTTCCCATCAGGGCACAAAAAGGGCCTAGAACTGGCTCTAGAACATTGATAATTTGACTTTCAGTTGCAAAGTTCAAATCAGGTCCATATCCGTAGGAAAATATCATAGTAGTGGAGGCTGAAGGGCAGCTTCATAGAATCATAAGGCTGGAAGGGACCTCTGGAGATCATCTAGTCCAACCCCCCTGTGCCAGAGCAGGGTCACCCAGAGCAGGTGGCACAGGAACGCGTCCAGGCGGGTTTGGAATGTCTCCAGACATGGAGACTCCACCACCTCTCTGGGCAGCCTGTGCCAGGGCTCTGACACCCTCACAGGAAAGGAGTTCCTCCTCATGTTGAGATGGAACTTCCTGTGCTCAAGTTTGTGCCCGTTACCTCTTGTCCTGTTGCCGGGCACCACCAAGAAGAGCCTGGCTCCATCCTCCTGATGCTCACCCTTTCAGCGTTTAGAAGTGTTGATAAGATCCCCTCTCAGTCGTCTTTTTTCCAGACTGAAGAGACCCAAGTCCCTCAGCCTTTCTTCCTAAGAGAGGTGTTCCAGTCCCCTCAGCATCTTGGTAGCTCTCTGCTGCACCCTCTCCAGCAGTTCCCCGTCCTTCTTGAACTGGGGAGCCCAGAACTGGACCCAGTGCTCCAGCTGTGGCCTCCCCAGGGCAGAGCAGAGGGGGAGGATGACCTCCCTCCACCTGCTGGCCACCCTCTTCTTGATGCCCCCCAGGATGCCATTGGCCTTTTTGGCCACAAAGGCACATTGCTGGCTCACGGTCATCCTGTTGCCCCCCAGGACTCCCAGGTCTCTTTCAGCTGAGCTACTCTCCAGCAGGTCAGCCCCCAACCTGTACTGGTGCAGGGGGTTATTCCTCCCCAGGTGCAGCACCCTACACCTGCCCTTATTGAATTTCATAAGGTTCCTCTCTGCCCAGATCTCCAGCCTGTCCAGGTCTCTCTGTATGGCGGCACAGCCTTCTGGTGTGTCAGCCACCCCCCCCAGCTTTGTGTCATCAGCAAACCTGCTGAGGGTGCACTCTATGCCTTCATCCAGGTCACTGATGAATATGTTGAAGAGGACTGGAGCCAGTACTGACCCCTGGGGAACACCACTCCTCACTGACCTCCAACTGTGCCCCTAATCACGACCCTCTGAGCTCTGTTTTTCAACGAGTTATCTATCCACCTTACTGTCCATTCATCAAGCCCACTCTTCCTAAGCTTCCCTATGAGTATGCTGTGGGAGACTGTGTCGAACGCCTTGCTTAAGTCAAGGTAGACCACATCTACTGCTCTCCCCTCATCTATCCATCCAGTCATGCCATCATAGAAGGCTATCAGATTATGATGGCATGGATCTGTCTTGTTTGCTCTTCTTCCACACCATACAAGTAACACACCCACCCGACAGCAGCAAGACACAGTATGTCATTATGTGCTATTTTGATATCAGAGGCGCTGAACTAATTCCAGATCTGCACGGATCAAATGGACTGGTTTATGATACTTGAAGAGACGTAGAAAAGTCAAGGTGGAAGAGACAGATCTGCTAGTATCAGGAAAAACAGTAGCCAAACGCTGGCCCTATTCTCTAACGTCAAGCGGGACTGCAATGACCAGCCACTGAACCTGAAGAGGAGTGGAAGAGACACATACCAGCTAAAAGCAAAAGCTTTGGAGTTGGGCAGCTTAGGAAGAGGTTAGATAAACCCCTGAACCAGCCATCCCAGTACTTTTCTGTTTTCGCCAGTTCAATTCGCCATGTGTATAAGTGCTCCTTCTTTGTCTGCAGGGAGAAGAGAGAGCTCTGCATTAGCAATCAGTAAAACAGCTGACATTAAATGAACTCAGAGTGCCACTTGGAGGTATATCTAAAAAATACTGGCTCCCTCTGGTGGATTCCAGTTGGATGACCCTCCTTGCTCCTAAATTTCTCTCCAAATCAAAAAGCATACAAGTAAGGAACAACAAAGTCAGTAAGAGCTAAACCTATAAATGAAGAGAAGGCTGCGGTTTTCAGGGCACTCAACTTGCTATTTTTCACTGGCACAAATAGCTCCCAAATTGTCTGAACATCCAGACTTGGCTCTTACTCAGGTGACAGAAATAAAAGGGCCTAAGCTGGCTGCAATGATTTTCCTTGAGGAATTTACATTCCTAGCTTGCAGTCGCCTGCATGACCTCCTGAATGCTACTGCGCCTTGGAAACAAATGAAAATACAACAAAGACTCAGAAAAGAGCATTCCTCATTCAGGCCAGAAGCCCCATTTCAGGCTGTATGCACTAAATCTGTAAGCACCTGAGGAAAGAAAACCAAACATATGTTTTCAGGTGACAGTTCAGGATAGAACCAGTGGCACAAGACGAAGAAGAAAAACAACAGTCACAATGTAAAGTTTTTGGTCCCTGGAGTTGCTCCCTTTTATGTTAGAACAATCTGGATACCTACGGGGCTACTTCTCTTGGAAGGGAGCATTGTGCAAACACAAGCAGAAAACACAGCAAGAAACTCCCTACCTCTGTGTCATCTTCTTTCTTCCTTTTGTTGACAGAGCCTCCCCCTTCCTCATCCTCTTCCTCCTCCTCCTCTTCTTCAATAATACCCTCCACTATGGCTTTAGGACATTCAGGACTGGCAGCCCCTTCGCACCTGTGAAAATAAAACCAGAAACTGATTCCCTGCCAAAACAAACAAAAGCCCAAACAGTTTTTAACCTAAAATAGTCAGCAATTTCTCAGATAGTGGCTGAGAAAAATCCTCCCAAGTTTAAAAGTCGCTGTGGATGAAAAATACAGTCATGACTAGCCAAGGCACTGGGTGCCTGTGCAGAATATATGTCAGACTGCAAATATAAATGCAAACAATTAAAGGAGGCTGAAGTGGCAAAACAGTCAACAACAGCTTTTTAAAAAATGGCGTATGGGACATTTGTAAAGGCTCCAGGTATGGTAAGGATTAGAGCAGCACAGGCAGGTCACTCCGATCCCCCAAACCCACCTCACATCACTCCTGAAATGCAACAAATAATTAAACAATTACTAAAAGGAGTGGAAGATACAATACCCAGACGGTCAACTCGATTTAGGGCAAAATTTCTGAAGAGGCATCAGACTAACACTTATTTGTTCATGTGTGCGGAAAGGCAGAGAAACAAGGAATACACAGCCAGCACTAGTTAAACTTTTTAAAACACAGCTCTTGGCAGATTTTGCCCCAGGGAAATTTTGGCCAGGTTTTCTCCAAGTGACATGATTCTGATTCAGTGCTGCTGCAGGTATCAACTGTGATCAAATGATAAGAAAACTGTATTTGCTAGAAGAAATTTTCACTTCCAAGTGCATTTATGCTCTGTAGAATGGTATTGTGAAATATACAAGATGATTTTAAGAGCTCTAAAATAAATAAAAAAAAATGAATCACTTACTGTTTGACTTGACCGACCATAGAAACTCTGGCAGATTCAAGATTTCTTATCTGTCCACTTTTTACACTAGAAAAGAAAAAAATCGGAAGGGCATAAATAGTTACTAAACAGAATCAGCATCTAGCAGGCCCAGAAACTGGAGCAAAAGGTCTTTACAGCTCACGATTTCCTCAAAACCTCCTGTTCTCAGAAGGTGTTCAGAGTGGCTCACACTACAGGACAACTTACTTGAACCACCCACTGTCACTGTAACTGTGAATCAAAAGACACATGGGAGAAGTGTTGATGGGGAAACAGTGAAATAGGGTCATACCCACCTCATGGCAGGGGACAGGGAGAGGTCAAAAATTACGCTGGGTAACTGGTAACAGAAGTGGGCTAGGTAAGAACAGAACCGGGCAAGTCTACAAACTTAACTGTCAGGCCTCTCCCTTCCAAATTCAGCTCCCAGATGTGCAATTAATTCTTTCTGAACTGGAAATAAGTCCCATTTCTTACAGATTGGGATGTCTCAAGCTTCTTCTGTAATAGCTGGGAGGCTTACAAGGAAGCTGTAGTTCATACCATGAAGCTTGCCCTTAGTTGAAGCTCTTAGAGGACCCCTTCTCCAATGCCTAGCCAACTCTCCCAGGAAATTAATTATCTTTGAGACCTCTCTCTCCCTGTCAAATCAGCCAAGGAATTGGTGACAACAGTCAGGGAAGTTAGCACGAAAGGAGAAAACAGACAAATTATACAAACTTTGTTTCCTTTGGGAGTCAAGCTAAAAAGACAAGTGATTTTGGAGACTACGTATGCCCATGCATTACCTCCACTCAATGGCATTCTCAAGCGACTTGAATGTTTTGGGACGACTCCTTAAGAAGTTCTGCATGCTGTTCAACGCGTCCATAGCTGTACCTAAAACCAAGTTTTTAACTTTATGGCATCTGATGAAATTATTGCCACATCCCCTCCATACAGAACTGGCTACCAGGGAACGCTCTCAGAGAGCTGGAGCTCACTGGGGATTTAATGTTGTTACGGAAAGTACAGCTTAGAACTCCTAAGCCCACAGTCACACCTGCTCTCACATTAGAGAATTAATATTTGAACAGGTAGGACAGTTCAGATAGTAACAGAAGGCAGTAACCACTCATCAACGTCATGCATTATATAAAAAGCCACCTTTCTCCTCGCTAACAAGAAAGCATTGCAAACAAATTGTCAGGAAAATAGCAAACACAGAGTCCATCTGGGAAAAGCAAAAGGAGGAGGGCGCATTAGAAAGACTTCTGTGTAGGTAGCATCTGTTTAGGAGGATGGAATAGGCATTGGTTTAAAAACTGGGCAAAACTGCTCGTATTCAGGGATTTGCAGATAAAAGAAAAAGATCAACGTGGAAGACAGAACCCCACTGAAGGGGGCAGAAGCCTGTCCCAGGGTACACACACTTACCCTCCACAACGTCGATCATGCACAGACCCAGTAAACTTGGCACCAAATTGGCGACGGCTGTGTGCACTGCGATGGCACCCCCCATGCTGTGCCCGATCAGCATGATAGGGGGGGGAAGGTCCCCATACAGAGCTTCAACCACATTCCCAACGTCTCTGCCAAATTGAGATAAAAGCATGGTTGGCATCTCTTACCTTGATACATTTCTGAAGCGGATTTGTACACTGGGAGGAGAAAGTACAGATCCAAAAATCGATGTACGGCTCCAAATCCTCTCTTTGTGCTCATTTAACCCACAGGTAATTGAGACAAGTTTATTCTCTTATCACTGTTTCATCTAGGCACCAATGCAGGAAATCGTTCCAGCCAATACTTTCCTGAACAAGCATGTCATTGCCCTTTTTACTAACAGAACGTGTTCATTTAAAAGAAGTGCCTGAAGAGAACCTTTTACGTTGACATTTGCTGTTAGGAATTTCACGTAAAAGGCGAGAAAGCTGTCAAATCTTCTTGCACGGAAGCGCAGACTAAGAAATTCACTGTTCTGAAAGGAGAAACCTTTTGCAATTAAAGAGAGAAAATAACTGAGCCCTACTGACCAAGGCAGAGATAAACAACACTGGGCAAAAGCAAAATGATTCAGACTTTCTATGAGCATAGACACTACAAAACAAGGGGCAACTTCTCCTCCTTACCATAAGGCACCTACTTTCAAGTAAAGCTGTCACTGCAGTACCTGAAAGCTGGCTGGTGCCATTCACAAAACCCCAAAAAATAGCAGAGCTAATCATTGAAATCTAAGACCACTGTAGTTGAAGACACCCAAATTGGCTTTCCTGACTAAAACCATTCAGAGGAACCGGAGACCTGAGCAGTGCTGCAACTGGAAAATAGAAAACAAGTCAAAAAAAAAAGAAAAAAAGGTTGACCAACTCGTTTGCTCCATCAGAGAAAGTTGCTTGAGGATTCGATTAAAAAAAACCAACCAAACAAGAAAACCAGCTATAATTTAAGGCTCCCATTTAAAAGCTGCTCAGGAATAACTTTCAAGCTCGTTGCTAAGAGGAGAGAAAGGTTTAAAAACAAAAGAAATTTGTTTTCCCCCCACGGTAGTGCTGCTCTAGATCTAAAAAAATTCTAATCATTTCGTAGGGCATCTCCTGAGGACAGTAACACATCAGGACCTGACAAGCCGTAAGCAGCAGCAATCGGTACACAATGGAAGTCAGAATACATTTCACACATGGCCTCCCCACAACAAACCCAGTGGATTTGTTCGTATGAAGTTTACAAAATCCTCCGTGATTTAATTGTAGTCACAGCAAAGAGTTTCTTTGTACTAAATGTGGACACAACGTAATGTGCTTAGCGGTGGGTATTTGTTTTTCTTACAGCTTTGTCAAGAGGGGGATTTGCATCCCAAAGCAGGTAGGGATAGTTTGAAAAAGTAACTCTCTCCACGCTTGGAAATCTCAGTCTGTGACCCACACTTTGGGGACGCCACCAGTCCAAGACGGCACGCTCTGAATGCTCGCTCGAGGAGCCCAGGAAGAACCAAACTGGTAATTTTGAGCTAAAATGCCCCAGTTGGTTATGTCCAAGGAAAGCATTAAGCATTCCCCTTCTATTAGGAAATCTCTAGCAAGTGTTCACTGCAATGAACCCACAGATATTTAAAGTGAGTTTAAAGACTGAGGGTACCTAGAGAACGGCTCCAGTCTGGAATCTGACTTGGCTAGAAGAGGTGTAATTTCAAACAAATTTCAAACTGTCCCAAAACGGAAGGAAAAAAAGGGACAACTACCAGAATAATGTGAAATAAAACTATCTTCCAGCCGCCTTGAATGATGGTTGTGTGTCCTCAAGTAGTTGATTGTTCATTCAAGGAAAGAAAATAAAAGTTTGTGAGAAGTGAAATACTGAAGAGAGAGGGTAAGCTTCCTTACTTTGACATAGTCTCTGCAGACAGATCTTCAGGATTCCTAACTTTTGTTTCTCCTGAAAGAACAAAAAAAAAGTGAAGTTCACATAAGCTGGAAACCTTCAGGCCCTTCAGGAATTAGAGCAGCAACTGTACAAAGTTTTTTTGGCACAGTTATTAAGAGCAAGCCTACTGCAGTTAACATGAATAATTAAGAAACCCGGAATTAATAGGAACGGTTGGTACTTTATCGCATTATAGCTTACGGGTAGGAAACGCTCCCCATAACTGTTCCATATTCACAATGTATCTTAAAACTAAAGAACAGACCTTATTTCTAATGGTAAAGACAACCCACAGGTTATGCAAATACGAAGGAGGGGGTTAGTGCCAGTCTGTAGGAAGGAACAAGTCCACCACTGCCTCAGACAAAGGCACGGGGAGTCTCAGCTTCTGGCACCTGAGGACAGACGGCTGCGGAGCTCTAGAAGCCATTTTTCCATCCCTGGTTTTGAATAACCGGGGGAGACTGGGTTTGAAATATTGAGGAGAGCTTATAGTAGCTTTCCAGTATCTGAAGGGGGCTACAGGAAAACTGGGGAGGGAGTTTTTACAAGGGCATGTAGTGATGGGACAAGGGGTAACGACTTCAAACTGGAAGAAGGGAGATTTAGATGAGATCTGAGGCAGAAATTCTTGGCTGTGAGGGTGGTGAGCCCCTGGCCCAGGTTGCCCAGAGAAGCTGTGGCTGCCCCATCCCTGGAGGTGTCCAAGGCCAGGTTGGACGCGGCTTCGAGCAACCTGGGCTGGTGGGAGGTGTCCCTGCCCAGGGCAGGGGGGTTGGAATCTTTAAGGTCCCTTCCAAGCCAAACCATTTTGTGATTCTATGCCTTAAGGATGCTTTCTTAGTCACCTTGGGAGGGATTCATTACATCTTCTTTAAAAAATGAGAGCGTGTAACATGCTTATGTGATTTTAAATGTATTTATTTTACTTACCATGGCCTCGGAGATCTAAAGCCACAATCCTACACTGAATCCTGTTAATGATTGCAGACTGCAAGAAGGGACAAAGATAATATAATTTGCAAAGTGCCACACCTCATCTACAAAAAGATCAGTAACATTAAGCACTCCCTGAAACAACGGCAAAGGCTCAGATGGTGTGACAAAACCTCTCTACTGTCAACAAAGCGGCTGAACCCGGATTGTACGAGGTGTCACAGAAAGCAAGCAAGAATATTTCATATAAACTACCCTTAATTAACCAAACCTCCAGCCTTTCTACCATTGTTAATGCCATCTCCGAGGACATTTACTTCACTGTGCATAAGACATTATGTGCGTTTCCTAGGCTAATGAATTCAAGCTCTGTAGCACCTCTGAAAACCAAAATGCGGCAGTGGGATTACCGACACCAAAGTAATGTCCCCCGTCCCCAAGCCCCACGCGTTACAAAATTGGCTGTACAGCAGAGATGAAGATGAAGCCGCTGCTTTGCAGCTCGCATTCAATTTGCTCTCAAAGAACAGAATCTTACAGTAAGACTAAAACGTACAAAAATGGATTAGCCCAAAGGGGTCGGGGGGAACGAGTGACAAATCTTTTTCAAGTCAGGTAGGGCTGCAACACAATTGTGGTCCTATTTGTCCCTGACAACTCAATTTACATAAGTTATTTCAGGCATCACAGTGATTAAATGGCATTCTCTGTTGAAAGGAAGATTTTTGTGTGAAAGAATCATTGATTATTTAACAGCCCTGCAGGAGCGAGGGAATTTGTTGAGGGATTCTTAATAGAACCACCTACATAACGGGCAGAGATCTGAAAGCTGCCCAGTCCTCATATTTTGGTTGTTCAGCTATTCAGCTCGTAAATGACTGTAGCAGTTGCTCTCCCAAAAGCCGCCAAATCCACAAGTTAATATTTTAGAGCCCCTAAAGACACCCTGAAACCTCAATCTGCAAGGTGCATATGCACCTAAGCAATAATTTAACTAGTCAGAGGAGCTCTTTGCTGCTAAAAATCAAACTGTTGTCAGTAGGGAGTAAGGAAAGAAGATCATCAACACGATGTGAGAGAATGGGAGGTTTTCCAGTGCCCTGAGTTTTATCCAAATAGGAGTACTTTGGCCAAGAGAAGTACAAACACATCATCCAGGAAATTACCAGGCCAATAAGCAGAGGAAGAAAGGAGCACGTCGTTCCTGCAGGCTGTTATTTTATTCATAGATGGTTACTCTCAATGCTTCCCAATTTGGGTTTCTTCTTGTTTTTGGGGGGAGGAGTTGTTTGGTTCTGTGTTTTTGTTTATTTTTTTAAGTTCTGGTTCGTCTCAAACATTTAACACTTGCATTGCTTGGGACAAACTTTAATTTCAAAATGCACGAAGGAAATAATTCTATGGCAGCCACACAAAGGCGTGAGCTAATTGTTGTGGCAGTTTCTTTCTCCAGGTGCAGTCCCAAGTGCAAGGCGTAAATCTTGTATATGATCCATCTTGTTATGATCTTGTCATGATCTAACTTTGTTAATTGCTCACAGTAACATAAAAAGGCAGTAAGCGTAAGGTACAGTGTTATGACTGCAATCACACCGCTAAATTTCAACTCTGGAGAGTTGTAAATGTAAAAACGGTATTGGGGTTGCTGTTGGAAATATAGAGCTCTAGAGAGGGTGGAAGTGACTTGTAAGAAGCCCTTTCCTTAAGTCAGAAAAACGTGACTTCATACCTTTGTCTCCAATGAAAAGCAGTGACCTTCACTACATCTGTTTAAGGTACTTGTGTACCATAACAAAAACCATTAAACTAGCAGAGGAAAAGACACGCGTGCACCTTGGCAACCAGTGAGCCACAAGCAAGTACCTACAGCATTTAGTAAGACAGAGATTTAAGTCTTAAAGTTCAACAGTTTCAGAAGACTTACATCTGCAGTCTCTGGGTCAGCTCAAGTTACAAACAAACTGTTAGGTGTAAAACTACTATTCAATACCAAAATTACAGCCCAGGTAGTAAAGTATTTTTCTAGTCTGTCTGATTATAATATAAGATGATTTACGATTACACCATCAGGATCACTCAACAGTAGTCATGTCGGGAATTCAAGAGCAGCTGGTAGTGACTCTTCTAAAATGTTAATTCTTGTTACTCATTTGACTCTCTGCTGAAAGGGATCTACAACACCAGACTGCTGAAAGGTAACAAATATGACACAGCCAAAGGGGAGATGTAAAGACTTCCGTCTGTCCAGCCGCACTTCCATGAAAGTCATCCTACAGCATCCTTCTGTTAATGGCACTAGACAGCTTGAAGAGCTCCTGGATTAAAAAGGTCCCAAATAAAAATCACACACTCCAAGTGATTTCCTTGGAATCCTTTAGAAGTCTTCTTCCTTAACTCCCTTTATTTTTTAAAGGGAACGGGTTGGGGGAGGAATTTTGGTTTGGGCAGTCCCCACGCTCACTCCTATTGACACCCATCCTCAGTTCGCTTTTCAGAGAGTTGCTTGAGCAGCAAACGAGGTTTCTCAACAAATCAAACAGGACCTCAACCACGCAAAGATAACACTGTTATGATGAGATAAAGCTGTTGAACTTTCACTAGCAGTCATGAAAAAGCAGCCTTCTGAAAAAAACTGGATATGCTATCAGGAGAAATGTCTTGGCACTTCATTAAAACATATGAGCTATTTATGTAGTTTTGGTTACAGCTGATAATTAAAAGCTAGATGATAAACCTTTGCATGTGCTTTGCCTATATAATAAATACATTGACAGTGAAATATTTAGAAAACTTGAGTCAGGTGCGCACCAGGAGATTATAAAACAGCTTTCTGAAGTGATTTTCCCATGCTTAATATAGCTGAACAGTTAGCTGCCTTCCACACTCAGAGGACTAGATTTGCATACATAGAAACTTCTACAAAGCGGCACCTTACTTACAGTAAATACAGCCCAGGAAAGAGCAGAATGGCCTCCGCCGTGTAACAGCAGTAAGACAGGTCCTTCCAATCCGCTTTTGTAAATTCGAAAAGTGTATGAACAGTTAAGGACATTTCATAGAGTTATTTGAAGTAAGTTACTTAGCTGAATGTGTTTTAGAGTCTGCAATGCCCAACAGTGTTTTGTTTCTATCCTCGTGCACCCAAGGCATCGTTTCTCAACAGGCACATGCAAGCACAACCTGGACAAAATCTGCTTTATTTAAGCTTCAAGAGTTGTTTTCCTGCTGTCCAGGTCTCCTCCTCCCTGTAATGCACCCATCTCCTGCCCGCACTCTTTTCCCCCTGTGCACAACAGTGAACTAAACATCGAAGAGAAAAGCCAAACCGTGATCAGCAAGCACTTCGGTGCATGTAATTTTGATTTGGTGTATTTTCTTATTACTTCCAAGGAAAAATGTCAGATAAATCAGTAAGTAAGATTTTTAAGGCAATATAATTACTCTCTGGAACATACATAGCAAAGATACTTCACTAAGGTAACTATAGTCCCCTTACAGTATATATTTAGATACAGAAAAATCAGTTTAACTAACACTAAAAACAGCATCACTTAGGGAAAGGCACAGAACTGGGAGCTGTGAGATCTGCGTTCAGTGCCCGAAACTGTGACCAACAGATCAGACAAGTCACTTCACCTCCTTTCTGCTGTTCTCTGTCTGTTCTTGGGGTGGAACCCCAAAAGTGTTCCTCTGACTCTAACGGTGCTAGCTGCGGTTACCGATGAGGCTGCTCATCATTTTTCTGCTGAATACTGCAGTGCCCTTTGGATCTGCTGGTTGCAAACAGTTCATGCAGGTGCTCCCTACGCCATTTCAGTTACAGTGAGCTGCGTCGGCTTAAATAATTTCGTCAGCTGGGGTTTGTTCACACAAGGAGATCTGATAGAGCAGTAACAGGTAGCTAGGGCAGACAGCGCGCACCAACTCCATTCATTTATTCAGCTGCTTCCACAGCACGCATCTGTCCACAACCTATCATATAGGAGCTCAAGCTTCTGTTAAAGGTCATAGGTAACACAATAAATCCCAAGTAACTAAGATTTGTTTAAACTTAGGATGCTTATGTACACCACCTATCCAAATAGGTCCATTATCCTTTTTATTTTATTACTTATGAAGCCTCAGGGGTGCGCCCGGCCCCTACATCAAAGGCAGACAAGGTGCATATCAAAGAATTCATAGGATCAATTGGACAAATGCAGTTAATAAACACAAAATAATGACAAGCTGAGCAAAACAAGAAGGACGAATTTCTCATTTCAAAGCATCACATGCTACTGACATTAGAGAAATAATTACTAAATTGGTATTTGGAGAGCGTTTGGTTTTCCTAATGGCCAAGCTAGAATATGCATGCTTAAAAACTAGGCAACTATTTAAACTACAAGGTTGTGTTATTTAAACACAGATTAAAATGTTTCCATTTTGTAATTAGGTCAAAAGACCTGGAAGTACCTCTCAAACCTGCTTTTGTCAGAGCTGTAGGCAGAGGTAGGACAGATGGGAAGTCTTGTCCCAGTATCTTCACACACTGTGCTTGTTGGGGCGCTCCCAGTTAGTAAATGGCCTGGATACAACAGCAGTTTGAGCACGTCAGAGAGGATGACTGCCATCAGCTGGGTTAAACAGTAACTGGAAGACTTTAAAGAGGAATCAGCATGAAAAGAAATATAAAAGCAACAGGAACATTTGCAAAGGGGGCAGAGATCTTGGAGAGGGAACAGCAGCAGTCAAAACCTGGTCTGATGCTGCCAGAAGACTCCCTGATGGCACCACCGCCTCCACCTTGGCCAGAAGCAGCTTCCTTGTCTGCACACCAGCTAGCGGACTGACAATTCGGGGTGCAACAAGTAGGGACCCGCACCTTGGGTGTGTGTATGTGACCTCACATGGGAGCAGCAGGGGTAGCATCCACACCTCCCACAGGAGATGGGCACCAGTAGATCCTGCAGTCCCAGAAGAAACCGTGTGTGCTTGTAACCCACACTTCTTGGGGGTGCATATGACCGTGCACGTATGTTTGTTTGTTTGTGTACGGGAACAGAATGTCCTAGGATTTATTGTAGAAAGGCATTTAAAAATTTGCAAGTATTTATTAACATTTAAGTGTTCAGTGTTGAGGTTTACCTGTTGTACTGCTGACACTGATCCTGAACATAGGGTTCACTGATTGCCAGTTAATTAGCCATCATTAATAAAAATCAATAAATAGCTTTGATCCTGACACGGTTTAAGCTATGGGAACTGATGAGCATTTCCCTGCAAAATATGTTATTGAACTGTTGGATACACTTTTCTTAAATTAATGATTACTAAAGAAGCAACGCCAGGAATTGACCTTGCTAATACATCTGAACTGTCAGCTTAGAAGCTCTAGTTACTGATACCGATCCCTACAAAAGAAAAAATGGAAGATGAAAAAGCTGAAGAGAACCCCAAGAAACGAAACGACACGTGATACCGTCCCAGTCACTGAGTATAAGAAAAGTTCAGTCTGGAAAAAAGGATATATCCTTGCCAGTTTCATTTTCTACCACAACGTCCTCCATAGATTCAAAGTACTGGCTCCAAAGCACTGGTGAAAAATCACGCCTTCTTCCAGGGCTGCAAGACAAAAAAAAATTCAGTAAGAAAGAGATATTTTATAAATCTTTCATTTAAATTGACACACAAGGCGTCATTACATACATTGAAGAGAACACGCCAGTATTACGCAACAGCTGAGGACTGGAGTCAAACGATGCGTTTCTGAAATTCCCATACAACTACAATATTAGCAATTTTATAGTCAGTAAGGAAATTCTCCCTTTTTTCCCCCACTAATCATTGCTCCTATTGAGGAGATCACAAAGATGCACAGGAAAACTACTGGAGAGACAGAGAGAAGAGTATTTGCCTCGTAAAGCAATACCAAGGAAGACTGAACAACAGCGATTTAGACTACACAGACCTAAACCAAGGGAAAAGAAAAAGAACAGGGCGCGCAGTGATACTGTCCCAGTACAATCTCCCAGTTTGCAATGACCCACAGATCAGGCGCTTCAAAAGCCAGAGTCAAAAGTCATTAAATACTTTTGTATTTAATGGTGTTGCTCTAGCCTTAAAGCAAGCCTGATGCTGACATGACTGGGAGCGCTCCAGTGCCTGGAACACAGGAAATGATCCTAAATTTATGATTCAGCCCATAAACCGTAATTTCAAAAAGAACAATACATCCCTCTCACAAGCCACCTTGACACCACGGTATTGAAAAGCAGAGCGTCAGCTATTTACTGAGGGTAACTACTAATTTACCATGTACTACTTGTCATGAGATTATAACTTTCCTAAAAATCGCCTCTAATTTTTGGAAGAAATAGAATTCAAACAGAAAGTCAACCTGTCCCGAAGGCTGAGTGGCTTGTAGAAAAACTACAGAGAGAACTGAACAGCGTCATATATAGAAGAAACTTGGAGCAAGATAAATAAAATCCACCACGTTTAGGTTAACAGCAGCAAGTTTTAATTACAGCTCAAGTTTCCTGGAATTTATTGCGACGGTTAAAACTTTAGCATATTTGTAAACAGATCTAGTATTTAAATACTGCATGTAGGGCAACATCGTGACTGTGAAGGAAAAGAACAAGACCAAATTAATTCAAATTAATGCTTCCATATCCATCCTGCCTCAGTTAAGGACCACAAGAAAAGCAGTGCAATAAAGACCAATAAACACTCCTCAAGTTGCCGCCTTCTGTGTTCTTAGAGCTACGCAGGCAACTGTCCGTGATTCTGAAAATATCCTACAATAAAAACATTTTGTTAGGAAGGATGCTGTCAAGTCCAGAAATGTGAGTAAAAGGTACTGAGTCCAAAAAGGCTACAGTTATTAAAAAAATAAAAACAAAAAGATAGGATTTTAAAAACTGTATTTTGAATTAAGGGTCATAACAACCAGACTGCGCAACAGGTGCTGGCAGAATATTTCCATGCCAGGGTCCGGTTTGCTCCAGGCTTTGCACTTATTCCCAGGTTGCTATAATTCCTTTAGAAGTCATAATCTACCCATACAGAAACACTGCTTTATTGTCATCAAAAAACCCAAACAACCTAGGAAGGTAAAATCTGGCCAAACACATTCCAATCACTGGAGACTTCTGGATGCCCAATTCTATCCAGCACAAACTAGGGAGCCCAGAAGCAAGATTTCTCTTGCTATTACATCGTTTGCCAAATACTGATGAACAAGCACTGCACAGGCAAGAAAATCCTAACAGTGGATACCGGGGGAAGAGAAGGTGCTTTGGAGATGGACCAAAACTATTGTGTTAAAAGAGGACTCGGTGCGATAAAAGATTTGGAGATCGGTGCTACCTGTGGACTGCTCCGTGTCTAGTAACTACGTCTACCTGGGGAGGTTTCCTCCTTTTGGATAAGCTAGCATCTTCCTGCCACTGCTCCGCACGCCCAGGGAACACCACCTCAACAGAGGCAGTAAAAAAGAAAAAAAAAAAGCCTGGTTTTCCCAGTAACACATTTCCAAAACGTGAATCACAGTCATTATTCCTCATAAGCAGTGAGACTCATCTCCTCTTTAGGATAAGGCTAATTTCTGCTGCGGTTTGTTGACAGGTATATCACAAAGCACTGCAACAAATTACACCTTAAATTAGCTGCTCCTGTAGTACTAATGTCAGGTCATACCCAGCACCTGAGGGAACGCAATTCCCCTAAAGGATTGGGTGAATGCAGAAGACCTGTTCTGCAGACATCGTATAAACCAGGACTCTTCAAGGTGTCCGGTTGACAAACCAATTTATTTTTTTTGCTTCCATCAAAAGGTGCAGCTGTGCCCTCTCCTTGTATCCCCATCACTAACAAAAGGCTCCGCAATCAGAATTTTTCCTGATGACTCAGTTGATGCAAAATCTGTTTCTCAGGCTGATATTCACTCAGTAAGGCTAAAAGAGTAGTGCTTAATTTTGGCAGCGACGTAATTAGGCTAGATTCGAGTCCAGTATACAGGATGAGTAACAGTGCACCATTTTAACAGGCTTTTTGCACTTCAGCTCTTCTGGGGGAGGCAATCAGCACAGAATATTAAAATCAAGCATGGGAGTGGGGGGTGAAAGACCTTCATGGGGAAAAAAAATCTCCTCTGCTAAAGGAAGTTTCTCCTGAATTCTTGCCTTCCTAAAGAAACAGACAAAGCAGCTTTTCAATTTTGTAGAAACAAAACTCCTATTTCCCTTGGTATTTCTAGAATATGAAACATAAAACAACCACTCCCTGAAGGGTCCAGATTTTCTTCTGTGGGTTTCCAGACTTCAGTATTGTTCTTGTCAAATGTCAATTAAATAAAATGAGACGTCACACACCTACGTAAATCCAGAAAATACAAATTCCTTACTGCCTCAGCTCAATCTCATTCTCTGATTAAAGAAAAAATAGTGCGTTCAAACCTTAGCCTTTCAAAGAATGCTGTAGATCAGGAAGAACAGAGCGATGTAATACCAAGATGACAAGTTGTGATAATATTGGGAAGAACCAAGCACACCTGCACAGGTGTCCAAGTATCCAAGGAAGGGAGAAGACATGTGCTGTGACACCAATGTAACATTCTGCTAGAAAAAACATAAAACACAAAACTCCAGTGCAGGTCAAGATTCCAAAAACAACGAATGCTGAATTTCACAAGCAAGAATTTGGTATGAAATACAAAAAACTCGTACTATAAGAGCTTCAAGCTACCTGACTTAAAATTGGTTTATCTCCTAGGACCACAACTGGTATGACGAGGGACAGCAAAGGTCCATCCAGTTCTGTGACGTGTCACCGAGAGACGCCAGCGCAGCAAGTGCTCTGCAAAGGGTTAAATAGGGAATAGGGTATGACCTCCAAATTTTCACTATAAGCAGGATGGGGATCTCCGGAGGTTGCATCCTCAGCACCGTGTTGCATTAAGGGTGGGTAGTTTCCATTAGCTCGTCACATAAAATACAAGTCACTTCCAGCCACAGCTACTTCCACAACACCTGTGACAACGGTGCCACAATTTAATTAGCCTTTGAGCAAGAAGGATTACTTCTGCTTGCTTTTAAGCCCACACTATGATAACGTTTGCCTGCTCTTCTCTACAATATTAATGACTGTATACACCCCTATCATATTTCCCTTGCCTGGGCCATGTATTTTTCAAGCCGGGAGTCCTACTCTATTGATTATCTCCTTGCCTGGAGGCCAGCCCAGCCCTGATCATGCTGTTTCTCCGTACCATTTCTGGTGCTTTCTGGAGATGCAGAGAACTGCCCACAGCTTGGATGATTTCCCTCCTTTGGTTTTTGAAGAGGCAGGATGCGCATTTAGCGACAACAAATTTCATCACCCTTTTAAAATGCAGCATTTCAACGCAGTGAGACTTTTCCCCAGCATGTTACGGCTGGTTTTAGGTTTGACTGTCCTGATTAATTCCAGGTGATCAGCAAATATCGTCATCCACCTGGCTACACCCCTTCCAACATAATCCATAAATCTAGTAAACAGCAGGAACTCCCTGGTAACCTCCCCTGTACTGTGTGACCAGAACGTTTCTAGGTGGGCTTCTTACTCATAAAAGAGGCAGCGCATGCGGAAATCCTGGAGCGAGTTGCTGATTAATCGTATCATGCCAGATGAAGCGTTTTGACAAATTAATCCACTTTTGTGAAAGCAGGGGTACAGCATGTACTGCCACTCTTACACAAGGCAAGGGAACACCGAAGCCTGTTGACTAGTGCAAGGACATTAAACCTGTATCGCGTAGGAGAGGTATGAAATCACGTGAATCATCAGTAGCACAAGTTCGGGATATTTAGCACCAAAATTAATCATAACAAAAACCAAGAAATGACCTTCTCGCAGTTGGACACCAATGCTACAAGCCCAAACTGCAACAACGTGAAGTAGCTTGAGCCGTTACTGACGACATCTGGTTCAGCATCTGTCACAAATGGCAAAACCCAGGTCATAGTTTCTACCAGTAAGTGCAGATTTCTAAGGATTCAAGACTGCCAGAGGGAATATTAAGCACAACACGAACCAAAATCAGCCGCCAATAGCCAAGCCACACAGAAAACGTTCACTAATTCTGCATGGGCAAGAGCAAGTATAGAGGGACTTGGCATTGTTCCTTTTCTGACAGATGAAGAAGAGATCTCAAACTAACAAAGTGAAGTCACGTATCCAGGCATAAGGCAAGAAACTGCATTAACAGGATGGGGCACATGGTCCTGTGACGCACATGGTTGCCAAAAAGCTGGTGGTTTGTCAGCTGATTGCATTCTTAAGGGAGAGCATGGTGACCCCGGTCATGGCGTGACTCTCAGGCATCTAAGGACAGTCTCAACTTGGAGCACAGACTGTACTACTACTGCACAAGGCACTGGTGCCACCATGTCTGGAATACTGTACCAGCAGCTGGATCAATAATTTAAGGATTCAAAGAACAGAAATAATTAAGACTGGAAAACAGGGTATACAGCGAGAAGCTTTACAAAGCCTGATCAGTTAAACACAACGCCAGGAGAGATGTGGGGGCAGGGAGGTGGAGGAGGAGTAAAGAATCATAAAATTGTCAAGGTTGGAAGGGACCTTTCAGATCATCGAGACCAACCATCAACCCAACACTGACAAAAACCACCACTAAACCATGTCCCTTAGCACCACATCTGCCCAGCTTTTAAATCCCTCCAGGGATGGCGACTCCACCACTGCCCTGGGCAGCCTGTTCCAATGCTTGATAAACCTTCTGGTGTAGAAACTAAGTTAACTTCATCTCAGTTGCTCAGATTGAAGGGGATTTTTAGCCTGTTTTCTCAATGAGATATCTTCGTGAGATCAGATAACCCAGAGAAGTTGGTATCAGTCTCAAGCCTCTTAGGTTGACCTAATGCAGCTCTTCCTCCTGGAACTGGCGGACAAACAGAAAAGGTGACCCTCCAGTTACGGAGAGCACTGATACACAGTCGCCATAAAGCAGAATAAACCTGTGAGGCTGCGAAGAAGACATCCCCTTCCTTCCCCATTCCTCCAGATTTAACCACTCCCCGTGAACAGATCTGGCTGAAAACAAAAATGTTTTTAATGGAATCATGGAATGGTTTGGGTTGGAAGGGATCTCTAAAGGCCATCTAGTTCCAACTCCCCTGCCATGAGCAGGGACATCTTCAACTAGATCAGGTTGCTCAAAGCCCATCCAACCTGGCCTTGAACATTTCCAATGATGGGGCATCCACAACTGCTCTGGTCTTTCCCAGATCTTTCAGCCAGATCTGTTCCCTACCTGGCCAACTGCGAGGCCACCCAAACACAGTGCAATGGAGAAGTAGCACCACAGTAGCACCTTCAGTAGCACCACAAACCCACACAGCATTGACCCAATCACATTGCCATAGTCTGGATTTGTGAAGCAACTATTGACTGAAATGGTTAAGCTTTGCTCGGTTTCACAAAAGCCATCCATAATTCCTACGGTAAAGTGACATTAAATTGCTCAACTTTCCACTTTGCTTGGGGAAAACCTGAATGGGAAAACAAAAACAACAAAAAAACCCAACAAGGGCACAATCCAAAGACTTATGAGTATTTTTGTATCTCCTTCCAACACCATTTCTGACAGCAGAGGACTACTGCTAAAATTTTCATGCAAGCGGCACGGGAGATCCATGGAGAATACCTCACGGATTGCAAGAGGAACCCATGAAATCAGAGCCAAGCCCTTCCCTGGGAACTTGCCACACTGTTTGATTTAGTGGCTTTACTGAATGTTTAAAATTCAGCTTAACAAGAGTTAACACCTCCAGACAAAATGTTAGTAGTTATGTATCATATATGAAATATCTGGGAACAACATATACCAGAACTCCTATGTTTGCAGGGGAATTGGAGCAGAAAGTGAAGAGGAGCTGGGAATTAAAAACTATTGTCATCTCCAATACAAATACATGCAAATTGTAATTTAAAACAAAATACTTGCCTCTAAAGAATGCTTGGGAAAACATAAGTGACCTCTGATTTAATAGTGAACCCCGAAAAGGGCAGAATAAACATTGTAGTTTTCCCCAAACACCTGGTGCCCACAGGAAGCTGGGCAGCAGCTGATTTCAGAGAAACATTTCTCTGCAGAAAAGAATTCGTATCTTTGATTTGTTATTTTTCTTAGAGCTTCCTTTTTTTAGCGATACATCAACACACGTTCAAAATTAGAAGCAAGCCCAAAAACCAGCAGCTGTGATTTTGCACCTTCCTATGCTGAAGCAGTATTTTGCTGACCAAATATTTAAACTGACAGAACTAATTACAGCTTTTTAAAGTATCCGGCAGACCAAAACAGAAATGGATCCAACATAATAACTTTTCTAGAACGATCCTTAAACTCCAAGCCAGCCAGCCAGCATATTAAACTGGAATCACAAAACAAATTCTGGGCACCCTCTGCAGCTAGTTTTATCCTATTGTGCAGTTTGTCCTCTTCATCACGTACTGAAAATGTGCACACGCTGCAAGCGATCCCGCAGCAACAGGAGCCCACGCGGCTCAACAAATCTCTCATCAGTTTTTAAAGGGCTTTTCTATCAGGTATTTTCCTAAAAAAAGAAAAAAATAAAAGGTTGTACTAAGCAGGGAGAACCGGTTTTAGAAATGCCTTTTTTTGCTGACTGAGAGTCCACATTGAAAACTAGTAACGCAATTAAAAAACATCACATGCATCGATCAAGATACTTAATTCTTGCATCATATCTGAACCCGACCAAAGCAAATCAAACATAATTTGTATGTAACAACTGCCATGGTCGACCAGTTGTATATAAAAATTCTAAATATTGACAACAACAGTATTTTAAGTTCTGCCCTGAAGATACTGGTTAAATATTTTAAGTTCTGCCCTGAAGAAAATGTTTCTTTATTAAAAATTTTCAGGGAAAAAAAAAATAGATTAGCAAGGGAGAAATTAGTTGAAATTTTCATGATCGAATTACACAGGTCTGATCCAATCAAGCCCTTCTAGATAATTAAAAGGTCTTAGGAGATCGCACATAATTTTTATTTGCGTACTGGAAAAGAACGGCAAGTTGTTCTTCATTTCCAACCCATCCAGATCCTCAGCTCTGAATAAGCTAGTTCTGTAAGCAAACTAGTGAAAAACTTCAGACAAAATAAAGACAGAATGCATCTGCTGTTACAGCTGTCAGGAGCTGCTTCCATGGGTCTCGTTCCTTTTGCTTCACTAGTGATTTTGCAAACTCCATTATTTCGTTTCCCCAAAGAACTCCGACCATAAAGTTTGATTTTATTTCCATTTCAAGCAAGCGATTCAAACGAATCACTTTCAATACGCACGCATTTTCAAACGCAACCTTGGACAGATTCGCTGCTTAAAACAAATAGACGTTGAAAAATGAACTTCAAGTTCCTCTCAGCAGCGTGATTTTCACATACTGCTTGAGCCGAAGAGAGGGACCATCTGCCTTTAAAAACAGCCTTTTGGTAACATCATTCAGTCGGACAATTCTGTCGGAGAGCACTTAAATAGAGGCAGGAGAAGGCTACGCTAGCAAAGGAGGGTGTTGCTGGAACAGCGTACGCACACATGCGCGCCTGCAGATGGGAGGGGGCTATAATTTAGAGAAAGCAAGGTAGCAGAAATCAATGCGATGTGCTGTGAAATACGACCAAATTCAAAGCGTACATCTTGTGCTACCGCCAAAGGCAGTCAAAACTGTGTTGCAGCAGCCATTTTAACTACTCAGTGGTTTTACTTAAATATTAATATCTGTGTTGCTCACAATCAAGGATTCAGCATCCCTCCTGTTTGCATTTTCCCACGTGTCATTACTTTGATATACAACTGGAAGCATGGAAGAGGCTGCAGTTGGAAGCAAAGATTCACAGTGACGGAGCGGAGCAGTCGGCCCCGCACGACAGTCCCATGGGCACAGCACAGCTATTTGCTTTGGCCACTCTGACTTCTCAAATGAGACCCTCCAGCAAACAGACACAGGGAAAAGATCATGCTGGAAAATGGCAAAAAAGAATAAAATAATAAAATAAAAAAAGACAAGTCTGTTTTGTCTGTTTTCACCTATTTAAATACAGTAATTCATTTAGGTGACATTTTATTACAAACTACCAAAACACAAATTAACCTTTTAACAGCGCATTACCAAAAAGATGTAAGACTTTATTTTGGTTAAGAAGTCCTCCGTATAAATGACAAAAGCTTCTTTGCAAAACGGATAATCTCAGAGTAAGCTTGAAAACGATGTTTCGAATAAAGCATCCCACACCATAACTTGCCTTTCCAGTCAAGGAAGACCGAAGCTTGAGAAATCTCAGTGCTGCAGTAAATTATTTTTCTATTTTCCTACAGCGGTATCACTTGCTCCACCCTCTGCTTATGATCTGCTTTCAGCCACATTAACATGGCCTGACGGGCTGATAAAGAAAGAAGAAAAAAAGAATGCCCAACACACTAGTCAGAGGATCGGTGCATATGAAGCAAAGCATTGAGCCATGGAAAAACCAGCTTGCCAGCGCTGTTGAATATTAAGTTTAAACCCATTTTAATGGCCCTGCTTCCAATTCAGGAAATTCAAAGTGCAGAAATAAAATAGATTTATAAACACGAGAGGCTTAACACAGCAAACAAATGTTTTTCCAAGTTTAATTATTTTTGTTCCCTGGAAAAGTTTTAATTTTAAAGGTCTATTTCAGTATAGCCTTGTACATTTACCAGCACTGTAAGTCACACTCCCATTTTTCTCTGTATAATTAATCCCATTCTCTTTCGGTGGCCTAACTATGGAATCTTGCACTAGTTTGTATTGGACTGCATCCTGCTAAGGCTAAACTTAGCTAAACCTAAGTTAAGCCCAGGTAGAAATAATTTCCACGAATACAGACAAGATGCAAGCAGCACACAGCAGAATGTAGCCCACAACCTGAATAGGGGGGCAAAGCCACTCCATCAAAAAAAAAAAAACAGTTCTGCTGAGATGTATGAATGAAGCTATCATCTACAAATGGAGATGAAATAATCTTTCCAGTTCACAGGTGTGTGAAAGTGTTGAAGTTCCACATCCAGTTTGGGGCACTGCTGTCCAAAAAAGAACACACAGCTTAAGATGAGGGGAGAGCAGAGATCTTGGGGGAAGAAGAAAAGGTTAAAAGAAGAACAGGTTAAAAGAACCAAGTATTGAGTTTACAGACTGATGAGGTTCAGAAGCAAAGGTCTAGATGATGCCGACATCCAGCCACCCTTATCTTCTGCAAGCTTCATCAGCAACCAGAGACAAGTAAATGACACAATCACACAAATCGGTTGACAAATTCTGGCATTTGAAAGCATTGACTAAAAACCTGAGCCACAGTTCCGGCTGCACCACTGAAACCAGCACCCGTTACCCACACTCCATCTTCAGACCAATGTTGGAGCTCTCCGATGCACCACCCTATTTCAAAAGCCACCTCATCCCCTTGCCAGATTGGCCTTCCAGCCCTCCTCTGCAGCAACACCACCGTACGTATCTACAGCCCGACAACTACACCTCACCATTACTTGTACTTTGCTGTCTCCGTGTTCCACTACTTCTTGTCTCTTTTTTACACTGAAGTCGCAAGCATCTCCGGATGATGCTGTTCTCGTGGCAGACACGCAGTGCCTCACACAACAGGAACATCCCCCGTAAAGGGATTTACTCGATGGCAGAGCAGTAAACCAAGAATACAACTGCGCCGTGCAACTACAACACGATTATGAACTATTCCCTGCTGCGTCGAAGGGGAAGGACAGGGGAATTCTTGATCTTTAATCACAACACCGGATTTCATCTCAGTACTTTTAGAAAGTATTTGAAAGGAGAAAAAAAAAAGTTTTTAGCATTATAGAACAATAGAAAACAATCTTCCCTTCGTAATCATTTCCCTAACAGAGAACGTTCATAAACCCTCTGAAGATCAGCAAGATAGCAAGCATTACATAAATTACTATATAAGATTGCTACTAATGAGCACTGCACGAGCATAAATACTACCGACCTGCAAAAATACCCCACAGGCGTACATCATAAAATCCATTTAAAAATCCCTGGAAATGCTCAATTGCAATTTGTTTGTTTACCTGTGATGAGTAAGCGAAGCAACAAATATCATGGGGGTTTTGTCAGCACCTCATTAAGTTAGTAACTTAATAGCCTTTACTTTTGTCTATTTTTCTCATAAAAATTATCACAAGGATGTATTTTCAGAAACGACAATGATGTGGAAAATATATCCTGTAGCATGGCATCATTTTGCAAGAATACAGCCAATTAGAGGCACATGAAAAACACATCGGTTCCTTTAGCTTACCGACTCAGGTCTCGCAGCAGAGCACAGATCACCCTATTTTGCAGGAAATTAATTTTTGACTTTTTATTTAACATGGAAACACCTGCCTTCAGGAAATATCTGATAGAAGGTGACACTGGCAGCAAGACAAACTGCAAACTGATTTTTGTCCTGTTTAAGGCCACCTTAACACCAATGTTGGAAGTTTTTATATTTATTAAAGTAGAAATACTTAACTGAACAAACAATGTGTCACGGTGCTCATTTACAGTGCCACCGGTGTGTGCACTGCTGTATGGAAAGAACTGGATGGGGTGCTGACAAAGTTTGCAATGCATGAAACAATTATAAAGTACATTCAAAATTACACAAAATAACCACAAGGGATGAGACTCTTAACAGGATAAAACAAGAGGAAGAAATAATTTATTTCTTCACCTGAAACAGAAAAATCGTGCGTTTGGCAGACTTTGTAAAGCATAAGGGTTTGTTTGGCTCTGAACAGAGCCAGCATAATTAAATAATATATTTCATATTAAATCTAGCCTTGTACGTACCACGTAACCTTCAGCACATTCCTGTGCAATACAAGACTCTCCACAACACAAACGAGCGAGCTACTGGTTTAGTGACTTGCTCACAACCCCTGGGTTCAACCCAACAATCCGGAAACAGAGCCCACGAGTCCCAGCTCCCAACTTCAGATAACCAAGAGATACAGGAGAGCAGACAGCAGTCTTGAGAGACAGCAACCCCCTCTGAAAGTCATTCAAAACTGCTTCTTTCTAATTTCTATGCCTATTTCTACACTAACAGTACAAATTAATCCTTAAATACAACTTTTTTTGCTTAGCCTCAAAGCCATGCCATTAAATACTTACATGATACATTGATACTAAAAGAAATAAGTATTTGATGAAGATTTGTTAGCATTAGTTCATATACTAACTACATCAATTGTATTATATCTATCCATATATAGTATAAATAATAAAACATGAAATAAATGTTTTAAAACTGTGCTTTAAAGGACAAGAAATAGTCCTCTCCCATCCATAAATACCTAAACAGTTTATTTCAGCCACAGCAGAGTAGCTGGGGTTTTTTTGTTATCTGATTTCATGCATCAAGGCAAAGGAGATTTCCTGTAGGAATCGTAGGATATTTTTATCCTCCAAATAGAGCACTTCGTACCGTGCAGGAATCATGCAGCGCACACCTGGACCTCGCAGAGGTTAGCTCTCGCGTGGAGGCTGGCGTTCCTCCAGAGGATCAACCCCTGGTCTTTGTCACAATCCAGACCTCAGGTTTTGTACTTTAACAATCAGCTACGTACAAAAAGTCATACAGCCCTGAAAACACATATCCTCTAGATTTAATAAAATCTCCATGTTTCTGCCATTCTGCTTAAATCTACACTTTTGCCCAGGGCTGCTGAACTGTTCAGCATCCTGAGCCCAAGTCCCCGTGATTATTGCCAGCTTCCTTTGCTCTACTCTGCAGCTAGAACATCCCTCCCAACATTCCAGCCATAACCCTGCTGCGAGATCATCCTGCTCTCCTTTACCATAACTAGGTACCTGCTTGGAAGACAAGCTTCTCCCTCACACCTTTGGAGCTGAAATTACTAAATTCCCTTCAAAGCCATCCCATTTGCAACCCATTTTCTCCCTCTGACTCATCACTAAAGAATAAAGCTTTTGCCAAGGTTGTTCTTGTCTAGCGAGTCCTTTTTAGTTGCCATCCACACAGCTAGACACTGGTCAATCTTCTCCCACAGTTTCCAAAACACATTCTCGCTCCTGCTTAAAAGACAGCTGCACCGGACTATCCCGGATTTTCCATCATCTGAAACAGGGGCTTAAGTCACTTGGCAGAGCTCACCTACTGTACAGGTTCATATAAACTTCTGCTGCTGAGAAATAACATTTAAATATACCTCTCTCGCCCAGCCACACTTTCGTCGACTTTGAGGTGACACCTAGATAAACCATGATGCATTAGACCCTCCCTTCAAACACAGATGGCAAAAGGACTCGGAGAAAAGGGCTGCTGAAGAGCAATCCCAGCACCAGCCACCTTCTCCCAGCACTGAGGGTACTCTTGGTGCAGTAACACGTCTGGGTGCCTCCTTGCCAGGGAGAGGTGGATGGAGAAGCCCGGTCCAGACGCTGCTCTCCCGGGGCACTGGTGAACAATGCAGCACACAGCAAGGCCAGCCCCGGGGGCTTGATGGCCTCTCGCATCATGTCACCGTCCAGGGAGACCCACCATGCTGATGGCCAGCTCCATCGGGCTGCCACCCCCCCCACCCTAAACACCTTCCCCAGCAAATAGCACCCACTATTCCCCTTTTGCCTGCCAACTCCCCCAGGAACAAACACTCCCCCCATGAAGCTCCCTCTCCCGCAGACACCCCCCCCCCAGCACCTCCACCCTCAAATACCCCAGCAGCAAGCATCCCAGCTCCTGATCGCCACCCCCCCAGCAACAAGTAACCCATCCCCCAAAGTACATCCCCAGCTCCACCCAGGACAGGGCACCCCCTTTGCACGGGGCACCCCAACCTACCCAAACAAGGGTGGCCCCTGTCTCCTCTGCTGCCACCTGCCAGCAAAGAGGATCTCCTGCCCCTACCCCTCCCCCCAATAACAAGCACCCTGCCCTCCAGACCCCCCAATAACGAGCACCCCTCCCTCCAGAGCCCTTCAATAATCAGCACCCCCTCCCTCCAGAGCCCCTAGTAACGAGTACCTCTTCCTCCAGGCCCCCAATAACGAGCACCCCCTCCCTCCAGAACCCCTAGTAACGAGCAACTCTTCCTCCAGACCCCCAATAACGAGCACCCTCTCGCTCCAGAGCCCCCCCAGCAGCGAGCCCCCACCCCAGACTCCCAGCGAGACCCCCAAGCCCACAGCAACGAGCATCCCTCACCCCACTCCAGCGCCCAGCATCCCTCCCCCGCCGCTGTTAGCCTCTTTCCCCTTCTGTCCCCCCCTCAAAAGCCCTCCCCCACCTCCTCCCCTCCCCGGTCCCCTCAGACGCCTCCGCCCTTCCCCCACCTACCCCATGCGCATCTTGGAGCCGGACTGGCCGCCGCCACCGGGCAACGGGGGCCGCGGCGGGAGGCGGCCCAGGTGCAGCTGCTTCTCCAGGGCCGACATGACGACGAACGAGGCGCCCACACAGAAAGACACACCGCGAAACCTCCCGCCCCCCTACCCAAAACCGGCCCCGCCGACGGCCTCAGCCGCCGCCAACCTCCCCTCCACCGGAAGCGGCCTCCCCCCACAGCGCCGCCGCGCGGCACCACGGGAACCGCAGCCCGTGGCCGCCGCGGGCACCCGTAGCGCGCCCGCGGGGCCTTCTGGGAAATGTAGTCCGCATCTGCGTAGGGCCCTGCGTCGCCACGGTGCATGACGGGAGTTGTAGTCCCGGCGCGCCCCGCTCCCGCCCAGGCGGCGGTTGCCGGGCGGCGGCGCGGCCTGAGGCGAGGCGGGAATGCGGCAGAAGAGGCCGCGGCCGCCCGCCCCGGCGGCGGGGGATTCCCGGCGGAAGGGAGGTGGGCCGCTCCCGGGAGGGAAGGAAGGGTCGTGGGGTGGGTCGGGGGGACGGTTGGCAGCGCGGCCCAGCCCGGTGGCCCGCGTCGGGCCGGGGCGCTGACACCCCTCGGTCCCCTCATCCCTGCAGGTATCGGCGATGTCCCCGCGTCCACCAGCTTGCCGCCGCTCGTGGAGGGCCCGCTGCGCTGCTTCCTCCGCTGCACCGTCTCCCGAGTGCTGTGGACGGCTGCCAAGCCGCCCGCCGCCGTCGTCCGCCTGAGGTGGTGGGGAGAGACCTCCGACGGTACCGTCTTCCAGCCCGCCGGCCGGCCGGGACAACCGGCAGGGACAACCACCGCCCGTTACGCTGTCCGCTGCGGACCCAGGCAGTTTGCTGCCTACTTGACAGGTAGAGCTGCTTTGTCCTGGTTGGGCCAGAGCCGTGGGGAGACCTGCAAATGCCAAGGAGTTATTTACCCACCAAGTAACCCCCATCCTGGTTTCACTTATGGCTTTTTAGGTCATTTTCCTGATTCGGGAGGCTTTTAATCTCAGCCTGGAATTGGTGGCATCAGTTTCCCTAGTAGTCGGGTTTAGCTGTCAGGTCTGCAAACTGTTGAAGTCTCCTGTAGTCCCCATGGTGTCAAGACCAGATGATTTTTAGTATTTTATATATCATATTAAATAGGCATTTCAGTGGTCCAGGGGTGTGAAGAATAAAAAGATACGCAGTTGAGCTTGTATTGTTATTGAGGTATTAATTTAGCGAAAGATCTGCAGGAAATTGTAGCGATAGGACGAGGGGCATTGGTTTTAAACTAGAGCAGGGCAGGTTTAGATCAGACATTAGGAAGAAGTTATTTACACTGAGGGTGGTGTGACACTGGAACGGGTTGCCCAGAGAGGTGCTGGAGGCCCCATCCCTGGAGATATTCAAGGCCAGGCTTGATGAGGCTCTGAGCAACCTGGTCTAGTTGAAGGTGTCCCTGCTGACTGCAGGGGGGTTGGACTAGATGACCTTTAAAGGTCCCTTCCAACCCAACACATTCTATGATTCAATGAAACTGATGCAAACCCAATGTCTAGAGTCTGTCCGTAAAACCTGTGCCTGCTATTGCTACTCATAGAATCACAGAAGGGTTTGGGTTGGAAGGGACCTTCAAAGACCATCTTGTTTCAACCCCCCTGCAATGAGCAGGGAGATCTTCAACTAGACCAGGTTACTCAAAGCCCCATCTGGCCTGACCTTGAACACCTCCAGGGATGGGACATCTACCACCTCTCATAAAAACATGTACCCTCATCGTAAAACATTTCTTCCTTATATGTAATCTATATCTATTTCTTCCTTATATATAATCTTAATCTCTCTTCTTTCAGTTTAAAACCATTGCCCCCTGGCCTATCACAGGTGGTCCTTTTATGGTAGACTGGATATCTTGAACTTTTTAATCATAATTTATTATCAGTATAACGCTTCTTTACCTGCTGCCTCATTATCATAATTTCCTGACACAACATTATTTTAACCTCTAGCATCTCTGTCATTTTAACAAAAAAAATTTAATTGTGTTTAATTGTGACTGTGTTGTGTGAGACTGAAATGAAGCTGTTCCTAATTTTCGCAGATATGGGTGTGCTTGTCCTGGAGGTAATGACCAAACTTGACCGTCTTCCAATTGGCAGAGTACAAATCACCGGACTGTCCCAGCTCTCTCCCAGCCATCCCATCAAAGGCTTTTTCACCATAGTTTCACCAAAATCTGATAAACTAGGAGAGCTGCAGGTAGTCATTACATGTTTTTACTTTATTATAAATTTTATTGCTTTAAAATTTAGAATCATAGAATGATTTGGGTTGGAAGGGACCTTTAAAGGCCATCTAGTCCAAGCCCCTGCCATGGGCAGGGACATCTTCAACTAGACCAGGTTGCTCCAAGCCCCGTCCAACCTGGCCTTGAACCCCTCCAGGGATGGGGCAGCCACAGCTTCTCTGGGCAGCCTGGGCCAGGGGCTCACCACCCTCACAGCCAAGAATTTCTGCCCCAGATCTCAGCTCAATCTCCCCTTCTTGCAGTGGAAAACCCTTCCCCCTCGTCCTATGGCTCCCCTCCCTCATCCAGAGTCCCTCCCCAGCTTTCCTGGAGCCCCTTCAGGGACTGGAAGGGGCTCCAAGGTCTCCCCAGAGCCTTCTCTTCTCCAGGCTGAACCCCCCCAACTCTCTCAGCCTGTCCTCCCAGCAGAGGGGCTCCAGCCCTCCCAGCATCTCCAGGGCCTCCTCTGTCCCCTCTCCAACAGCTCCGTGTCTCTCCTGTGCTGATGGCTCCAAACTGGTATGGTCAGGTGCCAGGATCAAGCTGTGCTATGTACACTGCAGATCTGGTCTCTGTCCAAGGCATTTGCGAACTAAAGTAGCAAATGAAAAATGATTACTAACAGTGTTGACTCTGTTTTAGAAGGATGTGTATCATTTGCAGTTCAGCTTGATAAAGAAAATTTGTAGTCTCTATGCTGAGAGTGAGTTTTAACAGTGAATTTAAAAACAGATACTCAATTCTGACACTTCTCCAGAGCCTCAGTGGGCTGAAATTGTAGATTCGGAAATCCGGGGTTAAGAAGGTGGTGTTCTATTTTGCGGCCCTGGCTCTGGATAATTTATGATGAAAGATAGTTTCCTGTGACTTGAAAACATAGAATGTGAAATGTTGTAAATATGCCAAGAGTTTTACGATGTTACATAACTCTATGGTATAACTGTTACTTTGTATAGAAAAGCAGCGGTTTTCCATAGTGTGAAATGTAAAATTGAATAGAGTGTGTGTTGCATTTAATTAAGAAAAGAGCGAAATACTATTTTCACATTCTATCTTTCAGGTCTCCCTAGTTCTAGAACCTCTGCCAGCACTGTATGACACCAGCAGCTCTATCCCAACCACAGATGCAAGTTTGGATATCCCTCCTGCTCAGGGAAGCAGCCAGACCCCGTTTCTTGCTCCATCACAGCAGTCCAGGCAAACACGGGTGACTATTCCTGACCAAGAGTCCGTTAACAACAGCAGAGCCACAACTCCCAGGTATGTTTTCTTCCCCGTGAAAAAATTCTGGTTTATTTTGCAGTTCACACACTTTTTTTTAAGCAATGGCTATACACTTGTGAGTTATGGAATACTTGATCTTTTTGAACATGCATTTAATATGAAATCCAGATCATTCAGCATTTCGGAGCTTACAGCGATGGTTTCTCATCTGATATAAATGTGCATTCTTTTTTGACTTAGTTCAAGCCATGCTAATTGCCACAAGAGGTGCCACAAGTCTTTTATGTACAGCTTGAGTTGGTCTCTCTGATGGTGTTAGTGGAAGAGGAGGAGTCATTAAAATAACAAGTCATGTTTCTTTTTGGAGCAAGTACTGAATGGGAGCAGCTGCAGTGCTAGGGAGAATTTGGAGAGATTTGAATCCCTTTACCGATCCACTATAGTTGTTACTGAAATAATGTTTCATTTGTCAATAGGGGAAAGGACCATTTGCTCTTTCAAGAGAACTCTGAAAACATAAAGGAGGCTTTTGCTGCTTCTCATCACCATCAGATTTTGCCAGATGAACATTTGAAAGTGAATCCTTCAAAACAGCAAGTGTTGTTTGCCACCAGCACCGAGCCTGAAGCACCTGCTAGAACAAACACGCGGATGCTCTCTTTGCATAACCCAGCTACAAAAGACCTGCTTTCAGGTTTGTATACAATTGGCATCATTTTTTAGATTTCACAATAAATAGTTCTTGATAATGTTTCAGGTGCCTATCTAGAGATAAAGACTTAAGGAAAAGTCGCTATATTATTTCAAACAGAAAATGATTATAAAAAGGTCTTAAAAAATACTGATTTAGTCTTGTTGGAAGGCAGCTGAAAGATCCAGGTCAGGTAAAACATGCTGCCCCAGCAGTGTGCCTGGGCTCTGATCTGCCGGGGTAAAACAAAACGAAGTTCAGCTTCACAGACTGTTCAATGATTGACATGTCTCTGAGCTAGCCAGCAAAGGTGCCACTCATGTTTGAATAGGTCTTGGTAGGGTTTCTATGCCATTGGCATTTTCAGATGGAAAATGATTTCTTTTTCTTCACCTGCCAGTTAGCATCCCTTTTAGACCACCTGGACTGGATTCAAATGAGCATCAAAGTAGGACACATTTCCATATGTGTTGTCTTTTGAGTTATTTTTTTTATATTTACAGAGAAGACCTAAAATTAGACTGCTGTTGAGACACCCTAAGGTGACAAGCTGCTCTTCCATAAATTAATCTCGCCGCTGTATCTTAATAATACCCCTCTAATGCCTGACTCTGTGTGTACAGATGAATTATTTGTATGGCTCTGAGTGGGAGACTGACAGAGGATTACTCTCGCTCGCTCCCAGCTATGCTACCTGTTTTATGGTGTATAGCGCACACCTAATCTCCAGTATGTCAGGATCTCTTTGTAACAGCAGAAAAGAGAAGGTTCTTGACTGTAGCTGGCACATTTATTGTGTTTACACACTGCTTTTAAATTGCATTTGAATGCTGAGATTTAATCCTTCTGCTTATTTCTCAGCTCTTTTGGATCAAGGCAATAAACTCCGTGATGCCATGGTTGTTTCTGCAATGAAGTCTAGCCCGGACATGGAGATTGAACTGAATGAAGTGCCTCCTTTTATAGAGAGAGACGATTTCAAAGCAACAGCAAAGTGAGCTTGGAAAAGGGGGAAGTGGGATTAAGTTCCAAACCAGAAGCTTTGAGGCTTTATCAGGAAAACTTAAATACTGAGATTCATGTGATGTATTTTGGGATTCTTATTCAAATGGGAAATTAATTTCTGCTTGTGAATAAAAGCCTACATTTTGTGAATTGATTTTAATCATCATGTAGTAAGCCTTAATTTAAGTCATTGATTTTAATTTTGTTTTGCAGTATATTTGTATTTAGTGCAGAGTTATTTGATAAGGAAATACTAAATATTGATAAGGAATAAGAGTAATGTAAAGAACAGCAAATTAAATGGTACTTCATCACAGAGAAAAGGTTTTCTAAGAAATATGAGTAATTAGTGACATAAATTGAGTACTTTTGCATGTTCTAGTTTGCATCTGTTGGTGCCAAAATACCCATGAAAATTTGCGTCTGTAACTGTGTTCTCAGAATTAGTAGCTGTTATCTTCTTCTATATGATCTTTCCTAGCAGATTGAAAAGAAAAAAGTGTTTGTGCCTTTTCAACTTCTGACTTCACCTTCGTTTAGTAGTAGGCTTAGAAAATGTTCCAAATTCAGTGAAATTTAGAAGTGTTAAGACAAATGCATGTTCTTTACAGGAGAAACTCCAATTCCTTATTTTTAGAAAAATATCAATATTGCCTTTTGTTCCACTGTAAAGCAGAAAATAATGTCATTGTCTTTGACAGTCAATGTTGCTGTTGCAAACGCAGTCTAAATTATTTCTTTGAAACTATTCCAATTTGTTTAAAAGTAGATGATTTTGGACTTTCCAGGAAAAACTGATAGAACATCATTTATAAACATCAAGCTTGTCTTTCTCAGGCCCTCTGTGTTCTTGCTTGCAGCAGCTGTGCTTGAACTGCAAGATTAGGCCAACCTTTACGGTTGGACTCGATGATCTTAAAGGTCTTTTCCAACCTAAATGTTTCTGTGATTCTATGACACATCACAAAGTGTAAGAATTTGGATGTGACTTGCAGCAGACTGCAGGGTTGCAGGAAGTTCTTATGTATCTAGAGATTAAGCTACAAACCAGAGAAAGCTGTACGTCACCTTTGATTTTTATCCTTCATTGATTAATCTTGAGCATACCTTAATATCTTTATTTTTCCTTTTCCTGCTCTCTGTGCTGCGATCGTTGTTATCCAGGAGCCCAAAACGCTTGAATACAAATTATGTGCCCGCTCCTGAAGATCCTCATCTCTTCCCATCTGAAGTTTCAGGTCAGCAATTTGACCTAAACTCTGAAGAGAGAGCGATACAGTTACTGTTGGGCAGGTGAGTGTGATGCGCTGGAGGTTACTGCAAAATTGTCCTTATTTGCCCACTTTATACTGAAAAATATCTCTTGACTCTTCAAGTTCTCCATGTTTCTGGAAGTGTAACCAGTGAATTAAGTATTCTTAAGTATTCTTAAGTATTACTGGTATCCTAATGCATTCCAAAAGTTATAAAGTACTTATGGATAAAAAGTATAGGTAGATATTAATAGATATATTTTATGATGAAAGGCATCAAGCACTGGGATGGGTTGCCCAAAGAGGTTGTGGAATCTCCAGCTTTGGAGATACTGAGAATCCAACCAGACAGTTTTCTTATTTGCGTCTTCTGCCTGTGAGCAGGGATTGGACTAGATGATCTCCAGAGATCCCTTCCAACCCCAACTATTCCATCATTCTGTGGATATATATTCACCTGCACTACTTTCACAATGGGTCCAGAGATGTTATCACAAGGTAACCCATCAGGATGGGTCACAGACATGTATCAGGTTGGGCCCAGTGCTGTGTAAGCACAGTTTGGCTGTATCTGGAGCCAATATAGCACAAATCCAGTATAGAACAGACAACACTGTTCAGAATTAATAAGAGATCGGCTGCAGAACTTACAACACTAAGTTATGTTTCTTTCTCTTGTGTCCGCAGTGCTGATTTTTCTCCTGGGCATTTCTGGGACCGGACAGGTTCCCTTTTGGAGTCTCTCTCTCTCGGGAGTGAGGTGTATGACAGCGAACTCAATGATCCCCATTACGACCAGAGTCTGCTAGAGAGTCTTTTTTACACAGCTCCTGTAAGTGGAGAGCAAAAGGAAGGTGCTTAATATGTAGTCCCTACGGTGAAGAAAATCAGAAGCCTGCATCAAAAAACAGGCCACAGATTTCAGTATTAGTAAGGCTTAATAAACATTAAGTATCGTGCAGAAACTTGTGAGAACGTCGCTTAAAATTAATACCATTAAAAGAATACTATTAAGACTACAAAAGCAAGCAATGAGTTTGGAAATTGCTAGGATGGAGGCTGTCCATGAAGAGGGTTTTTTTTAAACCTCTGAAAAATTTTGGTACAATTTTAATTGTTTTGAATTATGCAATCTGCTAGTTGGGGTTTTTTTTGTCGTGACCATTATTTATCTTCCTTGACAATGATAGTTAACTTCTTATTTTATGTGCATTATTTCCGTTTCAGAAATCTGATTCCAGTTTAAGTGATTTCCTCAGTGATGATGATGTTAACTCCTCCAAAAAAATAACCAAGACAGAAACTCTCAAGAAAGCTGATCCAGTGTATCCACAGAAGGATTATAATGCCTTTGACCAGGATCAGAAGGTGACAGAAATTAAACCCAGGTAAATAGTTACATTACTGACTTGCTTTGCAGCATCTTGCTCATTGTAAGTTAGTATTCGAATCATAGAATCGTTTTGGTTGGAAGAGACCTTTAAGATCACCAAGTCCAAACGTAGCAAGAATCACAAGAAAGAAAGAAAGAAAGGAATTAGTAAGAATCGCACTATGTTGTCATGCTCCGTCATTATCACTCAATTCACTGAATAACCATTTTGGTGGGGAGTTTTCATAGCATCGCTGGGAATGATGGAGCATCAGCGTCACCCAGGAATTGCTGCTTGTTGTTAAAGCAACTATTGGGATGCAATTAGTTAAAATCCCAAGTTTGCCAAAAATGCAATAAGCCTAGTAATAACATTTTGAACCATGGGAACAGAAATGCTAAGGCCTGAGCGGGCCTTTTGACTGAACTCTTGCCCTGTCTCCTGAAACAATAATCACTGTGTAAACTTTGTGATAAATTAGTCCCTGTTCTGAAAAAAGCAGACTCCAGGCCAGCTTTGTGCAGTTCTCTGGCCTTGTACAGGTAACAGATATGAAATAACTCACATCCTATTATCAGTCTTTGCACAACGTCTCTGTGTATGTAAAACTAGCATCTGCTTTGCAGGGACAGAGTTCACATCGGCAGAGTCTGTTTCTCTGATGATTTCTGTTCCCTCCTATAGCTGTAGTAAATAAATATCTGTTCTGACCTGATCTAAATTGTATTCCCCTTTTTCCATGACAGAACCAATAAAAGTGTCCCTAAAAATTCAGTTATTAAGCTTTACTTGTACAATACCAGTTAGTGTTATGACTCTTTTTTTTCTAATTCAGCTCCAAACAATTATTTCTGAAACTTTTCTTATTGCTGTTTTTGCATTCAGATAAAATTCGTATCTCCAGAGGTACCAACACAAAACCATTTACAAGTCTTGTCTTACAAATACAGTGCTAGTGAGATTTTAGATTATGACAAAAATCCTGTTGCTGTTTTTCTGCATCAGTGACTTGTCCATGTGTAGAACTGTATCTTCTCCCTTTTTTTTTTTTAATATGTTATTAAATAAAGCTTTTCTTTTTGAAGAATTAGGCTGCATAAGCCTTTTTCAAAACTCTAACAATGTGGAACATGTGCTTTTTTTTTTTTTTTCAATTCTCTACCCTAGATATTGTATATTGTAAGATTTCTGTTATGGAGACCACCAAATTTGTTGTAAAAACATACTTTCAAAAAGTGCGTTTTCATGAATCATGAGCAGTTTTAAAATAATATCCCACCAAGCTACAATTTTCCCTCCACGTGGTCATGTTAAGAATGTTCATGTAGTCCTGATTCTCAGTTTTTATCTCTTCAGCTGCTCTTCTACTAGGCCACTTGGTCCTCCAGAAGATGACACAGAAGCAGCAGCTCACGTCACATCCCTGAGCGCAGACAGGTTGGCATTGCTGGGGCGAATCCACCTAGCCAGAGTCGTCATTGAAAGCTTGAAAATCCCGCCGGAGAGCACCCAGATTACACCAAGGAAGAAAGGTTTGATGGGGAAGCCTCCGAGGCCCGCACCAGTTAGTAAGTGGTAAGGAAGATTGTTTCTCAGCAGCTTCTTACTTGTGCCTTCAAGAAAGATTTCTTTGAGGTCTGTTGTGCTGTCCGGCTCACCTTAGCTCTCCAGGCTTCTCAGGTCTTCTTATTTCTCTGCTCCTCGCAGGAAATTGTATACCGTAGACTTCTGAAAGTTAGAGATGAGAATAATTTACCCTGATGTGGGCTCGCTTCAGGCTGTACTTTTTTTCTGGGATTTTTGGGGAAGTGCAAATGTGCTTTGTGCGTGGCAGTACGCTGAAAACAAGAGGGCTGTTTTTTTGTAAGAGAATCTGACATACACATAATCTATTGAAGGAATTAGTAACATAGCTTGTTCAATTATTCTGAAAAAAATAGAGTACCAATAAACTGTGAATATGAAACTTGCCTGCTATGTTGAGTTTCATTACGTCCATTAGATTTCTGATGGATTGCGATCATCCATTCGCTTTTTTATTCATAGCACCTTCTTTGTTGAGTACCACTTTCCCGTGGGAGCCTCCAAGGATGAAAAAGGACAGGTCTCCGTAACAACAGAAGTAATTCGAATAGCCTCAAGTAAAATCACAGATGCTGGTAAGAACATTATTTTTCCCCCTTGTATTTGTTTTTGTTGACTCCTTCATCTCTTAGAAATTATTTAGTAGCATTTCCTATGTATTTCCTTTGCTGCCTGAAAAATACGGTATGATTAGTGGCAGCTCTCCCAACAGAGTTGCTGTGCTGCAGTAGTGGAATGGTCCTCTCAGGGAGGAGGAAAACAAGTGATTTTTTTTATTCTTTTTTTTTGGCTTCCAAGAAGTATTCCTATTGGGATTTTCAATTTTCTTTTCCTAGGGACATAACAACAGGTCAGTAAAACCCCTATCTTCATTTCAACATAAAACAAATATCCTTTTTGCAAAAGTATGAGGATGATAAAGTACTTTTAGAAATATCGGAGATGCTTACATCTCAAATAAATAATTTTTCCAGGTGCTCAAGTATGTCACATAGCATCTGCAAGACTCGGAGAGTCTGCTGGATCCAAGAGATCTTGAGTCCTCTGCTCAAATCAGTAGATGTTAATCTTTTTACTGAGAATCACCAGTGTTTGTATCCCTGAGAACAATTTATGTTGTATGTCTCTCCTCAGTGAGCAGAGAATGCTGTATTAGCAAGATCCTCTCTGCCCAGTCTTCCCAGAAACTGGAATTAAAACTTTCAAAAGCCTCTCCCATATGGTCTTCCATTGGCCTTGCACTTGAGAGATCTGTGGGTAATTCTGAGTTCTCTTGTATATTCTCCGTTCGCGTCCAGACAAAACATCTAATTTTTCTGAACCTGGGCTTTTAGTAATACAAAAATACTACAGCCCCCTGCATTTTGTCTTGTGTGGTTACATTCCAGCTCTTTGGAACCTAGAAGAATAGACAGGGCTAAAAATAATTTGAAGAAGCCATCAAGTCAATCCGCTGTACCGTTATCTTTCCTGAGAGCTGTTTATGCCCAACAGGAAAAATTCCATAGCCATCCCAGGCAAGCTGTAGAAGTGCTGCACCTCCTGTTAGAAAAGTTTCCTTATGTCTAACCTGAGTTTTTCTCATCAAAAGAATACTTACTTTATCCATTGTGAACATGCAAAGCAGACTATTTCAATGCTGTTGTACTCCTTATTCTTCTCTTTTCTAGACTAAATGCCAATTCATTCAGTCTTTTCTTGCAGATACTACTTTTCTCCTGAACCTGCCATTATTCTTGCAGCTCAGCTTTGACTCTTGCAAGATAATGTCTTGAAATACATTGTTCTAAATGAGGCAGAGTTCTCCCGCTGAGGAAGGGAAAGTCTTACTGCGTGCTAAGATGACAGAGTCTTGGTATCAACTGCAGCCTTTAGATGCTGCTATAATATTAATTTTGTCGTGCTGCCCTCCTGGTCTCGGAACCTTTTTCGGTCTATTTTCTGGTCGGACTATTTTCTGGTCTCGGAAAATGAAGAAGGGTTTACTTTGGGCTTGATGTTAATAAGTAATGTAGAATTAAATGATTGTGTGTGGAACAGAGCAGTCTCCATGAGAAAGGTTATTTATATTCAGCTAATTCTGAATAATTGTTGCTCCTGTGAGCAACAACAACAACAAAAAAGAAGTAAATTAGCTGCAGAGTTGTAATATAAATTAATGGGTTGAAAGCTCAAGAGATTCTCATTGAGGGTTCCAGCGACAGCCCTTTCCCCTTCAGCTCCCAGCCCTGCTTGGTCTCTGATTCTGGCAGATGTGCAAGTGCGCTCTGTGTGTTTGTCCATCCTTCTCAGAAGTGC
Source organism: Sterna hirundo (assembly GCA_009819605.1). Classification (NCBI taxonomy): domain Eukaryota; kingdom Metazoa; phylum Chordata; class Aves; order Charadriiformes; family Laridae; genus Sterna; species Sterna hirundo. The sequence continues at coordinate 219,077,800 of CM020437.1, read as the reverse complement.
CATCGCTTTCCCCTCGTACCTTCTGAGCTTCGTGTGTCTCTACTCACCCGGCGTGTTCTCTGCAGACTGAAGATTTCTCTGCTCCAGATCAAGCTCAAAACATTGGCTCTGAACCTACTTAAGAGCTCACAAGTCTCTGTCTTCTTTGCAGTGGTGAAATTTCAGCAGCGGTTTGTGTTCCCTGTCCGTTTCGGTGGAACGATGATAGAGCACTGGTGGAGCTCTGACCTTACTTTTAAAATCTACATGAGAAAAAGCACCCAGAAAAAGGTACTTATTGCAGGTTGTTTGTACTTTGTGCATTGAAAAACAAAGAAATTCTTTGCGTTTCTATTTCCTCCAAATCCTTACGCAGACAGCAGTGGCTTCTCTAAGTCTTCTGCAATGCTTCGTTGCAATTGCTGCCATCTCAGCCATCAGAGGCAAAAGACAGTAACATGGTTTGACTGAGCCACTTCTTAATTGACCATTGCCACATATTATGAAGGGAAATGACGTTAGGTACAGATAGCATAAGTTAAACTAATTGCTGTTCAATCTTGTCACCCAACTAAATGATTTTCCGAGTTCAAGACTGACAGGTGAAAAAAAAAAATTGTCCTTCCCTCATCTTTAAAACTGATCTCTTGCTGTTTAAACACATCGGATCAACTACAAGCATTAGTCTTCAAGGAGAACACAGCTCGTTTAGCGATATAAAATGAGTTGATGTGGATGCAGTTGATATCATTACTCTGCCCCATGGTAAGGGGAATAACATGAGGTGTGAGAAACTGGTGTAACTTATGCATTTGGGGGGAAAAAATAAAGTATATTTTCTCTAAAAATATTTGCTTAATCATCTGCACGTGATGAAGACAGTGAGAGGTGTTAACTCAGCTTCTGCTTTGCTTTAATCAACGCCAAGGATATCTGCCCATCTGTTCTAATAGGAGCTTTCTTTTTAATGGGTGAATGAATTGCATCTTTAAATACAGCAGTTTTGCTCAGTTAGTAGGATTTGGGATGTTCATTTTTGCGTTAACCTGGAACTGTCTGCTGTAGGTACTGGGAGAATTTTCCTTATTGTTGTCCTAGTGATACTTGAAATTGGAACAAAGGGAAACTTTACTTCAAATCCTTATTGGTAAAAATAGTGGCGTAGGACTGGGGAGGGCATAGGAGGGACCACAGCTTCCCAGAAGGCTTCTGTTTTACAGTATGCCCTTAGTTCTTTAAACCTAACAGAAATCTTGCAAAAAGGATTTTTTTTTACTTCCCTCAGCCAGTGGCCGTTGGCTCAGCAGCCCTTCAGCTATGCAAGGTTATTCAGTCGGAGTTGCTCGCTGTCAACTGTGAAATACCTGTGGAAAAAGAGGAAGGTCAGACACAAGTTGGCCCACTAAAGGTATGTGTTTTACCATGTAGAGTTTGGGTTAAATGACCTGTTGCTACCAGTTTTGGCTGGATGTTCTCTCTTTTTTCTTTTCTTTTTTTTTTTTCTTTTTTCCTCCTCTTTCTTTTCTCTCTTTGTTTTAGTTTGCTAGCTCTCAGATATGAAGGTTTGTAAGACCAATACAAGATGACATGAACCTTTTTTTTCCTTAGGGTTTTAGAGAAATATTTTGAACCTCCTCCAAGTCTAAGGATGTTGCTGTGTGACGTTCCCCTGGCTGCAGGGTAAAACGAGGGTCAATAAGCCAAGGCTTGGATACAGAAACCTCTCTACAGGCAGATTTTGATTCAGGGCTGGGAGCTTTGGCTTCTGCTCCACACGTGACATGAGCTGAGGTCTCTCCTGACGCAGAGGCCTGATGCTCCCCGTCTTTGGTACCACCTTGTCATTTCAGGAGTTACCTTCGCCAGTCAGAGTTTCTACCAGCATGCTCAACTTCTCTTTGAGAAGGATTAACCATCCTGACAGCGCATTTGAGAGGTTTGCCAGTTCTGAGGAAAGGCAGCTCTCTAGATCAGCAAGTGAAGGGTTAAAAGAGTATTTGGGAGTTTTACATTCAGAGGTCCTAAATTATTCCCAGCAAATGTGAGCGTGGATTGCTTCTGTCCCTTTGTAGTTCATGGCATGAGCGATGTTCTCTGTCACAGGGGCTGTGAAACATCTTCCAGAGAAGCCATTCAGCAGAGCTTCCAGTAGAGGAGCTGCAGAAGGGTGAAACAAAACGTAGAGGTTAGGTGGGAGAGGAGTTAATTGAAGGTAGGAGAGGAGAAATGCTGTGTGGTACAGGAGAGAACGGAAGCAGAACAGGGTGTGAGAGGAGAAAAGTGGAAGGGGGCATCGTGGGGAATTAATGAACTGCAGTTCAATGGAAGAACTTGCGGAAGGGGAAGCTAATACTTAAAGAAAACTGATTTTGGTCGCCCTGTCTCTTAGGTTTTGCGTGCTCGGTGTAATATCTGCCTGTCCAGCTCTTCTGGGCAGGGCATGGAGGATAAGGGATGCCAGCGATTGAGCCCACTTCACATTTCTTGGGTTCTTTTTGGCAGATGGCCTTGAACTCCTCATCTTTGGACGTGTTCTTTATACCTTTTAGGAGTAGATACCGCTTAGGATCTTTTGCTGCAATAACTTGTCTCATCCCTCCTAAGTCATAGGCAAAATTCTTGAGTCTGATTATTTTGTTTTCCTTATTTGGGCATTTTATGACTCCAATCCTTTTCTTTATCCTGTTACCTTATCTTCTGGGCTTCAGTTTGTTCCTCCCCTTCTTGCTGTCCTGTCGTGTGAATGAATCCAGCAGATCTATGATACTCTGTAGCAATTAACACTTGCAAATTAACACTTGCAATTCCTTTAACCCTTGTTCTGGTGTTTCTTTCATTGCTTTCACACGCATGTTTTCATTCAAACCAATCTAACTATTTCTCTTGCAAACCTTGACAACGTGAAGAGGCAATTCAGGTGGAGGACAGAGTGTTAAAAACAAAACAGAAGCCAAAACCCCCCAACCTCAGAAAGAAAAAAAAGCAAAATAAAAGCCCAAACCTCCTAACCTTCAGAAAGAAGACAAATGCGGTAGAATACGTTGACCATTGGAGAGAAAAAGAAGGAGCCCACAGAAGGTAGAGGTGTTAGGGACAGCTAAAATCAGCAGGAGATGTAAAAGTGAAAGAGCATTTAGAGACAAACACTTATTTTTCATGAGTTTTTTTCAAGCAGCAAGTGCTGCAGCAAAGTGAAGCAAATGACAGTTGTGATACTTTGTCACAGCAGTTTTAACCTTGGCGAAGCAGGTGTTCCTTTTCCAGTCATTTTTTTCCTTTATTCAGCTGCAATTGTGTGGTTTTATACTTGAGTTACCGCTTTATTTGATAAAACCGCACATAATTTATTTTGCAGTGACAGTTGTTGCTTGTAACCAGGGTGTGTCTAAAGGTAAACCTTCTGGGTGATGATCTAACAGTTCTTGAACAAACATGCAGTGCGTTTTCCTGAGTTTATGTTGCCGTCTCTTGTCTTTTTATGGGGCACGTCTTCTGATCTGCCCGCTTTTCCTTGCACAATGCAGGTATCCGTAGAGCTCGCAGCTGACAACAAAGACTTCACCCGCACCGCTGCCCGGTCAGCAACGGCTGGGCAACGAGTCCCAGCCCATGCCATAAGAAGTCCCCGGCTGGAATTCCAGGAGCCCAACAGGAAGACTGTAAATGCAGAAAGTTCTCGCTGCTTGAAACTTAACAACTGTGAGGACTCGCAGAAGACAGGAGCAGCCAGAATAAACGTCGTGCAGCCACCGCAGGCTGTACCAACCTCTGTAGCTCGTAACCTGATGACACAAATAACTGCATCAGAAGACGATGGATTATTACTGCATGTGCTCTTGATGGTGCCAGAAGGAAAGGATTTTGTTGCTGAAAACTGTGGGCTTCACAGCTCTTGTAATGTGTATTTAAACTGCAAACTGCTCAACACTGAGGAGGCAACGAGATCTGCTGTCGTGTGGGGCACAACACAACCTGCCTTTAATTTTTCTCAGGCAAGTCACAAGTTTTCAGCTTAACACTGATTGAAATGTGCTATTCCACACTGACAAACGTATTTCAAAGATAAGTTACTTTTATATATGTAGGAACTTCTCTGCTTGGCTCTGTCGAGTATATTGAAAGGATTTTCAGTATTGTTTTGGCTGCATTGCACAGTTTGAAATGCAGTTCCTTGAATAATAAATGAGACTTTTGAAGTACAAAAGAAAAATAGTCAGAAAAGTTTAGGTTAAAACTGAAAAAAAGTTGACTTCTCCTTTCTTCCGTTGATGGCATCCTAACATGCAGATGTAGAATTTTTTTTGCTCCGTTGCTCGATGTTCTTTTCTTCTCAATGGATATATCGGCACAGAAGTGTGAGTTACTGTCCTAATATGGGCCAGAGCCTTCCCTGGCAAACAGCAGCATTTTAGACATTTAATAATGTTATAAGTTTGTAATTTTTTCTGGACCTTTTTCTTTGGAAATGTCAGGATGCCCAAATGCATTTTTTTTTTTACTTTTAACAATACCTAGTGATCTGTTAGACTCTTTAGTCTTCAGCTGAAAGAGTGAAATGTAAAAACAGAAAAAGACATCCGAAACAGTTGACTGAAGTGATTTATTTGTTATTTAGTAAACAGTCATTTAAAGATAAAAGCAATGTTTTTTAAGATAGCATATGATCATATTTTAAAATTTCTCTAAATTGCATTTATTTTCCTGGCTAGCTCTTTTCCAAGCCTACCAGTTTTCTGAAACTTGTTAGGCAAGTGTGCATTTAATTTTTAATTTCCATATCTAAAGAACACAATTCTGTAGAGTGGAATAATGTAGCATTACCAGAACGCTCTGTACTTAGCAAATAGCTTCCAGTGTATTCCGTGTACTAATTCTCCATTAAACTCTTCCAGGTGATGCCTTTTTCATTGACTTCCAAACACTTGGAGCGGCTAAAGAACAACGTCATGATTATCGAAGCATGGAACAAGATGGGAAGCCCCGGCTGCGACAGACTGCTAGGATTAGCGAAGCTTCCTCTGCATCAGTTTTACATCTCATTCAAGTAAACATCCTTGTTGCATTTTTTATTGGGCTGGGATATATCCTGACTGATGGGAAAGAAGGGAAGGGTTGTGTCTGGGGTTTGCATGGGAGAATTCTTAATTGTACATTATAGCAAAAGGCATTTTTGTCCTGCCAGGTTTCCTCTGGCACTTTCCTACACTGAGCAGTTCATGGGTAACTTACACTCTCCTCAGACAGAATTACAAGTGAGAAATAACTTTGCTGCATCAGGTTTGGAGCCAGTTTAACTTAATCAGAATGGCTGCACAGGAAAATGAAGTGTGGCTTTCCATTGGTGATTTTCCAAGATTGTGACGGATTGAGTGATTTTGTTCCTGATTATGCTCTGCAGAGATCCCGCTGGTAGGGATAACGCTTGTGGTATCAAAAAGGTCTCTAAATACTTCCTAGTTTAATTGTCATTTTATCCTTTTGGTCTCTCCAGAGCTCTTTGTTCTTTCTGGTTCAATATTTTGGCTTTTTGTTCAGTCAAGAAATATACCTGCTAAAAACAATTTAAATTAATGGAAATACTGGATAGAAGAGATTCTTTTTAATGCGAAGGATTAATTCTTTGTATTTTGGTCAAGGTAGTGATAGGTGGAAATCAGATGGCACTGGAACTGACTGGCCACTACTTTGTTAATTATTAGTGTGTCATTTGTATAATTGTTTCAGTAATCTACTGTAGTTTACTTGTATATATCTTCAGTGTACTATTAGAGCTTTTTACATTTCTCCTGCAGACTGTCCCTGTTCCTTCTTTTCTTCCTGCCCAAGTCCATCCCCAAAGGCAAAAAACTGCCTCATAAAAATATAATATGGCTACAGTATATTAATAGGAGTCTTGTTCCAGTTCATCAACTCACTCACAGATCTCTAGGATGGCTTATAACTAAGGCTGTGCTCATATTTGGAAAGCTGTACTTTGTCATTGCTGAAAATAGCCTTTTCCATTCTGCAGCTCACAGATCTGTGCTTTGTGAAGATTAGTGTAATTGAGCCAAATTTTGGAGGAATGGAGATAAATTGGCTTCTAACTGCATTGGATCTCCCATCGAAAATGAGCTTTGTGTGATCATGTTCAGATGGCTCATTCTCATGCTGGGGCTTTTTTTGTTTGTTTTTCTTTTGTTTTAATCTATTCTAGAGATCCGAAGATTTCCCACCTGCTTCTTCAAGCTCAGTACCCCGTGGTTGCTGTGGACAGCTATATGCCTGTGGTAGATGTTTTCACTGGCAGTAGAAGTGGAAACCTGAGGGTCATTCTGGCGATGGGGTCAGCTGAGCAAATAGTGGCACTGCAAAGGCTAAAACACGATGAAGGAATGGCACCTCCCGTCACACAGCGTCCTTCCCACTCTCTGGACCCTCCTCCTGCAGAGCCCTCAACGGTATCGTTCAGTAAATTCCCATTCTTCCTGTTAGGGACACGTGAAAAGGATTTTACCCATGGGTTCACTAATAGACCGGCGATCCACAATCTCTTTTGATGCTATAGCTATTTTGGTTATAAATGATTACTTTCTTTGCACAGTTATATTGTTTGTACTTTTTTCTTACCCGCTTTTCCTCACCGGTCTTGACATTATTGCCTTTTTTACTGCCCTGCATATCCACTGCTTCAATCTACATGACAAGTGCAGTAAAAAAAAAAAGTCTAGAAAATCATAACTCTCACAGCTTTATTCTTTACCATACAGGTTTTGCCATTACCTTTGAGCTGGGTATGTAGAACTTTCATGCTTTTTCTGTGCTGTGTTTTTTGGCTTTTGCAGAAAAAAAAAAAAGTGCTCTCAGGCTTTTGATGTTTCTGCGAACTTCAGGGGCAAAATAGCAGATTAGTGATTCCGAACCCTCCTGTCTCAGGCGTCTTAGAATCTCATGTTCCCAGCCCTCTTGTATGCCGTTTTCTAAAGATACGTCCTTTTCATGTGGATTTCCTTTGGTTTATTAGCAGTTAGACCAAGAAGGGGAAGACCTGATGGAGCACGTGTTTGAGATCCATGTGGAGAGTGTGAAAGGACTCACTCCCTTACAGTCCACCGTCTGGGGAGAGGCTGACTGCTACGTGCAGTACTATTTCCCAGTTCAAGAGGCTGGTTGTGGTGCGCTGCAAGGAACCGAATTGCATGGGGAAGGTAAGTTTCTTTGATGATACATCCTTATTTAGAGCATTGCTTTAGTTAAATATTGTTTAGTAATGTTCTCACTCCTTAAGTAAGAGGGTTTGTATTTCTCTGAGCCTCCATAATGCACCCAGTGCTTGCTTTACTCAGATCCGTGTAAAACTGTACTTGGGCTGCGTCAGTAAATTAAAAGCCTGCTTCGACTGAGGCAGATGGCAAAGTTCCCAGATAAAAAAGACACCTAGTTCTGAATCTCTTCACATGGTCCTTCCTTTTTGTTAAAAATCCTAGAGCACTTTGCCAACTGATCCTGCAAAGATGCAAGAACAGATTCACAGGGAATCCTAAGATTGTATACAGTTAAATTCAACTAAGGCTTTACATACACAAGCCTTTCAAGATGCTCATTTTCATGGGTGCACCAAGAGAAGGCTTGCCTGTTTTAGATCATTAGGATTATCAAGGAGTATTTACAGAATCACAGAATCACAGAATGGCAGGGGTTGGAAGGGACCTCTGGAGACCATCCAGTCCAATCCCCTGCCAGAGCAGGGTCACCCAGAGCAGGTGGCACAGGAACGCGTCCAGGTGGGTTTGGAATGTCTCCAAAGACGGAGACTCCACCACCTCTCTGGGCAGCCTGTGCCAGGGCTCTGCCACCCTCACAGGAAAGAAGTTCCTCCTCATGTTTAGGTGGAACTTCCTGTGCTCAAGTTTGTGCCCGTTACCCCTTGTCCTGTCACTGGTCACCACTGAGAAGAGCCTGGCCCCATCCTCCTGACACCCACCCTTTCAGTATTTCTAAGCGTTGATAAGATCTCCCCTCAGCTGTCTTTTTTCCAGACTGAAGAGACCCAAGTCCCTCAGCCTTTCTTCCTAAGAGAGGTGTTCCAGTCCCCTCAGCATCTTGGTAGCCCTTTGCTGTCCCCTCTCCAGCAGTTCCCTGTCCTTCTTGAACCGGGGAGCCCAATAATTGCAATTGTAGAAAAGGACTTAGCGTTGATCTTGAATGCTTGGAATCACTAACATCTATTGGCTCTGAAAAATACCAGTCAGTAACATTGTTCCATAGCAACTCCTGTGGACTATGTCAGCTTCCAGCCACATCTAACAGTAGTTTACGGCCTGTAGTAGTAGTTTCATGGGAATGCGTGAATTGCTTGTAAAAGATTTGGGAAGCGAAACTCAGAAGAGCAAACCTTTTGACAGGAGGCTTATTATCCACAGGAACTTCTGAAGGATCGCAAATAAAAAAAGGTTGAAACCCCTAAATGCAACCATTTTTAACCAACTCTGCTTGACTTGTAGGCATCAAATTAAGGCCGTTTCGCACAGCAACCACTTTGTGCGTCCCTGATCCCGTCTTTAATGATGAACATCATCATTCTTTGTTGGCTCCTGCTGATGTCCCAGTCCAGAGGCTCTTGGTCGGTGCATTTATGGCACCAGGAGCGGCTGGAGGAGGAATCCAGTTTGAAGTCTGGTGCAGGTACAGAATAACATCCTGTTCTTTGTAGATGTCACAGCAATACAGATAGAGACGTACGAGGATTGAAAAATGTCTAGTTGTGGCATGGATATTTAATAATAAGTGAATAAATGGTGAGCTCATCAGCATTTGGTGATGAATATCTGCATTTAAGATTGCGTTTAAGACATGTAAGCCTTTTTTTCCCCTCCAAGAGTGCTGATTACTCTTTTCTTCTTACAACTTCATTAGAAAGTGTGTGCTCTTAGTTTGCTTTCTTCTACTTTGTTACCAGGGTAGTGATCTAAAAGTAGTGTTTAAACTCTTGGCCCATCTAAATTTTACTTAATAGCACCCTGGCAGTATAATTTTAATGTTTTGTGGGTGGGGTTTTTTTTCCCTAATACAAGTCACCAAGTACAAAAGAATATACTATAAAATGTTTGTAAGTTCAAATTGTACTTTCTTTGGCAACTGAAACGAATTACTGGTAACAAAAAGCAGAGACCATGAAGACAGGTAGCTTTAGAAAAGCATAATTATGATGTGTCTATTCTGTAGTAAACAAACCAAGCTATTTAGAATTTTAAGTTCACCTGAGAATTGTTACCTGCTGGATGTGTTTACATTAATGGTGGTAATGACCAGAGAAGCCAAAGTGACCAATTGTTAGTATCTGACATTTCAAAAACGCACTTTAGCTCTGTTTCCTGGGGACGATTGGACTTCGGTTTAATTGTGCCCTGACAGATTACTGATAGCGGCTGGTAAATCTAGGCTGTTTTGGGTGAAAGGAGCCAATTATGGAGCCGGAAGCCTTTTAAGAATTCTATAAACATCTTCTTGTCAGCTGGCAATATTTGAAATGGAAAAATCTTACCAACAGATCCTTGTAATTAGGAAGGTGATTAAATACTGACTGCCAGATTCCAAATCAGGAGAGTTCTTGCTATGATGCTGTCAGCATCTTGAATTACTCGTAGAAGTGTAGGGGGAAAAAGTAGAAACCAACAGGGCTATATTCCAAGATGTTGGGGGTACTGTTCAGGCAGGGCTCTACCCAAGACTCAAACAGTCAATTAATGTTCAGGATTTGTCCCAAAGTGGAAAGAGAAACACAAGTCTATAACACTGCCATGTTACTCAGTCACTGCTGCTGAAAACCCAGTGGATGCCTTTCTCCTGATCTACCTGTTGATCATTAGATACAGAGCCAAAACTCGCTTTAGGATGAGTCTGAAGCCAAATAATGCAGTAAGAAATGGTCTAGAGTAATTTTTTACACTCGCAAACTGGTACCACAAATCTGTTCTGCAAGTAGCAGTTTTATTTATTAACAAAAATTGAGAGCAAAGGGTGTTTGGTGCCAGATCCTTCTCTTGGTTTTTTTTTTGGGATGCCAATTTTTTGTAGAGTTTCTGCTGGTTGACTTGCTATATTTGTAGCATTATCTACTTGAGCACTTACTGGGGTTTTTTTTCCGTGGAAATTCACTTACTTGAGTTTATCCCTTAGCTGTCAGGAGACTAACTAGTGTTTGAAGAGACACAAATTAAAGTTGGCTTATGTATGGTCTTGAGAGAAGTAATGATCTTTTTGTCATCATCAAAACAGCATGATTGATGGTGCTTCTTGGTGTCTTACCAGGTATTATTACCCAAATGTCAGAGACCAGATGGTTGCCAAAGGGACCTTGCCTTTATCACGGCTATGTGCCATGGTGACTATGCAGCATCGTGAAGAGATAGGGATACAGACTTTTAATCTTCCATTGGTCCCCAGGACTGATTCCTCAGAGGAATTTCATCTGCGGTCTTCAGGTAAGGAAGGCTTGTGGGTTTTATATTTAAAAGTGAAAATCTGTGTATTTGCTGCCAAGGGAAATAAAAATATGTATTTGTGTTGGCAACTGATACCAGCCATGAGTATTTTTCCTCCCAGCTTTCACTATCACCATACCTAGTGAAAAATAAGTGATTAAACATGAGCTACCCTCAAACTCCTAACAAGTTTTAAAAAGCCCTCCCTGTGTATTGAACTGCTTAGTGGCCACATAAGCCACAGTCTGTAGTTAGATTTCCCATGTCAGGCAGGGAATGGGGAGATCTGAAGAAGGGCTGTTTATGGAACGTGCTGTGGGCAGAAACATCTTTCTGGTCTGCTGTGGTTCTTTCAAATGATACATCAGCTCTGGAAAGGCCACTGAGGAAATCTGAGGCAGCTTCTTGGAATTGGCCATAAAAAAAGCTGGGTCTGGAGAGGGAGTTCGGTACGCTTCAATTATTTTATAATAGGTTAGCCACGTGCAGCAGCAGAAAATCTGTCTCTTTGACGACTTTCTCACTGCAGTGCTGTGAAAAAATACGGTGCTGTGTCGAAATACTGCAGTAGGATATTTCAAAAGTATTACAACGACTGCACGCATGAGGGCGCGGCTGGGTTAAAGAGCCTCTCCGGGTTTCACTACGCCATAAATTTGCCAGCGAGAAGGAGCCATTAAAGGTAGCTGACGTGACTGCCAGTAGGTCAGGTTGCAGGACACAGTCCTTAAAATTTCCCCCTGTGCCTCCTGTATCAGGCTGTAATTTCTGGCTGAAGTACAGCATCATGCACAATCTCAGTGGATTTCATATGGAATTAATTTTTTGTATTAAGAGATGCAACTAAGTATTGATTATATTGGATGGAACGGTACAAAAAGCTGACCGTTTCTTTCCTTTCTTTCTTTCATTTAATCCAGGCTTGCTTGATGTGAGTGTGAGATACCAACGATCCATGAAAACAGCAGCGGGAATAACTGCTCAAGCTGTTTCTCTCTCCGTGCAAATACACAGAGCAGCTGGTTTGCAAGCAGCAGCTAGGTAAAGCCTAATTCAAAAAGGAAGATTTTTCTCTTAAAATAGCTTTATCTGGAGGCAGCAGGCTGAGACAGTAGATTAGAACAAATTGTAACTGGCCAGCTTTCCATCCGCAGAGCCCGAGATTCAAACCGTGTTCTGATCAGAAGTGAAAACAACTTCATAAAGAACATCAGTGGTTATTTTTGTCCTTTAAGCTACAGCACAATGTGGTAGCATTGATTCTGCAGAGGGCTTGAGACTGTAAGGGCGCATTTTTCTACATTTCCACATTTTTCTACACCGAAGGCTGATAGAAAAATTGGCTGATATAAAATGGTACCTATTTGGGCATTGGCTCTTGGAGTGGTGCTATTTAAAAGCTAGCTGAGATTTGTTTTCTTGAAGTTCGCTGTGGAAACACCGGTAAACTAACTGGTAAATGAAACGTGTTCCTTTTCACGAGGAGGCTGCTGCATTAATTGCATGGTATCACCTGAACTTAATTCCAATATGTGATTTTCAAGAATTAAGAAAGAAGGGGATGGAAAAGGGGGAGTTAATTCCATAAGAGAAGGATAGCTCCTGTCATTCTAGAGCGGTGCTCGCTGACCCTTTCTCATTTGTTGCTGAGCTCCTGACCCATCTTATATTCAAGTAGACTCGGTAAGATGAGGGTCACTGCCGTATGGTGCCTGAAGAAATTGTGAGAGTGGAATGACCTCAGATGCCTTACGGAATCATAAAATCATCTAGGTTGGAAGGGACCTTTCAAATCATCGAGTCTAACCATCAACCTAACGCTGACCAAAACCACCACTACCCCATGTCCCTCAGCACCACGTCTGCCCAGCTTTTAAATCCCTCCAGGGATGGTGACTCCACCACTGCCCTGGGCAGCCTCTTCCAATGCATGACAACCCTTTTGGTGAAGAAATTTTTCCTAATATCCATCTTAAACCTCCCCTGGCGCAACTTGAGGCCATTTGCTCTTGTCCTATCGCCTGTTCCTTGGGAGAAGAGACCTTCAGGTGTATGACCTGAGTAATACCTGGGTCTGTTTTACTTGTAAGTGATTCCATCTGCTAATTTCACCTGCTTTTGCTTGGCAGTACTAGTCTGTAAGCATAATTTGGCTTGGGCATTTGCTTCCTTCTAGAGCAGTTTCTCTGGGAAGTTATCCTACAGCTTTTTTCTACATCGTGGGATGGTTTTAAAAGGTGCTGAGTACTTTCTCAACCACTTTGGTCTCAGATCCTGACAATGATAAGAGCACAGTATTCCTAGTATGTTCCTAGTATGTTCAGATGAAAAAAAATGGTGAAAAATAACATGCAGCCAGAACCCACATCTGTTTTGACTTACAACATTCACTGTTTTGTCCAGTATTTTCACCATGAAGACTTGAAACCTTCACTTTAATTGTGTTGGTTGCTAGATTCCTTGTACGTTATATTCATTCTCTTTCTTCTTTTCTTTTTATGTGCTGAATGAAGAGCTGTGGCACAAAAGAACCCTTCAGTCCAGTACTATGCAGGTGTGGGGGTTAACGCGTATGTCTCCGTGCACCTCTCCTTCCTACCTGAGGCAGAGAAACGCAACACGCGAGCTGTGGCTCGTACTTTCTGCCCCGAGTTCGAGCAACACGTAGAGTTTCCCTGTAACCTCATCATCCAGAAAAGCAGTGGAGAAGCCTCTTGTCTCGGGGAGCTCTTGCAGTCTGCCAACATTGTCTTCTCTATCTACCATCAGAGCACCAAGTCAGGTAAGGGGGACGAGTGACAATGACTGAATGCCGTTGCCAAATGATCCAGTCCCCTTAATTTTTAGTTTAGAAGAGAGACTATTCTGTGCAGTCGCTAATAGATATAATTACCTAAACTGTTGTCAGAGAAGGCTTTGGGAGATACTGTTCTCCTTGTGCGAAGAATTAAGGTTTCTAATACTCCAGGTGATCAAGATCACCTTTTAAATGAAAAACTAATGCAATTAACAGTAATGACGCTTGAGTCTTGGAGCACCCTGCCTTTTCCTTGTTGCTTCCACTTCATGAACGAGGTAATGGAGGTTCAGAGAAACGATAGATTAAAATCCCTCGATGACCCTGTGGCAGATAGGCAGGATTCTTTTACAGTGTAACAACATGTTGTAGAATTGTTTTATAAATAAAATTTACCTAAAGATGACATTGTTTTTTTACACCTGGGGGAGAAAAGTCAGGAGTGGCACATTGTTAGGGTAACTGACGACTAGCTCCCCACTGGTTACTCAATGTTCATCTATGGAAATATCCCCTCAAAGTTTCTCCAAATCCAGTGTTGGTGGAGCATGTATCCTGTAATGAATGTGCACTGGCAATGCCTACAGACAGATTTTGTTCACACCCCTGTTTCTCATGGATTTTGGCCTGATAACGTACTGGGCCGTTTGTTTTGACTTTGTCCTTTTTTTGTGGGTTAAAAGTGTTTTCAGTCTGACAGCTGAGCTATTTGCTGTTGAGGCAATACAGCTTTCGTTCAAAGGAGACAGCATCTGAATCGCTTTTAAATCTTGCATTCTAATTCAGTCTGTCTGCAAAATGATTTATTTTCCAGCCACTGAAACGTTGGCACCTCAGCCGTCAAGAGATTATCTTCTTGGGACAGTCACAATTCCAACCAGAGACCTGCTGAGAAGAAGATCAGGTAATACAGCAGCGTTAACGCTGCTGATGTTCTGGGTAAATGCTACAGTAATTGTGTAAAACAATTTTCGTTCCAATTTTTGCAGGGGGTTGGTTTGGTTTGGTTTTTTTAGACCATAGTTTATCTCGGATATTGCCCAGGCCTTCATTAAAAATCCTGTATTAGAAAACTCATATAAGGGTTGTTGTTTGAAGGTCATTTTTCAGGGTGTAGGATAAATAATAGCTGAATGCATATTAACTTCCTTAGTATTTCATTCGTGCCATTTATTTTCTACCTTATGGTGGAAAGTCCAAGAGTAGTAGTGTTCAGTGGAGGACTAATGGTTCCTTTTGAGATGTCAAAGCTGGAAACAAAGGCTTAGATAGGTTAGAAATCAGTAGGATTAATTTTTCTCAACGAAATGTAAAATATCTCCTCTATCTAGTGTTTGTGATGATAATGTCTTGTAAGAATGTTTTCGTTATCACCTTGGTTATTTCTGCTTTAATCTCAGTATAGTGCTAGTTTTCTCCAACACGAAGTTTTGGGTTTATTTTTAATGGGAAGAGAAGAGGAGGAAAAAAATGAGAATGTCTAAGTTTATAATTGGAGATTCATGGGATATAGCTTTATTGTAAAATGAATGTCATTAATGAAATGGAAAGTAAAATGCATTTGGGGTCACATCTACTGGTGAGGTTTTCTGAGGTCTAACGATTTGCTGCTTTTTCAGGTTAGAAATCATTTGACAAATTCCAAACTTTCACAAGAAATAAATACTTCAAGTACTGGTCCTTGACTAATGACCAGAGAACGGAAAATTCTTTACTGATGTTTTTAAAAGGCAGGATAAGTCTAATTATGAATTTTTTTCTCCTGAAGGTATTACAGGCTGGTACCCGGTTACCCTATCTGAAGATTTAATGCCTTCACACTGCACAAACGTCATGCAGGCCATTGTGGGAGGACTGGAACTTTCTGTTACCTTTGCTCATCAGGAGGATAGAGTGCGTGTTTTGGAGGCCGCTAAGCTCTTGGGATGGAACACCGAGGAGAGCCACGAAGACAGCATGGATGACAGCGATGAACGGGAACAGAGTGCCCATCCAGTGACGGTGACCATCTCAACTCCAAGAGTGTGGCTGCCAGTCCACTGTGTGCTGTTTGCAGGCCAGACGCACCTTGATAAAAGCACTTATTGCTACCTCAGGTATAAGCTGTATAATCGGGAAGCCACGTGGACTTTGCTTCGGAGGCCCAAATTGAGTGACGACATCAAGAACGTTACAGTGAACTTTAAGAAACCGAACAAGGTGACTCTCAGAAGGAGCCAAGGACTGCTTTGGTTCTTCAGAGAGGAGAAATTAGAAATCCAGGTGTGGTGGGCATACGGTAAAGAAAATGATGTGGAAAGACCACTTGATACAGATCGTCTTATCGGATCTGCCTATGTCGACCTTGCAGCATTAGCAGAGAGGTCAAGGACAACACTAAGTGTTAGTGGTAAGTTCCTAAAGAACATTGTCATGTTTCCTTCCTCTTTATTGATGATTTAGTTTCGTTACTTCTCTAGTCTCTTTAAGCAAAGTATTTACAGCTTTTTTTTGTCCTGTGTGCAACACGCACTCAACTCCTTTCACTGAAGATAAATAAGGTTAAAATGCTTGCTTCTCTGAATTCAAAACTTAGCAAGTTTAAATAGCTGAAAAATTGGCAGTAATGATCAGTAACAGGGAGAGCAATTAGCCTACGTGGAATGATGAAGAAAGTTTCTTCAGAATTACAGATTGGGCATCATAATAGAGTGAGAAGCGGTAAGAATAACGTCTCTCAAGGAGACTGAGTGCCTGCAATCAGAGCAAATGACTAAGAACTGAGAAGGTCATGGAAACTTCTGCTTTATTCGGTTACTTCGGCTTCTGTCATCGACATGGTATGCATCGGCCACCAGCTTGCAGGTAGATTTGTGGACAGGTCATTGGCTCTTCTTTTGAAGAAACAAGAGTTAAACCAAATTTTTATGCTGTGTATGTGCTGTATTCTCCATATGTGTCTATAAAATTATGCGGAGGCATTATTTCCAGGACTCTCAGGGAGTTGATGTGCTTTAAAATAGTAATCTGAGCTGCCACTGAAAGGGTGCCCGATTTGGGGGATTGGTCACCTGTTTTTAACCTGTACAAGCTGCTACTTCTGCCAGCGCGCTGGGTGATACCTTGCGTAGAAATTACAAATTCAAAATTCATTCTGCTGCTCTGAAGTGAGATCATTACTGTAACGAACTGTACCAGCTGTTTTCCCAGATCCCAGTTTTTCTTCGGCTTGTTTAGCTGGTTGGTTGTGAATTCTCTTGCAGGGGTTTACCCATTGTTCAGATGCAACGCTGCAAACCTGGCAGGAGCTGCTGTACGTGTTCATATCGTCCTTTCTTCCACTTCTGCTGCTCTGCCCAGCAGACTTCTCTGTGCCGAGGAACACAGCAATAGTGAAGATGAAGGTACAGAGAAAGCCCCTGATCTGAGCCAACGGGTCTCTGAAAATCAGAGTCAGAAACTGGATATCGTAAGTTCAGAAATCACCAATGGCAAACCACAAGAAGACGATGTGATATTTCTGGAAAACACGGTTGCTGTCAATATCCTTGTGGAAAGAGCAATGCATCTAAGTTTAAAAGGTAAATTCACCACCACCCCCCTTTTTTCCCTTCTTTTTTCTTTCTTCCCGCCCCCCCACCCCGGGATCTGTTCATGTCAGGTACTTCACGGAGCAATTTAAATCCTCAAACTTACTCCAGCGCAGTGAATGGATGTGATGGGTTTTGAACTTGGCTTCATAGTGTTGCAACCCCGAGAGCTTTCCATCGTTGTATAAGCACAGGGGAAGCAGGAGGTTAAACTATTCAGCCTATCTCTATTAATAAAATCCAAAATATAAATAATACGGTGTTCACTGTTAGGGATGACAGCTGAATTCTGAAGTTAAGCATTATCTGAGTAAGTTAACCCCAAGACACTCGTATCTCAAAGACTCTTGCAAATTTGCATTTTTCACATATAATTAATTTGTAAAGCTGGCTTATTCGTGCTATCTGGAGACTGCCAGACGCAGCAGTGAGGAAGGGCAGTGGAAGGGCAGAGCAGTCCGAGCTCATCCAGGCTTGACGCGCTGCTTCCCGCTCTCTGGAGTGGGAATTACAGTTCGGTGGCCAGTCACTATGCTGAGGGTCACCAAAGAATTGCTCTTTGCTTTTAAATTTATGCTAAGCATATTAAAATATTCCTTCCTAGCTGGTGACGTTTGGTTCTTGATGTGCAGCAACGTAACGCACTTGGTGAATTTGCAGGTTTTTGGAGCCTTTTGTTTTTTCCCCTCAAGTTGCTGTCTGTAAATCAATCTCTTTGTTAAAGATGAGCTAAACCCTTGAAAACACATCAGGCGCTCTACCCTTCACCTTGGGCACCTCTGCCACTGCAGGACTTGATCGCTCTGTGTTTGCTCAGCGCTTGCAGTGATCTGATCTTGTTTGGGCCATTGCACGCTACCAAAATACAAATAGGAATAAGGAACTGACCCGAGGTGAGGTCACTGGAAACGCCTCTGTGAAGATCAGCTGTTTCACAGTCCAGGGGATATGCCGGAAAGCAACACTCAGGGTTTTATGGCATGATAACTCAACTAAAAGAGGCAAATATAAGCCATGATTTAAGTGTAAGTAATTCTGATACATACTGAGCCCCACAGATGGCTTTTTTATAATGATTCTATGGTCTTCTGGAATTCATAAGGTCATAGAACTGCCTAGGTTGGAAGGAACCTTTTAGATCATTGAGTCTAACCATCAACCCAACACTGACAAGCCCACCACTACCCCATGTCCCTCAGCACCACGTCTGCCCGGCTTTTAAATCCCTCCAGGGATGGCGACTCCACCACTGCCCTGGGCAGCCTCTTCCAACGCTTGACAACCCTTTTGGTGAAGAAATTTTTCCTAATATCCATCCTAAACCTCCCCTGGAGCAACTTGAGGCCATTCATTGCCTTTGGAAACCTGATGCAACATTGTTTGCTACTGCAAAGATTCTGATGGGATAAAGGATGTTTCTGTTGATGGTGTACACTGTTGCAGTATTTCCATCTATAAACAACGTATCCTTTTAGGGGATTTCTAGAAGTAACTGAGAGGCAAGTAATACACTGAAACGAATGCTATGTAAGCTGGTTTCAAGAGTAATTTGCATTCTGGAATACATTTGCAGTCCAGTGTGTTATGGATGATAAACTTCCTGCAATTTTGGAAGAATTCCTTAAGATACACAATTGTCAGAAACTGAGTGAAGATACAAAATGTTTGCCCAAGCCTCTTCCTATTTATAGAATCACAGAATCACAGAATGGTTTAGGTTGGAAGGGACCTTAAAGATCATCCAGTTCCAACCACCTGCCCTGGGCAGGGACACCTCCCACCAGCCCAGCTTGCTCCAAGCCCTGTCCAACCTGGCCTTGAACCCCTCCAGGGATGGGGCAGCCACAGCTTCTCTGGGCAACCTGGGCCAGGGGCTCACCACCCTCACAACAAAGAATTTCTTCCTAATATCCCATCTAAATCTCCCCTCTTTCAGTTTGAAACTGTTACCCCGCGTCCTGTCATTACACTTCCTGATCCAGATTTCCTCCCCATCCTTCCTGTAGGCCCCTTTAGGGACTGGAAGGCCACTATAAGCTCTCCTCGGAGCCTTCTCTTCTCCAGGCTGAACAACCCCAACCCTCTCAGCCTGTCCTCACAGCGGAGGTGTTCCAGCCCTCTGATCATCTTTGTGGCCCTCTGCTGGACCCCTTCCAACAGGTTCATGTCCTTCTTGTGGTGAGGACTCCAGACCTGGATGCATTACTCCAGGTGGGTTCTCACCAGAGCAGAATAGAGGGGTAGAATCCCCTCCCTCGCCCTGCTGGCCACGCTTCTTTTGATGCAGCCCAGGATGCGGTTGGCGTTCTGGGCTGCCAGTGCACATTGCCGGCTCATGTTGAGCTTCTCATCCACCAACAGCCCCAAGTCCTTCTCCTCAGGGCTGCTCTCCATCCATTCTCCACCCAGCCTGGATTTGTGCTTGGGATTGCTGTGACCCAGGTGCAGGACCTTGCTTTTGGCCTGGTTGAACTTCATGAGGTTTGCACAGGCCCATCTCTCAATTTCTCGTGGTCTGAAGTCAATTTTCCTGTTTTCTTTTTCATCATCTTCCAAATAATAGAAAGAAGAGAAACAGCCTAAATTTCATAATGTTGGAAAAGAATGAGATTAATTCTATAAAAATGCAGAAGTTCAAACCAACAAGTCCTTTCTCTAACTTGGTGCGGTTTTGAGCACTGTTTTGAACAATATTAGAATTTTCCATGCAACTTTTAAGGACTGAAGTCACTTTAATCTGCAGTTGCTAACCTCTTCCTGCTGTGTCTTTCATCTTTTTCTGTACGGTTCTCACATCACCAGGGAATAGATTTTTCTCTTTTTTTCATTTTCTTCTATCTGTGGTGGCCTTTTTTTAAAGTTAAGCTTCACCATTAGGGAATGGCTGCTGGATTGGCAGAGCCTGGGATTCTCTCCCCCCAGAACACCTACAAAAGAGAAGCATAAGGGTGAAACTTCTCTGTGGACCTCACTGGGATGTAGGGCCATGTATTTATCACTGGAAAATCATCCCTAGCAAAAGGGAAGGAGTTTCCCTTCCCACTTCTCTGCCAGGATGCTCCTTACAGAGACTTTTGTCATATGGACAGTTGTCCTTTCAGAATAATGTAAAGAATGTTTTTCCAGAAATTCTTGAGCCATGTGGCAGCTATCGGCACGTTATGCTGCCATCCGGCCCATGTCGTGCAGGAGGTGACCTGGGCTTAAAGCTCTTGTGTTTTACCACCTGCTTCCTGACCTGTTGGGTCACACACCCCAATTCGTTCTCTCACCTCATCCTTCAAATCCTTTTATAAAGCAGAATAAAACGAATATTTCTAAGCGTAACTTCTTTGCAGAGTTCAGGCATTGGGAATTGCTAGGTTAAATCAGGCTCTGTAAGACTCCTTTGATTGTGGCTGAGCTTTCATTAGAGCCAACAATTCTTTCTATTGTAGACTTTTCTTTTCCTGGAAGAAACGCAAAGCAACACTCAAGAAATGCTGGGTTCACCTTTGACTACAAATACTGATTTTTAGGTCTGCCTTTACATGCAGGAGGTGGTGAGCTGGTCTGGACAGGTCTTACTCATTTCTCTGAGGTCACGTTGCCCATGTCTGTGTTTCAATTGTCATATCTACAGTCTGTGCAAACTGCAAAGAGTTTTGTGTGGCGTGTTTTAACTGAAGTCATTGTGGATATTGTAAAAAAAAGAAAAAAAAATACATCTTTTTCTCAAGCAAATCCTCATGGTCAAGGCACAAGTGAGCAGTAACTCAGTAAGCTACTATAAATCAGTCACATTGGATCGTATTTCCACATAGAATCAGACTTCAGGAGAATTATTTTTTGTGAAATCAGATTCAGACTCAGCAATTTTGATCGTTGTGGCCAGCAAGGTTTTGGAGAAGTCCAAAGCTGAGTCCTTGGAAAGCAGAAAGGAGGAGATAATTCGTAATAACCGAGTGATAGTTGGTTGCAAAGTCTGATCTTGTTTCCCCTTGGCTAAGTCCATTTCTCCTCGCAGATTTTCCAGCTACAAATTTACCATCAGAACAGCTCTGTAAGCAGTAAAATGCTACTACAGCTTTACAAGCCGTGATATGCTGCAGCAAAGTAATCTCAGTAAAGTGAACAGGACTAAAAGGGTCAAACCCTGGAGGAAAGGTCACACACAAGGGAAGGGAAGAGGCCCTAAGCACCTCTCCTCCTTTTGGGGCTATAATTCAGTGAAAATAATTGTATAATTTCTGCAGTTTTCATTCAACAGTCTCTAGTCCATACTATCCAGCAGCATCTGGGGAACATCTAGCTCCATCCCTTGACCTTGCCTTCCTCTGATGATAAACTCTCTGCCTCTAAGTGCAAACATACTCAATTAACTCAGACTCCTTAATTCGTTATCTGTTTTCTCACAAACCTTTTCCCAAGTTATTTCAGGATGAATGAGGGAGAAAACACTTATGGTTCCAGCCCTGAACTATGTTTACGCAAGGAGGCTTGTAAAGGTTTCGCTGGTGCATTGCAGGGTGAATGCGATCCTCCTTGCTTACCTCGGCAGTCACAAAGGTCTAGTTTGAGCATGGATTAAAAATGGTATTTCCTGAAGCTACTTAACTCCTGAAGCTACTTAAAAACGATTTCAGCAATATTTTATATTTGCAGCTAGGATTTCCAAACTCTGTGGTTCCAGCATGGAGGGTAGAGCAAGCATTGGAGTAAGGTCCTGGGGACCTGGATTTTATTCCTAGCTTTGTTTCCAACTTCTCAGATGATCTCAGGCAAACGTTTTTTTCCATTTCTCCCTTGAATGTTCTAGTTTCTGCTCTGAAAAAGGTTCATGTAATATTTGCTGCCACTCTAAATACAAAGTCTTTTCAGCTCCACCAATGAAAAGGAGCATTTCCTAGATGGTGGATTTATTTATCTGTTTTTAATTGCTAAGCTGCCTTTAGACTTTTCTTTTTTTTTTTTTTTTTTAAATTATTAATAACAAATCTGTATTTAATTCTGTATAATTTTAGGGAGTCCTTTGACAGAACGTGAAGTGACAGCACCCAGTAGCTGTGTATCATTTGCCGTTGCTGGTGCAGATGCTCCGGTAACCACTTCAGTAATAGAAAACACGGACTCACCTGTCTGGGACTTTCAGCAACAAGCAAGGTAAGCGCCGTGGCCTCGCGCAGACACACTTTGCATCCGACAGCCAGGCTAGGTGTGAAAAGGACACATCCCTTTTGGGGGAGCATGTGCTTTTAGAATCATAGAATCATAGATTTTCTACTTACCAGGCTAAAAATGCTTGCTAAAAATGCTGGTCTACTACCAGCTAAAAATTCTTGTTTCCATGTTTTACGATCACCACGTGTTCATATTGAAAGTTGTGAAAGTGAAAAGCTGTTTGAGGAGGCTTGGTCTTAAAGCTAACCTGAGGGAGGACAGTTTGACCTATGCAGAACCTTGGCTGTGTTGTATTTTGGCTTAAGACCTTGGGTGAGTCAGTCTTTTTCCACTCATCTGTAGTTTCCCTGCCTAGAGGGAGGGGCTGCTAATTGCTAAGGGACTCTTGGCTCAAGGTTAAGTTAGACTTGATCCAATTTATTGGCTTTTTCTGTATATTTTACTTTGTTTCATGCTAAGTTTGGATTCGCCTGGTGTGAATATGTATCTGGAAGTTAGGCTTTTGACTCAAAGGCGTTCAGCCTTGGCTTCCTCTGCTGTGTCCGGAGAGACGCGGGCACCTCCAGACAGGGAGTCGCTTGGCCGGTGTGAGAAACCCAACTTAAGACAAAATTCTCTAAGGATGCCTATTTCCCTCCTGTGACTGCCAAAATAGTGTAGGGAACATAGCTGGGACTTAGATATCTGAGCTTAAAATAGAGCGGATGAATTGATCACTCCAAGGAACCTCAGCAGATCAAGTGATGCGTGGTAATATTCAGTAATAAATCTGTGTATGCAGTCTTGTGGTTTCCCCACTGTTTCTGTACCAGATTTTAAATTCATTTCAAAGCAGTAGCCAAAAGCGTTTTCTAAACTAGGTGGAACAAGTCTGTTACAGGCAACAAGAAAGCACACTGAATTTATTGTGTCCATCACAAAACGCATGCAAATATATACCAGGGCCTGCACAGGAGTGGGCTTTTCTGACAGAGTTGGGTTTTTGGCTTTAGGGAGTTGGTGATATGAAGATGAAACCATTGAAAGAATGATAACTGAAGTTTAAAAGTTTTGTTTCAGAGGTTGCTTATGCTCAGAGTCATATCTGAATTGCTTCAAGCAACTTAAAGCTGTTCTACATTTGACACTTCAATTTTCAGGGTTTTTTTTTTCCAGAAATGAACTTCAAATCTTACAGCTTTCAACCATAACCCCAGTGCTTTGCTGTCGCTGTATTATTGAGTCATGAGATAAACTGTATTTCCGTTTCTTCGTGGGTTTATTGTGCTATCTTTTGAATTTCCAACAAGAGTGAGGAGAGGGAGATAACGTCTTGAATAAGCGAAAGCTCAAACCGTGTGAAGATAGTTAAGCTTTTGAGGGAGTCATGGTTTGGGCTCAGTGATTTTGGGTTTTGTTGTCCCATCATTCCAGAAAGAAACTGATTTATTTGCACAGGTACAACGGCATTGAATCTTCACAGGAGTTTTACTGCATATGCTCTTTTTTCCTACTTTGCGTAACAGATTATGATTTTTTTTTTTCTTAACAGATTATCCAAAGAGCTTCTGCTGGATCCACAACAAACCTTGGTCTTCAAAGTGTGGCATAAAGCAGGTAAAGTTTGTATGCGGTATTAGGAGTGTCTGCTATTTAATACAAGTATTAATTGTATTTAATACAAACATTAATTGTATTTAATACAAGTAAAGTAAATTGGAGAGTGGAATTCTAAAGACATTTTTTACCTTGCACTGTTAAGAATGCTAGAGAAAAATACCCACTGATTTCCTGCCCCTCCTCCTCCTCCTTTTCCCCATTAATCATCTGGCAAGGTTTGATTCAGTTTTTAACTTGAGAGTATTTTAGAAGTAGGATTTTCCCAGTGAAGGAAATTCTTTCTTGTGTCTTTCCCATGCTGCTTGTTGTCTCTGCAGTTGGTTGGAGTGTGGCCAGCCAGTTGTAATCAAATAATTTTATAGGGGCACGGATATATTTTAACAATTGCTCCTGTACCCAGTCTCAGCATTCACTGGGGGAGTTGAAGGCCTTGGGTTTCAAACCTAATATCATAAAAGCTTTTTGTAGGCATTTACTGAACCTGCTTTTTATTGTTAAACAATAAAAGTTGCTGCCGATAGTTCAAACTGGTGTTCGCTTGTTTTGTTGCTAGCCCAGATCCTCCAATATTTAATTGGTCCAAGCAAGCGCAAAAATCTGTGTGACAGCTCTGCTTCTTCAATTCAAACTGCTAGAATATGATCTTTAAAATACTGGTTTGTTTTGGTTTTTTCTTTCTTTTTACACATTGAAGTTCAGCTGACTGATTTCTTGCTTCAAAAATAAGTACTGAGTACACAGTCATTCTCCTGCAGACTCTCTCCCTGCCCTGCTCTCCCCTTCTCTCCGCAGAGACATCTTTAGCTGGATGTAACTGCTGAGGTAATCCAAATAATACCCTCTTCTTGGATACGATTGTTTCTTCTGTACTTCAGATAAATTTGCAAGGCAGAAAAGACCAAATGTTGCACACAAAATGCAACAGTGTGATGACGAATCAGCATTTTTGAAAGTTTTGGCAAAGCGAAAAGGGAAGAAAACGAGAGTTTCTGAAGTCAGAATGCAATTCTGGAGGCGGAATGCATTTGCTCAGGTCACCGGATTTGCCTCCAGATTCATTTTTTCAAGTCTCTGATTGTCTCTTATTTCTATCCCATTTTCAAGCTGAATATTTTACCCTTTATTACAACCCTTTTTCCCTTTATTAACAACCCTTGCTTAACTACTTCTTATGATTAAGTATTGCATAGGGTACCTAACTCTCGTGTCCTTTCTTACACCTGCAGCCAGGCCCTCATCCTGCCTGGTATTTCTCTCTAGCATTCTTCTAGTGCAAGGTAAAAACATGAAAAAAACTGTGAATTATTACCAATGTAGGTGTTCAGGTTATCAACGGCTGCAGTAGGGACAGCTATTTTGGCAAATCCGTAGGGAGGAAGCTGGTTTCATTGCTTGAAACAATTTTTCCTGCTTCTCGATCAGGCATCATAAGTCTCTTAGGTTGAAGCATGTTAGCGATCAAAATCCAAGTCTCGTTTTTGTTGTCTTAAACTCTATTTTCTATTTCCTTCCCATTTTTTTCCCACTCTTTACTCACTCTTTACCTCATGAGAGCTGTCAGCTTTTAAACTGTTTTTTTCAGTTTTATAAGATGCCTTTCCTTGTAAAGTCTAGACGTATTTCAAGGGCTGTATAACTGACTGATTTGTATCATGCCTGAAAATGTTTCATTTACCTGCAGTTTAAATTAATATGTGCTTTATATTCTTCCTCCCCAGAGACTGAGCGAGTGATAGGATTTGCATCCGTGGACCTTTCTCCTCTTCTTTCTGGCTTCCAGCTTGTGTGCGGGTGGTACAATATTACGGACTTCAGTGGACAGTGCCGAGGGCAGATCAAAGTAGCGGTTTCCCCTCTTCAAAACATAAATAATCTCAAAGAAGAAAGGCAGGCAAGGATCCGGAGCCAGCCACCAAGTTCTTCAGTATGTACTTCGGTTACCTCCCCTGTGCGTGTCTGATTAGATTCCTAATAATCAGCACTGACTTTGAGTTTCTGAAGGAATGAGCAAATATAGCAAATTCGGAGTACTGTAATGGATCAGCCTGTGTAAATATACTAGAAATGCTTAATTCCCCGTTTAAGAATTCTGTGTGTCTCCATGGTAGCTGCAGGCCAACCCTAGTTACAGCGCTCATTCACATCTAGGTCATGATCATCTCCAGTGGCTTCACTCTGTTGTTGCTTTGTGGGTGTTGGGCTTTTTTTATTGTTAGAATCACAGAATGTGTTGGGTTGGAAGGGACCTTTAAAGGCCATCTAGTCCAACCCCCCTGCAGTCAGCAGGGACACCTTCAACTAGACCAGGTTGCTCAGAGCCTCATCAAGCCTGGCCTGGAATGTCTCCAGGGATGGGGCCTCCACCCCCTCTCTGGGCAACCTGGGCCAGTGTCTCACCACCCTCATGATGAAGAACTTCTTCCTAATGTCTGATCTAAACCTGCCCTGCTCTAGTTTAAACCATTGCCCCTCGTCCTATGGCTTCATGCCCTTGCAAACAGCCCCTCCACAGCTTTCCTGTAGGCCCCCTTCAGGGACTAGAAGGCTGCTATAAGGTCTCCCCGGAGCCTTCTCTTCTCCACGCTGAGCAACCCCAACTCTCTCAGCCTGTCCTCACAGCAGAGGGGCTCCAGCCCTCGGATCATCTTCATGGCCTCCTCTGGCCCCGCTCCAACAAGTTCATGTCCTTCTTGTGCTAAGGGTTCCAGAGCTGGACGCAGTATCAGAATATTCTGTGGTTTTGGACACCTGGGAGCCAGGCATTGTTCTGTTTTCTGCTTTGGGTGGCAGCTGATGCCCAAAAACTTGCTGTAAATTCAGCCTTTCATTGGTTAGGAAATTTCTAATTTGGCAGAAATCTATTTTTCTGGAAGATTTGCCATTTCCTGTGGGATTTTTTTTTATTCTCTAGACTTTCCAGTTACGCCGGGGTGTGATATACATGTGTAATGGGGCCCTTATACCCTATTTTCCATCAGTTTACTCTTTGGTAGTGTGGGGGGAATTAACAAATGTTTCTGAAATAAGTGTGCTGTGAAATGGTATTTTGCCTCTGTCCTGGAAAGTCCTTTGAAAATTTACTTAGAAAACTTAAGTTTTTGTTAGCTTAGGAAGATACTACTTTAATTTCTCTCATTTTCTTGCTGTGGAAGACTCATGTGCGGTCTGTTCCTCTTTATTCTAGGAGAAGCCCAGCTTTCCCACATTTCCCAGTAACGCTACAAGCTTTTCCAAGCAGATGTTGAACACCTTGCCAAAGGAAGTCAGTGTGCCTACTCGAGAGCGGTAAGTCTGCTGGCTGTCAACCTTTTTGATTATTTTCAGGGCTCAGAAATCTACCTGTGTGAAGCCTATTGACTCTACTGGGAAAAAAAAAAACAAACAAGCCCTGTTAAAGCTCTTTTCCCTGTTTTTGGGCTTAAAGATTATACCAAATTCCCTTTACCAGTGAGACTGTGTCCCAGGAGACAGAAATCTTGAGGCAGGTCACTTTCTACAAAACCCAAATGTCCTTTTTCTTCTCACTGATGTTTTGGTTCATTTACACCCTCTACATTAGGATTTACACTACGGCTTTGCTAAAACTGGCAGCTTCCAGGCCTTTATAAGAATCAGGGTTGTGTTTGTATTTGGTTTTGTTTTTAATAAGGATAATAAGCGTTAAGTCAGAACAGAGCATTACTGATATATCCCCCTTATTTTGCCATAACTCCTGTCCATGGCCGGTGAGCGACAGCTGGTGAAATGCTGTAATATTGCCCATTCCATGACTAGGATTGCCAGATATCCTGCAGCGATTCCTACGTTCTGTCCCTTAAAACAAGCACCAATGTTTATACATTTAACTAGCAACTAGAGCATTTTAATTCATGGTTTGTTTATTTAGTATACATAGGAGATTATACTTTTCCTGTATGTGTCTTTGAAGTTACGGTGGTCTGAACAGCTGGCGTGGCAGCTCCCAGCAGGCATTGCAAATTCCCTTCCAGCCACACTATTAGCCAGTATGGAGAGGGTAGTTGCAATTTACTTTATTTCAGTGTAAATCTGAAACAGTAAATGCCATTCCTGATGACATTTGATAAAGCTAGTTTCATCCATCAGTGGATCTTTAATGCATTTAAAGATGTTAGTTTGCTCTTAGTTGGCAAACTTTTCACAATTAGAGATTTCAACCTGTTTTCTGTTGTTAAACGTAGGCCTGTTTCTAGCAGAATTGGTCCCCCTGGAACACACACGCCTCGTCATGAAGAGCATATGCAGAACGTGCGCAGATTTCACGAATCCTTGCAGCAAGCAGAAGGGAATGCGCACCGGGCGGCAAAGATGGACTCGTTATCGCTGTCATCACGCGCTTCTCTCCTGACTGCTCTCAGGTAAAGCCGAGCAATAGCCAACAAGGTGATTCCAAGTCTTAGGTTTGCAAAGCAGAGCTTGAAACTGAAGAATTCTGGCATCCAGATTTAAAGGAAATGAAAATTAAAATATACAACAGCTGATTAAGAAGTATCAGTGAGATATTGGTGTAATTTACAGCAGGATGAGATGAGATTGGAAAAGCGGGGATTAGGGGGGCAGCCCTGCATTAGGACTGAGGTTCTGGCTATGCTGTGAGTCTCCAAAGGGAAACACCAACAGCGGTGTTCCCAAATCATAGAATCACAGAATTGCCTCGGCTGGAAGGGACTTTTCAGATCATCTAGTCCAACCATCAACCTCACTCTGACAAAAACCATCACTAAACCGTATCTCTAAGCACTATGTCTACCCATCTTTTAAATCCCTCCAAGGATGGTGACTCCACCACTGCCCTGGGCAGCCTCTTCCAATGCTTGATAACCCTTTCAGTGTAAAACTTTTTCCTAATATCCATCCTAAGCCTCCCCTGGCTCAACTTGAGGCCGTTTCCTCTTGTTCCTTTCCTTGGGAGAAGAGACAGACCCCCACCTGGCTACCCCCTCCTTTCAGGGAGTTGTAGAGAGCGAGAAGGTCTCCCCTCAGCCCCCTTTTCTCCAGGCTGAACACCCCCAGCTCCCTCAGCCGCTCCTCACAAGGCTTGTGCTCCAGACCCCTCACCAGCTCCTTCTCTGGACACGCTCCAGCACCTCAATGGCTTTTTTGTGGTGAGGGGCCCAAAACTGGACACAGCATTCGAGGTGGGACCTCACCAGTGCCGAGGACAGGGGGACCATCACTGCCCCAGTCCTGCTGGCCACACTAGTGCTGATACAGGCCAGGGTGCTGTTGGCCTTCTTGGCCACCTGGGCACGCTGCTGGCTCATGTTCAGCTGGCTGTCGACCAACACCCCCATGTCCTTTTCTGCCGGGCAGCTCTCCAGCCACTCTGCCCCCAGCCTGTAGCGTTCATGGGGTTGGTGTGACCCAAGAGCAGGACCCGGCACTTGGCCTTGTTGAACCTCAGACCGTTGGCCTCGGCCCATCCATCCAGCCTGCCATAGAATGCTTTGCTTTGTCCATCTTTGTCCATCTGTAACCCAACACACGTTATAGGGCCAATAGTCCTCTGAGTTGGTTTTCACAGGCACAAGAACAAGCCCGTGAACATCTTCATGGTGCACGGAGCAGGATGTCCTTTCCCGACAGGATGCCTTTCTCCTTCGTAGAAGCACTTTTCTCCTGACTAGATTTTAAGTTTAAATCGGATATAAATTTTAGGAGAATAATATTTATTATCTGTAGGAATAGAGGACTGAAAGAGACTTTCTGAGTCATTCCATCCCTTTCCCTGCTACCACAAGCAATATATCATAAAATCCTTAGATCTTAAGCAGGTAGAAATCCTTAGATTTTTATCAAGCTCAGTCATAAAGGCAATTAATATCCTTGCCTTTATGACTTCTGTTGGAAGGTCATCTCAAATCCAACTTTCTTTGATTTAGTAAGTTTAAAACTAGCTCTCGTTTTTTAACTTCCAGCCTGAGTTTCATAGCTAATTTGGCATTTATTCTTGAGTCTTAAAGTCTTGCTTAGACAGAGCAACCTCAACACTTACCTACTGATATATATTTTTCAATAATAACCCTGAATCTTGTATTTGCATATTTACATGCTGTTGATTAGAATGATACAAATAGAACCAGTCTGCCACAGGCTTTTTTTTTTCCTCTTACCAAATTTCTTACCGCTGCTTACAGAAAAAACTTGAGTGAGCTGGATGAGGTTCAAAGATACTTCAGTCAGAAGCTGACCCGGTCTTTTCCTGACTTCAGTTATGGTCACACGTCCAAACCAAGTCATGAGGAGCAGGAGACTGATTGTCAGGCCTCGATGAGCAGAGAAGTGGATCCCAACGGATGCCATCTTTTGGAAAAATCAAGTCAGTTGGTGTCTCAGGTCAGCAGCTTAATCAATGGTAAGTTGTCGCTTGCTTTGGAATTTTTTTTTTGTCAGAAGCTGCCTTAAAGTATTTTCAACTTTCTAACGGAATCAGGAGCAGTTCCTGGTGTTGGTAGTCAGCATGTGTTGGTCCGTTGCTTCAGAGAGAAGACTTTCAAACCCCTGTCGGTAATGGTAGTGTTGAACTGAAACATGCAGAAGGCAGATTAGGTGGGAGTTAAGGCCCTCTCAAGGTAGCCTGAATTCTACTTACATTTCAACGTCCCATAAAAAAAGGGTGGTCTTGCGGAAAAGCAATCCACAGGACGGTATTGAGCCAAGTCTGTGGTTCTTTGCTACTAGGAATTGGCGTATCTCTGTTTTCAGGTGAGATTTATGCCCTACGATGAATAGCTGAAGTAAGGCACTCTTAGGATAGGTAAGAAAAAGCTCTTAGTAAGCAGCCTCTTTTCTGTTTATCAATCACATTCAATACATTTCCCGTTTTAGAGGCATCAGTGCTGTTAATTTTCCTTGTGATTACTGCTGTTGGACACAGAACGACATCCTTAATAAGGATGGAGTGTGACACAACAGGGAAGGAAACCGTATCTCTTTGTACACCTTGTTTTCAGATGTGTTTTTTCACTCTGCCTGGCATTTCTAACCGCTCCGTTGTACCTGCTCTTCGTCTCAGCACCAGCCTGCTCACTGATCACAGTTAATTTAATGTTAGCTTAACTGTTCGTGCCGCTCTGATCTCACACCAGAGAGGTGCTGCGAGTAGCAAAATGACTAGGAAATCAAATCCATGCCGGTGCTTTTCAAATAATTTATCAGAGTAGAGAATAAACTGTGGCTCGTAGTGCTGCCAGTTGAAATGTCACCTACAGGGAAGCAGCGCTTCCAAGAGATGGAGCTGAAGGACACATTTCTATTATGCCAGAATTTTCCGATTTTTGTATCGTCACCTCAATCTTCTCATTTTTTTTCTTTCTCTTCTCCAAGGTTTTGCTCTTTTTGTTCCGCTTCTCATCTTTATTAATTGGTTTTACCGCTTCTTTACATGCTCTCCTCTGCAATCTGTCTCAAACTCTTCCTTCTCCTTTTCCAAATATCCCCCCCCATTACCCCACAGCAAGACCTTTTCTCTTGCCCTGGTGTAGCAGTCTTTGTCATTTAACCTAATACTGGCGAACTAATTTCTCAAACAATGCAAGAAATGAACAGGATCTGCTCACTAGGAACTAAAAATAGGTGATTCTTTTTAAAGAATTTGTAAGATCCCCAGAGATTTTCAGGATTGCATATATTTTATTAATGTTTAGGCTCCTAATCCAGTCACCTTTTTCCAGAGCCTGTGTTTGGAGCACGGGCAGCTCACTGATTTCAGACTTGATAATTTTACCACCACAACTGAGCAATAGTCCTGAGTTTTACCAATATTTAATTAACAATTGTCTGTCATTTGATTCGAGTTGGTAAATTGAATGGAAAGCTGGAGAGTATCAGTAGCAACTGTGTCTTCTGGGCTCCCACAATAAAACTGAGGAAGCTATGGGAGGAAAAGGTGATTGGATTATCCGTCTTTCTTGTCTAGATTGTTCCTTTCTCCTTCCCATGTGGTCTGAAGTGTCCCAAGCTGGTTTTAGCCACTCCAAGCAACAGGTATTTTTTCCATTTGCTTTAGGTGTACTCTGTGTACCAGAGTATTTTCACCATCCAATTTTTTTTTCTTTACATTGATGTAGGTATTTCTAGTTATTTCCCAGTAGTTTCATCCTGAGCATTTCCTTTTTTTCCGTAGCATTTCGGTCCTTCTCTTGGCCTTGTCAATGGTAAAGAGAACAGAACGTGATCGCATCCGCAGAGCGTTTGAGGGCATGTTTAACTCCTAACTGTGCTTGCATACATGATTTTCTGCAAAAAGCCCAAATAAATCAGATAAAAGGTGAATTGTTGCTCTGTGCATTTACTGATGCTGTTTTCTATTACTCAGACTTACAGACTATAACTAAAAATAGTAAAGAATCTTCTAATGTGCAGCAAGACAACAGCAGACAGCTGGATGCTACACATGTAGCCAACCAGAAGGATGAAGAAGCCAGAACTGAAATAAGTCAAGGCCCGCTTGAGCTGGACTCAGACAGCGTTTGCAGTGACACCCAGCAGCCATGCTCTTTTGGGAGATCCGTGTTTGAGAGACACATGTTGCGTGAATTTCTGGACCAAGCTGTCCCTGAAGATGAGCATCCTTTGCCAACAGACTACATCCAGGAAGGTGAAGGTGCTTTTGCCGTCCAGCCACACAGCGAAGAGGAATATGAAGAAGATGTTATAGAACCACGAACTCTTAATGATGTAACAACCATAACGGACAAAACTAGCCCCTGGTCCAGTGTCCTGTCTGAAGTGGAGCAGGGTATTGACCAGCAGCCCATAGACTTGGGGCCTGAAGATCAGCGCTCAGTGGATATAAACTGTTTGCAAAGAGGAAACAGCAGACGGAGCAGCACCTTCTCCAGCATACTACAAGGTGACAACCAAAGCATGCTCACCACCTTTAACCCGTGCGTTAGCCTTCATGCAGATGAAGACAGTCCTTGGGCAGTGGCAGAATGCTTTCAAAGCTTGAATAGTGTCACGGAAACAACAGAGAAGGAGCTGTTTCAGCCTGCTCATTTGTCAGAAGTGCATCAAACAGCCAACGGCCCTGTAGAAAATGGAAACTGTGATTGGGATAGAGCATTTCATACTAAACCTATAGAGCAAAATGTGGAGTTCCGTGCAGCTTCCAAAGAAGTACTGGCATTTCCAGGAGGCGTTTGTTTGACCAATCCAAAAACCACAGAAAGAAAGGAGGAGGAAAATGGTGAGGTTGTAAATGAAGAACGTCAAGACGAGGAAGAAAGTGGTTCCGATGAGATCTGTGTTAAGAGCGTATTAGCCCAAGCAGGCTCGGAAGGAAATGGTCAAAGCTTTTCTGATGACAGTAGTGAAGACCCACTGGAAGAGTCAGAAAAGTCCATCAAACCAAAAATTGTTTTGTATCCTTCTTTTTTCTTAAACACACGTTGCATTCAAGGAGCGTGTCCTATTTCTTGGTTAGAATCTCACAGGCCTCAGGAAAGCGGAATTCCCTGTGTGGAGCTCTGTCCTGTAAAGTGAGTCTAGAAGTGGTGACCTGGGAAGGTGTTGGAAGACCCTGTTGTGTTGTGTTTCACACAATGTAGTGATGACTTCCTCACCATTTGTAACCAGTATATTCTGTGATCCCTGAGAGTTATTTCATTTTGGGTAGTTTCAAGGTGTTATGCATTTTTTCCCCACGCTGTTTTTCTCCATGTGTGATACTTTTGTGTTTCTTCTGTATTAAAAGAAACGTAGTTTAATTTTGCTTTTAAAATACTTTCCCATGTTTCTCGCAAGATCCCGAATCTCACATTTGGTTTCACTGAGTTGTGTTGGAATTTTTGCCGGATGAAGTACTCTACTGGCTTTTCCAGCAAGTATAAAGTTTGGAAAGCAAGTTGGTGTCCTATACTCTGAGAGGCCAGGGGAGAGAACCGAGTGTTCAGAACCATGGAATATGGATTAAGATGAATGAGACTCACCCTCTGGGATCCATCAGCAGCTGTTACAGTGAGGTTTATTCCACATCTGCAGCTCCTGTGGAGCTTTGTGCAACTACCAAAGGTCATTCCTTAACAGTTCTGCTCAGATCTGGTCCTGTTGTTATTCCCAACTTCTTCCTTCCGCCCCAGCAGATGGAAGCCTCCATGAGACTGCTCAGCATGTCTTCTCATCCTTCCACAGCTCTGAAAGTAAGTATGGGACATCCTTTCCTTTATTGTCCTAGCTTAACGGAGTCCGTTTGTTAAAGCAGGAACAAAAGTACTTCTCCGTTTCTTTGCCTATCCGCACTCAGGTTAGAGGTGATGGCTTCCAAAT
Source organism: Sterna hirundo (assembly GCA_009819605.1). Taxonomy (NCBI): domain Eukaryota; kingdom Metazoa; phylum Chordata; class Aves; order Charadriiformes; family Laridae; genus Sterna; species Sterna hirundo. The sequence goes on along the minus strand of CM020437.1, from coordinate 219,043,946 downwards.
CAAGTCAAGGAGAATCTTTCTGATACCTCTTCCCTCTGTGAGAACCATTTTCAGCATTCATGGCTGCATCGTCAGGGCTAATTATACATTTATGTTAACCAATTTGTATGCAATAGTGAATGTTGCTCCATTGGGATCAGTGGAAGTGACCAGTGAACACTCCATTCTTCTTTGTGCTCTAATGTGAGTTAAGGGGTCTAATTTCGAGGACACAAGCCATAACCTGTAATTATGACTCCAATTTATATCTTTTAGATCAGGATGAAATGAGGGAGTTTGCAGAGAGCCTCTCATAGCATCACGGAATCACAGAATGGTTTGGGTTGGAAGGGACCTGGAAGATCATCCAGTGCCACCCCCTGCCCTGGGCAGGGACACCTCCCACCAGACCAAGTTGCTCCAAGCCCCGTCCAACCTGGCCTTGAACCCCTCCAGGGATGGGGCAGCCACAGCTTCTCTGGGCAACCTGGGCCAGGGGCTCACCACCCTCCCAGCCAAGAGTTTCTGCCTCAGATCTCAGCTCAATCTCCCCTCTTGCAGTGGAAAACCCTTCCCCCTCTTCCCATGGCTCCCCTCCCTGATCCAGAGTCCCTCCCCAGCTTTCCTGGAGCCCCTTGAGGGACTGGAAGGGGCTCCAAGGTCTCTACGGAGCCTTCTCTTCTCCAGGCTGAACCCCCCCAACTCTCTCAGCCCGTCCTCCCAGCAGAGGGGCTCCAGCCCTCCCAGCATCTCCGGGGCCTCCTCTGGCCCCGCTCCAACAGCTCCGTGTCTCTCCTGGGCTGAGGCCCCAGAGCTGGAGGCAGCACTGCAGGGGGGTCTCCCCCGAGCGGAGCAGAGGGGCAGATTTCCCCCCCTTGCCCTGCTGCCCACGCTGCTGGGGATGCAGCCCAGGCTGTGGGGGGGTTTCTGGGCTGCCAGCGCACATTGCCAGCTCATGTTGAGCTTCTCATCCACCAACACCCCCAAGTCCTCCTCAGGGCTGCTCTCCATCCATTCTCCGCCCAGCCTGGATATGTGCTTGGGATTGCTGTGACCCAGGTGCAGGCCCTTGCACTTGGCCTGGTTGAACTTCATGAGGTTTACATGGACCCACCCCTCCAGCCTGTCAAGGTCCCTGTGGGTGGCATCCCGTCCCTCCAGCGCGTTGACGGCTCCACGCAGCTTGGTGTCACCTGCGAACTTGCTGAGGGTGCACTCCTTGAGAGGTATCACGTAACTGTTCTTCAATGGAGGGAATAGCAGAATAGCTGGAGTGATCGTTCCTCGTACAGGAAAGCTGTTGATTTCTTTTGCTGTTTCGTAGGTGGTTTTATGTCCATCAACATTTATTTACTCTAAGAGGTTTGGGGTCAGTTGTTTTGAGGTCTAAATATTCTTCTTTCCCAGCCACAGCTTTCCCATGGGTGTTGATGTGGATCTGGGTACTGCAGCAGCTGAGCTGTTTGTTTACTGCTCCCAGAAAAGATAATGCGTTGGTTCCCCTCCTTATGACCCATGAAACAAACACTAGGAATATTTATATAACTGGAAACAGCTTGCGTGATTAAACAGAACAGAAACAGGCAGGATCTGATAGCTCTGAAGGAATGGAAGCTACTTGCAGTTAATAAATGTGCTTACGGCTCAGGTAAAATGCCTTAATTTTTGCTATTTTGTGATGTAAAAATTATTTTTTTCTGATTTAAGTTAATAGAACTTTTCCTAAGGCCCTTGAAAATTGTTCCTGATGAAAGTAGAGACTTCTATCAGAGGAGTCTTGGGCATAGTATGCTTCAAGGATCCAAAGATATATCTTGGTTGTAACACCTACACTGAGTGTGTCTCAGCGCTTGTTAAGCAAACTTTTCATGCCGTGCCTAAATATTTGGGATGAAATCAAAAGCAGAACCTCAGATGTGTTCCTCCTTTGGAATCTCCTTCAAATTCGCCTCTGTCCATCGCTGATACCACCTTCCGCTCATCCCCATCTTTGGAGTTTTGCTTTCTGTGCAGAGTTAGCTGCGGTTCTCCCTGCGGAAGCACCGCGTCTTTCTGTCCGTCTGCAAATCATTAAACCTACGGTTTAATATCAGTACCGGCTTTAGTTGAATTCCCTCTCTCTGCAGTGCCAAGCTTAGTGGCTGGAAACACACTCCTGAAAGTGCTTAATAATTAGGGGGAATGTTAGCAAGGCACTGTTTGGATCTAGCTGACCTTAAACCAGATTAATTCCAGGATTAGCTACAGCTCGTCCTTCGCTGTAGCATTTGTGGGCTTCTGTTGAGACGGGACTCGGTGCTGCCTTATGCACCCAACATCAAACAGCCTGTATGAAGACCAAGAAGTTTTTCGCTTCTGATGGTAAAATACAGTTCAGGAAAACTGCTTTCTCATGGTTCTGGTCTTAATTAGCTTTAAGAACATCACTTTCTAAATCTGGGTTTGTTTGGTTTCTGCACAGTTCAGCAAACACGGAGGATGACAACAAGGCTGAAATGTGAGCTGTTCTCCTCTGAAGATCAGCAGCCCCCTCTGGCTCACGTGGCAGCTGGCAAACCTCTCTCCTGGCCTCCCTAATGAGCCCATCACCTCTCCCTGTCTTCTCTGACCCCCTGCTTTCCCTGGCTTCCTGCGCAAAGCAGTGAAGAAACGGCGAGGAAGCAAAGCGGGCAGCCACGTCAAAGGAGCTGGCGACATTTTGGGGCAAAGGGGTCATCTCAGCTCATGCTGCGAGGACGTGGGGATCCAAGAAGATGCTGCAGCAGCTCAGGCCTCAGCCTGGGTGCCGTGGTCACCTTCCAGGGACCTCAGTTTTGCAGAACCTCATGAAATCTAAATTTTTTTGACGTTTTTTCTCCATTACGTCGGGCAGACTCAGGCTTCCAGTTCTTGAGGTTCTTCCCAGCTCTCCTCTTCCACCCTAGTCACCTGCTGTCCTGCCTGATCCAACAGACCTGCTTCGACTCCTGCCACTTTTCAGGTTCACAGAATCACAGACTGGCAGGAGTTGGAAGGGACCTTCAGAGATCATCCAGTCCAACCCCCTGCCAGAGCAGGGTCACCCAGAGCAGGTGGCACAGGAACGCGTCCAGGCGGGTTTGGAATGTCTCCAGAGACGGAGACTCCACCACCTCTCTGGGCAGCCTGTGCCAGGGCTCTGCCACTCTCTCAGGAAAGAAGTTCCTCCTCATGTTCAGGTGGAACTTCCTGTGCTCAAGTTTGTGCCCGTTACCTCTTGTCCTGTCGCTGGGCACCACTGAGAAGAGCCTGGCCCCATCCTCCTGACACCCACCCTTTCAGTATTTCTAAGCGTTGATAAGGTCCCCCCTCAGTCGTCTTTTTTCCAGACTGAAGAGACCCAAATCCCTCAGCCTTTCTTCCTAAGAGAGGTGTTCCAGTCCCCTCAGCATCTTGGTAGCCCTTTGCTGTCCCCTCTCCAGCAGTTCCCTGTCCTCCTTGAACTGGGGAGCCCAGAACTGGACCCAGTGCTCCAGCTGTGGCCTCCCCAGGGCAGAGCAGAGGGGGAGGATGACCTCCCTCCACCTGCTGGCCACACTCTTCTTGATGCTCCCCAGGAGACCATTGGCCTTCTTGGCCACAAGGGCACATGGCTGGCTCATGGGCAGCTTGTTGCCCCCCAGGACTCCCAGGTCTCTCCCTGCAGAGCTGCTCTCCAGCAGGGCAGCCCCAACCTGTCCTGGTGCAGGGGGTTATTCCTGAACTCCTGATCAGGAGCAGCTTTGTCCTTTTCTCCTCTCAGCCTTTGCTCGGGCCATTCCTGATACAACCTCAGGAAAATTCTCCAGGTTCGTGGCTAAACTTAGCAGCATCCAGCTCTGCGTCGTGTTTATTGTGAAGCTACAACCGGTTTTAGATGTGTCAGAGCCATTGTGTAGGTGGCCCAGGTTATTGTCCAACTCTTATTTCTGACTGTTGCCTCTGCCTCCTTTCTCCTTCTTTGCCTTTACTGTATTCATATGTTCCTTTTGTTTTATATGTATATGCTGTTTCTGCTTTGTCAGGGCAAAAATGTAATTTCTGGTTAGGGTTTGGGGCAATTGTATGCTAGAGTAAAAGCATTTAAACGTGGTTCCGGTGAGATGCTGGCTGGGAAGCCTATATTAAGGCTCGCTGCCTTTCAAAGTTGGCCCCGTCTACTGGTAATGAAGGTGGGTTTTCGGGGGCAGGAGGAAATATTTTAAAAATTAGAGAGTTTATAAGCTTTTGCGTTCAAATATCTTGATTTTTTTTTTCTCTCCTCACCTCTATGAATATTCCAAAAATGATAAGAAATTTAGATGGAAACCAATTTTACTCAGAATAAATTAGTATTTATGTATACGTAGATTGACCTTCAGCGTAAATGAGAAGGAACGCTTTTATAAGACAGACTTAGGTTCAGAATGACAGGCTTTCATCGGTTCTGAAGACGCAGGTGGCTGGCAACGCTCCAAGCATCCTTTCTCAGTTGCGATGTTTCTTCTTGATCTGCTCCCATTCCGGCCGCAGCCACTGAAGCTGTTCTGTTCCCTTACCCAGAGCGCAGAGCTAAGGCCTCTGCCCGCTCCGTTTCTCCTCCAAACCCGCTGAACAGAAACGCTGACCTTCTCTTTCGTTTTCGCGATCAGAAAAAGAGGAAAAGGTGGCTGTATTCTCCACGCCCACTCGGAGCTGCTGCCGGCGGTCCGTGATTTGATAGAAACCTTTTCCTATCCCGAAAGCAGAAGTAGGTGCGAGGTCACTGCGGGGGTAGGTTGTAGCCTATTAACACAGATCTGTTTTCCCTCCATCGTCGCTGTGCGCAAACAAAACGCCATCAAACTTGCGGCACCCGCGGGGCTGAAACATTCTCCGTCTCCGTTACCACAATTCTTTGACCTTGAAATAAGCCATCACCCGCCAAGACCTATAAAATGCTAATAAGTCTGTCTGCTTTTCTCCCATCCCTGGCACACAGCAGTGAGATAATCCTTGGCTGGTTTAAGTGTCCTGCCGTATCCCTGCCATTTCTATAAAAAGCAAAGTGAAGCGTGATCTCCTGTCCTCTTTCCTCTTGCATCTTTCGGATCAAACGTGTGCGCCTGATGGCTGAGCGTCAAGATCCTTGGAGTCTGTGACTGCGTTGGCTTAGGGAGAGCGAGGGAGAAAGCCAGGAGAAGCGCTGCTTGTGCTCAGCTCGTCGTTTGAGCTGGCAGAGCCTGTTTCGGAGGCAAGGAATGGTGTAAACACGACATTTCAGGTGCATGCTCTGGAAACTATGCAGGAGGTTAAAACTCTTGACTGTTGGAAACTGCCCGTTTGCCGTGTCAAAGGAGCATCTTAAAAATGCTAGAGGCATTTAAATTGCTCTAGCAATTAAAAATTGAGGCTAGAATGTCTTGCTAAATGTTATACGTGCAAGGAATTTGCAAGTTTCAAAGAAAAATAGCTTTATACAGGTAGTATAAAGTGTAAGTATAGAAGTGTAGCTCTTTCCTGTAGCCGTATCCCAAAACTGTCGGTGAAGCTAAACCTGCAAATGTAATTTCATGAGGCTTCTGATCCTCTGCGCGAGCTGGGTGTGCTAATTGTGCTTTTAAACTTCTCTCATTTCAATTCACACCCGTGCTAAAACTTTCCTACAGCTGGAAGTTCATTTTTAGGAAGGTCCTTGGGATCGATTCGTGCGCCTTAACACCTCTGCCGGGCTGCGAATGGACGGGGCGGTATGAAAATCGGCGGAGGAGTATTTTAGCCATCTCTACCTAAAAGAGCATGCGAGCAGTATGTTTTCCAAGCACACCTCGTTTACTGACAGCGTACAAACTGCTGCCCATGGCCTCCGTGTCATCTAATAGCAGCAGACACCTGCTCTCCTGTCCTATTTTCCCTTTTAGAGTGCTCTTTTGGAGTGCTTTTTTTGAGCTCTTTTGCACTGACGGCAAAATTGTGAGCAAGGGGCAGCGTTTTCTGCAGCAGCCTCTGGCCGACCGGAGCAGAGCAGGAACAACTCCAGGGCAGTGGTGGAGTCGCCATCCCTGGGGGGATTTAAAAGCCGGGCAGACGTGGTGCTGAGGGACATGGGGTAGTGGTGGGTTTGTCAGTGTCGGGTTGATGGTTGGACTCAATGGTCTGAAAGGTCCCTTCCAACCTGGACAATTCTAGGAACTCAGTTTGTGACATGCCGCTGGCTTCACCTGAGGCAGGAGAAGTACTGTGGCACCTCTGAATTGTGAACTTGAAGAACAAAGAAGAAAAATCTCATTTAATTTCTCCTTTAGAATCAAATTTAAAATTTGTTATAACCAGGGTAAGATTATTTCACAGCTGGTTTGAGTCAGTGGGATAATGCAACCCCCCAAAAAGTCCTTTAATTTCTGCAGAAATACTCAGCTGTGCTGCTGTCTCTGCTGGATCTGGGATTCTCGAGGCAATTTTGTTCCCTTTTCCTTTATCTTCTCCCAGATGCTCTGTTACCTTCCCCTCTGAGTTGTGGGACATGCAGCTGCTCCCACTGAAATTCATTAGAAATGTCCTGTTTCTAATGAAAGTGAAACTGGTCAGTGAACGCCGTCTGCGCGTATTCCTTACATTCCAAACGGCAGTTGCTGTCTCCATTCCTCGCTGTGCAGGAAGACGTGTGTAGCACAAGTACGCGTGAGAGGGGAACTGGGAGAAGTGGGAAGTAGGGTTAATTTGGATAATTTGAGGAATTTGATAGGGTCATTGCTACAGTGTAAATCTGCATCTGTTTTATTATTTCAGTCAGTTCCCGCAAGCTGTTCCCATGGGCGTAGTTGTGCAGAGAGTCTTTCATAGGTGTGTCAGTGGTGGAGCCTCCTCCGGGGTAGAACAGGGCACTCGTCGGGGGACAAACTGCTTCATCACGGCTGGAAGGAATCGTAGAATCATGGAATGGTTTGGTTTGGAAGGGACCTTTAAAGGCCATCTAGTCCCACCCCTCTGCAGTAAGCAGGGACATCTTCAACTAGACCAGGTTGCTCAGAGCCCCGTCCAACCTGGCCTGGAATGTTTCCAGGGATGGGGCATCTCCCACCTCTCTGGGCAACCTGGGCCAGGGTCTCACCGACCTCAGTGTAAAAAAATTCTTCCTTAGATCCAGTGTCCCTTCCAACCTCAGCGATTCTATGATTCTATGGATCTCCCCTCTTTTAGTTTAAAGCCATCATCCCTTGTCCTATCGTGACAGGCCCTGCTAAAAAGTCTGTCCCCAGCTTTCCTGTAGCCCCCCTTTAAGTCCTGAAGTACAGTGCCAGGGCAGAGAAGCGGCACGGGTTTGTCTGGCTGCAATTTGGCTGGTGTATTGGATTTAAGCACCAGAATTTCCTTGGGTTTTTTCGGTTTCGTTACAGTTACAGACCTTCCTAGCCCGGGGGACAGGGCAGTCCATACCGATTCTTTGCAAAAACGTAAAACCGGTGTTCAGAAGTGAACGCTGCTCCATGACCTAAAACCAGAAGCCTTTCGCCACTCCTCTGAGCTTTCACTTTGAACGCTTTTCTCTAAGAACTGCTTTTGAAGGCTGTAGAGAGACCAGGGCCCAGCACGGAGCCAGCGTGAGCTGGTTACTCTCCGTCTCCCATGGCAGGGGGTTGGAACTAGATGATCTTTAAGGTCTCTTCTAACCCAAACTATTCTATGATCTCCAGCCAATATTAATGTTTCAGCTGTTTCATGGACAGTTGGCACAGAAACCAGCGTGGGAAGAACAAGCGACTGACCCAGTCTATGGACACCCTTGAGCAGAATACGCTGTCAAAAGGTGGTGGTTTGGCCAACGATTATCTCTCTCTGCCGTTTTTTAAGCTTCTAGTCTTGCCAGGTCTGCGTTTAACCTCTCTCGGCTTCTTTCTTTTTAGGAAAATCATCCTAGAGCAGTGTTAAGAAGAATGAAAAACAAAGCAAGAATTCTCATAAATATAAATGTATGATAAAAATGGGCAGTGCTTCAAAACACTATAAGCCAAAGCTATTTTCCTGGATAGTTGGAACTCTCTTACAGAAATCTTTTCAGATCATTTACACCATTAGCCGTATGAAACTGGGAGATTTAGGCTCTAGGAATTTACAGTTAGATTGTCATAAATCTTCTGTGCACTGCTGGATGTGAAACCACGCGAGCTGTTCCCACCCTTGGCATCCTTGTTATTAACCAGCCAGACGGCGACCGAAACCACCATCTTTGTGAGCGTTGACCCATCTGTCTCCCGAATCTGGCCCTGCAGGAGCCGGCTGCATCCGTGTGTCTGAAAATCTTCCTTTAGGAAATCTTGGCCTGTGGTTACGGCTTCTCTCGGACTTGTCTGTGTGCAGAAATTGTAGCTGATGTTAAATTTAGCTTGCAATTAGCCTCTTGTGCTTTGCCCTGGCTCTAGCAGACACCGGTACACCCGGGATGGGTAGATCAGGGGGTGGTTTTTATCTACAGGCTGTTTTCCCATCAGGGTCTTCACCAGCGATGCTCTCGCAGGGCTCAGTGTGCTCGTCATCTCAGCCTGTAAAGCGCAGGTAACCAAAGGCAAGAAATCTCCAAACCCACTTATTCCTAAAAAATGCCATTTGCCTCCCCAAACGATGCACGTCAAAGAGGGGAGCACACAGGAACACGATCCCGGCGCCGTTTCTCTGATGACCTTAGGAGACCTTTCCACTGCAGCTGCACCTGGTGAGGCCGAGCCCGGCCGGGATGAAGAAGCAGCCCAGGGATGTAGGTGAAAGGTTGGACCGACGGATCAGCTTTCCACATCAAACCCCGCTCTCCAGGAGACCTTCCTGGCCCCGTGTCCTGAAACAGCACCGCTCGCCTCCGCCTCTAAAAGCAGCTGAAGCCGAGTCTCTCCTCTCTCGGTGCTTCACGGGCACGACCTGGCTCTAAATGAACTGGGAAGAAACGCCAGTTTCTTTGTACACTGAAAATATCACAGAATCATAGAATTGGTGGGGTTGGAAGGGACCTTAAAGGTCATCTAGTTCCAACCCCCTGCCCTGGGCAGGGACATCTCCCGCTAGATCAGGTTGCTCAGAGCCCCATCCAGCCTGGCCTTAAAATCTTCCAGGGATGGGGCTTCCACCACCTCTCTGGACAACCTGTTCCAGTGTCTCACCACCCTCATGGTGAAGAACTTCTTCCTAACGTCCAGTCTGAATCGACCCATCTCTAGTTTTAATCCATTCCCTCTAGTCCTACCATTCCCCGACATCCTAAAAAGTCCCTCCCCAGCTTTCTTGTAGGCCCCCTTAAGATACTGGTGGGCCACTGTAAGGTCTGCTCAGAGCCAGCTTTTCTCCAGACTGAACAACCCCAACTCCCTCAGTCTGTCCTCATAGGAGAGGTGCTCCAGCCCTCTGATCATCCTCGTGGCCCTTCCCTGGACACGTTCCAGCACGTCCATCTCTCTCTTGTAGTAGGGGCTCCAGAATTGGACGTAGTACTCCAGGTGGGGTCTCCCGAGGGTGGAGTAGAGGGGGAGAATCACCTCCCTCGACCTGCTGGCCATGCTTCTCCTGATGCAGCCCAGGATACGATTGGCTTTCTGGGCTGCTAGTGCACCCTGAGGGCTCATGTTGAGCCTCTCGTCCACCAGCACCCCCAAGGCCTTTTCTCCAGGGCTGCTCTCAAGCCAGTCACTGCCCAGCCTTTATCGGTGCTTGGGATTGCCCCGACCCAGATGGAGGACCTTGCACTTGGTCTTGTTGAACTTCTTGAGGTTGGCATGGGCCCACCTCTCCAGCCTGTCAAGGTCCCTCTGGATGGCGTCCCTTCCCTCCAGCGTGTCAGCCGCCCCACACAGCTTGGTGTCGTCGGCAAACTTGCTGAGGGTGCACTCAGTGCCACTGTCGATGTCACTGACAAAGATGTTAAACAAGACGGGTCCCGGTACTGATCCTTGAGGGACTCCACTTGTCACTGGCCTCCACTTGGACACGGACCCATTGACAACCACTCTTTGGGTGCCGCTGTCAAGCCAGTTCTTTGTCCACTGAATTGTCAGTCCATCACAGCCATATTTTATCAGCTTGGAGACCAGGATGTCATGCGGGACAGTGTCAAAGGCTTTGCTCAGGTCCAGGTAAATGGCATCAGTTGCTCTCCCCTTGTCTATTGATGTTGTGACCTTCTCATAGAAGGCCACCAGGTTTGTCAGGCACGATTGGCCCTTGGGGAGGCCGTGTTGATTGTACCCAATCACCTCTTCGTTATTCTTCTGCCTCAGCAGCGCCTCCAGGAGGATCTGCTCCATCATCTTACCAGGCACTAAATACACATCTTTGGTGCTACTGGGAAGTCTGGGAGAAAACCTGGCTGCTGGGGGCAGGGGGGGGTGGTGGTGTGCATGCAAAGCGTGGAGGATGTTAAAATGCTGGAAAAGGTGGTTTTCATCTCGCGGGCTGCTGCGTAGGGGGCTCCTGCAGGGGGGGACTGGGATGAGCCAGTCTAATTTGTCAGCAGGGTTGGGTTTGTTGTGTAGGAGCTTCGCCTCTCCAGTGCAAGGTGGTTTGGTTTTTTTAAGGGTTCTGCAAATTCCAAAGCAAATAATAATCGAAACCCAAAATTCAGAGAGTCAGAGCCCGGTGCATACACTGGAATAATTCTTTTGGCTTCACAGAAGATGACTTTGGCTGAGGGGAGACGTTGACAGAGTTCAGAGCTGACTTGCCAGAGCCCAACTGTGTGGTTTGGACCTTTTCATTTCGGCCTTCGGCTTTTGCTTTCTGCAGCACCGAGGAAGAATCGCATTTGCAGCATCTAATATTGTCTTGGGCAGGGAAATATTTCGTTATCGGGGATTTTTTGGATAGGGAAATATTTCCCCATCACAGATTTTTTTTTTTTTCCCCCCAAGTTGGAACAAAGAGGTCTTTTTCCAAAGAGTTGCCTCGCAGAGTGCGGAATGAGGGAAAAAACCCCTCCGAGGAGAACCGCTGAGCCACAAAAAGCCACACCAGGAGGGGTATTTTCTACGTATCCAACTTCTCGCCCGCTGCACGGCCCCGGGGTTTGCTGCAATGAGAAACGGGGCACGGGGCAGAGCTGCTGGGGCTCTAACGTCTTCTTCCTTCTCTCCACAGAGCAGAAGCGGAGCAGCGCCGCGGGGCATCCCCTACCAACGGCCGGCTCATCCCAGACCAGCTGTTGATCTCTCGGAAGAGGAAACCAAAAGGATCGCCAGGATCTTCTCTGCTCAGCTGGCCAAGAAGGAATAGCGTTGGCGAGAGGCCGTCCGCAGCGGCTGCTTCCCCAGCCACGGCCTGACCCATGCGCCAACGCCGGGTTCTCCAGGGAAGAGGAGGTGGAAGACGTAGGTTTCAGGCTCTGATTTTTAATTTGCCTAATTGGTGTCCTGTTGGAGCGACTTAAAAGCTGGTGGTCAGCCGAGGGGAGCTGAGGGACCGTGTGTCTTGCAAGGGCAGGTCCCCGATGAGACTCACCGCTTCGGGTAACCGATGAGCTGCTGCTACCTGGTCTCTAGAGTCTCCTTTTTGGGGATTGATTCATGTGAAGTTTCTCTAACTTTTTACTTTTGAGTAAACACAACGTGTCCCATTTTGAGACGGCTCCTTTTTCTTCGACTGTGGGATGGAGAACGTGAGAAATTTGCAGAGAACTGTTGCCTCCCCGCCGCGGGGTGTGCTGCGGATGGGGAGGGGAAAAGGAGCTCCCTCCCCAGTGGCCTTTCAGAAAGTGTCGGGGGGAAGCATAATTTGCTGGTTCTAGAGGAATGTAAATGCCCAAGGATGCTGTAAAATACTGATGTGTGTACTGTTTTTACTAGAAATATGGAAAATTCTAAATTATTTTTGTACATTTTTATGTCAGGTACCTTTTGGATAACGGACTCTGCTGCAAACCGAGCTAAGTTATTTTTGTACTGCTCTCCAGTGTTTGTTTTTCAATAAAATTCCTTTTGGTTTCTTGTCACCTGGTGCGATGTGTCCCGCTGCCAGGTCACGAGCTCGTCGTTAGCAGGGGGCCAGGACTCCTTCCCCGGGAGCCCCCAGCAACAGGAGGGAGGGGACGTCGTAGAAATGCTTCCTGGAAGATGCTGCAGCTGGGGACACACGGAAAGGTCACTGCTTTGCAAAGGAATTGGATATCGCTGTACAGCGCAGCCCACGGGGAATGACTCGGACCTCGGAAGCGAGTGAATGCTCCAAATCAGAGCTGCTCTTCAAACCACGCTTTGAATTGAGGATTTAAGGAACCAAAGTGTCAGCAGCTCTTTTTTTTTCACAGAATCACAGAATGGTGGGGGCTGGAAGGGACCTCTGGAGACCATCCAGTCCAACCCCCTGCCAGAGCAGGGTCACCCAGAGCAGGTTGCACAGGAACGCATCCAGGTGGGTTTGGAATGTCTCCAGAGATGGAGACTCCACCACCTCTCTGGGCAGCCTGTGCCAGGGCTCTGCCACCCTCACAGGAAAGAAGTTCCTCCTCGTGTTCAGGTGGAACTTCCTATGCTCAAGTTTGTGCCCGTTACCTCTTGTCCTGTCCCCGGGCACCACTGAGAAGAGCCTGGCCCCATCCTCCTGACACCCACCCTTTCAGTATTTCTAAGCGTTGATAAGATCCCCCCTCAGCTGTCTTTCCAGACTGAAGAGACCCAAATCCCTCAGCCTTTCTTCCTAAGAGAGGTGTTCCAGTCCCCTCAGCATCTTGGTAGCCCTTTGCTGTCCCCTCTCCAGCAGTTCCCTGTCCTTCTGGAACCGGGGAGCCCAGAACTGGACACAGAACTGCAACCCTTTTCCTCCCACCTCTGCAGTTTGGTTTGTCACCGGGGAAATCCTAAATGCCTGATTCACAACTTTCCCACGCCAGGTTGGACCCCGGTGGTAAAATCCATTCCGCGCTGCCCGTGCGCTGCCTGCAGAGCTCCAAGCCTCCCGCCAGTGCCCAAAGCAGGGGCCGGCTGGATGTCACCGCTGCCACGTGTCTCCCACCCGCAGCCCTGCCCCTCTGCCCTGCAAACGCGTCCCCTCTCCCTGCCCTCACCAGGTGAGGGTTGGGCAATGACTGCGCCAAGTGTCCCCGTACAGCACGTCCCCCTGCCAGGACAGTAGTGACGCCTGGGCGTCCTTCTGCTGCTGCTGATCCCGGTGGCATCCCCAAAAAAGTCAGGCGGGATGCTGGCCGGGTTGGGAACGCGGTGACGTAGGAGGTGACGGTGTTGGCTCCTGAGTTACAGCTCGGGCATGAGATAAACAGCTGCTTCCTTTTGCGTTTAGGTCAGCGGTGGCGCACGGTCCGGCCGGCCGGGAAAACAAGAGGGCAGGCAGGCGGAGAGGGGCGTCAGTGAGAGACGAGCTTCTGCTCAGAGCGCGATGGACGGAGCAAAGGTGGCTTCGGGGGGGGGGGTCTCAAATCAGGTCGAAATCCCTCTTGTGCCCTCACGTGAGCTCGCTCGCCAGAGCAGAGCCTTTCCGCGCAGCAGCAGGGCCGTGCCATCTTTGGCGAGCGCGTCCCTTCGGGCTTTGTATGTGTGTAATGCTAAATAGCACCAAGGGTTAAACACGGAGTTTTAAGAAAAGGGAGGAAAAGGGGCATTTCTTGAGCCGTCACCCCACCCTTGGCCCCCAGCCTTGACCTTCCCCCGGGCTGCAGGCCCAGCGCACGACCGCACTCGAAAGGGTGCCGTGGTTTTGTTGGTGCGGAGCAGGAACACGGAAGGGATTTACCCCTGTGTGTCCCCTGCCCTCGGGCCGCTCCACGTGAGCTGGGGGCCACGTTACACCCTGCGGAGGAAATCCCGCCGGCACACGGCAGCTGCCCGGGATGAATGACACAAGGCGCTGCCCTGCCCCGAACCTCTCGCTTCTAAAGCCTTGGGCAAGTGTTTTCTGCATCTCCGCCTTCCCAGAGAGCGTTTAGGTTAAAAATCCAAATTACTGCCCCATCCCTAAGGTCCCAGCGGCCACCAAATGGGCAGGACCACGCTGTCGGGTGCTACTGCCCCAAAGCTTCGCTCCGATGGGTGCTGGTGGTCCAGGCAGGACCCCCCCACACCCCCATGCCGGCACCCTGGGCGGGGGGGGAGCAGAGAGCTGAAACACAGCCTCCCCGTCACGGGTGTTGGGTGACCCCACTCTCATCGACTCAAATGCCACCGGGGGAACTGGGTTACACTGTCACCCGATCCCCGCGGCCACTGGAATGTCCTCCCCGGTGCTATTTAAGGCGGGGGCCAAAGAGCCGGCTCTCAGGTTGATGGCTGCACAGAGAGGGGCGTAAGGCAGGAGCAGGGACACGGTGCCGAGGTCCCAACGGTGAGGCCACGGGAGACCCAGCCCCGGGCAAGACATCGTGGGGGGAGAAGTTTTCACCGCATTTTGGCCATGGTGTGGGGGGGTGAGCGAGCCCTGGGCTGAGTGAGGAAGCCCCGTGCCTCAGTTTCCCCAGGGATACAGGCGAGGAAATGGGGCAGGATTTGGCTTTCAGGGCTGTCCAAAGCCAGCCAGAGCCACTATGGCACATCGTCACCTCTGTCCCTACACCGGACACCTGTTTGAATCTCCATCCAATGCAGCATCCCAGCTCCTCCCCAAACCACCCCCCTCTTTCCTTCCAGCCCCTCTGCCACGATGGTGGGTCTGAAACCCCCTGAAGTGCCCCCAACAGCCGCCGTGAAGTTCATCAGCGCGGGGACAGCCGCCTGCATCGCCGACCTCTGCACCTTCCCCCTGGACACCGCCAAAGTGCGGCTGCAGGTACGATCCACCAGGCCCCCAAAATCCCACGGGTGGAGGGAGCACCCCACAACAGCCAGACCCCCGCCCCCGTGCCGGCTCCACTCCAGAGTCGGTGGCGTTTTGGGGGAGGCGGAGGGCAGGGTGACGCGGTCGGCATCCCGCAGATCCAGGGTGAGGTGCGGATCCCCCGGAGCACCAGCACCGTGGAGTACCGGGGTGTTTTGGGGACGCTGAGCACCATGGTGAGGACGGAGGGACCCCGCAGCCTCTACAGTGGGCTGGCGGCCGGGCTGCAGCGGCAGATGAGCTTCGCCTCCATCCGCATCGGGCTGTACGACTCGGTGAAGCAGCTCTACACCCCCAAGGGTGCTGAGAGTGAGTGTCGACGCGATCGGGACCCCCCCCCCCACCGTCCCCGTCCCTGCGCACACCCCCGTCCCAATGCACGACCCTCTCCCGGAGGGGCACAACCCACCACGATGGCAAACAGCCCACCCCGGGGTGAACAACCCACCCTGGTGTGCACAACCCCCAAGCTGCGCCCCCCCACTAAGCACCCCACAACCCTCACCCCGGGGCCCCCACGCAGCCAGGGATCCCTGCAGGGCCAGGGGGTCCCCACGCAGCCAGGGGTCCCCACAGGGCTGGGGGTCCCCACACAGGCAGGGGTCCCAGCGCCTGCCCTCTCCAGGCACAGGGCTGGCGGCGCGGGTGCTGGCAGGCTGCACCACGGGGGCGGTGGCGGTGGCGTGCGCCCAACCCACCGACGTGGTCAAGGTACGGTTCCAGGCCAACGGGGCGATGCCGGAGAGTGCCCGGAGGTACAGCGGCACCGTGGATGCCTACCGCACCATCGCCAGGGAGGAGGGAGTCCGTGGGCTCTGGAGAGGTAGGGGCAAATGGGGACAAGAAAGGGAATGAGGACAAGGATGGGATGGGATGGGGATGCGCTGGGTACAGGCATGGGAATGGGGACTTGGTTGGGATGGATTGGGGACAGGGATGGGATGGGAATGGGAACAGAAATGGGAAAAGAGATGGGAATGGGGATGTGGAAGGGGACAAGCATGGGAATGGGGACAGGGATGGAATGGGAATGGCAATGGGGAAGAGGAAAGGGACAGGGATGGAGACAGGGATGGGATGGGATGGGATGGGATGGGATGGGATGGGATGGGATGGGAATGGGAACAGAAATGGGAATGGGGATAGGAATAGGGATGAGGAAGGGGAAAGGGATGGAGACAGGGATGGGATAGGAATTGGAATAGAAATGGGAACAACAGTGGTAATGGGGATAGGAATGGGGGTAAGGAAGGGAACAGGGATGGAGACAGAGATGGGATGGGGACAGGAATGAGGAAAGCAGGGCTGGAGCACCCATCCGGGATGCTCCAGGAGGGGATGTGACCGCCATCCCTGATACCACCCCCCTCCTGCACAGGGACGCTGCCTAACATCGCCCGCAACGCCATCGTCAACTGCGGGGAGCTCGTCACCTACGACCTCATTAAGGACGCGCTGCTGCGGACGCAGCTGATGACAGGTAAGGATGGTGCCAGGAGGACGCGGCTGGGTGCCATCCCCGTCCCTGCAACCCTCAACCCCCGGCTCTGCCCCACAGACAACATCCCCTGTCACTTCGTGGCCGCCTTTGGGGCCGGCTTCTGTGCCACGGTGGTGGCGTCGCCAGTGGACGTGGTGAAGACGCGGTACATGAACGCCGGTCCCGGGCAGTACCGGAACGCGCTCAGCTGCCTCCTCGCCCTGCTCATGCAGGACGGCCTCGCCGGCTTCTACAAGGGGTGAGTTTGGGGAAGCCCCGCTGGGCACCAGCAAACTCAGTGCAACGATGGGGTGCGCACAGGCACCGGGGTGAACCGGCTCCACTTCACACCGCGGCATCGCCCGGCGCACCACGAGTGTCCTAACCCCGTGTGCCGCCATCGGGGCACCAGGCAGGGCTTTGGGGACCGTGGGGATGTCCCCGCGATGTCCCCTCCAGCGCTGTTCTTCCCGGCGTAGGTTCGTCCCCTCCTTCCTGCGGCTCGGCTCCTGGAACGTGGTGATGTTCATCTCCTACGAGCAGCTGCAACGCGTTGCGGTGCTGGCCCGGACGCCCCAATCCTGACCTCCCCACCCCCCGGCCTTTCTCGTCAGCGTTGGCGAGACACAAGAGTAAATTATATTAATTGCTGGAGCGGCGGGGGAGCAGCGACACCCCCAGCCCAACGGGGAAACCCTGAGAGGGACCAGCGAGACGGAAGGAGAAATGGCGCTGTTTGCAGAGAAACGTGGGAGAATGGAGGTGTCCAGAGAGGAGTTTAGGGAGGAAGAAAGAAGTGTTTGTAGGTTTTTTCCAGCTGGGAAGAGCTTCCCGGCAGTGGCGGGAACAAGGCAAGCCGTGTGGGCAGGTGGGACTGAGTCGAGGGCTGGGGGATGTGGTGATTCCTGATATTCCTTACCGACGCTTCCAATAAACCGCCCCTGTGGGGTCTGATCGCAGCGGTCTGATTGCCTTTTTTTTTGGGAAGGATTTAGGGTCGTTCTCCCAGCCCTGGGGTGCCACTGGAAAAGGCAAACCAGGCCTTATCCAAAAACTTCCCCAAATGCCATGTGCCATCGGGGATCAGCTTTAGCAGAGATTATTTCTGTGATTTGGAAAAATAAAAAGCATCAAGCTGGGCATGTGGGTTCATGGCTACACATTCCACTTGTGGGTGCATAGAGCCGAGAGCTGCTGGCTCCCCTCCACGTGGGAGGCACCCCCAGCCCCAAGGAAGGTGGGTCACGCAGCCTTGATGCCATGGTGATGGTCCCCCCCCACCCTTTCACGGTGGGCACCCTCACCTGTTTAACCTGCCGCTACCGGGTCTCGAACCGGGGTCCTCCCTCTCTCCCTCCCGTCGCCGCCGGGTCTCGAACCCGTGGCTCTCCAGCGTTCCCACCTGCCGCCTCCGGGTCTCGAACCCAGGGCCTCCCGCCCCAGGGAGGAGCGGCCGCGCTGGTAAGAGCCGGGGCTCAGCGGGGCCTCGCGGCCCCTCCGCGTTACCGGCCCCGCGGCGGCAGGGGAGTCCCCGGGGTGTGCTGGGGACCCCCATCCCCAGGGAAACCCCCCATCCCTTCCTGGGCTCTGCAGGGGACCCCCAACAGCCCTGAGTAGGGTGCACGCAGGGGGTCCTCCCCTGCCCCAAGCCCCGCCATGCAGCGGGGTGGGTGCAGGGGTGCCTGGCCACCACCATCCCCCCCCAATCCCTGCAGTTGGGGATCCCAACCTGCATCCTCCCACCTCCTGGGGGGCCATGGCACCCACGGCAGGCAGTTCCCACCCCTCTCCTTGCCCCAGGACTGGCGTGAGCCTGAGATGTCACCCACTGCCACCACCGCTTTCCATGGACTGGGAGAACTGGGAAGCAGCCTCATGAAACACCTGGGATGCGCAGGACACCGTCAGGGAAGCCTGAAGCCCCCGAGGTACCGCAATGCTCCCAAAAATGTGGGTGAAAGCAGGCATAGCTGGCGTGATGCCTGGGGTGCCCGTTTTCCCCACCAGCAGCCCCAGCGGCAGGGAACGGACACCCCATGGGGATCCCAGCCTCTGGGGAGCGGGATGAGGTTGAGCTGGGATGGGGAAGGGCTGGGACCAGTGGAGAGAGGAAGAGGAGGCCGAAGGAGGGATCCTGCTCCCTCTGTGCCCTCGGCTTGGTGTCACCCGGCTCTGATGCCACAGAGGGGAGATGAAACAAGGATTGTCTCCCATTCTGTTCCTGAAAAGGCAGGGGGGGGCGTAATGGGTGAAAAATGTGACGTGTGGAGGCTGCGTGGATGTGAAGTGGTGGTGACAGTCACAGCAGCCAAGCGAGCTGCGCCCAGACCCTCTGAAACATTGATCGGTGCCTGGGACAGAGCCCCGGCTCTCCTGAACGTGACAAACCCCCTCAATTTTTGTCCCCTGCTGCACCCAACCCTTTCTCGCTCCTCTCTGCCAGCCGCCCCCACCATGGCTGGGTTCAAGCCTCACAAGATGCCCCCGATGACCACCGTGAAGTTCGTTGGGGCTGGGATGGCTGCCTGATCTCATCACCTTCCCCTTGGACACGGCCAAAGTGCGGCTGCAGATGAGCCGGGCTCCCCTGCCCTCCACCCCCCAAATCCCGCAGCCCCCGGGGGGGGAGGTCTGTGGTCACGTAAATCCTCTTCACCCCATTTTCTCCCCACGTGGATTCAGGGGGAGGCGAAGCTCGTGGGTAAGGCGCAGTACAAGGGGGTCTTCGGCACCATCACCACCCTGGTGAGGACGGAGGGACTCCGGAGCCTCCACAGGGGGCTGGTGGCCGGGCTGCAGCGGCAAATGACCTTCGCCTCCATCCGCCTCGGGCTCTACGACTGGGAGAAGCAGCCCCACACCAAAGGGTCACACCGTAAGTCCCTGGACGGGGTTGGGGGGGGGGGTGTCCTGCTGGGCAGCCCCTCCACGGGCACCAAAACTGCGCAGGATCGGAGTTTAGTCCTGACAGAGTTACAACTGGGTGAGGGAAGCACTTCATGGGGGGATGGGTGATTTATATTTTTAAATATTCTTCTTTCCCCCCCCCCCGCCTTGCCTGTACTCTCTCCAGGGGCCGGGCTGGGGAGCTGGCTGCTGGCTGGCTGCGCCACGGGGGCCGTGGTGGTGGCCTCCCCCCAGACCACAGACGTGGTGAAGGTGCGTTTCCAAACCGTCAGGGAGGGTGGTCGGTGTTACCAGGGCTCCGTAGATGGCTACAGGACCATCGCCAAGCAGGAGGGTGTCCATGGGTTGTGCAGAGGTGGCTGCAGCCCCCAGGGACCACACCGGGATGGCTGCTCCAGCACCGTGGCCCTGAACGCTCTGGTCCACGCAGGACCGTCCCCCAACAGCACTCGTAGCACCGTAGTGAACTGCGCTGAGCTATGATCTCACCCAGGTGAGACCTACAATCTCACCCAGGACACGCTGCTCAAATCCCACCTCACGCAGGGTGAGGGCCCCAGCTCTGCTGTGGAGGCACGGCCAGGGCTGCGGCCGTTTTCCATGGCGAGCATCCACCCCATGCAGGGAGGGAGCCCCTGGGTTGTGTCCCTAAAATAATCCGGGCTCATAAATCCCACCGCAGCTCTTTCTGGTCATAAAGTGTCCCCTGCCACTTCGCCTCTGCCTTCAGGGCCGCTTTCTGGGCCACGCTCATTGTCTCCCACGTGGATGTGGTGAAGATGAGGTACATGAATGCTGCTCCAGGGCAGTACAGTTTGCAGATGACACCAAACTAGGTGGGAGTGTTGATCTGCTCGAGGGTAGGAAGGCTCTCCAGAGGGACCTGGACAGGCTGGATCGATGGGCCAAGGCCAACTGTAGGAGGTTTAATAAGGCCAAGTGCCAGGTCCTGCATTTCGGTCACAACAACCCCAAGCAACGCTACAGGCTTGGGGAAGAGTGGCTGGAAAGCTGCCCCACGGAAAAGGACCTGGGGGTGCTGGTGGACGGTCAGCTGAACATGAGCCAGCAGTGTGCCCAGGTGGCCAAGAGGGCCAACAGCATCCTGGCTTGTATCAGGAACAGCGTGGCCAGCAGGAGCAGGGAAGTGATGGTGCCTCTGTACTCGGCACTGGTGAGGCCTCACCTCGAGTGCTGTGTTCAGTTCTGGGCCCCGCTGTACAAGAGGGACATTGAGGTGCTGGAGCGTGTCCAGAGGAGAGCTACCAGGCTGGGGAGGGGTCTGGAGACCAGGTCATATGAGGAGAGGCTGAGGGAGCTGGGCATGTTTAGCTTGGAGAAGAGGAGGCTGAGGGGAGACCTCATTGCCCTCTACAACTCCCTGAAAGGAGGGTGTAGAGAGGTGGGGGTTGGCCTCTTCTCCCAGGGGGATAATGACAGGACCAGAGGAAATGGCCTGAAGCTGCAGCAGGGCAGGTTTAGATTGGATATTAGGAAGAATGACTTTACTGAAAGAGTGGTCAGGCACTGGAACAGCCTGCCCAGGGAGGGGGTTGAGTCACCATCCCTCGAGGTGTTTAAGAAACGTCCAGATGTGGCACTTCAGGGCATGCTCTAGTGGCAGAGTCTGTAGGTTGTTTGGTTGGACTCGGTGATCTCAAAGGTCCTTTCCAACCATGAAGATTCTGTGATTCTATGATTCTACAGGAGCGTCAGGAGCTGTGCCCTCACGCTGCTGAGAAATGAGGGGCTCAAGGCTTTCTACAAGGGGTGAGTGGGGGTTTGCCACCCTTTTCTCTCCTCTTCCAAAATGCAGGCACTTCTGGGCTGGAGGCACCATCACTCTGGGATGGGATGTGCTGACTTTGGCTGCTGCGGGAGGTTCGTGCCCTTGCTCCTGCAACTCGGCTCCTGGAACATCATGACGTTCGTCACCTACGAGCAGCTGAAACGGGGCCTGATGGCCACACGTGGCTGGTAGGATGTCCCCTCCTGAGCCCAACGCTGCCATCACCACCTTCCCGGTGGTGCCTCACTCGCAGACGCTGAAGGGGATCACACCTGCGAGGCGCCCGCCAAGGAGAAAGCTGTAGTGCGTGCAGCGAGAATTTGAGTAAATCCTGTGGTCTTTTCTTCCCTGGTTTTGGTCTTTTGCTCATCACCCTGCGCACAGTCACCCCCAAACCATCACTGTTGCCACGCACATGAGAGTACTCCAACCCCCCCCCCCAAATCTTCTATCTCCCTCCGCATTGCTGTGGTGCTGCTGCCATGGGGTGGCAGCTATGGAGAAGAGTCTGAAAAGCAACATGGATCTGAGTTCCCAGGGAAAACAGCCTCAAGGGTGCTGTGTTTTAGGGTGCTCGGTGCTGGGAACAACCTCTACCTGGTCACTGGGCCGGCTCCAGAGCTTTATTGGTGGGAGAAGAGCAGGAAGGTTGTTGTTCCCTAGGACAGGAGAGCGCTTTTCAAGAGCAGTTTCTTGTCACGTGTGAGCTTCGTGGGAAAGCAGATGTTGAAATATATGTGGAGGTCACCCTTGCGCCGGGGGTCCTGGAGCAGCGGCATCCCTTCCCCTGGCACCACTTTACAGTATTTGGGGCTGCAAAGCAAAGGAAGGGGCTGAGGAGCCGCAGGATGATCCCGACTCGGGGGCCACCACACCGAGCCCCGACATGCAGAGCCCCACGCACGCTTCCGAGCAGGTTTGTTAGGGCAGGTTTGCTCCTCCAGCTTCAACCTCTGGCCTGCCCTTCTCTTCCAGCCTTGTGTCCCCAAGGTTCCTTGCCCTGCAGGCTGTACCATCCAGCCCTCATCTCACCTCATTCCACCCACGCCAAGCCCTCTCCCTGCTTCTACCACCAGCAACATGGCCCCCAACCAGGCAAGTAGCTCACAGTGGGCAGTATCCTCCTCCTCCTGGCTGGAATCCCCAGCCCTGAACCTGCTGGAAAAGCTTTTGAAGCACACCAGTAATTCAGGCAATGGGGACGTGCTTGGGAAGGGCTGAGTTCTTGCCAAGGAGGAACAGGCCAACGCTGAAGTTCCTCCCAAACGCCCGTTCACCTCCTTGGCCACCAAGCTCTGCAGAAAGGCCCTGTCTGACCACTTGAGCCCACCAGTCATTTGCCCCACGGCACTTACTCCACGATGTCGTTGATGGGGATGTTCAGCAGCCTCCCGTCCAGCGTCCTCACCTCCACCATGCAGCCCACCAGCGCCTGCAAGGCACAGAAAGCGGCACCCGGAGCTGCATTTGCAGCCCCCAAGGGAAAACTTAAGCTGGGGCTGGCTCCATCCCCTCGTTTGGCTCTTTACCTTTCCCAGGGGGATGGTGGCAACGTAAGTGAGGTTGTCGTTGTCTCTCTTAAACCTCGGGTGGATTTTCTCTTGGACAACGAAGGTGATGTCAGCTGGAATGACATTTGGGCCCTAAAATCAAGGAAAACAATAAAGATACCTGGAAATGGTTTGGTGTAACACCAACGATTTTACACAAGGAAAGGTGACACAAATGCCTGCCCCTTTGTTGCTCCTTTCCGCTGGCTACGGAGAAGGGAAAGGTGTTTTCTTCCTTTAAGGAAAAAACAACAAAAAAAAGAAGTCTTTGATAAGACTCATGCTAAGACAAGGGAAATCAGGCTGGGTTTCACAAAGGTGACGCCAGGCAAAAGAATCACTCTTTTCAATTAGTTTTTACCTATCCTAAGGAAAATCCAAGCAGGAAGGGCTCCTTAGAGTGTTTCTCAGAACAATAGTTAGCCTGAATTAGCCATTAGCCACACCACCAACTGCCCAGAGCCCGCCAAAATAGGAAACCTGCAAAGAGCATGTGGCTGGTTCCGAGGAAATCTGGCCCAGAACATCCCACCACAGTCATTACCTGGTCTCCTTCCTTCTCGAAGGTGATCCTGGTGCCCTGCTTCCACCCCGGCTGCACGTCGATCGTTAAGATCTTATCTCTGATAGTGCTGGTTTGATCATCTTCATTCATCACCTGGAGGGTGGATGAAGGAATTAGAAGAGCTGGGTCCTGTCTGGAGAGGTGGGTCTGAGACCAGGTGGGAGCTCAGCTCTGCTACGTCATCAGAGCAGCCAGCACCAGGCGCTGGGGTCCATCCATGGCAGCGGTGAGCCCCCAGATGGATCACGACCCTGCGGCGACAGACACAGTCCCACACATGGGGCCAGCACCCCTGGGGAGCTACCCAGTCTGTCATAGAATCGGAGAATGGTTTGGGTGGGAAGGGACCTTTAAAGGCCATCTAGTCCAACCCCTTGCCATGAGCAGGGACATCTTCAACTAGACCAGGTTGCTCCAAACCCCGTCCAACCTGGCCTGGAATGTTTCCAGGGATGGGACATCTCCCACCTCTCTGGGCAACCTGGGACAGGGGCTCACCACCCTCACAACAAAGAATTTCTGCCCCAGATCTCAGCTCAATCTCCCCTCTGGCAGGGGAAAACCCTTCCCCCTCTTCCCATGGCTCCCCTCCCTCATCCAGAGTCCCTCCCCAGCTTTCCTGGAGCCCCTTCAGGGACTGGAAGGGGCTCCAAGGTCTCCGTGGAGCCTTTTCTTCTCCAGGCTGAACCCCCCCAACTCTCTCAGCCCGTCCTCCCAGCAGAGGGGCTCCAGCCCTCCCAGCATCTCCGGGGCCTCCTCTGGCCCCGCTCCAACAGCTCCGTGTCTCTCCTGCGCTGAGGCCCCAGAGCTGGAGGCAGCACTGCAGGGGGGTCTCCCCCGAGCGGAGCAGAGGGGCTGAATCCCCCCCCTCGCCCTGCTGCCCCCACTGCTGGGGATGCAGCCCAGGCTGTGGGGGGCTTTCTGGGCTGCCAGCACACATTGCTGGCTCATCCAGCTCTCCATCCACCTGTACCCCTAAGTCCTTCTCCACAGTGACATCCCCTTTAGGGGGATGTCAACCCGCTAAGGGACAACACCAAGAGGTGATCTATGACACTGAGGTGCCCAAAGAGAGGGGTTTTTAACCGCTCTGCTCATCCAGCTGCATGCAAGCCGGCAGAGAGGAGAGCAAGGACAGCTCACACTACACAGCAAAGTGGCTGCGGGAACAAGTTGGGACAGATCAAGTAGGAGAAACTCAGGGCTGGAACCAGAAGATCGGGACAGTGAAAGGGGGGGGGCGTGGATACAGGTCACTGAGAGCAGAAAGGAGACATAGCCCCATGTGAAAATGAAACCAGAGGGAGCCCAGGAAATGCTGTGCTCCTCCATTCCTCTCTGAAATCAGTCCTTCCTTCCCATGAGCTTTCACATCACCTCTTATGTTGCATTCATAGAATCATAAAATGGTTTGGGTTGGAAGGGATCTTAAAAGACCATCCAGTTCCAACCCCCTGCCCTGGGCAGGGACACCTCCCACCAGACCAGGCTGCTCCAAGCCCCGTCCAACCTGGCCTTGAATCCCTCCAGGGACGGGGCAGCCACAGCTTCTCTGGGCAACCTGGGCCAGGGGCTCACCACCCTCAGAGTGAAAAATATCTTCCTAATATCTAACCTAAATCTCTCCTCTTCTAGTTTGAAGCCATTACCCCTTGTCCTATCACAACATGCTCTCGTAAGAAGTCCCTCTCCAGCTTTCTTGTAGGCCCCCTTCAGATACTGGAAAGCTGCAATAAGGTCTCCCCGGAGCCTTCTCTTCTCCAGGCTGAAGCATTCCCTTTCCCAAGCCCAGAGAGGAAGGTACCGGTTTGAATCCCGCCAGCATTTGTGCTGGGTTTGGTTCAGATCCCTCCCCACAGCACAAACACGGTGCCATGGGCTGCCGAGCCCCCTGAGTGGGACCAGCCCTAAAGTCTCAGGCTCTGCACTCTCCGAGAGGAGAGTGCAGCCCAAAATTCTCCCCTTCACCCCCACGGCCCCTACCCTGCGGGAGATCTTAATCTTTTTGGTGCAGCCGTAGAACAGGTCTTCAAGGGAGAGGTAGAGATCCCGCACAATCGGGGGGTCTTGCTTCATTGCTCCTCGTCCTCGCAGCCCTCCGAAGGGCAGGATCAGCTCCGAGCCATCCTCAGCAAAGAACTCTGCGTGAGAGAGCAGAGAGGGGGTCACCTCACTCGGATCCGAGGTCGGGGGAGTCCCCTGGGGTCTGCTTATCATAGAAGCTGAGCACCCCAAATATGCCACCCAAAAACCTCCCACCTGCTTCTGCCTGGGACCACCTTCCTCCTCCAGCTGAAATGTTTTTGTTTTTTTCCAGAAGCGTATTTATCTTGCTTACACGTTTACGGCAGTCTCGCCAACTTGACCCCTCTTTTTGATGGAAATCCTCCAAGAAAAGGGTCACAACAATAGCTGGGGAGAGCTGACAGCTTGAACATGCACTCCCAAGCCTCTCGCCCACCTGAGACTGGGGGAAGTCAGGATCTAACCTCCAAGCACTGGGGACCAGCAGCATCAGAGGGACCTGGAAGTAGCTAGGCAGGGAAACATTCCCATAAAGCATTAAGCTCAGAGCTGGCAGTGACCACGGCACCACAGTAGCCACAGATGAAACCCTGGGACACTCCCAGACCCCCCCCATCTACCTGCAAAGGGGTTGTCTCCACCAAAGAACTCCCTGAAGACTTTGTCGGGGTTGTTGTGAAACACGTAGCCAACGGTCCAGGGGTTCTCGCCACCGAACTCCAAGGGAATGCCACCTTTGAGCCCCTCTTCTCCAAACTTGTCGTAGATGCCTTTCTTCATGGCTTAGGGAACAAGGAGGAGTTGGAAACGGGTCTCCCATGCTGGGGAAGAGCCTGAGATCCAGGCTTTGCTTGGGCAGATGCTCGAGAAGGAGATTCCCTGCCACTTTGAGAACAAATTGGGATAGAAGCAGGAATACGTGCCAGCAATCGGCCTGTTGGTCACAGAGCTGATGCCACCTCCCTGGTTGTGGCAGCGGGTTCAGACCTCAGCACACCCCCAGCCAGAGCCGAGACACTTCAGCCCCTCTCCAGCCCATCCTGTCTCTAAAATTCAGGGAAGAGAACTGTATCCCCACTTACGATCGCTGAGCACATCGTAGGCCTCTGCCAGCTGCCGGAACCTCTTTGGTGCCCAGGGCTCCTTGCATTTTAAAGGATGGTACTTCAAGGCCAGTTTCCGATAGCTACAAAGGGAAAGGAAAGCAGGACCCAGCCTCGCAGCCATCCCCGGGGTGCCAGGACACCCCCAATCCCAGGCTGCTCCCTCACAGCTTCTCCCAGCCCCTTCTTTCCCCCCTCAGGCCCCTGCTGTGGGAAGCAGGGGGATGCAAAGGGCAGCCATGGACAGGGCCTCCCCGACGTCCACCACCACCTCCCGCCCCGCCAGGACGCTCCCCCACCCCGGGGCTCCCCCGCAAAGCCGAGGCCCCCCCTCACGCCTTCTTGATGTCGGCGTCCGTGGCGCCGCGGCCCAGCTCCAGCACGGCGTAGTAATCCTGCCCCATGGCGGCCACCTCCCCCGTTGCTATGGTCACCGCGTCCGAGAGGCACTTCCGGTCTCTGTCGCGCGGAGCACCATGGGAAGTGTAGTTCTTCCGGCCCACTTCCGGACTCCGGCAAACCGCTCATGCCAACCTACTACCACTTTTGTTATATATATTTTTTTTTTAATAAGTTTTCTTGGAAAATTTCTTTTCCACACAGGGGTTGGCAAAGCAGTTGCTTTATTTCAGTCCACGCTGCGATACAATCCCCCTTCATCACCCCCCACCCCCAATTTATTTTTATTATTTTTCCCCCCTAGAAACAGCAGTTTTTCCGCAGTGAAAAAAAAAAAAAAAAAAATTGTTGCAACACAAGATCCTCTCCAACCCCTCAGAGTCGCTCTCCAAATTACAAATGATCGCAGTTGTGTTGTAGTAAGAAATATTACCTGTCACCAAACACCTCTGTATAGAGCCTGGCCATCACAACAGCCTCAGAAATTCTATATACACATCTCAAACACCCTGTACAGGAAAATAAGCTCGGAAGAGCTATTTTGACACATTTCTCCACTATATTCGGCTGATCCAAACACTTAAAGGTCGGAAAGTTGGTATCTCCTCACTATCCCGTCTCTGCAGCACGTGTAGATTTGCTTCTCCCACGAAGCGACCTGAAAAAGAAGGGGGGGGGAAATATCAGTATTTAAGCAGAGTAACAACCCCAACTGACAGTTAGAGGTATAATTCTCAGAGATCAGTTTTCCTTTTGGACTGTCACAGAGAGAAGAGGAGGTGAGCATCCCCTGAAACGGCATTTGCAGGTTTTAAGGGACAATTCAAGGTTTCACCTGGAGCAGGTTAAGGGCTCACAAAAGGGTTCTTCTGCCAGATCCTACAGGGAAAATAACTTTTCTTAGAATTTTCTCATGTTTTGCTCACGCCAATGAGTTGTACAGCTCAAATCTCAGCCTTCAGGCGAGGTTGAGTGTTATCCTAGAACGTGTGTGTTGACTAGGAGAGGGGGAACCAGACCGCAGAGCTGGAACGGGTTAAAAACAAGAGCTGATTTCCACCAGCGCTACCAGGTTGGGAGCCCAGGGAAGCCAGGGCACTCTCCTGACCTGTGCAAGCACAGCAGGACATCTGGAAACACAACAGCAAGACCCGCTTGCTGGTCTCGAGTCACCAGGGGACAAGAAAAGACAGGCAGCCGGCTGCTGCTTTTACCCTGATGATCTTCCAACACAATTAATTCACACTTTTTTTTTTTTTTTTTTTTTTTTTTTTTTTTTTACAGAAACACAGTTCTGCCAGAGCTACTGCAACAACCGAGCTACTCCGCTGCTTCAGTTTTGCTCCTGCACGACAGAGATAACACCAGCCTATAACACAGAGGATTTGTTTATGCAAAATATTAAGATTATTCAGGTAGGAAAAAAAATAAGCTTAAAAGTCAACTGTGTGAAGGAACCTGTTGTGCAGGCTGACAAATCCCAAGATAAAGGCAGCTGCCTGCTACCTGCCATCACCTTTCCCTACACGCTTTATCTGGGGAGATACACCATATTCCTTACCTTGTACACAGGGTCGCAGTCAGCTTCTGTGAGGTCAAGGACATAATCAAGGTCTTGCTGAACGATAAAGCAGGTTCCATCACCTACATGAGCAGAAGAGACACGAAGTAAGGAAGGAACATCGGCCAATTAGTGAGATAAGCCATGCTCTTAATCACAAAGAGCACTAACAGGCCCACCAGAAACACCTAATCACGGGGTATGGAGTGCCCAGGAAGAGGGAAAAGTGTGTTGAGGATATCAGAGAAATGGGAAGAGGCTCTAATCATTGAGAGGCAACTTAGAGGAATACAGGAGGAAAAAAAAATAAGAATCACAAGGCATAACGCAATCGTGTAATACAGCTCCTACTACACCCGTGTGCCACGGACGCTGCCCAGCCAGCCAGTGGTTATATGTAAGAGGGCAATACCCAAAGAGCACAAAACTCCTCGATTCGATTGTACAATTTCTACTGGCACAACACAGCACTTGAGTTACCTTGGCCGGCAATAAATCCATCTCGGTATGGGAGCAGAGAAAGCACTGGTGCTCCTGATCTATGGATGACCTGGATCGGAGAACTAGAAAAAGGAGCAGAAACAAGGGATGAGTATTACGGTCTACAGTGAAGAGCCCATTCCAATGTGCAAATACTGAAAGAAGAATGTGAGATCATGGTTAAAAGACACAAGAGGAGAACATACAGGACATGGGGACTTTATCAGTGGTTAGCAAAGAGTGTCTGTCCTCTAGAAGAAGACAGAGCTCAGCACTAGTTTTCCTGCAGATGTCATCCCAAAGGATGACAATGGGAGTAGCTAGCAGGTGAACATCAGCACATCTCCATGAATTATAGACAGGGATTATCCTTGCCAAGGCACAGAAAAAAGCAAAAGCTTGGAGCTCACCCAGCACAAAAGACTCTTCTGACTTTGGTGCCAGCCCCTCCAGCCCCCACCCGAACGCACCATCTGGATGCCTCCCTGCTCAGAGCTCGCCTTTGACACTAATAAAAACCAACTTAGAGCAGCTCTTGCCCTCAGTGACAGCTCAGTTCCAGTCCTGTGCTGGAATGAGGATAAGGGTAAATGCCAGGATCCTACAAAGACACTTAAGTCTCACCAGGGAAGGAGAGGAAAGGGCTGTGCTTTTGGTGGCAGGAATGTTTTCTGTTAAATCTGTCGACATATATAGGTACATAGATTATACATAATCACACAGATATTCATATATAATATAATATGCACAGTATATGAACATAATTTTTTTTATATACATACACATAAAAAGCAACAATCTACAAGGTAAGGCTACACCAAGAGCACCCCTGGTCACAGATCAAGACTGAAAAGCTTTTCTGTAACTAAAAGAACTTGCACAGAGCCCATAATCTTTGAGGAGGCACTTGCCAGAGAACATCCCATTAGATCACCAACCTGTGCAAAGTATCCTGCCCAGGGCTCCCCAAGAGAAAGAAACAGCTGCACGAGGCTCAGAAGCTCCTGATGCCACGGCTTGGGCTGTATCCATCCTTTAGAAGGGGCACTGCCTCCGAGCACCCTCAACCTGGCTCTCTTTCCCAGCCAAAAAATTAGTTGCCGTTTAAATACTTGCAGCCCCAGGCACTCACTCACTTTGTGTTTCTCACATCCAGCTGATATATGTTCCCATCCTGGGTCCCTGCTAGGATATAGGTACTTGAGAGGAATGCGCAGCAGTTGAACGCATCAGATCCCACAAAGAGGAACACCTGAGAATACAGGAAGAAACACAAGTGTCAGATACTCTCAGGTGAGGACACAGGACACCCAGGAGAAGGAAGCAGTAATTTATTTCTAAGTCAGTAAATTCTCTTCCAGCAAACCCAGGTTAATAATCCCTCAGCTCTGCTCCTAGGCATGCAGGAGAACAGTGCCCCAGGATCAGTCTTGCCAAGTCAGCAGAGACAGTGCAATCAGTGAACGCTCCTGGGTCTCCTTTGGAGAAAGCGCGCGCCACACAGTGCCAGACAAACCAACGCTGAGCTCAGATCAATCTTCAGACGCCCATGGAGCAGTGAGACCAGATCTGCATGGCAGGCTGGCAAAGGCCACTCCTTCCTCCAAGAGCCACCGTCATTGCTACAGAGGCTGTGAGCTTTTTCCAGGTGAGCCCTTGCCATCTCACTGACTAGCCTTGGTGAGCATTATCTGTTCCACCCAAATTTTACTCGCCACAAACACCACAAGCAGTTCAATCTGCTACATCATCAGGAGCTCCTGATAAGAACTTCATTACCTGAGATCTACCAACTCTCATCTCCCTTTGCCAAGAGGAGGGAGATGGACAGGCAACCACCTGTCATTCCCTTCACACATGACGTAAAACACCTGCCAGAATAAACAGTAACTTTCCACCTTGGCTGCATGAGGCTGCCTGCAGTTCCTGCATTCACGATGACATCTACTGGCCACCGCTTAAATACTCTTCCCCATACCTGGGTTAAATTAGCGAGCAATTCTTACTCCTCAAACCCCCACATACAAATCTGGCCAGTAGGAAGGAGAGAAAACATCCCTTTATTGTACCAGGTTTTAGTTTCTCCTCCATAGAATACGTATGAGGGAGAACACTGCAGTGTAGAACCTCAGCCAAAGGCCAGACAGATCAGCCCTCCCCTGCCTCCAGCCTGGTTGTCCCTTTCTACGCCACATGATGAACCTTCTCAGGGGAATGGAACAGGATTGACACTAAACAGTTCACCCATCTAGGTTAGTTTTAACCTGGCTCAATTCCTCAGCCCGGTGCTCTACACAGCCATGTGAATGGCAGCTTACAAACTGAGGAGCTGCTGCAGCAGAAGGGACTGATGCCTCGGAGCCAATTTTATATCAGCATCTCAGAGCACTCTCCCAGACAAGTACTTCTGATAGTCCCAGACTCCTTACCGGCTGCCTGCTCTGCAGTCCCACTCCTTGAAGCTTCTTGTCTTCTCGAGCCAGCAGCAGGATTTTCCCTTCTGTCCCAACTTCACGTTCACCTGACAAAAGGACAACAGTTAATTCCAGCAGCGGATACGCAACGAGTCTTGATGGTACCAAAACCTGACAGTTTGGATCACCCGTGCTGAACCTGTAACAGCATTCCTCCATACCCTAAGGCACCAGATGCAGCAAGGCAGGCCAGTAACCAAAGAGATCCCAGTTTTAAACTGCTGGGTAAGGCTCAGTTCTTCTGCAGGGCTGGAGTGCTCTCTTCTGGTGACCCTAGTTCCCTTCCCTAGGTGGTATAAGGGCACACAGCAACATGCCATGCACTCAGGATTATTGGTGACAGACCTAAGCAGTTTATGACAGGGGAATGAAGATGAATTTTAAGGGAAAGACCCTTACTAGGAGGTTTTTCAGGCGTGCCCAGGTTCAGTGAGTTGTCAGCAGTGCCCACAGCGATGCCGTTGATCGGAGAGCCGCAGTCAGCGATGACACCCAGACAGGCAGATTTTCCACAATCCCAGAGGCGGGCAGTGCCGTCTCTAGAGCAGGAAAGGACATTTCTTCCACGATCCACAATGGCAGTGTCCAAAATACCTACATCAAAGCAAAGGCTGTGTTCAAACAGACGGCATAGAAGGCAGATAGACAAAGCATCTCATTTCCCAAGGCAAACTCAACTACAAGGCCCAAGCCACTGTCCCCAGAGTGCCACCAGTCACACACAGTCAAACTGTGTGAGGTGTAACGTGGGACAGCATCTAGAAAGGGGCGTATGAGGAAGGCAGCAGCTCCCAGCAAACCCTACAGAGCAGGAGCCGCCACCTGGCACAAAGGTAAGATATTACCAATAAAATGATCAGCAACGCCTCAGACTGAACTGATACCGCAGCTGCTGCCAAGTTTCCACCCCCAAAATTAACCTCTAACTGGGGCAGAAAACAGTCTGGCCCAGCACTCTTAAAACTTTGCCAAGTCCAGCTCTGGATAATCCCCAAAACTGTGTGGGGCAAGCAGCATCCACGTTATCCAGCTACAGCAACATCAAAAGAGCAGTCTTTGCAGGTGCCAACATCCCCTAAATACTTCACTTCACTGTGATGTTGAGTCTAGACCTGAAAAAAATGATGCAGTGGTTTTTTTGGAGGGGAACAGTCAGATGGTTAGAAGATTTCATTGATGCTTTCCCTACAGAAGCAGTCATTAAAAAATAACAAGCTCAACTGACAGGGGCAAGCCAAGCAAACTGACAGCAGCAGTTTGGGCCGCAGTTATAAGCAGTGAATAAAGTCAGCTTCAGAGCCATCAGGAGCCAGCCAGCATCGTTCTGACCAAAGCTCTGTTACACCGCCTGCCACGTTTTGTTTACGGGACGTTTGCGGCAAAGTACTTTGAGTCCACACAAATAGATCACGTGAGAACAATGGCAGGTTCAGTGCAAGACAAATTTTAAGTTAATCAAGTTTCGGGCAGCCAGCCACAGGGCTTATTAACCTTTTCAATAAAGCCTTGCACCTTGTGAGACAGGGAAAAACAAAAGCCTGTACAGAGCAGTTAGTTGCTCAAGGAGGAGAAAATTTGGAGGCGGGTTTTGGGCATCTGATCTCCACACACATGCAAAACTCACTTGGACTTGCTCACGATCACCCAAGCGTTCAAATTGGCATCCCTTAGGAAGCAACCACCTGCCATGACAAGACAGCACTACTGGCCACTGTGCTCTGGGCCGGGTGTAAACAGGAGTAAAACGGCAGCCTGCTTAAGCATTACGTATAAATCCACACTGCTTCTGAACAAGGGGTTCTGGAAACGAAATCTTCTTTCCAGAGATTAACAGAGGCTCTGTCCAGAAATTGCTTCGATCACAGCTCTCAGGAACCTTTCCGAGTAGCTCATTTTCCATCCCTTGTAGTTCTTCCCTGGGACTAACTGTCAGTTGGAGGAGTTTGTAGCGTGGACCCTGACGACAAGGAACAGCATTCAACTCACCACATAAGGTGGCCAGTGCATCCTCTACGTTGAGGACACACAGAGGGTGAAGGATTTTACTCTCATTTTCAGCAGCAAGACAATCAGCAGGGGCAGAGGCAAACATCTGGCCTCAGTATAAGGGTGAAGAAGCTTATTATAGAATCATAGAATGGTTCGGGTTAGGAGGGACCTTAAATTATTCCAACCCTTCTTAAGAAATAATCACTTAAGTATCCTTGCAGCTGCTCTTGCTGTGCCTTACTTTCAACAGCATGTGTCCTCGAGGCAGGTAATTGCCTGGCTGAGTTCTGCAAGTCCATAATAAACTGCTATATGCTTTACTGGGCAAGGAAAGGGAAAAAAAAAAAAAAAAAAAAGGAAGAGGCTGTGGAGCAACTGAAGGTGAGCAGGATAATCTGGGTGCAAGCAGCCACATTCCCAGTGCAGGCAGCAAACCTACTGAATGCAAGTCAGAGCTCTGGAGAGCTAAGACTGCCTTGGAGGAGCAGAATGTCCTCTGCCTCCACCTCTGGCACTCACAACAGGCTAATGGACTGCATCCTCCCTCTTTTAACCTTAATTAATGAAGAAAACACAGGTCAGTGAGAGAAATAGTTTCATCTGTCTAACACACCTACCACCTACCTTTTTATTCAAGTTCTGGGAGCTTGGAAAAGATACTCCAGACATCTAATACAAATGCACAGCACAAAGTGCAGCAGGCTGATGACTGAACATTAGCCCTCAGATGCAAGGCAATTATACACATGGCAGATCAAGCATTTTAAAGGCTAAGTACTCTGTACCTCCTTTGTGACCTTTAAATGTTACTACGCAGCTGGCATCTTCTGCTGACCAGATCTTTAGCTGGGCATCCATTCCCCCACTCAGAACCACGAGGCCGGATGGGAAAAACCTGCAACAATTCACATCATACACATGGCCTTCCAATTGTCTCTGGAAAAACAAAGAACTACGTGCTAGTTCCATTGTTAGGACCCTTACGCCGAGCAATTTTTGAGCTATGACACTGGAAAACTTGGGGTGACACTGGAAAACTTCCCATGCAGGCAGAGGATTAAGCTCAAATCCTCTGAATTTGCATTCCTGCAATGGATTTCTCTGAATTTGAGAGCTAGCAGGTACAATTTGGGCCTCCCTCTGCCATTTGAGTAGCTAATTACATACCAATGAACACCACATTTGTTTTTAATAGCAGGTTAAATGTCTTTATCCTCTGCCAAACACGCAGCTGACAGGTCAAGCTCCCCAAGAAACACCTTAACTGGGAAGGCAGCTAGACATACTGTGGTTAATACATCACAGGCAAGAGTCCTTTTCCTCATCTCTTCTCTACTGCAGAAGAAATTCAGTGCTTGTACCACACAGATCAGGAGCTGTCAGTTACCTTCGGCATTCTAGCTGCCATTCCTACTGTCATTCCTAAGTACTCACTCTCATTTTCACCCTGGGACTCCTCTCCGGATTGCTGAGCATCATTTCCTTTGGGACAAGTCATGCTTTCCACCAGATTTGACTTAAAACCCCCAGGACGTCAAATTTCAATTAGGTTTTCAATCAAAATCCAGATTCTTGCCTGCCCTAGACCACAGAGTGTGGAAAGCCTGACCACAGTCACGGCCGAGTGACTTCAGTAATGTCACAGACAACACACAACAAAGCTAGACGCTCTTACTCTTATTTCTCCATTCGCAGCCTGCCAGATTTTCATGGTCCCATCTGTGCTGGTAGATACGCCAAGCCCTCCACCACTGGAAATATCAAGACAGGTGATCTGCAGAAGCGTAAAAAACACCAAACATGAGCTTTGTATGACCCTGTATATAAGTATTTCTGCTTGAGAGACTAACTCTCTACTGGGGGAGACTGGCTAAGTACATCACTCAGCACTATTATCTCCCCAAGGCATACTGCTGGACTCATTTAAAACACCCAAAAGAGCTTCCATACTCCTAGCTAAACAGTTTTAGCCTGATAATATCCTAACATTTAAGCAAGGGCTTCACAGGCTTTCTCACCTCACTCTCTCAATATGTTTTATGAGATATTAATTAAGCCCTTAAGAAATCAAAAAACAAGTGGATCCCGAAGAGCAGGCTTTTTCTAGAGGACAAGGGCAGCAGAGAAAGTAATACTCCTCAATTTATCTGTTTACACGGATTGCTGCATTCCTCCTTCAAGAGCAAGCTGCTGATGTGGGCTGACCCGCAGCCACGGCTCAGATGAGTTGGGTGACTGGAATCTGGCACAAAGCACCCCAGTCTTCTTATAACCGCCACCAAATTTGACCAAGACATTGTTATTCTCTGCCTGTGACTCTGCAGAGATCTGCAAAGCAGGGAGAAAAAGAAACGCTGAGTCAGAAGCCTGCACAGACAGCAGCTGTATTTCAGGCTTACCCCAGGTGAAGCAGAAATCTGGATTTTTCTAGCAACTCCTATACACAGATAAGAAATTGAGCTCATTGGCCAGCTTGAGAGTGCCCTGACTCACAAACCCACAAGATGTTGAGGTATTTACAAAGCCAACAGTACAGCCTAAATTTTCCTGAAACACTGACTCAAGACTAGCTCCTTATGCAGGCAGGCTAACTCCTCACACAGCCTGTCACGCTAAGGTATTAACAACTGCTGGCTTTGCACAAACACTGGGAGAGCCAAATACTTTTGAAAAAGAGCAGCTGTTGAGCTTGTATTCTTGTAAAAGGGCAGCTTTTCCCATGATGCCAGACATTATTGCTGCCATTCGGGAAAGGCAGATGCATTTCAGTTGTGCATGGAATAAGATAACAGGTATTCTAGCCTTGAAAGAAACGACTACATCTTCCAAGTGACAGAGATATTTCCAATACGGATTGCAGCAACACTATACAGGCTGAAAAAACAATTATATAGATTTTGTTAGAGCAAAGATTAACATCAGTGTTGTATCCTGCAAAAAAACCCAAAACTATCACAACTACATAATGGAATAGCTGTCTTGTCTTGCAAGATTTGGATACTGGAGTCATGCTGTATCACCTCCAAAAGCTTCCTAATAATTGCATTTGCACTCCATGAATTAGAAGAAAATACTACAGTGGTAAAATCCACTGGTCTTAACCTGCACAGTCTGTCAGTGCGCTCGCAGGTCCCAATTGCCTGGTCAGGTATGTAAGGGATGAGGCTGCTCACCTTCATCCCAGCCGTCAGACTAACTGCTTTTCTGACCAATTAACTATTCTCAAACAGGACTGGGCTTTGTCAATCCTCAGCCTTAACTAGCAGCCAGCCTGAAGAGACGGTTGGATTTACTACCGTGTCCGCAGGGAAATGCAAAGATACAAGTAGACTTTGCCAAGAAAGACAACAGCCTGAGATTTAAGGATGATGCCCTCAGGCAGGCCAAGTACATAACAGAACAGCATCAATCTCCAGCTGTTTCCAGATGTTAAGGAGGTTGTCCTATGGCATCCTATTGCTGCACGAGCATCAGCCAGGGCTTGTGGGGACATGATATGCCTAACTTCAGTCGTAAGTTCTCCTATCCAAGCAAGAGTCGGACCAAACCGCTCTCCGGAAAAGCTCTGACAGCTCAAGTCACAGCCAATTTTAACAGGGTGCAGTATCAATACTCAACCTCCACTTGAAAAAAAATTGGGAATTAAAACAGGAATGCATAGAATCGCCTAGGCTGGAAGGGACCTTTCAGATCATCTAGTCTAACCATCAGCCCAACACTGACAAAAACCACCACTAAACCATATCTCTAAGCACTACGTCTACCCATCTTTTAAATACCTCCAGGGATAGTGCCTCAACCACTTCCCTGTGTAGTCTGTTCCAATGCTTGATAACCCTTTCAGTGTAAAAATTTTTCCTAATATCCAGGAAGACAGAAGATCTAAATAAGAATATTTAAATAAGAGCACAAGGTAATGGTTTAGTCATTACAACAGTCGTTAACTGCATTTACTTACATATTGGTAATGTGAGAAATACATTGGTAACATGAGGGGCATTTTATACAACAAACCAATCTGTGGAAATTTGCTCTCTATTTTAAAAATAAAAGCCTGTGAAGGTCATTCAAACAGGAATGAAAGGCCTCACTGATATTTGACATATCTTCAAACTTTCAGGAGGGATACGTAAACTGGCAAGGCCAAGCATGAGTGCTCAGAAGAAGAGGCAGCAGGTAAAAAGGATAACTGGAGGTTGGTTCACACCAGCTTTAAACTCATCTACATATTAATAGATATTGCTTCAGCTGCTTTCCAGAGGAGAGATCTGCAGTGCAGCTGTAACCCATCACACCCGTTTGACAGCAGACTAAACACTTACGCCTGCATTTCCATTTTGCTGTGCTTTGAATGTTGATTCCATTTATCACACAAAAGGGCAGCTGTGGACTCTTAAGCAGCACAAAGCTCAGAGAAGTGATTCACCTCTGTCTCCGGAGCTGCCTTACTGCCAAGCTCCTCTGAAAACAGCTGTAGAGATGCGGAATTGCCTTTATGTCAAAACACACCTTGATTTATACCGCTTTTGAGCTTCGTTAGTAGAGACTGGCTTTTCAACCTTTCAGCATTTTCAGCTGGGTTTATCACAATAATTTATGCCATAAATCATGAGACGGGGGTACTAAAACATTTCCAGGAGCCTTCAGGGGACTCCCTTTAGGGCAGCTAGTTGTACCTGCAGGCTACACACTCCCTTGTTTCTTGGATCGTTTCCCCGTAGGGTTAAGTGTTCAGCAAAAGCTCAGACTACTTTCCAGTAAAGCCAAGTTCTTTTCAGCAAAGAAATGAAATTTAAGGTCAGAGTCAGTCTTTCTGTATCACTATTCAGTGAGAAGCCATACTTCTTGCACCCCCAGACTGATGGGATGCAATAAGAAAGAATATTATTCAGACAAATGAGCAGGACTGCTTTTAAATAAGTGAGAAGTTAATGCAATTTATTTATTTTTTTAAAGACAAGCTGGGCCTTGTTGGTCTCTGAAATCCCACCAGGTCAAGATGAGTTTATGCAACGTTCAATTCCCAGCCCCACAAACAGAAACTCATATGGCAAATATCAAAACCAGACAACTTCACTACATGGCAGCAAACAGACACTATAAACCAGGGATAGATTTGAACCGCTCAGAGATGACAGCTCACTGCCTGGAACCTCTTATTTTTATCTTGGTTTTTGATACGCTACTTCACACATCTTATTCTCTTACAGGAGGATCTGTCATGGGCCTGAAGTGAGCAGAAATAAGATCACTCGCAAGAAAACAGCCTACAGAATTTTAGAGATTATTTTGGGGGGTGTAAACTTAACCAAGTTTCCACGATCTGGTGTGTTTTACTACCTAGTTCACACACAAAGTCATGCTGCAGGCCACCCCTTGGAATGGGCACGCAACAGTCAGAAACATGTTGTGAAACTTCATGGTCGCTTCCAATTATTTTCCACTCACTTCGCAAGGTTACTTACACTTTTCTGATGAATTCTACAAAAAGTTGTGTATGGGGCCAGGAACTTTGTGGACACATTTTCGTGAGGACAAGAAATGAGAATGCTTTTCTAGAGGAGGAAAGAGAGGGGAAAAAGAATTAGAAGTGCTGAAACACAGAGGCTGCCAAAGTAGAGCTACGATCTTGACCTTGCTGTGATCTCCCACAGCCTAAAGACTGATGGAAGGTGCAGCCTTGGGCTCGTCTCCATATTCTTCCTCAAGATGCAGGCCCCAGGTGGCGATGGTTGCTATGGCCTGGCCAGCCATGACACACAACCCCAGTTTGACTATGGGATGCTAGGGACCAGCTCCAGGACACCGCACAGGTGGAAAGCCAAGCACAGATAGACAGAACCATGCAGGGGACTGGGTGACAGCTTTAGGCTGCTATCTTGACTGGCATAAGAGTATCATCCCTTCGTGTGTGGAAGGTGGTTACCGACCCCCGCTCCCCCTGAGCCCTGGCACCTTCGTGACTTCCCCAACCACGAAGCCCTCGGAGGCAGCGATGTCAGGGACACCCTCGGTGCTGAGCCCACGGCGGGTCAGGCTGCCATAGAGCGTCGGCTTCCCTGCAGGGACAGCAGCCATCAGCTCAGCCACCCCTCAGACCCTGGACCCCCCTGGAAATCACCTTCCTGTCACTCTCCCCTAAACCACAGGGCCCCCAACCTCCCTCACCCCCTCCTAACCCACAGGGCACCCCCCGCAACCACCCTCACCCCCTCTTAACCCACTGGGCATTCCCTCAACCACTCTCAGGTTGTTCTAAACCACAAGGCACTCCCCAACCAACCCTCACCTAACCACATGCCCCCCCCCCCCATAAACCACTGCCTCCACAAAACCTCCCTCACCTCCTCCTAACCCACAGGGCATCCCCCAAACCTTCCTCATTTCTCCTGACCGACAGGGCCCCCTCCAACATCCCTCACTTCCTCCTCACCCAGACGGCTCCCCTATCCACCCTCAATCCCTCCTAACCCTCAGGACCACCCCAACCTCCCTCACACCCTCCTAAACAAACCACAGCCGCCCCCCAACCGCCCTCACCCCCTCCTAACCCACAGGGCATCCCCCCCAACCGCCCTCACCCCATCCTAACCCATAGGACCCCCCCAACCTCCGTCACACCCTCCTAAACAAACCACAGCCGCCCCCCAACCGCCCTCACCCCCTCCTAACCCACAGGGCACACCCCCCAACCGCCCTCACCCCATCCTAACCCACAGGGCCCCCTGAGGCCCCCCAGATACCCCTCAGCCCACCTTCCTCCCAGGCCTCTTCAGGCCTCTCAGCACTCACCAGGGCTCCGGCAGCTCAGCCAAGCCTCGCCTTCGTCCCTCCTGCGGAGTGAAAGAGCGGCGGTGAGTGCGGGGCAGGGGAAGGAGAGCGGGGGCAGGGGAGGGGAACCAGGCAGACCATGCCCACCTCAGCGCCTGACTCCAGTCGCTCTGGATCCTCAGCGTCGCCGCCATCTTGCTGAGACACACGCAGCCCCTTCCGCCTCTCTCCTTCCCGTCAGCCCCCGCGGGGAGGAAGCGGAAGCACGTCTTCCAATGAGAGAGCGCTCCCGCCGCCACGCCACGCCACGGCAGTGCCTCTCCCGACGCCAGCCTTAAAGGGGCCGCGCTGCGCTGCTGGGCAGGTACGGGGGGTGCTGGTACGGCATCGGGAGGGCATGAAGGGTGTCGGGGACCCGTAGGTGGGGGTGAGAAGTGGGGAGGGGCTGGGCACCCATGGGAGGAGCATGGAGGGTGCTGGGCAGCCGGGGCGGGTGTGTGTGTGCATGAGGGCGTGTTGGGCACCCCTGGGTGGAGGTAGGGTGCATGGAGGAGGGGGGTGCTGGGCACCCATGGAGCTTGGGGGGTGGGCAGATAGGCATTGGGGAGGGTGGTGGGCACCCATAGCGGGGGTGCATGGGAGTGGTGGGCACCCAGGGGTGGGAGTAAGGTGTGTGGGGAAGGTGCTGAGCACCCATGGGGAGTGGGAGTGTGGCTAGGTATGAGTGGGGGAAGGTGTTGGGCAACCGCGGGGGGGGGGGGGGAGGGTGCATGGTGGCGGTGCTAGGCACCCATGGGTGGGGGTAAGATGCATGGGGGAGGTGCTGGACATCCATGTGGGCTACATGGGGGTGGTGGGCACCCATGGGTGGGGGTAAAATGCACGGGGGTTACTGAACACCCATGGGGGGGTTGGAGGGGGGATGGACATCTCTGGGTTGGAGAGGGTGCTGGGCACCCACGGGTGGGGGTAAGGTGCATGGGGGAGGTGCTGAGCACCCATGGGGTGTGCGTGGGGGTGCTGAGCACCTGTGGGGGGTGGGCAGGTAGGGGTTGGGGAGGGTGCTGGGCACCCATGGGTGGCAGAAAGGTGCATGGGGCAGATGCTTAGCACTCATGGGGTGGAGGGGGGATGGGACAGCTCTGGGTTGGGGGTGGTGGGGGTAAGGTGCATGGGGGGTTGTGGGCACCCATGGAGGTGTTGGGGCTACATGTGCGGGGGGTGCTGAGCTCCTCCTTGGGGGTGCATGGAGCGTATGGGGGTACCCATGGGGGCGTGGAGGATGCTGGGCACCCATAAGGGTGTGGGAGAGGGGCGCAGAATGTGCTGGGCACCCTGGGAGGTGCCCCCAAAAAAGGGGGCAGTGACCCACACAGGGCTCTGGAGGGGAAGGCAGTGCCCCGACGCCTGCTGTCCTGCCCCAGCCTGGCTGGGCGATGGCGAAGCCTGGACACACCTGGAACCGTAGCCGGTCGTTGGAGGAAGATGAGGATGAGGAGGACCCGGTGGACGCCATGATCTCACGGACGGGCTGCATGGCACAGCACCGGGAGCTGCAGGAGTGCATGGCGGCGCGGCAGGACTGGCGACACTGCCAGCCCCAGGTCCGGGCTTTCGGCGAGTGCATGGCCCGGCGGCAGCGTGCTGAGGAACCGCACCGGGCATCCGGCTCGCACCAAGCCCACCCCTCGCCCACCGGGGACTGAAATCACCAGGCCCCCCTGCCCCAGCTCCTGGCCAGCCCACCATCAGCACCCCAGGAACGGGGCAGCTGCGGCATTTGGCCCTTTTTTGATGTTATTTTTTTATACAAGGGGGTGGATGTGCCGGTAAATCCACGCTACGTTGTTGGCAAATTAAATCCGGTGGTGTTCATTATCCTGGACGAATTGCTTGTCTCCGTCTGCACCATCGTCAATAACCGGGAGC
This sequence comes from Sterna hirundo, assembly GCA_009819605.1. NCBI lineage: Eukaryota > Metazoa > Chordata > Aves > Charadriiformes > Laridae > Sterna > Sterna hirundo. The sequence continues at coordinate 219,002,194 of CM020437.1, read as the reverse complement.
TCGGAGGGGACAGTTGTGGGGTGAGATGGGGATTTCCAGCCCAAAATGTCCCAAACTGGGAGCATTCACGGCGCCCAAGCTGGGTGCAACAGCCCTACTGTGGATTTCCACTTCGTGTCCTTCCCTGTGCCATCCCAAAGCTTTTCCCAGCAGCCATAACCTCATGTCCCACCAGGCAGGATTTGGGGGGGGGGGGGAATTTATCTCCTGGGAACTCCCAAGAGGATTAGGGATGGGAAGAAAAAAGGGCTCTGAACACCACTTCCTAGCAAATAAGCTATGAAAAAGAAAATAAAATGGCTTCTTGTGGGCTGGAAAAGGAAGGGCCCTGTGGCTTTTGCCAGGGGGGGAACTTTCCAGGCTGTTTCCAAGGAAGGTAGGTGCTTGGGGTGCCAAGGGGCTGAGTTTGGGTACTGTCAGCCAAAAATCACAACTGGCACAAGACCTATGAGTGAATATCCGGAAACCCCTGAGCAGCCCCAGTCTGGGGGAGAGTGCTTATGAGTTATTTTCCCTCTTTTTAAGGGCTGGTGCTTAGGAAAAGGGGAAAAAATCCCAAACAAACCAGGTTTTGGGCAGGAACATCAAACAAGCATCCATCAAACCAGGGCTTAAGTTTGGTTCTAAGGCACCTCCTTAAAGGATGGTGTGATCAGGTATTGTGTCAGCTCCAGCCTAAATAAAAACAGCCGCGTGCGATCTCAAAATTTGAAACAGTAAGGATGGGAGCAAAAACCCAGGTGCTGGTGACCCATTTGACCCCTACGTGCACCTAAAATCCACAGCTCCCACGGGCTCTGGGTTTTGCAGGATGGCAACAAGAGGCTGAGCAGCTCGGCCAAATTTGGGACATCCTCGGTCCCACATCCCTCGAGAAAAGCACCAGTTCTGGGGAAAAGCATCTGGTGCCATCCTGGGGAAATCCCCCAAACTGCTTTGTGCTTCAGGAATTTGTCCTTTCGAGGCACAAGTAACTTCTCCCTTTCCAAAAGGGTAAAAAGTAGATTGACTTTGGGGAGTCAAAAGTTTACCCTTTCTGGCTTGAAAGGCAAATCAGAAATTAAGGAGAAATTTTGCATCCGCTGCCTGACAGCTCCAACCTTCCCACCTCTGCCCTGTGAGGCTTTTTTCTGTCAAGCAGCGGTTGTTCAGCTGCTCGGGGATGATCATCCCCAACCCTCCCAGGGCTCTGCGGCTCCATTCGTGTTGGCAAAGCTCCGATTTAAGCAGCTCTACGAGAATAATGCGTTTCTCCAGCTGAAGAAAGGAGCAGGATGGTCACTTCCACATCAGTAACATCTGGGAGCACTGCAGTACAGCGTTAGTAACTTGCAGTGCAGAGATTTCTGCAGACTAAAACTCGCAGAAATCCTTGTATACCAAGAGTAAACTGGCTGGATGGCCGTGCCCAGAGAGTGGTGGTAAATGGAGTTAAATCCAGTTGGTGTCCGGTCAACAAGTGGTGTCCCCCAGGGCTCGGTGCTGGGGCCAGTTCTCTTTAATATCTTTGTCAATGATCTGGATGAGGGGACCGAATGCACCCTCAGTAAGTTCGCAGACGACACTAAACTAGGCGGGCGTGTTGATCTGCTTGAGGGTAGGTTGGCTCTGCAGAGGGATCTGGACAGGCTGGATCGATGGGCCGAGGCCAATGGTATGAAGTTCAACAAGGCCAAGTGCCGGGTCCTGCACTTGGGTCACAACAACCCCATGCAGCGCTACAGGCTTGGGGCGGAGTGGCTCGAAAGCAGCCTGGCAGAAAAGGACCTGGGGGTGTTGGTCGACAGCCGGCTGAATATGAGCCAGCAGTGTGCCCAGGTGGCCAAGAAGGCCAACAGCATCCTGGCCTGTATCAGGAATAGTGGGATGAGCCAGACTAGGGAAGTGATCATCCCCCTGTACTCGGCACTGGTGAGGCCCCACCTCGAGTACTGTGTTCAGTTTTGGGCCCCTCGCTACAAGAAGGACATTGAGGTGTTGGAGCGTGTCCAGAGAAGGGCTACAAAGCTGGTGAGGGGTCTGGAGGACAAACCTTATGAAGAACAACTGAGGGAGCTGGGCATGTTTAGCCTGGAGAAGAGGAGGCTGAGGGGAGACCTTATCACCCTCTACAGCTACCTGAAAGGAGGTTGTAGAGAGATGGGGGCTGACCTCTTCTCCCTGGTGACAAGCGATAGGACGAGAGGAAACGGGTTCAAGTTATGTTAGGGGAGGTTTAGATTGGATATTAGGAAACATTTTTTCACTGAAAGGTTATTAAACATTGGAATAGGCTGCCCAGGGAGGTGGTGGATTCACCATCCCTGGAGGTGTTTAAAAAAAGGGTAGATGGGGCACTTAGGGACATGGTTTAGAGGTGGCTTTTGCCAGGGTAGGTTAAAGGTTGGACTTGATGACCTTAAAGGTCCCTTCCAACCTCAGCGATTCTATGATTCTAAAACATAAAGGAGAAAAAAAAAAAAGTGGGGGGAAAAACTGAGAAAAGCCTCATTTCATTGTGAAGCCCCTTCACCCAGCATACAAATGGGATATAAACACACGTATTTGTCTTTATTAAGACAAGCTGCTTGACAACAGTGGAAATTTCTTCCAGTTTCGCAAGTTATCATTACAGTGCTCATGGAGTCACCTTCTGGAGGCTTAAGTAGCCAAGAAGGAGAAGCCTTGCTCTTTCAGAGGTGGCTCTGAAATGGATGGAGCGTTCTTCATCTCAGTTCATCTGCGCTAGAAGCTCTTCAAGTTCCGGTCGAGACTTTAATCGGCTCTTGAAGTCAGCTTCTGTGTGCTGGGGAGGGAGGGGGAAAAAAAGACCCAAGCAAATCAGAATTGTTTCTTGAGTACTTTTTGAAATCAAGAGAAAGACAAACTCCCTCCCAAAGAGAATCAATTAAGAGAGGAAAAACAAAAGGCTTAAACATCCACTGAACCCAGGGAGAGGGAAGCCCCAGTCACTGCAGGCTGAGATCTCGCAGGCAGCTCAACCTGGAAGCAGGTGGCAGAGCTTTAAGCCTCCTCTCTTACATCCAGCCTGCAAGAGGAGCAGCTGCTGGGGGTAAAGCACAGAGGGCAGAAAAGATTGATCTTAAAGGTCCCTTCCAACCTAGATGATTCTATGATTCTGGCAGCAAGTGAGCGTGGCAGCCATGGACACACTTGGTCGCCCCACGGGCTCTAAAATTCAGTCTTGTAGGCTTCTCCACTGCTTTTGGAAGAGTGAGCACAATTGCATTGTGCTCAAGAAGTCAACTGGACACCTCAAATTCTGCCACTGCCTATCACCGAAGCATCTATTTTCTCGAGGAGACATGCCACTTTCTGCAGAACTTTGCAAGAGCATCCCAAAGCTTTAATCCCTCTTCTGCACTGCCAGTCTTGTGAAGCCAGCTTGGGTCTCTCCCCGGGGCTTCCTGCATCAGACTGCAATGACTTTGCAAATGGCACAATGTCACCGTTCTCCCTTCGGAGACGAAGACATCAGCCAAAATTTAAAAATAAATAAATAAATAAATGGCAGCCCTAAGGCAGAGACAGGACTGTGACCAAAAGCAGAGGAGATTACTAGACTCGAGAGACCTTCTCCTGTATTCCTTCTGGTTTTGCAGAGCTGGAGATAACTAAACATTCTTCAAAGGCCGCTTAAGAAGCCAACTGTGTTTTTGTATTTGAGTATACTGTATTGCCTTCCCTTTCAAGGCACAAAAATCTTTTGTCCCTGAATAAATAGGGCTTCCTGGGACTGCTCTGTCTGAATGTAAAATGACAGAAGTTTAAATATCTCCTTATGCCTAGTCCACTAGTGAGTGGAGTTCTGTCCTGAAGTCCTCAGTGCTGAGAAAACTATTGGGCCTTTCTGCAGAAAACAAGCTGAACCTTTCCCAGTACAAATTCCATCAAACCAGGGCACAGCATTTGGATTTCCAGTCCCAATTTTGCTACCGACTGCTCCATGAAGTTCCTGGCGATTCCTAGATAAGAGGCAGTGAAGCACTGCTGAAGGAAAGTGTTCCCTTCTAAGTCGCAGGGAATCTGCGGCAGCAAAGGAAAGCAACTTGCAACCTGCCCTCTCCTACAGATCTATGGGATTGGCTAGGAAAGTACCTTCTGTGGCACTAATTACAGGAGGCTAAATGGAAAATTAAACATTCATCAAGAATTAAGAGATAATGGATTTCCATAGACCAAGTGAGGGCTTGGTTCTGTGGGATCCTGGGTATCCGCAAGTCTAGAGTAGACGGTAGTCTCAGGAACGGGTCTGTATTTTCAAAGCAAATTCAAGTCACACAGCACATCTGCTTCCTAAACGCAAAGGTACTGGTAAAATTAAACATACCTCTTTCACTAACAGATGGACCCCTTCAGGCTGATTACTCTGAATAATTTCCAGGAGTATCGGAGCAAAAGTTGAACTCAAACCGCTGATCTGAAAGAAGAAATAGAAGCGCTGGAGGAGGAGAACACCCCATACAAAACGGCCTCTTTATACTAATGGCACAGAAAGAGAGTCCACTTCAGTATGAGCCTGTAGCAGTCAACCACTTCATTAGAGAAGAACGGCCCAAAGCTCTCATTTTGGCTCTTCTCTATGAATATTGTGCTTTCCGTCCCTGCCTGCATGGTCTCCTGCATGTAGAGAGACTTAGCCATGCGTGAAGATCTTAATTTAGGGGAGACACTAATACAAAGGCTGCCACAGCAAACTTGCAAGCCCCAGCGTTAACCACACATCAGCTCTCTCCAGAGGAAAAAGTCTGCTTCTGGGTCTAAAATGTAATTCAGCAGAGACTGAGCATATAGCAAGGGAACACGCTATAAACTAGGAAAAAAAATCACTTAGGAGAAGCACCTATTTACCTTGATCAGTCGTACACTTTCGAAGCTGACCCTGATACTAATGGTATTGTTAAATTTCATCAGGTTTGTCCAATCATTCATCCTTGAACATGATTTTTCTACCCCTTCTATCAAATATTCTGCATAAAATAGATAGTAAACCTTCTGGCCGAAATACAGAATCCAGGAACCCCTCCTCTGCTTCTACTTTATGAGTAACCTTTAGCAAGAAACCTCATTAGACTTCTTTGTGCTTCAATTTACGCCCAAAATTACGCCTTTCATTTGTTCAAGGTACTTAACTCCACTTGTTAAGGGGTTTTTGAGAGCCTGAGATAGGATGTGCTGCCCAAGAGCCGCAGTGCTGTCAGCAAAAGCCAGCTCATACCTGGACAACCCTCTGATGGGTAGTAAGGACCGCATCCAGCTGCATTTTGGAACCTCGCTCTTCCAAGAACAGCACTTCGTTGGTTTTGGTGGGCATCGCATAGCTGTAGGAACCACAGGTCAGTGCTTAAGACAGGGAGGATAGATTTGCGCTACTTTACAGGAATGAATCAACCTCCAGCAGCAGAGAATGTGGAAAGAGATTAACTTTTCATGAGAAATTAATTATGCAAACAATGTATCTTGCAAATCAAGCACTGGCAGAAGCCGAGTGTTTTACTGGAAAGAGATAAGGGAGAAGCTTGCAGCACTACTGCCAGCAAAAACCTGTTTCAGCTACAAACACCAGCCTGAGAAGAGAACTTTTAACTTCTTTATGGTTGTTAAAGCAACAGTTCTGACTTATTTTGCAATCTGTTCATTGGGAACAAAGCTAAAAGCCACTGCTGCAACGCACCACTCAAAAGACATTATTTTCACCTCTGAATTTAACAACAGTATCATCAAGCACTGATCAGATTCTGCTCTCTGGTTAGCGTGACTCCAGAGACCTCGGCCACCCCATCTCCATTTGTACAGCATCAATAACTACAGGTTACATCCTCCTGCCCACGTTTTACCCTACAAATTTTGCTCTTAAAGGGCAAATAATTTATTTCTGTACATATTGAACTCTGCACACCAAGTCCAACCTCAGAGGGCACAAGTATGATACAAGGTACTAACGCTTTACACTGAAAGTGCTATCAATAGTCTCAGGCTGCAGGATTTTTCTGTGAATTCTTTCATTGCTGCTGACAGAATTGTAATTTCTTAGTGTCGCTGGGTTTCCTGGTCAAAACAAACACCTGTCAGTCACCGATGTGTCACCATTTTTAGTGCTGTTTAGTGCAAAAGACATCACAGAGGCTACAAGCGGCTGATCTGTGGGCACAGGATTTCAGATCCACAGCTGACAGTTCAGCAAAGTGGATGAACATAAAGAAAGTGATTTTTTTGATAGGTTTAATCGGCATAAGCAGGAACCCATGTTTATACTCAGAGGTACAGTTAAAGATAGACATTTCAGATAATCACCGTCAAGTGTTTTTACTTCCTTACAGCAACGCAGTGCTTCTCCCAGTGACTACAGCTCCTTGGGTGCACTGCAGGCACCAAGGAGCTGTATTATGTTCCTCAGACTCATTAAAACAAGCAAAGCTGTTATCAGGGGTTCACCTGCTTCGAAAATCTAGTGTGCAACTGAAGCATCCTCTATTACTAAACTAAAGTGGAGGGTAGCTCTCCCACAGGCTTCAGGGATTTCCCAACCTCATTCTAGTTTGTATTATCAGTATAACTTGCTCATTGCACAATACACACGCAGAGCCTGGATGAAACACTGTAAAGAAAAAACAGCAGCAAGAGTCAGCAATACTTAAGCTTACATTCCCGGGCTCAGCACCCACAGGCTTAAGCCGCCTTCTCAAAGGAACGAAAAGTAAAAGCTATTTTTTTTCCCCTGAGATCTGTTCAGTCAGTGCCTGAACAACTCCATTTCAGCCTTCCTTATACGAATAAAGCATCGAAAACAGTACAGATACATGAAAAGAGAACACCAGGCAGATGACATAAGATTTGGATTTACATGCGAGAATCTATCAGCGAGATTAGATTGCACCCTTGTCTGCAAAGTATCATCATCTATGAGCCTCATGCGGCCTAACGCGATGTGATTATGAGGGATGACAAACAAGGAGCCGTGTTCCTCATACCTTTCATTCACTTTAATGGAGAGTCGGTTGCAGAGTTTATGCACGTACTGAGCAAAATGCTCCACAAGACACATATCATAGGAAGTCATCTGGATGTTGACATCTCCGTACTCATATTCAGTCCCAGCATTTATCTCTTTCATCTGTACTTTATCCTTCTTCTTCTTTGGACCCTGTATTTTTTTAAAAAAAAAAAGAAAAAACAGAAAGCATATCTGTTTTGAACAAAGCTGGAAATAAAAAAAAACATTAACCCTTGCCCACACAGGAGACCATGCTAAGGTACTCTCTTCTAACAAAGGTTTGCTGAACTATGTTGAACATATCACAGCCCATCTGTGCTCACTTTCCCCGACTACAAAACTGGGATGACATTATCTTAACAGATGTTCTCAAGTTGAGCAGTTCAGTTCTTGGATGGCAGCACCACAGAAGTCACACAGAAAATACGTGCGTATCATGATTAATTTCTTCCAGGAGAAACCAAGGAGTAGAAAACAAACTGTTTTTTATTTCAGTTCCTGCCTTTGAGGCAGCTGTGTTGATGAGTTATTGTTCCCTCCTTCCACAAAAATTGTTGTCTTTCCAAATTTCAGGGAATGTAAAAAGTTTAAACGCAAATAAGACCTGCTTATAATACTCTGCAATAATTTGAAGTTGGGGTGTTAAATTCAGCATCAGGAAGAGATTACTCATTAACTTGAACAAGAACGTACCGGACAAAAGAAAGTATTTATGCAGCCTTGTGAGTGGGTACTTCACGTGATATAACACTCTTTATCAAACAAAGCAGAAGTAAATAATTACATTATTCCTTTTTAATATGATTCATCAACCATGGAATTAATAATACCAACATTTAAATTGGACTGTGAAAAGATGGGTCAGCTAAAAGCAAGGACAGTAAGGGAGTTCTTATGCCTACCTCCTTTGGGAGCAGGTATTTATACCTCCCAATACCATGCGTAGGACGGGCTTTGTAGTGTCTGTGGCAACTCATGAGGACATCACCTGAAAATCAAAGCAGAGCAAACACATTTCCAGCTGAACGGCAGACAGCCCTTCTTTTAACAAACATATACAGGTGCTTTGAGAGCCCAAAATCCACACCGGGGGCAAGAATTTGTCCTCGGATCTTTGACAGAAGGCAAATGCAGGCTAAGGCTTCGTCTGATCTCTGCCCCACGCAGGCAGCCTGTGCATCACAGCAAGCCTGTTACAATTCACAGTTGGTTACAGCGAGCAACAAATAAAGGAGGAAGAGATTAAAAGTGACTCATTTCCCAGGTGATTTCTCAGGCAAACAAACAAACAAACAAAAAAAAAAGACAGACTTGTCAGCACCAGTGGATGGTGAGTATACTGATGAAATGTTATATCTGTCTCCTCTTATGCGACAGCAGTGATGCTACTATGATGGATCTGAGCCTCACTTAATTTTAAATCCAGCCCTGTTCAAATATTCATGTGCTAGGAAGCCAAATAAAAATGGTATCGGCTTTTATTTATACTTCCTTCTCCAGGGTAAAATGAAACCCTCAATAACCCTCATTTTAATAAACGAAGCTCAGAACAGCAAAAAGAAAGCGAACACCAAGGATCTAAGCCACTCAGTTACACTTTGCCTCCACATCAAAATCAAATTCTATTTTAAATTGTGTCAGCAGACTCCACCAGCTAACTAAACGTTAAAATGGGACTTCACGGGGGTGTAAGTCAGTTCCTGGACATTAATATAGCAAAAGCACCTGGCTGGTGTCATTCCACAGTGTAACATCATGACTAAGAGCACCTGCTTGGCCAAGAACAGGGAAACAAAGGAAACCGTTAGGAAAAATATATGGAAGTGGAAGAGCACCTGCTCAGGTTATTTAACGAGCTCAAAATTCACTAAAAAAAATAAAAAAGGAGACAAATACTGAAATGGGTAAGATTTATTTGGGGTAAATGAAGTTTTGTCTTGCATTGGATTAATAAGAGGCCTTACCCGCAGCACATAGATGGCTTTCTCTGGGTGCAGCTGCTCTGTAGGAAACAAGATAATTGTTAAAAGCTCTGATTTTACCCACTTGTGGAAACACAACATATCTGGTCAATCTCCTTGAACAAAGGCTCACACCCCAAGTCCCTCAGACACAGATAGATCCCATTAGCAAAGAGACTTTCTCTGCTTCACATCCTACAGCCTTTCAGCTCCCAGACATCAGCTGAAAGTCTTCCCCCCACAATTAAAAGACTTTCCTTGGCAAAAAGTACTTTTTCTGACACTACCAGTAGAAGTGACCGAATGTTTTTAATGCTTTATACTGTGTTTTACTTACTGGGTTTGATTTCAGACAACTCACCTGCTGAGCGCAAACACCTGCTTTAGCAACCATCCCTTCTTCAAGCATAGCACCTGCAATGAGCCACCACAATCAAAATGCAAACAGTATGGCAGACATCAGTGAGTTTTCACTAGCGCTTGCCAGAATACAGCCGCCAAAACACCACCTGAGACCTTCTGAACGTACCGATAACCCCCCCAATCTCTCCACAGCCTCCAGCCACTGTCACTTGCCAGAATACCACTGCAACACAGAGGAAAGGGATGAAGGAGTAGGAAGATGATGACTGCTGTAACCTTTTCTTGCACCCCCTTGCTTTTTTTCAGGATCCTCATTTACAGGTTACCCAGAGAAGTTGTGGATGCCCCATTATTAGAAGTGTTCAAGGCCAGGCTGGATGGGGCTATAAGCAACCTGGTCTAGTGGGAGGTGTCCCTGCTCAGGGCAGGAGGGTTAGAACTGGATTCTATGATTTCCAAAGACACAGCTTTCACATGGCCAGTGATTCTCTGATCCCTCACACCATCCCACTGCCTCCAAGTTAAAACAGCCACGTAAACAACCCTTGTTCTTGTTCCAGCTCCATGTGGATGGAGGGAAACACAGCTCATAGATCATGAGAGCAGCATCAAGCAAAAAGCTTTGCTGTCACAACCCAGTCAGGCAGGAGCTGCATCATGTCAGCTGGGGGGATAATTACCAATGTCCCCAAAGAGTGACCAGAGGAACAGGGAGGACCCCCAAGGGCAGGACAGGGCCGGGGGCTGTAATTCACCTTGTGTCACTGGGGTGATCCCTGGGTGCCTGAGGAGGTTTGTGTGGGGGTCCCCGCCACAGGTACAGCAGGGGAGGCGACCCAAGGCACTAACTCAGGGCCACAGAATCATCAAATGGTTTGGGTTGGAAGGGACCTTAAAGATCATCCAGTCCCACCCCCTCCTCTGCGCAGGGACACCTCCCACCAGACCAGGTTGCTCCAAGCCCCATCCAACTTGGCCTTCAACACCTCCAGGGATGGGGCAGCCACAGCTTCTCTGGGCAACCAGGGGCCAGGGGCTCATCACTCTCACAGCAAAGAATTTCTTCCTAATATCTAACCCAAATCTCCCTTCTTTCAGTGTAAAACCATTCCCCCTCGTCCCATGGCTCCCCTCCCTGAGCCAGAGTCCCTCCCCAGCTTTCCTGGAGTCCCTTCAGGGACTGGAAGGGGCTCCAAGGTCTCCCCGGAGCCTTCTCTTCTCCAGGCTGAACCCCCCCCAACTCTCTCAGCCTGTCCTCCCAGCAGAGGGGCTCCAGCCCTCCCAGCATCTCCGGGGCCTCCTCTGGCCCCGCTCCAACAGCTCCGTGTCTCTCCTGTGCTGAGGCCCCAGAGCTGGAGGCAGCACTGCAGGGGGGTCTCCCCCGAGCGGAGCGGAGGGGCAGAATCCCCCCCCTCGCCCTGCAGCCCCCGCTGCTGGGGATGCAGCCCAGGGTGCGGGGGGGTTTCTGGGCTGCCAGTGTACACACACCCACACCCACCCCCCCAGTCTAATCCCTGTGCCGGGTCGGGTCGGGCCTGTCCCCCCCCAGACTACCCAGTACCAGGGCTGGGCCTGCCCTTCCCCCGGGGCCGGGCCTGTACGTGTGTGTCCTCACACCCTGGTACTGGGCTCGGTGTCGCGGCCCGCCGGTACCTTCGGCAGCGCCGCGCTCATCCCGGCGCCTAGGACAGAGCCGCGTCCGTCGCTCAAAGCGTCCCTCCCGCCCCGCGTTCCGCACACCGGGGAATAACGACGATTTTTGGACAATCCCCCTCAGCTGCTCGCAGGTGCCATGTCTCCTGAAGGAGGACCCAGTGAGGGGAGCAGTAATGGCGGACACCCAACCCTGCGCCAAACACTCCGCGACCCGCCCTCCAGCCGGCTCCTCGCACGCTGATTGGCTTTCGGCCGCGTCCGTCCAGGCGCGGAGCAGCGCGGCGTGGCGGCCATGTTGAGTGTGGCCCGCTTGGCAGCACCGCCTGTACGGCCCCGCCCTCAGCCTGACGTGGCGGCCATCTTGAGTGTGGCGCGCCCAGCCCCCGCCCTGTGGCGGCCATGTCAGCGCGGCGTCGGAGCGCTGTGAGGGGGGAGAGGGGAGAGGGGATGGAGGGCGCCCGGGGCTCGGCAGGGCGGGCGGCCTAGAGCCGTGCAGGCTTCAGGGCGGGGTGATCTGCGTTCGTGAGCCCTCAGACAGCACACATTATCCCCGCTGGCTGTCGGATCGAAGCAGGGACCCAGCGGGGGCTCAGCAGGCCTCTGCTCTGACCTGGAGACAGGCCCCATTGGGCCTGTGGGATGTGAGGGCACGTAGGCCTGAAGCAGGGCCAGAGGATTTGGTACTAAACCCGTCTGGTTTGGCTCTCCCAGCTGGCACAAGCACTGCAAAGGTTGGGGTTTTTTTTGTGGTTGCTGAGGCAGGGTTGGACCTTATCCTGTAGTCAATAGCATATAATGGTCCAGGTTGGTTGCATCCATGCTGGCAGGCCACCACAGGCCTTGAACATGAAGGCACGAGGTGTTCAGGCCCCAGGGCAGGCACGCTTTTGGCTTGTGGGGGAAGCAAAACCAAACTTCTTTCAGCAGCTGGCTGAATCCTGCCTTACTGCCAGCACTTTGATCCCAGATGCTGTCTGGAGGCACTTCCCTAAAACATTTTAAGTGGGAAGACTACTGTAGGAAGGGTGGACTGACAGGGACGTCCCTGATTTGCAGTGTGTGTTTCCCAGTGGGAGTGGACGTGGGCAAGGACGTCGCCTGGCAGACCGGGGTAGAAAGAGATGGGCTGCGTGGCCCTGTGCCCCCCAAACCTGGCAGTCTGTCGTCGGCTCGGGGAAACCGATCCCTTTGCAAACAGCCCCTCCTGTCTTTTCCGCCTTCCTCTTCTTTACCAGGCTATCTCCAACACAAACCTTCATTCCACCTAGACTCTTCCCCACTCCCTTCTTTCCTATCTGGCCCCAATTTCCCTCTTTTTGTCTGGCAAACACTACATGCCTGCTTCCCTGAACCCCCATCTTAGAGTTCTCCATCCTGGGCAGCAGCTGCCTGGCAGCTTGATTTTGGGTCAAAATTTCCAGCCCTGATGACTGATGGCTGCTCCGATTGCTTTTGGCTGGAGCTGTCAGGGCTCATGATGGACTTTCTCTCTCTAGTTCATCTGCACTCATCGATGTGGCAAGTCTCCTCCGCTGCAGACCAGGCTCGTGCATTTGATTCCTGCTCTGTGATCTACCTTGCCAGGCCCTGTCCTGCATTTCTGATTGTCTGGAGCTCCTGACACACACCTGACACCCCAGATGTTCATCCCATTGTGATCTGGTGCTTGGAGCAGAGAGAAGGAACGTGAGAGGACAACATTTGCCTGAAAGCATAGCCTGGGCAGGCTCTGTGCCATGCTCAGCATATGAAAGAAGCAGAAGCGATCTATGCCACCTTTGCTCTCTCCTCCGTGCTTTGCAAGGACACAGGCTCCCAGCTCTGAGCTGTGTTTTCCTGGTGATCCCCAGACACTACAAAACTGCTTATGTGGAACGGATGTTGTACTGCCCTTTGATCTCGCCTCAGGAGCCCCAGGCAGGGCCACCCTGGCAATGACGCTTGTTAGATAACCGCAGGGTGCTCTAAGCAAGGAGCACTGTGGGAGTCTGAGCTGGGTTAAGACCAGCACTTCCCTTCCAGGAAAGCTGAGCTTCTCCTCCTGTGAAATTTGAAGCCCTGGAGGAAATGCTGCGCTTGAGGAGAGCCTGCTGTGACTTGAGGGGGACTGGATGGTCCTGCATTTGTGGGGGGAGGCCGTGACGGGCACCGCAATTAAGAGCAGGTCATGCTCATGACGACCTCTTGTTCCATGACCTCAAACTCCGCGTGCTCATGGAGGGGAGGTACACCCCCTCATTCCCTCTGCCCCTCATGGGGTCTCATCTTTTGGCCACCCACAAAATGTGGCTGAGAAGGGGGTGTCAACCCAGACCGAGTTTGGGGCTACAGCAGTCACTGCTAAACATACTGCAGGAACCCCTCTCCCAGTGACCATCATTGTCCTGCATGTCTCAGTGAAAAATGAGCCCATCTCTTCACTGCGGAGTTTTTCCAGCATCTATCATAGACAGAAACATTTTAAGGCTCAAAGGGACTGTTAAATCATGTAATTCAGTCTCCTGCACATTGCAGCCTATAGATTTCCGCTGATTTACAGCTGTATGGAAGCAGATCACTCCTGTTTCGATGAAAGCATCTTTCTCATAAAGGCTCCTGCTCTTGATTTTCCCTGGATACAAAGACAGCGCTGCTCTTGGCAGCCTGTTCTGGCGGCTGAGCACCCTCCCTGTTAAAAAACGTGGACCTTCTTTCCAATTTGAACGTGCCTCGCCTTCAGCTCCCAGCCGCCGGTCCTTGCCATGCCTTTCTTTGACTAATGAATCATTTCACAGCCAGGTATCCGAATCCCTGTTTGCAGGAGCACAGCCTGCCTTTTTGTGACATTTAGAAAAAGAAGCAAAAGTCTTGCTTTGTTGCTTTCCCCCTCAGCTGCAGAAGCCCAAACCGCTCCTTTCTGTGCTGTGCTAAAAAAAACCAGGGAGCTCTCTTCCTCTCAAGGTTTCCCAGCTGCTGAGAGGGCCAGACCTTGCTGGAGGGGTTATTTCATCCATCTTCTTCTGCTTTGCTGCAGATTTCTCTCCCCGTCATGTACCTGGCTGTGCCCTGTCAATGACCCAGCATGGTGCACAGCAGAGGTGCTGGCAGAGGTAATGCTGGAGCGGTTTCCCACCTACGCAGGAGGCTGCTCCAGGCTCCCTGCCCCTTCTCAATCTATCGCGCTGCCTGGAGGAGCAAAGCTGTCCTAGGAGAGTTGAGATCCAGTGCCTGAAAGCCTCCGTTTCTTTTTAGACTTGCCCAATTACAAAAATGATCAAAAAGCCTTTAAATATACCCTGGAAGAAACCCTCTGATAAGCGTGTCTCCTCTTCTGCCTTCCGCAGTGCTTCTTAGGACTGCGCCTAAGATCTGCGGGAGTCTGTGGGATGATCTCCCCGGGCTTCAGCAAGTGGAAGCAGATCCCTCAGTTGCTTTATCTCAAAAGCTTCATCCATGTCCCCTGCCAGCCCCTGGGGCTGAAACCTCTTTGGCAGGCAACGCAGAAGTGTTTGCTTTGCCCAGCGCGAAGAGATGCTGAGCCTGAGCAGAGCTTTTGTGATAAAAATAATCGTTACTAACAGTCAAGACTTCTCCCTGGTAGAGAGCCCTCGTTTTCCTTGGAATCAGCAGGAAAGATCCCTGAATCCATACTGACAGGTAAACAAGGACAATATATATATTTAAAATGATGTAGAAATTATTTAAGTCAGGTCTCTGCCAGGCTGGATTCCCTTTCCCCGTGGTGTAGGAGAGGAGCCACACGACCGATGCCACAAGCAAAGGGGAAGCGCTCCCAAATGCCGGGTGCAAAGCTGAATGCAAGCTCCTGCTTATATCTTTATTAACGCTTATTTAAATTTAGTCACCTTATTAAAGACACGTTTTCTCTTTCAGTTCACTGGCAGTTCAAGGCCTGGGGAAAAAAAAAAAACCACACCAAAAAACCTCAGAGCAGCAGTTAATCATATTGAGGGAGTACAAATGAAATGATAAAATAGAAAGGATGGACTGTTTGGTTTTCAAAATGACATCTCGTTCTGCACCTGGATTGCGGGCGCTTGGTAGGGGTGAGACTCGTATCCGAGAACAAGGTCCCTGGAGCGAGAAGGTTCAATGAGCGTTTCCATTGACCAGGCAGAGACGGAGCACGGAGCCCGCAGATGGAGACACCGAACAAAGGACATTCGTGGCCGCGGGTGACCTACCTGCAAGCAAATCCTATGCCCCCTTTGGCTACATGGACCATTTATAAATCCAGGACAGCGGGTCACGTGGAAATGGAATAATGTTTCAATCCATGATTTTTTTCAAAGAGGAGAAGGATTTCGGGTGTGGTGTCCCCTTAGCAGAAGAGATGCGGTGCTGAGATGTCGCCCTCAGGCTGTGGCAACAAAGGTGTTGAGATACAAGAGGGCACAAGAGAACAAAACTCACTGGCAGCAACTACATTTAGGGGGGACTAAATGAGCAGTGGATGCCATTCCCTGACCATCAGTGCAGGGAGGGTCTGGAACAATCTCCCAGATGGGAAAATGATGGAAAACTTACCCATTTCCAGGTGGAAAACACCTCCTGGAGCATTATTTGGACCTCGTTGAGTGGATCGCAAGAGATTTGCACCAACGTCAACATGAATACAACCATGGGGCAGGAGCTGCAGACCCCAGAGGGCTTTCTCATTGAGCATGTTCTGGTTTCAGCCGAGATATTACCAGGAGCAGCAGGCAATGGCAGCACCAGCTGAAGCCCCGGGAAGCCCAGGGGGGTGAGCGCTCCTGAAAAATCACATTTTTCTTCAAATTCAAGCAAGAGAGTATTGATCGGTGCGGGATTGCACTGGGGTGGGAGAGGAGTGAGCAAGGCTGCGTGGACAAGAGACATCCCGAAGCACAGGTTTAAACTGGGATGCAGCTGGGAGCCTCCTCATCCCATGAACCTCGAGTGCAAGCTGGGCAAAATGGGGAGAAATGGGCAAAAAATAGTTAAAGCTAATTTTAGCTGGCTCCTAGGTAGGGTTCTTGCCTCTCTGCCAGGCAGGGAGGGAACATGGAGGTGTTTCCAAATGACAGACCCGGCCATCCCAAATGGGTGACAGTGGGAATCATTGCCCTCCCTGGGAAATGTCACCCTGCCCTTAGGGATCCTCTCGGGCCATTGTGGAGCGAGTGTCCCCAGGAGATGCTTCTCTGAATGTCTGTATCAGTTTAGGATTAGGCCTTTGGTCTTAAGGACTTTGCTTGTTCCTCACACCTTTGGGATCGCCCCCGCCTTGCAGCTCAGTGATCTCAGCGAGCAGGATTTCACTTCAGCGTCCAGGAAACCCACGCAGCCATCGTTAGACTCCAGAGTGAACATCTCCCTCCCCAGCTCGGCGGCGGAGGGCGGCGAGCCCCGCCCTCTCCCGTGTCGCCCTGCCCCTGCCGCTGTGATTGGCCCGTCGTGGGGGAGTGGGCGGGGCTCCCGGCACGCAGCGCGACGTGCAGCGGAGGGGCGGGGTGGTGGCGCGCGTGCGCGGGGCGGAGCGGGAGCGCGCGAGCGCGGTGTGAGGTGCCGGGAGCGCGGGCGGGGGAGAAGGAGCCCGGCCCTGAGGGGAGCGGCGGCGGCGGCACCGACACCTCACCCAGCCGGCTGCGCCTCGCCGGGGCTCCGCGCCTCGGCCCCACGCCCCTGCCCGTCGCCTTCGCCCAGGGAAAGGCGGGGGAGGTGCGGAAAGAAGCGAGCGAGAGCGGTCGCGGGTCCCGCCGCGGGGAGCGGAGCGAGCTCGGGGCGGCGGCGGCGGCGGAGGCTCCTCCATCATGTCGGCGGGCGGGGACTTCGGCAACCCGCTGCGGAAATTCAAGCTGGTGTTCCTGGGCGAGCAAAGCGGTGAGTCACCGCCTGGCCCGGCTCGGTCCGGGTCTCCCTCAGGCAGCGGCGGCGGGGCGGGCGCCTCCCTTCCTCCTTGTGGGGCGATCCTGAGGGGATCCCTCCCCTCCTCACCTTCGGGGGGGGGGGGGTTCGACTATGCCATCACCCCACGTTATGAGGGGAAAAGGGGGTCTCCCGCCCCTTCCCCGCCGCTTTCAGTGGGGCGGGGAGCTGCGGGCCCGCGGGGGGGGGGGGGGGGGGTTTGCCTGTGGGCGTTTGCCTCCCCCTTGCAGGGGCTGCTGTGCCTTGTGGTCGCCTCTCCTTCGGTGACAGGGAGGGACCAAGCATGGTTCAGCTGGGGTTTAAAAAAAACACACAGCCAAACCCCAACGGCCACATCTCCAGAAACAGTTGCTGATTCATTTGATCCCAGCTCCCAGTTTTTTAGGGGGCAGGAGTCTCAATGCTTGGTGTTTTCTGTGTAAATATAGCATTTTTCGAAAATAGAGTCGTGTCTTGGCAAAGCGGATCCAATGCTCTAAATATTTAATTCAGCCAGTGAGATTTTCTTCCCTGTCTTTGGAATAAAAAAACCCACACAACCCAAGCGATGGCTTCCTCAGTAGAAGGCCTCTGTCTCCAATACTGCATTTCAGATCTTTCACTTTGGAGAGTTCTCTGGAAAAAAAAAAAAGCTCATTTGGTGAATGCTTTGTGTAATCCTGGTCAGATATGAGCGATCTTTGACATAATGAGTAGGTGCAAAATATTCTCTGTCTCGGGGTGGGGTATTTGCTCCCTCAGCCACCTTTGGTCTCTATGTGGTAGGAGATGATGAAATACTAGTTTGGTGTTGGTTTTTTTTTCCCCAAATGACTTATATCTTGGTGTTTCCTCACTCTTATGTAGATGAGCTTGGTGATAAGGCTGCTGTTAAAATTATTTACCTATACATTGTCAGTTTGTCCCTTTAATATCTTTGGTTTTATATATATATTTTATTTTTTGTTGTTGGAACAACTCCTCTTCATATTAGGGGTTCAGGGGGCATAAGTTCAACTTGGATATTTTTTGGGGGGTAAGTCACCTGATGTACTTGGTGAGGTGCTGTTTGGCCAGCCATTTTAGGAAGATTTTGGAAGAGGGTCAATGTGTACAAGATGCTGATTTGGTGGTGGTTTTTTTTTTTTTTCCCCCCAAGGTATTTGATAACAGGAATCTTGAGTATTAGAGGTGCATTTTCAAAATGCTTGGCTTGTTTTACTGTATTTCTGAGCTTTGATTTCATGAAGCTTTTTCGAATACCTCCATGGAAGGCTGTAGCACCTGGTACAGATCTTAAATCTCAGCAGCTCTTAGTTTACATGTGGATTTCTTGTCTGTTCTAGCAGACGTAACATCAGATACCTGCTTCCTCTAGTCTTTGTCATTTTTTCCCCCCTCTCAGCTAATCGTCTGTGTTTACAGTGGAAGGTTTAAAATAATTCCTGTTCATAGCATCAAATCTGGGGTGGGGAGAAGGGGTTTTATGGGTATAGCACAGCAAAATGCTCCTAACTAAATATCCATAGCACTGCAACTGCTGTCTTGACTGTGGCTTATGGATGGGTTGAAGCTGATTTGAATCTGTCTGGTCAGGGCCCGGCTGGCAGCTGCGGTGTGGGTTTCAGACCTGCCTTTGTCTCAGATCCTGGGCGATGACTCCGTGACTGATCTGCGCTCAACTCAGTGCTGAACGTGGTGATGCCGATGGCAGGGTAGCCCTCAGTGTGTCCATGCACCCACGGGTAATGCAGTGTGGGCATGCTTCAACCCAATGCTCAGACAATTCTCATCTGTGATGGAGAAATGTTTTTTTTCTAAATTTGTCTTGAATCTCTTAAGATACTGCTGTTATGATGTCATTCTCTCTAATTCTTAATTTTTTTTTTTTTTTTACTGACCAAAGTGTGCATAGCTCCCATTACAAATGGCTCCTGGAAGAATAAATGCGCTAATAATGTTCTTCTGTATGATGGAGATAATTACAGAAGCATCTCTGGTGCTGCAAAGGGAGTTTGAGTGGGCTTTGCTTACACGTAGCTCCCTTTGTCATTCTTTGTTTTGAAGGTTAAGGGAAATCTAGAAATAAAGTTTTTATAATATCAGCTTTCATAAATGAGAAGATTTCTTTGTACAACTGTTGCGCTGGATTGCTGCATTCGCTTCCTGTTTAGCTAAAAGGTTGTCTGCCCTGTTGGAAGGCCATAATTAAAGATATCCTACTGCTGCTGGTAGGGAGGCTGAGTGCTTCTGTTTCATTTACATTCAGGGACTTCAGAATGACAAATGAAATGTTATGAAGGGCTATCGTGTTGATTAGCTGCTTCAGCAACCAAAGCTGACTAATATCAGACCTTCTGTGCTGACTGTACCCAGTCTCTTCAATAAATGGGTATGTTATGGTTAAGAAATTCTTAACTGGAGTTCATTACTGTGCGGGCGTTACAGCCCTTCCATGTGATTGTGTGAGCAAAGGCAATATCATTCCCTGTGAGATCTGGAAGCATCTCTAGGTGTTTTATTCTTATTTGAAAGTGGGATTGCACAGTGGATGCAGTGTCTGATTTTTTTGCTGTTATCCTCAGCCATATTGTGGGAGTTCAATGCTGTATACCTAGGCGTTTGTGTGGACCGCAGTGATTCTTCCTAGATACCCTGTTCATCACTAGCGGCAGATTCTCTCTCCTACGCTAAGATGCTGATTATTATTTTTTTTAAAGCCCCTTCTTCCCTTGCTTCCTGATCCCCAAAATCTTCTTGTCTCCCGTTATATCATCTGCTTTTTCTGCCTTTATTGCGACAGCTCCTTGAGTGCTCGGTGCCATGGCGAGCAAGCTGACACACTGCTGCAGCTCCCTGTCCATGGGTCCTGCCCATGCTGAGCCATCCATCCGCGGTGGTGTGTGGTGGCTAAACATCAGGTCACTCACAGATCTTTTGAGGATTTACTGCAAGTCATTGCCTCTCAGTAGCGATATGGTTGTTGTGTCCCCCACGCCCCTCCCCAGCCGAGCAGGGGATACTTGCTGCATGTACGGTGGATTCATCACAAGCCTGCAACATAATCCGTGTCCAGCTAGAAGAAGCTTCTCTTTCTCTCTTATTTTTTTTAACTTGTAGTACAAGGGTATAGCATTGGGTGGCTAGCAAGAAGGCAACTTCACCAGCGCTTGCCTTAATTGAATTACTTTTCTCAATGATTGAAGATTATACAGAGTTTAGCAGTTTTAAATATGCTAATCTTTAATGAAAAGGCAGAGAGCTCTGTGCTGAGGGATTAGATAGAGCTATGGTGGTGGTGGGGAGAGTATTCTTCTTACTGCCTTTGATCTTGTTTTATCAGGTGATTTTCATCAGTCCTAATGCCTCGAGTTTAAGAAATTCTGATTTCTGGGTCACAACAGCTAGGGTACATATCACTTGTGTTATAGGATAGCTTGCAGTAAATATGGTATATATTCAAATATTAATAACATCTTTAGTTTTATCTTGCATATGAGCAGCTTTGCTACTTAATACATTGATTTTTTGATTGAGTGGGCAGAACTGAATGCTGGGGCACTGCAACAGAAATATTCTTTCATCACATGGGTTTATGCTGCAGCTTTTATTGGTGAGCAAGTCTGAAGGGCATTAATACGTACAGAAAGCAAAATAAGTCCCTGTTGTCTCTTTCTGGTGGCATTTCTGCATTGCATAATATCTTAAAACATGTTAATTTTTATCAGGAACTGAGATTTTTAACATTGAAAAAAACTGATAAGTATGATATAATAACTTGAGGAATATAACTGTTTGGAAACCACTAATGAACTATACTGTTGCATAATGATGTTGGTACAGGCACTGCTGAACAGTGTGATGTGTCTTATTAGATAACTGGAGAACTGCAGGTGGTTTGTGTGTAACATGAACCTGGGGTAACGCTGGTCACAGTTCAGGCTGTCTGCAGAGACTGGCATCCCTGTGCAACTTAAAGCTCCCTTCTTTTTAAGGAATTCTCTGCTTTACAAGCTACAGAGAGCTATTTACTTGTCCCACCGGTGTTTGAAAAATCTTATCCCCTTCCTCCTGTTAATTTCCTAGTGTCTTGGTTTTCCTGTGGGTGGGTCTTCAGATATTTGGGTCTATATTTGGACTATATGCATTTTTCACGAGTCACTGAACTTCATTTTCTTCGGTGCGTCTGGAGGATGAATATTGTCCTGGATCTCTCTCTTCATCTTTGAAATAGCCCTTCCTATAGCAATGTCTGGAAGAAGCATGTCAGACTTGGAGAAGACGACTAAAATGTTTATGGTGCCTTTTGATCCCTGTCTATTTGTGGAAGCCTCTGAAGGAGCTAGATCTTTTCTTTAAACGAAGAATAGCTACACCTTTCTGCACTTTGGTATGTTTTTCTGTCTGTATCTGAGAAATAATTTGTGAACTTGGAAGGAAACGATCTTCTTGTCCTTTGATTTAAAATAATGGATTTTATATCTGCAGCTGTTGGAGTGTTTGGTGATATTTGTCTCTTTCTTGGCATGTGATACAGGTCTGACAAAGCTGATATCTAAGGGTTTTGCTGAAGCTGTAAATGGGACTAACAGAGAAACAAAGGTGAGGAGAACCTCATCTGAGGCCACCTTAGCAGAAGATCTAGCATTTGGAAATTATCAGAGCCAACGGTTGTCAGCCATTCTTCTCCACTTCACTGGTCGTTAAAAATCTGTCTTCTGTAATCAGTTTGTGAGGAAGTAGCTACATTCCTGTTTACCTGATAGTTTAGTCTAGGTGTTTAAAGGCATTTGTTGTGTTCATGCATGTACAAATACTGGTTGTATACACTACTGATTAAAAAAAAAAAAACAAACAAAACCAAAAAAAAAACCAACAAAACAAACCCACAAAAAACCCAAACCAGTGAACCAAAACAAGCAAACAAAAACTCTCAATGGTTTGAAACATGGCTCAGAAGAAGTCAAATTTTGCTGTCTTGACATGAGCACCATCAGATTTTTCAAGACAACCTCCAAAACTCACCTGAGAGTCCCGTAACCTGCAAGAACAGTTTCCTTGTGACAGAGGAATGTTCTGAAAGGGTATGGGAGCTCTGATGTGTCTCTTCTGGTATGGAGCAGGGTAGGACAAGGCTAAAAGCACTATTTTGAAAAGGAACTGCTATAATCAAAATGATTATGAGTTTGGCACATTAGTATAAATTATTTATGGAAGTAGTCTAAATGAAAAATGAGTGTCTCAGCAAACAAACAGCAGTCAAAATATGGACTGTCAGGGAAAGTAGAATTTTTCAGGTCCGTTTTCTTGATTTATTTACTGAGCTTACACAAAGTTGAAAAGCTAAATGGATTCTTTGTTTTCCCCTCAGCATAAAACAAACTCTTCTGCTCTAATATATTGAAGGGCCCAGGGACAGCGAACAATTGAATCAATGACTTTACATCAGATATTTTCTGTTTAGGTTCAAAACGTGATGGACTAAATACGTTTTGGAATATTTCAGTAATATTAACTGAAGAAAATTGACTTTTGTGTGTGTTTCAGTAGTATTTAACTCCTACCCAAATGCAGCCTAGTGCATCACAAAAAAGAATGCTGATCTGGGAAGCAAGTATTATATGAAACTAAATCTAAATAAATTCTTTTCATCTATGTGAACTATGTAATAGTTCAGTAAATTTGTGTGTGTGGATATGCACATATATTATACTTAGAAAATATCAAACTTAGTGCAAGGGCCGTACTGAGTGGCTGAAATCCTTTTGAGATGGAAATCGCTGCTCATTGGTTATCAACCAGTAAAAATACAAACTTAAGAAAATAATGAAATCTAAATGCAAAGCGGTATCAAAGTTGGGGGTTTAAGTGGAAAGAATTCCTACTCCTGATGTCGCATGCAACTCACTGTGGTTATAAAACGTGCTGCTGAAACCTCCCCTTGTTTGATACACGGACCTGTATTTTGCGTGCCACTGAGTTCTTGAGTCCCCTCCTTGCTTGCTTCTGGCTGCCTCCTGTTGAGTCTGTCAAACTGAGTTCAGGCTTGAAATTAGGAAGGAAGTCCTTATTCAGCTGTACGGCACAATAGTGCCACTTATTTAATTTGACTTTTTAGAACAAGGGTGTAACTTTTCTTTTTTGTTCCCTGTTAGCATGTTGTTTCTGCTGGACGGCTGTAAACTGTGATGGGTCAGTGCTGCCAGAGTGCCAGGGCATGGTTTCTCGGTCTGCCGTATGATGTGAAAAGACATCTTGGACTTCTGGCATACCCAGTGTGATGTGAACTGGTTTAGTTATAGTGTGCACAAGGGAAGCTGAGGAATAAAATGTGTGATGTCCTGAAGTTTGACTTTTAAAGTATTTTTACAAAGCCAAGCACAAAATCCTTAAGACTCTGAGCAGTAGTAAGAACCATTTAAAGAATGGATGCTCCAAAGTCCCTTTCCTTCTGCTAGGGCATTTTTTTGTCCATTAAATAACTTCCTCCTTTAGTCCTATCACAACAACCAGGGCTGGAAAGGCCAGCAGCTGTGCTGGAGTCTAACTGGTAACTCTGTAAGCAAATCCTGCTTGACCTTGGCTCCTTTTGTAAGTGCAGGTGTCTGGCTAAGTACAGGCGCACACTGGCATCGCCCGTGGTAGTTGCTTCCATTTTAATGCAGAGAGTTGCGCCATACTTTTAAGAGTTTCCATGACTTGACTGGCTGCCAGTATCCCCTGGAGATGCCACGCAGCTATTCTGAGATTTGCAGGCTCGTAGTGTTCTCTCATCCAGACATGTGTAGGTGTCATCAACACACAGCATTAAGGCTTTGGTTTAAATCTAAAGCATATTTGCCCAGAACTGAAAGAGTCGGGAGGAAATACTGGAGCAGTACTGATGAGCAGGTAGCTATTTTGTCTTCAACCATGGCCAGAACCAGCTGCGCCAGTGGAAGGTGCAGGTAAACCTGCTAATGATTTCTCATTTTATTCTTAACTTTCTCTTGGTCTCTTTTATGTCTTGAATTGTGACCACTTAAATCTCTGTACTATTAACGTTTGCGACCATATAAATGAGTGCCATTTATCCTGCTAAGTGATGTTTTTTAATGATTTGCTTCTAGGAGAGGAATCGGCAATTGCTGCAGCACAAAAAAAACCCCACTCCAACATTTCTGTGATTAATGCAGAGGCCAGTTTATTCCATTCCTCTAAATGCTTCCTGCTACGCTTCCTGTACTTGCTTCTGTCTAGATTTGAGTTACAGCCAGTTCATTTTCTTAATGTTTTTGATACGTGCAACACAAAGGGAAGGGAATTAAATCTAGAATAGATGCGTAGCTAAAAGGAGAGGGGCACTCAGAGGGTGCAGTCTCACCGGCAAGGCTCCAAGCAGCGGCTGATGCAGGACTGACGAGGTTCCTGTCACTTTGATCTCTGCCAAGGGGTCTAAGTAGCTGCTGCTGGAGTCGGGGAGAGTGAATTCCTGCTAACGGGCGAGAGTTCTGCCCTGCAGAGGCTCTGAAGCTGTCTGCACAGAAATGGGCAGGCACCGTTGTATTAATCTGAGCGCAGAAGTGTTTCTCTGCAGCTCGTAGGGCCAGGCACTTCATTTGTTTTAATGAAGATGTTGCCTTCTCTGGGAGTAGAAAATATTCACTCATTACCGACTCTGTCCTCTTCTGCCAGCACAGAAATGGCTGAGAAACCCTACTTGTCAGTGATGGGAGGACTTTTTTTTTTTTTATATGGCCTGACAGAAGGAAGGCTTAGCAGAAGAATTTGAACTAGATGGCTGATTGAATCATCCAGTGGATGTCTGAGGTGGCAGAGGAAATGGAGAGAACAAAATTTATTGTAAGTGCCGCAAGCAAAAGCATGGGGTGCACCTGGAGATCGATAAATCTTGGCGAGAGCAGCATGAGCTCAGAACCAGGGTAGAGGGCGTTCGATTAGAAATGCAGGTAAGTGGAGAGTGCTTGCTTTTGGAAAAGGGACCAAATCTGCAGGTAATGTTTCCTGATGGATGCAGTCAGCATTGTGAAAGTAGATGAACAGGGCTTAACTTTCATGTCTAACAGAATTAATTGGCGATGAAACACTGTGCTGCAGTGTCTTCTCTTTCAAAGGAAGTTCTGACTCCTTTTTGACTTTACTAGGCGGCAGTAGGCAGGTCCTCATGCTAGAGGTTTGTTGCCTTATTTGTCTTGACTGTATTACCTGATTTTTATTTTTTTTCCCCCTTTCCCCTCCTTTCAGATTGATGCATTTGCTGCTGAAGCAGTTTTTGAGTATTGTGTCCTTGGCTCACTCAAAATGGCTGAAAATCACTTGTGTCTGCATAAAAGCTAGGATGGCTTTGCTAAAACTGAGCTTCTGCTGCTTACTTGAATAAAGCTGTAGGAGAATCTTTCAGCATAGCAGCTGAGCACAGCTGGAGGAGGCTTAAATTAAAATGGCTGAAGAAAAGTTTGAGGTTTTTTTCATCTGAAGGAAATCCTAATTTTTGTTTGGGGTTTTTTTTTTGTTTGTTTTTTTCATTTCTTCCTGACCTCAGAATGTCTTACAAAGAGGTTTTCATAGGGTGTATCGCTTCCAGACCCATCCAGCAGTTCAGGTTCTTGTAAGTCCTTCCCAGCTTTCTGAGCTGCTTCTGAGTATCAGTTCTTTATGTATTCAGTTCTGGTTTTTTCCTAGTTGAGTTATCTTTTGCCTTTTTTGCTGAATAGTCATTGATAGGAGTGGCTTTTATCCACAATCATACAATTAACTTTGTGACCATAGTTCTTTTCTAGTTTTTTATTTTTAGCTGCGTTTAAACCTCAGTGTGACTTGGAGAAGGGGATAGTTTTTTTCCTGACACTACATAAACAGTAGGCAGATGAAAAGCTTGTGTCCCATAAAATTTACTTCTGTATTTGGTAGTGTAATAACAGACTTGAAAAAAGCTTTTTGCAGAGAAAGCATAACAATCTCGTGATCATCTGCTGGTTTGATGTTAAAAAATTATTTTTCCCCCTCTCTGTTAAAGAGTGTAAAGGGCTCATAGGTTGCCTCTGTTTATATCTGTAGGCTTGGTGGACTGTTTATGCTGTCACAGCAAGTAATTTACAGTTAAATACAGTCTTGGCCTTTGGAATTCTACAGTTTAGCTTAAAAATACAGGAGGGATTTTTTTTTTTTTTGCCTTGTCTGGAAGACAGCTGGGTTTTCCCCCAAATCATTAAACTGCAGAATATATAGTAAACTCAAGAGCAACCTTGTGCTAATTATTACTCCAGTACCTGACATCCAGAGAAAAATTTCCCTATGGAATTGTGTGGATCATGTTTTAAGTGGCTGTTGTGGTCTGCAAGACTTGCACGGCTAAGAATGAGTCAAAGACTCGAGATCTGGCTTTGCCTGCTTGGTTTCAGGTTAAATCAAGCCTTGTTGTTTGTAGCATGTCACAAGTCAGAACTGTGTCCCTTGGAAGGTGGAGCAGCCGGGAACCCTTGGGTAGGGGTGTCTCTGGGTGTCCTGGATCCTCCTTGATCCCAGGAAGAGCAAAGGCTTTCCCGCTGTACCCTTTGGAAAGTGGAAGAGGCAGAGTGTCCTACGTGAAATGTTTTTAAGGAGTTTCAAAACAGCTCCATGCTTTTTCCCCGATTTGATGCTTCTCAAATGCTTGCCTAAAATACCTGACTCAAGAATCTGCTTTTGCATTGTATCGCCGTACTGCTTTGATTTCACTAGATAATTCCCCACTGCCACCATCAGCTGCACAGTGGAACAAGAAAGCAACCAGATGTCGTGTAGTATTTACTGGACTTGGTGGCAGCTCTTCTGTGCATCTTAATGGCACAAATGTGACCTTTTGTGTTTGCTAATAATGTCTTTGAGGTCCTCACTGGACCCCGTGGCGCACTTAAAGCTGGTTTTGGAGGTATGATCGCCTGAAGACACAAAATTACCTTCTGTGCACGTTTATACAAGGAATTGCTAAAGTTAGAAACAAATCTTTTCTGTGTATCTTGAAGAGTAACTATTACAGTTAAAAAGAAATTTGTGTATGTCCTTAGAGCCCTTATATGAAGGGATTGTTCCTCTGGAAAATACTGCTCAAGGAGAATATTTATTTCAAGATACTGTATCCCAGTTGGAGTGTAGATAATTCTCCTCTAAAGAATATCCTGCACCAAACCAAATTTCTCATATAAGCACTTTTTTTTTTTTGTAGTTGAACACTACAATTCCTTTTGGAATAACCTTTTTCTAGAAAAGGTCAGAATAAAATAAACAAAAAGGAAAAAACTTGTTCCATTGGCTATTTGTAACCAAATTCTTATCTTTTAAAGGCTAACTTTTTTTTGAAAATTCTTCTGGATGGGTATTAAACCTTGGGTCTGCAGACCCCTCAGGCTCCATGGCCTCTTTCCAAGGCATTTGTGAAATGCAACTGGGAAGAAACAAGTTTGTCAGCTGTCTTAAACTCTCTACAGAGAGGTCTCTGTCTCAGTTAGGAAGTTTAGAGGCCTGTATGTTGAAAGGCTGGAAATCGTTGTGCCGGATTAACATTGCTTAGTTTGCCAGTTTGACATCATTTGAGTTTGAAGTTCCTAATTTGCAGTGCAGGTGGAGCAGGCAGCAGGAGAGTCAAGCGTCCATGGTCTCTGTTCTGCCGCAGTCCCCAGGAGGAAAGCTGGCACAGTCCAGGAGCTGAATTGTGAAGGAGGAACGGGTAGTGTCGTGTCAGGATACACTACTCTTGAATTCTTAATGTAAGGTTTTTGTAGCCATGTGTTGCTTGGACTCGTATGGGTGTCATAGAATTGTCTAGGTTGGAAGTGGTGACCTTTCACATTGAGTCCAACCATCAACCCAACGCTGCCAAAGCCATCACTAAACCATGTCCCTCAGCACCACATCTACCTGTCTTTTAAATCCCTCCAGGGATGATGACTCCACCATGTACCTGGGCAGCCTGTTCCAATGCTTGACAGCCCTTTTGGTGAAGAAATTTTTCCTAACATCCAATAAACCTCCCCACGTGGAACTTGAGGCCGTGTCTGAGGAGACCAGAGTGTGCAATTTCTTAAACCGTGCTGTTCTCACGTTTTGCATGTTTTTTGGTTTCTGTTGCTAAAAAAAATAAATTGTGGTTGGTTTATTTTGGTACTGAAATCAGGATTCAGTGCTGCTCTTGTAACATGCACTCGTATACATGTTGTACTCTATTTTGATATCGGCTATTTTCCTCCCATGTTGCTGTGGAGTTGCATCATATAGGCTAACCCATGCGTATTGTTGTGCAGAGGATTGCGTACATCTCTGGTTATTTTTGCACAGGTCCCCAGGTATTCTCTGCAGACGTCCTTGTCAGCTTGGATCAGCAAATGCTGACTGAATCCACGCTGTGCTTTGTGGAGAGGTGTGCTTAATGAAAGCACACAGAATGTCCTCTGTGCATTTCTTGTCCTTACAAGCTGCCTCCTTAGCAGCCAGGCTGCATCGATCTTAAATCAGGAAATCATGACTGTTTTAAGATATTGTTCAAGCTTCGTTCTGAAGAAATACTCACCTGTGGTTTTGCCTGAAGAATGAGTTTGAAAGAAGAGAGCTCTTGTGTGGAAAAAGTAATGGTCAAGTCTTAGTCCTTCCAGACCTGCCCAGGAGATGGTAAGGTCTGGGAATAAGATGGAGTCACTGAGGAGGAAGCTATGTGGAGCTCTTTCTTCTTTTGGTTTTTTTTTTCTCTCCTTCCCTCAGGCAGGACGAAAGTTGCTACAGTGTGAGAGGGCAGTTTTCTCTGGGTAGGTGGTCACAAGAGGAGGGAGCAGGGGGAAGTATTTGCTTGTTTTGCCAGATGGATTGTGGCGCTGGGGAAACATCAGGCAAAACTTAAAGGTTGGAGGGAAGGGAAGTTGGTATTACTCCCTGGCATTTTAATAGGTCTCCTGAAACTTCTCTAATTCCTTGCTTGAAAAGGCTGACTTAGCATTGCTTGTTGTGCTTTCAAGGGCAAAACATATCTAGGAAGATAGCGATAGTTTGGTTTAAGGACTTCATTCAGTATGTGGTACAGGGAAATGATGACTGGATTCCCTGAGCTAGATGATAGCATATGCTGGTTTAGCTTGCATCAGAATAATGTTTAGTGCTGAAAAGAGTAGAAACCATGAATGTTTCACTCCAGAAATGTATACTCAGGTGGCCGCCCATTTTATCTTCTCCCTCCTGCAGCTGTTCTCTGCCTGAGGATATTGCCATCTTAACGTTACTTTCCATAGCTATAGAAAGTCTTGCGTGTTGTGTACCACAATACCGTGAAGGAGGAATTTCTCCTGAGAGACAGACTTAATCTATGCTATCATCTCTCTCACCACTGCAATCTGCTGCATGGGGTTTTTATCTGGTTTTCTCTTACTTGCCAGCATTGGTTCCATTTTATAATGCAGTTTTTTGGATTTATCTGAATTTAGCTCATTAAATTATGCAAGTAATACTTAATGTGGGGCAGGGAGGAGATTATGTGGAAACAGAGACGGAGGTTATACTCTGCGTACTTATTTAGAGGGGAAACTGGAAGATAAACATTTGAAGTCGCATAGTGGACTCAGTTAAAGGCTGTATGCTTTGTAACAGTTATCAAGGTTTTTGTGTTGAACTTCCTATTTACACAGATAGCTCCTGGCAGGAAGAATGGCAGTATCCATATTTGTCTAGCTTGCCATTGCTACCTGAACTACTAGCACTGTAAATCAAAAGATTTACTAGGAGGGGATCCAGCTGTGCCTAGGCGTTGTGGAAATAAGGTGTCAGGTAATTGTGGCTCTAAAGAACCTAAATTAAGCCTTGTGGGAGAGGAAGAAAGGACAAGAATAGATCATGTTCAAGCAGAATGACAGATGCAGTGGTGACAGATGTCCTAATGCTGTATTTCTTGGTGGCTGCAGACAGCAGGGTTTAATTAGGAAGGCGTCGTATATAGGAAAAGCCGATGAACCAAACTTCAGATAATCAAATATTGCGGGAAAAACTCAAGTCAAAGAAGCATCTTCAGCTGCTTTTGTTTGCAGAAATATGACTTCTTCCCCATGCTTTCTCCAGAGGCAGGTAGGCTGTTTTTGGAAAATTCAGGTTATTCTTATCACAACAGTGAATCTGGCTCTTACTTCAAAGAGAAGATAGTGGAGACAAAACTTTTCATCCAAGGTTAAGGGTTGGCCGTAGTGGTGTAGAGACCTTCTTCGAATGGTGGAGGGAGACAGATTGACACCACCAGTGACTATACGGTATTGAGGTACGGGGAAGAGGCGAGCTTTGGATAACCAGGAAGGAGTTTATAGGTGAGCTGCGTAAGATAAAGGCTTGCAAAACCTAAAGAAACTTCTGGATACTTGAAACAATTAAAAAGCTAGTGGTTTTAGGAGAGGGAGTGCTTTTGTTTGGCTTTTGTGTACGAAGTTATATATATGTATGAAGTTACATATAATGTATATTGTTGCAATATAAAAAGTGAATCTGAAAAGCACTGAATTCTTCCATCGATTCAGGCAGAAATTACGTTAGAACCCTTTCAGTAACACTTTACAGAAATTAATAATCCAAATGGCTCTTAGCTGACAAAGATAATACTTTACGCGTCTGTATTATGCTCTTTCATTACAGGCTTCATTGAGATTCTTCAGTTTGCTTTAAGAGGCCAGAAACTGAGATTTCTGTAATACAGATATTTTGAATAGGGCAGGATGGAAGCCAGATTGGACGGGGCTTTGAGCAACCTGGTCTGGTGGGAGGTGTCCCTGCCCATGGCAGGGAGTTGTACTAGATGGTCTTTAAGGTCCCTTCCAACCCAAACCATTCTATGATTCTGAGAGAATATTGGCTTTTTCTTGCAGGAAGCTAGAACCCCTCTCAAAAGGGTGTAAAAGGCTGTATAGAAGTGGAGGAGAGAAGTAGTTCCCTGTTACAAAAAAGCAGAAATAAATCTACTCGTATCCTGTACTGATTAGGCTTGGAGCTGAGAATGCAAGGTAGATGATTGATCGCTTTAAGTTTAAATTTTGCTGAATTGGCACTTCTAGAGGTGCTTTGGGCAGCTACTAAGCAGGAAGGATGAAGTTTAAATTTATAGGAATAGTGTCTTGCTGTGAAGATCAGGATCCTTTTATGCTATGTATTTTAGGGAAAGTATAGTAAGAATCATAGAATAGTCTAGGTTGGAAGGGACTTTTCAGATCATTGAATCCAACCATCAACCCAACACTGCCAAAACCACCACTAACCCATGTCCCTCAGCACCATGTCCGTCTATCTTTTAAATCCCTCCAGGGATGGTGATTCTACCATTGCCCTGGGCAGCCTCTTCCAATGCTTGACAACCCTTTTGGTGAAGAAATCTTTCCTAATATCCATCCTAAACCTCCCCTGGCGCAACTTGAGGCCGTTTCCTCTTGTCCTATCACTTCTTCCTTGAGAGAAGAGACCGACCCCCCCGGCTACCCCCTCCTTTCAGGGAGTTGCAGAGAGCGAGAAGGTCTCCCCTCAGCCTCCTTTTCTCCAGGCTGAACACCCCCAGCTCCCTCAGCCGCTCCTCACAGGACTTGTGCTCCAGACCCCTCACCAGCTCCGTTGCCCTTCTCTGGACACGCTCCAGCACCTCAATGGCTTTTTGTGTGGTGAGGGGCCCAAAACTGGACACAGCACTCGAGGTGGGGCCTCACCAGTGCTGAGGACAGGGGGATGGTCACTGCCCCAGTCCTGCTGGCCACACTTCCTGATACAGGCCAGGAATCCTGAGGTTTTGTGGTCTAACCCTGTACTCATTTCCTTGTTAGAGCTTTCACGACTGCTGTATCACAGCTGGCTGTAAGGTTGCGATAGCCTTCATGCAAAGCTGTTACAGAACCATATATTCATCTTTAGTAAAATGTCTGGCAGTGGTTACAATGGGATCCCTGAGTGACTAGCTTGGATGTAATCTAGTATCAGGCATTTGCATTAGAGTGGGTGAATTTTACCCCTACTTACCCTGCATCTGTAATGGGGGCAGAGGATTACTGTAGTTCCAAGTTGCAAAAGGAGATAGTGAGGGGTGTTTCATGGTTTCGAAATATGTGGGCGATTCAGATGTATGTAAAGAAGGTAGACAATAGTTCACCTGTCCTTCTGTATTCCATATATGATCTGTAGGTATGAGAATTAGCTAATGAAAACTATTTTTCTCACTCTTCCTTAGTATTTCCAGCAGAGGAATCCACTTTTGCTGTCTTGGGAGAAGTCTGAGGCTTGCCATGGTTCACACATCTTCTGAAACACAACAATCCTATGTTTCTCTTTTTGCTCTGAGATGACTGGAAGAGTTCCGAATGGAAGTCGAGTCATCCAGATTCCTCTCTTCCGTTTTGTCATGAGCATGGAATACCCATTAAAACATTCATTTCGCATTATCACAAGACCCATTTTGGTATTGTGGCAGTGCCCACAAGTTTGAAGCACCTTGCTTACTCTGAGCTCTTCCAGGTTTTTATTCATGGCATTCAATTTCCTAATATATTTGCCACATCTAAATAGAATCTGTCTTGGTGTTTTGTAGTTGAAAACACCTCTTATAATGAGTTAATTAACCACTGTTGAGATGTCTTTCAATAGAGGCATTTTACATGTTGTCCTGTTTGCTGTATTTAATGAATACTTTTTGTGGGACAAATCAGTCAAAACCTTTTGAATCTTGTGATTCAATTGCTGTATTATTGCTGGAGCAAGTTTGCCTGGATAGCTCCTGAGAGGAAAAATATTTTTTTTTTAAAAGAAATTATAAACTGCTTAGTCTAGAAACTTCTTTACAGTGCCTTAAGAACTTTGATAAAGGTTTGTAAAGTAGTGCAAATAATTGGCAGATATTGTCCTTTTTTTCCCCCGAAATAATTTTTTTTTTGGTGAAATCTATGTAGTTCAGGAACAATCCTGAAAGCTGTACCATTCTGTGTTGCTAATGTCTAATAAATGAACTTATTTTTCCTTCTTTAAGATGATGTATAGACTACTCTTGATGGGCTCTTTAAGGTCCCTTCCAACCCTAACAATTCTATGATTCTATGAATTGGGGTGTTTTGGGATGTCTTTGCTGTGAGGATCTTTCAGATGTGCCAGTTCCTCAACTGGACTCAAATAGTTTGCCTCTAATAGGCAGTATTATCAATACTATTGTGATATTTTCATCTGGGTTTTGAAATTTGAAATTTTCCTCCTTTTTTTTTCTAAACTTCATTGGAAAGTTATAATATGGCCACCAGTGTAGAGTTCAGTGTCACACTTTCTTAAAGTGAAAATTGGGGATTTTACGAAGACTAAAGTTAATTTAATAATGTTCATGCAGCATTGAGGCATAGGGTGGGCCTGGTAGCCTTCAAAAAATCAACGTATTTTGATGCATTCATGCTGTGGTAATAAAACACACAGAGGGAATTCAGTTTTCTTCTGATGTACCTGCAATGTCTTCACGTTTTTGTAGAATCTATTTTTTGCACTAAACTAGCAGGACTCCATCCATGTAACCTGTTCAGTGAAGTGTTTGATTTTACCATCTCAATTTGGGGCTGCTTCTGAATGAGAGAAGTTGCTGTTTTGCTTCAATAATTCTGAAAGCTAAAGTTAAGATATTACTTAGCAACGACTATTGAACTTCATCCCAATTTGTCTCATCAGTTTTGGCTTTTTGTAAGGTTTCTTCTTTTGGAGGGGACAATTTCTTGAGAAAAATATGATAAGCATTGTATTAACTTTATTAATAGACTGAATTAAAACTTCATGCCTAGTCAACCAGCACAGTTACATGAAGCAGTTGAAGATGTCATCATCAAGACTTTCCACAAACGTTGAATCATTTAAATAGCACTTATTGACTTTCACTGTCAATAAATGTAGGTTAAAGAAATTTCTTAGGGGGCAGTTTGGTATGCCTTCATGACTGCAAAAAAAATCAGAGAACTATATTCTTTTAAAATTGAATAAAGTAGCTTTTCCCCCTTACAGCTATCCAAAATTTTCAATCCCCTTTCTTCTTATGTTGATTTCTGCCTGTATTTTCTGCTTTCTGGAGCCGATGTGATTCCTTTTGTATCTGGCGAATACAGCTTTTCATGGGCATGAATGTAACCCACATAATATTTATAGCTGATGATACTGCTGCTCCTAGATTACATTTTCAAAATCGCCAACATCTAGAGAATATTGGATTGACCATCTATGTTTAGGCAAGATTTTTCCGTGTGTACATGTTCTGAAGTAGTAGGAGTGTATTCACGTTTCCATCTTCGGCAGTCTCGGTGCAGGAGTGAACTGCACAGGTAGCTTTTGATGAAGACTTTTTTTAGGGAAGAAGCATCAAACATGCTTCATTGAAGTTCAGTTTTGTATAACCAATTTTAAATTGTAATTAAACCTTAATGTAAAATGTGATTTAGTTCTATTCGTAGAATCACAGAATTGTTAGGGTTGGAAGGGACCTTAAAGGTCATCTAGTCCAACCCCCCTGCCATGGGCAGGGACATCTCCCGCTAGATCAGGTTGCTCAGAGCCCCGTCCAGCCTGGCCTTAAAATCTTCCAGGGATGGGGCTTCCACCACCTCTCTGGACAACCTGTTCCAGTGTCTCACCACCCTCATGGTGAAGAACTTCTTCCTAACGTCCAGTCTGAATTGACCCATCTCTAGTTTTAATCCATTCCCTCTAGTCCTACCATTCCCCGACATCCTAGAAAGTCCCTCCCCAGCTTTCTTGTAGGCCCCCTTAAGATACTGGTAGGCCACTGTAAAGTCTCCTCGGAGCCTTCTTTTCTCCAGACTGAACAACCCCAACTCTCTCAGTCTGTCCTCATAGGAGAGGTGCTCCAGCCCTCTGATCATCCTCGTGGCCCTTCCCTGGACACGTTCCAGCACGTCCATCTCTCTCTTGTAGTAGGGGCTCCAGAATTGGACGTAGTACTCCAGGTGGGGTCTCCCGAGAGTGGAGTAGAGGGGGAGAATCACCTCCCTCGGCCTGCTGGCCATGCTTCTCCTGATGCAGCCCAGGATACGATTGTCTTTCTGGGCTGCTAGTGCACCCTGAGGGCTCATGTTGAGCCTCTCGTCCACCAGCACCCCCAAGGCCTTTTCTTCAGGGCTGCTCTCAAGCCAGTCACTGCCCAGCCTATATCGGTGCTTGGGATTGCCCCGACCCAGATGGAGGACCTTGCACTTGGTCTTGTTGAACTTCTTGAGGTTGGCATGGGCCCACCTCTCCAGCCTGTCAAGGTCCCTTTGGATGGCGTCCCTTCCCTCCAGCATGTCAGCAACTGTTAAGTTCATCTTTCTGAATCTCATGCCTTAAATTAAAAGATGCAAGACCACTGGAATTTGAATGCTCTGAAGGCTAGAGTGAAAAATAACCTAATATAATCCTGGTACTCTTTACCAAAGAAGAAAAGGAAGATAATCTGAGGTTATCCAGGAAGGAACCTCACTACCAGCTCAACTTGGTGGCTTCAGGTAGCAAATCATTACACGTGGCAACAAGTCTTTTCACTGATGTAATTTCTAGTGTATGTATCACAGAATGGTAGGTTTGGAAGGGACCTCTGGAGACCATCTAGTCCAACCCCCCTGTGCCAGAGCAGGGTCACCCAGAGCAGGTGGCACAGGAACGTGTCCAGGCAGGTTTGGAATGTCTCCAGAGACGGAGACTCCACCACCTCTCTGGGCAGCCTGTGCCAGGGCTCTGCCACCCTCACAGGAAAGAAGTTCATCCTCATGTTGAGGTGGAACTTCCTATGGTCAAGTTTGTGCCCATCACCCCTTGTCCTGTCCCCGGGCACCACTGAGAAGAGCCTGGCCCCATCCTCCTGACACCCACCCTTTAAGTATTTCTAAGTGTTGATAAGGTCCCCCCTCAGTCATGTTTTTTTCCAGACTGAAGAGGCCCAAATCCTTTAGCCTTTCTTCCTAAGAGAGGTGTTCCAGTCCCCTCAGCATCTTGGTAGCCCTTTGCTGCACCCTCTCCAGCAGTTCCCTGTCCTTCTGGAACCAGGGAGCCCAGAACTCAGTACTCCAGCTGTGGCCTCCCCAAGGCAGAGCAGAGGGGGAGGATGACCTCCCTCCACCTGCTGGCCACCCTTTTCTTGATGCCCCCCAGGAGACCATTGGCCTTCTTGGCCACAAGGGCCCATTCCTGGCTCATAGTCATCCTGTTGTCCATGAGGACTCCCAGGTCCCTCTGTGCAGAGCTGCTCTCCAGCAGGTCAGCCCCAACCTGTACTGGTGCAGGGGGTTATTCCTCCCCAGGTGCAGTACCCTACACTTGCCCTTACTGAATTTCATAAGGTTTCTCTCCGCCCAACTTTCCAGCCTGTCCAGGTCTCTCGTATGGCAGCACAACCTTCTGGTGTGTCAGCCACCGCCCCCAGCTTTGTGTCATCAGCAAACTTGCTGAGGGTGCACTCTATCCCTTCCTCCAGGTCATTGATGAATATACGTATTACAGTTGTCATTGGTAGTACTCAAATCTCAGAAGAAGACGAATGACGCAAAGAAAAATTCCGTATTTCTGAAGGTATTGAAGTACTTTTGTGTTGGGAAGAGGAATCTCTCTTTTTACTGCATTGTGTTCCTTGGATATTAAGATTTGTTTTCAATGGTGGTGGAGAAACGGACTCTTGGGCAGAGATAATGAAACAGATAATTTTGCAGGGAAATAGCACCAGTGCAATATCATTCTGAAGAATCCAGAAGCGTGTTCTCCTGTTAGGTAATGATAGCCTATCATTTTTAGCTTATCCTATGTTAACAAAAGTTATTTTTGGAAAACATTGTTATGTTTGAAGATTTATATGCAGATTCCTGTGTAAACTGCCCATGGATATGGTTTGTTCTGGAAACAAATACTGTGTTAAAAGTTATTTAAACCAGGAATTCATCATTGTCTTTTGAATATCTGCATATGTTTTCAAAATGTTCCTGTGGTGATTAGTCTCTCATTCAAGTTGAGAACTTAAAAGTGGCAGTAAAATCTGGAAATCTAGTTGAAGTAATACCTTCCCTTGCCACTTTCTCACTTTTTCTTCAGTAAATATAAGCAAGTGCTTCATGAGAGCATAAATCGTGCTTTTTGCTCATATTCCACTAAAGCTTACTAATTTTGGAGAAGTGGAATAAAGTCCTGAACGTTTATTTTTACCCTTAATGTGCTTATTCCAAAGACAATTGTAATTGCAAGAGAGGGAAACAATTGTGTTGATTCTGACTTTATGCCAACATTCAGAGCAGTTTTCTGAATTTGGAAATATAATTTTTTTTTAACTGTTTTGCTTGAATCTTGTGGTCTAGGTGCTGGAGGAGCGCGTAGCTCCTTCCCCTTTTGCAAGAGGAGCTCAGCGTAGAGCAACAGTTGCGCTTACCAGAGCCACTCCTCAAAGAGCAGATCTGCGCTTCCAATGTAATGTCTGTCCAAAGTGTCTTAATTACTTTGGATCTGTGCATGTAGCATTTTACATCTTCCAAGTATTTTACAAGCATTTAATTAGGTATTTAAAAATAAAATACTGAGGTGTAAAAATTGGATCTTATGAATGATTAATTACTGAAGGTCTCCTTGTGGATTTTTGCTCAGTGCTGCACTTGTTTTTAATGGTGTGTCTGAATGATACAGCCTACGTGTAATATATGCTTCAAAAAGTGGATTAATCCCCATAGGCTTTAACTGCCATCATATATAAAGTGAATATTAAGCTACCCTTACGTGACAATAATAAAACTTAAATATTGGTCTTTAAAATCGATAGGTTCAAATTTTTGTGTAAGAAGGAAGTGGACCACTAAAGCAGTTGAAATAATAAAACCAACCCAAACCAAACCACCACCCAGTTAATAAACAAACATGCAGTTAAAATTAAAGGCAGAGTAAATATTTAATGGACCCAACTTTCCTTCTTTTGACTTTATTCTATGAATCGGGCTCAGAAACCATCAATTGGGCTAAAGTGACTTGGCATTCAGTATGTATTGCATATCTCAATAATAGATTTGTTGTTTCACTGAAATGCTTAGCGGTATAACTTTCCAAAAGCTCTTTTTGGAACAACCTGACCCAAAGGCTAAAGCTTTTTGGCGAAGGTGAAGTTGTCATGGCATTTGCAATGTGTGTGAATGTGTTTACATTGTAAAAATACACAGAAATTGGAACCAAAACTATAACTGAAATTTTCTGTAACATTAATGCATAAAAGTAGAAATACAGCAAGTAGAAATTGTCTGTAAACTATTATATAAACAACAAGTCGGTTTTTTTCTTTGCTTGTACTCAAAGCACTTTATGAAGTGTTAATGCAATTGCATTTCTGCCTGGACTGAATATATTATGAGGAGTCTCTAAAAGAATTTAATTTGTCTGAATGTGATCGCAGCAAAACTGTCTCTTTTATCATTGAGTAAACCGGCATGCAGTTAACTAGAGTTGTTCTGCAATTTCTTCATAAATTGCATTATTAAGGAAATGTTTAGCCAAAGGGTTGTGGGGACTGTTGAAATGATAACTAAACAGGGTGTTTTGATAGAAAGTCAATATTAAACGTCACCCATTCTGACTCTTTGAACTCCTGTTTACTGCCCAGCTTCGGGAACCACTTTGAGGACACTTGAACTGGAGCCCAGAAGAGAGAGCTCTGTGATACCAGCACTCTGCTGTATTTTGCCTAGGCATATAGGTGTCATTTTATAGCCTGAATTAACTTTTAGTCACTGACTTGCTGGCAATATAAAATTAATTTAATCTTTCTCCAACGGGACTTCTTAGAACCCTTTTACGCATGCTTACCTCAGTGCCATTTTGTCTCTAGTAATGGAATTATACAGGATTTATTAGTTCTTTGATTTTAAACTGAATCTTGTAAATCCTCATACTCTGGTTTAGGGAAAGGCAGCCATTCCCAACTAAACTGCAATGAAGAGGACTTTACTATCCGAAATCTAATACTGTTCCTTCTCCTTCCCGTCCCTCATCATCCTCCAACACCCCTGCCTCCCAAATCCAGTCTTAAATGTTGTTTTTTTCATAGAAGTGTACATACAAATATAACTTAGCTTAATATTGGAGGTGGTTGTACATTCTGATAGTGGAATACTTCTCCATGTGTTGGGTGAAATCCAGTGTTTAAAAGCAGAATGAGGATTCCAGAAGCCATGACTTTGCAAGATCTACTGCTGCTGTTTTAAAAAAATATATAAATAAATCACTTCTGAGATGTAGGAGGAGCTTCCCAATAACATCTCCTGCATGGAATGTCTTCTGCTCCCTGATCTGTACTCGCTTTCTTCTTGCCAGCTGAATTCATGATTAGGTCCACCTGAAATTCTCTTCCTTATGTTGACCTGCAGTTGAGAACTCCTTGCTCCACTCCCTGTGCCTGGCTGCTAAGAAGTTTTGAGTAGAGACTGCGATCATATAGATATCTGTACCACTGAATCTTTCTTCTTTGTTAGTTTCATGGTCATCCAGACTTGATCAGAAAATCATCGGGACACATTTTACACTATTTCCAAGTACTCTTATAGTTTCATAGAGATGCTACTTTGTGCTGTCAATATTTATGCTGAGGCTCGAAGAGCCTTCCTTCTGAGGCATTTCGTGAGCAGTTAAAATAATAAAGTCGTTTGGAAAATATTTTAAGCCTAATTGGAAACGTGTTTTAAAAAGCTGTAACTATGTAAGACAAGAAGGAAAGCTCAGTCTTCAGGCTGTGGTGAAAAATATCCTCAGGAGACTGTAAATATGTTTGGTGTCTTTTTTTTTTTTTTTTTTCCATTTCTGGCAAATAATAAGAAGAGCCTGTGCAGCAGACTTTGAAATGTAAAGGTGACCTGTGAGTACCTTTACTTAATTAACGAAGCTTAAGGCTTTTTTTCCCCCTGTTTTTCTGGATATCTTGTGTAGCAAACATGACCATATCATTCATCCTTCCTGTTCTCTGGTTTTAAACTCGTCCGTATGACAACTGCCCTTCTCTCTGCTGTGGGCAAGAATAGTTACTCTTTGGGATATTGTTTTCAAAATACTTGAGATGAGTGTCATCAAAAGGTGGACATTTTCCTTTTAGAAATATATAAAGGGTTAATATTCTCATACTTGGGACTCCTACACGTGCTCTTGAAATACAAGGGCTTTTTTTAACAAAAATTGTGGTCACTATATCTGTAAGGCAGCCCTGTATCTTGCTGCTGCTTCTGACATAGTGAACCAGGGCTTAAGAAAGTCAGGAATAGAAACCAGCTTCCAGAATCCATTCTTGAGAGCCATAGCCTTAAAAAAAAATAAATAGTGTAACAAAACTCAGTGCAAGCCCTTACGGAAGTGAAAGGAGTTGTTTGTTTCCAGTTGAACAGATTTTGCTCGCAGTCATTCTAGCACTTCCATGTGCTCTCAGCCGTGTCCTCTAAAGGGTCAAGATGTGTAAAGTGCTGGGGCCGGAGTTGCTTAATGTGACACAGGATGGGACACGGTTGAGTCCTCATCATGTCTCTTGGATTCATCTGGATTTTTCCGACACTGAACCGATACTTGTGGACTGTACTTGTGTACGACTTAGGAGTTGAAAAGTGTTTGAGACCTTTCCTCTAGGTGTGTCTCATCCCTCTTATGGCTTGGGTAAAATTCCTGATTCTCCTTGTCCTTTTGTTTTTTCTTATCTGGGGACTTAACACCAGTTCTTGATCTTCTTGTTACCTTATCTTAGGTTTAGTCTTCCTCTTCTTGCTGTCTGGTAATTTGAATGAAACCACATTTACCACGCTATGTAGCAATTAGTATGTGCAATTCCGTTAATCCTCCTTCTTCTGTTGCTTGTTGTTGCACGTGTTTACATGCATACTTCATTTATCCCTTCTTAGCATTTTTGTTACTGGTCTTCACAAGATCTAAGACTCTTTCCCCAAGGAAAAGCTTCTAGCTTGGTCTACTGTGGACAGTAGAAGACAGTTTCTGGCTTCCACACCAGCTTAAAGGGTGTCCATCATTCAGAAATGGGCAGGATTCCGCCTTTCAAGAAAACTCAATTGCTTTTGGCCTTATGTAAGCAGAATGTTTGGCCCTTCTGTACAAAATGATGGAAGATTCAGAGCTCTAAACATGAGAGATGACAGATGTTTTTGCTGACAGAAAACTGGAAGTACTTTTCACAAAGTGGCATTGGGTAACTTCCCAGATGTGTGGTGTTACACCAGATGAGGAAAACTGAAATTGCCTGAAGGTCCCCCTAATTTTGGCTCTCTTTTTAGAAATCTTTTGAACTGTGAAAATAGCCCTGGTTATGTTATGTGGTTGACTTGGAGCTCCTCTGCAGAAAAGTAGACAAGTGGCTTCCTCTTCAGAACACAGGGCCTCTATTTTATAATGCATTTTTATGGCTGTGCTGAAGAGGTAACATTTCCATGTTTTTTTTAATTTTACTATCTTGACAGAGTAATTGGACTATTATATTTCGCTTTTGATAATTTTAATAGACTCGCTCCTTCCTGTTGAGTAGTGAGGGGCTGACTCTTGTTTATTCTTTCCTACAGGTTAGTGAACGTGGTGGAAAACCCACCAACTTTGAGGTGAACACTTTGCACTGTACAACTTAATTATTGAAAAACTATCACAGCTGCAAAGTCTGTAAACTGGGTGGTTATGAGATGGAACTAGAGGACTGACCCATGTTCAGTGTTTCATTTATTCAGGGCCACGACTGAGCAAATAAACCAAGATTTTCTGCACTGTGCTCTTTTGTGTATTTCCCATTTTGGGAGGAAAAGTAAAGCTAATTACCGACAAAAACCCACAAGAGTTAATGAAGCTATTTATCACCATGTATTTTTGTCACTGTCACGAGGCTTGGTGTGTATCCCAAGGGAAATCTTGCCCATGCATTAATAATCAGTCGTATTGTTCTACTTTTATCAACTCTGCCAGTGCTTATTAGCATTTACTTAGTGGAAAAGAGTACCGAGTTTAAGTCATTAAAGTTGTGATTATTCTCCACAAATTTTTATTGATTTGTGGGCACCTTTCATATACCAAAATACAAAGGGGAGCCTTGTCCAGCTTTACGGGTCTAGGCTGTGCCTTCTACTCTGGCCTGCTACAGGCCATTAATGATTAGTCTCAATATATGGCTTAGTTTATTACTGATAAATAGAGATACTAAACTCTAGGTAAAACTAACTTGCATCTCCCTCAAGAAATAAAGTGTAGTACTAAATAAAATAGCATTCTAACATGTCTGAAGAAAGCAAACAGGCTAATGTTGACTTAAAAAAAATTGATAGGAGAAAATGCTTTTTTTCTGCCTCTTCCTTTTCCCTTTAGCTACTGCCAAACTTTAAATACAAGTGACAATTCTTTGCTTCTCTTGCTGGTCTTAAAATGCCTAGAGACAGCATAAAATACATCCATATGGCGCTGAATACTTAGATCAGTGTCACAGCAGGCTTTTATCCAGTCGTCCTTCAATATCTAGTTGTCAGCTTTAAAACTTTTTTTTTTTTCACAGTGTGGCATTAGGATCTTGGTGGAGTGGTTGCATAAAAGGTAGAATCCTTTGGGAGAATTGTTACTGTGCTTGTTAGAGGCAATTTTTTGTCCATTTTCTATCCCCGGGGAATGTGTATGTGAGGTTTAACATAAGCTTAACATTATTTCAGAGTGCATCATGTGATGGTATTGGGTAGTGCGTGCAGTTTTTCAGGAGCTGCGGCGTCACGGATGCTGAGGCTAGCTGAGCAAGACTTGGGGTGCGCTGCTTGAAAGCAATTAGCGACAATCATAATGAGGATGTTCTGGCAGGTGTTGCGCAAAAGGACGTTGGTGCCAGAAGGACCGGTGTTTCATGTTCAGGAGAGCTAGGCAGGTTCTTCTCTGACCTGCATAGGGAGGCTGTTAGTTTTTTATATAGTACAATTGTGCTTTTAATATTTGGCTCTGCGTTGTGACAGTGAGGATGTTCTCTTGAGTGTTTCCTGTTGGCTGAGAATTGTCTGGTCCCTTTCTGTTGCAGAGATGGTCTGTGAACAAGTGTTTCCTGGGGTCTGAATCCCACCACTGTAGCCTGAAATCAAGAGAGGGGCTCAACAGCCAGTTGCAAGGACAGTATTTTTCACACCTTTCCTGGCCCACACTTCTGCAAAAAGCTTTTAGAGGTATTAGCAGATGATCTTGATCAGCAGAGCCTAGTTCAGGACACAACATACTTCAACATACACTGCTTTAAAAGGGTGGTGTGAAAATTTGAGCAACCTGGAGATGCTAAACTGTTAAAATATGAGTGAGCCAGCTCAGCTGTCAAAGGGGAAGGCGAAATCTTTTAACGAGATGTGACCATAAGACTCTCCCAACAGAACAGGGGGCTTTTCCACTTGTCGGTGCGTCTGCTTGCATCTTTTTCAGTGGCAGTTCCTCTCTGAGCTTTTTTTCTCAGTGTTAAGAGCAGGTTCCCTTAGGGAAGGGAAGTCTAACCTGAGATTTTTAGAATGAAAACCAACAAAGTTGGTACTAAACAACATCTACTGCAAGATGTCCCTGCCTGTGGAAGGGGGCTCGGACAAGATGGTCTTTAAAGGTCCCTTACAACCCAAACCATTCCGTAGTAACTCTTTTGCTAAATATGCACAGAAAACTGAAATAGTGTACAATGGAAATTAGACTGGGAAGATTTATAGTGCAAGATTAGGAATAAAGTGAAAACTTTTTCATTTAAGGAAAAAGCAGT
This sequence comes from Sterna hirundo, assembly GCA_009819605.1. NCBI lineage: Eukaryota > Metazoa > Chordata > Aves > Charadriiformes > Laridae > Sterna > Sterna hirundo. The sequence goes on along the minus strand of CM020437.1, from coordinate 218,958,615 downwards.
CTTTTAATAGCTTTCACTGATTAGCTGTGCATTCTTTGTTATGGAGATGAAAACATTAACAGTGTTCAACCAGGTTTAAACCCAAGTGCGTGTCTATCCAAATGTGTAGCTAATCTAAAGTCAGGCTGAGAAATACAAATTTGAGACATGAACCAATTCTGAACTGCTAGGTTTTAGAAAGCTTTTTTCTTTCTCTCTTCTGGAGAGGGAAAAAATAAATCCTCAAGTTTTTCAAATTTTCTCTGCAGTGGATTGTATTGACTTTTACTTAAGAACAAGATTGGGAGTGTACTTTCACAGAGTTGATGTTTTCTGTGTATCTCTACAGTAATATTAGAAGGAAAAAGAAATCTGGACTAGAAACCTGACACAAACTAATTCTTCTATTAATGCAGAACCTCTCAAATTCCCTTGCATATATTCACAGTTGTCTTGTGACAGGCTGAACTCAAAGGGCAATTTTCTCATGGAGCGCGGTACTCGATACTTGTGAAAATTTAATACTTGTGCCAAAATCTATTGCAAAATCCCACTGGAAGACAGTCGCTGTAGGCAGGGCAGCTTTTCAGGCCTTGGTTTTGCTAATCCCTGTGAATGAAGCACCAAAAGCAGGTGTCCGTGTATCAGCATAGATAATCTGCTATCTGCAGGACTTTAATTAGTGACTGAGAATCTTCTTCCTATTTAGTGGGCCAATAAATTAAATATATATCGTCAGGGACAACCCAGGTATCAAAGGTAATTTTTTACTGTTGAGACAGGATCCTTTCCTGTTGAGTTCTGAGCTTATTGAACCAGAGCTGGTGGTTTCCTTAGGATGAAATAAGAAGCCAAGTTGGAAAAACTGATGTTGCTTAAGCCTCTGCATTTGTGTAACACCAGTGTTCACATGTTACAGGCCTTGTTAGGCATGGTTATTAGCAAAACTCTGGGAAAAAATACTTTCTAGGTCAGAAAAGTGCTTCAACCTCAATGCGCTTCTGTCTTGGGTGAAGTATTGTAGCGCAAGCAGGGCCTCATTGCTTCTGTTAGGAAAACAGCACTGTGTACATCCTCTTCTGAGGTACTCAAAGAAAAGACTGAATGAAAATTAATGTTAATGAGCTTTTCAGACTAACATGTATTTTCATAGTCATCTTTTTTATAAGGCAGTTACCGAAGTGTTAATCATTTGATTACTGGTCGTTGTAGATAAGGGAGTAATTGGTCCCTTTTTGTAAATTATGGAAGTGCTTGACAGGAAAGAGCAGACGGCCAGGCAGCAGCCATGAAAACTCTTGTTTGTGTGGGTTATTGCCTGGAGAGATTGACTGGAACTAAAAACCCTTTGCTCTGGTGACATCCGGGTTGTGACAAAATTATATTTCCTATTTGCTTCTCAGTAGCAAGGGCATGTCTTCCTGCAAGGTCTCGAATGCTTGTGAAACTTGCATAATTTTGAGCATCACTTGAAATGCGTATTCATCAATTTCTATTAGAAGCCATTAAAAAATTAATCTTTGGCTATGGCCGGGGAGAGGAGTTGAATCTTTGCCTCCTGAGTGACAAATACCTTTAGTGGGGTCAGCTGTTGGAAGACGTTTCACTGAGACTTAAGGAGCTACAAATTTCACTGATTTCCTGGAGCTATAACAAATACAGACACAGTAGATATTTTTGCCATAACTCTTCAGAATCCTTCAGGAAAATCATATCGTGCCCTCTCTTGCTGAAAGGATACACATTGAGTGAACAGCAATGCCTGTGAAATGCAGGATCATTGCATCTTTTTTTCATATGCTTAGCGTTTAAAATGGTGCTACTGTGAAAATGGACTTGCTTCCTTTCTTTGTGTCCCTGTTATTGTAGCATGTGAGAATAAGCTGCAGATGATATCAGCCATTCACATAATAGCTTTATGTGTGCTCATCTGCTAGGTAGGTGTCATTCCTTGTTATATCATGCTACTTCACTTGACTCTGTTGCTTCCCTTCCTGCTGTTCTGCACCAGACAGTCATAAATATTCATGCAGGCTTCCTACCATCCATTTAGGCTTGTATACCTAGCTTATGGTCTGTTCTAGTTCGTTAAATGCAGGCTTTTTTTAACACTGGAGTGCTGAAGGCTGTCTAGTGAGCTAAAAGGCTGATGTCACAGTTTCTGGTTTGTGAAATTGCTGGCAACTGCGAAGATATTGAGGCATTAAAATATTTTGCTCGGAAATTCTTCCATCACAAAGAGTTGACCGAAGTTGAAGGCGCTTGGTTGTTACATGGTAAAAAGAAAATGGAAATTTCCTCAACAGCAAACGTTCCGGCCATGCTGTTTCTTACTTAATTGTAATAATGAGTAAAATTCGTCTTTGCACCTTAAGCAGATGTTCGGCTGTAATAAAACTGTCTCAATTTGCCTTGAAAAGTCCAGTTTGGATAGAAACTTTGTAAGGACTAAGGGAATTGAATTTACAATGAGAAAATGACTAACTTTTGTTCAGTATCTTTCAGTACATTAAAATATTCGGGGCTCTGTGTAGAAGGGAAAGGAAAAGGGGGTGTTTCTGAGGCCAATTACCCTCTTGGTCATTTCACTGGTTCGGTGGCCAGATTTCATTGAATTCATCACCATTTGGTGTAGAGTCCTGCTCTTGATTTTCTCCACTGGGGCAATGCCATTACTGTTCATCTGGGAAGGTGTTAAAATATGTGTTTTAAAAAAAAAAAAGGTTAATTTTTAAGAAGATCAACCCCCCCAGCACCTTATTGGAACAGGAGCTCGATGATGAGCAGGAGCACAGTAGTCTTAACCTGTGCCAGGGGGTTGGGCACTGATATTACTTCACACTCTGAATTTGTGACTTTAAGGCTAGTAAAGATTTAAGATTCTATGTAATGTCCAGTACTGTGCCCTAGGATGGAAAAAAAAAATAGTTCAGGATTACCTTGGTCTTCCCGAAGTCTCTTGTATTATCCAGTCCATTAATTTCTGTAGAGTTACTACTAATTTTGATTGCTTCTGATATCAGTAGTCTTTGAACAACTGTGGTGATGGCTGTGGTCAGTTATTTCTTCTTGTTTTGTCAACTGATAGCTAAAAAGTGTAAATAAAAAATATGCAAATGGGAAGCACCCTTCTCCCTGTAGTTCACTAAGGGCAGGCTGCTACGAGAATGAAACTGGGCGATGGGAATCCTCTGCTGCCTGTTCCTGGGGGCTCACCTGTGTTAAAACATCTGATACCAAATAATGCCCAGTCAGTCCAAGCTGTCACAACCAAATTCAATGTGGAATGTCTCTGCCAGTGCTGGAGCCCACAAAGGCAGGGAAGGTTGATGCATCTTTTCAAATGTGGTAGAGTTAGAGAAAGTCCTTATGGGCCTTACGCTAGTGAATTTTAGCATGTGTTTTACCTGTGGTTTACTGTCTTGATCTGTTGCTCTGTTTTAATTCAGGGAGGAAAAGGAAGAGAGGAAGTGCCAGAGCAGGATGTCGATGATGGCAGCTTGAGCTTTCTTCTTTCCTCACCTCCAGTTGTAAGAGGCTACTGACTGGAGATACTGTTTTGTATGAAATAACACTCTAAGGGGACAGTTATTCCTTAGGCTTCTGCTTCCTTTGAATTTGAATCAAAAGGAAGCCATTGTCATGTACCTGCTACCTTGGTGCTGGCTTCATGCCTTTTTGCAGACTTGTAACTGCTAATTTTGATAATTTAGTGCACATCCCTAGAATTATTGAATAGCATGTGTATTGCAGTGTATTTTACAGATATGTGGACTGATCCAGCTGTGCTAGCAATGTGCAAGGTGTAAGATGTGTACCCCAGGAGCGGTAAGCTGATTTACCTACTCTGCTTTGTGGGTACCAGCCAATGATTCTCAAATTGAGTGCTATAGACTACCAGCAATCCCTCAGGTCAAAGCAATTGATCCAGGACTGTATCAAACAGTTTTCAATACTGCTTTTAATTAAAGAAGGAAAAAAAAGCTTTGTTGTGGGTGGTGACCTGAAAAGAAATTAAGGATTGGCAGGGATTCATTGGGCTAAAAAGGTCAGCTGCAGTTGTTTGACATTGTTATTGATTGTGTTTGCCTTTCTAGAATTACTTTTCAGGGTACGATGCCATAAAACCTACACAAATAAACTGCCAAAAAACCCTTTCCGAGTTGGTTGCTCTGTTGTGTCTGTCCTTCTTTCCCCCTGCAGCCATGTACGAGTTGCTGGCTGCTGCCAGCACCATCTTTGCTGCTGTTTTTTCACTGTGTGATGATCCGTTGTTGGCAAAGCAACAGTTGGTTTCCTGTGCCGCTGCCTCTCCCATTTTCTTCGTGCAGAGGACTCTGAGCACAGAGGTTTGTGGACTTCAGTCTTCTGCAGCCCGTAGAACCTGCTTTTAAGTTCTTGAAGGACTTTGGCTTATTTTTTTTGCATTTTAGAAGCATTCTTACGATGGGCCAAAATGTCTACTGAACCGCCAAAGAAATATATAATTATTGATGTTTTGCATCAGCAAATTATCTGCAGATCTTCGCTGGCCCATAGTTCCTCTGTAGAGCAATGTAGCGGCAAATTTCTTTTGTCAAAGAAGTTGCAATTAAGATAGAAGTGACAAAACTACTGGAAGTGTATTAAATGGGCTTTTTATTGGGAGTATGCTCCTTGCTCAGCTCTCCCTGTGCTTTGCTCCATCTGAAGGTGATGGATTCACTCTAGGTACTTTAATTTCCTTTGCTGATCTTCCTGTGTTTGATCTAGGCTGCAGGCTTCGGTCCATTGTTTTCATTCTATTTCAAATGAGTACGAAAAATATGATCGATTAAAATCGAGGTGAGTTGCCTCTGTTCTCCGGGATGAATGAAATAAAACTATATTTAAAGTAGAAAATGATGGAACATCATTATTACTAAAATTATTTACAACAAACCCAAGCTGTTCCATGTTTTTCTAGGTCTTGTTTGTTTTCATGTAACTTTCTGGATATTCTACATTAAATTCCTAAACAAAATCTTAAATTCTGTCTTAAAGAAGCAAATCTGTTTAAAAGGACAAGAGTATAATTTATAACCTAGATATTTAGCTAGGCTGGGAATAAATTATCTTAAAAGAGGCTATTTGAACCATTTTGTTTGTACATAAAGAAGCCATTGCTGCTTTGGTATAATGCAAGAACCACTGAAGTAGTACGAAAGCGACTTGCACAATTTTTGTAGTGTTCACAGTACAAAATGTTGTTATTTCCTGGAATCAATGGGGGCAGCCGTTCATTTCAGCAACCAGGCTGGGAGGCCATCCTTCAGCCAGCTTTATCCAGCATAGCCAAAACATGCCATGAAAATGTCTGATAAATACATGTTTAATATTGCCCTTTGCTCTTAAAATAATAATAATAAAAAAGCTATAGCCATACTTTTTTTTATTAAAAGTAACTGGTTTTTTTTTTTACCCAATTGTATTTTTTAGTTGTGAACAAAGCTGCTTACTGAGGGTAGAGCCATGGATATATTTCAAGCAGATTTATTCTTTGCGGGCTTTCTTCTGATTTTTTCCCCTGGATATTTTTTTTTTTTTTTATTTATTGGGGACTTAGGGATGCAGAGTATTGGCTCAGATGGGCCTTTGGTCTGATCTCATCTGGCGTCTTGGATCAGGAAAGAAATGGCAGAATAAAAGAGGTTTGACAGTAGAGCAGAAGTGGAATCAAAGGGGAAAAAACCAACTTAAGGATAAAAAATTCTTTAATTAGAGCAAGGAGGCGAGACCACATCAACTCTGCCTTTTACCGCTGGTCTCTGTCGCTAGACTTGATGCTGTCCTTAGAGTTCCTCAGCTGCGACTATGGATAAACTTAATTTTACTGAGAATTTGTTAGATGAATGCAGTCGTCTGCCTCTGTCAGTGTTTTCGGGATAATGAATGAGTTTTGTTTCTGGCTTTGGGGGAACTGGGTGAAATTTCCATAGCTTGACAGTGAAGAGCAGAGGAGGATTTTTTTTAAAAAGAAGCTGCTTTAATCACTTTAATACAGCATTTCTGTTTTAAGAGCTCAGACTGACATACCTAAAAATATTCTTCTTGATTGCTGGCTCATACAGATCATTTTAAGTCAACTATGAGCATCCTCCTTTTGGGGCTTCTTTTTAAATAAAAATCTAAAAATGTTTTTCATGCATTCATAATTCAGTATATTGTTCTTAGCAATGCTTTTTCCTCAGGGCTTGTTGCCTTGGGTTGTTTTTTCCAGATCTGGATTAGCAAGCGCTCTGATCCTCAGCATTAGATCTTTGAGTTTCAGCAACTCTTTTAAGCATTGGGTCTCAAGTACCAGCAAATTTGAGCATGAAACTTGATGTGAGGCCAGTAGTTGGAAGATCTTGGAGCCGTATCTTTCAACAGAACTCCTTGAGTGATATCGGGTCATCTGTTTTGAGAGGTGAGGGCAGAACAGAACTTGACTTCTCAGTAAGAAATACAGTTCCTTGTCAGCATCTTGGTTATTGCTGGATAAGCTGTGTTATGGTGTGCCTAGTAAAGGAAATACTTCCAGCGAAGATTTTGAGGTGAGCTTATCTGTGAAAGAAAGTTGTAGCATTACGAGGATTTATCCTTCAGCCAGATCTTAAGGGAGTTTTCGAAAGGGCAAGTGAAATTTTGGGATTACACTGCCATTTCTCTGTATGTGTGATGAAGCGACTTTCTTCATCTTCCTCTCTTTAATTTACGCTTTTAGCAAGTTGGATCTCTGTTAACCACGTCTGCCTCTGAGAACTGGGAGAGGCCAAGTGGAATTTTTTAGCTTTACAATGAAAAGGCTGGATAGAAGGATTGTTTTTGAAATTATTTTGCTTTGCAGATGTTTCTTGGTTTATTCTTTTTTGCTGATGCTTTGAAAGTGCTAAACAACAACTAGTATGAACTCGGAGATTTAAGTTTGACTTTTCTGGAGGAATCCTTGGGCAAGATGTAAATCTCTTACATTAGAGAGGCAAGTACATGCCTAAGAAAATGAAATGGGGACGGCCATGAAGATGCTGTGAGAGCTGGAGCCTCTCTGCTGTGAGGACAGACTGGGAGAGCTGGGGGTGTTCAGCCTGGAGAAGAGAAGGCTCTGGGGAGACCTTGGAGCCCCTTCCAGTCCCTCAAGGGGCTCCAGGAAAGCTGGGGAAGGAGTCTGGGTCAGTGATGGCAATAGGATGAGGGGGAACGGTTTTAAACTGGAAGATGGGAGATTTAGATTACAGATTAGGAAGAAATTCTGTGCTGTGAGGGTGGTGAGCCCCTGGCCCAGGTTGCCCAGAGAAGCTGTGGCTGCCCCATCCCTGGAGGGGTTCAAGGCCAGGTTGGACGGGGCTTTGAGCCACCTGGTCTGGTGGGAGGTGTCCCTGCCCAGGGCAGGGGTTTGGAACTGGATGATCTTTAAGGTCCCTTCCAACCCAAACCATTCTATGATTCTAGGGCCTGCTCCTCTTGTGCATCATACAGTGCAAGTGGCACAATCCCAATTACTTTTCTTTTGTAGGTCACTCTTGACTGTTGCCTGAGCCCTTTGCAGACTCCGCCTGGCAACAAATGACTTTCTAATCCCATGCTGTCAGGGAGATGATTTGTATTACCTAATGGGTCTCTTCCATCCCCGGCTCTCATGTGAGTCTCCCCAGGGACTCGTTACAGCCCGCATGGAGTGCTGCCTGCAGTGCTGCCAGCGGTAGCCGGTGGCACGTATTCTGCATGCACTGATGCGGAGGAGTTGCTGGTACCCGCAGTTAATCAATGTCATTAGTGGTGGTTGGCATTGGACATACAAATCTCCAGCACGCAAGGCCCCAGAAGCGGGACAAGGCAGTCTCCAAGAATCAGATGAATGACCTTGAAATCTCTCCAGTCGCTGCTGTCAGATCAAAGTTGCTGGAACTATGAGATTAGCGTATTGATTTCATCTTGCAGATGAATGCTCTTTCTGAAATAAGTGCTAGGCAGTGGCTCAAGGCTTCCAGACAAAGAGTATCGATCAGGTTGACTCCATTAGCTGTTGAAGGCTTTGAATTTGGGCCCTCATAGTTAATGGCAATTTCACTGTTAGGAACTTCACAAGTTCCCGTCGTTTAACTCAGTTTGCCACTGATTCTGCTGCTTATTTAGGAGGCTGTTCGTATTTGGGCATCTAATTCTTTCTGTGCTGAACTAGTGTTCAAACCTTTCCTTTTAGGAGTTTCCTATTTTTATATACCAGAACAGCCCACTTCTTTCTGTCGCTTAGTATATTAAAACATTGCAGCTTATCAGAATTAATGCGGATGAATGCTTCCACTTATTGCTTTGTAGAGCAAAACACTTCTCTCTCTGCTCTTCCCCCAGCGTCTCAGGAGAAAGCACCACACAGTATTTTTAACCTGTTCAGGTTTGATGGTTAGAGGGTGAGTAGCCAGTTTGGTATGGGAGCCACCAGTGATCTCTAGGTCCAGATTCTTCCAGAGCTGGTAAAGCTGAAGTAAACCATCTGAGGAAGTCGGATACAAGCTTAAAAACTCCCATGAGAACTGGTTGCCTTCCCATCCAGGACTGTACGTTGATAATCTCTGCACTTAAGCAATGGTGTCTGAGCCACAGCTGTGTGATTAGGAGCTGGACGTTGGTTTTGTTGGATGAAAAGCTTGAAGCAGCAGAAAACTCATCTAATGAAACCCATGCTGCTACTGCTATTCAGCCACTTAATGACAGAAGAGTTTCCAAAATTGATGTTCAGGTGCAGCGTTGGAACAAATGATTTCTTTGGTTAATCACTTATTTTCTTAGCTTCCCTATGCTTCAAAAAATTCTTGGATGCCTTGCATGTGAATTCTTACGCTGGAATGATATCTGACAACTCTGTGTGCTAAGGAACGGAGGAGACTCCACTGCCCAGCAGAATTTCAGAGTTTAATTACCCTCAGTTTTGAGATTGCATGCCTTTTCTGGTAGGACTTTGTTTGGACTTGGCTTTCAGCTGTTTGATCTTGATCTACAGAAGGAAAAGAAGCTGGAGACCATCTTTCCTTATCACTATGTTACTTCTCTGCTGTTCGTCACCTTTCAGTTCTGGTAAACTGTGCAAGCTGCCTTTTTTTTCTTGCCAAAAAGCTCCTTCTCAACTCCTGAATTGAGGTTTTTGCTCCAGCCAAAGCTGTGCACTGCAGTAAAAAACCCCATTCGCAGCATTTCCTCCCCCACCTTTATTCCTTCAAGGATAATGTTAACTTTTTTTTTTTTCGTCCCAGCAGCATACCAGAAATATTTTGGCCCAAAGGATGTTGTATGCTACTGCATTGCTGACTAATGCTGCCCTGGACATATTTGTGTGTTGAAAATTTTCCAAGAGATTAAATTAACCCAGTAGATTTTTAAAAAAACACACTGCTCAATGAAACAAAGATGAAGTCTTGACTGTCTTATCTGCTTCCTTTGGTTATAACCCCCAGATTGCTTACCCAGTTGTTTGCAATCTGTATTTTAAGCAGCCAGTTGTTCTTGGCTGTGTGTATTACCTTGTGCTACTTCTCCCTGCTGAGCTTCATTTTCCTCTTGAGGTCACTTTGCATTTTTTGAGATTATTTTGAATTCTGATTCTGTCCTCTAACTCGCTTGCAGTCACTCCCAAATTAATGCCTTCTGTGAATTTGATAAACATACAGCCAGCAAGACAGAATAGAAAGCAAGTGAAAATATGTAACAGAATGGGATTCAAACTCTCCTGCGGATCCTCAGTCAACAAATTGGTTCTTTTTTTGGTAATGTTCTTTATTATTGTTATATGTATTTCTTTTTAAAGTAATTCACAGGGGTTTAACACTCCGTTGTGACGTTCCTGTTAAAAACTGATATAAAAATAAAACTCATGCAAGAGCCCAGGGGCTCGACTCCAAAAGCAAATGGTGAACTGTGGCTCAGTGGCCCTTCCTTGTTGCACTGCCAAGGGAGGGGAAAAACATCAGCTGTTTCTGCAGGTTGGGGTGTGCTAAATTCCTTACTGGGAATTTAGTTTGTAACTATTGTAGTAGGTCCATCATAAATACAGTTAGCACGTTTAAGTACTTGGTATGCTCACAAAATCATGTGTGACAGTGCTTTAGCTATGACTAGCCCAGGGGCCAGTGCTGTGCCTCCGTATGGGAAAAATGTGATCAACATAATTGACAATAGATTAATTTCTGTGTGCTTTTATTCCCTGTTCAAGCTCTCTGAAATGGGGCTTAGAGCAGCACAGCTTCCGCAGGAGAATCGGCATATGCATCAACATCGCTTTAGTGCGCAACAGATGGTATATGAATCCTAAGGTGATTCATCCAGCTATTTTTTGTAGGGCTGGGGATAGTTTCTGCCATTGGCAGGCAGGGCGGCGTGTGTGGGGAGGCTGGGGAGAGGTGAGATGGTGTGAAGTATTAGGAGTGGCTCTTTTTTAAAGAGGGAATATTTAAAGCCTGTAACCCTCTGGACAAGGTGTTTGTTTATATAATCTAAACTTGTGAATTTCTGAAGAGAAGATTCACTGACTTTTCCTTTTAATTATAGATACAGTGGGAATTGTGAGCTTTCACTTCTGCCAGGATTTTTCAAGCAAGTCTTTTTTTTAAAGGAGAAATGATGATGCTTCAGTAATCATTGTGGAATTGAAACTCTAAGCAGTTGGTATTAATATTAGCTTGATCTGGTGCCATTGACATGCTATGTAAAGAAAATCTTGGTCTGTTTGGAAAGGAAATGTCTTAGATCTGAAGTGCATTAAGACACTCTATCCGAACGTCAGTTGAAGGAGATACTTAAATATAAGCAAGCCAAGGGGCACCTTATTTTTCCCTTCTGTTTTGTGAAATGGGTGAAGGTAGGGTGGGGAAGCTTCGATTTTATAGTTTCTAGACAGATTCCCTCCAGGGCATCTCAGTGTACAGTGGGAAGGGAAATGTCTTCCTAAGAAGACTTCAGTGTTCTTCAGGGGTTGTTGTGACTTACCAAAGAAAATTATTTCATGGGTTTGATTACATCCCCTTGTGCCTCTAAAGAATTAAATTTGACTGTTGGCATCAGTGGCCACGTGAGGAAAAGCCAGCTTGTTTGTGGTGCCGCAAACCCGTTACTGGGATTTATACTGTATACAGCAGTGGGAAGGTGTTGGATTTGCTTGTCTCTGTCTCTGGAGGATTTGAGTTGCTGGGTCTGGAGTGAAACCCTCCTCCTCTCCCAGCCTGTGGCTGTTTGACCTGTACCAGCTTGTGCTGTTCCTCAACACATCCATGGGGGCCTGGGACAAATTTGAATAAGGGATTCAGGAATCCTGCCCATCTGAGATGTGTTGCTTCTGAATACCTACTCACCGAAGGGAATATTTGCTCTACCTTTGCGAAGGCAGCTTTTTAACTTTGGGGGAAACCTGATTATGCCTATGGAAGGGAATATGTTAAAAATACACGCAGGAATTCAAATCTTGACACTTGGGAAAATCCTTTTCTCAAAGGCTGTCTACTGGTTTGTTGTTAGTTTAGCACTTCTACAGAGTTAACTGAAGTTTGCAGATGGATTAAAATGCTGCTTAGTACAATCCTGCAGATTTTGTTGAAAGTTTTACACTAAGATTTAAAGAAAAAAAACCCAACCAGAAAAAAACCCCAAAACCAGACACCACCACCAGCCTTCCCCCACTAGAATTTTGGCTTAAATTCCGCATCTCTCTTGATGGTCATCCTTGCAGACTAACATCTCTACAACCTTATTTGAAGAACGCAAGCTTTGACTCATGCACATCTAACTGCCTTTTATCTGTGTCTGCAGTGTTTGATGACCAACGTAAGTCATGCGTAAGTCTCCTCTGCCAGTGGGAGATGGCCAATTCCAGCTGCAAGGAGGTTAGATGGAAACAGCTGGAGGTGATATATTCTTGAGTAGCTTCAGTTGTTTCCTAAGTAATTTCCCTACAATTAGGAGTATTTAAATATATTGAAATGAGGCAAGTTGAGATGTTCCAGCTCCTGCTGGTCCCCTCCAGGTGAAGGTGGTATGGAGTAGGAAGAAGTTGCCCATTGATTATGAGTTAGGCTTTGTCCCAGCTCAGCTGTATCGCTGGTTTTACAGGAGTAGAAAGTAACTTTTGTGACAGTGATTGTTTTAAAATGAACCTCATATTATTTGTCTTAAGGTCCCTTCCAACCCGAACCATTCTATGATTCCGTGAAAATGAGATTACAAGGTAGCCTGATACCTGGCTGGAATGTTATAATGTACACAGTTTATGTAGATCTCGGTTATGAAATGAGGATCTTGCCGTATTTTGTGGTTTTTCCTGGCCAAGCTGAGTGGCAGCTACAGACGAGCTGCGGCAACACAAATGGCTGCATGAAAAAGGCTTCACCGGTGTCTCTGTTGAGTATCAGGTGTGGCTGCACATGCTGCAGTGACACCTTCTGATGGCAGTGCCAACTGCCTTCCTGCTGCTGAACAGCCAAGCAAACACACCAGTCACAAGCTGCTGCCATCACTGGGGTGGATAATGGCATTTTTAACAGCATATGAACCTGCTGATACAAAAAGGTATAGTGAAATACCCTGTCAAAGGAAGGGTGAAGTTAATGGAGTGATCAGGACTGCAGGAACTGTGGGCAGATGGTAAACAAGCCTCTCAACAATGATGCTCTTCAATCTTGTCTTATGCTACCATGATGATACTGCAGGGACTGCCATTTGTGTGACAAATACGGAGAGTGTGACATTGAGGAGGTGCACAGCGAGATGTATTTTAAAGTGACATAGCTGCCTTGTTTTGTGAGCCAGAAGGGCTGTCTTGTGTATAATAATTTTTTGTAGGGGTTGTCAGACCTATTACATGTGTTCATTTAGTTCAACTGAAATTTCTGAATGACGTGGTAGAAACTGGAACAATTGAATTATTTCAATTTTTGTCTCGAATCATGGATGTTTAAGAGTAAAACTGCTGCTCGGGAATGATAAAGGTGCCAGCCTTTTTCAGAAAAATGTACCTATTAGTGACTCCGTGATTGTAAAGACTACTCTTTTGCTTGTAGGGAGTTTAATTGCACAGTATGGATCTGTTGGACACAGAGTAAAACTCCTCCTTAAACCATTTTTAAATCACTTGCTTAATACTTTCACTGAAATTGTTCCTTGAATCTGTGGTTTTTTTCTTTTTTCAGTGGGGAAGACTTCCTTGATCACCAGGTTCATGTATGACAGCTTTGACAACACCTACCAGGTAAATCAATCCATATTATTGTCTTCTGTATGGCCCTTCTGTTGTTCTGTCTTCCATTGCAGGAAGATTCCATTTGATTGCAGTGGATAAGAGTTGGTATGCTGACCAAATTCTTAACTGTAAAATCTCTAATTTGTGTATTTTAATAATCTTTCAGAATGGCATTTTGGTGTTGGATTTTGCTTGAGTAGCTTATCTGCTACTGGCAGCGGGATGAGCTGTGGTTCGAAAGTATAGGCTTCTTAGGTATTCCCAAATGATAGCAGTTGTTCAGTCTACCATTTTTCTTTTCACACCATTTGCTACCAAACCATGAGATCTAATGCCTCTGTGGGGAAAATGTAACAGTTACCCGGCTCTTAAAAAAGAAGCAAGCTGAGCTGCAAAGAGGTGAACAGGGACTTGCAGAACAGAAAGCAGTGGATTGTAAGGCTGGGCGTTCTTTAGGACACTATTTTATTCTGTCTGCTGGAACAAAGACCACAAAACTGGTTGTTGTCCACGTCCCCATCCTGTGACTGCTTGTTTATGCTTAGTTATTTATTATTTAAACAAGATTGGGTTGGCAAGGTTGGGGCTGAAGCAATGATTGTCTCTTATTCCAATTGGCCTTGCAGCCCCCTCACTGCTTTGTGTTTGGTAATGAGTCAGTTCAAGTTGACACAAGCTAACTTTTCTAAAGTCTAGGAGAGGCATTGTTGCCCACTCCCAGAATTTAGGATGAGCTTGAAAAGGTGACAAGCTATAAACGTACTTTAGCTTCACAAAGTGTGTCTTGTTCAAACAGAACATGTTTCATGACTTGGTTACAGTTGGTGACGTTCTGAATACACTAAGCTGAGAAAAATCTGTTCCCTGATGAATGTGAAGGGTTTTTTAGGGGGGTGGGAGGAGGAGGTAATGGGGAAAAAAAGAAGAAAAATGCTGGGACTCTTCTGTTACTTAGTGTCTATCCAAGTATCTCCTTTAAATCTCTTTACCCCTTAGTGATTTCCTTCCTGCCTCTTCAGTAATTCCTCATTGCTGCTGCTAGGCAAGTTGGGGAGAATGAGATGTAAGTTCTCACTTAACTACAGGAGAAGCAAAGCTTCTATGGTGTAGGAGGGCTAGAGTACACATCATTGCTCCCAAGGGAGCAAACATCCTTTCAAATTCTACCCACTGTAATTACATGGACATGTGAATGCAGTTCTTTTATTTAATCTGTTCTTTTTTTCCACAGTATTTTTCTTTCAGGTCTGCTCCTTCTCTCTACGGAACTTGCGTCCTAGTTCTTTCTTGAAGAGGTTTGACCCTCTGTGCTTTATGATAATGTAGTTGTCTCCATGGGAAGCTGGTCTGACATAATATCCTAAATGATTGCAAAATGAATGAGTGGGACTTAAAACAGTAAGAAATCTCAAGGGCTTACAAGATAGCTTCAATTTAGCTATCATTGGTACGTGTGTAGTTTGGGTGGTAATGTACTTGGTATAGTGTCATTCATCCAAAGACCTCTATTTTACTGAAGTCATGACTGAGGTAGGGCGGTATGTCCTATTTTGCTACAGCTGGAAGAAAGAATGAGTCATAAACGCTCCAGTAATTTGGCCAAAATCACACCACATGTTAGTGTCAAACCAGAATATAAATTTCTCAATGCCCAGCACTATATAGAGACCTCTCAAAGCCAGGTACTTGAGTGATAATGCATATCAAACCGTATACATGGTTAAATGTAGCTGTAGGTTAGTTGATGGATGATTTGCTCGTTCTGGACATTTTTGATAAATTTTGAATGCATATTTTCTGAAAGCTGCCACAACCTATCATTTGAACAAGGTTTTTTGTGTTCAGCTGGTAAAAATAGAAGGCTACCGTTTAATAAAATCTGTGCTGTGCATTAGTTTTCTTTTGCTTGCTGCTAGATAAGAGGAATTCAGCTGTTGCCCGTAGCTTATTAGTAAGCTGTTTTCATGAAAGTGGCACTGTGAACCAAACAAGAACTTGCTGTACTGTGTCAAGAAAACCCAGACACCTGAAATGAAATTGTGCCATTGGTGGTGTATATTTTATCAGGAGTGATTCCAATCCATGGACATGCTGGGAGAGATTTTCCTTGTTCTGTGGCACCATATATGATGTATAATGAAAGACCAACATTGGCAAACATGGTGATTCTCTGTGTGTTACGCAAGAGGAGAAATTATAGGCCACGCTTCCCTTTAGCTTCAGCCTCTTGGAGGAAGGGAGAGGGAGGACAGTGTTGCGTTGAAATGCTGGCCTGTGACTTGAAAGATAATTCAGGTTCTTGCTTTGCCTCAGGCTTCCTTGCATAGTCGTGGGTAATTCTGTGTCAGCAAGTATAGCCTATAAAATAGGGTAACAGCAGTTCCTTATTAGACAGTAGCGTTGTGAGGACAGATGGATAAAAAAGTGATCTCATACACAGCCCCATCCGTAGTGTGGCCCTCTCCAGCTTTTTTAGTTTTATTTGTCGTCTTTAAATTTGCAATTGGGCCTTACAGTACCTTGCATCATGTTCAGAGCCTGCCTAGTTCCTACTTCTTCCATGTGGTGCACAGCATTTCACAAGTGGGTTAAACCTGCCTCCACCTTAATTACAGTAATTAGCTTACTTTAATGTCCATGTATTTTTCCCCATCAGTAAGCAGGCTTTTTTTTTTTCCTCTACTCATACATTGCACAGCGTTTCTTTACAACTGATCTCACAAGATCCCCCAAGCTTTTTTGCCCCTTTTGTCAGAATTGTGACAAAATACCTATTTGGAGGTTACCTATTTTAGTGAAAGTCTGGGATGTAGAGTGCCCGAATCCGTTCCTTCACATTTGCTGCTTCTCTGTATCCTCGTGATATGGTCAGAACAGTACAGGTGGACAAAGATGTTTGGCTGTAAGTTACCCCATGTAATTCTTAAAGCTTGTAGGAGCTTAGGTCAAGAGCCATTTCACAGCTTGAAAGTAACAGACCTTCTTCTCAACGTGATTAGCACAAATATTTTCATCTCCCAGATCTAAGATAAGTTTTGTGCTTGGCCTTTCTGTTGCATTTTCCACACCGGGGGTGATCGAGTGCAGGAATCTCACTGGCGTGATGCATTTCTGGGTGGCACTTGCATTTCCCCCAGGCATCCAAAGACTTCTTACGGCAGCTTGGGAGCTTCAGAGCTCTTGCTGCCACGCAGCTGAGTGGGAGGGATGGCATGAAGTACAGGCTGAGGCAGGTTTTCGGGCTTTGCAGCTGATACTCCAGCTCCTACTGAGAGCAGAGAAAATCTGAGTCTCCAGCAGTTTGTCAGCCAGAATGGGATCCAGACTTGTATATATGGTGTAAGATCTTAGGGGGTTTATAGCTTTTCTTCTGTAAAGTGAAATCAAATAGACACGAGGGAAAATAGAAGCATCTTTGAGGCAATCTTCCGAGGAGTACCCTCTGCCAAAACAATGGAAAACAAAAGCAGAAGGGACGCATGTTGTTGCATTAGTCTTTTGAGGCTTCTCATATCTGCCTGATGGTTTCAGTAGCATCTCTCTGAACTCGTAATGTCACAGGTCCTGATGACAGGTGAAAAAACACTGGGTAGCCATCTTGGGATCCATCGCTATTTATTTTTCCCGTATCCATCTCTGCTACTCCGAATCTGCTGTCCTGATCCAGCCAGGAAAGGTTGTTTTCAGACATGTTATATTTAGTTGCAAATGGAAATTCAGTTTGGATATTGTTCAGTTCTGCTTTTTTTTTTTTTTTCTTATTCATTTGCAGCTGGTTTTCATGTATTGCTCACAAGCAGGCTGGCTGGCTCTATTCTTTGTTCCTACCACGTAAAATATCTGGCAGAATACAAGGAATTAATTATGGGGATATATAGTGAGGGCATAATAGCACTCTAACAATATGGAGCATATATGGTAGAATAGACTCTCCGTTAAAAATACCTGCTTCAGTGTGGGAGAGCAGGGAAGAGGTTGTATCAAGCCTCTTTGCCCTAGCTGAGAGTGCTACTTCTTACTCATGTTTTTTTTCTTTTTTTTTTTTTTTTTCTTTTTAAATGAATTTGTTTGGAATGTTTTCCAGGCTCTATTGATGTTGCTGAGCGCTGCAGCTACCTGAGATGCTCAGTGTCCTGCTGAAGCCAGGGCAGCCTTATAGCCCCAACAGGTCAGCTCGGTCATACCCCTGCTGCAAACGAACTCCTAGAGCTTGGATTCGCCTTCACTGCAGCCTTGAAAAACGGGATGAAGATCATGTATTTAAGAAGCAGCTCTTGATAGCGCTTAGTAGTGCTTTGCTCTTTCTCTTAAACACATCTAAGGATGTTCTGTGCGAAGCTCCCACTAGTGTCTAGAAACTTGGATGCAGTTATGCTGCAGTGAGCTTTAGTGTTAACTGAGCTTTAGTAATTGTTGGGGGCCATGTGCGTGCACGCTCTTGTGTTGCAGCAGACGTGAAGATGTCCACCTTAGCTTTAATGAAAAAGGCTTAAAGTTAAGATACACTAAGATGTTTGGCAGTCAGTGTACCCAGATATCCAGGTTCAGCTAATGCACAGTAACTTAGGTCATATGCATAAAAATCCTTGCTGATACTCTTATGACTGTATGGATTAAACTGTTGATATGCATAAACTGAAGTTAAGGTTAACAACTTTTTGTGCTTTAAGATACTGTTCTGCTTATGGATATTAAGGAAACTGCCTGTTGAATCTTAGAGGTAGAGTTACATCCTGAAAGTAAGATAACCAACATATTTTTCTTTCAGATCCACTGCAGGCGCTGAATTCTGATGCGGCAGTAATTCTCACTCCCTTGAAAATCACTACAGTTCTGGAGTTTCATTTAAGAGCTGTTGTTTTTTTCTTTTTTTTTTTTTTACAGGCAACAATTGGCATTGACTTCTTATCGAAAACCATGTATTTGGAGGATCGAACAGTGAGTAAGATTTTTGTTGCACTTCTCTCTGTACAGTAGGAATGAGGATCAGCATCTGTTGTAATTGTGCAGCCCACAGTTCTGAGATCACTTGGAAGTACAGGCTTGAGCCTTCATCTGCCAGCTGCTTCCAGACTGACAAGTGCTGTGGAAAAAGCTCCTTTCTCTGTTTGAGGAAACGGGAAATCACCATTTGGTTCATCTCTGGAGGGCTCATGAGTGCCATTTTACAAGTGGCAGAAGGTGCTATGGTGCCATTCTCTTTGAAGAAAGAGATGATGTGCATAGTTTGAGGGGTGCATAATGGTGGGAATTTGGAGAAGGGAAGGGAACCATGCTTAACCCCTTCATTTTTTTCATGTCACAAGACAGAAGGAGAAAATATAAATTGTCAAAAGCTGCCAGTTAATAGCTAGCTCAGTAGTTCTTAACATTACTTGTTTAAAAAGCAGGTTACCTTCAATAATAATCCACAAATGATACTTGTTTCTTAGCTTGGTGCAGCTCTAGTTCCTGAAACGAAACCACTCGTCTGTGGAAGCAAGTCTGTCATTTAAAATGAGCTCAGATTCTTAATTAAGAAATTCAGCCACTGAGCTATTTGCAGAAGCAAATTGTGCAGTGCCGCATAAGCTTATGGTGATATTGTATAAACCCACAATAAATGTGATTGCATTGAAAGTGCTGGAGTGGTAGGATGTTTTTTCCATAGCAGAACTGGCCCTTGTGCATCTTGCCATACATGTTGCTTTTAGTATATCTTGCCTTTTTTTTCAGAACCTTGATGGTAAGAGACATTCAACCTCATCTGCCACTTTGCAGTGTGGCTAAGGCTTAAATATAGATAATAACTAGCATTTTATACTCCTTGAAAAACTCACATGAGTAGCTTTTCCAGAGCTCTGACAGCAGCTGAAGGCTCTTCCTTTAAAAATATGATGTGTGGTCAGATTCTTCTGCCAGCAACCGTCCTCCAGGCTGCTGGAGGTTACACGTGTGAGTCCTGAGGAAGGATAGCAGCAGAGCATGAAAACCTTGTGTAGGCAGAACTGCAGGTGAACATTTGCCTTGTTCGTCCTCTCAGTTGGAAAGCCAAGCCATTCTATTTCTCCCCTTTCGGAAGGAAAACATTTTTTAAAAAGCAAAGACAGCGTAAAGCCAAGATAGGTGCACATATACCAGTTCGGCTACTGCTAGCGCTTGGGAGAGATTGCTGCAAAGGAGGAGACAGTATGCTGCTGCTCCCAGTCCCCAGTCATCTCCTGCATGAGTTTATAATTTTTATTTAGCTTTTTTCAAACAGTAAAATTTATTTACTCTTTTATTTTTAGTGGCAGTTTGGCTTTTTTAATTTTCTCCCACCCACAGATCAGGTTGCAGCTGTGGGATACTGCGGGTCAGGAACGTTTCCGTAGCCTCATTCCCAGTTACATCCGTGACTCTGCTGCTGCTGTAGTAGTTTACGATATCACAAGTAGGTATATTGCACTGGGTTTGACCTTTTTCTTATTTTTCTTGCTTGTTTGACTGATTTTGTTAGGTACGGTTGCAATTATGGGACACAGCAGGTCAAGAACGGTTCAGGAGCTTGATTCCTAGCTACATTCGTGACTCCACTGTTGCAGTTGTTGTTTATGATATCACAAGTGAGTGGGGGGAATTCTGCATTTCTAATACTCTGCCCCTTTCATCCTTTAGCCTAGCTTTGCATGTCCTATCACAGTCATCTGCTTGTTCTTCATTCTGGCATGAAAAAAATTATGTTTTCTTTTATTGTAGTCAAGTTTTAAGCTAGCCACCTGATCGCTGCTGTTGTAATGTATAATCTGTTTTACAAACGACATCGTTTTGTAACCCTTTTCTATTGCATTCTCCTGAAGCCTTGAGTCCTGGCTGGTCTTGTTGCACTTTACCCTCTTTCATCTGCTTTTTTGATCGTAATATCACCTATGACTTTTGGTCTCAAACACCTGAATCATGTTCATAGATATCTGAATTCTGCAATTAGAGACTTTGCACTGATAGCTATAGCTTGCTTCACTCCATTTGCCCTCCCCCCCAAAAAAATATCTGGGCATGGGCTGGGGGGAGAATGCATTAACATCACATTTTCATTTGAATCAGTCACTTTCACGTTTTGCAATATGTAAAACTTACTACTAAGCCCCTATCCTTTAACAATTGCTCTTTCATTTCTTACTAAGGTATGTACACTTTTGTGAACTAAAATATTAGTGCTTTTTCAACCCTTCTCCTTCTGTCCCTCCCCTCAGTCCAGAGACCCCTAACTTACTAGTTTTCTGTATTTACAAAGAATAGAAATGTTGTTTTAGGAGAACTAAACCTTCAGACACTTCAAGTTTTAAAGCGGAATTGACTGAGAGCCATG
This sequence comes from Sterna hirundo, assembly GCA_009819605.1. NCBI lineage: Eukaryota > Metazoa > Chordata > Aves > Charadriiformes > Laridae > Sterna > Sterna hirundo. Next base: position 218,938,090 of record CM020437.1, on the reverse strand, counting down.
GCCTAATTCTATACAAATGCAAAAGCTCTCGTCCTTTGATTTATAAATACTAGAAGATAATAGCAGGAATATGGTATTTACCTATAAAAGCTTTAATTGTTAAAAATTGCACTTTCATTTGAGATAAAATTATAGGTTAGCTGTGAACTTTGAAATTTTTTTACTGACCTAGCAAATTCAATATTACCAAGTAGTAAAGAAAAGAATTAAGACGCTGGCAAGTGATCAAGTCTTGACTGTCTAGCATACGATATATTACTATGCAGTAAAAGCCATTAAAAAAAATCAATACTTGTCAAGAACTGCTGCAGAATCCCCCCCCTTTTTTAAGTACCGCAAACTACTTTGGCAACTCAGATGCTTTTTGTGTAGTAAATGCCGAGCTCTGTGGCAGCTTCTATACAAGTCGGTTTTCCTTAGGGGATGCAACTTTTCAAACAACGTACTGTCTCATTACATCAGGGTAGCTTCCTGAAATTCTTATCTTGCCGCTTTTAGGGATGTATCATTAAGAAAAAGTGGCTGTGGTTAGGTTAAATTTGTATTTCTGGTTCTATGCATATGATTTGGAAATTATTTTGAACTCACTGTTCAATGGTACAGGATTTGCTACTATGTTGTATAACCCTGATATTTCCTAGAGAAAATCCTAAACCTAGCAAGTAAAAATTAAGCTGTACAACATGTGTAGCTGGTATTAAGTATTTTTGAGAAGCAATGAAACAGTGGGAACCTCTTGCTGCAGGTGCACGAGGCATGAGCAGTGTAGAATGCAATATCACATTAATCCCCATTCTCTATATAAAATATTTTATATTGAACTAAAAAAAAAAAAGGGAACTGGTATAAAACACAGTGATAAGACTTCTTGTTTTAGATGCTGTCAAAACCAAATTATAGACCAACTCAGTTCACTCCCTGGCTTTGAATTCACCTGTAATGAAGTTTTTTTTTTTTAAGTTAGTGCCAAAGTTTTCATATGCTTCAGTGTGGGAGGCTTAGGGTTTCGCTTGCTGATTCTTCATCACCCTATTATTCCAATTCCAGAGAATATGAAGCTTTTATTTGAGACTTACAGATGTATTTACCAGTGACCTGTGAAGAATACCTGCAGTGATAATCCTCTCCACTGTTCTCTGTTAGATGTAAACTCGTTCCAGCAAACAACAAAATGGATTGATGATGTCAGAACGGAAAGGGGCAGTGATGTCATCATTATGCTGGTGGGAAATAAAACAGATCTAGCAGATAAGAGGTATGGAGGAATAACTCATCTTTCAAATGCTTTTCTTAATCTGCTGCTGTTTTCTCCTGGACAACTATTTTTAAAAGAACATTTTTTTTTCCCCCAAATGATCAGGTTTGTTTTAACTATGCTGGAGATGGCAGTGACTAGAGAAATCTCAATTTTAAAACTTCTTTCGTTTGATTAAGCACAAGTTTCCAGCACGATGCTGTGAATGAGTTGAGAAACTCACCAATTCGTTCAGATGTCAGGAGAGAATGGAGTGTCAACTGCAACCTGCATCAGTGAATGAATAAGCTAAAATTGTTACAAATATACATGCTTAATAGATCTGCTTGGATAAAAATGATAGGTGTAAGTAATCTTCCCTTTTAAAACTCTTCAGAGTTGGCAAACTTAAATATTTTTATTAGAAGTTGTGCATCTTCAGGTTTTGTTGCGTTGTGTACTCTGCTTATGCTGGATTTACGGTATTCTTAACGCTAATGAGCAAAAAGTCACAAAGGTAAAACAAAAGCATGAAAGGCAAGTATTCTGGATTTGATTGAAATCCCCATTTCCTCAGAATAACTACACTAATAGACCCTTACTTCAGATTTATAAGATCCTATTAAGAATTGTTTATGCACACATGAGCCCCTTATGTATGCTCGCTCCTTTGTTAAAATAGTTTAGTAGGCTGCAAGTTGACAGTTGTTATTGGGTATTAAAATCTATGGATTGCTAATTGTTCAGACATAAAAGCACAGCTTCCAGGACAGGGATTTGGAGGAGTCTAGTTGGCTCACGTACCACTTCCACTGGAAAGCTGAGTTCTAGGTTGGGAGCCAGGCATGCCACAGAAGGCCACCTGATACGTTGAAATGGTGATACTTGTCTACAGCTGTGCTCAGCATGTGGCATCTGTATGCAGGAAAAAAAACATGAAATGCTTTCAGAACTGTAACGGAGCTGTCACCTTCTTAGGTTGAAGATGAAAATCTTAATTTTCAAGGTGTTTGTCTGGCTTTTTTCCTAATTTTGTGTTATCTTCCCCAGACAAGTGTCCATTGAGGAAGGAGAAAGAAAAGCCAAAGAGCTGAATGTAATGTTCATTGAAACTAGTGCAAAAGCAGGATACAATGTAAAACAGGTGAGTGATGTGTTGGCTGCAGCAAGCCCTGATTCTACTTCTTTTAGTGTTCTGTTGTGGAAATAAGACTTCCCTGGACACTGGGAGGCCTTTGCAAAGGGTTCAGAGGGACATTTGTAGTCCGTACGCATCTTGAAGTCAACTTGTTGGCTGAGGTTCAGAAGTATCCCTGACCTGGTAGCAAATGACTTGGAACTTCTCTAGAAAAGAGGAATTATTTAAGAAGCTTTGTGCCTACAGGATGATACCTTTCTGGGTTCTTGATAATCCAGATTTAGTGTTTAGATTGAAGGGATTAAGGTATAAACTAGAAAATTGGGGTAACAGGGGTGTGAGGACTGTTTCTGATACCGATCCAGTGGATGATGATGTGGGCAAACCAGTCCAGGAGCGATGTGGTGGCTTAAAATGCTTCCACCGTAGAGTGAGACAGTGTAAACTGGTGTTCCCACTCTGTTGGAAGGCGTTGAAAGTGTGAGCAAACGTTCTTGGACAGCCTAAGCTATTTATTTCTGGTAGATGACGAGTTGCTTTTGAATCGGGGAAAACAGTGAAATGTCTTTTGAGCTGATGCAACTGCAATGGAATTAGGCTTTATGTTGCGAGTGGCGGCTCTTTGAATTCTGACCTGCTAGATGAAGTTTTAGTGCTTGGGTTAATGAAGATAAATCACTTGGCAAACAGTGAACTGGTGAAAGTAGTAAACACTGCAGAACTGATCTGGTGTTTACATGAAAGAAATTTTGTTTAAGTTTATTAGTTATGTAAGCAAATATGCTTACCAGTAGATCACAAACAGAGAGCTAGAGCTGCACATCCCCATCGACTCGGTGGCTAATGGGATACTGCTTTTTCATTGATCTAGCAGTTTCTCATATGGAGTTGTGACTTGCTGAAGCACTTGGCAGCTGGTCTTATGGCAGGAGGAAAAGCAGTAGTGCAAGATGTAGAAGACATTCATTCTTGAGTGTCTCCACAGAGCAAACGCATGCACACATGTATGTGTATGTATATAATCACATGTGTATTTTATATAGAGAGTAACACAAATATTTTGTATGCCAAATTGTATCAGGAGTTGCTAAAACAGGGTTATACATGACTTTGTACGTTATAGACAGGACTAACGGGTTATTATTAAAATGTCCCTTGACTTTGTATATTAGTAGCAAAATTATTCCCTATATAATGTAATAATTAGATGTGTTAACTTAGCACTGCCTTTCAGTGCATTAGCAAGCATAGAAGTGTTCAGTTCCGAAGTCCACCAATTATTCTGCCGCAACACGGAGGCTGGCTTGTAATTAAGGCTTGGATTCTGTGCGGGAATCCTTAATGTTTGCTTAGAGTAGGGGGTGTGCACTTGAGAGCAGTTGCCTTGCGGAGAGGGATGATGATGATGATAGTGGTGAAGCTCTATCTACTCCCTCTTGCCTTGAGGGAGTTGCTGTGCAGCTAACACGTTTCCAGATGTCTGTGTCCAAGCCTGTAAGGTACCTTGTGGCTTCCAGGGCCAGCGGGAGCCCTGATGATTTGGGATGTAAGTAGGAAAAATCTCATATGGTATGCCTGTAGTCCATTTTGGCATAAGATACTGTCATTTAATAAAACATGTGCTTTGTAAAGCTACCACAGCCCTTGTCACGAAGGATGGTAGCTCCATTTAGTACATTATGAAGGGAGCAAACGCTGCCTTTTTGTATTTTATGCTGAAGCCGTTCAGGGATTGTACTAATGAGATTGTCAGAGCATAAAGCCATTTCTGTAGCTGTAGCCTCACTTGCACGCTCTCTAGAGAAAATTCTTAGTTGTGTAATAGAGGTCTAGATAAATTACGCCTCTGATTTTAATTGCCAGGTAACATGCCGTAAGACTACTTTTGTGAGAAAATAGGTTTGGTAATAAAAAGTGGTGGTGAGAGCCTGGGGGCTGGTTCTCTCTGTATTAAATGGAAGATTTGCTGTTCCGAGACATAATTCTTGTTCTTCACTAACATCAATAAACAGTAATATCTAAAAAACTTGGGGCTGTTACATGTCACTGCATCATAATCTGAATGCGTAATTCAAGTAGGGTGGAGTCTTGTCAGAATTGGCCAAGAGGACAGATTTTAAGTGACTTCATTCTCTGTGTAAAATATCAAAATGAAAGACAGGAGTGGTTATTCAGAAAGAACTAAAAATGGATTTTTCTTCTGAGTTTTGATCCTTGTGTTGCAGGCGTGGACTGGGATTTTCAGAAGCTTCAAAGCTATTCTATACTGCAGAATATTTGAAACTCTCATTTTGATTAGTTTAATGAGTAGTAGTTGAAACAATTCTCGAAGGATAAGACTTCTAATACCACTAGTTATCTAGTACTCTGTTTTCTTTGCAGCTTCTCTATTGAATGGTATGAACTTATTTTCCTAACTTGTCAATAAAATTCTTCCCCAATGAAATGGGAAAGTGTATGGGTACAACTGCAGGATGGGTATCCTTCCCATAACCCATATAAAAGCTTTTTTTAATAAGTCAAATGTAAATTTGACCTTCCCATAACTGATCACTCTTGTCCGTAATATATTCTGATTCTGCAGAACAATTACTGTCCAAGTTAATTCTCGTATAGGATTTTTAATTCAAGTGTCAAATTATTTGATACAAAGTCCATACTTTGACTACATATAATGAAACACATTTATGTAAAAACTAAGATCACCTAGTGCTGGATAATAAATACTAACGTAAAGGTGAATTTTCGATTAGTGACTGGTCCTTGGGTTGTCCACTAGGGTATAGGTTCAGATTTAGCAATTGCCATGCAGCTTTGCTTCTGCGTATGACTGAAATGTGTAGATTAGAGAATATGAACTGTTTTGGTTTGGGGTTTTTTTGTTGTTTTTTTTTTTTTCTTCCACGTAAAGCTCTGGCCTCCCAGTATTAAAACTTCTCAGATTGTCAGTGCTTCGCTTGGCAGCCTTGAGCAGTTCAGAAAAGCTGACAAAACGCTGTTTTTCCCCTGCTGTCCTCTCATCTCAGCACAAAATCTGTTGATTGAAGTCCTGTGCCCTGGGTTAAAGGTAGGGAATGGCACAAGTTAATGCAGAAGGAGAGTTGGGATGAAGTCGAGCCCTTGGTCCTCCATCATTGGCTTCTTTGCATTTCCATCCCTTTCACGTTAAGGTTTTGATTTCTTTGTGGCGTTCGGTGTCACATCTTGATGTTACCAATTCCAGAGCGAGGTCTTTTTTTACTAATGCCTCAGTTATGACCCACCATACCTTCCTTGCTTTCTTTCATCCTCTCTTTCAGGTCAGAGCTGTGAATTCCAGTGTCACTGTTGTGCAGGCAAGTCCTGGACACATGACTTGTGACCCTCACTGTCCTGGGTCTGACTGCTGGGCAGGGTTAGCAGGAGCAGAGGCAGCCATTCCTGCGGCTTGGGAGATGCCGTGGAGCACTAGCCAGAACACTGCCCTTTATCCGGGCTTGGTCAGACATTGAAGAATAATTTCACTTCACGGGTGGTGAATCTTAGAACCATAGAATTGCCTAGGTTGAAGGGGACCTTTTAGGTCATCGAGTCCAACCATCAACCCAACACTGACAAACCCACCGCTAACCCATGTCCCTCAGCACCACGTCTGCCCAGCTTTTAAATTCCTCCAGAGGTGACGACTCCACCACTGTCCTGGGCAGCCTCTTCCAATGCTTGACAACCCTTTTGGTGAAGAAATCTTTCCTAATATCCATCCTAAACCTCCCCTGGCACAACTTGAGGCCGTTTCCTCTTGTCCTATGGCCTGTTCCTTGGGAGAAGAGACCGACCCCCCCTGGCTACCCCCTCCTTTCAGGGAGTTGTAGAGAGCGAGAAGGTCTCCCCTCAGCCTCCTTTTCTCCAGGCTGAACACCCCCAGCTCCCTCAGCCGCTCCTCACAAGACTTGTGCTCCAGACCCCTCACCGGCTCCGTTGCCCTTCTCTGGACACATTCCAGCACCTCAATGGCTTTTTGTGTGGTGAGGGGCCCAAAACTGGACGCAGCACTTGAGGTGGGGCCTCACCAGTGCTGAGGATAGGGGGACAATCACTTCCCTAGTCCTACTCACCACACTAGTGCTAATCTTAGTGCCATTTGTGTTGGTCTAAGCACTTGGGTTCTCCAAGGGATGCTGTCCGCAAGGTTTCAGAATCAGTGTTTGCCCTATTAAGGGTATAGGAAAAGCTTCATTTCTTGTCCTGCTCCGGGAGAGTAATGGCTAAGACTTTTTCACCTCCTCAGCCTTGTCGCTTGTTTGCTGGCTGTCAGTGGGAAGCCAGGATCCTTTTGACCTTGTGTGCTACTTTTAGCTTCTTGTTCATCCTTTTCTGCTGGAAGGCAGCACTGATAAGAGGAGAGGGCACTGCCTTCGGCTCTGTGCTTGCTGTAGCTATCCTGCAAACCCAGAGTGCCTGGCTTTATAGGGTGACTGCAGATGGTGAGTTGCACCATACTTCAAACAGCCTGTATTTCAATGCCAGGATCTTCTACCAACAAAGAAATAGAGGGGAACATACTGCCAGCAGGCTTTTTTTTGCCATTCCCCTGTGACATGAAAAGGGGACAGCTCCGAAGACGGCACCTCAGCTAACACAGTTCTGGGGACTGAGGTGGAAGTGAGCAACCTGTGGCTTGATTTAGGGGCTCGGAGGCAGATCTCCATGTAGCCACTGCAGAGAAGTACAGAGGATTTGCAGCCCTTGTACGTGCTAGCTGAAACCTGGACATGCAGGCTTTCATTTTATGACTTCTCTGGCATTTCTTTTCCACAGAGACTGATCTGATGAGCTGCTGGGGCAAGCCTCATCTCTTCTAGTTGCATGCTGTCAAACTAGATTTCAACGTACAGCTGCTGCGTACTGTTGGATCTGCTAAGGTAGAGCTGTCTCCAGTCACCAGGGTCCTATATACTTACTGTTCCTTCTGGCTTTGGGGAGGGGGTGTTGCAGGAAAAAATGAGTGGCTGATATTACGGAATAAAAATGGTGATTGTATTATTCTGGGGTTAATTCGTGCAATAGAGGGGGAAAAAATTGGCTTTTGGATCCTGCAAGTTTCAGCAAAGACTGATTGCCAGGGGAGCCTTAAGACTGAGAAGTAGATAACTTGCTTCATTTAATGCAGAGAATTGTAGTCTCTGATTCATTTTATTTGTCAGCCCTGAATAAGCTTTAAAAGACCTTGAGATTCATGCTCTATCTCGGCAGTCTGTATTTCAGGGAATCTTATTGTTAGTCTGTGGATTTCATGCCCAGAATATGTCAGGGTTCATTTTGCTGTCTTGTAGAAAGAGAGGGGAGGGAGAGCCCTGAAGACCTCCTTGCAGCAGTACCTGGCACACTTCACATTTGCTCTCAAAGAGCCACAGGCTGAATATACGGTACTTGGCAGAAAAACTTTCTCACGCTAGTAGCTAAAGGACCGTGGCCCCTCGAATAACCCTGTTTTCACAGAGCTGGCTGCATCTAGCAGCTTGGCTCTTTCTCCCATCTTTTGATTTTTGTCTATCTGATGGGCAAGAATTATTCTTGGAGTTGCGCTGCTCTCCTCGGAGAATGAGAATTAGGGAAACATTTTTGTTTGCTTTGCATTGGGGAACAGGTTTCCTGGTTGGCTTTTCCATCTGGACGGTGATCCTCCTTGTCCTTTCCATATTGCTGCCAGAGTGTTACAGTGAAAACTGTTTCATGCCTACGGTGACACTGATCTGTTGGGGATTTATTGGCTGGAGCGGTAGGACAGGCACAGTTTGGCAAATGATTTGAAACTAACGGCGAGAGACGAGGGGTTTTTTTTTAGAGTTTAATCAGGAAGGAGATTGCAGGGTTGAATGTTGAAAGAGACTTTGTGTGGCTCAGTCTTTCAGACGGCTGCATTTAACTCCTGCCTTGGGAAAAAAAAGCCCTGAATGCTCACCAGTATGTGTGGTTTTTATGCACACACACATGCACAACTATATATACATATTTCTGTATGTATATATACACTATATTATCTATGCATGTGTATGTGTGCAACTGCCTGTGACTTTTTTCAGTGAGATAAGACTGCTGGCTTGGGTCCTGATGGCACCGCGCAGCAGTAAGGTCCCTGTGTAGAACGCTGCTTTCTAACCATCATGAAGTTTCCCTAATTGGATTTGTTCACATATGCTGTGGCTGATAAGCAGAAGGTTAATAAGAAAGAAACTTGATTTTCTTAGTTGCCAAATTCCTTTTTTTAGTCAAATAATTTAGAGGAGAAATATCGGTAAAGGGATAATTTTATTCCCGGTCTTAATGTAAGGAAAGGATTACTGTATTTTAAACACTTAGCCTTTCTGTCAGCAGCTTGGTTTAAATGGAGTAATTCCAGTTGGTTCCCATCAGCTGAGGTTTTTTTAAGACTCCCCACCCCCTCCCCTCTATAAGTGCATCCCTCACTTTCTACATGTTGTACAAGGGGCAAATAAATAGCAATGCCACAGTTTAAAACAGGGGTTTTTGTGTAATGCTGTTTCCACCTAGGATCTCAAAGCACATGACATCAGCAAAGAGCTCTATGAGGTGATGTATTTCCTTCTTTCTATCAGAGCAACGATGTCAAGCAAGCATCCTAATGCAGGCACCATCTGGTAGGATTGTGCCAACCCCTCTCCATTGCGCACCCATCCTTAAAACTGATGGGAGAGAATTTTTTCCCTCAAAACTTCTGTATCAAGAGCTGGATCAAAATTACTCTAATATTCTTCTGCAGAATATGAGCAAAAAAAGCAGCATACTGGAAGGGTAGGTAAGCTGATTTGCTCCACTCTCTACCTCTAATGTATTGCTTGTACATCAGCAGGATAGCGTGTGTTGGAAGGCCGAGAGGTTTACCAGACCTTCCCCTGCAGAGCTAATGGGGATAGATGTAGCTACGCAGTGATGTGCCAGAGAGGAGCAGAATTTACCATGTAATCTGTTTATGCATTGACAACACACCAGTACGCTTCTGAAAGCAAATTGTAGGTGGTATTTGAATATTTTGTAATGCAGCCTGGTGGCTGTCCAGTAAGCCTTTGTTTTTTTTCCAGAAGTCACAAAGCTGTTTTCTTTCATAAAATTGAAGTTGAGATCCGTTAATCAACCTGTGAAAGCTCACTGAATATTGAAGAGTATTTTGAGAGTAGAAGCAAGTTTAGGGACAAAGCTCAGTAACAAAGGAGAGGTAGAACCTTCTGTACCTAAACGTGATTGAGTTGGGAAGTTTATTGAAGACTGTTAAAGGCAAAGAAAGTATTAAGCCTGCAAAGCGCTTGTGGATTCAAATACAGTACTAAAACTTTTAAGGCTTCCAGAGGAAGATGAGATTGAACCTCAGTTACTTCATTGATCATCTCCAAGATGCCAAAAAACTTATAATGAATAATCTAGTTCTGTACTGAGTGAATGAAAAGCCTTTTGACAGGTATTAAGCTAAGAAGGCTGGCAGTGCTGTCCTCGTGTCTGATTGGAATGACAAGGGAAAATAATGCTGACCACGAGGATGTGTTGGGAGATTGCTCTGAAAGTTTGCAGCTTCTTTCCTCTTCCCCCATTTCATTCTCGTAAGCCAAAGTGCTCATGTCTGACTAGTTTTAAAATGCTTGGAAAATGATAATCACATTGCTTTCTCAAGCAGAATTAAGAGTGAAGAGTGGTGGTGAGATGAGGAGCGCAGATACGGTAACAAGAAGTGGTGAGCTCAATTGATAGGACATTTTTTGTACAAGGAGGCTCAGGATAATGACAGAGGTTATAGAAACTTAGAGGAGGATACTAAGCTTTTTTTCTTTTACCTAAAATCAGTGAGGTGCATCAAGCACTGGCTTCCCAGGCCCATATCCTTGTCTCAGTCTAGATTTCAGCAGATGCCCACAAAGTGGTGTTGCTGTTGGTGAAAAAGGGGTGAGGATGGTGGGGACGGTTTCTCCAGTGGTTATGAGGGAGATGACGGGAATGGTAAAGGAAAGCGGCTTTGCTGCCTTCTGCCTGTCGGTTTTTCCTCTCCTCACGTAGCAGCCTCTTCAGTCAGAAAAAACCAGTGGTGACAGCAAAGGTCAGACACCAGTGAGCACAGTTTCTTTGTGCTCCTGGTCTACGGAGGTCACAGCCGCACCCAAGAGACCTGGGAACTTGTTCTTGATTAGCTTGGAGGGTACCTGTCAAGCTGACAAAGTCATCTTAGTGACTTCCCAGCACCATTTGGACACTTCGGGCCAAATTTGCGAAAGCACTTGGGCCCTGATCTGCAAAGCTGTTCAGGTGCCTACATTCATAATACAAACAGTCTGACAGTGGCTTGGCTTAGTTTTCCATGGAAAGTGGGTCACTGGGAATAAGTGGTTTAGCTTTGGGTCATTTGAGGAGAGGACTGAAATAATGTGCGATATTGTCAGTTTGACACATTAAGGCTGACGTCAGGCTTGCACCAGGCGTTTCGGGACTCCCGAGCTGCTGGCGGGCGCGGAGTGGGGTGATTTTAACTCACTGATGGATGGAGATGTTAAGCGCTTGGAAACATCTAATGTCCTGGATGCTTGATAACGCGCAGGCAAGAAATATATAGTGGCAACAATGTCTGTAATGGTGTAAAAATATGAATGCAGTGTATGTCACGTTTATATCTGGTTGCGTGCAGAGCACATCAGCATGGGATCAAAACTGTACTAGGGCTGTTCTTCAAAGGTAAGAAACAATTAGGTAGTCATTTGATAACCCTGATGAATAGTAAAGGTGCTATTTATCCTTCTGTCCATCTGATCTCTTGTGTCCTCCCTTCCTGCTGCGCACGCACTCGCCGAGGCACATGAAGAAGAGAACGTTACGGTTGAAACTTGTGTAGTTCCTACCAACTGAGCATGGCAGCTTCTCGGAGAAATCACATTCAGCTGAAGGACAGGAACTGTCTGTCCCTGTGGAGGAGAAGACAGACTATTGTGGGCTCAGGAAATTCAAGTGAATTCTCATGCATTAATAGTGGGTAAATCTGTATGCTCCTTGCCCAGAGGACTGGGGAGAAGCCGTGAGGTGGCAACCACAAGTCTGAGCCTTGTGGGCAAAGGTAGGAAATGCAGGAGAGGGAATTGGTCCCATTCAGTCTTACCTCTCAGCCTCCTTCAAGTGGAATAAAACTAGGAGAGAGTTTGAAGCTAAGACCTTGCTGGGAAACTGGAGACAGTGTCCGAGTGAGAGGTAGATTTGGGATTGCAAGTGCCCTTGACACATGTTCCTGTTCTGTGTTTTATACCCTGAATGTGGACATACGATAATGATGGACTGGGTACCAAAAGTTGAGAGTGTTCAGAAAAGGATTGGGCAAATTCCCGAAAGATAGATCCTTTGTCTAGTTAATAAGGGACCTTGAGCCCCAGATATGGTCAAGCCTGGAAGAAGATGCCTAGGGGATGTCATTACATGCATCCCCTTTTATGATGCTGTTCTGCATGTGCCAGCTTGGCCAATGTTGGTGACAGGTGTTGTGTTTGACTTCATCAGTGTGTCCGTGCTCCTGTGTAACTAATACTCTGTGGAGGTGGGAAGGTCGAGTTCCCACCTGCTGTGGGGAAGTTGTTGGGGTCTGTGGACATCTGTGGTGGGAACGCTGGATTCCAAACAGAGCATATTTGCAGAGAAGGTGATAGAAGGTTTGCTGCTTGTAGCCAGTAACATTTGATCTTCAATAACAACAAAAATGCGGTTTGCCATTTCCTGAGAATAAAGGTTATATTTGGTGTCAGGCTTTTTGGTGTAAGCAGTGTAAATAGTACTGAAGGATGTATCGAATCATTGTTTGAACGGTATCAACTGGGGTGCACTCTTTTAAAGTCCAATTGTTTTGATCTGTTCCCTGTGTGTTTTTTGCAGCTTTTCCGACGCGTGGCAGCTGCCTTGCCTGGAATGGAAAGCACACAAGACAAAAGTAGAGAAGACAGTATCCTTTATGCATTTGTGCTGCGATTCAGTGATGGCGAAGCGCTGCCAGGCATTACCGTGGACGAGGAAAATGCAGGCCCTGAATAACAAAGATGAAGAAGGAGGGAGTAATACCTCCTGCAGCCCCCAGTCAGCTTATGGCCACGCCAAAAAAAGGCCTGAGAGAGGGAATAGGGGCAAGTAACCTTTGAGCTTGAAGTACTGAGGTAGAAGGCTTGGTGGGATAGAAGGCTGGGGCTATATTTCCTATTAGGAAGAAATTTTTCACTATGAGGGTGGTGAGCCCCTGGCCCAGGTTGCCCAGAGAAGCTGTGGCTGCCCCATCCCTGGAGGTGTTGAAGGCCAGGCTGGACGGGGCTTTGAACAGTCCAGTCTCTAGTGGGAGGTGTCCCTGTCCAGGGCAGGGGGGTGGAACTAGATGACCTTTGAAGGTCCCTTCCAACCCAAGCCGTTCTATGATTCTATATGTCTATGAGTGTTAAGGGTGGGGGCCTCCACTGTAAAGCAGGGGAAGTAGGGATGCTTAGGGATGTGAGGACAACTGAATGAAGGCTGAAGGGAGGACAGCAGGAAGGTGCAGAAGGGTGCAAACAGATCCAGAAGGATTCTTTGCTTTGTGTTTGAGCAGGTTGGATATGAGGAAGGAGGGGGAGGCTGTGGAGCAAAGAGGCCTGAAAAGACCCTCTGTGGCTGTTGCAGAACTGACCTGTAGAATCCTGGAATAAGGTAGGATGGAAGGGACTTCTGTAGGTCCCTTCTCCAACCCTCCTGCTCAAAGCAGGGCTAACTCCAAAATCAGGCTGCTTTCTCAGGGTTGTGTTCAGGGTAACTGCAGAAATCTCCAAGGATGCTGGAACTTCCAAGGGCAGCTTGTTGCAGTGCTTGACCCCGGACAGCTCTGGGCCAGCATCTGAGTGGTGCGAGGGAGGAGAAGAATCAACTGAAGGGATCAGCCTTGGGGGAGGGAAAGGAGATGCTCATTGCATGAGCAATGGAAAAGGGATAAAACTTTCTGCATAACAAGCAGTATGACTAGATCTGAATTGCTTGCTGGACCAGCTGAGTGTGTTTGGGGAGGGCAGGGAAGCCCTTGTAGGTGCTTTTGTGGGTGTCTTGTGACAGAAGGGTCTAGAGCACAGGTCTTGTGAGGAGCGGCTGAGGGAGCTGGGGGTGTTCAGCCTGGAGAAAAGGAGGCTGAGGGGAGACCTTCTCGCTCTCTGCAACTCCCTGAAGGGAGGGGGTAGCCAGGGGGGTCAGTCTTTTCTCCCAAGGAACAGGCGATAGGACAAGAGGAAATGGCCTCAAGTTGCGCCAGGGGAGGTTCAGGATGGATATTACGAAAAATTTTTACACAGAAAGGGTTGTCAAGCATTGGAAGAGGCTGCCCAGGGCAGTGGTGGAGTCACCATCCCTGGAGGGATTTAAAAGCCAGGTAGACATAGTGGTTAGAGATATGGTTTAGTGATGGTTTTTGTCAGAGTTAGGTTGGTGGTTGTACTCAATGATCTGAAAGGTCCCTTCCAACCTAGGCGATTCTATGATTCTAAATGGAAGATGATAATATAATGAGAAGAAAACGTGGGAGTTGAAACACTGGCTATTGTGTAAAGGAGAATGGGTAAAAGATATATTTTTAGGAATTGTTTAGAGGAAAGTCTGGATATTTTGTGCAAGGAGAAGTAGTCTTCAAAGGAGGAGTCAGCGTGGCAGAAACCAGCAGGAAGGTGTAGGGTAGAGAGAGGGTCTAGGGAGGGACAGAGGAGGACAACTGGAGTGGAGACAGTGGAGTGGAAGAACTGCTGAGAGCAACTTGGAGTCATTTGGAATGAGTACATGGATTTATTAGAGTTGATGCGAAACTTCAAGAGTAGGAAAAATTTCTTCACTGAAATGATTATCAAGCATTGGAATAGCCTGCCCAGGGAAGTGGTGGAATTGTCATCCCTGGGGGTATTTAAAAGCCAGGCAAACGTGGTGCTGGGGGACATAGGTTAGTGGTGGTTTTGGTGGCAGTGTTGGGTTGATGGTTGGACATGGTGATCTTAAAGGTCCCTTCCAATCTAGACAATTCTGTGATTCTAAAACTGCAGGAGTGGTTCTGGTTGCTCAACATAGCTCTGAAGGTGAAGGAAGTTCTGTGATAACCGAGCCACTTCTTATGATCTCTGCTTCACCTGACTACCCATTTCTGCTCGCTTGGATTAGAGGGGGAAGGTAGTGCAGAAGGTGGAGAGAGGGCTGCCTGCCTCAGGACATAGAAATCATGGGGGGAAATCATGGTGGGTACTTCCAGGAGGGAGCCAAGAGGGGTTGCATTGCATCTTGATTGAAAGAGTTGACGAGATGCTAGAAGTGAGTGAGCTTTTTTGAGAAGACGAACTTTTTCAGGGTGGTCAGGTTTTTTTGGAGCAGGGATCACAGAGCTGGCAGCTGTTAAATAGAGGAGAAACGGTGCTTTGGGGGAAGGATGCAGCAGGAACTGTAGGAGGGGTACAAGCTTCATGCTGAAACTACATCTGTAGAGCGTCTTACTGCGTAGGGGAAAGGAGGATTCGGAAAGCTGTGGATTGGAACTGCGAAGGCACAAGCTTTGTGCGATACAGACTTGATTGATCAAAAATATTTCATTATGCAGGTCACCACAAGGTTAATGAACAACAGTCTTTATTAATGAGAGGATGGTGGCCGAATGCAAAGGCACCGGCTGATGGGGCCATGGTTTCCCTATCAGGGAGTTTGATCACTGGTCTCTAAATGGGAGTGCAGTGAGGGCACTTTGGATTTGACTTCCTGCAGACAGCAGATAGCAGAAATTGCATATGATTGTCTCCCAGACAGCTACGCTGGGATTAATAATGGTGGGGGATTTTCCATAGGCTTTTTTGCAGAACATTGAGTGTTCAAGGATCTTGAGCTGCTCGTGCTCGATGATGAAGCTGGCAAGGCTCATTTCGAGCATCTCTGACTCTTAAAGGCGTATTGAGGTTTTGATCAGCGAAACAGACCAAATATTTGAGGTTTCCCTTTTTGTGTTTATTTTCTCCTAACCTCTGTAAATAGCAACTTCAACCCCCTAAAGAAATAAGTTGGAGGTACCAGCTGTGTGACCTATTTGTCTCCCTGTTAACAGACAAGAGAAATGCTTGAGACTCCTGAGGCGGGTTTGGGGATTAGTGCTCAAAGCTCCTCCTGTGAAAGGCTACATAAGGGTTGTAGCTGTAGGGCTTCAGTTGGGAATTCAAGTGCCACAAAGGGAGCAGCTTATCGCAGGCTGGTTCAGAGCAGCAACCTCTTCGGCGACCTTGTGTTCTTGTTGGATATTAGCTGTCATAGCGAGGGCTGAGTTCAGGGAAGCAGCAGGGGGTTTGTTGTGGGGTGAGCGGAGCGGTTTAACAAGAGGAAGGATTGATGGGAGACTTCAGGATGGCATGTATGTTTCGAGCTGCGGGTGATGTAAGTACTCAGGGATAGCAATGCACATGGTGTGAGAAGGAAGTCCATGAGCCAGTTATGTGCTGTTGTGGCCAAGAAGGCCAGTGGTTTCCTGGGGGGCATTAAAAAGAGTATCCTCCCCCTCTATGCTGCCCTGTTGAGGCCTCACGTGGAGCACTGGGTCCAGTTCTGGGCTCCCCAGTTCCAGAAGGACAGGGAACTACTGGAGAGAGTCCAGCGGAGGCTACAGAGATGCTGAGGAGGTGGAGCATCTCTGTGCTGAGGAAAGGCTGAGAGCTCTGGGGCTGTTCCACCTGGAGAAGAGCAGACTGAGAGGGGATCTCATCAATGCTCAGCAAGAGGTACAGGGCAGCGGGCAAGAGGATGGGGCCAGACTCTTCTCAGTGGTGCCCAGTGACAGGGCAAGGGGCAACGGGCACAAACTAGAACATGGGAAATTCCATCTCAACATGAGGAAAATCTTCTTTCCTGTGAGGGTGGCAGAGCCTTGGCACAGGCTGCCCAGAGAAGTGGTGGAGTCTCCTTCTCTGGAGATATTCAAAACCCACCTGGACATGTTCCTGTCCAGCCTGCTCTGGGTGACCCTGCTCTGGCAGGGGGTTGGACGAGATGATCTCCAGAGGTCCCTTCCAACCCCTGCCATGCTGTGATTCTGTGAATGGCCTCGCTAGAATATGCTGCTGGGGGATTCTCTTAGCAGAGCATGTGCTGCGTCTATATTCAAGCCCAAAGAGGCTCTCACAGAATCACAGAATGATAGAGGTTGGAAGGGGACTTCTGGAGATCCTCTAGTCCAACCCCCTGCCAGAGCAGGGCCACCTAGAGCAGGTGCTCTCCTGCCTGCCTCAGAGCTGAGTGTGGACAGCGGTGTGAGAGGGAAGAACTTGCCAGTTGGCTGTGAAGTGTAGAGGAGCAGGAGTTAGAGAAGGAAACGAGCTGGCCTTCTGTGGCTTCCTCCATGCTCCTGCTGTCTCCAGGGCTTCTGTGTTCTTTGAGCCAGCAGGTAGATCTTTGGTGCCCACCAGCTGGAGGTTCCGCCCTCAGTGCTGGGAGACTGAATCGAAACTGTGGGTTTCCAAGCTGTTACTGGTTCCCTCTGGAAACAGCGATTAGACCCTTCAGCATATACATGTTTAATTACCATAGCAATTGCTGTGGAACAAGAAGAGATCGCTGGGGAAGAGCAGAGTCAGGTTGGAGACAGACATTTGGGGTCTGACATTGTTTCTGCTACGTGCTTAAGAACATGCCAATGCCAGGGTGAGAGGGGCTGCTGAGAAACCTGCATCTTGACTTTGGTTTGAAGCTGGTCGTTTTAAGAGCTTTTGAAAACACTTTTCACAGAATCACAGAATGGTTCGGGTTGGAAGGGACCTTAAAGATCATCTAGTTCCAACCCCCTGCCCTGGGCAGGGACACCTCCCACTAGACCAGGCTGCTCAAAGCCTCATCCAGCCTGGCCTTGAACCCCTCCAGGGATGGGTCATCCACAGCTTCCCTGGGCAACCTGTTCCAGTGCCTCACCACCCTCACAGCAAAGAATTTCTTCCTGATATCCAATCTAAATCTCCTCTCTTTCAGTTTGAGGCCATTAGCCCGTGTCCTATCATTACACTCCCTAATAAAGAGTGTCTCCCAGTCCTTCCTGTAGGCCCCCTTAGGTACTGGAAGGCCACTATAAGATCTCTTCTCTTCTCCAGGCTGAACCCCCCCAACTCTCTCAGCCTGTCCTCCCAACAGAGGGGCTCCAGCCCTTTGATCATCTTTGTGGCCTTCCACTGGATCCGTTCCAACAGGTCCATGTCCTTCTCGTGTTGAGGACTCCAGAGCTGGACGCAGTACTCCAGGTGGGGTACTTTTCAAGTATTTCGGTGGGAAATACTGAACTGAAAACACCAGTTAAAATCCTGCCCCAGCTTGTAGGGAGACGGTGTTGGATATTTGTTCACCTTAACTTATTTCTTCCAGTGATTGACATAAAACTGGAAAAGCCTCAAGAGCAGCCTGTCAGTGAAGGAGGCTGTTCCTGCTAATACCATGTGGCTTCTACCTTTCTCCAGAACATCACTGCTTTCCCTCCCTTTACTCTTCATTGACTGCAGTGTGAATATTGGCTTGAACCTTCCCCTTTCAGTAATAACGTATTGCAGTTCATCATCGCTGGCTGTCTCGTGGAGATGATCTATTAGCTTCACAAGCACACACACACACACACAAAGAAAATGTCAGTGTCTTCATTATTTATAAGAAAAAAAAAAAAGCCAAAATATTCCAGCATATTCTAGTTATAACTTTAAAAACAAAAAAAAAAAAGATAGGTACAATTTCTTAATATTTGTTCCTTTTTTAATATGTTATGATATTGCACTTTGAAATGATGGAAACTGAGTAAGTTTTGAATTGGACTTAGACGAGATGTACGTGCAGAAGAATGCTTGCAAATCTTACCCATTTGATTTCTCTAACAAACTGGAAATGACTAGACAGCAGTCAGAAATGCAAGCAGGTGGCGTATGCTGAGGGTTTAAATGCTTATCCTTACAATAAAAAAAAATTAAAACCGAGCTCTTAATCTTTCGAGCAGAGATAGTCTGACTGGTTTTCAAACCCCCAAACGTTTTCAGAAACCAACCTTAGGGGGGGGGGTTTGACACCACGAAAGGCTACTGGATTTTTTAGTTCTTGCAGAGGCAACGTGAACACATTTCCAAGAAAGCATACGGAGAAATACAGAGTGTCTTTCTGAACGGGATGAATGGCTTCTGGAGGATTTGGGGGGGGAAGGAAAGGGTGGGTGTGCATTAGCAAAACACTTGCAGGAAACAGGGAAATACCTTTCGAGTGCAAATGAGTTTTAAGAGCATTTTTTTTTCCTTTTATGTAGAACACGAATGAAGTAAATTATTACTGCCCGAGAGATGGGAACGTAATGTTTTCAGCCGTTTGGAGGAGAAAGCGTTTTGCTTCTGGCTTTTTTTTAGGGGAAATCTTAAGTGAATTCAGGACCGGCACTAAAACCTGCCGAAGCGGATCGAAACCTTTTAAATTGGGCAGAAAGAGGAAAGAGCAGCCGGATTCACCAATGCTGGGCTCACAGGCCAGTTCCCGGCTGGGAGAGAGGGGGCGACGGAAGGGGGAATCGCACCCGCTTTTCCGTAGCGTTGGTCGTAGGTCGACTGGGGAAGGGGTGTTTACTTTGATCATACAGAAATCTAGTTGAGAGACCGTAGATGGAAAGGAAGGGAGTTTAATAGGATGGGAACCAACTTATGATTATGCAGATTTATGCCTTTATTTTTTAGCATTTTTTTTATGTTGAGTCTTCCAAGTTGGTTTAGTTTGGTTCACTAGAGCTGTATAGTTTGGTTAAATAACTAGTAATTTAGTTTTCTATTTAACTAGGCTTACAATTAACCAATTTTCTTTGATATTTATTTCTTTGCTTAATTTTTTACTATTTTCAGTAATTATTTTTTTGTTCAGTTTTTTCTGAGGAATCCGTTTAGAGCTTTGCTGATGTTGCGAGATGTAGCTACCCGAGAAACACGGAATCGAACACACTAGAAGTGCACCCTTTTAATCTTTACTAGTCATTGTGAAGTTGCTGTGTAAGTTAATAAACACAATTGTAAATACATTGTTTGCTGGGCGAATATGGCTGAGTTACAGTGCAGGAAGGAATTCTTGAGTCTGTGTTGCGATTGCTACTTAAATGAACAATTGCAAGCAAATATTCAGGCTCCTCCTTTGTTCTCTTCTGCCCCTCTACCATCTAAAATAACCACCCGGGGAAGAGAAAGGGAATCGTCCTCACCACCACTTTCACCAGGAAACGGGCATAAAAGATTTGGGATTCTTCATTCCTGAAATGAATGCTAAACTCCTGCCCTGCCCTGGGTTTATAGCAACTCTGCACAACAATAACTTAAAGGCAGAATGAGATGTAAAGTGCTTTTATAATGCAATATTAAAAGCGAGTTTTTTTGACGTGGCATGTCTTGAAATAAACATCAATGATATGTGACAAAGGATCATTCTTTATTTAAAAGAAACTCTCGGGGGGAAGGAAACCTGGCTACTTTTCCTGTATTGTACCGTTCTTAACTGTGCAAAAATGGTTCATCTTGCTGCTTTTTCGTTTTGGGTTGTTTATTTTTCCCTTTGGTTCTTCATGCAACTTACGTTGGTCATCATTTGGCTGTTTTCCACAAGCACATAAGTTTTTGGCTTCTGATATAACCAAACCTCTACCTTTCCCATAGTTACAAGCTTTAAGCACTGGATTTGCAAGGAGCACATCCGGGTTACGGTGGACGAGCAGCTTGGCTGCTTTTAATGGAAGCTGCTTGCGGAGAGCGGCTGCACGTCTCGGAGCAGGTTTGTGCAATGGGCCCCTTATAACTTGCTCTAAAAAAAAAAAGGTCTAGAAAGGAGCGTGCCCACGAGCTCTGTGTTCAGCGCAGCCCGGTGGTTGCAGGAACAAGGACGAGTCATCAGTTGTTTGGCATTTATCCCCCAGGAGGGCGCTGAGGTCCACTCAGGACAGCCAGGTATGTTTAATGTGCGTCCTTGCTGGTAGTCAGTGCTTAACGTGACTCCCAGGACTCGATCCTGTCCTAATCCCGGTTTTCCAGAGAAAAGACACTTCCAAAGCGAGCACAGGAGCAACACGGTCTTAATTTTGTTTGCCCCATAATTCCTCGCGCCATCTGTCTGTTGGGTTTTAGGTTTTGATTTTGATTTTCGCTCCATCAACATGGCCAGTAGAACCACGGGAACAGACTTTTTTAATGATGATTTTGTAAACAGTGAAGGTTTCTGCTCTGTTTCTTTTCTCCTCCCCACTCTGGCTTGATTGTTGTACAGTACATTACGCAGCTATTCCATTACTCACTTTTTGTCTTGATACAAGTAGTTGAAGAAATTGTATAAGGGGAAAAAGGTTCCTTTTCTTCATGTTGGAATGTCACTGGTACCTCAGCTCTGTTTGATAATATGAAACAACAAAAACAACAACAAAAAATCCTTAGCGCTTGAACTAAATAAATACCTGTCTCATTGGAAAGCTCTGGGTCTCTTCTCTACGTATGTCCATCAGAACGCAGGTTCGTGGCGGTGCAAGGCATCAGGTGCTGCTTCTTCTTGCTCGTGCTTTTTGGGTTTGAAGTGCTGCAGGAGCCTTTTCGAAGGGCGAAAGTAAGCTTTTTTTTTTTTTTTTTTTTTGGAGGAAGGATGGTGGAGGTGAGTGTTTACTGATCCTCCGGTTCTGTGCAGTGTTTCTGCTATTGTTTCCAGCAATCGACGAGTGATACGGAGGACGGGTACAGAGAGCACGTCCTCTGCCTGCTGCAATCGTGCCTTTCTGGTCCTTTCTCGCTCTAGAAATCCAGCCGTTTCCTCCGTTCCCTTTTGCAAAGGTGATTCAGGCGTGTTGTGTGGCCTCCCCGCTGCCGGCTTCAGCTTCCCTGCGTGCTGCTCTGCGATACCCGCTGAGCGGGGGGAGACCAACCCCACCTTCCTTGAGGAGGAGCCTCCTTAAGCCTCCATCTTGCTGGAGACAGCAGACGAGGGCTGCGGGGACGGGTAGGTGAGTACCAGTAACAGAGATGCTCATTAAGAGAGTTATCCTTGTCTAGTGTTCTAGGGAAATGAACTGGTTTTGGTCTGGTAACACCAGCAGCCTCACCTCTGTCGCTTGTGCAGGCTGTTCTGTATTAAAAGGACCGCCGATAAATTGGTCGTGAAATTTGACAGGCAAGAAACTTGAACGTAGCCTCACAGCTGTGGAGATGTGCTGGAATTAGCGTTATGGGAACAGCCATATGTTCCCATAGGTGAGGCCAGGTGGGGACAGGTCACTAGAAAAGGCGTTTGTCACTGGGGAGAGCTTCTGTGCCTTGTACTTGGCACCTCCAGGTCCTGCCCTGGCTGGGAGCACACCCGGAGAGCTGCCCGAGGGCTTTAGGGAATGGGAGGATGCACCTGAAAACAACACGTTCACCTCTCCAAAGTGGGTTTGGGATCAATCTGTTGGAGGGAGCAAAACTTAACACAAGCGGATTGTCTCCTGGGTAGCACTGAAGCGTGTTGGTCTCAATTCCTCCGTGTTGCTCCCCATTGCTGTTGATTTACTTTAATGCTGCTGTTGTACGTAGCCTTGGGGCTGTCACCTCAAACGCTGGTATCCCAGTTTCCCACCTGGATGGATTAAACTGGTGAGAAAAGAGGCTGCCTCTGTGCAAGGCATGGCCTGGGGCGTGGGAGGCTGGTCCCGGCCACTGGCTCATGGCTGCAGCGGGTCAAGCTCTCTGCTCCCAACCCTGCTGGTTTTTATTAGCTATAAAGACAGCCAGCGAGTGTCTGGCTCGGATTAGGGGGTGCCTCACGCTGGTGTTTACTGATGGCTCCTTTGTCTGCTCCGCTGGGAGGACCAGCCCTGATTTTGCCAGGCTGGAGGAGCCGCAGCATCCTCCTGGCAGCGTCTGCAGAGCTGCTGCCGCAGCCAACGCCGTCCTCTCGCTGCACACTAGACCGTGAGAGGGCTCTACCTGATGCAGCAGCACCTTTTTCCATGCTGGGCATGTACCAGCCCCGAAAGGAAGATAAATGGGGGGTGGGCAGGCTGCTTCTCGCTGTGTTACCTGCGACGTGGCTGCGGCAGAGGCTGCCAATGCTCCTGCAGTTGGGAAAGCAGCTGCAAACACCCGGACCTCAAAACAGCCTCTCCCATCTGCGCTGCTGCCTCCTCTGCTGCTCTGTTCTTGCCTGAGCTGGGGTTTCCAGGCTTTCTGGGCTTGGTTTTTCATCCATTTGCAAAAGGACCTATTTTTTTCCCCCCTTTTTTAACCACCTTTTCCTTCCCCACCCTGGTCTTGAGTGTGTGCTGAAGTCGAACACGGCTTTTTATACAACATTTGGGATCCTCTTGTAGCGGCTGAACGTAACCAACTGCCCAGGCTGATGCCGTAACCGCTCGGCTCAGACGTGTCGGGAGTTAAACGCCGGCTGAATTGCAATGACATGAGCGCTCTGCCGTTCCCTGGAGGATGAGGAGTAGGGCAGGGCTGAAGGCAGCTCAGTGGGGTGAGGCTCTCCGCGACTGCTGTTTCCGAGTCGAATCTTCCAGGTTTGCCACCTGTTTCTGAGGTTTTGGGTATAAATTAAAGCCATTTCGAGTGTTTGCTGTCGGCCACCCAGAGAGCGCATCTGGAATGAGCATTGTATTAAAGGCTTGATTAAAGTTCCCACTAATTAAAGCGCTGAAACCGCTTTGTATCCCCCCTGCGCAGCCAATAGGTCCATCCGCAGTGCTGCGTGTCCTCAGATACAGGGTGTCAGAGGGAGAAAACGGTGTCTATTGATGTTCCCGGCGCTGGCGGTGGACTCGGCACTGACCTTTCCCATGTTCATCCCAGCTTGGGAAGAGGGGACAGGTGGAAATTTGAGGCTTGATCCTGACATTTGCCGAGGCGTAGTAGCCCGCCATGCAGCAGCTTTATTTCCAGATAAATGGGTTTTGATCACAGTGAGGGTCAAGCCGCCTCCAGCCGATTTCTTTGCTGTGACATTCAGGGACTAAACTTGTAAGGCTCTTTGTGGGCATGATTGGACGTTAACTGCTGGTACCTGGTCCTTGCTGCAGATCCCACCGCGTGAGTCCTCGTTTCAAAGGGTTCTTTGAGTTGTTCTGGGCTTCGGCCGGTGTTTGGGACTTTGGCAGCTCTCGCTGCTGGGAGAGAGGGGTTGTGAGAGTCTGTATTTGAGCGTGAGTGGAGTGGGTCCACCCTAATCTCTGTTTCTTGGTGCTTTTTGTCCCTCTGGTCCTGTGCAGCGTCGGTCCCAGTCGGCACCGAAAACCCCTGGGAAGCCCCTCTGCTGTGGGTGACAACCTGAGCGGAGCAGAAGCCAAGCCAGGTGGTTCTGTGGACAATGGTTTCTCTTGTTCCAAATTTCTCGTGCTTCCACGTCTATTTTTAACATATTTAATGGCTCCTTCGTTTAGTTTCCTAGTGAAGGGTCTGGCTGCCATCAGCTGCTTCCACCAACAGTGTGAAGACTCCAGGAATCGCTGCTGGAGGCATGTGCTGGTCTGTCACTGCCCTTCTTGGTGGCCTTGCCTGGATCACTTGGTGTACCCGGGTCTTCAGGAGACTGGCACAGCCCTGCTCAGTAGGAGAGAAGCAGGATCGGCCCCGGGATGTTCAGGTACTGCAGAGATGGGGACCATGGGGGTCTGAGCTGGGGAGAAGGAGCTTTGGCACATCAGCAGCTGGAGGTGGCGTGGAAATGCCTGCTGATTTCCAGGTTGTGCTGCTCTGGGTGAAGGATTTCCAGATGTTTCCATCTCCAGGCGTAAGATGGGTTTTGCATCCTGTATGGTAAATGCCTGCCAGTGGCTCCTGGAGATGGGCTTGCCCAGGAAAACCTCCAGCTTTTCCCGGAGCTGCCAGCTCCTGGCATTGCTGAAGTCCCCGAAAAAAGGGGGTTTAGGGGATGTCCCCCTCCTTGGCATGTCCCTACAACTGCCACTTCCCTGCCCAGCCTGAACCATTTGCACCCACAGGTTACGCTGTGCGCACTCGAGTGCTTTATTCCACCAGAGCTGGGCTCGACCCCGGGGGCTCTGTATCCCAGGCTGCTTCGTTAGCAGTGCTTCGTTAGCAGCCAGACACACTGCTCTGCTTGCTGCGCTTCCCGGCAGATGGAATGGCACCGGGGAGTCTCTGTCGGCGCTAATTGGCGACAGCAGCAGCTGGGGCTGTGCATGGTCCCGGAGCTGAACCAGACTCGATACTGGTACCCGGGACTTCGTGGTGGGGACAGGAGGTTGATGCCCTCCCTGGTTGGCCGCGCTCGCCGTGGGGATGCCCCATCCGTCTGCCCTGCAGCAGGTCCTGCTCCCCGGCTTCATTCCCAGCTCCCCCCACGTTCCCAGCCACGCGGAGAAAAGAGCTGGCGCTCTCAAAGCCCTGCCTTTGGGGACACCCTGGAAAGGGTCTTCTGGGCCTGCAGGGGCAGGTTGAGGTGGAGGTGACGATGGAAAATAGGTCGGAAAGTGGGACAGCAGCCCCAGGCGTTAGACAGGACCAAGCGTGGATCCAGGAGGGAGCAGGGCCAAGCGCTGTTTGGCCTCCGTTTCCCATCTGCTGTGCATCCGAAAAGCAGTCGTGGGTTTGTCGTGTCGTTTCTCTGTCCCCCCACCCCATTGCAGCAGGAATAACCACGGGGCTCCGGGGATCAGTGGCAGAAGAGAATGCGGGGAGGTGTCGAGGTGAGCGTGCCGGATGCGGGACCTAGCCCAGGAAATAAGAGAAGGCAGACGGGACGAGGGCACAGAGGGACGTACGGGGCCGGATCCTTCTCCTCTCACCCCGTCAAAGCTGGGGTTTGCCTGCGGGGATCCATGCAGCGATGGAAACCCTGGACCCCTGGCTTAGAAAATGCGATTTTTTTTCTGAAAGCAGGGGGCAGGCAAACCTCAGCTTCCCTCTGCTTTGCAAATTAAATAGATTCAGTGATGCTTTTAAGCCATCTCGAGGTTTAAAACAGGGTTGGCAGAGCCCTTCGCTGCACCAGTCCCTTCCCGAATGGAGACGGCTTGTCCCGCAAGCTCTGAATTTGGGATGTAAAGGCAGGAGCCGCTCTGCCAACGGATGGTTGTGGTCCACTAGCACCGAGCGGGATTTCTCGGGCAACTTTTTCCCTTCTGTGTCTCTTCATGGACGTCGTGCTGCGTTTGGAAGCTGCGAGCGGGACCCCGAGGCCCTGCAGTGCCGGGGATGGTGCCTGGGTGCTGCGAGTTCCGCTCAGGTCCCTTTTTTTGCAAGAAGTGGGGGTTTTTTTGCAAGGGTGTTCTTGAGCTTTCCAGTGGCCTGTCCCTCCCCTGGAGCTGCCCTCGGAGCTCTCGCTTGAAAAGGGAGGGAGGAAAAGGGGATGCAGGAGGAGATGGAGGAGCTGGTGACACCCATGCGCAGCTTTCGAGTGAGACCCAAACCTTCCCACCCCCTGGAGACTGGTGAGGACGGGCAGCCCCCTCCTTATCCTCACTCACCCACAGGCTGGCTCTCATTTTTCGCTGCCTTTATTAGACTGCGGATAGCTGCTTTTTTTTTTTTTTTTTCTCTCCAAAAATCGATGCAGTTGACGGGAGCGGGTTTGCAGCAGCAGTGGAGGCAAGGGAGGCTGGGGGAGGATGAGGATGGTGTTTTGGGACATCCCGAGTCCCTGTCAGGCACAGGAACAAACTGATCCAGAGCTTTTAACGGCAAGAGCGAGCCGGGGCGCTGGTGTCACTGGTGTTTTTTGTTATTTATCTGTGGTTATTCTTTGTAATTCTTGAATTTGTTCAGTATTGATGGTGTCTCCAGGATAAAATGGTGCCTCTAAGGGCGATGCTCGGCAGCTGCGCCTCTGCACTTTCCCTCAACGTCTGCCTGGTGCTGCCCAACACCACACAAAAAAATCAGCTGCCACTTGTCCCCTGGCCTCAGGGCCACCCAGAGGGACTGTGTCTGCCCCTCAATCCCAAATCCCTGCTTCAAAGACCCCAGCTTGGCTGCTGGAAAGGGTCCCTGGTCCCCAGGGAGAGCTGCCCTCGTCCCCAAGTGATTTCTCCACCTCCCAAAAACCAAGGTGAAACTCAAAGATGCTGCGTGTCCCTCCTGCAGTGACTGCTGCTTGGCTTGGGGAAGCTGTGATATTCCCAGCCCAATTCCCAAGGGTTTAGTCCCAATTCCCAGGGGTTTAGCCTCAATTCCTGGGGGGGCTTCGCACCCTTTCTCCAGGTTGGTCAGGTCCAGGGGACCCGGTGCGAGGCTGGAAGGGGGTGGAAATCCTGCAAAGGTTTTCATCCTCCTCATTTTTTAATCTAACCTGTCTCTTGAGCATCCCTGGGCTTGCCTCTTGTGTCAGCGCTTGCTCCGGTGCTGGAACCCGCCCTCCGCTCCAAAAAAAAAGCCCCTACAAAACAGCTCTGCTCTGGGCTTTAAAGCTGGGGCTGCAAAAAAAACCCAGCCATCTCCCTAAAATAGCTGTTTGGAGCAGCACCTGCTCTCCCCCTCGGTCCAAAAAAACAGGTATTTCTGCAGCCAGTTTCCTGCAGAGGTTTGGGGTGGGGAATTGAGCCAGGTTTTGGGGCTGGGACACTGCGCCTTCCCCTCTGCCGATGGCCCCGGCAGCTCCTCAGACCCTTTGTGGATGGGAATCAGACACTGTGGGGGTTTTAGGGTAGGTTTTTGGGGGTCTCTGAAGCACGTGAGGGTTATTTAATGCAAAAGACAGAGCTGGCAGGAGGATATGGGATGGGTTCGGGGCTGGATGTCTGTCCTCAGGGTGTAGGGTGGCGAGCAGGCTGGTTTCGGGAGGCCGAGGGTGGCTCGGGGCGGGTACCAAGCCAGGGGTGAGTTAAACCGGGCTGGGGAGGCAAAAGGAGCTGTGTCGGGGAGGGCTGGTGGCCTGGTTTTGGGCGGGAGGAGAGTGCGGGGCTGCTAAAACCAGCACGGCATCCACATGAAGGAGCCCAGGGCAGCGCCGGTGGCGGCCCCCGCCAGCAGCCCCAAGGCCATCTGGTCCCCGGAGACCCGGTAGGGATCCTCGCGCACGATGACGTGGGTCACCCCAGGAGCTGCAAGGCAAAAAGGGGGGTGAGCTGGGGAGGGTGATGGGGGGACACTGTCCTCCTGGCTCCACCCTGATGCCAACAGAGGGGCACCGCTTCCCCCGAGGGGTGCTACTGGTCTGGGATGGAGGGGACCCCCATTTTTGGCTGTCACCCGTGTCCCCTGTGTAGCCACAGCTCCTTCCAGCATCCCCTCCCCACCCCCTGATGCACACTCCGCGGACGAATTAAACATCCCCCGGCTGGTAATGAGGCGAAGCATCAAATGAACACTGGGGAGGGATGGGGTGAATCAGGATCCGGCCAGCCCCCCTGTGCCCCTGGATGAGGCCACCCACCTCCATACTGGTGGCCGTAGTGGCCGGAGCTGATGTAAGCGGTCTGGTGGGAGTCGAGGGGCACCGTCTGGTAGTAGTCGTCGTCGTAGGGGTCGTAGACGTGCACCTGGGAGTGGTGGGAGCGTGGCGTGAGGCTGATGCCCAGACTGGGGCCACACAGGGCCTGGTGGAGCCGCAGCCCAGCCGGTGTGGCCGTGCCGGTGCTGTGCCTCGATTTCCCCCACGTGTGACAGGGGCTGAATCACTTGGGTTCCCCCGTGCTGCTGACAGCGGGGGGGATGTCCAAAATGTCCAAAAAGTCCAAAATGCCTGGGGCAGCCTTGGCTCAAGCACCTCAATCACCTACCTGTGCTCAGGTCGCCTTAGCTGTGTCCCCTCTCACCTTAGTTTTGGCCCCTGTTACCTTAACCATGTCCCCATCCCCTTAAATTCTGTCCCCGTCACCATAACTGTGGCCCCATCACCTTAACTCTGCCCACATTCCCCTTAACTGTGTCCCCCATCACCCTTTGTCCCCTGTCACCTTAACTCTGCCCCACTGCCCTAAGTGATAGGACAAGAGGAAACGGCCTCAAGTTGCACCGGGGAGGTTTAAGATGGATATTAGGAAAAATTATTCACGAAAAGGGTTGTCAAGCATTGGAAGAGGCTGCCCAGGGCAGTGGTGGAGTCACCATCCCTGGAGGAATTTAAAAGCCAGGCAGACGTGGTGCTGAGGGACATGGGTTAGTGGTGGGTTTGTCAGTGTTGGGTTGGTGATTAGACTCGATGATCTGAAAGGCCCCTCCCAACCTACACGATGCTGTGGTTCTATGTTCTCCTCAGCCTCAACTTCTGTCCCCGTCACCCCAGCCCAGTGAACAGGGTCACCCTCAGCTCTGTCATCTTCCATCGGTGGCATCACCACCAGACTGCTCTGTCACTACCGCTTGTCCCCAACCTTCTTCCCCATCTGCCTCCAGGAGCTTTACTCCCTGTGCCCGGATGGGCGCCGGCTCTTGGGGGGCCACCCCGAGCTCAGCATCAGCCCCGGGAGGGGGCGCTCAGGTTGGTGTAACCTCCACCCGCGCCTGCCCGAAGCCCGTGCCAGGACGGTGCCCCTGTTTTGGGGGATGAAGCCTCACCGGGGTGGATTTAGCCTCCAGCACGGCCATCTTCCAAGCGCTGCAAACAAAACAGAGGGACACAGTTTTGGGGTGTGCTGGGGGGGGGCAGGAATTGTCCCCATGGGGCCCCCTGGGCACGCGTGTCCCCCTTCCTTCCCCCAGTGACCTGGATGCAGCCACGGGGCCGGCGCTGATCTTTAATTCCCTGCTAGCCAGTGCTGGGCTAATAGGTGGGGATGGGAATGTGCTGGGAAGTACCTGACACCACGGGGATGGGCACGGACCTAAACGCTGTCCCTGGGAACGGCCCTGGCTAAAACAAGGGCAGGCAGGAAAATGACATCTAAATTGGAGGAAAAAGCAGGTAACGGATGAATTTCCAATCAGCTGGGGTCAAGCTCAATTCATCGAGCTCAGCTTGGCCACGGCTGAACATCTCCCTCCATCTTAAGTGCAGCTGAAGGTTTCCCACTTTTCATTTTTTATAAAAATTAATTATTTTTTAGAAATATTTTAATTTTATTGTAAAAAAATCAAGAAATTTATTTTTGAAATAAATGGGAACAGTGCGAAAAGTTGGTGTTGCCTCCTGCTGGGTATGGCCTTAAGCCAACAAGAATTTCACTTTCACATTATTTATCGCCAAATACTGATGAAAACCCTTCCCCAGTGATCCCCGGTCAGGCCAGGAGGTGATTTCTCATCCGGGAGGGAAACCCCTCCCCCTGCAGGACACCGACTCCTTAAAAATAGCTGCTTTTGGCTCTGAATTATTCACTGGGAAACCCAAATCTTCGCCTGCGCCTGTCGCCCTGCGAGCGCAAGCGGGTGTTTGAGAAAACAGGGGTTGTGTGGGGTTTTAGCTGTGGGTGGGACGTGCTGGGAGCGGGATGGGGCTCTCTCGCGGCCCAGACTCCCTCCAGGCTCGGATAATTTGGATGAAAAAGCCAACAAGGGGATTTCGGTGCCACCGTGGCGGGATTTTGGCTTACACGGCGTCATCCTCGCTCTCGGCGCACAGCGTTGTCTTGGAGCCGTCCCGCAGCACGACGGTCAGCAGGCAGTCGCGGCTCTTTCCCTCGGGTGGCTGCACGTCTGGAAGCGGAAGGGGCAGGATTCAGCGTCAGCGAAAAACCCCCCAGAAATCCCCCCCCATCTGCCCACGGACCTTCCCATGAGAGGGTCGTGCTCCAAATTACCCCTGGCACGAGCAGCCTCCCCATGTGCCGCTAACGGATGCGAGCATTAAAAACCTGCTGGGACACCACGCCCCTCGTTCAGGTTTAATTTCGGCTCCGTCTCCGCTTACAAGTTAGCCTCAGGCTCTCAAAGGTTAAAAGCCAACCCGAGCGAAGAGCTGGCGAGCAGAAACTTCCACCCCCGCGGCAGAAAGAAAGTGGACAGGCAGAAAATTGCCAAAAATCTGCAAGGCCGAGCTGTGTTTGTGCTTTGAATTTGCCAGATTCCAGCAAGAACCCAAGTTTTGTAGAAACGCTGGAGTTGGATCATGAGCTCAAGCAAGAACAAAATCTTAAATCCACGAGGATTGTGCATCTTCCTCCCTTCTCAAAGCTCAGCGGGACCCTCTGGTGAGGATAAACCTTTGGGTTCGTGCTCCCACCGTGGCATCCCGGCTTCGCCGCCGCCGCTCGCAAGCCAAGAAAGGCGCTTTGTGCGGCGGCCGTGGGCTGCCGGGGCCGAGCCGAGCTGCTGCTGCTTTTTGTTCTCCTTGTTTGTGCGAGACGGCGAGGGATGAGTCAGGGCCGTGGGATCGTGTTTTGAACAAGCACAAACCAGGAGGAGGGTTTCTCCTTCCTTCCCTGGGGAAAAGCAAGGGAAGAGAAGATGCGACGTGCATCTGATGGGGGACAGCCCGGCGCTGGCTGGCAGTGAGAAAGGGGTGAATTAGGCAGCCTGGATTATTTTTGGGGTGTTCTAGATGCTCACAAGAAGAGCATCGTTTAAAAGGGTTCCAGCTACATGGAGAGCCCTGCAGGGATGGGGTTGGGGACGCGGGGCTTTGTTCACCTCTGCACTCGCGGCCGGTCCTCACATCCCGGCAGCTGTATTTGATGTGGATCCGGCCATCCATGTCACGCTGCGTCTCGTCGTGGTAGTAAACCAAGCTGCCGTCCAGGTAGAGGACGAACCAGTTTCTCTTCCAGCGGCGCAGGATGGAGCCTGACGGGATGGAGAGGAGGTGAAGGACAGCAGCGAGCCCGGCGGGATACGGCCAACACGCTCCCGAGACCCAGTGCCGTCCCCCATATTTGCAGCCGGATCCCAGCACCCCCTGCAAGAGCCGCTGCATCCCGCAGGGCACCCGTGCCTGGCAGGAGCATCCGGGGCAGCACGGCCAGGTGGCTTTAAATTAAAAAGAGCTGCCAAAAAAGCCATCAGGGCATCTCGGTGCTGCCCCGCCGTGCCTGCGGGACCGGATCCAGCCCCGGACATGGAGCCGCGCGTCTGTTTTGGTGGCAGAAGGCCCCTCTCTCCTCTTACGTAAATCCACGAGCGGCTGAGCCGCGATTTCCTCGCTGCCATGGATTAACCGCCCAGGTCAGGGCCCCTCTCCCCCGGTGCCTCATCCCGACATCCCGTAGCCAAAACCTCTCTGGGGTTTCTTTGGAGGGGGCTCCCAACCTGGAAAGCTGAAAGGTCGCACTTACTCTGCCGCCAAAGCCAACCGCTCTTCACCAGCGCCATGGCTGCGGGAGGGTTTTCCGGACCTGCTGGCACAGGAAAAATAACAGGGTTAAAATAGCAGCTCCCGCCTTGCCTACGGTTTTTCCCCAGTTCTCACCTCCCTGCGGCTCCAGGAGCGAAGCAGGATGGGGATTTACCCTCGTTGCCCTTTTTTTTTGGGCGGGGGGGAGCAATGGGATGAGCCGAGCGCACGGGTTAATCGGGGTTGGACAGACGTGGGTTTTCGTCATCTGGGGAACATGGCGAAGGCAGGGAGGGAGGAGGAACTCCAGCCACCTTTCTTTCTGCCTTTAATCTCATTGGGATTTAGGGGATTATCATCCCGTGGAGGTAAATGGAGAAATCCGGGCTGTGTATGAAAACAGGCAGCAACTCCCCATGGCCCCAGTAACTTTCCACAGCGAACGACAGCCACACTTGTTTGTTTTCCCTCCCTGGATGGAAATTAGTCCTTAATAAGGCCATGAAGTCATCGCTCCCCGGGTCCCCGAGCAGAGCCAACACCCCAGGGACAGGCCGGAACGGTTACCTGGCCATGGCACACACACCCCCTCCACCCGTCATCCAGGGACGCCAGTGCCCCGATGATGGGGGCTCAGCACCCCAGGACCTCCTGGCTGGGTCCCCTCCTGGTCTGGGGGAACACTGAGGCACAGACCCCCACCCAGTAACCTCTGCGCCTTGGTAACTGCGTTACCCGGTCTCCGAATCCCGGGTGTCCACATTCCCCTGGGGACAGCAGCCCTGGTATGCTCATCCACTGCTTGTGTCCCCCTGGCACCCGTGTCCCCCTGGCACCCACATCCCCCTTGGACCCACGTCCCCCAGAAATCACAGCCCCTGGGTACCTACATCCCCTGGGACGCTCACCCTCCCGTACTCACACCCCCTGGTACCCCCCATCCCTCAGTACTCACACCCTCATGGCACCCTCATCCCCCTCTATTTGCAGCCCCCGGTACCCACTGGTGCCCTCATCCTCCTGTACCCACATCCCTGGCATCATTTTTCCCCCCGTACCCATATTTTGGGGCATCCCCCTTCTGCATCCCTCTGGTACCCACAGCCCTCCGTACTGGCACCCCGCAGGTACTCCCATCCCTCTGGTACCCCCATCCCGGTACTCCCATCCCTCTGGTACCCACATCCCGGGTACCCCCACACCTGGTACCCCCACCCCTCTGGTATCCCCATCCCGGTACTCCCATCCCTCTGGTACCCACATGCCGGTACTCCCACCCCTCTGGTATCCCCATCCTGGTACTCCACCCCTCTGGTACGCACATCCCGGTACCCCCATCACCTGGTACCCCCATCCCGCTACTCCCATCCCTCTGGTACCCACATCCCGGTACCCCCCATCCCCCGGTAGTCGCCCCCCCCCCCGCCCTCTCCGGTCCCTCCTCCCGTTCTCCCGCCATCCCGGAGCCCCCCGGAGCCCCCCGCGCATCCCTCACCGGGCGGAGGCGGCGCGGCGGGTCCCCGCTGCGGGCAGCGCTGCGCTCCGCTCCCGCTGCCCGGCCCTGCCCGCCGCTGCCTGCCCGCCCGCACGGAGCGCCGGGAGCTGTAGTCCGGTACCGGCGGGGGCGGGCAGGAGCCGGGCGGCGGGCTCGGCTGGGTAGAAACATCCCAAAGGTGCTGGCCGGAGGGAAAATGCCGCTTTTTAGCGATTTATCCCTAAAAAGCAGATGCCCGGTGCCGGCGCGGCCGGGATGCTGCTGGGCTGGTGCCACCGGTGATGCCCGTGGTTCATCCAGCCATGACCCACCGAGGAGATCCAGCACCTTCACTTTCTCCACAAAGCTCCCCTTTTCCTCCGGAGACGGAGCAGCCGCACAGTCGGGAAAAATTGGGCAATCGAGGGGCTCCAGTGGGTCAAGGGGGCTGTAAATAACCCACACGCTGGTGCCCTTGGGAGGGCTTGGCCCGAACGGGAACCCCAAAGCAGCGAGGGGACGACCAGGGGGTTTCCTGCCCCACAGAGATGGGTCCGGAGCTGGGGATGGGGAGATGAGATGCTTCAGGGGTGCAGGACCCTCCTCTGGGAATGGGTCTGAGGAGGTGTTTAATACCACGATGGAGTGAGCAGCAGGGGTACATCACTGGCAGGAGCATAAATCGGGAATGACCCAAATTTTAAGCACCTGAGTGCTCGTCTGAATTAAATTTCTGAGTGGGGTGATTTAAAAATCAAGGTCTGACCTGGCTCCTGCTGGAGTAAAGGGCAAAACTATCGTCGGCTCTGGAGACAAGACGGGCTCAAGTCGCACATGCTCGAAGTCCGCAGGGTTGGAAAAGCTTCTGGAGTCGTCGCTGCACATTACCGGGGCCCTTCACCCCCATTTGAGACAATCTGCAGCTTTGCAAACCTGTTGGGAGAAAAAAAGATGGAGTTTAGGAGCGGAGGAGAGCCCGAGATGCATCCCTGGGCCTGCGGTCCGTGGTCTCCAGTTTCTGCCAGGCAGATTTGGAAATCGTGGACCAGGGGACAGCGGGGAAAAAGGGGAGCTTGAATTATTCAGGGAGATCAAGAGCCAAGAATCACCCAACCCCTCTTATCCACTCCCCTTCTCCCACAAAATACGGGCCAGCAAGGAATACATATATATATATATATTTATACACACACACATATTTTTTAATCTCTCTCTCTCTCCATACAGATACATAGGGCATGCCCAGGCAAACGTGCAGGCGTTGCCGGCAGCAGGCGGGATTTGTGCGTGGGCAGGGATGTGTTTCTATCCAGACGAGCCTGCGGTGGCAGCCCAGAGCTTCTCCCAGAGCCTTTTTTTGCCGCCCCGGGGAAGGAAATAGCACATTTCCTACAGCTCCACTCGGGCGCTGCAAACGCTCGGGCCGAGACAACTTACGGAGCGCAATCCCCGGAGGCTGCCTGGCGTTACGCAGCTTCAAATACACGTCAGGTTATTTATAGTCGAAGCTGGGCTGATAATAAAGATGTTTATTAAGCATTTGGCAGCCCTTAATACAAAAAAAAACCCAACGCCTCACGTATTCCAGCAGGCTTTTCAACGTAAAGCCCTTTCCCCTCCCTCTGGCGCTGGCTCTACTGTGGCGAACAGCAGAAGGAATTAAATTAATCCAGCAGCCTGCAGATTGATTACAAAGGAGTTAAATTGCAACCGCCCCATCGGCCGGGGCACGCTCCCGCAGCCTTGCACATCCCTCCACGCCGGTTATCCGGCTGCGAAACGTCCCCAGTCGCGCTAAATATTTCAGAGACGCGCATTTGGAAATCAAGGGCCGGGCCAGATACGATGAATTAATAAAAAAGTTCCCTTAGGAAGGGGTTGGGGATGAAATTTGGAATTACTCTGGGCTACCCACCGGTATCGGGCTGCCCCTCCGTAGGCAGACGTAGGCCACGATTGGGTATAAATTGCTCTCAAAGCTTTTGCACCGCGTTATCGTGAGCTTTGCCACAGGATTGGAATAATTTGTCTCCTTGACAGCAAAAGGACACGCCGCCGAGTGAAATAAATAGATGCTCTATTTAAAATGGCAGCAGATTTTCATGGGGTTGAAAATCTATAGCGCTGCACTAATGGGTTCTGCTTGGCTGCAGCCCCTGGTCGGCTGGCAGATAAGACGTCAAGTTTATTCCAAGAAGGAGAGAGGAGGGAAACAACAACAGCAACAACAACAAAAACAACAGAAAGAGAGCAGAAATATAACCCCCGGGGAGCAAACAGCCACGCAGCCCACGTGTTTGTGCTGGACGGGCTGACACGGCGGGCGTCCGGGATTGCAAACGGAACGTGGGACCATTAAAACATCCCTAAATCGCTCTGCTTCCCCTCTGGGGAAGAAAATGATGCTGGTGCGGGATTCGGGGGGCTCGGTTTATTTATTTTTTGCAAACTGGGTTGGGTTTTTCTGTTAGATGGGATATATTTGGGGCACGCTGGGTGGAAAGGGTGACCTGAGGAGCCAGGAGGTTATTTCCAGCTGGCAAAGCTGCTCAGGTGGAAGGGAGAAAGGATGAAACAGACTTGGCCCCTCGCGCGGGGGAGCCAAACCACGGATTTCCCCTCATTTTCTGTAGCAATCAGGTGCTGCTGAGTAAAAGAGATGAACTTTGAAACTTCCAGTTTGTTTTTCTTCCAGCTGGGCTCCGTCTGTGTCTCACCCGGGGGGGTCGTTACAGCAAGAAGCTGTCACAGAGCGGTGGCTCGGTGCCTGGTTGAGATCTCCCCTGTCCCAGCCTTGGGTTTTGGGTATGAAACAAAGGATTTTTTTTTTAAACTCTTCCCATGTCTCACATGATGTAGGAAACCAGCGTCTCCCCGGTGGGTCTCCCCTGTCTCCTCATGCTTGAACCCAGGAGGAGGACACCCCAATGTTTGCTCTTTCTCTTCCTAACACACATCTGCCCTTGGGACAGGTCGGTACCTGGGTTGCAGGGGCGATAAAACCCCACGATGGACTGTTAAAGAGCCCTCAAATCCAGCTGGAGGCTCCTTTTACCAGTACGACACTGGGAATCGCTGGGGCTGAGCATGTCGCGTCGGTGCCACCGGCATCCTCCACCCTGAGGGAGAAACACGCAAGGAGAAATGTTTTCTTTGACACAGTTTTCACAACAGTGCCCCCAACACCAGCATGTCCAAGGGGTGAGAAACTGAAGCAAGCAGCTTGGGTACGACCCTTACCACCCCTTGGACACCTCCATGCCGATTGATTCCCCAGGGGATGTATTGATCTGAAAGGTCCCTTCCAACCTAGGCAATTCTATGATTCTGTTCTATGATTCTGTTCAACATTGATCGCTTGGGAAACAAAATTCCCAGCATGAATCGTCACAAAAAGCAACATGAGCCAGCAACGTGCGCTGGCAGCCCAGAAACCCCCCCGCAGCCTGGGCTGCATCCCCAGCAGCGGGGGCAGCAGGGCGAGGGGGGGGATTCTGCCCCTCTGCTCCACTCGGGGGAGACCCCCCTGCAGTGCTGCCTCCAGCTCTGGGGCCTCAGCACAGGAGAGACACGGAGCTGTTGGAGCGGGGCCAGAGGAGGCCCCGGAGATGCTGGGAGGGCTGGAGCCCCTCTGCTGGGAGGACGGGCTGAGAGAGTTGGGGGGGTTCAGCCTGGAGAAGAGAAGGCTCCGCGGAGACCTTGGAGCCCCTTCCAGTCCCTCAAGGGGCTCCAGGGAAGCTGGGGAGGGACTTTGGATGAGGGAGGGGAGCCATGGGACGAGGGGGAAGGGTTTTCCACTGCCAGAGGGGAGATTGAGCTGAGATCTGGGGCAGAAATTCTTGGCTGTGAGGGTGGTGAGCCCCTGGCCCAGGTTGCCCAGAGAAGCTGTGGCTGCCCCATCCCTGGAGGGGTTCAAGGCCAGGTTGGACGGGGCTTGGAGCAGCCTGGTCTGGTGGGAGGTGTCCCTGCCCAGGGCAGGGGGGTGGAACTAGATGGTCTTTAAGGTCCCTTCCAACCCAAACCATTCTGTGATTCTATGAAACAACAGTGAGTGTTGTGAGGGACTGAGGAGGGGACGTACCCCTGTTGGTGTCAGTCCCAGGGTGAAGACCCATAGGAATTCAATTCTCCACCTCCCAGACACCAGAGCTTTCCCCAAATACTCCCTTCCCGCCCTAAAACCAGGGCGCTGAGCTCCGGTGACGCAGTCTGCACCCACCTTGGTGCCCCCTGCGCCAGCAGGTGCTGACGCTCCCCCCTAAAAGGTTTCAGGACAATTTTTCATGCCCAATCCCGCATAAAAAATTAAAGCGCTTGTTTGCGTTCCCGGGGAAGGGCCTGTTCCCCCTCCCAGGGCTGCGGGGGGGGGGGGTTGGCGTGGGGGGGGCAGCAGCCACCATCCCCAAATATCGAGGTGGTCCCGGACGCGGGGCAAAGGGTTTTCGCGGGGAAGGGTCCGGTTCGGGCTGTGAGGAGAAGGGATGGGGGAAGGCCAGGCCGCGGCAGGAGGATGAGGAGGAGAAGGCAGGGGGGGGATCAAGGCCGGACCCCGCCATTCTCCCCTCCTCTCTGCAGGCCGCTGTAGGCCCGTGGCCCCGTGGTCGCCGGGCGGCTGCCGGAGCCGGGGCCAGGCCCCGGGGGCCGGCGGAGCCCCCGCGTGCAGGCCCCGGTGGGGGGGAAATCCCTGCCGCGGCCCCCGTCCTCCCCTCAGCCGTCGCGGACTACAACTCCCATCATGCCCCGCCGAACTACATCTTCCGTCATGCCTTGCGCTCCCCCGGGCCGCACTACAGCTCCCAGCAGGCAGCGCGCCGGCACTACACCTCCCATCCTGCCCCGCGTCCGCGCCTGGGCCCCCCATCTCCCTCCCCGTCCGCCCCGCGGGACTACATTACCCAGCGTGCCCCGCGCTGAGCCGCCGGTGCCAAGCCGCGGCGGCGGCGCGCAGGGGAAGCCGGGAGCGGTAGTCCCGGCGGCGGCTGTAACGGTCCCGCTGGTGGTACTCCCCCCCCCCCGCCCGCCCGCCCGCCCGCCACCGCCGCCCCCTCCCCCACCGGCTGGCGGCTGCGGGCAGAGCAGGAGCCGCGGAGCAGGCAGCGCGAGCAGGGGGAGCCCGCTGCCGCCGCCGCACCGGCTAAGGGGACGCCGCCGCCGCCGCCCGAGTAGCCGCAGGTGAGGGGGGGGAACCCCCTGAGGGCGCTGAGGAGGGGGGGCGTGTGACAGCGGCGGGGGGGGCGGTGGTGGCTGTGTGCCCACCCCGGAGGCGACAGGGCCGGTGGCGGCAGGGGGAGCATCCTCTCAGCGCGGGGCTTTGCGTGGCCCCCGGAGGGTGAGGGTCAGGCGCGGGAGCAGGAGAGCCCTAGCCGGGGGGAAGGGGAGGGAGACCACCGCCCTGGGGAGGGGGAGACCCCCCCAGCGCCTGTTGTGTCCCCTTCCGAGAGCCTGTTGTGTCGTCCCCCCGCCTCAGAGCCTGTTGTGTCCCCCACCCTCAGAGCCTGGTTATCCCCCCTCAGAGCTTGTCCCCCCACCCCTCAGAGCCTGGTTGTGTCTCCCCCCGAGCCTGTTGTGTCCCTCCCACCCCTCAGAGCTTGTCGTGTCCCCCTCAGCGCCTGTTGTGTGCCCCCCCCCCTCCACCTTCAGAGCCTGTCGTGTTCCCCCCTCAGACCCTGTAGTCCCCCCCCACTGGAGTCTGTAGTCCCCTCTTAGAGCCTGTTGTCCCCCTCAGAATTGCTTGTGCCCCCCCCCCCCCCAGGAGCCTGGTTGTCCCACTCCCCAACCCTGTTGTCCCCCCTCAAACCTTGTTGTCCCCCCTCAGAGCCTGTTGTCCCCCTCAAGCCTTCTTGGCGGGCTTTGCCTTCAGCCCCACGGGGAGCGAGTGGGCTCGATGCCGCCTCCCGGGGGAGGGGGGGGATACGGCGATGGTCCGGGGGTTCACCTCAACGGAGAGCCCACCGAGGAGCCACCGCTGCCGGGTCCAAGCCAAGTTTCACCTTCTCTGGGGGTGGAAGAAGAAGGAGGGAGATGGAGAGACGCGGCTCACCGGTGATTTTTCTTCTGCGTGTCCATCCCTCATCCCTCAGGACATGCCGGTGTGGGGTTTTGGGGGCGCAAACCCCAGAGATGGGGGGACGCCACCCTTCCACGGCGTCCCCCCCCCCCCCCCGCCAATATTGAGAGGGGCACGTGGGGACGACGACGACGGCAGCGGGAGCGATATAGGGAATATTAACGAGCCCGCCAGCAACTTTATGGGATGGGAAGGGCCGAGTTGCCGCCGTCTCCCCCGTCCCGCTCCCTTTGCTCGGGGGTGGTTTAAAAATGGCCCGGGTATGGGGAGACGGGGGGATGTCAATGTGCAGCATCTGTAGCCCAAAAGCAGGGAGCACAAGGCTATGAAATGTAAGGCGGCGTTATTTATTCTGTCTATTTAAAATAGCATATTCTATTCATTTTTATGAAGGGGACGATTTTTAAAATTTTTTTTATTTTTTTGATAATCGCTTGAATACTTTGTTATCGACATTGTGGTTTTCAGGGCAATGAAGTCCGTCGCTGTATTGCAGGTTAATAATGCCAGAAAGGTGGTTAGCTTCAGTCCTTTATAGAAAACAGAGGAGCCTTGAAATATGGAAATGAAATAAATATTCATTGTCAAAAAAAGGTTTTGTACTGTGTTGGATTTTGGGGGGATTTTTTTCCCTCTTCCCCCCCACCCCCCATCCCCCCTGCACATTGTGATGATAAGCTTTCAGGTTATGGCTTGTATTTCCATAAACTGAATTTCATTCAAAAGGCATTCATTTAGTGCTGAATACTGTCAAATGTAGAAAAATGAGCAGGTTCAAGGGTTTTTTTTCCCCTCTCCTGGACAAAGGCATGTTGTACTAACCAGAAAGAAACCCCAAGTGATTCTGTTTTCTATTTATGTTTTAATCAAAATATGATTTAAGATGCAGTGGTGTGTTTATTCTTGCTGTTAAATAGTGATGGAGGAAGCTAGAGCTTTTCTTTTCTCTCTCTCTTTTTTTAAAGGAATGTGAATGATGGAAACATCTTTAGGGAAACATTTTGCTGGACTTGATTGCATCAACTGCATTATTTCATGAAATGTTAACTGTGAAGTGGTTGTTGATTAGAACTCAAATTGAGGAGCGATGTTGAGCAATGTAAAGAAAAAGGAAATTAATACTAGGAGGCCAAATGGTCATTTTTTTTTTTTTTAGTTCTGATTTTGATTTTGAGTTTTAACTGTTTCATAGATTCTCTTGACCCTTATGGCTGAGTACATGAAAAAAAAAAACCCAACCAACAACTATGGCCTGAATATTTATTCTTGCTGGATGTATGTAGTCATTCAAAGGACTGATAGCAGTTAGGAATGTACCCTTTGGATGAAATACATATTAAATATGATTAACTTTTGTTCTGGAAGTTACAAATATCAACTTGCCTAGTTACGCATCTGAACTTTTTTTTTTTTTTTTTAAACCAGAGTAAATGTTTACATTTTTCAGAAGGGATTTCTCTGTACTGAATGATGTGCTTATAGTGGCCTTTCATTTTAATGCACTTGTGCTGAGTATTTCAGATATTGTTATTCAGATGTATGGTGGGTTTTTTTTTTCTTGTAGACTCTTTGATTGATTAAAATTCCTGGCTATTAGTAAAGACACAGTCTTTTGGAGTGGTAAATTATAACCCTTCTCCTTTGGGACAAAGGGACTGGAAGCAAAATGACTGCGTGCCGTGAAGGTGTTTTGAATTTGTTCAGTAATGGGAAATATTGCTTGGAGTGAGAAACCTGAATGATACACCCGTAGTGCGTCATAATTAATGAGAAATAACTATGGGATGCGGTCATTGAGGGAGAACATACTGTAGGGGTCCTTTCTGATCTTAGGTGATACTCATCGGTCAGGTTCCATGACAAGTCTGCATTGCAGTAGGTGAACTATTTAGGGATTTTTTTAAAATCCCTCTTTGCATTCAAGTTTTTGTGCTCCCCTGTATCAGTTACCCACCGCCCGGATCACGGGGAAAACCAGGAGAGAAAGGTGATACTGCTCCTGAAAACATTTCTCAGGCAAGTGAAAATGCTTCGGAGAAACATTTCTGCGAAAGGCCTTCAGTACCTCAGCTGAAAGCATAATTAAAGCGATAATTAAATTGAGTCTAAATTTAATTATCTGATCTGTCTAGAAGAGCTTGTGAACCTCGGTTTGGATGCATAGGTGCAAATGCAGCCGCTTTAGGCAAGTGTGTTTAATCCAGGTTAGTGTCCGCTTTCCGCAAGTTTTCAAAGGTGACCGCCATGAGATGGGCACTGATCTCCTTCTCTGGGAAGCGTGACGTTCGTAGCTGGGATGGAGCTCCTGGGTCACCAAGTCCCACCTGCTGCGAAAGCCAGCAGCCGTGGCATAAACATAATCCAGTTTTGTTTTAAACCCAGGTGTTCTGCTGCTGCTGCCCGTGGCAGAGGAGCGTTTCACACCTTTATCCTCTGGTAGTTAAAAACCTCCACGTTTACACCCAGGAACTCTGTGCCCATTTCCAGCTCTCAAGCGGCTGGTAGCAGTTGATGAGGCTGTCAAAAGGGAAATATGACTTTTATATCTTCCTTTCTGAGCTCACTCTTTCCTTCAGTCTGGATTATGATCTTCATTTGTCTTCAAGTCATGCCTTTTGGGCTTGATTGTATCTGTAGAGGCCCCCGATTTCCCTTTCCGCAGCACAAGTGCTCTGTGTACTTTCTGTTTCCTCTGCGATTCATAAAGTCTCTCCTCAAACCGCCGTGTTCTTAACTGTGCATTTCGGTCCCGAATTAGCTCCCCGCGCGCTCGCTGACGTGCGGCTGGACGGTGCTGTGCTCGGCTGGCTCTTCCTCAGGCAGCTGTGGATGGTCGAGCCCTGTCTCCCCGCACCGTGGAGGTGTCACGAGGTGAGAGACGTGCGATGTCCTGCCAATCTCCTCCTCCCAGCCCCGGTACAACAAAGAAGTATTTGAAACATCCCCTAGAGAACTGTGTTATTAGCCAGCGTACTTGGGGAGGAGTGACTCTTGCAAAGTGCAAACGAGGTAATTTTTGTACAGCGCCGTCTTTGATTTATTTGCGGGTGAGATCCAGGCGTCTGAGAAGGAGCTGGCTGCAAAGGAGAGGTCGGTAACTCTTCATGTTGGTCTTGTTTCTTAATGTACCGTGATCTTTCTAATCAATTAGACTCAATTTTGCTGCTTAAAATCTGTAAGTCGACACGTTCTGTCCACAGAAATATTAGATGCAAAATGATTGAATGAGAAAAGTGTTCTCGTTGTATTCGACGGTGTTTTTCCAAACTACGTAAACAGCGGTTTTTTTCTGATTTCAAATGTGAATCGATTAGTCCCACCTGAGGTCCCTTCAGAGGTCCCTTCCAACCCTACGATTCTGTGGTGTTACTGGATTCTTGTATGCCGTCCTACATCTCTTCAATAAATAAATGAAGATTTCTGTTTCAGTGACAATAAACAAAATCCATCTATCCATTTTTTACCCGTTGATGGTCTTTTAACTCTTTGAATTAAAAAATGTGGGCTCGTAATCGCTTTTTAGAACTGGGAATAAATTTTCAAGAATTATTTCCATGTGACTTGACTACCTGCCAGTCAAATGGATGCAGTTCTCCAGAGGCGTCTAAATTGTGTTACCTTCTTGTTCCTTCCGCTCAACTGAATCACTGTGTTCCTATTTTTGTGTTTAAAACATTGGTGTCACTAGACGTGAGAGGGAAATGTCAGTGGCAGTGCTGTGTTTACTTATGCAAATTCATGTAAACGTGATTTCTTGAGGCAGTAAGGATGATGTGATCTACCTGCCCACCAGTAATGCAGATTTCAAAGGGCCATAGATGTAGAAGACAATCTAGCTTTTTTATTTATTTTTTTTTTAAAGTTTTGAGAAAGTTGACTGCTGGGCAGAGGGGAGAGAATAAAATCGATGCTTCTACCCAGGGAAGAGGGCTCATAACAGTTCCCCTTATTTTTCTAGGAGACAGCATCTCTCTGGCTG
Source organism: Sterna hirundo (assembly GCA_009819605.1). Classification (NCBI taxonomy): domain Eukaryota; kingdom Metazoa; phylum Chordata; class Aves; order Charadriiformes; family Laridae; genus Sterna; species Sterna hirundo. Next base: position 218,895,056 of record CM020437.1, on the reverse strand, counting down.
GTCGGGTCACGTGCAACTGGAGCACGTGTGGTCCTTTGCCCAACCAAGAGATGGAGGCTGTGGGAGGGAGTTTGAGAGAAGTTTTGGGCAGGTGGGGAACGGCTTGGAAGTATTTTGTGGGTGGTGGTTGATGGCCTTCATGTAAAAATCAATAGGAAGCAAATACTTGCTTTATCTTGCTGATTTTGGAGCGACATGTGTAGGATATATATGTTGTATTGTTGGGCTCCGATATGTTGAGCTTTGCTTTGTTGGGTGGATAATCTTGACGTGGGCTTTTATGTTTATTTAGTTGGTTTGAATCGGTAGCAACACAGAGAGTTGTGAATCTTCAAAGTTTTCTTTTGTTGAGAGGCAGGTGTGCTTTGCGATGGGCGTCTGAAGTAAGAATCCCAGACCCGTAACTGCGATCCCAGTCAGGGAAGATCCAGCTCTTAAGGTATATCCAGCATTTGCAGATAGTCTGAAATCTGGGGAAGCTCTTGAGTATGAAGCAGCTTTTGAGAACCAAGGCTTTTTTTTTTTTTTTTTTTTTTTTTTTTTTTTTGTCCTGGGCTCCAAACAGGAGCATGAATACTCAAATCTGAGTCATTTCCAGGTAGGATTTTTAATGTATAACTTCATTCAAATATGAGCATTTTTCTAAAATGTCTTTCTCACTGTCCCTCAGTCTGAAAGCAGATGACATGGTTCATCATGCTTTTATTGAATTAAAGCTTAGACTACTTCCCTCTTTTCTGTTGGAACCCTGTAGGGAAGCGATGATGACGATGATATTCATGGCATAATACTTTATTTTTTCAAAGAATTGCGTAGGGAACGACGTTCTGTTGAGGGTGATGGAGACGCATGGGTTTCCTCAGAGTGTGAGTGGCACTTGAGTAATTTTTAAGAAGTTCCTCTGAGTTTTGTTTACTATGGATGTGCTGAAATCCCTGAGCACTGCAAAGGAATTTCAAGTGACTGTGCTTTCTGGAAGGAAAAAATGTGGGCCTGTTGACGTTCTCCAGCAAACCATTTAGGAGGTTATCACCATAGGATTTGTAAAAGGTGAAAAAACGTCTTCCTGTCCTCTCTTGGAGATGCTGTTTTGTATTTCGCTGTACTTTTCCCGGTCTTTCCTTCCTTTCCTTGAGTGAAACAGTCACCTGGAAAACTGGAAGGTGGGAGAATGAAAAGGCAGAGCAGAAAAATGGGGTTTATCATAGCTTTCATACGATAACTTTCTCAATAGGAAGATTAATGCTGAAGTGTATTTGTAGGTTGAACATTTTTGCCTTCCTTCTCTTAGCAAGGGTTAGAGATTTGGGCGGATTATTGAAGACAAGCTTAGAGTATTTTATAAGAGAAAAAGTACTAAACTGGCAAGAAAAGAATAGATGCCATCGTGCCTGCTAGGCATGTCTAATTCTTTGATAAAATGGATAAAGATTGCAGACTGCAGCAAAAGTTAAAATAAACCATAACATCTCAGGTTCTGCAGGGTTTATTTTCTCGCTTCTGATTTGCTGTTGAACTTAATCAAAAAGATCTGGCTCTTTTATGGCATCAGACTCTTTAGTTTATCTGCCAGAATTAAAGCACAGTATTTGGGCTTTTGCTTTCTTTGGCATTCGATACCCAACTCTCTAAATTTGATAACGGGTGGATTTTATCATTTTGATGTTGGAAATACATCCTGAAGACTAGTGAGAAGTTTACAGCACGGACTGCTTTGTCCCCATTTTCCTTTCTTTATCCTTGACTTTATAGGAAACGACAACTTGCTTTTTTAATGGACAAGGGTTTTTTTTGTGGTTATCCATAACAAACTCCTATGACTTTCTGCAGTCCTAACGGATAAATCCTGTTCTGTGGGTCAACCTGTTCAAGCAAGATTTTGGAGTTAATGGCATTTTGTGTGTATGTATACATATTTATTTTTTTTTAATGTATGAAACACCTTGTTTTGTGTTACGGACAAGACAGAGTTGAAGGTCATTGCTGGAAAAGAACTCACTTAAATGTCCCGTTGTCCCTAGGTGGGTACTACTTGGCTTAATCTGTTCCTAGAGATACTTGGCCCTAACTGAAGGAAGTCTCTTTGATCATCTCCCGCTATTTAGGTAGATAAAGTGAGATCACTCATTACAGTTGCTGATGATTTTTTAACCAAGATGAACGTAGTGTCTATACGGACAGGCAGGCTCTAAGGACTTGTCTCCATTGAAAAGTATTTTGAATTAAGCTTGTGAGCATTTGAAGTACAATTACTTTGGAATAGGTCCCTGTATGAACATTTATTCTGTAGTAGTTTATTCTGCAAATAATTTTCTTCAGTTTCCTATGTATGTCATAACTTAATGAGACATTTAATGGCTTTTGCAAAAACTACAGCATTCCACATATTTTTCAGGTTCAACGTTGTGTGGTATGGGCACATGGGATAAGATTTCCAAGATTTGCCTTGTGGTTGTTTGGAGGAGGAAATATGACTTGTCTACATGTGCCCTACTCTTGTCCTAGGGCGGCCACTGCTGTATTCAGACTGAGGGTGGTCACTTGGCCATGAGAACGGGGTCACCTCAACGCTCTTCCGTTGGTCATCCTTGTGTCTTATTGTGGTGCGAGTGAGAGGTGAAACCAATGCACAGAAAAATGATTAAAGCTCAAGTTTGCTCTTGATTTGACTTGAATTCACAACAGAATTTTTGAAGTCTTAAAATGCCGTGCCTTAAATTTGAGAAATGGTTTCTCCTTCTTTACTGTAGTATCCGAATCCTGGCTGCTCAACTGGGCAGCTAGCTGGGTCTTCTGAATATGGACTGAGCTCATTTGGAAGCTCAATAAAATATTTCATTCCATAAGAATTTTTTCACTGTCTGTATATAACACAAATTGAAGTTATAGAGAAGATAATTCAGTTTGGGTTGGCTACTTCTGTGGTAGTAGACTTACGTTGTGGGCTCAGTAGATAAATGTGGTATCATATCTGTTCTCATCTGAGTTCCAGCTTTTCTTTCTTAATTCCTGGAGTTTGATTTTTACGTGTGTGCTTGTTAGCATTACCATCAAGAAATAATGTCTTAAATTGCTTTAGGCTTTGTAAAATGATGTTGGAGTGTTTTACAGCAGATTGGTGTTATGTAGAGTTTTTGCTGGCGTGTGAATCAAAGCCCTCATTTTGGTTACAAACAACTTCAGAAGAAAAGGCATAAAACTCTTGGAGTTCTTGGTTGTTTTTGGATTGCCATTTAGCACAACGTCCATCGTGAAGCATGTCCTCTCCCTCTCTTCCACGCCACCACTGTGAAGGTGCTCCAAGAGATGAAACCTTTCCTTTCTGATGCTGCCTCTACTATGGTGACCTGCAGCTGTGTATACCATTAAGGTTGCTTCTATCCAAGATTCTTGGAAGGTCTTTGCAGACCTCCCTGGTTAAGTCTTGCAAGATCCTCGTGCGTAGATGTACTATCTCTGTTTTCACCACGGAAAAACAGAGCCTGGAGGTTTCTTGCTGACATTGCACAGCAAGGTTGGGTCAGATGCTGTGCTGCTTCTCCCTCTGTGGAGGCCAGGAGATGGATTTGATTTGCTTTGTGTGCTGTTGGGATGTGCTCAGGTGCTGTGTTGGTGGCTTACTGTATGGACTTAGGAGAGAGTTCCTGTAGCTTAAGGCTTAATTAGACTGACCTCCTCAAAACCACAGATCCTTATGTGGTTTTTCCTTTCCCTGGAAAAGGAGCCTAACGACTATGTATTTTGGGCTACTGTTTGCCTTCTACCAGGACAGTCAGTCTTAGTTTGAAGATCTCAAGTTATGAAAAGTCAGTGACTTTTTTTGATATATTTTCAGCAATTAATTACCCTCTCTGATTAAAAAATGGAGGTCCAATTTGAATTAGTTTGCTACTGTTGCTTCTAAAACCCTTTTCATGGCTAAATTCAAAGGTCCTTTGATACCCAATAACTTTCCCCTTTGGAGGGAACTCATAATTCCATAACCAGCATTTAGCTGGGAAGTGTTGGGCAGTTTCAGGCCTGGCAGTAGCTCAGATTGTCTTTCAGAGTCTCTGGCTTTCAGATTTTGTTTCCTAGATGTAGTAGTACCTTGCATTTGGTTGTATTGAAATCTACTTTGAGTGGCCTTTGCAGTCCAAATTGCTGTGTATCGCCAGCCTGTCGTCTTCATCTGACTTCCAGAGGAGCATTCACAAATCCTGTCCATAATTATATTAATTTTCAGATCTATAATGAATCTCTTAAATCATACCGGGCTCTGTATCAAGCCCGGCAGAACCCTGCTACAGCTAACTTTGTTGGCGGCGTTTTTCCACGGATGACTGCTTTTAGTCATCTGTCAGTTGGCCAACTCAAAATCTGTTTAGCATGCTTTGCTGACATAGTAGAGTGGTTATTTTTTAATCAAGATGTCATGCTCAACAAAAGTTTGCCTGTTATATTGCAGCAGTTACCTTTATCAACCTGATTTTTGAATCTCATCTAGGAATGAAATCAGCTTTGTTTCACAAGGCTTATTTTCCATAACATTGTGTTGACTGTCATTAATTTCCTTCCTGTCCTTTTTAAGTCTAGATCAAGTCTGATTCGGTTTTCCCTTATTTCGTCCAGAGCCGACGTCTGGCTAACTGATGGATAGTTACTGGAGTTGTCTTTTTGCCCTCTTTTGATGTTGTCGTATTAGAAATGTTCGTCTTCCAAATTTTCTTCAAAATATTGAAAATCAAGCCTTGGGGTCTCAGAAACGGTGGAGGACTCTTTGAGGACTCTCGGGTTCAACAAGCTGGTCCTCTGAGGCACCTTCTCTTCTTGAAATGCGGAGCTGGTAGAGAGCTTGGGAGACTCTCCAGTGCGCTGCCCTCCTTGAGGCAAGATAAAGTGTCTCTAGAGCATCCCTGACAAATGTGTTTCTAATTTTTCCTTAAAATCTTCCAGTTTAGAAGGTACCCAGCCTCCCTGGGTAGCTGGTAGTGGGTGATTAACCAATTTAGTTAGAAGTTTTTCCCGTATCTTATTTCTCTGGCCAATTAAGACACATTGCTTTGCTCCAGAGGATGTGCAAAATAACCCATCCCCTTGTCTCTGGTGTCACTGATGGGAGCGTGTTACGTTCTCCTTCAGTTTTCTTTCCTCTAGGCTGAACAAGGTCCTTTAATTTCTTCTCATGGATCATATTGTTTCAAATCTCTTTATTATTTTTGCGGCTTTCCTCTGTACTCTGATGTGTTTACTTCCATCTATACATGGACTCAGTGCTCCGTGGCCTTGTCAGCATCGTATCAAATGAAATAATGCTATTTTCCATGTGGCGCTCTAATAAAACAATCCGAATTGTCTTTTTTTCCCTTTGCAAATCCATTGTATTATTGACTTATATTCATTTGTGGTCCAATATACCCTCTAGGTTATTTTCTCTCGTCCATCAGCCTAGCTAGTTATTCTCCACCTGCGCAGTGTACGCTCTTGCACTTGTCTTTATTGAGTTTCACCAGGCTATTTTGGTTTGACACAATTTGGTCTTGACGCATCCGTGTTGTTTCATTTTTTGCTTCATCCTGTAGTCGCTTTTATACAGGTTGCTTAATAATTTTTCTAGTATCTTCCCATTGATTGCAAGGGGAGTTAAATCTCTAATTTGCTTTAGAAGCTTTTCCAAACTCCGCTCTCTAGCTGTTTCCTTTTTGATCCCAAAAGCACTTTGAAACTTTGTGAGTGAATATAAGTGGATCATCTATATGCAAATTCCTTAATTTTTCCTCCGCTAAGTTATGTTTGTGAAAAATCAACATCTTAAGTGATGCCTATTTTCATTATGTTGATATTTCATTAAGATGATAACGAAAAAGTACAAACGTCATACGAGTTAAAATCAATTATTTAAATCAAGACATTTTGCAATCTTGATTGAATTACTAGACTTAGATATATTTAAATGCGGGTCTGTTCTTCTTCTCCCCGTCAAGACTTCCAGTCCAGTGATTACCACAGCTTTATTGGTTGTAATGAGGTCCAAAATAGTTACTTTGTGTTATAAATTGTCACCTAGCATTTTGGGAAACTAATCCCCTGTAATTACTTGCTGCGTGAGTTTCTGTACCCCTCCGGTATCCTCCGTACTCCCACATCTTTTTTTTTCTCCCCTTTATGTGCCTATGGAGTCACGTACCCTGCTCCCTGTCTTGATGCCTCCCAGAACCTCCTCCTGGGCTTCACCCATTAAAACACACCGAGTTACTGCCAGGTTGCCCTGGAATTTCAGTTTTTCTGGAGTAATAATAACTACCAAACAGGTGAGCCTTTCCCCCCTGCTGTTTTTAGGGGTACATTGCTGTTGTCACTTCCCTTTCATATCTGAACACCGTTGAACTAGTGATTTTGAAGTCCAGTCACACACTCATCGCATGAGATTTCAGTTTTTTTTTTTTTCTTATTACTGGTCAGGATTTTATTTGTTCCTTCTTGTTATTCAGGCTCCTTGCATCCAGATATAGCAATAGAAAATTCATTTTCTTTATGGATGCTCTTGTCTGACTTTGAACCTCATTTGCCCTTCTAAGTGTCCTTCTCTTGTGTTTAGCTTATTCCTTTCCTGGATGCATCAGCAGTTTCATCTGGGAAGGTGTCTTATTAGTTGGAAAGGTGCTGGCTCTGCAATTCATGATCTCTCTGTTCCCTGCAATATCGTTCCATCACTCAAATCCAAATACTCTCATCAGTCATGCAGCCTTGTTCAGCTCAGTGACCTTTTTTTGCCATCTCTTGCATCTGGTACTGGATGCGTGTTTTAGCTCAGGGATCAACAACCTGTGGGTGTGCAATCAGACTCTGAATGGGGTCCTAATGGCATTGGCATTTTGAGGCGCTCATTTGCAAGAGGCAGCACTTTGCAATTTCTGACTCTCCCTGAGCTCTACACTCGGCAAAAGCCTCTGTCTTGCGTAGAAGCAAGATACCACTGACAGCAGATCCCTGCCTGTTCCAGAGGCAGCTTCTACCAGATCCGGCTCGGTTTCTCTTGGCACACTCGAGCCGTAGCATGGGGAAGAAAAAGCCTGGCACGGCACCGTACAAAGATTGCCAAACCTTGACTTAGACTTTCCTTTTCAGTTCTTTTCCAGGATTTCCGAAATCTTTTCTCATCTGCTTAGCTCCAGCTGACGCCAAGTTGCTGCTCCCGGTGTGCATGGTTACTTCTTTTGACCAGAGTGATTAGCCAATATTTGTGATCGTCTGTTGAAAGAGGAAATCGATGACAGCCAGGTATTTCTCGGAGGCAATCATGCTGATTCACAGAGCATGTTTGCAGAGGCTGGGTTTTTCCGAACACGGTCTGAAGCAAACAGCGGGAGACCGTTTTGCTCAGTATTCCAAGGTCGTTTTTTCCTGCCAGCACTAAATACATGCGCGCCCGCACGCACACGGACGCGCCGAGTTTTTCTGTGACTTACACCGCGGGTGTATCTCTGGCTGTCCTTGACTTTCTTGTGCTTTCCTGATGCTCTTCACTGACATTTCTGGTTCTGTCAGTAGGCTCGACAGTGTGTGTATTCTCTCCTGTTCTCTGCGGTTTACATAGTTTCCCCTTCTACCAAAACAAAGCCCGATGCTTTGTGTTTGTGTTCAGCCCTTGGGAAGCTTTTTTTGCTCACATGTGTTTAGGCCAGTTTGTGGCCACCCTTGCTGGCTTTATCCTTTTCATCCAAAATTCCATGTAACAGAATCATCTTCAATGGAGGTTTTTTGGATGAATTCATAGTCTGATTCATCCTTGTGCTTTCACTTCAGGGGAGATCTCTCTGCCGGAGAACCCAAATCTCCAACCTTTTTTGTTATGTCCGGTATTTTGCTAGTCATGAATGATGATCTCATAGTTAGATCGTGGGAGACCGACGTCCGGTTCTTTCCATGCCCATAATCTCCCTCTAGGTCACAAAATGCATAAATGGCGCCTTGGTTTCTCATTTTGAATATGGCAAAAAGGGTTGATAATGCTTGTACTTCCCAAGATAGATAAATGATGAAACATTGGAAGGTGCCAAAGCAATGATTTCTCCTCTCTCCACCATAGGAAGGAATGAAAAGGTTGTTGACCCTGTGCTTCTGGTCGCCTGGTTGGGTTCCTCTGTTGTGCCGTATATGGAGTTCTTTTTTAAGTTTTATAAAGATTTCTAAATGGCACCAAATTATTCCACTTACGTAGAAATGGCTCTCTCAGAAAGTGCGTAACATCAGTGCTGCAGAGACTATTCTGGTGTCTTACTCGTTTCAGTTTACAATTTGGGCTCGTGCCTTTGATCTACGAAACTCTTGATTTGAATCTTATCTCCTCGTGAGACCTCTTTCCCCAGAACTGTGCTGGCAGTCAGGATTAGCTGGGCTTTACTTCCTTGACAATCTTGTTTTAAATCACAGGGGACTTCAGCAGAGTTTTCTCCTGGGGTGGGGGGACATTGATTCTGGAATATGTTTTTTCTCAGTGTTATCAGGATTTTCTGCCTATCGAGATAAGCCACGGGGCTTACAGATCACAGAGTTTTCTTCCTATAGTGGCAACAGGTGGAAGTTGTATGTGTCTTCAGGGGTTTTAGGTTTTATCTGACCTTCTACGGTTTTACCTTTTTCTTATTATTTCATATTTCTTGCTTTGTATGTGTGTTTACATTAACAAAAAGATAGTGGGAAGAACATTGGGGAAAACAACCCATTATTCTTTGGCTTTTGGTTTCTGCCTGTCCTTCTGAGATGCTGGCAGGGTTCCAGAAGCTTGGCCTGTCCTGCGGGAGGAGAAAACAGGGCCACATAGATTTGCTCAGTTAAGTTCTAGAAGCAGGACTTTGTCTTCAAAGTTCATAACTTGTTCTGATTTAAAAAGAAAATAAAATTGGAAAATCTTAGGGACCGACGTGGCAACACACGTTTTCTGTTTCTTGACAGGTTTCAAAACTGTTGGTACTGTCAGAGTTAATAAATGTGACCTTTTGCAGGTGTCTGATCTGCGGATCTGTTCTGGAGTGAGGTCACTCATCTAGAAAGCTTCAATTATGCCCATTACTGTTACTTCTGGCTGTGGTTCATCCATAGGAAGAAACATGTAAATCAGTAGCACCCAGTGGACATAAAAAAGCCGTTTTCTTGCTAGTGGCCATATAACTTCTCAAGAAATAACTGCTACCTGAAGAGCTAACCACAAATTCTTGTTGATGCTAGAACAATCTTATTGATGATAAAAGGTACAACCCCAAACTCCGAGATACTGCAGTGCAAAATGAACTGGAGGACAAAGGGACCCTTTGCTGCCAGCCGCATCTGCGTCTCAGCAGAATAAGAATCATGATTGTATTTCATGACTGCAAATTCCTGAAGCGCTGGCACCCAAATCCAGAAATTCTGACGCTGTTCTTTGAAGGCAAGAAGTTTTGTGTAGGTGTCTTGCAGTAATTTTAGCTCATTCCCTTGATACAGCACATACCCTCTCTGAACTAAGGCTCTTGCTTGCCTACTGATGTGAAATCTAGCGTGCTCTACAGGCTCTTCCGATAGCCAAGTATCAGGAGATAGTATTTTGATGATATAGCATTTAGACTACGCACTAAAACCATCTGAATTACTTTTATGGCTTCCTTCTCAGACCGTCTGAGCCACTTATAAACTGTATTTAACATAACAGTGCTTTTAGAGGTAGAAAAGTCTCATTTGCCCCAGTTTCCCATTGGTAAAATGTGCATCAGGTCGGCTGAGAGCCTGGTTTTGTCGCTGGTTTAGGTGGGTGCAAGTCCTCGGTGCTGTGAAAGATGTGGTTGTGCCCTCCCTCCTGTCGCACTCTCTAACATACCTTGTGCTGAAGGCATCGTTTTGTGAGATACTGGTGGGACCGATATACCAGTACCTTCTGCTTGGAGTTGCCTGGTTAGGTTTCCACCTGGTATGAACTTGTACTTGGGGAGGGAGAAGGGAGGAAAGGTGAGACGGCACCTACTGGTAACACCATGAATTTATTGACTTAAGTGACCTTAAGTTTGGCTTCAGGACCTGAAACACATCTACTTTTAGGATGTGTTTGAGGGAAGGGGACCGGCCACCTTGCTACACCGTCTGTGATGCTTTTCTGACTGCATGGTGAGCTGATTCAATGCACTGAGCTGGCAGGAAAGTAACCTACACGAAAACCTGGCAAATAACCAAGAAAAACCTTGCAAAGCATAAATCGGTAGGGGAAGAATAAGCTCAGGGACAATGTCTGGCATCATCTAGGACTTCTAGCAGGACGACTCCCTTTTTTTTTCTTTTTTTTTTTTCCAAAAAAAAAAAGTATAGCAATGCAGTGTTTCTTTTGCTGGCTCAAGAAGGTGGACACCAGGAGCTGACTTGATCTTGTTGTACTCCTAGGGATCTTGCCATTTAGTAAAGAGGTAGTGGAAAAAAATACGGAGATTAAATTTACTTAAAATGTATTCTCAAGGTGAAACACGGATGCTTTGTTGGAGATCAGCAGTCTCTGCAAATCTTTTTATTTTGAAATAATTTAATGGGAGTATCCATTTTAAGATTATTGGGGAGTATCCAGAGGCTATTCCTGGTACTGAGAACGGAAATCTGTTTTAATTGGAACAGCTTTCTGGGAGCCATGCTTCCTGCCAGAGTAGCAACAGTAAGAATGATCGGTAGCATGAGAGATGATAAAAACCCCCAGGCATTTTGCAACCATTTCAAGTAGCCTGAGTACAGTAAGAAACAACAAAAATTGGGCAGCACCTGAGAAAACAGGGCCTCTATGTTGGGGATTCAGAGGCTATACTTAAACATCCACAAAAAATACCTGACTCAAGGGGGACATAGTTCCTGGATTCACCTTTCGTATTTGTTTTATTAAATATCTCCTACTTAGAGAGGGGATAAAAATCCACCGCTGCCACAAATAGCTCTTGAGATTTCTTTGTTACTTATGTGTAATTAACCCTGATGATTTCTTCCTGATTTGGTTCATTTCCGTTTTTCTAGGCAATGTACAAGAGTGAAGAAACAAAACCAATTTAAAACTAGGAAATGAAGACAAAATGTTATCAGATAACCCAGGGAAGTTAGATAGCTGGAAGCCTTTAAAAATAGGTTTTTGAAGATGACTGTATCCCTCTAATTTCAGAAGGAAAAAAGCATGCAGGTACCTTATTTTTAAAACTAGCTCTGTTTTCCAGAATGCCTGGAAGATTGAGGTTAACCATTAAAAGTGCTGCTCTTTCAGCATTTAGTCTTAGAAGTTTTTGTTTACAATGATAATTTATTCCTGTTTGACAGTGTGCCTACAATACCATGAATAACAAAACCTCCAAAGTTTGTTCTCACATACTAAAATGAAGAGGAGAATGAAAAAGCTGCATTCAGAAATAAATTTCAGATTATCTGGGACGATGGATTTGAAAATATCTCTGCTATAAATGTATGTTTGTTACCACGGCAGGAAAGACCGTGTGCTGTAATCTTCATTTTCATACCCTAATTATAGTTTGAGTCCTTCTAATTTTCTAAGTTTCCTTAACTTATTCTGTTTGTGTTCAGAATGATTGTGCTATCTCTAATATATCTGACCAGAAGTGTCTGATTTTGATCTTAATGCTGATTTTCGTCTGGGTGACTTAAAGGACACGATAGTGCAATATGTTGTTATTCTCTGCAACTGTTTGAAGTGTCGTGTATAGACTCATTAGTGACGTGATCTAGCACAGAGTCACGCATTCTTGGGCTAAAAGCATATTATGGTTTAGCAAAGGATAAAGTGAAATTTGCAGAGAATGCTCTAATTCTCTTTTTCTCTTTGGAAGTCTTGAATGCACTGTATTTTCACTATATTTTTCACATTTGATAGGGGAATCAGTACAGTAAAATAAATCTGTTTTAACGTGTACTGTTATGACACATATTTTCAGTACAGGCATACAGCAGCGTGTTCTCTTTTTTTTTGGGAGGGGACCCTTTTAGCAGAACACAAAGGGAGCGATATGATGTAGGTCTGTACTGCAATATCATAGCAGCTGCTGCTTGAAGGAAATTATCATCTGGTTTAAACCTTTTTGCAAAAGTTGTATGCAACAACAGAGGCAATAAGGCTATTTATCTGATAAGAGTTGTTTAAATAGGATGTTTGTTTTAATAATGGTGTAATTTGCAGGACTCAAATTGCTGTGATTTTATTCTTATAGAAATAACGATATGTGTTTGGACTTGCAGGAGTCCTGTTGTGGTGGATTTTGGTGGCCGGTTGTCTGATGTGTGTTCTTGATCCCGCACGGTGCTGGACTAGTGCCCTCATCAGTGATGGGCGATTAGGTTTGAGGTTTGAGCTTGCAGGTGGTCACTAGGTACACAAAATGGATAAGAACCCACCATTAAAGACATCATAGAATAGTTTGGGTGGGAAGGGACCTTTAAAGGCCACCTAGTCCAACCCCCTGCCATGAGCAGGGACATCTTCAACTAGACCAGGCTGCTCAGAGCCCCATCCAACCTGGCCTGGAATATTCCCAGGGATGGGGCATCTCCCACCTCTCTGGGCAACCTGGGCTGGTGTCTCACCATTTCACATCATTGTGTTTTTATGTGGATTTTCACTTGAAGTTCTTTAATTTCTCAAAACTTAGGCCTCTTAAAAGCCATAGATCAGGAAAGCTGTGAAAATCCATTTTTTAAAAAAGGTTGTTGTTTTCAACTTACCTATTTGGGATTCTGCCTTGTATACACGGGCATGCAATAAACACCTCTTAAAAATGTCTTCATAGAAGAACATTGAGAGACAGCCAAACCTTAAATAATAAAGGAGTGCTTAAAGCCTTGAACTCAGTCTTGTTAGAGCAGATCTACTTTGCAAGTTACTGTCAAGTTAATATTAAAGTTAATAATGCCTAAATAGGCTGCCGGTTTATTTCTTCATGAGGAAATTAAATCGGGTTGACTGCTCAAATCACTGTTTTCAAATTGAGTAGCTCGAAGGAGAGCAGCAGCACTGAGAAGGAGCCCTCGTCATGCGGTGCCAGCAGGCCTGGTGCTGTGCTAAAACCTCTGGGGATCTATCAACAATTAAAAGTCTTTAAATTGCGTGCCAGAGAATTGTGACTGCTGAGGAATTTTAGTACCAAGTGACATTCTGGTTAAGAAAATTGGCAGTATGTTATCAAATAAAGATGATATTAATCACATTAAGAACAGCAGTTGAGTTTCAAACAGTGACCATTGGCAGGTTATCATGATCAAAAGGATGGGGTTTTAGAAGGGTTTCAATGAACTCAAGACCAGGCTGGACGGGGCTTTGAGCAACCTGGTCTGGTGGGAGGTGTCCCTGCCCAGGGCAGGGGGTTGGAACTGGTTGTTCTTTAAGGTCCCTTCCAACCCAAGCCATTCTATGAACTACCAGTGGATCCAACAGGGACAAAGCAGTAAATCATGACCTGTTAAACATGGGGAGCAGATGGACACCTTGGTGGAGTCTCCTGGTCTCCAACTGCCCAGGCTGGAGGGATGGTGCCACGTGGAGTCTGTTGAACTCCCGCTTAGGTGTGGATCTGATTGCTTGGTACCTTGGGCTTGGCAGCTTCGTGTTTGATTTGAGCTATATTCAAACGGGAGAATAAAAGAGGCGCAAAGCTGGAGATATGAGTTTCAAGCCATGCCTACAAAATGAGGCAGAGGAAGGAGAGCGTTGCATTACGAGTTGTGATGCTGAAAGGGATTAAAAGGTTGGTGACGGGCAAAGCAGGTTAGTGTAAACACTGGGGTCGATGATGTAGCAAAAAAGGCAAATGCATATTTTTTTAGGTTTATGAGCAAGAAAATATTTAGAAGAGAATAAATCTCGTTTCTGTATTTGGTACTTTCGTACAGGAAGTTTATGTATGATTTCCATTTCACCATCTTGAAATAGCTCTTGGGTAAGTTGTAGGGGAGCAGAAGAAACACAAAAATAGTCTGAGGACTGGAAAAAAACACAGCACAGAGAAGCTTAGAGCTCAGTCTGTTTAGCTTATCAGAGAGAGTGCTTGAGTGCAGTAGCATCACAGAGAGAAAATTCCAGGCACTGAGTGTCCTCCTCTGCATCCGAGGAAGGCGTACCTAAAGTCAGTGTTTTAAAGGGGAAATGGGGCAGTTCAGAGTTGAAGTGAGGCATGACTTTATTAGGGAGGTGGCCCGACTGTCATAATGAACAATCGAAGAAAAAAGAGCATTTCCATCCCTAGAAATTCCCCTATTTGATCACTTTTCTTTTAAAACTGCCTGGGTCGACATAGGTATGTTCTTGTTGAGTTTGTGGGTGATATTTAATGGCGTGTGATTGTCAGGAGGGGAATTTCAGGGGAGCTGTAGTCTCTTCTTGGCCTTTAAACTGATGAAATTATGAACACGTCTTTTCTTCCTGGGCAGAAAGAATTGCGGAAAGGTACCAGGCGCCTTTAACCTGTGGCCGTGTTACAGAAGTTGTGTTGGGAGATGATGGAGTTTGCTAATTGAAACATTAGTTTTTACTTAACGGGGCCAACCTTCGCGTTAAAATTACTACCTTGTTCCAGTTAAAAATTTCTGTACAAGGTGGCACTCTGGTAAGGGCGGGTTTGGGTTATAGCTCAAATTATCTGCGAGCTGAAATAAAAAAGTCCTAAAAATGTGTAGAGCACACGGTGACTATGGGAATGGAATTGCGTTGCTGAGAGTGAAGGGTAAGAAGCCTTATATTTATTATAATAGGGAATCTCTAAAAGCTGTAAAATACACATTTGAAATTTGGCGATGCTCTCAGGGCGATGGGTGGTGGCTGGTGATCTCAATTTAGGATCCACTGAGGGAGGGATTTATGAAATGCAGCCACCTGTATAATTGCTATTTACAAACCATCTGTAAACTTTCTTGCCTCCCCAAAAGTGATCTCATCCTGAGCGTTTACCTCTGACTGCTCTGCCTTTGGAAAAGAATTCAGAAAACTTTCTAAAATGGAGTTTTAGTGCATGTCAGCACCGGCTAAAATGATGCAAGAAGAATACTGTAAGGCACGTGAGCAGCAAGACAAAGACTCTATTTAAATCCACAGGCTCCAGGCGGTGTATTATAGTATCTGGTTGTCTCCAGACGATCTGTTGTGGTCATTGAAGCCCGGCTTCACCAAAGTACCGGCCGGACCCTATTCATAGTGGCTTTCAAAAAATATACCACATGCATCGATCAGTCTTTGTCTGCATCTAAAACCTATTTCTGCCAGTTCTGCCTCACGAACAAAACTGCTGGTTTTGAGTGATATTTGAACTGATCTAAGAATATTTTAGATGTATTGTCCAGGGATTCAGTGCTAAATAAATTATAAGAAAGATAAGATCCTAGCAAATGTTTGGATAACATAAGCAAGACTAATGGTTTTTAACCTGTTTTCTGAACAGTGGGACATGATTGATCAAAGCAAAAAAAAAAAAATTTGGCTCATTGGTTTCTTTGTACCAAAACTTTCAAGAGCTGAAAATGAGCAGCTGAGGTAAGAGATTTAGGGCTTAGGGAAGAACCTACGTGATGAAAGAAACTGGGGTGGGAGGTTATGAAAGTACAGGGTGACAGCTCTGTCCTCTTTACCAACGTTTCCCCATAGGGATCTGCTGTAAAAGACTTTGGACAGGCAAGTATAGCCTTGATAGTTACTTTAAATTTTTTTTGTTAATTTTTTTTAAATCAAATATCTTTATTGTGCTGTAAAGATTTGAGTTTCTAGAAAGCTGGTCTCCTTTGCCATCTGGGGAAAAAAAAAAAAAGAGCCGAAGAGGTGGAAGGCTGATCTCCAAGGGGAGGTGTCTGTGCTTGAGGAGCCTGGGAAGAAGGGCACGTGCAAATTTTTCATGTGCCTCCCTCCCTGCTTCTTGCAATTCCTGCCCATGTTTGCCCCTAAAGTGGGGATTTAGGAGTTTGTTTCCATAGTTGATTCTCAGGGGAAGAAATGTAGAATTTCCCAACGTTTCAGTGTTCCCTGCAGCAGTGGCAACCAGATGTGGTTGTGACTGGTCATGACGATGCTGGCAGAGAGGAAGGATGAGGCTGGGAATGGGAGTTTATGGACATAGTGGTGCTCCAAGTTGTGCTTCCTCAGCAGCATTTTAGCCATGTACTAAGGCTATTAAAAAAAAAAAAAAAAAAAAAGGTTACGTTTTGTTTTGGCAGTGCAGAGGTGGAGTGAGGAGCTGGAAGGATAGATCTGTGGTGCCTGGCGCGGTACCCTGAGCTGGGCTTGCAGGTGGAAGCTGATAAAGGCCATGCTCGCACCAGATTAACTGGGCTGCCCATCTGTTTGGAAGCAGATTATTGGGCTCATGAAACGTGTGTTCTTCTTGTGTATCTGAGCACAACTACATGCAAAGAGTGGGCCACCTGTGTTGGAAATAGATGTGAGAAATCCCTTCTTTGTATGGTAGGTCTGAATTCCCGTGTAGGATCAGGCTGCTTCACAGGCAGGAGTGTGATACATTAATTCTCGTGTAATGGGTCCCCCTTTTACAGTGGAGGAACTAAAGTCCCGAGAGGATAGTTAAGTATTCATTGGAAAAATATATGCTCACGGATGTCACATTTCTTTCTTGAGATGCCTGGGGCATGTGTTTTCAGAGAATCTTTGCATCTTCATAGCATTTCATATATTCAGTCCAAAGCTCTGTTGGCCACAGATGCGATTGTCAGATCTCAGCATCTAAATTGCAGATTTGGCCTTGAGTGTCCAGAAAATGAAGATTACACAATTAGTTAATCAGCTAGAAAGAGTTTTCAGTTGAGCATCACGGAGAATCTCTATGGCAGAAGGAGGGGAAGACCCGTTCCTTGGGGCAGCATTCATCTTAATGCTTGATGGCAAGACCATACCTGCTGTTCTTGCAGGTTTTTTGTCATCTATACTTATACACCATCCAGCTTCTTCAGCCGAGAGGGCAAGAGTCCTGCAGACAACAGCTTTATTCACTCTTAAGGCTAATTTTGTCCTTGAATGGATTAAAAAAAAGAAAAAAAAAAAAAAAAAAAAAAAGAAAAAAGCAAGTGTGAAATATCAGTTCCAAGATATTGTGTACTTTCAGTTCTGGAATTTCTCTTTTTGTTTTGTGGCTTTGCAGTCATAAGTGTGTATTCATGCCAGGCTTTAATGAGCTGGAAATATGAAAAATCGGAAGTTATCGTATGGAACTATGCTGATCGCTAGGACTTTAAATAGGAAACATGGCTCTAAAATAAAGTCAGGGTGAGGTTGATACTATTTGTGCAAAGTAACTGTTAGAAGGGACTCGTGCTATTTGATGTTTCTTGCTATTTCATTTTATTTGATGCTGGAGGATGCTGAGATTGGAACAATCCTGAACTGTGGATACCAAAGAAACATGGTGATGGGGAGTCACAAAGACCCCGTGTGCTGAGCCTGTGGGGATGGAGTAGGGTGCCTGTTGCTGGCGTACGTAAAAGGCCTGAGTGGAGGAGTAGGAAGATGAAATATTCTGAGTTTAATTGTGCAAATTAACCTGTAAAAGCTACAGTTTTTAGAGGTCTATAATTTGGTCAGTTAGGGCTGATTTTTATGAGCATAGTTAAAAATACCTCTTTAACGTCTATTAACTTTATCTCACCTTTTGGCCAACTCCCGTAACCAAATTTTGAATACAAAATACTCAGATAAGGTCTGGACCTTCTAAATCTCAGAAGCAGCAGACCAGCTTTCCAGGGTTGAAGTCTTGCGAAATAGATTCCAAGTCAGATGCCAAAGGTAGAAAACTGTGGCTTGAACAATTAAAATTTATTCAGGTTGTGATGTCACTGAAACCAAGCAATGGAAAGTGGAAGATAACCTTAACTGAAGTTGTCCGTACCACCTGCACATTACGGATACACAACTTTATGTACAGATATGAAGAATAGTCCTATGTGTTTAGTGCATTGAAAGACACACGTCCACTTTATCTAGCTGGAGAAATTTGTGTGACAAACTACTATACTTGATGGAAATGTCATTCTTTGCAGTTAAATTTTGCTGTTCTGCTTACTGAAGCATGTAAGAAAGAGACCTAGGATGATCTTCTGACTTTTTCTAGTATCGTTTTTTTGCTACAGCCTCTGTACGACATTGTCCTTGACAAGCATCACAAAATGTTAAAGGTGTTGCGCTGACTAATTGAACATCCCTGGCTGTGATGGGGTTTCGTTTGGCTCAACCAAAATGGCATAGCTGTGTATAACAACAGTTTTATGCGAATGTTTCAGATAGTATTTATAAATCTGTTTTTAATTGGTTCAAATCTGTCTTTTCAACTTAACTGTATTTGCGCAAATACATGCACGCACCAACTCTTGGTATGGCCTTAAAGACTTACATAAATGTATACACACACGCACACACACACATATATGTATAAAGACATTAAAAAGATCTTTTTGCTTCTTAGAAAAGTAACATCCACGCCTCCAATTTATAAGGGGGTCTACAATTTGCTTAGAAGTTTCACAAATGAAAACCTTTTCTCTGTTTGAAGAAAACTTTGTATTGAGTAGACGGCATAGAAAGGAAAACAGAAATAAATAGTGGAAAATACCATACCAGGAGGTGAGCATCGCCATTGCTTATGTTTTGTGGTTTGGAAATAGCTTTTGTAGTGTGAGAGGAGCAATGGCACCTCTGATCAAAGAAGCAAGAAAAATGCATGGCCACTGAAAGAAACTGGGCTTAAGCCCCTGACCAGGTACCCCTCTCTTTTCTGTCTCCGGATAAGCTTGGATCTGAAAGATGGACCACCTTCACTTCATCTGGCTCTTTGCTGGCTGTCACACGTTGGCGATCCTGTAGCTATATGGGTCAGAGACGATGGATATGAAATATGGGCTCATGTTGGTGATGTTATTTTGGTTGAGATAATGGTTTAAAATACACTGAAAAGCACCTGTTTAGAAATAAAACAAATCTGCTCACTCAATGCCAATATTAGGAGGTTGGTTCTGAAAAAAACATTGCAAGAAGAAAGATCATTTAAACCAATTTGGGGGGGGGGGAAGGGAATAACGATGTGCAAATTATTATCACTTGCAACCACTCTTTCACTCCAAGTGTCAGTTTTAATTTTAATCTTTTATAAACCACTTCATTGTTGAATATCGCAAAGAAATGTAACCCCCTTGGAAGAAATCAAAAAGAATCCTGCTATTGAGTTAATGAGGTACAAATTTGAGTGGGTTTTTTTAATAAAGATTAAATGATCTATTCGACTATTTCAGGCTCTACTTGAGATATACACACCTGTGTCTAGCTTGCAGAGGATTTTCCTCATTAATTAAGAGCACTTTCCTTGTGTTATTACTTAATTGGGTGTCACAGGGAACCTGATGAGACAATGAAATGGTCTTAATTGCATACAAACTAAATGCATGATACTTCACGTGCTGGAGTGTTCCGTGACATGACCCCTAGCTAGTTATCATCTACTAATAGCGATAGTAATTGCTCAGTAAGAAAATGTAGCCTACTTGATTCAGTATAGTGTTAATTAAGCACTTTTCTTTCCTGTAGCCAACTTTCTCCATTTATCACACTTCTTTAAGAAGTTTTTCAAGTTTGGGTTTTGAAATGTTTAAACAATTTTCCCTGTTGTTTTACGTTTCGAAAGGAGTATGTGTTTCCCTGCAGTTCCAAACTGGCAACTGCAGAGGTAAAATATTATCTTTAACTTTAAAAAATGATACGCAAGACTTGCTTTCTGTGAGTGTGGACAGTTGCTGTCGGGGTCTTGCATGGACGCTGGAAAAAAGCAGTGAGATTTTCTTACACTTCTGGGATTAATTGCTATTCTGCTTCTTTAGCCTCTTCCATCTTTTTCTTTTTTTTTTTTTTTTTCTTTTTCATTTTGGAGGGTGGAAACACGAGTAACAGAAGGAAGAAACTTCCCCACATCATATTTCTCTCCGCTCATCTTTCCCAAGCAGCAGGTAGATGTGTAAACGACATGAATTATGGATGTAACTGCTGTAGCCTGCAGAGTGCTGAATACCTGCAGTGGAGTATGACTAGTTTTATTCAGCTCTAGACAGTAGAGCTACCTATGGTTTGGAAAAAAACCCCAAAACTTCATATTTTCAGTGTTCATTCAGCCACAGTAACTAGATTCTTCTTTTTTTCCCACCTATTTTCTCCTTTCTCCTTAAAAAGGTCTGCCTGAAAACCTGGCAGAAACTTTTGGGCTAACCCCTGTGCTTATTTCCAGTAGTTTACAAGCTCTGCTTGGGAAGTTAGTCCTGAATAATACCATTGAAAACCTAGCAAGAAGCTGAAGAGCTTTCAAACCCTTTCATTGTGGAAAATTCTTCTGTTCAAGAGGGTATTTCAATAAAAAAAATTGTTGTTGGAGGCAAAATTAGGTTTTTCTCTCTTGGAAATGAATTCTTTTGCAGTGTGCTAAGGTATTTTTTAGGTTTGGGATGAAGAGAGTCACCATCAAAACAAAAGCAGGGACCTAGACATGGACTGTGCATGACACTGGAGCCGATTTCTTGTATGACTTCAAGCAAGAGCCGCAGCTTGTCTGGGTATTTGTTTTTCATATCCCTGAAATGGAATGATTGGTATTTCCCTTGTGAGGCTGTTTTCAGTTGTCTTGAATAAAACCTTTGCGGGGATCAATTATATAGAAGAAAAGTCCTTTTAGCTCTGGCTTTTGGCATTGGTGCCACTTGTAAGTAATGGTGAGAACTGAGGAAAGAAATGATTTTTATAATGCACTAAAGTCCTCGAGTGCCTTAGGTAGTAAGTACAAGCAAAGGTAAGAAGTGGCAGTGAACCTACATCTTCTGTCTTCTTAATTTTTCTACTTCGGTTAATTCCAGCAATCACCATCAAAGGAATTCGATAGTGGGAGGACGTGAATAGATTCTTTTTTCGTTCTGTTTGTTGTTGTTACACCCTGTTTCATTTTTCCTGTTGTATTTCTGCATATAGACACTGCACGTGTGTCCACATTCTTGGTGAGGAAGGGTGGTCGAGTTGGATTTTAGCATTTACCATCCTATTTCAAATATTTTTTGCTTTCCTTGTATTGTTTTCCTCGTAGACAAATTTGGATTGCGAGACTACTCAGTATCTGACACATTTAGGCTATACACATATATATGCTGCGTTTTACTTGCCCAATTTTATGTTGAAATAGGAAGAATTTTAAAGAAGTTGCTAAAACTGTGTTATTGTTGCCTGCCATGCTTATTTCTAGTCAGGAGAAAAGGGGAAGTGCTAGAAAATAGGAAACTGCTGCCTGGCCTGAGAAGTTATCTGTGTTGCGTTAAGTCCACCTCTGGCTGTATTTTGATATATTTTTAGATAGTAACGATTGTCGTGGCAGGATCCTTAGGCTGATCTCTTTTCGGTTTGCCTATGCATGCACAGCTTGATATTTGATATTTCTGAATGAGGGTGAGACTGTAAGCCTAAAATATGAGAGGATGTAATTGTGGGGGACAGAAGCAAGAAATCTCACTGGAATATCTCCTCTTTTCCATCCCATGTGGCCCTTTCCACTGTTGCAGCACAGGCAGGATTTACAGAACTCCTTCAGGTTTGCAGCAGCCGCAGACCTTCCTCTTCATCCCCTCTCCGGGCTGCGGTTGGGAGCGATGCTGCTCTCGCAGGCAGATTAGAAGTTATTCCTCTTCCCAGCAAAATACATCAAAGATGAAAAATGATTGTGCAAATACTTAAGTAATAACCTTGTCAGGGAAGCTCGACTGCTTCTATTTTTAGGATTCTTGTATTTTATATGAGAAAGGGCTGGCTGCTGTAGCCATAATGCATTTTAAATATTGAATTTCTCTTAAAATTTCCTCTTTATTTGGCAAAGCGGATCTTGGAGTCTTGTCTGCTGGGAGAGGGTCTTCCAGTCTTTGCCAGTCTTCCTTCACCTACTTTTATAGATGTGTTCTGTATATGAAAGCTTGCTAGTTTGCCGTCTTCATCTTTCCTTCAGATTCAGATGCATCTTCATTTGTTTCTGGAGAGAGATTAGTTTTGTTTTGCTGTTAATTTAAGAGAATGATGTTTTTTTTGCTACAAACCCCATTTCCATCGTGTTGAGGTGCCAACTTTAACGTGAACAAGTGTTAGGAAATAAGACCAAGATTCCTATAACTTTTAGGCTTGCTTTGCTGCACCCATGTGTTTATTTTATGCCTGTAGATTGTATCGTTCTTGGGCGTAAATGCAGTATTTGTGGCTTAATGAAGCAGCTGATTTGTGATGTGCTGGAATTTCCTTGGGCGAGTGCAGCTGAATCTTCAGTTTGCATTGAATCTTCTTGGTTTGTATTTAAAAAAAAAAAAAAAAAAAAAAAAAGAAAAAGGAATTTGTTGTATCCTTGAAAATAACCTGTGCCAGTGTGCAATGACTGATGTAGTGCTGTCTGCCTGCGCCCGCGGATGCAAGGCTCCATTTCACCCATTTCATCCCAGAGCTTTCCCGGTGTGCCAAGGAGTACTACAACCAAACGGTAGAAGCTTTGCCTGGGAAAGCTGGCAATGCACCTATTTACTAACGTGATAGATTAATTTGAATCAAGTTGATTTTATTGCTGGTTTTTAATTGTATTGAAG
Source organism: Sterna hirundo (assembly GCA_009819605.1). NCBI lineage: Eukaryota > Metazoa > Chordata > Aves > Charadriiformes > Laridae > Sterna > Sterna hirundo. Next base: position 218,872,448 of record CM020437.1, on the reverse strand, counting down.
TCAAGGATCCCAGATTGCTGACTTAAAACATTTGGTTGTAAACTTGGTTTTTTTTCTTTGTGCTTCTGTTCTCTTAAAAGTCGTTTGTACTCCCTGCATGGTACAGCCCTTCAAATACTAGTCGTAAATTGTTGCCTTTTCATTAAAATGAGAACTCCTTTATTTTGGCCATTGCTTCTGTGCACACTTATTTAAACAATGACATCTAATTAGTAACTTGAGAGTCTTCGTTTAATTTTTTATTATGTTGGAAACAGAGAATGATACATTTCAGTGATGATGTGTGGTGGTAACTAATGTCAAACGTCCCTTGGAAACTGGAATTCAGTTTAATACAGTGTGGGATGCACAAGTGTTTATATTAATAGAGCTACTTGCAGTTCGATGGATTCCTGAGAAAAACAACAGACCTCTCTCAAACCAGACTGCGATGTTAGCAGCACGTATGAATTGACAGGGTGATTTCTGGTCACTGGAAACGAGATTTTCGAAGCGTTTGTGTGGTCCTGTCCCTTTTCTACCCTGTCTCATCCCTGCTGGCAGGGAAAGATCTTGGCTCCATCCGCTGTCGGTTCCGCGGTGCATCCCCATGCTCGCTACTTCATCCACTCTAATTTTGTACAATGCATACAGGTGGGAGACGACAGGTACCGGTGAGGAGTGCTGTGTAAGAAGATCCTGTAGGTAAGCAGAATCAGGACCTGGCGCAGATATCCAGCTGTTTAGGATCCTCAGAATAAGCCTTTTCACCTCATCGTTAGGCAGATGATATCTTCAATGCTTTTGGACCGTTTCAGAAAACTAAAGAGCACATAAAAGTGTGAACCTGTCTCAGCTCGTTTGGTGTAGAAGATAAACATCAAGCTCATTCAAATGAAAGATGCTTTTTTTTTTTTCTTCTTTTTTTTTCCTCAGATATGTAAGTGCTGTCTTTGCACTGGGATTTACAGTAAATATTTTGCATCCCCAAATATGTATGTACCCACTTGAAGGTTTTTATAGCAGGCTGTGTCAGCGGAGAGCTGAGCAGGGCAGCGGTGGGACTGAGGTCAAGAATACAAGGCTGCCTAAAAGCCCCACGCTTTGTCAGAAGGTATTTTTCTTACACAGCAGCAATAACAGCAACCACACAAGGCAAAATAGTCGGGTGCCGTTCCGCTTTATTGACACCAGCGATTCCTAGGAGTATAGGCTGTGGAGCAGAAAGCAATTTCAGCATCTGTTTGAAATGCAGCGTACAGATCTGTTTGTCGTGTGATCCATCTAACCATCAAAACCCAGCCGGTGAATTTGTCTAGGTTGATGGCTTGTTTCCTCTGTGGAGAGCCGCTTCAAAGGCTGCCGTACAAGTGGTTGACATTCTTCTTCACAGAGACGTGGTTGTTCCAGGAGATCCATTAATGCAACGCTGCTTACAAGTTCTTCGGGAGTTTAAGGGTCCAATTCTCTCAATTTACACCAGCATGGAACCGGATAGGAATTGTAATGACTTGAGCTTTTGTAGTCTGGGTGCACATCCAAAAGAATAATTCATTTGGTGGGTTTTGTGGAAATTAAGGTCAGCAAGGAATATTAGATCATCTGTGCTAATTATGAGTAAATTAGGTGGCGCAAGTTCTAGTAGTAAACTAAATACAGGCTTTCAGTCCTTGTGGCCTAAACTCTGCCGCAAGTAAACGATGGGAGAGAAGAGAGTATTGATTGCAGAGACTGCTTTGGTGGAGCATTGCTGAAGTTTCACTTGAGCACAGTTCATGCAGCAGAGGAAGAGGGAAGGGGATTCCTTCCTTCCTGGAATTAATCTGATACTCGGACTGATCGGATCATATTAGGCACGATGCTCTGCGATGCGTGAGAAAAGGCTACCACAGAGGTCACCCCACAACACTGTCGCTCTGTTGTGTTTGTAGCTGCCTTTTAGGTGGCTGCAGGCTGCATTTAGATTGTCCTTAGCATCCTCTTGGCCTGATGAAACAAGCCTGACTTCACAGAATCACAGAATTGTAGGGGTTGGAAGGGCCCTTTGGAGATTACCTAGTCCAACCACCTGCGAGACCAGGGTCACCCAGAGCAGGCTGGACAGGAACGCGTCCAGGCGGGTTTGGAATGTCTCCAGAGATGGAGACTCCACCACCTCTCTGGGCAGCCTGTGCCAGGGCTCTGCCACCCTCACAGTGAAGAAGTTTTTCCTCATGTTGAGATGGAATTTCCCGTGTTCCAACTTGTGCCCGTTGCCCCTTGTCCTGTCACTGGACACCACTGAGAAGAGTCTGGCCCCATCCTCTTGCCCCCCGCCCTTTAGCTCTTGCTCAGCATTGATGAGATCCCCTCTCAGTCTGCTCTTCTCCAGGCGGAACAGCCCCAGGGCTCTCAGCCTTTCCTCAGCACAGAGATGCTCCACCTCCTCAGCATCTCTGTAGCCTCTGCTGTCCCCTCTCCAGCAGTTCCCCGTCCTCCTTGAACCGGGGAGCCCAGAACTGGACCCAGTGCTCCAGGTGTGGCCTCCCCAGGGCAGAGCAGAGGGGGAGGATGACCTGCCAAACTTCCTCAACTTGTTTTCCTAAGTCCTGTGCTGTATGCCCCAATAGCTCTCTGCTGGGTTTTCGTTGGTTTGTTTAATGTCGTTCTTGGACTAGGGTGTCCACCACCTGCCAGATGTTGCCTCACCAGTGCCAAGTCGGGGCCAGTAATAACTTCTCTTGACCTGCTAGCCACGTTCTTCCTGACGTAGCTCAGTGTGGGGTTTCATTTATTAGAGTTGAATGCATATGGCTGGCACATGTTCATCTTGATATCTGCTGAAACACAACCCCTTCAGCAGGGCTGGTACTGAGCTGGTACGTTCCCAGCCTGTCTTGATTTAACGGTTATTCTGCTGGAGGTGTGCAACTTCAAACTTCTCCTTGTTGAACTTTGAGATTGCTGTTGGCCCAGTCCTCAAATTTCTTAAGGTCTCTTTTGGTTTAAGCTCTCCCGGTCATGTCTGCAAATCTGCTGAAGGAAAGGTGGTGGTGGTGGTGAAGTAATTGATGAAGTTTTTGGACAACTCTAGCCTGAGTATCCACCCCGGGCCACCAATTGGATGTCGAGCTGTTGATTACTGTCCTTTGAGCACAGTGGTCCAGATCGTTTTAAAGCCCTTTACACACATACCTTTGATTGTAATGATTGCCTTAATATGTAGCTTTTTATAGATATGTTCAGAGTCTCCAGAAAAAAAACCAAACCAGAAATGTAAAACAGGCTGACTTGGATGTACAGGTTCCAAGATCAGGAGCGACTGACATAATCATCTGGTTGTAACTGGAAATTGGCTAAAAAACTCTCACGAAGCTTGGAATGGAGCATTTTGGAAACAATGTTCACGTAAAGACACAAAGCAATGGTGAGCCCGTTATTATTCCTGATGAATGTTCACAGTGTTTAATTGCTCTCCCTCTCCTTCTTAAGGAAGTGCCAGAAAAGAAGAGAAAACTCCTTCTGGCAGCCTTGAAACAAGTGGAGACTTCTCAGGTGCTGTCTTTCAGGCAGGAGAACTGCAGGAAAGAATTTTGGCTTGTCCTGACCAGGGTGGAGTGACAGGGCAGAGCCTGCTGCTAGATAAATAGTGGGTGGGAAGCGGGATAAGGTCTGAAACTGGCAACTACAGAAGGGTTGGGAAACATGGGGAGGAAACGAGAGTGGTTCCGAGATGAGTGAGGAACCATGTGGGGCCCTTCTTTCCAGGGAGAAGGCAGACAGCTGCTGGCGCTTTCCAATTTCATGGAAATTGTGCAGCCAAATTTCCTGCCCAAAGAGAGGAAGCAGAGATGCAGGAGGATGAAGAGGAGAGGGGAGAAAGGTACGTGCTTTCACCCTTCTGCATCCTCCTAGGGAGGGTAGCAGAGTCCAAGATTCATTAAATCTTGACAGGTCCTTCTGATGCACGCTTGGAAAGCTCTTCTGTCTTGGCTCAGCCTTTTATCTACTGAGTCTTCAGATGCTGAAATTTTTATCTACTTCTGAACTTTATAGAACTCCAGAAAGCCTTTCAGCCCAATTTAATTTGGAATAAAAGAAAAAAGCCTGGTTTGATTTCAGACCAAGTCAGCCAGGCAACAGTTAGAAAAGTGTAATTAGACTTGTAATTGGAACGCATCTTAGACAATTAGTTTTTGTAAATGCGTATAATTTAGTCCAAAGTAAAGGGTCAGGAGGAACTTGCTGTGAAAGAGGTTAAGGAATAACATGTATAATTTCTAGGCCTTTTGATGCTGATGTCTGACACAGCTGGAGAGGAGCGTATCCATCTTTTTGACGACAACAAAAATCCAACCTCCAGAAACCTGTAGGTGAGTCAGGGCTTCTGCTCTGACTTTGTTTCCCAGTATCCATTCCAAGAACAGCCTTAACAAATCTGTGGGGGATGCTACAGCAGCAGTGATTTAGCAAATCCCCCATAAAAAAAAATAATAAAATAAAATGCCAGGGTTTGAGGGAACGGAGACCTGCTCTGTGGGAGTCCATTCAGCTTTTAAGGGAACTTCTGAGAAATGGGAGTATTTAAGGAGCTGAGCTGTGCTTACCGCGCTTGGATCCCATCTTATCCCGAACATACCGTGTCCATTCTTTACACCAAAAGGGAGGCAGCGTCTTACCCGCATGATTACGTAGTGGTAGTCGGGATGTTTTTCTTTTTGCAATCCTTTTGTCAGGAAAGGGGCGGCCGTTCAGCCTCAGAGGTCAGCCCGGGAAAAGGATCTGCTTCACAGACATGTGTTACTCATTTGCTTGGCATTTTTGACACCGCTTATTACAATAGCGTGCAGCTGCTAGTTCCCAGTCTCTTGTTTTGGGGCAGGATTGAATGGTAAGAGAGAAATGTCAAAACCTCTTACTGGAATCTTACAGCACGTGTAGCGGGGTGTGCAGGGAATGCATTCCCAAGACTTAACAGATCCCGCATAATTACGGGTCGCCTTTAGAGCTTTAGAAAAACAACTTCAGTGCGTCTGAGTCCAAAAGAATTGATCAGTGGTGCTTGTGACCGGCTGCACCTGGGTTTTACCATAATTCTCTGCCTGTTATTTATGCTTCACAGTCTGCACTGTGCGTGACCCAAGTTTTGTCTGCACAGATGTTGGGACTAGCGATGTATTTTGTGGAAGAAGTCTGCAAAGGAGACTTGCAGCATGATGTAAGGACGGGTGCGCTAGCAGTCAGCTACAACAAACGCAGACCCTGAAAGAGTAGGTTCTTATTTCTTGCTTTTTTCCTGTAATAACAGTAGCGGTCTAACCATATGATTAACAGCCAGAGTCCAAAAGTAGCAGGCTAATAAAATACTGCGCCGTCAAAGCAAAGCCTCAGCTTCTCGCAATGATGAAGGCTGGGCAGTAGATAGATGGAGCTTCTGACTCCACGGTTATTTGTGACCTACTTGGAAGTGAAAGTTTTAACAAACTGTTTGTTCGGTACTCAATTACTAATTTTTTTTTTTAAATATAGTGCATTTGAGTTTACTATAATCCTCTGAACGTGGACTAATAGATAAACATTCTCTATAGGAAATTTAATCAGTTCCCATTGTCTTAATTTTTTCTGCTAGCAAGGACTCGAGGTGTTCCTTCTTTTTCCATGGCAAAAGAAACCCCACCCCAAAACCCCATAACCTTTTCTATCATGTATCCAATATTTTATAGAGCAATCACAAAGGATAGTAAATTGAGTAAAACATACTATCCTTGGCAGGATTTCCCTTATGACTAAATTCAATATGAACAAAGAGGACAAGGGCAAATAACTTCACTTATTCAGGTCATTTTTTATAAGAATCATAAAAGTTAGATAGAAAAGGCCTATTAGATTATCTCGCCTGTCTTCCATCTTGCCAGTTCTGGCTTGTTCTCTACCGTAACCTTGTGAAATTTTCCTTGTCCAAATGGAAGAAAGATAATTTGCCTGCCGCTGATTTTTTTTTTCTTTTTGAGTGGAAAAGGATGGATGGTTTTCTATCTGGGCTAGCAAATACTTCTTACGCTTCTACATGGCTCATTTTTAATTTCTACAACTGCCTTCTCTTCAGTAGTTTTATGTTCCTCTTTTTGAGCCCTGTGATCTTATCATGAGGCATGTTTCCTACACTTTGGCCTACGTTTTTAATTCCACCCCGTTATTCTTGTCGTTCAAGTATTGGAATAACCCCGAGGCTATCTGTAACAATTTCACCCCATTGTGTTTCTGCCCTTCAAGTGCTTGCCAGGATTAATGTACGAACAACAACAGATTGTTCTTCCCGTATAGTGGGAAATGTTTATAGTGCTTTTCAGATTAAAATAATTTAAAATCCTCTTAAAGATAGGGTTTTTTTCCCCCCTGAGAGAGCTACCAGGAATGTATATATAAGATGACTTAAAAACCCCAAAACAATACAAACAGAGCCTCTTAGCAATGGGAAAAGAACACGAATAATTGGATAGAAGCTCATCAGCGTGGCGATTATGAAGTGTGTGCTGCGTGCCTTTGTCGCAGACATGTTTAACTCAACATGCATGTTTTAATTGCTGTGCAGCTTCTCACATGTGTGAAGAAACAAGTGGAATGTTTTTGATGTTGTTTGAGCTAAATTACAGTGACATCAGTAGCATTAACGCATCCAGAGTAATACTGACATTAATCATAGGATGGTTTGGGTTGGAAGAGACCTTAAAGATCATCCAGTCCCACCTTTCTGCCCTGGGCAGGGACACCTCCCACTAGACCAGGTTGCTCCAAGCCCCGTCCAACCTGGCCTTGAACCCCTCCAGGGATGGGGCAGCTACAGCTTCTCTGGGCAACCTGGGCCAGGGGTTCACCACCCTCACAGCCACGAATTTCTTCCTAATCTGTAGCCTAAATCTCCCCTCTTTCAGTTTAAACCCTTCCCCCTGGTCCCATGGCTCCCCTCCCTGAGCCAGAGTCCCTCCCCAGCTTTCCTGGAGCCCCTTGAGGGACTGGAAGGGGCTGGAAGGTCTCCCCGGAGCCTTCTCTTCTCCAGGCTGAACCCCCCCAACTCTCTCAGCCTGTCCTCCCAGCAGAGGGGCTCCAGCCCTCCCAGCATCTCCGGGGCCTCCTCTGGCCCCGCTCCAACAGCTCCGTGTCTCTCCTGTGCTGAGGCCCCAGAGCTGGAGGCAGCACTGCAGGGGGGTCTCCCCCGAGTGGAGCAGAGGGGCAGAATCCCCCCCCTCGCCGTGCTGGCCATGTTTCTATTGATGCAGCCCAGGGCAGGGGGGGCGTTTTCTGGGCTGCCAGCGCACGTTGCCGGCTCATGTTGAGCTTCTCATCCACCAGCACCCCCAAGTCCTTCTCCTCAGGGCTGCTCTCAATCCATTCGTCCCCCAGCCTGGATTTGTGCTTGGGATTGCTGTGACCCAGGTGCAGGATCCTGCACTTGGCCTGGTTGAACTTCGTGAGGTTTGCTCGGGCCCACCTCTCCAGCCTGTCCACGTCCCTCTGGATGGCATCCCTTCCCTCCAGCGTGTCGACGGGGCCACACAGAGTTTGGAAGGAATTCATTTATGAGAAGTATATCTGCTTATCTGCCAGCTGAAAAAGTCACAGAGTCAGTAATTTCTGCAGTGATCACGGTGTTAGGGCCTTGCAGAGGTGCTGGTGAAATAACAATCTTGTCTTGTTTCCAAAAAAAATCTGGGTTGTGACTCTTGAGCCCTCTTGAATGGGCATGTGTCTCGTGTCGCTGGGAAATAGGGAATCTGTATGGTTTGATGTAATAAAATTGTTCGGCACAGTTTTGGAGCGTATGCTGTGTGAGGTATGGTCCTGCGCCAGCAGGTCTGGGGACCACACACGTGGATCTTCATCTCTTCAGCACCTCAACTGTAAATCGCTAGGGGTTGAATTTTGGAGGGAGAACAAGGGAAAGGAAGGTGGCCAGCTCAGTCTGGGGGGAATCAGGTGCTTTAGTCTGTTAGCATCTTTAAAAAATCTCAGCATCTGTACTCGGACCTCTCCAGCCTCTGCTGGGTTCCTGCATGCCTGTAGACTCTCCGGTAACGTTAGGAAAATGAAGCAAGTCTATAATTTATGAGCATGAGATGTATTGAATGTGACAGGGAAAACAACTGAAAATTAGGATACACAGAGTGAACATTTGTGAAAGCAACAGAGGGTTCTTGGAAGCTGGTAGCATATCTTAATGGAACTGATATGCTGGTGTAACGAAGGGAAATAAACCTTTAGTATACGTCAACACGGCTTTTTTGGATAATTGATGTTTGTGATACATGTATTTGGTTATATTTTAGTCTGAAAAATGATACATCTTGAGCTTGGGTCTCCTGGTCAGACACGTAAGAAAACAATGTTTTATGCTTAACAACATATTTATATATAATATATTTCTCTGTCTCCATATTTGCATATCATGTCTTGGGCAGCCTGCATCCCGGTCCCTCCGTGGGAGCACACACCTGAGGGATGTTGTCCCTGCTCTCCAAGGCTTGGCGTTTCTGTCACTGTCCCCAAACAGGCTCTGAGTCGTGAAGTTTGTCTGTCGTTCAGAATGGAAGAGGGGACTACGGACCGCGACAACACACAGGCGTTTTATTGAAAAATATTCCTTTTTTGGGAGAGTGGTTTAACTGCGGGGTGGAATAAAGGTATGACATCCCTTTTCTCCGTTCTCCGTTAAATACATGTGTGTAAGGGTGACCATGTACAGACTTGCAATAAATTAATTTTGTTTGCAAAAGAGCTGTAATTAGACAGTTCTCCTGCCAGTTTGGCACAGGAAGACAAGTAAAATCTCAAGTGGAATGCTTTCCCCATGAAAAGTCTTTCTGTATGTTTTTTTTTTTTTCCTGTAGCTTGAACATAATAATCTGATTGGCAAACCTTTTTGGAAAAAAATGAATTGCATAGCTTATAGCGTGAAATTATTATCTACATAGGAGTTATCGCTTTTGCATACATGGGGGGGAAAAAAGCAAACTGTGCCGCTGGGAGCTGCAGGGTTGTCCTCTTCGGGAGAGTGACGGGCTGCAGTGACCTGGAAGGCATCCAGCTGGTGTGTCTCCTCTGCTACCAGCGCTGCATTTCTCCATCTTTTAACTCAATTCCTACTCTCCGTGGCAGCTGTTTAATTCTTCTGCCAAAGATAGTTTCGGGGCGGGGGGGGGGAAAGAACTGCAAAGGAAGGAATTGTTTAGAATATTGAGTCTAAACATAGATGATGGTGGTGATCGCTGGTTCCATTTTTAGCCCGGCTTCCGAAAGAAACGAGGCTTACACAGAAGTGACATCTGTTCGTCTGCCGCTTCCTCGCAGATTTTGCGCACGTGGGTCAACTTCAGCCAAATTTTGATTAAAAAATAAGTTTTCTGTCAGTGTTTGACGTTTGGTGGATGGTGTCATTTCAGGAAGGGCAGACTTCTGAGCTTAGGGGTGATCTTTTTTTGACTGCCTGACTGTGGCACCAACAATGGGGCACAGGAGGGAATCATAGAATAGTTGGGGGTGAAAGGGACCTGGAAGATCATCCAGTCCCACCTTTCTGCCCTGGGCAGGGACGCCTCCCACCAGACCAGGTTGCTCCAAGCCCCTTGAACCCCTCCAGGGATGGGGCAGCCACAGCTTCTCTGGGCAACCTGGGCCAGGGGCTCACCACCCTCCCAGCCAAGAATTTCTGCCTCAGATCTCATCTCAATCTCCCCTCTTTCAGTGGAAAACCCTTCCCCCTCATCCCATGGCTCCCCTCCCTCATCCAGAGTCCCTCCCCAGCTTTCCTTCTGGAGCCTTCTCTTCTCCAGGCTGAACCCCCCCAACTCTCTCAGCCTGTCCTCCCAGCAGAGGGGCTCCAGCCCTCCCAGCATCTCCGGGGCCTCCTCTGGCCCCGCTCCAACAGCTCCGTGTCTCTCCTGTGCTGAGGCCCCAGAGCTGGAGGCAGCACTGCAGGGGGGTCTCCCCCGAGTGGAGCAGAGGGGCAGAATCCCCCCCCCTCGCCCTGCTGCCCACGCTGCTGGGGATGCAGCCCACAGTGCGGGGGGATCTTGCAAAGTTGGGGAGCAAGAGAGGTGGAGGAGAACTGGGTGCCTTGCTGGTGGGTGAGGTGGGATGCAACTCTCTGAGTAGAGAATAAAAGTGATGAGAAAACCATGTGGTAGCAGTTCCTTGTCTCAAAGAGTGTCCTGTCCTGTGTAACTAGGTAGGGTCCCACCAGAAAGAGATGTCTTCTCCTGCTCTGTTCCCACCTCTCCTTGTGCTAGCATGAACATTTTTGGACCACTACTACTTCGGAAACATTTTTGTCCATTTTATTTGGAGCTTAGATTAGTTTAAAGCAATCCTGAAAGTGGAGCCCAATGAGGTGGCAATGGGGAAAAGCTGTTTGTGGTGCAAGTCCATCCTTCTGTCGCACAAAGCTGCTTTGACTTATTGAGCCTGGCTTTGGGCAGGATTAGTCCCGCTGGCTGTGCAAGTTGTGTGTGATCCAAGTGAGCGAGTAAGTGTTACTGGGAGAGGAGCACCTCAATGTCAACCACCGTGGTTGAGCAGAGAAGTCGGTGGAGTCTGGTGGAGCTTCCCAGCTTGAGTCCTCTTGTTTTCTTTGCTGCTTTCTTCCACATCACCCAACTTCTGCTAATCTGCGTCTGGTGAAGACCACGTTCTCCTGCGTCCACACCCATGAAGGCTTTGTGGGCATGCATACCTGGTTCCATGGGAAAGCAGCAAGGCTGTGTCTTTGGAAATCATAGAATGGTTCGGGTTGGAAGGGACCTTGAAGATCATCTAGTTCCAACCCCCCTGCCATGATCAGGGACACCTCCCACTAGACCAGGCTGCTTATAACTGACCTGGGGAATAAGAGCTGTGACACTAGTTGTGGAGAGGACTTTGCCCCTGTTTGGGATCTGGCTGATGTGCAGAAATGTTCTAAGGGGCTCTTAAGGCTTTTGTAATGGGGTGGTAAAATGCTACGACTGCAAAGAGTTCTTTAAGATGTCCTCCCGCAGTCTACGAGGAGCTCCCGGCAGAGAGAAATAAACTGGTGACCTGGAAAAAGAAAATGAAGGAAGCAAGATTAATCTGCTCGACAGGGAATGCTGTCGTGGGATTTATTTTGATTCCTGTGGAAGTACCAGCCTGAAAGACTTTATACAGGGAAATTCGGTGTTTTATAGTTGGAGAGAAAAACTGTAGATTTGGGGGTATTTTGTTTGTTTTGTTGTTGTTGTTGTTGTTGTTCCTGGTGAGAAATCTGTGAGTGCTTTGGAGAAGCTCCTCTGGATGATATACTTTATTTAGCAACTGTCATGCCAGTTTGTACGATCTCTAGTGATAGAGCCTGTCCTGGGAAAAGCCTGAAATCCAGAATCATAAAATATTTAAAGGACAGTTCACTGCTAATGGGCTCCGGTTTTGCACCGGTACCACAGGATCAGGAACAAAAGGCTCTGTGTACCATGCCAAGTTGCCTGAGACTGCTCCTGACTTTTTTAAAGTTTTAATTCAGGTTTTATCAAAAGGCAGATCTTCAGTTCAGCAAGGCAGGGTTCAGTTGGTTAAAACCAGCCAAAGCTTGGTTTTTTCCCTTACTTGAAGGAAACCTTGAATATGGTACACATAACATTTTATTTTTTTCAGCAGTAGATAAATTGATGTGAGAAAAAATATACAGTATTGATTTTTCTTTTCCTGTGGCTTTTGAGAGCCTGTTAATGCAGCAAGTACACAAGAGCACTCATGTGTCTGTCTGCACCGTAATCTCTAATAAATTGACTTTTTTAAAAACCATTTTTAGTCTGTAGTTTCAGTGACTTGATTTGTGGAGTAGATGATATCTCCTGGCACATAATTACTCATTTTTGGGTTGTGTAAAAGGTTGGAGGATAAATTTTGATGCATTATCTGTAGTGCTAAACATCTTTCCTATTACTCATACGAGTTTTTCCTCTCTGTCTTCTTCCTTATTGTAGCTGAGTAGAGAGGTTTTTAGGGATTGGGTTTTTTTCAGTGTTAAAATTTATAGTGCAGACACTTTCTAGAGCTAATTCTTGCACATCGTGACATGGCAACGGTCATGATCATGGCAAGGGCAATGATTTACATTCAGGAGACCAGCTATTTCTTTCTCTCAGGGTCACCAACTGTGTAAACAGGTTAGTGACCGTAATGAACTGCGACCTTTTGCGTCTTGTTTTCTTTTGGGAAAGAAATAAAAACCTGCAGCAGAACACATGGCGGTAATCACGTTAACGATAAAATGAAAGCAATTTGATAACATATAACAGAATTTGATATCCAAGGAGCTGTTGGTCTGGTGGTGGTAGTGATCCGAGGATGCCAAGGAAGGCCATGGGTAGATGCTGACATAGAATCGTAAAATTGTTTAGGTTGGAAGGGATCATTGAGTCCAACCGTCAACCACCAAAACCACCACTAACCCGTGTCCTTCAGCACCATGTCTACCTGTCTTTTAAATGCCTCCAGGGATGGCGTTTCCACCACTTACCTGGGCAGCCTTTTCCAATGTTTAATAACCCTTTTGGTGAAGATATTTTTCCTAATATCCATCCTAAACCTCCCCTGGCACAACTTGAGGCCATTTCCTCTTGTCCTATGCCTTACAGCTGTATGAGATCATAGAATCACAGAATCATAGAATAGTTCAGATTGGAAGGGACCTTAAAGATCATCTAGTTCCAACCCCCCTGCCATGGGCAGGGACACCTCCCACCAGACCAGGTTGCTCCAAGCCCCATCCAACCTGGCCTTCAACACCTCCAGGGATGGGACAGCCACAACTTCCCTGGGCAACCTGTTCCAGTGCCTCACCACCCTTACAGTAAAAAATTTCTTCCTGAGATCCAATCTAAATCTCCTCTCTTTCAGTTTGAAACTGCTACCCCGTGTCCTGTCATTACACTCCCTGATGCAGAGTCCCTCCCCATCCTTCCTGTAGGCCCCCTTCAGGGACTGGAAGGCTGCTGTAAGGTCTCCCCGGAGCCTTCTCTTCTCCAGGCTGAACCCCCCCAACTCTCTCAGCCTGTCCTCCCAGCAGAGGGGCTCCAGCCCTCTGATCATCGTGATGTTTGTGCATGGTTGGGTAATCTGTGTTGGATTCCAACAGAAGCACTTCTGAGACCAATGAACAGGTAGGCAGATGGTGACACTTACGAATCACCGACATTTGGGGACGCTTTCTGTGTGTGTGTTCCTTTTTGTTCATGCTGTTCTGGGCTTGCGGTCAAAATTTTGTGGTCATTAATATTTTCTTCCCATTATCCAGTGCAGGACTGCATTGGGAGTTGGACTAGATGATCTCTAGAGATCCTGTGATTCCGTGATTCTGTGTCCAATTTCTTAGAGCCTTGCTGCCCGTAGTCAGTGTTACCTAGGATTTGCAGTCCCAAGCCAGTAACGTTCTTTTTTCTGTATTCTGTTCTTTCCATGTCTAAGGACTCATAGATTGCCAGGGTGGCACAGGGACCGTGTTGTCACTGCTATGAAAAGAGATGGACGGTGATTATGTTGCTCTGTGGTGGTTTATTCCAAATTACTCATTGTCTTGACAGTAATTCTATGATGCCAGTTCTCATTATGGTGATCCTTCTTTGACACCATTCCTCACGTCGAGATGCTGATAGGATTTTCACTTGGTCTTTGGTGTCTTCCTAACATAACCACTTGTTCTTACCCAGTTTTCTAGTTTTTGATCTTGTGCTCTTCCCGTGAAGTCCTGTGAAGTCACCGGTCTCCACCTGGAAGCCTTTATATGGAGGAGACTCCATATAAAGAGAGATTCCATGCGGACTTCTGACTCAGAAGATTTTTTTTTTTTATCCTGTCCAAATAGGAGAACGGTTGCCTTGAACTTTCAAAGTCTTACAGCTCAAATTGAATTGGTAAAAACAAAGAATGTTGCTTATGGATGGAGCTGAGCTCAGACCAGCTGAAGAAAGACTGGTGTCCTCCTGTTAGCTATGGAAAAAGGATCCCAACAAAAAAGAAGAGGGGTAAATGCAAGCTGTGGAATCTGTCTCCCTCTCCTTGATGACACACACTACCACAAATGGAGCCAATGATGCTGTTGAGTTTACCTGGTCTTTTCGTTTTGTGTGCTTGTGTGAAGAAGGAACCAAAGGTTCAGCCTGGGATGCTGTGGCCGTTTCACATCACAGGCACCCCGTGGCAGGCAGGGACTGTCTGAAGCTCAAGGCACCAAAGGTTTCAAGAGCACGAGACGTTGCTTTTGCAGAGGAAGAAGGAAAAAGAGTTGTTGTTCCAAACTTGTGCTACTTTGAGACTTCAGCCCTCAAGGCCACAAGCAGACCTTTTGGCATGTTAAATCAGAGAATCACAGAATCATTTAGGCTGGGAAAGACCTTTAAGCTCATTGAGTCCAATCGTTAACCCAGCACTGCCACGTCCACCACTAACCCATGTCCCTCAGCACCACGTCTGCCCGGCTTTTAAATACCTCTAGGAATGGTGACTCCACCGCTTCCCCAGGCAGCCTGTTCCAATGCTTGACAACCCTTTTGATGAAGATATTTTTCCTAATATCCATCCTAAACCTCCCCTGGTGTAACTTGAGGCTGGTTCCTCTTGTCCTGTCACTTCTGGTGTTATTGCACGGGATCATTTTCCTTCCACTAGCTGAGGGTCAGGACAATCTCTTTGTGGGTACCACTTGGACCTCACAAAGCCAGGAGACTCTGAGTTGCAGGTAAATTGCAGAAGAGCTTGCAATTTACCTTCCCTCTGCAGTCAACAAACACACTTCAAATTTTTGTAAGGTGGTGCCCTTTTTTGACCCAGCAACGTTTGCATGGAGCTGCTGCGTTAAGAGTTCAGTGAGGACGGAGACTGTCACCAGCGTTTTGTTCCAGTATTTTCACTTGGCTCTGGGGCCCCTCTTTGAGTTGTTGCCTGAAGGTGATACCAGCCGTATTATGCAGGAATGTTATTTTGCGTATGTGTGGATGTATGTATTTATACACCACCACCCGATGCAAATGGGACTGTTCTTTTTATACGTTGTTATTCCTATTGATCTGAGAAAT
This sequence comes from Sterna hirundo, assembly GCA_009819605.1. Classification (NCBI taxonomy): domain Eukaryota; kingdom Metazoa; phylum Chordata; class Aves; order Charadriiformes; family Laridae; genus Sterna; species Sterna hirundo. The sequence goes on along the minus strand of CM020437.1, from coordinate 218,857,407 downwards.
GCATCAGAATTAATACAAAATCTCGTTGTCCCTTTATAACTTAAAAACGGAGGGTGCTTGACATCTGGAAAGAGCTGTGCCTCATTTGTCCTTTTTCATGAAACAATGCCATTAATATTTTTCTGGCTTCTGATATTTTTTTACATACTTTCCAGGAGGCCTTTTATTGCTTTAACAGACAAATGGATCATCCGTATGGCTTCTGTTTTCCTGTTGTCTTTACTTTTCCCATACTTTCCTTTATATCTCCATCCAAGTGGTTGTTCTCACTCGACTGTTTATGTCCCTCTGCATTAAGGAGCGCCACGTTTTGTCTTCTTTCCCAGTTGTCGAACATCTCAAGGCACTGGATGCAATCTGCTGCAACAGCATAAAAGGCATTAGGTTTAATTTCTGGGTTTTTTTTTTTTCAGGAATCAGCTTTGGTAGACCGACAGTAGCAGTTTTGTGCAGGATGTTCTCCCCCTTAATTTTTTGCTCAGTGAGATGTACTTTTTTTTTTTTTTTCTGAATTAAACCCAAAGACAAACCGCGGAAGATACAATGGTGCCAGAACAGCAAAGGTTGGTAGAAAATGTGGAAGCCAAAAAGCCTTTCCCTCTGGATTGAAGGAACATTAAGTCTGCTTGGGAGCATGTGTTGTGAGATATAAAGTGAAATTAAGGACGTTTAATTCTTGCAAGTTCATGGCATTTCTTTTTTTTTTTTTTCTGGAAGCGCTGATCTTTATTTTTTACTTCTTATGTACTTTTTAGAAGGTAATGGCTTCCACGGGAGGAGCTTGTACATTTGTATGGTTGGCTTTTTATTGCAGTAGGCTTTTAGCAGGTCAAGGAAGCGCACATAGGGGGGCTCTTAAAGTGGACTATGAAATGATTTTGCTTAGCTTTGTTTTATCACTTCTTTGACAAATCTTGCTCTCTATCCCCTCGGGTTACAGCTTTCTAAGCCGTGCCAGCGAAAGCAAAAGAGTAATGCTCTGCCAGCACTGCTAACTTCAGATAAAGCGTGGAGCATACTTAATGGGCTTGTTGCAAACACCTCTCTTCTTGCCATAGTACTTCTGATAGTTCCTCGATTGCCGCTGGTAGGGGGATGACTGGCTCTGTGGATGGTGAGAGCTCAGTGGATGTCATTTACTTAGATTTAGCAAGGTTTTCTACATCCTTGTTGCCATACTGGGGAACGGTGGACTACGAGATGGGTGGAAAACTGGTTGCAGAGGTCAGTGGTGTGATGTAAGCAGAGGGCTGGTTATGTGTGGCTTCCCTGAAGATTAATAGCGGGACCGAGACTTCTTAATATCTTTCTCAACATCTTGATAGGTGGAATGGGACGCACCTTTTGTAAATTAATGGATGAAGCTGCATCGGGAGTAACAGTAGTGATCGTGGGCAGGGATTCCCATCCAGAAGGACTTCAAAAAGGTGGAGAACAAGGCTGACGGAAACCCATGAAGCTCAGCAGAGTCATCCTTCACCTGGGATGGAATAATCCCATGCAAGAGGCTCCCTGGCACAAGAAGGACAGTGGAAAGCTGAAGAAGCCTCCAAGATGGTTGTGAGCTGGAGCGTCTGATATTAGCAAACGTGATGAGCTGGGTCTGCTCAGTCTGGAGAAGGTGCAAGAGGAACCTTATTACTGCCATTACCTTCGTTTACCCGAAGGGGAGGTTCCAGGGAAGGTGGTGCGTGCTTCTCAGAGGTGTGTAGAGATAAGAGGCAACACACACAAGTTTGATTTAGGTTACACATGAAGCGGGAGGAAAAGCAACTCCAAACCCTGAACTATTGCCTGAGGAGACATGGGAATCCCCATTAGAAAGATTTAGATTAGAAAGCACATCTGCCAGGAACAGTTCCAGTATTGTTCTTGCCTTGCCTCTTGGACTTCATGAAGAAAGTCTCACCTTCTTTTCTTACAAAGATTAAAAAAAAAACCCCACACCAAAACCCATCCTGAAAATATGTTGCATGCCTGGTATTATTTGTACTTCTAGAACTAGACATCCTCTGGCAGTGCATCCATATCTTCTCAGAGATGGGCACCAGTGTATTCCAAGTCCCGGTTTGTTGGACACGCAAGCCTTGGATTCAACTTGAAACTCAGTGGGGAGGTATTTGCTACACATTTTTTGCTGCACAGTGAAATACAAATAGCCCTTTTTCACTCCCTCAAGAAACGTTAAAAGTCTATTTGGAGGAATAAAAGTGCAGTGCAACATTTAGTCATAAATTGAAGATTTCCAACACCGTGTTGACTTAAAGCATATGTTAGTGAAACATGTCTCTGCTTTGCAGACAATTTTTGTACTTATGCTGTGGCAAGCACATTTAAAACAAGCACGGAAAGTGTGCTGCCGGGAACAATCCAGCGGTGATGGTAGGGTCATTTAGATGACTTAATAGGTCTTTTTTTTTTTTCCTAGCTATCTGTATTAAATCAATGATTCATATAAATTGTGCCAAAGGGAGTTAATTGTTATTACATGGTATAAAAAGCTGCCAAACTAAGGGCAAAACACTCATTGCAGTGCGTGAAATAAAATGGAGTTATGTTATGATTGCTGAAAGCACGAAATGGCTGAACCCTTCACCCCTGCCAAACGGCATGAACTGAAACTGCCACGGGAACGGCGGCAGGAAAGAAATTTTGGAAGCAAAGGTTTGGAGGCTGTGGCGTGTTTGGAGGCTTTGGCACATTTGGAGGTTCTCCAGAACGTGCAACAAAAATTGAACGTGAAATACCCAGCTGAAGGAGAATATTGTATTTCTCCTGTGCCCAGATCTGCAGAGGAATTTAGGAATTTAACTTCATTGGTTCGGTGGGAGTTGAGCTCCTAAATATCTTTGAGGGATTAGGCTGCAGTCTATGTAATATGGTTTATTTCTTATCTGTACAAGAGGGGCACTGCTACCGTTCTCTCTTGCAGAAATGTTATAAAGAAAAATACTTCAGATGGGTTATTGGGTGGGTTTTATTTTGTGGTTAGATACTGTGAAGATGAGACTATGTAGGTATCTTAATTAGATAGCTATGGGCTGGGTAATAAGCTTGGCCCAGAATATGTTCTGCAGGCACATTTTGAGGGCTGTTTGAAGATGAATTGTAGCTTCTCTGAGAGAGGGTACCTCAAGGGCGCTTGAGCAGAAGATGATACGCTTTGGTGCTGGCCGTTGCATGCTATTGCTTTGGAGTATTTCTCACTGTAGTCAATGAAGAGAAAAAAAAATCCCTCGTATATTGCTTAATTTCAGTATGCGCTTTGCACAAAATTTGACATAGCCCTTTCCTAGGGAAGCTTTCTAGGGAAGTTGTGTCCAGTTCTGGGCCCCTCACTACAGGAAAGCCATTGAGGTGCTGGAACGTGTCCAGAGAAGGGCAACGGAGCTGGTGAGGGGTCTGGAGCACAAGCCTTGTGAGGAGCGGCTGAGGGAGCTGGGGGTGCTCAGCCTGGAGAAAAGGAGGCTGAGGGGAGACCTTCTCGCTCTCTACAACTCCCTGAAAGAAGGGTGTAGCCGGGGGGGGTTGGTGTCTTCTCCCAAGGAACAGGCGATAGGACAAGAGGAAACAGCCTCAAGTTGCACCAGGGGAGGTTTAGGATGGATATTGGGAAAAATTTCTTCACTGAAAGGGTTGTCAAGCATTGGAAGAGGCTGTCCAGGGCAGTGGTGGAGTCGCCATCCCTGGAGGGCTTTAAAAGCGGGGCAGACGTGGTGCTGAGGGACATGGGGTAGTGGTGGCTTTGTCAGTGTTGGGTTGATGGTTGGACTTGGTGGTCTGAAAGGTCCCTTCCAGTCTAGGCGATTCTGTGATTCTATGATTCTAAATGGAAGAAGATAATACAATGAGAAGAAAACATGGGAGTGGAAACACTGGCTATTGTGTAAAGAAGAATGGGTAAAAGATACATTTTTAGGAATTGTTTGGAGGAAAGTCTGCATTTTTTGTGCAAGGAGAAGTAGTCTTCAAAGTAGGAGTCGGTGTGGCAAAACCTATAGGAGGAGGTGGAAGGTGTAGGGTAGAGAGGGGGTCTAGGGTGGGACAGAGGAGGACAACTGGAGTGGAGATGGTGGCGTGGAAGAACTGCTGAGAGCAACCTGGAGTCATTTGGAATGAGTACATGGATTTGTTAGAGTTGATGCGGAAGTTCAAGAGTACCGTGACACACTAGAAACTTAGGAAATGGCATTACTGAAAATGGTGAAACTCAGCACTCCGTAGTTACTAAATAATTAATATTGGATAATTTCTGGCCTGCTTACTGGCCTGACCTGATTGTGAGAAATGAAACGTGTGGGGTGAGGATTAGAGTGCTATTAGGCATGGGTTTTGCTGGGATTGGCCAGTAGTGGAAGAGTAGATGATTAAAGTCCTTTACAAAAGCTGTTACAGGGCTGGAAGAAAGCTTTTCATTTTTCTCTAATATAAGCAAGACTTTTTTTTTTCCACCTGCAGTATTCAAGAAGGTGAAATACTTGCATGTACGTTCCTATGACTTCTTTAAGAACTGGTGGTTATCGCTCTAAATTTTGACCAGCTTTTTCACTGGCATTGCTACTCTAATATCTGTGTCTCTCTGCGTGGCAAAGGGAATCAAGCGAAGAAAAATCAAGTCTAAGACAGAAATTGCTAATGACTTCCAAAGGAAGGAGAGATTGGGATTGCTCTAAACAATTGCTTAATAGACCCTAGTGAAAGAAATGTTGACTTAACTTCTTTTTAATTGCTTTTAAGCTTATTTAAAAAAATGAGTTTGTTATTGAAAAGATAAGTATTAAGTCCTTGAAAAATTGTGGTGAACTTTGGAAATACCTTTACGGAAAAGCTGTCACCCACCTTAAAATTATTTTTATTGCTACCTAATCTGTATGACTAGTTTAATTAATCACTTGAATAAGTATCAGTGCAGGGATGCTGCTCAAGTATGTCAACATGTGCATGGTTCGGGTGTAATGGAAGACAAAAGATCTCATAAACAGTCAGTAGTTGCTTTAGGAAACTTTATGGATAAGTAAAAAAAATTAATCATTTTTGTTAGCCACTTTTTTGACCAGAACTCCTTCTCCCAAGACGTAGGGGACAGCAGGACTGTAGTTTCTAGAGACAAAAGCATTGCTGGCAAAATCATTTAGTCAAGACGTGGTTGGACTAGATGATCTGAAAGGTCCCTTCCAACCTAGGCAATTCTATGGTAACTTATATTGGTAAAACAATGATTTCATCCCTGTATCTTAGCTGGATTTTCAAATGGAAATAACTGCAGCGAGAAGACTCTTTGTCGGTACAACCATCTGCAAATTGATTTTGTTGTCATGTTTTTGTTGTCGTGAGGACAGTGGAGAAAAGATCACACCTCTGCCTTGTGTAGCTGTATTAGCAAATCATCACGAAGAGATCAAGGTCTATTCATAACCTGTGATTTTGTTTTGGGGTTTGACTACAAGCTGTTAGTTGGCTTTACAGGACAGGACCAAGGATGGATAAAACCATCAGGAGAGGTGTGTGCAGGTCTTGTTCTATTGTTTTATCTCTCCGTCCCTAAATAGAGCGTTCTGCTTGACAAATAAATGTCTTATTTTGGAAAGCATGTCTTTCTTTGCTGGAAACAACTGCTTTTCTCCCAAGAGACAAGCCTCCACTGGGAGACTTCATCCAACATCCCTTGGGCATGTTAAAGGAGCATCAATGAAAAGCAGATTCTAAAACCCAATCACAGAATGGTTTGAGTTGGAAAGGACTTTCAAAGATCATCTAGTCCAACCCCCATGCCATGGGCAGGGACATCTTTCACTAGACCAGGTTGCTAGATCAGGATATTCCAAGGATGGAGGTTGGACCTCCTCACTGGGCACCCCTTACACTGCTGCCTAACCCCAAATATGAACTTGTTTCTACCTTATACTCAGCTGGAATTCTCCTTGCTGGCACTTGTCCCTGTTGCCTTGCTGTGCATCTCTAGGAGTCAGGCTTCATCTTCTTTGTAGGTACTTGTAGGCACCAAGGAGGACTCCCAAAGCCTTCTCTTCTTCAAACACACATGTCCTGCAGCCTTTCCTCATGTGCTCCAGCCACCTGACCATCTTGATGGCCTTCCATTGGACTCTCTTGTATTGGGGACCCCAGTACTGTTGGTTTCCAAGAGCTAGTATTTCAGATGAAGCTTCAAAAGTACTTCAAAAGCTTCAAAAATGTTTTCTATCCTGTCTACAAAGTTGTTGAGAAAGCTGTTCAAAAGTATTGGTCCCACTTTCATCCCTGAGGGATGCCACATGGAACGAGGCACCCAGCTGGACTTTGGGCCTTGGACAACCACCTTTCCAGTCTGACAGCCCAGACAATTTTCCATGCACCTTGTAGCCAAACTGGGGAGCTATGAAGGGAATGGATAGATTACAAGGGTGTAATGGTGGGAGACTGTAGCATCATAGAATAGTTTGGGGGGGAAGGGACCTTTAAAGGCCATCTAGTCCAACCTCCTGCCATGAGCAGGGGCATCTTCAACTGGATCAGGTTGCTCAGAGCCCCATCCAACCTACCCTGGAATGTTTCCAAGACACATGGAAATGGTGCAATGATGGGAAACCATGTGGAAAACCTTGCTAAAGCCCTGGTAAGTGCCACCCGCTGTGCTCTCATCATACACAGAGCTGGTCATCCCCCTGCCAGAGGCGTTCGGGGTAGGATTGCTGTCATCCCTCAAATTTGATAGTGAAGGGCCTTACACTGATATTGGCCACCTTCCTCAGCATCCTCGGATATGTCCTGTCTGGTCCTGGGGACTTGTGTGTCCCTGGCTTATTTAATTAGTCCTTCATTTGGTCCTCTGTCCTCTTTTGAGGGTAGCGCCTGTCTCCCCACACTTTGCTACTAGGCAGTGTATTGAGCCTAACTATTCTGATAGTTTGGAGATTTAAGAAAAACCTTCTTCAAAGACGGATTGTATAAATTGTAGATTAATAAACTAGACAAGAATGTAATGCCGTTTTCTATTCTAAACAGAGTAAAGTGAAAATCAAGAATGAGTGCATTTTTCTCCAACGTGTATTTTTCTGGATTACGAAATGTAGCCGATGTGGTATAAAGCAACATTTCTTTGGAAACCGGCATGTTTGAAAGAGTGGCCTTATAAGAATTAGTCTTTTTTTTTTTTTTTTTAATAGATATAACTATAAAAGCAAACTGGATCTCACTTTGTTTGTTTAAGTTTCTCTTGTCTCTTGATGTGAGTTGAGATTACAGCGGATGACTCAAATACCTTGAGTCCACCCATCCTGTGTCGGCTCCCAGCTCTGCACCTGAATCCTCTCCGGCGCTGAAATCCAGAGCTCAACAGGGAGCTGAGCCGCGCAGGCAAAAACGCCGCTGATATTTCGGTAACAGTTGTCCTTTTACCAATCTTTGGCTCTAAAGGCAACTCCTCCACTTTTCCAGTGGATTAGACTTTTTTCTTTTTTTAATAAGTAACTAGTGAGTGAGTAAAAACAGGGATGGGATTTGCTGCTTTTCCTAATCTCGCTCTGCCCTTCTAGCCTTGATACGGCATCCTTCAAGCAGGGCAGTAATTCTAACAATATAGTGGAAGAAATGCTGTAAAAGGGAGGTGTGGCCAGGGTGATACTCAGATGAATACCGACGTCAGACACTTGTCTTTCTTGCAAGCTGAGACAACAGGATGTTCCTGGAGGAAGGATGGTGCCCAACTTTGCCAGTTTTAATGACTTCCGTGCTTTTCTTACGTCTCGATTTCACACTTGTATCCTGTGTGTAAAAAAAAAAAGGTTGCTCTGTGTAATATTTAATACTCTGGGTTTACAGAACCCTTTAATTTTAGAGACTCGTTGCATGCGAGATTTTGAGTTGTGTATTTTGACGTTGAGGTTTCGTGGATGCCCATGAGGTTTCTAGTGAAACATGCGTGTGTGCTCCTGTGCTGCTTCCAGTCCCTTTGCACCCTCTTTTTCCAAAACCTCTCCTCTAGACTGGCCAAAGCCATGGCTGGTGATCCCCAACCTGGTTCCACCAGCTGGACAAGACAAGTGCCAGGGATGGGTCTTTGCTTGCCCAGCTCTTGGCAAGAGCAAGCTCAGGAGATGCAAGCAGTCCTGGTGGCCTTTCTCCCCCGAGCACCACTAATGTGCTGCGGCATCTGGGGTGAGCAGGGGTGAATTTCTACTTGTTCTGCCCTTTTCTCTCGGTGCAAATTCTCTTGGCTGCGTCTTTTATTTTCTTCCTTCGGGGTGAAGTATTTTTCTTGGGAGTTTCACTCCTCCTCTGCTGCCTGTTCCCATTGCTGGGCTGCCTTAACTGTGCTGGTACAACTACGTGAAGGGCCATATGGGAAAACAGAGCAGTGAACAGCAAAAAAAAAAAGTTATTTTTAACCCAGATCAGATCCCTAATCTGGTTTGCTGTACAGCTCCGTAGCAGTCGTGTTGGTACAAAGGCGACTGGCAATTTTTGAGGGGAGGAAAAGACGGGAAGGCGCTTCCAGCCAGTAACGTCCCTGCGGTTTCCTGCCATGTTTTCTGCCTTCCGAAATGATTTCTTTCCATGCCTTTATTTCCTGCTAGGTATTTTCACAGATGTTTTGGCTTCCAGTTCCTCCAGGTGGATCTCACCTGATGTTTTTATTGCCAATACCTCTGGTTTCTCAAGGTTTGATTTTGTTGCTTTTTTTTTTTTTTTAACGTGCCCTGGGAAGAACTGAACTCAGCTCCATTCCAGATAATTTGTGTATATTCATCAACATTTTGCCCTATTCTTCCTTAATTTAGGTACTAAGTGTGTTAGGTTCTATGACAAATCTCTCTGGTATCCTCTCTACAGTATCTCCTTGCTCCCAAATCAATACCACACCCTTTATTATTGCCTTTAAGTCATAGTCCTTTAATTATATTCACTGTGTGAGTAAAGGTGTCTGAATGAACTTCAGACTGAAACATTGTCAATGCTTTTCCTAATGTCTAAATAGATTCTGTCATCTTCTCATTAATCCCTCTTTTATAATGATGTGGAGGCTTGTGTTTGAGTGTTTTTCTTAGATTTTATTTTTTTTTTTTAAATAGAGGTAAAGGTCAAACTGAGGCTGCTGTCGCTGAAAGGTTTAATTTTATTTTTTAAGGTGATGGCTGCGTATGGTTTTTTAATACTGAAACTTTCCGAAGACTGAGTATTGTCAGTAGTGCAGTAAATTGTTTCCTTCAATTAACACTAATCTTAGCTAATTAAATTGTTTTCTTTTGATTACAAAGTCGTCTGTGACTTAGAAACCTCTAAGTGTCTTGTAATATATAAACTGCATAAGTGAGAATAACTAATCTAGAATCAATACCTGAAGAACTGATTTTGAAAAATTGATGAAAACGGGAGGTAAATAACTTCAACATCTACTTTTGACGAATTTTTCCTGCTGGAATTAGAAACGTGTTTGATACAAAGACAAGCCCGATGTATGAGGCTACGCAAGCTCAGCGTCAGCCCTCCCTGCTGCCCCGAGGGACGTTTATTCACTAATCTCAGCCAATTTAATTTTATTTATTGGAGCCCAGAAGATCCTTTCCATTTTGCTGGATTTGGATGCTCAGAGGGTTAAACACCAAACATTGTGGAATAGGATTTAAAAGGAAGGTCCCTGGCTCCGGACAAGCGTCATTAGACCTTGTCCAGTTGGATTTTTAGCTCATGTTTTTCTCTTCCTTCAAAAATCCCAGGCTCGGTGAATGTCCTGATGGATGGCCCTGCAATCCGAGGGACTCGAGCGGTACGGAAGGTTTCTGAGACGGAAAATTGGCTCATGAGGAAAGTTTTGCAGTGCTGTCCAACTGAATAAAGTTATTTTCTCAGTGGAGAATGCTGTATTTTTACTCTCCAGCCTATCAGACACTTAGTGAATGTTTTTATCTTCATTTGATAAGTAGTTGCGGAGTGTATTTTGAAATGAATTACGCTAACACTATTTTATCATAACAATCTGCAATCTACCAAGGCAGGTTTTTTAATCACCATGTTCTAATTAATTCTTAATCTATTTTATAATCCATGTACTCAGCTCCTACCGCTGGAGTCCAATTTTATAGAAAGAAGACCAAAAGTAATGGATAAAAAAGAGGGCTTTTTGAAGAATAATTGTAACAAGATCATCATAATGGTGTAGGTACTAAAACAAAAGCAGCAAACTAAATTTTGGTCCTAGGAGGGGAGGATAGAATTAAAATGAAAAAGAATTGTTTTTCCGCTTGAAATTCCGCATTTAGTGGATGAAGATAATTGTGAACAAGTTTTTTTACTGAGTAGCTGCAGTAAGGGTGGGTGTCGGGAGGATGGGGCCAGGCTCTTCTCAGTGGTGCCCAGGGACAGGACAAGAGGTAACGGGCACAAAGTTGACCATAGGAAGTTCCACCTAAACATAGAATCATAGAATCTTCATGGTTGGAAAGGACCTTTGAGACATGAGGAGGAACTTCTTTCCTGTGAGGGTGGCAGAGCCCTAGCACAGGCTGCCCAGAGAGGTGGTGGAGTCTCCGTCTCTGGAGACATTCCAAACCCGCCTGGACGCGTTCCTGTGCCACCTGCTCTGGGTGACCCTGCTCTGGCAGGGGGTTGGACTGGGTGATCTCCAGAGGTCCCTTCCAGCCCCTGCCATTCTGTGATTCTGTGAAATGTGAAGGGATTTAAACTTTTTCGCACCAAGAAGAAAATAGGATGGGAGGGAGGACTTCATTAGGGAGTAGGCTGCAGGAACCCCGCTAGGTTTCTTTGCTCAACTTGATAGAGGTAAATTGCTTTAAAAGCTCGAGCATGTAATCTAATAATTAGGAAATTAGAAGTTAATGGGAAACTTGTGCAAAATGGATTCCGCGTTAATGAATTTATTCAGCAAGTTGGGGCAACTTTGGCTCTAGTAAAGGAGTTGACAAGGTTTGGTAGGGAGTCGAACATAGTAAGGAGGAGCTGGAAGAGCCTTGACTCAACCGAGATGGTTTTCCATTTGCAAAAATCTGGTGTACAAGCGAAGGCGGCACAAATCTATGAGAGAAGGTTTAGCAACATCCCTTAAAAAACCCAAACAGGACCCCTCACTACCAAGAAACAAGCACCTCCCAAACTCCATAAAGCATCCAGGTGTCTTCTTCATGTGTCTCAGCTGGTCAAAGTACCTTCTTCATAGGTCTCAGGTGTTGGTGGCTGGCAGTGCCCCAGCCCGTAGAGGGGTGTGCCTGATGGATGGGTGGATGAGGAAGGTTCCAGCATCTCTTCCAGACCCTCCAACACCCAGATCATAACTTTAAAATGAATAAAAAGAGCCATAGCACTCACCAAGCATGAAAGAATTTTCTAGTTAGTGAATATTTCTCCTTGTCTTCTTTTCATATTTCATTTCAGGAAAAACTATGTCATTTTTTCCGGCTGTCCCGCCTATGGGAACACTGTCAGCTCTATAACTGGGGGAACTGGTGCTCTACGTTTCCTAAAGGAGGTGGATTTCAGCTTTCCACTGGTGTTTGCCTTGCCTGAGCTTGCGATATGAGATCAGCATTTGGCTTCCCGTGGTATCAAGAGATGATGGCAGTACCTCCGTCAGCTCTGCAGCTGAGCCTGGAAGAGCTTGCCGGGGTGGCGGGAGTGGGAAAAGGCAGCCTGCCTCTCATGGGGAAGGCAGGGTTGGTTTTTCTGTATTCTTGAAGTCTTTGCTCCCTTTTCTTTCTTGGTTCGTTTAATAGGTGGAACAATAAACCTGGTTTAGACCCAGAGACAACCAGGAAAAAAAGAGTATTACACTGATAAGGAGAACGCCCTTCTTCCCTAAATCTCTTCCCCCAAAAAGCAGTAACTTGAGAGGGACTTGTCTGCTGTTTGACTGCTCCTTTTGATTTCTACATGCTTCACGCTAGCTTTTCAGGGAGTAGCACATAGTTTCTTCAGGTGTGTACTGAAGGACTTTTAACACGTTGCCTGGCATTTTTAGATGGGTAATTAAAAATACTGTGTTACAAGTTAAACGTCCACCCTAGATACGTTGTATGGTCTTCAGCACCAAAATGAGTTTATTCCCTTTGCTTGCTTTTTTTTTTGATTTTTAACCGACAGAGAGGCAAACTTTTCTCTTCCCTGTCTGCTCCTGTCCTGCATGGGGGTGACTTCTGCAGGTGTATTCAGCTTTCTGCAGGAGCCTGATGTTTCTCCACTTGCTGGTTTCAGAGGAACAAGGTTTGCTGGTAGAGCTGATACAGCAAACACTGTACTGGGGGACTTTCATGGCATCATGGGGCTAATCCCAGATCACACTCTTGATGAACGCGGTCATGCCAGCAGAACTTCCCAGAATCACAGAATGGTTTGGGTTGGAAGGGACCTTAAAGATCTAGTTCCAACCCCCCTGCCCTGGGCAGGGACACCTCCCACCAGACCAGGCTGCTCCAAGCCCCATCCAACCTGGCCTTGAACCCCTCCAGGGATGGGGCAGCCACAGCTTCTCTGGGCAACCTGTTCCAGTGCCTCACCACCCTTACAGTAAAAAATTTCTTCCTGAGATCCAATCTAAATCTCCCCTCTTTCAGTTTGAAACTGCTACCCCGTGTCCTATCATTACACTCCCTGATGCAGAGTCCCTCCCCAGCTTTCCTGGAGCCCCTTTAGGGACTGGAAGGCTGCTGTAAGGTCTTCTCGGAGCCTTCTCTTCTCCAGGCTGAACCCCCCCAACTCTCTCAGCCTGTCCTCCCAGCAGAGGGGCTCCAGCCCTCTGATCATCTCTGAACTTCTCGATGTTGTGCTGTTTCCCTGAATTTTCCAAGCTAATCCCTCCTCACAGGTCATGTTTTCCCTCTTTAAAATACATTTTATTTTCTCTAATAAATATCTTTGTACTTCTACTCGAAGGCCTTGATTGGGACTGACTGCATTTCTGCAAATGTCTGCATTTTGTGCGTGTATGGCATCGCTGTGGTTAGAGAACGTGGCAGTCCAGGAGTCCAGCTGAAGAGGGGTGGGAGATGGGGGTACAGCACGAAGCGAGAGAGGTACGGTGAGGAATCTGACACAGCTTCAATTACATTTACGTCTTGCACCTTCTCACACACTCAAGTGAAGTGAAAGATCCCGAGTGAAACTATATTTCTTTTTTGTTAGGACTCATTTGAATGATTTCTCTTAACTTCTGAGCATTTATGGCTGTTTTTTGCATGGTGACTGAGGGCATTCAGGGTAACGTGGGTGTGGGGGCGGTTGGATAACCTCCATCTCCGTGCAGCTCATCACAGCTTCTCTCTGCAGTAGCGGCATCCAGTTATTGTGAACCTAATCGTTTTGACTTCTGGTCAAGAAAAACCAGAAAAGGGACCGAAAAAAACCCCCGAAAGGGTGATTCTACTGAGTGTCTGTGTAGCAGCACAATACAAGAAGGTATTGATGCTGTTGCAGCTAAAGAAAGATCCCACCGACAAGGTTAATGGGAGGTGGGTACAGTACTTCTCTCTGTCTCTTTAGATGAACAAAAGGTGAACTTTCTGATAATTCCCCGTCATTAAATGTTGCTGCAGTCCTGTCCTCATGCTGAACCGAGGTGGTGCCTGGAAACCCTCATGTATTCAGCGCACGCAGTGGTTGGACACGTCCGGGGAACTTTTAGTATTTGCTAAGCAGAGCTTATTGACTTCCTTGGCTGTACAAGTACAAAGATGTAAGAATGTTCCAAAACTTGGACTTGAAGTGAATTTAGCTATCAAACCGGCTCTGCTAAATGAAATCGTAACGGCGAAGGTATTGAGATTTGAGGTGCAAAAGCGGTGGAAAGAAGGATCGTTGACCCCATGGTTGGTGTTGACCCTGGTGTCGCTGTCAAGGGGTCCTTTTCATCACATCGCTAAAGGGTGGAGGCAGACTTGGGGGAGGTGGTTTTCTGCCCCATTTGCTTGGACCCAGATTATTTGCTGCTTCTTTCTTGCCACAAAAGGAGTCGTTTGTTTAATTTTACAAAATATTACTGAAGCTGTTGGAACTGAAACTGCAGCCCACGTCTTCTTGATAAATGACTGTGTGTATTCCTGGAAGGAAGTTAAAATGGGGCTGTGTTATATTTGGTACCTCCCGAAGCACTGAGGCTACTTTGAGTACAGAATGTGCTCAAAGAGAGACTAATTTGCCACCGCGGAGCTTGATGTGATGAGATTTGTCAAGCCGTCGTTTCTGCTGGAATTCACTTAAGCTTTCTTCTCTCTCCTAAAGATTTTTGCTTATGTATTTTAGAGTTGTGTCTTTGAACTGGGGGACCATAAAGGCAAGTTGAAAAAGCCTAAAACCAGGATTAAATTCCAAGCGATGAATATGCTTGTTATAAGGTGGAAATACAGAAGTCAAGCACCCGTACAACAGGTGGGAATATTACTGAGATGTTTCACTGAGTGCGCTCACGCTCTTGGTAGCAACAGTGTTGGGATTACCTGGACCTTTGAGCATCAGTAGGGTGGGATTAGACTTCTCTCCAAGGATTCCATCTCAGATGGTTTGGTGGTGGTTGCCTGCAGTTGGCAATTCTGGGAACTTCAATAAAAAATAAGATTCAGTAAAAACGAAGATGAGATACTAGGAAGAAATTCTTGGCTGTGAGGGTGGTGAGCCCCTGGCCCAGGTTGCCCAGAGAAGCTGTGGCTGCCCCATCCCTGGAGGGGTTCAAGGCCAGGTTGGACGGGGCTTGGAGCAACCTGGTCTGGTGGGAGGTGTCCCTGCCCAGGGCAGGGGGTTGTAACTGGATGATCTTTAAGGTTCCTTCCAACTCTAACCATTCCGTGATTCTATGATTTATCATTTTTTTTCCCGTTCATTTCCAATTTCACGTTGTTTCCGTTGCTGGGCTTGCAGGGCCTTTTGGTGTAATGCTGCAGGGAAAGGTGGGATGGATCGGCCCTCCCAAAGAAACTCTCAGTTATTTTACTGGATTCGACGCTTTCTGTGCCCTGTTTTCTCCCCAAGAGTGTTTTTTGAGTGAATGTAAACTAATATTGGATCAGTGGTTAGAAGCAATGAAAAAATATTTAATGTAAACCTTTCGGTACTGGGTTGATTAAAATAAACAACTGGTAGAAGGAGCGCTGGTCCTGGTTTGTGAACAGTAGGTTTTCTGTTCCTCTGTCTAATGCATAAAGCATGTGGAGCTGCTTGAGAGCTTTTTTTGTGTGCTGTACTTTATTTGGAGGTATTTCGTTTTCAGTTCTCTGAACTTTTGTGTCAGCTGGGAAGGGAGGGTGTGGGAGTAACGTGTAAAACTTTGTTCGGCCTGTTCAGTCCCAAATCCTGACAAATAGCTGGTTACTGAGTATTTAAATGAAAGGTTGAACTTTGTTTTCTCCCTTTTGAAAGCTGAGAAGACCGTGGTTCTGATTTCATCCACTCCTGGTGCTGTTTTTTTTTAGCTTCTATGCAATTCTTCAGCAGAGCGTAGGCAAAGCATAGTTGATGTAGACTCTGTGCAAGACGCACCATGTGAGTTTTCCACGCAAAGTCGCTGATCTGTAGCAAATCGCTGCTGAAAGGTTTTCGGTCTTGATTTGAAGGTGCAAATGTTGAATTTCTGCTGTCTTTTTTCCTTTATCTATGGAAAAAGATATCCTTGGTATGTTTAGGGGAAGGTGAATGGAGATATTTATTTGTAGGAGAGGTGCAGTTAATACGCTTGTCTATTTGTCTAACGAAATGTGAGTGACAGACCATTCGCATCATGCCGTCTTTTTTGCGACTGCCTGTCTTGTAGCCAGCTCCCGTCTCCCTTCCCTCTCCTCCTCTTATCCTGCATCTCCATCGCTCCTCCTTTTTTTGCCTGCATTTCATACGTGTCCCCATTCCTCCTTTTGCTCCGGTGGAGATAAAGACCAGTCTTTGCTAGAAAGAGCCGTGTTTTCTGTCCGACAGGTTTGCCCGCGGAGCCTCACGGGTCTCTCTCTCTCTCTCTGTTGGTTGCTGCTGCAGAGCTGTGGAATGCTGTGAAGACTCACTGCCCTGCAGCCGTAGGCAGACTCCCCTCTGGATTATCTCCATCTGAAGGAAGCTCGTATCCAAGAGGTATCGATTCGTGTTTTCTGTGTGCCCTTCAACTGTAGCGCTTGAGTTTAGATACTCCTCCAAACACCTTTTTCCCCTACTCCCATGCCACGGAGATTGCAAGTGTTGATTAAACAGTCTTGGTGTTTGGTATGGGTTGGAGCTTTGTTTATATTGACTGAACGTTGGTACAGAATTACATCACATTTTTAACTAAACAAGTAATTTCTGCATCAAGCGATGCATAAGTTGAAACTCCTGGAACACTGTACGGCTAGCGTATTTTATTGTGTTGATTTATAAAGTTAATAAACCTAAGGTGATCAGCAGACTGGAGTAGAACACACAGCAGGTGTGTGTTGCTCCTGTAAAGAATTGTGAGAGTTAGGGTTTTTTTTTTTAGTGTTTATTAGTCTTAATATCTTCTTAGTAAATAATTTATTTTTGTTTTATATTGAAAAGAAGGCAAAAATTACTGCTTGTGTTTGCTAGCTGGGTCAAAATCAGTGGATTGGCAAAGGCATGGTTCCTGGTATAAATTTCTGTCATTTGCCTGTAGACAGGTGAATTATTTTCTAATAGTTTATGTCGCAGCCTTTCATAAAGGAAAAGCTAGAAACAATTTTTTAAAATTTAAACTTTGCGGGGTAACGTGGTCTGTAAATTGGTTGGAGCAGGTTCTGTCTTAACTATTTTTGTATATGGTGCCTAGCATTATGAGACCTGAACAGGTCAAGCCCTCTAGGCCTTTATATATAAGAAAATCAAAGACGTTATAATAGGGGTATAACGTGATACACGGCTAGCTATTAAATATGAACGTGCCACTTGAGGAAATCCCTGGAAATCCCTGTGCTGCATATGGTTAGGGGCTGAAAAGTACACTGGGCGAATGTCACCGTACGCCTGCCCTGTGCTGAAATTTGCCCCTGGATGTTCACGCTTGGTTCTTGCTGCAGAGAAGACACTGGGTTGAAGTGTCAGTCTGACCCGATCCAGCTCTTCTTGTGCAGAAGTATGGAAAAAACAGGGTTGACTCTTTTTTTTTTTTTTTTCCCCCCCATTTTATATGTTTTGCTGCTTGCTTAGTAACACGAACTTTAAATGTCAGCTGCCAGGATACCCACTGAGTGTTCTGCTCCTACTCAAGTCAGATTTGCTGAAAACCAGATGCAGACAGATGGCAACAGTTCTGGTGGGTGCTCTCTGCGCTTGGAGCCACTGCACTGCGCCGGGATTGAACATTTAGGCATGCTGGGACCCTTATCCTCCCAATATTTTGCAGCCTTCCAGCCCTGCTTTGGGAAAAACCTGCCCTGATTAGATGCCTGCTTTTTGGGTCCGGAGAAAATCAGGCTGTTTTTTCTTCCTCATCCCACCCTCAACCTGTCTTAGGTGGGATGGGACAGAAAGCGCCAAGCGTTTCAGAAAAGCTTTGCTTCGTCCTTGCTTGTGCTCGTCCCTCGAGCAACAACGATGGGCCCCTTTCCCATCTCCCTTTTCCCCTTTTTGTTGAATATCGTGAAAAAAGGATAAAGGAAAAAAAAAAAAGTACCTTTTTGCTGCTCCTGTACCCTTTTTCTGCCAACTACCTGCCTGCCTTCCAAGTTGAGACACAGTTGGGACTCAGCTGCTTTTTCTGGGCCTGAAAAACAGAGGGCCAGGGCTGCAGAAGGGAGAGAGGCAGAGGCCAGGGTGTGCGTTCGATGGGTTGGGAGGTGGGGAGAAAACAGAGGTGGGGGCTGAATTGCTCAGACTGGAGAAGCGGGACTGGCATTGGTGGGAGAACTGGAAGACAGGCTGGTTTTTTTGAATGAGAACGTGTTGTTAAGTGGTGGCTTTGCGTGAGAAAGAGAACTTGTGGTCCAAGGGGCTTCTGGTCCAGTTCAGCTCCAGATTAAGAAATTTAAGCTTTGTGTGCGCTGGGTGTCTTCAGCTCCCAGCCTGGTCCCTGGAGATCTCAAGACTGGAATTGATGGAGCCTGGGGAGATTTGGGTGACGAGCTGCTGGTTGTCCTCTTCAGGTCGATCGGGGTTGCTCTCCAGGCTGTGACTGCCCTGCTTGGGATCCTCGTCAGCCACTTCATTTACTTTTCAGGTGCCTTCATCTTGGATTGAACCTCCCCCTTTTACACATGGTGGTAAATAGTGTTCAGAAATCAAAAGGCAGAAGAAATGGAGTTAAACTCTTGCATTGTGTGCCCGACCTCCTAAATTAGTTCACTTAGGTTAGGTTATTCCTTGCTTGGGAAGTACCCCACTCCCCCCAGATCCAGCAATTAAGTAGTTAATCATTGTGTGTGTGTAAAATCCACGTGTATCTAAAAATACCTCTCTTATCTGTCTAATGGTTTGGTGTGATGTAAATATTTTTAAATGTGCTTTTACATTAGTCTGTTTTTTTATACAGTGTGCGTGAGTGGAATTTGGCGTGTGGTTAACTGGGCCTGGACTTTATACTTGCGCTCCGTTCACCTCAACGTTTCTGAACTCATAGGGAAAATTTCTGATCGTTAGTCTCCTGACCATTTATGCCAGTTTGGTGGGGTCCGTTTGGTGATCTTCGCTGGGCTGAGAATGCACCCAATCCAGAGCGGAAGGGAAGCCCCTTGCCAGCAGGTGGTGGTTATTTCTCTGCTGTTGGGGCATGACTACATCGCTTAGTGATTTTCTTTTCTACTGCATGAACAAATCCTTTGTTCATAGATCTTAAATTTTCTTAAATTGCCAGCTCTGTTTTGGAGAATAAATTTCGTTTTAGAGAATATATGACATAGAAGGTGATTTCTGTTAAGCCAAATTATGTACTGCATCCAGCTCTGGAGTCTTCAGGACAAGACAGACACGGAGCTGCTGGAGCAGGGCCAGAGGAGGCCCTGGAGATGCTGGGAGGGCTGGAGCCCCTCTGCTGGGAGGACAGGCAGAGAGAGTTGGGGGGGTTCAGCCTGGAGAAGAGAAGACTCTAGGGAGACCTCAGAGCCCCTTCCAGTCCCTGAAGGGGCTCCAGGAAAGCTGGGGACGGACTCTGGATGAGGGAGGGGAGCCATGGGACCAGGGGGAAGGGTTTAAACTGAAAGAGAGGAGATTTAGGCTACAGATTAGGAAGAAATTCTTTGCTGTGAGGGTGGTGAGCCCCTGGCCCAGGTTGCCCAGAGAAGCTGTGGCTGCCCCATCCCTGGAGGGGTTCAAGGCCAGGTTGGATGGGGCTTGGAGCAACCTGGTGGGAGGTGTCCCTGCCCATAGCAGGGAAGGTTGGTTGAAAAAGATGCATTCCAACCCAAACCATTTTATGATTCTATTAGGTCCCAGGATCCTATGAGACATCATATGATTATTTCAGAGTGAAAGGAGATGCCTGTCCCTTTTTCCTGGTAGAGTGTAATGGTGGCGATACCAGTGGTTCATGTTTCTGATTCAGATGGTGGGCTTGATGTTGTCCGTGGGGTGTATTGGTTTGGTTATGAGGGCGGGTCATAGGACCGGTGTTTTACCACCGTACCACATCACCCAGTCTGTGCTGAGTGTGCGACATGTTTGGGCATTTCCTAAGGATGCTCTTCCAGCGAGCAGGAGCGGCTCCCTCGAGAGCAGAACCCTCCGACGTGTTTCTTCTGCTGTTGTTGCTTTTGGTTTTGCCCAGCAACCTCTTGCTGTATATTGGAAGAAACAGGAACGTGGACACTCTTGGTCCATAGTGGAGAATGCAGGTACTTGCCTTTCTCTTAAGCTGTATCTCCTTCATCTTTACACACGGGCTGAGAGTCATGAAGCAGCAAGGCTCTCTTAAACGTACCTCAACTGAGATGGTTCCAAGTCCTGCAAGGTGTTGGATTATGGTTGCATTCCCTTTCTTCCCTCTCTCCCATTCCAGTCACAAATATTGCAGGGTTTGGAAGGCTACGGGATCTGTAGTTACTTTGCCCATCCTTGCTTCATGGCAATTTTCACTTCCTGAGAAGATTTTTAGTGGGAGGTGTCCCTGTCCATGCAGGGGGGTTGGAACTAGATGATCTTTAAGGTCCCTTCCAGCCCGAACCGTTCTGTGATTCTGTGATTTTTGTTCCTTTGTGAACACTACCGCGATGCTGGAGGTATCAGCGAAAGGAAAGGAACCCCCACTCTGTGATGTACCCACATATGTCGTAACATATCAAAAAGAGAAATGTCTTCCCTGCATAAGGTGACAAATTTATAACTATTAATGACCCAACATTTCATCCTAAGCAGCATTTGTGCAAATACTTCTCTTAGTCATGTCTGTTCCCTTAAAAAAATCCTCGTTTAATGTTTTTGCCTCATTATTTCGTGGCAGTCGGGGTCACCGGCTAATCACACACACGTGGCCTGTGACTGCGGGTCCCTGAGCTGGGCTGTGTCCCTTCCCATACCCGCTGCAGCTCTCCAGATGAAAACCGCGCTCTCCTTTGCCTGTCTGCGGCACGTGATGGATGCTGTGCCAGAGGGATGGACTGTAATCGAGTGTCAGGGTAGGAACATCAGCCTGAGCATCCCGCAATGATTAGTTTGGGGCGTAGAGGAATTATTTTATTGACAAAGCGGCTTCGTGATTCTTTATGGCTCAATACTGCTGATATACAGTAATTGTTAGAGGAATGAGGAGTGAGGCATCGTTAGGAAGATGACATTTCCCGTAACCAGGAAAAAAATCAACTGTCAAAAACTGATTTAAAAACAAAGGAAGGCTTTTAATAAGATTTATGGACAGAGGCAGCAGAGAGGATCTCCAACACCAGACTTTTCAAGATGCTCTGGACTGACTTTTTACTTTAGATTGATGAGTTTAAATGCATATTAAAGTGTGCTGTAGATACTGCCCTGAGGTATGTGTAGAGTGAACCAAAATACTTTTTGTCTGTCTACTCAGCCAGAAAGACGCAGTTAGAGTGTCTTTTCTTTCTCTGAGTCTAGGATGTGAGTCGTAGCTGTGTCTCTTCTTAAAAATATATGTGTGCCCAGGTGTCCAGGAACATCAACAGCATCCTGGCCTGTATCAGCAATGGTGTGGCCAGCAGGACTGGGGCAGTGACTGTCCCCCTGTCCTCAGCACTGGTGAGGCCCCACCTCGAGTGCTGTGTCCAGTTTTGGGCCCCTCACCACAAAAAAGCCATTGAGGTGCTGGAGCGTGTCCAGAGAAGGGCAACGGAGCTGGTGAGGGGTCTGGAGCACAAGCCTTGTGAGGAGCGGCTGAGGGAGCTGGGGGTGTTCAGCCTGGAGAAAAGGAGGCTGAGGGGAGACCTTCTCGCTCTCTACAACTCCCTGAAAGGAGGGGGTAGCCAGGGGTGGTCGGTCTCTTTTCCCAAGGAACAGGCGATAGGACAAGAGGAAATGGCCTCAAGTTGCCCCAGGGGAGGTTTCGGATGCATATTAGGAAAAATTTCTTCACTGAAAGGGTTATCAAGCATTGGAAGAGGCTGCCCAGGGCAGTGGTGGAGTCGCCATCCCTGGAGGGCTTTAAAAGCGGGGCAGACGTGGTGCTGAGGGACATGGGTTAGTGGTGGCTTTGTCAGGGTTAGGTTGATGGTTGGACTCGATGATCTGAAAAGTCCCTTCCAACCTAGACGATTCTATGATTCTATGATCTTGAAAGCTTTGTGACCGTGACGTCTTTTTGGACTGAGATTTACCATGTAGGTGTCTTTTTGTAGCCCTGTGATAGCTGCTTCTCTTAGAGTCACAGAATGGTTAGAGTTGGAAGGGACCTTAAAGATCATCTAGGTCCAACCCCCTGCCCTGGGCAGGGACACCTCCCACCAGACCAGGTTGCTCCAAGCCCCATCCAACCTGGCCTTGAACCCCTCCAGGGATGGAGCAGCCGCAGCTTCTCTGGGCAACCTGGGCCAGGGGCTCACCCCCCTCATAGTGAAGAATTTCTTCCTAATATCTAAGCTAAGTCTCCCGTCTTTCAGTTTAAAACCGTTCCCCGTCATTAGAGGCCAGACTGATATCCAACAGACTTGCAAAGTGAAAGTCTCAACTGGCTGATGGATAGAGGGTAAAACAGATTTCAGAAACAATACAAAAAATGGAGATCTGTGTTTCCTGACACGGGGAAGAAACAAAACCCTGACGAGAACTCTTCAAACGATGCATCGAAACGAGCCCAGCACGCGACAGAGGAGATGCCGACGGTCCTTGCCAAGTGGACGATGGCAGGAGATCTACTTGAGGACCGATTTTTCTCTCCCTGCTGCAGAAGTGCAATAGCACGCTCAGTTCTCGCTGTGGCTGAGATGAGATTATAGGGAAACATCCAGTATGTTCCCTCTACCTTTCTGGAGCGCCTTCCCGCAGTCTTTGCTCCACGTTTCTACTCTCACAAAAGCCGTGCTGGAAGCAGTGGCTTTTCTTTCAGATGTATAATTTACCACCTCTTCCCGGTGTGCCAGCCTTGTTTGTATTGATAAATGAATGTTCTCTGTCTACAGCCTGCAGATAATTCTGCTTGTCGAGGACAATGCCGCTAAATATACCTGTTTCTGATTAAGTGTGTTTGAATTTGTGAGTTTGGTTAATAAGCTACACCTTTCACAGATTCTTTTGTTAACTCATAAAAGCTGCGCGTTCTGATTTATAGTGCTAAAAGGGGTAAACTGACATTAAAAGCATTAATTAGTCTTGCTTGACTGCACAAAGAATAGAGTTGGTGCGCGCCAGCTTTTGATTTAGCCCTTTGTGGGCCTTTGATTTTTGCCTAAGCTTGTTAAAGGGTCTGTATCTCTACCTTTTTCATGCTAGATTGTATAATTAGAGTTTAGTGAGAAATACAGTGATTGGGCTTGAAGATCAAGAGCCTTGTACAATTATAAACAATAAAGTTGTAAAGCAATTGGCCAGAACTTTACATATATTTTAATAGAGAAATGTTCTTTTTTAACATGTGGATAACTTGATATTGTTAGATTTGCAGTAACGATCTCCAGAGGATTGGTCGTGAGCTGTGGGCACCCTCGATAAACCTCAGAACAGCTACATTTTCCAGAGCCTTGGATTTACCCATTGTGCATGAGCCAGCAATGTGCCCTGGTGGCCAAGAAGGCCAATGGCATCCTGAGAGGCATCAAGAAGAGGGTGGCCAGCAGGTGGAGGGAGGTCATCCTCCCCCTCTGCTCTGCCCTGGGGAGGCTGCATCTGGACTGCTGTGTCCAGTTCTGGGCTCCCCGGTTCCAGAAGGACAGGGAACTGCTGGAGAGGGGACAGCAAAGGGCTACCAAGTTGCTGAGGGGACTGGAACACCTCTCTTAGGAAGAAAGGCTGAGGGATTTGGGTCTCTTCAGTCTGGAAAAAAGACGGCTGAGGGGGGATCTTATCAATGCTTAGAAAAACTGAAAGGGTGGGTGTCAGGAGGATGGGGCCAGGCTCTTCTCAGTGGTGCCCAGCGACAGGACAAGGGGTGACGGGCACAAACTTGACCATAGGAAGTTCCACGTGAACATGAGGAGGAACTTCTTTCCTGTGAGGGTGGCAGAGCCCTGGCACAGGCTGCCCAGAGAGGTGGTGGAGTCTCCATCTCTGGAGACATTCCAAACCTGCCTGTACGTGTTCCTGTGCCACCTGCTCTGGGTGACCCTGCTCTGGCAGGGGGTTGGACTGGATGGTCTCCAGAGGTCCCTTCCAACCCTGCCATTCTGTGATTCTGTAATTCATCAGCACGTGAACGTAATGGAAGTTTTGTAAACTGCATGGCAGGTAGCACTGATAGTTTTTGTTTTCCATTACACGCTCACCCATTGCGTACAGGCTAATAGGAAAAAAACCCCAGACCTTGCAGCACTGCCTGGGTTTTATACCTGGAATTCTTAAGTTATAACATTCATGAGCATATTTCAGTGTACGGTAGTTTCTGTAGTACCCAATTCTAGCCAGCTATTCTCCACACAAAAGTTTGAAAATTAATTGAAATGCAATTTGTGGGCTAAGGTTTTTGTTTAATAGAACTTCCTGCAAAAAAAAAAAAAAAGAGAATACCATTGGTATAATTTTGATAATTGCTTCTGGTTTGTTTGTGAATTAAGATTTCCCTCTGTCCATGTAAAGTCTCCTTCTGTCTTAGCTATTATCACATTCACTGCTCTATAAAAAGAACGTTGGACTGTGTTTCCATCCAAACCTGTGATTAAAGAGCCAACAGTTGCCCAGTGTGGTACCTCCAAAACCGCCTTCATTTCCTTTCGATGATAGTGTGTATTTATTATAACAGTTGGCTGTGGGTACGTGTGATGTTGCTAATGGTGACCCACTGTAAAAATGTTTTTTAAGCATGCAAATATCCAGCTGCATATGAAAATCTCCGCGTTTCCCACTGTTGGACGTTGGAGCTCAGAAGATTTTGAGGCCTTAGATGAGGGAGAATGGTGGAATACATCTGAAGCTCCTCGGCTTAACAAAAAGCCTTCTTTGGTCTCCTGAATATTTTATATGTGTATAATGACATAGTGATGTCTTCTGTTGTAATTATGTGTTTTAAAAGATGTTTGCGCTGTGAAGTTGGCTGCCGTTCTCTGTAGGCCAGTTCAAGGTTTGGCAGCTTTGAAGGCATAATAGCGTATGCTTTTCCCTCCTCTCGCCATTAATTATGTCAGTAGAAACCCAATAGCGACGGGAGACCCTCTCTGCAGGTAGGTGTTAATGGTGGCTTTATTAGAGGATATCACTGGTCGCTGCTGGAGAGACCCTCCTGGCTTCTGCTGGGGTTAGGACACAGTGAGAATGGCCTGAAGCTGCAGCAGGGCAGGTTTAGATCAGATATTAGGAAGAATTACTTTACTGAACGAGTGGTCAGGCACTGGAACAGCCTGCCCAGGGAGGGGGTTGAGTCACCATCCGTGGAGGTGTTTAAGAAACGTCTAGATGTGGCACTTCAGGGCATGCTCTAGTGGCAGAGTCTGTCGGTTGTTTGGTTGGACTCGATGATCTCAAAGGTCCTTTCCAACCATGAAGATTCTATGATTCTACGAGAGCTGTCACCTCTCTCCAGATACCCTCGTGCTCATCTCCTAAACCTATGGTGTACCGCTCAAAACATGTCCATCTGTGCTACCTTTGGCCCCATGGCCAGAAACTGCTGGGCTATGGACTAGCGCCTGTCGAGGTACTGCCTTTTCCAACCCGATGGAAAATTCCTTTCTGTTTTAAATAACCAAGTGTTTATAAGTGAAGGTGGAAAGGGACCTCTGATTTTTGGCATTTTAGCAAAGTTGTAAGGCAACGCTAGGATGGGTTTGGGGATTTTTTTCATCATCTTCCTCTCATTCAGAGGCCTTGCTTGAATCCATTTATGGACGGAAATGGAAATGAAAATAGAAAGCCATTGCAAAGAATTGTGATTATCGTCCTGCCTGGTCCAATAAAGGGTTGGGGTTAGAAAGAAACCCGTATTATTTGTAAAATGACAAATTAGGATTGTTGGGGGTTTTTTTATTATTATTTTTTTGACAAGTTGTAATTTAAAAATCAGACAGCTGCACAAATCCTTAAATCGCCGAACATTTAACCAAGTGTCAAATTTTGGGTACCCCATACTACAGCCTGGGTTTCCAGGTGGTTTAGGGAGACAACGTGACAAAACCCACGACGCGTGCGGGTCCCCAGAAGCTCTGCCTTGCCGTGTCCTCTGCAGCAGGGGGATGGTCTGCACCTCCCAGTGAGGCTAATGGTGAGAACTGGGACTAAAGCTTGTGCTCCAGTGGGGCTTTTGGCTTTGCTCAGAGGTGGATGCAAATAGAAGCATTTTAGAAGAGGATGTTGCAATTAAAATAAAAAGCGTGGCCTGCCCAAGTACATACCTGGATTATTAGTGCTGGGAAGTGCATGTGCTCCTTCACCACCAAATTAGTCTTTATTCCTGAAGGATTTTTGCAAGCACTTGCCTGCTGAGTGTCATCCTCTCGCTCATTATCATCATTGTTCCCTCTTGCTCGGGCTTTTTCTTTCACAAAGTAAACAATTTCTAATGGTTCCTTCCTTCTCTGCTGTCGAATAGTGGCAAAAGAGAAAATCAGGAATAGCCGAAGACCTATTTTTCATGATTTTTATAATGAAAAAGATTTCTCCTTGCCTGCTCAGTTAGATATTAATGATAATTTGTCATCTCTGCAATTTTTGCATTTTCAGGAGGAGTTTAAAGCATATGCTTCTGCTTCAGCTATTAAGTTTACTCACGATTATTGGTGTAAGACAAGGCATGTGATACTCTATGGGGACAGTCCAGAAGAAATTCTTCCTTTCCTGGGAAGCTCGTGGTCTAGAGTAGAAGAGGTGAACTAGAAATTTAGGCTCATTTATTTGAATTTGGGGGAAAGCCAGTGTTTAACAGGGATAGGGGGGACATGGTAAGTCAGAAGAGGACGGTGTGGGCAGGGCGGGTAGAGGACGTGGGCAGAAGAAGAGCGAGAAGGTCCAAGGATTGAGTATTGGCAGGAGGACGCTTTTATTTTCATGAACCTTGTAAACATCGCTAACCTCATTTCTTCAAATAAATTGCAGAGCTAGGTGGTAGGGGAAGCAGAGCAATTCTGCAGGGAGTTTAGGTTTAGATTCATTTAGATTCAGGAGTTAGACTAATAATTAGGATTTAACCATTTCTTTTCCAAACCTGATACCCTAGAGAAATCGGGCCTTGTGCTTTCTGTGTGAGCATTTCCATTCTGCAAACTTTGGAAGGGAAGGAGAAGTCTCGGAGAGGATTAAATTCTTCTAGGTCTCATGGAAACGATGGCTTTTTGTAAGTGGGTAAAGTGGCAAGATGTGTCCACACACAAGGCGCCAGAAAATCTCCAGCGATCTGATAAATACCCCAGTCATGGGAGAAGCTTCGTTTTGAGTTTCCGCTTGACCAAAGTCAATCGATGTGAGAAGCAGCTCCATGGGAAACCAATGTTCAAGGAGCTCCTTGTTTTCTATTTTCTTTGGTTTGGGGGTTTTTATTTTTTTTTTTTTCTGCCATTGAATCAATTCATCGTATATCTCAAGCTTTTTCCTCTAGGGAAAAAGGTAAAAGACTATTTTGAGTGATGAGGTAAGATTATGAGAGTTAGGAGTGGGGTAGTTGCACGGTATTTCAGGAGTGTTATATCTATTCAAAATACACTCTCCAAGAAACTTTAAAATGCATGATTTTTTAAATATATATATATATGTATGTATATATGTACGTATGTATATGTGTATGTTTGAAGGTATTTACTCTTTCCTTTCCTGCAGAACCCCAAACTCAGACCTGCTGCTTGGCAGTTTGTCCCATTGTTTTCAGGAAAGGGTAGTGGAAACAGAGTTTCCAGAATTGTATTTAATGGGTTTGATTAGACTCAAGGGATCGCGGAGGACTTGGAGGCAGGATTAGGAAACTCTTGTAACAGGCCTTAGACTACCTAGAGAGAGGGGTTGTCTCTCTAGGTTGGGGTTTATTTATTTACTTATTTGAATTAAAACCATTTGGAAACAATTGGTGGTGCGTTTACACCCTAAAAGAAATCCTACGCGTATCTTTGAATGGCTCAATAGAGAAAACGAGACACCTGGGAATCCAGCTGCGTACCTCGAGAGGTGATGGAGGTTGCGGAGGACTTTGGAGCATTGAACCGTGAACGTCCTCAGCATATTCAGGGAAATGGAAACTGCCTTTAAACTGCATTTTTAGCAAAACTTAGTTCCTAACGGCAACACAGACAGATCTGAAATGACAAATATCTTTAGCAGCACGGAGATATTTAAGAGCTGGTTCTTCCCTGGCTGATCTGTCAGTGTGTTTAGGCTC
The DNA here is from genome assembly GCA_009819605.1 of Sterna hirundo. Taxonomy (NCBI): domain Eukaryota; kingdom Metazoa; phylum Chordata; class Aves; order Charadriiformes; family Laridae; genus Sterna; species Sterna hirundo. Next base: position 218,829,602 of record CM020437.1, on the reverse strand, counting down.
CCAAGTTTATTTCTCCTGCTGCAGTTGATAACATCGTTAGTGCTCGAAGCGGGGTAAAGGATGCGGCTCCTTGATGCGGTGCGGTCGCTGTTGATGCTCCTGCCTGGAGAAGAAGCAAAATGCTTCGGGCCTGAGCTCAGGTTCTGACAGGTAAAAACATTTCCATTTGCTTGAAAGAGCCGTGTGCCCTTCTGTCTTCCCCCAACACATCTCAGTCCTTGGGGCAGTGGGATGCCGGCGTCTGCCTTGTTTGGCGGACAGATTTTTGGGTGAAAATGAAAACGCTTGAGCTTCCATTTTGGGTTTTTTTTTTCCACTCTCAGTCAGCACATCCTTAGAAATAAGTCCAGGGTGTTGAGACCACCAGTGTGCGGGGCATCGCATTGTGTGCCGGTCCAGCCAGGAAAGCATGAGCCCATCACCTCCTTCCAGCCGCAGCCCCAGGATGGTTATTCACAGCTACCACAAGTGTTTCGGTCTTTGACTTGCTGTCAAGTCAAGTCTTTGACTTGCCGGAAGGAAGGAAGGGAGGGAGGAAGGGAAGGAGGGAGGGAGGCAGGAAGGAAGGGAGGGAGGGAGGGAGGGAGGGAGGGAGGGAGGGAGGAAGGAAGGAAGGAAGGAAGGCAGGAAGGAAGGAAGGAAGGAAGGAAGGAAGGAAGGAAGGAAGGAAGGAAGAAGGCACCTTCTAGTCTGCCGTTTTTGATCCTAACTCACACTGTTTTCAACATTCACTTTTAATACGTGACTTGTGCTTGAGCACGCAGACGTTATGGGGTCATCTGCGGTATCAGCAGAATCTCGCTGGTCAGCTTTTCGAAGCATGTCTCTGGCGTTAAGTCTCAAACTGGAAAGGTAATCCCCTCTGGAGTCTTGACCTACTCTCAAAATTACTTTCTCCTGCTCTTTTGAGCCTTTGGGTTATATCCCAGTGTTTTTTTCCTCTTCATCAAGACAGCTTGCTTAATTGCTCTGACTGCTAGGCAGAAATCTTACTCTCCTGTCTTACAGACCTCCTTTTCTTCAGTTCCTTCATAATAAAGTGGTTTCTGGAACAGGGCCAGGCCTTTAGCCCAAAGTGTCTTCTAGCTTTCGTATCAAATGAGGGACAGCACAGCCAGATTTCTGTCCTAATCCCTCTTCCCGAAGACAAAGACGTCGGCACTGTCTAGACATCAGAGTTCAAAAGATTTTATTTGCTTTTTCCCATGCGTTAATTCAAGGCTGAGGGTTCCCTCGTTCTCCTTTTCATCCCACATAATAGTCCCCAAAGCCTCCCAGTCTGCCATTGCTCCATGGGGGAAAAATCCCGCGTACAATTTGGGAGTAGGTGGTCTGTACCCCTTTGGAGCAGAGTCAGTGAAACAAGACGTGGTGAGTTCTGGCTGGTGGCGTATGGACGTGGTGTTTGTGGTGTATGGACGAAGCATTTGTTATTTAAAATCTCTTTTTTTTTTCCATATCAGATGCTGTATTCAGTCACGAGATATTACACAACAGCTGCCAGCTGTTCTTAACCTTTTATACTTCTTTTATTGGCTCAGTAAATGCAAGAGCCTTTTCTTGGGTCCACGTTCTACAGCTTTTCCGTGGGGGAGTGGATCCTTACAAGCTACAGATTTTCAGCAGGAAAAGCTAACAACCTCGCTGGTTTCCTGGTCCTTTGAAATTTTCCTTCTACTGATGGCAGGTTTTGACCTTTTTTATCTTTGGAAGTGTTCTGCTGGGAAGTTTAGCTAATGAGAGATCATTAGGATCCTGTTTACCCTTGGATGTGGTCTAGTTATGTAGTGAAGAGGAGGTCAGGTACAAAACAGTTGGGAAAACTGAAGACAAATTGGTAGAGGAGAAAAAGCTGCCATAAGAATGTTGTCACAAATTCTTTTCGCCCAACGCTCTCCCTCATTTTGGAGATGGGTTCCTTACGCATATTTATTTTCTGTTTTTTTGTGTTAAAGTGTGGAAATAACGGTCTCCACTTCAGCCAAAACAGCCGGTGGATTCTCTTGCAGATGTGAAAACCTCTTCCCAGTTTGTCCACCTTCCCGTGGAGGTTTGCGTTGGATTCAGGAAGGTGCTGGCCATACTCATCCCCGCACGGAGATCCATGGCCGGCGTGAATCTGCAAATAAATGAGATGCTGCTCTGAGAGGAAGAAATGCAAATAGGTGAATTTAGAAGTTTAAAGGCTGCAGTTAGATGAAGTGAAAATGTAAATTGGAGAAAATCACACAAACTTGAGGCCATCTTGGTACTTGAGCGTGTACCTCTTGCCTGTCTGGCAGTCTTTTGGGAGGTCACGGCTGGGGACAAGGAGAAACGTTGTGTTTTGTGTCTCATATACAACTGAGTGTGTAATTTCTAGTGAAAAATAAAAGACAGCTAAATGTCAAGATTGCAAGTTCAAAAAGTATAGTGGGGCTGTACGTCACTAACCACACTTCCGTTGTGCCCTGTGTATGTGTGGGTCTTTATCAGCATTATTTCTGTCCAGGTTTCTCTCTCTCTAAAACCACCGTTCATTTTGTGAAAGGTGCCTTGGTCTGAGGGCTAAGGCAATCTCGGGGGAATTAATTTTTTGTAACTTCAGCCACCTAAAAGTGAAGCACCTGGTTTCTTGTCTAGGGCCCTCTCATAGTTTGTGGGGACGCATAGACGCCTGCTATAGACAGTTGTGTTAAAATGGAGTGAATTTGCCTTTGAAATTTCTTCCAGTTGATGACGGAGGACATCTGGACCACTAACGTAGCTTAGATACCAAAAATGTCAATGGAGATAAAGGGAAAATAAGCGGTACCGTGCGAGTCTTGCCTGCATTAGTGGCTACTATTGGATATCCACATGTGCTTATATAGGATATTAAATTAAAATTAGTCTTCGTTATAAGAACCTAAACCAAGCATTGCAGATCAAATGATCTATCTAGGAATCGTACATCAGCTTTGAACTTCTTTCGCGTTGCCAGTAACCTGTTTTTCTTTTCTTAAAGGGGGTCACTGAGAGGACTTAGATCTTGCTCAAGGAAGGAAAGCTGATCATAAAAACAAATTCAGTGCACAAAAGCTGTGCAAGACAGATCTGGGACCACAGTGTAAGCTGCTGTCTTCTTTCTGAACGGCCTTCGACATAGGCACTATGGACACGATCATGGCAGCACTCGACACTTGCGAAGATGCTGTTGCCTTGTCTATGGGCAGGCCAGGTTTGAAAGGGATTTCCTCGGCAAAAATGCCTGGAAAAGAACTGAAAAAAATTGCTATTCATCACAAGTTAACAATGAAACGATTTGTCGGTGGACTGGGAGGGCTGGTTCACAGGTACTGCTTGAGGATTATTTTTGTCAGTTCACTCAAGGTTTTGATGGGGGTTTATAAGCTGATAGCTTTGGTTGCTCTGGTGGACTTGTTTTTGGGCTACTAAATATTTTGCGTTTAATGTTCAAATCACATGGGATTTCAGAATCGGTAGTCGATTCTCTTGTTGATTTAAAAAGGATTATAGACAGAAAGCTTACAGACTGCAGAAAATAACTGAGTGTAATGATGTTGTATAGGAACACCGCTGCAGCTTATTTATCATAGAATCACAGAGTGGTTTGGGTTGGAAGGGGCCTTTGACGGCCATCTAGTCCCACCCCCTGCTATGAGCAGGGACATCTTCAACTAGACCAGGCTGCTCAGAGCCCCGTCCAACCTGGCCTGGAATGTTCCCAGGGATGGGGCATCTCCCACCTCTCTGGGCAACCTGGGCCAGGGGCTCACCACCCTCAGCGTAAAACATTTCTTCCTTAGATCTAGTCTGAATCTCCCCTCTTTTTGTTTAGAGCCATTACGCCTTGTCCTGTTGCAACAGGCCCTGCTAAAAAGTCTGTCTCCATCTTTCTTATAAGCCCTCTTTAGGGACTGGAAGGGGCTCTGAGGTCTCTGCGGAGCCTTCTCTTCTCCAGGCTGAACCCCCCCAGCTCTCTCAGCCCGTCCTCCCAGCAGAGGGGCTCCAGCCCTCCCAGCATCTCCGGGGCCTCCTCTGGCCCCGCTCCAACAGCTCCGTGTCTCTCCTGTGCTGAGGCCCCAGAGCTGGAGGCAGCACTGCAGGGGGGTCTCCCCCGAGCGGAGCAGAGGGGCAGAATCCCCCCCCTCGCCCTGCAGCCCCCGCTGCTGGGGATGCAGCCCAGGCTGTGGGGGGGTTCCTGGGCTGCCAGTGCACATTGATGGCTCATGTTGAGCTTCTCATCCACCAGCACCCCCAAGTCCTTCTCCTCAGGGCTGCTCTCCATCCATTCATCCCCCAGCCTGTATGGATACCTGTATTGATTTACCATCACTTGCTTCCCTTGGTGCCTCCCCTCCATTTAGCGATCTCTCCAGCCGGATTGATAACGCTGGCATGTCACCGGAGCATCCTCGGGCTCCCTTCCCCCAGCGCCCGGCGTGGAGGAATGGCGAGCTCTCCTCGTCAGCAAGCCCGCTCGTTGCCTTCCAGAGCGTCTCGCTGTAATTCAGTTATGAATCATTGCTTTATTTGTCATGTCAAGCTCCAGCAGGACGGTTTAAAGTGCTTTTAGTCGGCAGTAATTTGAGGCACTCTGCCAAACCGTTCCGTTGTTGTCAGAGCCGGCGGTGGCTGCAGCTGATCCGATGATAAAACGCGTCCTGACTGCAGATTATTGCCGTGGTGGCAGGAAGGCTGTTCGTTTTCACATGTGGCAGGCAATAAGAGCTAATTAACAAACGTACAAATTTGTCGGGTTTATCCCTGGGGATTACAGAGTGGGTGTGTAGGTATTCGAAACTCTTCATGTGTATATTTTACTGTCTTTTATGTTTTTAAAAATGCATTTTCCTGAGTGTTTTTTTTTTTTTTTACGCTGGAAGTGTTATCAGCAGAATATGGGTCTCTGTAGTGCAATCAGAATATTTTCTGCACAAGAGGAAATGTGTGTTAAATTTTTTCTCCTCAAACAGAAATAGAACTTGCTTTAAGGGGAAAAAAAAAATTCCTTTTGCTACCTTAAAATAATTTGTTGGGGGAAAAATAAAAAATACAACTTCTTTTTTTTTTTTGTATGAAGGTTTTGTGTCTGCGGGATGCCAGCTGAATGCCGTGTAGGAATCGGCTGGTTTTTAAATCGCTTGATTTAAAAAAAAAAAAAAAGAGAATTGCTTGGGCACAGGAGGTTATCAGTCAAATATTGTTTAGAGAAACTGTTCTGACGTCCTGCCTTTAGTACCTCACCGAGGGGTGTAGGTGGGCTGCAGAATGTGTAGTGTGGGCAACAGTAAAATCATTATTTTTCTCCCGATTGTGTAACTAAATCAATTTCTAGTAGGAATATCTGCGGTGGTAAAATGAGAGGAAACAATGATCCGTACCCATACGTTGTTTTTGTTATCATCCCCCAGCTCCAAGGAGAGCGTTTCAGGATGTCTCACGGCTTTGCCTTCAAATATATGTATTTTTTAAAGAATTCCTCCTCCTTTCTGCTCCTTTGATTCTTCTTTTTCCTTTGAGAGCCAGGCAAGTAGCTGAACCTCCAGTTCTCATTATCGTTGCCATCTTTTGTGTCCATCTTCTTTTAATTTTTTTTTTTCCAATCCCACCTGTGAAATAGGTTTGGTTTTAAAAAAGAAAACCCAAATGCTGGGTTTATGATCTGATTTTTGTATCACTCTGCCGGGGCTCGCGAATGAGCGTCGGCCTCAGAACGGACACAAACGGGTTTACTGGCTACTAAATATTTTTGCCGGATGATAAATTTAAAGCAGGGAGTAATTAACAATGAAGGGTAATGGACCTGAGAAAGGGTGTCTCATATCTGGAGGAGCTGATTGTGTTTTGCCGGAGCTGAGCTACAGGAAATTTTATGAGAACCAAACCTGAGCTTCAAATGCGGCTGTCCCCTCGTAGGAGCTTCTTTGCCAGTAACGCAACCCCGTCAAAATAACAAACCGAAGCACCTCACGTCCACTATTTATGCTTGGGAATACTCAGTATGGGGTGATGTTACGTGGTTGGGTTCTTCTGTCTGGCATTTTTTTTCCTGCCTCCCAAAGTTGAATATGGTGGGATCTTGGGGAGTTGTCATCTCGTGTTGAATAAGGCCCGGCTATGAAAACCTTCAGACTTAGTATCTTCACAGTGTTTAGTAGTGAGTTGCGCAAGCTTGGACTAAATTGCAATTGAGTTTGAATTCATTCTCTTATCCCCTGTTGCTCTAGTGTATGGTGGGATAAATAGTGGCATTTAGGGCTTTAGGGGCTGCCCTGCTGGAGAGCAGCTCGGTGGAGAGATACCTGGGAGTCCTGGGGGGCAACAGGACGACCGTGAGCCAGCAATGTGCCCTTGTGGCCAAGAAGGCCAATGGCATCCTGGGATGCATCAAGAAGAGGGTGGCCAGCAGGTGGAGGGAGGTCATCCTCCCCTTCTGCTCTGCCCTGGGGAGGCCACAGCTGGAGCACTGGGTCCAGTTCTGGGCTCCCCGGTTCAAGAAGGACGGGGAACTGCTGGAGAGGGGACAGCAAAGGGCTGCCAAGATGCTGAGGGGACTGGAACACCTCTCTTATGAAGAGAGGCTGAAGGATTTGGGTCTCTTCAGTCTGGAAAAAAGACGACTGCGGGGGGATCTTATCAACGCTTAGAAATACTGAAAGGGTGGGTGTCAGGAGGATGGGGCCAGGCTCTTCTCAGTGGTGCCCAGCGACAGGACAAGGGGTAACGGGCACAAACTTGAGCATAGGAAGTTCCACCTGAACATGAGGATGAACTTCTTTCCTGTGAGGGTGGCAGAGCCCTGGCACAGGCTGCCCAGAGAGGTGGTGGAGTCTCTGTCTCTGGAGACATTCCCAACCCACCTGGATGCATTCCTGTGCCACCTGCTCTGGGTGACCCTGCTCTGGCAGGGGGTTGGACTGGATGATCTCCAGAGGTCCCTTCCAACCCCTGCCGTGCGGCGATTCTGTGATTTAATTTCATTTCTCATACTGTCTTTTTTAAGATACTGCTTTCACGTATGGTATTTTTCTCTTAAACTGTTGCAAACCTTTGTTTCTTTCCCTGAGTAAATTTTTCCTGGCATCCAATTCATCTCATCGGCCACCTGAAGTGGAAGAGGAGGAGAGGCAGGGGAGAAGAGAAGGGGGAAATGCGGGTGCGTTGGAGGTCAGCATGTGACACAGCTTCTCTGGTTGGTGACATTTGGGTTCTTTGTGCTGTCTTCCACGTTCTTCATCCCATTCTTCTTGTCACCGTTGCTTAATATCTTCATATTTTGATAAACCTTTTGTGAAATTACTAAAAAAATCTATAATTGAGCCCTTACATATTTGTTGTCAGCTACCAGTGCAACCCGGTATTATGTAGGAGGATTATGGCCCGAATACTTGACCTTGAAAGCAGCTTGCGCTCAGAGGTGCGAGGGGCTGGAAGGGCAATGAGATACAGCATCGCTCAGCTTTCATGGGGATTTTCCCTGCTGTGCGCGTCACGGTCCTGCACCGATTGCCCCAAAATAGTCACCTTTCCTGAGCACCTTGGGCATTTTGGCGTCTAGACGTGTGGCGGTGTGGTGCTTAGTTTGCAGAGCTTTTGGAAGATGCTGCTACCCAGGCCGTTCCTGCATAGCTGAAGTCCTCATTATATATTCATAAATGTATATAAAATAAGATATAAAATAATAATATAGAAAATAATGTATACAATATACATAAAAATAATAAACCACTGGGATCTATTATTTTATTCAGTGTAGCACATACTACCTTGCATCTCTCAGCAGATGATTTCACTGGCTGCGGTTGTCGGAGCTTTCAGAATCTTCCAATGTAAGAATGATTATGAACAATTTAATCTCTGCAAACATTGCCTTATCTCTTTCACTCTCTTTTCCGATTTTAGCGCCGTCCAGGAAACACTGCCGGTCCTTGCAAAGGATCTTGGAGCACCTTCCTGTTCCCCTTTTGGCAGCCTGAAAATCCAGTGTTGAATATTGGGCTCTTTCTTAAAGCTTAGCTGCTCTCTAATCCAGGACAGTCGCTTTCCATCTTATCCTGTAACTTTAGTTTTTTAATAGTGTCTTGTTCGGGCTTTTATTAATAGCTTTTTTGAGGTCGTCCCCTCCAGTTATGGACTCTTTAGTCCATAGTCTTACATTCCACGATCGAAGGATTTTGTCCGAGTTATTTTGTTTCCCTTGCTGTGTCTGTTTATCTGGGTGTCGCAGGGCGACGCATCATTACAGCCTGTTTGCTTCATGTGAAATAAGACATCGGGTAATTCCATGATAATCCTTAATACACTTATTAGAGATAAGTACAAGTCCTCTGCTGTTATGTAATGAGCGATTCGAATATGAGAGCGTATTTTTGTAAACATTATGGACAGGTCATTCGAAATTCTTCACGAATTGTTAAGTGAACAATCTTTGGTTTTATTGACTTTAGTATATAATTACTTTTTCTTCCATCTTGTATTTCTCTAGTAGCTCTTTGGAGATGCCTAATTTTTCTCTACATGAAAAAGAATACACGTGGAATGAATTTGTAATTGGTATATGCACTTTCTAGGTTGTTTCTGGTAATTTACCTGTGTGTGCTGCTCTTGGTTTGGATTTTGACTCATTTGCTTCCCATAATCTTGTTTTCTGATGAGCCTTCTCCTCCCTGCTGTCCTCTTCTCCTCCCGTTGGAGGTTCTGTTTTGTCTCCTCAAGTAGACAACAGGCAGAGTCTGTCATCTTTAAAATTCTCACCTTTTGACTTAAGGCTCTTCCACACTATTATCCTTATTTTAAAATCCTCCTGTAAACAAATGCATCAAATTTCCATGTCACTGTGCTCATTTGTCATTGAAAACATTGGCTTCCGTGACATTGTGACTGTTGGTCATTAGTGACCACAACTGTTGATATTTTAAATCCAGTCTTGTTGTTTATGTTGTTTTGGACATTAGATGAAAATAGCCTCAATTCTCAAATGCAATAGAATCACAGAATGGTTTGGGTTGGAAGGGACCTTAAAGATCATCTAGTTCCAACCCCCTGCCCTGGGCAGGGACACCTCCCACCAGCCCAGGTTGCTCCAAGCCCCATCCAACCTGGCCTTGAACCCCTCCAGGGATGGGGCAGCCACAGCTTCTCTGGGCAACCTGGGCCAGGGGCTCACCACCCTCACAGCAAAGAATTTCTTTCTCAGATCTCATCTAAATCTCCCCTCTTGCAGGGGGAAACCCTTCCCCCTCGTCCCATGGCTCCCCTCCCTCATCCAGAGTCCGTCCCCAGCTTTCCTGGAGCCCCTTGAGGGACTGGAAGGGGCTCTGAGGTCTCCGCGGAGCCTTCTCTTCTCCAGGCTGAACCCCCCCAACTCTCTCAGCCTGTCTTCATAGGAGAGTTGCTCCAGAAATAGAAATAGCTATTTCAAGGAAAAATGCTTAAACAACTGAGAAACTGCTTTTCTGAACTCTGCTGTGACAGTTGACACCATTCACCTCCTCCTGTGTCAACCAGTTGGATATCGCCAGACCTCGAGCAGTTCCTTTTCCAATAACCAATTTATGGCGTTGAAGAAGAAGAAGGACTGTTTTTATGTGCTGTGGGATCCACTTACCCAGAGACCCCAGAAAACAGACAGACTGGCTAACACTTTGAAGACCAGTGTGACGGAGAGCTGATCATGAGATCTCTTGTCGTTGTGTTGTCCATCATGAAGTCCACATGGACAGTCTTTCTGCCACGTCACCTCCAGGAGACAGTGAATACGCAGCCTTTGGAGGTGTGTGGTGGGCAGTATTTTACAGTCTGCTTTTTCCAGGTAGACCTCGGTCAGTGATGAGACCTTTGGAAGGATGAAAACGAGAGAGCAAAAGCAGAGCTGAAGGTAGGGCTCAGCAGATGGAAACTCAGCCAGGTCTCGGGAGTCAGGGCTTTCAGAGATATGAAAAATAAAAAATATTAAATTCAAATATAGTTTTGAAATAGAGTATTTTAAAATGGAGTGATTATTTTATACTGCTTCACACCCAAAAAGCCCATGTGTGCAAGCATTGAATTGTGGAGATGAGAAATCTACTCATGAGATGGCTCCAAAATGAGGGCAATCGAGCAGGTATTTAAGATACAACACGACACGTTATGTCATAAAAATGGAACCGTGTCACTCCAAGCAGAAAGTCCTTGGAAACAGCTTCAATTGCAATTTTTCCCTGTCCCAAATAAGCTTTCATTATTGGCAGTGAAGATCTGAAGTGCTGTTTGTTGGCAGAATTTACGGGTGACTGACGGCACGCTCAGTCCTCCGAGTCCTTGTGTGAAAGACGGTTCTCCGCTATCGAAAAATATATAAGAAAACCCCAGGGAGTGTACAGAATTCCCAAGTTAGGAAGAGCGCGTGTGGCTTTCAGTGGTAGTTGATTCTGGGATGGAGAAGTGAGATTTTTCAGATGCATTTCGGTGAGAGCCAGAACACTTTTTTTTTTTTCCCTTTTTCTACTCATCCGGAAACACTTAGAAATGAGCAATTCCACCCATTTGTCTTGTCGAGGGCTGTTTTCTTCTACTATAAGGAAATAGTTTACACTTACATTAGACCATTATCTCATACAGATGCGGAGCAGATTTCCATCCTCTGCTCTCGACTAGAGAGGAGATAGTGAAAGAAATCTGGGGGAAGTTGGGGAAAGAAAGGGAAAATTTTAGGTAACTTAAACCACTGAACTGTGTGTCCTGACTTTGCCTGAAAATTCCTCATTTTTGGGGCGACGGTGATAAGAATAAGGAAGGAAAACGCTGTGCCAGGTCTTGCCGATGGTGGTAGGTGCGTGCTGCTGTACTAACATTTTTGGTTTAGGCTGGTGAAGTCTCTTACTGCCGATAAAAAACTGAGCTGTGGGATGTCGTAATGCCTTCTGTAATTCTAGCCATGTTACTTTTTAATTTTCTTTTAATTATTATTAATAGAAGTATCTTGGGGAAACAGGTCTTTCAGTCAGACTGGTTGTACAAAGAGATGGTGCTGGTACACACCATCAGATATACCAAACCCAGAAATATATCTGTCCTTGCTATTACCGACTTTGGAAAAGATTCAGTAATTTGGGTGGTCTACAGCTCTTTGTAAATGTCTGAGTCTTTTTTTTTTTTTTTTTTTTAAAGTGGTAGAAAATTGCAAAATATGTAGGCGAAACATTGTTTCCCCTGAAGTATCGTGTTTTCATAAGCCCCCACTAAGTGATGGGCCGTTGGCAGTGTCGAGATGAATCTAATGGCTCAAAGCTACCCGTGCAATTAGACTGTACGAAGGATCAGTTTTTAAAAATGGTGCTAGCTAAGTGTCTAGCTATTGAAATAGCACATATATATTTAAAAAAAAAATTAAAAAAAATAAAAACAGAATGCCTTTGGGGCTTGCTTTTCCCCAGGACTATTAAATCCCTCTCCTAGAATAACTACCCAGCTCTTTCACCTGTGTTTCAGGTAACCTTCGAAAAAAGGAACTGTCAGATCAGATTTTCTTTCTGCTGGACCCTGTTAATAACTAGAAAACCCCTTGGAATTTCTTGGTACCGACCTTCAAGACATCCTTCTGCTGTAGAGACCCAGCAAACTCTAGCCTTGGACAGCTGGAACAGTGAAAAAGGCATAAGTAAATATGTTCTTGAAATTCCATTTTAAAATTGGTATAGGCAGTTTTCATCTTTAACCCATTTTGCAGTTAAAACCTAATTATGAATAGTTAAATTCAGGTAAAAGAATCCTATTTTCTTCTAGTTCTGCATTAAACAAGTTGCCAGAACTTAACGTGGTGGGAACGGGTCAGGTTGGAAGCATTCTCTGCGTCGGCATTGCTAAACTTGCAGACTTCATAACATGAATTTGTAGAGAATGCAGTTACTGTCTTTCAGAAGAAATTAATTACCCTTCCTCCAACTGCACCTATCTGTGATTAAACTGAAAGGCAAAAGTAAGATTCGTGCTTTTTGAAAAACCTGTGTTTGCCAGACCCTCGTCTGAATTGTAAATAGCAGCTTTGGGTTTGAAATTAGTCCTGGGCTTACAGTCCCGTTCTACTGACGGGTAAATGGAAGACTTGGGTAGTGTTGTCTACTTTTCTGGTAGTTTGTATAAAATGGGCAACTACCGAACATAAAAAATACCAGCTTAAAATTCCTTCATGTGTTTTGTGTTGCTGGAAGTTCAGATTGTTGATTTAAAATTGGACATTGAAATCACATGTTGGCAGCGGTTGAAAAGTACGGTGTTTACTCGTCGTCAGAACTGGTTTCATCCTGGAAAACATCGACTATTTATTTTGCTCAAACCACTGTCTAATAGTTCTGCAGTAGAGGGGGGCCTCCTGCAGCCTTGGGGGGGGTTGCAGCACTGGTGGGGGACACTTTGAAGCTATCCTGAACGGACATCTCTGTGAAGCAGAAAGAAACTTTATACTGCCCAAGATGATGTCTTGGATGTAATGTGGAAATTTTAGGTAACAGGGATCAGAGCAAATTCCAACAAAGCTTTGACAACCCCACGTCCTTTCTCAAATTAAAGCTGATTTCTGAAACTGAGACCTTGAGAATGATGCTCTTGGCTGAATTTGTTTTCAGATTATATTAGCTTAATTTAGGATGTGTTTTGTTCTTGTTTTTCTACTCTGAACCGAGATCACTACGAAGAGAACAAGAATTAATTGTGTAACCATTGTATTAATATTGTGCGCGAACGTCTCTGCCCTCAGAGATGCTAAAACTCTGGCTGGATAATCCTAACACAGCTTCGGAGTTGTCCCTGCTTGGAGGTGGAGGTTGGAGAAGATCCCCACTGGAGGTCCCTTCCCGCTAAATTATCCTGTGATTTTGTGATCCCAACAGAATTATTCACTGAGCTCTTGTTGGTTGGTTCTCTGCAAACTGGTTGGTGGTGGAGATAGCGGGGATTCGTCCCCAGAACTTTTATTGACTGTGACATTAAATGTGTGTATCTGCGTCTGATGGACGGGGATGGACAGGCACCTTGGCTGTTGGGTTGCAGATTGGATTTATACCAGCAATTAATTTTTTATACCCGAGAATCTTATCCATACCTTTCTTCAGTCCTCAGCCGGGATTCAGTAGCATCCCTGTTCAGTCCCAAAGGCCTTTTAGAAGAGGAGTCTTTCTCCATATGTGGAAAAGCTTTGGGATTTTCAATAAAAGAGGAAAAGGAAATGGACACACTCGGCATATAAATACTTTGTTGGCCAAACGTGCATCTTTTCTGCATCTTTAAAAGGTCTCTTCCGACCCAAACCAGTCTATGATTCTGTGTTCCTATTAATGAGGAATAATTGGCTGCTGTTAATGATAAAATCCGATGGTAGTTGAATGGGTGCAGTCAGTTTGGCAACCCTAGAGATTGCTGCCCGCATAGTTTCATCTCTTTATTACAGGTCGCCTGAAAGCAGTTAATCTGGAGTAATTTAGTTGTGATGTGACCTGGCTAGTCTCAAAATGACACTTTTAAAGAAGTTGCCAAATAGAGCCATCTGTTTTCTTATACTCTAATTGCTCATTCAGCCCAAACAGCTCAGCGGATCTAAGGAAACCAGTTAGCGGGGAGGGCCAAGTGTTGACGTGCTGTTCTGAAGCTATCTCGCTCTGAATTAAGACTCCTTGTCGGGAGCACAAACCCAGAGCCTTAGAGTCCTTTTCTTTCTTCTTCTTTTTTTTTTTTTTTTAATACATCCCTACTTATCTGGTTGTGCTTCTGTTCACATCACCTATTCTGCTCTACAGATGAGGCTGGTGAGTTTTTATCGTCTCTCCTGCTTGGTAAGAAATGACCTTTAAATTGTTTTTCCGGCAGCTTTCTGGGCACCACGAGCCTCCTCGGAAATGATTTTGTGAAGCCTCAGTTCTTAAGGCTTTCAAATTCCTCCTTAGGACACACTTCTATTACAGAGGCTGAAGAAAGGTGCTTCTCAAAGGGCAAAACCTCCATGCTAAGCTGTGTTTTATAGTCTTACTGACGTTTCAGTTGTTCCTTCCTTCAGCGTCCCTTTTTAGGTGACGGCTTGCAAGGAGAGGCACCACCAGAGACAGGAGCTCCATGCGCTCAGTCATTCCCCAAAGCTCGTAGGTCTACTCAATCCCAAACCAACGTGAGCTTGCTCTAGCCATGTTCAGAGCCGACTGGAAGCACACCAATGCCTTCAGAGAATCATAGAACTGTTTTGGTTGGAAGGGACCTTTCAGATCATTGAGTCCAACCATCAACTTAACACTGACAAAGCCACCACAAACCCATGTCCCTCAGCGCCACGCTTTTAAAGCCCTCCAGGGATGGCAACTTCACCACTGCCCTGGGCAGCCTCTTCCAATGCTTGACAACCCTCTTGGTGAAGAAGTTTCTCCTAACATCCATCCTAAACCTCCCCTGGCACAACTTGAGACCGTTTCTTCTTGTCCCATGGCCTGTTCCTTGGGAGAAGAGACCGACCCCCCCTGGCTACACCCTCCTTTCAGGGAGTTGCAGAGAGCGAGAAGGTCTCCCCTCAGCCTCCTTTTCTCCAGGCTGAACACCCCCAGCTCCCTCAGCCGCTCCTCACAAGGCTTGTGCTCCAGACCCCTCACCAGCTCCGTTGCCCTTCTCTGGACATGTTCCAGCACCTCAATGGCTTTTTTTGTGGTGAGGGGCCCAAAACTGGACATGGCACTCGAGGTGGGGCCTCACCAGTGCCTGGTACAGGGGGACGGTCACTGCCCCAGTCCTGCTGGCCATGCTATTCCTGATACAAGCCAGGATGCAGTCCTGGGAGCCAACGCTGTGGCTGGAGCAGCCGACATTCATGCGGCTTTGAGTGGTTTGAGGATAAGCAGAGCAGCTGCGCGTCTGTCTGCAACTTTCTGTATAGAGACGGGCGCCGTCCCAGCTCTGTTGCTTCCTCCTTCGAGCGGCTATGGAGCCCTTCGCCAGCTACAAACTGTTTCAGCTCGCGCAGGCTCTGCTGTTACTGCAAACGAGGAGGGGGAATAAAAGCTCTGCATTTCATGTGCGTTTGCCTCGAAGCAGGGGAGGGAAGGAGAGGGTGCAGCAGGCAGCTCCAGACCTCCAGTTGCACCAGGGTCACTCATTAGAGCCCATCTGCTTTATGGGGCACAAACTGGCCCTGGGGCTGTTGCTTCTTGCTGTGCAATGTTTGTTCTTTCTTTCTTCTGGGAACAAAGTTCATTGCTATTTTCATCTGTATTGTGTAGTGTTTAGTGGAGTTTTGGGTGCTGTAAGAAGCGATCAATAATACTTGTTGACTGACCTCTGAACAAGGCTTCCTATTGCTCACAGAGAAACAAATGTTGTGAGCAACTTGCTAAAAGCAGCTCTAATTCCGCAGAAAACCTTGGGGAGAACCGCAGCAGCGGCAGCAGCTGCTACCGATGCTGAAGGGCGTCTCTCCTTGCTTGGTGAAGAAGGAGATACCAAGTGGAACAAGGCTGGCGTGTGTCCGCAGGGTGCGTTCCTGTTGATATGCTTCCTAGAATGACATCTTGTGACTACATGATCTCAAAGGTCCCTTCCAACCCAGACAATTCTATGATTCTATGACCCTTGTGCTTTTGGAAGCTTCTTTTGGTGGAGATGTTGACAGTTAGAAATAAAACCAGGCTATCTAATCCATGCCTGACTAGGTGAGAGCTCAGGAGCAGGTTGGGTGTGAAGTTTAGCTAGAGCAAAAGTGGCTAAAGAGGAAAAGGTCACTTGGGATATCGTTGTGGCTGTGTTTTAGTCAATGCTCTTCCTTACTGGCTAAGGAACTTGGGTTGTAAACTACTCTAAAAATATCCTTTGATGCAATCTCTTCTTTGGAAATAGGTTGCTCAGGTTTGCAGGCATTGAGCCGTACTTGGTTCTTGGAATCATAGAAGGGTTTGGGTTCAAAGGGACCATTAAGGGTCATCTAGTCCAAGCCCCCTGCCATGAGCAGGGACATCTTCAACTGGATCAGGTTGCTCCAAGCCCCGTCCAACCTGGCCTGGAATGTTTCCAGGGATGGGGCATCTCCCACCTCCCTGGGCAACCTGAGCCAGGGGCTCACCACCCCCACAGCCAAGAATTTCGTCCTCATATCTCACCTAGATCTCCCCTCTTTCAGTTTAAAACCGTCCCCTCTCATCCTATGGCTCCCTCCCTGATCCAGAGTCCCTCCCCAGCTTTCCTGGAGCCCCTTGAGGGACTGGAAGGGGCTCCAAGGTCTCCGCGGAGCCTTCTCTTCTCCAGGCTGAACCCCCCCAACTCTCTCAGCCTGTCCTCCCAGCAGAGGGGCTCCAGCCCTCCCAGCATCTCCGCGGCCTCCTCTGGCCCCGCTCCAACAGCTCCGTGTCTCTCCTGTGCTGAGGCCCCAGAGCTGGAGGCAGCACTGCAGGGGGGTCTCCCCTGAGTGGAGCAGAGGGCCAAAATCCCCCCCCTCGCCTTGCTGCCCCCGCTGCTGGGGATGCAGCCCAGGCTGCGGGGGGGTTTCTGGGCTGCCAGCGCACATTGCCAGCCTGTGTTAAGCTTCTCATCAATCAACACCCTCAAGTCCTTGTCCTCCTTTGTCCTTTGTCTTGTTTCTCATTCTGTGGGAGAGGCTGTTGTCCACCTCCAGTTGTCCTGTGGTGGCAACTCGTCTCCTCCTCCAGCGTTTGGTTTCATCAAGCTCATGCTGCCCTGATGGCCAAGAAGAGCTGCCTGTAGACACCTGCTTTACTGCTACCTTTGATCCGTGGATGTATCTGCTCCGCTGTGACACTGTCAGCGTGCAATGATTAGTGCAGGTTTTGTTCTCTTTTTTATACTCGGCGTCTGTATCCCGTAACGCTGGTAGGTGGGTTGTGTGTGACAGATGTCACTGTGCTACAGTACTGGCATGGAGAGCACTCGGCTAATGCAAACTCAAATAAGTGTGATTTACTTTTCTTTTCGTGCCTCATTTAATAATCAGTGCGAGTCCACAGATTAGCAAGTAAAAAGTTATTGTTCACGGCATTGGAACCAAATTAAAAACATTCGTAAGCTGATGGCAAAACACTCCAAAAGAAATTACTGAGATCTGCTTTGAAAAGTGCAGAAACTTGGCTGCTCCTAATGGGGTGGTTTATTTTGGGTGACAGATAAAAAGCCAGGCTGGTTACGGGACGTGATGTATTACAGGGCAATGCTGAGTGAAGAACTAGAGCTTCTTCTTGTCCTCCTACTGCATCCGAGCCGGTAGATGTCTTTGTAGTATCCGTGGGTGAAATACCTGCTCTTGGCACAGCGCTGATCATCCAACCGGCCAAGAGGTACGGAAGATTGGAGCTGGAGAGATGATCCTGTGTTCTGAAAGTCCATGGATCCATAATGATTCATCTTCAGCTTGTTTGCGACTTAGGGAGCAGAACAAGCCCTGACAGTCGGTGACGGTGAGCGTGGGTGAGCTGCCGAGGCGCGGGCGGTTGCGTTCCCTTGCTTCGCTTGCAGAGAGGCTTTCCTCGGCCTCATCACTGAATAGATTTAATAGGTTTTTAGAGGTTTGAAGGGCTTGGTCAATGCATCTAGCTTGGCTTTTCTCAACCACGTTGTGGGACTTCATGCAGTAATGTCTCCATCAGGCCTGGAGCTTCCAGGTAAACTAGTTCATGCGCTTCACAGAGATCTGTACTCTCCATTTATTCCATGTTTTCCCCAATAAAGGAGTCATGGCGTAGTTCAGGAATTGGGGCTCGTTTAATTACGTGGAGCAGCTTTGGAATAACCTGAAACCTCTGGTAATTGGTGTCTTTGGATTGATTGGTGACAGGTCTGGTAGGGAATGATACAGACCCATGTGAAGTCTCCAACCTATGTCAGGAATATACGTAGGCTATATAGGGCATGGACCAGCACATCACCTCGTTAACCAAATCACCTCAAAATCACCTCAAACAGTTGGGAGGGAGCTAAACCCACCCTGGCTGCAGCACAACTTCCAGCCCTTTCTTGGGAAGCGGGATGTGGGGGTGGACATCAGGTTAACAAAACCAGAACAGAATGGGATGTGTAATTGCGAAGAGTCTGATGTTGAGAACGAAGCGACGGATTGCCGTAATTAACAGCCAAATAACTTAATTTTTTTGCCAAAGTGGTGCAGGATACGAAGCGTGATGCGTACGGAGAACGTGCAGTGAAAGAGGTTTGCAGGAGATCGGCTGAGGTCGGGGGCTGTTTCACGGCAGCCTCTGCTGGCTAAAAAGGCCACCTCTGTAGGGCAGAGGCTGCTGAAGCAGCTGAGCCCCATCTTTTTGGGAATATTGAGAGTTCCCAGACTTTTCCTGAGCTGCACATACTTCCTCTGTCTCATTACCCCTACGAAAGTAAAACACCAGAGTTGGTGCTCCGTTCGTCTGAAGCCTTACTTTGTTTTTTGAAAAAACACTGAACAGCCTTAAAAAAAAACCCAAACAGGATGCTTTTCCTTTTCTAGTGAAAGCAAGTGTTAAATACTGGATTACGAGATTGGAGATAGAGTCGTATTTTTATATGGCTCTTCCGTAATTCCGGGATTATGTTTAACAAAGATCCTCTTCAGCTACACCAGTGTTTCATTAGCTTTGGATGCTGGTGACCCCAGAGCTTTTCCTACCCAACTCTCTGAGATGAAGTCTTTCTCTATATTCAAGGTGGAATTTCCTTTTTTTCCTTCTTAGTATTTTGTTAACCTATTTGAGGAATGATTCTTCTGGATTCACACCAAATATAGCTGCTGTGACTCAGCCTCCTCCGTTCCTGGGTTTGGACTCGGAGATCCATTTGCTGCTCTTGCGTTTTGTAGCACTTCCCTCCTCCTCTGTAATTTCCCCCTCTTCGTTTCTAATCCAGTCCTCCCACGTTCCTCAAGTAGCGTTCTTCAGTTGAAATGGCTTTCCTATTGATCCCAGGATTTTTAAGGTTGTCACAAGGTTTTATAAATCAGCATCAAAAGAAGAATTCAGCACAAGAGATTCACGGTATCCAGGTGGCCATTAGACTGTCACGAAGCCCTCACCTGCCATTTTAATAATACAGGTCATAGAGTCACAGAGTGGTTTAGGTTGGAAGAGACCATAAAGATGATCCAGTGCCACCCCCCTGCCCTGGGCAGGGACACCTCCCACCAGCCCAGGTTGCTCAGAGCTCCGTCCAACCTGGCCTTGAACCCCTCCAGGGATGGGGCAGCCACAGCTTCTCTGGAATGGTTTTAGGATGAGGGGGAATGGTTTTACACTGAAAGAGGGAAGATTTAGGTTAGATATTAGGAAGAAATTCTTGGCTGTGAGGGTGGTGAGCCCCTGGCCCAGGTTGCCCAGGGAAGCTGTGGCTGCCCCATCCCTGGAGGGGTTCAAGGCCAGGTTGGATGGAGCTTGGAGCAACCTGGTCTGGTGGGAGGTGTCCCTGCCCAGGGCAGGGGGGTGGAATTAGATGGCCTTTAATGTCTCTTCTAATTCTAACCATTCCATGATGTCAACTCAGATTTGCAAGATGGTACAGGAGCTGACGAGTATTTTTACTTGCCTCTGAATTGCCAATACCCAGCAGCACAGACTTAGCATTTCTCTCTCATTTTCGGTTTTCTGTTTCCCCTCCCCAATGTCTGCAGAAGATTTTCAAAATCAGATGGCGACAGTGAATTGCAAATCAGGAGGATTAGCATTTGTATCAAACACACTCCGGCAGAAGGAGATTACAAGTCCTGGGTCAGCCGATAGCAAGAGCTCAGGAGCGTAGCCATGGAGCGGGTGCTGCGGGAAGGGATGAGAAGGAGCAGAGTTCAGCGACACCGGCCACCTGATTTTCTGCTCTGGTCCTTCTACAAGGCTGCCTTGACAGATGTTTTGCCTCTGCCAGGATTTTGTGTTCTGCCATGGAAATGCTTGGAGGTTTCACCTCTCCCTGCAGAATAAAATCCTTCGAAAAATGTCATTTCTGTCCTTCAGTATCATACCTTCCTTCCTCTTTCAGCCAATAACAAGTATTTTGCATCAGATAAAAAAAACCCCAAAACAGTAGAGGCGCAGGCACACGCTTCATCTTTTTACGGATGCTTTCAGTGTAGGCTGATCGGAACAAAGGAGGGACGTGAGACCGGCGAGCATCAACGGCGGCTTCGCCAAGAGGTGAAAAAAGGCCCTTCTCGTCCATGCGGTGCCCCGGTCTACAATACCTGCCGTTCCGTATGCGCTCAGCGTGGCCTCCTGTTAATTTGAAAACTAATAACGCTATCCAGGGGAAACCTGGGCTTTCTCTCCAAAGGGCTTAAACGCCGGAGGTACACGTTCGCTTAATTGCTTGCCTGTGGCAAACAGATTGCCTAAGGGTGAAATTAAAGTGCCACTCCTAAAAAGCTTTCTAATTACATTTCCGTAGCCTTCAGCCACATTAGGGGGAAAAGTCTGACGCTGTTGTGCTGGTATCTAAATCTAGGCAGTGTTGCTTTATGATTTCCGTAGAAAACGGAGGGACGTGAAGAGCGTCTTCCTCTCTGTATGTCCCGAGTCTTCCTCTGTAATCGCACTGGGAGCATTTTGCAGGTTGAGGGGTGCTGGCGGGGGAAGCACGACCCCAGTAATGGCCGGGACCCCTCTGCCCCGGGAAATTTCTATTGAGATACTTTATGGGGTGTATTCACCGTCCTCTGATGTCTCAACGCGTGCACCGTTCTCTTTAAATGCATTTCTATATGTAAAGAAATCTAAATAGAAAAGTTTTGTATATTATTACATATTTAAATACATATTTTACATTATATATATTGACATTATAGTATTATATATTTAAAAATATATTATGAATTAAAAAGGAATAACCAGATTATTTTATAATTATTGAAAGAAGCCTATTTGGGGGGGAAAAAAAAAGAAAGAGAGAAAGAAAGAAAGAAAGGGGGAGGACCTTGGGGAAGTGTCTTGCTGTGTAATGCTCATTCTTTATGAAGTGTATATTCCCAGGCTCTCCAGATCGCAGAGGTCATGATTACTCTCACAATTTGCCCTCCTTTTCTTTCCGTCAAGGACATTTTTTTCCCCCTGTGTTGCCTGGCAATTCATGTGAAGATGGCTTAGGTCCTGCCCTGTGCTCTCCCTCTGTTTTCTGTGCCGGTCACATTGTCGAGCATCTTAGGAGCGATCTTCCAGAGGCTGCACATCCAGCCCGGTTTCTGCCTTACGGGGCTGTGGGGGATTTTGCTGCGCTTACTGCGTATTTGATTCTTTCTAGATCCCGGTTCCTTGTTAGCTCTCCAGGCATCATTCTTCCTTGCTGTTGGAATCATCTCTTAAACCTGAATTAATCTTTGAACTGAAACCAGGAACTCCGTTTCTGTTGTTTTTTAAAGAAAAAAAAACCACGACGCCCAACATTTCACAAAACGCCAAGTGGGAATATTGAGCTTTTTTTTCCCCAAGCATGTAAAACCGAAGCCGAGAATTCATTAAAAACTAAAGTGAATCTTAGCAAAATTAGTCCCCTGCCAGGCTGTGTTTTTCAGCGCAGGTAATATCGATTTGGGCATTGTCAGAGCAGAGAAAAATTTGGAGAAAGGAAACCTCTGGAGTAGGTGGTGCGCACCTGTGGCATGATTGATAGAGTTAATTTAAGACACAAATTGAATTGTTATGAAGAATGATGGCGGGAAGGTTCTTACGTAGGGAGATGATGCTTATCAGCGTGAAAATAAATGTGTCACAAATTGGTTGCAAATCAAAGGCCTGGGTTTTTTTTCTTGTTGTTTTTTTTTTGCTTTTTCAAAATCCATAAATAAGGGGCGCGCATCTGTAAATCATGTAATCACTGTCTACCGTATGCCAGGTTCTTTGCAGAATCTACAAAAGACTGCTCTGAAGAGTTCGTAATATAAAGCTATGAGGCTACAGACATCTCTGTGTGCTTCAACCCAGGTGGCTTTAAGCACACCTACGCGTTAAGCGTGTTGTAAAATAGCTGCAGCGCTGAATTCTAAGAATAATTAAATTGTCGGTCATAGGTAATACCTCCCCGACACATCTATTTGGACGTGCGCAAGCGCTTGATTTGGTGTTGGCTTTGGTACAAGGCAGCAGGAAGCGTATGTTTTGGTGTCTTACTTCTGTTACTTATGGTGCGAAGACGTAGGTAGATGTTAAACTTTAATTTCGGTGTATTTTGGAGAAGGCCATCACCCGAAGATTATATGTCTTCAATTAAACTTTGGCCTTTGCTACCTCTAATACTAGCGAAATGATATTAAAAACACAGAAAGCTTGGGCAAGCTGACAATTAAACAGATTTTGTAGAGACAGTCCAAGTTGTGGCGGCAGCAGGCACGTAATATTTGGGGTAACCTGTTGGCTGGAGAGGATCTTTAAAAAACAGAAATTCACTGAAAACGTTACATTGCAGAAATGATTTCTTACAATAGGGATTAACATGAAATTAAGCCATTTTGTGGCAAACGGAAACGTTCAGACATTTTTTTTGTCAGCGTGGGAGCCATGGCATCACAGGGACACTGATTGATAGGAAATAACAGTTTTCTCACTGCTCCGTTGAACGGCATCGCAGCTCTTGTGTGGAGGCTCCAGCATCCTTCAAGCCAAAGCAAATGGGAATGACAGATTAGTGAATTAAACTTCTAATATCGTTGCTGGCTGCTCTCTTGAGTTTTAATGTTGCGCAATATCCTCCGACAAGTGAACGTGTGCATTGTTTTAGGATTGCTTTTATCGAAAATATCAGTAGTTGCGATTGGAAATTCTGCTTCGTTCTTAGAGACACCGAGAGCATCGCCTCGTGTTGGATTCACACGAGTGTCGCATCGTTAATATTTTAAACAAAACACCGGGATTTTTTTTTTTTCCCTATTAACGGATGCTGAAGCCCTGGTTGTTCAAGTGGCTCAACGTTTCCTTGACCTTACCCGCAGGAGAAATCAATTTGAGGTGAATAGAAATGTTCACGGGTGAAGACCAATATTTGCTTAGCTGCTTCAGAGTAAGCTTTTCCTTTTAAACATTTCCGAGAGACCTCAAAGACGTTTTTAGTTGTTTTTTAACGTCGGCATACACTGTTATTTGAAGGAAGAAGTGAATGACTGCTCTGCTTTTAGTTTCTGCCATGCCATTCAGTCCCCAAACTGGCCTTATCCCCCCCGGATGGAAAACAAGAAAGCAGAGCTGGGTTGTCTGGCCACTCTGAATCATCGGCTGGGGATTTAGGAATTCTTTTTTTGCTGATATAAACTGCAAGCCCTAAGCTCCTTCAGACTTCATTGAATCTCTTCCCACTCTTTGGTTTGGGAAGGAAAGTCCGGAAATCTATGAAAAGTGTTAATTGTTGACTTGCTGTGGCCTTTCAGCCCTTTTCTTTGTGTGCGCTGCAAAAGCATTCCTGGTTTTGGCCTCCTGGGCTGGGTATATTCACTGGAAACCCGAATGTGTGAATAAGAGCACTGCAAAATCCTCTGTAATGGCAGGCGGAAAAATTCTTGGCTTTTACAGTGATTCTGAAACGAATATGCTAATTGACTGCATATTGCATGCAGTATAGAGTCCTGTCACACGTTCATCTTGCTCTCCTGTCTCTTCTACAGTGTCTGCTACAAACCTTCGGTAATTCCTGTATTGAGTGTTTGACTTGGGTTTGAGACCTAGTACAGCTTTATAAACAGCTGACACCTCCATGTAAAGATTTCACGTGATTGATCATGGTCATCTGGTGCAAACTTTCTTTCTCTTATGCTGGTTATATATTGTTTTACTGAGTATTTTTGCAGCATCCACCCACAGAGGCTTAGGCTCAGAGTCTATAGAAGAAATACCGAGTAGTAAAGAGCTCATATATGATGAGTTGGACACGTGCTAGAGCAGAAGGGTTTGTTGCGGAAGGAGATGTGCATTCCTGATAGGGAGGGAGAATGGTGAAGGTCAGCTCCTTCACCCATCCTCAGCCGCCCAGGAGCACAGCAGGGTTTGGTCATGGAGGCAGTTGGGTTTGGGCAGGTGGTGAGATGTGTGGGACGCGGTGCTCGGGCGGTGACCCCACCAGCCCTGCTTGACCTTCAGCGAACGCCGTGCAAAGCTTTTGTGGGCTGTACTCCTGTATTCAGTGCTCTGGTCCTGCTCTCCAACTGAGCCACCACCTCCTCCAGCTAATTATCGCGATTCTTTTATCGAAAGCTGTAGACCACCTGGTTTCCCACTCCACTGATGTTTGAGAGCTGAAGGGGATTAAGTCTTTAGGATTTATATCAACTAATTAATTTCATATTTTCAGTTTGAATCATCTTTATTTTGTTGACTTGTAATAATAATTGCAGCACCTCTGCCTTTGGGTGTACATCAGCCCGGACTGTCCCATATTCCCTTAGGAAGCAAAAAGCCTACCTGAGCTCTGCCTGTGGTTGTTGTGAATATAATGTTTTCTTAACTTGAGTTCTGTTCGTTCATCACTTGGCAGCTTTCGCCTGGAAAAGCCAACAGCGTTCTTCTGCTTATTTTTCAAGCAGTAACAAGTTGCCACGTAGATTCACCAGGTATTGGTGCCGCACCAGGAGCCGCACCAGGCACACCAAGACCAGTGTAAATCTGGGGTCTCTTGTTCTCCTTCCATGTAGATTGATTTCCAAACGGAGGGAACAAAAGCCAACGTCTACCTGTCTTTTGGGTAGGAAAGACTTTCAGTCTCCTGGGCTCGTTTAATACAGTACCTCTTGCCAACACAAAATTACAAAAAGGATGATAAACAGACCTCTTGCCAAAGCTTCCTTTCCGCTAACAGATTTAGCCTGTGCTCTCCTTCGTCTTCCCTGCTACAGCTTGGTATTAAAACAAAGACTGCAAAATATTTAAGGAAGAAGGGACCATTATGGAGGATTGATCCCCTCCATTTGCAACGTTAATCTTCATTTTTCCCAGTCTCTATACCCCATCTTTGTCCGTGCATCAGTATGACTAAAGGAAAAGAGAGGGCAGGGAGGGATTTGCTGTGCTGCCCCTCAGGGGAGTGGGGCTGGAGCCAGAGGACGATTCCCTCGTCCTCCCACCGCTGAACCCTGCCTTAGGTTTCCAGCCTTGACGGGAGAAGAAGGCCTGCGACCAGAAAACGGGACCTGGGACGAGATCGGTGGAGGAACAACCATGGCTGGAAGTCATAAATCACACAGTCAAAACCTGCAGCGGGGTGGATTTGAACGCTGACCAAATAAAGCCGAGAGGATTCTGACCCATATATTATGAAAAGGATAGCTCCGCCCTCATCTGATCTTAATTCCAGGAATATTGTATTTCTGGTGTGTCAACTTTGTACAGCGTAATCCCTTCAGAAACAAATTTAGATCTTTATCCTATTGCAGTGCATGGGAAGGAGCGATGTTTCCAATATTCAGGGTATGGTTGGAAAGTGATTCTCCCATACTGAGGGGAGTAATTACGTAAATTGAAGGAAGGTAATTAGTGGTAGTGGTTGGAAATTTTGGAGCAAAACATAAATTAAAGCACGTCTTTGAGGATAATGTGACTTTTTCTGGTATTGAAATTTTTCTGTTAGAAATCGGTTAATACGGTTTAGTTTGACCCAGTGGAAAAGAAAAGAAAATGTGATACTGTAGCCTGAAATGAAAGCAAGGGTTCATGCAGCCGGCGTGATTTGGATATGCCGTCCACAAGCGACTGCCGCCTCAGCTCGTTCTAATGGTGTCGCCTTCAACTCTTTTTCCAACCTGGAATTTCTCTAGCTGCCCACATCCCATTTCTAAATTATGTTTTAAACCATTTGAGATGGGAGCCTCCATCTCTAAAACACGATGAAGTGCGTGAGTCTAACAGGCACAAACTTGAGCATAGGAAGTTCCACCTGAACATGAGGAGGAACTTCTTTCCTGTGAGGGTGGCAGAGCCCTGGCACAGGCTGCCCAGAGAGGTGGGGGAGTCTCCATCTCTGGAGACATTCCAAACCCACCTGGAGGCGTTCCTGTGCCACCTGCTCTGGGTGACCCTGGTCTGGCACAGGGGGGTTGGACTGGGTGATCTCCAGAGGCCCCTTCCAACCCCTGCCGTTCTGTTATTCGTTTTGTGATTCTCTGTTGAAAATGATGGACCGATGGCAGCAAGTTTGATGCTCAGGAGACAAATCTTGGTCCCAGCACTTTGATCTTGCTTACCTTGAGCCCATCATCTCACTGCTCTCCTGCAGGCTTCTTGGCTTCTGTAAAACAAAGCTTGGATTATTCATGATGGATTATTTAATGTTTTTGAAGAGCTTGGAAGAGGAGATGCTTATATCTATTAGTAACATGAATTGTCTTTTAATGAATATTATTTTTGTGTCTGTTTTTTAATGTGTGATTACTAAAGCGTAGCTTCTTTTAGGAGAAGGAGCAATGGTTGACTGTGAGAAAGGTCTGAAGCAGCCCAAGAAGATAAGAAAGATAACTAAGAATTTTATTTAGCTTTTTTTTATAGTGACTGGGTGATGTTAGGGGATAGATGTTTATAATCCAGGGAAATTTTCTAACCAAAGCCTTAATAATTTTATGGTAGGTCAAATTCTGCACTAAGTTAATACAAAATGCCAGTCAGACACTATTTTGTGCTTATTTAGCATCATAACTGATGGGGTAAGTAAATTTTCATGGTCCCATGAGGCTTCTTAACATCATCTGTTTGACTGATACGCTACAGTATAGATATCCGTCAACGGAAAAGTGTGAATGCTACCTTCTCTGCCACCACGTCTCCAAGGTTTCTGGTGTCCTACCAGCTGCCAAAGAAACTTCTCACTGGAAGGAAGATCCAAATTGAAGTCTTTGGAAAGCAATTACGCCTGACACCAAGAAAGTTACCGGCTGAAACTGTGGAGGGAGGTAGAGGTCTGAGAAACGAGTTACAGCACAAATTATTTTGAGCCAGAGATGAAGTGCTGGTTGGAAGGACATCTGGAACCATCCAGTCCCAACCTTGTGCTCACAGCGGGGCTTTCGCCAGCACCAGGTTGGATCAACCATGGCCTTGCTTAGACCAGTTCTGAAAACCTCCGGCAAATCTGTGGTCAACCTGGTTCGGTAAGGCAGTACCCGTTGAGTCAAAAGGCTTTTCCTAATGGCCAACCTGAATCTCCCGAGCCATCGTTTGTGGAAAGAAAGTAGCAGAGAGAAGAGTCTTCAAACTGTGTGTCCTGGAAAGTCTTTTCAGCAAAACACAATGAAGTAGGATTGTGAAGATAAAAGAATCGAGATAATCAGCTGGAGGAGGACGGGGCTCAGTCGGAGAGCAGAACGAGAGCGCTGAATACAAGAGTACAGCAGGCTTCATTTCAAACGGAAAAGTCAGCAAGGCCTCAAGTTAAAGAAATTAATAGGCATGTATCAGGGAAGACGTTTGAGAACTACTGAGAATGGGTTTGGACACATAGGGACAGATATGTTAGATATTTTAAAAAATACATTGATTTATTGGTTACCTGCTGGTGAATCCCATCAGTCTTGCAGATAAAAAGCGAGGAATTTACAGCGCAGAATTTATCTGCGTACAGACGTTTTCTCCTCTGGAAACAAGCGAATGTAATATCAACTTTTTTTTCCTCATTGTTGAAGTTTCTTGTGGGGGAACTGGTTTCTTATTTCCTGAGGCCCATAAGGATATTTTTATGAGCTCTGCCTACTTCAAATAATACAAAATATAGATATTTTGCCATGCCAGGTTCAGGCTCGCTGAGCAACCGCTTGTTGCCACCAAGTGCAGCAAGTGATCCTGTCTGCCTCGTCTGTCTCTCCTTTCTCAGGCTAGGGCAGGGATTTCCTTTACTAGTTTTTAATATGCTATCTAGCATAATTGATTCATCCAATTTTTTGGATCCTCTGGCTTTGAGGTAGATCATAAACCTCAGCAAATGAAAGGTCGAAATTTTTTCCTGCCTCAGCATTTATTTTTGGGCAGTCTGAGATCAGCAAATTCCAAAGAGAAGAGCTGCTTTGTGCCTATAAATTAGCCTTTTAATTTTTCATAGGATGAAGACACGAGGCCTTTTTCCCATTAAAGGTGTCAAACTTCTCTCAAATGAAAGGTGTGTGGGTTTATTTAGTTATTTATCTGAGAGGAGGTAATAGGTGATGGGAATGTGGCTCCTTATGAGCTTGGCTAGGGGCCAGAGGAGGCCCCGGAGATGCTGGGAGGGCTGGAGCCCCTCTGCTGGGAGGACGGGCTGAGAGAGTTGGGGGGGTTCAGCCTGGAGAAGAGAAGGCTCTAGGGAGACCTCGGAGCCCCTTCCAGTCCCTCAAGGGGCTCCAGGAAAGCTGGGGAGGGACTCTGGATGAGGGAGGGGAGCCATGGGACGAGGGGGAAGGGTTTTCCACTGCCAGAGGGGAGATTGAGCTGAGATCTGGGGCAGAAATTCTTGGCTGTGAGGGTGGTGAGCCCCTGGCCCAGGTTGCCCAGAGAGGTGGGAGATGCCTCATCCCTGGAGGTGTTCCAGGTCAGGTTGGACGGGGCTTGGAGCAACCTGGTCTGGTGGGAGGTGTCCCTGCCCATGGCAGGGGAGTTGGATTAGATGACCTTTAAAGGTTCCTTCCAACCCAAACAATTTTGTGATTCTATGGTCCTGTGACCCCCAGCTAGTCCATGCCACCCTCGTGCGTCTCCCCAGTGAACAGATGGGTGCAACTGCCCTGGTTTGGGGGTCGATCTGTATGAAAGACACTGTAGGACTGTAAATAATCCAGCTCATCTTTGTTTTCCCTTTGCTGGTCTTTGAGATTGGGTAGGTCAAGTGCTCTATGGAAATCCCTCGCTCCACAGCATTTCCAGTTGTTTTAATTCTTTCCCTCCATCATGCTCAGCTTCAGCTGAACAGTTTGGGTTTCTTGAGGTGAGAACCATCTGTGGTAGTCATTAACATCTTCCTGTTCCTGTCTCTGCTCTCCTGTGGATGTCCTCCAAGCTGGTAACATCTCTGTGGCAGGGGACGGCGGCTCATTGCTGAACCCCTGGGGCTCCTCAGAGCAGCCGGATACAAACACATTTGCTTTTGCAGTGGCTGAAGTGGCCCGACACGGAGTATCTACGCAGAAAATACATCGTCAGCGTAATTAATGAGTAATGCAATTCAGTCACGTTCAGAACCTCATGAAAGACTATCCACAAATGGATAGACAAATTAGACACTGGAATAGGCTGCCCAGGGAGGTGGTGGAGTCACCATCCCTGAATGTGTTTAAGAGTTGTTTAGATGGGGTGTTGGGGGATATGGTGTAAGGGAGAGCTTTGTAGAGTGGAGTTGATGGTTGGACTCGATGATCCCATGGGTCTTTTCCAGCCTAAATGATTCTATGATTCTATGATTCTGTGATTCTATAATGATGTTGTGTTAATCACCAGCTACAGTGGCTGCACCGCTGACTTCAACGACATCCGTGTTCGTACAGTGAATGTCTTGATTTCATCGGGTAATGACTACACTTCAAATATCGCCGTATCATGCTTTTTAAGTATTCTTTCAAAGTTGCAATCTCTTGAATGGAGGGAATATTATTTAAACTAGCTCTTCTAATTCAAAACCAGACTGGAGAGTAAAGCCATCCAGCGTGTCTTTCCTCTGAAGATGGTATGGAGGACACCGATGCTGCCTGCAAGCCTTTACCCCCTGAGGGATGCAGACGTGCCATCCCAAATCTGGTTCACATCAGCAAAGACATTCCTGCGTGCAGTAATGTCGACTGCTGGAGCGTTCCTGAACCGTGGCTTCACTGCACATCTTCATTTCCACTGGAAATGCTCCCAGAAAAAAAGGGTCCAGGACAGGACTGAGATCAAGCGAGCCTGAAATCCAGTGTGCGTTTCAAATGTGGAAACACTTTTTGGAATAGCAAACACTTTCTCAGGAGAGAAGAACTGTATCCTGGGCTGCATCCCCAGCAGCGTGGGCAGCAGGGCGAGGGGGGGGATTCTGCCCCTCTGCTCCGCTCGGGGGAGACCCCCCTGCAGTGCTGCCTCCAGCTCTGGGGCCTCAGCCCAGGAGAGACACGGAGCTGTTGGAGCGGGGCCAGAGGAGGCCCCGGAGATGCTGGGAGGGCTGGAGCCCCTCTGCTGGGAGGACGGGCTGAGAGAGTTGGGGGGGTTCAGCCTGGAGAAGAGAAGGCTCTGGGGAGACCTTGGAGCCCCTTCCAGTCCCTCAAGGGGCTCCAGGAAAGGTGGGTAGGGACTCTGGATGAGGGAGGGGAGCCATGGGAGGAGGGGGGAAGAGTTTTCCACTGCAAGAGGGGAGATTTAGATGAGAACTGAGGCAGAAATTCTTGGCTGTGAGGGTGGTGAGCCCCTGGCCCAGGTTGCCCAGAGAAGCTGTGGCTGCCCCATCCCTGGAGGTGTTCCAGGTCAGGTTGGACGAGGCTTGGAGCAAGCTGGGCTGGTGGGAGGTGTCCCTGCCGAGGGCAGGGGCTTGGAACTGGATGTTTGAAGGTCCCTTCCAACCCAAGCCATTCTGTGATTCTATGATTCTAAAAGCTTCTTGCCTAGCTCTTGCTGCTAGGTGTCACTTCACGGGTGCTTTATCAATAAAAATAGCAATACGAGAATCAATAGATGTACCAGTAGGATGTTTTGAGGACCAGATGGCCCTTCTGATCCATCTGCACGAGTTTAAGAAGCAAGGTGCTGCAGGTTTTGTGGAGCTGGAGTTTCCAGTACAGATATTACAAGTATCCAAGTAAAACAACGTTGGAGCAGAGCTGAAATATTCTTTGGAAGTGAAAAGTGGGGAGAACTGCACAAAAAAAAGGCAATATTCGAGGTCCAGATTGATGCCCTGGATCAATTTGTATAAACATCAAGGTATAGCTGAAATATAGTGGAATAGGCAAAAGTGAACATTATATTGTACAAACAAGAGCTACCATTAATCATTTGCTGCTGATAGAAGCCTTAAACTTTCTGTGGAGTCTGGCCTTTCTTTGGTTTCCCTCTTTAAATGGATTATTTTTATAGTGCATTTTGTTTTATTAATGAAAGATTAACTAAAATTGTGTCAACTTTGACCTGATTCTTTCGTACGGTCTTTAACAGGTTCAATATTTTGCGTCATATGAGATATGTTTGACCAACTTTTAGTTACGGTATAACTTAAAAAAAAGAATAAACTAAAAAGGAGGTCTTAAAGGTGGAAAACCGCGTTGTGTTCTGAACTTCCGAGCTCGTGCACGCTTTCACAGCAGAGTTTTTTGGGGGAAAGGTGGGACGTAGCCTTGTAGCTTGCCTAAATTAACCTTTAGCGGATGAATTGGAAGTTAATTTAATTATTGTTTGGTGGGTCCCAAGTGAGGGTCAAGCTTCAAATGACTTAACTGAAAAATTGTCAGAAAATTATTGGCATTTGAATGCAGTGTAAGGTCAGGAGGTCTTCCCGTGTTCAAGGAGGCTTTGACGGAATACTATTAGCATGCGATTTGTATAAAATGGATTTAAAGAGGTAATGTGCAGGTCAAGGAAGAAATGTATCTCTTTGCTTTGCCTTTGTTCACACTCTTTCGTGTTTGGTTCTGTGTCGCCTGATGTGAAAGAAATCATTTTTGGTACGTTTATTTTCTCTCAGAGGAGAAAACACCACTCTCTTTCCAAAGAAAAGGGTAAGGAACGGGGCTCTCAAAAGCATTTACGTCCCAGTTTCACAAAAGCCGAAGGCAAATCACAATCTAAGCCGTACGGAAAATTAAAAGGTAAGGCACACTGACACAAGGGCTGACATGAAACAGGATGGAAAAGCGTCTGTCATCCAGAAAAGCTCATGTTTGCATTATTTGCTATTTTCTTTACATTTGTATTTAAGTTTAGATCTACTGTTTAATTTTTTGCCAACCTGAAAGATGCACATCAGTGTCACTCTTCTAAGAACCCTGTGAAATATATTTATTTCTCTGTTTGTAAATATTTTATTCTTAGTGTGAAAAGAAAATGAAAAATAACTTCATAAACTTCCAGACTCTTGCATGCCAGGTTTATTCTTTTCTTTTAGGATTTTTAAAATCTCCTTCAACGTCTTCTTACTTCGCCTCTGTACGATAGGAGTGGGAAATACCTATGTTTCTGTGTAACAGAGTGAGGGAGGTGTTTAAGATGCCAGATTCCCCAATGTGTGCGTCGAAATACTTGTGTTAACATTTGTTTATGCTTAAAAATCATGGATGCCCATCAGTGTTTGCAGCCTCAAGGCCTGAATGACTTTTGGAAGTGGTGAAGTTGGTCACGGTGCTTTCGAAAGGCACAAACTAAACTAACGATAGAGGAAAACAACAGGGTAAGATGTTCCCGTTGTCTTGTGTCTGTAGGAGTTTGAAGGTGGTGGTGAAACCTCGGCTGGTTTCTGAGTGCACTCAAAGTGCTCCCATCGGAAGAGCCAGGTGGGATGGGGCTTTGGACAGCCTGGTCTGGTGGGAGGTGTCCCTGCCCATGGCAGGGGGTTGGAACTGGATGATCTTTAAGGTCCCTTCTGACCCAAACCATTCTATGATTCTAAGAGGATGAAGTAGGTGATGTCCCGGGGTGTCACCAGGGATGAGGGACAGTCCTTGTTCTTGGCAGCAGCAGGAGAGCACGATGCAGAGCATGAAGCCCAGCTGTGGTCCAGCGAGACGAGAGCACCCGAGCGTAGCTCGGCAGCCACTTCACAGCACGGCAAGTACAAGCTCAGCATTCACGGCACAAGCATTTACATTTCCCTTCTCCTGCTGCTTGGAAATCCTCCGTGCAAACTCGATTTGACCGGTGTGGTGGCCTGCTGATGGCGTGGTGGCCACCCGTAGACTGACCTCTCTTGTATTTCTGTTTACCCTTCATCTGAAGTAATTTCCTCATGTGATGGAAGCATGCCACGCACTTTCACAGGAAAGATAAAATAGATGAAAATGTAACCAGGTTACAGCCAGAAAGTATCCCGAGACTGTTTGCTAGCGGCTTATTCCCATGGCATTCCGGCTGGAGTTACTCCTTCAGCTCCTTGCTGGAGTCTCGGCAGCTTCTGAGCAACTGAGCATCGCTGTCGTGGGGATTAGGAAGCAGTGGAAGCTCCGTGCAACAGAGCAATACTTGTGTTTGTCTGTTTATAATTCATTTCTATTAGGCTTTTTTTGTTGTGTATTCATGGCCAGGAGCAAGTGCTGCAAATTATTGTGGCGAAGGAGGTTTAATTTTGCTAATCCTGTTTTATTCCCATTTCAGTGTAGCTTTTCGAATGCCACAATGCGGCGCCTGTAATGAATTTAAAATGTATTTTTGAACGGTATTGTCTTGCGGGATGTATTGGAAGCTCATCTGAATGGGCTTTAATACTAGAATAATACTAGATGCTGAAAAGAAAGAAAATCATCCATCTGAAATGCCGTTCGCATGGACTCTTTCATGCTGGCTGGAAATAACAGCCTGCATACCAAGCAGGGAGGAAGCACAAGCCTCTTCCTCACAATACCCTCAAACCCCTACCCTGATTACAATCTTTTTATCTTGGTGAAAAAGCATTTTCTTTCATCCTTCTCGATAAGAGTGTTTCTTTTTACCGTTTGGTCCAACACCTAGTGCAAGCCAGACATAGGCGGCAATTTTCACCAAATTATCGTTTATTTCTATGTTTTACACCCAAAAAAGTGCAAATGAGATGACGATGGCATTGAATGAGGCGCTTTATAAATGCAGCCGTGACTCCATCCTTGGCCGGGAGCTTACAGTGGGACAGGCAAGGCAAACAGGGAGCGAGAGGGGGTCACGGTCCCAGAGGTGAGGTGCCCTGACCCAGGCACGAGCAGCTCTGGGAGAGGGACTCGGGGCTGCTGAGCCCCAGGAAATTTGGTGCCTTTTCATTTGATTTTGCTGCTGAGGGGAGGCCAGGCTGTCAGGTCCAGCTGTCACTGTGTGGTCCTGGGTGGAGGATTCATAGAATCAGAGAATGGTTTGGGTTGGAAGGGACCTTAAAGACTGTGTGGTTCCACCCCCTGCCCTGGGCAGGGACACCTCCCACCAGACCAGCTTGCTCCAAGCCCCGTCCAACCTGGCCTTCAGCCCCTCCAGGGATGGGGCAGCCACAGCTTCTCTGGGCAGCCTGGGCCAGGGGCTCACCACCCTCACAGCCAAGAATTTCTGCCCCAGATCTCAGCTCAATCTCCCCTCTTCCAGTTTAAAACCCTTCCCCCTCATCCCATGGCTCCCCTTCCTGAGCCAGAGTCCCTCCCCAGCTTTCCTGGAGCCCCTTGAGGGACTGGAAGGGGCTCTGAGGTCTCCGCGGAGCCTTCTCTTCTCCAGGCTGAACCCCCCCAACTCTCTCAGCCTGTCCTCCCAACAGAGGGGCTCCAGCCCTCCCAGCATCTCCGCAGCCTCCTCTGGACTTGCTCCAACAACTCCATGTCCTTCTAGTCCTCCTTCAACTGGAAGGAGGAGAGAAGAGGTTGGTTTTCAGGAAAGTCAGGTCTTTGAGCTGGCTCACAGCAACCGGTGCTGCTGCAGAGGAGGATACTTGGTGGTGTTACTTCCCCATCCTTGGGAACATTCCAGGTCAGGTTGGATGGGACTCTGGGAAATCTGGTCTAGTTGAAGATGTCCGTGTTCATGGCAAGGGGGTTGGACTAGATGGCCTTTAAAGGTTCCTTCCAACCCAAACTATTCTATGGTTCTATGATTTCTGCTTTTCCTTTTATTATTCCGGGGGACGAGGGACCCTCAAAAACTGATTTCTTGGGTAGGAGGCTGGCCCTGTGTGTGAGAAGGAGAATACAGGGCTGGAATAAGATGGACCCATCGCTTCTTTGCTCTGTTGCAGAACATCCTCAGGATACAGATCCTGCGAAATGGCCAACATGAAGAGCCACGTACCCACGCGTGACTGATGAATAGGATGTGGCTTTCTGCGGCCATTTGGTATTGCTGCTGGGATCCCAGGGCCTCCCAGTGCAAAGAGCCCCATGCAGCACCATGGGCACATTGCTGAGAGCATAGTCCAAGGTCAGGCATCATGCTGTGAGTTGGGTGGCCACGCACCATATAGAGCCTCGATATTGACTTTTCTCCTGGGAACACAAAGATGGTTGGATGGGATCAGATCAAAGGAGCTCACAGCCTAAAAGCCTGTCTGGAAGAGTGTCTGGGGAAGAGGAGGAATTGCTCAGTCCCATGTAATGCTTCCCAAATCCCATCCTCCTGGCAGCAAGGGATATGCTGAGGCAAGCAAAGCGACCAGCCACCCCCTTTGCTTGTTTTGAACCTACAACACAATCGTTTCTTCTAATGCCTCCACTTGCTTGGGTTATGAGTGTGTGATTGCTGCCCCCCCACTTTCTCCAGGTCATGGAATCACAGAATGTTTTGGGTTGGAAGGGACCGTAAAATCATCTTGTTTCAACCCCCCTGCCCTGGGCAGGGACACCTCCCAACAGACCAGGTTGCCCAAAGCCCCGTCCAACCTGGCCTCGAACACCTCCAGGGATGGGAATTCCATAGATCTTTTGTGATTTTTGTTTTTTATAGATGTCTGTCACATTCCCTGTCCCACTGGGCATTTCTTGTCTGGACTTGAAGAATCGTATTAGTGATTTAACAGTTAATTATGGCCAGGAAATCTCTGCAACTCTGTGACATCTCCCACCTCCTTTTTCTCTCAGGTCCTACTTGTGGTGTCTGTTACTTAGAGCATCGTATACCAGTAGTAACCCTTAGGCCACATATCTTTTCAGTGTTCTAATTCAGAACAGTACTGCACTTCGAAGGTGACTCCCACCAATTGTGGTGTCGTTCCCCTGTGCCAAGTGTTTTTGGTGTGCACGGACCAGATTTCTTTCAGAAGCTTCACTCCAATTGCCCATCACGCGTCCTCCAACCCCTCACGGGACACACAGGTCCATACCAGTGCTGGACATACCAGTAACGGACATACGGGTGATGGCCTTCAGACAACTTCAAACTATGCATCCGGTGGGGACCAGACTTAAAACTAGACTAAATCTAGTTCAAAGGGAACCTCAAAGCACAGAGGGTGTAGCCATAGGAGCCCCAGCACAAAATGCTTTGATTGCCGGATCATCTCTGATTGCACCAAAGTGTTGATTAAATTTGGATTTTTATAGTGCTTTTCCTTGTCAGAATATTTTGCAACCATCAAAAGTTTGAAACATCTTCTTGCCTTATTCCCACTATTGATGTGGAATCTGCATTGCAGGGTGATGATGGAATTGAATGGCAAAAATCCCCAAAGCATTGGGGGTGCATTTGGGTGAAAAGGGGGAGGTTTTGGCTTCTGAGGTTGTGTTTAGAGCAGCAGTAGATGCTCCTCAAGCATTGTATCGTGCTGGCACTTCTGGGCAGCGCATTCCCCCGCCTTGTTACTGTCAAACCATCTCCTTTCAGGTGCTTTCAGCTTACTCAAAAAGCAAGGTGAAACTTGTCCTACCTGCTTTGGACAGGGAGAGGCATTTCATTTGGGTTCCTTGTCTACGATGATTTGTTTGGAGAAATAATGTGCGACAGAGATGTGGTGGTTGGGCTTAAATCAGCATTTTTTTTTTTCACTAAAGAAAAGAATTGTTGCGAATATGGATGTTTTTTGAGTTTTCTCTTCATATGAAGAAGTCGTATGCGTTTAAAGCACTGGTAGGTAGGCATCATGTCGCGTACGTGGCCACGTAATGTGTGGCAGCCCAAAACCCAGGCTTTCGGATGGATGCTTACAGAAGCTGGTGTTCACCGTCTCAGAGATGGATGATGTTGGGTTTTCTCCTCTAAATGAGACCTCAAGGCAGAAGGCAGCCCAGGCAAACACCCGCTTGCCCAGGCCAGTCTCCTTGGGGCTCAGAGCACTGCCTGGGGACATGGGGACAAAGTGGCCATAAAACCCTGATGCTTGGTTGTAAATGCCCAACCGTAATGTCTCACGGATGTGAAGTTTTGCATTGATTTTCCTGTTGATATTGAGAACTCCCATCGCCCGTTACTGAAGCCACTGACATAAAAACACGTCTCTGAGTATCTTTCTCTTCCAGCTCGCTTTATAACCGTGATTTCCTTTGCTTTGAGAATTGCTCCTTCTGTGCTAACTTGGGGGTGGAGGGAAGGCTAATTAATTAAGCAGTAATTGTTGTCAAGTCAATTGGTGCTAACATTTAACATTTGACTTGTTTACTATCCTGAGGTAAAGCGGAAGGAGTTAATGATCTAACAAATTGTGCATCCATCATGAGAGACTTGTTTGGAAAGAACGGGTTTATTTATGAACTGTAAAATAATACATTTGGAAAAAAACCCCCCACATTTTGAAGCAAGATCGTTGAGGTTCTTGTGTGAAATTGTCACTAGATAGCTGTGGAGACAAATGCGTCGCCTAATAAAGCTTAATGACTGATTTTCCCATTAATCAGAATTGAGAATGTGCTTCATTAAGATAATTAACTGAGCCAGTTGCTTAACTGACAGTTAGTAGACACAAATTCCCAAGTTACTTGCTTTCCTCTAAATAAAACTCACGAGAAGCTAACCCGCTGCTGCTTCATCATCTTTATTGGAGAGAGAAACGGAAGGGCTGTTAAAATCTCATTGCCCGCGTTCGGTCCGTGACGGCATCTTGCCGTCTGGGACAGCGGTGGGATGCCATGGGTGGCCCTGGGTGGGTGGGTGGCCCTGGGTGGCCCTGCACCCAAGCCTTGGGTTCCAGCTTATTGTAGTCAGCTCACGCTCAAAAGCTCACAAATATTTGCCGCTTTCCATCTCGCCAGCAGCAAATGGTCTTTTATCTGCTAATTTCTGAAAGGTCAGGTCTTTGTTGTGGTTGTTTTTGTCGCCCAAGAACTATTAGCTCCTCCAAGGGGGAGAATTCCTTGTCTGAATTTGTGGCTTCTCCTCTTTGTTCATCGCAAGCGAGAAGCGGGGTCATGAGTCCTGAGCCCCCCTGAAGGCAGGGATGTGTAAGATCAGTCTTCTCTGGCTACATTTGTAGGCAGAATACGCAGCGCTGAAGAAGTTAGGGGAATTAACTGAGAGATCCAAAACTTGAATTATTAAATATCCTATCTGGTTGTAACGTCTAGTTGTAAATCCTTTCCTTCGCAGCTCTCTGTGTCTTGAATTCTAACGTGGTAATGCTATCACGTAGCAGAAGACTCTTTGCACAGAAGACGACTCTGGAGCTAACGTAGGGCGATCGTCTCAACTCTGCTTTTCTTTTGTCCTCAGAGTTCCCGGTCTTCCACCATGAACCCTGTTTACAGCCCCGTCCAACCTGGGGCTCCCTACGGAAACCCGAAGAACATGGCGTATACAGGTAGGACCGATGTTCAGCGGCTCTTTGTGAATGTCCGTTTGTGGTGGTGAGAGCAGATGATCGTTAATGGGTGGTTAATCCCTTAACGAAGGGAGAAAGAGTTCCCATCAGAGAGCCAGGTGGAAACGTGACTTGCAGGACAAACCCTTCAGCGAAGCCAATGCAGTGAGGTTAGTGAGAAAAACCAACCTGAATTCATAAGAAGAGGATGCCCTGGAAATCGGAAAGTAAAAGGATCAAAAGGGGGTTTCTTTAGACAAATAAAACACGTAAGAAGTTGCTGGGGGAGTGAGGTGGGAGCTGGAGGGCTTCCCTCCGGAGCCAAACTGAGCCACTCAGGTGTGTGTGCTGGAATAATCCTGCCGTAGAAGTGCGGGTCCACAGGCGAGAGCCCGTTATTTGGAGAACACACAGTTATTGTTATAGGTGGGATTTAAACTACCTTATTGACTGATGGTTTTGTTTTCAAGTTACACTTTGGTCGAGTTAATCTGAAGTTGAACAGCAAGTCTGGTGTCTGTTTGAAGTCCATCTTTGAAAGCGAGTTGTCTGAAAATGTCATCTTTAATACTCGAAAAAGGCATTGAAATATGTTTGCCATATTTATGTAACTAGTGGGGAACTAAAGTGTACTGGCGTGGAAAGAATTTAGCTCAGAGAGAAATCCTGCTTTGGAAAAAGAAAATCTGAGTTTAGGTTTTTCTGTGGTTTTCCCCATGGAATTATGGTTACCAGCAGTTGTTCTGATCCCGCGTAAGCACCTTACAAAATCAGCCTGGGAAGGCGTTTAAGTCGAACATTTTGTTGAATGTAATTAGCCATTAAGCGTCATATTGTGTTAAGACTTCCTTCTTCATATTTGTGTTGCCGGTTGTATGTGTTGACTTGTACCTAATGTGTGAAATTCCTTGGGAATGTGCTTTTGTGGAGGAGAATGGTCAACGGCGAATGGAAACGAACATCAAAATGCTCGTAGCTACTTCATTTACAAAATATTCTCGTTGACTTTGGTCGCTCTTTCAGCTGGTAGATGAGTAAGGGCTGGCTGGCTGTGTCGCTGCGAGGAGACCCGTCTGATCCTCTGCGGAGCCGAGAGTTCCTCAAAGGCTTTTTGCCCCATTTTTATTCACCATTTTTTTTTTTTTCCCCTCCCTGTCAAATTTATGCATGCTGCTTTGTTGGAGATACCGTAGCTCGGGGGAACTTTGGTCTCGCAGTCAAAGCACTGGAGGCTTGGAAAAAAGAAAAATGTCCCTGTGTATAATAGTCTCTTCAAAAATATCACCATTGTAAGAGGACTGCAGACTCCAGCGGTGCTTGGGTGATAGAATGAGCTCATAAGTGCACAGTTATTTTCCTACACTGGAAATAACAGTAATTTTGTGCTTTCCGGCCCAAGGATGGTTTGGACAAGAGTCTACTTCTCTCCCACTTTACTTTTTTTTTTTTTTTTTTTTTTTTTTTGGCACGTGTTCAAAGCTCTACCTTAATATCCACGGAGTGTAGATTTTCTATATCTGCTTTCGTACAGTCCTGAATGTTTTAAAAGCCGCTTTCTGGCACTTGATAAGACAATTTTATTTAGATATTGAAGTGCAGATTGGATGGAGTTTGTACCTTGACCTTTGTGGAAGGAGGATTTGAGAGGGTGATTTCTGGTTTAGATGAATGAATTCTCTATGACTGCGTTCGGAATAAGTCAAATGGCAACATTAATAGGATGTTATCTTCTAAAACAACCTGCTGGTTAATCACCACGAAGGTTATATCATGCACTTAGATATATAAAGCTATTGTCTGCCTTGGCCACCTTGTGCCAGCTCTGGTAGGGCTCATGGTGAGGTGGCCCCCAGGAGACTGGTTTCACCCCAAACCATCGGACTTCAGGCATTTATCCTCCGGAATTTGTGGTAAATGAGGAGAAATCAGTGGCAGATGTGCAGGATGACCCTGGAGAAAAAAAGTTGGGCGGCAGGTCAGACTGGAAAAACCCAATAGAACAAGGTCCTTAGTTATGCCGATGGAAAACCAAAGAAGGGGAGATTCAAGTGACTGCTTGAGCGTGGGACACTGACGCAGGAACTGAATCATGTTGGTGCTCGGGTCGAAGGTAAGGAGTCAGCGGGCTGAATTCTTGCAATGAAGCCCCCAAATAGATATCACGTTAAAAAGTGTTTAAACCAAGAGCTATTGTCTTTGCCAGGCAAATGGGTATTACAAAACCTTTTCAAGATGAGTTTAGTTGAATATTTGATGAAAGACGTAAAGTTATATTGCAAAAGAGGGGGAGAAAATTTAAATTTTATCCTTTGTATAGAAAAGACAGGTAACTCCTGGGGGTTAGTAAAAGAAGGCTGCCATGGCTCCTGCATTCCAAGCGCCAGGCTCTGTCTGTCTTCTTGCTTTCTAGGCTTAGACCTCATTTACATTGCATTAACTTGCATCATTTAGCTACGTATCAGTTTCTAATGTCGCCACAGGCTATTCTGGAGGATATTTAAACACAGAGAAACAAAGAAAGTAGACTTCTCACGGGAGAAGCATCAAGTTAAGGAGTTTGGAGATACTTCCTTCTCAAATAGCTTCGAAAATAATCGCTAAAGCGTATGACGTGGTAGATCTGGAGGGAGGTTGACTGCCATCGCATGTGGGAATCCCTCCCGTGGCCCTGGTAGCTTGTTACAGCTTTGGGACTTAACGAGTGTCTCGGCCCTGGTCGGGAGCCGAACAGAAGAGTTTGCTCGGAGCCCCTAATTTGGAAGAGCACGTCAACAAACCTTCCCCACCATCACTTCATGAGACAGAGTGTACAACATCTGTCCCAAATCGTTGATTTGAGATCTAATTTGGTATACAATATAGAATTTATACAGTATAAGGTACGAATTTATTTTTTTTAATCTCATCTTTTTGCAGTCATGGAGGACACTGGAAAAAAAAAAAGAACGCCAAGCTTTATATTGGTCAAGAAAAAGAAATAAAAACCTACTGAAGTGTAATAAAGTTGAGGTAAAGCTTGTTAGCCCTAGGCTATGTTCTCGGTTTGCTTTAGAGTTCAGGTTTTTTTACTCCAAGTCTAGTGCAGCACGTGTATTACTTAAATTTTTGTCTTTAAAGATCATGCATAAACCATCAATTTCTAACCTTGCGGAATAAAACTCAGGTGGGATATGTGCGGAAAGAAAACAAGGATGGTAATCAGGGTACCGTCAGGCTGAATTCTATGCTCTTGTGGGTTTTTAGTACTAAACGTGAGTGCTTTATATAAATAGATGGCTTTTGGTTGAAATAATCAATTTAAATCTGATTTCCTTCTCGTTCTCACATCTTTGTTGTTCTCCATACCTGGTGGGCTGGGGAGAGAGGTCCATTTCAAGAGAAGTCACAATTTTTTTACCAAATCGGCTGCTCGTGTGGTAGGGAGAGTGGGAAATCCTTGGCACATACTCCGAGTACCTGATGTAACATATGTTTATTCAGCTTCTTCGTTGTTCCATTTTGATCTTCCTTAAAGGGAGCGTGAAGTACAGTTATTTCCTAATGATTTTTAAAGTGTGGTCTGAATTAGATCAATTTTTATGGGAAATTATAATTAAGTTAAAAAAAAAAAAAAGGATGTTTTAAAATAGAGTTAGTAGGTGAAACAAAGCCAGAAGTGTTAAATTCAAAAGAGAAATGTTTATCAAAGCAGCCCCCATATTCGAACTAATGGATTTATTAAGCAAAGGTGGTTCCTCTTGCAGTAAGTACGTCTTGTTTTTCGGGATCCTTAAGACCCCCAGATCTGTTGGATTGCAACCTCCTTCCTGTTTTCCTTCCTAAACTGAAAGAGGAGAATAACTCTGGTACCTTTTCTGCTACCAGTATGTTCTCGCTGTCGAATGAGCTGGTTGCGGAGCTGAGTTAAGGTGACACGGAGAGAATATTCAGAGCTACGTCTGTCCAGCGCCGGGTTTGTGCTCCAGCAAGTCCTGGTTCCTCATGCTCGGTTGGCGACTGCTCCCACTTCGCTAATTCGATGTATTTTAGAACATCAGAAAGAGTGTTTGAGTGTTGTTTAGTATTTAATTAAAACAGACTGTAATTAACTTGGCTCTTCATGTAAGCTGTCGTTTTAATTGAGGCTAACTTTAAAACGTATTTAAGGACTCTCGTTTGGTTTTTTGTTATTGGTAGAATTCACTTTACCTGCCCCAAACGTGAGCTGCCGAACTGCCTGGTTTTCCTTTGGCACGTTATCCTTCCCATTTTCTTTTGCTAAGCCACCGGTCCTGCAGCAAACAGATTAGCTCATTGGTGTGGAATCAGGGGTGAAGAATCAGTCTCTCCTGTAGCTTGTTTGACTTCAAGCGTGAAACTATAAAAGTGTTTGTTATAGCTCACGCTATTATCATTTTCCCTACCAGAAGCTGATTAATATGCTGATAAGATGCTGTGATTCATGAACCTTTGGTAGACTGACTCTGTATTCAGCGTAGTTATTACTAAATGATAATAAAATCCAAGAGCCCAAA
This sequence comes from Sterna hirundo, assembly GCA_009819605.1. NCBI lineage: Eukaryota > Metazoa > Chordata > Aves > Charadriiformes > Laridae > Sterna > Sterna hirundo. Next base: position 218,786,850 of record CM020437.1, on the reverse strand, counting down.
GAGGTGAAGCTGGTGAGTAAATCTCCAAGGAGTTTGTGTCACACCGCTCTAGTCCCCGACACTGCCCAAGTTCTGCAACGACCTGCTCAGGAGCTTCCATGCTCAGAAGAGACGTTCTCCCGCTCACGTTTTTTGCTGATGGAAGTCCTCGCTTTCCCTTCGACAAACAGCTCTGTTCAGGCTCTGTGTGCCATGAAGCAATATTTCTGTTCCCCCCCGCCCCCCCCCCCCCCCCCCCCAAATATTGAAGGTAAAGGAGAAATGCTTTTATTCAATAGGAGTAGGACAAGTTCTGGTTTTTTCTAGTTTCTCACTTTTTATCCATGCAGAAAAACCACTAAACTATATGGATATATTGTCTTCTGGTCCTTCGTTGGCCACAGATTACTGGTGGTTATCCCCCTCCACCTTTTTCCCATCCAACCCTCCGCTTCCTCTCTGACAAAAAGTCAACGCTTTTATTTCACACTCCTTCTACGAGTCCTGAATCCCTGCTGTGGAAGTGCCAGTACTTTTGTATCTGATGCACACACCGCTCAACCCTGCCTGGGGTCTCTCCCGGTCACTCAGATTCAGAATTGTTTTGCCCAGCTTTAGGTACCTGCAGTGTGGATGTGGGCGATCCCCTGAGCTGCTTCCATGGTAAGGGGCAAGAAAAGAGCGTGTCCCGTGTGGTCTGTTTTATTTTATGAGCCGTTGGATTGTGTCCTAGAAACGCTCATTCCTGAAAGGTTATTGATGGCTCATCAGATGTAGACATCGAGGCAAAGCGGTCTGTGTTTGGTCTCCCATCCCTGGGGTTTGTGTCTGAATTATTTACTGCAGGTCTTCTAAAACCTTAAAATCTATTTTAAAGTCTTGACCAAGTTATGTGCCTGGCCCTTAGGGAAGAAGGGAAAGACAAACCTGTCTTCAGAGGTGTGGGGCAAGGAAGGATGGTAACTTTCTAGGCTGAATATTCCCACCACATGTAAAACATGGATGTCTTGCCCACTGAAGGCCAGCTGGGACGATCATTTATCAAACACGAAGTTTTCAGCTCTCGTCTAATCCCTTCAGCCCATACCCATCGCTGGAGTCTGTCCTCAAGACCATCAGATCATGGTTATTTGAACTGGTGAGGACACTTGGTCCAAAGCCACGTAGGTCACTGACCTTCCCATCTCTTTGGTCTTGCTCAGGAAGGAGTCAGGGTTATGCAGCTTGGTGGCAGCCGAGGACAGTGTGGCAGAAAGCAACGGCAAGGAGTCCTCAAGAAGGAGGGTCTCACCCTCATAAAGAGCGTAGAGAATACAACCGAATCTTTGTTTCTTTCAGTAGATCGCGGAGTATGAATGTGAGCTGCTGTCATCAAGAAGCTTTTGTTGGGTGGCAGCATTTAAATGGCCCGATTCTCTGGTTTTCATAAATAAAAACGCGCATGTCAGAGTTCTGATATCTAATGCACTTGTTCTTTTGATAGCTCATTAGCCACGAGCAGCCCCACTGCTACAGGTCTATAAGGAGTCCACTTCTCCAAGCATGCTGCTCAGTGGGTGCTACTGCAGAAGCCCCCGTCTCTGACCTGCCAGCTCTCAAGGGATTTCCCCCAAAACGTCTTAGGATCAGCATCACCCTGTCTGGGACGGTTTATCCGGGTAGGAGGCAGTACCTAACGTCCTTAAATCTGGCCAGATACAGGCTGGGAGCTGCCCACTCTTCCCTCTCTGTTGCACATAAGGCTTGGGAATCCCAATGACAGTATCTTAATGTGGCAGATGTCCTCCTCCTGATCGTCTTCTCTGCTTCTCCCAGGGCTCTTTCCTAACCTGGTTTGTCAGGTGGTGTCCCCCAGCCTTCCCATCTCGTTGCAGCAGGAATTCCCATGTCTCTTTTGCTAATGAACCTTGTCTCTTTTACTTAATTCCTCCTTTTCTCTTTTGCTAATGGTTTGTTTCCGTCATGCATTCAGGTTTCTGCTGTGGATCTTCTGCTGCTTCTCCACTTGTTTTTTATCTTGGAGAGGACTGGAAGGTCGCAACCTCCATCACCCCCTTCCCTGGCTTTTTGGGAAAGATGATCAGTCATAGAATCATAGAATCATAAAACTGACTAGGTTGGAAGGGTCCTTTCAGATCATTGGGTCCAACCATCAACGCAACACTGACAAAAACCACCACTAAACCGTATGTCTAAGCACCACGTCTGCCCGTCTTTTAAGTACCTCCAGGGATGGTGCCTCAACCACTTCCCTGGGCAGCCTGGTCCAATGCATGATAACCCTTTCAGTGTAAAAATTTTTCCTAATATCCATCCTAAACCTCCCCTGGTGCAACTTGAGGCCATTTCCTCTTGTCCTATGGCCTGTTCCTTGGGAGAAGAGACCAAGTCAAGCCCCTCTGCTGCTCTTCTGATCCTTCTGCTTCTTGCCTTGCTCGTTCCCTGGAGTCTTTCACTCCATCCAAGCTATTTTTCCTTTTCTCCTGCAGCCTGTCGGCCTGACCCAGCTGGTAAACACCTGTGCGGGGCCGGGAGAGCCAGGCTCATTTCACCAGGAGGAACCTGACGCCTTTTAATAAAAGGTCTTTGTGCGACGGGGTTCTGTTTAGCTGCATTTCCAAAGTGGATTAACCCAGACTGCCCAGGGGCGCTTTTAGGGAGACTCTGCAGCAGACGACTGTGAAATAAATATCCAAGGGTAGCTGCTTGGCAAGTTTTATCCTGCACAAGATTTACCAAAGTATTTTGGGGAAGGAGAGGAGTTGTCTAAAGCAAGGAAGACTTTGAATCACATTTCCATTTCGTCTGTGGTCTTGCTGCAAGATCCAGTATGTTCTCCCTCAAGAAACAAACGTGCCTTCTTCATTTTAAAGCATAAAATAGTCTTATTTCTGATGATTTAAGGAGAAATCCTGGCCTCAGAGCTTTGTCATTTGTATGTAGAAAAGCGTGGTGTTTCCCTGTGTCGCTCGTCAACCTTTTTTACACTGCCTGCGAGGTCTGGGTTCATTGGCTTTCCAATTTAATTGATTTTCCTGCTTCTTCAAGTGGCAATCTCTCCCTGGGACTTTTGAGAGCACTGAGAAAAATATACAGCAGTAATGTAATTTTAATTTACGGTGTAATGCACAGATGCAGTTAAGAGTTACGAGATTTTGTGATAGAGAGTGGGTGTGGCTGGTAAGCAAATACGCGAGTCGACGTCCTAATTACTGGTATTTTATGTTGGTGGAAGGGCATCAGTTTGATATTTTTTGTGTGTGTCTGAAATCATGGAGATCTTTTGGAGGGATTCCCGAAAGGGTTAAGGATTTGTGCGAGCTGACGCTCTTGCAGTTGTGACCCACGCTGGCAGGCTGCACGGGTCTGACGCAAAAATTGTACAGCCGTCAGACTCTAATTCGGTCGCAATCTCTGTAGAAAGGTGGAGAACAAATATGCAGTGAGCTTCACAGCCATGACTGTGGGCTCTAGGTTGACCAGGCTGCTTGGTGAGGATGGGTTTCATAGAATGGTTTGGGTGGGAAGGGACCTTTAAAGGCCATCTTGTCCAACCCCCTGCCATGGGCAGGGACATCTTCTACTAGATCAGGTTGCTCAAAGCCCCGTTCATCCTGACCTGGAATGTTTCCAGGGATGGGGCATCTCCCACCTCTCTGGGCAACCAGGTTCCTCTAGGACTCTCCACACCTCTGCTATTGCACGTGAGCAAGGCCTGCTCCATCCTTTTTGGACACGGAAAGCTCCAGCACTTCTTCCAGCATGTCAAGCTCTCCCACCCATGATTTGGGTGCCCTCCATAGGATTTCCACATGCTCCAGAAGAGCGAGATGCATCCCGGAGCTGGGCTGTTTGCTGCACTCCCAAGTTGCAAACTTCCAAGTTTTGTCATTTGTTTTTTCCCCAAGGTGAAACCACAACATTTGTTTGGACATAATGATTAACAGAGGGAATCGGCATCATCCGCCCTCCGGCCATTGGTTTTGTTGGCAGGACAGGAGGTGTGGGATTCTCGCCTGTGGTTCTGTCCTGATTTGTGTCATTTGTATTCGTTGGTGAACCTCAGACACAACTGCACATGTGAGGACTGACCTGATTTACATTTGGCTGTTCATTTAATTTATTGGTGTGTTGAAAGCTGGTAACCTCCAATTTTGTAGAAAATGGAAGGATGTTCCGATAGGATTTCTACCATTGGCTTTTAATCCTCCTTTGCATACTCTTTTATGGGACAAAGATAATTCTAGGCTTGATTTCAGCCTTTCTTATTAACTTAAAATTAAAATTTTGCTGTATTATTCTCTGGAAAGGCTGGACCTTTGATAACAGATTAGTTCTTTGGCCAAGAAAACCCAAGTTCTTTCAGAACTGCTGTGTGCGAAGAGGGTAAACTTGACTTTTTTTTCCTTTCTTTTTGGCATTCGTCAGCACATTTGTGGGGAGTGCTGAGGAACATGAGGCAAATGGCTTCGATGCTTAAAGCAGGCAGGGTTGGGGTGCTCTCCTCCTTATTTTTCCTTCCTCTTGTAAGACCTACATGCAAATCTACTCCTTCCATTGATTGGGAAATGCCATTTCTGGATTTAATTAGGTGATCCATTGCTTACCGGTTCTGTAAAATAGGAATTTTAAACTGTGTTCAGGGTGTTGAATTGATTTCAGGGTGATTAAAAATGTATGAAGTGGGTACAGTGAATATTTTTCCTCTGGCGGTTCTTCATGTTTATTAATTGGTGTGTATAGAGCAGAGGGGAAAATCATACTTGACTGGGGGGAGAATGAGGTCTGACTTGTGTAGACTCTTGTTATTTTTATGTTTAAATGCATAATTTCCGTACAGGAATACTTCCAAACAACTTGCTGAATGTCTCAGTGTTGGAAGCTGTTTGAGTTTCAGCGCTGTGGTTAGCTGATCAACGATGGCTAATTCACCATCTTCGTAAGAAATTAACTCACGGACTTTCTTGAAGTCATAAAAAGCGTAAAACCCCTAAGGAAATGAGGGACAAGTTTTCTTGTTTGGGGAGCAAGGGAGAAGGAAGCAGAGGGGTTTTGGGTGACATTAGGGTTATTTATGAGTGTGTTCAATAGCTGTAGGCTGTATTTGGGTGGTTCTCCTGCCAAAGGCAGCACCATTGGACGATGGGCTTGGACGTCGACCTACTACACTCACCTATGGATGGACGCAGGTTGCTGTACAAAATAGGTCTTGGTAGACAGCAATGCGGGTGGCATATGCGCATGTTTCAAGGCAAAAGACTTTTATGTTTTTCGTGTTAGAAATGGAGGCACAGTAAACATGAGCAGGCTATGTGTGCTTGCAGCCCAGAAAGCCAACTGTATTGTGGGCTGCGTCAAAAGAAGTGTGGCCAGCAGGTTGATGGAAGGGATTCTCCCCCTCTGCTCTGCTCTGGTGTGACCCCACCTGGAGTTCTGCATCCAGCTTTGGGGTGCCCAACATAAGAAGGACATGGACCTGTTGGAGCAAGTCTAGAGGAGGCCACAAAGATGATCAGAAGGTTAGAGCGCTTCTCCTATGAGGCTGAGAGAGTCAGGGTTGTTCAGCCTGGAGACAAGAAGGCTCCAGGGAGACCTTACAGCAGCTCTTCAGTACCTGAAGGGGGCCTACAAGAAAGCTGGAGAGGGACTTTTCACAAGGGCATGTAGTGATAGGATGAGGGGTAATGGCTTCAAACAGAAAGAGGGGAGATTTAGATAAGATCTCAGGCAGAAATTCTTTACTCTGAGGGGGGTGAGCCCCTGGCCCAGGTTGCCCAGAGAAGCTGTGGCTGCCCCATCCCTGGAGGGGTTCAAGGCCAGCTTGGCCGGGGCTTGGAGCAACGTGGTCTGGTGGGAGGTGTCCCTGCCCAGGGCAGGGGGTTGGAACTGGATGATCTTTGAAGGTCCCTTCCAACCCAAACCATTCTATAATTCTATGATGATTCTGTGAAAACTCTACTGAAGCAAATAATTCATAACATCTCATTACAGATGCGTGTAGGCTCAGCTGGTTTGGAGATCGGTCCAATTGATGTCAGCCTTCCAAGGAGTTTCATAGAAACTTCGGGGAACATCCTTCACCCCTTGTTTTGTAACTGTTTGTGTAAGGTTTTACATACTTTTGAGTTTCCCTGTGTTGTAAATAAACAGAATAGTCTCAAATCTTAAAAGCAAACAAACCTCGTGTTTTGTTTTCCTGAATGACCCCATTGTGTGCCTTTTAATCCTACATGCTCCGTTAGTACGTGGAACTGGTTTATGCTCTGCCTCATTTCTTGGCTACAATATTGATTTTGTTTTTTCCCCACACTGGAAAAGAAATAAAAGCATTGAATGACTAGGGCTGAAGAGGGCTGGAGGAAATGTGTGTAAGGCAAAGAAGAAAAAAAAACATAGGTGGAAAAAAAGAGATAGCCTTGGAATCATGTTTTAAAGGGGAAAGTACTCCTTCATTTAAAGAAAATAAAAGGTGAATGGAGGATTTTCTTGTGTCGGTTACTTCTGTAGAGTATTGGCACATAATCTGAAATTCTTCACTCACTTGGGGCAGAAATGAGCTTTATTTTTAAGCATGAGCCATACTACGGCTCTGTCTTATGTAGCGTGTAGACAAATTCCGACCAGTTATTTTGGCTTTTAAAATATATGTTCAGTATTGAAATTGATGAATGTATTTTTTTTTCTTGCGTTGACTCTTGGCCTCTGTATGTCGTGGAATGAAACTCTTTCTGGTGGCTTTGTTCATTTATAGTGTGTTTCTAAGCCATCTTTTTCTTCGTTTTAGCCATGGTTTTATTGTTTTACACCATTTAAAACCTCTTTTCCTCTATGTTCTCTTTACTTCCATATGTTCTCCTATATGATCCCTTTACTTCGCTGCTGAACACCAAAGAGCGTCTGTGTAGGCAGTCAAAGATCACGTTGGCCACCTTGGTATCATCTCTGTAGCACTTGCGTTCTCCATGCCTTTAGGTCCCATGGTCAAGTCACGCTTGATTTGCCGTACATCAAATCTTAAACTTCTTTCGGCCTCATTACTTTCCATAACCTCATAATTATTTCCGTCCTTCCCATAACTATCTCTGGATGTCCAGTTTGCTCTGTTGAGAAAGCTGCTGATGTGGGTGGTGTTCCTACTATGAAGCCCCTCTACCGAGAGGTTCTTTTAGGGACCTCCCTCCCCTCGTTTGCAGTCTAGCACACCTCCTTTCACGAAGCCATGGTGTCCGTCTTCCAATGGTAGCAATTGTGGAAAAACTATTAGATCGGTTTTTAAAATCCGTCCTTCTGGCGGTGGAGAGCACCGGCATCGGCTGGCAGAAAGTCCGTCAGCAGTCGCTAAATGGGTCAGTGATTCTCCGCAGAGCACTTTGGGAGCCTCTGCCATGGGCACCGTGGAGCTGGAGTGTGACCTTGCCGTTGAATGAATTGGAGATGGGGGTTGTTCATAAAACAAAACGAAAATGTCTCCTCGCATTGAAACCCCACGCCATCTCGGAATCTCTCAGCTGTAAGTTAAAATCTCACCGAGTCTGAAATAAATGGCTTTTCCTACATATTTTTTTCTGCCATTTGCAGTACAAATTCATATCCTTGCTTGTTTTTCTCTGTGCATACTTGCACACCACACATTCAATACCTCTTAAATCCCCAGGTGCTTCAATTAAATGATTGAAAATAAGCTCCAGTACTGCCTCACGATCCGTCAAAACCCCTTAATATTTGCTGCCTCCTTCCCCTCCCCCTGCTCTTTTTTTTTGTCTGGCACAGCAAATAAGTGGTTAGATGCTTGTTATATTTTTGCAATCTGAAGGTAATAAATTAAAATTTTGTGGCTTGACTTCTGGAAACACGTTTGTAGATTAAATATTGAATTTTTCTCCTCTCCTGGTGCACAGTTATTTTTTACGCTGTGCGCAGTCAATGCGATACAGTGCAGAGGTCTGTACGTACAGAAACGTGATCTGGTACGGGGTCGTAAAGGACTTTTATAAGCTTCAGAAATAGTTCCCCGGTTTGTACCAGCTCTGTAAATTGCCGAGGCGATTCTTCTACCGTGCTTTATACCTGATGTCTTAGTTTTAGTTTAATGGGGATCAGCTTTCCCAGAGTGGGACGGTTGAGTTCTGGCTTGTTAATCTGTTTTGCTATTCCGTTTGCGTTCCCTTTAGCCTCGTCTGAAACCCAAATCAGGAGTTGCTTATATGCAAACGCATTCGGATACTTATTTTAAAGTGCGTGTGCCTGCTTTTCCCTCTCCCTGCGCTTGCTGGCATTCGGCCTCATTTCATCTAATGCGGTACTGGGCTAGAATTTTAATGTCTCTGCGGCCAGCGATGATTTATTAGATCCCAAAGCCCTGGCTCAGAGTGCTGGAAGAAAATATTGCATCAGTGAGCTGGCTTGGCACTGCTCAAATAAATGAGTCCTGAAAGACTCTTTTAGTGTTACGGCCTTTTTTTCCTTCCCCTCCCCTCGCCCCCACCGGTCCTTCCCCCGTCCCCGACCCCTGAGTTTCTGCTGATGTTGAGAAGTGCTCGTTTCCTTGCAGGAATTGCCATCTCCGGGTCTTTTTACGATAAATGCGTTTGTCAACAGCCTCGTCATAGAAAGCCCTTTGAATCCCCACGGTCGCTTTGCGCGGGGCCGAGAAGGAGCTGTAATCCTCAAGTTGGGAAAAAATGAAGCTTTTGTGGCAGGGCACAAGGTTGGGCTCCTGGTCATGAACTGGTGGGGACATGTCATAGAATCATAGAGTCGTCCAGGTTGGAAGAGACCTTTAAGATTGAGTCCAACCATCAACCCAACACTGACAAAACCACCACTACCCCATGTCCCTCAGCACCACGTCTGCCCGGCTTTTAAATCCCTCCAGGGATGGCGACTCCACCACTGCCCTGGGCAGCCTCTTCCAATGCTTGACAACCCTTTTGGTGAAGAAATTTTTCCTAATATTCATCCTAAACCTCCCCAGGTGCAACTTGAGGCTGTTTCCTCTTGTCCTATCTCCTGTTCCTTGGGAGAAGAGACCGACCCCCAACTCACTGTCTCTCTCTCTCCAGCCTCCTTTCAGGTGTCCTTGTGGTCCTTCTTCTGGCTGGCACATAGTGCCATCAGCTCTATGCTCAGCACTTCTTCGGGGTGGCACGCTGCTAATGCAGCCCCCTGGGTCACTGTGGCTCACAGCCGAGGTCTGGGGGTGGATATTTTACCTACTGTCAGTTTTCGGAGGCTGGAAAACGTCGTTTCTCCGTTGAGCTTATAGTATCTAATAAATCTTTGTTTAGCTTGGAGGAAAATTGTGCTACTGCTTGAAACGTCCCCACAGGTCAAGACATGATGAGTTGTGTGTTATCTGTCACTACGTTTTTTTTTCTCTTGTATGTGCTGATGGAGAGGTGATTTAATTTTGCAAGTATGTTTTGCCTCCTTCACAGGGCAGGAATGAGAGCAGTAAACATCAACATTGTCATTTCTCCACCACTGAAGGGTTTTGTCCATCTCTGGTGCTGCTATCACTGTGCTCCCGGCCACCCTACCAACATGTCACTGCAGTGGGCTCCTCTACTTGTGATTTAAAACAAAGCACAAATGAGCTAATCCCACTGTTTACAGATAAGCCGGCCATGTTTGCTACTGGTGTTGGTCCTAATGATGCTCCTGGTGTCACCAGCAGAAGGCTGGGTGGAGATGGTCAGTCTCTTGTGTGCAAAGAGAGACGTTGAGAGTTCATAGAAACATAGAATCATAGGTTGGAATCATAGAATCGTCTAGGTTGGAAGGGACCTTTCAGATCACCGAGTCCAACCGTTAACCCAGCACTGCTAAGTCCACCACTAACCCATGTCCCTCAGCACCACGTCTACCCAGCTTTTAAATACTTCCAGGGATGGTGATTCCATAACTTCCCTGGGCCTGTTCCAATGCTTGACAACCCTTTCGGTGTTATCAGGGTTGCGTTAGGTGGGCAAAGTTATCTGCCGTTCACTGCTCATCCAAAATACTGGGGGCACTTCTTGCGTCTACGTCAGAGCCTGTCGTGGAATCACAGGATGGTTTGGGTTGGAAGGGACCTTTGAAGATCATCTAGTTAAAGCCGTTGCCCCCTCTCCTGTCACTGCAGGCATTGGTAAAAAGTCTTTTATGAAATACTGATGAGTGTCTACAAGTGCTGTAAGGCTGTATGCATGACAAAGGCAGAGGAAGTAGGGCTAAGAGTTAGGCTAGTATTAACAATACAACAATTTAAGATGGCTATCAAGAAACTCCAGAAAAACTGTGATAGTTATTAGACATGGAAAAAAGTCCCAAGTGCAGCAAAACCCCATTTACTCAAGGTGTGATGAATACAAATGAAATGCCCGCAGAGTTTCAGCCACCTTCGAGAAGGACTTCCGGGCTGAGGCAGGTAGCATTAGATATTCCTCGCAAATATAAACCCACAGGCAACGAAGTGGAAGAGGGCACGGAATTACGCATGGACAGGAGGCTTTGATCCGCTGTGCTGTTTGTGGAGCCCTGCAGGGAAAACCCAACCATCGCCACCGAGGGATGGATCAAGCCAACATCAGCTGCCTACAGAAATAACGCTTTTTTTCAATCTTTGTGAAAGAAACGTGATGCTCGAGTGATCTGAATCAGTACGGCATAGAAAACAGTATACTGGAAGGTGTCCTTTTTTAAAATTTTAGCAGCAAGTGCCTAAATGTAAAGAAATCTGGATTAATCCATAGTGTCACCTCTCTGCAAGTGGTGACGCCATCTCAGTTTTGCCATTTTTTGCTTCGGAGTAGCCATGGTCACACCCACTGAAGAAGCAGCAAGATAAATACTTAATAATAAATTAAATAAATAGTAGTCGACAGTCAGCCTTGCGCAGTTCTTGTGAAGCAGTCTGATGGATGCAACCTATTTTTCTGCTGTTCGTTCTTATTCCTTTTAATTTCTAATTCCAAGGGATGAGGGGGACGCTCCCATGGATCACATGAACTGGCTACTTGGGGAGAAAATAAAAGCACAGGAAAAGGGAGGCTGACAGAGTAGTTTTATTTCCTTCTATAATTGAGGTAATTTGTAATACTGCTTAATGGTAAGCTAGTAAATTTTTAGTTGATTGAGCAAATGTTACTCCAGTAAAACTTCCTTGGTAAACTGTTAGAAAGATAGTGAGAAAACTTCATTTCTGTGCATTTTTTTTCCCTAAAACAACTAGATAGCAACTAAAAGCAAATTACCACTTTAAGTGTTCTGTTCACGGTCTTCCATAGTTTTTCTTTTTGCCCTTGTAGATTTTTTTTCCAGTGTCCTGTGCAGAATCTGAAGTTTTCAGCCAGAATTTAATGCAAAAAATAGGGTCGCATGCAAAGAAGAATACAAGCGCTGGGGCACTCCAGCAAATGTAAATGTTAAAAATCGCGCGAGGGAAGATAATAATAAAAAAAAAAAAAAAAAAGAAAAAAAAAAAGAAGTGCATATAATCCAACAAAGCAGTAGGAAAGCGCGCGCTGCACAGACCGTACTCGCAAGGGCTGGCGGAGGGATCGGGTGACCTCGGAGGTCTCTGCCTTTACTGACTTACACACTTCTGTGAGGCTCATTAAAGGCTCCCAGCACAAAGCATCAAACACTTCAAGTAAAAGTTGGTCTCCATGGGAATAGAGGGCAAACTAAAAATAACTATAAGACGACATTTTAACAATTTTGCAGGAGATTGTCATGGCAATGAAGAGAGTTGTAACCTGTTGTCATGATAACCAAAGTTTTAAATTAATGGGAAAGCATTCCGCTTCCACTTCATCTTTATTCATAACGGGTCTAACATCCACGATGGGAGAATTACACATTGCTGCCTTTAAGGAACCAGACAGCTGGGGAGAAGCAAGGGAGGGGTAGTGCGCTGTCTAGTTAAAAAAGAAATTTAAAAACTCCACAGCTGAACTGAAGCACCGATAGCATAGAAAAGAACACAGAGATGAACATGCATGAGGGAGATGCTCTCCTTTGCCCTTCGGTGCTTAGATAATGTTATCTTAGTTGTGGATGCCCCATCCCTGGAAGTGTTTAACGCCAGGGTGGATGGACCCTGGTGGGCTCATGCAAACCTCATGAAGTTCAACCAGGCCAAGTGCAAGGTCCTGCACCTGGGTCACAGCAATCCCAAGCACAAATCCAGGCTGGGTGGAGAATGGCTTGAGAGCAGCCCTGAGGAGAAGGACTTGAGGGTGCTGGTGGGTGAGAAGCTCAACATGAGCCAGCAACGTGCGCTGGCAGCCCAGAAACCCCCCACAGCCTGGGCTGCATCCCCAGCAGCGTGGGCAGCAGGGCGAGGGGGGGGATTCTGCCCCTCTGCTCCGCTCGGGGGAGACCCCCCTGCAGTGCTGCCTCCAGCTCTGGGGCCTCAGCCCAGGAGAGACACGGAGCTGTTGGAGCGGGGCCAGAGGAGGCCCCGGAGATGCTGGGAGGGCTGGAGTCCCTCTGCTGGGAGGACAGGCTGAGAGAGTTGGGGGGGTTCAGCCTGGAGAAGAGAAGGCTCCGTGGAGACCTTGTAACGGGCTTCCAGTACCTGAAGGAGGGACTCTGTATGAGGGAGTGTAGTGACAGGACGAGGGAAATGGTTTTCCCCTGCAAGAGGGGAGATTGAGCTGAGATCTGGGGCAGAAATTCTTGGCTGTGAGGGTGGTGAGCCCCTGGCCCAGGTTGCCCAGAGAAGCTGTGGCTGCCCCATCCCTGGAGGGGTTCAAGGCCAGGTTGGACGGGGCTTGGAGCAGCCTGGTCTGGTGGGAGGTGTCCCTGCCAGGGCAGGGAGGTGGAACTGGATGATCTTTAAGGTCGCTTCCAACCCAAATCGTTCTGTCATTCTGTGATCTTTACTATGGGACAAGTAGCAGAAATGTGTCAAGGTGTGAGACACGGACAACTCCCACCGTCTGTGGAAACTGATATAAAATACAGAGTGCAACACACATGGACCCTATTGGAGCCTTCATCACTTACAGCTAGCTAGCAGAATTGACCTTCAAGCATTCGGTTGCACACAGAAGCAGAAATGCGTTTCAGCTCTCTCCCTCCTGTCAGACAGGAGGATGTCAACCGCTAATTTTACAGTTTAACTCCTTGCACCCTGGGGTCAGGTGCTGGAGAAGAGACGGACTTACCAGGTTCAAAGGCACGTACCAAAGGTCAAACGCCAAACTGAGGTCCCTGCATGAGAAGCGCTGTTATCCCAAACTCTCCGAAGCCAACAGAAAGAACTGGATAATTGCAGAGAATTGTCCCCCCACCTAAGATCTGAATTGGTCTCAAATGGCTGCAGGAGACCTGAGGGTCACCAAACTGCTGCTCGTGCATTCGATGAGATGCTGTAGGTGCTCGGTCCTAATCCTGAATTATATTAATAGGCTCAAAGCAAACCAGGCCCTCTTTAAAGGTGATGTAAGCATTACTGTGTCTTCACTTATGAGAAGTTGCTCTGGAATTCCTATAATAGTTAATTATACTACTGTTTCTTTAATTGTTTTTAGTGGAGGGAAAAACATTCTAGCGACAGAATGCCTGCACAGTGCACACACCTTTGCCCCCACCCACGCCTTCAAGATGCAGCACAAAATGGTCCTCACCTCAAGAAATAGTTACTAATTTGAAATAAGAAGAAACTAGAGGTAAACAGAAGTTCTGATGCATACATGCTCGTATCTTTCTGAATGAAACAACTCATTGTTAGGCTATTAAAATCTATTTTTTCCCCCTATCCGATTTAATTTATGGTTACCATGTGCTTTGCATCTCCCGGGAATGCTACGAAAATCGACGACTCCTTCTCCCTAGAGATGGGTGCTCGTCTCTGCAATACATTAGGTTTCTAATAACAAGAGGTAGCAACATCATTTTTGAGTGTAAATGGATGGCAACAAATCAAGGGTAAGTCTAAAGCTGCCCTTGGTTACTCACTGAAGAGAATTTCTTAACTATGAGATAGGAAGGTCTTCACCTGTCATTACTCCAGGGTTTCATTTTTGTTCTTCTCCTTCCAGCCCTCACATCCAATAACTGTTGCCCACAACTCACGTCTTCTGAGAGCTCATCTTTTCAGCTTGATTTCTTCTTTCTTCTTCTTCTTCATGAAAAGATTGAAAATCGTTTTGTTTATGAAGTGAAATGAATTAGATGTGACCCCAGGGGAAAGGCTGCTGGGCTGACAGCACTCTAGAAGGGACCCATTGGGGACCAGCTTCGGAGGTGAGCATGGCCAGCACTGGGGTGGTGGTCACAGGCTGCTGCTCTTCTTGGGAATATTAAAATATCACAGAATCACAGAATGGTACGGGTTGGAAGGGACCTCTGGAGATCATCTAGTCCAACCCCCCTGTGCCAGAGCAGGGTCACCCAGAGCAGGTGGCACAGGAACGCGTCCAGGCGGGTTGGGAATGTCTCCAGAGACGGAGACTCCACCACCTCTCTGGGCAGCCTGTGCCAGGGCTCTGCCACCCTCACAGGAAAGACGTTCCTCCTCATGTTGAGATGGAACTTCCTATGGTCAAGTTTGTGCCCGTTACCCCTTGTCCTGTCCCTGGTCACCACTGAGAAGAGCCTGGCCCCATCCTCCTGACACCCACCCTTTCAGTATTTCTAAGCGTTGATAAGATCCCCCCTCAGCCGTCTTTTTTCCAGACTGAAGAGACCCAAATCCTTCAGCCTCTCTTCATAAGAGAGGTGTTCCAGTCCCCTCAGCATCTTGGTAGCCCTGTGTTTCTTTCCCTGGATCAGTGCTAAGACAGGATCCCAGAACAAGAAAGGCATGGACTAGTCAGAGCAGGTCCAGAGGAGGCCACCAAAATGGCGAGGGGCCTGGAGCGCCTCTGCTGTGAGGAGGGGCTGAGAGAGTTGGCGTTCTTCAGCCTGGAGAAGAGAAGGCTCCCGGGAGACCTTATCACGGCCTTGTAATATATTAAGGTGGCTTCTAAGAAAGACAGAGACTTTTTACCAGGACCTGTAGTGACAGGCCAAGGGGCAATGGTTTAAAAGTGAAGGAGGACAGGTTTAGATTAGGCATAAGGAAGAAATGTTTTAAGTTGAGAGTGGTGGGACACTGTCCCAGGT
Organism: Sterna hirundo; assembly: GCA_009819605.1. Taxonomy (NCBI): domain Eukaryota; kingdom Metazoa; phylum Chordata; class Aves; order Charadriiformes; family Laridae; genus Sterna; species Sterna hirundo. The sequence continues at coordinate 218,771,775 of CM020437.1, read as the reverse complement.
TGCCCAGAGAGATGGGAGATGCCCCATCCCTGGAAGTATTCCAGGCCAGGTTGGACGGGGCTCTGAGCAACCTGGTCTAGTTGAAGATGTCCCTGCTCGTGGCAGGGTGGTTGGACTAGATGGCCTTTAAAGATCCCTTCCAACCCAAACCATTCCGTGATTCTATGATTCTGTAATCCTTTTAGGTGCTTTTCACAAATTTTCCTGCAGGTTGGCTTTATTGGGATGGGGTTGGATCCCTAACAAACCGTGCCTGGAGGTTCTTGCCCTGGCAGGAAGCTGGGTCATCAAGAGTTTCTTGTGACAAAGCCGGTGTTGGTCAGTGCTCCTGTTTCTTGAAGTAAAACTGGTAGTTTTAAGAGATGGCACAAATATTTCTGTCAATAATTTTAAGTCTCTCTTGCTCAGGAGCTTATAATTGATTCTAAAAAGTTCTTTTTACATGGTGTAAAATCTTTGTCTCTCTAGGATAATTAAATCCTTTCGCTGTTTCAGGTCACTCTGAACCTTCTTACAGCCGATAAGAGCAATCAGAATTGTTTTTGAATGCCTCTTCCTTGCAGTATCTCAATATTCATCAGGAGTTGTTTTGCTTTCTGTTGTGTCTGATTTTGCGTTTTTCATGCGGAATCAAAACATAACAGGATTTCTCCCTGACTCGGCCCTCACCTCTAACATTGTATCGTTATTTTGGTAGCAGGATTTTGCGGGAAGGTTAACGGTTCAGTTGTGCTCTTCAGTTACGGGCGGTAGTTGTGAAATGCCGTTGATTTTTGTAGTGCTGACCGCGGGGATCAAGGTCTTTATCCTGATGTTACTCAGCATGCTGCAAGATACAAAGAAGATACAGGCCTGATGCTGAGAATACAGCACCCAAATGAAACACTAATCTATAAATCTCTTTGATAATTATTTTTCGTACCGCTACTTGTAGAGGACATTGCAGAATTGGGATGGTATTACTCAGGTGGTAAACCCTGTTGGTTGTAGGGTGTGTGGCTCTGTCTTTCTAAGTCTTTCTGCAGAATTTTGTACACATGCTGTACTCAAAAGAATTTCTTTGCCTTTTTTGTCTGTGTTTAAGAGGGCGTTTAGCTTTCCCCAATAGCAATTGTTACTATAATGGCCGTTATCGTTAGCAATAAAGGATATAGCTAATATAATTTATGCAAGTTATTAATAACACTGCTGATAGTTTTCATATGGAGTGGGTTTTGTTGCTTGGGCCTTTTGTGTCTTTTTACATTATTTGAATTGTTACTTGCTTTTCTGTGACCAGGGAATTAATTTTATGAGATATGTTGGTTAGCAAAATACCCCATGATGGCGTGCTTTCTCTGAGCTTGGCACCAGCAGCTGCAGTGAAGTGCAGTGAGAAATCTCCAGGCGTAGGAGAATGAGGTAAAGGGGTGATGGCTTTAAACTAAAAGAGGGAAGATTTAGAGTAGATCTAAGGGAGAAATGTTTTACGCTGAGGGTGGTGAGCCCCTGGCCCAGGCTGCCCAGAGAAGCTGTGGCTGCCCCATCCCTGGAGGGGTTCAAGGCCAGGTTGGACGGGGCTCGGAGCAACCTGGTCTGGTGGGAGGTGTCCCTGCCCAGGGCAGGGGGTTGGAACTAGATGATCTTTAAGGTCCCTTCCAACCCAAATCATTCTATGATTCTGTGATTTCTCCTTAATGTAGATTCCACTCCAATGACTTTTGGAGTAAACAAAGACTTAGGGATAAAAAAAGCTGTGTACAATCCTTACATCTCTAGCAGATTTTCTCTCTGGGATTACACACTCGCCCCAAAAAGCACTGACAGCTGCTTGGAGAATGGGCTTGTAAAGATTTTGCAGAAATGTAAGCTATCTGCAGCTATTTCCAATATTCCTTGTTAAAAAAAAAACCCACAAGCAATGTACAAGAGCTCCATTCTGTCAGTAAATACGAATGGCAAACAGCTCCAGGCAGCTGGTGCATTTTTTCCTTGGATACCAAAGAAGTCATCCCAAGCAGGAATCTCGTCTTAAACATTTCTTTTTACTATAATAAACAAATCTTTGAAGAAGCCTTGAGATCAAGGATCAAACAAAAATGTAGAACAATAACTTAGGAAAGTATGATGTTGTTTGTGCCCCTCCAAAATATTGCTGGTATTTGTTGTAGTAATCTTGTGATAACATGGGGATTTTTTCCATTTAACTGTGGCCTGCTTCTGCTGCTGGTTGGGTTCCTGGCTTCTTCTCAGCCGTGACAGTTTTAGGTCCTGTCTGTTTAAGGGCATTTTATTGTACTCTGGTTTGAAAATATATTGAGTATCAAGATGAGTCTTGAGTTCAGAGCCTTAAATTTCCTCTCCTCAAGCACCGAATGTATTTTCTTGCAGGGTGAATGCCCAGCCCTGAATTATCAGGAGCATTTCTTTCCTGTACCTCCATCTGAGCTCCTTTTGCAGCGCGGTGTCTGTCGTCTACTGAAGCACCTCAACCAAATTTCATAGAATTATAGAATGGTTTGGGTTGGGAGGGACCTTTAAAGCTCATCTAGTCCAACCCCTCTGCCATGGGCAGGGATGTCTTACCTAGATCAAGTTGGTCAGACCCCCGTCCAACCTGGCCTGGAATGTTTGACGTGCACCTTCTCCATCAGCTTAGGAGGCTTTGTCACCTCTTGTCATTCAGAGGTTCTGCTTTCTTCAACCTCCAGCTTTCTGTGGGATCCCCACTGGTTCTTTGAATTGAAAATTTGTGGATCTTCCTTTCTGCTTAGGCTTGTTTCTCAGAATCATAGAATCACAGAATGGTTTGGGTTGGAAGGGACCTTAAAGACCATCTAGTTCCAACCCCTTGCCATGGGCAGGGACACCTCCCCCTAGACCAGGTTGCTCAAAGCCTCATCTCGTCTGGTCTTGAACGTTTCCAGGGAAGGTGCATCAACAACTTCTTGATCACTACAAAATCCAGCCTTTCTCATCTTTCTTTTTGTGTGCCTGGAGCTCAGGATCTTTTTCTCACAACAGTTTTTACATCTCTCTGTCTTCTTTCTGGATTCCCCTGGAAAGCACTTAAGTGCTTCATCTGTCACCAGAGGTGGTAAACTTGAGGTCATCTTTGACCCAAGACTTTATCGAGGTTGCCAGCTTGCTTCTTTCTTCTTTTGTTTCTCATTTAGTTCTGAAGAATAGGATAGGATAGGATCGGATAGGGTAGAATAGGGTAGGGTCAGATAGGGTAGGATAGGGTAGGATAGGATAGGATAGGATAGGATAGGATAGGATAGGATAGGATCGGATCGGATCGGATCGAATCATAGAATCGTCCAACCATCAACCCAACACTGACAAAGCCACCACTAACCCACGTCCCTCAGCACCACGTCTGCCCGGCTTTTAAATACCTCCAGGAATGGCAACTCCACCACTTCCTTGGGCAGCCTCTTCCAATGCTCGATAACCCTTTCAGGGAAGAAATTTTTCCTAATATCCATCCTAAACCTCCCATGGCACAACTTGAGGCCATTTTCTCTTGTCCTATCTGAATATTTCTTGTCCTAACTGAATATTTCAGTTGGAAGGGACCTACAAAGATCATCTAGTTCAACTGCCTGACCACGTCAGAGCTGACCAAAAGTTAAAGCAAATTAAGGGCATTGTCTTATCTCCTCTTAAACACTGACAGTCTTGGGACAATGACCACCTCTCTAGGAAGCCTGTTGCAGTTTTTGACCGGCTTAAATGAAAGATCTGTGACTTTGTTTTCTCACCCTTTTTTAATATTTTAGCAGAATTGTAATGGATCAAATTTCCAGCTTGAGGAGACATTTCCCATCCTTGATTTTAACTGAATTTGAGATAAGGTCTCCCAGAGCTTGCTGAAGAGCCTTAGAATTGGAGGCAAAATTTTCTACTGTATTTTTAGAGGGGGAAATTTCCTCTTGCAATGGGGAGATACAAGCTGGTCTTAATCGCCGTGTCCGTTCTTCCTAGTGTAGTGTTTTGGTGAGCTGAATGAGGGCAGCTCACACAGCCTTGGGGTACTTAATTCTAAAAACAGAGCTGGGGAAATAGATGCAAGACTAATGACGGTAGATGAAGCTTTTCAACTCTACCTCATCAGTTCAGCTGCCATCCGGGCAATTGCTGGGACATAGGGATTATCAGACAAGTGATTGTTGGCCTGTGTGAACTGAGTGGGTGGTGTGTGGAGCTTCTATTTTTTGTACTGAAACAGGAGAGAACCCTGTATTCATGTGAAAAAAGTATTCAGTATCGTAGTCTGGTGTAAAAGAGCAAAGGGAACTGGGGTGTGAGACTGGGATGAAGCAAGCAAAGGGAAATTCAGGAGGCACTTGCTGTAAGCTCGGTATAAAATGCTGCCAGCCACTGAGTCGGCGAACGCGCTGCGATTGATTATCCACCGACTCATCCGCTTGTTTGCCATCCAGCTCTGACGGTAACCAATAGTTAAATCATCCCTAGAAGTCCCTGGGGCTTCCTTGACTAATTGACCGCTCAAGGTGGTCCAGGTGGTTCTCTGCAGGTCCGTCTGGCAGCAACTTGAACCCATCTGTCCTTGCTTTGGCCCTGTTTATCCCAAAATCTTTGCTTTCAGAAGTGTTTTAAGAAACAGAGCAAGATACTGCAACTACCAGGAACTCCTGTCCGGCGGTTGTTTATGGGACGGACTGAAGGATTTCTCCTGCTGCAAATTAGCGCGTGACTTTTTTATCATGCACAAGAAAGAACGGGAGCAAATGTCATCTCTTGGGAGAATCCAGCTCAGGTATATTTAGGAAGAGCAATGTGTGATCCTGGGGAAATCGGATGTTTAAGCTTCTGGCATATCCATTCAGAGCAATTCTGCAAAGTAAATGTGAATCCAGGCAGCTCCAAACGGCAGGGCCTGTCATCCTGCCTTTCTGTATCCACGCTCTCCAAGCGGGAAGAGTTGGCTTTCTCCAGGATGGGGAGATCTGCTGGATGGCGTGGCTTCTAGTGCTGTTGGCAAACAGTACAAGTTTCACATTATTTGGCAACGTTAGATTCTTTTTATTCCCTATTTTTCGAGAAGTTTTTGGGTTTGCTCTTGCTCCCGGCATAAATCAATAGGCTTCCTTGGGAGGTCTCTCTGCAGATACTTGCGTGCCCTGCATCGATGCGCATACAACCTCTGCACCGTTGATGTCCTCGCTATACGTATTCAATTACTAAATACAAGCCTTTGCTTTCCTGCACTGTCAATCCAACACATTCTATCACCAGAATGAAGGTCGTTTCAATCCTTCAGGTGTACACGGAAGACCTGCTCACCTTTTAAAATCAGTACTGGTGGCAAGTATATTTTAGAATCATAGAATCATGGAATCAGTCGCCTAGGTTGGAAGGGTCCTTTCGGATCATCGAGTCCAACCATCAACCTAACTCTGACAAAAACCATCACTAAACCATATCTCTAAGCACTATGTCTACCCATCTTTTAAATCCCTCCAGGGATGGTGACTCCACCACTGCCCTGGGCAGCCTGGTCCAATGCTTGACAACTCTTTCGGGGAAGAAATTTTCCTAATATCCATCCTAAACCTCCCCTGGCGCAACTCGAGGCCATTTTGTCTTGTCCTATCGCCTGTTCCTTGGGAGAAGAGACCGACCCCCCCTGGCTACCCCCTCCTTTCAGGGAGTTGCAGAGAAGGTCTCCCCTCAGCCTCCTTTTCTCCAGGCTGAACACCCCCAGCTCCCTCAGCCGCTCCTCACAAGACTTGTGCTCCCGACCCCTCACCAGCTCCGTTGCCCTTCTCTGGACAAGCTCCAGAAGGGGAAGGTCAAGCCCTGAACCTGAACACCTCGCAACGGTGGCAGAGATCAGGTTTAGCCCCCACCTTTGCTGCCTGGGGCTGAGATGATGCTCTCCCGTGTGGAACCCAACGTGAACCCACCAGCGAGGACCGCTGGGTTTCCTTCCAGCATCGCCCTCGTGGTGCCCGCGTCCCTGTGGCCAATGCGTACAGAAAGCAGATTTATGCAGCTCATTTGCTGCCCCTGTATAATCATTCTTAGCTCCGCATTAATGTGCTGAGCAAGTAAAACTAGTTAATGAGAGGAGGAGAAAGGAATCTTTTTTTGTAGGTCTAATGCTCTTGTTCCTGGAAGCGGAGGGGAGTAATTAGCATTCCAGCCGAGGAACCAGTTACTATGGCAGTGCGTATTGATGAAACGCGGTTGATACAAGTGAGCTAATTCAAACCAGCCGAAGGCCATATGTTTAGATCTGTCTTTGTTATAGAACAAGTTTTGAGGTCTTAAAAAAAAAAAATGTTCTGAGTAGAAATGACCTTCAAGGAATGGTTAAAATAAGAAAGCCGACGGCCTTTTTGTTAGCGGCACACAAACTCATTAGTTGCATAAACAGGACGAAGGTTTTTAATCTCCTTTTGAGGTTATTTGCATATTTATTGAGACTTACCGTGCCTTTTTATTTGGGATCCCACTGATCCGAAAGTGGAGGACACACACAGCTGGAAACCCCACCACGTTTCCCTGAAATTCATGCCAAGTTGGGTTATTAGTCCTTGAGGTGGGACAAAATGGTGGAATTCAGTTTTGCTGTGAAATGAGTAATCCAGGAATTTCTTGGTATTTCTCTGCATTTTTTTTTGTCAAATATTTGATCTTTGGATTATTATTTTTTTTCCTGTATTCCTTGTTCCTCTTTAAAAGGAGAAAATCTTTGGGGCATTGAAATTCATTTTACTACAGGGAAGAAAACACAGGATTCCAGCCTTGCTGATGCTGGCAAGTGACCATCATAATTAGATTAATCAACAAAAATGATCTCTCAAAGAGCTCTATCGAGGCAAATGTTTCTTCACCCTCCGAGAAGGGGTTTGGTAAAGTGGAATTTTATTTTGCCCGTGGCTTTATCATTGCTAGACCCCACATTCATAGGGGGGTTTCATGACTGAAAGTGGAGCAGGAGCCGAGATGTCCCCACTCCACTGTGCTCCCTTGGTGCTGGTTCTCCCTGCTCAGCCTGGATGGAGTCAGTGAGTGCGTAGTACCAGTTTTGAATGCTCTGTTTCATGGAACCAACTCCTCTTAGTTACATCACAGCCCTACAACATCACCTCTGCGGGTATAAATAGAATCACAGAATCACAGAATCATAGAATGGTTTGGGTTGGAAGGGACCTTTAAAGGTCATCTAGTCCAATACCCCTGCCATGAGCGGGGACATCTTGGTGTCCTGCTAACTGTGGCTTCCGAAAGTGGAAGTCATTAAAAAAACCCCAGGCAAAACCAAAAGCATTATCCCCCAAATATATTTTCTTAACCACATGTTGCCTGGATGGGAATTCCGTAGGCTACAGCAGAAGGTGCTATGGGCAGCAAGGAGCGGAATAATTAAATTGCACAGTGCACCTGAACGTGGGCTATTGCGGTGATTAATTTTAAATGCTGTCCTGTAATTATAATCAAACTATATTCTCTGCAGAAACCTTTGTGCGCAAGCAGCAAGGAGCTGTTATGCATTATTGACTTCGGAGTAGCTGGAAGAAATTCAAAACATCTTCATATAAATTACATTTTGGTCATGGTCTGCTCATCCAGCCTGGCTTTGCAGGCACAAGCTCCCACTCCTCGAGTGCGGCTCCTGGCTCTTAACGGCGTGTCTCTGCCTGCCTGCCCCATTTTCCGTTTCTTATACCCACCAAGAAGGTTTCCTCCAGGACATCAGCAACGCAGTTGGGGTTCCTCACCCCCGACCCCACTTAGATCCCATCCGAGGCGCATCCATCGCATGCTCTACAGGAGCGTCTAGCCCCAGGTCCCTAAACTGGTCACGTAGCTGATGGAGGTGAAGAGAGACCACGGTGCTGTGCCATGAAACTCTTTCATCGCCTGCCCCTAAGCCTGGCATGTGCTGAAGCTTTGATGAAACTTGTACTTGGTCCTATTGAGTTACTGTATCCCCTAGTTTTTTCTTGGGATTAATGCTGCCACTGGTGCTTCTTGTTGCCTTCTTCCTTTTTGTGGTATTTCTGGTTTACCCCAGTTAAGGGGGGGTAAAATTAATTCAATAACTACACGATGTGTTAATTTTTTTGTTGCGTAGCCCCATCAACAGAAGAGCTGCTGGAAGGGGGATGTGGAAGGGGGAAGCAGCAAACTGCACCAAGGATGCACCTTGGAGATAGTCCTGCTGTAACCTAAATGTCTTGACCGATCCCCTATTTCAAAACTTTGGCTTCTGGGGATACCCTCACTTGTACGCTGCCCTGGCTGCTTTTAAATTTGCATTTTACTCGTTGGCTTGGCTGTACCACTTGCTGATGGAAACCTGGAGGGGATTCCCAGAGGGTGTTCCCTAGTCCTGAGAACGTTGGGTACCCTCCAGCCACCGACATGAACATCAACCTGTTGTCAACGAGCTGAAGGGATGTTTGCTGCGGTGTTGTGGTTAACTCAGTAATTCAGCCCTCTTTCTTCCACGTTACATTTTTCCAAGTAAGGGCATCCTCACATAGAATCACAGAATGGTTTGGGTTGGAAGGGACCTTAAAGACCATCCAGTTCCAACCCCCTGCCCTGGGCAGGGACACCTCCCACTAGACCAGGTTGCTCCAAGCCCCGTCCAACCTGGCCTTGAACCCCTCCAGGGATGGGGCAGCCACAGCTTCAGCTTCTCTGGGCAACCTGGGCCAGGGGCTCACCACCCTCACAGCCAAGAATTTCTGCCCCAGATCTCAGCTCAATCTCCCCTCTTGCAGGGGAAAACCCTTCCCCCTCATCCCATGGCTCCCCTCCCTGATCCAGAGTCCCTCCCCAGCTTTCCTGGAGCCCCTTCAGGGACTGGAAGGGGCTCCGAGGTCTCCGCGGAGCCTTCTCTTCTCCAGGCTGAACCCCCCCAGCTCTCTCAGCCTGTCCTCCCAGCAGAGGGGCTCCAGCCCTCCCAGCATCTCCGGGGCCTCCTCTGGCCCCGCTCCAACAGCTCCGTGTCTCTCCTGTGCTGAGGCCCCAGAGCTGGAGGCAGCACTGCAGGGGGGTCTCCCCCGAGCGGAGCAGAGGGGCAGAATCCCCCCTCCCTCACCCTGCTGCCCCCGCTGCTGGGGATGCAGCCCAGGATAGCCCGTCTACATCCTTCTCTCCCCGTGTCTTACGCTGGTGCCGGGATCATCTCAGCATCCAAGTGCCACTTCCAGTTTTCTTACTGAACCATCCCTGTATGTTTATCAAGTACCTTTGTCATCCTTAAGATATTTCGTTATTAATTTCTTTGGAAAGAAAAAGAAAGTGGTGCAGGCTCTGTCATGTGTTGATGTGGGCAAGTGTTCCTAATAAAACATTCATAATATTGTGCTCTTTTACGAGTAAAATGGTGGCCTGCGCACTTTTACGAGCTCTGCTGTACTAGTCGTCACAGAAAATATATGCTCATTTAATGCGTCGCAATAAAGGGCCCTTTATAGAGAGGGTTTTTTTTTTTTATAGTTTATTCATCTCTATTTATGTAGAATCCCCTTGAGAACCCGTGAGCCTTTTGCTTATTCAACCTTTCTCGGCCGTTTTGCCACGTCTCTGCCATCAAGGGGGTATTACAAGATATTTAATATTTATTTATTTGATGAGAATTGCCGAGACCTTTGCTGGTACAATAACATCCTCTACCTTGTTGCAGCAGCTTGTTGGTGCCGGTGGGTGAATGCGGTTGTGGTGGGGTTTTGTCGCTGGGGAAGGGAGATGGGGAGGGTTATCCTATCTGAAAAGTCCTACACGTTAAATTGTGTTAAACCACACTTTTAAGCCTCGTCCTCCTTAGCGGGTCTTGCTTTTTGGTGCTCCAGGGCTTTGCTGCCCCGGGGAGAAGATCGGATGAAAGCACTGTCATTAATACGTGCCCTATATAACACATTTTTACAGTTTTTAATAAAACTCCACACTTCTTTTATGTATGAACCATATTCATTCACTTTCGGAAGACGTTTGCCAGACTCTTAAATGTTTTCCTCTTTTTTTTTTTTTTTTTTAATCGTTGGCCAATTTATTGCAGAAGCTTAAGTCCATGTCGGAACTGTATTTGATTTAAAGCAGGTTTGCAAACTTAGTGGGTATCAGAAAAAAATGAGGTTTATAGATCCTGTTTGACTGGAATACACCTGGCTTTCCGGGGCAGACGTGTGCTATGCCTAAACCCAAGGCTTTCGAGATAAAACGTGACACTGGGATGCCCGACTAAGCTCACGGAGGGATGCTGCTGCGATAAGATAACAAACTTGTGGTGTTTGGAAATGGTTATTATTGTGAGGAGGAGGGACGTGGCAGGGCACAGACGGCCGAAAGCACCCGATAACGTCCTGCAAGCGTGGCATCCGCGGGTCCGGTCCCGCTGGCATGTCCCAGCCTTTTCTGTGCATATCAGAGCGTAAATTAACGTTTAGAATTGCCACGTGAAAAACACCCCGAAGGTTGGGTACGTTATCCTACATTTGGTTCCTCCAAAGCCCCGCGTTCCCGGTGGATCGACTCCCTGCAAGGGCAGGTGGGGAGTTTTCAGGAGGCTTCCTTGGCCAGCAATTAATGATTTCAGGGATTCAGTTGAAGCTCTTATTCAATGTAACGTTAATGATGTACGTTCTTTTCCCTTCCTATAGCACCTATACAGCAGTTTCAGGGGCTTAGCATCGCGCGGTAGCCGTGCCTTCCGCCTTGCAGGTATTATTCCCTCCAGTGCCGTACCTTTGCTACAAGATTGACAACCTCGTTATCTTTTAATCCCATAGACTGATTTTTTTTCCCTTTCTCTCCTTCTGTATTTACGCCACCCTTCATAAATATCGTATAAAACACTAAATTTTTTTCCGCTTGAACAAATAGTCAGGATTCTGTTCAAGAACAAGGCACGACATTGTTTTAAAAATTACATAGAGCGTTAAAAATTGGGTTTCTTCCTTTAAAAACATTTCAGGTGTATTCACTAGGATGGGGAAAAACAAGGAAAATGAGTAAAAAAGAAAGAAATTTTTACAGTCACGATGATTTTTGGAAGGGAAGAAAAAATAACTTGATTTGAGCCAATAAATTGTGTTTTCTTCCAGTTTGGACATAACCAAATTGTGGCTCTGGAGTGGCAGGTGCCCGTCAGTTGGTACCACCAACTTCCCAGCTTGGTTTGTGCCACGTGAGTGTCCTGCTGGATGCGCTGTGTCTCCTGGTCCTGGCTCCTGGCACCACACCACCCTGACATGATGGGAACCGGAGAGCCAGTGTCTGTAGTTATTCTGCCCAGAAAATCACTCTCCGTTTGTCCTTAATCGTAGAATCACGGAATGGTTTGGGTTGGAAGGGACCTTTAAAGGCCATCTAGTCCAACCCCCCTGCAATAAGTAGGGACATCTTCAACTACACCAGGCTGATCAGAGCCCCGTCCAACCTGGCCTGGAATGTTTCCAGGGATGAGGCATCTCCCATCTCTCTGGGCAACCTGGGTCAGTGTCTCACCACCCTCACAGGAAAAAACTTCTTCCTGAGATCTCATCTCAGTCTCCCCTCTTTCATTTTAAAGCTGTTCTCCCTCATCCCATGGCTCCCCTCCCTGATCCAGAGTCCCTCCCCAGCTTTCCTGGAGCCCCTTGAGGGACTGGCAGGGGCTCCAAGGTCTCCGCGGAGCCTTCTCTTCTCCAGGCTGAACCCCCCCAACTCTCTCAGCCTGTCCTCCCAGCAGAGGGGCTCCAGCCCTCCCAGCATCTCCGGGGCCTCCTCTGGCCCCGCTCCAACAGCTCCGTGTCTCTCCTGTGCTGAGGCCCCAGAGCTGGAGGCAGCACTGCAGGGGGGTCTCCCCCGAGCAGAGAAGAGGAGCTTGTCCAGGTCCCTCTGGATGGCATCCTGTCCCTCAGGCATGTCAACTGCACCTCTCAGCTGGGTGTCATCTGCAAATTTGATGAGGATCCCACTGTCTATGTTGTTGATGAAGAAACTAAATGGTACTGGTGCTAGTACGGACCCCTGAGGGACACCACTCATCAGTGATCTCCATGTGGGCATTGGATGAGGCACGGCTTCAGCAGCATTCCCAGGGCTTCCTCCAGGTTTGGGTCTCAGCTCCAGGCTTGGGTTCCTTGGGTTCTCTTTTTGTCCCCATCCTTCACTCCCGGTTCTGCCTCCTCCTTTTCCTGCCTCTGCAGCCCGGGCTGTGGCAGTGATGTTATGTTTAATTTGGCCAACAAACTGAAAACATAAAAATAATTCCATTCAGTTTGAATAATAATTAATATTTATTCTTCTCCAAACACTCCGTTTGCCTGCCAGCCAGTCTGCTTGCGTTTAATAGAAATTATTGCATTCAACCCAAAATATTTCACTTCAATCATTTATGAGGAAATTAAAGGAAACAAAAGAGTGAAGAGAGGTGCTAATTTTCCCCTTCAGCCCAGTAGTCCCAGGGTTAGGATTTTTTTTCCGGGGTATGGAAGAACCAGCTTCAGTTCTGTCTGAGTAGATTTAAACCTGTATGCTCTCATTTCAAGAGCGATCACAAGGTTTAAGGATATTTTGGGAGGCTTTTCCTATTTATTTATAATCCTTTTCCATTTTGCATTAACACTGGAATGGGACCAGAGTCCAAACGAATGTCGTAACGAGCAGGTTCAGTCCTCAGTATATTTTTCCAGTTGAAGTTGTCCCATAAATTTGAAGGAGAGTCACCGAATAAGTCAGGTTGGAAAGGACTTCTGGAAGTCATCAGGTCCAGCTTGAGTCAGGTTGCTCAGAGCCTCGTCCAGTTGACAGAAGTTAATGAAATATTTTCGAATGATTGAAGCCACATGCTTTGGCAGGTTTACAAATTTTGCTGGAAAAAACAGTTCTCCTGACTCTGTTGCCAGGTTTTGAAAGGACAGGACCTTCAAAAGGATCCAGGATGTTGTAAAACACTCATTCCTTGAAACTGGAAAGATGACGGAGCTTTGAATGAGCGTAGTTCAAGGGAGAGATGGGGAACGGGAAAGCCGAAGGATACGTGCAGATTTGTATGGTGCAGCGGGCAGGTGTGGTACCTATGGGATGCACGAGATGCCTGGCCAAGATGAGCCTCCACTTCTGGGGTCAAGGCTGGCTGGAGGCTCTTGCCATGGACATACATTGCAGGAGCTTTCTTTTTGCTGTTACCTGTGCACGTTATTTTAGATTATTCTTAGTGCTGACTCAGTTCCCTGGTAGCTCAAAGACTTTATTACCCATCCCAGTCCTTTTTCATCTTAGAATCATAGAATAATTTGGGTTGGAAGGGACCTTGAAAGGTCATCTAGTCCAACCCCCCTGCCGTGGGCAGGGACATCTTCAACTAGATCAGGTTGCTCAGAGCCCCCGTGGCCTTGTCTTACCTCAACTACACATTGAGCGGTGACTTTCCTCCATCTCTCTTTCTAGGTGCTGGGGCTGTGGGTACACAAATGTTCATTTTATTGCTAGGTTTTGGGTATTTTTTCCTCCGTAGTGTTTGAGCCCTGGAGTGGTTTGGCTGGAGAGAGCGAGTAATAGGGTGGGCACAGTGGAGATCAAACAGCAGCCCCTCAAAACCTGGCCCCATCATCTCCTCCTTGGCAGGACCACAATCTTCCTTTTAGTCCTTATGGGCTTATATGGAAAATTTTATGGCTTTTATGGAAAGATTCAGTATCCTTTGCTGCACTATCAGTCTGAACGCAGGGGTTCTTGATTTTTTTTTTGGTGTTGGTGTTTTGTTTTGTTTTTTCCAAGTTTACAGGATCTGTGGACACAAAGCTCTTGCAGCTGGTGCCACTTTGTCAATGGATTTCCACATCCTCCCAAATTCAGGACGATGAGTCACCCGGCAGCAACAGGAAAGGAGCAGCAGCGCCGTCTCATCCCAAACACGGCCCTATTCATCCCGACGCCTTATGATGCTGCACTTTATGTATGATGAACGTTACATTGTTTTGTTTTCCTAGAATGTGCAATTAGTGGAGATATAAAAAGCTGGTGCTGCTCCCAGTTTCTTTGATGGCAGGAGGAGAGAATAAGAGCTGAGGAAGGAGAGAAAAGCAGGAGGTTCTCCCAGAGACATCTCGGCTCTTCTGAGTTGGGACCCATCTCTGCTTTCCAGCAATGAGACCATTTGCCCAACAGTTTTTCTAACTTAACCCAGTCCAAGGCACGTTTTATGGTTATTAAGGTAAATAGGTATCAATTAGCACAAGTTCAGCTCAGTTTTCTTCCTGGAGAACTGGCTTGGTCTTGCAGTTGAGCTTGTCTGTACTTTAATTTCCTAATTAAATGACATTCTTCTTAGGAAGCAAAGTGTGAATCAAAGCAAGCAGATGATGATCGTATCATCTCCCGGTATTGTCTATCCCAAGTAAAAGGCTAAAGCAGTGCAGTGTGATATTCCGTCTTGCATTAAATGTTGCACAAATTAAGAAGAATAATTAGGAAGTGCCGTCTGCTTCTGTTAAAAAGGCACATACAGTGAGCAGAGAACATGTCCCTGTCAGGTCATGTATTTTTCTTCCTTCACTGTGTATATTCCCGTTATTTGCTAACTCTGTTTTCACAAGGTAAAATAGAAAAAGTAATTAGCAAAAGAAAAAGTCTGATTTCACCTTTGAACAAGTGTACACTGATGCACACTGGTGGGGTCTTCAGTTTTCTGACCAGCCTTCTGCTACGTATTCAATTTATTGGATGTGTTCAACTCGACCTTTGGGAAGCAAAGACCTTCTTGAATATTCATTGAATACGTCCTTCTAACGTCCTGAACCTGCATACCTAATCAGGTGATATATTTACTTTCTTAATCCCTCGTGACCTCCTTCCATATGTAAATTACACAATTTGAAAGCATATACTTCAGCACCGGGTGGGAGATCCGGCTGATTACTCTTACAGTAATTGCAGTGCCTCTTCCCAAAGTTTCTTGGAAAAATCCTCAAGCTTAAGTCTCACTTGGCCGTGCTATGCCCTTGACCGCTAATAAATTAGTTTTGGCCCATTTCTGTTTCCTCTGAAAGGAACCTGCATCTACATTTTCTTTAATCTCCTGAAAGCCTGCGTGAATTACACCAAAAGGCTTTTTGGAAAATTACTTGAAAGCATTATCAGGCAGGTAAGGTACCGGCTCACGATCACGCTCATCTGTTGGAGCTCGTTCCTTTTGATTCTTTTGTGAAACATTGAGGGGCTGTTCCAGTAAGTTTCCCTAGACATCCCTAATGCCGTCATTTATTTAATGTGACCAAATGGCATTCCTTGTTTTATGTAAAGAAATCTAGTTGAGCTGGAGGAGGGGTCACAAAAGCAAACCGTTCTTTTGAAAGTCATAGTGGTGAGAGCTTGAATAATAATAAAAATGAATGATGCTGTCACTTCCTTTTCTGAACTTTCAGTTTATTCGATGGCTTTAAAGTCAAAATTACGGTGATATTCTTTAGGGTTGATTTTATTCAAATAGCACTGATGGGGTTTCCCTCCTGTTGTGATTTTAATCCAACTTGGTTTGTTATTTTTGGGTGATCGGTGAGCAGAACTGCTGTGGGTTTCGGAGAAGACTTGCCATTTTGCGTCAGTCTTGACTTACAGGAAGACATTCGAGCAAATGCTTCACGTGTGTCCCTATTCAGGAAAAACATGCAGCATAGGCTTAAATGTTTTGCCATTAAATGCTTAACCATTTAAGCATCCCTTGAAACATTCAAGGTGAGGTTGGACGGGGCTCTGAGCAACCCGGTCCAGTTGAAGGTGTCCCTGCTTATGGCAGGAGGTTGGACTAGATGGCCTTCAGAGGTCCCTTCCCACCCAAATCCTCTGTGATTCTATGATTATGATACTTTGATTAGGGCTTAATAATCAGAAAACCACCCTAAAACCAGAAGGTGTTTCAGAATAAATGGCTAGTACGGGTTACGTATGGCTGGAAGCTGCAGTGGATTTGGTGGTGCAGGACATCTCAGGGGCAGGCAGCTCCTGGAGAGGAGAGGAGAGCCCACAACTGGTTTTTATCCCCGTTCTGTTTCCTACCTCCCACTGGTGTCGTGTTTAACAGTGCTTTTGGATATGAACATAACTGGCAGACGGGCTGGTGGGTCTTGCCTAGCCCTTCCCAGCATTTACACTATGATGGAGCAGTTGGCTGAGGAATTACCAGCTCTTGAGTTTCACCACCCTTTCTGCTGAACGTCATATTCATCACAAAGTGCTGGGCTCCGTATTGCTCCTCAAATGAAACTGGAGCATAATTCAAATATCTACTTAAAATCATGATAAAAGTTTATTCGGCTTAGTGTCCTGTTAAATAAATTTTTAAAAAAGGGCTAAAAAGATGTCAGCTAAGGAGCTGGATTCATCTCACCTGTCTTGAGGGGTGTCACAATAGAGGGTCTACACATGAGCCCCTCACCAAAGGCTCTCCCTGGAGAGAAACAGGGATTTCTTGAGTTTTACTCATCTCAGCAAATGTAGTTTTTGAGTTGCAATGAATCCTTTCCTCCATAATTAACTGATTGTAACTAATTCATGTTCTGTCAACTATATTGAAGGTAAAGGTGCGTGAACTGATTTTAGACCTCCGTGTGACGATATTTAACTTGGCAAGCCTGGTCCTCAGTGCTAATTTTAATAAGCAAAAATTTAAAAAAAACCCCCACGAACACCTGCAGAAAGATGCACAGGAGATAAAATAGTTGCGGGGCGATCGGTGCATGTTGAGATTTGGACTAAAAATGCCACGTCTCAAGCTACTTCAGGCAAGATTTCGCTGTCACGGAAAATGAATTCGGCACTGACACTGATTTTATTATACACTCCAATAAAACAGGTTATTGAGTTGCACAGTTATATATAGTTATAGAAGACAGATACTATAGGAAGTACAGTACTTTCTTCTTTTTCACTCTTATGAGTGAAAATTTTAAGGTAGGATCATGTTTTGATGCCCTTAATCATGAGAATATGGCTGAACCTTTGCAAATTCTTGCTCAGTTGAGATGTAACGATGCTGAGATACAGCTTCGTTGCCAGTCGGTACCCTGACACCTTCAGAGCACCTCCTCTTCCACCAATGCTCGGATAAACAATCCTGACAATGTGTTGAATCTCCTTCCAGGACATGATTACCAGGGAAACAGCAGTTTTAATCGGCTGCTGAAAAAAGGTGGTGATTCTTTGTGCTGGGAAAAGAGAGCTGGCTGAGTGACAGAACTCAGAGGGTTGTGATCAGCGGCACAGAGTCTAGTTGGAGGCCTGTGACCAGTGGTGTCCCCCAGGGGTCAATACTCGGTCCAGTTTTGTTCAGTATATTCATTAATGACCTAGATGAGGGGATAGAGTGTATCCTCAGCAAATTTGCTGATGATACCAAACTGGGAGGGGTGGCCGACACTCCAGAGGGCCGTGCTGCCATCCAGCGTGACCTGGACAGGCTGGAGAGCTGGGCAGAGAAGAACCTAATGAGGTTCAACAGGAGCAAGTGCAAGGTCCTGCACCTGGGGCGGAAGAATGCTAAGCACCAGAACAGGTTGGGGTGGACCTGCTGGGAAGCAGCTCTGAGGAGAAGGACCTGGGGGTCCTAGTAGACAGCAAATTATCCATGAGCCAGCAGTGTGCTCTTGTTGCCAAAAAGGCCAATGGGATCCTGGGCTGCATAGGGAAGAGTGTGGCCAGTAGGTCGAAGGAGGTCATTCTCCCCCTCTACTCTGCACTGGTGAGGCCACAACTGGAATACTGTGTCCAGTTTTGGGCTCCCCAGTTCAAGAGGGACAGGGAACTGCTGGAGCGAGTCCAGCGAAGGGCAACTAAGATGATTGAGGGACTGGAGCATCTCCCTTATGAGGAAAGGCTGAAAGAGCTGGGACTCTTTAGCCTGGAGAAGAGAAGGTTGAGGGGAGACCTTATTAATGTTTACAAGTATCTAAAGGGTGGGCTTAAGGAGGATGGAGCCAGACTCTTTTCAATGGTTCCCAGTGACAGGACGAGGGGCAATGGGCACAAGTTAGAACATAGGAAGTTCCGTTCAAACACGCGGAAAAGCTTCTTTACGGTGAGGGTGACAGAGCACTGGAACAGGCTGCCCAGGGAGGGTGTGGAGTCCCCTTCTCTGGAGATTTTCAAGACCCGCCTGGATGCAGTCCTGAGGGATGTGCTCTGGGCAATCCTGCTTTAGCAGGGGAGTTGGACTAGATGATCTCTAGAGGTCCCTTCCAACTCTAAAGATTCCGTGATTCCGTGAAATGCCGTGTAAGAAGCTGGTGTCACCTGCAGGTTGGTCTAGGTGTAAGCGATACGTAAATAACTGGTCCAAGTTGCTCCTGGGACACACTGGCTAAAATAAAAGTTTCGGTAAGGAACTGAAATATTTAACTAGCTTGATTTTGCACTGTTGAGTGTCACAAATGCAGGAGGGCTGAAGGAGAAGGAGAGTGCTTGGGCTTTGGGGAGGACCATTCTCAATGGCCTGGAGAAGAGAAGGCTCCAGGAAGACCTTATTGTGGCCTTTCAGTGTTTAAAGGGGGCTTATAGAAAGATGGGGACAAACTTTTCAGTAGGGTCTGTAGCGATAGGACAAGGGGTAATGGCTTTAAACTAAAAAAGGGAACAGTCAAGCTAGATCTAAGGAAGACGTGTTTTATGATGAAGGTGGTGAGACCCTGGCCCAGGTTGCCCAGAGAGGTGGGAGATGCCTCATCCCTGGAAACATTCCAGGTCAGGTTGGATGGGGCTCTGAGCAACATGATCTAGTTGAAGATGTCCTTGATCATGGCAGGGTGGTTGGACTAGATGGCCTTTAAAGGTCCCTTCCCACCCAAACCATTCCGTGATTCTGTGATTCAAAGAGACATACCAAGAGACCGCTCGTTTTCATGCACCGGAAGCCGACAACACAATCACACAGAATTCGGTGAAGTACATGATAGGTAAAAGACCATCCAGTGCCACCCCCTGCCCTGGGCAGGGACACCTCCAACCTGGTGCCCCGTCCAACCTGGCCTTGAACCCTTCCAGGGATGGGGCAGCCACAGCTTCTCTGGGCAACCTGGGCCAGGGGCTCACCACCCTCACAGCCAAGAATTTCTTCCTCAGATCTCATCTAAGTCTCCCGTCTTTCAGTATAAAATCAAGAGACGTATCGAGAGGCTGGTTGTGAACCTAGGGGAAGGTGGTGCATGCTGTTTGAGGATGAAGAGAGCCAGCTAGGTGTCACATTCACTACTGTAGTGAAGGGAAAAGAGAGAGAAAAGGACTAATTTAGGCAAAAATATGAAGACCAACACCTCAGTAGTAGTTTTAAGGGTCATGTTTCTAATTCTGGTCAAAAGATCAGTGAAATGATCTGTGTGTAAGGCACGTTTATTAAAGCAGCCAGTGAGGCGGGAAGGTTCCTGTGTGATGAAGGACCCAAGTGCTGCACGGTTTGCAGCCATACGTTCTCCGGCTCTGCCTACAAGTGCATTACAAGGCACATAAACCATGTCGGGTGTAATGTGGGATGGAAGTTTGAACGGAAGATAAAGCACTGAAATGGCAAAAACCTAGATGAGGTATATTTGGGCCATTTATAAAACTTCTGTGCTACTGCCGTAGCTTTAGGAGGACTTTTTGATTCTGCTGAAGCTCTTCAGATCTTCACTTTCATGTTCTTTTTCATAATCTCTTTATCTTTTGATATGCCAACACCAAAAAGATCCTGCCAAGCTGTCTGAAACTATAAAAAAGAGAAGTTGCCCTGTTTATTGACCTCTGCTTGAAAGCTGGAAACCGTACTTCATTTTCTTAGATGTTTTCCTCGTTTCACCTCCTATTTTATTATAATCATTTGTCTTTCAAGCATGGGACAAGCTGAGAGAGCCTAAGAATTGCTAGTCTGGAGCAAGTCCTCATGGTCCCCCTGGTTCCTTCTCCTCTCCATGGCAGGACCAGCACCAGATGCTGCAGAGAGGCGCAAGACCTCCACGAGAAGACATGGAGGATTCTTCCTTTCCCCTCTCCAGGCGCAGGGATGTTATGTCCCATTAAGACCTCTGTTAGTTTGGTTTAAGTTCTCTGGTATGAAATCTCCGAACTCCTTCTATGCTGGAGGTATTTTATTACTGTAATAAAATTGTAATTATTGTCCCGGATGTGATACATACGAAACTGTTGGCATCTAGTGACATACTCTGATAAGGACTTTCACAAGCAAGTATTTCTTACACCTGGTTTGGTGTTAATCACCTTTTATTTTCATTAAACGCCGCCTTGTTCATTTTTTATGCCAGACTGGGAATGTCCCTACTCTTGTCCCGACCTCCTCTCTGTAGGCCATTGCTTAAATTCCATCTTTTTATTACGTCTTCCTTTCTCATCTCCTTTCTAAAGTGAACGGCCCTTCCCTAATCCCCGTTAGTTGTGCAATACTGGAGCTGGAGAGCCTGGCACCACGCGGAGCATCCGGAGGAGAGCAAAGCAGTGATTGATAGAGATGAGTTCTCCCTGCCTTTCCTTAGGCGGCGTAATATCTTATTTGCTTTCCTGGACCCCAGTTGCTCATTGAGCAGATGTTTCACTTCACCCTGGCGCTGTTAGCACCAGTCCCACTGTTATCCACCGGAGTGGATATAGTTCATTTAATACTTTGGGGTTTTTTTCCCCCAATATGTATTATTTTAACACTTGTCATTTTGCGTATTCACCAAACTTTGTACAGGGTTTTTTTTTTTCCGCTTAAATTCCTTATGGTCCTCTCTAGTCTGGCTGGTGTTGTTAATATATTTTACTAGCAGGTTTTCTTTTTTACTGCTCACTTTTCATTATTAAGATGTATATCACACAATTGTTAATGGCTTTTTTGTTTTCTCCTGTAAATAATAAAGGCGCGGGGCTGCAGTGGATTAATTCAAAAATGAATTATAGAGGCTCCTCCACAAGCCAAGGGAGCTGGCGGGGAATATTTTTACCTTTCCCAAGTTTCACAAGCCAGCCCTCCCTTGTGCCCACAGGGCGCCGCGTGGGTTTTAATGCGCCTCATTGCTGGCTTTTTATGAAGGGCTGCGACCTCCCCCCACGTCCCTGGCCGCTATCGCTGAATCAGGAGGACAAGACCGAACGTCCTTTCTTGGCCGTTTAACGCTGCCCGTTATCGATGCCTTTATCACAGCAACACTGCAAATCGCTTCCAGTGGGAGACAGAAAGAACACCCTGTCCAGGACGCCGAGCCCGGGTCAGTTCAGGCAACCAGCCTTTTTCCCCTTCGTTTAAAACCGGCAGTGAGCTGATATCTTTTAATTGAAGTGCCAGTGATAGCGGCAGCATGTGGGCTGGAACATTTGGTGGCTGGACCCTCCGGGAGGGGATGAGGATGCTGTGGAGGGCAGATGCTCGCGCCTGCGCTGAGCGTTTATCACTTTGGAGTCTAACTCTTCTACCCTTGTTTTGTCTGTCTTTCCTTTATCCCCTTTATATTAATTTAAATGCATTCTCATTTCACTATCTTTTTTTTTTTTTTCCTTCCCACCAGACCGTCTATGCTTGATTTGCAGTTGATTTTCCAGAGTCCATGTAGCTTCTTGGGCAGGGAGAACAAGTCTGATGTACGATTCTTGCATTGAATCATAAAGCTCCATTCCGTGTCATTTTCTGGCAAGTGTAATTCACTCTGGGAATGATGTTTGTGGTTCGAAGCCTTGGGTCTAAGACAGCTCTTCCCTATAAATCATTAGCAAACAACACAGAAGCTCAGTTTCTGACGGACGGCTCAGTCACTATATGTCATTACTCCACTCTGCTTTGTTTACCTTTTTCATTAAGCTTAGGTGTAGAACTGCCCACGTAAAAAAAAAAAAAAAAAAAAAAAAGAGTAAATTAGCTTCAACGGGAATGATTAAAGCTATTACCATATTCTAATTTATCACCTATTGCCAGACAAACGAGCGCACGCTGTGTGCTCTCCCTCCGCCACGCTCTTCCTTGCCAGCGTTGCTTCTAATAACAGAAACTACTTCTGACACCACTTAGAGCACAGCGCCCGAAATGAATCCAGCCCCTCTTAGCGTCCAAATTCAGGTGAAAAATAGGACTGCTATCCGATAGGTATTTCATATGCAGCCATGCTTGTTTTAATTGCAAGTACGGAACAAAAAGGTACCGTTTCAGGGGAGCGAAGGCAGGAGAAGCACGGACTGAAGTGCAGCAGAGGAACAGGGAACGCATAAAATAGCAATTATTAAATAATTCTGTGTCAGAAACTCTCTGGCTAATATATTAAATCCTAGAATAATTTCGTTTAAAAGGGCTCTCTGCAGATCTTTTTTCCTCAGCCCCTGGCTCAAATCAAAGCCAACTTCAAAGTTAGATGTAGAGTCGTATCCAATTGAGTTTCAAATGTAGCCAAGAAAGGATATTTCCATCCCCTCTCTGGGCCCCAGTTCCACCCTCCCTATGGATGTGTTTTCTCCCAATATTGAGCTGAATTTTTCTTGCAGCAACTTGTGCTCGTTGCACATCATGCTTTTGCTGTGGACCTCCAAGTAGAGTGAGGCTCCATCTTCCTTCTAACCCCCCCAGCACGTAGCTCCAGATGGCATTAAGGTCTCCAACTCACCTTCTCTTCTTCTGGCTGAGCAAACCCAACTCCTGTCCTCCACACCTTGTACGCTCCAGGCTTTAGGAGTGCCAGTTTGACTACAAATCACCGACCATTACGCTTCCAGTCTGGTGATCCAGCCAGTTTTCCACCCACCTGGTAGTCCACCCGTGTAGTCCTTGATTCCCCTGTCCTGGGGGAGACCACGTTGAGAGCCATGATGTGGTCAGGTAAATGACTTCTCGTCAGCCGCTGAGCCAATTGTCTCATTAATGAAGGCAGTCAGGGTAGTTGGGCGTGAATTGTGCTTCGCAAATCATAGAATGGTTAGAGTTGGAAGGGACCTTAAAGATCAACCCCCCTGCCCTGGGCAGGGACACCTCCCACTAGACCAGGTTGCTCCAAGCCCCGTCCAACCTGGCCTTGAACCCCTCCAGGGATGGGGCAGCCACAGCTTCTCTGGGCAACCTGGGCCAGGGGCTCACTGCACTCACAGGGAAGAATTTCTTCCTATTATCTGATCTAAATCTCCCCTCTACCAGTGTAAAACTGTTCCCCCTTGTCCCATGGCTCCCCTCCCTCATAAAAGAGTCCATGTGGCTCTTCCAAATCACCTCCTAATCCTTCACGTGCCTGGTTATGGTTTCCAGAAGGATTTGCTTCATGAACTTGTGGGCAGGGCAGTGAGGCTGACTGGGCTGGCATTCCCCTCTTCACCCCTTTTGAAGGTGTGATGTTTCCCTTTTTCCAATCATCAGGGACCTTCCACGTCGCTGTGACCGTTCAGAGATGACAGAGAGTGGCAGTGACATCAGCCAGGTCCCTTGGCACCTTCAGCTACATCTCGTCTGGCACGATGGACTTGTGTATATCCAGGTTGTTTAAGTGGTCCGTAACTCATCTGTCCTCTATCAGCAGTTGTACTTCGCTCCTTCAGACTCTGCCAAGACAGCCTGCTCTCGGGCACATGGGGGCAGAGCTAGGTGATAAAGACAATTTAAAGAAGGAGCTGAATTATCTCAGACTTTTCTGCATCCTTTGCTGCTAGGTCTCTTGCCTCCTTCTTCCATGGGCCCATGTTTCCCTTGGTTCTCCTTTTGCTGCCAGCGTGTCTACAGAAGAACTTCTTGACAGTGTCAGCTCCAGCAAAGCGTTGGCTTTCCTGATGCCAGCTCTCATGGACTCAATAAGGACAGCATCCTGTGGGATCCTACTGACCATACCGCTGCAAAAGCCGAAGTCCATTGAAGCGTACATTCCCATATTTCTTATTTTTATTACTATGCTGTGGATATCGGGTGCCCACCAAAGCTGCTCTATCACTCTGCTCCTCAGCTGGACAGGGGAGAGCAAATGTAACAAGAGGCTCATGGGCTGAGATAAGGGCAGGGAGATCCCTCAGCAATTACCGTCACGGGCAAAACAGACTTATCTCACAGAATCACACAATGGTAGGGGTTGGAAGGGACCTCTGGAGACCATCCAGTCCAACCCCCCTGTGCCAGAGCAGGGTCACCCAGAGCAGGTGGCACAGGAACGCATCCAGGTAGGTTTGGAATGTCTCCAGAGACGGAGACTCCACCACCTCCCTGGGCAGCCTGTGCCAGGGCTCTGCCACCCTCACAGGAAAGAAGTTCCTCCTCATGTTTAGGTGGAACTTCCTATGCTCAAGTTTGTGCCCATCACCCCATGTCCTGTCGCTGGGCACCACTGAGAAGAGCCTGGCCCCATCCTCCTGACACCCACCCTTTCAGTATTTCTAAGCGTTGATAAGATCCCCCCTCAGTCGTCTTTTTTCCAGTCTTGGGGAAATTAATTTAATTTATTGCCAATCAAACCAGAGTAGTATAATGAGAAATAAAAACTAAATCTTAAAACACCTTCCCCACCCCCCCCTCCCCTCTTCCTGGGCTCAACTTCACTCCCCATTTCTCTACCAACCCCCCCAGCAGTGCAAGGGGAGAAGGAATGGGGGTTGCGGTCAGTTGATCACACATTGTCTCTGCTGCTCCTTCCTCCTCAGGGGTGGGACTCCTCACACTCTTCCCCTGCTCCCCTGCTCCAGCCTGGGGTCCCTCCCACGGGAGAGAGTTCATGAATTTCTCCAACATGAGTCCTTCCCATGGGCTGCAGTTCTTCATTAACTGCTCCAGCGTCGGTCCCTTCCATGGGGTGCAGTCCTTCAGGCACAGACTGCTCCAGCGCAGGTCCCCAAGTGGGTCACAAGTCCTGCCAGCAAACTTTCTCCACCGTGGGCTCCTGTCTCCATGGGGCCACAGGTCCTGCCGGGAGCCTGCTCCAGCCTGGGCTCTTCATGGGGGTCATATCCTCCTTCGGGCATCCACCTGCTCCAACGTGGGGTCCTCCATGGGCTGCAGGTGGATTTCTGCTTCACTGGGGCCCTCCATGGGCTGCAGGAGGACAGCCTGCCTCACCACCTCACTTCACCACAGGCCGGAGGAGAATCTCTGCTCCGGTGCCGGGAGCACCTCCTCCCCCTCCTTCTTCACTGACCTTGGTGCCCACAGGGTTGTTGCTCTCACATCTTCTCACTCCTCTCTCTTGCTGCTGTTCCACAGCAAGTTTTTTCCCCCCTTCTTAAATATGTTATTTCAGCGGCGCTACCACCATTACTGATCGGCTCAGCTTTGGCCAGCGGCTCTCTCGAACGTGGGGGAAGCTTCTAGCACCTTCTCACAGAATCATAGAATCATACAATGGTTCAGGTTGGAAGGGACCATCTAGTTCCAACCCCCCTGCCATGGGCAGGGACACCTCCCACTAGACCAGGTTGCTCAAAGCCTCATCCAGCCTGGCCTTGAAAACCTCCAGGGATGGGGCAGCCACAGCTTCTCTGGGCAGCCTGTTCTAGTGCCTCACCACCCTCACAGCAAAGAATTTCTTCCTGATATCCAATCTAAGTCTACCCTCCTTCAGTTTGAAACCGTTACCCCGTGTCCTATCATTACACTCCCTGATCCAGAGTCCCTCCCCATCCTTCCTGTAGGCCCCCTTTAGGTACTGGAAGGCCGCTATAAGGTCTCCCTGGAGCCTTCTCTTCTCAAGAAGCCACCCCTGTAGCTCCTTCTCTACCAACCTTCTCTACCTTTGCCACGCAAACCCAATCCATGTGTCTTCTTCCCTACCTTTGCATTCCTCCTTTTTCTCATGGTCAGTCCCATAGAGTTGCCTAGATCATCAAATAACTTCACTCCCCTGGTTCTCCTCCAGGTTCTCCTCCAGGTCCATTTCATCCATGCAGCCAGCATGTGCCACCACCCTGGGACACTAAAGTGTGATGGGAGGTGCACTCCCGACCCAAGCTAAAGCTTGGATGTAGATGCACTGCTAGTGTGTCTCTACACTCCTTGGGATCATAGTCTTGTTGGCTTTCCTGCTCCCTACGGTGTCTGTCTTCTGACTCTGGAGGTATCCGATAACGTAGCTGGTGAAGGTGTTTGGTCCCATGAGAGAGGAGATCAGGGAAAGCATCCACAATAGGCAGGAAAGCAAGATGGATAAAGAAAGTGTGTGTCAAACTGCGCGAGGGATAAACAGGCTGAGAATGACACCGATCCAGACTTGGATGAGGATCTTAGTAATGTGAGAAACGCAGGTTTGGGTGAAGTTGAGGGAGGACGCGGTGGAGCTTGGCCAGAAAATAGCTATTGACAAAAAAAGCTCATCGGTGCTATTTAAAGTTGCAGGTTGGCTTGTGGGTTTTCCACTGTTTTGTGGTGTTTGATTTGTTTTGCTGTTGATGCCTGCCTGATGTCTCGCAACTCCTACTCTAGGAGAATCTAACATGAATTCCTAGCAGGATTTGTTTCACATAGATGTGCGATATTGGGCTGTACCTTCTAATAAATGGCAAGACTGACGCATATTGGTCTTGTGCCGTCGAGTATTGTGTCCAAACGGGATCTTTTCCTTGATGCTTCTCTAGACCTGTGAGGCTTCAGCTTCTCCGCTAAATTTTTGGGTTTGGTTTTTTTTTTCCTTCTTTCATGAGAAAACTATCCAGCAATAAAGCACAGAAGAATATAGAAGGCAGATTGGTGTTTGCTGGATTCAGTTCATTTACTGAAAACAGCTGGTAGCCATTTAGGAGAATGGGAGAAATATTGCAACTTCTGTCAAGACTGCGAGTAAACACATGATTAAGGCAGAATTGACAACTCCTGTTTCACCACCAATTATTTGTCATCACGCTTTGGTGAACGACATCAAGATGAAAATACATTGTTATGATGTGGATATAGATATTATTTATTTGTACTGGCGTAGAGCGGCTTCGTCTGTTTGCTGAGTGCCTCGAACATACAGCGAGATGGATCGTGGCTGTCGTTTAACTCTTTCTCAGCTGGGCTCTTCCCAAGGATTATACGATTACATTGACAAATTTAATTGTATAATCTTTCGGGGGTGGGGGGGGGGGCGGTGGGAATAAGCAGAGTTTATTGGTCCTACTTGGGAAACGCAGGGTAATGTACGGTTAAATGGCCGGCTGTTGGCGGGCCCACTCTGCTCCCCGTCGTTGCGCTGATGGTCTTATAAAATCCTAGTAGCGTTACCCTTTTATAAAGTGTGAGTTCAAATCAGTGTTGCCGAAAAAGTGGAATTTTAAAACCCCAGAAAAAGTCCAAACCTCTCTTGTTTGGTCTTAGCAAGAAGCCTTTTCGTATGAAGCAAGCTGGTGGCTTCTCTTTGAATTGCCTGGGTCTTTGGAGTGGTAAATTAAGACTTAATGTGGCATCTGCTACCTATTAACATTTTTCCCATACCAACAGGAATGCGATCGCGTGTGATAGCATTGAATTAGTCCAAAGATTTTTCTGAGAAATCATGATTTTTTAAGAAAACAGACCTGCTGGAGTCCGTAAAATGTAGCGGGCTGCTCCGTGGCTTTGTTTCAAGAAAACTTGCATTTCTGATCTGTATTTATCCTAAACAAGCACGGGGTGAAGCCTGGTTTGGTTTTTCGCTTTGGAGAGAGCAGTCAGGAGGTTGAGCCGCGCTCTTCGCCGCCTGCCAACGTTTACAAGCCGTCAGCCCCTCTCGATAGCGAAGGTCGCGTGCATCAAAGATGGAGCTGTAAGACACTGATGTCTTACATGAATGAGAATAATCTCACAGATGGGGGAAGGCTGGAAGTGAGATAAAAACTGCGGTATTAATTTTTTTTTTCTTAATTCTGAAGGACGACGGAACTTCATTATCCAATATGCTTAAAATTGAACGACCTAATGAAATTTCACACCCACTAAATTTAATCATGGATTACTCATGTGGGATTTGAATCAGATAAAAAGGATGCCTCAGATATTTGGTAGCACTTGCATAAGGTAATAAAAAATCTGCAGCGTTCTTTGTCCTTTTCAGCGAATGTGAATTGCTTGACCTACTTTTCTTTGCTTTACTTTTTTTTCCATTTTCTTTTGGCATTCATGGACCTGACCCCGACTTCCTTCTGGGCATCAGTGAACAGTCAATGCCACCCTCGCATACAAGCAGAGGGATCTCAGGAGTGCTCCCTCCTGGATGTTGTTGATGCACGGTGGATTATTGCTTTTGCTGCAGTAGTTTGAGGCTGGGAAAAGAAAGAAATATTTTAACTTGCGTATAAAAAGGCCTTGCTGATAAGAGGATGTCATTGGGAGCAGGTGATGGGTGGATGCTGGACTAAGGTTCTGCTCAGGTCTTTGTTTGCAACTGTGGAATGTTCTTTTGCAGATCACTTTACCCCTCCAAACCTTCGGTGTGTGGACTTAAATGATGTTTGACTCACAGGGATGTTCTGAGCCCCTGAGAACTGACGGTGCCTTTAGCAACCTCGAGACAACATACGCTCTGTGCTCCCAAACGGGAGTTTTCTCCCATTCATGCCTTTCTGGATGAGCAGCTGTTTGTTGTTACTGTTCTAAGTCTTGGTTATGGTAGAAACCAAAGCTTCTTACAGCTGCCTGAGTATGAACCAGCAGTGTTCCCAGGTGGCCAAGAAGGCCACCAGCATCTTGGCTAATATCAGCAATAGTGTGGCCAGCAGGACTGGGGCAGTGATGGTCCCCCTGTGCTCAGCACTGGTGAGGTCCCACCTGGAGTGCTGTGTCCAGTTTTGGGCCCCTCACCACACAAAAAGCCCTTGAGGTGCTGGAACGTGTCCAGAGAAGGGCAACGGAGCTGGTGAGGGGTCTGGAGCACAAGTCTTGTGAGGAGCAGCTGAGGGAGCTGGGGGTGTTCAGCCTGGAGAAAAGGAGGCTGAGGGGAGACCTTCTCGCTCTCTACAACTCCCTGAAAGGAGGGGGTAGCCAGGGGCGGTCGGTCTCTTCTCCCAAGGAACAGGTGATAGGACAAGGGAAACGGCCTCAAGTTGTGCCAGGGGAGGTTTAGGATGGATGTTAGGAAAAATGTCTTCCCGGAAAGGGTTGTCAAGCATTGGAAGAGGCTGCCCAGGGCAGTGGTGAAGTTGCCATCTCTGGAGGGATTTAAAAGCTGGGCAGACGTGGTGCTGAGGGACATGGGGTAGTGGTGGTTTTGTCAGTGTTGGGTTGATGGTTGGACTCAATGATCTGAAAGGTCCCTTCCAACCTAGGCGATTCTATGATTCAGTGATTCTGTGATTCTGTGATTCTTTATTCACCAGCAGAGCAAGACTTGGGAGACAGGAGGAGACAAGCACAAAGGCTGCACTTGAATTACTTGGAGATCTACTTGTTGCTTCCATCAATGATCAAACACAGCGTGTGCTGGTTTGACAGGCAAGTTTCTAATCAATAGGCATTGGGTTCTCATGATCTGAGTGCACATTAATGATCTTGGACTCTGTCATTGACAACTTTTAAGTAGTTAGTGGATCAAATCTAGTTAGCAGTGATGATGGTTACAAGAAGAGGTAAAAGGAACACATGTTTGGTGTGAATCTCTTCTGCTCTTCCCCCTTCTGATTAGGGGACTAGATTAGGGGACTGGAACACCTCTCTTATGAAGAAAGGCTGAGGGACTTGAGTCTTTTAGTCTGGAAAAGAGAAGACTTGGGGGGGGACCTTATCAACACTTATAAATACTTAAAGGGTGGGTGTCAGGAGGATGGGGCCAGGCTCTTCTCAGTGGTGCCCAGCGACAGGACAAGAGGTAACGGGCACAAACTTGACCATAGGAAGTTCCACGTGAACATGAGGAGGAACTTCTTTCCTGTGAGGGTGGCAGAGCCCTGGCACAGGCTGCCCAGAGAGGTGGTGGAGTCTCCGTCTCTGGAGACATTCCCAACCCACCTGGACGCGTTCCTGTGCCACCTGCTCTGGGTGACCCTGCTCTGGCACAGGGGGGTTGGACTGGATGGTCTCCAGAGGTCCCTTCCAACCCCTGCCATTCTGTGATTCTGTGACACTGCTACTGCAGCAGCTCCTACCCCTGCAGGGGCTAACCTGGTGGAGAGGATTGGCAGAGGATTCTGGAAAGAGCAATTCTCATGTGTATTTGATGGGACTTAGGGACTTGGGACTGTTCATCAACATCTCCTTGTTCCAGGCAGCACCCAAGCGTGGAGTAAAACCATAATCCTTGCCCCAGAGCCTGAGACAAGTGGATAAAGGTGGGTGATGGAGCACGATGGCAGCCTGAAGTCACTTTTTGGCGGTCAAAGGAGTGTTTTGAAGAGGTGTTGGATATTTAGGAGGAATTCGTGCTATTCTTAGTGGGATAGAGAGAGCACACAGAGGTACTTCTTTTGAAATGCCCTGAGTGAGCAGCACAAGCAAGGCTGGCATGCTGGGGGAACCAAGGAGGAGTTGGTGCCTCACTATGGAATGTGGGTGGCTAAGGGAGGATTAGGTGATGGAGAACCTTAAAATAAGCACAAATTCTTGGGTAGAGAAAAGGGAACCAGTCAAGTTGAGCAAAGGAGATATGGCATGGAGAAAGCCATGTGCTAAGGAAATTATCTTTCTAGTGGTGCGCTGAAGAGACAGTGGTGGAACAACAATGCTTTCATCAAGGTGGGAGGAAAAACTATTGCGACAGGTGAGATGTGAGACGATATGGCTGCCTAGGTGGATGGGGGAGGCTGTGCTTTAAGGATGCTATGCACCAAGAATTTTGAAGAATTCTACCTAGTTCCATGTAGGAGCTCAGACATGTTGCAGTTGAAGACAGTGATGAAGTTGTAAGTGCGAGTGACAGGGAAGATGCTGGGCACAGTCAATGCAGAAGTAACAAGAAGAACTTGTGGAGGAAGCTCACGTACTTCTGCTCTTTGAGAGCTTCAGCTGATGGGTAGGCATCCTTGTCATCCATGAAGAGATGTCAAGCTGAAATGTTACTTGGACAGGAGGAGTCAGGTCTACAGGAGGCACCACTTGAGTTTTCTGTATGGGAGTTTAGAGCTTGAAATTCCCTTTCAGGAGCAGCTGAAGCTGGAGAAGGCAGCCGTCTTCACTTTTTGACAGATTTGGAGCCTGGTTGCCCACAGTACAACAATGTCGGTAGACGGACATCTCAAGATGGAGAGAGAAATAGCCTTTGTTGTCAGATCTTTTCTGCTTTTGGCAGAACAATTATTTCGAAGCTTGCATGCTCTCTGCCTGGTGTCCACTGGGTGCCCTTCATCTTCAAAAAGAAAAAGAAAAAGAAGAAGCTTCTGCCTTGCACACAGACATATAAAAGGATCCATCAGCAAACTGAACAGCAGCTTCAAATGTTTCATCAAGGAATATGAAATCTCATCACAGCTGGATTACCCACAAGCTTCAAAGTTCTTTAAGGTCAAAAAGTAGTTAAATTGTATAGAACAGCGTGAAACAAGGGCACTGAGGCTTCCTCTGGAGGCACAGAGGAGCTGCTTGTTTTGAGTGCTGTCTTCAACACTTGGCCTACTACGTTTTTGTTCTTATAATCCCTTCCTCCTAGCGTTTTCTAGGTTTGTAGGGGGTTTTTTTGCCAGTCTTTTCACGCCGCCTGAATTAACGGAAGGGAATTTTCTGTCGAGTAGAAGCGAAGGTGCTGTTCAATTATAAAAGGAATTCTTTAGTATTTGCAAACACTTTGATCTACCTTTATGGTGGTAAGAGCTTTTACCACTATTATCTCTCTTGCTGCAGGACAATGTCGTGTTTTGTTAAAATGGACAGCTGTAATTTTTGTTGATTTCTCTGCATATACATCTGGAAATGGTGGCCATGGTAGGCAGGAAGGCTTTCTGGCTGTGTTTATCCCGGGATGCGCAGCTCCTGCTGCAGCAGACTGCTATTAGGTGACCTCCATCATGCTATCATGGAGGATCTGGAGTGACCATGAGGCCAGGTTGGTCGGGGCTTTGAGCAACCTGGTTTGGTGGGAGGTGTCCCTGCCCATGGCAGGGGTTGGAACTGGATGGTCTTCAAGGTCCCTTCCAACCCAAACCATTCTGTGATTCTCTGGACCAAATGCAATGTGTTCGGTTCCGTACACTGCTACCAGTGACAACGAATTTCCTCCGTTGCCAGTTTCTCGGGGAAAAAAAATCAGTAGTTTAAATCAGATCAGCGCCTGCCACAGCTTTTACGATCTGCACAAAAAATACTTGTAAGGCCAAAGAGTAACGGCAGTGATGGATCACGGGCAGCTGAGGCTCACTCAAGGAGTTGTTGTTGCTGCCAGATACAGGGGAGATTTTTCCTCCTTTTTCGGTCTCCTGCTAACACATCCACCTGCTTCACCTGCAAAGGCGTTCATGCCTGTTCTTGGGAGACACGATTGCCTGTCTTCGCTTGTCACACACCGCCGTTTAAAAGAACAAGTTTATCCTTTAATATAAATAAAATTACAAGTCTGTGTCTGCCTGGATGGATTTATTATTCAAATATGTGGTGTGCAAAGTGTGCTCCTTTGTTAACGCCCAGTCGGAGCTGCTGATCTGAGGAGCAGGGAATTGGGAAACGACAGAGATGAGATGGTGGGTGTCCAGGGCTGTTAGGAACATCTCTTAATAGTCTTCTGTGTTGGTTCTTATCCCTCAACATCATAACTCTACTCATTTTGGGTTTCTCCAAAAATTGTCCTTTAAAAGGAGCTTGAAAACTGTCCTGAGAGCTCAATCGGGTGTGGAAAATTCAAATTAGGGTGTAGGAGAAATGACATGGAGCCTTCAAAGCTGGAGCGAGCGGTGGAAGGAGGAACACCAGCAGCTACGGAAGAGGAGAGCGTCTGGTCTGCTGGAGGGGGTTGGAGAAACCAGCAGCGACGCTTTGAATGGGCGTTTTGAAATATGCTTTGCGTTAATTTTATCCAGAAGCATTTGACATGAATTTAGATTTGAAATCTGCGTTTGCTCATTACTGAGCGACTGATGAATGCCAAATCAGTTCATTACTTTTGGAGTGGTTTTTTATCTTGTCCCATTAACTGGGGTTGTTCGGATCCTGTTCATTCATAGTTGCCTTTTCGGGATATAATTGGGTTTAGGCAAGTAAGATACTAAATGAAGTGTTGATAACGAGGAGTATTGTTCATCTTTCCAAAGATAGTTTAAGATTATTTTTTTTTCCCCTTTCTCTCGCTCATGGTGTGCTGAAGGCTGTTCAGCAGTGATTGTTCGGAGCTCTGTGCATTCAGATGGATTTCATCACTGTCAGTACGTGTGTACTGACCATACCCTCGCTGCTGGAGCGCATGATCTGTAGGAATTCGCCTGCGGAGCTGAAGTTTTTCTCTCTCGATTCCTGAAGGCTGATACGACGGCTCAGCGAGCGCTGAGTGGAAAAATAACGAAATGACCTTAATACCTTTGAAAAGTTAACTACCGTGTTTAACTCAATAACACGGAAAGGAAATTGGTTTCCCTTCCTAAAAATGTCTCCTCTCCTCCTGAAGGAATGGATGAGGTCTCCATTTATCATCGCAGCTGAGATCAACAGGAAAATGTTACTGAGTTCCTGCGGCGCTTTTAATAGAATAAGGAGGCAATGCCCTTTAGCTGTTCCTTACCCAAACAAAATGTTTGGTGAGCCTTGTTAATCTGTCCTGGCAGGACCAGAGCCACCTAGCAGCAGGAAATGTCACCATAGCCAACTGCTAAAAAAAAATTATAATTGTATCATTTGCATTCCCGTGGCAGAATTCAGGAAGTGAAGCTGTACTGGAAATTAAGAAAACTGATGGAGAATCAAGACTTTGCTTAAGGTCTTTAAGACGATGACGATTGCCCTGTGAAAAAAAGAAAACGCGTATTTCCCCTCTCAAAAGTGCACAGTTCATAAGAACGTGCTGTGACAAGGCTGAGTCAACGGAGTTACAAACAGTGTAAAAAATCCCCCAAACCTTCCTTCCTGCAAAATCTTACATGGAAGGGAATATGGTAAGAAATGGTCGGAAGGAAACGGCAAGAGATGTCTCGCACCTTCTTAACGGGCTCTTCCTGTGAATGGTTTTTATGCTGCTCATCACCGTCGGCAGATTTTAGAGCTTTGCCCATTGCCTTTTATACAGCAGAAATTCCAGCTTGAACCCGATACCTCTCAAGTTACCAGAGTAAATATCTATATAACCGTTGTACAACTGCATACCCGCTGAACGTGACAATGTCAGCATGTATTTTTTTCTCTGGCGCACAGAGCTGAACCTCTGCCTTTGCGAGACTTCAGTGTTTTCCAACATCTAAATCGATTTTTAACACCACTAGGCCTTGCGCTCCGACATTGTGTCTTTATACTAAATAGCCTACTCCCACATTCAGTCATTTTAAAACACAGGAGCTCGGCCCAAGCGGTCCTTGAGGGCTCTCTGTCTTTACACAGAGCTATTTGATTCCTGTCTCTGTTTGAAAGTGTTTGAGGGCTTTCAAGATAAAATACAGTTGTCTCCTTTTCACTCCTCTGTGGTAGTCATAGTAAATGCCTTTGTTTCCAGGTGTAGCTGAAGCACTACAATTCCATTTGAAAATCCCATTAATCTCATGCACCCAATGATAACGTTAAAAAAAAGGAGTACAATATATGGTTCCTCTTCCAC
Source organism: Sterna hirundo (assembly GCA_009819605.1). Classification (NCBI taxonomy): domain Eukaryota; kingdom Metazoa; phylum Chordata; class Aves; order Charadriiformes; family Laridae; genus Sterna; species Sterna hirundo. The sequence goes on along the minus strand of CM020437.1, from coordinate 218,737,249 downwards.
AGGCCTCCTATTATTCAGCGTACACCTACGGCGCTGTCAGAGCAGGACTTCATGAGTACTTCAGAGAGAAATCGAGTAAAATTTCCCAGGCTTAAGCTTGCCGGAATGCACCTTTTTGTACTCCTCCTAAATCATCTCCTGTCTCCTACTCTTGCACTCACTTTTGGCAGGAAGATGGGACTGCTGACATGGCTTTTAGTCTTTATCCCTCATCTCCAGGCACAGAATCACAGAATGGTTTGGTTTGGAAGTGACCTTCAAAGACCATCTAATCCAACCCTCATGGAGGGGTTGGGAAGGGACATCTTCCACTGCATCAGGTTGCTCAAAGCCCCGTCCAACCTGACCTTGAACACTTCCAAGGATGGGGCATCCACAACTTCTCTGGGCAAGACAAGGAGTGCTCACTTGTCACCTCCCTGTTTTCTTTCTCACCCCAGCATGTGGGTGTTGGAGGTGTGGAGAAGCCACGTAACTCGATATTTAGGTGAATTCACCGGGTGCATTGACGGTGCCAGCCAAGGAGGTGTTACACGATCTCAAACTTGAGCCAAAGTTTTAATCCCGTGTGTTGGCACACGTGGGCTCAGATCAGGCGGGTTAAAAGAAAGAGAGGCTCTTCAGCAGAAACGATTCGGAAGTCAACTAAGGTTCTCCATCCAAAATAGCCTGATATTTCTTCCAAATTCTTCCCATTGCACAAATAGGAGGAGCTGGATGCCACCATATTCTGCAAATTTTCACCCATTGGAAATTCAGTTGAAGGGTCATGGGGAAAATTTGAACTTCAGCAAGAACAGATTTGAATTGTGAATAAATTTAACCATTAGACTTTGCTATCCTTGCACCATATGGTCTCATTACCCTTCTCTTTTTCCAGATAAACTGATGTTCACCACCCTGCGGGGGGTTCAGCTTTCATGTCTTCAGCTTGAACCCTTTCTTAATTATATTAATCTCATCTTTCCATTGGAATAGATTTTTAGGTATTGTTAAGAATATTTTGCACAGGTTGGAAGACTTAGCGAGCTGCCAGCTCTCTCTTGTTACTCTTTAGATTTGTAATTCCCCAAAGATAAAGGAGTATTAGGAACAGTCCCCAGTTTTCTCTTGAAAGTAATTTCTGATTTCCATATTAATCAAAAATAGCTTTACCTTCGTACTGCCCTAATCCTAGTAACAACACGGAAAGAAGATTACATTCTGTAGATGTCAGAAAAGCAATTAAAATTTGCACACAAGAATTGGGGGGGGGAGGGGAGGGGGAATATCACCTCTTTATTTTGTGAGCTGAACAGGGAAATACCCTGACCTCAAATTATTTGTTTCTTATTGGTGCCTTTCCTTTTGAAGTGTGTGATAGAAAAGTCTTTAATATTCAAAGATTAAAATACTGGCATTTCAGTAGAATGAGAGGGTTAGATGTGATGACAAGAGACATTTTAAGGAGGGTGAGGATTGGCTGTGAAGAGCCTTGAATTTGCAGTTGCAGAGGTAAGTGACTATTAATAGCTCTGTCTGCAGAGATGGGTATATTCGTTGGTCTTGATGATGCGCTGAGAAAATGAACTTTGCAGCGGCAGAGCGAATGCGTGTCGGAAGGGTGAGACTGTGGCTGTCAACCTAGAGAACAAGGGGCCGCAGTAGTGAAGATGGCAGATGAGGCACGTGGCTACGTAGCTGGGTGGCAAAGGCTGTGGTTTAGAGGTGTCAAACAGTAAGAATTGGGAAGTTTGGGGTATAATCTGAGGAAGCTGAGGACAGCAAGCTGTGTGGAGTGGTCGACAGGCTGGAGGGAAGGGATGCCTGGACAGGCTGGAGAGGTGGGCCCGTGTGAACCTCATGGAGTTCAACCAGGCCAAGTGCAAGGGCCTGCAGGTGGGTCAGGGCAATCCCAGGCACAAGTCCAGGCTGGGTGGAGAATGGCTTGAGAGCAGCCCTGAGGAGAAGGACTTGGGGGTGCTGGTGGATGAGAAGCTCAACATGAGCTGGCAACATGTGCTGGCAGCCCAGAAACCCCCCCACAGCCTGGGCTGCATCCCCAGCAGCGGGGGCAGCAGGGCGAGGGGGGGGATTCTGCCCCTCTGCTCCACTCGGGGGAGACCCCCCTGCAGTGCTGCCTCCAGCGCTGGGGCCTCAGCACAGGAGAGACACGGAGCTGTTGGAGCGGGGCCAGAGGAGGCCGCGGAGATGCTGGGAGGGCTGGAGCCCCTCTGCTGGGAGGACAGGCTGAGAGAGTTGGGGGGGTTCAGCCTGGAGAAGAGAAGGCTCCGTGGAGACCTTGTAACGGGCTTCCAGTACCTGAAGGAGGGCCTTTTTATGAGGGAGTGTAGTGACAGGACGAGGGGAATGGTTTTCCCCTGCAAGAGGGGAGATTTAGATGAGATCTGAGGCAGAAATTCTTTGCTGTGAGGGTGGTGAGCCCCTGGCCCAGGTTGCCCAGAGAAGCTGTGGCTGCCCCATCCCTGGAGGTGTTGAAGGCCAGGTTGGACGGTGCTTGGAGCAGCCTGGTCTGGTGGGAGGTGTCCCTGCCCAGGGCAGGGGGTGGAACCAGATGATCTTTAAAGATCCCTTCCAAGTCTAACCACTCTGTGATTCTATGATTCTAAGTGAGATCTGTCCTAGGTGAGGAGGACAGATGGGTCATGGTTATCTGCAGAGTAACTGGAAAAAAACGTGGTGGGAATGGCTCTTGTGGAGGTGAGCTGGAGCTATGTTTGACTTCGTGACCTGATCATCTCTCAGGTGTCAGCTGTTTGGGTATGTTCAGGGTATTCTGTGGATAAGTCATAGGCTGGGAAGGTAGGTGTGATTTGCACAGAGGTGGTATATACATTTGCACTTTTAGATTAGGTTGTACAAGATAAAGGTTTAGAACCTGAGAAAGCAATGACGGAGTCTGTGGAAGCCCTGGGCAAGCTCTAAGTTTGGAAGTGGCAAAGGAGTATAACTAAATACTGCTGTGGTATGGACTCTGCGTGTATGAGATGTATCTTCTGTTGCCCTTGATCTTCGAGAAGAGCAGAGTTTCCTGTAGCTATTCTCATAAACATCTTTTATTCTCCAGTTTTTCAGGTTACTGGAGAGTACACACTGAACTTACCCTGTATCTCATGTAGTACGTGACATGGCAAAGCGCTGCAGGTATCATTTTATAATTACTGAACCCTTTGAATTGAACCCAATTAGCAGTTGGACTAGATGATCGTTGTAGGTCCCTTCCAGCTGAACTATTCTATTCTGTTCTGTTCGGTTATTTTAGTGAACGTCCATAAGTAGTCTCTGGAATGTGTATCATCCTATACACAATAATTCTCTTCCTGATATGCTTCTGCTGTTAAATAGAGCCATTGTGGAAATTGGTTTCTTCCATCTGGCTAATAACCTTGGACCAGTCCAAGGCACCATTATCAAACCTTCGTTTTGGATCCCAGAGGGCTCTTGGCTGTGAACGACGTGTATTTATTTGAATAAATTTCTCCAGCAGCTTGCCGTGTGCCTGGTGAGCGCACTCAACACCTTCAGAACCTTTTCTTCCACTTTCCTCATGTACCACAACTGGCGATAACACATTCAGTGAAGAAAAAGCATCCAATTTTTTCTTGTCCTATCCCAGCGGTGGTGTCCCGATGGCATTCCTGGAGCTTGCTGCTCATTATGGGAGAGCAGTTTACAGAAGAACTATCTATTCTAAGCAGTTACGTCTCTATGTACACTGCCCTGCAGCCTACATTGGCATTTTTCATGCTGTAATCATGCGAAAGGCAGCTTGTTCTGGAGGAAAACTGGCTTTCTAAATGATCTTCATAACTTAGAGTATTTGAAATAAAAATCTCCTTTTGCACCAAACATTCTGCTATAAAGCTTTGCTTCCTAGTTTGAGTCATTAAAAGCATTTTTGATTGTGGCTGATAGCAGGTGGAGCCCTTTGGAAATCTATTTTAGATTGAAACTCTGAAGGTGTTACGCATTAGTTTATTTTTGATACGGAGAAAAATCTGCAAGAAGAGATGATTGTCCTCATGCATTTTTTATTGTCCTTTGGCAGGAGGTTGCTTGGGGGAAAAGTTAAAAGTCATTCAACCAGAGCTGTGACAGTGACAAACCGGCCTCGGGTCATTTCTTCTCCTTGACATTTATTTGCAAGGCAGCCAGTTGAGGAGCTTTAGATATCTTTACCGAGCTCCCTTGCCTTGAAACCACGTTGTAGGAAGACTTCAAATTTCACCACTCGTGTGTGTCCATCTACAAGGTCTGATTTTTCTGGTTCGTTTTGTGGTGTTTCCCCATTCAAGTATGTTTGCTGTTGCTCAAGAGCGTGCGTGAAATGCCCGGGTGCGCCTGTGAGATGCTCACGTCGTCTGCAGTCGCTCCGAAGCCTCCCCAGCTCCTTTATAAATGGATTTAATGGGTGGGAACCACCTTGGAAGGTGGAGCATGTGATGGGCACACCAGCACTGTGGGAATTGGCCAAGGCATAGAATCGTAGGATCGTCTAGGTTGCGTGTGTCCGTCTTTCCCATTTGGGTGTTTCGCAGCACTGAAAATGAAATTTCAACTGGGCAGCAGTTCCCAGCACCGTTGACAGAGGCAGCCTGAAGCCAGACCACTTGAATTTTGCTGGATTTTGGAGACCGTGATTGGCATTTGGTTCTCCAACGTGGGGCTCAATCCCATGACCCTGAGATTAAGAGTCTCGTGCTCTACCGACGGAGCGTCCTGGCCAATGTACCCCAATAAATCTGTCGTACTTTTGGCCGGATTGGCCAATCAGAAAGACAGATGCGGCCCCCGCCCCCAAGAGAGGAGATGAAGAGATAAAGAGATTTACAAGTTTAGAAAAAGAACTAAACTACTGCAATGAAAATATTAATAAATAATGAAATAATAAATAATAATAAAATAAATTTTAAAAAGTGTACACAAAGTATATACAAAACTGTATCCAGCTCCCAGGATGACGATCGTGTCACCAGCAGGCACAGGGAAAGTCCCAGACTTGAGTCGGCGATGGACAGGAGCAGGATTCTGCATCTGGAGTCAGGAATGCTCGGATCGGGATCAAAAGCAGACGAACAGACAGGGTCCTCCTCAGACGTCGGCCGTTGAAGAAAGAGGGTTGACCTTTTGATCCCTCAGCTTTTACACTGAGTGTGATGCAGATGGGCTGGAATACCCTGTTGGTCAATTTTGGGTCACCTGCCCTGTCCGCCCCTCCCTACAGGTGGGACCCCTCGATGCTTTTCCGCTTCCGACCCTCTGACGGGACAAAGAACAAAGTTAGCTGACCTTGGTTGTTATAGCAATAAGTCTAAGCAAGAGCCTCTCTGCGTACCATTCCTTGGGATAATCAGGTCTTATCACGCCGAGAGTGAACAGTTTCTGAGCAAGATGCTGTTAATTTCAGAGTTTAGTCAGTTAGAAGAGGCCCAGCTAAAAAGTAAAATTACAAAACAGAAAATTGGTTCTGTTTTACCTCAAACCACGACACTCATGTTTTTGTAAAACCTGAATTCTGGACAAGTTCGGTACTGCAGCGCCTGCCCATTTTGCACATATGCGTGCGGATAAAATAGATGTTCCTCATTCCTTTTCCCAGAAGAACTTCAGATCCTCTTCGCCCCAGGGTGTGCTGGACGTGCAGGTCCAATCAAACACGAAGGCGGCGTAACAGTGATAAGAACTTGTCTCCAGAATAGCTGGAGCTTTGGCTGTTTAAAACCGAGTTGTAAAATGTTGGAAGTAGTCTAGCACTGCCAAAAATACATAAATACATGCAAGCATACACGTAAAATTGGCAGACAAATAGCTGTTTGCTCCTCTTAGTTTCCCTTACTGCGTTTCAAGGGAAAACATGAGCAGCAAGTTCAGGAAATCCAGAATTTAATGGGTTTTACAGGATGGAGGAGCTGCTTGAAATGGATCCAGCTGTGGCTTTATTCAGCCCAGGTGGCAACTTTCTTCTGCCGGGGACCACACTTCACACAGCTGGTTCTTGAGCACCGTTTCTATCATCCCAAGAAGGAAATCCAGAGTAACTCTGTTTTGTTTTTTTTAAAAGTCTGTCTCTGGTTTTTAAGAGAAAAAATGTTAATCCTTATTTTCAATTCTCTTTATTCTTCAGATGGAAGATTTTTGATTACAGTTTAACACCCCTGTTGTAAACCCTTTGCCCATATATGATGGATCCATCTTGATATGCCAAAAAAAATGCCAAGCTGTGGCAGAGCTAAAAAGAAATGTCAGTGGAGTGGGGGTAGAAGGACCAGTGGGAATTTCTTCAGCCCTTTCCCTCTGCCTTTGTCCCATGGAAGAACAGTGGAAATGCTAAAGCAATCATTAGATCTTGCGGGGGGGGGGGGGCGGGGGGGGATTTGAAATTCTTCCTAAGATGGGTTGCCAAGGCCTTGGTCTTCTTCAGCTTTTCTGTGATTTATCTGCTAAAATCACTTGGTCATAATTTCTGTCCCCTGAGGGGTGGTGAACCCTACCATGGGTTTCTCCTGCTGTGTAGCTGATACTCATGTGAGAATCCAGTAGTTGGCAATGAGGATGGCTCCTGAGGTCATGGATGGTCTTTTCACTCTCAGTTCCTTCCCAGACACCTAAGCAGGGATTTGCTCCATTCTCCAGGTACTCCCCAGGTAGGAAGCTCATGGGGGCAGATACTTCCCATCATCTCTGAGAAGGCACCAGGCCATAAGCACCACGTTTGCTTGAGCTCCCTTCAAATGTGAGGCAACCTTGAGGTGAACAGAACCAGTTCGCAAGGCACAGGTGTGAGTTCTGGGTTAAAATAATGGCAAATTCTGTCTTCTATTGATGCGAAATTTTCTAAGTGTCCCATGCTGTAGCCAGTCTTGGGACTGGTGCTTCAAGGACTTGGGGAGTTCTTCTGCCTGCCTTTGCTTGACACAGATTCTTGCCTTTATATTTTAAATTTGCCTCTGAATTTGTTCATTCAGTAAGGATGTAGGTTTTGGACTTTCACCAAATATGGTCAGAGGGCCAGAGCACCTCTGCCATGGAGAAAGGCTGAGAGTTGGGGGTGTTCAGCCTGGGGAAGAGAAGACTCCGGGGAGACCTTATTGTGGCCTTTCAGTATACAAGAGGAGCTTCTAAGAAAGATGGAAAGAGACTTTTTACCAAGGCCTGTAGTGACAGGAGAAGGGACAAAAGCTTTTACATGAAAGAGAGTGAGTTTAGATTGGACATAAGGAAGAAACATTTTACGCTAAGGGTGGTGAGACCCTGGCCCAGGTTGCCCAGAGAGGTGGGAGATGCCCCATCCCTGGAAACATTCCAGGCCAGGTTGGACGGGGCTCTGAGCAGCCTGTTCTAGTTGAAGATGTCCCTGCTTATGGCAGGAGGTTGGACTAGATGGCCTTTAAAGGTCCCTTCCCACCCAAACCATTCTGTGATTCTGTGGTTCTATGACTCTCTTTTGAAGCAGTGCTGGATTTGAGGTGGACACCAACCCTAAGTGCCCTCGTAGGGAGTGCCTGGATGGCCACAGCTCCCAGTGGACACCGGTGGCAGGAATGTGGATATTCAGTAACAGCCTGACCATGATGGGTTCACCACTTGGTTCTTGATATGGGGCCAGTTGTACCAGGCTAAGCCCAAGCAGGCTGATGGCTGGACAGAAAACCCAGTTATTGATATCAATGGTAAGGGTCCTCTCCCCTTCAGCTATATTTTGGATCTCAGACCTTTGCCGAGTGTTTTAAAATCTCATTTTATTTTATTCTGGGACGAAAGCTTAGATTTGACTCATTGCTGACATGAGGAGGCAGGGGATGGGTATTACATTTGGAGTTTTCACCTAGAAAATGAAGCTATTATTCAGTTGTGGTTTTCCCTCTGATCGCTTGCTGCAAGGAGATACTGCAAGACGATGACTCAATATAAATTAATTGTAATGCATTGATTTTCTACCTGTAAATTTACAGAAGTTCATTAGTATTGAACAGGACTGTCGGAGCACCAGGTGCCCGGTGGTTATTTGACCAAACTTTAGTCTCTTTGTGCCAGCAAGGACACCTGAGGTGTCACCGCGCACTGAGAACAGCCTCTGCGTGTGACCCACCTGATGTTGCCAAGTGACCTGAAATTGGGATTTGTTTGTGTTTAAAAGGAACAAAAATCTCTTAAGAGTGTTTCGTAAGGATGCTTTGTCTCAAATCAGTCTGATAAAATCAGATTCCCATGGGAAGTCTGGTTGCTGATTTCTTCAGAGCATGGTGTGCATGGAAACCCTTCCTCGGAGACCTTCTTTGCCACCACACAAAACCTCGCCGGCAGGCCCACGGGTGGTGGGTCTTGGGTTTTGTTTCAGCTGATGCTGCTAAAACTTCATCGTTTCTGGTGAGTTTGAAGATAAATGAAGAAAATATCCCTTTGGGTTTGAAGGAAGTTTCTGCAAACTTGGACTTTTTTTATTGATTTGATTCGTTTGGTAACTAGGAGGCTGATTTCAGCTGTGCTGATGAAAAGAATGCTAATTCAAAATATCGTTCCTGTAAGCAGTCCCTTGAAAAATCTGCTGAAAAGCTACCAACTGCTTCGTATAATGATGCTTAAAAATATATGGCAGGGGGAAATAATTCAGCATGAAGGTATTTTTAATATGCAGTTTCCAACGATGTGAAAAAACAAATTGCATCCCTTATAAAAGGAAATTCTGGCTTGATGCATATTTATTTTTTTATAGGTGTATATTAAGTGATTATCTTACATCTTTTAAAGTTGAAGCGAAATGAAATGATTAACTGGTCCTCGCAATATCTTATATGGACCATAGATCCCCTAGAGGGACCTCTTTTGGCCCCAGGCCTCCAACCTCCTGGCCCCTTTGAGGCTCTGCTGCTGATCCCTCCAAAAATACAGCAAGCAAGGAACGGGTCCAAACTGGAGAAAGTTCATCCCACACAACTGGACCCTCCTGCAGCTCGTGTTAATCCCGTTGGGGCAGTCTTGCTCTTTAAGGACTCTTGAAGCCTTCAGTTCTTCAGGGACTGAGCGCCATTAGCCCATTTCTCGGCTTCCTTGCACCCGCTCAAGGAGGTATTTGGAACTCCTTCCCCTGGTGTCCATCATCTTTTGATGACTGTTGTACCTTGTCCCGTCCCACCACGCTCTTACCCTCACTGCCACGTACCCCAACGACCTGACACCACATCTCAGCCCTGCTTCTCTGCTCCGTTATTGGCCCTGCAAGCCCTTTTATCCTTCAATCTGGGCCCCTGTATCCGCAAGCTCACCTCCCAGGGACCCCCACTGAAGCCAGGAGCCAGCCCAGAGCCTTTTTGCAATGTGTGAGCCCATAAAGGGTTTAGAGAGATGAGGAAATATTTCAGTCGTGCCTTAGGATTTTGTATGACCGAGGCTTTAGAATAATTTAAATATATTCTCTGCATATAGCTTTAAAAATAACCGTACCCAATAAAATATATGCCGCTTATACTTGCCCTGCTTGGAAGTAGACCAGGACTTTGTGGATGACGGGAGGTCTCGGGTGTGTTGAGATGGAGTGGGAGGCAGACATCCAGGCGGAGGAGGATTTCAGGAGATCTAAGGAGAAAGTAGCACCGTTGCCTGCTGAACCTTTGGTGAAGGACTATGTGCTGTGCCGGTGATGTTGATATTGAAAAAACATGCCAGGATAAATACATACTTGTTGCATTTCAGCTATTTTTTTTTTTTTAAATTTAGAGACAACCTCAGCTGATCCTTCATTTCTCAACTTTTCCCATTAACGTACATAGATAGAAGACAAAGCAGAAACCTGCCATGAGTTTTGGCTACTTCATCGTGTTACCTTAAATAGCCCCTGTTGAAGGATATACGGAATTTAGAAGTTTACATCAAAAGCAATGTACACGTGGTAATGCATTTCTTAAATGCATCAACGTTACACAAGGGCGTGCAGCTCTGGACTTCTCTGCAAGGAGAAGTCAACACGGAGCAAGGGTGACCTTGTCCTTGCCCAGTACCCTCCAGCATGGCTTCATCGTGATGCCCTTGGTGCTCCAGAGCAGAAGGATGGGTTTGCAGTGCTCCTCAGCTTGCAGAGTCAGCAATGGTGGACCACAGCCCATCATCCAAATCCACGGTTCGGCATGGTCCTCACCGTGACAGAGGTGTGGGTAGGGACGTGCGTGAAAGCAATTGTGTTTCAGGCATTTCGTAGGAAAGAGACCTTTCCCACATGAAGCAGTGTAGGAAAAATTCATAATTCTGCAGATACGTTGCTATTTTTCTAGTTTCAAGTGCCTCAAATTATCTCTTATGAGGTATCTGTTGGCGTGATGAATTAATGGCGGTTTTCTGCTGCTGGCTTTTTTGATAACAATTTGTAATACCATCTGAGAGATTCCTCTGGACGGTTCTTTCCTCTCCTTATTTGTGCTCCTCATTTAAAACCCTCAGGTTCTGCCGGTAAAACTGAAGCGTGCTGCTATTTTGAGTCCCAAACCATAACTACTTGTCTTCCTTTTTTTAAACTAATTTATCTACTCAGCAGCTCACAGTACAGGAGGCGGCTGATGTGAACCATCTGATTTTTATTTTGCTCGACACAATGCCTTTCGCTCCTCTAACTTCTGAGGTTTTCTTTTTTTTTTTTTTTTCCTTCCCTTTTCCATCTCAGTCCATTACTATAATTTGCTGTTCCTGGAGGGAACTGGTGATTTCTTTTTTCATTTCCCAGACATGCTGGTGGACGTGTTATTTTTAAGCCAGCTTCACTACCTGCGGCACGATGACTCATTACGGATTTGCGAAGTCTCCTACGTTTTTGCCGAGAAATCGACTTCTGGATTTAATTCTTGAGAGGATAGTTAGGAGCGCAGCATAAAATCCCCAAATCCTTTAAGGATGTGAAAGTCACAAAATCTTTCCCTAAACACAACACAATCATCTGCCTTTCTAAAATTAGGGGGCATAGAGTGACCCAAGGACCTTGTCTTCATGTTGAGAGGGGAAGATGGGGGGTTGACTGCAGCAAGGTTTGGGTTTGTAGGGGAAAAGTCATGCCTTAGGTGGGGTGGTTTAATGGGGGAACACAGCAATGTTCCTTATTACGGTTTTATACCTTTTCCAAAAAACCTAAGTCTGCAGGTTTAAATATTACATGCGTTCTGGTATCTCTCCTTTGGTAGAGTTCTGTGCGCTTCGCAGTGAGTGGTTGTAGGAAACCGAGAGGAAAACTGGCTGCATCGGGACATTGGGATGAACGTGTTGGCAAGTGCCGTTGGGACGCTTTTCTGATTGCCTCCCATTTACAGAGCAGCGTCCACAGTGCCTTGTGTTCCTGAGCCATCACAGAATGGCTTGGGTTGGAATGGACCTTCAAAGACCATCTAGTCCAAGTCCAAAACACCTTCCACTAGACCAGGTTGCTCAAAGCTCCATCCAACCTGGCCTTGAACACTTCCAGGGATGGGGCAGCCACAGCTTCTCTGGGCAACCTGTTCCATTACTAAGAGGGGACCTTGATCCCAAAGAACTGCATTTCAGCTTTACATCTGTAAAACCCCGCTTGGAAGTGGGAATGGGATACTTTTGTTAGCTTTGGTGTGCTGGATACATTCACGCTGCTTTATAAAACGTGAAAATACCATCTTTCTTCAGTGAGCTTTCAGTCTAACTCAAGACACACGTGCTATAGGGCGAAATAAGTTACCCTAATTAAACCTGGACCCCGGGGAACTGCTTAGATCCCTTGGGATTTTGGGCTCGAGTGTCAAAGAACTGCAAAAATGTGAACAGTATGTGAAGGTGTGGCTACAATACTTATCTGCTTAATCCTTGCTTGCAGTCGAGCTGCTGGGCTTGCGTGGATCATGAATACACATCTACCACCTCCGCAGCGCCCACACATATTATTATGCATTTTAGGAGAGTTTGTTGTGTATCTAATGTTATAAATATTTCAAGATGTGTTACTAAAATCCCTCCTGTTCTTCTATATGGATGGGTAGCACTGATTTCATGCCATAGCTCTTGGTGGTCTGCAGCCCACCTTCGGTCCTACGGCCGCCTGCCTGAATTGGAAAGTGCTGTTGGCACCTTCCTCCTCTGCATCTCCAGATCATAAATCACGTACGATGCGTTTTGTGTTTTATCTTTCCTTGTACTATTAATCTCCTCTGTCAACCATCCACTCGAGCTTCCTCCAGCGCTTTGCTGGCAGGGGTGGAAGGGAGAAGCATGAGAAGTGCCTGGCTCCTTTCCAAGCATGCAGGTACGAGAACTGCCAATCCTGTATTTGGATCCCAGAAAGCGAGCGCCGGGCGTTTTCCGTGAGCTTTTAAATTGTCATACGGCATCTCCCAGCCTTGCTGGCCAAGGTCGCAGGTTTTGGGTGTGATGCTGGAGGAGATCCTTCTGTCCTCCATGGCTCTACATCTGCCATCCACCCTAAGAGTCACAGAGGTCCCCTGCTTATCCACAGGAAATATTGCACCAGGGTAATATCACAGAATCACAGAATTGTAGGTGTTGGAAGGGACCTCTGGAAATATCTAGTCCAACCCCTGTGTGCCAGAGTATGGTCACCCAGAGCAGGTGGCATAGTAACGTGTCCAGGTGGGTTTTGAATGTCTCCAGAGAAGGAGACTCCACACCCTCGCTGGGCAGCCTGTGCCAGGGCTCTGCCACCCTCACAGTGAAGAAGTTTTTCCTCATGTTGAGATGGAATTTCCCGTGTTCCAGCTTGTGCCCGTTGCCCCTTGTCCTGTCACCCGGCACCACTGAGAAGAGTCTGGCCCCATCCTCTTGCCCCCTGCCCTTTAGCTCTTGCTGAGCATTGATGAGATCCCCTCTCAGTCTGCTCTTCTCCAGGCGGAACAGCCCCAGGGCTCTCAGCCTTTCCTCAGCACAGAGATGCTCCAGCCCCTCCGCATCTCCATAGCCCTTTGCTGTCCCGTCTCCAGCAGTTCCCTGTCCTTCTGGAACTGGGGAGCCCAGAACTGGACCCAGTGCTCCAGCTGTGGCCTCCCCAGGGCAGAGCAGAGGGGGAGGATGACCTCCCTCCACCTGCTGGCCACCCTCTTCTTGATGCCCTGCAGGAGACCATTGGCCTTCTTGGCCACCAGGGCACATTGCTGGCTCATGGTCTTCCTGATGTCCACCAGGACTCCCAGGTCCCTCTGTGCAGAGCTGCTCTCCAGCAGGTCAGCCCCAACCTGTCCTGGTGCGGGGGGTTGTTCCTCCCCAGGGGCAGGACCCTACACTTGCCCATGTTGAATTTCATAAGGTTCCTCACCACCCAGCTCTCCAGCCTGTCCAGGTCTGGCTGGATGGTGGCACAGCCTTCTGGTGTGTCACCCACTCCTCCCAGTTCTGTGTCACCAGCAAACGTGCTGAGGGTGCATTCTGTGCCCTCACCCAGGTCGTTGATGAATGTATTGAGCAAGACTGGACCCAGTACTGACCCCAGGGAACACCAGTGGCTGGTTGGAGCTACAGCTCCAACTGGACTCTGCGCCACTGGTCACAACCCTCTGAGCTCTGCCATTCATTCCGCAAGCCTTGGGAATTTTTTAAACAAGCCTGACTGCTTCCCCCTGTCAAAAACAAGCAAAAGAGGAGCTGCCACAAATTTATCACATCTGCTTGAGCAACCCAGAGAATGCACCTCGACCATAAAATGTAATCTACTTAATTAGCTGTAATTGCTTTGCTGAGTTGGACTATCATAGAAATCGTTGTTTTATGGCAAGCAAATGAAAATTGTACGGTGCTAATACATCCCTGGGCTGTCACCCCTCAGCTGTGGTTTTTCATAAGTCTGTAGTTTCTTCTGGGCAGAAGTCTGTTTGTAAGGAATAAAATATTTACAAGATGTGGGGGAAAGATTTTTATTTGCTTTTTCAGACTTTTTTTTTTTCCTTCTAAAGCTTTCTGAAGAGATGCTCTACCAGAACAGCTGGTGCAAAAACATAGCTCTAATTAAAACATTTCTTGAAATTAGTTTCTTTTTTTTTTTAGGAGAGGGATTATGGGGCAAGAACATGGTTTATATACACTTATTTAGGAAGTAACAGCATTGAAAAATTCAGTTTATGAACCAGAAGTAGTAAATGCTGGCTAACCCCATGATTTCGGTGCTTTCGCTCTTCCTCCCTGGCTCTCGGTGAGTTGGGCAGGAGCTGCATCTGCTGGTGGCTTTCTCTAGGGCCTGGTGTGGTGGCCAGGGGACCTCGTCGTGGCTCGTGGCTGGAAGATGAATAATAAAGACCTCGGGGTAAGGGGTCTTTGTGGGATCCTTGTATTTCTCCTCCCTTTCCAAGACAACCTTTGCACTTCCGAGCTGGTGAAATTAGATTTTATTATCGCTAGAGCCTTTTTTTTTTTTTAAACACGGCTGTGGAGTTTTGCCAGTTCAAATATTATGTATTCTCAGCTTCCCCCAAGCACAATTTGAATCTAATCTCCTGGCCCAAATACATGCAAGAGACCCATTAAGCCTTTTAACACCCAAAACCTGGTTTTGTTAATATTCTGTGTGTGCTCCATCTGCTGCTGTGTTTGTCTAAAGCTAATGTATTTGAGAGCAATTCACTTCGCTGGTCTAAGTCCAAAATGTCCAAAATACCATATGGACATTTTTAAGTTAATTAGCATTTTAAAATCCAATGTCTAAGTTAAGGACGTTGTGATTCCCAAACCCGAATTTACCTCAAGCTTGGCTTATTCTTGCGACCCAAAATATTTTATCATTTTGAATTTTTATCTTTGCTAACCCTTGTGAATGAAAATCGCCGAATCCGTCCTTTAAAACTGGCCCTTTTAGGCAATCATTTGATTCTGTAACATCGTTGTGATCATCCTGGAATTGCCTATTACTACAATTAGCTGAAATAGGAAATCCGGTGTCCCCGGAGATCTTGTTTAAGGCTGTGAGTCAAGACTAGCTCCGATGAAACCAGGAGGATGCTCTCAATGTCAGAGGAGAATATGGAGTGTAAAAGCAGAGCTAGGAAGCGGGACAATGCTCATGCTACAGAAGAGACTTAAATTACTGGGCAGTTTTTAATTGATCATTAATCGTTAATCCTTGATCATGCTCTGGGGATGCCCGGCAGCGCTGGGGACCTTGGCTTTGGCAGCACACCCGGAATACCATCCTTAAGGTAGGTCCAACACTGGCAAATTAAATTCAAGCATCTTGAATAAGAAAAACTGAAAGTAAAAGGTGGTCAGGCGAGGATCTTTCTGCCGTCGCTTCTTGTCCAAGCTTTGCTGTTCGTCCGGTGAAGCCACATTTTCTGAAAAAGGCATTTCCGACACCTATTACTCAACGTTTAACTCCTCCAATAGACGCGGCGCTGGTCCCACCGGGTCTGTAGCATCAAACCCTCCTGTGCAGAAGAGGGTGATTTCTCCCAGAAACCATTCAAACTGCGTCTCTACGACACTCGGAGTGATAAGGGATGAAGTGGGAGGATTGTCTTGTGCCAGTCGGCCCGAACAGGGTCATCTTCTCCTCAGCTCACGGTTTCTGGGTGACTGGTGGCGAGCTAGCTTGTTCCTCAGTGTGTTGACATTTCTGACCAAGATGACCCCGTGAAATTGGGATTTCCCTTCCTTCTTCCAGCCTTTTCAGCCATTGTTTCACATTACAAAGTGCTTCACATTGCGAAGTTGTGGGGATAGACTGATTCCTGACACATCTGCAGGTATCTAGCGCACAGGAAGCCCTTTCCAGATGATGCTGTCATTAAAACAAGGAATATTTTGGCCCCAGTTGCTGTAAACACCACACAGGGAGAAGAAAGGAATGATGATAGATATGAAACAGGAGCAAATTCCCAATTCCAAAGTCTAAAAAGGCATCAGAGATGCACACTGAAGCTGGTTCCCTTTCTGAAGCTGGAAGCACGGAGGTCTTGCACGCGCCGCACTGTCTGTCACGGAGCAGAAATTACATCTGGAGCAAAACGTCGAGGCTTGAAATTATTTTTTTTTTCCCCTCCTGGCTTGGGAGCAGAGCTGAAAAGGCTGAATTGAAAATTAGCCAGATGAACAAGTGCATTTTGGAAATCACAAAGGGCTGTTTTCTGAGCAGTTACTGTAAATACCCTGCCATAACCTATAACCTGGGGGCACGGAGAGCGCGGGCTTGCTCTCCTGCCTGCCTGCATTGACATTACAAACTCCTCCAGCAAGAGCCTACCAGAAATCCTCCCTTCAAGACCCATCTAGAGTTGCCATAGAAACTCTGCTGGAGCCGAAGGGGACTGAGAGCACCCACTTCTGAAAGCGTGAGGCTCTCCTCGCCCTCCGCAAGATCGCAGGGAGACGGCAAATTCATGATTGAAAAGCATTTGAGGTTCCGTAGCGTCACGTATTGAACTGGAGCAACTTGCTGGTGGTGTTCGTGGGTTGGACGCCTGGGTTGCTGGAGGAGAAGGGGTGTCTCTGGGGCCAGAAGGATCCTCTGGAGGATCTAAAGGAGGATTCGATGCTTAAAATTCACCATGGTGGAGCCGTCTCTGGGTCAGAGTTGCACCAGGAAACCTTCACTCCAAGGTGGAAAAACAGTACCAGAAACATGATGTCCTCATCTTCCTTCTCTTCACGTACATCTCCCCTAATCACAGTTCCCTGCAGCTTTTTTTCCTTCCAACCTCTGCGCTTCAGTGCAGATTTCAGTTCAGACAAAGAAATGCATATTCAGTATTGAGAATATATGTAATTATTCCATTAAAGATACATGAATCGAGCAAGACTCCAGCTCGCTTTCCCCGAACCATCTATAAGCTAGTGAGAGCAGAAGGCGACTTCTGCTGGTGAAGTAAGCAGACTCGACTCAGAGTACACATGCGAAAGCAGAGTTTTTCAGGAAAAAAAAAAAGCCGCCCTGTCACTTTTCTGACCATACCCTCCCTTTAGTTTGTCTTTCTGGATCAGTTCAGCTGCCATCTCAGAAGCCCTACTGTGGCATCTCCTCACCTGCCGTGCACCCATGCTGACCTTCCAAATGTTATAACAGCCCTGGAAAATGCTTTCTATAATATTCAAGAAAAGGCAGAGGAAGAAACCTCTGGACGGGATGAAAAATGAGCTATGGATAGTCACTGTGAGCAGGAAGAGGAACAGTTACTCCGTTTCCTTCTTTAAATTTAAGATATTGGCTGAGTTAAGGGCCTGATGGAGTTGTTGTGCTCCATCCTCTTTACTCTGCAGAAAAGAAAAGGATATTTGCCTTTTACACACCTGCAGTTTGGCTTTACGCTTCTCACCTTGGCTTCTTAACCATGCCACTTTTATTGGTAGCATCCTTTTCTACAGCAGAGCATCTGTTACTGATGGCATCCCAAGAGAGCAGTTCTGCAGGGAAGGGGCTTGGCGCGACCTGGCCAATGGCAGGATTTCTCCCACCTTGCCTGTACCAGGTGGTTCATCTCTTTGTGGCTGACCTTCCCTGGGGAGGAAACAGGCATTACATTTTAAATTGAACACGTGCATGGCTTTAAATTGAACATGTGCTTCTCAGAGGGAAAGTCAGCTTTGTCCATCACATCGCTGCTGTGGAATCTCCGCGAGGTCAAGGGATGACCCTACCAAAGCTAGTCAGGTCTTGACAACGCACACTCATGCCTTGTGTTATTCGTCTGGTAGGTGATTCAGAAGAGGAGAGGTTGACAAGCAGGGCTAGGAAGGCAATACCGACGTCAGCCGCTGGTACGGTCATGTCTTTCATGAAGCAGGTGAGGCCCTTCCTGAAGCCCAGCTGTAACTTCCACAGCAGTTGTCCTTTGAACAAATTGCTGGTGTCCAAGGAATATCTCCCAGTGCTTGTGCTCAGCTAGGTAAAGAATAACCTTCTCGATTCAGCTTACTCCCAAAAGCTGTGGGCCGTTCCTTGGTACGTTTGCCTCTTGCTCTTCCCCGGTACCATCCTGTGCAAGGGGGTGCTCGATTCCATGATGGTACGGTACAGCTCCTGCTGTTCTGGTGGCACGGTCTGTCCTCTTGCTTACATCCAGAGCCCGTCGTGGCTAAAGCACTGCAGGGGATATATCAACATTTACTTCCGAAACTCGCTTTTCCTGCACTACCTGGTCTTCCGCACAAGAAACTAAATGGTGACAAGTTCTCCTGAGAGCGAGCTGCGGATGGACTTCTGTGCCTGAAAGCGTTTCTTTTTTTTTTGTTTTGTTTTTCTTTTGTTTTGTTTTGTTTTTTTTTTTTGTTTTGTTGTTTTTGTGGTTATGTCAGCTTCTCTAATAAAAGATCTGTCCTCTCCCAGCAACCCTGACCTCATGAGTCCTTTCTGCTTGGCTCCGGACAGGCGTATTAGTGGTTACCCAGCACTGATGTGGGCGTCTGGCTTTGGCTGCAGGCCGATGGCAAGCTGGTTTTCACCACGACCGGGATTCCTTTGAGGAAGAATGAAACTCATTATCCGTCAGGGCTTATCTTAGGGAGAATAGGAGGAATACCACTTGGTCTGCTTCAAGTTTAGCAGTCTTCTGCTATCATAACTTATTTTAATCCTTCAAGTTAAATATTTCCCTGGGGAATGTTATCGGGTAAGGTGGAGCCACAGTTCAGTGTTTAAGCAAAACGGTAATGGCTTCGTTATCTAGGGCTGATGCTTCCTTTGGAGCAACAATTAATTTTATTTTATCATTAGAGGCTGTTCATATCTTGCTTTGGATTAGTCAAATACAGAATGAAGTAAATAATTGCAGGGAGCACGAATGTTGCGTGACTTAAACAGTTTTCTAGACCTCCTTTCCCACAGAGACTTGTCTCAACGCAGGAAAGGATATGACACGTGTCTCTTGCCCAGAAGTTATATTGATTGACAGTCTGTCAAGTCCTGTCACTAGGGTTTATTTATAGTATGTGCCTTAAATACTCAAACTATCTCACTAATATTTTTGGACAGTTGCTCCTAGTTTTCAAGATGAGTTTTGCTCATACAAACGCGTCCTCAATCCAGACAGCAGCAGTAAGGCCTGGGAGGTTTCTTTTGGATGTAGGTGGAAAATAAAACTGAGATGGAATGGAAATAAATGGGAATCGTCTCTTTTCGCCAACAGCTTAGAACTAGATTGAACCTTAAAAAATGGTCTGAAAGCAAGGTTTCTCTGGGCAAGAGAAAATGAAGGCAACGTATGCCCAAAACAGCACTTCTGTCATTTTCTTAATATCTTTTTGGTCTTGTTAAGTCTCCTGATTCCCTGGTATGATGAAGGCAGCAGCTTCAAGCTGATGTATTGCATGGTGCAACCACAGGGACCTATGGAAGAACTCAGAGCTCCATGCAAATCCACTGCCCTTCCTGCCTAATTCCCAAGAATCTGGGATTCTCCAGCTCCACAGGGCAGGGAGGCACCAGCAGGCAAGACCCCATTGTGTCAACATTGTGACCCTGTGAAATGGAGACAAGTAGACCAAACTGTGTCCAGTTCTGCGCTCCCCGGTTCCAGAAGGACAGGGAACTGCAAGAGAGGGGACAACAAAGGGCTACGAACATGATAAGGGGACTGGAACTTCTTAGGAAGAAAGGCTGAGGGATTTGAGTCTGGAAAAAAGACGACTGAGGGGGGATCTTATCAACGCTTATAAATACTGAAAGGGTGGGTGTCAGGAGGATGGGGCCAGGCTCTTCTCAGTGGTGCCCAGCAACAGGACAAGAGGTAACAGGCACAGATTTGACCATAGGAAGCTCCATCTCAACATGAGGAGGAACTTCTTTCCTGTGAGGGTGGCACAGCCCTGGCACAGGCTGCCCAGAGAGGTGGTGGAGTCTCCATCTCTGGAGACATTCCAAACCCGCCTGGACGCGTTCCTGTGCCACCTGCTCTGGGTGACCCTGCTCTGGCAGGGGGTTGGACTGGATGGTCTCCAGAGGTCCCTTCCAATTCCTACCATTCTGTGATTCTGTGATACCACACTCCAGTGCCATCGTGCCATCAACTGAAGGTTTTGTCTCCGTCACCTTTTATGCCAAAGGCACCTCTGCCACTCCCGTGACTTTCAATAGTGCTTTCTCATAATTCTGTACAATATAAAGGACATGGTCATAAAAAGAAAGTATTTTTTGCCAGATTCCTGTAGGTTTTGTCAGGTTTTTGGGGGGGCTTGTGTTTATACTGAAGGTTGCAGAGGCATGGTTGTGTTATGTGGGATGCCTGTAGAGCTCCTGTCTGTGTAGTCTCTCAAGCGTTGTGCTTATCATGTAAAATGTGGATGACCCATAAGAAAAACTCCTTCAAAGAGTGTGTGCTTTCACGCAAGTGGAATTCACCGCCCTTTGGGTCAAGATGAGGGTCATCCTGAGGAGGGAAAGAAGGGGTTACAGAAGTTTTCATACTAGAGGACCTTCACTCTTCCTTCCTCATCTTCTACTCTGTAGATCCAGAGCTGCCTCCCCTCCTGGGGAGACTGCCTTCCCCTGCGTTACGTCTTCACAGTCCTGGAAATGTGGAGCTGGAGTGAAGCCAGAGGGACTCATGAGACTGAGTCTCCATTCTTCCCTTGCTTCGCACAAAAATGGGACGTGAGCCGGCAATGTGTGCTTGCCGCCCAGAAAGCCAACCATATCCTGGTTGAGGATACGATACCCAGGTTGAGGGAGGTGATTCTCCCCTTTACTCCTGCTCATGAGACCCCACCTAGAGTACTATGGGGTTCCCAATACAAGAAAGACATGGACCTGTTAGAGCTTGTCCAGAGGAGGCCAGGAAAATGGTCAGCGGGCTGGAGCATTTCTCCTATAGAAAAAGTCCGAGAGAGTTGGTGTTGTTCAGCCCGGAGAAGGGAAGGCTCTGAGGACACCTTATTGCAGCCTTTCAGTGTATAAAAGGGGCTTGTAAGAAAGATGGAGAGAGTTTTTACCAAGGCCTGTAGCGACAGGACAAGGGGCAATGGTTTTCAACTGAAGGAGGGTAGGTTTAGATTGGACACAGGGAGGGAATTTTTTACGATGGGAGTGGTGAGACACTGGAGCAGGTCACCCAGAGAAGCTGTGGATGCCCCATCTTTGGAAGTGTTCAAGGCCATGTTGGACGGGGCTTTGAACGACTTGATATAGTGAGGTCCCTACTCATGGCAGGTTGAACTAGGTGATCTTTGAAGGTCCCTTCCAACCCAAACCATTCTGCGATTGCTGTGAACGCCTCGGGAAGAGAGATGGCACAAAGCACTTTGTATTGATGGGAAGGACATACCCCGTTCTAGCTAGAGCCCTGCTGCCCTCCCCACTGCTGCGCCTCTGCGGGCTGCGGGGGCTTGGCCATCTGTCTGCAGCTCATCACGGTGTCTCTGATAGCACGAGTGCGCAAGGGCAGCCCTTGAACAGCAGATACAATAAATTACACCATTTAAATAAGGTCCTTTAATTTTCATGGGATGAGGTGGCAGTGCTGAGTTACAGTCTCAACAGCAGCGAGTGTGAGATACGGTTTTCCAGCTCTGCGATGATATGCCCAGGAGTCTCAGCCTGAGTACATGGTCATCTCCTGCTGGTCTGCATGGATGTCAGTGGTTAAAAATGGGAAACGACAGTACCAGCAATGTTGTGGGTGCCTTTGCAGTCCACACGAAGATTGGTTTTTCGTGGCTGTGAGTAACCAGCAAGAAATAAGTTGCTGCTTCTATAAAGGAAAGGACCTTTCAGGTGACAAAAGAACCAACTGCGAAAGGTCTCCAGGAAAGCGAGCGGGTTGTCAAATGCTAGAGCAAATCTTTTTTTAAAACAGTTGCTGTGTCTGGTGAATACATGTTCATTTGACTGCTCTACTCTTGGGCTGATGAGGCTTGAAACAGTAATAAGGGGGTGGCACTTTTTCATGGGAATGAATGTATTTATTATCCTCAGAGACTTCAGAAATGCTGGATTCTCAACCATCCATTAACTTGCTCTTCAGAACGGTTCCACCCTTGCTTTCAGCTTTTCCTCTATTTTTACATCCATTTAGCATGAGTGGGCTGAAATAGTTTCATGGCAAGGCGGCGAGTGAGTGATGGGATATCGGCGGTAACGTGGGACGGTCGGTGTAAAATGAAACCTGGCCCAGCCTCTGGGCTCCCAGCGGCATCATGGTGCATTTGCAGATCTGAATGCTCGTCCTTGCTACTGCCCGAGGAGAGGTTTCAGTAAAGCTGACATGGAAGTGCGTGCAATTGCTGTGCTCAGTTCAACTGTTAAACGGTTCTGTGTGATTAGGGAAGAAGGAAAAGCTTATGCCATCCTTCCTGCTGTAGTTGCATTTGTGAGCTGGCAAAACAGGATTCACTCAGCTTCATATCATTCAAAGTGCTCAGCATAAACCAAAATAGAAGTCAGTTTAGGATGGCTACAGCTCTGTCCTCCTGAGTTGGAGACTGCTTCTAGACTTAAATTTGATTTGGAAAACTCTGTGAATTGGGGAACATATATTTTGAGCTATAAAAGGAGTTTCAGTACAATAGATTTGCCCTTTAAAATGCAGGTGGCCAAATTAAGCTGCGGGTGCGTGAAATCTAATGGATGAGGTGTCTCTTGATGTTTTAGTACCAAGGTTGACCCGAGTTCTGACTGAAGGATGGCAACATCTTAAAACACACTGGCAATCTAATGTACAGTCATTTGCTCATACCTGTAGCATCCGAAGAGCCCTTAGTCTGGAAGTCACTTGTGACAAAGGGCTCCTGGCTGGTAAATTAAGTGCTTGGTCTTGGAAGTGTTGCTCTCTGTTGACCTTGGGACAGCCTTGTGCCCACCAAGGCAGCTGGACCCGTAGAGAACGAGCACCCTGATAGCCTTGGGTCATGGCTTATGCGATGGGATGAACAGGTTGGCCATGAACATCTAAAGTGATGGGGCAGGAAGACATTGCTGCTGTGTATCAGGTGGGCGACTGTGTTGTATCAGGGCAACCACACACCTAATTTAGGTGGGATAAATCATAGAATCACAGAATGGTTTGGGTTGGAAGGGAGATCTAAAGATCACCTAGTTCCACCCCCCTGCCCTGGGCAGGGACATCTCCCACCAGACCAGGTTGCTCCAAGCCCCGTCCAACCTGGCCTTGAACCCCTCCAGGGATGGGGCAGCCACAGCTTCTCTGGGCAACCTGGGCCAGGGGCTCACCACCCTCACAGCCAAGAATTTCTGCCTCAGATCTCATCTCAATCTCCCCTCTTTCAGGGAGGGTCACCTCCCTACCTCCCATGCACCAAGGGGGACAAGTACCCAAAAGGCAGGAGGAGATGCACGGCCCAAGCCCTGTGCGAGGAGCAAAGTGGGCTGAAAAGACATCCTTGTGCTTGGAGAAAGGCTCACATCACGGGAGAGCAAAGTTTGTTTAAATCTCTGCTGTAAGTCATTTCCGAAATGCCGTAGCTCTTCATCTGTGGAGGCTTGGTTTCCAATGCAGAATCAGTTCCCAGATGTCCTTCCCAGCTCTTTTCTCTGTGTCCCCCAGTCATCACATAATTAGGCACATTCTTTCTGATGTCATCGCTACGGGTAATCAACGTTCAAGAACATTGCTGCAAGTCTTGGCTGGTGGAGGCTTTGGTGGAGCTATGCCAGGAAGCCTATGTGGTGTCTGCTCTCTGATTTCTCAGCTCTGGGGTAGTTCCTCAGAATGTGACTTTCTGCAAGAATCAATTCCCAATCAGTCTAAAGGGAAGGGATTTACAGCAATGTGGAACTGAAGGCATGAAGTTTCTCATATTTCTGTCCTGATAAGGTACACATAAATACTATTTTTGAAGAGTTTCTGAGCTCTAGGCAATAGAGAATGAGAAATGGTGGGTGGATCATAGAATCATAGAATTGTCTGGGTTGGAAGGGACCGTTAGGATTATCAAGTCCAACCATCGACCTAACACTGACAAAAATCATCACCAAACCATAGAACTAAGCACCACGTCTACCTGGCCTTTAAATACCTCCAGGGATGATGATTCCACCACTTCCCTGGGCAGCCCGTTCCGATGTTTGATCACCCTTTCAGTGTAAAAATGTTTCCTAATATCCATCCTAAACCTCCCCTGGCGCAACTTGAGGCCGTTTCCTCTTGTCCTAAAATACAAACATGACTTAAAATACGACATGGCTTAAAATAAAACATGAAAGTACTTTGCAGGTGAAGATACCTTGGTTTCCTACAGCTGGCCTGAAGAGGTGATCGTAAAGACAAAATGTTCCTGGACTTGTTGCAGCTTCAGAGCTGCTGCTCAGCAGAAACAAACTGACTTACGGTGTTCTAGGAGTTCAAAAAAGGAAAATGAGTCAAACGATCCGTTGAATTTATCTGTCTTGGAACAATGAATGACACAATATGGACAGTTCCGTGTGGCTGCTCGGCTTTTTGGTACGTTGAGTGGTGGTAATTAATGAGCTCTTGAGATAGGGCAGCGAGTGTCTGAGCTGGAGTCCTTGGTGGCAGTGGTTCTATGGGTCCAAGTGGGCTTTTATAGTGCCTTGTCCTGCACTTAGATAAGGGACTTGACTATCTGTCCGTCTAAAAATCCTTGTGATACAGCCGCTATTAGGAGCGTATCGCTGCTCGAGACTTGCTAGGCAAAAGAACGAAGGAGAACATTTTGTCTCGTAAATTAATTTAGGCTGCTTGTAGCAATTTAAGCCCTAATCAGATAATGGCCAACAGAAACTATTCTTGAACAATTAAATGGCACATTTTGGAAATCAGTGTTGTCAGTGACAATTCATTCACCCAGTCACCGGTGGAAGGCTGAAACGTGGCCCAAACCACCTGAGCTCTTTAGCTGAAGAGAAGCAGATTCTTTTTCAAGAGTTTTACGAGTACCTGAGTCCTGCAGAGACCCAGCACTTGTGGATTTTCAGTGCTGCGTTGGCTGGTATGTTATTTAGGTGCTCCTGACAATTTTCCTTGCAATCTGAAGCTGAAAGCTCACCCTTCCGTGGCATGAAATTGCGAGTGGGTGGATTATGGGGTAGATGGTGCTGGCAGATGCCAAACCCTGGGTGACCGTGTTGAGTTTGGGCTGCTCAAAACCAATGAGCACCTTTTGAGAAGGGCTTTGGTATGTGATAACCAGACCGGGTCAGCGTGACAGCTTCAGATCACCGTATTGGTTCCTTTTCTAAGTATTCTCAAGTGCTCTGTCAGCTCCATTTTTTAGTGTCTGTCTGCCCCCGGGTGTGCCGACAACAGAGAATGTCTTCATTTCAGCAGGGCTGGAGGGAAGTAATGAGTAGTAGAGCCCCAGGGAATGTCCCCTGAAGGACACAGTGGTTCCCGGAGCACCCCACCGTCTCTTGGATGTGGCTTTTGTGACATTTGTACACAGAAAAGAGCACAAATCCACAAACAGGAGGACAAGGGGGCATGAATGTTATGATACATTGAGGTTTATAGTGTGCGCCTTCAGAAGGCTGTGTTAGATGGGTGTAAGAAATATGCACAGTGGGTAACACAATTAGAAACGTAAATGAAATTTGGGGGAAACATGGTCTAATCCCTGCTTGGTACCACGTGTTGGTGTCTCCCAAGCTCCAGGGTTGGACCTAAAGCTTACAGAGGGAGGCTTGTAGGCTGTAGGCCTTCACCTGCAGACAGCCTGGCTAAGGTGCTGGTTAACCTAAGGAGGTTCTTCACTGTCAGAGAGTGTCATAATAATGCATCTGCAGTTCTGTCCATTGGTAAATTTACTCAGGTTTTTCAAATCTGGACTGGAGTGATGTTCTAGAGGGAAGGCATGCCATCCAGAGGGGCCTGACAGGCTTGAGGAGTGGACCCGTGTGAACCTCATGAAGCTCAACAAGGCCAAGTGCAAGGTCCTGCACCTGGGTCGGGGCAGTCTCCAGTATCGATACAGACTGGGTGATAAAGGGTAAAGGAGAAAGACATGGGGATACTGGTAGATGAAAAATTGGACATGAGCCGGCAATGTGCGCTGGCAGCCCAGAACCCCCCAGCAGCCTGGGCTGCATCCCCAGCAGTGTGGGCAGCAGGGCAAGGGGGGGGGATTCTGCCCCTCTGCTCCGCTCGGGGGAGACCCCCCTGCAGTGCTGCCTCCAGCTCTGGGGCCTCAGCACAGGAGAGACACGGAGCTGTTGGAGCGGGGCCAGAGGAGGCCCCGGAGATGCTGGGAGGGCTGGAGCCCCTCTGCTGGGAGGACGGGCTGAGAGAGTTGGGGGGGTTCAGCCTGGAGAAGAGAAGGCTCCGGGGAGACCTTCCAGCCCCTTCCAGTCCCTCAAGGGGCTCCAGGAAAGCTGGGGAGGGACTCTGGATGAGGGAGGGGAGCCATGGGACGAGGGGGAAGGGTTTTCCCCTGCCAGAGGGGAGATTGAGCTGAGATCTGGGGCAGAAATTCTTGGCTGTGAGGGTGGTGAGCCCCTGGCCCAGGTTGCCCAGAGAAGCTGTGGCTGCCCCATCCCTGGAGGTGTTCCAGGCCAGGTTGGACGGGGTTTGGAGCAACCTGGTCTAGTGGGAGGTGTCCCTGCCCAGGGCAGGGGGTTGGACTAGATGGCCCTTAAAAAGGTCCCTTCCAACCCAAACCATTCTGTGATTCTGTGGATGGAGGTTGCTCATTTATGGCAAGGATGGGCAGTATATGCTGAAGCCGCCTTTAGAGGAAGCAGACAAATGGGGAGGAGATCTGTAAATTGGGAATTCTTCTTTAAAACTTGCCACAGGTGCCTTTGCTGTGGAATTTTAATGTCACATTGTCCCTCGTGTGTGGTCCTCTGGAGCCTGGCAGTGCTGACCTGCGGGATGTCACAAGGCTTCTGGTGGCTTGTGGGAAGGAGGAGCCGGAGCTGGGATGGAGATGAGCACCCTGAATTTCAAATGCCAAAGCGAATGAAAGATAATAATGAATCCAATCTTTGAATGAGCCCAAATAAACCCTTCCCCTCTATCGCTGCCCATTGGATTCTTTAT
The DNA here is from genome assembly GCA_009819605.1 of Sterna hirundo. Classification (NCBI taxonomy): domain Eukaryota; kingdom Metazoa; phylum Chordata; class Aves; order Charadriiformes; family Laridae; genus Sterna; species Sterna hirundo. The sequence continues at coordinate 218,710,364 of CM020437.1, read as the reverse complement.
CCTCCCCACCTCGCTGCCAGCCTTTCCTCCCAGGGCAGCCCTTTGCCTGCTGACATCTCTGGTTTTTCTCTCCTGCCCTCTCATTTCTCCCCAGTAATTCAGCATTTTGTGCTGTACTGTTGTACCGAACAACCACAGCGGCCGCGTAGGAGCTCGATACCTGGGCACCAGGAATAAACAATCCCAGAAAGCTTTCCAGGATGGAAAGAGCTGTCTTAAATGCCCCATCCAACTTTTTTCTTGTCTTGTGCAGAAGAGGTCTGCGGTGAGCTTGTGTGGATGGTTACACACGCATCTCTCTTGCATGTAGGCGGTAAAATAGATATAGCTGGAAATATAAACTAACTGCTTTATTATGGGCATTCTGGGTATATTCACGAAGGAGCCTGGGCTAAACAAATGCATTTGAGGGCTCCGTATGCCATTCTTTGAATTTATTTCATGAACTCCTTTACTAGTGCGTCTCCTAAAGGTGTGCGTGTTAAAAAGAGGGGGCAAGTAGCTGGGACTCGCGGGCTAAAAGCCATTCATCAAAAGCAGCATTGCGCCAAAGAGGAGAGGGCTGAGCAGAGCTGGAAGGAATGGTTTAGAAACATTTAGAAATACATGAAAAATTAAAGGCGGCTTTAAAATACCTACTTGTGGCAGCCCCGTGTGCTCTTGGCTTTGCGCAGCCAGTTATTGCGTTGTCATTTTTAAAGCAGTTGGGTTAGTGCTTCTCAGAGCTGGCGTGCGGTATATTTTCCTTGGGGAGAACACAAAATGAACACTGGCTTTCCTCCTCCTATTGATTGTGGAGATGATATTAAATTAAAATAAAGCAAGAAAACAACTTTTGATTTCTTCTGTGAGGAACCTAATAAATTTTGTTCAATGCGTTTTCATCTCATTTTCTTTCCTGCTGCATCATTGCTGTAATAAGGCCCCAAGCCCCAGTAGAGACGGGGTCCCATCGTGTGCAGATCTCTACAAGTAGAAAGTAAAGGATATTTTCTTTCTGCCCCTGATGTTTTCCTATCTCCAGCAGGAAACCCATGAAGACTAGTAGCACTCAACATAAACCAACTTGCTGTTATTTTTGCAGATTCAAGTTGAAGAGGCAAGACAGACGTGGCAGGAGGGGAGCAGGGTCTCCAGGAGGACCAGGGATTTGCAGGAGGTCTCTTAGGGTATCCAGGGGGTAAATGAGAGCGGGATGCTGGATGCTTTGGTGCTGCCACCGCTTCTGAGCTCATCCCTGGTTCTTCACAGAATCACAGAATGATTGGGGTTGGAAGGGACCTCTGGAGACCATCCAGTCCAACCCCCCTGTGCCAGAGCAGGGTCACCCAGAGCAGGTGGCACAGGAACGTGTCCAGGTGGGTTTGGAATGTCTCCAGAGACGGAGACTCCACCACCTCTGGGCAGCCTGTGCCAGGGCTCTGCCACCCTCACAGGAAAGAAGTTCCTCCTCATGTTTAGGTGGAACTTCCTATGGTCAAGTTTGTGCCCGTTACCCCTTGTGCTGTTGCCGGGCACCACTGAGAAGAGCCTGGCCCCATCCTCCTGACACCCACCCTTTCAGTATTTCTAAGCGTTGATAAGATCCCCCCTCAGTCGTCTTTTTTCCAGACCGAAGAGACCCAAATCCCTCAGCCTTTCTTCATAAGAGAGATGTTCTGGTCCCCTTATCATCTTCATAGCCCCAAAGCCCTGGGATCCGTGCTTTGTCTTATAGCCCAGGGGATGTGGGGACCATCATGGGGATTGCAGCTTTTGCTTTCCTCAAGAAGCTTGGTTTTGGTCATTTGGGGGGTGAAGAAGAGCCAACAAACATAAATCCTAACAGCTCAAAACCCAATAAGGTATAAAAATATCTCACGTATTTTTAAACCCAGTGGGTTTTGAGCGGTGGGAATTTTCAAGCACATTTTCCCTGGCGCAAATTGCCCCTGATTCTTCTACTTTCTTATCTTTTAGTATGTCCAAAAAAGGAGCAAACCACATTAATTTTCCTGCACCTTTCACATCTCTGTTTCCCCTTAAAATAGAAAGGACAAGTTTTCTTGCTGGAGGTCAGCACTTATCAAAGTTTATGAGATCAAAGTGGAAGATAGAGTAGAGCAGGGCTGGCTGCATCTTTTTGCGTCCGAAGCTATTAGAGCTTCCTTGATAGAAACGGTATTTACCTGAAACGCAATTATTCTGAAAATGGCCATAACTTTCTTTCAGAACAACAAAAGATACCACAGTGAGCAAGATGCAGTCCTACCAAGCAGAAGTTAAACCCAAAAAAAGAGAAAGACAACCTAAATATACACTTGTCTCCATCTGCCTGAAATAACCTTTCAATAATTGGCTGGATGGAAAAGCTTACCCAAAGCCACAGTTTTCCTGTGGTCTGGAAGTGGTCTGATTTATTTCAGGCTTGTTTTTTTCTGTATAAACTTCATGTTGAAAATTTTGGTCTAAGTAAAAGTGAAGGATTTTATTTTATTTTTTTTTTTTTGCTGAATTTGACAGTGCGTGAGTGCTGCTGATATCTCAGAGGGCACAGATGAAACCTTTGCCGCATGTAGCCACACAGGACTGTTTGTCATGGTTGTTGACTGAAGGACAATTAGTTAAGGACTGTTATTAAGGACTACTGCAGCCGTTCATGGGATTCAGGACTTATTTGAGGGGATTAACCAGCAGCAAAGACCGAAGAACTTCTTGGTGTGCCCCAAGAGGCTATCATCTAGATCCCATCCCTGGCTGGTGAGCAAGGGACTTCCCAAAACCACGGCAAACAAGCACAGCCATCGGCTGCTAAACTGTGTGCCGAGGAGGTAAAACCCTCTGTAGAAACACAGTTGAGAGAATTATAGGGAAAATACACTTGGTGTGGTCAAGAAGTGAGCTGGAGTTGGTTTAACACCCCTAGCCAGATTGGTCAGGAGGCAAAGCGGGATCATCGAGGTTGAGTAGGCAATGGGAGGACCCTGGAGCGATGAACGTCCTGGAAAAGAAATGGTTATCTTCTAATGAAGCAGAGAGTAGGCAGGGATATTTCTGATTTAAGATCTTCATCATTAATGTTCTGCTTGCAATCACTGGATCTGCAAATAACTTTCCGAGGAGCTTCTTGATTGCTAAAAGGCTGTATATATTCCTGAGTACGATGACAGCATAGTTTTATGTAGCCTAAAAAAAAAATAATAAAAAAATCTGTTAAACTGCTGCTTATCCAACATTAACTACAGCAATTTTTAATTAACCTGATTTAGAAGCCAAATATATCACTGATGAAAATGAGAGGGTAGAACATACAGTCATTTATTCCGGTACAGTGGTCATGATTGTTGAATTAGATTTATTCAAATGAACCTCAAAATTTTGCCGCAGTAGTCGGCTGTGTGCCGGGTGCCAGGTTTTAGAAATCTGCGCGTCGTCGAAGAGCAGTGAGCTTTGGGGCATGGGAGGGAGAGATGGCGATGTGTTTGTCTTGCTGCTCAGAAATGGGGGAGGAAAGACCCACGCTCGCTTTTATTTAATAAAGCAAAAAAAAAGGATGGGGTGTGAACCGACTGCTAATTACTTCTTTCCAGCCTTTGTTGGCAACCAGCAGACAGCATCAGTGGAGCTTGGCGTGGAAAGACTCTCCAAGGGTCATTTTGTCTGCCGTTGGGTTGGCTCTGCTCTGGGACGATGGCCAAAGAGATGCACAGATAAACCGGGGCAGCGGCCGTGGCGGTGAAGCACAGCAAAGCCAAACTCTCCGCCAGCAAAGGAAGATTAACATGTCCCGTTCGGTCTGTCGGAGGGATTTACGCAGGAGCACGTAAGAAGGGATGGAGTTAGTCGAGTGTTACCGTTTTCAGTCGGGAAGACTTCCAAGAAATAGAGGTAGGGCAATAAACAAAAGCGAAATGGAGCAGACCGAGGTGTGGACGTTGTCGTTTGTGGTCTTCATGGAGGACGAGAACTTCTAACGCGTGGTTCCAGACATCTGCCCTGTGTGTGAGTGCATGTAGGGACTTGGGTCTGCAGTGTACGGTGGTTTCCAAGCCTCCATGTAGCTGACTGCTTAGATGATTTCCCCTGAACTCCCTGTGACCGATCTGAGTGAAGATGATGAAAATTGAAGATGCTCTGCAACCTTTTCTAAAGTGCCCATTAAAATCTCATGTGGCTTCAAAGGGTACAAGCTGCCGTGCGTGTTCCTTCCAGGTGGCCTGGCAGGTAATTGGGTCCTTCCCAGGGATGGCAGTTGTGCAGCCATGAGTGAATATAAGGGCTGGCATGTTTTCATGCAACGTCTCTACCTTCCCTTTAGCAAGAAGCTCCGGTTAATGGACGTGCTGAGCACCGAGGATGCGGGCTGGGTGCTGAGCTCGTTAGAACGCAAAGTGATGATCAAGCTACGATGGCTGCAAGCAGCCAAGGAAAACCTTTCCAATAGAGCTGTGCTGGTGGTTTTTCCTAGCTGAATTCTGCATTCCGTGTGCGTATTTTCTCAGTAGTTTTCTTCAGAGCACATTAAACATTCCCTGCGTTCTGCATTCTGGTTATCGTCCTCGTTTTCTAGAGGAGGAAAGATGAAATATTGATGATGTCACGTGTAGGTCTGTAGAGCAGATTTATAGTTCTTCCTATACCCTGGCCAACTGAGAATACATCTGTGCTTTACCTCTCAACTGTGCCCACGGCCTCTTTGCTCACACAGGTTGTTTATTACTTCCCAGAGATGCTGCCCTCTTCTCTCTCCCTGTTGGCAAAAGCGTAATTTCTCCTTTTTTTCTCGTTGCAGGTTATCCGACGGGCTATCCCACCGCTGCCCCAGCCTACAACCCAAACATGTATCCAACCAGCAGCCCCGGCTACGCCCCAGGTAAAAATCTGTGTGTGGAGGTGAGACGGGGTATGTGGAAGCATGCTGCGGGATTTACCTTTCGCTGCTCAGTGTACGAAATCCAGCAGTTTCCCTGTGTTTGTCAGCAAATACTTTCCAGGGAAGAGCCTCCGTTAAGCTCTTCCCTTCCTAACTCTGCCATTAACTTCACGCCCTCCGTTGGGAATATTTGTCTGTGTTGCAAAGTACTTTTGAGACGTGAATCTTAATACTAGTCCCAGGAAGTTTACAGTCCTCATCGCTGTCATACCTGCGCATTGATGGCTTTTAATATTTTCTGACTAGCGCATGTTGTCTCCCCGAGATTGCCTTCCTGCTTGTCTTTCTCTCCTCCTTCCATGTCGTAGATCAGAAACCGTGTCCTGGTTGATGTCTGGATCTCCCATGCCATGTCTTTACTGTCCCCCTCTTTTCTGTGGCACTGATGGACTCTGGGTCTGTCCTAGTGTCTTCTTCTGTCCAGCTCCTGCTTCTGTCCGGCTCCTGACCTTCACACCACCCTACAATGTCTCTTCCAAAGATGCAGCAAGCTCTTCTGGCCAAACTCAGGAGCTCCTCTGCCTTAGCCTTGGAGCGCTGGTTATCTTTGACGGCACCAGCTGCACTCTTCTCCATAAAATCTTGTTTTCCCTTGGCTTTCCCAGTCTGGCCAGTTGTTTTCTACCTCTGCTGCAGCATGTCCATTGGGATGTATTTGTCATCTGCCTCGTCCAGCGTTCCATGAAAGCTCGGCCAGGCTCTCTCCTGTCTTCCCTCCTCCACTACTCCCCGTCTGTCTCTGGGAAGCCTTACTTGGGTGTACAAGGTCTTCATTTTTCAGGGACGTCTTCATTTTCCACACCAGCCGCGTGCTTTTTTGCATCCTCCTCTGCAGTTCCTCTGAACCATCCTCCAGCCAGGCTGATGGGTAACACGTTCATCGTCCTCCGAGCGCCCTGCTCTCTCTGCCATCTCCAACCTTGACAAATTCTCCTCCATCCTTCCAGAGAGCTGGTACAAAACTGATTTTCCCAGTCTGCTGCTTAACTATGTCATCGCCCTCTTTGCCTCCCTCTTGTTCACCACAGCACAGACTAATGAGGTTCTAAGCTTAATGAGGAATATTAGAGTTGCTCTGCTAAATCCATCACTTGCTTTTTTATGCTTTCGAGCCCAAACTTGGAAACCTTTATAGAAGTCTTTTTCTTTTCGGAGTTGAAGACTTCTCTTAGGCCCCCACTCAGGAAATAATTTAACTGAAGTCAAACCTGCATTTAAGTACTTTACTGAAACCAGCCCTTTGGAAAGACCAAGCGACCTTGAGTCTTTAAAGCGCGGTTAAGTTTTCTGCTTTCAGCAAAATTACCTGGGGGACAGGAGCCTCTTGGCATGACAAAGGGTGATAGAAACCCAAGGGCTAAGTACCAGTTTCAAAATGTAACTTTTATCCAGAGTGAATTAAAAGAAATGTAGTATAAGAAAAAGAAATTTCCTATTTAATAGCAATCTTGAGATCTTGTTGCCTGGAGAAGTTGTGGATGCCCCATCATTAGAAATGTTCAAGGCCAGGTTGGACGGGGCTTGGAGCAACCTGGCCTAGTGGGAGGTGTCCCTGCCCAGGGCAGGGGGTTGGAACTGGGAGGTCTTTTCAGGTCCCTTCCAACCCAAATCATTCTGTGATTAGAACATCATTTATGAGCTGTGGGGTTTTTAGGCTGTAGTGTGTTGTCAGAGCGTTTTCTTTAAGGGATACGGTCACATAGGGCAAACGCAAGGAATGGCAGTGTCGGAACTGTGATTGGAAAAGCATTTCTGAAATGAGGACTGAGCCTTTTTTCATGGGTTTTATGAAAAAGGCCTAAAAAAAAAAAAAAATCTCTTGCTCACCCATTTCCAAGCACACATTGGAGATGAAAAATAATATCTCGCCTTTCGTTTTGACTTCATGGCTTTTCAGTTGGCCGAGATGTTTATTCTGAAGGCTTCGCCTCAAAAGAGCTGTGGGATTTTAAAACTTCTGAATAAAGCTGTCTTTTCAGCTCAGTCTTCAGTAGTCATCGGAGTGAAATAGATGCTTGCATAACGAACACAAAGCCGGACTTTGTGGCAGTTTTGCTAAACCCTTTCTCCTCTAAATTGCCAAGTTTACGGTCTCCCGGCTGTCGTAAAATCAGTGGATCCCCAGACTCAGGAGCTTTCCAGGGCTGATGAAGCAAGAATGAGAGTTTCCTTGCCAAAAAGTTTTGGTGCTGTCTTCTCCCCATCACAGTTTAAATTCACTGTTATTTTGCAAGGTTATTAAATAAAGCCGTTTACTGCAGATGACTCTGTAAGGGAGCTGTTGTGTTGTGTTTGGTTTTAGGCGCTTCTGGTAGGGTCTTTAGCTACATTTCTTCCCACTGCAAATCTTAAAGTGTAATACGAAACGAGTTTTATTCCCTTAGATGTGTGCTGGCCACCCTCGAATTCCCCTGAAGGATATAATGCTGAAAGAGTAAAGTGAAGAGAGCTCCATAGCATAAAAAAAACCCCTCATGAATTTATTAGTAGCTTGTCCTGCCAGAGGCTGGCAACGTCCTCCCTGCTCGGCCAGGGACGTAAATACAGCAGCGTTCCTGCACATTGGCCTGGACATCAGAAAATGTCCCTTGTCCCCAGCCATTGCTTGTGCCTCGTGCGGGCAGCAGTTCCACCACTGAGCGGGGAGGTGGCCAAGGGGACACCCAAGTGAGAGGGAGCCCCGAATCACTGCAGGACGAGCAATTTTTTTTTGGGGGGTGTCTGTCTCTATTGCTTCTTGTACATCTCAAACACCATCCTGGGCAGGCTGGAGTTCCTATTAGCCAACAAACCCCAGAAATGCTGCATTGCTATCCAAACAAAACACTTTTCTTCGCAAAATCTTGATGAAATCCACACATTCCCCTGGAAAGATTTTATTTCAGCTCAGTTTAATTTTCCAAATTAAGAAAAAAAAAAAACAAAAACACTTGGAAGTTTTCAAGTATTTTAAACAGCGGCAGCAATTGCCACATTTAGGGAAGATTTCATTCCGTTTAAGTGTATAGACCTTAGGTCTCTAACCTTTCCAGCCCAGGTCCTTCTATATTGAGTGGAGAGAAAGACAGACCTTCCCAGAGAGACATTTAGCCCGTCTTTGGGGATAGACTCCCCATGGGTGTCTGTCTGTCCTACCAGGAGAGCTTGAGGTGAACGCTGACTGGGATGTCCTTCATGCTCATGAGGACCAGGAACCCAAGGAGGATTTGTGGGTGCTCTCTCAAGTAACTCTGATATAGTCAAGATACCCTCAGAGAAGACGACCTCTGGGATGATGTTCTATGGGATTGCTTCCTTGGCCTAGGTTAGGATAGTAGGAAGAGATTGAGAAATGAGACCCACCTGGTGTGTACAAGGGTAGGTCCTGGAGTGGGCTGGAGGACAAGTCTCCTTCTCTCAGACAAAGAAGTTGCTTGCACTCACAACAAAGACAAGAAAGAAGCGGATGTCCCAACCCAGACAGCAAAGAAACAGTCAAGAAGACCAGGAGAGAACAAGGAACCACAGGGATAACCCTGGAAATTGGGGTTCACACAGAAAGGCAGCAGCAAGCTCTTGGGCACCCCTTCTCGAGCCCCATTGTTCCTCCAGTGGCATCTACTGCTTGTGTCCTCCACCCAGCAGAAAGGTCCTCCACCCACACTCACCAGGGCCAGGTTGTTCATCCGCCCTGGTCTCTCCTCCCTGAAAACAGCCAGATTGGCCTTCGGAAGTTTCCTTGTGATTGTTCGGTATGGAATAATCCACCCCAAACCTTGTTAGTCAGCGGCTTTATAAGCACAAAAACACAAAGACTTTGATTTCTCCCTACCTTTGTCCTGGTGGCTGTGGCTGTGGGTGTCCTCTCTTTCATAAAAGATGCTTAACCTCCCCCGTGCTTTGATTCTTGCCATATTTTATCACTAACAATACTTGGCAGCAAGCAGTTCTGCAGATTAATTAAGGCTTGAGTTACTGATTTATTTATTTTTTTTTTTAAAGCGGTGCAAATAATTGTCTGTTGCTTTAGATTTGCGTGATGTGAAAGGGGAAACGAAAGCCCTGGTCAGTCTTCTTTGTGGCAGCCAGCCTTTTGTTCACTCCCCTGACGCTCCCTTCTGAAGTGCAATCCTAATCTTTACCGACTTGCTTTCTCTAAAAAAAAAAAAAAAATCCTCTGATCATTTTTGTCCCCCTTTGCCACATCTTTTTGTTACGCGGCTTTAGTGCTCAAGCAAGAAAGCGTTCGCAGCCGTCTCGACAGTTAAATTTCATTTCTCTGTTTATGGGTCTTAAAAAATGCTTTTAATAATTTCCGTATTAGAAATCTCCTAACGTCCAGAAAGCCGGCAGGTCATTTTGCGTTAAGAACAAAAATCTTCCGACATGTAGCGCTCTAAATTAACGAGGAAACAGTAAAGATTAAAATTGGTGCTCCTCAACCCACCTCCTCTTGTGCAGAAGCCTCCATCCTCCTTAGAAACAATCATGCAGCTCTTGAAATCAATGCAATTTAATATCGCGGCAGGGTTGGGGGTTTTTTTCCCCCCCCACTATTTGGAGATTTATCTCGTCGGAGGCATGGTTCAGAGCCCTCAGCTCGTTCGTGTGCAGCCGGGAGGAAAGATGCTTTCGGGGCCTTTCTCAGAGCAGCGGCTGAGCAGCCAGGGACGCACAAGTGCCAGTGAGCGGAGACGAAAAGCCGGTGTGATGCTGTGAGTGAGGACAGCATCCATCAACAGCAGCTTTAGAGGTAGAGTAAAGGCTACAGAAGCAATCCTGGCTCTGACCTTTCTTAAATTTAGGTTTTTTTCAAGCTACTTGCAACTCCCTGCCAGTTTTTATTGAATTACGGTCTTTAAGATCCCGATTCTGCCGCCGGCAAGATGCCACATTAACAACTTTGTGAAGAACCCGCGGGCTCCACCGCTCAGGACCTCCCAGCATCGCACCCACTGTCAGCGGTCGCTTCTCTATGGAAAACAAGACTGAAAGGAGAAAAACTCTGAATTTCTGAGAGACAGCTAATGCAAAACAAGCTCCGTAAAATATTCCGGCAGTTGGGTACAAGCGGCAGAGCAGGCAGCATCCTCAACTGTGTTAAATGGAATCGAGTTAAAGTAATACTGTGGTTCAGTGGCTGATTTAAAACCAGTCGGCTGTATCGGTACAGAGAGCGTTTACTCAAATTGAATCAGCTGCTGTCATACGGGAGGCTGGAAATAACCCCGCCGCGGAGAAGGACATGCTGCTGGGGTTCATGCCGTCCGTCAATCACACTTGAAATCAGAGGGGAACCGGCTTTATTTTTAAAATCTCCGATTGCGATACAGCAAACTAATTCTAAATGTATTTTTAAGGAATTTTAGATGTCGAGCCTTTCGCTGCCTCGCTGCAGAAAGAGATGCTGCGTGCTCCCAGCAGAATTTGCTGCTCTCGAACGCATCCCATCCACCGACAAGGTTCTTCTGTGTCAAACCTCCCGGGGTGGGGGGAGGATGGTACCTGCTGGCAGAAATCCTTCAGGATCCCTAAAAAAGCAATTGCCAACCAAAGTTTCATCTGCTTGAATATCCAGTTCTCCATATGTCTCCAGGCAAACGCGTCCCTTAGTACTGCTTGGAATAGAGGTTGAAAAGGGTGGGAAGAGCGTCCTTTGCTTCTGACTTGTGAATTTGTGGGATGTAATTGAAAGCGAGCTGTCAATCTTGAAAGCTGTTCTCTACAAGCTCGGTCACCCTCTCTGGTCCACTCTGAAAGTGTTCCTCAGCTGAGCTCTCTCTGGTTAGGTGCCTCTTGCCCCAGACCTCATGAGTTTTCCTTGGCTTCCATGCAAAATCTTAGCAAGACGTCAACCACCTAGCGAAGAAGACTGCCCTCTGCTCCTGCCCTTGGTGTGGTTCACCCCAAGTGACGTCAAGTGCATCGGTGGTGGTTAATTTTCAAAGGCTCGTTTTCAAATGCCTGCTACTTATGTGCCATCCACTTTCGTCCTTGATGTCCTCCAAACACTCACGCTACAGTCCCTGATGCCACGCTGGAAGTCAGTGATGCCCACGCTCTTCTGTAGACCTCATGGTTCCCAAGACCTGGGATCCACGTGGAAAATCAAATGATTTATTGTCCCAAACTTTATAATTGCCTCAATCAGAGAAGCGTAAGGAGACATGGATAGGAGCTTGGAGAAGTCTAGAGTCCCCTTGGTCCATGCAAGTGCAGCAGCAGCGAGGAAAGGAAAATGGTAACTGGAGCCAGTCTTGACTTCTCGCTCTGTCAGCGTCAGGTATCTGGTGAATATTTGCTAATGTTTGAGCACCAAAAAGATGACAAATTCTTCACCAGTTTATTTCAAACCAAGGCACAGATAACAGCCAGACGCTGCATTGCTTGCAAAGCTCGGCCAGAGCAGCCCTGTGTCAAGCAAGGGAGCGAATTCCTTTCCATCCCAATTCATTGAAACAACACAAGTGGGATTTTCCTGTTGCCTTTTCCCATATTTGTTAGAGGGACACAAGGCAGGCTACAAGATCCCTGCAAAACACCGGCATTGCAAATTCTGATGCATGCAATAAGCCTGGTTATTTGGGACAGTGTTATTAAAAAAATCTCCTTTCAAGTATGTAAAAATGAGCCCCTGAAATCACTCTACCGCAGAGGGACGAGGCACGCCAATTAAAAAAAAAAAATAAAAAATAATGTATGTCTTCATTAAGCCTGGTGCATGTTCCCTCCCAGGCATTCTGTCTTCCTGAGATGGTTGTTTTGTTTTAACTTCCTTCATTAAAGCATGCCTTTTTATTTTCCTGAAAGTAGGGCACGCACTTTTCGCGTGGAGGCTGGCTTATGCTTTAACTGCGTTTATTAATAATGCAGGGGAGGATAATGCTTTGCATCCATTACTTCAGTGCCCTCGCAGAGCAGAGCGGAGATTTTCTAAAATCAGCCTCGGAAATTAGGGGTCTCGGTGGGGATGCTGTGGGACGAGGACGGAGGCTCCGATCTCCCATTCCTCCTTCTGGGTCCTCCCCGGAGGAAACGTGGCTCGGCAGAGGGAAAGCATAGGCATCGTTTTTTTCCCCATATAAGTGCTCCGAACCATCCTCTATAGGCACCCACTGACTATTTAGGGACATCGGTGGGTCCCCTAAGGTGGGTATCTTGAGGTCCGATGGGGTGAATATCCTGTAGATAAGAGCCAGTGCTCCCACCGTGTGAGGCACTCAGGCACAAGGTGAAGGGGCTGCCCGAAGAATTAAGCTTATTGCGAACTTTGTACGAGGCTCAAGGCCGTATCCGTCACAAATAAGGTTGGCAGAGGGAAGCGAGAAATACATATACACCATTATCATCTGCTTCGTCCTTTTGTTGCGATTCTGTACTCCAGTTAATTCATGGCATTTTCTTCAGGCCCATCTGGTTCTTATTTTTCTCTTTTCCACTTAAAATAATGTCCTGAACGTTACCACATTGGCTAGAGGTCTTCGCAGGTAGACAGACCAGACCCAACACTGCAGACACCCATGCTCGGTTCACATTGCCTGCCCAGTTCCCACCACTAGATTTGCCAGGGATCCAAGAGATAATGAATAAAAGCTCTTCATTTTTCAATGAACAGCGTAGGCGAGAGGCTAAACCAAATCCAGAAGACACTGGTAGGAGATAGACCTTAAATGATACTAGATAGTCACGGCTGGATTGTAACCTCTGTGCATTGTAGCTCTTGCAAAGGACCAGGAGATATTCGTGTTCCTGGAAGCCTCCTTGGTTCACCTTTTGTGTAAAGTGATGGATTCTCTGAGGATCCCTGATTTAATGTAAAGCACATGCATAGCTATAAGGTGCAAGCTCCCAGCCATCTCAGACCCAAATTACCTAGATTTTTTGGTAGGTTTAATGTGGAGAGGAGAAAACGCAGAGGAAGGATTCATATAACATCTAAATGAATTGACTCATCAGTCTTGGAGATTAAAACCTTTGTGAAATCCAGAGGCAAAAATGAATCTGATTTTGAGAAAAAAAGCATAAGTGAAAGAGTGTTTCTGTCTCAGCGCTGGGAGTTAGCTCTCCAGTGTGATGTTCAGGAGTGCAGCGTACCATGGAAAATAAAGCAAGGCAGTTTGGAAATCCTTAATAACTCGCAAACCTTTGGGAGGGGGCAACAGGCTCGGAGCAGAACGTTGATCAGTGCTCGAGCGGAGGAGAAATTGTGCTCTGAATCTCTCACGTCCCACAAACCTCTTGGTTTTCCCTTGAAGAAAGTGAGAAAGGAGAATGTTTCCACTTCTCCAACAGTGGAGCACCATCCAGCCGGATCTTGCACCCATAAACATCTCCGCACAGCTGAGGATTGTCATGCCGTCCAGTAAAGCGTCGCTGCTGGGTGTTCTCCATGCTCCTGTATTTCTGTCCCACACCAGCAGAGTGATCTCCTTGAGTTTTTAGTGGACAAACAGACCTGCAGCGGTGCTTCTCCGCTTTCTCTGGGCAGTAACATCCAACCATTAGGACCTTTGGTGTGGCTGGCGTGGGCTGTGGCCCCAGCGCCAGTTCCTCCTTGGCCTCCTCAATCACTCATCCCCAACTTCCAGCCCTGGGGCACTCCAGATTTACAGCTGCATCTTCAGAGATGGTTAATTAAGAGTCTGAGCAGACACGGGGGTGTTGGAGGGGTTTGAAACCTCATTGCTTTTGCCTTTGGGTCGCAGAAAGGTTTACAAGCCCTGACCAAGTCTCATGGAGTCCCATCTATGGGGCTTAGCACTGAGCCCCCCAGGGGGTAGGAACTTGCTTGGGAGAAGGAGTTTTGAAGTGCAGCTTTAAAATGTCTTCATGTGTGACTCCTTTGGGGCCAACGGGGAGGATAAAGAACCCACCACCTACTCCTGCGGACCGTGGTGTCCCTCCCAAGGAGCTCCTCTTTCTGCCCCAGGTGGCTTTGTCCAAGCTTGGCTGGTTCTGCTATTAGAAGCAGTTCCCTGCCTACAAAATCACACCTCCGTTGTTCCTCTCTTGCCCAAAGGTCCTTTTTTTTTTCCTCCAGAAGCCTCTTGAGTTTGCAGATCTGACGCAGAATCCCTTTATTGCATCTCTGGGGAAATCCTACCCATCCCTAGTGCCACCAGTGCGGGGAGAAGGGGACAACGGGGGCATGCCCTGACCCTCAACCTTCTAGAGATCTTGATGAATTCAGTAATTTGGTGTAGAGAGAGTGTGTCAACAGTCTACCTTCTGTGTTCACCAAAAATAACTTTAAAAGAAACAGAAGTTGGTCATTTTCTTTGAGTACAGCAGCTGCATCATTTTACCTCCTTTACCCTCCACAACTTCACAGTAAGGTCTAATCACAAAGCGCCTTGCGGAGGATCGATCAACCCCCGCTTGGTTTTCTTTCCTTAGTAGCTGGGTGTGCAAAATATGTACATGGAAAACCTGGAGCTTATTTCTTTTATAATGACAGCGAGAGCAGCTTGTTAAGCTGGCGAGCAGCAAGCTGTAATAACTGGCTGAGGCTTTCAAAAAATACATGCACTCTGTTGGGAGGTGGTGGGACTTAAACCAAGGGTGGTGGGGGCCGCCATTTGAGACTAGTCTGGAACAAAAAGTTACAACAGATCCATAGTTTCAGGGGAGAAAAAAAAAAAAAATAAAACCAGAAAAAGACCTGTTGAGTCTTTCCTGGAGGCACCAACTTTGGGAAGGAGCTTGGTGGTAGGCTTGCGTTGGTGATCTGCCTTCTCCATAGATGAGCTCCAGAAAGCCTTTGGTGTAATGGCAGTACTTAGGTGAGCACTGGCAATGTGTTTGGATACAGGATAGAGGCAGAGCCGGTGGTTCGTCACACAGAGGTGCATTGTGGCAGTTCGTATAAGACCATTTCCTCTTTCAGAAAATTTAAGACCCTCAAAATGACTGAATTCTGTTGGCCCCCTCTCAAATCCCCCAAGATTTGGCTCTTGTGATTCTTCTGGATTATTTTGCTTGGCTTCATAAGTACTTTTCTGCAAACTGGGATACAGAGCGACCTGCCCAAAGCCACTGCTTTTGCTGACTGTCCTTTCCAGAGTTTCTATGGAACACCCAATGCTGTGATGGGATGGTCACAGCGACCAGTACCTTGTCCACTGGTGGTACCTGCCATGCAAGCATCTCAAAGGGGTTTACTGTGAATAAAAGGCCTTGCACACCAGGCTCAACCTGTTTCCCAACTGGAAAACACAAGACCAAGGGCAGCCATTACTGGTCCCGATGCACAGAGGTGACATCTGGGGAGGGATGGTGACTCTGCTGGCCACATCCCCCAGACGTAGATCTTCATGCAGGTCGCTTAGCTCAGGAAACCAGTTTTTTGGGGTAGGTAACTGGTTTGCTGCCGTGCGCTGTGCAAACCATCCCTCCTTGGGGAGCAGGTGGGGCGAGAGGAACCACGGTGTGAAATTCCTGCGGATAGCTGTCCTTAAAAGGTGGGAGGGAAAGGAAGAGAGCAGCAAAGTCATTCAAAGGTGACATAAACGCGGGACGTTGTATCTTCATTGCTCTGTGTGACACCTCTTCTCTGTCTCCACTCAAGCTACACTTCTGATGAAGCAAGCCTGGCCACAGACCTCCTCCTCCTGTGCCACGGAGGGCACCTTCCACCTCCCGGTGGACACCGGGACCGAGAACAGAACTTATCAGGCTTCTTCTGCAGCATTCAGTAAATAAACCTTTTCTTCTGGGGTTTTACCTGGTTGTTTTGTGCCCGTTTGCCTCCCCTCCCGTGGGTTTATTTGGGGATGGGGTTAGTGGGAATCAGCCTGTTTGCAACGGGTGGGACCGTCCGTGTCCGTGCAGGCGTACGCATCCCCGTGTGTACTTCCTTGGGTGCTGAGCCCTGACAGAGGTGAGGGTCCTGGGGTGCTCGCTGGCACTATGCGTGCTAGCAGATCCATCACCTTCTGCTGCCGGAGCTGCCCGGTGGGAGCATTGCGCTGCTGCTGCAGTTCCCTTCTGGGATGAAATTTTGCAGAGCTCTTGGGTTTTCTCTTCTGAAAACCAGGTAGCATCCCTGCTCCTTGCTGTTCGCGTGTGTTAAAGCCATGAAGGAGCACGAAAAGGAGAGCACCGACCTTTCTATCACTCCTTCAGAGGAGGAAGAGTCAAGTGGAGAAGGGTGAAGGCCTCTTAGCTGAGCGTTTGGTCCCCAGGAGCAACCTGAGGTTGTTCGCAGGTGTCTATCTGCAGTGGTGATGCTCTGTGATTGAGCAGAATGGTATGCATAGAAAAACCCAAGGGAGTTTATTTCCTATTCCTTAATAGTGAGAGAATTCCAAAATAAAGCATGATTTTCAAGGAACCCGGGTGAAATTCCCACCTTTTAACTCAAACTGGCTGAGCAGAAGCAGGGAGAGGAGCTGCTGCTTACCCATCGCAGTCGAACGGGCTTTTCCAGTTGGAACCTTGCCATCTTATCCCCAAAGGTGCCAAACTGTGCCTCCAGGAGGGGTGATAAATGCCCTGATAAGGCCCCCGGTGCTTCCCCTGGTAAGTGGGGTGTTCTCTGTCCCCTGCCTGGCTGCTCTCGCCCTCACGTTGCCTGCTAAGGGGGGGGGGAACATGGCCAGCGTTGGGCATGCTGCAAGCGTGAGGTGGGACCACTCCTGGGTTCAAAAGGCAAAATTAACCTTCCAAATGCCCCTGGGACCTGGAGAAACTCCCAGTCGTATTTGAAGAAAAAATATAAGAGATCTTAAAGTGACTCCCCGCGGGCCACGTTGTTTCCAAGGCTGGGACAGCTGCGCCCATGCACACACGTGGGGTGAAGCGTTCCTCACCAGCTCTCTGCTCCAGGCTCCCTTTTTGTGCTAAATTAAATCATTTACAGAATGAGATAAGAGGAAGAAATATTGAGGGTTTTTTTTTTTTTTTTTTTTGAAATGAAAACAATTATTAAAAATAAACCTTTTAAAAGCCTTTGGGAGACTTTATTTTTGAAAAGGGACATCCCTACCGTTCTTTGGGGTAGGAACTGTACGCCTGACACGGTGCATGTGCTTTGCATCGCACCTAATTTCAGGCCAGACCAGATTTAACCGAGTTGTAAGCGTTTGGAAAAATCTCAGCTTGTAATTAGGAGAAACCTAGATATTATTCGGCAAAATTCCCTTGGAGTTCAACCCATGCCTGGATGTGATTTCTCCTCCCCGTTTCACCGCCGGGCTGCTGCAGGTGAGATTCCTCCCTCAAAATCGCAGAGGGCAGGAGCAGGTACTATGGTAGGAAAGGGTCTGGGGGCAAAATTTGGCTGTGGCCACCCAGTGTGGGTGATAAAGGAGATGAATAATGCAGTCACTGGCCAGACCTGTGAAGGTTGGCTTCGCTTCCAGAGAACTGGCTTGGGCACATTTAATTTGGAAATTCAATTTAATAGATAAAGCCTTGAGGTTTGATTTGCAGAGATGCTTCAGGCTTATAGCTGCCGTTGGCTTTCGCCAGAGCTCTGCTGGGAGACGCCGTCGCAACCGCAGGCTCTGAAAAATCAGAAGCATTTCAGGTTGGGAATCCCAAATTGGTTCTGTCCTTCGGCGCGATCTCATTGAGCCTGGGTTTTGTCCTTGGGAGAATGGCCTTCCCCGGGCATCCCGTGACAGGAGATGGGTGAGAACTTACTCATGAGCATTATCAAGGTGTCAGAGCCAAGGAGAAGGCTGGGAGATGAGTCTGTCTGTCGCCAGGGTGAAGAGTGCCCACCAGAATGGCCTGGAGCTGCACGCTGAACAGGGATAAATACAAATAAATATGCAATAGCTGCTCAGTGCCTCCCCACCTCTGCACCAGTAAGACAGAAAAGGTGCTGAGGGCTCCACTGGGCTGTGAACCTGCAGTGAAAGACCATGGCAAGACGTGCATGAGCTTAAAGGCTGGGGAAGGGCTGCCCAGATGCCTTCAGCCTGGCCTTGCCTACAGTGTGGGGACATATGCCTTTGCCTTTTGGTGTTTTGTCCGTTAATGATGGGTTTTCCAAGCTTGGTTTTGCCTGAGGTTTTGTTGTTTTGTTGTTTAGATGCTCCAGTTGAGATCAGGAGGGTCACAAACACAAAGCTTTGCGCACGGTAATGAGCAAGGTCATCGATTTTTATGGTCATTTCTGCCCCAGAGCCTCTTGTTTGCTTTTGTCTGGCTGGTGAAGGTAGCGGTGACAGTGACAATATGCCAGGGAGGACTTGGGCAGAGGCAACACAAGCCTGCCAGGCAGTTGGTGTCCATACCATGGCATCATCCCCTGTGATGTCCCCATGCTCACCACCCCAAAGCTGCTCCTCCAGCCCCCTGGGTGGAGGGGGAAAGTGGATGGACCATAAAGCCAGGAAAAAAGGCTGGAGGAGGATGAGCCAAGCTGGAGGGCGGTAGCAGAGGCAGGACCAGACACCCAGAACCTGTCAGACTCAAGTGGGCCATGCAACCACGTAGGACCTCCCAAAGCTGCCACAACGTGAGCCCCAAGCTCTGCCCTGTGTCCTCCTTGGGAGATCTGCCGCTGCTCCTGGGAGTGGGAGTGCGCTGAGTGCAGTTTCCGTAGCAAAGCTTGAATTTGCAAGTGCATTTCACAGAATCATGGAATCACAGAATGGTTTGGGTTGGAAGAGACCTTCAAAGATCATCTAGTCCAACACCCCTGCCATGGGCAGGGACATCTTCTGTTAGACCAGATTGCTTAAAGCCCTGTCCAAATTGACCTTGAACATTACTAATGGTAGGACATGCACAACTTTTATGAGCATCCTGTGCCAGTGCCTCACCATCCTCATCATAAATCATTTCCTCCCAATGTCCAATCTAAACCTACCTTCTTTCAGTTTAAAACCATTGCCTGGAGCCTTCTCTAGGCTGAAGAACCCCATCTCTCTCAGCCGTTCTTCATAGGAAGGATGGTCCAGACCTCTGATCATCTTTGTGGCCTCCTCTGGACTCACTCCAACAGGTCCATGTCCTTCTTATGTTGGGGGCCCCACAGCTGGACACAGTGCTCCAGGTGGGGTCTCATCAGAGCGGAGCAGAGGGGCGGAATCCTCTGCCTCGCCCTGCTGGCCACGCTGCTGGGGATGCAGCCCAGGATGCAGTTGGCTTTCTGGGCTGCAAGTGCACGTTGTCGTCTCATGTCCAGTTTGTCACCCACCAGTATCCCCAAGTCCTTCTCTGCAGGGCTGTCTGTTCTCCATCCCTTCGTCCCCCAATCTGTATTCATCCTGGAGACTGCCCCAACCCAGGTGTAGGACCTTGCACTTGGCCTTGTTGAACTTCATGAGTTTCACCTGGGCCCACCTCTCAAGCTTGTCCAGGCCCCTCTGGACGGTGTCTCTTCCCACTAGTGTATCAACTGCACCACTCAGCTTGGTGTCATCTGCAAACCTCCTGACGGTGCACTCAATCCCATTGCCTGTTTCATTGATGAAGATACCAAACCATATTGGTCCCAGTACCAAAGTTTGAGGGACACCACTCTCTACTGGTTTCCACTTGGACATTGAGCTGTTGACTGAAACTCTGGACGTGGCCATCCAGCCAGTTCCTTATTCATCTAAGGAATCATGGTTGCCGTGAACCCTTCATGTGGAAACAAGAGGAGATGGTGATACAAAACTCATCACAGAGGCTCCCCCTCCCCCCGCCCCCCCCCCCCCCCCCCCCCCCCCCACCCCAGCCTTTGTGCTATTATAGAAAAATTTATCTGTGCAATTCAGGGCACTTCTGTGTTGCGGGATCAATACGGTTGAGATTTCTAGAGCGGCACGAGGGATTTGATCAGCAATTTTAATAGAAGCTGGAGCTTAAAGGCTGGCTATTGCTTTTAAAATCCCAGCCTGCCGCTGAACCGCGAAGCAGCAGAAGCACAGGCCATGCCAACCTCCTAATCCTAATAAGGTGTTAGATAGTCATAATTAGGCTTTAAAATTAGCTGTCAGACGTGCTTTTCCGTGAGGAGCCTCCATCGTCTTGTGTCATTAAAACTTGATTACGCGTCGGTTTTACCCACAAATTGTTCCATTTTTTCCCCCAATTTGTAAACATGGAAGATTATATCTGCCTGGACTATTACGTTTAATACCTTTTTTAATATCGTGGCTGAATTGTCTGTGGTTTAGTGGTCGGGAAACCACAGCAAGTGTTAGCATTCAAGGCGGTGAAACCGCACAGCCTTGAGCTGGTCCACAGCTCCAGGCGCCCATCAGAAATGAAGCTTGATGCTGACGACTGGCAGCCTGCAAGGTCTTTGTCTGAAAAGAAGAGTTCAGAATAGAAAAAAACATCCATAAGGTTGAAAAACAGGAGGTTGGTTGGTCTGTAGGTGACATTGTTGGGTTCCTGGAGGACCTCGTGATGGAGGAGTCTCCACTTCTGCTGCTATGGTGAATACAGCCGTTTTGAACCTGCATTTCCTCTCGCTGCTTCCATCTCTCATTTAAATATAGTTGCTATTCTGCTAATGTGAGTCAGAAAAAGGGTCACAGCTATTCCGCTTTTTAATTAACACATTTTTTCCAATCTGCAGTAATCAGGAGGCGGTGAGATGCTGTTTGGGAGTTCCTAGAAAGCTCCTTGTTATCTTCACGCTGTTTTCAGTGCTGGGCGGATAATATGGGATATTAGCAGACTTGAAATCTTAGCCTTCATTAATTGCTGCCCTGAACACTGGTTGAGTAAATTAGTTCATTATATTTGAGTGTTTAGACATCTTATTGCTGGGCTGAGCCCTGACTTCTCCTCTCCATCCTACACAGTCTTTGGGACCCATTTGCTCTAAGGATGATTTCTCCCAGCCCTCCTGCAAGAGCTGGCTACCATTTCTCACCAGTAATCCCAGCCCATGTGCTTTTCCTTGCTCGTGTGAGCAGATTTTTTACCATTTCCATTTATTTTAACCATTCATCGAGCTGTGACCAACACCTTGATGCCTTCATGGCACACTTGATGCAGTCCGAGGTGTCTCATGGCAGCGGCTCAGCTTTTAGTCTACCCTTAAAAAAACCCAAACCCTTAAAACACAACTTCAAGTATTCTTGAGGATTTTCCCCAATTCAGCACTTAAGTAATAATGTTTCAGGGACAATTTCATAGAACCTTCCTTGGAAATGCCTCTAAAGGTTGAGAATTCAGGTGCCGTGTATCCTTGGTGCAGGGACATCCCATCCTCGAGGCAGGTGGCACCTTCTTTAGATGCTCTACTTGCCATGAGGTCTTCCGGTACTTCACGGCTGGGTAATAATTGGATTTTGCAGCATTATGGTGGACCTGCTTAAAGCCACCCCTTCGTTTTGGAGAGCAAAATTGGTGGAGGGTATGAAAGGAAGCAGAAGAGCGGAGATCCGTACGGGATGTCCTCACTCCAGGGAAAGCCTTTAAAAAACCAGACAAATCTGATCAGACTTGCATTAGAGGATCTTGAGCTGGTACCACTGGGTCTTCCTGGAAGGAAAATATAATTTTATAAGCACCAGACAGCTCAGAACTTAATGCAAATAGCAGCAAAAACCCAAAGTGACACCCACAGCCATATCACGTCAGCTGATATCGCGTTATCCTTTAGGTTATTTTTTGTTAGGTTAGATTTATTTTTTGGGACAAATTTCCACGTTTTGGAAAGTACCTTTCATTTTATTTTGTTCTCCATATACTCAGCATCTCCTAAATGCTGCAAGACAAGGTTTTTTTAGACCTTTGATAAAGTGTAAATTGTCTGGGACTTGGATGCTCCAGCTAAATGGGCTATTGGGATGCTGGGGGAATGCTGGGCAAGACTGGAAGATGCTGAAGTCCATTTTCTTTTCCTTGCATCCTAACAGAAGACAAAAATTGCTGCAATCTGCCGTCTCAGGATCACAAAGCTGAAAATATTGCAAGGGATATTTCCCTGGCTGCCCAACCACTGCCCTCCCAAGCCTGCTCCTCCCACCTTGCGCGTAGCCTGCTGTGCGCGTTTACGGAGCAGAGAAAATGGCTTTTCTCAATGGCAATAAAGCCGATTTCCTGCTTTTGTCACTAATGCAAATAGCCTGCAGCAAACGGGACAGGTATAAAGGTGCTTGAGCATCGTGTGGAGTTGCCTCTCCCACCTGCAAGGTGAGCTGCTGGTCACCGCCCTCCTTTGCAGGAGGTGAAACTGCTCGGCACTGTCCACCTTGAGGACACACTTCAAGACATCCGTCATTTTCACCTCTTAATATAAAGATTTGAACCATCGGTGTTGCTGCTTTTCTGGTCATTGCTTGGGGATATAGGCAGGGGACAGCAATGCGGTGCCGTGAAATTAGATCCCCCAGCAATTAAATTCCCGGTTTGCCCATCACACCCCGAGCAAAAAAGGGTGAAAGGACAAAAATGTGGGGAGGAGAGAAGGAAAAACATTATTCTCTACAAGTAGATGTGTAGAGATGGGTAAGTAGGTGTGGGGATAGTGCTGTCTTAGGTGATTTAAGTGCTGGTTGAGTCCCATCAAGTCGTGCTTTGACCATTGGGAATGCTCATCGGCTCTTTGGCCCGGTGTAGGCAGCGTGGAAGGAGCTGCTGCTGGGCTGGGTGGAGGATGCAGGCCCAGCTGATGTGATCAATTAGCCAGGGGCTGGATGCTGGACCCGCGTGTCTTGGCTTGGTGGGCTTCATGGGACGTCAGTAGGTGCTGGTTCATCTTGGTACGTCTCGTCCTTGCTGAGTGATGCTCAGCGAGCAGCTGGCGCACCATGAATGGCAACTCGGGTTGCTCGTGTGCCGGATGGACCAGCTCTGCAGCTCTAAACTCTCACCCTAACTTGGACTACTCTTGTCTTCACCAGGGTACACTGCGGGGACTCCCTACAAGGTCCCACCGACCCAGAGTAACAACGCACCTCCTCCCTACTCGCCGTCTCCGAATCCGTACCAAACCGCTATGTACCCCATCAGAAGTGCCTATCCACAGCAGAACCTGTACACCCAGGTAGGTACCTCGCCGGCCACCGCTGCACCTCACTGCCTCGCTCAACGGCATGTAGATGCAGCCTGAGGTTCCTGCGGGCTTTATCCTTGGCTGTCAGGGGCTAAGCACCCGTGTCCTGGTGGGATGGAGGTGCACGTAGTGGGGCTTGGTGGGTCTCCAGCATGCTGGGGTCTCCTGCCTCCTCCGTTGGATCCTCTGGATGAGATGTGGTCTTGCACGCTTGTCAATGTGCAGCGGAGTCAATGCAGTGGCATCTTGTACCTCGGCCAGGTTGGGAAATGGGTCCCTTCCTCCAAAATCACACACCTGACTGCCAGGGCTCACTGGCTCCAGGATGGTCCCTGCACCCACCTCTCCCCAGCCTCCTCAGCTCTCAACATTGCTCTTCCCCAGGGCCACAAATAAGTTTGGGGCACCACAAGGTCGACTTGCTGGTGGTTGTTGGCATCTCACTCAACTTGCATCACCCTCCTGCCACCTCACATGGGAAAGCCGCTGTGTCATCTTCACCAGTACAAGCTACTTCAGGCATGACCCAGATCTGTGTCCTCATGGAGGAGCTCCTCCCTGAGGACCTGGATGGATTTCAAGTACCATCTTCTGCGCTCCTGCATTGCCACCGCCTCCAGCTATGTGCTGGGGCCAAGATCCTCCACAGGGATGCAATTTAGGGCAGATGTCCTCTGAAAGTCACCTTGATGCCCCTTCCCAGCGAAGATCACGAGCTCCTCAGACAAATCTAGCCCTACAGTTTCCCTAGCTTTCCCCCTCCTCTTTAATGTCAAATAACTTCTGCAGCACCTACAACCTCATGGAGTGGTTTCTCCATGCCTTGCTGAGACTGGAGCATCTCCTCTTGCCAATTTTGTCCGTTGTCACCTCTCCTTCCATTAACTCAAACTGCTGGGGACCAAACCCATCCCTGCCTACTAGTTCCTCTCTGATCCCGGCTGCAGCGGGAGGTTGGCATCCACTACCAGTGCCTACCAGCAAACCTGAGATGGAGCAGAGCTTGCAGATGCTGTTTCGCGGAATCACGGAATCTTCAGAGTTGGAAGGGACCTCTAGAGATCATCCAGTCCAACTCCCCTGCTAAAGCAGGATTTCCTAGAGCACATCCCTCAGGACTGCATCCAGGCGGGTCTTGAAAATCTCCAGAGACGGGGACTCCACAACCTCCCTGGGCAGCCTGTTCCAGTGCTCTGTCACCCTCACCGTAAAGAAGTTTTTCCGCGTGTTTGAACGGAACTTCTTATGTTCTAACTTGTGCCCATTGCCCCTTGTCCTGTCACTGGGAACCATTGAAAAGAGCCTGGCTCCATCCTCCTTAAGCCCACCCTTTAGATACTTATAAACATTAATCAGGTCCCCCCTCAACCTTCTCTTCTCCAGGCTAAAGAGTCCCAGCTCTTTCAGCCTTTCCTCATAAGGGAGATGCTCCAATCCCATAATCATCCTAGTTGCCCTGCGCTGGACTCGCTCCAGCAGTTCCCTGTCCCTCTTGAACTGGGGAGCCCAGAGCTGGACACAGTATTCCAGTTGTGGCCTCACCAGTGCAGAGTAGAGGGGGAGAATGACCTCCCTTGACCTACTGGCCACACTCTTCGCTATGCAGCCCAGGATCCCGTTGGCCTTCTTGGCAACAAGAGCACACTGCTGGCTCATGGATAATTTGCTGTCTACTAGGACCCCCAGATCCT
The DNA here is from genome assembly GCA_009819605.1 of Sterna hirundo. Lineage (NCBI taxonomy): Eukaryota > Metazoa > Chordata > Aves > Charadriiformes > Laridae > Sterna > Sterna hirundo. Next base: position 218,685,826 of record CM020437.1, on the reverse strand, counting down.
TCTCCTCAGAGCTGCTTCCCAGCAGGTCCACCCCTAACCTATACTGGTGCCTGACATTCTTCCTCCCCAGGTGCAGGACCTTGCACTTGCCTTTGTTGAACCTCATTAGGTTCTTCTCTGCCCAGCTCTCCAGCCTGTCCAGGTCACGCTGGATGGCAGCACATCCCTCCGGAGTGTCGGCCACCCCTCCCAGTTTGGTATCATCAGCAAACTTGCTGATGATACACTCTATCCCCTCATCTAGGTCATTAATGAATATATTGAACAAAATCGGACCAAGGACCAAAATCGGACCATGTTTCTCCATCTCTGCTTCCCAGGGATCGGCAAATAAGAGCTTCAACAGCGTGGAAGGGAATGACGTCGAGAAGGAGATGCTTTGGTAGATCCTTTCAGCACATTGTGCTTGCAGCGCTCACCGCCTGGGGTTTTCCTTCTCCGCAGCTGATTTCTCAGTCACCTTTTCTTCATGAGCCTAATTTATCTTAGCATGTCCTTCTTCTTCCCCAAGGAAATGCCTTTCAGCGTCTGCAATTTGTCCTATCAACCTTTGCAGCTCCTGAAAGAAAGAAGTAATTTAATAGGTCCCCTGCATCTCCTTCTCCCCTTAACCCGTCCCTTCAGAGGTTCTCTAATGGCTTTCACTAACACATGAGAAAATCTCCCTTCGTTGTTTTAAATCCTCTAACCTTTCTGACCATCCCTGGTTTGCAGGTACCGACGATGTCCCTGCCTGTCCTGGGAACAGCAGTTCTCTCCCTTACGCTGCTCATGTTTCAGGCCCTTCATTATTTTGGATGTGGACCTTCTTCTGTCGGCTCCTTTCTTTTATTCCCAGCCGTCCTTCCTCCCTTTTTTAAAAACCCCATGGGTCTCGGCAGCCTGGATTTCGCAGCCCCTCTGTCTCCCATTGGAAACCCAAGAAGATGACACGCTTCCCGGACACAGGCAACCGCCTTGGGATCAGCCAAAAGCCATGGCTTCTCCTTTTCTTCCGTGTCTTGTTCATTTTCTGCTCCAACAGCCGAAGGTTTTTGCATCCAGGCCCCATTTCATCCCACCAAATGGAGGTAGCACGGTTTGTCCTTGACAAGCTGACTCTCCGACCCGTGATGCTGATCCCCCTCCCAGTCCTGTTGCCTTCGTCCATCCCAGGGACCATCCCACATGTCCCCAGTTCAGCTTCATCCTTGCTTGTCCAGGTCTTCAGGCACAGGAGCATGCTCTTGGGAAGGACCAGCCCTTTGGCAGCGCTTGAATCATAGAATCTTCATGGTTGGAAAGGACCTTTCAGATCATCAAGTCCAACCATACACACACACAAAAACCCCAAACCCCTACAATCTCTGCCACTAGAGCATGCCCTGAAGTGCCACATCTAGACGTTTCTTAAACACCTCTAGGGATGGTGACTCAACCCCCTCCCTGGGCAGGCTGTTCCAGTGCCTGACCACTCGTTCAGTAAAGTCATTCTTCCTAATATCTGATCTAAACCTCCCCTGCCACAACTTCAGGCCATTTTCTCTGGTCCTGTCATTATCCACCTGGGAGAAGAGGCCAACCCCCACCTCTCTACACCCTCCTTTCAGGGAGTTGTAGAGGGCAATGAGGTCTCCCCTCAGCCTCCTCTTCTCCAAGCTAAAGATGCCCAGTTCCCTCAGCCTCTCCTCATATGACTTGGAGCCTCTCCTCATGTGACTTGGAATGATGTCCCATGGGCAGCTGTTTGTACCAGCAGCTACGTGTGACACCTGCGTGTCTTAATATTGATTATGAAACACATCTGGAGGAGCTGAGGGCTTGAAGTCTCCAAGTGAAGGACAGTCACAGCAGAGCTGCTCCGGGCTTGTGATACAGGCTGGGTTTGGGAACCTCCTGTGTCCCATCTGATGCGGGGGGTAGGTGTGGGGCTGTGCAGGGCCATCCCGGAGAGCATCACTGCTCTCTCCGTTGCAGGATCTGCAGCCGCAGCTGCTCTGACTCCTTGCTGACAGCACAGTCTGTGTCACCGCGCTGACACCCCCTGCACACAGAGCTGGTGATGGCCTCGAAATAAAATACCAGGCTTCAAGTCACTGCCTGGGCTTGTACTTTCAATCGAATGACAAAGACAATGATGGGGTTTTTTTTTCTCTTTCCCAAACAGGGAGCTTATTATACCCAGCCAGTGTACGCGGCACAGCCTCACGTTATCCATCACACCACCGTGGTTCAGCCCAACAGCATCCCATCGGCCATCTATCCGGCCCCGGTCGCTGCGCCCAGGACCAACGGTGTGGCCATGGGGATGGTCGCTGGGACCACCATGGCAATGTCAGCAGGTAAGAAGGAAAACCTTGCCATGGTCTGAGCCCCAGTTTCATCTCTCGGCTGGGACGTATCCAAACCACCTGAGCAGGAGATGTGTCCTGGATGAAAAGCCCTCTGGGCATCCCACGTCCTTGCAGCTTGCAGAATTGCAATGCACACAGCTAATTGCAGTTTCTCCTGCTGGTTTTGCTGGCTGCTTACCACCCTTTGCAGGCAAAAAAAAAAATCAATTAATTTGCTCCTGATACTGATCTAACTCCGTTTTTAAGGCAGCAGAGGAGACCTTTCATTTGGCTCACTCTAAAGGGATGCACTTACATCCTTAAATATATTCTTTTCCTCTGTCTGTTCTGTAAGTAGAATCATAGAATCATAGAATTCTCTAGGTTGGAAGGGACCTTTCAGATCATTGAGTCCAACCATCAACCCAACACTGACAAACCCCCCACTACCCCATGGCCCTCAGCACCACGTCTGCCCGGCTTTTAAATCCCTCCAGGGATGGCGACTCCACCACTGCCCTGGGCAGCCTCTTCCAATGCTTGACAACCCTTTTGATGTAGAAATTTTTCCTAATACCTAATCTAAACCTCCCCTGGTGCAACTTGAGGCCGTTTCTTCTTGTCCTAAGTTATTCCTAAGTAGAGGAATAACCAAATTTGTTCTTCAACTACTCTTGTGTTTCTACCCTCAAATTCCTTTTCTAGGATACTTATGGTCTTACTGCATATGTTTGACCAAATGATCATTAACTTTGGTTTATGTATCCCAAATCCTCTGCATTTTTTGTGCAGGATGGCTCCATGCTGCCATTAAACGAAAGCACATTAAGTAAGGATATGGGCTGGTTTTATTTTTTCCAAAGCCTCTATTTCTCTCATTAACAATTCTTAGGATTGTGTATTGAATTATGCCAAGAAATGCATCATTCATCCTTTTGCATCTGCGTCAGCTGTGAAATAAGACTCTGTTATGGTTCGCAGTCCCTGTTACAAGCGGAGATATTGCAGCCTGGGTATGACAAGAACCACTCAGCGAGAGATTTACTGTTGCTTATACTGAGAAGTGGAGAGATGTAATTAATGCACGTGGGATATCTTAAAATTTAGTTAGTAGCATTCATAGGGAGATACCCAGAAATTCAGCGTACAGTTGCTTTGAGCACCCAGTTGTGCTCAGAACAGAGTAGTTTGGGGCTGTAGTCTCCCTCCCCACGTCTGCTGAAGGCACCGTGCAAATCCTCGCCTAAAATCCCTCTGCGTATCAGCTGCAGACGAAAAGAAAAGAGGCTGCACTGGGCAAGTCCCGCTGCTTCATGGCTGGGAGAGGATCGCTCCTTCTGCTGCATCCCAAGGCTCTCGGCGGGTTTAAATGAAGCAAAAGAGCTCCGCTGCCCTTGGGGGATGAGCAGCAAAGCTCATCTTAATTTTCCCGGGGAGGTCCAGGTTTTTTTCTCGTCTCCTTTTGCAACCCTCATCCCTTCCAGTTTGGGCCTTAAAATTTGTTTCAGATCGCTGCAGTGATCTGCTGCTGCAATTTCTCCCGGTGCCTTCAGCAGGTGGAAGATGTCAGGGGGTTAGTGGCTGGTTCTGCTGCTGGTTCTGCTGCTGGTCTTTAGGGACAAGGAGAATGGGGAAAAGGTGAGTTGAGGGCAGAAAATAGCACGGAGAAGATGCTGGAGCTTCAGGTGGGTTTATTCCGTTCATGGAACTGCATGAGTCAAACACCTTCGATCCAGGTCTCATGGGCAGAATAATATTTGGGAGAATTGAAGAAGACAAAAAAGGCAGCTGATGCTGTGCCAGCCCCTCGGATGCGGTCTGCAGCACCAAACCCGAGGGGTACCGCTCCCCCAAAGCTCTCCTCCTTGCTAAATATTTCTCCGTACCATTGCAGGAACCTTGTTGACCACCCCACAACACACCGCCATCGGAGCACATCCAGTTTCCGTGCCAACGTACAGGGCTCAAGGAACCCCCACCTACAGCTACGTACCTCCACACTGGTAAACCCACTGGCCAATTCATGTAAGTGCTGCCTTTGCGGGTCCTGCTTTTGCCCTTGTCAATTAATTAGCCACCGAGCGCCGCCATCGCTTCTCTCCTTCCTCCAAAGCTGCTGAATCCCTTTGTCCGGGCGATGTTTTGACTCCGCGGGACCATTTGGCACCGCTTCCCGGCAGGGAGAGCTGCATGGCCTGCTGTCCTGCGGCTACGGAGGGTGTTAGCAGAGCACGGCGTCCCTTGACCTTACATCTTGCTGCTCGCTGCATGCAGGTCTTCACTGGTGACCTCAGTGGCATCGAGTCACTCTTGAGTGCAGTCGGACACTGTGAGGGTGGAAGTTTTCATGCTTTAAGGTTTTGGATGCATCACACTCTTTCGTAGAATCACAGGGAATGGTTTGGGTTGGAAGGGACCTTAAAGACCATCCAGTCCCACCCCCCTGCCCTGGGCAGGGACACCTCCCACCAGCCCAGGTGGCTCCAAGCCCCGTCCAACCTGGCCTTGAACCCCTCCAGGGATGGAGCAGCCGCAGCTTCTCTGGGCAACCTGGGCCAGGGGCTCACCCCCCTCACAGTGAAGAATTTCTTCCTAGTATCTCATCTAAACCTCCCCTCTTCCAGTTTAAAACCATTATCCCTTGTCCTGTGGCTCGCCTCCCTGATCCAGAGTCCCTCCCCAGCTTTCACGTCACTTGAATATGTGTTTTTTTTCCTGCTAAAATGTGTTGGGAGATCATACTGTTCATTAGCGCCGGGGTTGCGTGCAGCTGCCTGCAACTGCCTGCAGGTTTGTGTCCTGCTCAGAATCGCAGAAATCCCAGCTGCTCGTTTAAACACCCTCCGTGTCTTGCTGGAGCCCTTGGTCCATCATGCCCAATTAACGGGCAGCGCGGTTGATGGGAACGCACGACGCTGCACGGGGAGGCCCCCGAGATCCCATCCAGCCCGGGGGGTTATCTGAAATCTCTCCTTGCTGCATACATGATGCTGGGCTAATCTTGCCCATGACAAATTGTTGTGCAATTAGCAGAGAGCATCCCATCTGCATATTTTTAATCCCGTCGCATTGGATACCACCGGCGAGCTGCTGTTTTCTCAGCTCTGTGCCCAAGAAATTACACAGAATCACAGAATGCTTCGGGTTGGAAGGGACCCTAAAGATCATCTAGTTCCAACCCCCTGCCCTGGGCAGGGACACCTCCCACTGAACCAGGTTGCTCCAAGCCTCATCCAGCCTGGCCTTGAACCCCTCCAGGGATGGGGCACTAACAACTTCCCTGGGCAACCTGTTCCAGTGCCTCACCACCCTCACAGCAAAGAATTTCTTCCTGATATCCAACCTAAATCTCCCCTCTTTCAGTTTGAGGCCGTTACCCCGTCTCCTGTCATTACACTCCCTGATCCAGAGTCCCTCCCCATCCTTCCTGTAGGTCCCTTTCGGGACTGGAAGGGGCTATAAGGTCTTCTCGGAGCCTTCTCTTCTCCAGGCTGAACCCCCCCAACTCTCTCAGCCTGTCCTCCCAGCAGAGGGGCTCCAGCCCTCCCCAGCATCTCCGGGGCCTCCTCTGGCCCCGCTCCAACAGCTCCATGTGCTGAGGCCCCAGGGCTGGATGCAGCACTCCAGGTGGGGTCTCACCTAGGGCAGAGTAGAGGGGGAGAATCCCCTCCCTCGCCCTGCCGCCCCCGCTGCTGGGGATGCAGCCCAGGGTAGGGTTGGCGTTCTGGGCTGCCAGCGCACATCGCCTGCTCACGTTGAGCTTCTCAGTTGCCCATAGAGCGGTGTGAGGGGTGGTTTAATCCCGTATACATCGACTCTACGTGGAGCAGAGGAGAGAACAGCCCGGTCTGATCCTGCACCGCTTGCTTCTGACTCCTTATTTTTAATCTCTTTGCTCTCTTCCAGATCCGGAGTCAAACATTGTATGCAACTACACAAGTCTTACATCGGTGCTGTGGCGGCTGTACTGCAGCACCTCGTCTGTTTGCAAGAACAAAAGAAAAAAAAAAAAAAAGTGCAAGGGTCACTTTATGCATTCTTTAGTGGTTTTTGTAAAAGCTGCTTTTTCTAATCTTCTGCCTCTTTTTTTTTTTTTTTTTTTTTTCCTCTCCTCCTTCCTCCTCCCCAACCCACATAAATTGTGTAACACACATACTGACACTGAGCAATAGTAAAGTTCTCTCTTCGGTCCTATCATTTGAAAGCTCAGAATATTCACTTTTCCAGCATTGCCCAGCTGAGTGGTGCAAAGATCCCCCCCACTTCTTGTTCGTTTGGGTTCTTTTCGTTATTTTTTTTTCTGTTGTCGTTGTTGTTGACGAGAGCCTAGATTTTCTTTGGCTAGTAAGAGTGGTCGATGTTCAGGGTACTATGTGAAAAGCACAGCGCTGGTAGGCAGGCTTATTCCAATTTGGTTTGGGTATTTTTAGTTGAATAATATAAATTATTTAATCTTCCATAACATATTACAAGAAAATTGGTGTCTTCCAGATAGCTGTCGTGATAGATTATACATGCATTATCTGCAGTGGAATTCTGAACTCATCCCTTCTTTTGTAGGAGTAAGAGAATATAAATATAATTAGCGACGTAACACACTTGTCTTAGGAAGTAGGAGGACTGGTCACCATCGGGTCTTTGGTCTGCTTTTTCCAACTGGGCAAACGGACCTTGCGTGATGGGAACAGAGCAGCGGAGAGACGCGTGCCCTGGTAGCATCTCGCACCTCTTGGGAAAATGATACGCTCCCCATCAGCCACGTCCTGGGGCTGTGCGAGGGAGAAGGCAGCTCCTTCCTTGCATGCAACCATTTGCAGGCAGAGATGTGCTGGGCAGCTGGTGAAGAAAGCAAGGAGATGTCCAAGGGTTGGTCTGAAGAGCTTCTCCAGGTCCAAGGGTTGATCTGAAGAGCTTCTCCAGGTCCAGGGGTTGGTCTGAAGAGCTTCTCCAGGTTCAAGGGTTAGTCTGAAGAGCTTCTCCAGGTCCAAGAGTTGATCTGAAGAGCTTCTCCAGAGTCTGGTGGTGTGGGGAAAGAGGGCGGCTGGTTGATGGAGAAGAGTCTCTGAGGCAGGACGAGGGGGAAGGACAGGTGGCTTCACCTTGCACCCACACCATCAGCAGGGCTGAGACCAAACCATGATGCCTGCATGGTGATTAAGGTGACACTCCGTTCTTTGGGTTACAGTGGGCTTGGAGACTCAGGAGAAACATTCGTCCAGGCACAAATCCTGGAAATGTAGAGAAAGGCTGGAGAGGGAGATGATGTCCAGCTGCTCTGCTTGGTGAGCATGGAGAAGCAGGGGGAAGAGGAAGCAATAGCAATAAACACGTCGCCTTCCTCATGGAAGGCACCTGAGAAAAGGCGAGAGCAAGGAAGGTGATCCACAGTTGACGTGGAGCAGGCTGGGAGACAATGGGCATGCAGAGGCTGTGGGTTTTGGGGTTGTTTCTGGGGTTTTTGGGATGTTTTGAGGACGTGAAGCCAACCACAGCCAGTGACATCCCACCTCAGGATGTCCAGGTAGAGCAATAAGTTGTCTCGAGGGCAGCAATGAGAGTGTTCATATTGACAGACAACGTTTGCGGCCAGTTTGAGTTATTTTAAAGTCCTTATCCCTAAACCCAGCATAGAAACAAGGTTTTTCTTCTTATTTTTTTTTCCCTAAGAGAAAAAACATCGTTGGGTTTTGATTTTTCCCTCAAGCGTGCCAAAAGAGTTGCATTCACACGGAGATGATTGCAACTCTCATGTCTCCTGGGCTCCGAGGTCATCACAGCGGGCCAAATCCAGAGCCTTTAAAGAGGTCACGTTAGGAGATGTGTGGGTGGAAATCCCTCCTGGTGCTGCTTGGTGTGGGTTTCCACCCCATGTGTGGTGCTGAGTCAACGCCCAGATGTCTCTGCTGGTTGCCCTGCTTTGGTCATGCCTGGATCACATCTCCAGATGGAGGTGAGGGCAGTGAGGACCAACTCTGGAGGGTCACCTTGACCAAGACACCTTGACCCCTTCTTTAGAGGTCAGACAGGAGGGTCTTTCAGAAGAGCAAGGTGACAGGTTGTTGGCACCTGGGTGAGATCTTGATCTTGGTGATGTCTCCCAGCTTGGCTTCTGCTGCCACTGGGAGGAGCTACTGGAGCTCCTTCCCATGAGCATGGTCCAGATGGGGAGAAACAAGCTTAGGGTCCCAAGAGGACTTTTTCGACCGCTGATTGGTCCCAGGTGGTTTGTCAGGTCAGGTGTTGGCACCAACGCTTCTGTTTGGGGGTTGTTTTGTTGGTTCTGCTGGTTTTAAAGGAAATCTAGCAAAGCTCCGGTTGACCTTCCCAGCCCCATGGGGAACAAAGTGGGTGAAGACCGAACACCAGTGCTGTGGGGTGGGGAAGGTGGATTTCTCCTGTGTAGTACTTTGGCTTGCACTTTGAGTTTGTATAAAAGAAAAAGAGAAGAAAAAAAAAAAAAAGAGTAAATAATCAGAGGGTTGCCCCGTTGAACTTGGCAAAGCCAAGGGTTAGCATGTAAAGAGATACTCCATCATCCCTCCGCTGTTGGTAGCAAGCTACAGTTAAGCTTGGGCCAAAAAAAAAAAAAAAAATGCCCAATAAAGCACAGGAGTTGAAGATCTCTCAAATATCCTTTTTTTGCTCTCACTGTTGACTTCACGTTACGTATCGGCATTAAAACAAATAGAATAGAGTAAGCTCTAATGTAAAGGCACTATGACTTGCAGGGTCCAGCAAGCTTCATTATCACAGCCCGGGCTCTGCAGAGGAGGACCTTTCCCAGCGGAGCTCCACCAGCAGACACCATCCTACCACTGGCCTAGGCACCCTTCACCCTTAACTGCATTAGGAATGATTGCTATAATTTTGGCCCATGGCTAGGAAGGAGACGCTAGGCTTTCTCCGGAAAGGAAAGAAAACACTAAAGGTGGGGTAGAAAGCTCCAAGAGCTGAGCATGGAGGATCACCCGGTGTTATCGCTAATGAAATGTGATATGGGGCGGTTTAGTTTTAATTCCTTCGTTTGGATTAGTAGTAGATCCGATGTTCCTCATCCCGTTATGCCCAGGCAGAAATATTCATTAACTCAACCAGGGTGTGAAGAGGTGAAATATTGGCCGTCTGTGGGGTGAGAGGCTTTGATGGGCACATTTGGCAACTGGTGTTGGGTTTAGGCTTGGACCACTGCATGGCTCCAGGGCCACCACATGACTCCAGGCTCCTTCCCAAGGTGGCTTCATGGGGCCGTGGTGGTGGGGAGATACTCCCTGACACCACGTAGCTTGATGCCCCCTGGCTCGTGCCAGCAGTGACCTGCAGCCCCGTCCCCTTCCCCGTGGAGGGACGTGGTTTTTCAGCTAGATAGGATGGGGGGAAAGCCCATGATCCCAAGCCCTTTCCTTGGCCAAGTCGTGGCTTAAGTGAAGATTCTAGGGCGGTCACAGCCCAGTGGGGGACTTCCTTGGTGGGGGGGACACTGATGAGGGCCACCAGCTTCTCAAATATTTCATTCCAACAAAGCTTTGCCCACGTTAGTTAAGGAAAAGGGTTTCCCATGGTGAAGGATCCCACCGGGCATTAGCAGGGAAGAGCAGGAAGGGTTAAACCATCCTTAGCAGGGCGGCACCAGTGTCTCCGAGATTAAAATTCCAGCTAAAGAGGAAGGAAAATAACTCTCAAACCGCTGTTACGGCCATTAACTCATCCCTGCTGTTACCTTTGCTTTAAAACATGAGATTTCGGGGGGGGAGAAAGGCACATTAATAGTGGTGGCGGCCCCCCAATCCACATGAGCCCCTTGGAGCCTGTCCCCATCACGCCTCCAAGCGGCTGAAGCCTCCGGGCGAGGATTTGCTCCTGTATTTTTAGGAATAATAATAACCCAGTCCAGCTTTTTGCAGTTTCAAGATGTAATTACCACAAAGTGTTATTTCAGGGGGGGGCTTGTTTTAATGATGGATGTTTTCAGGGTATCAGGTTTTCGCCCAGCCATCCCACTGAATCCGGTCCTTCCCGGAGAGACTCCCTCCTCTCTGCCATCCCCTCCCTCCCCTCCTGCATCCCGGCGGATGCAGCCCCGCATGGGATTTGGGATGATGTGGTACCCAGCCGGAGGGTGTGAGACCGGGAGAAAAAGGACATTTGGGGGTTTATTTTTGATAGGAAAACTCAACCAGCCGACAATAGCAATAAGAGCCGCTGGATTCCCGTAAATCCAGGTTTTGGGGTTGGTTTTTTTTTTTTTTAATTGTCAATATTTTCAGGCCCTCTGAGCATCTATCATCCCCAAAACGTGGTGACCCTCTGCCCATCTTCCCTTTGCTTTGCCATCAGCGCTGGGCTGTCGGCAGGATCAGGCTCTGGATATTTTCTCTGCTGTGTGCTGGCATTCCCATAGGGAAAAAAAAGGAAAATAAAGCCTTGTTATGGAGCTTGGGAGGAAGGAGAGCTTGGAAAAGGTGTTTTTCTGGCGTGTTGCACCGTGGCACTTATAGATTCCTTAGTAACCAGGTAAAATAACTTGTTACAGGGATGTTTGCAAAGCAGGAATACAATATGTGGTTGAACGGCAGCAATTCCCGGTTGGAAATGCTCACTTGTGCTGTTCGTAGGGAAAAAAATCCTGTTGCAACGCGGCCACTTGCAGCAAGGCTGCGTCTTCCTGCAAGGACTGGGACTGAGGTGGGGGGGGGAGCTGGGTTTTTCCTGGGGCGAAGGGGGTTCAGGATGAGGGAGCGATCCGCAGGGTCAGCAGGCAGCGGGAAGCACAGGGAGGAAGGGAAAAGGAGACAGCAGGGTGCAGGATCGCACCCAAACCCTCCCTTCCCCATAGCACCCATCCCCACCAGGTTCTCACCCCTCTTTCTCCGTAATTAGTTTTTTAAATTCATTTCGACAGCCAGGCCAGCTCATTTTTTTAAATATTATTGGACCTCTTAAGCAAAAATAAATACAAAAAAATAAGAAAAAAAAATAAATTAAAAACCAAGAGTAACCATGTCTTCCAAGTCTTAAGTCTCCAAGGTGTGTAGGCAACATGGCCTTGAACTGATGCCCTGGAAAGCCCCCACAGCCTCGGTTTGTCCATCTGAAGCGTAAATTTGGGGGTTTTTTTCTCCCCCCTCCCCAGTTTGTTTTCTGTTCTGGTTCTGAAGATCAGGTCGTGATCTCCCTGACAGATTTCAGCCAAGAGTTTGTAACTGTATGATATTTACTGTAAGATGTAGAACATTCGATAACTATTAAAATGTTTCCAAAAAAAAAAAAAATAAATAAAAGAGCCCGAGAGGGTTTGGTGGTTGGTTTTTTGGCGCGGTGATGTGGTGGAGAAGTGAACGGAACCGGCCATAAACCCGTCTTTAGGTTGGTCGTGGAGCTTGAGTGTCTCCAACCCAACCTTGGGTGGGTTGTCCCATTGACCTCGACATGGCCAAGCCAACGTGATCCTATAGAAACAGCTCCAAAGGGAGGTGGAGTGTGTGATCTTCATGGCGAGCAGAGCATCACCGCCATGGTCTTCTGGGATGATTGAGACTTTGGAGAGAGGAGATGTGGATGCAGGAAACCAGCTTTGGCCAGAGCAACTCATGCCCCAGTTGGGTTGTTGGTAAGGTGGAAGTTGTCCCATGATCCAGAGACCGTCATTAGCCTGTGATGTTGAGCGCCGGCACGTGGTGATGGAGGGAAATCAAGAGCTCACGATGTTCCTGGAGAGGCTTCAGTTCAACAGACCCAGAAGGTGACCATGGAATGGCACCCTGGCTGCATGACGTCCTCTGTTGCATGATGCCTCTGATGGAGCTGTGCTCTGATGTCACAGCTCCTGGAGATGGTCTCCATCAGGCCACCACACCATGGCCACCACCACCAGTGCCGCAGCTCCTGGAGATGGTCTCCATCAGGCCACCACTGGACCTCGGGGATGGGGAATCCTTCTCACCAGTTGGTCAAGATGTTGGATTTGCTGTGCTGCCGGTGGACACCTTGGTGGCAGGAGCAGAAGCCAAGCTGCCACCTCTAGAGCTTCATGGCACTAAGTGGGACTGGCTTTCATGTGGTCCCCAATGTCCTTCATCCTGCCCATGGGGTCTGTGTGGGTGTCACCGTCCCCCCGAGGCAGCCCCCAGGCCATGTGCCAGCTGTGGAGGACAAGGGATGGACCACATCTCTGGGTGAGGCTGGATTGGACCCTCTGCACCACCCAAGGTGGCAGGAGCCACTCAGTGTCACTCCCTGGGCTAGGGTCCACGGTGGCTGTCACTACCCAGGGACATCCCATGTTGGAGGGGACAACTCCTCCTGCTAAGGGCAGCCACCCAGGTTGTCCCCACACCCCCAGGTGTCCCCACCCGCTGCAGCTGGTCCAGGCCCCCTCATAAGGACGCTGAGCCCCTGCAGGATTTGGCCACGGGCTAAGCAAGGTCAAGGTGTCCCCAGATGGTTGGGGACAGCCAGGGGTGATGGGAGCTGGAGGGGACACGGTGTCTGCAATAGCTCCCGAGGGTGCTGGGGGGCTGCAGTCAGCACTGACCATTGCTGTCACGAGCTGGGCGGGCTCAGCTGGGCAGGGCTGAAGGCAGGGCAGGCAGCTGCCGTGTCCCCGGGACCCTGGCACAGGGTGACCGTGCGTCCCCATGGGCTGGCAGGCTGTGACTGGCCTCGGCAGGGTGCAGCGCCCGGGGTGGTGGGCACCCATGGGTGCAAAACGGGGCAGTAGGGGGTGCCTGGGAGGGCAGGGGGTGTACACGTCTCTGTGTGTGTGTGTGCGCGCACGTGCGTACATGCGTGTGCGTGCCCACTTACAGAGCTGCACGTGTGGGTGTGGTTGCGTGCGTGACTGCATTCACGTATGTGCATGTTCATACACGGGCATGTGCAGAGGTGTCATAGAACCATAGGGTTGGAAGGGACCTCTGGAGACCATCCAGTCCAACCTCCCTGTGCCAGACCAGGGTCACCCAGAGCAGGTGGCACAGGAACGCGTCCAGGTGGGTTTGGAATGTCTCCAGAGACGGAGACTCCACCACCTCTCTGGGCAGCCTGTGCCAGGGCTCTGCCACTCTCAGGGTAAAGAAGTTCCTCCTCATGTTCAGGTGGAACTTCCTATGCTCAAGTTTGTGCCCGTTACCCCTTGTCCTGTCACCAGGCACCACTGAGAAGAGCCTGGCCCCATCCTCCTGACACCCCCCCTTTCAGTATTTCTAAGCGTTGATAAGATCCCCCCTCAGTCGTCTTTTTTCCAGACTGAAGAGACCCAAATCCCTCAGCCTTTCTTCCTAAGAGAGGTGTTCCAGTCCCCTCAGCATCTCGGCAGCCCTTTGCTGCACCCTCTCCAGCAGTTCCCTGTCCTTCTGGAACCGGGGAGCCCAGAACTGGACCCAGTGCTCCAGCTGTGGCCTCCCCAGGGCAGAGTAGAGGGGGAGGATGACCTCCCTCCACCTGCTGGCCACGCTCTTCTTGATGCCCCCCAGGAGACCATTGGCCTTCTTGGCCACAAGGGCACGTTGCTGGCTCATGGTCATCCTGTTGCCCCCCAGGACTCCCAGGTCTCTTTCCACCGAGCTGCTCTCCAGCAGGGCAGCCCCAACCTGTCCGGGGGCGGGGGGTTATTCACGTGCGTTCACACACGTGTTTGTGCACGGTTGCACATGCAGCCGTGCGTGAACGGGTGCCGTGCGCATGTGTGTGCGCAGGCTTACAGAGCTCCCTGTGCAGGTGGGGGTGTGTTTGCACGTGTGTGACTGCATACGCCTGTGTGTGCATGTACATACGTGCACACGTGTGTGTGCGGGGGGGGGGTTGCATGGGCATATGTTCGTGCATATGTTTGCGCATGCAGCGGTGTGCGAACAGGTGTCGTGCACATCTGTGTGCGCGCTTATAGAGCTCCACGTGTGTAGGACTGCGTGCGTACGTGTGCATGTACATACGTGCACACACGCAGAGGTGGGGCTGCATGTGCATTTGTGCGCATTTGTCCGTGCTCGTGTGTGTGTGTGCGTAGGTGGGCGGTGGTGGGCGAAGGGCCGCCTGTGTGCACATACGTGTCTATGGGCACGTGTGTACACACTTACAGAGCTCCAGGTGCGTGTTTGCATGTGTGTATGCAACTGCGTACAGGTACATAGGTGTGTGTGCAGGGTGTGCATGCGTGCAGAGGGGGGGTGCACGTGCACGTGTCCATGCGTGCAGAGGGGGGTGTGCATGTGCAGCGATGCGTGCGCGTCTCTACATGCGTGCGTGCATCTCTACATGCGTGTGCGCATCTCTACATGTGTGTGCGCATCTCTACATGCGTGTGCGCATCTGCGTGCACATACATTTTTCCGTGCATGGGCGCTCGTGGCTGCCAGCGTGGCCTGTTGGGGGGTGGGGGGGTGTGTGTGTGTGTGTGGGCACGTGCGCCCGTGCAGCTGCCCATGAGTCACCCAGTAGCCCCCTCCCGCCCGTGTCACCCCGCGCCAGGCCCTGCCACGAGCCCGCAGCACCCTGCGGCGTGTGACACCCCCCCCCACCCCGTCCTGCCTGGCTGTCCCCTCGGTGTCACCCAGCTTATGCATGGCTATGGGGGGGGGGGGTGTAGGTGTGTGCACATATGTAAGTACACACACATATGCGTAGCCTTTTGTGCATATATGGACATATGACTATACATGTAAATGTATGCAAATATGTTGTATAGGGTTGGGTGGGGATTTGCATACGTGCTTGTAGCGTGCTAGAGGGGGGGTGTGTAGGTGTAGCTGCATGTGAGTGGGCAGACACGCAGGGGACAGGGCACCGACTGCTGCAGGGCACCCCCCAGGGTGTTTGCGCAGGGGCCACCAGCTCAACGCCACTACAGCCCCCCCCCCCCCCCGTCAAGGCAGCACCCACCCCTGCAGCCCCAGGAGCACCCAACCACCCAACTCCCCACCCCTCTGTAGCACCTTAAATGTGGTGGGTGGGAGGAAAAGGGGGAGGGAACAACTCACCAAACCCCCTCAAGCTCAATTTTTGAAGTTGTTTTTTTTTTTTTTTTTTTTTTTTTTTTTTTTTAAGCGCCCCCCCCCCCCCCCGCCCCACCTGCTGGTGATGGGCTGCTCTAGCCTTACAAATCACCAGGTGCCCTCATTAGGTTTCAGAGTTAACACTCCACCCTCCAGCCTCCTGAAGCCCCATTTTTCCCCACGAAGGACCCCCCCAGCAGCTCCCCACCACCCTCCCTCTGCACCCTCTCACCTCAGGGGGGCCATCAGTGCTTTTCAACCACGGGGGCCGCATCCCGCTACCAGCGGGGAGGGGACCACGAAGGGGTTCACCCCCCATCTCGCTCCTCATCTCGGGAATCCGGGACACCCGAAACCTGTTGAGGGTGGAGCATCACATCAACTTGTCCCCACCATGGAGAGGGGGGACATGCTGGGGGTGGGGGTCACCACTTACCTGCCGACAGAAAGGATGGTGACCTCACCGGGGCGACCTCCGGGTTTGGGGACCTTGGTGGCACTGAGGGACGGCAGCACCTCGGGCCACTTCTTCTGGCTGCAGCGGGCGCACGGGGCCGGCCCCTGCACGGTGTGGAGGTGCTGCTGGTGCCGGCAGGCTGGGGGAAACTGAGGCAGGAGGTGCAGCCTGGGAAGGAGGGGGGAGAAACCATCAGCATGGGGTTGGTCCCACCATGGGGGGGTCCTCAGCGCAGCCTTGAGGGGGGGTCTTACTTATTTGGGGGGGTGCAGCCCGGTGGTGGCATCGCCTGTTGGCCCTGATGCTCCTTCAGCAGCTCCTCCAGCGCCGCGGCGTTTTCTATGGGTGGGGGGACACCAAGGGGGGGGGGTCACAGGGGTCCAGTCTGTGTCACCCCTCCCAAGAGGTCCCCCCTGACCTTTCTTCTCGGTGATCAACCGCACCAGCACCCCGATGGTGTCCTCGTTGGGGTCCTCCAGCTGGTAGATGGAGCTGGGACCTGGAGGCAGAAGTTGGGGGGGACGACTCAGTGATGGGGGATAAACACCACCACACCCCCCACCCCCCCCAAGGGGGGGCATGCCTGGGACAATGAGGACCAAAAGCCACGGGGATGGGCCAGCTGGATGTGGGATGGACACGGGATCACCAGAAGGTGCCAGTGGCACAACGGAGGCTCACCAGTGCCCCCAGGCTGGGGGTCCTTGCTGGTGGTGCAGTGGTAGCCCTTCTTCTTCAGCAGGTTGCAGACCAGGATGCCCAACAACCCCATGGCGCAGAAGACCGGGACGATGGTCAGCACGGCCGCCTGCGCCGCCGCTGCCTCCTCCTCTTCCTCACCCATCAGGGTCACCCGTGTCCCATTGGTCCCCGCTGGCCGGCCCGGTGTTTCGGGGCTGCGGGTTCGTCGCCGGGCTGGAGGGAGGCACTGGATCAGGCTCAGAAAGAGGTTTTCTTGGGATTAAATCCCATTTTCCCCAGTAGCCCCACTGCAGGTGGGGCTAGAATGAAGCAGAAGCCACTCGTGCCCCGAGTGGAGACCATCTCAGATGCCACATCCCAGCAGGATGTCACCCCCGGTCTTGAGGGGGACACATCCTGTGGCGTCCCCAGGGCGAACGCTGGCACAAGCTCTTTCATGACCCACCATGGGTGACACCTCCAGCCCAAGCACCCACCTGGGCACCCCGGAGTGCTGTGGGGAGCGGCGGCACAGGGCAGGCACCGGCCCCGGGGCTCCCTCTCCCCTTCAGGGCTGTAAAACCTGCGGGGTGGGAGGGGAGGGTCAGGATAGGGCCCACGAGCGGCATCAGGGCTGGGGGTCTGCGGCATCCCCCCCCCTGAGCTGGGCTCACCCCGGCAGGCAGGCTCCGCAGCGGCTGTCGGTCACCGCCGTCCCCGGTGCCACCAGGATCCTGTTCCTGGCCCGGCAGCGGGTGTGAGCGGAGCAGGATACATCCCCCGGAGAGAAGGTGCCAGGGGGACAAGCTCGGCACGTCCCCACCGGGCCCTGCGCCGAGCCACACGCCTGCGCGGAGGGAAGGGGAAGTGAGCGATGGTCAGATCCTGCACTGGATCCGGGGTGGATGTGCCGTGGGTGGGCATGGCTTACCCTGGTGGGCTCCTCTCCGGGCGGGCATCCCAGCGTCCCGTGCTCCCGGGGACCGCAGCTCCCGGCCCCTGCGCCGGGTCCGCTCAGCACCTGCGGAAGAAGCAGAGAGCAAGCGACGTGATGGATGCAGAACTGTCACACGGACCATGGCAGATGGAAACCCATCGCCGGCAACATGGTGGATGGAAACCCACCGTCTCCATCAACGACCTGGGTGAGGGGACAGAGTGCACCATCAGCACGTTTGCTGGTGACACAGAACTGGGAGGGGTGGGTGACACACCAGAGGGCCATGCCACCATCCAGCCAGACCTGGGCAGGCTGGAGAGCTGGGTGGTGAGGAACCTAATGAAATTCAACATGGGCAAGTGTAGGGTCCTGCCCCTGGGGAGGAACAACCCCCCGCACCAGGACAGGTTGGGGCTGACCTGCTGGAGAGCAGCTCTGCAGAGAGGGACCTGGGAGTCCTGGTGGGTAACAAGTTGCCCAGGAGCCAGCCATGTGCCCTGGTGGCCAAGGCGGCCAGTGGTCTCCTGGGGGCCATCAAGAAGAGCGTGGCCAGCAGGTGGAGGGAGGTCATCCTCCCCCTCTGCTCTGCCCTGGAGAGGCCACACCTGGAGCACTGGGTCCAGTTCTGGGCTCCCCGGTTCCAGAAGGACAGGGAACTGCTGGAGAGGGGACAGCAGAGGCTCCGGAGATGCGGAGGGAGATGCGGAGGGGCTGGAGCATCTCTGTGCTGAGGAAAGGCTGAGAGCCCTGGGGCTGTTCCGCCTGGAGAAGAGCAGACTGAGAGGGGATCTCATCAATGCTGAGCAAGAGCTAAAGGGCGGGGGGCAAGAGGATGGGGCCAGACTCTTCTCAGTGGTGCCCGGGGACAGGACAAGGGGCAATGGGCACAAGCTGGAACACGGGAAATTCCATCTCAACATGAGGAGGAACTTCTTCACTGTGAGGGTGGCAGAGCCCTGGCACAGGCTGCCCAGAGAGGTGGTGGAGTCTCCGTCTCTGGAGACATTCCAAACCCGCCTGGACGCCTTCCTGTGCCACCTGCTCTGGGTGACCCTGCTCTGGCAGGGACCCTGGGGCCCATCTCAAGAGCATCTCCTGAACATGGGCCAATAGAGTGGCCCCGAGGGGAGCAGTGATGGAGAAGGCACATTCCCTATCACCCCTTGCCCTGGAAGAAGCTTTAAGGAGGGAGAGAAAAGGAGGAGAAAGAACTTTTTGGGAAAAAAAAAAAACCACCCTCGACCCAAAGTGAGCATCCCCTGGGGCTGCAAGTTTCCGGATGAGAAACATTTTGGGGTGCCCAGTTGTGGCTCTGGGCTGGTGATGCTGGGATGGGCTGGAGCGTTGGAGGAGCCGAAAGCAGACGCAGAGGGATGGGACGGGAGGGACAATGCCGTACTCACCCCCAGGATGGTGACGAGCCACCAGCGCATCCCGCTCCTCTTCATCGCCGGGGGAGACCTGCCCGAGGGGGAGCACCGGGGTCACCACCCAGGGAAAATCCTGGCGGAGAAGCGATTTGGGGGCCCTAGTCCCCCCACTGGGATGCTCCAAAGCATCTGTCTAAATATCCCTGCAGCAGACATCCTCCGCCATCCCTCCTTAAGTTTTCCCAGGGGTTTTATGAGATGCCCGGCATCAACCCCTTCCCTTGCAGATCCCAACTCCATCCCAAATCAGAGAGGGACCAACCCTGCAACGGAGTCGTGACCAACCGTGCAAGGAGCAGGGGAAGGAGCAGATGATGCTAAAAACCGCTAAATAAAGGTTTTTCCTGTTCCCGGAGGAAATCCTTATGCGTCTGCCACAAGGAAATGAAGTCACTAAAAACCATAAATATATTTAAATAAAAAAAAAATAAAATAAAATCAAGCGAAACAAAAGGTGTTTCCCACAGGCTCATGCCCCCTCTTCGGGCTCAGCAATTAATTGTTAAAATTAAAATAAATGCTGACAGCACAGGGGAAAGGAGGAAAAAATAAATAACAACCCGGATCCAGCCTACGCCACCCACGGGGAAACTTCCCCGGTCGTCATGGTCCCGTGAGGGCCACGGCAGAGTCTCGTTACCGCTTTTGCCTGACGAGTTTCTCTTAATTAGTGGCCGGCATCAATGGCCCGATGTGCAGCTAATTACACTTGGGAGGGGGGATGCTGGGGGGCCAAGCCGGGTAACTACAGGACATGGGCCGGGACATGATGGCAGGGCCCAAAATGAGCATTCTCCATGCTCCAGTTCCTCCCAGTAGCTCCCAGTTAGGGAGCACCCCATCAGGTTGCCAGCAGGAAGCCAACCAGCCCTTCTCCCCTCCCGAGGAGCTGCACTCCCAAACGAAGAGCCACCAAGCCCCATCTTGACTCGCACCGTCCGCGCCGAGCTGGGACCCCATGATTTTTGGGGGGGGGGGCTGAGCCAGCTGCCACCATTGCCCCAGGCAGCCTGACCCCCACCATGAGCCACCTCCCTGCTAAGCATCCTCCCAGGGGGAGAGCATCCCATGGGGACACCTCCCGAATCGCACTCGGAATGTGCCCCTTGGTCATGGAGGGAGGGAAATGAAGCATTTTAGTCCTTCGGGATGGTGGTATTTAAACCTTTAATAGCAGCACCTTTGGGACACCCTGAGATGTTTGGGGTGCTGCTCTGCTGGGGAAGGAGCCGTGGTGGCCTTGGAAGGGGATGGGTAGGTCCCACCATGGCTGGGGGACCACGAGCTGCGGCCAGGGGACGCCATGGGCTGTCACAGCCCACGCATCCCAGGTTGCCGGAGCATCCCGGCTCCTCATTTCAAGACAAATGGATTTAAACCCCACCAGGAAGAGGGCTGGCCTCAGCTACAGCAAGTTTGAGGCCAAACTTAATCCAAGGATTAAGGACTTCCCTTAGATGACCAAGGTCTGCCAGGGGGACGTAGGAGGTACAAGGACCAGGGGGTGCCAGCTCCTGGTTGTCACTGGCGCCTTGCCTGGTCATGGCCACCCCGGGACTCAGCACCCATTTTTGGGGGCAGCTCAGGGACGTCCCAGGTGACGCAGCCGGTGACGGAGGGATGCCCTGGCACAGCGGAGAGAAGCCCCGAAGCTTCTGGGCAAAACTAAACCCAACATCGTGCCAACCAAAAACCAGAAGAAACCAAAAAAATAACCCCAAACAGTGCCAGAGCCGGCTGCTTTTTGAGGACATCCCAACCTCCACCAGCCCCGTACCCCGACTTGGCCAGCGCATCGATGCAAACACACTGGGGAAGGTGACTTGATTTTGGTACCCCCCCACCCTCTCCAAATCCCACCGGATCACACAAGACATTTATTGCCCCCCCCTGCTCCTTAACACAGCCCGTAACCCAAGGCTGCCGGCCAGGATTCCAGCGAGGGCTTCCCCTCCCTACGGGGGAAGAGGGTTTCAGCCGATGGCTCCTGCAGATAAAGGGGGGAAAAAAAGGAGCAACTGTTCAGAAACACTTTGGGGAACAGCTCTTGGAGACTGCTTCGGACAAGGGAGGGAGTGTCCGGCAGATGGAGCAAAATTCAGCATTATCGCATCCCCCCGGGGCCCCTGCGGAGCTGGGGGGCCTGTTGTGGGAACAGCCAAACCGTCACAAAAATCCATTATTAAAGTCAAACGATCCCAAAGGCATCGCTGGGATGTAAATCCCAGGCAGCGGCACGCTCCGGCCCTATTTTGGGGTGCAGCCCCTCACCGCAGCATCCCGGCTGGTGCAGGTTATTTGGCTGGGAGCCCTGTGATTTTCCAGCTCCAGCAAAAGTAATTAAAAAAAATAAAAATAAAAATCGACCCCCACCACAGTTCCTATCCCTTTTTCCAGGCAGCAGCCGCTGAGTTTTCCTTAACCTACTTTTTTCCCCTCTCCACCCTTTATTTTAACCTACATTCGCTCTGCAGCAGCCGGAGCCAACACCGTGGGAGAGGGGGGGGGCGGGATGGGGGGTGTCTCCAACTTCAGGCAGCACCAAGGCGAAGCTCCCCCCCTGCCCCTCCGCCCCTCTTAGGAATAAGATCAAGGCAATAAACACCCCCCCTCCCCTTTTTTTTTTTAAATTGCACCCCAAAAAGCACCACCCCTCCCTCCTTCGCACAGCCCGAAACTGCAGCGACCCCAAACCCAGAAGAAACAATCAATTAAGGAGAAGTGGCCCGAAGCGCCCCCCAGCTCGGAATGAGCCCCCCGCCCCCCCCCACCATGGGCAGAAAGGGGGTTTTTTCTTTCCCCCCCCTTACCTGCTCCCCTGGGGACCGCCCCGCCGAGCGCGCCTGCTCCTTATGAATGAACCCGCCGGCGCGCTTACTCCCGCACGCCCCGCCCCTTTCCCTGACGTCACGCCGCGAGGCCACGCCCCTCTCCACGCCCCCTCTCGCGTCAGCTCCCCCCCCCTCCCCCGCCACAGACAGCGCCACCTGCCGGGCGCGGCGGGAGCCGCGGGCGGGGGAAGGGTTGGGGGGGGTTTATCCCACTCGCGAAGGGGTTTTTTGGGGGGGCAAAACGGGTTTTTACCTCCCGAAAATCGCCCCCTCCCCCCGAGGCGAAGGACGACACCACGCCGGCTTCCTTCTGCGACGGGTGACCTTTAATGACAAGAGAGGCCCCAAAATCCCACGCACACTCCCCCCCCCCCCCCCCCCCCCAAAATATCCCAAAATATCCTCATTATCCCAATTACAGCATCCCCCCACACACACACACCCCGGATGGACAGATGGATGTGGGATGGCAGCACCACCGGGCTGCGCGGGGAGGGGGACACACTGGGTCACCCCTGCCACCGCGGTTGTCACCTCTTCCCTGGGGACAACAGGGTGCCCTGGGCTGTGAGCACCGGCCTCGCTTGGACCCGGGGGTGAAAGCAGAAAACTGGGGAGTTTGGTCCAGGAAAGCCTCATTTTTAGGGTCCCAACCACCGTCACCCCAATTTAGGGGTGGGGGGACATCCCTGGTGTCTGGCAGGGGAATGCAGAGCAGGTGGTTGCTCCCATCCAGAAGATGCTCTGAAGTCGGTGGCGGCTTCATCCCACTCCCCAAGCTGTGAAATCCCATGGGAATCACCCAGATGAGGCGGGGGAAATCCCCCAATTTCCTCCCTTCCCCCCCCCCGCCCCTCCATCCTCCATCAGCTTCCCCCCTCCCCCAGCATCCCTGCGGGGTCCAGCTCCTCCAGTGGGGTCCAGCTCTGCCTCGGGGCGATGAACCGGGAAGGTTTTCATCCCACAACTCCAGAGCAGAGATGTGATGATGCACCTGAACCCCCCCTCAACCTCCCCCCCCCTCAAATAAATAAGGATGTTTATATATATAATATATATATATTTAAAACAAACGAACAAACAAACAGAGCTATCTGGGTGCTGGCGATGGAGCGAGCAGGTTAGCGGGAGGCCCGGGGCGGGGGGGACACCACGGGCGTATTGTCCCTGGGGTGGTCCCGCGGCATGGCCGGGGGTCCCGGGAGACGGGAGGGGGGGGTGACAGCGCCGTGACCCCCCCCCGCCCCGAAGCAGGCACACACAAAACCGGAGAGCAAGGCAGGTTCCTGTACGGCATCCTCCGGCCGGTCCCCAGGGATGCTCGTTAACGCCTTCCTCCTTCGTTAGCGCCTTCCCAAGCGAATGCACCCCACCCCCCCACCCAATCTTCTCCACACCCCAAAAGCGGTGTCATCGTCCCCCCCCCTCCCAGTCTGGTGCAATGGCTGGGGGGATGGTGGGGGGACTGGGGCTCATCCCCCCCAACCCCGAGCACACAGAGAGCAGCCGGGTTGGAGATGAGAGGCGCTGGGGCTGGGGGTGGTGGGGAGAGGGGTCGGGACCACCCCCGTCTGCATAAAGGGGGGCCAGCACCCCCCTTCCTCGCTGGGATGGCCCTGGGGGGGGCCGCGGCTGTTCAGGCTCTCCAGAGGAGGAGGTGGTTGGTGCTGTCGTCCCGGCCCACCGTCTCGCTGCTGCTGGTCAGGCGGAAATCCTCGTAGCCGTCCCCCCCGCTGATCACCAGCATCTTGGGTTTGGAGAGGGTGAGGGCAGGGGCGCGGGGCCGCGAGGGGTCTCGTTTCTCTGCCTCGCTCGGCTTCTCAGCCCCTGCCAAGAGCAGAACCCCAACGTGCTGTAAGATGGCCCCCCATGGCTCCCCTGTTCCTCATCAGCATCATCCCACCAGCATCATCCCAGCATCGTTCCAGCAGCATCATCCCACCAGCATCATCCCAGCATCGTTCCAGCAGCATCATCCAACTAGCATCATCCCAGCAGAATCATCCCAGAGCATCCCATCAGCATCACCCCAGCATCATTCCAGTATCTTCCCACCATCCTCCCACCATCTTCCCACCATCCTCCTACCAGCACCATCCCAGCATTCTCCCACCAGCACCATTCCAGGATCATCCTTCCACCAGCATCCTCCCAGCATCCTTCCATGAGCACCATCCCAGCAGGATCCCACCAGCACCATCCCAGCATCATCCTCCCATCAGCATCCTTCCAACGCCCTCTCAGCAACATCCTTCCACCAGCATCCACCCAGCATCATCCCAACAACATCCCAACATCATCCCAACACCCTCCCACCAGCACCATCTCACCAGCATCCTCCCACCAGCATCATCCTACCAACATCCCACCAGCACCATCCCAGCATTCCTCCCACCAGCACTATCCCACAAGCATCCTCCCACCAGCATCCTCCCAACACCCTCCCAGCATCACCCCAGGATCATCCCAGGATCATCCTTCCACCAGCATCCTCCCAGCATCACCCCAACATCATCCCACCAGCATCATGCCAGCATCATCCTCCCACCAGCATCCTCCCACCATCCTCCCACCATTCTCCCACTATCATCCTTCCACCAGCATCCTCTCAACATACTCCCACCAGCACCCTCCCACCAGCATCATCCTCCCAGCATCCCACCAGCACCATCCCACCATCATCCTTCCACCAGTATCCTCCCAGCATCATCCCAACACCATCCCACCAGCAGCATTCCACCAGCATCCCCCCACCATCCTCCTCCCAGCGTGATTCCAGCATCACCCTCACACCAGCACCCTCCCAGCATCACCCCACCAGCATCATCCCAGTATCCTCCCACCAGCATCTTCCAAATGTCACCTCCACTCTCCCAGATGCCACATCTTGGCCCCAAAAATGTCCTCCCATCCCCAAATTATCCCTTCCCATCCCAAATTAGCCCCTCCCACCCAAATTACCACCTTCGCCCCAACCTCGCCTTCTTTTCCCCATCCCACCCCAACCTCAGAGCTGGGCTCAGGGAGACTCAGCACGTAGCTTTCCGATGGTTTTTCCCCATGGGAATTAGGGTCTCCCAGGGAAATTTGGGGTCCCCCGAGTGATCCCCCCACCCCTGGGGGGGATGGGATGATTTAGCATCCCATTTCCTCTCCCCCCTCCCCCCTCCCAAGTTCTTCTCCCTGGATTTTAACAAGGCAAGGATGGAGCGGGTCGCCGACGACCACATTTCAAGGCTATTCCTGGTTATCCGCCAGCAGGACAGCATTCCCAGCGGCATAAAAAACATCCACTCCCCCATGGAGCGGGTCAGGATTGGGTTGTTTCCCCCCTGCTATCATCCCACCTACCCGACTCCCTCGGCAATGGGAAGAGGAGGTCGAAGCCGTCGGGCAGCTCGATGGCGGTGAGGAAGCGGACGTGGCCGGTGTGACCCTGGGAGAGCCCCACCAAGGCCGGGGCCGCCTTGGCCGAGACGGCGAGGGTCAGCACCACGCCGGCGCTGGTCCCGATCCACAGCAGGTCCTTGCACACCAGGAGAGCCGTGATCCGCAGGCAGGCTGCCTTGTGCTGCCGGATAATGGCATCCGAACCTGTCGAGCATCCCGGCCGTCAGCGTCCCTGCCTGCCTGGCATGGGGCTGTCCACCCCGCCGATGCCACCCGTCTCTGTTCCCAGGGGTATCTGGGGGACGTGGGATGCAGGGAAGGGACCCCACAACTCCCCTGGCTGGTAAAAAGCACCCTTGGGTGCTGCCAGATGGGGCTGCCTGATTTCCCGTTGGGATTATGCAGTTACCCAGGGGCTGCTTTATTCCCCCGCGGGATTATGAAGCCACCCAGGAGATTCCCTATTACCCCGTGGGATTATGCAGATGCTCAGGCGTTTCCCTATTTCCACATGGGATTATGCAGCAATCCGGGGGATGCCCTATTCCCCGGCGAGATGATGCAGCTGTCATGGGGCTGCCCTATTTCCACATGGGATTATGCAGCTGCCCAGGCTCTGCTTGATTTCCGCCTGGAATTATGCAGCCACCCAGGGTGATGCCCTATTTCTGTGTGGGATTACGAAACCACCCAGGGGCTGTCCTATTACCCCATGGGATTATGCAGCTGCTCCAAGGGTTGTCCTATTTCTATGTGGAATTACGCACCTGCCCAGGGGCTGCCCTATTTCCATGTGGGATTACGCAGATGCCCATGGGCTGCCCGATTCCTGCATGGGATTATGCAGCCACCCAGGGGATGCCCTATCACCCCATGGAATTATGCAGATGCCCAGGAGCTGCACCGTTCCTGCATGGAATTATGTCACCACCCAGGAGCTGCCCTATTTCCATGTGGGATTACGCAGATGCCCAGGGTTTGCCCTATTTCCACGTGGGATTATGCAGATGCCTAGGGTTCGCCCTGTTTCCACGTGGGATTATGCAGACGCCCAGGGTTTGTCCTATTTCCACGTGGGATTATGCAGATGCCTAGTGTTCGCCCTGTTTCCATGTGGGATTATGCAGATGTCCAGGGTCTGCCCTATTCCTGCGTGGGATTAATAAACCATCCAGGGGATTCCCTATTTCCCTGTTGGATTATGCTGATGCCCAAGGGATGCCCTGTTTCCGCATGGGATTATCCATCTACGCTATTTCCCAGTGGGATTATGCAGCTACGTAACACTGAGGATGAACCCCATGAGCGCCACAAACTGGGTCTCCTTCCCTGAATCTGGTGGGGATGTAGGAGATATTAAATTTTCCAGTGCTGGATGCTGCGGGACATGGCATTTTCAAGGGCACGGGAGATGGACGTGGGAGATGGCGATGGGCACCCGCCGGAGACCTGCCGCCGGCGGGACTTACCGGCGAGCATCTTGTGTACCGGGGGGGTGATATCCGCTTCGGCCAACTGCTCGTAGCTGGTGGCGTGGTAAAGCCGGACCTGGGCACTGCTCTGCAGCGCGACCCACACGCCGGTCCCCGCGCTCACCATGCAGGTGACGCTGCGCCCGCCGTCCTGTCCCACCTGGAGCGTGTGCTGCGGGTGACAAAGAGCCACAGCGATGCCGCTGATGATGCCGCCTATGCCCATCACCGTCCCCGCCCCCCCCCCCCCGACCTCCCGCCATCGCCCGCGGTACCTCTTGCGCCAACGTGGTGGTGTTGAGGACGATGACCCGGTTTTGGCAGCCGCACCAGAGCTTCCCCGCCACTGCCACCATCTTGGTGATGGGGCTCCCCGGTGAGCCCAGGGACAGGGACTTGGAGTTTTGAGGGTCCCAGAAGCGGCCTGTGATGGTGGTGGGAATGAGGTGGATAGTTAAGGCATCCCCCAAAAAAACCATCTTGACCCGGCTGATGGGATGTGGTAGCTGGAGATGCCCATCTCCAGGTCCCCTGTTAGCGGGGACATGAGCCAATGTCCCCAGGGGATGCCAGCAGTGGGCAGGGATGAGGAGGAGGATGCACGTCTCCTCCTGGCTCTGATTTTGGGGTCTTCAGCATCGCTTGAGGGATGTCCCTTCCCTTCCCACGGAGGCAGGGAAGACGCTGGCACCCCAAGCATCCTCCCTACGGGGCCTGCCCAAGCACCCACTCAACAGCTGCCACTTTGGGGCTGCATTTAACCCCCCCAGCGCCCTTTGATGGCCCCTGATCTGGCCTCACCTGCCTCCCGTTGGTACGCAACAAGTTCCCCGTTGGCCAACGACACGAAAACCTGGTTATCCAGGTACCTGCGGGGAGAAAAACCCTTGGACAACCGGTTGCAGAGCCCCACTCAGCCACCCCAAACCACCTCACTGTGCACATCCCGGAGCCGAAAATCTTCCCTGCTTACAAGATGCACATGACGGCGGCAGCGTGTTGCATCTTCATGCTGTTCTTCCTGTTACGGATGTTGTCCGAGGACTGGTACACATGGATGCTGCAGGAGAAGGGCAAAGCTTGAAGCTCACCTGGGATGAGGATCCACCCCACATGTGTGTTTCCCCCCATCCTGGGGACATACCAGCCATCCTCGGTGCCCAACCACATGGAGCTCTGATGGGCTTCAGGGTCAAGGCTGAGGAGGTCCTCAAGGCTGCCCCGGGTGAAGGAGCCGCGGCTGGAGCGGCGCAGGGCTCGCCCGTCTGTGGGGCTCTCGCCATGCCGGTTTTGGCCGTAGGTGCCAGTGATGGGCATGAAGCCAGGTTCTTGCTCTTCCTCCGAGCTCGTCGTCTCCGCTGTTGCCTCCTTGCAGCTCGGGATCTCTTCATCTGCAGAGGAGACAGGATCTGGATCAGAACAGGACCACCTGACACCCACCAAAGTGACGGGGAAGGGACCATGGGTCCCCTTGCGATGTCAAGCCTGAGGGCGGACGTAGGGATGCTTTGGTGGCCCCAAACCCACTAGGTTTTACCCAAAGCCACCAATCCTGACCCAGCACTACCGGGCTGGGCTGATGCCACCCATCATCTCTTTTCCTGGTATTTCGTAGGCTCAAAAGCCTCCAGCTGAGGAATTCCTTGAGGAACGCAAGGCGGAGTGGCCAAAACAACGGAGCTGCCCGTCAGTTTAGCAGGGCCTGTTGCGATGGGGCAAGGGGTAACGGTTTTAAACTAAAAGAGGGGAGATTCAGACTAGGTCTAAGGAAGACATTTTTTATGCTGCGGGTGGTGAGCCCCTGGCCCAGGTTGCCCAGAGAGGTGGGAGATGCCCCATCCCTGGAAACATTCCAGGCCAGGTTGGACGGGGCTCTGAGCAACCTGGTCTAGTTGAAGATGTCCCTGCTCACTGCAGGGGAGGTTGGACTAGGTGTCCTTTAAATGTCCCTTCCAACCCAAACCCTTCTATGATTCTATGATTTCAGGGAAAATAAGTGTTTTTTTGCTGAGCAGGGACTCACTGCCGAAGCTGGAGGAGATGGTGGAGTGGCTGGCTTGGCTCTGCAGCGTCCCCGAGGGGCTCGGTGAAGACTCATCATCCGTGTCATCGCTATCGAAGGGCACCAGCTCCCTGTTGCCACCGTCAACCGGCTCTGAGAGCTCCAGCGATGAACCCGAGATGGAGATGTGCAGGCACGGCTGCGGCCCCGCATCCTCTGGCTGCGCCGGCATCGGCTCCGAGGAGGGGCTGCCCACCGGCTCGGCACGCTCCCTGCCGTGATGAGGGGAGGGGGGAAAGAAGCAGCTCCAGCATCGCCCCATGCCCGCCGGCTCCGCGGTGCCGGTGGGAATGTCCTACCTATACGCCCGCTTGAGACCAGGCACGGAGGCGATGCAGAGGATCCTGGCGGAGCAGACGGCGATGCACGCCTCCACCGTGGGCTCCTTACGGATGCTGAGCAAACAAACCTGCCCCACATAACCGTCGCTGTTGCAAACCCAAACTTCGTGGGAGCTTTCCGGGCTGCCATGGCTGGGAGAAGCACAAGAAAACTGCAAAGGAACAAAAGATGGGATGAGTTGGGTCATTCGGGAATGACGCAGGAGCTCTCGGCATCTGGTGGCAAGTCTACCAGGATGGAGAGGAACCGCCGCTCCCCTGGGATGCTTGAACCCAGCCACCAAGTACCTGCATCCCGCTCCGCGTCTTCATGATGGGGATGGCCTTGAGGAACTCTGGGTCCAGGCAGTTTTTGCTGGAAGCTGGGAAAATCAAATTGGAGGATGAAGAATTGATGGAGAAAAGGGGTCTACCAAAGCAGGGGTATGATGCCAAGTCCACCACTTTGCCCAGCTCCCTGGTCCCTAGAGTTACCCAGCTTCTTCTTGGCGTCCTCAAAGGCTTGCTCAAAGCCAAGCCGGGCATCAGGGTTGGGGAACTCAAAGATGAAGGACTCGGTGCCATCAGCTTTGGTGGTGCTGAGCTCCACCTTGTTGGGGGGGAAGGCCATGCTGAAGGACAGGGATTGCTTCTCTGCCAGCTCACGGTGGATGGCAGCCATCATGTCCTTGATCACGTCGTCCAGGCTCTGGGGACAGGGACAACGCTTCAGCTTTCAGGGATGGGCCACCACCAGCCACATGCATGATGATGCCCCTGTCCATCCCCAAGCATGCTTCAGAGGCCGCTCCAACCCCACTGTGCTGCTGGGGCTGGTGGCATCTGGGCCCTTAGAGGACATTCATGGCCACCAGCCCTTCCACAGGCTCTCCTTCCCACCAAGGACATTCCCAGTTGGTTCCCTGGGGAAGGTGTCTGTCTGGGAGACAGCACCAGGGCCATCATGTGATGCTGACCCTGTGCTCCCCAAAGCATCCTTCAGAAGCTGCCACAACGCCCCTTGTGGCTTTAGGACTGGTGACATCTGGGTCCATTGAGGACACTCATGGCCACCAGCCCTTCCACAGTTTCTCCCTCCCACTGAGGACATGGTTGGTCCCATGAGGAATGTGTCCAGCCAGGGGACAACCCCAGGGCCATCATCCTCATACCTGGTGGGGGAAACTGAGGGTCTCCGACAGCTTGCTGACTTGCCCCAATGTGCTGAGGTCTTCATCCAGGCGGCAGATGCTTTTCTGGATGCTCTCCCGGTTGGTGGCTTGCGAGGCACCTGTGTGGGAACACGTGTATGGCGTTAACCTCTTCCTCCCCAGCGTCACGCAGAGAACCTTCTGCCCACCATCCAGGGGTGAGGGATGGGTTTTGGGCTGGGATAGGACACTCCGGCAGGTGGTGACAGACCTTTGACAATGTCCACATCCTCCAGCGGCAGCTTCCAGAGCAGTTTGTACTTGCTAGCGGTGTCGATCACGCTGGCCGCCGTGTACCTGCAAGGTTGGGGGGAATGGCTGAGCTGCACCCATGTCCCCAGCACCCTAAAGCCAGCCCAGCCAGTGGGGACAGCCCTAATGCCGTGGGTTAATCATGGTGGGTGCCCTCCAGGTGGTACTCACAGGCTCATAGAGCTGCGGCGGAGGGAGCCCGACTTGCGCTTCAAGGTTGTGCACACCAGCAGGTCCGTGAAGAGGAAGAAGGAGCGGTCCTTCTTCCCACCCACCGCCTTCTGAGGAGTGGTGGGAGACACCAAGGGGTTAATGTGCGGCCCCCCCCACCCTCCACTGCCAGTGCTGGGAATGGTCCCTGCCTCAGTTTCCCCATGCACTGCCTTGGCACATGGAGGCTGCGGGGTGGGATGGGTCGCATGTCATTGTCTGCATGGGGACTGGTCATGTCCTCTTGACGGTGAAAGGGGACTTGGGTGCCACACGGGCAAAACCACAGGGTGCCACTCATGGGGAAGCATCAGGGCCATGGCAACACCAGACGTAGGCTCACTGGGACCCCCACGGTCTCCACCTCCAGCCTCCCTATCCACCCCTGGCCCGGGGCTGCTGCGGGCTCTCCCTGCCTCCTGCCTGTTCCAAAACACACCTCATCTTCCCACACACACGTGGGGAATTTTATATTGTCCCCATTGATCTGTCATCCATCCATCCATGCATCCGTGCATCCGTGCATCCGTGCATCCATCCATCCATCCTTCCAACCATCCCTTCATCCATCCTTTCATCCATCCTTCATCCACCCACCCATCCATCCATCCATCCATCCTTCCACCCATCCATCCATCCTTCCATCCATTCTTCCATCCATCTGTCCATCCTTATAGAATCACAGAATATCTCAAGTCCGTCCCTGGGAAAGTAATGGAGCAACTCATTCTGGATGTCATCTCCAAACACGTAGAGGAACAGGAAGTTATTGGAAGTGGTAAACATGGATTTACCAAGGGTAAACCATGCCTGACCAATCTGATAGCTTTCTGTGACGTTATAACGGGTTGGCTGGATGAGGGGAGAGCCGTAGATGTCATCTACCTTGACTTTAGCAAGGCTTTTGACACTGTCTCCCATAACATCCTCATTAGGAAGCTGAGGGAGTATGGGCTAGATGAGGTGACAGCAAGGTGGATCGAGAGCTGGCTGAGTGACAGAACTCAGAGGGTTGTGATCAGCGGCACAGAGTCTAGTTGGAGGCCTGTGACCAGTGGTGTCCCCCAGGGGTCAATATTTGGTCCGATTTTGTTCAGTATATTCATTAATGACCTGGACGAGGGGACAGAGTGTATCCTCAGCAAGTTTGCTGATGATACCAAACTGGGAGGGGTGGCTGACACCCCAGAGGGCTGTGCTGCCATCCAGCGTGACCTGGACAGGCTGGAGAGCTGGGCAGAGAAGAACCTAATGAGGTTCAACAAAAGCAAGTGCAAGGTCCTGCACTTGGGGCCGAAGAATGCTAAGCACCAGTATAGGTTAGGGGTGGACCTGCTGGGAAGTAGTTTTGAGGAGAAGGATCTGGGGGTCCTGGTAGACAGTAAATTATCCATGAGCCAACAATGTGCCCTTGTTGCCAAAAAGGCCAACGGGATCCTGGGCTGCATAGGGAAGAGTGTGGTCAGTAGGTCGAAGGAGGGCATTCTCCCCCTCTACTCGGCACTGGTGAGGCCACAACTGGAATACTGTGTCCAGCTCTGGGCTCCCCAGTTCAAGAGGGACAGGGAACTACTGGAGCGGGTCCAGCGAAGGGCAACTAAGATGATTGAGGGACTGGAGCATCTCCCTTATGAGGAAAGGCTGAGAGAGCTGGGACTCTTTAGCCTGGAGAAGAGAAGGCTGAGGGGAGACCTGATTAATGTTGACAAGTATCTAAAGGGTGGGTTGAAGGAGGATGGAGCCAGACTCTTTTCAATGGTTCCCAGTGACAGGATGAGGGGCAATGGGCACAAGTTGGAACATAGGAAGTTCTGTTCAAATACACGGAAAAACTTCTTTACGGTGAGGGTGACAGAGCACTGGAACAGGCTGCCCAGGGAGGGTGTGGAGTCCCCTTCTCTGGAGACTTTCAAGACCCGCCTGGATGCAGTCCTGAGGGATGTGCTCTGGGCAATCCTGCTTTAGCAGGGGAGTTGGACTGGATGATCTCTAGAGGTCCCTTCCGACTCTGAAGATTCTGTGATTCTGTGATTCTGTGAAGTTGGAAGGGACCCATAAGGATCATTGAGTCCAAGTCCCTGCTCCTTGCAGGACTACCTAACACGAAACCGTATGACAAAGAGCATCATCTGACAGGCTTGGTGCCGTGACCACTTTCCTGTGGGGCCTGTTCCAGTGACCAACCACCCTCACCTTTACACAATGTCCAATCTGAACTTCCCCTGGTGCAGCTTCCATCCATCCATCCATCCATCCATCCATCCATCTGTAGCCTCCCATGGGCACACAGGCATCCCATGACCCACAATCATAGCCTCCTACTGCCCCATCCGTTGTGTGGTCCCATGGCCCTAATGGTGACAAGGGACCACCCTGCTCTTACCACTTCCACGACCATCTCCTGTCGCAGGAACCTGCGGAGCGGAGCCTGGAGCTGCGGGGACAAGGAGAAAGGAATGGGGACTCTCGTGAGCTTTGTCCCTGCCCCTGCAGCCTGCCCCCCCCGGCTTAGAACTGGCACTCCAGCCCCCTCCCAAACCCCCAACAGCCCACCAAGGTCAAGTGATGATGGGGAAGGCAGGACCCAGAGGAGAAAATAAGTGGCCCAGACTGGGGTGACCCAGAAAGAGCAGAAATAGTTGCATTTTGGTGAGGCTGACCCCCATGTTAAGACCCTTGTACGTACGTCCTCCATCCCTTCGATGTGGGACTCGATCTCCTGCACGATCCGGGCATTCCTCTCCACCTCCTCTGCACTCTTCATGCCCTTGTTGATCCTCTCCGCCACTTGCTTGATGTTGCGCTGGGCGTCGATTAGGAAAGGGTGGTCGGGATGGTCCTCTGGCGTGTGCTTCAGCAGGTCCTACCACGGGCACACAGTCGAGACGTCACCCTGGGCAAAGGCCGGGCATCGGCAATGCCATGACACCCCCAAGCAAAAGACCTACCACGCTGGTCTGGCTGCTGGGGATGGAAAGCAGCCCCATGCAAGAAAGGTTTTGCAAAGAAACGAAGCCTTGAGCTTTGGCCACCACCAGCCTGGTCTTTGCCACCTCTAAAGAGGCCACCAGCTCCTGAGAGCACAACATCACCTTGCACAGACGCCCGAAATTCATCACTGGCATGTTCAAGGTGAGGTTGGATGGGGCTTTGAGCAACCTGGTCCAGTGCAAGATGTGGCAGGGGGGCTGGACTAGATGGTCTTTGGAGGTCCCTTCCAACCCAAACCATTCTGTGATTCTCTGAAAGCGCATCCCCACCAGCCTGAGCACCAGGGATTGACCCTGAAATGGGGAAACTGAGGCACAGAGGGGCGGCGGTGCGACTGGTCCCAAAATGGCATTGCAATATCCAACCTCCCAGCAGAAAGGTAGAGGGGAAGGGGACTGTACACCCATAGGGACATGCTGGGGAGGACAGCAGGGTGACAGTCCTCAGGGTGACCATCCCTAGGAGGGCAGAGCTGTGTGCATGGCCACGGACACCAACTTTGTGTCAAGGGACGGGAAGAGGGGCCAGGAGAAACGTGAAATCCCTAAAAGCTCCCGTTACGTGGCGGTGAGGAGGAGCCGTGGTCTCACCCGCTCCCAGCATGGCACAGACGCCCACCCCTGCACCCGCTGCTCGCACCCACCTTCACCAGCAGCTCGTATCGTGGGATCCTCTGCACCGGCTTGATCATCAGGTCGGACAGAGCCTGCTTCTCCTTGTTCTCCCGCATGCTTTGCTGCAAAACACCAGTGGGGGACAAGGATGGGCCCGTTAGGTGGGACACAGC
Organism: Sterna hirundo; assembly: GCA_009819605.1. Taxonomy (NCBI): domain Eukaryota; kingdom Metazoa; phylum Chordata; class Aves; order Charadriiformes; family Laridae; genus Sterna; species Sterna hirundo. The sequence goes on along the minus strand of CM020437.1, from coordinate 218,651,491 downwards.
AGGGACCTGGTGTGCCACCAGCCCAGGAACTGGAAAAACACACATTTGGGTCAGGATGACTCGTTTTTACACCATCCAGAGTGGCTCCAGTTCATCTCAACCTTCGCAATAAAACCAAGAAGATGGTGGGGGAAAAAAACCCCAGCCTGACCATAGATTACCAGTTTACTCCCATTAACCCCCATCCCACCTCACCAGCAGCCTTGCAGATGGTTCTGGACCTTGGCCAACATCTATGGGGAGAGGAACCAGGACCCACCTCCAGGAACTTCATGAATGCCGGCCGGGCTTCCTTGGCGATCCTGACGGCATCCTTGGCATTGAGGAAGTTATCGATGTAGGCAGAGTAGATGTTCACCAGCACGTCCTTGGAGAACTGGGAGGGGAAAAGAGGGGGGGGACAAAAACAGGGATAGGTCTAGCATGGACATCCTGGGCAAGCCTGGAAAAGGCTGTCCCAAGGGTTAATCCTGGCTCTGGGCTGGCTCGGGGAGGGCTCGCCTGCCGCCCGCCCCCCTCGATTTTTCAGCCCTGACATTTCTGCTCCCGAGGCAGAAACGCGGAGCTGCAGACCCAGCCGGTCGCTGCAACACCCCGCCGTTATGCTAAGCAGACGGCAGGCCTGGAGATCGTCTCCTGTTCTCCATCTCAGGCGTGTTTGGCCCGTCCTTTAATCACTCCCCTGCCTCCTGCTCCAAAACTTCTCCTGCTGGGGCCATGCCCGAGAGCAGGCGCGCCTGGGTTCCCCAGGGAAAATCCACCCCCCGAGGACCTACTGACTGCACGAGGAGGTCGCCCACTTTCTGCTTCTCGTGCCAATTCTGCACGCAGTCGTGGATCTGCTCCAGGAACTGCTCGTGGTGCTCCAGCAGTTCGGGGATTTGGTCGAAGATCTCGTCCACCAGTGATGGGTCACACAACAGCGAGTTCTCCGGCTGCTTCAGTGGCTTCATGTAACCCTGCGGGGAAGCAAAGCCATCAGGATCTCCATAGATTTTGTTTCCCACCCCCCCAACATGAATTTTTCAACCCCTGTAAATATGGAGATTGGTGGAATCCTGCAGCAGGAGGTTTCCCCAGTGAACGTTGGGTTGTGGGGCCCATCAGAGGGACCACACGGTTCTGGGTCCCAGCAGGGTTTGCACCCCAGCCCATCTCACCCATCCCACCCAGTGCATCCCCATGGCAGAGTGGGGAATGGGGCAGGTCTGTACATGGAACCCCCAAAGCACGATGTCCTCTGTCCCCCAGCCACAGCCTTGAGAGGCTCCAAACCTTTGCTGTCACGAGCCTTGGTCACCTCCATCTCCTACAGAGCCCGACCCAGCTGGGGAATCACAGCAGCACGACCCTGGGATCCAAAAGCTGGTGGGTTCCTGATGGGATTTAGGGTGTTTGGGACCAGGATGGGCTGGAGTGAGCAGGATGGAGGCACTGGGTCAAGGCCTGGACCACCTTGCCATCAGCATCTCTTGGGTAATGGCCAACAAGTGATGCTCAGGGTCAGTACAAAAAGTGGGACAAGAGCAGGTCCTCTGCAAGGCTGGGTGGGCAGCTTTGCTACAAACCCCCTTTCCTCCCTCCGTGGGGCAGAGCTGCAGAGGGGAGCAGTGCCCCCAGGAACGGGATAGCTGGATTTGCAAGGGATGCAGGATGAGGAAGGTCTTCTCAGGCCTTGCCTCCTCCTCAGCCCAACCAGTATGGTGTGCTGGTGTCCTTCAGGATGTTGGAAGGACCATGGAGCTAAGCGTTGAGGACAGGGCCCACCTCGAGCTGCTTTGGACTTTTCCATCCAAGCTGGTGAGGGAGGAGTCATCCCCCAAGGATGAGGTTCCTCAGGCTGGTGGTGGGTATCTTGTGAAAACCCAATTTAGAAGGGCCAAATCCTTCCTGAACCTCATGACTTGCCTCACCTGCCTTACTGTGGCCAACACCTCCAGCAGGAGCCGGGCTGGGCTGTGCATCCCACTCACTATGAAACTGGGGGGGCAAGGACCAGATGGGGAAGAAGAACATGGAGACAGCCCCTGCCTTGGCACACGAGGAGCACAGGCAGGGCTTGCTCATGCACCATCTGGCTTGGCTGGAAGATGATACTCCAGGGCGGTCCTTGTCCCTGGTAGCCACCGTGCTACATGCCACTGGGCCACATCATGGGTCCAAGCACCTTGTCCCAGCTAATACAGGGAGCTGGGGGCAGTTGGAGCCCTGTGACCTGCCCCCCCCCAGAAATCCAGGTTCCCCTGGTTGCACCGTGCCAGGATGTGTGCCATGGGCAAGAAGAGCTCAGGCATTAAAGCCCTGTGGCTCCCACCCATGTCCAATCAGTCCCTCCAGTGGGGAACCGGTGAGCCCCAGCACAGCTGTCCTCTCTCCAACCAGCCTCCTGTCCCACCTCAGAGGAGTACACAGACCACGGGACAACCTCTGTCCGTGCCAAGACCAGCAGGGACACCACCCGGCCCCAAACCCCAAAAAGCTTTCCCCAAAATAAGTCCCAGAGCCAGGGTCCTCTCACCCCGCCAAGCCAACATCTGCACTAGCAACAGCCTTGAAATGTCCTTCCCTCCTGCAGCAACATCCGGCAGAGCACCTCTGGGTCCACCATGGGGGCATCCTTGCAGGGGATTTATGGGGAAAGCGGGTGTTGGGATGACGAACGCCCCATGCCCTGGTGGACATGCCCAGCAGATGTCCTACAGGCACTGCTTTGTATCGAGCAGAGCAGAGCTCTGAATTTTAGGTGTTTCCACCTGCAGCGATGTGGTTGGACAACCCACACCTACGCCAGCGTGACCTAGTCTTTAGGGCGTTGACCACCATTAACCTTCTGAAACACCTTCATTAACATCTGAAATGTGGGGTGGACCCTCCGGCCAGGCTGCTCCAAGGGGGTTGGAACCAGCTCAGTAAAAAAAAGACCGTGAAAAACCCTTGGCCCATGGCCGCAGGTGATGACGCTGAGCAGAAAATGGGGGGACATGTAAGGGGTCCCCCATCATGGGATGGCCATCAGCAACGGCCCAGGAGGTGGGGTGCAACATGAGGAAGAGCGTCTGGGGCGGGGCAAGCATGGGAAGGGGCATGGGGACATGACACCCACCAGGTGACAACCCACCAGGAACATTACAGGCTTGATTTGGAGGACAGAGGTGACCCCCACCCCCCGTCCTTCACACTATTGTCATGCTGCTCCTACTGCCGGTCCTACTGTCCCCAACAGCCCCACTGTCACCCGTCCCCCATCCATCCCCACGCCGCAACAGTGCTGGCAGAGCACCCACGGCTGGGGGTCCGACGTGGGGTTCCGGGGACGGTGACAAGCAAGGGACGGTCACGCCGTGAGATGGTTTGGGGTGCCACGTTCCTGCCCGTGCCGCTTTACCTGCATCAAGGTGCGCAAGGACTCCACGTAGGACTGCTCCGTGTCCAGCAGCGTCATGATGACGTGCTTCCTCATGTCCTGCCCGGGGTGGAAAGAAAGACGAGATGAATTTTGGGGTGACACGATGGAGGGGAGCTACGTGGCGGGGTGTCAATGCCGGCGCGGGGGCTCGGCAGGGAGGCTGAACACCGGAGGAGCCCGGCTGGCGTCCAGCTTCCCTCCGCTCCCTCTCCACCCCGATGGAGGAATCTGGGAGGATTAGGAAGTACATGACACCGAGCGCACAGAGACGCCTGGTTTCCTCCGCGGCCGCGTCAGGAGCCCGCCCTGGCTCTCACAGCCCTACATGGGTCGGTCCCGGAGCCCTCCGTCTCTCCGGCGGCTCCGCTCGGAGCGGTCCCGTAGGAATTTGCCTCCTGCCCAGCACCCCGGGCACCCCAGCGCTGGGCTGTTGCCCTGCAGGAGGGGGATCAAGGGGGTGGTGGGGGGCATGGGGAGGTGGTGGTGTGGGATGGTCCGCCAGCCCTCGGGAAGCAGATGGGTCAGGGTCTTCTCAGTTGTGGGGCTCAGAGACTCCCCTCGTACACAGCATCTGGGGGATGCCCCTGAAGCTCAGCCTGAGGGTGAGATGCTCCAGAGCCCAGGCTGTGAGACACCCCAAAAGTTTTGGGTGCAGAGATGCTCCAAAGACCCTGGGTGCACAGACACCCCAAAAGTTTTGGGTGCAAGATGCTCCAGAGCCCAGGGCGTGAGACACCCCAAAGGTTTTGGGTGCAGAGGTGCTCCAATGGCCCTGGCTGCAGAGACACCCCAAAAGTTTTGGGTGCAGAGATGTTCTGAGGGCCCTGGGTGCAGACACCCCAAAAGTTTTGCACGTGGAGGTGCTCCAAAGGCCCTGGGTGCAGAGATACCCGGAAAGTTTTGGGTACAGAGATGCTCCAGAGGCCCCAAACGTTTTGTGTGTGGTTACACTCCAGAGACTCTGGGTGTGAGACACCCCAAAAGTATGGGGTGCAGAGAAGCTTCACGTCCCCCGCGTGCACAGATATCCCAAAAGTTTTGCATGTGTAGACTCTCCAGAGACCCTGGATGTGAGACACCCCAAAAGTTTTGGGTGCAGAGATGCTCCAAAGGCCCCAGGTGTGAGACACCCCAAAAGCCTGGGGTGTAGAGACCCTCCGTGAGCCCTCGAAAGGAGATGCTCCAAGGTGCTAGGTATGGAGACACTGCAATGGTCCTGTTCATGGAGACCCTCCAAAGGCCCTGGATGCAGAGACACCCCAAGCTGTGGGTGTGAGACACCCCAAAGGCCCTGGATGCTCACACACCCCAAAGGCCATGGAGGCTTGGACATCCCCAAGGCCATGGGTGCAGAGATGCCCCAAAGGCCCTAGATGTGAGGATGCTCCAATGGACACGGAGACACTCAAAGTGTCTCATTAATGGAGACACCCCAAAGACCATGGGTGCAGGGACACCCCAAGTGCTGTAGGTACACAGATGTTCCAAAGCCCCTGTGGACAAGGACCTTCCAAAGGCCCTGGGTGCCTGGACACCCCAATAGCCCTGGGAGTAGAGAGGTCCCCACGGGGCCACTACAGCATGTTGGGACCAGGTTCCCCTGACCTGTTGCCACTATGGGGGCTGCCAGAGCTACCAAACCCCCATGTCCCCCATTTCCTCATGGGATGAGCCCATGTCCCCCAGCCACGCGGAGCTGTGTGTCCCCCACTGCTCCCAGAGAGGACACGGGTGCCATGAAGCCACTCTGCAACCACAGGAGGAAGCTTTAACCCAACCATCCTCGCCACGGATGGAGGCCACCATCTCCCCGGTGGTTCCCAAGGAGCTATGAGGAGGGATCCTGGCCAGATCCTGCTCAGTGCTTGAGAACAGAGCCGTGCCTCAGTTTCCCCATTCACCTACCGAACTGATAACAGTCTTTCCAGCCAAGCAAGTAGGAAACTGTCCAGAGCCAAATATTACAGTGACGGGTCAACCCCACCCCCCTCAAAAGACATTGATGCTGGGGTCCTCGGGGACGCCGGCTGAGACCTCCCCTCTTCGTTACAGCCTGAAGTTTATTAATACTCTCGCTGCTGGATTAATTTGTTGTAATTATGGGCTGAAGGGCACTCACTGGAGGATGGGCTTTAGGGGTACAGAGAACCTGATCCTCCTGCCCTGCCTCAGTTTCCCCAACCCTCGCACAGCCTGTAGTTCCCCATCTCAATACGATGCACCTGGCATTTTCCGGAGCTGTCCCGGCTCCCAAAGCCAAAGGCCGGATCGGTGAGCGGAACAAGCTCAGCACCGCATGCCGCACCGGCCGCTGGGGTTTTGCAGCGGTGGGGAGACGCGGGATGAGGCCCAGCCGTTGGCAAGGGGATTTTTTTCCACCATTACAGCAGAGCGGTATTATCCCGGCAGGGGGTAATTCCCGCTGGGATGAGCAGGAGCTGCGGGTAACGCACCATCCTGGCAGGGCGAAGCGGTACCCAGGCATGGGGAGGATGCACCCCACAGCATCCCTTACCCCAGCAAAGCCTCTCCCCTGTGGGGCTGATGTTGCTTCAGTCTCCATCTGCTCTTCCTGGGGACCCCCCCCGCCCCCGCTGCACCCCGGCCGCATCCTGCCTTCCCCGAGATGCTCAGCATCCCCGGGATCAGCCCCCGCCACAATGGGAATTGGGGCATTTCCCCACCAGCCGATGCCTCCGTGGTGTAAATCAGCATTGGGGGGCAGGGGGGGGTGGTGGTAGGGATGGCTCCCCCCATCATCCTCTCCGGGTGGGAGCTTTTCCCCCTCCCCGCAATCTGGAGAACCCCGGGGGCGGAGGCAGTGCTGAGGATGAGGATGGAGGCGCCGTTGCCATGGCAATCGCGGTCCAGTCCCCGCAGGTGCCGGGTTCTGCTGGGTGCACACGTGTCCAAACATGACGCATCCATGCACCCCCCACCCCCCCCCCACCCCCCCGTATCTTCCCCCCCCCATCCCACCAGACATCCCCCTTCTCCTTCTCCAGGACCCCCTCTCCTCCCTCCATCCCTTTTCGCATCACCTCGGTACCACCGCGACTGCCGCAACCCTTCTCCGGTAGCTCCTCGGCCGCCCCGCCGAGCCCGGAGGCGGCGAAGGCCGCGTCGATGCCGTCCCCGATGTCTCGCATGTCCTCCAGCGCGATGGTGAACTGCGCCAGAGTCCTCACCATCTGCAGCATGCGGGTCCCGGGGTCGGTCCGTCCCACGCGGCCCAAGGAATAAAAAAAAATTTTTATATATATATATATATATATATACCCCCAGGTCTCCCCTTTAAAACAGCCGGAATGCTGCACTGGGATGCAGCGAGGAGGGATATAAAATAGAGGAGCTATTTATATCGATAGGATTCTCTGTGTGTGTGTGTATATATATATATATATAAAAAAAAAAAAAAAAGAAAAGCCCTCCCGCAGAGCGGCTGCAGGCTGCGTGCGGCGGGCGTGCGCCTGCGTCCGTGGTGGCACGCGGGTCCCCGGCCCCGGGTTCTACCGAGGCACGGGCAGACGGGAGCAATCGGAGATGGAGGCAGAGCCGTGCCCACACAGACACGCGCGGATGCAGGCAGGGCCGGATCCTGCCGGAGGGATGCTGCCGGAGAGGCTTTACCCGAGGAGGATGCTGTACGGGGTGGGGAGGGGGGTGTGATGCTTTCTTGGGGCGTGTGATTTTTTTTTTTTTTTGGGGGGGGGGGGGGTGCACACAGATGATGCAGGGTTGGGGTGCTGAGCATCCTTGGGGTCTCTGTCCCCATCAATGGGGGGGCGGTCCTTGGGTACCATAACCTTGCAGACAGGGAAACTGAGGCACGGAGCAACCCTAACCCCCCCTCCTCCGCCCCCCCCCCCCCCCTCCACCCCATCATCACCTCAGCACCCACATCCTTGCTTGCCGGGTGATGCACCCTGCCCGGATCCGTTTGTAACACTCCCCTCCTGCTTCGTTAATTAAATCTAATTAGCCGCTCACCCCGTTTCCACAGCAACGGCGTGCAGCAGGGCTGCGTCCTCCCATTGCAGCCAGTAAATTTCCTCTTGGTAATGAGGATGATGAGCATCTCACCCCAGGGAGGGTGCCGGGGGGGGACGGGATGGGTGCGTAGCACCCATCCCGTCCCCCCCCGGCACCCTCCCTGGGGTGGATGACAGAGAACGGTCAACTCAGTGCATATAATGAGAGAGGACGTGCAGCAGCCTTAAATACACCCCCTCACTGGGATCAGGGAGGATGGACCCACAGCACCCGGCGTGAACACGACGGGTGCCTGCGCTGCACCCGGTACAGCTAATTGCATTAGGGGTAATGAGGCTCTTTGCAAGGCCAGCGGCTCCTGCCACTCCTTCTGCAGCGCCACGGCCGTCCCAGACCCATTCCTGTTGCAATCCCGGACCTGTCTGGGTTGCAATTCTGGGCCCATTTGCGTTCCAGTCCCTGATCCATCTGGGTTGCAATCCTGGTCCCATCTGGCCTGCAGTCCTGGGTTCTTCTGGGGTCTAATCCCAGCCCCGTTTCTGTTGTAATCCCAGTCCCATCTGGGTTGCAATCCCAGACCCACATGGGCTGCAACCTTGGTCCCAGCTACACCGCAATTCCAGACCCATCTGGGTGACAATCCCAGGCCGTTCGGGGTTCCAATCCAAGACCCATCTGGGCTGCGATTCCAAACTCATCTCAGTTGCAATCCCAGATCCATCTGCGTTGCACTCCTGGGTCTGCCTGCACTGAAATCCTGGGCTCATTTGGGTTCCAATCCCTGATCCACCTGGGTTGCAATCCCAAACCCATTCCTGTTGCGACCCCAGATCCATAAAGGCTGCAACCCTGGGCCCATCTGCATCGCAATCCCAGACCCATCTGGGATTGCAACCGTCTGGGTTGCAATCCCGGGTCCATCTGCATTGCAATCCCAGGATCACTTGGATTACAATCCCTGATCCATCTGCGTTGCGATCGCAAACCCATGCCTGTTGCAATTCCAGCCCCACCGGGGTTGCAGTCCTGGGTCTGTCTGCATTGAAATCCTGGGGTCCCTTGGGTTGCAATCCCAGACCCACTTGGGCTGCAGTCCTGGCTTCCTCTGGGTTGCGATCCTGGGCTCATTTGGGTTGCAATCCCTCATCCATCTGGGTTGCGATCCCAAACTCATTCCTGTTGTGACACTGGATCCATAACGGCTGCAACCCTGGGCCCAGCTGCATTGCAATCCCAGATCCATCTGCATTGCAATCCCTGATCCATCTGGGTTGCAATCCTGGCTCCATCTGCATTGCAGTCCCGGGCTCATTTGGGTTGCAATCCCTGATCCATCTGGGTTGCAATCCCAAACCCACTCCTGTTGCCATCCCAGCCCCATCAGGGTTGCAATCCTGGCTCCATCTGCATGGCAATCCCGGGTTCATTTGGGTTGCAATCCCCAATCCATCTGGGTTCCATTCCTGACCTCATTCGGGTTCCAATCCCTGATCCATCCGGGTTATGATCCCAAACCCATTCCCGTTTCAACCCCGAGCCACCAAGGCTGCAACCCTGGGCTCCATCTGCATCGCAATCCCCCATCCATCCGGGGGTTGCGATCCCAAACCCATTCCTCTTGCAATCCCTGCCTCATTTAAATTGCAGCCCCAGCCCCAGCTGCCCTGCGACGCCGTGACGCCGCGACGCTGTGACGCCGCGACGGTGACCCGGCCGCTCCGCCTGCAGCAACGCCCTCCCACGGCATGGCTTGTCCCCAGGGCGAGCAGGGGGATCCCTCCATCCCTCCATCTGCAGAGGGTCCTTCCCACAGCCCCCACTCCCCAAACACCTCCCGTGAGTCAATCCCTTCATTTAACCATGCGAGGAGATTCTCCGGTGTCTACTATTAAGGTTGAGCTTTCTTGCTGACGGGTTTAAAAACCACTCTCAAACCCACCCCAACCTCTTCGGATGTTACCAGGAAGGGAGGATGGATGGAGAAGGGTTAAACCCATCGCTGCCCAGACCAGGGAAAGAGCCAGGCTGAATCCCGCTGTGCACGGAGGGGCCCAACGGAGGAGGTTATCTCGTTGTCACCCAGGAAAGAAAAAGCCGGTGCGATGCCGGTCGTCCCCGCCGGCCGCCGAGCCCGGACCCCCCTGCGCGCGGCCCGCAGCCCACAGGAAATTCCTGGGAGTGTTTGGCCACTCCAACAGCGCTGCCTATTTTTAGGGCCCGTCTAAAATATGAGCTGGTTATTTTTAGCAGCGCGGCTCTTTGTAAACACCTTTAGATTTCCTTTCGGACAATCCTTTTTTTTTTTTTTTTATTTTATTTTTATTTTGCGACCCGGGTGTTTCCTCCCCCCAAAAAAACCTATCGCCCCCACCCCAGGAAAACATCCCCAATCCCATGTGATGGAGCCAAGGGGTTCATCCCCCCATCCCAAAGGCTTGTGCCAGCATGGCGTGGATGCTCCCAAAAATCCAAAGCTGGAGCAGATCCAGCACTGGCGATTTGGGGGGCAATTTGGCAGCACCCCAAATGCAGGACGGGGGGGGCTCAGAGAGGAGATTTCCCCCCAGTTTTTCCCTCTGGCATTGGAAATAGAACCCCTCAACCCCTGTCCTAGGGGATCTCTCCTAGGTTGCTCCGTTTTATTTTTTAATAAAAAATCCGGGTGCAAATCCATCATTTTGCTTTTCCCCGCCCAGGCGTAGCGATGCAGGAGGTGCCTGAGCATCCCCCCAGGGTTTTAAAACATCTTAAAGTATTTAAAAAACGACCTGGAAAACCATGTCCTGCCTCCACCCTCGGCAAACAAATAGGCATCGATGGCGGAAAGTCCTAAAAACTTCATTTTTTAAAGAAAAAAACGGGGTTTTAGGGGAAAGGGAGAGCAGGGATGTATATCCATGAGGAATCCCAACCTCTGGCCCTTGAGCCCAGGCTGAGACTGTGCACACATCAGTGCATGTAATGATGCTGCTGGCAACCACTTCGAAGACTTTTCCCTTTCCTCCCCCCTCAAATCCCACTGCCGGTGGGAACTGGGCTGCTGAAGGCTGGGACGCGCAAGTGGGTGTCACACATACTGTCACCACCCGGCTGGGATGCTAAAATCACATCCCATGGGAGGGGGGAATCTCCGTATCCCTGGAGATGCCATTTCACCCCAAAATTCCCTTCCCGGAGCCAGAAAATGCAGTGATTCTCCAAGGTCAGCAGTGTAATGAGTTGTGCCAGGGCTCAGCCACACCCTGGGTGAACTGTTAAGGGGATTTTGACCCTGAAACCTCACTTTGCCGCCAAAAAAATCGTGTTTTAGGGAAAATCTGGAGTGTTTTGGATCAGTTTGGGAGCAGGATTTACTGCTCAGGGCCTTCCCAGCTCATCCTCCCCGCAGCTGCCGAAGGAGGAGCCAGCCCTGCTAGCATAATTATTCCCACCCCTGCAAAATGTGCCAAAATTTTAAGAATAAATAAATACAAGTTGTTTTTCCCTCGTTACGGCTTGTCCGCACTGCTGGAGGTGGGGTGGGGGTGGGGAATTCTCTACTGTCTTGTAGTAGGGTTGTGCTAGGAGCAGCCTGAATCTTGGCACCGCCTTGAGACCACCATTCCCAGTTTGGAAGAAACTGGGAGGAACTGGGATTTCTGCACCTTTTCTTTCTCTGGATGCTTCTTGCCAGGGCAGATCCCACTAGAGGGAGCTTGGACATAGTGGAAGCCACCAGCCCATGGAGGGGGACAGTCCCCTGCCTCAGGGGGAGCACAGGGAGCACCCAGCCTTAACAATTTTAAGGCACCCTTGGCTTTATTTCTACCAAAATCCCATAAAAATAAGGCTTGGAAAAAAAAAAACCTGGTCCTGCTTCCATCCATCCCAACGCGATGAGCAAACACTTCCACAGCAAACGGCATCATCCCGATACATAAAACTTGCTCGCGCAGCCGGAAAAGCCCCTGACTGGTATCATCATCCAAAATAGGATGACGCTATTTCATCCAGTTCCGTATTTCCTCAATCGCTCGGTTTCTGGCAGGAAAATCACTTGGAAAAAATCACATTATGTCCTCTCGGGATGTTTTTAAGCAGGAGGTTTCATGGGGTTTTGTAGGGCTTTCAAGGCCAACCCATCCAGCCTTCACCTTGGGAAAAATGATGCTCAGCCACGCAGCTCTGTGCCACACGGGTGGAGGGACAGCAGCCACCAGACAGGGGAAGACCTTGCTTTGCTGGGTACCAGCCCCTGCCATCCCTGGGTACCAGCCCTGGCATCCTTGGGTACCAATCACCTCCATCCCTGGGCATCAGTGACTCCCATCCCTGAGTACCAGTCACCGCTTCCCTGCGCATGTCACTCTGTCCCTGGGTATCAGTCACCCCATCCCTGGTACCAGTCACCCCATCCCTGGGTACCAGTCAGCACCATCCCCGAGTACCAGTCACTTCTTTTCTGGGGCATGTTGCCCTGCCCCTGGGTACCAATCACCTCCATCACTGACACCATCCACCTCCATCCCTGGGTATCCGTCACCTCCATTCCTGGGTAACTACCCACTGCCATCCCTGAACACCAGTCATCTCCACCCCTGGTACTAGCCATCTCCATCCCTGGGCACCAGTCAGCCCATCCCTGAATACCAGTCATCGCCACTGCTGATACCAGCCACCACCATCCCTGGGCACCAGTCATTGCCATCCCTGGATACCAGTCATCTCCATCCCTCGTATCAGACACTGCCATCCATGGGTACCAGTCACCCATCCCTGGGTACCAGCCACCTTCATCCTTGGGTACCAGCCAGCTCCTTCCTAGAGCATGTCACCCCATTGCTGGGTACCAGTCACTGCCATCCCTGGGTACCATTCCCAAGTACCAGTCACCTCCTTCCCAGGGCATGTCCCCCCATCCCTGGATACCAATCACCACCATCCCTGGTACCAGTCTCCTCATCCCTGAACACCAGTCATCCCATTCCTGGGTACCAGCCCCCCTCTATCCCTGGGGACCACCAAGGCCCCGTGTCCTGGGGAAACCACCCTCCACCTCCCAGGGGAACACCAGGACCTGTGCCGCAGAAGAGGGGCTGTGCCTGAGCCAGGCTGACGCCATACAGCATCACGTCCGGGGCTGCATCCCCTCCCCGCCCAGCCGCTCGCTCTTCTCCCACGGGTAAGAAAAGTCCGAGACGCTTTCCGAAGCGTAACTTCTTGAAAGGAAATAAGAGCATAAATCAGCAGCTCTGATTCAGCTCCGCATCGGTTACTAATAATACTCCCGTGTTTATTCGCAGCCCTGGGGCTGGAGATGTTTGCTTTTCCCTCGGTCGTGGTTTTTCCCAGGCTCCCAGCTCGCAGAGGAGCTTTGATTTGTTCAGGGATGCTCCCATGAAGAAACCCGGTGGCACAACCGCCTCCGGGACAGGGAGGAAGAGGAGGAGGAGGAGGAGGAGGAGGAGAAGGAGGGTGTCTTCAGCCCCAAAAGGAGGCACCGAGAATTCGGCTGTTTTCCCTTCTTTGACTTCTCGGCTGCAGTGATTCATCCCAAGAGGACAGGGCCTGGCTGTAATTCTGCTTTTTAATTGTGAGAAAAAGCCAGGAATAAAAAAAATCAAGGAGTTGGAGTAACTTTTTCAGGGCAGGGTGGAAGGATGCTGAGCATCCCGGTGCCGTCCCGGTGAGTGGCAGCACCGGGAGCGGTGCCAGTGGGACGGGGAGCAGGGAGACGGCAGGAGGCTCATTTCCCGAAGCAACAAAAATTCATCCTCTAAATGTGTCACGGGGATTTTCCCAAGAGATTTTCACTTGAAATCAGGGTTTGCATCACTGGCACTGGGGTGTGAGGGGTCCTTCCCGCCCCCCCCCCCCCCCGCATCAAAATACGAGGCACAGGGTCATGCTGGCACATCCTCAGGGCATCCTCCCCCTGCTGCTGAGAGCATCCCATGGGTGGCCCCCTCCCCATGCCCCTCTCCCACCCGATCCGTGACGCTCACCCCAATTTATCCCCCTTCCTGCTGCCATCCATCCCCTGGCGCATTTGCAGAGCCCTTGCAAAACTCGTGTCGCCGCGGTCCAGGGCACGGCGGGGGGCTTGCCGGCCCCCCGTTTGCAGCCAGCCTTTGCCGAGCCCTAGAGCAGCTTTCACCAAATATGGAAGGTTTCTTTTGCCTCCGGTTTTCGGCACGCAGGCCGCGGCCCAAGAGCGCAGCTTTCCAGATGCTGAGGTCAGCCCTGCTCTTCTTCCCCCCCCCTCCCTCCCCCCCCCCGACTCCTTCTCCACTGCTTCCCAGCACGCTTGGCCCTGCACCCACTGGGAGAGGGGTAATGCCACCCCCTGACTCACCAGCATCCCTGGATCCCCCACCAGCATCCTTTGCCACTGGCACAAGCTGCACCCCACATCCCAGAGCATCCCAAAGCGATAGTTATTGGGATTTTGGGGGGAGAGGGAAACCAGGGAGGAGAAAGGTGTCCGATGCTGGCACCCCTCAGCATCGCCACTGGGTGCCAGCCTGGCATACGTGGGTAGGAGGTGCCCTGGGTGCCTGGTGGCATGGGGCGTGCATCCAGGTGAGGGGGGTGAAAGCAAACTTGGGGTACTCAGGAGGGTGCTGGCCTGGCACCCAGGGAGTGATGAGCACCAGAAGCCAATGGGCACCAGGAGCTGATGGGGACCAGGAGCCGATGGGGACCAGGAGCCGATGGATACCAGGAGCCGATGGAGGCCAGAAGCCATTGGGCATCTAAGAGCCAAAGGGCACCCAGGAGCTGATGGGCACCCTGGACCCAATGGGCAGCAAGAGCTGATGGGCACCAGGAGGCGATGGGTACCAGGAGCTGACGGGCACCCCAGAACCAAAAGGCATTCAGGAGGCAATGGGCACCCAGGAGCTGATGGGCAGGAGCCTATTGCACCAGGAGCCATGAGGTACCAGGAGGTGATTGGTATCCAGGAGCTGATGGGGACCAGGAGCCAATGAGCATCCAAGAGCCAAAGGGCACCCAGGAGCTGATGGGCACCCAGCAGCCTGGTCACGAGGAGCCAATGGGAAGGAGGAGCCAATGGGCATCAGGAGCTGATGGGCACCCAGGAGCTGATGGACACCAGGAGCCAATGAGCACCTGAGAGCCAAAGGGCACCCGGGAGCCATTGGGCACCAGGAGCTGTTGGCCATCAGGAGCTGATGGGCACCGAGGAACCAGTGGGCAGCAGGAGGTATCCAGGAGCCAAAGGGCAACCAAGAGGTGATGGATGCTCAGAAGCTGATGGGTGCCCAGGAGCTACCCTGGACACCCACGAATCCACACACAACCTGGATCTGACAGACACCCAGGAGCTGATGGGCACCCAGGAGCCAACAGGTACCCAGGAGTCCATGGGCACCCAGAAGATAATGGGCACCCAGAGTGCATGGAAATGCAGGAGTTGATGGATTCCCAGGATCCAGCAGGTACCAGGAGTCCACAGACACCCACGAATCCACAAGCAACCACAAGATGACAGGCACCCATGAGCTGATGGGCACCCAGGAGCTGATGGATGTTCAGGATCTAACAGGTGCCAGGAGTCCATGGGCACCCAGAAATCCACAAGCATCCAGGAGCTGATGGGCACCCAGGAGCTGATGGACATAAAAGAGCCAGGAGCCCCAAACAGCCTGTGTCATGCCCCTGCCGCGGCCCTTCTTATGCCCCCCCATGCCTGGATCCATGCCCTTGGCAGCAGCCTGGGTGCAACCACCAGGAGAAGACCCCTTTTGTGCTCATGCCAGCCTCCATCCCCAGCATCACCCATCCCCCATGGACACCCCGCCCCACAGCAGCCCACACTCAGCGGGTCCCCTCTCCCAGCACAGCGGCAGGGAGCCGGTGGGGGGGAACACCATGGACCTTGCCAGGAACGCCCACATCTCACGTCACATCACGGGAAGGCGAGAGGTGACGCCTTCCCTGTCATGTCATTGTCACGGCGGCACCCCAGCAAGGGGGGGAAGGGGGGGTAGTGCGAAAAAAAGGCATTTTGGCATCTACTGACCTGCACCGGGTTCGGACGACCAAGGGACGAGTCCCCTCTCCGCTTACTGAGGCTCTGAGCCATCTACATCCCATCTCACTAGGGTTTTGGGCAACCAAAAAAATAAAAAAAGGACCAAAACTGATCCCCTACTGCTAGCGACGGCGTTTCTGCCGAGGGGTCAGGATGAAACCCTTCCGAAAAAAAAGCAAGAAGAAGGATGCCAAATCAGGGCAGGCCGACGAGTCTGCTGCTACTCCAACTAAAAAAAGCAGGAAACCATATCCCGGGCTTGGAGATGCCAATCTTCCCATGCAAACAACTCCCTTCTTGTTTTTTTTGGAGAGTACCGGAGGGCTTGGGAATGGGCAGTCACAAATAGCAACTCCACAGCACCGCCAAGGAAACCTTCTCCAGCCCCAGGAACCACGTGGGGACACTGATGTCTCCACGTCAGGATGGTGGCTCCCCTGGAGGGGACCTGGTGGTGGCCATTCCCCCGTCATGTTGGTCACTCCTCTGGAGGGGAGCTGGTGGTGGCCATCCCCATGTTGGGATAGTGACTCATCCAGTGGGGACCTGGTGGTGGTGATCCCCATGTCAGAATAGTGGTTCCTTCAGAGGGGAGCTGGTGGTGGCCACCCCTGCTTCGGGATGGTGGCTTCTCCAGAGGGGACCTGGTGGTGGTAGTTATCATGTTGGGATTACTGGGCCCCAGGAAGGGAGCTGGTGGTAGCGGTCCCCATGTCAGGATGGTGGTTTCTCTGGAGGGGACCCAGTGATATCCATCCCCTCATTGTAATGGTCACTCCTTTGGATGGAAGCTGGTGGTGGCCATCGCCATGTCAGGATGGTAACTTCTCTGGAGGGGACCTGGTGGTAACCATCCCCCCATTGTGATGGTCAGTCCTTTGGAGAGAAGCTGGTGGTGGCCATCCCCATGTTGGGATGGCGGCTTCTCTGGAGGGGACCTGGTGGTGGCCATCCCCAAGCCAGGATGGTGACTCCTCCAGAGGAAACCTGGTGGTGGACCCTACCACAGATGCCCTTTACCCAGCACATCCATGCAGAGATGTCTTAATGGGGTTCATTGGTGTCTTGGATGTCACCAGTGGGGTGGAAGGTGCTGGTGGTCATGCCCTGATTCCCAAAAAGCAGCATGCTCAGGGCCTCTGGGACATCACAGGGCATGGGGGTCACGCAAGCCCAACATGTTCCTGCCATCAACCTTTCCACACCTCAAATTAAAGGGATTCAACTTAAATTAATCTATCTATATAAGGCACAGGGGGACATGCAGCTTGGGGACAACCCCCAGCTGCAATCAGGAATGGTGGTCATGGAGCAACTGGTACCAGCGCAGACAGGAACTGGGCAGACTGAGAACAGTCCCGGAAGCCGAGCAGCTCCAACGGGAGTTTGCACAAAGAGCGAGTTACTGGAATATTTTTACCCAGATGCTGATTTTCGTTCTCCCTCCCATTGGCCGGGCCACAGTTCCCAAAGACCCAAAAGCAAACACGCTATTTTTAGAGAAGAGTTCATTTACTGGAGCCATTCCCTTTGAAATTCCTCACCCATCCTCTCCATGGAAACCAAGGGAGCCCGGAGAAACAGCCCCACTGGGACCAACCATCAGAGCTTTAAAAAGAGCCACGTTGAGGGAGAGGGGGTGGAAGCGGCTGATTTTTCTTCTCTGGACACATCCTGGCCTGGAAACATGATGGTGAAAATTGCAGTGTATTTGGTTTAGTGGGTTCTGTCTGTGCAAGATGGGCTTGGTGCCTTCAGGAGAAGATGTTCTGGAAGATGGACCATGCCTGCTCTGAAAATCATGCCTGTATGGCTGGTGGGGCCTGTTGTTTTGGATGGGTGGTGGGGATGCGTGGTGGGGATGGGTGGTGGAGTTAGGTGGAGGGTGATGGCTGGATGGGCCGATTGAGAAGGCTGGAGATGGGAGGAGATGGATGGAGATGGATGGGTAGAGAAGGATTGAGATGGGTGGATGGAGATGGATGGATGGGGGAATGAAGACAGGTACATAGAGATGTATATATGGATGTAAATGGATAAATGAATGGAGCTAGCTGGATGGAGACGGATGGATGGATGGAGATGGGTGGCTAGAGATGGATGGACAGATGGATGGACAGATGGATGGGAGGGAGTCTCTTTCCAGGGCAAAAGCCCTGGGAGAAGGGGAAGAAACTCTGTACAGACCAACCCCCAGTGCTGCCCTACTGCATCTTCATGTGATGCCACCACCTTCTCCACCCTGAGTTTAGGAGAAGTCCCTGCTGCAGCTCTAAAGCTGCAGGAACTGCCCCATCGGGACCTGCCTACGCTGAATGGGTGATGGAGAAGAAAAAGAGCAAAGAAGTCACAGCAAGCGGAGATCTCAGCAGATCACCTCTCTGCTCCCTCCCATCACATAGGGCTCAGCATCAGCGGGAAACCTCTCTCTTTGGAAATATCCCTGGGAAAGGCTCTAAATCCCATAACCCTTGAGAAGATGGACTAACGCCGCAGCTACAAGACCTTGGAAACTTTGAGCCTCCATCCCAGCTGAGTTTGGCAGGAGGGTACCAATGATGCACGGGCACATCTCGGAGATGCCGACCTGCTGCTTCCCCTGCAAGAGCAGATCGGAGATGGAGGCCACCTCCTCCCAGCAGAAGCTTCGGAGGCGGGCAATTTTGCATGGAAAAAGCCCAGGCACGAAGCCCTGCGCACGCGTGCAGGCAGGGTGCGGGCAGGGTGCAGGCAAGCTGCCCAGAAATGCAGAGCAGTCCCTGCAATGCACCCAGGGTGATGGTGCATCGCCCCTGTGCATCGCTGGGTGTGTGCACCAGGAGCATGCAGAGCACCCCGGATCTCTCCCTGCACCCCTGCACGTGCATTCCAGCACCTGGGATCTCCCCGTCCAGGGATGCAGGGGTGCACAGTGGCACTCCTGATCTCCCTGTGCATCCCTGCGTGTCTGCAGACCAGCACCATCCATTTCCCCGTGCACCCCTGCACGTGCAAACTGGCACAACCGATCTCTTTATGCATCCTTGCACCATTATGCCCCAGCACCAGGGACCTCCCGGCGCACCCCTGCAACAAGGACCTCCCCGTGCACCCCTGCACGTACATCCCGGCACCGGGGATCCCCCTGGGCACCCCTCTGTGTGCAGACCAGCACCATGAACCTCCTTATGCCCCCTTGCACACGCACACCGCCACCAGAATCTCCCTGTGCCACTCTGCGTGTGCACACCGGCATCAGAGATCTCCCTCTGGACCCATGGACGTGCATCCCAGCACCAGCACCCTGCCACCAGGGACCTCCCCGTGCATCACTGCATGGGTATCCCTGCAGCAGGGACCTCTCCGTGCACCAGGAGCCTCTCCATACACCCTCTGCACATGCATCCCTGCACCAGGGATCTCTGTGTACAGGGATGCGCGTGGCACCGGGAACCTCTCCGTGCACCCTTGCACGTCCACCCCTGCACCAGGACCTCTCCATACACCCCTGCACATCCAACCCCTGCACCAGGGCCATCCCTGCACAGGGATGCACGTGCACACCAGTACCAGGGATTTCCCTGCACAGGGATGCACATGGACAGCAGCACCAGGGATCTCCCTGTGCACCCCTGCACATCCATCCCTGCCCCAGCGACCTCTCCGTACACCCCTGCACGCCCATCCCTGCCCCAAGGATGTCCCTGTGCACCCCTGCGTGTGCGCCCCAGCAGCAGGGATGTCCCGGTGCAGGGATGCACATGCACACCAGTACCAGGGATTTTCTTGTACAGGGATACACATGGACAGGAGCACCGGGGATCTCCCTGTGCACCCCTGCACGTCCACGTCTGCATGAGGGACCTCCTCGTGCACCCCTGCGTGGACACCCCAGCACCAGGGATGTCCTTGTGCACCCCTGCCTGTGCACCCCAGCAGCAGGGCCATCCCTGTGCAGGGATGCATGTGCACACCAGGGATTTCCCTGTATGGGGATGCACCTGGACAGCAGCACCAGGGATCACCCTGTGCACCCCTGCACGTCCATGTCTGCATGAGGGACCTCCTCGTGCACCCCTGCAAGGACACCCCAGCACCAGGGATCTCAGCATGGACCCCTGCATGTGCACCCTTGCATCAGTGATCTGCTGGAGCATCCCTGCATGGGCACCCCAGCATCAGTGTCCTCCTGGAGCATCCCTGAAATGGGCACCTCTGCATCAGTGTCTTCCCAGGGCATCCCTGTATGGGCACCCCAGCACCAGGGGAACTCTTCACACACCTCTCCATGTGCACCCCTGGACCAGGGACCTCCCCATGCACCTGCGCAGGGCCACGGGTCCCCCCGTGGGCTGGATGCGCAGCTCAACGCCGTGTCCATCCCAGCCTCCCACCCTCGCTGCAGCCTCGGCGTCCTGCCAAGAGCCTGACCTTTGGGCCAGGCGGCCACGGGCCAAGGCCAGCCCCCGGCACCCAGCTCAGCCCAGCACTAACCCTCTCGCTCCAGGGCCGGATCCTGCCCCACGGCCAGCATCACAGGGCACCCCGCACCCATGGGGTGCTCCCCTGGGGCTTTTGGGCTCAAAGGATGCGTATCCCGGATGGTCCATCCCCTCTGTTGGGGTTTGCTGCCTAACTAATTAGACGCTTTTAATTAAAGTGGGGGCAGGCACTAGGACCAAGGGACAAGGAGCAATGGGGGTGGCTCTGGGTGACACCAGACATGTCCTCTGCGTCACCCAAGGGTGTTCAAAACCCTGGCAGCTGGGAAAGGGCAAAAATGGGCAGAGTTAAGGGGATTTTGGCAGCAGGGAAGGGAAGGGGCAAAAATGGACAGAGTTAAGGGGATTTTCGCAATGGGGAAGGAAAGGGGCAAAAACGGGCAGATTTAAGAGGATTCCGGCAGCAGGAAAGGGAAGCGTAAAAACTGGGCAGAGTTAAGGGGATTTGTTGATGCTTGGGTGTTGCTTGGCCCCGTGCTGGTGGTCCCAGCGTCAGTCCATGCTACTGACAGGAAGCACCACCGGTGGGTCCACCCAGTGCCGGTGAACTTCTCCTGGCTCCATCCCACCTCCAACCTCCCTCCGAAGGGCAGCGGCGCTCCCTGCGTGCCTCAGTTTCCCCACACCCCAGCGTTTCGCTGAGCACGGTGGAGCCAGGGGCGCGAAAACTGGGCAAGCCATCAGCACAGGCACCGGGAGAGGAAAGCCAAGATTTACCCGTCCCCATCCTCCCCCCCGCAACTGCTTTAATTATAGATTTCCAGTAACGCGGAAAAATGAGAAAACTCCCAGCCGTGGCCCAAAACCTGGTTTCTATGGAGATTTACGGAAAGGGAACGGAGGGATAAATAGGTCCAAAGATGCCAAACTTTGACCAGGGAATATCTGGCCAGTGCATGGATCCGGCACTCGAGCTGTCCCCAAAGCGAGTAAGAGCTATTGGAGGGTGAGCCATGCTGGGGCGAGCTCAGAGAGAGGACACTCGGGAGGGATGGGGGGGGGGTTACGCAAGCGTCCCTGGGAACGTGACCCCGATGTTTCCCTCTGGGGATCCCCCTCCATCCCCTGTGACTTTTTCAGGGTGCGTCCCCCCCTGCTTGGGGAGCAGCAGGTGGGGAAGGCAGCGGCCGGGGCGCCGGGGGCCGCGTTCCCACGACTCCTCCGCTCCCGCGAGGTGCTATATTTGAATCAATATTTTCCTGTTTAATCCGACTGCTGCTAAGTCAACAAACAGAGCATGGCAGTGAGCATACCTAATTTTCCATCCCGTGCTGGATTCGGCCACAGGGAAAAGAAAGATGCAAGGGGTTGCCAGCCTGGCATCCCCCTTATACCTTCCCTGGGAAGCAAATGGACCCCAAATCCCATCCAAAACCAGCCCAAACGCGCCCCTGCTCAGTGCCGGGCTGCTGCACACACATGTGCAGGGGTGTGCACGCATGTGCTCGCCCATCCCAGCGGCTCATGGGATGCTGGAGGCAGAAAAACTTCTCTGTCTGGAGTTTTTTGGGGTTTTTTTTTTCTTGTTTTCTTGAAAGCATCCTTTCTTCCCGCGGCCCCCGCGCCATGCGCCGGAGCGGGACGTGCTGCTAACGGCTCCTGGGGAATTAAAAACCTCATGCCCGGCATCAGACACAGGGTGAAGGAGCTCTTCTGCACCCAGCACGGCTTGGCCGGCTCCAGCCCCATGGAGGATTGCTGGAAAGCACCCAGGACAAACAGTCCTGCCGCCAAGGGAGAACAGCACGTTACCTCTCCCAGCCGGGACGCGCCGGGCAGCCAAACCCAGCATATGGCCGGCAGAGCAGTGCTCACCTCCGCCAAAGCCACCCCCAAACCATGGGGACTGGGAAAATATCTTCGGGGCAGGATGCTGCAGGGATGCTGGTCCCCAGGAGAACATATTCAGTGAATGATGCTGCAGGGATGCTGGACCCCAGGAGAATACCTTGGGGGCATGATGCTGCGGGGATGAGGTACCCCAAGAGAACATATTGGGTAAATGATGTTGTATGGATGCTGGACCCCAAGAGAACACCCTGAGGGGGCGATGATGCTGCTGGGATGCTGGACCCCAAGAGAACATATTGGGTAAATGGTGTTGTACGGATGCTGGACCCCAAGAGAACATATTCAGTGAACGATGTCATACGGATGCTGGACCCCAAGATAATATCTTGGGGGGGGTGATGCTGCAGGGATGCTGGACCCCATTATTAATCCCTTCCCAGCATCGTCTGCTGGAGACGGACACCAGGGCAGACAGACCATCACTGTGACATGGGACTGATTCTCCAAGGACCCCAAATCCCCAAGCAGCAATGACCTCTTCCCCAAGCAGACGACCGACCTTGCGGCGCCGGCCCTCTCCATTGAGTGAGGGAGAGGGAAATAAAAAAATAAATTAAAAAATAAAGCTTATTTCTTCGCCGTCGGTCAGGGAGCACGTAAATCTCCACTCCCAGCCAGCCGTCCCGGTGCCAAGTTATATCCGGTCCTCGACGCTCTCGCCTATAATTAAAGCAACTCCCTTGCAGGGCTCGGTCCCCCTCCACCCCCCCCCCAGCCAAAGCTGGTGCCATCTGAAATAAAACATCCCAGCTCCACGATATAATAAATCAAAAAGAGAAATAAAACCCCGGGTTTCAGTTATGTTATGGCTGCAGCACAAAGAAATTCAAAGGCAGGAGAGAGATTTGAAGATACAGCCGCGGCGTTGCCCTTAAAAGGGAAAATTCGCACCCTCTTTGCTGAGGCTGGCGGGTTCAAGCAAGGTGAGGAGCAGCATCCCCAGGGTCCGGCCCCGCGGGGTGGCCCAAGGTGATGCTCGGCCAAACTGGGCTCCCAGTTGCCAGAACCCAGTGCTGGAGTTGGTAAAAATCCACCTGAAATGATCCCAAAGTGAGCAGGGTTTTTGGGGTGTATCGGGGCGCGGGGGCAGTAGAGCATCCCCGATACTGGGGCCATCATGGGGCGGGCACCGTCCCTGGGGCACTGCAGGGAGCTGCCTGTATGAGAAATAAACTCTTTATAAATTATTAATACAAACCATATATTATATAAACTTAACATATTAATAATTTAGTAAGAGATATTCATAAAGAAATGCCTCGCCTTGGGGACCTGCCAATGTCCCCAAGGTGCCGCCAGCTGCAGCCCTGGGAGGTTCCTCATTACCCCTCTTAATTATAACGCTTGATGCTTCAATAGCGCTTTTCACCCTGAGATCGGAGAGGACAAGTGCCTCGCTCGAAACTGGTACATCGGGCAAAAATCCTGCAAAATTCACCCAAAATTATTTCCAAGGATGTTTCACGCAGGAGCAAAGAGCTCCCCATTCACTGCCACCAATGGCTGTTGTCTGGCAATGGGGACAACAGCCGGAGAAGGAGCTGGATGGGACGCAGAGCCCTCCCAAGGAGAATATCCTGGGGGAATAATGCTGTGGGGATGCTGGGTCCCAGGAGAATATCTCGGAGTAATGATGCTGTGGGGCTGCTGAACCCCAGGAGAATATCCTGGGGGAATGATGCTGCAGGGATGCTGGACCCCAAGAGAATATCTTGGGTGTAATAATGCTGTGGGGATGCTGGATCCCAGGAGAATATCCTGGGGGAATGACGCTGCAAGGATGCTGGATCCCATGAGAATATCTTAGCGTGAGGATGTTGCAGGGATGCTGGACCCCAAGAGAATATCTTGGGTGTAACAATGCTGTGGGGATGCTGGATCCCAGGAGAATATCTTGGGGGTAATGACACTGTGGGGATACCTGACCCCAGGGGAATATCCTGGGGGAATGATGCTGCAGGGATGCTGGATGCCATGAGAATATCTTGCAGTAATGATGCTGTGGGGATGCTGGACCCCAAGAGAATATCTTCAGGGAATAATGCTGTGGGGCTGCTGGACCCCAGGAGAGTATCTTGGGGGAATGATGATGCAGGGATCTGGATTTCGGGACCGTGCAAAGAAAAACAATCCTGTTGCACGCGGCTCTGCCCTGGCCGGCAAGGGTTACACCGCTGGGCTCAGCCCCGGGGACTTCACGCTTGGCTGCCGGCGGCTGTTGGAAGGGAACGGTCCAGCCCGTCCTCTTAAATCGGCATCGAAGCAGGGCGAGAGAGCCCTGCCAGCCCCGTTCCCGCGAGCTCTCAGCTCATCCCCCGCGGGAACGGGTATTTCTGGGCTTCGCCCGGAGCTATTAAAAGCCCTGTGGGTGCCGGCGCTGCTGTGCTGGAGGAGGAGGTGGCGCTTCCAAGCGCTTCCCGGCACAAACACCCGGAGCGATGGGAACCCAAGTTCGTCTTTAAACAACAGCCGAGGGCCCGGCAATGCCGAAAACCCACCCCAGGAAAGACCCCAAAGCACGCAGCTTTTCAGGGCGAGAAAACCACCTTTGCATCCCCCAGGCTGCATTAATTCTTCCGCAGACAGGACAAAACTTTACCCATCGATAAAACAGTTAGTGCATGCACCAGAACATTTTTCCCCCTTTTCCCACGCCGCTGGCACGACAAAGCCCATGATCCCAGGCAGACGGATGGCGATTTTTTGGGGGGGAAAATGCCAATTTGCTCAATAAGGGGTATGACATGGGGAATCCCAAGGAAAAGGACTGTTTAAGCCCTCCCCGCCAAGGAAAAGGCAATTTTTAGTTCAGCATCTCGGGGCCGGCAAAGAGCACACCCATTTACCGGGACCTTATACAGCACTGCCGGGAGATGCTATATATAAATATAGCATAAAAATATATGTCTCTAAAACCACCTTCCAACAAAGTTTGGTGCTATTTAACCTGAAAACTGCTTCTTCCCACCCAAAAGTCGCCTTTTTTACTTTTTACACTCCTACATACAAACAAGAGCTCATCCCCCTGGGACAGCCAGAAAGGGCTGGGAAAGCTCTTGGCCATCCGGCAGTGCATCCGCAGATGGGAACTTGTCCCCAGTGAGGGACACGCGATGGATCCCCAAAGCCACCAATGCTTTGGAGGGGTCATGAACCCCGTGAAATGAAGATGCTTTTAGGATGGATGGGCACTTACCACCTGTGGCTTGGTCCTGGGTCCGTGTTCGTCGGGTGGCCGTGGGCACCGGGGTAGCCGGGGTGGTGGGGCAGCGGGTGGAGAGCGGGGTCCATCTCCAGGACCAGGGGAAGCGTCACCTGAGTTGAGGGCCAGCATGTACCGCTTGGTGACATCCTCCAGCGAAGGAGGTTGGAGGGTCGGGAAGGATTTGCCGGGTGAGCGGCCAGCAGTGGGCACGGGGAGGTGGCTGTGGTGGCTGGAGGGGACAAGCGGCTCGGGGACGGTGATGGGGACGAAGGTGGCGGGCTCGCTGGTGTGACGGATGTGCTTGGTGGCCGGGCGG
The DNA here is from genome assembly GCA_009819605.1 of Sterna hirundo. NCBI lineage: Eukaryota > Metazoa > Chordata > Aves > Charadriiformes > Laridae > Sterna > Sterna hirundo. The sequence goes on along the minus strand of CM020437.1, from coordinate 218,626,201 downwards.
CTCTTGGTGAGGACGGCAGGTGCTGGTGGTGGTTGGTTTTCCTGGTGAGCTGCGCGGTTGGAGCGCTTCTTGGAGCTGCGCCGGGCGATGCGAGGGGACAATACATCAGCCAACTTGGGGTCAAAGCCATAACCGCGGCCGGTGCCCGGCGCTGCTGGCTGTGCTGAGAGGATGGGCTCGCTGCTGGACGGTGGGATGCTGGGCTCCAGCTCGCTGATGGCCTCACCAGGACCTTCGAAGGCGCCGGTCGGCAGCTCACCGCGGCGGCTGGGGTCACTCAACGACTTCTTCTTGATGGTCTTGCCGTTGCCCTTCTCATCGACGAGCTTAGCCATGGCGCCGGGCTGGCTGACGATGGTTTGGATGAGGCTGCTGTAGTCCCGCGGCCCGTCACTGCCGAGCGACAGGTCGCTACCTGCGCTGCCTGCGCTGCCTGCGATGGCGGCAGGTTGGGGGATGCCCGCCTTGGTGTTCAGTGAGCCCAGGAGGTTGCTGTCGACAGAGAAATTCTTCGCTTCCTCTGCCACCGAGCATCTCCGGTGGGGCATGGGGTCGCTCAGGGAGCGGTAGGGTTCGGTGCCACCCTCGCTGCCACCCTCCATCCCATTGGCACATGCTGAGGGGAACTTACGTCGGCGCCGCAAGCTGCCAGGGGTGCTCGGTGTCTCGGATTTGCCAGCTGGAAGGTCTTCAACCACCACTGCTGGGTGAGCGGGCAGTGGCATTTCAGTGTCACCGGCTGCCGACCCAGCGTTGGGCAGCGTCCAGGCATCCACGGCTTCGTGCAAGTCTTGGAAGGGCATGCCCATGGGCTCCGGCTCTGTGACGATGCCCTCGTCTGTCACGCTCGACTCGTGACCCGACAGCTCCTCCACGGATTTCCTGCGAGCGAGGTTCTCCTCCAACTCCACTTCCTTCAAACACCGCGTGCTCTCCGCCCGTCCCTGAAGGGCCTCGTCCGTCGTCCCTGTCGGTGCCACCACCTCGGCGCCTTCCACACCTTCACTGTCCTTCTGCTCAGCTGTGAAGCCATAGTCCTGCTGGGAACCCATCCTGCTGATCTTCTCAAAGACCTGCCTCGCCTCCTGGATGTACTGGTCCTGGATGACCATGGGGAGAGCATCCTCATCCCCCCGCTGTCCCCCATCTGAAGCCACCTGGTCCTGGCAGTCAGCAGTGGCCAGGAGGAGCTCGGAAGAGCTCTGCTTCATGGTGCTCTGTAGGAAAAGCCTCCGCATCCCCGATTTTTCGGAGCAGGTGAAGGACTTGGCTCGACGCAAAGTGGCCGTCAGGTCCTTGAGTGTTGGCCGCTCGCCCAGTGCCCAGCGGTTGGGGGGCTGAGCGGCACTGCGGCTGCCTGGGGAGGAGTTGGTGATGCTGGAGTAGCCGTCGGAACCCGCATCAAGGCCAATCCTCACCCCTTTCTTCTTCACCTTCAGCTCCGAGAGGTCTGATTTGAGGAAGCTGAGGAGCGTCAGGGTCTCAGTGGCGATGTCAGGGTTGGACAAGGACTTGCGGTGCTTGGCCCGCTCCCCTTCCAGCCCCGGCTGGTGCAGGCTCTCACTCTCAAAGTCCGATTTCACCTTGGCCGTGCCCTGCGGCAGCTTGGGACGGACGCGGACAGACGGCTGTCCCCACGTGAGGCCATCGCTCGTCCCAAAACTGGGTGATCGATAGATGCCGTAACCCGCCTGGAGAGTCCGTCCTTGGTTGGGCCAGCAAACCCCAAACTGTTCCTCTTCCTTCAGCGTCTCCGTGCTGGAATAACGACTGCTGCTCCGCGACCCACTGGGGCTGCCGAAGGGCAGGATGTTCACTTTGGAGACACGGGCCACCACAGGCAAGGGATGACGGGGGACCACCCTCCCGCAGCCTTCAGCCTCAGCATCGCCGCCATCCGCTGGGCTCTCCCAACCACCGCTCTCCTTCTTCTTCTTCCGGGCGGCACGGTGCCGGTGTGCACCGGTTTGCCCTTCGCCTTCGCTGCCCGATGAAGCGCGGGGGGAACGGGATGCGGCTGCTTCATCCTCCCCGTTGGAGCGGGGTGATGGGGAGGAGGAGGGTGGTTGCGGTCGAGTCGAGTTATGCCAGGAATGCGGGCCGGGCTCCGGCGGAGCTCCGCGGGGAGAACGGAGAGCCGGGTGCGGGACGCGGCTGCGGGGTGGAGGCGGCGGGGGAGCTCCCCGACCGCTCCCGGTCCCACTCCCGCTCCCAGCCCCGCTCCCGTTCCCCACCCCGCTCCCATTCCCGTTCCCATTCCCGCTTCCCCCCGTAGATTGCCGGCAGCTTTCCCCGAAGAGTTTCCGCATCGCCGGGACGCTGGGCCAACGCGGCGGCTCCGCGTTTAACCCCGGGCCCGGCGGCGACGACGGCGGCGGCGGTGGCGGCGGTGGAGCCGAGGACGGCGATTGAGCCCCGGCATGAACCGGGCCCGTTGGCTCCGGCTCGGTAAAACGAAGCGAAAGCTGCCGTACCGAAGGGGCCAGGCTGCCAAAAGCCCGGCCCGGTTGTTGCTCCGCGATCGACGCTGAAACTTTCCTACCCGGGAAGAAGAAGAAGGAGGAGGAGGAGGAGGAGGAGGAGGAGGAGGAAGGCGGGGAGGAGGCGGGCAGGAGCCACCGACCCGCCGCTACCCCCCGACCGCTGCCCCCCTCCGCCATTGTCTGCCCCCCCCCGCCGCCTCCGCCGCCTCCGCCCGCCCCCCGGCCCCGCCGCCGCCGCGCCCCGGCCCCGGCCCCGCCGCAGGCACCGCCCGGCCCCGCTCCTCCTCCGGGCTGCCAGCGGGCTTCATCCCTCCCGCTTTGTTTTCTCTCTCTCTCCCCCCCTCTTTTTTTTTTTTTTCTCTCTCTCTCTCTCTCTCTCTTTTTTTTTTTTGGCTTTTCCTCCTCCCTCACCCCCCTGCTTTTTTATTTGTTGCATTCAAATAAACTTTCCTCCCCGGAGGCGTGGTTTCCTCCCGCGGAGGGGGATGGTCGGAGGTTTTGCCCTTTTTTTTTTTTTATTTAATTTTTAATTTTTTTTTTTTTCTGGGGGGCGAAGAGGGCAGAGGAACGCGGCTGCAGAGCTGCCCTCCCGCTCCCAGGTCCAGCAGGAGCACCCCACATCCCCCCCCGCATCCCTCATCCCTTCCCCATCCTCCCCCCTCCCCATCCCTCATCCCCTCCTCATCCTTCCCACCCCCCCCTCCGATCCTTCATCCCCCCCCTCCGTATCCTTCATCCCCTCCCCATCCTTCCCCCTTATCCTTCACCCCCCCACACACATCCTTCATCCCCATCCCTCCCCCGAATTCTTCATCCCCCTCCTGCATCCTTCATCCCCTTCCCTCCATCTCCACCTAGCTTTGGGGGTTTTTTTGGGGGGGGGGATAAGTAAGCAAAAATTTGGGTGCCAGGGACAGATCCTTCCCCTTTCCTGCATTTTTCTCTGGCCCCTGCTTTGCAACTCATCTCGGGGAAGGCAGAACACCTTGTTACCAACTTGCAAAGAGCTCCGACAACGCACCGCCCCTCCAACAGACTTTCTCGTGGTTTTTTAGCATCGCTTGTCAGCGCTTGCTATTTGCAGCTCATAACCCCTTTTCCCTCAAGACCACGGATTTATCACCGGGGATGTGAAAAAGGAAGGCGGCTGGAGGGTTGATGTTGGTGGGTTGAGCTGGGGCCTTGGCAGCGTGGATGGCCATGTAAAGGACATTGCCGTCTCTGTCCCAGGGGCACAAAAAAATCTGGTGGTGATTAAATAAAAAATCCAACACCCTCCATAAATGCATTTTTCAGGACCTAAAAAGTGCCCCCGGCGACGTTGTGAGATGCACCGCCCCAGCAGGTATTCCTTCTCCATATCTCCCTTCCCTCCCTCCACCCTCCTCCCTTGGTTCCCCCGGGGCTGGGTGTCTCCCAGCCGTAAGGACGATTTCCCCATGATGTCACCTGGTGTTCAGGATGGGATTTTGTAAAAAGCCACACATTTCATCACCTGTAGGTGCTGTAGGAGCTGGTCCCCAGGCTGCTGGTGTTGAGCATCTCACAAGCGAAGGAGTTGTTTTGAAGCACCCACCCCATCTCTAAGGCACCCCGTTGTGCCCATCACCCTGGCTTCTAGGCCTGGTGGTATCAAGGGAACTGCTGACAGGACCCCAAGGCTGGGCAGGACATGGTCAGACCCAAAGGGCAAAAATTAGTGAGCTCCATGTGCCTCCTACCCTTAAAACCACCCAAAATTCATGATTCCACCACCAGGGACCTCAGTGGGGTGTCCTGTGGCTGCTGGATGTCACTGCCTGAGCCCACGCTGTCCCTGCAGCCACCACCGGCCTTTTTGGGACCTGCTTATTTTTTTTCCCCTCAAAGCTGTATTGTGGTTAAATCTTGGCCGGCTTCCTTGTCCCATGGGTGCTATCTGGGCATGGGGTGGTGGCACGGAGCAAGGTTCCTCCATGCCTCCCTGGAGGTGGGTGGGCACCCACAGACCCAGCTGAATCTCTCCAAATCTGAATATTTTGCGCCCTCTCCTGGGTCCGGATGGTGTGGCCTGCTGTGTCCCACCCTGTCACCCTTCCTTTTGTCTGAGAAAGGTTGGCGACACCAGGCTGTGATTGTCCCACTGGCCACCACTGTCCCCATCTACGGCATTTTGCCCTTCCATTGTGGGACCCCAAAAATAGATGGGAGGAGATTTCGGCACGGATGAGCTCTGGCAAAGGGAAACTCCAGGGCTGGTTCTGTTTCCTCCATCACTTTCTGTGCTCCAACCCAAAGCTGTTGGCAGCATGCACGGTCCTCCCCATCAGGACACGGCGACCACTCCTGCAAAACCAGACAGCTTGAGCTAACACCATCGCAGGAGCCCTCTCCATTCCAGCCCACCACGATGCTGAGATCTTTGATCAACATCCAAGATATATGAGGAGAGGCTGAAGGAACTGGGCATCTTTAGCTTGGAGAAGAGGAGGCTGAGGGGAGACCTCATTGCCCTCTACAACTCCCTGAAAGGAGGTTGTAGAGAGGTGGGGGTTGGCCTCTTCTCCCAGGTGGATAACGACAGGACCCAAGGAAATGGTCTGAAGTTGTGGCAGGGCAGGTTTAGATTAGATATTAGGAAGAATGACTTTACTGAACGAGTGGTCAGGCACTGGAACAGCCTGCCCAGGGAGGGGGTTGAGTCACCGTCCCTGGAGGTGTTTAAGAAACGTCTAGATGTGGCACTTCAGGGCATGCTCTAGTGGCAGAGATTGTAGGGTTGTTTTTTTTTTGTGTGTGTGTATGGTTGGACTCGATCTCAAAGGTCCTTTCCAACCATGGAGATTCTATGATTCTATGATTCTAAGAGCTGATGACCACCCTGGGCACCCTCCTCATCCTCACGACAGCAAGGAGCCACATTGGCACCACCAGCCCTGGTTGCTGATGAGGTCCTTGGATGGCTGGGTACCCAAGGAAGAGGCTGCATGCTTGTGAGGAGCAAGTCGGGATGAAATTGAGCATGTGGCCAGGTTCAGGAGGGATGCTTATCTCCAGAGATTTGAAGAAAATTAATTAAATCAACTTAGAAGCGAGCAACTCTGTGGAAAGAGACCTGGGAGTCCTAGTGGACAACAGGATGATCCATGAGCCAGCAATGTGCCCTTGTGGCCACGAAAGCCAATGGCATCCTGAGGGGCATCAAGAAGAGGGTGGCCAGCAGGTGGAGGGAGGTCATCCTCCCCTTCTGCTCTGCCCTGGGGAGGCCGCATCTGCAGTGCTGTGTCCAGTTCTGGGCTCCCCGGTTCCAGAAGGACAGGGAACTGCTGGAGAGGGGACAACAAAGGGCTGCGGAGATGCGGAGGGGACTGGAACACCTCTCTTAGGAAGAAAGGCTGAGGGATTTGGGTCTCTTCAGTCTGGAAAAAAGACGACTGAGGGGGGATCTTATCAACGCTTAGAAATACTGAAAGGGTGGGTGTCAGGAGGATGGGGCCAGGCTCTTCTCAGTGGTGCCCAGGACAAGAGGTAACGGGCACAATCTTGAGCATAGGAAGTTCCACGTGAACATGAGGAGGAACTTCTTTCCTGTGAGGGTGGCAGAGCCCTGGCACAGGCTGCCCAGAGAAGTGGTGGAGTCTCCGTCTCTGGAGAGATTCCAAACCCACCTGGACGCATTCCTGTGCCACCTGCTCTGGGTGACCCTGCTCTGACATGATCTGACTGGATGGTCTCCAGAGGTCCCTTCCAGCCCCTGCCGGTCTGTGATTCTGTGATACTACACGCAGACAACCTGTGAGAAATGCAGCGGAACAGTTATCCCTATATATATATATATGTATATATGTGTGTATACTATATATGTATGCATGTATATATATGTATGTATACTATATATACATACGTACACTGTATAGATACATATTAGTGTGTTCAGGGTGGAGAATACGCCACGTAGCCTGTGCTGGGCTACAAACCTTCCCCTGCTCGGATGTGTTATATGCACGTATATGTAGCGGGTGTATACATGTCTACGTATCCATCTGAAAGAGGGGATGTTTATTCTGTACATCCTATATGTTAAAGAAGACTCGCAGAGCGATTAGTGGTACATCCACCCCGTGCCGTGTAAGCAAATCCCTCCTTGCTAGGAGGAAGCAACATCCTGCCGGAGGCTGCGGGGAGCAAAGCTCAAGCCCCAACCCAGCGCGGGGTTGGTGGCATGGCCAAGCCAATGGTGGGATGTGCGGTGACATGGCCGAGGACCTCGAGTAGCTCAGTGGCATCGGTTTCCTGACTCCTGGCATCGTGTCTTGGTGCAGCAGCTCTGATTTTGGTGGTTCCTAGGTAGGAGGTGACAGCAAAACATTGAGGATGCCAGGATGGGCCATATTTGGGGCGCTGGGCTGAGCAAGGAGCTGGACCCAGATGATGCTGAAGGTCCTCAGGCAGGTGACACACTGTTGGCTTGTGTCTAACCCAGCTCATGGTCATCACTTGGAAATCCAGCATGGATGTCCCAGCTGCCCTTATGTCCCCCTTCCCAGCTCCAGTCTGGCCAGGGGTGTTCTCCCACCATTTTGCAGCATCAGTGGCACCAGTGGGCCCAAGTCTCTTACTGGCCTGTTCCCATTCTGGGGACCGGAGGATAGAGACTTCCCAGTATTACCCCAAAAATGTCCGTGATGCTGATCTCGAGCTGGAAAAACACATGGCCCCATGTGCCCCGGACAGGTATGAGCTGAGCCAAACCCTCCCCAGCACTCTCGTGGCCCCATCAGGGACACTTTAAACGAGAAGAGGGAGAAATCGCCGCCCAGCACCTCGCCCTGAGCCAGGGACTGTGTCCTTCACGGTCCCACTGTGTTCTCTATGGTCCCACCAGTGGTTTTTATTGCATTGGTGGCTTGGTCACCAAGGAAACATGGTGCTAAACTGCTCAAACCAAGCAACCGAGCCAGAGGACACTGGATCTATGCCGCGATGGGGTTAATACTGTGCTGCTGCAGGCTGGAGATGGGATGAAAGTACTGAAAGCTCAGGAGATGCTGTCCTCCTGTCCTCCAGCATGTGTCCATCTGAAGTCATCTCTGTTCTGTGCAGCTTAAAGCCAAAATTGCTCCATGTGTTGTCCTGGTGTCAGCGAGGTGGCCCTCATCCTCACCTAGGAGCCGTAGGTAACACAATTGTCATGCCGCCACTTGGAGCTCATCTTGTCAAGGAGGTAACGGGTGCTCTCACGAAACTTGCGTTTGGTGAAGTAAAAGAGAATGGGGTCAAGGACACTGTTCATGCTGGCAAAGGGACGCGTGCACTTGTAGGCAATGGCAAACGCCTGCAGAGCCGGGCAAGGCAGGCTGGGTGAGGAACGGACAATCAGGTAGATGGTCTTGGTGAGGTGGAAGGGGAAGAAGCTGATGGAGAAGACGATGACCACGATGATGATCATACGTACAGCTTTGTCCTTCCTCTTGTGCACTGCCAAGCCGATCAGCTCATCCTTCTGGCACAGGATCCGGGCCATGCTGCAGTAGCAGGCGAGAATGGCCACGAAGGGCATCAGGAAGCCAGTGACGGTGAGGGTGATGCCGTAGGGGAAGTAGGCAGCAGAGCGATCCGGCGGGCTCAGGTCGTAGCAGACAGTGCGGTTCCTTTGGGTGCCGGTGGAAGCGAAGACGAAGGTGGGCAGGCACTGGGCAATGACGATGAACCACACTGCGGCACAAACCAGCCACGTCAGCTTCTTCCCCTTCTTCTTGTGCCATGAGGCCAAGGGGTGGCAGATGCCCAGGTACCGCTGGATGCTGATGCAGGTGAGGAAGAAGATGCTGCCGTGTAAGTTGGTGTAGAACTGGAAGCGGATGAATTTGCAGGTGAAGTCCCCAAAAGGCCAATAATCCTTCTGGGTGTAGTTGTAGATGAGAAGCGGGAGGGAGCAGACGTAGAGCAGGTCAGCCATGGCCAGGTTCAGCATGTAGATCATGGACCGGCTGAGAGCCTTACGGGACACCCAAATCTGCCCAATGACCACAGCGTTCAAGGGCAACCCCACCATGAACACCACGGAATAGACCAGGGGCAGCAGGACCTGCTTGAACTCCTCGTGGAAGGTGCATGAGTTCCTCCCAGCCCCTGTGAGGGCTGTCAAGTTGGCCATGGTGGTGGTTCCCCCTGTCAATGTCCTCTCCGCTGGTGTGGCCCCTTTAGCAGCACCTGCGAATGACAAAGGGGATGGTTGGTGACTTGGCCACATGGTGTCACAGCCACCCTAGCAAGATGAACCTGGACCAGTTGTGTGTGACCCCATAGCCCCATCCTTCTGGACTGGGGCAACCCTTGGTATCCATACAAGCTGGGGGATGAAGGGATTGAGAGCAGCTCTCCCAAGAAGGACTTGGGGGTACTGGTGGATGAGAAGGTCAACTTGAGCCGACAATGTGCGCTGGCCACCCAGAAAGCCACCTACATCCCCAGCAGCGTGGGCAGCAGGGCAAGGGGGGGATTCTGCCCCTCTGCTCCGCTCGGGGGAGACCCCCCTGCAGTGCTGCCTCCAGCTCTGGGGCCTCAGCACAGGAGAGACACGGAGCTGTTGGAGCGGGGCCAGAGGAGGCCCCGGAGATGCTGGGAGGGCTGGAGCCCCTCTGCTGGGAGGACAGGCTGAGAGAGTTGGGGGGGTTCAGCCTGGAGAAGAGAAGGCTCCAGGGAGACCTCAGAGCCCCTTCCAGTCCCTGAAGGGGCTCCAGGAAAGCTGGGGAGGGACTCTGGATGAGGGAGGGGAGCCATGGGACAAGGGGGAACAGTTTTAAACTAAAAAAGGGAGAGTCAGACCAAATCTAAGGAAGACATGTTTTATGCTGAGGGTGGTGAGCCCCTGGCCCAGGTTGCCCAGAGAGGTGGGAGATGCCCCATCCCTGGAAAGATTCCAGGCCAGGTTGGACGGGGCTCTGAGCAACACGTTCTATTCAAAGATGTCCCTGCTCATGGCAGAGGGGTTGGACTAGATGGCCTTTAAAGGTCCCTTCCAACCCAAACCATTCTGTGATTCCATGATTCCAAACCACGATGATGGATTTAGAGGTCTATCAGGAAGATGAAGGTGGAGAGAGCTGGACCGTATTGGGTGGTGACACACGGGACAGTGTGGTGGCCATGCTCACCACCACCATCTCAGCTCTGCTTTCCCTGGCGCTTGCACCCCACAGAAAGGTTAGCACAAGGCCAAACCACCCTCATCCAGGTGCCGGAGAGGAAATTGTGGCATGCCATGCCGTTAGCAGCCGGCATGGCTTCCTGCTTCTCTGCAGGGGGTGCCAAAACCCTTCGGCCAGTCACCCGAGCGGGCTGCGTCCCCTGAGTTTCGGGAGATGCCACCTGCACGGAGGCCAGCACGACCCACAGATGTTTCGTAGTTACTTTAATCCGGGAATTGAGACTGGTGATGCTCTGATTCCGGAGGTTTTCGGTCTTCTGGGCTAAGAGAGCCCATCCACGTGGCCTCTGGGCTGCTCTGAGCTGGAGAAGAGGCCACCTGCTTTTCTTAGAGGCTGATACTGGTGCGAAAGATGTGGTCCTGCATCATGGAGAGACTCCCCCCCCCCGACCCCAGCCACATCACTTGGTTGAATCCTTCACCGTGCCACCCATGGGTGCTACACGCTCCTGGCGGCTTGGGCAGAGCCGCTTCTCCTTCCTCCTCTCGCTTCTTCCATCGCCTGCAGACCTGTCTGCCGTCCCGGTTGGTGGCACTGGGGTGGCACTGGCTTCCCCTCGCATGCCCTGGTGGCAGCCCTGACACCTGGCGGGGACGAGCTTGCCTGGAAATGGGGTGGCTGGTGTCCCCACACAGGCTGGGAAGGGAAACTGAGGCAGGGAGGGGGAGTGGCCGAGCTCTAGCCAGGTGCGTGGGGCAGAGGGGACCAGAGGGGGACACAGGAGTCCAGGGGCCATCCTGTTAGCTCGTACCACCCTGGTGGCCCCATTTTGGGTCTTTGGGGATTTACCAGCCCCGGAGAACAGGCCAGCGATGGCGTCAAGCTTGCGGAGAGTGTTGGGATGGGGACAACCTCATTTTCGGGGGTGCAGATCAGTTCCCCCCCTGCCCTCCCTGCTGCTGCAGAACCCTCCTACCCCCTGGCATGCCACTAAGCCCCTTTGGCGCCCACTGAGCCCCCCTGACACCCCACTGAGCCCCCCCTCACCCCATTGTACCCACTGTCACCCAGCTCCAGGCAGTCCCAGCTCCCACCTCTGCCACCTCCAAGCCAATAAGTGCCCCATGGCTGTGAATTGCTCTATCCCCTGGGGACGCCCAAACCTTCCCCAGGACCCCAAGCCGGGGCAGCACCCATCCCAGCCCCCACGCTGGGCACCCACAGGAGCCTCTGCCATCCCACGGGTGCTCGCAGGAACACCGCCGTGACACTGGGGACATGGTGGCCAGCAAGAAGGGTGGGGGGACCTGGGAGCGTGTCTTACCTGCTGGGGTGGCAGGGGGTGCCGCAGAATGCTGGGACACGCTGCTCTGCCCAGTGCCCGGACACATCTGTGGCCTCAGGGTGCTGCGCTCGCCCCATTGAGCAACGCTTCCCCTTTCCACCCAATGGCAGCACCCTGGGGCGATGGGGAACAGAAACCTGGGTGGCAGGGTGGGCACTGCGCTGCACGGCACGGCACCGTGGGCACCGTGTGGCACAGCAAAGGGAGGGTGGGCACTGCAGGACATGGCACCGTGGGCACTGCTTGGCACTGCGGGGCAGGGGGGGCACTGCACCGTGCTGCATGGCACGGCACAGCACTGCACGACAATGCATGGCACTGCATGGCGGGGTGGGCACTGCAGGACATGGCACCATGGGCACTGCTTGGCACTGCAGGGCAGGGGGGGCACTGTACTGCATGGCATGGCACTGCATGGCATGGTGAACATTGCACCGTGCCACGTACCAGAGCACTGCATGGCTCTGCATGGCAGGGTGGCACTGTACTGCAGGGCAGGGTGGCACTGCACTGCATGGCATGGCACTGCATGGCACAGCAAGGCAGGGTGGGCACTGCAGGACATGGCACCATGGGTACTGCATGGCACCATGGGCACCGTACTGCATGGCACAGCACTGCATGGCACAGCAGGGCAGGGTGGGCACTGCAAGACATGGCACCATGGGCACTGCTTGGCACTGCAGGGCAGGGTGGCACTGCACTGCATGACACAGCACCGCATGGCACTGCACGGCAGGGTGGGCACGGCACCGTGGGCACTGTGTGGCACAGCAAAGGGAAGGTGGGCACTGCAGGACATGGCACCGTGGGCACTGCTTGGCACTGCAGGGCAGGTTGGGCACCGCAGGACATGGCACCATGGGCACCACATGGCAGGGTGGGCACTGTACTGCATGGCACGGCACTGCACGGCATGGTGGGCATTGCACCATGCCATGCAGCGGAGCACTGCATGGCACCCCAGGGCAGGGTGGGCACTTCATGGCATGACTCTGTGTGGCACGGCACCATGGGCACCGCAGGGCACCGCGTGGCAGGGGGGGCACTGCACCGCGGGGCACTGCACAGCGCTGCACGGCCGCGCCGGCGTGGCATGGGGCGGCACAGCCCGCGCCAGCACCTCCATCACGCCTCGTACGTACGTCCCCATCCCCTCCGCACGCACATGGGCCCCCTACACACGCATATGCAGATCCCCTACACACACACGGACACACGTGCGCACACCCCTATGAACACGCCCCACACGTGTGCACAGACACGCACCCCCCATGCACCCCCATCACACCCCCAAAAGAGGCCGTACATGGACACCAAGGGACATCCAGTGCTGGCAAATGCCACCATGGCCGGGGAAGTGCCCCAGACCCAGCTCCGGGATACCACTATGAGGCCGGCTGTGGCAAATGCCACCAAACCCTTGGATTTTTGGTCTTTTCCCCCATTTTGGGGTCTTTTCCCCCATTTTTGAGTCTTTCCCCCTATTTTTAGCTCTTTCCAAGTGTGGACATCTGGGGCAGATGCTGGGGACAGGGAGGGCAGCCGGTATGGTGGCACCAAGGGAAGGAAGATTGCTCCTTGTCCTTATCCTTGTCCTTGTCGCCTCTCACTGCAGCCACACAAGGGAAACTGAGGCCCAGGCACTGGGTTTGAAGCAGACGAGTGTGGTTCACGCCCCATTTTAATAGCTTTTCTCCCCAAAACACCCCTCGAAGGAGTGTTTGGAGGAGGGATGCTAAGGAACATGCCCAAGACTACACAAGCCATCCGTGGCAGAGGGTATTCATAGCCAGACCTGAGCCAAAAATACCATGAGCAGCTGAAAAACAAGGGACCTCCCCCTCCCCCCCCGAAAAATGGTAAATGAGCAAAAAAACCCCTTTGTAACAGGGAAACGGGGCACCGAATGCCAGTGCTGCTGGGCTGGGAGGGACAGGAAAGCTGGAGTAGAGCGGGAAAGATCCCTCCCGATCCCAGGAAAAACCCAGCTGTGGGATGAGCCGAGCACAGCCTTTCTATTAGACACCAGAGAATCCCCACCCCAACTCTACCCACTGCCTGCAGCCACCTGTAACCCTGCGATCGCAGCCTGCCAGCGCCCACAAATCACCGCTGTTTCCAATTAACGAAACCACATCAAGACACTCGGCCTCGTCCTGCTGCTGGGCCCGTGGCACGTCCCCGGCTCGTGATCTGCCCTGGCGGCTTAGCCCAAAAGTCCCTTTTTTCACCCCAAAAAACCCATCAGAGGAATCCCTGCCAGCCCTTGGAGTGATGGGGTGGGCACCCCCTGCGCTCGGCCTGCCCTAAAAGCAGACATCCATGGGATTACGGAGACCTGGTCCCTGCGCCCTGATGCCATGGTGACGGGCACCGGGAGAATTCCATTGCGAAATGAGACTTGCGGGGGGATGGGGGGGGAAGGGGACGCCCTGACACTCCGGTGATGGGCACCAGGCGAAATGAGACTTGCGGGGGGGGGGGAAAAAAGGGGTGCCCGTGGTGTTGGGGTGCTCCGTAGGATGGTGTCACCCTGATCCCGTGGATTTAAGGGGCCTGAGAAGGAGGAACTGGGTTAAGAAAGAGAAGTGGGACCGCTCCGCGGCCAGACGGGGAAGAGATTAAAAATAATCGCCGGCTGCGCTCGCCAGCGGCCGCAAGCTTCCTCCAACACGTGCCGGCACAGCTTTGCCCCCCTCCGACCCCTTTGCTTTCAAACCATCTCGTGCGAGCCCTTCTCCGGTGAAATGAGCTTTAATTAACACCCTGATATTAATATGAAGGGGGTTTCTGCAACCTTGCTACAGCCGGAAAGTATTTTGGCTGCTGCTGCCCTCGGATAGGGTATGGGGGATGGCTTCCTCCCTTGGAAACCTTCCTCCTTGGTTTGTCCCTGGGAGGAGACCATGGCGGGGACATCTTGGTGGCTTGATGGCAGGGCTGGGATGGCGGAGATGGAAGCGAAAGCTCCAGCTCAGCAGATTTCAAAGGGGATGAAGGGGGGATGCTCCCGCCCAGTGTGTTCTTTGGCCGAAGCCACAACATCCCTGTCCCCAAACACCTCCTGGCTGGTCTCAAAACACCTTCAGGTGGCCGTGGACCTGTCCCACCTGGCCCAGTGTGGTCGGGGAGCAAGGCTTGGGTGTTTTAAGGGAAATCTCCATTTATCAAAGCCTGAAAGCATAACGGTGTGGCCAAATGGGGCCAGAGAGGCCTTTTTAGGTGCTTAACGTAGACTCGTGGGCTCAGGGCGCAGGAACAGTCCCTCTGGTGATGGCGGGTGGCTCTGCCACCGATGTACTCTGTCCTCGGGTGACTCCCTTCACCTCCCCATGCTCTGGTGCCCCATCTCTAAAATAAATCAGCATCTCAGGGATGCTCTGAGCAACCCGGGCAGCGTTTTTCTGCTGGAAATGGGAGATGCTGGGGGATGGGGGAGGTGCAATGAGTTGGCCCGGTCTCAGCTGACAGCGCCGAGGCTCTGGCTGGGCTTGTATAAACCCATTCATAGAATCATAGAATCACAGAATGGTTTGGGTCGGAAAGGACCTTAAAGATCATCTCGTTCCAACCCCTCTGCCTTGGGCAGGGACACCTCCCCCTAGAGCAGGCTGCTCAAAGCCCCGTCCAACCTGGCCTTGAGTCTATATTCATATATACATATATATTCATATATACAAGCAAATATATAGGCACATATAAAGCCGTGTTCACCCACATGTACACACATATGCACAAACGTATATATACAAGCGTATACACCTCTCCATATGAATATATCTCTAGACATATACATACAAGCATATACACCTCTCCGTATAAATACACCTCTATACATATATACCTCTATAGATAAATACACCTCCATGCACACATCTATCTATAACTCTATGCATAAATATACCTCTCTACATATATATACAAACATATATGGCTCTACACACATGTATACACACACGCACATACATTTCTCTATACATATATATAGAAATATGTCTCCATTCACACACACATATATACAAACTTCTCCACCTCTATACACAAATATGTGTCTCCGAGCACATGGACTCAGACACATGTGTATATACATGGACTCACACACACGTGTATATACATAACTCCGTCCATATATACACACATATATTTATGCCTCTATACACACGTCTATGCACACATGCTCATACAGACAAATATATTTATACCTCTGTGCGCATACATGTACAAATACGTATAGATAGATACATCTGTGATTCTACGATCTCTGGATCTGACCCAATGCTCTCTGGATCTGGCTCCATCCTCCCCAGTTCTGCCTCGTCCTGCCCAGTTCGATCTGATCTGCTTGGGTCCAGTCCTGCCTGGTTCAGTCTTGGGTCTGATCCTCTCTTGTCTGGCCCCATCCTGACTGGTTCGGTCTGACCCACTTAGGTCCGATGCTGCATGGTTCAATCTGACGCGTTCGCATCCCATCCTGCCCAGTTTGGTCCCACCCTGACTGGTTCGGTCTGACCTACTCAGGTCCCTTCTTTCCCAGTTTGGTCTGGCCCTCGGGTCTCATCCTGAATTGGTTTTGTCTGACACAATCTGGCCCAATCCTGCCCAGTCTGGACCCATCCTGCCCACTTTGGTCTGACCCTTTTTGGATCTCATCCTGCCCCATTCACTCTGACTCTCTTGGATTCGATCCTGCCCAGTTTGGCCCAATCCTGTCCAGTTTGGCCCCATCCTGCCCAGAGTGGTCTGACCTGCTCAGGTCCGATTCTGCACAGTTCAATCCGACCCACTCGCGACCCGTCCTGTCCAGTTTGGTCTGAGCCTGTCGGGTCTCATCCTGCTTGGTTCAGTCTTAACCCCTCGGGTCTGATCCTGCCCGGTTTGGAATAACCCTGTCAGATCTCATCCTGCCTGATCCCCTCAGGTCTGATCCTGCCCAGTTCAGTCTGACCCTCGGGTCTCATCCTGAACCGGTTTTGTGTGACACGTTCGGGCCCGATCCTGCCCGGTCTGGCCCCATCCTCCCCAGTCTGGTCTGACCCTTTTGGGTCTCATCCTGCCCGGTTCGGTCTGATCCACTCAGGTCCCATCCCGCCCGGTTCGATCTGGCCCTGTTGGGTCCCATCCTGCCTGGTCCGACCCCATCCTGCCCGGTTCCCTCTGACCCTGTCGGGTCCCATCCCGCCCGGTTCCCTCTGGCTCTCTCGGGTCCGATCCTGCCCGCTTCGGTCTGACCCTCTCGGGTCCCATCCCGCCCGGTTCCCTCTGACCCTCTCGGGTCTCATCCCGCCCCGGTTCGGTTGGTCCCGTCCCTCCCGTACGCGGCACTTACCGGCAGCGGGATACGCCGGGGCGGCAGCAGCGCTCAGTGCCCGGGGCCGCCCCGCTGCCGCCCGCCGCCGGCCCCGCTCCGCCCCGGGGCCGCCCCGCTCCGCCCCGCTCCGCCCCGCTCCGGCCCCGGCACCTGCGGAGGCTGGGGAAGGGTCACAGCTGGATTGGGGGTGGCGGGGGGGGGGGGGGAAGGAACATCTGGGCTGGGGGACAGACAGCTGCCTGCGGGGGGCTGCCATGCAAACATCTGGCTTGGCATCACGGGCAAACATCTGGAGTGAATGGTGGCGGGGGGGGGGAGCTTCCAATAACTTCCAAAGTGGGATTTACAGAGTGGGATGCTCATGCACAGGTCAACAGCTGGATTTTCCTGGCTGGAAACTGGGACCTGCTGCAGGGAGCAGCTGGGTGTTGGGGACAGGGTCTCCCCGCGGCACCGGGTCTCAGCCGAAGGGGTCGGTGGCTTCTGTACTCATTAACCAAGCGGTCGAGCCTCCGCGCTTCCTGAGCAGGGCTATTAAAGAGCAATAAGGAAAGGAACCCCGGGGGAACGTGTCGGGTATGAAAGGGCCGATGAATAAACAGCCCAGGGATGCCGGGACTACGCGGGATGGAGGGCTTGGCCCTTCCTTTCCCTGGATGCCCAGTTTGCCCTCCAAAATTATTCCCTTCCTTCCTTTTCTGGGGCTTGTGATGGGTCTTGGTGAAGGTGGAGGGGAAGGAGGTGTCAACTGGCATTGCCTGGATGACGGAGAACCATGTGGGGGGCTCGCTGGCGTCGCCTCATTGAGCGATGCACCCCCAGAACTGGCACCCAAATAAGAGAAGGGTTTTGGGCAGGCACTGGGCTGCAGGGCGCGGGATGGGGAGGTGGAAGGATGCCGCAGCCCGCCTGCATCCCGCTGGCGCCTGCGCCACGGCGGACAACAACGGGCTTTCATCGATCCTGGCACGAGCCTGTGGCCAAACCAGGCAGCGGGGCCACGAGGGAGATGGGCTCTGGCGAGAGCAGCCGGGAATGTTTGCAACCACAGCCAGGCTGGAGCCGTCACCCTCATCCCGGGGCTGCCCGGGCTTGTGGGGTTGGGTTGGCGATGGCTCGGTGCCCTGGTGAAATTCCCCTCTCCCTCAGCCGCCACGAGAAGACGGAAACCGGGGGGGGGAAAGTGTCTTTCCCCAGAATAAAGCAGAAAACACGCCTTGTGCAAACAAGCCCAGCAGCCTGCCGTGGGGAGCCCAGGGTTTTCTGCAAGCATCCTGGGAATGCAGCTGAGAACGGACACAACTCACTCCTCCGATGAGCCACCAGTGAGAGCCTCCAGTGCTGCCTCCATCTTCGGGGCAAGCTCCGAGCTGGTGAAAAGGAGCTGGTGTCCTCCTCCCTCCTGGTATGGCGGGTGTCCTTGCGGGTCACCAAGGTGAATGCCTCATAGCCAGCCGTCCCAGTGTGGGGACACTGTAAATAGTGGAGGGAGTGTTAAAAAAAAAAAAAAAAAAAAAAAAGAAAAAGAAAAGAAAATAGCGGCTCCTGGCTGCCTGCCAGCCCCAACCGCCTCCGCTGAGCCTGGCAGCCGGACTCATAGCCTCCAGCCCAGCCCCACAGCACCTGGAATAAAGGGGAACACCTGCCCCCCTCCCAAAAGAAATGACATTTTGGGGGTTGAGCAGGGATGGGAGAGGCAAATTTGGAGGCAGCAGTGAGGCTAAAAAAGAGATTTCAAGCATGGCATTGTTTTTACACCTCTTTTTATCCATGCAAAAGGCGGATGAAGCTCTTTGGGAAAAATAATTGGGGAAAGGGAATAGCCTGGGTCCCTCTTGCAGTCTCACCGATTGAATTAATCCCCGGCCAAAAGGCCTGGCACGGGGGCTGGCTTTGGCCTCACGAGACTCCTCGGCCGCCTGGTTTCTCTTCCTCCGGCTGGATGTTGCCAATAATTGCGTTAGCAGCTGATTGCAGGAGACCTTTGCCGCTGCTGCCCAGGCTAATTGCACCTTCCCACCGGGCTCCGTGTCTCCAGTCGCCAGTGGGTCGCAGCAGGATGCCAGGTTGGAGACAGGATCACCCATGGTGGAGGCCAAGGAGGCAGCGAGGAGCTGGGGCCATGTTCCTCCAACCGATGCAAAACTCTTGTCAGAGGTGAAAAGCAGCATTTTTCAAATGCTGAAGCTTTGTGAAAGCCTCAGGGCAGGGATGTCCCCATGACCAGACGCTGGACGTCCCCATGGGGAGGGTCCTACAAGGCTTTCAGGTTCTCCCCCAACCCAGACGTACCAGGGGCACTGGCTGGATCCCTCCTGCCTTGGGCTCCGCAACAGCTCACCAGACCGGAGATGTCTTGCATGAAAAATTTCATTACTTCTAAAAGCCATTTATAATGGAAATGAAGTTAATTTCTCATGTCCTCTTGACAACACCAGCCTGCCAGGGTGGTGGACCTGGTAGAGCTTGCTCATGAGGAGGTGACCCGTGATGGCAGCTTTCTCTTTTTTAACTAGGTTAGAGGAGATGGTCACCCCAGGCTCACCTGCAGACATCTGCTACCCCAGCACCTGCCTTTGAGCCCCCAAATTTTTGGCAAAGAAGGTGTTTGGTGAAGAAAGTCTCATCTCTTGAGGTCCACTGTGATGGCCCTCTGTCCTCTTGCTGCAAATCAATGTTCACCACACTCAAATGTGTCCAGCTACCTGGCGTGAAAACCCCAAGAGAAGACAACAAGTCTCATTGCTGGACCTCTGTTTTGAAGAAACTGTTCTTATCTTCAATCCCCATTTCTGCGATGGGTCCCAGGTCCACGTTTCTGGCCATCCAGCCCAAATTTCCTTCTGGAGGTGATGGGGACCCAGAAACAGCCTGCAAGCCCAACGGGCCCATTCTGCCGGGGGTCCGCGGGAGTGCCGGGAAACCTTGGCTTTGATGGGAATTCAGACAAAAAAGCCTTGGCTTTGCTCCAGGTGGCAGCTGACCCGCCATTCCTATGCCTCAGCATTTCTGAAGAAGTGTACTTCAGCTCATTTTCCTCTCCAACCTGCTTTCCTAGAGCCCCGCGGACGTCAGCAGAGGAGGAAGGGGTTGCTGAGCTTCTCCTCCTCCCAGCACATAGATGATTAATGCCTTGATCTTTGCAGGCTTCCTTTCCTCTTGCTGGCACGTCCTGGTGTGCCTCGGGGACTCAGGGTTTCTTCCGCTCATCACTTTTCTTTGCTCAGGAATCCTCAGGAAGCAATGCAGAGCATGAGGATCCAGGCGTGGGTGGTGTCTTAGGCTCCAGTTTCATCTGCAACTTCAGTGGAAGGAAAGTGAGGGGTGTTTGGGAGGTGGTCTGGGTGCAAGAGACCTCATCTGTCAGCTGGTGAAGCGGATTGGGAAGGGAGATTTTGGGACTCACATCTATGGGTCTTTGCAGGCAGGAAATCCCAGGGCTTGGGGCATGCGGGATCCTTGTGGCAGAGAATTCTGAGGTGGGTCTTCACACTTTGTGGCCACCTTTGAGAGGTCTTCAGCAGTCCCACTGCTAGGAGGCTCTGCAAAGAGGGAGGTCTTTGGCTCTCATTGCCTCATCCTCGCAAATTGTACTTTCTACCTTTGAGGACAGAGCTGTGGTCTGGGATGGGGACATCTCTGAACTTTGTATCCTCGAGTGGAAATCAAATGCCTCCAGGTCGGCCACAATCTCTCCTTCAGCTCTTTCTCCTTCTTCTCATGGCAGCAGATCACCGAGCCCTTTTGGGTTTTCACCCCTCTGTGCCTCTTCGCATCCTAGGAGAGCCCCGAGCTCCTGAAGCTCAGCACAGTGATGGCCATCTCAGTCTTCTCACCAACACACCTCTTCATAAACACCCATCGTCCCCATCCCCCATGATGGGAGACCATGCTATGGAGCAGATATCAGGTGATAATAAAAAAGTGTCCAAACGCAGTCTCAGCTCCCCATGGGGACCTGCAGGATCTGGCCCCACTGCCAGCTGTGTAGGGAGTGGTGGAGAAGCACGCCGTGTCCCTTTGGCTCACCACCTCCAGGCTCCTCCGCTTTTCAGATGGCATCCACAGGGAGCAATAAGCAGGTCAAAGCACACAAGACCTGCAGGTACCTTTGGTATTTCCCATCCAGGAAAGATTTAAAATAACTAACGCCGACTTGTTGCTGTTTCCTCAATAGCTTGTTTGCTTTGGCTCTTGGACCAGAGGCTGTTCTCCAGCTGGAGAGTTTTTTCTCGTAAACGATTGCCCCCAGTTACAACCAGCGATGAAGGGTAGAAATGTTGATGGAGATGGCTCCTTTTGGGTTGCCACCATCCCAGCAGGACCACACACCCGGGCACATTCGTAGGGCGAAAATACCTATTTCAAGGTTGAAAACCAGCATCTCAGGTATGATCAACCTGGGAGACTCCATGACGACAGTCCATCACTGTAAACCAGGGCCAAACACAAGTGTCCCGACTTCCCACCATGCGCACAGGAGCACAGATTGTCACCTGCCTGGTGGCCACCCAACACTTGAGTCTTATGGATGTGTTGAGGCAGCACGAGGGCGAGATGGGCAAATTTCTCTCACGCCTGGATGTGAGTCACCAAGAACCCAGCAATTTTGTGAACCGTCAATTTAATGCTTTGCATTAAAAGCTACCCATTGGTGCACCTTCTTGTTGCTTCCCCAGGAGCCCCACGCTCGGTTCTGCTGCTCCTGCAGCAAGCGAGAAGGGATTTTGCGTGTGATGAGTTCACTTGGGACTTCCAAGCCACGGCTCAAATCTCCCAGCTGGATGGACGTGCAATTTTTAGTCCGTGCTAATAGTTTGTGCCTTCTGTAATGGGAATTTTAAGTCTTTCGCTGCTCTTTCTGCTCGTTACCACCACTAAATGCAATGCCGTTGACTCAGGATGTCCATCCCCTTGTGAAGGGCTGTGAGGATGTAGTGGGGCCCTTGGGGACTCTTGAGCAACCAAAATAACCTCCATGCATGAGGCATCTCCCATAGGGACCAAAATCTTCCAGGAATTAAAACTCAGAGCATGGACCATTTGCATTCCAGGAGCATGCAGGGACCTGCTCAACTCTGGGGCTGGTTCTCCTTTGCCTGCAGGTGGGTCCATCACACCCAACCAGCACAGAAAATATTTAAGCCATGGAGTCCCATTCCTTCCATTGAAAAGGGGACTAAACCAGACATTTATTTTGGGATAAAAACATCTGTTTCATGTCTGGCATTGTCGGCGAAGTTTTCTGCATGGGGCAACTCACGTGTCCTTGCTTCTCCCTTTCGGTTCTGCTTCTCAGAAGATCATGCTGTGCCCTTGAAGACGGCAAAAGAGGAACCCACGTCCTAAGTGGGGTTTTTCTTTATTCCAAGAATTTGTCTCTTTCTTATAAAAACATGACTGCTTTTCTCTGGAAAAGAGCAGAATTGCAGAAACAAGGTGAAATTTGGACCCAAGTTTTCTCTTCTGCCACTTATGGGTGGGCACAAACCCCACCAGTGCTTGAGGTTTCTACTCAGTTAAACCAAAGGTGATGGTAACATTTTATAGGAAGATTTTGGAGATATCCCTGATATTAATACTCCTTGATTTATGGATAACAGGTTACTGTGCGCTGCTTGCTAGGAGATGGCTGCACCACAACTTGCTGGAGGTTTTACGGGGAGCATCCCCGTAGAGAGACCATTTCATCGCCTCCATCCTCAAATGGGGATGATTCCCATCTTTTTCTCCCCACCTAATCCACCAGGAAACCCCTTGCATCCCCTTTTCTGCAAGCAGAGAAGTGTTTGAAGCTCCAGCAAACCCACTCAGGGCTTGCTATAGGATCTGCTTTGGATTATGGAGAGCATAACCCCCATAGCAGCAAGAGTTAGGGGACTGGGGCCAACTCGGTGGCCCAGGATAAGGAGCGGGACAGGAATAGCTTCCCAGGATGGACTCATTTTTTGCAAGGATGTGGTCCTCATGCAGCAGTGCTGGGAGAAGCCTTATGCTTGGCAGCATCTTCTAAACAAACCTCAGAGCAGAGCCAGTGCCCAGACATTTTGTACAAACACCGGGGTGAAACTATAACAAGGAAAACACAATCCCGGGGGGTCCTGGCCATCAACTGTCTGGGTTTGGGCAAACCTGGGCATGGTTGTTGCACCTTCTCTTTCAACGCGGTTGCTTGCAGCACCATGTTTGGAGTTTTGGCTGCTGCAGGGAGGGAGGATGGTATTTGGGTGCCCGTACGGCACACGAGCGTGGCCAGGAGATGCTCATGGATGCTCAGGAGATGCTGTTGTGGAGGTCAGATTCATTCTTGGGGGTTTTAAGACCACCCTGAGCAAGGAGATCTGTGTTCATCGCTGCTGGGAGAGAGAGGGTGGACCAGGGAGCTCCTGTGCTGTGATGACCCCAATCTGTGAATACCCAGCTTCCAGTTAACACCTAGAAAACTCTCCAGGACCCTCAAATGGAGGGTTGTACCCCATGTCTGCTATGGGTGAAACCTCCTGGATCAGCAGGCAGGGCCCTCCTGCCCTCAACCTGCCCGTCCTGCGCCACCCGGGACGCCCGAGACCTGCCCAAGCCAAAAATGTTCAAGCAGGTCCGTCCCGTTGGGGTTGTGTTGCAAAACCGAGGCGGCAGAGCAAAGTGCTGCACTTCGGCGGGGAGGGAGGAGGGAAAGCTGGTGCCAAACGAGATGAGCTCGTTCCTCTCGCGCTTGCGTGTGCCGGCAGGCAGCGCGGGCAGCAACCTGCGCAGGCAGCAGCGGGCGACTTCACTCACACCACCCCCCCAGGGTGCTGCGATTGCCCTTTTTGCAGGGTATCAGCCTCTCTAATGTGTATGGGTTTTATCCTTTTTTCCTGCAAATTAGGTTTGATTTGGTTTTATTTTGTTTTATTTTATTTAGGGGTTTTTCACTTCACTTCACTTCACTTCACTTAATTTAACTTTTTCCTTTCCTTTCCTTTCCTTTCCTTTCCTTTCCTTTCCTTTCCTTTCCTTTCCTTTCCTTTCCTTTCCTTTCCTTTCCTTTCCTTTCCTTTCCTTTCCTTTCCTTTCCTTTCCTTTCCTTTCCTTTCCTTTCCTTTCCTTTCCTTTCCTTTCCTTTCCTTTCCTTTCCTTTCCTTTCCTTTCCTTTCCTCTCCTCTCCTCTCCTCTCCTCTCCTCTCCTCTCCTCTCCTCTCCTCTCCTCTCCTCTCCTCTCCTCTCCTCTCCTCTCCTCTCCTCTCCTCTCCTCTCCTCTCCTCTCCTCTCCTCTCCTCTCCTCTCCTCTCCTCCTTCCTATCCTATCCTATCCTATCCTATCCTATCCTATCCTATCCTATCCTATCCTGTTCTATTCCGTTCTATCCCATTCTATTCTATTCTATTCTATTCTATTCTATTCTATTCTATTCTATTCTATTCTATTCTATTCTATTCTATTCTATTCTATTCTATTCTATTCTATTCTATTTTGTTCTGTTCCAATTTATTCTCTTTTATTTTATTGTTTTGGGTACGTGGACACGGCTGGACAGCTTAGAGCCAGCGCCAGGCTCCGGGAAAGACAGACATACAGCATTTCAAACCCCTTTACTCAGGCCGGGAGCTGCCGGTGGCTGGGTTCCTCTCTTTCTATGCATGTCAAACCGAGAGCCTTGATCTCAGCAGGGTGGCAGTTGCTTTAACATAAACCGTAGGGATAAAGGCGCAGACAGGCCTTTAGCATAAATAGAAAAAAAACCTTGTGAAATAGGTTTAATTTAATATATCCAGTAATCCTAGGCATTCTCACTTCCTTCCTGTTATTATCTGACGCGATCCTCTATTCCTGGATACTCAGAAAAAATTATTCAAAGGAAAACTGAACAATAACAAACATGGGATTAAAATAAAACCAGAAAAATAATGAGAACGACGGACAAGAAGCTGGTTGGGCTTCCAGGAAGGTTCGAGGAGAATCTCCCGCAAAGGGACGTGACTGTGCCACACTCCGAATCTCCGTTGGAGGGGGAGATGAAGGTGCTATGTTGCCTTCAAGACCAACTGCAATTGCAGCCGCTGGTGGGCTTGGACCTGTTTGGTCCAAACTGGATCATCTCAGCAGGGTGGCTGGAGAAAGAGCCGTCATGGGATCTTCTCTAAAATGCTTTGTGGTGGACTCCGTCCCTGAGACACGTGGCCCTGAGCACAAAGTATCAGTGGTCAATAGGACCTTGTCTTCCAGACACCAAGGGGACAGGCTGCGACCAGGCAGCTGTAATTAAGCATGTCGTTAAATCTCTTTTTTCCGGGCACCCTGACATCTGGTTTTTAACACAGACATAAGAGGAAGCACTGGTTTTCTCCACTGGGACAAAAACAGGTGCAAACAGCTCTTGGCTAACAAAGACCTTTGGGCATGACACACCTTGTGGTCTCATCTCACCTTGGCACGCCTGAACGTGCCTCTCCGCTCAGTCCCAGTGTAAGAGCTGAGCTGCATTCCATGTGGTTGATCTCCTCCTGGCTGAATGTCCAAATGCCCCAATCTCCGGTATTTTAGAGGTACCACGTGACCCCATGGGTCAACACAGCAATGATCCATTTTGGCCATTCCCGGGTTCGTAGTTCCCAACATCCAGAGACAGCACTTACCTCCATAGTGTTCATGTGTGCACAAGGTTTTTATGTCTGCAAACAACGAGGACAGCTCAAGGGTTTGGCTCCCATCCTGCCGGCTCCTGGACCTGTTCCTCCGTTGGCTCTTCTCCTTCTTCCTTGCTCCGCATTTCAGCAGACCGGCCCCACTCCTCCCTCCTCTGCATGCCCATTTCTTGCCAGGCATTAACACGGGAGAGCTCCCAGGTATCAGAGACAACACCAACTTGCTCTTCAGGTTGTTGGGACCTGTGTCCTAACAGGCTGATTTCTTTGGGCATCTTCCAAGCAGATATCTTCAGTGGGTTGTGTTCCTCCCTTACGTCCCCAGAAAGTCTTTATAGGTATCACACAGGGCATGGAGAGGACAACGATGTTCACGTAGGTCCTAGGACCGTAACATAGGTCCTAGGACTGTCCCATTGTCATAGGACCGAGGACTGAGGAAGACATGTTCATACCAGCAGGCAACATGAAACGGCTCACTGGTGTGGTGGGAATGCTGAACTGGTTGGTTTCTCCTTCTCTTCTTCCTCCTCCTGCTCCTCCTCAGGCAGTTAATATTGATTGGGCTTATGAATTAACTTCCCTCTCAGAGATTCGATAGAGCCGGAATTGGTACATTAAACAAACAGCAAGCGGTTTGTGACTCACATGATGGCCCTGCGCCAAAGCAAGCACAAAAGCAGAGGCCTCAGCTGAGCTTTGGGAATTGTTCGGTGCTAAAATCCACACGGTCCTGGAGAAGACACTGGATGGGTATCCCCTCTGAATTCAGCTGGAGAAGGTAAGAAACCTCTCTCCTCCCCACCTCTGGTGCCCAGGATCTCTGCTCCTCAAGTAGAGTGGAGTCAGCAGGACATCCCTGCTATGGAGGGATGCCACTGAGAAGAAAAACCTTGTCCCTGAGAGGCACATGGGTACCACAGGGACACAGACCCATCCCGGATTTGGGACACGCCACATGTCTCGCCTGCTCCGGCACGCGATGGTGCAGCCCCGTCCTGCAGACTCCCAGGGGTCTCTATTTTCAAGTAAAATGAGTAAGAGTTGATTGTTCTTTTGGGTTGGAATGATTCAGGAAGTTTTAAATAGTAAAACTGTCTTTTTCTGTAGTTATTTCCCTCTTTATTCCCGCTCTTGGCTGCTGGGCAGTTTGTATACAGTTATTAAAATCTGCTTTGACATCTCTCGCAGAGTATTTCCTTTTGGCGAGCTTCTTACACATTTGTTTCCATCCAAATTCCCATACAAGGACAATGGGGAACCAAACCGCTTCCATCCCTCATAGCCTGCCCAGAGCCCTCCTGAGTGTCACGGCTGGAGATCAGACAAGGTGAGATCACCCAATGGTCCTGCATGAGATGGGTCCTTTGCTGTGGTGGTACCAATCAAGTACCAAGGAGGGGAAGTGTTTGCAAGACAAAGACCTAAAGAAAATGGGAAATCCCTAGCAGAAATGAGACCTCCACCACCTTGGGCCATGGTGTCTTTTTGCATGGAGCCACTCTCGTTTCTGCTGGAGCTGGTGTTGTGGGAGGGGAGAAACTGAGCCAAAGCCTCCGTGAAACATTTCATGGCCCAAACCAGTAGGGAAACATCTCTTTTTGACCCCCCCAACCTCTCAACTATTATGATCCTAAGCACATGACCAATGTTCACTAGCCAAGTCTTTAAGAGACTTGCACCACGTCCATCCTACACCATCCATCCTGTCTGCTCCCTCTTCCTTGTGATCAGTCCTGGCTGTTTAGGAGAGAAGAAACGAGTGTTGGGGGCTTGAGGACATGAATTTGCTTTAAATGCTCTGCCTACCCTCCCCTGGGGCCTCCCCCCCATCCCGGCCATGGTCCCAGGACCTCCATTGCAGCTCTGCCCTCAGCCATCAGTCCCTGCCCCAGTGATGCCGTACATGGCTCCAGCCCCACCATGGCCCAGCCCTGCCTGGCCATGGATTGATGTTCTGGCTTGGCCTCAGACCTGCCTCATCACCACGAACTTGCCTTGTGCTGGAAGCTTCCCCTGACTGTTCCCTCTCCAGGTCTGTCCTACTCACCTCTCTTGGGGATGGTGGGTTGGGTCCTGGCTGGAAAGTCCCCTGCCCTGCCAGCCCAGGAGTGCCCTGTGGTTCCCTGTCCTTTAGGAAGCCCTGAAAAGGGGAAAAGTGGTACGAAACTGGGAGGAGTGGCTGATACACCCGATGGATGTGCTGCCCTCCAGAGGGACCTGGCCAAGCTGGAGAAAGGGGCAGAGAGGAACCTCAGTCAATGGAAATGGAAATGCCTGCCCCTGGGGAGGACTAACCCCACATACCAGCACAGACTGGGTGCTGAGCAGCTGGAAAGAAGTTCTGCAGAGCAGGACTTGGGTGTCCTGGTAGGCTTCTGGGGCTCCCTAGCATGAGAAGGACATGAACATATTGGATTGAGTCCAGTGAAGGGCCATGAAGATGAAGAAGGGACCAGAGCATTTTTTCTATGAGGAAAGGCTGAGAGAGCTTGGACTGTTCAGTCTGGACATGAGAAGACTTGGGGGAATCTTACAAAATACCTGATGGGGTGGGAATAAAGAAAATGGAGCCAAGTTCTCCTGTGTGGTGCCCAGTGACAGGACAGGAGGTAATGGGCACAAAACGAAACACAAGAAATCCTATTTAAACATAAGAAAATGATTTTGCTACAGTGAGGACGATCAAGCACTGTCCCAAGTTGCCAGTTGAGGTTGCGGAGTCTCCATCCTTGGAGATGCTCAAAACCCGTCTTGACATGGCCTTGGGCAGCCCCCTACCAGCGACCCTGCTTGAACATGTGGTTGGACTAGATGGTCTCCAGAGGTCCCTGCCAGCCTCAGCCATTCTGTGGAAGGGAAGGGAGGAGAGGACACCCGTGGGAAATAAATCCTATCCATTTGTGTGGGAAGGTGGGAGTCACTCCTGTGCCTGGGAGTCCTTGAAGCCACGGCTTGGTGTAACGAGGACGCGCCCATCCCAGACTGTCGACTCCTTTGCAAGGTGGAAGGGCTGCTAATGCCAGCCCTTTCCAACCCTTCCAAGCTTTCTCCCAGCCACCGTTGCACATTGAGAGTGCAGGCAGGGCTGCTTTGTCCCATGCAGTGGCCTTGCAAGGACACCGTGAGCTCATCATCCTCCTCCTCCCTACCCAGTAGATCCCAGACAACCTCCAGATGTGGAGCACAAGCACCATGTGTTTGTCATTAGATCAGAGATAAAAGTTCTGGCTGAAGTGGGTGAACTTCTGTCCTCTGAAGCAAGTGCTCCTGCACGATAGCAAAGTCCAGATGTTAGCACAGCTGGCAGAGATGTCAGCACTCTCGTGAGGCAAGGGAGGGGGCTGCTCCTGCAGAAACATCTGGGCATGGTGGCTACTCGACCTGCTCTGCTTGGAAATGGCCCCCTTTCCAACTGGTTTGGAGAGGCAGCACAGGCACAGCTGGAGATGAACAACACTGGGAAGCACCTACATCCCTCCCGATGGAGACGCTGGGTACCTACACTGGGTGGATATCCAGCCTAGATGCCTAATTTGGGTTTGATGAGTCTAGATGTGTTTTAAAAGGTGCATGTTTGAGTCTTGAGGCTGCTTCTACAGACCATGGAGAGAACCAGCTATCTCCAGAGGACAATTCACCTTGCATCCCTGGAGATGGCATCAGCCGTCCTTTGGAAGTATCTTCCTCTCCGGTGCTAGAGACTCCTCTCACGCTCCCATGGTTGACATTTCCCTGCTGAAATCAGGCCAGGTGACCCCCTCTCCCCCCCTGGAGAGGGATCCATGCTTATCAAGCACTCTGAAAAGCCAGGTTCACTATCTCAGTCACCTTAAAGATATTCTCCAGGCTGTGCAAAACACCAACCTTGAGGTTTTTGAGGGAATTAAGTCCAAACTCCTATAACCACTGTTCTGGAGAATGTTTCTCAGAACTTCTTGCACTCATAGAAAGTAAGATGAGGATGAGGATGGAGTTGGAGCTGGAAGCATGGGTGAGGTACACAGATCTGTACACAGCACAGAAATGCCTCTTACGCCTGCTTTGTTTTAGATATCTTCTCCCCGGGCTATGGCACCTCTGTGGCTGCTGCCATTGATAGCAATTATCCTTCTTAGTTGGACCAAGGCAACCTTCGAGTTTGGAGGTTGGCGGCTTAAGTGAAAGGCTGAGCACAAAGAGACAAGGTCACATCTGGTTTTGGTAAAAAGTGAGTGAAATACTGGGCTGGTGAGAAACTATTTGGTTAAGTGAAGGCTGGAGAAGGATTTGTGCCATGAAGAGGGACCTGCTTTTTGTCCCACAAGGACATCTGACAGCTCACTGACACCATGGACGTGGGGTGAAGAAGGGAGCGGGGCAGGTAAGGTTGGTCTGGGTTGGAGAGTCAAAGGGCTGCAGCTCAATGCTTTCCTGGGAGGTGTTCAGTGGAGGTGTGGTGGTTGTCAGCCTTGTGGCTCCGGGTGCAAAGTGCCACAGGTGCTTGAGCAGTGGCACTTTGGGGGGCCTTAGGGCAGTTTTGGGGCATGCAGAGGCCCGCCAGTCACCTGGTTCCCAAAGAGCATTGCTGACGAAGGCTTGGAGGGGGTCTCAGGCAACGAAAAATGCCCTGAAATCACTAAGTCTCCAGCAACGACAGCAAAATGGGGTTGGTCTCTTCTCCCAAGGAACAGGCAATAGGACAAGAAGAAACAGCCTCAAGTTGCGCCAGGGGAGGTTTAGATTGGATATTCGGAAAACTTTTTACACTGAAAGGGTTATTAAGCATTGGAACAGGCTGCCCAGGGAAGTGGTTGAGGCACCATCCCTGGAGGTATTTAAAGGACAGGTAGACGTAGTGCTTAGAGATATGGTTTAGTGGTGGTTTTTGTCAAGAGTTAGGTTGATGGTTGGAGTCAGTGATCTGAAAGGTCCCTTTCAACCTAGGCAATTACAGAATCATAGAATCATAGAATGGTTCAGGTTGGAAGGGACCTTAAAGATCATCCAATTCCACTCCCCTGCCGTGGGCTGGGACACCTCCCACCAGACCAGGTTGCTCCAAGCCCCGGCCAACCTGGCCTTGAACCCCTCCAGGGATGGGGCAGCCACAGCTTCTCTGGGCAACCTGGGCCAGGGGCTCACCGCCCTCACAGCCAAGAATTTCTGCCTCAGATCTCATCTCAATCTCCCTTCTTTCAGTTTAAAACCGTTACCCCTTGTCCTATCACTCCACTCCCTGGTAAAGAGTCCCTCCCCAGCTTTCCTGGAGCCCCTTGAGGGACTGGAAGGGGCTCTAAGGTCTCCCCGGAGCCTTCTCTTCTCCAGGCTGAAACCCCCCACTGTCTCAGCCTGTCCTCCCAGCAGAGGGGCTCCAGCCCTCTGATCATCTTTGTGGCCCTCCGCTGGACCTATTCCAACAGGTCCATGTCCTTCTTAGGACATGATTCTATGACTCTGTGATTCTAAAAATGGACACTGGGCTTCTTGGCCTCAGCAATCAGGGGCAGAGTGGGTCCCACGTGCGGTGGGATGTCTGAGCCGGGACCTCTGCTCCAGCTCTTCACCCTCGCTGATGCAGTGAGGTTGGCTTTCCGAGGGCCTTGAGAAGCTCTAATCAGCCTCTCCCTCAGCCCAAACAGTCCCATTCCCACCAGTCGCTGGCTCCAGCCTGTGCTTGCCCTCCAGGGCTACTTGGCTCAGCGCCGTCGGGGGCATCTTGCACCTTTCACCCACCGCGGAGAACAGGAGAGAGCCACCGAGCCTCGCGTCGCTCCAGGCATGGGCTCTGGAGGTCCCTCTCCCCCAGCAATACCTCCTGACACCCTTCTCCCATCCTTCCCAGTGCATTCAGGCTGAGGCAAATGGGCTTCCAGTACAATGTAAAGAGAAAAAGCAAAAACATAGAGGAAAAATGTGTGCAACCACGTATTTACGGCCCCAAATCTCCTCTTTATGCCACCACACTCACCCATCCTGCAAAACCGGCTGGCAGGGAAGGGGTGTGCTCCCAGTTTATAAATGCTCCCAGTTTATAAGCATGGGGAGAGTGTCTGGGGGGAGATAAGGGCTGGCACAGACGAAGGGAGCTGGGCTGAGATAACGTGCGGGAGAACAGCCATTGGCAAAGCCCCGCCGGGCTGCAAAGCACGGAAATGTTTCAGCTCTGCGAAGCCGCATCCAGGGCCAGGCGACCCTGGGCTGTGCCCAGAGATAGGAGAGGGACACACGCTGCCAGCCTTGGAGGCACGGCCACATCCTGCCCCTCCGGGAGCAGGTCCAAAATTGTGTGGATTCAAACTAGATTGCTTTGCTTTGCTGCCCTTTGCACGCCTGGGGTTAAAAATCACCGCTCTAAATAACTGTATTTGAGCAGTCACCGGCACCTTGTTCCAGGCAGAGCTCAGGAGCTGGTGGGAATTGGGATCAAGTGGTGGAAAGAGGTCAGAAAGGGTAAAAATGGCCCTTCAGCAGGGCTGACTGTTTTTCCAAGCAGGTCAGCAGCACATGTGGGACCTGCCATGCCCTGTGTGGTGGCACTGACTGCCCAGCCATGGGGACTGTAGCTCTCATAGGGGTCCTACTAATTTTGCGTTGCAGGAGGGAAGGGGTCTCCTCTGGAGGGAGCCCCAAGGCTATCCCAGCAGCACAGCTGGCCAGAAATTCATCCATGGACCACAAATAGCTCCCCTGTCCTCATCTAGACAGAGATGCAAGTGGTCACTGCGCCATACAGTGATGCAGAAGGTCTCCATGACCTGCTGGGACATATTTTTCCATGTCCCTACAATGTTTTTGAGCTGGCTGCAAAATCTCTCCCTGTGTTTAAACATGCACACGTGGGCAAGAGAGACCGATACAGCTCTGCCCTTCCCCCTGTGAGATCCAGGCTTTGGCCTTTTCTCCAGTTCTCCGTGGCACCGTGGTTGGATGCAATGTCAAGCTCAGGGTTGTTTCCCTTGGGAAATCACCCCGGCACTGGGCGTTTCCCTTCCCTTGGCCTTCCCTTTGATGCTTGGAGGTTAGCTGCCCCAGGTCCTTCAGCTTGGTCCAACCTGCAAACATTCCTCTCCTCCCTCCCTCCCCAACTCTTTTGATCCCAACATTACTTTGTGCATCCTGATCGATGTGTGCTGAGCAGGTTTGAGCATCCCTGAGGATTTTCCTGGTTCCCTTTCCCTTCGGCTCAGGAAGAATCCTGCTTAGTTTATTCATTCACCCGACTCTGAGGCTTGTTTTCAAAGGACTTAATGCCACAAAGGGCATCGGCGAGCGATTTCTGAATATTTGGGGACAAGGCTTGGGATTATGCAGAGCTCTTTGCTGCCTACCGCTGAATTACAGTGACCTCCCACGATCGGCGACGGTGGAAGCACTGGGGAAATACCAGTGCCTTAGAAATAGTGCACACAAGCATGCAAACAACACATGCAAAGCCAAGTATTTGTCCTTTCACACTCCCCCAAAGAAGGCTTTTCCTGCAGAACGTGGAGCTATCCCAGCCCTAAACTGGGATGGAGGGGAAAACGCGGAGGGGAAGAGAGGTTGGAGGGCAGCAGGTTGGAGGGCTGCAGGTTGGGCAAAACCCCCAGCACCAGCGTTTTAGCCAGATCCTGAGCAGCGAACTCAACTCCTCTCCGTGATGTTTCCTAGGACACCAAGTCTTATTCCTTGCCAGTTTTAATGGATTACTTTAACGAAGCGTTAACATGCGTGGCTGACATCTGCCACATCTCTCACTGCAGCCAGCAGCAATTTAGTTGGGACATTTCAGTGCATTTGTGCTTGGGACACCATGCCAGAGAAGAGCAAGAAATGGTGATGAAATATGGATCAGAAATCCCCGCTGTGCCCACCAAAGAGCTTGGAAAGAAGCAGATCCGATGCTTCACTGGCATCTCTAACAGGTCTGCTGGCTTTGGTGGGCTTGTTCCAGTTCGCAGACTGGGAAGTGCTGGTTCCTGAAGTTTCAGCTTTCTGGCCCCTGTGAGGACAAGGGATGGCTAGAAAACACTGGAAAAAATCTGGGATGAGAAGATAAATAGAGAGAACCCAGTAACAGAACATGTATTAAAAGCTCTTGTGTTGTTGAAGGCAGCTGTATTTGATTTTGGAAGGGCCTGGTGGTGTCTTTTCTAAGAAAATGGGTGCTCCTCACCACACTGGAGTGTGTTTCTGTGCCATGAATTACTTCTGAGCCTGTTGGTTCATTTGATCACACCTGGAGGAAGGTGGAAAGCTCAGAGATGCTGATGTTCCCACCAGCATGTGGGAGAGGAAGGAGACGGACCCTGAATCATCTCTCAATAGGGGACAAGAAACCCCTATTAGACCTCAGAGAATCCACTTGTGGTAAAGCCTCCAGCTTCTCCAGCTCCACAGGGAGCACATGAACTGGGCATTACTGTAAGGCACGTGGCTACCTGTCCCCTCGTCCCCCCGCCAGCACAGTCAAGCAGAGATCCCACAGTCCTTGTCCTCCTTCTCCTGGTTGCCCATTGTCTTGACCATAAGATGTTGGATCAGGGGCCCAGGATCTCATCCTGAATCTGCCACTCTGTGACCTCAGACATGTCACTTCAGCCCCTTTCCACCTCTGCATCTCTGATGACCTCACTTGAGGAGCAAAGCCTGGTGAGATGTGACCCGCCAGGTCAGCCTGCCCTGGGCTTTGTGTCCCAGTGGTCCCTGTGGCTTCCCAGCCAGCACAGCCCAGGCTGCCTGGTCCACAGCCACCTCACAGCTGCCACGAGACCAGAAACCGTTCCCTCTCCATCGTCCTTCCCTCTGTGCCCTGGGGAATTTCCATTTTTGCTTTCTCTCTGGATTACATTCAAAACCTCAGGCCACACGGAACAGCAGCAAAGAGCCAAGCTGGTGGCAGGGAATGGTATTTAGGGGGGAAAGGTGATGTCCCCATCCTCTGTTCTCCATGAAGTTGGAAAGCCGAGTGGTGAGGAAAGGGGTTGAAGACCCCCAAGACATCCACATGTGATTTTTATCTCTTGATATGTGCAAGGAGTTAAACACCATTCTCCCTGGAAAAAGGGCGCTGGTTGCCTATCAGGGGCATCTGCAGTTCCCCATAGCATTTTTACACCAAGAAGAGGGTCTTTGGTGCAGCTGCACGAGACAGTGCTTTTACACTCTTGTGTAAATTTACAGATTTCAAGCTTTTGAGCTTTTTTGAGGTGGAACAAAGGGCTATAACTTGGCTTAAGGGTGCAGATACATCGTCAAGTCAAGTAATTTTGTAGGTCCTGCACCACTAGAAGTTGAAGATGTTTTTCCTTAGCTTTTCCTCTTCTTCTGTAGCAGCCATGCACAAGTTCCTGGTGCTGCCACCGAGCTCTGAGCAGCCAAGCTGTGACAGACAGAGTCAGGGCAAGGTCTTTGTTGTGCTGCGACAGTCTGACCGGCGACTCTCCAGGGCTCAGGCTGGGAAGTTAAAACATCCTGGCCCATGGCCAGCTCCTCCGGGCAAAGCCAGAACAAATATTCCTCTTAGACTAATTAGACTGAGGCTACGTGTTGGGAATGTCACTGCCCGTCCAGAGTCTGCTGGCTGGAGCAGAGGTCCAGAGAGGTTGTCCCTGGAGGAGCATGGTCAGAGGGCACCGTCATCCCTAAGCAGGGTGACCACACTGTCTCTACTGGGCAAAAACCCAAGCCCCAGACTAGAAATGTCCATGGAAATGAGCTCCTGTCTGAAGCACTCTGTGTTTCCCGCCAACTCTGGTTGTCCCAGAACCTTGCGTGTGTCAGGGAGGGTCCCCCAGGATGACCAGTTGCTCCAGGCTCTCACTTTCTCCACCAGCCTTGCCCTGGGAAATTGTTGATGGTGGTGAGATCCCCCAGACCTTGGTCTAGACCATGATATATCTGAAAAAGGCATTTTCTGCAACAACGTTTGCTTTGAAGGCAATATAATTTCCTCTCTCTTATTGAGACAATCCCAAGTAGAGCTGGTCCACTGGATGTGTCTGCTGCAAGATGCTCTGGGCAGAGGTCCTTGCAGAGGTCCTTGCAGAGGTCCACAACAGGTCAACCTCTGTAAAAGCCTTTAAAGCTCTCGGGTCCTGAAATCCCTCCTGATCTAGCCCCAACTGTGTGCTCCATCCTTGGAGAGGACAGCTGTATGGTCAGAGTTGACCATGCTAGGGCATTATCTTGATGGGTTTGAGTTGGCACAGGCTAAACCCCTGCCTGGCCATGGTTAGCAAGTCATATGGATTTAGCAGAAGAGGTCCAGTGCCTGTAAAGTATTTGCAGTGAAAAAAAAGGTACTACTACAGTGTTTAAGTGCAAAAAGGGAAATTACAGTGAAATGAGGAAGCTCCTCAGAATTAAGCAGCTGGACACAAGGATGAAATGTTTGCAGACAGAGTGGAAGTGGACAGAGGATGCAAATGCAAAGCACTGTTTCAAAAAGGCCGTAAAAACCTTCCCCAGGACAGCCGGAGCTAAACAGCACAGTGAAAAACATCCTTCGAAGAAAGAAAATCTCCTGCAGAGGGTCCATGCCGTGTCCAAAGGCGGAGACATGGAAGAGGTCACCAACGTGGCAAACTAAATGCAAAAACCCGCTTGAGTGTGCATGGAAAATTTTAGGGAATGACTCGCTAAAAGGTGAAAAATGAGTTACCAGGAACCAAAGCCCACAGTGAAGAGCTGCAGAGCTTCACGGTGTTGAATAAAATACGTTGCGCTGAATTGCGTGGTGGTGAAGAGATGCCAGCACCTCCCATGAGCCATCCTTGGCCTGCTGTCGCACAGGAAGATGGGATGGAGCTGTAAGGAGTACCAAGGGGGTATGAAGATCTCCCCTAGTAATCATTCAGCTCCTCATGGTTGTAAAACACCTGTCCAAGACCCAGATTGCCATCACCAAGAGATGGAGCACAGGGGTGACAACCACTGTGGCTCATCCTCCCATCACCCTATGTCCTATCTGGAGGAGGCAGGGCGATGTGTGGAGGTTATAAAAGTGGGAAAGTTTCTGAGACCGGGAAGTTCTCCGGAGATTATTGAGCACAAACTAACCCCGCCTCCACCTCACAAAAACCCTGCAGCCACAAAAGCAGGGTGTGATTCAGAGCAGGTATCACATTGCTCATTCCTTACCCCTGTCCCCTTCCCAGTGGCCTCTGCCAGCAATGGGGCACTGGGGCTTATGTAAATATATATATAAAAAAAATGCACAACAAGTTTATAAAAAAGAAATATATATATATTTATATAGAACACATGTTTCACAACATGTTTAAAAAGTGTCACTGCTTTTATCAGGATATCTTCAGGTACCCGTAGGAAATCCCCCGGTGGGTAGGACACGTCCGGATGACAGCCTGAGAAATACAAAAGAGGCCCTTTTTGGTGGTATTAAACCATGTCGTTAAACCTGGGGTCAATTTGCATCGTGCAGGGTAAACATTTGCTCTTACTGGAAAAGGATCGCTTTATCTTTCCCTGCTTTTGTGAATGCTTTATCTGAGGGGTAATGAAGCAACAAAGTCTTTCTCTTGCTCTTTTCCTACTACATCGGGTTTCTTACAGTCTTCTAACTGTATTCCTCCTCCCACACAGGGTCGACGTCAAGCATGCGTCCACCAGTTTCACAATAATCCCATTAACTCGCAACCGGACAAAACCCACAAAGCTGGCCCGAGCAGAGAGGCTGGGACAGGAGGCATTTTTCGACTGGGTGGTTGAACCAAAATTTGGGAGGAAAACACGATACCGGTCAAAGGGAGGTCAAAGCAAATAGTTTCTGTTGGGTTTTTTTTAACCCTTGCCTATTTTCATTTGTTTGCTTAAAAAAAGATGAGCCTTTTTTTTTTTTTGATTGAAAAAGTGTCTTTTTGAAGTGAAAAGGCAGGTGCTTTGT
Source organism: Sterna hirundo (assembly GCA_009819605.1). Taxonomy (NCBI): domain Eukaryota; kingdom Metazoa; phylum Chordata; class Aves; order Charadriiformes; family Laridae; genus Sterna; species Sterna hirundo. Next base: position 218,589,441 of record CM020437.1, on the reverse strand, counting down.
ATCAGAAAAGAGGGAAGGGGAATGCTTCCACGCCTCCCAAGAAAACCACTCCATTTTGGAAGAAAAGAATAAAAATCTCCAAAAATCATGGTGTGTTCTGGGAGTTGAGTTACTCCCCCCCTCCAATATCTTCATTCTCAACTAATGTTGGTCTCTGAGCAGCAGAACAACTCTTAGGAGAAATCTTTCTCTCCATCAAACCCTGGTTCTCTGTGGTTCTCACCTGGCATGACTCAGCCTCCTTGGACATTGTTGGCCGGATCCATGCCCGTGGGCTGCGACTGTCCAGATTAATCATTGCACCATCGCTGGCATGGTTTGGACCTGGACTCCTCCGAAGCAGCTCTTTTTTGAGGTCCCCACCCATGGTTTGGATGTGGCCACCTGCATCAGGGTGGTGAGGGAGTAACACTATGGGGTGTGTAGCCAGAAGATGGGTCCTGGATTGTCGTATGGACCAGCACAGCCATAGCCAGGAGGAGCTGTGTTTGCTTATCCTTACACCGTTGGTTATCCTGGGGCCACGGTTCGTGCGGCATCTCGAGTGTCTCCAGAAGGTATGTGGGCTCCTGGAGTAACCATCTCTTCTTTGTGGGTTCGCATGGCATCGGGTAGCAGGGTCGCGTGCAGGTCATGGCCGACATCTTTCCCAGGACAGGCATTAAATTGTCCAAACCAAGAATCTGATGGGCCAAAGCAGGGAGGAGGAGAGCCCCAAAACACCACACACACTCATCAACCAGATTGCTGAAGGAGTGAACCCAAAGGGGTGAAGCTCTCTTCCTCCATCTACGGGCAACCAGGAGGAAGAACAGCTGCTACAAATTAATATTTGCATCACGTTTCAACCCAGCTGCCTTCTGGCGACGCTTGAGGAATTACCTTAACTCAGGAGTCATTTCCTAATTGGAAAAATGGAAATATTTTGGAGATGAGGGGAGGATTTCAATGCGACGGGCGTTGTTGTAAAATGCTGCTCTTTCTCCAGGCTTCGTGCTGTGGAGAGGAGAGCCTGGCATCACCAACCAGATGCTGAAACGCAGAGATGGGCTGCAACATCTGGGAAGTATTGCCTGGGAAGGGATGATGAATTTCTAGGAAATGATCCCAGAAAGTCTGGATGAGGCTCAGGCCAGTGGGGTATTAATCACCAGCTGGAACTCCGGCCGCAGGACATGGGCACTCGCTGCTGCCCACAGCCGTGGCTGGACGCATCATCCATATGAATGCTGCTTGATCCAAGCCCGCAATCCCAAAAATTTCACCCCCCTCATCACTGTTGTTGCTCCCCACCCCAGAGCATCACCCCAGGAGCCGACCACAGGAGGGTCCCTGAGCCCAGACCACCCAGCCAGGAGCCCACAGCTCATTTGCCTAATGAAGAGCAGATGGGGAGGCATCAGCAGGGAGGCTGCTCCAGGGCTTTTGATACTTCCTTGGCAAACCCCCATGGTTTCTCCGATGCCTTCGCGCAGCCGCGGCGTGCCGGTTGGGGTTCGCAGCTGGCATCGGCGTGCAGATGGGTTTGGGAAAGCTGACGTTAGTGACGGTGCGGTGACAGCGATGCCCACCCACCCGCTGCCCCCACTGGGTTATTTTTAAGCCTCAGCTCTGTGAGCTGATCCTGGGAGGATGCTGGAGGGGTAAGACATCGGAGTATCAGCATTTTGCTGAGCACACAGCCCCAGCAGTGTTGCAGAGGCTTTTGGGGGCACTTTGTGTAACTTAACAACCTCAGGATTTCTTGATACCCAGTGGAGAGAAAAAGGCATTTCTGGGTCATGCACACATGGACCCCCTTGAGATGCAGCTCTGGGGTGCATTGAGTCATGTCCAGGATGCTCTGATTTTGGAGCTAGCGCTGTTCTGAGCAAGGGGTTGTACCTAAGACCTTCATGGGCCCTTTCCTAGATTCTATCTGATCCTATCCTGATGGACTCCAGGCAGCTACCTGGATGGAGGTGCCACCAACGCAGGTGGCTCTGCCAGAGTAGGTCCCCTAGTTTCCCAGAGGGCTAGTGAAGAGACAGCCTATCTCCTGTGCCCTCCACTGATGCTTGGAGGTCCACTCAAGTGGGATACATTCCCCTGGGGACCTGGACCATGGGAAATGCATCCTCCCCTTGTGATCATGGGTCCTGCAGCAAGGGATGAGGGCACACAGCAGGCTTTGGGGTGTCCAAGAGCTCCCCGAAAGCCGCAGCAATGTCCCTCTCTCCTAGTGCAGAAGCTGAGATCGGTGAATCCTTTGCCCACGGAGGACTTGAAGCTCTGCTAACCGAATGTGGCCACCACCCTGAGCACCTTCCCCTCCTTGCAACATTTCTACTTGGCCCTGCAAATTGCAGCGTGCAGAGACAGGATCACACCAAAGAGCCAGCTGCCCCCCAGGAGTTACGACCGTGCTTTGCAATCCCATCCCAAGGTGCTCAGGCCTGTTTGCTCATTTGGGACTAGGTGGACTCATTCAACAGGCCATGAGGAACAGACACCGTGACGGGGCATTGCACCCACACCCTGTTTGCAAATAGGCTGCTCTGGCACTGGCACCCACGTGGCATCTCATCCTGCTGCCAGGCTGAAAAATGTGCTCAGTCACGAAGCAGGAGCAGGAGAAGAACTGCATCCGGCTGGGGGTGGTGGAGCTGTTCACTCAACAAAGGTCTTAAGAGAAGCATCGCATCCTGTTGCATCCTAGCAGAGGAGGTTTGCAGGCACCTGCCAGGGCTTGGCTTGCATCCCTCGTCCCGGTGCTGGGCTCACAGCTTCACTAATGGCATGGCAGGAATGCTCAGGGGACCAGGATGACTGGTCCAGCAGTCCAGCCATGGATGAGGTTGTGCAGAGAGGTTCACAGCTCAGGTGAACGGCTGATCAGGGACATCCTTCCAAAATAAACCCATTTCCAAATGCAGAGATGGTGGTAAACCCCATCATGATGGACACATACCAAGGTCCTTCCCAGTGTGAGTCCCAAATGGCCTTCATCTCCATCCGTGCACTTGGGCTTGCAGTTGGGCTCCTTTCCCAATGGTGGCCAGTCAGTTTCCAACCTGCTTGCCCCAGTTTTGATAAGAGGATGGAAGGATGTTAAATGAGCATTGAGCCTTTATGGGCAGGGATGGAGCTGGAGCGGTGGTTGGGTGGCTGGATGAAAGGCGGATGGTGACCAAGTTCTTTCCTTGCCCTCAAAACCACAGGTCACAGGAGGAGAGGCTGATTCCCCGGCTGTCTCACGGACGGTGGTTCGGCTCATGCGAGGGGAATGTCACAGCGAATAGGAAACATCTCCATCCCCTGGAAAGTCCCATGGATGAAAACCAGGACCCTACCTTGAGCGGTTGTAGGTGGCTGGGTGGAAATCCCGGCATGGGGACAGGGACCCACCGCTGGCACCCTGATGCTCCCATCCCTTGGTGTGGTCCCAGGGTGTTCCTAGGGCATTGTTAGCGCTCCCGTGGGGGACACCATTTTCCCCTGGGGTGGACATGGGGACCCCTTGCTCCTTGCTGCCACATCCCCTTAGCACCAGCAGAGGACTCTGCTGCAGCAGGGTTCAGTTTATTCAGCTAAAGGGTTCCCCTATTGAAAATCAGTTTGTGCGCTACGGGGACTGCAGTCTCCCATGCATCTTCCACCCTCTTCCAAGGTCTCTCACTGGTCATCCCACCAGCTGGGATGTCACCTGGAACCCGCCTCACATCCCTTTCTTTGCAAGTTCAAGGGTGGGAGCTTGGTGGTTTGAGGGCATCTCAGGGATCCCCCAGGATTTAGGGATGGGGGCTGGAAATGGGCTCGTGACATAATGCCTTTTCACGGCGGGTGGTGAAAACAGAGGAGCAGGACCTGGAGGGGGATCTCCCGCTCTACCACCAACAGCATCAAATGCAGCTGCAAAATCCACCCATTTAGGATGGGTTTTTTTTTTGGGGGGGGCTGCTTCAGCACACCCTTTGCTGCAAAGGTGGGAGCCTCCAGTGCCCAGCTGAGACCTTGCAGCTCATCTCATGGGTGGTGAGCCACAGCCAGGCAGCTTTCAGCTCACTGGGAGGATTTGAAGAGCTGCCGTTCTTGCATAAATTAGGAGGTTTTGGGGTACAGAAGGCTGTTTTGCACACTTTCCCGTGCCTTTGGGAGGGCAGGCCCAAGGGCTCAAGCCCTTCTCCTCTCCTGGAGCGTGCGAAGGATGATTTGTGGGCATAAATACGTGGGTACGCGTGCGTATGCATGTGTACACGTGTGCATCCGCAGTGCGACCGTCCAGCTGCTCCCCAAAACATGCGCCGAGATGTTGGCATTTGGCCAGCGCTTAAATTTGCAGGTATCTGGGGAGAAAGGAAAAAAAAAAAAAAGAAAAGGATATCTTAAACTGTCAGGCTTTCCTGAGCGTTTATTTGCCGAGGAGTCTGCAAATATTGGTATTAAACCCGTGAAAGCCTTAAAATAAACTCCTCACAGAGTTGGGTGATTGGCGTGTTATTTCAAACACCCACTGGTTTGGTTTCTTCCAAAGAAAATGCTGCTTTAGCCCATCCATTTTTGGGAATTTCTGCAATAATAGGATTATTTTGCGGGACTTGGGAATCTCCTCCCTTTGTTTGAACCCAGCACCAGTCTCCCGGACGGCTTTGGGGCACCATCTGCCACCTTTCCTCCCTCATCATTGATGGTGTGAGGGACACCTTCCCAAGCCACCGCAGCCTGTACTGTGGGTGAAGTGAGTGTGGATTCTCTGATGTCTAATGTAAAGGTTGAGCTGTTGGATGAGGGCTCCTTGGCTCTTTCTCTTGCACATGGCGAGCTGTTTTCTATGAAACTCAGAGGAGCTCAATGGCGCAGAGACTTTGTCCCTGTATTGAGTTGGCCAATTAAATCAGAAATGACTTGGAGGGGCAGACGGTCTTGTTCCTTAGAAAATCAAGCCCCAAGGAGGAAAACCAGAAGAAAAATGAAGCCAGGACTCACTACTTGAAAAAGAAGTGGACGTATCAAGTGGCTTACAGTAACAACATGACCTGTCTCTGCCAGATTAAGGGTCTGCTTCCTAGAAAGACATGACTGGGAAGGAAAAGCTCTGTACTTGGATGCTGGGAAGGTCTAGGAGAAGCCTGCATCCCTCCAGCCCATGTGGCAGATTTGTTTGCTTGGCAGCAAACCCTGAGTCCTCTTAACTTTCTCTTCCTGAGAGACATCTAGAAAAAGTGGTTTTGGGGTTGGGTGGGTTTTTTTGTTTTTGTTTCTCTGAAGTAGGCGCGCGATCTCTGTGTTCCCCGTCAATGGGTATTAGTCTTGCTTAATTCTCATTCTTGGGTTTGAGTGACTCACATGAACTACGGAGAAGTCACTGCAGGAAAAGCTTGGGTGCGATGCTGTAAAACCCATGAGCTAAAGCTATTCACGTGCGGAGCCCTTCATCCCCATGACATTCATCCCGGGGTGGGACTCCAAAACCTGGGCTGAAAATCAAGAGGGGGTTTTTAGAGAGTGTGTTTTGGGATAATAATTCAGCAATTTTGGGGCTTGCAGCTATTTCTTTGGCATTATCCTTTTGAGTCTTCATGTGTTGGCAACTGTAAGGGCTAGAAAGTTTTTTTAAAAGAGAAACCAAAGCGGAGCTTTCCCCCATGGTGCAGAAGACCATGAAATGCTTCTCCATCCTGCCCTGCAGGGCAGTGGGCGTTTACCAAATGCATCTTAAAGACATCGCTGGGAGATGAGGTGCGGCAAAAAGGCACAAAACTAATTTGAAGGCTGGAGAAATCAGCCTTGGGACGAGAGTGAAGGAACTGGAGCTGCTCAGATTATCGCCAGGCAGATTTCAAAGTAACTTGATCACAGTTTGTAATAAATTCATCAACTGAGATGAGTGTGCCCTGAAAGACTCGTTATACTGGCAGAGAAAGGCACAGAAAAAGCCAGGCAGGGAAGGAAGCAGCAGATAAATTGCAACGGAATACAAATACGTACTTTTTCATGGGGACTGTGGTTACATCCATGAAACCTCCTCCTGGTATCCGTAGAGGAAGGTGAGAAGCCTTTGAGAACAAGAGGTTTCACTCCACATGTTGGAGTGAAACCTCCTGGTTTGGTGGCTCCAGGAATTGCTGGGTGAAGCAGAAAAAAACATGCTCTACGGGATGGGAGATTAATTAGAGATTCATTAACCAGATACTTAATCTAGCAACTTCTTCTGGTCTTCAACAGGAGTGGTCTAGGAGAAGCTATCCACCAAGTCCATGGAGATAACAACCAAAAAGACTGGTGATTGAATTCATCGTGCTGCTAGAGGTTTTTTGGCCCCTGTAAAGTCCTGCTGTGACCATACAGCTCTCTCTGCCCCTGGGCTTTTCCAGAATGGGTGGTACCAACCCCCTGCAAGCCCTGAACTGAAGACACATTAGGTGGAGATTCACAGAGGAGGTTTTGCTTGGCAGATGGACTCCAGGAGCCGTGGTCTCCCGTGGGGCATTTTCTACCCTACCTGAATTTTTGCCAGACCTTGAAGGGGTAAATCAGAGGTTTCAGGTCAGCCCGTTGCAGTTACAGGGCAGTGCTGTAAGGGTCTGCAGGGCAATGCCCACAGACACACTGCAAGGAGCTGCACCACCCCACCAGGGATGGGTTGGAGGGAGGACTGAAGACCTGCTCGGTGGCTTTTGAGGTCCAGAGGTTTGCTCTGACCAGCTATAATGAACCATCTGGGGGTGTACTAGAGTGCTCCAAACTATCTCCACAGCAAATTCTGATACCATTGACTTGCTCCTCGGGGTATTCCTGTCTCTAAGAAGCGAAGATGCAGGATTAGCACTGGTGCTACTGGGATTTATGGAAAAGGGGGGACAGGAACAAGACAAAGTGAAACCCTCCACCATGAGCCGCAGCCCTCTCACCTCAGCTCCATCCCACCTTGCCCAAGGATGAGACGACCTGCCTCTTGGGGCGACCAGCTCTTCCATAGACTCCTACAGCAGTTTAGATGCTGGAGGTATCTACTGTGGAGTCCGTGTGTGGACAGCTGTATCTGGAGCTTGAAACATGTCTATGACTGGTTCAACAACCCAGCTTCTATCCCCAGTATCCCCTCTTCTTTGTACACATCGGAGGAGATGGCAGAAGAGTGCTCGTAGTAGAAATAAATTTATTTACTATAAGAAATCTCAGGTGTCTGCATGTTACAAAAATAAAAATGTACAGTCATTGTCACAAAACCCACTTTTTTTTAGTATAAGTTAGTGCTTTTACAAACAAACAAACAAAAAAGTATCTATATATAAATTTCCAGTTGGTACCTCTCCAACCGCTCTCAATCTGAACAGTGTCACTAGCTTGTGCAGGATCAGGATCACAGAGGGACCCCTTCAATGGGACTGGCAGTGTTGTCCAAGGCGGTGGTTTGAAGCCAGCTGATGCCAGCTCAGAGAAAGGTGGGATCACCAAGCAGGAACGCAGGAGTGAACTTTGAGCACGCTTTTGTTGAATTATTCAGAGCACGTAACTTGGTGTTCACGCTGCTTTTTGGCAAGTGTGGAAGACTAGGCAAGACCTGGCCTGGAGTAACGTTTGTACCAGTTCCGTGCTTCAGTTGAATTAATTTCTTCTAATTATTTGTCTCGCCCCGGTGATCGTGCCATGACCCTCCCCATAAAGCCAAGTTTCCTTCCCAGGCACAAGGAGAAAAAGGTGCTGCCACGATGCAACTCCTATCTTAACCCAACCTTATCCTAAAAGTTCACTCAAGGATGAGATGAACCACCCTACAAATGTCCTATTTTTCTTTGCTGATGGTGCTCAGAGCTGAGACAGTCCCCTCCTCTGCCTCCTGTGGCTATGACATTGTTGGCTGGTACAAGAGCCCTCCACGGGACCATGGCTCCACTGAGCCAGGACCACAAGAACCTCCCAGTTGACCCTGAATGGTCCCAGTTGTCCTTGGCTGAACTCGGCTGATTACATCGCGGTGTGTCTTTATCTCCACCAAACCACTTCATAGGAAGGAGAGATGGGAGGAACTAAGAAGAAGTCTGAGGAATTGGTCTAAACCGGGATCAAAAGTGTTTATCTAATCCTAAAATAGAGCCAGAGCTGCTTTTACAAAATATGACTCGTCCAGTGCTGCAGCACAAGCAATTTTCATTTTTGGGGTGAGGAATCAGCATCCTCGTGGCAAGACTGGGCAAGGAAACGATGGGCCTGGGCTCTCGGCTGTTTAACCCAGCAATTACAGAGAGAAAGACCAAGTGGACCTTCTGGTGGAGTGTTTTGTGGGCATTTTCTCCAGTTTTACTTTGAACTCTCCTGGTTGATGTGGGATGCAAGGCCAAAACCAGACAGGACCGGGGCTAAGCTTAGCACCACATTTACTGGTATGGCTCCTAATCCCAGGGTTTAGCGTGGCCAAATTTCCCAGGGAAGGTCCGCACTGTCAGTAAAGGCTGACTGGCTCCAGTGGAGCACTGGGATTACTGGGATTATGAGAAGACCAGACAGCAGCATCTGGGCAACATTTTGGGTCACAGCAAGCTGCTAAAGGTCACAGAGGGCTGTCACCTCTGAGCAGCAATGAGGATGTGGCAGCTCTAAGCCAAGGGGATGAGGAACAGTCTTCACTTCTTTGCTGGAAACACGAGTCACTAGTAAGGGGGTTAAAAACACGACATGGAGAGCTAACCCTGAATTTTAATAAGCTGGGGATCGTTATTAAAATCAACAGCTGAGGGAAAGCTATGGGTTCCTAAAAGCTTTTCGGGGGTGAATGTTGCTGTTGGGAAGCACTAACGGGTCTTTTGGAAGATGTTGACACCACTGCAGAAACCTACAGGGGACCTGTTGATGGTATCACTAAACTCCAGTGGGATGGTACCAGCATACTCCAGGGGGATGGAGGGTCCACCAGCACCCTTTTTAGTGGGAAGCCAGCCCTTGGACAGGAGCTGGGAGTCCCCTCCCATCTCTGCCAGCAGAGACCAGGGCTTGAAGCTGGGAGAGCATTTCTTCAGGGATGCAAAGCTGTGGGAGACTCTTTCCCACTGCGGGTGATATTTGCGCTTGACATTTTCATCAACTTGTTTATCAGAGCCGCAGCTGACACTCCTCATCGACCGAAAGCCTTTCCTCCCTTGCCAAGGCCCAGAGAAACCCTCACTAACTCTGTGCCAGGGAATCTGGAGGAAGGCAGATGGATTTCTTCAGGGGGGACCTTTTGCACACAACGTTTCTGCTTTAGAAAATGATAGAAGACATTCAGGGCGCGATTGCTTTTTTTAACAGATTTGGCCACCATGATAGAGGTCACCCAGCCTCCCTGGTGGAGAGATGCCATTCAGCGTCCAACAGAGAGGCAGGCTTGGATGAAGAGGCAGAGCTACGGGCTTTGTGTGTACAACCACAGCAGCATCTTCCTGAAGAAATATGTTTGAAAGCAACAAGCAGAGGAGTGCATTTAACACGGGCCATGCTGAAGTGGGTGCAAGCCAAGGCACTGCAAACACCAAAATCCTCGGACCCTGAAGCACCTTGACCTCCCTTCACACCTGGGATAAACCCTTCCATCGCGGAGACGGTGCTGGCCATGCCGGAGCAGAGCTAGGATTTCACATCCTTGGATAACGTGCTTGTGTCGTTACTGGTTCCCAGGTGACTGCTGGGCACAATGCCCAGCGCCACTTCATTTTGAGGCTTCCCTGGCATTTTGTTGCCTGCAAACTTCATAAATCGTTGTCCTGCTAAGAAATACAAAATGGGATCCAAGCAGCTGTTGGTGCTAGCTAGGGGGCGGGTCACCTTATAGGCTAAATTGATGGCATTGAGGGTCTGACAGTTGAAGTCCCAGCTCCGGAAGGAGTAGTACAAAGTACGAGTGACATGGAAAGGAAGAAAACAAACGATGAAGACCACCAAGACGATGATTATCATCTTGACTGACTTCTTTTTGGATCGGGACAGCCGGGAGATCCCCCGTGTTGGCTGCAGCAGCCTCCGGGCCATTAGGCAGTAGCAGATGATGATGATGAGGAAAGGGATGCAGAAGAGCAGCACCAGCATCACTGAACTGTAAATGACAAACTCGCCAAAGAGGTCCTTGCTGGACGTGTCGTGGCAGGTGATGGTGTCACGCTTCATGCTGGTGGTGACGAAGAACAGCACGGGCGATTGGCACACGACGGTCACCACCCACACGATGACTGACACCCTTCGGGCGTAGCGAACGTGTCCCCACTGCAGCGACTTCAGCGGGAAGCAGATGCCCAGGAATCGATGGATGCTGATGCAGAGGAGGAACAGGATGCTGCAGTAGAGGTTGGTGTAAAACAAGAAGCGAACTATCTTACACAAGCCCACGCTGAAAGGCCAGTTGTCCCCCATGGCATAATAATACACCAGGAGGGGCAGGGAGACCACGTAGAGCGTGTCGGACACGGCCAGGTTGAACATGTACGTGGTGGAGGCATTCCAGGTCTTGATCCTGAAGATGAAGGCGTAGAGGGCCAAAAGGTTGAGAAAGAGCCCCACCACGCACACAATGCCATAGGAGACGGGCAGTAGGACGTACTTGAAGTCCTCATCAAATATGCACTTGTAGGCATTGTCTCCTGTGCCGTCTGGGTTCAAGGAACTGTTGATGACTCTGGTCCAGGCTGGAGGAGTCGTTAGGTTTGCCATTGCCCTGGGGGGAAAGCAAAGAGGCTGTAAGGACATGGAGATGAGGAGTCCCTGGAAGAGGTGGGTTAGATGAGAAAACCCCAGTGCCGCAGTGCTACGACACATTGCGTGGTCCATGCTGTCATCACTACTATATTTGCACCCTTCCCTTCTCCTCCCGTCAAGGTTGCCATCAACGCCTATCTGTGTCTATCCAAAAGCCACCTGCAAGCATGGCGTGCTGTCTGGCAAGCAGTGCCATCTCAGTGCAGGTGACAATGACTCGAAAGGTGTGTCAGTGCATGCCTCCTGCCAGCACATGGCATCTCCATGAATACCATGGCTTCATTGCATTGGGCATTAACACAAGCGAGGTCGTCCCTAGCATGGAGGGCTTATGGTCAAGCAGATAAAGGGAGTTTTATTTATCCTCATTTTGCACCTGGAGCACACAGGAGGAACCAAGCTGCTCTAAAGTCACCAACAAACCCCAGGTCCCAAATCTAGGAGTCCAGCTCAGGCTTCCTGCAGCCCAGCTCAATGCCCCAGTCCACCCTTCCCACCGCGTTCATGCAGAAATTTGGTCTCCTGTGCTACAGAACAGCAAAGATGCTCCACTCTGTGCTTAACCATCCACGAGAAGTGACTCAGCCGAGCACTGTGAAAGGTGGGTCCTACCAAAGCCCAGGCAGAAAGGGCAAGAAAAGGGAACTGTGCCCTTCCGCAAGCAATCCCCATCACTGGCAAGGCTCTGATTTCAGAGGTCCTCAGCTCCTTCTTGTAGAGCAAACATCGCCACAACATCAGGAGGCCCCTTTGATTACCCCAAGGTAACCAAACCTTGCCAAAGAGAGCATGTTCTCCACCACAGGGGCTCTGACAGGATTTGGTGCTGCTGCTGGGTTTTTAATGCCAAGGGTTTTTCTTGGGTTGGGCTGATGGTGGCCACCTCGCTGGTCCTGCTTCCTGGCCCTGAGACCTGCTCCTCCAGCATCACCACCACCAGAAAGTCTGCCCACGCTTGTGCAAAGCTGGTTTTTGCATGGGAATGACCAGCTGAGACGAGAAAAATGGACTCGAAAGAGTCTCTGCAGACACGCCGAGTCTGGCACTCTCTGTATCAGAAGAGACAAGGGCCCTTTTGTGCGTCGGGGACAGCCCACGACCCAGCCGACACATGATCGCTCAGCAAGCCCATCAGCCAGGAATCAAATAAAAATGCATTTGCCTCCCTTCCCGTAAAACAAGCCAGTTTGATCTCAGGGGATGGAACGTGCTGAGCCCAGTGCTGCTGTTCCCTGTCACGAGGAGCCCGCAGAAACGGGGCTATAGGGAGATGAATCCAGCGCAGGAGCTCAGAGACCAGGAGCTACTGCAGGAGAAAAGGTTTGGGTAAAGGTGCCCTTTGAATGAGCATGTGGGATGTGCCCTGACCCAAATCTCATCGTGATTTTGGGTGGAAAAGTGCAATACCAGTCCTCTTGGCTAAATTCAGCGCTAACCTGGTGCCACCATGCTGTGGGACGGCATGGATGTGCCCTTTCTTGCAAACAAGCACCGTTCTGACCCATAGCTATCCTGCCCCTACCTCCAATCCAGCTCCTGCAGGGAAGGAGGCAATGAAAGTCTCCTAGAAGCTCCCAGCCTGGATGATCTCTCACCAAACTGAAGGCCTATGGCATTAAAAAGCACCTTGACAACTCACAGTCAATGGAGAAGGGGTGAAGTGATGCCTCCAGACCATCACATGGGGATAATTCCAGCCCTTGCTCCAGGGACTGGATCAAACAACCTGACCAGATGTGGCGTGGACAGGATCCCCACTGATGTTCCCCTCATGTGCCCCCCATTTCACTGCTTTTGCTCTCGGAGCAGACCACAAGCAGCGCTGGCCAAGGCTCACGCTTCCCAAGGACATGGGCAGAAACCACATGCACGCTCACACCCTGACTAATCTGCAACATCTGCAAAAACCCAAATATAATTTTGGGAACTGCTCTGCGATGAACATGAGGAACCAGGACCCATCTCACTCTGTCCCTGCCCCGGGATTTTGCTTTTCCTGCAGCCAGTTCAGCTTTGGTCCCATCACCCTGCATCCTGCTTCCCTCAAGCCCTTGGCAATAGGGTTTGTCCCTGCGGAAGGAAAGGGTTGACAGTGCTTGGGCAGATGGTAAAACACTTTCAGCCGCGCTTCTCCTCAACTTCTGCCTTCTGTCTGAGCTTTGCAGATCTGTGGTCAATGAGACAGAGGTTGCCCGCAGACCTGGAAGCCGATTAAACGGGTCGGACAGGCCACCGCGACCAAGAAAAGCCACACAAGGTGCTCTAAAAGGAATGGGGAAGGGTTACAGAGCTCCAGAGACTTCAGCCTTGCACATGGTTTCTCCATACCTCTATGTCTGCATCTCCTCTGTCCCCTGTGGACAACCCATCACCCAGCTCTGGAGCACCAATGGGGGCAGGATCACCCCATCTTCCAGCCCACCTCCCCGTAGGCTCCTGCAACCCCAGCTAGAAAACCTAACAAGGCATTTGAAACCCATCCGTAAGTCAGGGTGGGGAATCTCCTCCAGCGTGCGGGGCAGCACGGGCTGCCCCGGGCCATTCCGCAACCACGGATGTGCCAAGTCGCACATCTCCAGGACAAGGACCAAACAGGGCTGGTTGGCTTGAACAGGGTAATCACAGAGACAAAACCCCGCTCACAAGGCAGCCTTGTCCTTGTCATCGTGCCCTCCCTCCTTTTCCTTCTGGAAATGCAAAAGCCTTTCTTTTTGTCCCTACTTTGGCCCAGAATCCCTAGAACAAAACTTGCTGTGTCTGTCAGGGCCGTGGCCGCAGTCCACCCCCTTGCCCCTGGCTGCGTTGCATCCGCAGGGAGCCAGACGGAGATGACACGGCCAGCCAAGGCGTGCGAAGGCACAAAAGCTGGCAGCTGCCCTTTCCTCTGCCTACGGGCCAAATGGCACGAATGCCAGCTCGCACAGTGACGCATCGAGCCCCCGGCGGGGACAACTGGGAGGGAGAAAGCAACAGCGATCCCTGAGGATGCTGAGCAGGATAAATACTTCTATGACTACCAAAAGCAAGCCCACCACGACGCTTTGGTGAGGTCCACCTGCATCTGCTTCAATGGCTCTCCTGGCCCTTCCCGGGGTCACAGCAGGAGCTTTTTTTCATAGAATCACAGAATGGTTTGGGTTGGAAGGTACCTTAAAGATCATCTAGTTCCAACCCCCTGCCCTGGGCAGGGACACCTCCCACCAGACCAGGCTGCTCAAAGCCTCATCCAGCCTGGCCTTCCAACACCTCCAGGGATGGGGCATCAACAGCTTCCCTGAGCAACCTGTTCCAGTGCCTCACCACCCTCTCAGCAAAGAATTTCTTCCTGATATCCAATCTAAATGTACCCTCTTTCAGTTTGAGGCCGTTACCCCATGTCCTAACATTACAGTCCCTGATCCAGAGTCCCTCCCCATCCTTCCTGTAGGCCCCCTTTAGGGACTGGAAGGGGTTCTAAGGTCTCCGTGGAGCCTTCTCTTCTCCAGGCTGAACAATCCCAACTCTCTCATCCTGTCCTTGCAGCAGAGGGGCTCCACCCCTCTGATCATCTTCGTGGCCCTCTGCTGGACCCCTTCCAACAGGTCCATGTCCTTCTTGTGCTGAGGGCTCCAGAGATGGACGCAGTACTCCAGGTGGGATCTCCCCAGAGCAGAGCAGAGGGGCAGAATCACCTCCCTCAACCTGCTGCCGACGCTTCTTTTGTTGCAGCCTGGGCTGCAGTTGGCTTTCTGGGCTGCAAGTGCACATTGCCGGCTCATGTTGAGCTTCTCGTCCACCATTTTCCTGGTGTTGAAGGCAGGTGACTCTGCACAGCTTTTGAGGTGCCCTCCAGCCACTGGTACACAGCAAGGGCATTTCTCCGACCAGCTTCCTCCATACTAGACCACGTGTTGGGTCTGGATGAACCTGGTTGCAACGGCTGGACCACCTTTCTCTTTGCAGCGTGGCCTTGGACCTGTTTATCCCATGGGACATGGGTTTTTTTTTCCGCAGAAAACAGGTACCATCAGCTGTAGCGGATGAAGGCAGCACAGGAGAGGAGCCCTGTGAGGAGAGGAGGCCAGGCAGATCGGTGTTGCAATCCTGGCAGCCACGTGCCCTCCAAAATATATACCCACAGGCATGTGCATGTGATGTCAGCACCCCAAAATGCTCCCGTAACGGTATCTACCACGACCGGGCCGGGGATATTGAGATGAGTCAACGCGGGGAAGGAGGGGGCTGTCATCGGAGAAGGTCACGGGCAGCTGAAGGACGTGCAGCACCCAGGGACGGTGGGTCGGGCGCTGAATCACCAAGTAAAGGGCTTTAATCCTGTTTTCTGCCCCACTTTTCAGCATTCCCGGTGCCATCCCAGCGCTCACCGTCCATCCCACCGTGTTTCGCGCTTGGGAACCTGCCAGCAGAAGCCAAGTCACGCAAGCAAACACAGCGCGACCAAATCGCGGCTGCGATGAATGCGTTTCATGGGGTGGGGGGTGGGGGAGCTTGATGAGATTTAATCGACCTTCCCAAATAATTAATGTGGGTTAATTTACTGGCAGGACCTCACAGACGCAGCCCTTCGTTCTGCTGGTGTGAAGCCCCGGGAAATCAAACCCAGGCGGCGCAGATGCACCGACTGCGACCGCAGCTCCCGTCGTTTTACGCCAGAGGTCGAAACCACGATCCATTTACTGCATCTTCCCCACCGTCTCCTTTGCGAGAGACACCAGGAGAGCGTGGGTGTTTTCCCTGCCCTAATTTATAGGCATTTAGCGGACTCATCAAAATCCTCGCTCCGGATCAGGAACTACTCGAGACGCTGGGAAGCGAACGACCTGGCATCGTTTTTCTCCCCGTTGGGACCGTGGTTGAAACCCGCTGCCACCAAAAGCAAACAGGCGGCGCATTTGGATGCTCCCAAACCCGTCTGGTTGGGAGACGTGAGATGGGACCAGGCTGAAATTCGAGTCTGGTCAAATTCCTTGTTTTTCATCTGTCCTTTTCATTTGGCTCCTTTCTGCTGCCATGACCTTCAGTGCCTTTCTCCTCCGGGATGGCTCCGGCCACCAGTGTGGGCTGAGGATATCCCCAGCTGTCCCGGTCCCACCCTCCGTATTGCTCCCCAGCGCTTCTCTCCAGAGATTCCAAGGGAAGACACCTCCAATATATATTTCCAAGATACTCAAAAGCAAGGTTTAAACCGCTTAAGGGGTTTTATCCACCTCCCTGCCCGGACCCCCAGGCAATGCCCCCTCTTTTATTCCCCACGGATCTGACCTACCCCTTCCCCCATCCCCAAAATAGCCAGAAACTCTCATTCCTCCCAAAAATAAGCTTGCAAAGAATCCATGTTTCTACGTTTTTTTCCCCAAAAATGCACATTAGAGGGCATCGGTGGCTTCACTGCGGCTGGCAAAAATGGAGCTGCTCCACCAAAGTGTCCCTGTGCCTCAGTTTCCCCTCGTCCCCCCCCCAGGCTGAGAAGCAGCAGAGTTAAATTTGTTTTCTCCATGAAAAGTATTTTTGGGGGGAGTTTTCGGTTTCCTAGAGGGCTTTTCAGCCACTTGACACAAGCTAAAAAGGGGAGTATGAGTTTGGATAAAAGATATAATGACTTACAAATGACTTTTTCTGGGAATTTCTGGATTTCCCCAAGAAACTCTCTGAACTCCTCCCTGAATCAGTCTCCTTTCGAGCCTCCGCTTCCCGGGCGCTACCAAAACCTCCGGCTTTCGTCCACACCATGGGAAGTCAATCCGGATTAACCAAAGCTGTGGCTTTAGGGTGAATTAGATAAAAGCACTAAACCCATCGGTGCCGGTGCTCCTGTGTAATTAAAGCCGCCTTTGTTCCGTTGAACCGGACTGAGTTCCCAGCACGGCAGGTCTCCAGGGATGTATCCTGCTGGAAACAAATATCACCCTGGCCAATATTTAATCCCTTCATTGCCAGATCTAACATTTCCCTTCCTCCTACTGCAAAAGTGATGGCTTCCTGTGTATTTTCCCCCTGCATCCCAACATCACCTCCCCTCCGGGAGACCCTGCAGGATCCCGGGGGTATTGAGGGCCGATGACATCCTATTTGAGCCTCTAAACCCTGAGTTTTATTTACTGCAGGGGGAAAACGGGGCGCTCCCATCCTTTAGGCTTCCTGGGGATACACTGGATCCCGGTGCTGGTTTTTACACCAAGAATTTGACTTTGATTCTGCCCTCCAAGATTTTGTGGTGCTCACCGGAGGACATGATGGTCGGAGCGGGAGAAGAGTGTGGGACCGGTTTCTGTCTGATCGCCTGCTTTTGGGAACTCCGTTTTACCCTACAAGCCCCGTATCTGGGAAAAAATGATGTTTCCACAGAGCCCCAACAGCCTCCTGCCCAAATCAAGGGAATCAGCCACCACCGCCACGACAACCCCCGGCAAAACCAAACACACGCTGCCCGTCCGGGAGATAACCAGCATCCGAGAGCAGGGATAACACAATTATCGGGCTCCACCACGACACCGGCAGTTACAGCAAAGCCAAAGCAGCACCAAAAGCCATGCAGGGTGGACTTTGGGGAATAACTTGCATCCCATGGGAGCAAAAGGCTCTTTGCTTCATGGACCGGTTCCCGTTAAGGCTCTAATGGGTGATGATCAGCGTTGAGGAGGGACGACGGCGTGGCCGGCAGCATGCTCCGCTGCCAGCGAACTATTCATGGCTTTGGCTTTATGTCAATAACCGGAGATAAAAATCACATCGGGCAGAGACGGGGTAAAGCCACTCGGTGCCAGGATAAGTCAAAAATACTTCTCGGGGTTTTATAATCCACTAAGCCCCGGGATGCGACTGCGCTCCAGAACTCATCAGTATTTTAGAGGTCTGCCCCTTGACTCCGAAGCTCCTTAGCCCACCGGCCACCGAGGACGAAGGCCAAAGTTCCCTTCGGTTGGGTATAAATGAGGAAGAGGAATTCGGGGCACATGCCCCGCGGTAACGAAATGGCCGTCCCCCAGCACCGGCAGCCCCCCGGGAGCGGGGTTTGCTGCTCCCCCTCCTCCCACACAGGAAGGCAGAGCGGGTTGCCAAATGGGTTTTGCAATAAGCCGATAAGAAAAGTGGAGCAGAAAGAGAAATAAGACGTTTCGCCCTTGAAGTTGCTCCCGCAGCGATGCTACCCCACGCCCAGCTCCGGGGAGGAAGGCGGTTTTGGGGTTAGGAGGAGTCCAAGGGTTTGAAAGCAGAGTCTCACCGATCCCGGTGCAAATTAAAACATCCCAAAATAAATGACACAGGGACTGCAGCATGCAAAGAGGTGGAAAAACACAAGCTGGAGTAAACCAAGGAGGCAGCTCCACGGCTTTTACCAGAGGTGTGTACAGGAAACCCCTGATAAACAGCCAGCGAATTCCCCCCGGGAAGGAAGAAACCGAGCGGCAAAAGAGATTATTGGGAATTAATGCACAAACAATCAAGTAATTCAGGCAAAGAGGAGCAAAGGGAGCCCAGAAGGCTTCCTCGAGTGCCCGGCTTCCACCGTTCATGCCAGCACCAGCCCATGCCAGCGGCTCGCTGCCCGCCACTGCCCTGGCCACCCTGTCTTGGGGTCAGTTTGGGAGTTTTGGGGCAGTTTTAGTGGCAGTATGTGGGGTGTGAGCTGCCCCCATAGCCAGGAGGAGAAGTGGGGGTCGGCTCTGCCCTTGCAGCGGCCCGCTCCCTGCTTTGGGTGCATGGGGACCCTGCGTCACCCATGTCACCCGCCCAGCAGCAAGTGCCACCCCACCCGCGTGCGCGCGCACGCGTGTGTGTGTGTGTGTGGAGGGAGTCCATGCGTGTCCCCCCCACCCACGCATGTGTGTGTGTGCGTGCACAGGGGTCCGTGAGTGTCCCCCCCACCCATGTGCATGTGTGCACAGGGGTCTGTGTGTGTCCCCCCCCACCCAAGTGTGTGTCCCCCCAACCCGTGTGCATGTGTTTGTGTGTGCACAGGGGTCCGTGCGTGTCCCCCTACCCTTGTGTGCACACAGGGGGGTGTGTGCGTGTCCCCCCCACACATGTACATGTGTGCATAGGGGTCCATCCATGTCCCCCCCACCCGTGTGCATGCGTGCGTGTGTGCCCGGGGGTCCGTGCGCGTCCCCCCCACCCACGTGCGTGTGTCTGTGCGTGTGTCCCCCACCCGTGTGTGTGCCCGGGGGTCCGTGCGTGTCCCCCCCCCACCCCATGTGCGTGTGTCTGTGCGTGTCCCCCCACCCATGTGCCCACCTGCACCCCGGGGGTCACACACACCCCCCTCCCCGTCCCACACTGTCGCACACCCTCCTGCGTGGGCAGGACACGCACCCCCCAATCCCCCCCCCCTCCAAATCCCCCCCGCCCGCCCCCCCGGCTGGATTCGGCCCCGCTCACCGGGCGATGCCGAGCCGGGTGGCTCCGTGCCGACGGCCCCGCTCGGTTCAGGCGGGCGGCGGAGGCAGCTCCATGCCCGGGGTTCGGTCCTTCCCCACCCCCGGGCCCGGGCCCGCCGCGTGTGAGCCGGGCTGCGGGACGGGGGCCGGCCGCGGGGCCGCACCGCCCTCCCCGGGGCTGGGAGCGGGGCAGGAGCGGGGCAGGACCTGGACCGCACCGCCCTCCCCGGGGTTGGGACCGGAGCTGGGACCGCCTCCCCCCCCCCCCGAGGGAGATGGAATCGGGACAAGACCCCCCCGCCTCCGGGGATGGGATCAGGGCTGGGACCGGGGCCAGACAACCATCTCCCGGGGCTGGGACCGGCGCTGGGACAGGGACAGGAGAGCGACCGCTCCCCCGCCTTTCCACCCGCCGGGGATGGGAGCATGGATAGAACCTGGATGGGACCGGGATTAGCGCTAGGACAGGATCCACCCCCCCGCCCCGCTCCGAAGATGGGACCACAGATGCGACCGAGGTTAGGGCCAGGACATGAGTCCCCCCACTCCGGGGATGGGACCACGGATGGGATCAGGGCTGGGCCCGGGGCTGATGCTCGGACAGGAGCTCCCCCTCCAAAGGTGGGAGCATAGGCGGGATTGGGGCAGGAGCACCCCCCCTTCGGGGATGGGATCACGGCTGGCACCAGGACAGGAGCCCGACTGCTTCCCCCTTTCCCTCCGGGGATGGGACCATGGATGGAATCAGGGATGGGACTGGGGACCAGACTTTCCCCTCTGGGCACTGGGACTGGGACTAGAGACTGACCGCTCTCCCCTTTCGCCTAGGAGATGGAACCGGAGCTGGAATCAGGACTGATGCTCAGACAGGAGCCCCCCCTCCGGGGATGGGACCATGGTTGGGATCAGAGCTAGGACCAGGGCTGGATCACACCTGCCCAGGGCTGGGGCCTGTCACCCCCTCTGCATCCAACCTCCCCCCATCCGCAGCGGCTCTAGGGTCCCCAGAGAGCTGCCTCCCCCTGGCAGTGCCCTGGTGACCCACCTCTGCATCCCAGGGTGCCCCAGTACAGGACCCTGCCTGGGGCAGGGCCCATAGTTCCGTACCTGGGGCACGGAGTAGCCACCCAGGGCAAAGGGGGTCCCAGGACCAGCTACGGAGGGGAAAAAAATGCCTCTGAACCATCTGGATGAGCCCTGTTTGGGTCTTCGGCCACAGCCACCATGACGTGGGACACTGTCCCACTGTGGGTGACACCAAACTCTGCCCCATACTACCCCAGGGTGGTTACCAATGCATCTCAGGTGACGCCCCGCAGCACATCTCTCACTGCAAGCCAGCTTCCTTTCCAAGGGAAGCAGAGGGATGGGGGACATGACATGGTAAAGGGACTTTGAAGGCAGTTTTGGCTCTAATTTTAGCTCTCAGGACCAGTTCCCATCCATCAGTCAGCAATCTGTCAAGTCAAAACCAGCTGCATCGCCATGAACTCCCTGGAGTGGGAGAATTTATTTTTGACAAGAGTAATTTTGGGGGTCTGATTCATTGCAACTCCACTCTCATTTTCCAGGGAACCACGTGCCAGCAAAATGCTTCTTCCTTGGGGATACAGGTAAACCCTTGGGAAAGGGGATGCTGCACCTCTTGCATCTCAATGTTGGGACTTTTCATCCAGGGAAAAGGTTGCTGGAGCCAGGAGGACATGGCAGAAGGTTTGTTTGAGGTGTGGTTCCTTGCCATGTCTTCTCCTGCAAGCTCCTGGGGCCTGACTTCAACCACAGATAGGTGTCCATCTCCTGCAGAGGGTAGCAGACCTGTTAAAATTCCTCTACTGGGATGTAAAGCATCTAGAGAAACCTAAGGGCAAACTGGACCATACCATGAAAGAGAAGTCCCACATGAGTTTGGGTATGAGCTGGGGGGTTGTATCTGCCACATGCCCCAGACACGCTATGGAGGTGCTCTGGGGTTTGTCCTGGCACAACGCAGCCTCCCAAGAAGCTGCTCCTGCACTTTTGGAGGACCACCACTGGCTTTGTAGCCTGCCATAAATTTCTAGGAAATACATTGAGTTTGGGTGCTGTGGGTGTGAGCTGCGGGGTTGTATCCCCCATATCCCCCCACACCCTACAGAGATGCTCTGGGGTCTGTCCCCACTGAGTCCTGGCACAACACGGCCTCCCAAGGAGCTATGGAGGGCCACCACCGCCTTTGTAGCCTGCCAGATGTTTCACGCCCAAGTGAAGCAGTGACCAGGTTCAACCCTACCTCCCCAGTGGGGCTTGCTCACCTGGACTGAAAACCCTTCAAATTTGGGGAGGGCTGGAGGATTTCTGGGGCAGGATGAGGCCGGAGAACAAGCCCCATTGAATCATACACAGGTGGCTCAGTTGTTTTTCCACCGCCGTGAGCGCAGACCGAGCCCCGTCTCTCCTCCGTGTATTCCCAATCTGTGTCCGTGGGCGTAAACCAGATTCTCTTTCTGCAGCTGGATCTGATTTCATGTGGGGGCTCCTTGGATGCCCTGGATATGTCTGGGGGCAACCATAAAGACCCTGAGGGAGGAGGAGATGGGCACCGATGCCATCTATTATTCAAAAGCAGAAAGTGGCAGTCGGCTAAGGAGGCATTAGCCAGTGCGAAGCGGATATGAACGTCTGGCATGGAAACAGTGCAGCAGAGATCTTGCTGACGGACCTCCATGCCAGAAAACAACAAAAAAAAAATTGCCTGTTTCCTTCTTCTGATGTAATTTGTTTGAGGAGGGAAAACAATACATCACGTCGTAGCTATTTGGGGCTGATAAGGGAGGAAGGACAAGCTCGTTGCTTGCACAGAGGGAGGGAGATGCCTGGGCAGTGCTGTTGCGTGAGGCTCAGAGCGGTGAAGCTGCTGAGCAGTGCCCTGCCGGGATGCCAGTGTGGTGCTGAGTTAAGCCCATCTCTCTGGGATTTGGAAACAGTTCTTGGGTAAGGGTTGGGTTAACCGGACCATAGCACCCTGGTTTCATGCTCCAAATCCTTCCCCCTGGCTTCCTCCGAAGGAGGGATGATGTCCAGAGATGACGGATGGAGATGCGGATGGTGCGCTGAGATTTGCCGTATGTCCTTACATGAGCTTTGGTCTGCGGGGTGATCGCTGCTGCTCTGCAGCCCTTGCCTGGCGCCGTCTCCCCCAGCCTGATCCTCCGAGGTCTGAACACCCGCAGCTCTTCCACCAGAAGATAAAGCCAAACAACTCAAGACAAGAGGCAGGCAGCTTCTTCATGTCAAGGGGTGATTAATTATGGCCACAAACAGCTGAGAAGTCTGGTCGGCGGCTCGTTGCTGGATGCTTCCAAGAGCAAGAGGAGATGTCTTGCTAAAAGCTTGTTCGGAGCAGGGAAGTGGTCCCCTGGAGACTTCCTCTTCCCATCAGACATTTTCCAAGCCTGGTTGAAGTCTAAGCAGCTTCTAGCAAGCAAGAGCATCTCAGCTTCACTGCCCACTACAAGGAAAAGCCTTTCCTTCCCCTTCTTTTGCATTTTCTCCCCTTTCTCCACTCATTTGGGCGCGAGGGAGATGGGAGGAGATTAATGTCCACCCTAACCCGCCTTACTCATTCCCATTCTTCATGCAGGTGATCGTCACCCATTGCCCAGGGGACCCAAAACAAGAGCCTCCCTCCCCCAAAATCTCCATTTTCCAGCTCTAAAGTGGCTCAAATAAACCAAAGAAAGAGGCAGATGTTTTAAATCCAGTCAAGAAGCGAATGATTTGTGCAGCTGCAGCGCAGGGACGGAGGCGAGCGGCGATACCCATTCGAGCCAAGCTGGAAAGCAGCCCCGCGCTTCCCTTCACGGCTTCATTTTTCAACCGTTTTGGCAGCGATGCAGGTTTCTAAGACGCTTTCAAAACATTTCCATGTTGTCTAGCTGAGAGGAATGTGATACAGGAACAGGAGGACCGGGAAGGTTAGGGTGCCCACAGCAGGGCCCTGCACCCACGGGAACAGCTTAAACCTGTGGCGTGGGCAGGGGGACGCTGGCAGAAGTGTTTGAGACAAACTGGGATATACCAGATCTCTTTTACTTGATTTTTTTTTAAAGCCTTAGTGGAAGCAAGGATGAAAGTTTTCGGACATAGAATCGTAGAATCACAGAATGGTTTGGGTTGGAAGGAACCCTAAAGATCATCCAGTTCCAACCCCCTGCCCTGGGCAGGGACACCTCCCACCAAACCAGGTTGCTCCAAGCCCCGGCCAACCTGGCCTTGAACCCCTCCAGGGATGGGGCAGCCACAGCTTCTCTGGGCAACCTGGGCCAGGGGCTCACCACCCTCACAGCCAAGAATTTCTTCTTAACACCTCAGCTCAATCTCCCCTCTTCCAGTTTAAAACCCTTCCCCCTCATCCCATGGCTCCCCTCCCTCATCCAGAGTCCCTCCCCAGCTTTCCTGGAGACCCTTGAGGGACTGGAAGGGGCTCTGAGGTCTCCCCGGAGCCTTCTCTTCTCCAGGCTGAACCCCCCCAGCTCTCTCAGCCTGTCCTCCCAGCAGAGGGGCTCCAGCCCTCCCAGCATCTCCGGGGCCTCCTCTGGCCCCGCTCCAACAGCTCCGTGTCTCTCCTGTGCTGAGGCCCCAGAGCTGGAGGCAGCACTGCAGGGGGGTCTTCCCCTGAGCGGAGCAGAGGGGCTGAATCCCCCCCCCTTGCCCTGCTGCCCCCGCTGCTGGGGATGCAGCCCAGGCTGTGGGGGGTTCCTGGGCTGCCAGCGCACATTGCTGGCTCATGTTGAGCTTCTTATCCACCAACACCCCCAAGTCCTTCTCCTCAGGGCTGTTCTCAAGCCATTCCCTGCCCAGCCTGGGTTTCTGCCTCAGGTTGCCCTGACCTAGATGTAGGACCTTTCACTTGGCCTGGCTGAACTTCATGAGCTTCACACAGGCCCACCTCTAAAGCCTGTCCAGCAGCTTCTGGATGGCATCCCTTCCCTCCAGCGTGTCGATGGTTCCACACAGCTTGGTGTCATTTGCCAACTTGCTGAGGGTGCACTCAATCCCATGCGTTGAGTTAAGCCTGCAGACCTGCCCTGTGTTGGTTGGTGGGAGAGGTAAGGGTCATAAACCCTCATCTAAATCTGTTTAAGTGTAAACTCATTTCCTGATCCAGCCTGGCCATGGGCATTTAGTCACTTCTCATGGTCTCTTGGCTGGTAAGATGCTCAGCCACCTAACTGGGAGGTAGATTTGTGCCCTGTGTGCAGGAGAGACATCCTATGCAAGTAGGAGGGATATCCCATGGGAGCAGATCTGATTTTGCAGCTTCCCACAGTGGCTGCACTTTCCCTCCTGGATGCTCTAATTCAGAATCACCATCAACTTTTAAGGGTATGTAAGAGGCAGCAAAATCCATCCAGCTGGAGGATGGAGAGTCTGTTCATGGTGGTGAACACAAATGGGGCGTGCAGGGGATAAGGTCAGGTGGGGTTGGTACCCACTGGGTGCTTTGGAGGCATGGGTGGACCTTCCCAGCAGCCAACCGAGCTCCAAAGCAGGGTTGATTGGAGAAAGAGGTGTTGGAGATGGGACTTGGGGATGGAAAACCACCATGAGCCAGCCCCTCTGTCCGTCCATCATACGCATGCATTCCTGTAGGGAATTCTTGTAGGGAAACATTCCTGTAGGGAAACACCATCGCTGAGGCTGATGGTGTTTGGGGGAGCAGCACCCAAGAGCTACAACAATGGTGGTGGGTGGGTGGGTGGGTGGGTGCTGAGCACAGAAAGGCACCCACCACCCTTTTTCCATTCAACCCTGCAACAAGAACGGACAAGTGAGTGCAGAGAGGGCACAGGGGACCTTTGCTGTCCAGGGCCAGTATGGCTTGGGGAAGGGGGAACTTGGAGGAGACCTGATGCACATGATGCTTGCTGGAGAAAGCAGCTGGAAGCAGCAAGACTTGATCTTCTCCACATTGCTTTGGTGCAGAGAGGGCTTCGCTCTGCAGCCTCAGCCCTCTGGGTGTCTATTTTTTATTCTCCCGCAGCGGTTGGGGGTTTTTTTTAGCCCAGCTTTCGTTTCCTCCCCACCGAGCACATGTCATGCCCCAGCCTTCCTCCTCCAGTGACCGCGGGGCTTCAGCGCAGGAGGGCGATGGAGGTGCCAGGCTTCGAGCCGCTCGCTTTTCCTCCAAGCTCCTACACAACTCATCCCCCTCCCTCAGGAGGATGCTCGCAGAGAGCAATTCGGGTGCTGCCATGACCTCCCAGGCGGCAGGGGCCGGTTGCCAGGCCCCGAAGCACAAGGGTCCCGTTGTGGCCGAGAGTGTTCCTTCTATAAAGACCTTAAACAAACACAACGCACTGGGCAGGCGTGTTAAAATTAACCCATCGGCTTGGGCTACGTGTGCTGCGGGCAGCGCGGGCTGGTTCCCAGCAGGCGTGTGGCAGCGGTGGACGTGGTTCTGCACCCCAGCCAGTGGATGGCAGGGAAGGGGGGAGTCACAACGATGCCTTCCATCCTCAGCTCTGCTGCTGCTGACCCCACCGATGGCTTTCTGAGAAGCAGGGATGCTATTTTCTATCAAATCTCACAATGATCTTTGCCACTTCCTCTTCTGCATCTTCTTCTGAGTCTGCCCAGAAAATAGTAAATAAAACTGAGGTATTTTTTAAAGAAAATGAGCACAGTCTTATTCAAGAGCTGAGTTTTGGGGGTTTTGAGTGAGTTGCAACAACAGGAGGTGCTGGAAGAGGTGGCCGGGGGGAGAGATGTTGCCCTGGGCATGGCTGGTGCTCCTGGAAGGGTTTGTGCAGTAATCCTGGTATCCAAGAGAGCAGGGAAGCGCATGTCCTGAAACCAAGTCTTCCTAAAAACAGCAGTGACCCATCCACATCGTGGTCCAAGCCTAAAATAGTGCTTGGGGAGAGGCTGCCCTGAAAAAGGCTCATTTCTCTCTTTGTAGAGCTGGTGAAGAACCAGCTCTGTGGGTCTAACCACGCATGGACCCCTTTGTAGCAGCGTGGTGGGACACAGTGGGCATGGGCAGCTCAATCGTGGGATCCAGTTGCACCCCAAAAGTTATGGGATCACTGCTCGACTGACCCACCAGTGGCTCAGCCTGAAGGTGGAAGCCCAGCCTGGCACTACGGTGGATTTTGCTCTAGCTCCTCCAGCTGGAGGTTGGTTTATGGGATGGGGTGGCAGGACGTCCATAGCATCCCGTGTCTCCCATTTTTAACCTGTTCCTCATGGAGGATCCAGCAGACAAGAGCCACAGAGATGCTCAGGAGCAAGTTCCTGTCGGTGGCAGGGGAAAAGCCATGTTACAGTAGTTTTCTTCCATCGTTTTTGCTTTCAGCTTGCAACAGCGAGACCACGAGACCAGCACAGCGTTCCACCCTGGAATCCCTTTGTTTCCAAAAAAATACTTGTTCTCAGTATGGGGCTTTTGAATTCACTTCCTTCCCCTCCTGCTCCAAAATAACCTTTGCGTCCACAGGGAGATTTGCACTGAGAGGACCCAGGGTACGGTGCTGCGGGGGGGGCAGATGGACACGTGGACCCCAGAAAGCCACCGCTCCCTGTGGATGCCATGCAGTGGGGAATGCTCCGTATCCAGCTCAGCCCAGAAAACAGCATATTTCCTCAGGCCTAGGCTTCCCAGGCAGGGCTGGGAGAGCATGTATATAAGCCATGCCAGCGTGAGTCCAGCCCGTGCATGGCCCCTTGGGGGTGTCCGTCTAAATCAACATTTCAAATGGGGGAAAAAACCACACCAAGTCCCTCTATAGACCCCAAACCGAATGCATCCCTATTTGATGAGTGGGTGAAGATGGGGAGTGCAGCCTTACACCTTCACAATGCTCCAACCACCCTCCTCAGGGACCCATCCTGCTTCCTGCCCTTTGGAAGACGGTTGGTGGCATCCTCCTGCACCCAACTCATCCCTTAGCAGCTTCCCCATGGGTACAAACCCCGTTTGAAGCAGATCGACATTAGCTCTACTTCAATTCTCAATAAAAAAGCCCTTGCAGAGTTGGATGCAATTCAGCTACTCCATTTTAAACCCCCTCCTATCATCAAGATTAATTTTCTTGCATTTTTCCATATTTTCTCATTTAAAACACCAATTAAACCCAAACTGGGCTCACAAAGCCCAGAGCTCTGCGACCCGCGCCTTTTTCCTTGGCCATGGCTGGAGTGGGGTCAGAGCAATTGAAGAGATGGGAAATAGTGTCCACGTGGATTTCTCCAGGGGAAACGCGGGCTGATGGTTGGGTGCTCCATCACAGATGTGTATTTTTTTTAACCTCCAACCGGGCAAGATAGGAGGCACCTGCTTTCCTGTGTCCACCTGATGATAACCCACCCCCCCCAAGGAGGGAGACCAGCCCAAAGGCTCGCTCCCAACTGGTGTCCTTGTCAGGAGGCCAATATTGTTATCTAGGGCCTGGCTGGTGTTTCTTATTTGGATCTTTGCCACCGCAGCTAAAATAACTCTCCCACCCCTCCCAGCATTTAAAGGTCACGTTCCAGGGATTAATCCGGAGTCTCTCAGGCCAGCTCCTTGGCTTGGCATCGCTGATGGCACCAACACGGAGCAAAAGCATCGCAGTGCTGGGTGTGCGCTCCCAGTACTGGACATCCCCTGGCCGGGAGTGCCACCAGCACCAGGTTCAATGTCCTCGGTGAGCTGAGGGTGATCAGCAAGACTTAGCTAAGCAGAAGCCGATTCCTCCAAGTTAAATGGTTATTTCCTTGTAAATCCGCTTCTAGCCCTTGGCCGAGCTGTCCTGGGAAGTCCAGATTTGCAAAACAAGCTTTATAGGGAACAGTGTTTATTTGACCGACTCGTACAGTTGGTCCTGTGCTTGGTTTTTGCCCAGACAAGTCCTGGAATCAAAGGAACGGATTTCCAAGCTAAATACAAGCGGAGAGCTATTGAGTGCTTAATGAAGTGGGTATCAGTCAGGCCATCTCTAAATGAAAAGATAAATTGTGCCTAAGGAACAGAGGGCATGTAGGTGAGGAGAGAGGGAAGGGGGAGAGAAATGATGGTGCTATTATCCCCAAGGAAGGAGAGAGACGGCTGATAGTCTGTGATGCAGAAGATGGGGGAAGAAGGGTAGAGGGACCTGTAACGTATCCTCTGCAGAGAGAGACTAACTTTTATAACAGCAGCATTTTTTCAGCTGGATGGACCAAACCCGTGGCATCCAAATTTGCAAGAAGCAGCCTGGGACGCACCTTAACAAGAAGGGCTCCTTCCCCGTGTCCCCTACAGCTGCTCCTGGTGCCAATGGGGCTTTCCCAGGAGAGGTGATGATGGTGGAGCTCCTTGGGATTGCTGCCTTTGTTCTCTTCCCATGGTGAGGTCCAAGGAGACCTGCTTGGGTAAGTATTGATTATCACGGCAACACCGCCGACATGGCCACCACTGATATTTCAGGTTGAGGAGAAGTGAAAATTGTTCCACCATGTGCAGGTTGTGCAACCTCCATCCTTGGAGGTTTTCAAGAACCAACTAAATAAAGTCCTGCACATCCTGGTCTGACCCCAGAACTGTCTCTGCCATGACCAGGAGGTTGGACTGGAGACCTCCTGAGGTCCCTTCCAGTCTGAGTTATCATGTCACCTTCTGATCAGGGGATCCCAGCAGAATGGGGTCAGGCTAACACATGCCAGTGGTGGAGCAACACCACTGCCTGTCTGCTGTGGCTCCGCTGCACTGAGCCCTAAGTCTCCGTCCCAAACTGGGTGAGTGCCAGGGAGTTTTGCTGAGACCAGTAGATAACCAGGTCCAGTTTTTTTAGCTGCCACCTGAATTTCACCCTGCAACCTCTCACGAAAGCCAGTAGCTAGGGCTTGGGTTGATCTCTGTTAGAAAGGCATCTCGTCTTGCATTAGAGACATCCATGGGGAGACACCACTGCCTCTTGACAAGATGGTCCTTTCATTTAACGCTGCTTCTTCCCCATAGTTTCTGCCCTATGTATTAAAATTTTGTGCCTTATTTAATACCGGCATGTGTCTGGCTTAGACATCTAGTGACCAAAGTGCCCTTCGACACATAACATAGGGCCTCATGCTGTGCAAGCCAGGTCTTGATCTTCCTTTTAGCAATTTGGGCAGGTCTTTTTGGAAAGGAGAAGCTGAGCTGTCCTCTTCTGGGCTGTAAAGTGAATGGGTGGAGGGTGATCACCAGCAGGTACTTCCCAGCCTGTTTCAAGTCTCAAGGAAAGCCCTGGGTTTACAGTGAGAGATGGACCCTGCAGAAGGTACCCATGGAAAATAGATGATGGCTTTGCTCCCTTTCAAGATGGGACACCATCGTGGTGTAGCCTGGACAGGGACTGGGGCGCAGTGCATGGTTCACACATTAGTGGGTCTGGACCATGAGTGCACCATCACCCTCAAGCTGGTAGCTGTCATTAAAACTGAGCTGCAGACTCATGTAGAAAAACAGACCTTCTCATTGTCACTGGGATTTACCTCTTACTAGTTAGAAAACACCATGAGGAAGACCCTTCCCTTAGCTAAGTGTTTGCAGGTGTTTCCTGGTGTTTCCAGGCATGGGGACTGGCCAGGTTCTCCTTTTCAATACGTCATTCATGGGATGGCCATGGCAAAACATTGAGATGTGCTTGGAGCCACAGCAAGGACCCTTGGGGCTCTGTGATTTTCAAAATAAATAGACCATCTGATAAGAAAACCCCAGGAACAGATATTTTCAGCAGCAGATATTTGCAAGGGAAGTGGATGGAGATTTATCTCCAGATAGGTAGCCACCAGGGAGAGGGATTGCCTCTGCCCTGTCCCTCCAGTTTCCATAGGAGTGAGTCACTCACCTTCCTGTGGCAGAAGGAAACCCTCCCACTCTCATGGAGCCCTGCAGATTGGCTCTCCACTGACCTTTCCTTTGTAACGAGGCAGTTATTTTGGGATACAATGCCCTGTTTCTTCCCATGTCCCCTGGGGCCAACAGCGTGGGCTGGGGAATCCCCAGCACAGCAGTGACCCTCCATACCACTCTGGCTCCATGTTCCGTGTCCCACCATGGCTATGGGGTGATGACAACAGCTTGGACCAGTGGGAAAAGCTGATGGGCAACTCTGGGAAAGGCTCACTGCTCGTTCTAACCAGCTCGGCAGAGCCCTGGAGCCCAGGGCAACCTCTGTGTGTCCCACAAAGACTGGGGTGAAGGATCTGTGGTCATCTTCCATGGGCCATGAGGAGGTAGGACATGGTAATCTCACACCGACATGGTTTTAGGGCATCTGGGGGAACTGCCAGGCTGATGGGTGTCCTCTGCTCCGAAATTCACCTCCCAAAGTAACCTTAAAACCAAGCTGGGCAGTGTGACAGGGGTGAAAGGGCAGGAGTGTGGGATCGGCCTCCCCAGCAATTAGGAAATGAGCTCTGCACCAAGCTTTGACCTCCTCCAAGATGCCCGTGAGGTCTGTAATGGATGGAGAACAGCACCATGGGTGGAAGGATTGCTCAGGAGGAAGGTGTCTTTGCTCTGGGACTCAGGGATGGGGCAGCCAGCAATATCCTCGGTCCTGTCATCATGTCTATGTGTGCTCGTTGGCCACACTGGTTGCTCACCAGCAGGGAAAGCCTGTGCCTCAGTTTCCCCATCTGTCAGGGTGGAGCAAGTATTACACCTCCACACCTGCTTAAGAGCCTAAACCAAAACCGTGCCAGTGGAATGAAGTGGAATGATTTAATTGTGTTAGCTAATTATATTTCCACACTATTTTCCCATTGTTTATAACAACCAGGGAATCATTTTGCATGTTATCACATTTTGCTGTCTCAGTTTCAGCTTCGGGTGTTCCTCCCCACTTTTGCAGACCAACCTAAGAAATGGGGTGACAGCAGCAGGATCGAGGCACTGGTCAGGTCCGGGTACCACCATCATTACTCCTGTGAGCCCCAAGAGATGCGCCACATGGAGGATGGAGCTGCTGGTGACCGCATGTCCCTGTCCCACTCCACCAAGAGCTGGTGAGGCCCCAAGAGATGGTGGCCCTTGGAGCAGATGGAGGGGTTTCCCAGTGGACGTGGGTGCAGGTCTCCAAAAGACCCCTGAGGGATATGTCAAATGAGAAATTTTTTGGCTTCAGACCCTGTTGACTACAGAGAAAGTCAGCTTGATGTCAGGCAGGCGAAATGAGACACCACTTGGCTTTTGGTGGAAAAAACAAAAAGCCCAGTGTATGCTGGGGAGCCATGGGGTGGACGGAGCAGGAGGTCCCTTGGTGCTCTGGGTAGGGGCATGCCTGTGTCCTCCGTCTCTGCTCCCCTGTTAGCAGGTCCTGGATGGCTTTCTGCCTCACTGTTGGGAACTTATTGCCAGGACAACTTGGCCATGGGATCCCAAACTTCAGCACAGCATAGGACTCCCAGAGTAACTGAGGCTGGGGGGTCATCTGAGGTGTCTGCTCCAAGTCTGACCTTCTGGACCTCTGCTCCAAGTCTGCTGCAAGTCTGACCTTCAACAAGGTCAGGCTGTGTCAAGGACAGGCTTGACTGTCTCCAAGGATGGAGATTTTCCTGCTCTCTGGGCTGTCTTCCAACATTTGACTACTCCTATGGGATTTTTTTCTAGTATCTAATGGAAGTTTTCTGTTTTGAAAATTGTGATGTTGCTTCTTGTCGCATCACTGGGCACCTCCATCTCCATCTCCTCCGCACCATCCCAGCAAGGAGCTGCAGGCAGCAATAAAATCTCCCTTGGCCTTTTCCTCTCCCGCTGCACACCCATCTCTCAGCCTCTCCTTCCATGTCCTGAGCTCCAGCTTTGTGTCCCTCAGGGCCCATCTGTCACCCTCTGCCTGGTACTGGGGAGAACCAAACTGGGTCCCACCATGTCTCACCAGCGCCAAAGAGAGAGCAGGAATCACTTCCCTGGCCCTGCTGGCTGCAATCTTGCAAATACTACGCAGGGAATGATTGATCTTGGCTGCTGCAAATGCACACTTCTGATTTGGGGGCAACTTGTGGCCATTAGCCGCTTCCAACTGGCCACCCCAGTCTGACCGATTGGAGAAGACTAGTGTGTCCAGAGGCAGGACCCTGCACTTGTCTTTGTTGAACCTCTTCAGGTCCCTCCAGTGGCCCTGCCTCTGGCAAGTCAACCATGGTCCTCAACCTCGTGTTGCTCCCAAACTCGCTGAGCATTCTCCATCCCATCATGCAGGCGGTTACGAGAGTGATGGAGGTTCTTAAAAGAGCACTTGAGTGTGCCCTGGTCCTCCAGCCCTCCCTGGAGCATGCATGAGAGGGTATCAGAAGTTCAGCTGCAGTAGGACATTGAGTCTGTCGGATTGACTCCCACAGCCAGAAACTGGGTTAACTCTTCACATCCCTTCTCCTTGTGGCTGTCCGATTCACTTGCCGAAGAGTTCATGGCATTTCATCATCAAGCAAGAGAGGGGAAAAGTCATCCAGAGTTTACACTTGGGTTTAAGAAGAGTTCCGTGCTCCTCATGCATGTGTGCTGAGCTCTTGTGGGGGCAGCTCAGCACTGCTCGGCACTTGGGGCTGCCTCACTGCTGCCAGCTCCTTATCTAGAGGGTCCTCTTCACAGGATGGTGGCCCTGAATCCTGTCCCAACAGCATGGAAACACTCCCTCCCTCCTGCTGCCTTATGTGCTGGACATTCTCTGCCCACACCTGTCCCAAACACCACCCAATTGCCCTTTTGGTTGAGGTGACATCTTGTCCTGCTTTGGTTCAGTGCCCACAAAAATGCTGAAGGATGTTCCTTGGTTGGAAATGGCTCTTCTCTGACACAAGCATGGAGTCACCTGCAGACGCTGCTCAGCGTTGGGATTTAGGGCTGGGGTGAAGGTTAGGGTTGGGGTTAGGTGGTACTCCCTGTCCCCTGCTTTTCCAGCATTTCATGGAGATCCCACATAGATGCATTACTTGGGTAGGGGATGGCCACTGCCCCTCACACCCACACTGCTTTCGGAGTTGCCCTGTCCTGATTCCCCCAGCCTTGACCATCCCTATAAACACAAACAGTGGGCTTCCTTCAAATCCAGCTCTTGTGGGCATCACCTCAAGAGATGGCAGCATCTGCATGGCCAGATTTAGTCCTGCTCTTAGAGGACAGCATCTAAGTCATGGCCTGTGCCACCCACTGACACCCTCATTTGGGGTCCCCACGCATGGGCTGTAGCCAGGTGTCTCCAACAGCTCAGTGATGAACGAGTGGACCTTTGGGGAGGAATGGGACAAGAGGAGGCCACGGAGGGCTGAACAAAAACATGGGCAAGGCAAAGGACTACATTTAGGGTTCAGTAGAGATCAGAAGCAGGTTGGTCCAAGGGACTGCCCAGCCCCGGGCAATGCCTTTTGCGACTGGAAAAGGGATGCTCAGGAGAGGAAAAATGCTCCCACGTCCTGGCAAGGGCAACCTTCACCCCCCGGCAGCATTTCTTTCCCAGCCTCGTCTGGTGAATCCATCTCACCCGGGGCACGGGGACGCTCTGAAGTTCATCTCGGCTTGTGCAACCGTGGAGGCCACTCGTGTCCTACAACCACTAATAGATATCCCAGATGCTATCCCAGAGCCAGGAGCTGGAGGCGTTAATGGCATGGGGCTGCTCAGGGCGTTCCCGCGTTGCCGAGCTCCCCATCGTGTCCCAGCCTGAGTTGGGACCTGCCGCGATCAGCAACTGAGCGGGGCACGGCGGATGAGTCAGACATTCTCCACAACGCTGCCACCCCTGCACGACTTTTTTTTGGGGAGTCCGGGCATGTAGAGAAGCAAACACCAAAGCAGCAAAATGCATCCGCGAAGGCAGCAGGAGCAAGCAAGGGTGGAAAAGCCTCATCTGGCATGTTTTAGATGCACCCATGCCATGGATACACCTGTGACATCTTGGGCTTCGTGGCACAATTTTGCTCGTGCAAACGCTGGCCTGATCCAGCCCTTCTTCAGCGTTTTAAGCCGAGGACTGACAGATGCACGTCTTCTCTCTCCACGCTGATGGGACGGGCTGAGGCTTAGCTAAGCTCATGTTTTTGCCTCTAAATGCTGGGAACCTTCCGGATGTACGATCCCCATTTGTGAACAGGCGAAGTAAACGGATTAAATACTTCACGGAGTTAAAACCACCAAAATAAATTCTTGTTTCATTTCCCCTATGACTCAGAGATGAAAACTCACTCTCCGCGGCAGCTATTGTGTAAGAGTGGGCTTGGTAAGTGGATTTTACTGTTTGCCTCTGTAACTTATCAACCGTTCCCGGAGAAGAAAAACCTTTCGCAGAGCATAAGCAACGCACTTGAAGCAGCAAAAGCAATTTACTCGGGAAAGCGACAGGTCTTTCCGGTGTGGAAGGGCCGGTTTTACGCAGGTGATGTATAAACCCAGCAGCCCTTCAGCCAGCACACCTGAGCCCAGGTTTATTTAGTGCTGCCGGGAAGCTGTTGATAATCTGCTCAGGTTGAAAGAGCTCAGCTTTGGGAGAGAAATGGGAGGCTGTTCTGCCTTTTGGACCGATGAGAAATCAGCACCGAAATTAGTATTTGAACGGGTTTTATTGCTGCTTTCTGATGCTCAGGCTAAAAGCAGCAAGACAACCGTGTTCACAGAAAACCCAAACCGCTCAATATAGCCGTATTTTTACATTTGGAAATTAAATTAGGGGATTATTTCTTGTTAAAACACTTTGATTAGATCTGATAATTACAGCCACAATCTCTTTTCTCAGTGCATGCTCTGCTCCGGGAGAATAAACATCTCTGAGGTCATTTGGTTTATTTTCTTTCATGTATTGGGGTTTTCATCTCTCTGCGTGTCTCAAAGCCTCACCCTCCAAATACGACTGTTTCACTGGCAAAACCAAGCGGCAGAAGAGAAAAGCAGGCAGGAGTGGGGCTGATCTCTGCGCCTTTGCTCATTTACAGCAGGAATAAACCACTTTTGCTCTCAGGCCGGTGCTTTGCCGACACTTATGCTTTAGCGAGCACGATGCTTGGCCACGGAGCATCATCTCCATGAAACAGACGCAGCTCTTTGTAGAGAAGAGTTTCAGAGGAATTAAATCAAAGCAGCTAGAGACACATCAGCACATTGCTCCCACCATTCCTCCTTCGCAGGGGAAGTTTCAGTTCCTTTCTTGCATGCCAAGGCCCAGCTCTAAGCCCACGTGTCCCCCGTACCCTCTTGAAGGACCATGCCAGGCCCTTCCACGAAATGGGAAAAAAAGTGCTGAGCTTGGCTCATGCTACTCTTTCAGCTTCAAACCTAGTTTCACCTCCTTCCTAGCCTTGGCAGAGGATGGGTAACTCCAAGATCTCCACCCATCCATGGATGGGCACCTCCAAGGCCGCTCATCCATCTCCTGATGCCTCCCTCTCCTGTTTCCTTCCATGTGCTCTCTTTGGAGCAGGGTCCAGCCAACAACCACAAAGGTCACAGTTCCCCACGGGTTTTTTTTAGGAGCTTCATTTCTGTTTTCTTTCCCTGACTGGCACCCAGGGACAGTCCCTTCCTTGAAGGAATTGACAGTGATGGGATCCCTCCCTGTAAGGATGCCCTTGGCTCCAGCAGCCTCTTGTCCAAGCCAGCAAAAACTCAGCATGGCTTCTTCTGTGTGCCACTGGATGTAATATTTGGTGTTGGGGTCTCACCCACTTTGTGGGAGACTGAAATAGAGGAAAAAGGATCAGAAAGTGATGTTTCCAAGAAATGAGAGAGGAAGGGATGTGAATGTTGCTGAGTTACACTACAGAAGTGCTGTGGTCAGAAGCGGTAGGAAAATTCATAAAGAAGAAATGACCCTGGTCCAGCCATCGCTTCAGTGGTTGAGATGGATGAAGCATAAGAAAAAGCAGGATTAGGCTTGTGGCCACAATGTCGGGAGGAGACTTGCCAGAGTCATTTGTTCGGAGAAGGTGCTGGAAAAAGGTCCTTGCAGGATCTGAGGCTGCCTTAAGGCACACAATTCCCCTTGGCTGACCAAAGAGCTGTTCTCCTGGGCTTCAAAGGTGGGAGTGTCTGATGCTGGAAGGGGCTTATCTCCTAGCGGGACACTGCTTCTTCCTCCCTTCAGTTGTCTCTGGCTGTAGGAAGAGAAGCAGAGAGGTGAAACAGAGATATTAAGGCTGGTCAGGGTGAATGGAGATATCTACATGCAAAAGCACCAAGAGAAACATCAGTGCCAGGGTGGTGGGGATGGCCAGTGTTGATAACCAAGGCTGCAATGGGACATGACCAAGTGAAGAACGCTGGAAATGGGCCATCTCCATCCAGCCCAGACAGCTGCAGAGTGATAGGGTCCCTGTGTAGCCAAGCCCTTGGTGCAGAGTAGTGCTCTGATAATGGGAGGGTGCAGCAAGGTGCCACTAGCATCTCCACTGCCCGCCCTCTCTGTGGGTCAACCAGCTCTACCCACACCACTCCCAATCAACTCCTGTCTGCTCTAAAAACCATCCACTGCTGGAGGTGCCATGTCCTTCCCCAACATCCACCATGGACACAGAAAGCAACCCAACTTGCCCTTTCCCTCTGCAGCTGGTAAATAAGGAGGAGAAGGGCTTCCCACCTCTTCCCCCAGCCACACAGCAGCCCCGTTGAGCTCCTGGTCCCCAAAATTGCTCTTGGACACATTTTCGTAAAATGTCTCTTCAGGTGGTTATTCACCCTCTCTCCAAGAAGGATTAGGGCAACAGAGCTTGGTGAGGGGTCTGGAGCACAAGTCTTGTGAGGAGCAGCTGAGGGAGCTGGGGGTGTTCAGCCTGGAGAAAAGGAGGCTGAGGGGAGACCTTCTCGCTCTCTGCAACTCCCTGAAAGGAGGGGGTAGCCAGAGGGGGTCGGTCTCTTTTCCCAAGGAACAGGCAATGGGACAAGAGGAAACGGCCTCAAGTTGCCCCAGGGGAGGTTTAGGATGGGTATTAGGAAAAATTTTTACACAAAAAGGGTTGTCAAGCATTGGACTGGGCTGCCCAGGGCAGTGGTGGAATCACCATCCCTGGAGGGATTTAAAAGCTGGGCAGACGTGGTGCTGAGGGACATGGGGCAGTGGTGGGTTTGGCAGTGTTGGGTTGATGGTTGGACTCGATGATCTGAAAGGTCCCTTCCAACCTAGGCAGTTCTATGATTCTATGATTCTATGACTTTTCCTCAGCTGCCCTGGAGAGATCCAGGAAACCCTTCCAATGTGCTCAACCCTCCCCATCCACTGCCCTTCACGTGATACCATCTATCCTCAAATAAAAATACCCGCGGTGCGAGCAGGCAGGGATGCGCCCAGCTGGGAACAGATAATGTTGCCATCACAGAAATGTGCCCCGGCGAGTTTCAAGTTACACATTAACAAGAAATGGGGGAGAGCAGAGGTGACGCACGAATGGGCAGGGGAATTTACAGCAGGAATGCACGCGTTGTTCAGCTCACACAGAAGGGACAGCGGAGGGGACAGCCCCGACCCAACGTGCTCCTGCACAAGCCAGGGCTGGCAGCAGCAGGTCTTTGTGAGCTGGAGACACTCAGAGTGCGCCCAGGGCAGCAGGGTAAACACTGCTTTTTGGGATCAGATCCATGTCCATCAGGCCAGGGTCAATTTAGAGTAGGAGTTTGTCAGTCTGACAACAGCTTGTACTCCCAAGGAAGGCGTGGGAAACTCCCCAAATGTGGAGAAGTTCTCATAAAGCTGAGAAGATGCTCTTCCAGCTCTGACCTTACACCTTAACACAGGCACTGGTTGCTAAAGATATAAAAGCCAGCTGGAGATGTGCCACCCATGAGCAGCACCTCCATTTTTGGAGCCTACTGAGGTTCTCAGCTCAGCCTTATCTCAGAGCAGGATCTCATGGGCACCCTCTGAGCAGCCTCAGGGGGCCAGTTTCACCACTGCTGAGCATGCCTGCAAGTCTGCCTTGCTACACTGCAGCCACCCTCATCCCTTCCCATCTTTTCTCACAACAAAGCTGGGCAATTGGGAGCAATCCACACCTCCTTGACTTGCGAACACACCACCTGGAGACAGCCAGGGACATGAGCTTGGCTCTGGGCTCCCCCATGGGGAAGGGGTCTCCCATGTGTCCATCAGACGACTTCTCTCCATGACCATTGTGCATACAACCATCCTTCTCCCCAGATCACCCTCTGTTAAAAGAACATCTTGAAGGATGTTCAGGCACAGCCATGGTAACCTCTACAGAATGGAGATGGAGTACTGCCTCCTCCAGCACTGAAGGTGTATTTTGTGCTACGGACCACGTGGTGAAGCAGCACGGAGGAGGTCTGTGCTGCTGAGCACAGAGGACTCAAAGGGAATATTTTAATTCAGAGTAACAAGATGTTTTGCGGTGACTGCCCTGATTGTCCCACCTACTTACTGCATGTTGGTTTGCTCTGGAAACACAGCCTCGGAGCACGCAACCTTTGTTCTTCCCAGATGAAACCAAACTGGGACCAATCTGCTCTGGGAGAGCCCTGAACACACAGCAACATCTCTTGGGGATTCGTCGGTCTGACCCAGTGAATGTCCCCTCAACTTTGTCCTCCCGCATTTACCAAGGAAGCATGGAAGGATCTTGCAATGTGGAAAGTGTCCACAACACCCCAGGGTCCTTCTGGTGATTTATAAAGGGCCAAGTGACATGGTCACCATCATATTTGCTGTCACACACCTCAATGCTTTGCAACCTCAGAGTTCCTCCCTTGTCTTTAAAACCTATCTCCTGCCTTGATGTCCTTTCTCTTCTTCCCTAGTCGAAGCCTCTTCTTGCTGTCTCCTCTTGTCTTTTGTCCCGTCAGAGCTTTTGTCTTTTCTTTCATCCCTTTTCTCTTACTGTCCCACCTTTCCTGACTGCCATAATTTCCAGATGGTTATGTCAACACTTTCAAGGTCACCTTTAGGAAGGTGAAGGCCACCTCCTTGAAGAAAAATTGAACAACTCAGGAGCAGCTCCATCAGGCGTATCCCAACCTTGAGGACCCTGAACAGGTCTTCAGGTGATCTTCCTGCTCACAGGGATGTCCATGTCCACGTCTACATCCCTGTCCATGTCTGTGTCATGTGGAAGAGCTTGGAGGAAAGAGGCTGCTGGGGGCTTGCTGAAGCCCCCCATCCCTGGACCTTGTAGATGACCCTCAGGATGAAGGCAGGTCACAGCAACACCTCAGATACCATCCCAGCTCCACAGAAATGATGGTGACACCTCCTGGTTGAACACAGATGCGGGTTCCTGGAGTTACATCCAGTGATGGTGAATGTGCAGGGTTGGCTCTTGGCAGGAGGCCCTGCACCCATCTCTGTGTGCCCACAAGCCAGGGGCAACCTGATCCCACAATGTGATCCCTTGAAGCCGTGCCCGCTGTCTAAATACTTCCAAACCTTGGGAGCATTGTTGGATGGCTCTTGGAGACTCTTCTCGTGTTTCCTCTACTCCAGTAGTATTGGTGACCTCCCACCTCCTGTTCCTGATGTGCTGCTGATGTAGCAGAGCTCCGCATCAGAAAAGCAACCAATGGGTTTTTGATGTGTCCCACCCCGACACCAGACCATAGCAGCCCCATAGATTCACTCCCACCCAAGGGCTAAAACCCATCACTGGACATGACCCTCATCTCTTCTCTTCGCCTCCCCCCATCTGCTCCCAGCTTGCAGGATGGGAGATAACAACGGTGTAAGGAGGAGGCTGCACTAGGACTTACCTGATTTACATCAGCAGAGAGGTCACATCCATCTGAAAGCACCAAGAATTCCCTCCTGGATAGACTTGGAAGCTGTTACGGTCCCACACCGGGACAGGAAAAAGGGCTAAGACTGAGTCCTGCTCCAGATGGGCATGGCCTCCTGCCTCCTGATGTTCATGTCTGGTCACGAGCAACCAGAAAAAGAGCAGGAAAGCTGCCAGTTCTTGGAGGAAAACAAACCCTATAAACCCGCCAAGCGTCCCCGCTCGGAGATATTTACCCTTTCGACGTGTTCTCATGGAAATTAATCCCAGTCTCACCCCTCCAGGTATGGTAAACATTATGAGTGAAGAATGGGGAGAGGCCAGGACAGCAGAGCACAGGGAACAAAGCTGCTTGGGTGTACCAGTCTTCACCGAAATGTGGTGGAACAGGCCCAAGCAGGACATAGCAGGGCCATACGGGCTCTTTTCCAGCTCGGCCGGACCTCTATTCCCCCGCGGCCATCTCGGCTGCAGGACGAGTCGTTCCGCCCCAGTTTAACCTGGAGGAGGCTGATTCATCCCCTGGGCTCCTGAAGAGCCACTTCAAGGTTTCCTCAACTCGCACCAGGTTACAACAAGCTCCAAAGAGGGAATTTTTCTTGTGCTGCGGAATGCCAAAGCATGCAAAAAGACAGAAATTATACGGATGGGGAAAAAGAAGATTCACCGAGCTTAAAGCACGTTCTGTGAATCTTATTTTTCCCCATCTGTATAATTTCTTGGGCTTTTTTCATGCTTTGTGAATCTTATTTTTCCCAATCCATGTATTTTATTTTTTTTACGGCCAAAAAAACTCGAGTGTTCTCAGTTGCTTAGGTGTCACCTTTTGCCTTGCGGCGGCTGTAGGACATGCGCACCAGTCCCATTCGCATCCGCATGGCACCCCCACGTGGGGAAAGCCTGGAGGCTCCATTGCCAGCCTGACGTTTTCCATCTGATGGACGTGCGGAGCTTCCTGGGGGAAAGTATGAGGAGGTGGAAACAAAGATTAAATAATTAATTAGGGGAAATCCGGGGGAAACAGTGGCTGTGCTGGGAAAGTGCTGACGGGGCAGAGCAAGGTGAGTACCAGCATCATTGCTTGAGCACATGGGTTGCTTTGAGCAACCAAGGTGGGACCAGGACTCACCATCCCTGATCTTTCACCGCATCCTAGGAAGCGGAGTGATGTGAAGAGCCCTCACAACAGATGCTGGGATACCCCCAACCTGAGATGTACACATGGTATGATGTCTCCATGGCCCCCCCAAAACCTGTCCCCATCTTAATGCAGCAGTAGCAAGGGCTGGAGGAGAAAGGAGGAGCTGGAAACACCTGGAGGCACAACATCTGGAGGCTGGAAACATCTGGTGTGGTGCCATTGAGGTCTTTGAAGCCCTGGGAGAAACACTCCGAACAAAACCGCAGCCGTCAGATAATCCCAAACTCAATTTCTGGCTTTACCTGCTCCTGGGAGAGATCACCTCCCATGCGGGCAAAAACACAGGCAGGGAAGG
Organism: Sterna hirundo; assembly: GCA_009819605.1. NCBI lineage: Eukaryota > Metazoa > Chordata > Aves > Charadriiformes > Laridae > Sterna > Sterna hirundo. Next base: position 218,548,175 of record CM020437.1, on the reverse strand, counting down.
GACCAGCTGTGCCACCCCCCAGGAGATCACTGTTAATTATTACGGATAATTTCCTTCTTTTAGTCCTTTTTTTTTTTATATATATATATATATACTTGCATTCATTTTTTCATTTTCATTTTTTTCATTCTTTTTTTCTTATCTATTTGATCTGTTTGTCTATTTGTTGATGTGTCTGTCTGTCTGTCTGTCTGTATCTATCTATCCTCTATCATCTCTCTATCTATCATAGCCATTAAGCTTTTTATTTCCTGTATATTCGTATTTAATATAAAAATACATCATAGAATCATAGAATATCTCAAGTTGGAAGAGACCCATAAGGGTCATCGAGTCTGACTCCCTGCCCCTCCCAGGACTACTACCTATTCCTAGGTATTCCTATTTAATACAAAAAGCTGATTTCCCTGGAGGAAGCGGTTCCCGTATCGTCTCGGCAGGATGGGGGGGAACCTCGCAGACCGGCGGCTGCTGCGTCGGCATTCCCCTCCCGCTGCCGTTTCTCTTGGCAAGCAAATCCTTCTGCCAGGAAAACTCCTGCCAGTTCAGCAGGCCAAATCTGCTTCATCAGCAGCTGCTCGGATTTGCTGGTGGAAATGCTTCTTCTCCGAGGCTTTCACAGCCGGAGCTGCCTCATCCATTAATCACCCTGCCTGTAGTGTGGGTTAAAACACGCCGGGTTTTGCTCCAAAGTGCATCCTTCCAGCCAAGAGTCCTTAAATGCAAAGCGTTGTCCTCGACTGTGAGTTTTTTGGACTTAAAAAGGCTTAAACTCCTTCAGGGATTAAATTCAGATGTGAAGAATAAAGAGGCACATGGGGAAGCGGCCGCTCGGGAGCCCCACTCCAAAGCGATGGCTTCTACAACAAGGGAGTGGTGTGAGGATGGGAATCAAGTGATCCTCCATTTCTTGGGATCCATCTCCAAATTTTGCTTTTATGGCCAGATTCTTCTTTTTTTTTAGGTGATATTTTCAGCTGTGGGTTGTCGCCATCAGGTGGTGTTTGGCTCTTGGGGTTTCCAACCTTTATGTCTCATCTTTGTTGGGGTTCCCTGAGCATTATGTATCTCTTTGGGACCCTGTACCCTCTGTCATATGAAATGAAATAAAATGAAATTAAATGAAGTAAAATAAAATAAAATAAAATAAAATAAAATAAAATAAAATAAAATAAAATAAAATAAAATAAAATAAAACCAAAATAAAATGAAAAGAAAAAATAATGAAACAAAATGAAATGAAAAAATAATAAAACAAAACAAAATAAAATAATTAAATTTCATTTAAAAAAAAAGTTGTTTATTCTGCCTGTCTTAGTGATGCCACGTTGAGCTCCTGCCTTTCTCAGCTAATTCGGTGCTGCTCTCCCCCAAAATCTCATCCCCCTCCTTGCTCCAGTGTGGACCCCATGGAAGCAAATCCCTGTTCCCACCAGCATATCCAAGGAGAAACCGGAGTATTAATGCCCTGAACATCCTCACGAGGACTCGGACCTCCTGGATGGGTTGTAGGGAGGGGATGAACCTTTGCAAACAGCCAGATTGACGAAAAACATTCCAGAAGACTAAGACCCGGAAGATTAAAATCAACAAGGCTCATAAAAATTATTTTCTTAACCGCTCGGGGCATGGCTGTGTTTCATTTATCTCCCTCCATGGGATGTGCCCGCCAGAAAACCCCATGTGACTCCTGAGGCTGTTTCAACATTGTCCCTTGGAGAGGTGACATGGAGCAAGGCCAGGCTTGGGGTGAAGATCCTGGGGAGCACCCACAGCTTGGTCTCCTCGGGGTTTCCCACCATTGCATTGCGTCCCCCCACTATTATAGAATCATAGAAGGGTTTGGGTTGGAAGGGACCTTTAAAGGCCATCTAGTCCAGCCCCCCTGCCATAAGCAGGGACATCTTCAACTAGATCAGGTTGCTCAGAGCCCTGTCCAACCTGGCCTGGGATGATTCCAGGGATGAGGCGTCTCCCACCTGTCTGGGCAAGAGGTGTTGCCAAAGCGAGCCCAGGCGCTGGACCTTGCACCACGGCTGGGGACCTAAAACAGGTTGGGGATGGGGTTTATCACCCTTGAGATGAAGGACTGTCATAGATGTAAGGACATGACGTGACATGATGTGACAGACAATGGAGCCACTATAAGAAAGGCATCAAGGTGCTGGAGCACATCCAAAGACCAACGAAGCTGGTGAAGGGTCTAGAGAACAAGTCTTATGAGGAACGTCTGAGAGAGCTGGGGGTGTTCAGCCTGGAGAAAAGGAGGCTGAGGGGAGACCTTCTCGCTCTCTGCAACTCCCTGAAAGGAGAGGGTAGCCAGGGGGGGTCCAGTCTCTTCTCCCAAGGAACAGGCGATCGGACTAGAGGAAATGGCCTCAAGTTGTGCCAGGGGAGGTTTAGGATGGATATCAGGAAAAATTTCTTCCCCGAAAGGGTTGTCAAGCATTGGAAGAGGCTGCCCAGGGCTGTGGTGGAGTCGCCATCCCTGGAGGGATTTAAAAGACAGGTAGACGTGGTGATTAGGAGAATGGCTTGAGAGCAGCCCTGAGGAGGACTTGGGGGTGCTGGTGGATGAGAAGCTCAACGTGAACCATCAATGTGCACTGGCAGCCCAGAAACCCCCCCACAGCCTGGGCTGCATCCCCAGCAGCGGGGGCAGCAGGGCGAGGGGGGGGATTCTGCCCCTCTGCTCCGCTCAGGGGAGACCCCCTGCAGTGCTGCCTCCAGCTCTGGGGCCTCAGCACAGGAGAGACACGGAGCTGTTGGAGCGGGGCCAGAGGAGGCCCTGGAGATGCTGGGAGGGCTGGAGCCCCTCTGCTGGGAGGACAGGCTGAGAGAGTTGGGGGGGTTCAGCCTGGAGAAGAGAAGGCTCCGGGGAGACCTCGGAGCCCCTTCCAGTCCCTCAAGGGGCTCCAGGAAAGCTGGGGAGGGACTCTGGATCAGGGAGGGGAGCCGTGGGACGAGGGGAAGGGTTTTCCACTGGAAGAGGGGAGATTGAGCTGAGATCTGAGGCAGAAATTCTTGGCTGTGAGGGTGGTGAGCCCCTGGCCCAGGTTGCCCAGAGAGGTGGGAGATGCCCCATCCCTGGAGGGGTTCAAGGCCAGGTTGGATGGGGCTTGGAGGAACCTGGTCTGGTGGGAGGTGTCCCTGCCCAGGGCAGGGGGGTGGAACTGCATGATCTTTAAGGTCCCTTCCAACCTAAGCATTCTATGCTTCTATGACTCTATGGTTTAGTGGTGGACTTGGCAGTGTCAGGTTGGACTCGATGATCTTAAGGGTCTTTTTCAACATAAATGATTCTATGGTTCTATAAGCAGGAGGGTTGCATGGCCAAGAGACGTGGGGCTGGAGAAGCACACACCCTCCCCTTGGCTTACACAGAAGACAGGTCCCCAAATGGAGCATAGGTCCCCAAACCCCTTGTTCCATCATTCCTTAGGTCTTTCCCAACTCCCTGCCACTGACACACACAACACCTTTTTGCCCACCATGTAGGAGGATCACATCATGGATCCCACCCTGTTGGTGGATTTTGGGAGCCACTTTCTTCATGAAAGCAGACAAGGCGTGCTCAGGGATGTTCAGGAAAAGCTGCCTGTGCAGGCATGACCTGGCAGCACGGGCAGATCCCTGAGGGAAGGCAGATCCTTTGGGATCTCACTTCTGCAACAGGATTTGATGGGAAAGCCGCCAGCCAGCTCAGCTGGAGCCACTCCATCACCGCCCAGGACAACCCGTGAACTGGAAAAGCTCTTCCCCACTAGCACAGATGCTCGTACCCCAGGACTTGCTTATCTCAATGAGGATCATGATTTATTTTTCCTGTTTCTGAGCCAAACCAGCTATATCTTACTTCTACCAGCACATAATTTGGGTCGTTCCCTTGCTTATTCACTCGCTGTGCTGTGCATTGCTCAAGGAATTAGGGATGCATGACTGCTCCGAGGAATGCCGGGGGAGTATTTGCTCATGCCCATCGCTGGGAGGTTTTTATCTCAATAACCAATTAATAAATTTCCTTGTTCTTGCCAATATGCAGACAGTTCCTGGTGCATCCAGCTCCCAGTTTCCCAGTGATGGAGATGAACTGGGTCCCAGTTAGTAGGGGAGCAGCTCTAAACTGGGGACTGGGAACCAGTTCCAGGCTGCTGGGCCAGGATCAGTCCCAGATGGAGGAGGAATTGCTTGTGTCTCCTCCGGAACACCTCTAGCTCGTTAGCTGGCAGAGCAGATTAACTCATGAGGAGCCAGATAGCTGCAGTGGGTACCACCAGCTGATCAGAATCTCCCGTTTCCCCATGGAAAAGCTTTTGAAGAGACCTGAGCATGCAAAACAATGTCTGAATGTCATGGTGTTCACCATAGAGTCATAGAATCATAGAATGTGTTGGGTTGGAAGGGACCTTTAAAGGCCATCTAGTCCAACCCCCCTGCAGTCAGCAGGGACACCTTCAACTAGACCAGGTTGCTCAGAGCCTCATCAAGCCTGGCCTTGAATGTCTCCAGGGATGGGGCCTCCACCACCTCTCTGGGCAACCTGGGCCAGTGTCTCACCACCCTCAGTGTAAAGAACTTCTTCCTAATGTCTGATCTAAACCTGCCCTGCTCTAGTTTAAACCATTGCCCCTCGTCCTCTCGCTACGTGCCCTTGCAAACAGCCCCTCCCCAGCTTTCCTGTAGGCCCCCTTCAGGGACTGGAAGGGGCTCTAAGGTCTCCGTGGAGCCTTCTCTTCTCCAGGCTGAACCCCCCCAACTCTCTCAGCCTGTCCTCACAGCAGAGGTGCTCCAGCCCTCTGATCATCCTCGTGGCCCTCCTCTGCACCCGTTCCAACAGGTCCGTGTCCTTCTTGTGCTGAGGGCTCCAGAGCTGGACACAGTACCCCAGGTGGGTTGTCATGAGAGTAGAGTAGAGGGGGAGAATCACCTCTCTCGATCTGCTGGCCACAGTTCTTTTGATACATGCCATGAACATCCTGAGTCACACTTTGAGCATCCCCAACAAAAGGAGAAGCAAAACCCACCTGAAATGGTCCCATTTGGTGGCTGCAACCCACCGCCAGCGCTTTCCTGGAGCTGTAAATCTCTGCTCAAAGCTTGGCCCAGCTTCTTGGAAATGTCAGGTTTCCTTCAAAATGTTTCCTGTGCTTCTTGTTTTGAGAAAAAATAAGACAATTGACTATTCTGACTATTCAGAAAACTATAAAAGTCCTTTGGCTGCATCTCTCTTAAATGATGCTGCGTGTCCCTCTTCATTGATGTTGCATCTCCCTTTTCAATGATTATTTAACTTATCCAGCCCACCCCCTGCCATTAATAAGTCTATTTCTGTAGCAGTGGACGCATTTATTTTATTGTTTAGGTTTTTAATTGTGAGTACGCTTGCTGCTTGTGGAGAGCCTGGAGAACGAAGCCCTTAATAAACCTCCTGCGCTGACTGTTCTGCGTATCTTAGTGAATATTAGGGGCTGAACCCCTTTGAGCTACACGGCCTTAACTACCTCCTATCAACGCAAAGCAAATAAATTCCACCAAAATTAAAATTTAGCTCAGATTTAGACCCAGCACATCGATGCAATGGCTTCTGGATATGCCCTGCATAACTATTAACCCAAATAATTGCTCCAACGTCTAGAAACCCATCAGTGGGTCCATCTTTTTGGAGGGAATAGAAGCACTCAGCTCCCGTTAGCTGGGTGCAAACCTTCATGTGATGCCCCAAAAAGGCAGCAGAAACTCCCTTTTGCTCTTATGGGTCCGTTGGTGGTTGAGCTGCTGCATCCCAGAGGTTTATTTTCCAACAGCGAGGAAGGCTGGAACACGTGTGAACAACATCTGGCGCAGCTGTATCAGCGGGTGGATGCAGCAGATGGAGGTTGATTGGGATGCGGGCCACCAAGCCAGCCTGGTAGAGGATTAGTTATTGTATCTCCAACATCTGGTCAGGAACTTTCTTGGCATATAAAACTTAAGGAAGGAAAAAAACCCACGTTAGTGTCAGTTGTGATGTTCAGGTTCATCTGGGCTTGTCTGTATTCATTGGGGTTTGCAGGATACGCGGCTGCTTTCAAGTCCAGCTCATGTTTTCGGCAAGACCCAAAGATATGGACCTGTGTGATCAAGGAGAAGAAATCAAGGGATAAAGGCTCAGAATATGCAGCTTGAACTCAATTTATGCTGTGAAAACAAGTAATTTTTATAAAACATACTTCACTTAGACACTTATACTATATATGTTTTGATCATCATCTTTATTTCATGTCTTCTTTTCCCCCAATTGTGATTATTATCAGTGTTATAACGACGTGTGAATGTCATGGGCAGCTACAAGAGGCAGCTCCATCATGATTTATCACTAAAGACACAAATTCCCCTGGGACCTGCGTTGAACATGCAGCACCCCATGGGCCGGGCTTCAGGGAATCTGCGATCAAATATAAAATCATGGGAGGAATACAACCAAATGGTGGAAAACCTACTGCTGGGCATGATAGGGGCGGATCATGCATGTATTTGCAGCCGTGGTACCTAAACGGCTTCTCAGCCCTGTGTGCAAAAGCCCCTGGACGATTTACGCCTGTGCGCGCAAAGGGTTCCACGCACAGATGCTACCTGGAGGTATTTCAGGAGGAAACTCCTTCGGGTTGGTTGGAGGAATGAAGTGTGAGATGCAAAACTTTTGCAGGACAAGTTGGTTTTGGGGCAACGAGTTCAAACACTGGGAGCTCGGCTGAGGCTGCATCTCACAATGGGTCAGCGCGATGATTTTATTGCTGGGGAAGCAGATAGTTGTACGTTGCACCATTGACTTAAGAGTTGATCTGCAAAAACCCACTGCCCTGCAAGCCCTGGCTCCGGCACTGGTGAGGCCCCACCTCGAGTGCTGCGTCCAGTTTTGGGCCCCTCTCCACAAAAAAGACCTTGAGGTGCTGGAGCGTGTCCAGAGAAGGGCAACGGAGCTGGTGAGGGGTCTAGAGCACAAGCCTTGTGAGGAGCGGCTGAGGGAGCTGGGGGTGTTCAGCCTGGAGAAAAGGAGGCTGAGGGGAGACCTTCTCGCTCTCTGCAACTCCCTGAAAGGAGGGGGTAGCCAGAGGGGGTTGGTCTCATCTCCCAGGGAACAGGCCATAGGACAAGAGGAAACGGCCTCAAGTTGTGCCAGGGCAGGTTTAGGATGGATATTAGGAAAAATTTCTTCCCTGAAAGGGTTATTAAGCATTGGAAGAGGCTGCCCAGGGCAGTGGTGGAATCACCATCCCTGGAGGGATTCAAAAGCCGGGCAGACGTGGTGCTGAGGGACATGGGGTAGTGGTGCTTTTGTCAGTGTTGGGTTGATGGTTGGACTTGATGATCTGAAAGGTCCCTTCCAACCTGGACAATTCCACGATTCTGTGATTCCAAAGCGCCACCTAATTTTTCTTAGCCCTGCAAAATGCTTTTTTTCCAACCCATTTTTCCACCTTCTGGCTTGAAGGAAGCATCCTCTGCATTTCCCCCAGAACACATCCCATTGCATTTGCTCATCCTGGCCAAACTGCGTGGAGGAACTGCAATAGATACATCAAATAACAATTGCACTCGATGCTTTTGTCTTCCCAAAGCACTTTCTCCACTATTCTTTGGTGCGTAGGAGTCGCATTAGATGCACTTAAACTTGTTACTGGGCACGGGGCACGGTCTTGCACCAACACCTTTGGGGTCTGCGGGTCGTGCAGCTTCAAACAGAGAGATGCAACGTATTTTCACAGCATCCATTGATGCACCACCTCTCACTAATCATTTAGAGAAGGTTTCCTGGGGAGAACGGGTTAGACTAATTAGCAGCACTAAATAAACTAATAGCTGGAGGAGAAAGGAGAATTCAAGTTGCATTTTAGTGTTTTTTTTCTTTTTTTTTTTTAAAAAAAAGCGTTAAAAGATGGTTAAAGCATCTTTAAAGGCGAGGGGTCATTTTCTGGGAGCTGGAGTAAAGCAGTTCATCAATAATAAAGCAGCCGGCGCTGGAGCAGCAGCAACGCTGGAGCACTTGGGAAAATGCAATTATGAGAATTGCCTTACACGCTGCAAACTGCCCTGGTAATTTGCTTAAAGGAAACATCCAAATGCATTTTAATATTTCAAAGATTTCATTGCAGCAGATCTAATAAGCTAAGCCAAGCAACCTAAGTACTAGGGGGAAAAAAATAAATAAAAATTTTAAAAAAAAGCATGTCTGATCAGGGTTTTTTTAATTCACGCCCAGCCAAACACGACGTTGCGTGGCGGGGAACACCACTGCTGCCTCCTGGGCTCTCCTGCATCTCACCCGTGTCTGCAGCGCTCAAGGGTTCAGCTTCATTTTATTCTCCTTTGATTAAAAGCAACCTCCTGCAAAAGGCTGTTTGGGTGCTCTGCTCCCGGCGCGGTGCCCTTGGGATGCACCGCGGACCTGGGTGTCACCATCAAGGGACCGCTCCAGCCGTTGTCCCCAGGCTTTGAGGGTGACAGTCCCTTATATACTTCAACCCCAGCCCGAGTCTGGCTCTTGCTGTCCCACTTTGCTCGGGAAAAGTGCTGGAGGGAAGGTGATGGCTGCTTTTCCTGCGGTGCACGGCGTCTGCACGGTGCTGGGGTGCAGCTCCTGGGTGGCACGGGCTGTGTCCTGCACCCCAAACTGTGTGGCCGGAGCCTCGTGTCTTGGAGGCTGGGCCAACACGCAACATGCTGGTGGTGGCCCTGGGCAACAGCCCTGTGGGGTCCCTGCGCACCCCTTGTGCACCCCTCTATGCACCCCAGTGTACCCCCATATGCACACCCCCATGAACCCCCCCTGCACCCCTCTATGCACCCCTCTTGTACTCCCATACGCACACCCCCGTGCACACGCCGCACTCCCATATGCACACCCCTGTACCCCCAATGCACAGCCCTGTGCACCCCTCTCTATCCCCCAAATGCACACCCCCGTGCACACCCTGCACCCCCCTGCACCCCCATATGAACAGCCCTGTGCTCACCCCGCACCCCTGCACACCCCCAATGCACACCCCCATGCACACCCTGCACCCCTCTATGCACCCCCCCATACCCCCAAATGCAGCCCCCCACGCACCACCCTGTATCCCCAAATGCACACCCCTCTATGCACCCCGTTGTACCCCCAAATGCACACCCCCGTGCACTCCCCTGTACCCCCAAATGCACCCGCGTGCACATCCTGCACCCCCTATGCAACCCCCCTGCACCCCCATACACACACCCCCGTGCACACCCTGCACCCCTCTATGCACCCCCCTGTACCCCTCTACAACCCCCCTGTACCTCCAAATGCACACCCTGCACCCTTCTATGCACCCCCCTGTACCCCCAAATGCAGCCCCCGTGCACCCCCCTGTACCCCAAATGCACACCCCCATGCACACCCTGCACCCCGCTACGCACCCCCTTGTACCCCCAAATGCACACCCCCGTGAACCCCCCCCACTCCTGTATGCACCCCCCTGTACCCCCAAATGCACACCTCTGTGCACCCCTTGCACCCCCAAATGCACACCCCCGTGAACCCCCCTGCACCCCTCTATGCACCCCCGTGCACACCCTGAACCCCCCTGTACCCCCATATGCACCCCCCTGTACCCCCATATGCACACCCCCGTGCACCCCTCGATGCACCCCCCTGTACCCCCACAGGCACAGCCTCGTGCACACCCTACACCCCCCTCGTGCACACCCCTGCAGGGCCTGTGCACCCCCCGTTTGTGTACCCCTTGCACCCCCCGTGCACACCCTTGTGCACCTGCTTTGCACCCCCCCGCACCCCACTTTTGCACACTCCTTGCGCATCCCTGCACCCCCCCGGGCACCCCCCCCGTGCAAACCCCTGCACACCCCCTGTGCACCTCCTCTGCATCCCACCTGCCCCCCCCACCTTGTGCACAGCCCGTCCGCATCCCTGCACCCCCTGTGCCTCCCACGATGTGCACCCACGGAACCCCCTGAGCCCCCCCCCGCCTTCCTGTGCACCCACGGCACCTTCTCTGCTCCCCCCGTGAACACTCTATGCCCCCCCTGCACCCTCCCTTGTGCACCCCCATGGCACACCTCTGCACCCCCGACGTGCATCGCCCCGTGCACCCCCTCGGCACCCCTCCTGCGCCCCCCCACCTGCACCCCCCCGCGCATCCCCTGTGCACCCTTCTGCCCCCCCGCCTCACCGTGCACTCCCTGCAGCCCCCCCCGTACGCCCCTGTGCACCCCCCTTGTGCACCCCCTATGCACAACCTTGCCACCCCCCCTTGTACCTCCCCGTGCACACCCTTGCACCCCCCCGAACCCCCTTTGTGCACCCTCGTCCACCCCCTTACACCCCCTGCACCCCCCCGTGCCCCTGCGCACCCCCTTGTGCACCCCCTCTGCACAACCTTGCCACCTCCCCGCGTACTCCCCCGTGCTCCCCCCTTGTGCACCCCCTTGCACTCCCCCGCACACCCTTGTGACCCCCGCACCCACCTTGTGCACCCCCTCTGCACAACTTTGCTACCCCCCCCATGCACCCCACTTGTGTACACCCTTGCACCCCCCTTCACCCCCCCGTGCACAACCTTGCCACCCCCCCGTGTACCTCCCCGTGCGCTCCCCTTGTGCATACCCTTGCACCCCGACGGGTACCCCTCCGTACACCCCCTGCGCTCCCTGTGCACCCCCTCTCCCCCCCACCCCCTGCGTACCTTCCTCTGCCCCCCCGCCCTCCCCTTCCCACCCCCTCCGCCCCGCGCACGGCGCCCCCCAGCGGCCGCGGGCGCTGCGTGAGGGAGGGCGTGGCCGCGCCGCCGCTCTGTCCCCGCCGCCGCCGCTTTATGGTGGCCGCTCTGGCCGGCCAGGAGGCCTCGCCCCTTGGCGGGACGCGCGTTCCCTCAGCGGGGCGCTCCCGAGCCGTGCTCCGCTAACGCCTTTTTTTTTTTTTCTATCTATTTTTTTTCCTCCTTTTCCCGTTTTTTTTTTTTTTTTTTTTTTTCCCTTCCCCTCCTCCTTCACCCCCGTCCCCGCCTTCCCTCCGCCTGCCTCCTGTCCCTCCCCGCTCCCCAGGGCCGGGACTCGGGGACGCTGCTCGGCGCCCGCCCGCCACTGCCCGTGAGGAAGAGGCGGCCTCTCCCCCCCCTTCCCCAACCCCCCCTTCCCCTCATCCACCCCCGCTCCTCCCGCCGACCGGGACTCGCCCCGAACCGGGAGGCAGACGGTCGCTGCCCGCTCCTCCTTCTCCTCTTCCTCCTCCTCCTCCTCCTCCTCCTCCTCCTGCAGCGGGGGCCGCAGCCTGCTGCCGGGGGGAGGGAATTGATGTGGAGACCCAGCGCAGCACCATGCAGCCCCCGCCGAGGAAGGTGAGGGGCCCCCCCTCCGCCGGTGGTGCTGTGTGTGTGTGGGGGGGGCTGACTGGAATGGGGCAGGGCGGTGGGGCCTGGGGGGTGGGTTATGGAGGGGGGCTGGATGCGTGTGTGTGTGGGGGGCAGCAGGTTGGCTGTGGGGTGGTGGAACCTGGAGGCAGGTTTAGGAGAGGGAGAGCAAGTGTGAGGAGGGAATGGCGGGGGAGGGGGGGAGAATTGGGGGCGGTGGGGTCCTAAGGGTGGCCCAGCAAGGTGAGTGAGGGGGGAGTGTCTGGGGTGTGGGGGGGTGTTGGAAGCTGGACCTGGGTGGCCAGAGGTGGTGGTGGTGGGGTGGGATGGGTCAGGTGTGGAGGTGAGGTCTGGAGGTAGGAGAGGGCATGGGGAAGGTGCTGGTGGGGAAAGAGGTGTGTGTTGGGGGGCAGTGTTTGGGCAGTGTATGTTTTGGGTGGCCATGGCTGGGCCACCCCCACGCCCACTGGAGGTTTTCCAGATGAAGGAGAGCGATGGCTATGAAGGGCTGGAAGGGGGTCAGTGACTGCAGAGGGCTTGGCTGCACAGGGGTGTTGAGACCATACCGGTTGTGGGGTGTATTTTGGGGGCTCAGCTGCCTTCGCGTACCACGGTGGGTTGACGCCAACGGCGATGGGTTGGTTGTCTTGGAGCAGAAGGTCATGTCTGGAGTTGATGGAAGGATGCAGGCTATCCCGGCACATATCAGGAGCGCCGGCAAAGAGGGGCAGCCAAAAATGTGCAACATATGTGTGATGGGAACAGTCTGCAAATGCAGAGGGGAGGCTTTTTTGTGTCCATGTGGTCCATGGGAATATGGGGTGCTTTGCATTAGGGGGGGAGCTGGTGTGGGAAGAGACACAAGAAGGAATGGAGATTTGGTAAAAAAGGCTGTTCCTAGCATGTCTGTGTTCAGGTCCGTATCTGGGAGGCTTGTGCTGTAGTGGGGTCTTGAGCTACGTGTAAGTACCGATACATGGAGATTTATTGGTTAGTTATTTTGAGGGTTGTATGCCATGGTCGGTGTGTGGGGAGAAAGGGGGAGCTAGAGACGGTGAAGCGGGGCCAGGGATGGAGGGGCTGCTCCTTTACAGGCACCGTGGAAGGGAGTTTTGTGGTTTTGAGATTTGTACGCGTTCTGTATTCTTTGCGATGCTGCCCGATTAGGTGGTTTGGGCTGTAATCATTTACAGCCTCATTGTCGTAGCTCTCCGCAGATGCTTGAGATTTCATACGCGATGTTGAGATTTCTCAGCGAGCAGAGGAGATTGCAGGGGTTTGCTGTGTGTGAACTGTATAATAGTGACTGGGAGAGATTGAGAGGGGAGGAAGGCTGAGAGGGAGCGTAAACAGAAATCCCTTGTCATCCCCCCAGCTCCCCAGTAGCCCTGTCAGGCAGCTGCAGTGAAGATCTCTCCTTGGCTCGTTCCTGCCTCTCGACCTCTTGTTTTGCGGCTGGACTCTGCTTTTGTTAAACAGTTCTTATTTCTATTTTAGTTTGCATTTGGTGGCTTATTTATATTACGTGTTTGTCATTCTTTGCCTATATTGTTTCATTTGAGATTATTTCCATTACATTGGGTCATCTTGTGTGGGTTTATTTATTTTGAGTAGGGTTTTTTTTCATGTACAAATAAAAATGAAAATGCTGAAAGTTCGTATTAAAAATAGACACTTTTTCTGCTTAGAGTCAGGGGCATACATGTGATTTTTATTTTTTTATCACGTGAAAAACTTGTCTTTATATAATGTTGTGATTAAAGGATGCTTGTTGCTGGGGGATTGTTTTCAGTGTTAAAATTGAGGAGGCTTTTGCTAGCTGATGAGATCTAGATTTTTTTTTTGCCTGGCTAGTGAAGAAGAGGGAGATCTGTGTCTTCTTCCTTTCTGAATTTTTCATCTCTCTTCCCCCATTACAGTAACTGTTTGGCATTTCTGTCCTCATGAATGCATAATGTCTTCAGATATGTTGGTGATCATTTTTTAGGCCGATACATGGATTCCCTGTGATCACTAGAGGGCTTAAATGCCAAGACCTCTTGTTTTATAAAAACAAGAACAAAACGACCCCAAGGTTTCCTTCCAAAATCAAATCATTCCTGATACCTGTGCCAATGGTGCTGCTACCTGCCAGTTATCAGGTAGATTCCCTAAGAATTCAAATTTTACCTTCGTGATCACAAGGTTCAAGGGAAAATGGCACCAATACTAAAAATGTAAGGCCAACCTTCTGAAGCCTTTTTATAGGGGGCTCTTTTAATCTGATGCACAATAAAAAACAATTTAATGTCTAAACTATCTTTAAGTAATAGCAATTGTAGGACAGTTTAATGAATTTCAGAATTGTGTGACTTGCACTGAAGTGCTAAATGTATACACTCTTAAGTTAATTTTGTGGTCTGCTTTTTCCTTTTTGGTAGGCAAAACTCCAGTTGCACACGAGTTACCCTCCCAGGTTTTGGAATAAAATTGCACTCTGTTAATGATTGGGGATAAGCGTGGGATTCTTGTCGTGTGCAGTATAAGCCTGCTTGGGGTGACAGCGCTTACTGAAATCAGCCTTTATCAATGTTGTGTAGGGTTAAACTGCCCTCTTAGCTCTCTGTTCGAATTTTCCACTGAAATGTGCAATTTCAAAATAGGTGAAAGACATGAATTGTTGGGTTTTTTTCTTGTTGAAATTTGACTTATCTACAGAAAATACATGTGGTCTGTGGTTTTATTTTGTAGGTGAAAGTTACACAAGAGCTAAAAAACATCCAGGTTGAGCAGATGACAAAACTTCAGGCCAAGCATCAGGCAGAATGTGAGCTACTTGAAGATATCAGGTAAGGTTACAGAAAATGCTACCAAAATTCCTTTAAGATCCAGTTTTTGGAAGAACATTTGAGTTACAAAACTTCAGGAACTGACGATGGAATTTCCTCTTTGGATTTCCTGCTTTTAGGCTGTTAAAGTTTTGACACAGCTGGAAATTATAACTGGAGCTAACACAATGCAAACCATTTTTTCTTCTCTTCAATGGGGGAAATGTTAAAAAAAAGTCACAAACAACATACAAAAAGCAGTGGTCTTTTCAGCAATAGTTCTCTATATAATAGACTGAGACTTTGATTTACCGGTTATAAGAGGCTGCTAAAATTATTAAAATATTTTAAAACCACTGATGATTTATGTCTCGTAGAGATAGCTTTGAAGAGCACTTTTAAATAGATTGTATTTTTAACCAGAAACTTGTAAGAGGGTATTTGCATTCGTAATTTAAAACTCTGCACTGGTTAAGATCAATAGGGAAAATCTACATGACATCAATTGTGGGGGTTTTATTATTCATTTTACCTAATGCAGTTGCTCCTCTTGAAGTTAAAAGTTTGCTTTTAACAAAACACGGTGGTAGTGGATACCTGGCATTCTACAGAGGATTAATCATTCCATTTGGAGAGGATCAATTTCTAGGATGGTTCTTCTGTAAAATATTCAGCAGTGAGCTCACTGCTGTCCTGCTCTTTTTGGCAGTGTATAGTCCATCCGTTAATTATTTAAATGAGATTTCTTGCTTTATATTTGTATATAAAATGCAAATGTGGCAACTTTGACAGATTACATACTGTTTGTCTCACTCTTGCAGTGTCCTCTCTTCATAAATCAGGATGTCGAGGCGTGAGCCTTCTCTCCCCTGTTTTTCTTCTGTGGGTGTTGAAACGCTTTTTTGTATGGGAAAGATCACAGCATTCATTTCCTTAGATTAAAATTAGTGGCTGTGCAGTGTTTAACTGGCAAATGCTGAGTAATAAGTAAAGACTGATCCAAGGAATTTTTTCCCCCTAGACAGAAGCTTATTTTTAGAACATCTAGACCAGGTACTGCTGCTCTAGCCCAGGTTTTGTTAGCATTTCCTATTTTTGAGGAGCTTATAATTACTTCCGTCTGTATGCTGCTGAAAGATGTCATAAGCGTTATTAGCCTGTGGATACAAAAGCAGGAAAACATGTGAAAATGCCGGCTTAAAATATTTTTCTTCAATGTAATTTAATTTCTACAGTTAATTTAATTTGTAAATTTTAACATTATGGATTAAGAAACTGTTAATATATTTAATTCACTAACATGGTCACTATACGTACATAGTCTTTATTCAGCGTTCTTGTTGCAAGCAATCTGCGTTTGCAGAATCACTGTGTGGATTTACAGATTAAACATTCTTTAAACGTGGAATGATGTGATAGGATATGACAGCTCCATCATGTCAACGATTTGTTCAAATATCAGATAAGAGAGAACAAGAGAATTTTTGCTTATAAACCTTTGCTGGAAAAAAAAAAAAGAAATAAAATCTTGGATTGTGATGGAGAGGCCTTTTAATTGCATTTAGCTGGGAAGGAGCTGGGCAGTTTTGATAGTGCGCTGGTTGGTGTGTGACACTCGTGTGAGAAGCTGGGTGTCAACCTCATCATCCCATTACTTGTGTGTTTATGACTGTATTCAGGATATGCAGCCACCGTGATTCCGGAGTGTTCCAGAAAGCAATGCTCGCTGGAACCACACACAGGATCTTTTTGTCTCCGGAATGAAGAATTATTTTTATAGAAAGCACCCTGCTGTTATCCAAAAGTATTAAATTTTAACTGAATGCTGTTTGTTTGTCAAGACTTGAGAGAGTTCAGGTCCTTTTGTAGAACTGTTGGAGCTTTCAGGCACTGCAAGGGTACAACTTTGTGCTGTTATGTTCTTGTTATGCTCTTGTTTAATGCTCTGAATTCTACAAACTTAACTGCTACAGTGGCAACAAGAAACTCTGAATATATGATTTGCAAGTTAATGATTAAGAATGCATGTTTTAAAATGTTAAATTATTACAAATAGTTCCAGTATTTGTTAGCATATAAATGCAAGCATTCAAATCACATATGCAATACATAAACCCCATACATAGTATTTGTGTAGGATTTAAAACTCTTAATTACATTTTTTATATCGTTTCAGTTCAGTTTTGTATAAAACTAAAAAGAAGTGATGCACGGAAAAGATCAGAAAGTTCTCTTATGAGTTCTAGCAGAATGCATCTATTGTCTGGTATATTAGCAGATGATTTTTGGCAGCCCACCAGATCATAAGCATACTTGCCATTCCAATAGCTTTGATATCTTTATGCAAAACTGAGAGCTGCTTTAAATGTTTTGTAGTTTGAAGGCTTATACTGTGTCATTTGGAGAGGACGAAGACCAAACTACTGGTTATTCCAAACGGGATTCTTCTTGGTTGGGGATGAGGCATATAGGTCTACCTAGCTTTTTCCCAGCCCCTCTGCAGATACTTCATCTCCTTGAGGGCTGTACATAAACAAACCCACCGTGTTTAATTAAATCTAATGTCTTCTTTTTGAGTGATAATACAACGTTTTGTGTGCAAACAACAGATACGGCTTCTGGAGGCCGGGAAGAAAAGGCAACATGTTTTCCTTCTGGGAAGCATACCTAAGATTTGACAAATCTATGTGCCAGTAGTCGAATGGAAAGCTTTCCTGGGAGTTGGATGACTTTTGACACAATGTGAAATTTGAATATCTATTTTAAAAAAACCTCAAAATATCCATTGCAGTCTTACAAACTGTGTTGTGTTTCTCTTCTCTGTGGGAGCTTAGTAGCAGTAAAGCTGAAGAATCTTTTCATGACTTGACAATACTATAATAAAAAATGTGTTTTGAAATGTGTTAGCAAATAGGTTTAAAAATACATTTCTGCGTTTATAATCTCTGTTTGGCTCTTCGTGTTACATTTCTTCATACTTGGTGACTGGGGAATTTGTGGAACAAGTGATTCAGGATGCTTTTAGGATCATTGGCTCATTTTTAGGCATGATGTATGTTTATCTTCTGTAGCTCACTGAAGCTACCATATCCTTTCATGTGGTAGATCTGCGCTGGCATTACTGTACAAAGATTGTCTTTCTGCCACTGTGATGGAGAAGGAGGTTTTTCCCCCTGAAAGGTAAATGGAGACTTTGTTGCTGTGAACCTGAAATCCTTCAGGGTTTCTCTATAGCTAGAAGTACTCCTTTACTCTATCCACACTTGGCTGCTTTTAGGCAGCAAATTCTTTTTTTTTTTTTTTTCCAGGGGCCAACTGGGTTATGAATGGCTGAATTTATCAGAGGTGTTGGCAATTTCCATGTATTTGGTTTTAAAGATTGCCTTATTTGATTGGTGGTAGGAAATAAGTCACGTGTAGTGATCTAAATTGCCCTTAGTTTGCCAGGATGTAGGCATACTTTCCTTTTGTGTGTGTGCACGTGTCTCCAAAGTTGTAAAGAACTCTGTATGATCCATGTTTTAATTCAGCTCGGTATTTTTGTAATGTACTTGTATGCTATAGACTTTTTAAACTTGCTGGGTGATAGTTGCTTTACCTTGAACCTTATCACAAGGCCTGCTTTTCAGAAGACCTTTGTATGCCTTTACAGTTTTTGATAATGTATTCTAAAATGTCGTCTTAAAAGTTTCTTCGCTTTCATGTTTTGCCAGCAAGAATGAGGTTGTGGTTGCATGGCTGTTTTACTCTGTTCTACAGCCTGGACTGCTGCTGAAGGGCCAGCTCCGCTTGCCAACTATTTCTGCTGTCTCCCTCTAGCAGCACAATGGGCGAGCCAGGTGGATTAGGGAATTTACCCTGAAATCAAACCTTCCCTGACCCTTCTCCCAAAAAGGGATAATTTTCGGATAAATCTGTTCCGTGATCCGAGGCTGCATGGCTTCACAAGTGCCACTGTAGCATGAGAGGTAGGAGGACTGAAAAAGGAGAGGAAAAGCAAGACTTCGCGGTAGCAACCCAGGCTCACGTGGGATTAAAGTCGCTGTGTAACCACAGCCTGATGCTCCTGTGGAAGGCACAGCTGCCGCTTTGTGAATTACAGAGCTGGAAAGGCCACCTTATTTAAATCCTAGCTAATTTTCTGCTGTCTGGATGCGTTGATCCTATATTGCTGCATCGTTTTAAGTCGGTTGACTGTACAGCGTGGTGTAGATAGATTGCATGATTTCTGTCCGAGATGGAATAGCAATACAGTCCTTTCATTTGCTGGCTCCTGGATTTAGTTTTTCATCGCTTCCAACTAAATTCATAGTGTAAAAGGAATTGCCAAAATCATAGGCTCAAAATCTTCAATGTGGATACAAATATACATAGAGATATCTCTGTTTCTTTCCTTCTTCTGTCCTGGTTGTTTCTCCCTCCTTGCTTTTTCGTATTTAAAATATCTTCTCATTGTTCAGTCTAGCATATATCGCAGTGTAATGTATCCTATAAATGCATTCAACTTTTCTTTGGTAAAGCTACATTGTCCTCTGACTCTATCTGTGTCATCTGCCCTTCTCCTGCTGCTGCCTTGCCTTTGTGTGCTATTTTCTATCTTCCATCCTCTCATCCAAAGCTCTGCCCTCTGAAGGTTGTTCCCTCCTTCCAGTTTGTCAGCTTATTTTTTGCTTTTCCTCCTAGATACTTCATCTCTCCCCTACTCCTTTCTTAACGCAATTCTGAGCTTGTGAATTTTAATTAGTTTTTGGGCATCACCTCTATTTCTGAGATGCTTTTGTATTTAATGTTCAGCAGTACCACTTACGCCTGCTGGGTTTGTTAAGCCTCTGTGTTTATTTGCTAAGTGAGGGAGATCTTGTGGGTCTTCCTCAACAGTCTGAGCCCTTTCTGGTCTCAGATGCTGTCGTCCTGTCAGTGGGGCTCTCACTTGCATCTTCTCCGCTGAGTAGCAGCAGGTTGGATGTGGAATATATGGGTGAGGGAAGAAGGAACTTAGTGGGGATACGGGTGTATGTGCTCGGTACGAGGGCAGAGTGGTTCTTCGTCTGCAACTTGGTGTCTCATTCCTGTCATAACAAGCCTGAGTGAACATTACAGCTATTTAAAAAAAGAAAAAGAAAGTAAAAGTATGAATGAATATGTATCTGTAGATAGCTAGTTGCTGCTAGTTTTAACATGTCATTTTATGTTTTGAATTATGCTTCACTTAATAAACTTGCGTGTAACCTTTTGCTATGAATATACTTTGTACTCTCCGGTGGAATTTGACTATGCTTCTGTAATCTGGCTGATTATGTTGGTAGGTTCGTGACAAGGTTTACAGCAACTTTGGCTGTGAGTCAAGCTACTGAAGTAGAAACTAACTGCAGTTCCAATTTTAAATACAGCAAATCTAATGTAGCAGCTACAAGGCAGATCACTTAACAGATAACTGTGTTAGGGAGAAGTCTTGTCGCAGTACGAATAGCGCTGGAGAAGGATAAGTAACTGGAAAAGAAAACTGTAAAAGAATATGTATATGTATATAGCCATATATATTAGGATGCCACAAGGGATTCTGAAAAATGATGAGAAAGGTTTACTTTTCCTGTCCTGAGGCAAAATGGTAGTGAGGAGTTTACCATTCTTCCTGTTCTTTCCGGTCTTCCAGCTGCAGGGAATGCAATTTGTTTGGATGTTCTTGAATCCTGTATTGGGCTCCAGAGCATGTTTGCCTCTGGCTAGTGGGTATCTGATAAGGCCTTTTTTAAAAATTCTCATTCAGAACTTCCACTGCGCGGTCACTGGGAGGTTTTCATAAGGAGGTAATCTTTTTTCTTTTATTTCTTAGAAATCTGTCCTTCATTGCCACCTTTCCTTTTTCCTCCAAGGTCATTCCCTCCCTTCAGGAGCCGTGATGCTCGCCTCGGTGTTTGCAGCTTTGTTTAAGTAGGAGCAGAGTGATTTTCTGTGCTTACAGGTTCTGAATTCTGCAACCTGGCAAAGCAGAAAACAGCAGAAGTATTAGAAAAACTCATGGAAACTGCATGCACAATATTGTTTTACTCTGGGTTTGACTCGCACTTGAAACGCCTTTCCTTGTGCAACTAGTAGATCTAGAGGCTTATTTTTTTTCTTTAAAGCTTGCAATTTTCTTAGGAGTTGGTGACATTTCTTTCCTCTCGGGTTGATCTTTCTCACCGCTAGTGAGTACTGTGAGTTCATTTTTATTATTTTTTCAAGCTCTGTTAATTCTTTGCTGTAACACTAAATATGCAGAAATTTTGAGAAAAGTTGGTGGTGTTGCTTCTGAATAATATTGCGTATAAAGATGCCACAGAATCTGTGGTCTGGGCACATTACCTATAATTAGGCAGTCCTTTAATGAGATGCTCGCATTCTTGACGGAATTAAAATCTAGCGATGTTTTGACTGGAACTGTTTGAGGGAAGCTTGGAATGTAGTTTAAAAAAAATGTTGCCTACAGGGTGTGGAAGTCCAAGTTTTGAGAAAAAAAAAAAAGTTTCAGTACAAACATAGCCACAGTGTAATGATTCAGGCCTATCTTGGCGCAGTGAAATTGAGAAATGGACCACACTCCATTATTTTTTTTAAATTCCTGACATAAAAAGTAATGGATCTCCAGTTTCAATATTTCTAAGTAGCTTTACATTTTTTTGGTTAACTGATGAAGGTTTGTTTTTGATGATTCTTTGGCTTTTTGTTTTTTTTTTTTTTGTAGCAGAAGTAATAGTGTAAAACAAAAACCAACAGTCCATTTCTCACATCAGAGAGAAAATGAATTTTTTTTCTCCGCTTTAGCTTTAAGGTTTGCATTTGAATGAGCTGCTGTTTATTAAAGCAATTCCAGCACGTGGTCTGGAAGTCTGATTTTTTTAGGGCTTGTGTTTCCTTAGAAGCTTTCAGGAGAATTGAGGCTTGTTACGTTAGCTGGTGAGCCCTGTGCCTTTAGTGTGCGTTTGTCTTGGAAGGGAGTAAAAAGATAATTCTGGTACTGAGTACAACACACGCATTCTTTGCCAAAGGTTGTATTTTCAGTTTTGACTCAGTGCCCCCTTTTTAAGAATGAATTCTTTAGCTTGCAGAAAGTTGTGGGGTTGGTTGTTTTTTTTTTTTTTTTCCCCTGAATTTTATCTGAGTATGGCCTGTCCTTGGAGCTATCATTTTTCACCACAACGTTACTTGGCAGAGCTCTAGAAAACCAGCAGTTGCGATGCAGCTCTGTAAAAGTTGCCTTTGTTACAGATTTTTATGGTGACAATCGCAAGGCGTAGCTGGCAATCGACCAGGCTAGGTATGTATATTAGAATACATGGTACAGGATAATTTTAAAGGAACAAAAAGCTTTTCCATTGATCCACGTGATCAAACCCAAGCCCGATTCTGTAAGGAAAGCTTTTCTCTTTGAGGCTCTGTGTATTTCTAATCCCAACTCTCAATCCAAACCCCTGTATGTAAGGGGAATTGAAGACGTCGAGGACATACCACAAATGTCACGATAAGCTGTATTGGAAAGAGGAAGAGCATTCTTATCATTCCAGACACAATTAGTGTAGCCTGGCTTAATTTCCTATGGTGTTTTGTTGTATTTGTTTCATCATGTTTGGTGGGAGAAGGTTTATTTTGCAGGTTTTGCATCCTTTGCCAATAGTGCTTTCAGCATCTTTTGCAGACAGTGCTTTCAGCCTTTTAGCATAACCCACACTGAGACTTTTGTAAACCATACCTGCTGTGGCTTTGGGACATTGAGGCTGTTACAGAGGACGCTCCACCCTTTTCATCTGGCTTTGTGGCCAAAGATGCTGTTTATTCTTCCCTTCCTTCTCTATGCCAGCCTTGTCTTTACTCTGGGAGTTATTTTAGACATTCATGGGTGAACACAGAGAATGTGCATGAGCTGGTGAAGCTGCTTGCGTGATAGTCCAGTTCATGGTCCATTTTACTATCTGACTTGCGGGCACAGATTCTCGTCTCTTGCCTCTTTGAGAAGGGTGTGGTGAATACCAGGAGATGGTATGACACCGCCAGAACTGGCTTCACTGCAGTGTTTTTGACCGTGTGTCAGAACTGGCTCAGAACAAGTTCAATTTTTGTCATGCTGAAAATAGCCGTTAGCGTGTTGGGAACACTAATTCTTGGCAGCGCCGATGTTTGTGCCACAGGACTGGAGTTAATCTGAAAGTAAAACCTTGTTCATGGTCCCTAATGCAAACAGTGTTGCAGGTTGGTATTTCTAAAAATAATAAAAACATACCACTTTTCATAGGAGCTGATACGGCTCTGAGAATCTGATAGTTGTTATTGTATCTGAAGTGGTTTTTGTCATTTTACTAAAAGTTATAATTGGAGCCTGTGTGTATTTTGTGTCTCTCAAAGGCTGGTTTAGCTTCATATAAAGGATCCTGAAGAACCTTTTAAGAAATGTACAGAATTTACGTTATCAAGCTGTTCAGCCAGCCTCCTGATGCTGCATTGTGTGAATTTCCTTTTAATATTTTGAGTTTCTGCATTTGGGTCAAGTCCGGCTTTGGAATCAAGAGAGAACGGCTGGTCTCGTCTCCCATCAGGAGACCTTGAAAACTTTGTGCCTTTTTAGTGCTAGTGAGTGGGAAGCTTGTCCTCACAAATGAGAGAAACGATATTATCAGCCCATACCTCGTGTAAATACCCTTCATAGGGGAGGCAGAGATTAAAAGAGAGATTTATTTTTTTCAATTATTTTTTTTTTTTTTCCCCAGATAGGGGCCAATGTAGCGTGATTATCTCACTGTAGAGAACTTGGTACTGCGTTACTTTGCTTCACATCCCCAGCTGGTCATTGAGATCAGCTTCTCCCGCTTGTCCTGGACTTTTAACTTAGCCGTTATGTCTTCTTATGGTTGGTGATTTTTAGCTTTCTTATGAATATGCATCAGCTTATTTTTTGGGTCTTAATACAGTCAATGAGCTGGTTCAATCTTCTTAGTCGCTTACTGTGGTATGAAAGCGCACAAAAAAGGTGTTCTGCATGCATATTTTTAAAAACAGGCTGTAAAAAAAGGGCAAAACCTAATCAAACTGAAGTTATTCCAGTCAAGTATTTGCAGTAAACAAATCTGATTTATAGTAGCTCAAAGTAGTGCCTTTCTGTTTGGTTTTTATAGTGGGTTTTAAAATTTTAATAATGTTTTTCCAAAATGCGTAGTAGGAATATGTTAAGTTACAGGCTTTTTATTGCATTAATGTTTGTAAGTGTTCTGTTTTGTTTCTTTCTGAAATAAACACTGTATTTCCAATTAATATTTGAGGAGAGTAGAAGTAACTAAAAAAAAAAAATCTAGTGGAATCTATGTTTTTTTCCTGTGTGCTATTGTAAGTGCATAGATTCTATTATTAGGTTTTTAAATTGTTCTTAATGTCTGGAGATGTTCCTTGTAACAGTCTTTTGAGTTATTTTAAGTATTCCTTTCTTTGTGCCTGTGAGAATCTCCAGTGGCTCCAAGAAGGTTGTTCACACACATCTCTATCCTCCTGCGCTTTCTGCAGTGAGCATCCTTTTAATGAGAGAGACAAAACGCGTTGGTGTCTAATTTTATGAGAAGAGCTCAGCCATGCAGAAGACTTTCGAAGATTTATAGTGGTAAAGCCACTAAGTATAGTTATTTCTAAGCTTGTGTGCCAGCTGCGAGCCAGTGTTAGCGAAGAAAATTTTGGCACTTGCATGTTTAAATACATACAATACAGAGCATAAATAAGTTTTTTTTTTTGGCTCTGCGATACTCTGTATGCATATTTGGAGGGGAGAAAAAAGGAGAGGAGGCAAAAAAACCCAAACAAGCCACAGTTTTTCCTGAGGCTACGATACTCTAAGATGATCTCAGATCAAAAGTGCTTTTAAAGATGTTTGAATAGAAGAATAAATGAATTTGTATATTTTGTGAGACATTCCTGGCAATATTTGGAAAGGCTGGAAATATGAGAAATTACTTAAAATTATTTTCTAAGGGTATAAAAGGCGGAAGTGCTTTGGTTTTAATTCGGAGTTTGAGACTGACAGAGATGAGGGCCTGAATTTTGTTAAAAATGAAATAAAATTGACCCAAACATTTTTCAGGCTTTCAGCAGCGTAGTAAAATAATTGTTATGTCTTGACTGAATTGTGAATTTCGATCTGGAAACATGACCATATGTTAGGCTGCTGAATTTCTGTTAATGTTTGATCTAAAAATCAGTGTCTGTCCATCCTCAAACCAGGCAGAGACAGAGGAGAGAGGCTAGAATGACTTGTGGATTAAAAAAAAAAAATAAATCAGAAAAGCAATAGTGTCTTGATTTCTAGCAGCCGCTTTTCATGCTGTTGGTGTCTCCCCAGCCTGGTGTCAGCCTGTCTTATCTGTAAATGTACTTTGCTCATTTTCAGCTGTGTTGCTGCTAGTGAAAAAGGACATAGATGGTAGTGGCTTTATATGTTATTGTAATGTACTTGTTGTTTATGATGTTTCCTTTCATGTTGATTGATTTTGTGTGATTGTTTCTAATAGTCTCTGTGGGATCTAAGCTGACTAAATAAGAGGACAAGTAAATATAGCTGCATAGTAACACCTGATTAGAAGTAGGTCCTGCTTTTGAATGTCGTCTTTATCTTCTCATTCTTCCCCTGTTCTTCTCAATGCTGTGAGTCCACGAAGTTGTGTGAGAGGCAGTGCACAGGTAAAATGTTCACATTTTCTATATGAGAACTGCTACAGTATTTAAGTTTGTATAGTTAGGGGAAACCAAGCCATTTCTGGGGATGCTAGTTTCACTTTCAAGATTCAGTTCCACCTGAATTACAAGATGGTGAAGAAACAAATTGAGAGGACCATCACAAGGTTTTTTTTTAATGAGTCGCAACAATTTGCATTTTAATAAATTTATTTCACCAGCTCCTGCGGTAATTGGTATAGGGTGATACCTTAAGTTAATTCACTGTACCAGCAATACCAGAACACACGGGTGCTTTTAAAAGTAGATTTTCCTCCAAGGTATCTCCCCTGGGGTATGTACCCAGTAAGAGTTTCGAACTCTGCCACACCTTCATTGTGTGCTGCAACTATTGCCTTGGCAAAACCATCTATTTTCTGCTTAGGTGAGGAAATGCAATTCATAGAGCAGCTGGGCTTGCTATGTCCCTTTGGTGTTACACCACCTTCTGCTTGCACGTAGTGCTGCTTTACACTTCGGCGTGTGGGGAGTGACAGTTGTAGTTTGTCCTTTCTGACACTGGATTAGAGGGTATAGTTTGGTGACTGGAATGATCTCTACCCCCAGCCGAGTTCTGCAATGAAAGTTGCTGAGGTGACTTGTGCTTCTTAGAATCATAGAATTGTCTAGGTTGGAAGGGACCTTTCAGATCATCGAGTCCAACCATCAACCTAACGCTGACAAAGGCACCACTACCCCATGGCCCTCAGCACCACGTCTGCCTGGCTTTTAAATCCCTCCAGGGATGGTGCCTCCACCACTGCCCTGGGCAGCCTCTTCCAATGCGTGATAACCCTTTTGGGGAAGACATTTTTCCTAATATCCATCCTAAACCTCCCCTGGCACAACTTGAAGCCATTTCCTCTTGTCCTATGGCCTGTTCCTTGGGAGATGAGACCGACCCCCCCTGGCTACCCCCTCCTTTCAGAGAGTTGTAGAGAGCGAGAAGGTCTCCCCTCAGCCTCCTTTTCTGCAGGCTGAACACCCCCAGCTCCCTCAGCCGCTCCTCACAAGGCTTGTGCTCCAGACCCCTCACCAGCTCCGTTGCCCTTCTCTGGACACGCTCCAGCACCTCAATGGCTTTTTTGTGGTGAGGGGCCCAAAACTGAACGCAACACTTGATGTGTGTAAGCAGGGAAGCAGATCTGCTGGGAAGCAGATCTGGTTGGCTTTGCTCTCTAAATTGATGAAATAGAAGCTAACTGCTGTCAGCAAGTTCATAGATTCATAGAATAGCCCAGGTTGGAAGGGACCTCAGAAGACCATCTGGTCCAACCTTATGTGGAAAAGGAAGCCCAGGTGAGATTACCTAGCACTCTGTCTGATCACACCTTGAAAACCTCCAGCAGTGGGGACTCTGACACATCCCTGGGGAGTTTGTTCCAGTTGTTGATTGTTCTCCATGTAAAAAATGGAGAACATCTGTGGAAGGCCAGGCTGGATGGCGCTTTGAACAACCTGGTGGGTGGTGTCCCTGCCCATGGCAGGAGGGTTGGAACTAAATGATGTTTAAGGTCCCTTCCAACCAAAACCATTCTGTGATTCTATGAAATTTCTCTTCTATGGAGATGAAACCTCTCCCAGTGCTACTTGTACCATTGCCCCTTGTCTTCTCTATGTGGCTCCTTGTGAAGAGAAGTTGCGTGACCATCCTAGACAAAAGAAATCAGAGGTGGGACCTTTAAGTTTAGGCTCAGTGGTAACTGAGTAGTATTCACGCATTTTCAAGTAGAGAACTACAAAACTACTTTTTTGTTCCTCGCCTCCCTTCACTGTTCCTGGAGATGGCAGGAATCTTGGATGGGACTGTGTGTCTGCAGCAGTAGCGGTGTTGAAATAATGTATCTATACGGCAAGGGAATGTGGGTTGTAAAAGCTGAACGTTTTGCATTTCAATACCTCATAATAACAGAGAATTTAATTCTGTTTACTGAAACTATCCTTAGGTGATTTATAAACCTTTTGATACTAGATGATGTTTTTTCTCTTTCTCCATATAAAAACAGCCAATAAATCTACTGGAGTTAATCTCTTTGAAACTTTGATAATCCAGACAGGGAAGAAAATGCCTGTAGTGTGGTTTTTTTGGTTGGTTATTTCTGGGGAGGGCAGGAGTGAGTTATCTTTTTTCAGGTATGCCTAAGTAGGATAACAGAAAGGTGTGTGAATTTGTGAGCAAAACGATTCAGGGCTCGTGATTTGATTACCTCTCTAGATCTTTGAGCATTCTCATCTTCTCTTTGCACTTAAAAGAGCACTCAGATCTCTGTATAGCAAACATACTAATATTTTTTTGGGTACTGAAGTATGTTGTATAATTAATATCTTCGTGTCTGTTAGCAGGAGCTGTAGCTATTCCTTGTATTCCACATTTTCCACCAAATAGTAGAAAAGAGATGAAAGAAAAGTAATTTCTGTGGTTTCTTTGAGCAGTTGCAGTAAGACTAGTTTGTATTTGCTTCTTAGCTTTTTTCTGTGTGTTTCAAATAGAAGTGAAGAGCTCAAAAGTGTAATGACTTCGAATCGCTGCCTCTGTATATAGTGACAGACTGGAGGAGTACGCTAGTTCTGTTTGGGCATCTGATTTTTTTTTTCCCTGTGCTTGCCGTATAAAAGGTGCAGAAACGCTTGATACGACGCGGTGACCAATGTTCAGGTTTTCAGGGTAGCATCTGCCTGAAAACTTCTAATCTGTCAAAACGTACGCAGATCTTAAATGACGTGCATTACGTTCCAATTGGTTAAAAAAACAACCAACCCAACAAACCAAAACCCTCCCAAAATCAAACAAACTTTAAAAACGTTAATCTGTATTTGTATTAATCTACGTGAAAGCAGATTTTGGTTAGTTACTATGAGCTAATCAGTTGTGTAGAAAACACAGAAGGCCACGTACTTGAGCTTTGCTAAGCATTTGAAGCTTAGGCTCTTCTGCTGAGGAGGTGAACATAATCTTCGTTATTACAGGAGTCTTTTGTTTGTAAATCTGCAGAATTTTGATGACAGTATCCAAAGACTGGTTAAAGTTGATGTTCCAGTCTGCCTATTGCTGGGGACAAGTGTCTATCTCTGATGCCAGGGGAATGAAATCCTTTATGTTCCTATTGCTTCCATAGCAGCTGGTGGGCATTAGGTACGCAAGAAATAGTGTAAAAATCTACATAAAGAGTTTGAGCCTCTTCTAGTGTGTTGCTGAAGCCGGATAAAAATATTCCTTAACTCTTTCTTCTGCATGTACTTCCTGTTCGCGCTCCCTTTTCTCTTGGTAAGAGGTGGCTGTCTTCGCTTTCATCTTTCCAAATGTGCAAGTATGAGTGAAGGTATGTTTCTTTTACTTGAAATCAAGGATGGGAAGATGTTGTTATTCCTGCTTTCCCGGGGAGACTTGGACTTCTGACCAGTGGCGTTCTGTGCCCTGCAGCCAAGGTTCACTGTTACTGCAGAGCTCTGCTGTGCCAGAGGAATGTGACTGTCGAGAGTGGTCTTTGTTCTGGAGTTTGGGGTAGTCTTTTAAACACCCCGGGCCTAGATTGTGGAGCGCTTTGAGCTTTGATCTTCCCTGAAAAGTTCATTTTACTTAGCAGGGGTGCTTTGATGTTCTCTGCTTGCTGGAGCCGATTACTGCCAAGTCCTTCCCGTGGAGGTGCGCTGCAATGCTGCTGGCCAGTTAATAACCCAGACCAGTTCTTTTCAGCCGAAGAGGTGTTACTGTGAATCCAGATGCATCCAAACACTTTTCTACTCTCAAGTGAGAAAATGGATCTCCCTGCTGGAGAAGTTTTATCTGTTGAAATTTTTTTTTACATGTTTTCTTTCTAAATTTAGCAGGTTAGTTCAATATTATGCAAGACGAGGGCTGAGCCCTGTTTTGTTGACATAGCTAGCTAGCTATTTGAAACTCATTTTGCTTTATCTTCACCTAGCTGTGCTGGCGAACTGTATTAGCAACTGTGTTCTGGTTTTACTGTAGCTTTTCATTCAGGAAAAACAGTCTTAACTATATGATACTCCTGCTTCCCAAAAGTGCTGTTTTCATAAATGAATTTCCAATGTAGTTATATTAAAAACTGATTCTTAATTCGCAGTTAAGCACCTGAGCTGCATTTGCCCTTGGGGAAGATTATCTGCTGTTGGGCTTCCTATTCCGAGGTGTCTGTAGCAGCTGATGCTACTGCAGGTAGTAATCAAGATCAAGGAAAGCCAGTGGCCAGAAGAAAATGCTTCTCGTACTCTTCCAGGTGTCTTTTCCAGGAGGCTGGTTGGCAGCAGACTTGAGTTTCTGCTTTTTGGAAGAAGGATGGGGTGGGACCCTGGCTTCTCTTCCCCTGGGCAGGGAACGATCAAAGCAGAAATGACTGGTTGTACTCAGGAACCTTCCCAGGTGAAATGGATAGAGGTAAGGAATGCCACCATTCCAGAAAAGGAGATGAGCTGAACTGGGAAAGAAACAGTTCAAGCATAGGCAGCGCCCTGCCAGGCCTGGTGGTAAGTGACATTAGTAAGAAAATACTAGGTTTTGTGGGTTTTTTTGTGTGTGATGGTTGTTTTTTTTCCCCTACTGAGCAGAAATTTAGCAGCCTCCACTCCTTTTCTCATTATTTCAACAATAACACCAAATTCAGAAAGCATAATTCTGTTTGTGTCCCTCGTGTTGCTTCCTCTGAGTCCCATTTGGCCCAGGGATAACGTACATGAGCTGAACAGCGGGGAACTGAGCAACCTTTCCACGGGTTATTCAGAACAGGCATTCATGGTGGTAGGGAGAGTTGTTTTTCCATAGTATGTGGACCACAGCCTGTAATAGCAATATAGCTAATGGAATTATTCTGGCAGGAAAATGAGAAGATGGTGGTGGTAAGAAGCAGGCATTTCGGAGTTCTTGGTGACTGATGGATCCAGTTCCTGCAGCCAAGATATGGGCAGGTTTAAATATCCTTTGAAGGAAAACTGTGAACAGTATTGTTTACAGAAAGCTGTATGGTGGGCAGGAATGTGCTTTCTTGTTATGACATCTGTGTGCAGAGTAGCGTACCCAGCTGTGGTAGGTGGGTTCACCTGGCTTGTGGGGTGACAACCATCCTTGAACATCTTAAACCCACTTTCTTTGGCAAAGTTCTGAGACTTCGCTGCAGCGGCTGAGGTGTGGGCACATTCCACGCCGACTGTTGTACGTGCGGTAGTGTCTGGGAGAGATGTGCAACACATAGCGGCTGTTTCTTAAACAACAGCAGCTTTTTGTGAAGGTGGAAAGGGGTTAGCACACAGAGCGGTATGATTGGGGGGTAAATAGCGCCTGAATATTGCTTTCATGCAGAGACACCTCGTGGAACGATATTTTAGTGGTGAATGTGCTGAGGGTCTGCACACTGTGTGAGAAGTAGGGATAAATGGTTTTCGGTTTTCAGATCAGAATTGTTTTCTCTCTGTGAAACGTCGTAAGGAATACTCTGAGATATACCTACAGATATATTATAGAACTTAGACAACATATTTTCAGGGAACTATTAAATTTTATTGACTTAAAAAAATAACAGTACCTGTACCATATTCTTATAAGATGAGGCAATTGTGCTTTATGAGGAAAAAGACCATGATAATTATTATTACTTGTCAAATGCATTAAAATACAGAATTTGACTTAATGTTAATGAAACCTTGTGAAGGGCATCATTTAAAAATGAAGTGCCTGTATTCAAAATTTAGGCAAAGAAAGGAAAGAAAAAGTCTTTGTGATAAACTTGGGTGGCACTGTCAAAATTCCGAAAACGTGACAGGCGAGTAAGGTAAAAACTCTAAGGTTCTTGTTGCCTACTGCAAAACATTTTGCAGATCCAGGATGAAATAAGCTGCTTGAATGATGAAATATGTCTTGGCTTCTTCAGAGAGCTGTTAAGCAAATGGGGATCAAAGAAACTCCTCATATTCCTGTTTTCTAAAAACTCCTGGTACACGGAATTATGCTAGTGTGTGTGTTGTTTTTTTTCCTAAATAGGAAATACCTTGAACATGATGAATCAGGTTTGGGTAAGCTTTAGAAAAGTACCTTTGTCTAAATTGTGTCTCTCCCTAATGTTTGCTTAGTTTCCCATTTTAAAACAAAAACTCATCATTCGAAATACACTTAAGCTTTAAAACCAATCTTCATATTCGTCGTAAATGCTAATGCTATAAAGATGGCGTGCTTTTATTTTGAAAAGGGTGAATGAAACGCTCACGCTCACCAGCAGCTTTCTGGTTCTTCTTTTTGTTGTCTGTTTTATTCTGCTAATGGGAAAACTCCATTGTTTTGGCATTGTTTTGTGTCTGGATGTCATGTTTCTCTGCTCACATGCTGGACTGACTGCTAATACTTTTCTGAGACAAATTGCTGAAAACACTGGCTACGTTCGAGGTTACAAGAATTCTCTCTATATAGTGACAGAATTGATTTCTTTTTTTTTTTTTTTTGGCTCTGTTGCTAGTGGCAACTCATCCTAATCCCAAACTGTACAGTAATGTGATTTATGGTGAGTACATTGCTCGCTGTTTAGTGTTGTCTGGAAATTTTTTCTTTGTGCATTGCTAGAGGGTCATTGTTCACGCACGGGGTAAAGATATTCCATGGTTTTTACGAAAGAGTCGTTTGTCGTAGGTTGTGGAGATTAGAACATTTTAAATGATGAATAAAATCTCAGTTCAAAAGCATACTTAAAACTGAAACTTGGGAGAAAATTGCTTCGTCATTTTTGATAGGTTTATGAAGAAGCAGCTTCTAATTAATCAGAAGCTTGTGCTGATAAAAATCACAGGTATCTCCTGTTTAAACTCTAGTTTGCTTGTGGGTTTGGACACTGAGTATTTTGCATCTGTGTTAATAATTTTTGTTTAAATCAGGGAACTTGTACTGAGCGTGTTCCACATACTGCATGAAAAAGCTTGTGTTATAGATGTTGCCAAGATGTATGTTATGTGTGTTATAAAGAACATCTAAACTTGCACCCGCTGGCCTGTGCCAGTTCTGATTGACCTCAGAATGTCCTGCTAAAAATGGTGGTTTCCTAACACATTGTATGGGGAAGTTGTAGATTTTAAGTACATCAGTTAAACTATTGTAAGCAATTTAGTCTATAAAATATAAATGTGCTTTTTAGGGAGGGATATTTTTTTTAAACAGCAGGAAATCAGTCACGTGTGGGAACTTCTAAAGTCAAGAAATTCAAAGTTTGACTGTCTGAACTTTGTGTTTCAAAGCAAGATCTCGTTTATCTGCTCTCTGCGGGCATGGAAGGCAAATTAGTTTTTTACACCTTTGAATGGAAGAACAGTAGTGCCTGCATTGGCACACAGGTTTAAGAATGATCGACTGTTGTACTTTTGGCAACGCAGTGACTGAAAGGTAATTACAGAGCTGAGAGCCTTGAATTGTGTGATGGTGGGGTGGCAGTACCCAGCTGCCAACAACCCAGGGTCAGCTGCAGCGTTTCTAGCTGCAAAAGATGGAGAAAACGAAATAACTTCCATTATTTACTAAGACCTGTTTGGTAGTAAAAAGACTGAGAGAAATTGAGGCTTGTAAGTTTGCTGCCACTTGTTTCTTATGTAGGAGGTTAAACTATCTCTGGTTTAGTTACCTCTGGGTCCAAATTACCATAGACTTGTTAGAGTTGGAAGGGACCTTGAAGATCGTAGAATCACAGAATGGTTTGCGTTGGAAGGGACCTTAAAGATCATTTAGTTCCAACCCCCCTGCCCTGGGCAGGGACACCTCCCACCAAACCAGGTTGCTCCAAGCCCCGGCCAACCTGGCCTTGAACCCCTCCAGGGATGGGGCAGCCACAGCTTCTCTGGGCAACCTGGGCCAGGGGCTCATCACCCTCCCAGCCAAGAATTTCTGCCTCAGATCTCAGCTCAGTCTCCCCTCTTCCAGTTGAAAACCCTTCCCCCTCATCCCACGGCTCCCCTCCCTGATCCAGAGTCCCTCCCCAGCTTTCCTGGAGACCCTTGAGGGACTGGAAGGGGCTCTGAGGTCTCCCCGGAGCCTTCTCTTCTCCAGGCTGAACCCCCCCAACTCTCTCAGCCTGTCCTCCCAGCAGAGGGGCTCCAGCCCTCCCAGCATCTCCGGGGCCTCCTCTGGCCCCACTCCAACAGCTCCGTGTCTCTCCTGTGCTGAGGCCCCAGCGCTGGAGGCAGCACTGCAGGGGGGTCTTCCCCGAGCGGAGCAGAGGGGCAGAATCCCCCCCCTCGCCCTGCTGCCCCTGCTGCTGGGGATGCAGCCCAGGCTATGGAGAGGTTTCTGGGCTGCCAGCGCACATTGCCAGCTCATGTTGAGCTTCTCATCAATTAGAATAATCTTCTCCTGTGTCCAGAAGAACAATGCTGAGGAAGACCTGTAGCTGTGTTTAGAAACAGCTATGCTGGATGTCAAGGATGGGGCTTTCTAGCTCTGCCACATTTCTAGCTCTGCCTCTCTTCTAGGCTTTTCTCATTCCTCTGGGATCAATGCATAAAAGATCTTTTTTCCATTTCAGAGAGTTGCTTGAGGGGAGGGCAAGAGGATGATCTACATACTCATTTTCACACACAATTTTCAGTAAAACATTGTAGATGAATGCCAGCAGAAAAGGCAGAAAGCTGCCTATGACACAAAGATACCACACATAACTGTGATTCCTTGATTTAGGAGGTTCTTTCTTATATAGTTTGCTATCTGCTGATTTAAGTCATAAGCAGATTTTCTGCAAATTGGTTGAAATGTTTTCTGCTTTAATACCTCTGTTTACATTCAAGAGAATTTTCCTCTAGTGCAGTTTATCTTAGTTGAGAATAAGTGGATATTTAAAGAGTAAACATTCCAAAGGACAAATCATAGCAAAGCGGCCCGAGATGATTAGTTTTAGTGGCAGGAAAAGCGTGTTTCTGATTGCAGCATCGGGACGCTGAATCGGACGCAGTTGATGATTTACTGTAAGTCTTCTGCGTAGCAGAATAGGAGTAGAAAGATGTAGCAAGATTCCTCAGGCTGCTAAAATGTTCCATAGTAGCTGAATCAACAAGGGATTGCTCTGTATTCGGCTATAAAAGAGATGGGACGGATATCGTAGCTTTTATTTGCTTGAGGAAAACTACTGTTTGAAAACAGTAATATGTGTTACAGTAAGGAATTTATAGAGGAGAGAAGAGCTTCAATAATGTTACAGGATGTTTGGATTGCCAATTAATACCGTTCTGCAGGAACTTAGGGAGCTGTATTCAGAAGAGAGGACTATTTTTAAGATTAAGACTAAAGGGGAGATAGTACAAAGAGTATGTATATTAAAATCAAGTTTCAAAAAAGTCCACTTTTTTTTTCTTTTTATACTGAACAAGTACACTGAGGTAAGCAGAAGCCAACGAGCTGTAAGAACACTGCCCTGCAAGGTGAATAGCTGGATTTCTTGACTCGGCAAGCAAAGAGTTTCTTGATGTTACAAATATTTGTCCTTTAAAAGTTGTGAAGATATCCTTCACGCGTCCGCTGAGATCGGGCAGACCTCCGGTTGATTCACAAGCAGTAAATGTCATTGGCTTCTCGTGGTGGGTCATAGAGCTTCATTGTGGGCAAAAGTTGAGGCTCTGGGTGACCTCGCGAAGGGTGGTTTTGAGTTTGTTCTTCTGGCTCGTGTGCTTTCACAGCTGACGGGAACTTGGCCTACCCAGCAATGATCGTATTAGTATGCTCTTGTTAAACATCTTGGCCGGGAGGCCGCATTCACACTGCGTTGAGATGCTTGTGGTATAATAACTGCAAATTGTCTATACTTGCCGTGGGAGGAAGGCTGGTATTCCTAACTTGCTGTTAGGAGTCCCGTCCAGAGAAGTGGCAGCTTGGGCTTCCGTGACCACAAATTGACTTCAGGACCTGGAGACGGGCGTCATGAGAGCAGAATTCAGCTCAGTGGTGGGCAGAATCTCCTGGGAAGCCGCCAGGAAGGGGAAATATGCCTGGATTGATGGTTTTAGCTTAGTTTTTCGAAGGAAGGCTTCCAGAGAGCAAAGCACCTCATTGTGTGGGAAGATGAGGAATTTCAGCAGAAGCCCCACAAGGAGCTAAAGGACAGCATACAACATGTGAAAGCGGTGGGCAGTAAAGAGCATTAAAGCTTTGCTTGGCTGCTAAAGGACAGTATCAGTTGCATCTACAGCTGGTCAGGGACATGAAGACCTTGAAGAAAAGTCTAAATAAAAGTCCAAATAAAAGGGGTGCTACGAGAATGCTAGCATCAAGACATTTTCAGAGGCAACAGGGTACACAGCCTAGCGATGGCTTTTGAGGAAAAGATTGCAGGACTCAACATTTTTATTGTTTTCCCTCGGTTCTTGCAGGCGAAATCTTTACCTAGACTTATGTGCTTAACATCTCATTTGCAAAGACGAGCCAAGATGATGCTCTGATACGAATGTTGATGAACAACTTTCTGCAAGACCTGGGGGGAAAAAGTTGCACATCTGTATCTGTGCAGAGGGCCATTGGTGATGATCTTGTGCTAATACAGGAGGCAGCAAGTTTAGCTGGAGATGAGACAAATAAAGGTAACCCAAAATCTAAGCAGCAAAATTGTGTTTGAACAGTGCTACTAAATGCTCAACACAGTACAGTAACTTATTCTAGAGTTTATTTAATAGGTGGTACAAAGTCTTCAGCAGGAAAGGCAATAGTAAAGGGTGTGCACTGAGGGATCCAGACTCTTGCTCCTTGATAAAAACGCTGGTTAATTTTTTATTGTTTATCAGGTCTTTATCAGGTGTATCTGGAAGGTAACAGAGTGCATATGAAATAGTCACCCTTCTAGGAACAGATCTTTTTCATTCAGATGATAAAATCATTGAGCAAAAGCGAGTTTGTTATTTTTAAAACCCAACACAAAGGCTGTTATTTGCTGTAACGTAGCGTCTGGTGGAAAGGAAGCTAAAGTATGCTGTGGCAGTGGAGAGCACGGTCTTAAATGAAATAGAAGTGAGTTTCTGCTTGCTTACAACTTCTTCATTTCTCCAGTTGCCTTTGTGCAGCGAGAGCAAAGGCGTGAGGTCTAGTCTTAAGAGAGGCAGCCTTGGTTTGTGAAATATAGGGATGTTTAAATTGAATGCAACTAGCCAAAAAATGACTGGAGACAGTGTCCTCCTTGGTTGAGGTATCTTTGGTTGCCAAGGGCTTTCAGGTGGCCTGACAGTAGAAAGAGTTGCAATAAAGGAGTTACTACTTTTACACGTTCTGATTAAGGTGAAACTTTACTTTTCCTCTCGCTGCTGAAAGAGGAACTTTATGCCTTATTTTGCCTAAAGAGCCTTTGAACTGCTTCTTTGTGGGGATCTCTGTACGTCTGCCCTTTTCCGGGTGGATTCAGGGAGGAAATGTCCCATTAGGCTGCTTGGATATGAAAAATTTTCCGCTAACTAGTAGAGAATACTTAAAACAGGTCTGTCTGTATTTTCCCAAGGCAGCTGAGCCCGGCTGTCTAGATGGATGCAGATGTGTAAGGTTTTCGTGGCGTATTTATAGCTGCCTGTCAATGCAGAAGTTAAATTTGTGCTAGATTTACAGATTTAAAAAAATAAATACTGTATTTGTGATGCTGGAACAATAGCAACAGTGAGTGGACGTGTTGGCACAAACAGTTTGAAAAACCAGACTGTTTGTTGTGATAAAAGCTTTGCTGTAGAATTTAGTTTGCGTGCTTTGTCCTAGGTGAATTTTTTGATGCGTAAGTAAAATATCGTTAGTGGTGTTCAATGCTCAACGTGGGCATGGTGGGCAAGGAGAATTCGTGCCAGGAAACATGTTGTAGCTACAAAAAATTAAAATAAACTATACATGGTCACTAAGGCTACTTTCTCAAACTTTTTTATGTAGGAGTGTTGAATATATTTCCTTTTTTTGATATTTGTCAACGGATTAGTCTCCTGTGATTTTCATATACATTGTAAATAAAAGGAACACCCTAAAACTGGAAAAAAAAAAAAGACGCAAAAAGCAACCAGTGCTGTATGGATTTTCAAGTTAGAATTCTTTATTTGAAAAGCAGATGGCCTGATGACTTTGCAGCGGTATAACTGTTTGGGCTGGGAAATACCCTGTTGTGGAGAGGGAAGAGGACTGCGCTGCCATTTTCACCGGTAGCACAAAGCCTTATCCAAAAATTAACGCTGGTATAATTTCAGCTGTTTAAGAGTCCAGAATTTGCTCTGTAAGGCCACTTAACCTGCTTCCGCTGGACTGGTTTGGGGTTTCTGTTTTGCAATAGATGTAACTTGGAAAGTGGAACAGCAGTGAACTTGTTCCAGCTTACCTTTAGCTGGGTGGCGAGTGAAAGAAGGGCCATTATCTTCCGATACTTTTCTTTTTTCCCTGCTAATGCCATGTCTGAACTTTATATAAACCTGGAGAAGCTTAAAGGGCTTTCCAATTGTCTGGCAGATACTTGTGTTGAATCACAGAGCTGACGGGGATTTTTTTTTTAGATGCTATAGGCAGCGAAATGGTTCTGTTACTGTATTCCAGGCGAGGCCACTGCATCGCCTTAAGATGAAAGAATTTCTGTGTTCAGAGGAGTTTTGCTTGGAAAAGGGAAAAGCCAGTCTTTTGTGTAATTACGTGAACTCCCCAACCTACAAAACTCTCTGAATTTGGAGCTGTGGGTACTTTGTGATGAAAATTGCTTCGGATCGTTCTGCCTGTGTTGTATGCAGTGTTTTAAAGCGCCTCTTTGAAGTGGTGCGTTGCTCGCTCTCTTCTTTGAAGAACCCCCTGTTCGCTTACCTGCTGGAAAGGAGCTAACGGGACCCCTTCTTATTAAAAGTACATTTCTAATTTTAATAACCGGGGTTGTTGCGCCCTGGCTGCTGCTACGGTTTCTGAAGCCTGTATATAGATAACTTTAGAAATCAGTGCTTTTCTGTGAAATAATTTACCCTTCAGACCCTCAGAATTTTATGCATGTCATTTAAAATGCTTTGGTAGTGGTAATTTCTGTTTAGTCTAAACAGAAAAACCCGAAGAGGAGGCTATTACATGCAGTGTTTGAGAGTCTCGTCGTGCTGAATAATTTCTGTCGATTAATTATTGCTCCAGGTATGTCATCTTAGTCTCTGCTGGACATGGAAAGGGAATATTAATGCGGTCTGTCCCTGCACATATGGGTGTTCCTCAAGTACCTAATTAGGCATGCAGCTGCTAGTGTGCTGTGTTATCTCAGCATTTATTGCCAACCACTGGCCTAAACTGAGCTACGGGGATGATTTATGTGAGCTGAAGTGCTTTTGAATTCAGTTGTGCCTTTGTCAGTGACACACCTGTCCTTAAATTAAAAGAAACAGGTAAAAGCACTTGTTCAATTCCATGATATTGACTCATTATGGTGCATTTTTCATGTTACTGGGGAAAGTGGGATGAGGTATCCAGATGAAGCAGTAAATTAAGCCTCCAAACAAGAACATCAGCATTCCTAAAGAAATCCTGTTTTCCTACAAGTAGGGGAAACTATAGATGCCTGTACGTGAGTGCAGGTGGGAAACAAATGGGAGGAATTAAAGATGTGTGTGCTGTTGCTGAGCTGTGAGCTCTGCGGAGTGGGACTGCGGAGGTGTGGTGAGATTGTTCACTCTCTGTCCTCTTTGAAAGGTCATGGCAATCGGGAGAGGTTCCTGATGACTGTGAAAAAGGTAAATGCCATACCTGTCTTCAAAGACGGCTGGAAGGAGGATCTGGAGAAAAGCAGACTGGTCAGCTTTACCTTTACCTGGGAAGATTTCGGAGCAAAACCTCCTAGAAGCTATTTCCAAGGCTTCTTTTCCAAGAAACCATTCCTTGAAGGGGCAAGAAGGTGATTGGGAGCAGCCAGCATGGACTTATCATGGGCAAATTGTGCCTGATTGCCTTCTGGGCGAGCTGGCAGTGTGGGCAAGGTGACAGCAGGGTACGTTGTATGTGTTGACTTTAGCGAGGCCTTTAACACAGTGTCCTGTAGTACCTTTATAGTCACACTGGGGACATGTGGACTGATAAGAGGGTGGAAAGTTGGCCGGACTTCCCAACTGTAAGTGGTGGAGAGCCGTGCAAAGTCCAGCTGGCAGCTGGGTACCCCTCAGAGGTCAATACTGGATCAATACCGTTTAATGACTTTAATAACAACCTGGATGATGGGATGGAGCGTGCTCTCAGCGAATTGATGAAGGGCACCAAACTGGGGGAGAACGGTTGATATTTCGGCTGGAGGCAGGGCCGTGTTTCAGACCTTGGCAGATGGGTGACATGGCTGGCAGGAACCTGGTGAAGGTCAGCAAAGGCAAACACCAAGTCCTGCCCTGGGACATGCTGGCCTTGAGCAAGAGGCCAGGCTGTGTGGTAGTTTCAGTGCTGTTTTGTAGATAAATATTTCAAGCGTATGTAGTTCACCATCGGGGTTCCTCCCCTGGTGCTCATGTATTAGGATCTGTTTCCCTTGCTGAGAATAAATACATCTCATCACTGCAAAAGGCATTCTGGAGCTGCTTGGCAGTTAAGGGGAGTGGGGAATTGGTATTTAACGCTGTATTTTAACTTGCCGCGTGCAGGTTTTTGTTTGGTTTTGTTTCAAAGGTAGATTGGGATATTTTAGGGGGGCTAAGACTGTGTTTGTGCCCATACTCGCTGTTAGATAGGTGGCTTTTAGATTGTTCAGTAGCGATTTTTGTCTCTGAATGGGACAAAAAAGTGAGCAAAGCCAGCTATGTAATCCTGCCTTGATACATAATATTGGCTTTTAAGTATTCTGGGATTGTCCCTCCTCTTTTTCTTAGATTTTTTTTTTTTTTTTTTTTAATGAGAGCTGTCTGCTTTAATGTTTTTAATGGAAAGTTTTGGAGTGAGTGTAGGCTCATCTTAAAAAAGAAAAACCAGCATAGTATTAGTTTATACACCATTGCACACTGAGTGCGTGTGCTACCAGTGTACACTATAAGTAGAAGTGTCAAAGTCATTTTCTGCTGGTGTATATACTAGATGTTATGAATTATTCTTGATCTACTTTTTGGGAAGCTGGAAATTTCGGGGTATTTCATAAGTCACTGATTCACCTCCTGGAGTGTTAGTGGACTGAGTCCAGTTTAAAATCAGTTGCAACGTGCTCTACAAATCCTAAGTAGATTTACTCCCAAAAATTTTTGATGGGGTGAATTCATTTTTAAACTGAATTTCGGAATTCCCTAAATACCCCATAAAATTGAAACAGTGGAAAATCTTTTATTCCTCCATCTTTTTTCCCCCCATTCCTTTTCTCACTGTATTGGGGCTTTACAGATTTGCTCTGGTCATCTGCGTCTGCATCACTTCATGTGGGTTTCACTTTTTCGACTTGGGGAGACCCGCAGTTGGTAAAGCAAAGAGAAAACGATACTGTCTTTATTGTTTTGATTCTTTGACTGTGTGATACAGTAGCCTGTATTAAAGGACTGAAAATAGATTTTGGAGAGTTACCATCACTATTCAGTGTGTGCATGTGTAATTTTTTTTCCCTCTCTCATTTCCTCGTCTTTCAGATGAACGGCACTGAAAGTGTCAATTCTGCTGCTCCGTGTTCTGCTGATCTGGGAAATCCAGGCTCCGTAGAGCTGAGCACGTTTATTTTCTCATTTGCTGCTCCTTGTTTTTGTTACTGTAACAGTTGGGGACTCTCTTACGTCAAGGTCAATTAAAGCAGGTGCATTTCTGTAGTCTAACATTTTTGGATGTTTCAGATACAATACTCATTTGTACGTTTTCTGGTGCTTTTGCATAGTTGTATAAATTGTCAGGAATTTTTTTTTTCCGTTAAAATTTCTAAACAATTTATCTGAATGTCCATAGCCAAAAAATTGTATTAACACAATTGTACCAGTTTGCCACTTAATACATATGTTTTTTTACCATTATCACGATCTTGCACGGGGATTCATTCCAAATGTGATTCAAGCCCCTGCTTGGCTCGTTGTTGAATTTCTCAGCCTTTAAATGGAAATACATTCACCTATGCAAATTTAGTCCTTTCTTTTATGCAAGAGACCTGTGCCTGAAGTGTCTGTTTACATTTTTGCATAGCTATCTAGATGTCGTTAAATTAGCTTTTTAATGCAGAGAGTAATTTGCTTTCTGATTTTCAAGGTGTCACTGTGTTCAAGTGTTTTCACTGTGCAAGCTGTGGCTTTCGTCCTTAGATTTGTATGACTTGACAAGTATAACATTTTTTTATATAACACTAATGTATATTTTAATGTTAATACATTATGGAAGTGGGAGCTTTAGACATTT
Source organism: Sterna hirundo (assembly GCA_009819605.1). Lineage (NCBI taxonomy): Eukaryota > Metazoa > Chordata > Aves > Charadriiformes > Laridae > Sterna > Sterna hirundo. The sequence continues at coordinate 218,507,001 of CM020437.1, read as the reverse complement.
CCAGCCCAAGTGGACATCCACGTACCAGGTTGAGCCCGTCTGTTTCTCCTACTTTTCTATAGGAAAACTTCTTGAAGTATCATTCTCCACTCATGCGACTCCTCAGTTCACAGTTACGCTTATTGACAATGAAAAGTTCAAAATATACCCGAATATGTCATAGCATCTATTATCTTAAATTGATATGAGTAATTTAAATTCCCTAGCACTTGCTGGAATTCTTGTTTGTGAATTTGCACTAGTAAAAGTAGTATTGACAAAGCCAGGATGACAAGAAGCGTAGTTTTCTTTTTTCTGCTCCCTTACGGTTCCACTGTTTCACAGAGCCTAAGGCAAAATTAGATCACGTAATCTAATTTCTTTAATACAGCAGATCATTAGGGTTCATCCAGATATTTTTCATCATGTGAATGCAGACCAAAGAATTTCTTTCCTCAGGAAACAAAGCGACCAGCTCAGCCTCGTGCTGCGCCTTAGCGCGTGTTACCCCGGGTCAGAAGGAGAAGATGTAGGTGGGCAAAGTCCTGCTACGTGCCAGAAAAATCTCCGCCCTCCTCCTCTTCAGATATTCTAATTTTTAGTCTGAAGGAGAATTCCTTTCCAACCCCACTTTTAGTCCTTATTGTCCTAATGACACCTAATTGTTTAGGAGCGACTCTTCTCCAACCCCACCGCTCTGTTTTCCGGCAGACTTGGCCAATAGCTGACATGTCCAAGGAAGACAACCCATCTCTGCGGAGCTTCTCTAGCTGTTTGTGCTTGGGAAAGAACATTCCTTCGTAATCCCTCCAGGATTAGGTTCATTCTAGTCCTACGGAGCCATCAGGCATGGAAGGGGCTGTAGGCAGCAGCGTGAGGAAATGCTGTGGGTGGCTGGCATTGCCTCTTGCTGTTAAATCTTGGATGTTGAAACCATTGGAATAACTTTCCCGAGTGTGACTTTGCCTTCGGGCTTGCAGCAGTTGTTCCCTAGTTGTACCCTTCTAAAGACAGGCAGGCGCCTGGTCACGCTCTGGTCGTGTAATAAAATAGTATTTCTTTTAAATGGCGGCTTCTTGTCCTGATGGTGAGTGTACATTATTACTTTTTTATTATTTTTCTTTTTTTGGAGACTAAGTCAGGATTTTCCTACAATGTGAGGATTGTGGCAAGTATCATACTTACATGAAAAGTGGTTTTAGCTTGATTATATACACCAAATATTGCTGAATTTCTTTGTATCTAGTCTCACCCTCTTTTTAAACTGTCAAAGACTAAATGCTTTTGAACGATTTTTAGCAGGGCAAAGGGAATAAACGTATTGCACGAATTAATGTTTGCAGGGTAGAGATGATATTTAGGAGTTACAGTCCAGAAACAAACACTTAAATGCTTTTTTGGGCGTGCAATTCTGGTGTTTCTTGCACTTAATTAATGGTTAATTTGAGAAAAACATGTAACAGCAGATATTAATACGTGCTAGTTTAAAGAAACCCTGAATAATATTCCTGCTTTTTTTGCAGACCCATGAACTCATTTCTTAAAAACTTTTCAGTAACAGTTAGAGAATATTTTATTACCTTATGAAACTAAGTGTTTCCTTATATGAATGAACTTCTAATTCTATCCTGAATGACATTAAGGTCAAGCTTTGCACATAAAATCAAGGTATACAAGTGAAAAGTTTCCGGATTTCCCAAGTTAAGAAACTACGATGCATTTATTAGTCAGAATTTTTTTTTTTTTTTTCTGGCTCAAAATAATTTTCTCCTGGGAAATTTGTCTACTTTGGTCTCGTATTTCGTCATGTTTTGTAATATATTTGTGGTTGTCATAAAAGGATTCCTGTATAAACTGTCCCGAGGTCACAACCAGCTTTGTGTTTGCCTAATCCAGGGAAATGCAGTCCCAAAGCGGGAGGGAACACCAGCTCCGAGGATCGCGGCTGGCTGATCGTGCCGCTCTTGCAGCACTTCCCATTTTCCTCATTCACCAAAAAATAGATCAAACACAAATTTGAGTATTGTTTAAATTGAATTATGTGCTGGCTTGCCAACTTTTTTTTTTTTTTTTTTAAAAACCCCATTTACAATACAGAACAAAATCTAAACCTACTCTAAAATGCTTCTAATTCATGGAGCTGCTACTGTACAATACATTTTCTTCATGCTGGAGCTTGCAGTCGTTCCAAGTCCAAGATTTCTGTTGGTTTTGCGAGTAAATTTGATTTGCATGGTATTTTGTAATTCTACGCTAGGGCCAGTTGAAGGCTTTTGTTTTTCTCCTCTAGTGTAAACCTTTCAATGTAGAAGGTTTTTAGGGGATATCTGAGGCTTCCAGCTTGTCACAATTACTGTTATGCAATTAGTTGAAGTGGAATTTGTTTTGTATGGGGGGGGGGGGCGGGAAACACATGGTGAAATATCCATCTCCATATCCAGGTTTTGTATAAACTGAGTATCCTTAACATTTAGCTCTGATTATATGTTTTCAAATAAGATTAGCTGGGAATTGGAAAATAACTGCCTTTGCCTAAACTCTTCCCAGATTTACGTTTCAAAGACAGCTGCTTGTTTTCTTCTACCTTTTCAATATTGATAACGCATTTCAATTATTCCTGGTAGTTATTTCTGCAGTTATTTATACTTTTAAAAGAAAAGTGAGGTCTTTTAGAAGGATATTGTGGTTTTTAGATGTTTGCTAACCTGATGGGGTTATCCTGACTTTAGAACAGGAGAGCCTAAAAGAAATAGTTTTGTAATATTAGATATTGACTATTCAGTATTTGGAATATTGAAATATCTTGAATGTTTTACAAATTAGACTTATTTACAAGCGTCTCAGACGACTTTCCCTGTTCGTATAGAGGTGTTCCGTGCAGCCCTTTGTTACCCACCTGAGCTTCGCGAGGCGGGATTTGGGAAGAAGGGATGTAATGATTGGAGTTGGAATATGGCCAGCTCGTCGGGGCGATCATTAATCCGGAAAGAATTTTAAGCAATCACGATGCGTTTTGACTTTTGTTTTGGATCCTGTTGGGGAGACTGAGCCCGTTAACGCCCTCTCAGCGTGTGGATGCTCTTCGGGGGTGAAATGGAGTAGACAGGAGTAGAAAGAGCCTGTTCAGAGCTCCTTTTCTGTGTGTTTATTGAGTTAACCTTATTATAGGATGTTCCTGAGGATTTTTTTAGGAACGTGTCACCATAATTATTGTGTAACTAATTTAAATGTAATTAGATTTTTCTTTTGCTGGTGGCGCAGCCTTAAGCTTAGTAGTTTATAGGATAACTTGAAGAAAATTACTCTGCTTTGGCTGTTCAGGGGATAAAGAGCTATTGAAGAAAGAGCCTTGACGCTTCTAGGTCTTTCAGCCTTCTTCCTCTTACGGTGTTGAAACCCTACGTTTTAAAATACGTTGAGATGGTACATCTTGAGCCCCTGCATGAGAATACAGCGCTGATGTTAATGTGGAATGACGTGCTATGATTTGCACCATTTGAGTTAAGTGGGTCTAATGTGATACAGCTCCGTTAATGGGAAAATCAGGATATTGCTGTGGGACAGCGTGGGTTTAAAGAGAGGCGTTTAGTCTTGGGATGGCAACTCAATCTGGCGTGTTCAGTTGCTACTGAGGAAACAACGATTTTCTTTTTTCTTAAAAAAAAATAATAAAAAAAAAAATAAGTTAGTTTGTCTAGGTGCCTAAAGGCAAATTCTCTTCTGTGCTCCCAAATTCTTCCCTAGGCTCTACCAGTGGAAAGCTGGTGAGCTTTTAACGAAGTAAACGGTATTTACACTGGTAGTCCTGGGAACTGAATTTGTCCAATAAAACTTGGAAATTTGAACACCACCTATGTGAAGGCCACATGCGCTAGTTGCTAGGCTACTGATACACAGTTGTCAAACAATTTCGCTTTTTTTCTTGCTCATTTAACTATAAAGACTGTCCAGCAGAAAATCCTTTTAAGTAAATTATTGAATTTATAGTGTTTTGCTGTATGTATTAATGGATTTTTTTTATTTTTCCCCCCTCTTTCAGAGCGTTCAGTCAGAAAAGAGCTGCAATTGAGAAGGAATATGCACAGGTAGGTTCTGGAATAATTTTAATGTCTATGGAATTGTTCTTCTAAGGTAATTTATTCATTAGCAAATTTTCCGCAGTGTATGTTTTTTCATTTAGCCTTTCCATATGTTGCTTAGGATGAAAGTACCTGTTGAAATTCTGCATTGGGCAGTTCGGCCTCTGCAGGACTTAGGCTCATTCTGTGTTTTCATGGACGTTCTGACTTGAAGAAGTTCTTGGGTACAGAAAGCATTTTTAACATTTGTTTCAAATTGTTATGAAGTCAATCAACTCTGTAATGTTTTCTCAGAAGTTAGTGTGAAACTTGAGTAAAATCAGGTCAATTAGAGGGAGAGGAAATGTGTTCTGGCATACTCAGTCCAAAATAAATTTACATTCACATTCTTCAGTGAGAGCAGCTTCCCATTCATCTGAAATAAAAGCAGCCAGATTTGGCTTCATGCTTGTGATAGGGAGTGGAATGAATTTTGATTTGTTTTTGAGAAAGGAAGGGTTGATTTTTTTTTTTATTTTTTTTTTTTTTATTTTTCCCTTGTTCCAAAATTAGAAAGCATTTAATAAGGGGTGGCTGCCCGCTTAATTTACAGTAAAGGCTTTTGGAGCTTAAGTCCAAGTGCAACAGATTAAAAATACATTAATTTATTTTAAAATAGATTCAAGGTAAGGAAAGAAAAGGAGAGCTTGTGGAGCTCAATATACAATAAATACAACTGGAGATGTGTCTGATGTTACAGTAGTTGATGTTGGGGCAGTGACAGAAGTGAAAAGTGAACACAGAAGCTGTCGCTGGGATGTTTCCAAGCGTAGTTTGGAGGTGGTTGTGTTAAGCATCCTTTTAGTCATCACCCGCGTCACTGCATCACCCGCAACAACCGTTTGCTGTGGGCCAGACTGTGCTGTCAGTTTATGAAAGAGGATTTCTGTACACTTCAAAATGGCAATGTACGTGTTTTCTAGTCCTAGGTTTTCTGTGTGTGCTCTCAGCCTAAAACTTAGCTGAAAACAGGAAATGAAATGAAATTTGTACTGAATTTAACCCAAAGTCTTGCAATGGTGCTGTAAGGGTCGGCAGTTACTGGTGCTCTGATTCTTTCATTGTACGTGAATTTACATTAGCATACATTGATTACATTGGCAGTGGCGCTTGATTTGATTAAATATAGCAATTTTTCAATGACAGAATCGATATATGTCTAATGAAACTTTGATTAAAGGTATGCATTCTTTATTGATTTTTGTAATGATATGGTAGAGAATTTAAGATCAATTCTTAATACATTTATCCATTCTACGCTGGGAATGTGTTTTATATGCAGAGGCACTTGCAGCAGTTGCTGCATTTAGGGAACAGTCTTGATAAGTTGGAAAAATAATTACATGTGCAGATTCGGGAGGCTCGGTCTTAACAACTGAGGCTTTCAGATACTTGGATTTAGAAAAAAACCCAACTTACCAGCAATACAGCTGCATCGTTTGGGATTCATTGAATGGCTGCTTACATGAATGAAGTCTTGTGGGATCGCTTCCTTGGTTTGCTGATAAGTGCACAGTTCAAGAACAATGTTGGATGTTTCTTCTCGGGCCTGTAAAAGGATTTCTGGTTTTGAACTGGTAATAAAATTCCCCATAAAGCCTTTTTGGTGAGAGAAATTGTAATGAAAATAAATGCAAAGTCATATTCATCCACAGCGGGAGATTCTTTTAAAACCAGTTGTAAAGGGAACTGGAAATTCTCAGTAGTTAGTTTCTGAAGCGAGATTTCTAAATCTTTTCCCAGATTCTGTCCAAATGCCTTTTGTCACTTTAGGGAAGTTGGAATATTCTAGCTTATGACTTTTTTGGCAAGACAAAAATAAAAGTGGAAGGGTGGACAGTGAAAATAAGTTTCCCAGAACTCAATGCTTTGTTGGTTTAAAAAACTTGTACGGTGATGCTCTGCACTTGGGTGCCAGGCTTCTGTGCACAGAGTGCTTTTGTTTGGAGAAGGAGAACCTGTGGAAACACTCGTGAAACACCATGGGTCGGTGTTAATAATTTATCTCTAATTCTGTGTGATGTATTACAGGATCTGGATGTAAATTGCCCCATGTCTAACTTTATCAAGGGCGTTGTTTTACAGAGTCTTTTCACCGTATTGTACCTGTTGCCATTGGAGTTTTTTCGAGTGGGTTTTTTTTTCCCCGCTTATTGTCTGCCTCCAGTGGGTTCTTTACTGGTTTTTCTAGGCTGTGCCGTGGTATAAATTGGAGACGAATCCGGTATATCAGCCCTAGGACTGCAGTTCTGCAGTTCCTTCCACAACTGTTGTGAATACGCGCTTAGCTATTTCACTTGCATTTTCAGTGCTGCATTATTTAATATATGCTTAAAGGCTTACCTTAATATTCAAAATTGAGAGTATAGAAAGGCTCTCATTTCCCATTGACGGTATTCCTAGTAATAGCATTTAAATTGCAATTCTGTATTATTATATTACCTATTCTCTTTGATTAATATGCTAGCTGAAATCGGTGGTTAAGAATACTCTCTTGTTAGGTTGAAGTAGAACTTGGTAAAAGTGTGCTTTTGCTGCTACGTAATAAAAAACTGTTTTACCTGGCATGTTAAATAGGTTAAAATGGTATTTTGTTGGGGTCATAATTACTTCCCTGCTGTACTTTTTAATATTATTTAACACTTCTAACTCAACAGTGGTCTTTCACAGTCCGCATCACCTGCTGGGAACACACAGATGACCTTCCTTGTCGTGTTTTGTCATGCTTGGGTTTTGCTCGATATTTAGCTGTCATTGTTTCGGAGTAAAATGTGACTGCGGGCAATCAACGTGCAAGTAACCTGCGAGAGCTTGAGCAGTGAAACATGCTACTCGTTTCAGGGCATGCTAATTAGTTGTTAACTGTAATACCTTGACTGATGGCATTGATAATGTAGTAAAAAGGTAGGAAAGTCCGTTCTGTAAGCAACACAAGAGCTTTAAATATGAACCGAGGTGCAAGCAGAAGTTTCTGTTCAGATTTAAAAAAAAAAGGCACTAATTGGTGTGATGATTTTTTTTTTCCTGTTTTTTCTGGAGGTCAAATTAACATTGAGGAGGTGCTCAGTGCAGACAGGTATCTTACTTGGCATCAGGAGAGAGTGGACAGGTCGCTCGGTGTTGATTGCTCCATCACTATGGGAAACTTGAGACCTTTAAAACTCTTTAAAGTACGGAGAAACTAAAAGGGTAGTATGGTTTCTATCCACTCATTCCTGTTGGCAGCTCTGAGTGAACTGGAAATGCATCCTTTGGTGGTGTTTATATCAATTATATTAACGGTATGAGCTTCAACAAGGCCAAGTGCCAGGTCCTGCATTTGGGCCACAACAGCCCCATGCATCACTACAGGCCTGGGGAAGTGTGGCTGGAGAGCTGCCTGGCAGAAAAGGACCTGGGGGTTCTAACTGACAAGCGGCTGAACATGAGCCAGCTGTGTGCCCAGGTGGCCAAGAAAGCCAATGGCATCCTGGCTTGTATTAGCAATAGTGTGACCAGCAGAAGGAGGGAGGTGATTGTCCCCCTGTGCTCAGCACTGGTGAGGCCACACCTTGAGTATTGTGTCCAGTTCTGGGCACCTCAATACGAGAGAGATATCGAGATGCTGGAGCGAGCGCAGAGGAGGGCAACGAAGCTGGTGAAGGGCCTGGAGAATAAATCTGATGAGGAGCGATTGAAGGAGCTGGGACTGTTTAGTTTGAGGAAGAGGAGGCCGAGGGCAGACCACATCACTCTCTACAACTACTTGAAAGGACATTGTAGAGAGGATGGTGCTGGTCTCTTCTCAGAGGTAATTAGCGATAGAACAAGAGGGAATGGGTTCAAGCTGCAGCAGGGGAGGTTTAGGCTGGACATTAGGAAAAAATTCTTCGCGGAAAGAGTGGTTAGACATTGGAATAGGCTTCCCAGGGAGGTGGTGGAGTCACCATCCCTAAATGTGTTTAAGAGTCGTTTAGATGTGGTGTTAGGGGATATGGTGGAGGGGAGAACTTTGTAGAGTGGAGTTGATGGTTGGACTCGATGATCCCAAGGGTCTTTTCCAACCTACATGATTCTATGATTCTATAATGACAATAATCAGGAGAGGAGCCTGAAAATAAGATGAAGTGAATGCCAAAGCAGAAAACTTATTTTCTAGAAAATTGCAATATTCCAATAGCAATTTTTTTTGTGTGTGTGCGTATATACATTATATATAAAGCACATATATAATAAATATTATGTATAATTTATTTTATATGTCTAAATAACATTTATGGGCTGCAGTGCCTAAATAGTTGCATGATTTTTTAATTTTATTTTATTTTTTCCTTACTGTGTTGCTTTTCCATTGTTCAAAATCAGAAGACAGAAGCTGTTTCTTTTACCATCTTCTGACAAGGATGCTAGGCTGCTTTACTTAAGATATAGTGGCCTTTTAAACAATTTTTCAATGGATTAAAATTCTAAGGGTGAAAATCAGAGATTTCCCCCCATGTCTTACTAATTTGTGCTGTGGCTAATGGTTAGGGTTTTTTTTCTTTGCTGTTCTTTACTGTGTAGTCCAACGCTTTCAAATGTTACCTTATTTATCCTTTTACTGTGAAGCCTGGAAAGGTGACAGTATTTCCCTAATGAGGAATTTGAGAAATTGAGTGAATTTTAGCCAAAGTAATACGGGTCACTTTGACAGAATGGGAGCTAAACCCCTGGTCTTTTAAATATTTGTTTGGGTTTTTTTTTTTTTAAATTTAAACTGAAGCCTTTGGCAATTAATGCAATTTTTGCTTCAGCAATATAATTCCAATAATTTTTCTTCCTTCGCCTTGTAAAATGTTTTGAGGTTTATAGAGGAGGAGCTCTGTGCAAGTATTTATTTGTAAAGCACCTTTGCTGGCGCGTTAGAAGAGATACGGTGGCCTTTAGCGTGGATCACAGACAAGTTTCTTGCAAATCAAATTGCTCCCCTTGTAGTAAAAGTAGAATCTTTCAAGAGAGAAAAGTAAGGTGCCAGGTTAAGTAATTCTCTTTAGAAAATATATTGCTTCGTTGCAATGTTGCGATATCAACTGTAAGAGCAGGAGGACGGACGACCCTATGCAGGAAGAGCAGCGTCCGTGCGGCTCGAGAGCTCATTTCAGCATTGAACGCAAGTCGCCCGCCTTGATTCAGAACTCCCACGTGGCAAAAGAACTGCAGCTTGGCAAACACAACCTTATGCCAGGTTTGGAATTTAAAAAAAAAAAACAATAAAAAAATTCAGGGTGAAACGAAGTCTTCCCTCTGACTCAGCAGCAAGCTAACCCCTGGGGTGTCAGGAAAAGAAACTCGAGGTACCTGCCTTGAAAATCCAACAAGCCACTTACTATTAGTTCATTCCCTGTCGTCTGGATAGAATGGGGTGTTGTTTTTTTTTTTTCAGCCCAAAGGATACAGAAGGTTACTGTGGCCTTAGGGAGAGCAGGAAGAGATTGTAGACTTTAAGGGTGGGTCCCTGACATGGGGACAAACAAGAAGCAGCCGCAGGTTGGCGGGTCAGTAGCCTGTTTTGTTCACCGGTGAACTTAAACTATTTCTTTCTTTCTTTGAGGATGATATTTAATTTACTGCTGTGGTACGTCTCCCTTTGGAGTATTTCTGTGATATTTTAGTCGTTTGTCTCGTGTTTGCTTTATGGCTGAAAACGATGACTTCTGTAATCAAGCAGTAATTTAAAAAAATACCTGTGAAATTAGCTTTTTGGGGGGGTGGGGAAGATGTATTTTTAAGATTTAGGCGTACTTTATCTTCTAGGGAATGAAGAGCTTTGACTTCTGTAGTCCAGATCTTGTGAGGAGGGGTTCAGTTGGTAATTAGCACACGTACAGAAACTGTTTTTTTTCTCAGGCTTATCTTTTGAAGAAACTTGGCTGCCATTCCCCGGTTTCTCTGCAGAGAAACTTCCGCTTGTAGTAAATGAGTAGACTATGTAGAAATTTCCGTACTGGGCAGTGAGATGAATGGTGGCTATATCTGGATGTACTTGATAGCAGTTAATTTGAAAGACAGCAAATTGCTTTGAAATCCGTCTATTTATTTATTTTATTTTCAAACTTTCTGTAGGAAACATTAAGAAAAATTCAGAGTGAAATCTTTTTCCATAAATGAGCTTCAGGCATGTCTGCAGGTATTAGCTTTGTCCTTGCTGTCTATTTTAAAAGACAGACAAAAAATTCTTTAAAAAAACCCCTTGAAACTTCTGAATTTTCTCCATATAATTCTTTTCTTAAGATTTTCAGTATCTTTACTGTACTGTTTTAGATCTCTTTAGAAAGCCACATCCAGCTTGGCTCACGCTGGCTGTGTGAAGTCAATCCTGGAGGCTTGAGATGGTCCTTCTACATTACAAATATGTCAGGAGGATTGAGGTAGTTTCATTCTGTTTTATCAGTAATATTGCACAGCATTTTAATAATATTTCAATGGTTTTCTTAACCGAATATGAAACCTGCCAGCACTGGGGAACGTTCTCCTCCCAAGCCAGAGCTGTGGCCTCACCATCGGAGCATGAAGGGAGACTTTCTGCATGGTGTTTATCAAGCTTCAGCTCTTTGCCATAGTGGCTGTGGGAATATGGCACCTCTGTGATTTAGGAGAGTTCAGCACAGGGGAGACATGGAGCTGTTGGAGTGGGGACAGAGGAGGCCCCGGAGATGCTGGGAGGGCTGGAGCCCCTCTGCTGTGAGGACAGGCTGAGAGAGTTGGGGGGGTTCAGCCTGGAGAAGAGAAGGCTCCAGAGAGAGCTTGGAGCCCCTTCCAGTCCCTCAAGGGGCTCCAGGAAAGCTGGGGAGGGAGTCTGGATGAGGGAGGGGAGCCATGGGACGAGGGGGAAGGGTTTTCAACTGGAAGAGGGGAGATTGAGCTGAGATCTGAGGAAAAAATTCTTTGCTGTGAGGGTGGTGAGCCCCTGGCCCAGGCTGCCCAGAGAAGCTGTGGCTGCCCCATCCCTGGAGGGGTTCAAGGCCAGGTTGGCCGGGGCTTGGAGCAACCTGGTCTGGTGGGAGGTGTCCCTGCTCAGGGCAGGGAGTTGGAACTGGGAGATCTTTAAGGTCCCTTCCAACCCAAACCATTCTGTCATTCTTTACCTGTATAAAGATAACAGCTACTGAAATCTTAGAATCCAAGGTCTGAATTGAATTTTCCTCCTTTCCCTTTGTAGGAATTTCTATGGGAAAAGTCAGTCATCCACATGTGACTTTATTTTTGGATGTTACTCTGTTAAGCCTTGTTGGCACAGCTACTTGGGGGCGGGGGAAAAGCTGTATCCAAGAAACCTCCGGATCCAAATGCAAAAATGCCAGAGCCATTCAGGCCTATTCCTGCACTGAGTGATATTCCCGTGTGTGTACTTACGGGCTGTGAGGCTCCTCTGTTTCTCCCGCTTTGGAATCTTGCTCTGGTTGATCCCATCTGTCATAGAAAATCATGTCAGGCAGGTTTGCTTGTAAACATACTGTGTTACTTTCTGTAGACTTCTTCCTGCCTCGTGAATAAAAATATGAAAAACTGAGCAGGTTTCTGGGGGGGGGGCGGGGAAGTGGAAAGAATATGCTCTTTTATTAACCCTAGAAACTAGGGAGGATGTACAGCCTTCACAAGTAGCTGGTGCTTTATGGGAGATGATGTCTTTTGTTGACATCCACGTCACCACTGGCATTGAAGCGTAGGACAACCTGTGGGAGTTCTCGTTCTCCACCTCCCAGCTCCAGCGGTCCTGCCTGTGGGTATCTCTTACTCCTAGAATCATAGAATCGTCAAGGTTGGAAGGGACCTTTCGGATCATCAGGTCATCAACCCAACACTGCCAAACCCACCACTACCCCATGTCCCTCAGCACCACGTCTGCCCGGCTTTTAAATCCCTCCAGGGATGGCGATTCCACCACTGCCCTGGGCAGCCTGGTCCAGTGCTCAATAACCTCAATAAACCCTGTCTAAATGTTTGTTTGTTGTTAGTTTTGTTCATTTTTCTTGTTTTGGAGTAATTAATTTCTTTGAAAGAGCTAGAGGGAATTGTTGCATATCTTTGAGACCTCCTCTGCTTACACAACTTAACCAGGTTAAAATCCCCACCTTCCAGTCCAGCATAGAAATTTTTCCTAATATCCCTCCTAAACCTGCCCTGGCGCAACTTCAGGCCATTTTCTCTTGTCCTAAAGCACCACAGTCCTGAAGCACTTTGCTACATGTGTGCTTGATGCAGGTCTGAGGAACACGTTTTGTTTGAACTTTCCTAATTTTCTGAGTCCTCTTGGTTAGTTATTCCTTTGCTAATTATTGTTGTCCGTAGTTGATGAAAGCATGGAATACTAAGAGGGCCTTGTGCTTGGAAAACTCAACAGGACGTGGCTTAGATCAATGATTCTTTTGACAGTTGTGTTTTGAAGTCTTAGTTACTGGTATCTAATGTTGTTTTAAATGAAAATTTCATTAGGTACTAAGACAAATGCTTCATGAAAATGTGTTACGTCTGTCTCATTAATGCATGATAGATTGGCAGCCTGCACATGCTGACCTGTGACTCCGTTCGCTGTGGCACACTGACGTATGAATAGAGCGGAGCGAACGGTCAGAAATGTTCAAGAGTGGTTTCTAGGAAAGTATTATCTGGTTTATTTTTGCAAAAAGCAGGATCTGGTTGGTCCAAATGTTTATTAAATACTGTTTTCTTGTATGAGGAAGAGCATTTCCATGTACGTTTATCTTCTGATGTTCCAGCATTGCTAAAAATGAACATCAGGGACTCAAAAGTTTTCTGTCTTAAGACGTGAAGTTTCTGGGTGTGTTGACTAGAAAGTCTTTTTCTTCATTAATGTTGCACATCCTCCATGGTACTAATATGTTTGTTTGTGGTAGAAGCATAAGCAAACTGCTGCTTTCCAACAGAATGTTGATCATGGTTTTTTTCAAGTCCATTTATAAATTTAATCGCTGCAGCTGATAGTGGGCCTGTATTACTGCTAATTCCAATGCCTTGTCCAGCATTCCATCAACCGACAGAATTTCCCCCTCCCCGGCTAGAGGCTACTGAGAAATTCAACCTCCTCTTTTTCCATTTTGTATATATTTTTTCTTAAAGCCTTCTACACAAATTGTGTCTTTTGTTTACTTCTCTGACAAATGGATATGTCCTGGTCTGTCTAAATGTTTGCTTGTTGTTAGTTTTGCTCATTTTTCTTGTTTTGGAGTAATTAATTTCTTTTAAAGAGCTAGAAGGAATTGTTGCATATCTTTGAGACTTTCTCTCCTTACACAACTTAATCAGGTTAAAATCCCCACCTTCCAGTCCAAGAATTCAATGATCTTTTGTCTAAATGAAAGTGTCTTTATAGTCTGTTTATAGTTTCCTTGCTGTATGCTTTCATTTTCTGTTCAAAAAATAACCGTATAATGCAAGAACCTTCTCATTTTTTACTTTCTGGAGGTGTCCTGCAATTAGTAATAGCTCCCAAAACTTTTTTCTGGAGAACAGTCTCTTTCAACCACCCTCTTGGCAAAATAAGTTTTCTTTATTCTATGTCATCCTTTAGTTTATGATATTTCTTCTGGATAATCCATGGTGATCTCTAAAAGAACTTTGGATTCCTTCAGTTAAGGTGCAAAACCAAGAGGAAAACCTGTTTTCCAACCTGAATTATGAGAAATATATTTATTCATGAGCAATCAGTCTATACTCCTTGCTGTTTTTCCTGAAAAATCTCATAATTGGTGTGGAATGTGTGTACACACACGAATTTAGATACACCTGGAGCCTGGACTGTTTTGTTGGTTAAATCTCAGCTCGGCAGATGTTGCGTTTTTCGGGAGCGGATCTGTACCGCTTCCTGGGCACTGCCCGATGTGGATATCATACATATTGATGACCCGGTTGGGTCCGTTAAGCCACGATGCTGCATAATACAGCAAGAGAACGTACTGGTTCCAGAAAGAAAACACCTGCTTGGTGCTACCTTTGTATTATATTTTCCTATAGTCGGACACCATTCAAAGCACCAGGATATCAATAAGAGGTTGAAGAAAATGAAGTGTAAGACTTAGTAGCTATTCAGGCCATTCTTTCCAACAAAGCATGGAGAATCAGTGGCCGTGAATGCTACAAAGACGTGGTCTGCTCCATTTCATAAATGGTTAAGAACACTATTGTGAATTTTAGAATAACTTGTAGAGACAAGTTTGACAAATCAGGTGTTATAATGGGATTATTGATACTATTCTGCACTTGTCACAATTCAACCTCTTAGTGCACGTTTCCCTTTTTACCGCAAAACAAGAAGCTCTTTAGAATTCTCTCTATTAAATGTCCGTTTAACATTTAATATAATATACTTGGCGTGGAACAAAGACTATGGGTCTGTGTGTGACATTCCAAACAATATTATCGGTGACCTTCTCTTTTTATGTAGATTTTGTATTCAATCGTTTGTGTACTTTTTCTTCTCCAAGAAACACATGTCAGCACTTAAAGCGGGGTGGGGGGGGGGAAGTCAGGTATCTGATTTAGGTCTTGTCTTGCTGAATGTCCTGTTAGAGACAAATTAAAATGCCTTATACTGAAATATTTCTCCATTTAAAAAGAATTCTAAAAGGCAGCCTTTTAAAAATGCTAAGCTATCTGCTACAGCTTTTATGGAATTCTTTAGGTTAAAATAATATTTCTCTAGAGAACAGAGGTGGACTGTCAGCTTCTATTTTCAGTGAAAACATCTAGTTCCTTATGAAGGCGTTGCTAAGCTTAGAATTACGCTATTTCTACAAAGAAAGCCCTTCATAAAGAAACTACATTTTTTGCTGAACTGATGCAAGCGAATTTCTCTTAGCCTGCTTTTAGCTGTTATTTTTCTTTCCAATTACTGCGCTCATAAGCATCCACTGCCTGGAATTTTGGAGCCTGTAAGTGCACTACTTTCAGATGAAAAACTTTGTTCTTAAAAACTGTTCATTTTTACTTAGTCTTTCAGTTTTCCTGAACGAGGCAGTGTATCTTTCAGCCTGTGGAGTTATCTGTGAGCTGCTTCTGTGACACCACTGGTTTCTCTACTGGAAGCTGAGTGTGTTTGGGTGGGTTTTTTATTTCTAACTGCATCAGCATTTCAGCTTTTTTTTAACACATTCAATCCAAACGGTCATCCTTCCTAATATCTGCTTTTCTCTTTCCTGTGATTTAAGAGGGCAGGCTAATCCCAACTCAGTGCTTTAAAAATAAACCAAGTGGAAACTTTGGGCCTCCAAAGTAGTAGCAATACCAGCTCTGAGTCACAAGCCTGTACTGGTCTTTTCCACCTCTATTTGTGTTCCTTTTTCATGCGTGTCTTTTCACGTATCTTGTCCCGGGCATACAAGAGGAAGGCTCTGCTTTATTTCCTAGCTTCCCATACCAGTATGCCTTATACACATCACAAAGAATCATGGAATGAATGGTTTCGATTGGAAGGGATCTTAAAGATCATCCAGTTCCACCCCCCTGCCCTGGGCAGGGACACCTCCCACCAGACCAGGTTGCTCCAAGCCCTGTCCAACCTGGCCTTGAACCCCTCCAGGGATGGGGCAGCCACAGCTTCTCTGGGCAGCCTGGGCCAGGGGCTCACCACCCTCACAGCAAAGAATTTCGTCTTTATATCTAGTCTGAATCTCCCCTCTTTTCAGTGTAAAACCCTTCCCCCTCGTCCCACGGCTCCCCTCCCTCATCCAGACTCCCTCCCCAGCTTTCCTGGAGCCCCTTGAGGGACTGGAAGGGGCTCCAAGGTCTCCGCGGAGCCTTCTCTTCTCCAGGCTGAACCCCCCCAACTCTCTCAGCCTGTCCTCCCAGCAGAGGGGCTCCAGCCCTCCCAGCATCTCCGGGGCCTCCTCTGTCCCCGCTCCAACAGCTCCGTGTCTCTCCTGTGCTGAGGCCCCAGAGCTGGAGGCAGCACTGCAGGGGGGTCTCCCCTGAGTGGAGCAGAGGGGCAGAATCCCCCCCCTCGCCCTGCTGCCCCCGCTGCTGGGGATGCAGCCCAGGCTGCGGGGGGGTTTCTGGGCTGCCAGCGCACGTTGCTGGCTCATGTTGAGCTTCTCACCCACCGATACCCCGAAGTCCTTCTCCTCAGGGCTGCTCTCAATCCATTCTCCGCCCAGCCTGGATTTGTGCTTGGGATTGCTGTGACCTAGGTGCAGGACCTTTCACTTGGCCTGGTTGAACTTCGTGTGACGTTTGCACAGGCCCACCTCTCCAGCCTGTCCAGGTGCCTCTGGATGGCATCCCTTCCATCTACCATGTTTATCATGCCACATGGCTTGGTGTCATTGGCAGACTTGCTGACATATTAATCTCGGAGTTATTCAAGTCTAGCTTTATGTCTCCTCCTTAATACAAATACTTTGTACCTGTTCCTTTTAAACCTTAGAAACAACTTGAGAGTGGGTAGTGGGATACACTTATGCAATATTTTGGAACATGAAAAATTACCACTAAGGTGAGGCATACAGTCTACACTAGAAGAGCCCACATCCTGTTCATGTTTTTGGTATTTTTTTGGAAAAAAAAAAAAAAAGAAAAAGATTATTCCAATCATATTTTAATGACCATTTGTTTTATCCTAGTTTTCATGCCCTTCCTTACCTTGAACAAAAACCAGTTCTAACATCCAAGGGGATGGATGGCAGGAGAAACACTCCAGTGTTTCTGGGGTGCAGTAGGAGAGGAGATGGCTGAAGTGGGGAAAGACAAGGGTCAGTGAACCAGAAAATGCATTGGAACAAGGTGTCTGGGCCAGGTATGTAGTGAGTGCACTCTTGAGGAAAAACTGGGATGGAGAGGAGGTGGCAGTGGAAGGCTGTAGGTTCATAGGTCAGGAATGAAGGTGTCAGCACTGCAGTAAGTTGTCCCTTTTTCAGTCACAGTTACGACTGCCTCTTCCTTTACTGGGGCTGTTGGCTGAGTGACGGAGCTCTGTTTCTACTCTTAATTTTAGAATCAGGATAATTTTGCGTGGAAGAGATTCCTGGAGGTTATCTGGTCTAACTTCTGGTCAGAGCTTGGCTAACTTTAAAGTTCAGTGAGGTTGCTTCAGTCCTCATGTCTTTACGTTTGGAAAACCTTGAAGCATGGAGATTCCCAAACCTCTGTGGGGCTTTTCCAGCATTCAACAGCCCTGGTGAAAAACGTGTCTTCATTTTCACGGTTGTTTGGTTGCCCAGGTCCTACCCGAGCCAATTCTTTGGCCGTTTGCCCCCTACCTTTTTCACAGTCCCCTGGTAATGGCTGTGCCTTCCTTTCCCCGCTTTGTTCTCTTCCTGCCCTTGTTCTCGGTTTTCGGGCTGGGATCATTTCCATGGGAGTGGGAAATGCATCCTGGTTTGCAAACTGCCGCTGGGGATACCTGTGCAGAGATCTCCCAGTTGTCAATAAGCTTATAAATGCTCTCATTGGGGGTTGGGATTATTTATCCGCAAAGCTTTAAGGTAAAAAGGCAAATATTTGGTGGGTGAGCATCACTTGTTGTCCCTCATATTTTCTAGCACAGTGTAGGGAAGTCAAAAGCCATTTGGCTTTTAGGTTGTTTTTTTGTCTTCTTTGCATTTGCGCGCTTTCTCAGCCCTGCATTTGTTCTGGATCCATCAATTTAAAAAAAAAATAAAATCTTTTGTATTCTAACATAACACTGCTTCTTTACCTAATGAGCACGTTCTCTGTTAGAATCAAAAGGCCATAATTTAGGCAAAACCAGCAGTTGCTGAAGTGCCTGAGAATGGTACTCTGGAGAGTGTAATTAAAATGAAAATGTTTGTTTAAAAAAAATAATCCATGCAGAAATAAAGGTATGTAGAGCTTCCTTCTTTGTTTTATCCTGAAGTTCAGCTGGTTAATTCGGCTGATTAATTCTTCTGAAATTCAGCTAGTTCAGCGGGTTTATAAATGTTAGGTAGACAAGGGTAATTTGTAAGAGTAGTTATTCCTTTCTTCTATGGGAGTTAAAAAAATGTTTGACTGCACCTTCTGCACAGTAACTAGTGTTTTTGGACTGTGTCTGTCTGACTTTATGTATTTTAAATAGTGATATTTCTGAGAAATTACTCTTTTTGAATTTCTCAGTTCACGTTACCTTAATTTTCCTGAGGATAACGTCTCCATTAGTTTTTTTAAAAAAAAAAAGAGAGAGAAGCCGATTTAACTCACTGTGCAATTAGTTAAAATACATAAATTTTTATGTTTGAACATGCTTTTACAGGAACCGCCTCTCATCTTTTCTGTTCTAGAACAGTCCCTGACCCCAGTGATCCAGATTTTATGCTTGACACTTAGCAGTTTGTTAGATGGATGTAAGGTAAACTGGGCAGACCTTCTTGGCTACTAAAATTGTTTGTCTTAGACCGAAGATTACTTTAAAGGGTACAGTAGATGTGTTCTTCACTATTTTTAAAAACTATACTCCCTTCTTCCCCTTTGCAGCCTTGGAAGTTACGCTTTCAGACCTGGACAAACTAGAACGTGTTGACAGCTAAAAAAAAACACAGAGAGAGAATGTTTAAGTCAAATCTACCATAAATGATTATTCAGAATAAGCCCCTACATACACAGTAGTTGACTTGTTCAGCTTCATACAGATAAAAGGCCTTTTATCAGCCCATCCTGCCTGCTCTCCCCAGCAAGAGGAGGGAGAAAGGAAACGTTAAGGTTACTTAGGCCAGCGCAGGAGAGGAGTCCAAATGGCAGCTGCAAAGCAATAAAAGATGTGCTGCTAATCTGGCAAATACGTGCTAGCAGCAAAGAAGCCTGCCTATAGAGAATCACAGAATGGTTTGGGTCGGAAGAGACCTTAAAGATCATCTAGTTCCACCCCCTTGCCCTGGGCAGGGACACCTCCCACCAGACGAGGTTGCTCCAAGCCCCGTCCAACCCGGCCTTGAACCCCTCCAGGGATGGGGCAGCCGCAGCTTCTCTGGGCAACCTGGGCCAGGGGCTCACCACCCTCACAGTAAAGAATTTCTTCCTAATATCCAGTCTAAATCTCCCCTCCTTCAGTTTGAGGCCATTACCCCGTGTCCTATCATGACATTCCCTGACAAAGAGTCCCTCTCCATCCTTCCTGTAGGCCCGTTTAGGGACTGGAAGGCCGCTATAAGGTCTCCGCGGAGTGTTCTCTTCTCCAGGCTGAACATAGGCACTCGCTTCCCTATGATCTAGGCAAGTGAGTGCATGCTGCTGTTTGTATGGCTTTGGGAAATATATAATATAAATATAAATATAAAAGTAAATAGCTGGGATGTTTCTCGCGTGTGTTATGGAGGTGAGGCTTATTCTTCACGTCCGCGCCAGAGCTACAACTGTGCAATCCTCTCACTGCCTTGCCCGCTTTATCATAAAGACATGCTATATTGATAAACAGTAGATAAGAAACGTTTACATCTTATTCTTTGCCAGTAATATCTAAGCTTTCCTTTAAAAATAAGTTGGTTTGCCCATATTTAAAAGAACTATTGCAAAACATGAACAAAAAGTAGGTATCACATCAGCTTTTAGATTTTAGGGGATTATTTCTGATTATTTCCAAATGACTGTTCTTCAAACATTAATTATTATATATTTTCAGATCTGGGTGGCCAGCAGGGAAACTCGCCCCAACTGGGTCATTCCCTTACACATTGTTTTACAAGATGTAAATAACAGTATCTTAAAAGTTTGGTGGTCAGATTTTTTGTCAGTGCAGTGCCAAAGACGTCAGTTTAGAATTGCTGGGTTTTTTTTGTAAATATAATAAAAATAGTGGGGGTTTTTTTTGGTTTTTTTTTTGTTTTGTTTTTTTTGGTTTTTTTTTTTTTTTTTTTTTAAATAAAATCCAACACTGATGAGGGAGCATGCTAAGCAGCCGGATTCTGGAAAAAATACGTGGCTTCGTATACAATCATATAGGTGATGTTCTCCAGTTGTTTACTGTTTTGTCACCATCACTGAAATAATAATAATAAACCAAAAACCCTTAAAGCGTTGTCTAAAGCATTCAGTGAAATTTCAATGTAAGCCAACACTTGTTTGCTACTTAAGTGAAAGGTTTTTAACCAAATTATGGATTTTGGGGCCAACAAATCCGACAGAACTTATTTACCTTAGCTGCAAAAAAACTGGGATCGCCGTAAGTGTGTGCTTGAAGTACGATATTGAGTTGAAGCCAAAATGGGGAAGAAATTTGTGTTATGCCATCCGTTCTAATTACATAAAATTCATGTAAGCAAATGAATTGCCTAATTAAGTGTGAAATAATGAAAACATGCTGTGGTTCAGTCTCTTGCAATTTCAATAAAAATGGCGTGGTGGTTATTTTCTGAATCTCTGAAACTATTGCGACTTACCTTCGTTTAGTTGTGTTCATTAGTTTGTATCCTATTAGGTGCAGCAGTGTACTTGAGAAACTGGATAATCATTTTTCAGTATATTCCATGAAAAACAAAATTAGTCTGTGCAATAACCTGTATATTGGGAGGTTTCCGTGTATATTAAATTATCTCTGTATTTCTGTTATATTGAGCAAACATTTTAAGGTACAGATTGACTGGGAGGTTAGTGACATTGTCATCATCATCACCAAACATGGATGTCACGTGTGAAGTGGAAAACGAGTGTAACTATAGGGCAGGAACAAACCCTTAACGTTGATTTGCATTTTAATTTCTCAGTGTAAAACGTTCCTTTCAGTCACCAAAACTGTTTTGATGATTGCATGCACTTATTCCTCCTTTCCCTTTTTTATTTTTTTAACGTTATTCTCTATTTTCTGCTTGACAGATATTCTTACTGCTGTTCATTTCACTAGCAGTATCCTGGATACATGCCGTTTAAAGGGTAGTTTGTCATATTTTCGACAAGAATAAAAGCATATTTCATACTGGTTGCAAACAGAAACTAATTGAGTAGGAGGAAGCCTGCAGACTTCTGAAAAAAAAAAAAATCTCAAAAAAAAATCTCAGCACTGGTTTTCTTAGCTCTGATTGTGTAAAAATGTGGCTCAAAGCTTTTTTACCTTCACAAACCATAAAGAGGTAATTTAAAAAAAAAAAAAAAACCAAACAAAAAAAAAAACCCCAAAAACCCAAACTGGTTACATTTTTTTGAGATGTGAAATTTGTGAGCTAGCAGGTTTCCTGGATTTGTTTCTGGTCAGGATGCCAAGTACATCTGTGTTTGCTTTTTGATTGTCTATCCAAATAGGCTAGTGAGAAATTTGCATTTTTCCTATCAAATTATTTTTCTTCTGTTTATAGTAGCGTCTTGAAAGACATTTTCTGTTTGGTCTTGGTTTTCTGTTTTTGTTTTTCCTGATAATTTCTGTTCACTTAAGGTGGAGCTAGGCATCTGTATGAATGCCCTCCAGTAAATGTGGTTGGGAGTGGGATTTGAGAGTAGGATTACTTTTTCTGTGTGTTCATAAAGGTGTCTCCTGGCTAAGAAGAAACATACACTATCTCCCTTCTTTTTAAAAAGAATTTTCAAATATACAGCTATGATTGGGTGTAACGATGGTACAATTTTTTACTTAACTTTTATAAGAATATCTGATTAAAATTGAGGGGGAAAAGCAAAATTTGGGGTTGATGTGCGTGTTTTTAGGCCTTTGGCTTTGAGAACGTGCTGTAAATATGCACATGCTGCTGGTAGATGGATAGAAAAACGTAAAGAAGAAAGCTGAACAAATTCATCCAGGTTGTGGAGGGCTATGACAGAACGTGGATGAAGCCAGAGTGGTGTATATTCCTGTAGAACTAAGCTAAATCTTCCATAGAGAGGGTCATATGTCGTAGCATCACAGAATGGTTTGGGTTGGAAGGGACCTTAAAGATCATCCAGTTCCACCCCCCCTGCCCTGGGCAGGGACACCTCCCACCAGACCAGGTTGCTCCAAGCCCCGTCCAACCTGGCCTTGAACCCCTCCAGGGATGG
This sequence comes from Sterna hirundo, assembly GCA_009819605.1. Classification (NCBI taxonomy): domain Eukaryota; kingdom Metazoa; phylum Chordata; class Aves; order Charadriiformes; family Laridae; genus Sterna; species Sterna hirundo. Next base: position 218,484,979 of record CM020437.1, on the reverse strand, counting down.
GGCAGCCACAGCTTCTCTGGGCAATATGTAAAAAGAAAGAATAACTAAACATCATTTTTTCTGAAAGATCAGTATTCACCTCTGCTCTTACATCTCAAGTCTGAGAAGTGAAGATACCCTACAACAAATCCTGCCATATTCTCCTATGGTTTTCTTTGCCGCCAAGCTCACCACCACGACCGACTTGTCAGTTGTTCCTCCCAGTCGGGAATAAAAGGTTGTGTCCCAATTGATGGCAAAGGGAATGTTCTTAAAGGGACATGAGGATCAAAGATCGAAAGTTCCTTTAAACACGACTTTCCATTTTGGTCCATCATGTTGTGTGCTTTTATTTAAAAGACATGGCATCAGCATGAGGATGTCTGTTCATCAGCTAGGTGATGCTTGCTCCCTCTTAAAAAGGGTTGTGTAGCGATAGAAACAGCTGAAATCTATCGAAATGTTTATTTCTGATAACTCTTTTAACATGTTAGATCTTGTATCTCCTCCATTTAGAAGCAAAATCCCCCTCATAACAACCTTGCCAGCAACAAAAAAGGCTCAGAAAAATTGAGTCTAGGTGCAGACAGTTTCTGGAAAGTCTCATGCAGAAGGCTTTTGGATGAAGACACCACCATGAGTTCTTAGAAATATCTTTAAGAAATACCAAGACATTGCAAAACCTACACCCTGTCACCTTTTTTCATAGAGGTGTGCCTCTTGCCCCGGGGTTATTTCAGGGAATCTGATGCTGTGTGAGATCTGCCCTCTTCCCTTTTTTAAGTTACAAAACCGAAGTGGTGTTTCTTGATGGGAACCAGAAGGTCTCATCTGGGACATTAGTGTGATGGCTCAACCAGCTTTCCTTGGGAAGAGGGATTTAGGGATCATTTTACAGCCTTACCTCGTAACAGTTGCATCAAACAGGCGGAATCCTGCTTTGCGAAAACTGGGTTTTACTAATATTGATGGCTCACTCCTATAAAGGTGGATTTTTACATAGAAAAAGAACAAAAAATATACAGCATATTGATAATCTGCAGTAAAAATACATCTCCTTTTCCTCTAAATAGTAAAGAAACTAAGGTTCTTAATGGCAAAGATGATTTAATTTCTTTTGTAGCAATAATTACATAGCAAATAAAGGTAAGAATTGTGGTTTTGGGGGGATTATTTTTGCTTGTTTTCTTAACAGTAGGGCTTTTTTAATGATGGTAGCCTTGGGCTACCTCCTCTGCGATCCCCTTCTTTCACTCTAAACATCATCAGTTGTTGTTTGTTACATGGCCACTCTATAGGAGTTATTTCTGGGAATATAAAACTACATTTCTGGTGTTTTATAGGTTGCTGTTAGGACTGAGATGGGACCAGATGGTCTCCAAAGGTCCCTTCCAAACTCAACCATTCTGTCATTCTCTGATTTTATTTCTAAGTGATTAAAATATTAGGAATTAGTGGGAGATGTCCCTGCCGATGTCAGGGGGGTTGGAACTAGCTGATCTTTAAGGTCCCTTCCAACCCTAACCATTCTATGATTCTATGAATTTAATAGTCAAAGAAATGAGTTGCATAATATTCTTTCAATAACTCTTTCAAGTAGCTGAACATATTTTAAGGCTTGAATCAAGGTTCTGCCTCTTACGGTTTGTGCAAATGTGTCTATACTGGCTATTTGGGTATATACGTAGCTTCAAGGAATGAGGAAATATGTTTTTCATGTTTTGAATTCTACTTTGTAGAATTAGGAAGCTGACAAGCTGCGATTGCACAGAAGGTGCCTGGAAGTTTGGTGAGACTCCGGCCCAGGTTGCCCAGAGAGGTGGGAGATGCCCCATCCCCGGAAACATTCCAGGCCAGGTTGGATGGGGCTCTGAGCAGCCTGGTCTAGTTGAAGATGCTCCTGACCATGGCAGGGGGTTGCACTAGATGGCCTTTAAAGGTCCCTTCCAACCCAAACCATTTCATGATTCTGCGTTTCTAAGTTGGCATGGACTGTATGCTTTGTTGTTCTGTTAAAGAGTAGATTTAAATACATCTAGTGAAGACTGTGAAGACTTGGGGAGTTCAGCTGCCCTTTTAGCTTTCCTGGAAATTCTTGAAAATAATACAAAATAGAAATATTAAATGGAATTGGATAGATCCTACCTGTTTAACTTACTGTACAACAATGAAATGTGTTTTCCTGTAGCTTGCAGAGCTTTAAAAATTTGGTCCCCTTCTTTTATTTTTTTTTTTTTTTTAAATAAATGAATTCTTCTGGTACTGTGCTATCTCTAGATAAGCATTTTTGCCCTGCATCAGCAGTGCAAGACTTCTTTAACAACAAAGGTATTTTTGCAGGTGTAAAAATTAGGGGGGAAGAAGGGAGGGCAAAGGCCTTTAAATTATTTTCTGAAGGTGAAACTTACAGCTGCTGGCATATCTGAGGTCTTCATTAACACTGCCGAATTAATTTCTGCCATTAACGCCCTTAGTTTTGACATGGTCTTTATTCATTGCGTCACCTGGCGCTCGTGCAGTGCACTTCAGCGAGGTCTTCAATCGCAGAGGAGCATCGCCCAATTCGGTTCTTGCAGCAAGCTCCAGAGAGAAATAAAAAGGTTTGATTGCAAGAAGAAATCATGGTACTTAACTAGCTCTTCTGATACGTGCAGACTGCTTTGTAAAACCTAGAGTAAAGATGAGCGTTTTGGTTCCTTCTCTTCCAGCCTTTTGTTTCTCTTGAGATTCTTTTTTCTATGACTGATGGTGGTGGAAAAACTGACAAAGCAAAACCCTCTTTGATTGCCCATTTGAACATCTGTGAAGGACGGGACAATAATGGCATCATCCAGCATGATAGAGAAAGCATAAATTTTATGAGCATATTTTTTTCTACGTTTCAGTAAAAAACCAAATTATATCTTCTTGTTCTTCTCTCTAACTCTCCGAGTGGTGAAAAACGTTTGGATCAGTTGCTATTATCCTTCTGTGCTTTAGCTCCTTTCTGTTTAGGCTGTCTCCATTAATGCCTCTCCTCCAGGTCATGCTTGAAAATACATCTATTCTGCACTTGTTCTGACAGATTTGGCTGCCTGCATTTTCAGAAATCCTCCCCATGCGATCTGCATTGCCCGCTCAATCTTCATAGCTCTCGATTTTTTGGGGGTTGTCACTGATGATCGCTGGAACCGAGCTATGTGAAAACAAGCACGTAATTCCGTAGGGGGGAAGCGAGTCAATGGGTCTACTGGGGCTGATGTCTGGGGACCGCATCAGGATGCGTAGTATGGCAAGACCTTCCCAACTCACCATTTCCATCAGTGTTCTCTGCGTGTGAGCCACATCGTATGTTCCTGGTATGAGGTACAATCCATGTGTCATGGCTGTTGGACATGTTGTATGTCAAGGAGGCCACACTAAATAGGGCTGGGGAACCCCGTAGGTGTTTACGCTGCGGTCAAGATGTTTCAGCATCCAGGAAAGCTGATGAAATCAAAATAGCAGAAGCAAAATGTGTTGATGATCTGATCCGTAGCAGCATTGCCTAAGTACAAGGCAGTATTTCTGCCTCCTGTCAAGTTCTTCTTCTCAATGCTTTACTGTAGCTGTTCCAGCTCACAGCCCTCCTCAACTAGTATTATTACATGACGTTGAAAATTTGCCACCTGCCAGTTTTGGCAGCCCTATGCTGCCCGTCTGTGCTCTACGTGACCCGCTCATCGTGCCTGTTTCCCCTAGCACTGATTCACCAACATTCCAAAGCAATTTAATATGAAATCCCTGATATCCTTCATGTATCCTTCCTTCTCAAGCGGCAGGGATGTCACTTCAGTTTTGTTCAAAAGATGGAAGACGTTAGGACAAGTCTTGAAGAAAACCCCTATGAGATAACATGGAGAACCTCATGGCCATGTCAGTGAAGCTGGCAGGGAGACGGTGGGCTTTGGGCCGTGTCAATTACTTTGGATTTCTGCCTGTGTTACCAGTCTTATGGTAACTGTCCATGTGACAGTTTTTGGTTGGTCTTGACATCCAGCCAGTGTAAGATATTTTAGTTTGCCATTTTTCCCCCTTGAAATTTGAAGTGGATTTCTTTCTTTCTTGCGATTTTACTTCTGCATTAAATGAAGTTTGTTTGGTAGGAACTCGTGAAGTTACAGCACCTTCTGTTGTTGACACCGCCTGGGTAATGTGTGCCTTGAACCTTACTTCTGCTAGTTTCATCTGTTGTTTTCAGTGTTTAGAGAATGAAAAAACAGTTAATTTCTATCGATTGTCACCATGTTGGTTGTGATTCCATAAATTGACATCATACTCCTCTCCCTTCAGTTGCCTGGTTTCCTAGGAGAGTGCAAGCTCTCCAAGTCATTCCCAGTGTGGCCAATGATAATACATTTTTACCATCCTTATTCTTTTCTTCCTCTTCTCTGTATCTTGGAGGTGGGGTAGAGGGAAAGCACCCAGACTTGTGAGATGGTGCTCCATCTATTCCTGCAGGTTAGCAGTATTCTGTGTTATGTGCTTCCTTCCCATCTTAAGTCCTATCACTGTTGCTTTTTTTAATTTGGGTTGGGGTTTTTTTTTGACTAGTAGTAGAATCATAGAACGTGTTGGGTTGGAAGGGACCTTTAAAGGCCATCTAGTCCAGCCCCCCTGCAGTCAGTAGGGACACCTTCAACTAGACCAGGTTGCTCAGAGCCTCATCAAGCCTGGCCTGGATGTCTCCAGGGATGGGGCCTCCACCACCCCTCTGGGCAACCTGGGCCAGGGTCTCACCACCCTCAGTGTAAAGAACTTCTTCCTAATGTCTGATCTAAACCTGCCCTGCTCTAGTTTAAGCCATTGTCCCTCGTCCTATCACTACGTGCCCTTGCAAACAGCCCCTCCCCAGCTTTCTTGTGGCCCCCTTCAGGGACTGGCAGGGGCTCTAAGGTCTCCGTGGAGCCTTCTCTTCTCCAGGCTGAACAACCCCAACTCTCTCAGCCTGTCTTCATAGGAGAGGTGCTCCAGCCCTTTGATCATCCTCGTGGCCTTCCTCTGGCCCTGTTCCAACAGGTCCATGTCCTTCTTGTGCTGAGGGCTCCAGAGCTGGACACGGTACTCCAGATGGGGTGTCATGAGAGCAGAGTAGAGGAGGAGAATCACCTCTCTTGGTGTTTTTCAATAGCCCTTGATGTTTTTCATGCACCTATCTGTTATGACCCCAAGATCTTGACCCTGCATGGAAACGGTCCACCTAGCAAACTGGGTTTTTCCTTGTTTGCATCTCTTTACATTTATTTATATTGAATTTCATTTCCATTTTGTTGCACTGTGACTAAATCTCATTAAAATCCTTTTCCAGTTCTTGATATCAAGCCCTTAACTTTACTGCTCTGAATAACTGTTGTCAGCAGATGTCAGCTCCTTGCTCCTCACCTTCCGCAGGCCATTTATGACCCTGTGAAACAGCCGAGTCCCAGTGCAAAGTCCCGGCTGATGCTGGAGCTTTATACCATCCCTCTGCTTTGGATTTGTAACCATATTTATCTGTTTTACAGCGACCTTCAGGCTTTTGCTGTGACTGCTTAGTTTCTTTAAAAGTCATTACAAGGTGAGAAATCAGAGAGAGAAGGGTTGTTGCTGTGCATTAGTCAATTGGCCTCTTGAATCTACAAAAAGCCCCTAAAAAATCATAATTACTCGCTTTGCAATTTGTATGGCTTATCAAAGGTGGGTTTTTTTCTCCCCTGTGTGTCTGAGGCATTAAGAAGAAATTAGGCGAAGAGCTTGGAAGGTAGAAATGTTGAAAACAACCGTCTGAAATATTTTTCAGTTCCTAATATTTGTGCTCTTTTTGGTAAGCCACAGAGCTGAAGTGAAGCTTAACTTCCAAATTAAGATATTAAATGTATCTAAATTTGAGTCACAGCCTGTAGTTAAAAATAAAATACACACTCTCCGGTTTACAAAACTTTTCACTAAATGGTGATGGTATTTTCTTCACTAAAATCATTTAGACTAAGCAAGCTGTAAAATTCCATCAACTCCAAGCCTCATGGGGTTGTATGTAACCGGAATAAACAGAGATCTGTTCTTTCAACCAATTTCTAGTGTCGTGAGTGACAGAGTTTCTCCCTGATTATTCTTACAGTTTATCTGTGTTTGGGACCATGAAATACTTGATGATTCATGGCGGGATTAGGACATGCTGAGGAAGCATCGCTGGAATTTAGCCTTGGTGGGAGCACGAGTGTAGCCTGGCTGGTTGATGATATCAGCGTGTGTGTTCAGCACTGTGGGGTCTTAATTCCATTGCGTGGATATATTCCATGATTCTCCTCATATTTTGAGATTTTTCTGATATTATCTGCAGGTTTAAGTATGTTTAAAAAGAAAAGTATCTTGCAGTGAAGACAGGAGGACATCTGAGGTTGTTCCTACTGTGCATGCGTGTCCAACCCTGCTCGTGTATTGTCTCTTCTTTCTTTATTTGGAGTCAGGATTGAAAATACAGCGCCAGCTCTGCTGAAGGTATCGCCTGTATCGGTTCTCTTTTATTTTGCTCAGGCTTCTGGTGTTGAAATTCACTTCGCCGTACCGGTTTTGGGGAAAAACCATCAGCTGTCCTCAGGAACTTGCGTGGCTGCTGCAGTGAGAAGTGCCTGGAGTGAGGTTTTTCTGGAGGTGGTTACGTGGGCTGGGTTAGAGGTGTCGTGGACTCCGGTTATCAAACAGGCCAGAAATCAGTTTGTTGAGGCTAAGATATGATTTCAGGTCTTTAAAACCATGACCGGAGGCTACTGATAGGATCGAGATATTTTTCTACCATTTAAAAAAGAGTAAACTCAACCTCAAAGTAAAACAAACTAATGCATTTTTCAGCCAGCCCCTTTTATCCCTTTATTATCCAAGAAATGTTTATACACCCCATTGGTGTGTATCTCTTTACTGGATGTCTTTAATCAGCCCTCGCTGAGCGCAGGAGATGTAGTTTAAATCAAAGATCCTTTTTTTTTTTTCCTCCTTTTTGCTATCAGGCTGCAAGACAGGACTCGGTAACTTCGGCGTTACTGAGGTGCTCTGGGAGAACTGCCTCTGCTGAAGAAAACAGGGGTTCGTTGGTTTGCCAAATGGTGAACTAAAATAAATACCATTTGTACAGCAGTAATGTACATAATACTCCATTGATTTGGGGGTTTTCTCTGTCTCTTTTCCTGCGTTTTACCTCTCTGAGTTTTTATTGAAGCAAACTGCACCACCAGCTGTCTCTACACTCAAAATCATACTGCCACCAGTTCTGTAAACACAATAGAAAACCAGTTTTTTATTAAATTCTTTTTACTGCGTAAACGGTCAGTGGAGCTGGTAACCAAGTTACTAAAGAATCGAAAGCAGAGTAGCTTTTAATTAAATATCATTTGGCGGGGTGCCCAGAAATGTCACTGTTGTGGGAGTGGAGAATGAAAACCAAAATGAAGAACTGCCGCTGCCGCCTTTCCCGGTGTCTGGAAGATGTATTTGCTTGGACGTGCAGATACGCTACCAAATATTAATACTAGTAAAAATACAAATACACGGAGCAGCTACCGTGTCAAGATGACCCTGTGTATGTGTTTTTTCATAATCTCGATACTGGATGTGATCAAGTTTCACAGAAGGCCGTATTAGCAAAAGAATGGGATACAAAAATAAATGAAGAAAAACCACGCGTGTTTTAGGATATTGGTTAAAGGTGAGAAGCATTTTAATCCCGTTAATTACCCCTTATTTACATCAATATCACCAGATACCAGAACATTTTTTTAATCGTCCTTACTTGCACGTGGACTCATTAAATCGTTCGTATGCTGCTGCTAAGGTTGTTTTATGTACGGATGTATTCTAGGTGGTGGTGGTTGTTTTAATCTTCGTTTTTATGGTGCTTGATTTATCTGAAAGCTTTTCCATAGTTGATCCAGCTATTGGTCATCCCTGGCTTTTCTTCCCCATGCGTTGAATATCTCAGTGGGTGAGCAAATGGTTCCAGTGGATCCTCTTTTGCTGTATTCAAGTGTACAGTATTGGGATTTCACTCCCATCTCAGGTACATCTTCCCTGCTTTTAGCCTGCACTATATTTGCTTTTAATTCCCACATCTGCCCTTTTGTCTTTCTTTCTCAAACAAATTAGGTTCTAATTTGGAAAACAATGAGATACCATCTTTCTTGGTGAACATTTTTTTCATTTTTCACACGTGTTTTGATTCATTTTTGCCTCTCTTATTGCCAGAATGTCTTTCTCCGTCGTCGAAGTACTAATATTCCGTATATAGGAACTGAAATCACTTGAACAATAACGTTCTTTCTATATTCTTGGAAATACTTGATAGATATTCCTGTGCGTTTCTTCTGTGCACAAGTGTTTTTCTGTCCTTTACTGTATTATGGTTAAGCTTCTTGTTTGTGAAGCTCTAAAGCGTCGTGCCCTTGTGTATTAGCTTGTCGCTATTTTTAGATCACTTCTCTCAATTTCTTGACTATTTTGCCTTCAGTGACACTATTCTGTGCCCCTAAAACACTCCCTAATTTCTGCATCTGCCACATGCTCTGATCGCCCAGCTTATTGGTGGTTTTATTTATGTTGTAAGTGCTTCCAGGTAGGAAATCTGTTTCCTTCTGTGTTTGTACAGCACTATGTAAATTTGCAACAATATATGAATGTTTTCTAATGACCCACCCCTGTAGAAGTTAATGAAGTCACATCAGAGCTGAGTTTGACGTCTTGTGTTCGGAAACACACCGTTTATATAAAGGAGGCAAAATGAAAAACGTGATAAAGAAAGGTTTGAGTGGAGAGATGAGACCAGACTGCAAATTTGAAGCTCGCCCTAGGCTAAATAAAAGTTGTTCTTTTAAAATCTATTCTCTAGCAATGCTGATTTCAATATGAATGAAGTTCACTTTGGTTCTGATTCTCTTTTCACATCTTTTAAAACCAGATTTTGTTGGCTTTTCTTAGCAGAAATTTGTTCTTGATGCATTTGCTTGAAACAAGACTTTAGAAAGCCCATCTGCGTTCTCCAGGCTCTCTATACAGTGCTCTCTTCTTTTTGCCTTCAAGCATTCATGTGAGGAAGAAACTTGGGATTTTAGGCACACATTGGCCAGTGTGTAAAATACAGTACCGAATGAAGTTAGTTTTATTTCTCTAAGTGATCTATTTAATTTCCCTGCTTTATCTCACTTTTAAAGCTTTATTCACATCTTTGTGTCTGGGATTAATTTGACTTGGCACACTGCAATGTCTCTGTCTCCCAGGAGCAGCTGATTATTTACAATGAATTTCTTTTTCCTCTTCTCCCCATGGCTTGTAGCGAAGATTTTTCTCGACACGACTCCCAGTAATACTCAAAGAGCAAAAATATTTGAAGAATGAATGGCTGAGCTACCTGTAACGAGGGGAGACTCAAACATGACTCATCTTGTAATGAGTCCAAAACTGTTATTTACCAGGACACCTTTGGTTTGCAGCAGAAACCTTTTGAATAATGAATGGTGGCACTATCTATATAGCTGTACAGAAAATACTGGGCTAAAGGCCTACAGCGAAACAAGGAGTTGACAAACATATGTTAATTATATGCTAAATTAATCATATGGGTTTTGTATGCCAAAAAAGGGGGGAAAAACATGTTTTCTCTCCTCTCAGGTATGTGTATAATGATGATGTGAATAAGAAAAAGGGGCTATTGAGATCTAATTTTCAAAAGAGATTTTGTTATAATTAATTATTCACACTATCTTTTCTGCTTTTTAAAAAAGTGTACTCTTACCTATTAATTTGGGTGGAAAACGTGAAATTGTTGGGAGTATAAGAGCCCGTGTGTCACTGGGCTGGGCCTGGGGTGCATCAAGAAGAGCGCGGCCAGCAGGTGGAGGGAGGTCATCCTCCCCCTCTGCTCTGCCCTGGGGAGGCCACAGCTGGAGCACTGGGTCCAGTTCTGGGCTCCCTGGTTCCAGAAGGACAGGGAACTGCTGGAGAGGGGACAGCAGAGGCTACCAAGATGCTGAGGGGACTGGAACACCTCTCTGATGAAGAAAGGCTGAGGGATTTGGGTCTTTTCAGTCTGGAAAAAAGATGACTGAGGGGGGATCTTTGTCAACCTTTATAGATACTGAAAGGGTGGGTGTCAGGAGGATGGGGCCAGACTCTTCTCAGTGGTACCCAACGACAGGACACGAGGTAATGGGCACAAACTTGAGCATAGGAAGTTCCACCTAAACATGAGGAGGAACTTCTTTCCTGTGAGGGTGGCAGAGCCCTGGCACAGGCTGCCCAGAGAGGTGGTGGAGTCTCCGTCTCTGGAGACGTTCCAAACCTGTCTGGACGCGTTCCTGTGCAACCTGCTCTGGCAGGGGCTTGGACTAGATGATCTCCAGAGGTCCCTTCCAACCCCTGTCATTCTGTGTGACAATATCTGGAGCAGGGGCATGTCCCGCGCCATATTCTGCACCAGTCCCTGGCTGTAGCTCAACCAGTGTCTCTTTAACCAAATAGATTTGTCAAGTAATTGCAAAGGAGGAGAGCGGGGAGCATCTTCGTGTGGGTCCCGTTGTGGATGGATGCCTGGTGACGTGCCACTGTGGTGGGGGAAGAAACTCCTGAGAGGGAGAGCATATGCAGCACCATGTGTGATGTGATTTCTGGTCATGGTTGAGGGAATTTTGGGTGGAAAAAAGGTGATGGCGACAAGACCACGGGTTGGACTCTGTTACAGCAGCCTGGATTTGTTCCCCCTTCACGAAGCAGTATTGTCTCTGTGAACCTGGTTTTATATTCTAAATGCTTTTTGTCCCTCTGTTGACCTATTTTCTGTACACCTAGAAAAAAGACCAATAATATAAATTAATATAGAAAATCTACCAAATGAAAGATAGAGCATAACTTTTAGTAAAATCCAGTTATGTATGGTCATATAATTACAGCTGGTAGCGCTATTCTCATATGCAAAAACTTTCTAATAGGCAGAAATAATCCTCAAAGCCATATGAATGTTGCTGTGGCCTGCAGGCATGCTTTAATTAAAATAGGAAAAGTATCTATTTTTTTAGCCATGCTTGTGCTTACCTTTTTTTAACACTCGTTGAAATTTCTGATTATTTTCATGAGCAAGTATATAGTTCAGTCTCAGAATAACCCCTGTCCTCTGAAGATTCAATTAATTGCGTATGTCAGTGGACGAGAATTGATAATTCCGGAGGGAGTTTGCAGTAAATCAGGGTATGTTCCTACGGCTGTTGAAGGCTTCCTCTCGCACAGAATTACCTCCAGAGCCAAAGTTAGCGCTGGCATTACTGAAGCTAAGAGCGACCAAAAAAGTGTCAAGAATGAAGATCTACGATAAGCACAGATGGAAAGAGCCAGATCCAGGAAAGAACACAAAGGAGCTGGGGGGTGGAATTTTGTCTCTGGTGGAAGAAGAAATGAATGGTGAAGAGCTGTGGAACAGCATAAAAAATGAGATTATAGGAATGGCTGATCAAGTTTTGTGTTACCAGGCCAAGACAAAGAAGTAGAGGTGGGTAAAGAATGAGGAGCTGCTGAGCTGGAAGGTGTTCAAAGTTGCCAGGGAGGGGAAGAAAAAAAGAGATTCAAGAGATTGACCGGGTAGTTGGTGTTGAAAATGGAAATGGTAGGGGAGGAACGTTCAGAAAAGTGTGTGGAGAGAAACCTGAAAAGAGTTGTATTGCAAGAGAAGAGGACTCTGAAGTGGAACATTCAAATGGAAGATGTCAGTGCTGAAAGACAAGTAATAATTGAGAACAAGCAAGCGCATAAAAAAAAATAGTTGAAAGATATTTGGAATATCTACAGAGCACCCGGAAGCCAATAGATAGGCTGGTACTGGAGGAGCTTCCTACAAGAAAGAGGGAGAGAGAACAGTGGAGTTAATGGAAATGCAAAACACTTGTTAGCTTGGGAAAAAGGAAGAATATAAATTCTAAGGAGTGTCAAAGTAACGGCGGAGTAATTATAGACAGGCAGGAGACACAATAAAGGCGGTGTCCATATGATGGACTGATGAGCGAGAGTCTTCACTCAACGCTTTTGTAAGTTCTGTTGAATGAGGAGAAGTAGCAATAACATCGGTGATGTAAGGAGGATTTTATTAATCACTTTAAAGCAATGACAGAAACTGCCAAGAAATTCTTTTGACTTGAAGATATTGTGAAGTTTGTCAGTTGTCAGGATCTGAATCATAGAATGGATTGGGTTGGAAGGGACCTTAAAGACCATCCAGTTCCAAACACCCTGCCCTGGGCAGGGACACCTCCCACCAGACGAGGTTGCTCCAAGCCCCGTCCAGCCTGGCCTTGAACCCCTCCAGGGATGGGGCAGCCACAGCTTCTCTGGGCAGCCTGGGCCAGGGGCTCACCACCCTCACAGCCAAGAATTTCTTCTTGAGGTCTAACCTAAATTTCCCCTCTTTCAGTGTAAAACCCTTCCCCCTCGTCCCGTGGCTCCCCTCCATGGGGGGCTCGTCCCTCCCCAGCTTTCCTGGAGCCCCTTGAGGGACTGGAAGGGGCTCCAAGGTCTCCCCAGAGCCTTCTCTTCTCCAGGCTGAACCCCCCCCAACTCTCTCAGCCTGTCCTTGTAGCATGGAGAAGAGGTAGTGATCGGAACTGCAAACAAACTTCCAGGTACTGGGAAATGCTTTGGAAACCCCGCTCAAGGATTAGGTGATGTTGAGGTGGAGCTAAATGAAGTATAAAAAACTAAGTCCTGAAAAGCTATAGTTTTAAAAGTAAAAAAATATGCATGTATAGGAGGCAGCTTTTATCTTTCCTGTTTCAAATTACAGGGCTGGAGTAGGGTGAAAAACTGTATTGCTTTCCTTAGAATCATAGAATTGTGTATGTTGGAAGGGACCTTTCAGATCATTGAGTCCAACCATCAACCCAACACTGACAAACCCACCACTAACCCACGTCCCTCAGCACCACGTCTGCCCGGCTTTTAAATCCCTCCAGGGATGGTGCCTCCACCACTGCCCTGGGCAGCCTCTTCCAATGCTTGACAACCCTTTTGGTGAGGAACTTTTTCCTAATATCCATCCTAAACCTCCCCTGGCACAACTTGACGCCATTTCCTCTTGTCCTAAAGCAGAGGAGGTATTTATTGGTCTTTAAATCACCAAATGCTGATTATCCTTAACACTGCTCCTCTAAGTTACACTCAACAAACTCTGAGGCTCGCTGCAACTCTGATTGCCATGTCTTTTTTTTTTGGGAAAGTTAACCAGATGGTTATTTCTTATTTAGTCTCCTGATAGCAGCTTTAGAAACCTGGTTTCTTTGGAATAGGAAGAGTAAAGAATAATAGCGAACTGAAGAAAAAAAAATAGCGATTATTGAATCAAGTATCACAACTTGTGGTGGTTGTCCAGTTCAAATTAAATGGTTTATTGGAGTAAATTCCAATGGGATGCAGCTGCTTGGCCCTGGTAGATGGGGAATCTCCCTCCCGTTAATGCAACCGCTCCTGGACCCATTTGCAGCTGGAAGGTTCAACTGCGGAGCCGAATCCCCAACCTGTGTAAAAAAATTAATGCTGAGGGTGCAAGTTGTTTAGCTGTTACAACTTCTGGCCCGTTGAGGCTGCTCTGGATCCGTTTAATACCTGGTGCTTCGTGGGAAGGGACAGTTATGCCCTTATAATTATAATCAGTCATGCCTAACTTATAATTACTGAAGTTGCAGGCTGCTGGTTAGTTGCATGGCATCTGTTTACCTACAGTCTTTTTGTGTCCTGCTAAATCCTGTAAAATACTATATAAGCAGAAGGATGGCTGAATTACTCAGATGGGTACTTAAGTGGAAAATTGATATTTGGGGGAGGTGAAAAGCATTTTATGTAGAAATTGGTGGTTTAAGCCGTGGGTTTTGAAGAGCTGTTTGAAATACAAGGCCTGTTCTAGTCCTTTTTACGAATAAGTTTTATGTCCCTTCAAACTAGTGTCGTGGTACCAGGTGCTGTATTATAGTAAACCAGGTTTCAAGTAATAATCATTGAAGGACTGAAGTGAAGCAAATGCACTGACTTCGATTTCCCGTGTGGGTTTTAATTACGCTGTGATGGAGGTGTGGAATTAGGAAAAAAAAATAATCCTTCAGTAGCGTGAAATCTGGACAAAATCCAGGCTCCCGGATAAGTAGATGCTCCGCTGCCCAGCCCTTAAAACCTTCTGCTTGTTCTGGCGAAGCATCGCGCGGCCCCGCCGTTCACATTTCAGTGATGTATTACTACCCAAAGAGAGTTACCACCTTGAAACTGCTTTGTCCCGCAGTAGAATACGAGGGAAAAATGTAGAATAGCCACGTATGAAGACTCCCTTTCCTGGGCTCTGAACTCCGTGGCTGACCCCTGCTATCCGCACTCCGGAATGGAAATCACGTTATGATCATTTCAAGCATTTTTCAGCGCGAGAGAGCAGAAGACCCGGCCTGGTTGCGCGTATGTGTTGCTATCTCCTGTTCCCATTCCCTCCATTCTTTCTCTCGGTTTGTTTTCCACATGACTGGGAAACAATTGCTTCTTCCACATGGAGCCCTTCTCCCATTCCTGGGAAAATAGCAGGGAATAGGGAACATTTGCATAATCGTCTTTAGTGCTATTGTGGGCGGGCTTTGGATGCCGGCACGGAGTTGCAGACTGGCCACCTGTCCAGAACAAATGAACTTAGCTTTTGTATACCGTTATCTGGTTTTCCACAGTGTTATTTTTGCGTAATGAATAACTCGAATAAAATATTATAAACCCCCTCCTCCCCCCCCATCATTCACTAAATGCTTGCGTTGCGTTGCCTTTAAATCCCCCCTTTCAGGGCCGAGGGGGAAGAGAATTTCCTCTTTCTGCGTTAGCACAACTATATTTTCAAGCCGCCTCTGACATAGTTTTATAACTGCCTTTGTGAAATTATCCTCATGAATATTAATTAGGGGTGTGGGAAGACAAAAAAACCAAACCAACCCCAAACCTCAAAATGATTTGCATTCATCCTTGTATAAATGATAAATTAAGTGTTGTCTAATGTTTTCTAATGGTCCATTTCACCTATGTAAAACAATTAATTAAACAATTGGGTTCTTAGGGAGGGGAGAAGAGGAGGGTAGGAAAAGGATGCTGAGGACGCTACTCCTCGCCAGCGCTTCATCATGAGAATTAAGCTTCTCTGTACACGTTTATTTGACTTCTCCATGTGTGAATGTTGTTTCTTGAATCTTTTGTACCCCTAGGATTAAAGACGCGGTAACAAATTAACTTTAATTTCCACTTTCAAGGGGAAAACCATGAAACGTGCTATTTTGTGTAGCTTTCGTGCTTTTGATAGCCAAGGTGTAGGAAGGACAAACCCTTCTGGTGCCACGTTTTATTGCACATCAACCTTTGTACTGAAAGCATCTCAGTATCCAAAGGCTGAGTTTCGATTGCAGCGTTACAATAAAGGAAAACAAACCCTTCCATACTGTCGGGTTTTTTTTGGCCAAGAATGGCATGTAAACCAACCCTGACAGTTAAGATTTTCATATTTTTAACTTTCATATTTGTATCTTTTACTGCTGGGCTATTTTGTCCATCTTGAAAGTCAGTTGGCCAAAGTTTGCCCAAGTAATCGTTAGCAGGTTAAGAATAGAGTAACATGGTTTTTTTTATTTCCCTGCCTTTTCTTCTTCCCAGGAGCAGTTAAAGGCAAGAGATACGTTGTGCCAGTAGAACATTATTATTTTAACGCCCTTTTTGAACCCTTATTCAGCGCTTTGCAGTATCTGTGGCGTTTATGATCGCTCTTTGGTGGCAGTGGAGGAGTGGCCAGAGATTTCTGTCAATCATCAACTCCTCTTGCAATTGCGTTCTGGAGACAAGACGTGCACCGCGTACATTTTGCTGCCTTGTTTTGATTCTTTCTTGTTCCTCATACACGTTTACCCCCATTTGAGTGGGTATTGAGCTGCCGCTGCTCTTGTATTTCCCTTAGTTAGCGATGATTTGGTGACACTTCTAATGAACGTTGCACCTTGCTATTTACAGATTGCTTCTACGTTGTAATATCAACTGTGCAGGTATTTGAATTATTCTGGACTTTGATATGAAAACTGCATGGAAAGACTGACTGATCTGTCCCGGATTCCGTGTTTCTTTTTCCAAGAGGGAGAACACTAAAATCAATCAATTGCATTTTGCTGTAATGAAAAATAATTTCATTATGGTGAAAGACGGTAGGCAGGACAGAATAAATATTTAACAGCTGTAAATTAAGATGACAAGAAGCTTCAAGCCAAGACAGATTACTTCAGCAGTTAACATTTTCACATATCTTTTGATTTTGTGTGTGTGTATGATTTATTTATGTATTTTAGCAAATTAGGAATGCTGTTACTTCCAGCAGTAAAAGAAGAGATGTTTTGTTTGATTTGCAAACCGTGCTATAGTTTGTAAACCCTGAGTCATTAAATATGTGTTTCCTCTGCCTGAAATGTGTTGTTTAAAAACCAGCGAAGTAGTGAATTGGAAAATCTGTGCGTGTTGATGAATTGGATATATTTTTCTTATCTTGTGCTAGTTTTTCCTGCTTTGCCTATTTCTTCCATAATAATTGGAAATAGAGTTTGCTTTTTATGCTCTCGTCCTCTGACTGAAGACCTGAAAGTTCCCTAATTCTTGGTTTAAAATTCTGATTACAGCCGTGGTTCAGGGCAGTTTTTACAGGAGCGGTTCTCCGTATATGACTTAATTTGGAGGATTTAAAATCTGTGCGTTCGCTGTAATCCGATTCCTTTCTCCGTTACTTATTGATGAGGTTTCCTAGGTTTTCCAGTTGTCAGCTCGCCGATGGAGCTTGGAGATTTAGGACGTTACGTGGGTATGGGAATCTTGCTCTTTGTTTTCTTATTAGGAGCCTGACCTCTGGTACCTCATTTTAACATTCGAGCGGACTCTGGTGAATAATGGGCTGTGGTGAAAGTGCATCCAGCTGGAATTGCGTCTTGGGATGGGGGTAGGGAGGACTGGAATCTTTAGATGCCATCATGAAGCAATTAGACAAGCTACTTAATAATTTATAGCTTGCTGTCTTAAGAGCTGTAAGCATTTTGACTGAAGAGGTTTTTGTTTAACCTTTCAGTGCTTTCTATGAAGCCTATATTTAGGTTAGAAATGATTTGCCTTTGAAGAACAGTGGAGAATACAGAACCAGATGACTTTGTCATCTATTAATTAATGCTTTGTGTTGCTACCTAAATGTTACAGTTTGCTCAGATCTCTCAGAGCTACGGTGGATCGTGAATACATAAAAACCTTTGTGAAGCAGAAAATGAACATAACGGTGTTTTTTTTTTTTTGCAAATCTTGACAGTTACATTTGTTGAATCCCTTTCAGTTGAATTTGCTTGTAACTTGGTGGCTTTTTTCCTATTCTGTAGCCTTCAATATTATATTAAACTGCGGAAAAAATGTAGTGCTGGGAAAAGGAGGCAAGCAATTTCTTGTCTGCTAGGTCGTAACTTTAGTATACTTGGTGTTTATTTGAGTGATTGTTCTTCGAAATGACATGGATACCCTATAGCAAAATAATTTCTAGTAGTTTAACAAAAAATACTGAGATTCCTGACCATCGCTACGTGAAAGGAAGAAAGGTACACCCGGGTTTTCGGGTGCAGGAGGACGAAGCGCTGTTAGACTGAGTGCTCTGAAGATGCGCAAAGGCAAAGGGGAGCAGAAATTCAGCCCCGAGCTCCTTGTACAAAACACTGTCTGTAAACGCTCCGTTTTTGTAAGTAAAAGAGGTTTTCTGTAAGCTTTTTCCACTTCTGTAAATGTGACAAAATTAAAAAGTTATGAACAATTTCTAATGATCGTCTCGCCAGCATTTGTCTAGAGAAGAAGTATTTATAAAATGTTTTGCTGACGTTCTTGGATGGGACTTTTCCATCTCCTGTCGATGGGCAGCTGCTCAGTGCAAATAGTTGTGCTGTTACTCTGACACTGAAACTGTGCAGACAGGAGGAGACATTCAGGTGACCACATTCAATAGCTGTTTCTTTGGCTTATTCCACTTGTAGCAAAGATATTCTTCAAGACGCAGACCTGTATTTTCTTTCGTATTGCTTTGAATTCAATTCTGAACAGCTGCACCGTTTGCAGAATTACAGCGTGGATCCACTTTTCCTTACTTTATTCTGTCTGTTCCCATTTTGCAGTCAAACTCATCTCTTTTTTCCGAGGACTCTCCACTTTGCGGGGAGCCAGTCTTCATTGCATGGTGTCTCTTGTAATATCAGTGTTAAATTTTGTTGGGTTTTTCCTAAGAGCTTTCAACCTTCACATTTTAATTCTACCAGAGTTCCCTCCTCGCCTCTTTAAGTGTGCTTAATAGTGCTCTTTGAAGAATATTATTTCTACTTTAAGGATTGGAGTATTTCCGTTTGAGTTGGGGTGTTTTTTTCTGAAGGCACTGAAATGCAAATATTCACAGAAGAATAAGGGCCCAGTTCTGGGCTGCCCAGTTCTGGGCTCCCCAGTTCCAGAAGGACAGGGAACTGCTGGAGAGTCCAGAGGAGGCTGCGGAGATGCGGAGGGGCTGGAGCATCTCTGTGCTGAGGAAAGGCTGAGAGCCCTGGGGCTGTTCCGCCTGGAGAAGAGCAGACTGAGAGGGGATCTCATCAATGCTGAGCAAGAGCTAAAGGGTGGGGGGCAAGAGGATGGGGCCAGACTCTTCTCAGTGGTGCCCAGTGACAGGGCAAGGGGCAACGCGCACAATATGGAACTCGGGAAATTCCATCTCAACATGAGGAAAAGCTTCTGTCCTTTGAGGGTGGCAGAGCCCTGGCACAGGCTGCCCAGAGAGGTGGTGGGGTCTCCATCTCTGGAGACGTTCCAAACCCTTGTGGACACGTTCCTGTCTAACCTGCTCTGGGTGACCCTGCTTTGGCAAGGGGTTGGACTGGGTGGTCTCTGAAGGTCCCTTCCAACCCCTGCCATGCTGTGATTCTGTGAATACTACCTTTGATGTATTGATAGTCATAGAATAACATTGCAGGATGTAATGCTGACGTTCATCGTACGTACAGATAACTTAAAAGTGAACTCCAGGTTCTCATGATCATGCTGCTGTGCTGTAACCTGGTTTGGTGCATTGGTCAACCTTGCCAAAGAGGTTGCCCAGAGAAGTTGTGGCTGCCCCATCCCTGGAGGGGTTCAAGGCCGGCCAGGTTGGATGGGGCTTGGAGCAGCCTGGTCTGGTGGGAGGTGTCCCTGCCCAGGGCAGTGGGTGGAACTGGATGGTCTTTAAGGTCCCTTCCAACTCTAACCATTTTGTGATTCTATGAAACTCAGGTTGCTCTTGGTGTGCTCTTGTCTGGCTCTTGTCTTGTGCATTTGCCCTCAAGCAATGACTTTTTTAAGACATCTGCGGGACTGAGAATAATGTTTGACACTGCTGAATGAATCCGGTCATGTGTTTGTCACTGGTAAGGCCATACACACAGTTACTGTTGTTTATTTGATGCATAATAATCTTAATTTTATGGCTGTTTCATCATGATTACATCCTGAAAGTCTCCTGGAAGATTTTCTGCTGCAGATTTTTTTTTTAACCTTGTAACTTTTTAGATACAAGGGTAAAAATAGTACCTACTAATCTCTGCAAAGTGAAAGTTGCGGCTAGGTCCGAAAAAAATAATGCTAAATACTCATTGAGACTTGACTTTGAGTACATAATAGCTGACCATACTGCAACATGAAATAGTGCAACTTCAGGTAATCTCGAATAATTTTAAGGTGCTCATGTGCTGGGAGCAGTGTTGTGATGACTAATCTCATCTCATTCTCTCCTGTGCTCAATTCATTTATATTAGATTAATTTTTGTATATAACTTTTGTCTTAAATTTGAGGAGTTGTTACTATATTGGGGTTTTTTTTTGAGATTTTGGTCTCTAGTTTTGCGCCCTGACGTGACAGAGTGCTGACCCGTTCAGAGGGTACTGGTGCTCCCAGACACCCCAGTAGTCCGTGCAGAAGCATTTGCAGCGTGATGTATTTATCTCGTTTAAATCGCTGATCTGAAAACATAATCGAAACTTCCATTTATCATTGAAGTGAAACCTTATGATAAACTGGATGGGCAAAAAACCTGAAATGTTGTCTCTAATACTAGTGTGAACATCTGAAATATGAATCTATTTCCAGGTAACTCCTTTCAGTCCTGTACTCAGCTACTTTCACATTAAAATTTAGTATGTTTGCTACCAGTATGGACTTTTAAATCTTTTGTTTGTGGTAATTTCAGGCTTCTCTGATTTATTTTATCATTATATGAATAAACTCAGAGCTCAAGAGCTTGTCTTGTAACCGTTAGTAAATATACAAACAAAAAGATTAACTTTGCTTATTTAAGAATAAACTTACTCTGAGCCCAAAGATGTTTGACCCAAATAATCTTGGTAGGATTTTATTGTCATGTTTCAGTCTTGCCTTTTTTTCCTTTTTTCCCTTTTTTTTTTTTTTTTTTTGACCTGACCTGGAAGCAAACCAGGGCATTTACCATATCTATTTTTTGAAAACGGTGTAAGGAGGACGTTGCGTGTGTCTGGTGAAGGATTAGCACCCAGCCCATTCAGAAAGCAGAAAATAAATTCCAACACAATGATCTTGAAAGATGACAGAGATTTTCAGAGTTTTTTTTTCCCTACTTAGCCTGCTTCAAAATGACCCGAAGCAAAGAACTCTGAGCCCTCTCTATGGTTTAATTTTCAGTACGAGAAAGCTTAATAGAGACTCTGCGAGGTCTGTTAAGGTCTGACGCAAGCTAAGAAAAGCCAGAAAATGCCCAGTTAAGAGGAAAGGGACCATATGCTTTCCAGTCCTGAGCTGCCAAACTCAACTCCTTCCCCATTGTGTTAGTCTGTTAGAGACCAGATGGTCGGCTTCCCCCGGCGCCGGGCATTTTCTTGCTTTTCTCAGTTGTTCTGTTTGTCTGGTAATACCAAATTCATGAATTTCACATCTGAAAAAATAAATATGTGTATGTGTGTGTATATATATATATATATATATGTATAAAAGTTCCTGTGGGCGGATCTGTACTTTGCAAACGTTGAGACTGAATAAATTTATGTTGTAAATACCCGAAGACAAGCTTTCCTTCTCTTCTGGTGGCTTTTCACCAGTTGTTTTTGTTTTTTTTTTCTGTGCAGAGGTTAGCTTGATAATTTATTTTTTTCTGAATTGTTCCTGTTAAATTCTGTCTTAAATGAGCAGGAAGGAAATATTATTTTTTTTTTCAATATGAATGAAGTCAAACTGAGTTGGACTTGGATGCTCTTGGCAGCTCTTAGAACGGTTGGCTTGCCTAATAACTTCTGAGGAAAAAATATTTTCTAATAGCCTGTTTTTCCCCTTAGTGAGTGCTTTGGCACCTGTATCCTGGGCTGCGGAGGGCTTTTTTGCTACAGATGTTTGAACATGAACACGACCTTTAACATCTCTGCAGTAGTTGCAGCCGCCTGCTCTTCTGTCCTGGTGGAAAGAGAGATTTCTTTTTTAAAAAAGATAGCCTAGATTTAAGGTATCAAGATCCATTGAGATACCAAATTTACCCTTGGTAAGCTTAAAATGCTCATAAAGACAGTTTAAGGTTACTCAAACCTTACTTATAATTTTGCATAGTTTGAATATCCGTGTTCAAAGATGTGTCTCTGCTACTGTTTGATTTAAAACAAGACAAAATAAAACCCAGTAAACCCCCTGAAATTGATACTAGTACATTTTAAGGCCAGGTTAAGGAATGTGGGTGTCATCTCAGAAGTTACTTGCATGACACAGACGGGGCTTTGAGCACCCTGGTCTGGTGGGAGGTGTCCCTGCCCAGAGCAGGGGGCTGGAACTGGATGGTCTGTAAGGTCCCTTCCAACCCAAACCATTCTATGATTCTATGTATGCGGGCAAGTGTTCTAGGAAAGTGCTTTTCACTAAGTAATATTACTTTTAAATTATATTCTGCTTCCACTGAGAGTTAATCTGGAGTTTTAGGAAGGTGAGAAATATTATATGGTGAGGGGTCTCCATAAGGGAAATGCAAAGACTGCAAAACCTGAAAAACACTGCTGCTTTTTAGAAACCGGTTGTGAGCTTTGGAGCCGCTGTGCTCGGGGAATGCTGGTATCGGTGCTCACCTTTAGACCTTGTTTAATTATTTGCAGTGGTGTCGCATGGGACGTTCACCTGGGATCTTCTGACAGCAAACTCTTTGTGGCTTCGCAGGTATTACAGGCATTCCTTACTTGTACTGGTCTACAGAAAAAAAATTCTCGAAAGATTTTTACTAAGGGGGGCATACGATTCTCATGGACTTACAGTGGGTTTGTTCTAATTTCTTCTTTCAAAAAAACCCAGCCAAACCAATTCTGCCAGTCTATTTGCAGGGATAGAGCAGGAGACATTGCAACATACAGTGCAAGCTGTGCATTCCGGCCTTTGCACAGTCGAACGTACGAAAGTGTCTTTAGGGCAGACAAAGGAAAAAATTGCCTAAAGCTGCAGATAGCCGAGATTGCAGATAGCCAGCAGCGTGCCCAGGTGGCCAAGAAGGCCAACAGCATCCTGGCCTGTGTCAGGAACAGTGTGGCCAGCAGGACTGGGGCAGTGACTGTCCCCCTGCACTGGGCACTGGTGAAGCCCCACCTCGAGTGCTGTGTCCAGTTTTGGGCCCCTCACCACAAAAAAGCCCTTGAGGTGCTGGAGCGTGTCCAGAGAAGGGCAACGGAGCTGGTGAGGGGTCTGGAGCACAAGTCTTGTGAGGAGCGGCTGAGGGAGCTGGGGGTGTTCAGCCTGGAGAAAAGGAGGCTGAGGGGAGACCTTCTCGCTCTCTGCAACTTCCTGAAAGGAGGGGGTAGCCAGGTGGTCGGGAGTTGGACTCTAAGGTGGTCGGCCACTCTAAGGTGGTCACTCTCTTCTCCCAAGGAACAGGCCGTAGGACAAGAGGAAACGGCCTCAAGTTGTGCCAGGGGAGGTTTAGGATGGATATTAGGAAAAATGTCTTCCCTGAAAGGGTTATCACGCATTGGAAGAGGCTGCCCAGGGCAGTGGTGGAGTCGCCATCCCTGGAGGGATTTAAAAGCCGGGCAGACGTGGTGCTGAGGGACATGGGTTAGTGGTAGGTTTGTCAGTTAGGTTGATGGTTGGACTCGATGATGTGGAAGGTCCATTCCAACCTGGATGATTCTATGATTCTATCGGCATCAGCATGAGAGAAGCAGCAAGCTTGGGTTTCTAAGGTTGCCTTTTACATTCATCCTAGGAGTGGAAAATTCAATTTCGCATCTACTGTTGGTAAATCTTGGCTCAACTCTGTCATCTTGGGGTACAAACGTTGACAATTTCAGGCAAACAGTTAATTTCTTATCACTGGAAGCGGAACGCTGTGTTGGCACCTAGCACTTCATGCACTGCAACGTCAAGTAGGTGATGTAGCAATCATCTGATCGTGGCTCAGATTAACTGGAGTAGTAGACCATGGGTTGAAGATTTTTGAGAATGTAATTTTTAATGTCAGCTCAGCTGAAAGATCAAAGAAACTTCTGTTGGTGTTGAAAAATAGAAATTGCAAAAATTTGAGCTGTCCCACGTCATCAGTGGTACATTGCTCTGAGTGATGCATATTAAAGACTGAAATTTGGAGTTATGGGAAGGAAACAATACTTGTATTTCATTCTTGTTGGGAATATCTTCCAAAATCTCTTGCCTGTTGAAGTGGAAGATGAGATTTTTTTTTCATTCTTAAAGGCCCGTGAATCCGGTTATCAGCTCACATCAGCTTGCAGATCAACTGGTGTGAGCAGACCAGTCAGAGACTGGAAGAAACTGTCCTTGGCCACATTTCTTCTGAAACTGTATTTCTTGAGCTGCATAGTTTTTTCTGTATTTCCCTGCAGGACACAATCCCATTAGTTTGTATGTCCTTAGATGAATGCAGATTCTCCCAAAAAAACCACTTAGATGGAATTCCCCTGACCCAGAATGTATTTATTCTTCCTTTTCTCCCCCACAACTCATGATCTCCACTGAAATTACTGAGAAATAGTTCATCAGTCCCTTTTTGTGGGTCAGTTTTCAAACTTCACTAACCAGCAGAAGAAGGGAGCTTTGGTGTCTTCTCCCCTCAAATGTTGGAAATGGTGTTAGGTACGACTGGACCCATACTTACCCCCTCTGATTAATCCAACTGTTTCACTTAGGAACTCTAAATCTTTGTTTTCCATGATTGGATCATGGTGCCAAAAAATTACTTGCGGATGTAAGCACGTCCACTCTTCTTTCTGATTTCCAGAGAACAATTGGGTTGTTTATTCAGCTGAAAGAGTTCTCCAGCCAAGGTGAATCATCTCCGTTGGTTTTTAAAAATGTGCAGATCTTTGTCTCTTTGTCTTCTACACTGAAAATTCATAACGGTACTTTTTAGTACATACCGATTTGCTCAAAACAAACCAAAACTCTCAGTCAAGAGTTTAAATTTACTGGCTGAAGCAGCCTGTTACATAGTCTTTACGCTACAATTAATTCTTTTATTGATCTGTGCATAACCAGATGAGCAGTGGTAAACCTTTCCTCCTCCTTGACTGTTGTATTAGTTGGGAGAAAATAAGCTGGGGGGGTGGAGGAAGGGAAGATGAGACTGAGCAAGACCTGGAAACGATGGCCGTTTGACTGCTGAACTGGATAGGTTTGGCCTTGTGCCTCCTCACATCATCACATTTTATCGTATAAATTCTGTGTTAGTATTTAATGTCTATATTTCATCACAAACATTGTAATTTGGCTTTATTGGGATCCTCCTTTTGCAATGAGAACATGTGAAATACTCCCCAAACCCAAACCAGCTCTGGCATCAAGGACACTGTTACAGAAAATACAAGTTTCTTGGAGAAAATGGCATTTATCAGTTAGACCATTTGTGATGGAGGTGGGGCAGGGTGAGGTGACGATGCTGTGGTGGGATGGGGGTACCAGGAACACTCGCAATGCCTGAATTTTGAGGGATTTTTTTAGGATTTCAGGATTCTGCCCTCTGCTCCGCTCAGGGGAGACCCCCCTGCAGTGCTGCCTCCAGCTCTGGGGCCTCAGGAGAGACACGGAGCTGTTGGAGCTGGGCCAGAGGAGGCCCCGGAGATGCTGGGAGGGCTGGAGCCCCTCTGCTGGGAGGACAGGCTGAGAGAGTTGGGGGGTTCAGCCTGGAGAAGAGAAGGCTCCGGGGAGACCTCAGAGCCCCCTTCCAGTCCCTCAAGGGGCTCCAGGAAAGCTGGGGAGGGAGTCTGGATGAGGGAGAGGAGCCATGGGATGAGGGGGAAGGGTCTTAAACTAGAAGTGGGAAGATTTAGATGAGATCTGAGGAAGAAATTCTTGGCTGTGAGGGTGGTGAGCCCCTGGCCCAGGTTGCCCAGAGAAGCTGTGGCTGCCCCATCCCTGGAGGGGTTCAAGGCCAGGTTGGCCGGGGCTTGGAGCAACCTGGTGTGGTGGGAGGTGTCCCTGCCCAGGGCAGGGGGGTGGAACTGGGTGGTCTTTAAGGTCCCTTCCAACCCAAACCATTTTATGATTCCATGTAGAATTAGGTGAAACATTGTCACTGCAAGTAAGTGTTTTCTGAGATATTCGAGGAAAAGGTCTTTTGCTTAATGAGCCCCAGACTACACAAGTTAATAAATATATAGCTATACAAACAGACTTGCTGTGCACTATGTTTATTACTATTACTATTATCATCATCATCTTGTATTAGAGGGTGTAAGATTTCAGCAGTGCTAAATGTAGAGTTTCAGGGTTTAATGCTTAAAAGGAATACTTGAAACAGAATGGGCAAGAAATATTAGTAAAAAAAACCCCACAAATCCACCAAGAAAACTGTGAAGTGTGAATAATGATAATGATTTACAGAGCAAAATTTACCCATGTAAACTTTGCCAGATGTACCAAATACCAAAATATTCCAAATAGCAAAACATCCCAAATCCATTAAAAATATGTCATTGTGTTTTCAGGCAGATTTTTGTGTTTTCCCCCACAATACAATGCACACACTTAACTTACTGCCAAAAACAGAGTTACAAAATTTGAATATAAAAGATTACCTAATTGCAAGTTTCGTATTCTGAAGATGTAACAAGCTCGGAAGCTAAATACCAAACGCAAAATTAATTTTGACACTGTAGTGTGATAAACTTTCAGAATAGTAACATTTTGGTTGTTATAAACCGATCGATAAATATTCTGTGAAGCCCAACAAATTTAATAGTTATCTGCCAGCTGGTTTACGATGGGGGGGGGGGGGGGGGGAAGCAAGCTTTGTGCTACATAAAACAGGGAGCTGTGCCGATGCTTTGTAATCATGTGAACCTTTAATTAAGAAGTTCCCACAGAACAGAAAACGCCGACCTGCTCGGTTGTGAAGACACTTTCAATGAATAACACCCAGCGACTTCAGAAACGGCTGGTGACGGCACTGCAGAGAAATAAAACAAACTCAGGAATGGTTTTTTACGGAGCGGAAGAAAGGGAATGGAGGATGTATTCCTCTGCAGATGGAGAATGGAAAGAAGTAATATTTTGCAGGCTGTTTCTAGTGCAATAAAACACAGACTCTTTCAAGAAATGCTTGTTAGAGATGAGCGTTCAGATTCACCAATTAACAGCTCTAATAACTTGGAAGGAAGAGCTGCCAGGACTCAGTTTTGCAGTCCCTCACCTTCTGAGATTCCGTACAATATATCCAGGACATTAAGCGGTAGTGTTTCCACTTGTTAGGCTTTTTCAAAATATTAAATATTCAAACATTGAATTCTTGCGAATGGTATTATTTTAAAAAAAACCCCGCAGGCGTATTTATGGTTTATTTATAAATCGAAATGCAAAGTCACACAACAAGGGTGAGAGAACCGTAATTTGACAGTCCCAGGCCTGAGGGGCTGACGCGGTGAATTCTGAAATACCATTTTCAGTAGCAGTCTGTCTCTGAAACGGGATAGAGAGGTCGCTCACCGGCCTTTGTTTCAGTCCGACATTCCTATATGTTGTCTTTTTAGCTCCTTGAATATTTCGCGGCTTTTTGAACTAGTTCAAAGTAACTTTAAAGCAGACAAATACATTAAGGTTACGAAGTGTGCTGGTTGGTGTGGGCATGGGACACTTTAGCAAAGTTGTTACCTTAAACTAGACTAATTTGAGTTAGGCTAAGAGATGCAAGTCTGTATTCCTGCATCCCAACGAATAACTAACTCCAGTTGACCTATTCTTCTGTATTTTTAATTTCTTAATTTCCCAAAGCATCCGAAATGCAGCTGTACCTCCTGTCCTCGAGGGACAGTTGATCTGTCGTGAGTGTTGCTCACCTGGGGGCGAAAATAGCGCTCGCGTGGAGGTGGAACCTCTTGGGCAGATTTGTCTGCGGTTTTGGAGAAAATACATCAACCTTTCAGATTTAAGAGGTGAACTGTGTCGCTTTCTGAGCCAGTTTGGGGGCTGAGATGCCATTACTGCTATTGGTAAAGCCAGAGAACTCCCCTTGGCATCGTTACACTCCTGTATTTATAGAAATACCTCTATACGCTCTTCACTGAGGCTGTCTGTGCTTTTTATACTTGTTGATCTTGATAAATAATCTGCTTTGTCTTTATCCCAATATACATTTTGGCAGCTTGTTGTGACACTGTACTAGATGTTTTCTAGCCGACTGTTAATATTAATGTATATCAATGGCAGCTACTGAATTAGAAGTGTTTGCAAGAATAATTCTTAATTTATTTTGGCTTACGTTGAAAGATACTGTCATGCTTAACATGTGTCTACCATGCTCTTATATGTTAATATCGGTGGGGGTTTTTTTAATAAGTATATCAGATAACTTGCCTATTGCTGTACGTTTACTGTCTTAAATTTGTAGCTGCTGATTCTTTGGTGGGTTTCAGCTGTATTTGATAATATAAATATTTAGTTTTAACAGATATTATCACCCTTTCTGTCTCCTGTCCCCAGTCTCTTAAACTATCATTCTTAATCATTCGCTCTTTCCATATACATCTGTTTTCTTTAAATAAACTGAAGATTAAGGGGTTTAATTTGGGTAAGGTTTTTACGCTGCTTAGTTCGTAATTCTGCATTTTATTAATAGTCTCAAACAGTGACTGCTCTGTTAGAATATTTTCATCTTTCCGTGATACTGCACTTGCAGGCTTTGAAAGCTGCTTTTAATTGGAACTTCCCATTTATTTAATTCTTTCCCGAAACTCTGCATTTCACCGCCTCAATATTCAGCTACGTGTGTTTTACAGCCTTGTGATCAACTGGAAGTAAAATTGGCCTGTGGAATTTTCCTTAAATGAACTTCCTCAATTAACATACTGCTTTTAAAGTCATATGTGTTTTTTCGAATTTTCTTAAAATCCCCTTTCCTACAGTGTCTGTAAATCTCTAATTTTGAAGAGTCCTGTTTTTGTTGTTGCTTAATCTGTCTTTGTGGACGACTGATGTAGTATGCAATTTTATCATCATATTTTCAGATAATTTCCAGCCAGCATTTTCAATTTACACTTTATTTACAGAACTTTCTACACTTCAGTGTAATTATGTAAGAAAATATATCCATTGTGTAATATTATATTCTGCTATGGCTTACTTGCTCTGGTTTTACTGTCCCGTCCAGTGTCCCAGAGGTTTTATTCTTGGACAGGTCTCTTTTTTTGCTTAACATATTCCGCGCATCTGCATGAATTGGGCAGCGTTTCATCTCCCAGAAAATTGCTACAGAATTGACTCAACCATTGAGTTGCTTCAAAAAACACATTTGAACTTAGAGTGTGAGAATGAGCTTATCCTGTTTTCGGTCACTTCTCTGCCATTGAACACCGAGTGTTATTTTGATAGCAAAAGTTTTGATTTTCAGGTTCTTTTACAAACCAGGCTTAGAGCCAGTGTCAGCTGCAACATTGCTTGACCAGTCTCTTCCAAAAAAGGTTTGATTAGATTATAAATACTTTTTTTTCTTTTTTTTTTTTTCTCTTTTTTTGTGGGCGGTAGAGAAAGTGTTTCCCTTTTTGGAAGGAAAAAAAATAGCAAGTGTTGATCATGACAGGCTGAAGTTATTGAGGTCAGGACAGCTGTGTTGAATGGGTTATCAAATTTGGGAGGCTAAAAAGCTGTATTAACCTTTTTGCTACTTTCTTTAACAAATATCTTGAATCAGAAACTGGTTCCAGTAGTGGTGTGGAAAGCGTTCACACGGGGCTCTTCACATCTAACAGATGATGCTGTTTAGAGCTGTTTTGCTGGAAGGATGGTAAAGGTTTTTCTCTTTCAAATTCTTCCGTCAGGCAAGTGAACTCGTTAACGCCGATTTTTAATCCCTACTTCAGACTTTGCCTACGAGATCTTGTCCTGATTCTTCTATGTTACAGAGGCGTACATCTCACATTATTCTCCAGCCAAAAATGCTGTAGAAGTTGAAATCGTTGCCATATGCCATCAGCCACCCTTAAAACCTGAATTAAAGGAAATTTGGAATTCAAAACTACACTAAATCTTCACGATACAAAACTGGGAAGTGCCAGGTTATGGTCTCACTCAGCAAAACAGAACTTGGGGAGATAATTATGGGGAAGGTGAGAATTTGAGAAGCTGAAGGTTGGGTTTTTTTGTTCCTGATTGGTGCTTTGCTTTTTCCTACAGCACCAGATCATGATCCTTGTCTGTCTGTCTCCCCACCATCAGGGAGCTTCCACTTGGGTGGGAGGAAACACAGAATCATCTAGGTTGGAAGGGACCTTTCAGATCATCGAGTCCAACTATCAACCCAACACTGACAAAGCCACCACTACCCCATGTCCCTCAGCACCACGTCTGCCCGGCTTTTAAATCCCTCCAGGGATGGTGCCTCCACCACTGCCCTGGGCAGCCTCTTCCAATGCGTGATAACCCTTTTGGGGAAGACATTTTTCCTAATATCCATCCTAAACCTCCCCTGGCGCAACTTGAGGCCGTTTCCTCTTGTCCTATTGCCTGTTCCTTGGGAGAAGAGACCGACCCCCCCTGGCTACCCCCTCCTTTCAGGGAGTTGCAGAGAGCGAGAAGGTCTCCCCTCAGCCTCCTTTTCTCCAGGCTGAACACCCCCAGCTCCCTCAGCCGCTCCTCACAAGGCTTGTGCTCCCGACCCCTCACCAGCTCCGTTGCCCTTCTCTGGACACGCTCCAGCACCTCAAGGGCTTTTTGTGTGGTGAGGGGCCCAAAACTGGACACGGCACTCGAGGTAGGGCCTCACCAGTGCCGAGGACAGGGGGACCATCACTACCTCAGTCCTGCTGGCCATGCTAATACAGGCCAGGATGCTGCTGGCCTTCTTGGCCACCTGGGCACACTGCTGGCTCCTATTCAGCCGCTGTTGACCAACACCCCCAGGTTCTTTTCCGCCAGGCAGCTCTCCAGCCACTCTGCCCCCAGCCTGTAGTGTCCCTGGGGTTGGTGTGACCCAAGTGCAGGACCCGGCACTTGGCCTTGTTGAACCTCTGTGTGGTAGAGGTTTGAGGCCACACTACCCTCAAGCAGATGAACACTCCCACACAGCTCGGTGTCATCTTCAGACTTACTGAGGGTGCCCTTGTTAAAGCAGTGAGCATTTCAAGAGTCAATAGAGACAGTTTTGTACCCGTTGCATGTGAGATTTCTCAGCAGTTCAAACAGAAAGTTGTGCAGAGAAGAAAAAAACCCTCCACCTGACAGCAGCGCTAGTTCCAACCCCACAGCAAGTGCCTTCAAAGCCGTATTAAAGAGGTGCTTTTGGCTTGTATCCCTTAAAACAGCAGAAAGCGATGGTGAGGAAGTGATAGAGATCTCTCCCATCTCCTCCTTCACAGGCAGCGCTCGCTCAGATAAGGTTTGTGCAAACGGCTTCTTTGAGACAGAGGAAGGATGTGGCATTTGTTTCGCAGAGGGCAGGGGAGACTAGTGGGTCCCGTAAGTGTAAAAACAGTTCCTCTTCTGAGTGAATGATACAGCAGCATTTTAATTTCACTTTTACACCTGATATTTGGATTATATTTTGTGTAGGTGAAGATGCTGTGTCCTGGGAAGCTGTACTTTGAATTAATATTAGCAGTCAGACCTCTGAGTGGGGACAATCAGATGTTTAGCCACAGAATCCTAGAATGCTTTGGGTTGGAAGGGACCTTAAAGCCAGTTCCACCCCCCTGCCCTGGGCAGGGACACCTCCCACCAGCCCAGGTTGCTCCAAGCCCCAGCCAACCTGGCCTTGAACCCCTCCAGGGATGGGGCAGCCACAGCTTCTCTGGGCAACCTGGGCCAGGGGCTCACCACCCTCCCAGCCAAGAATTTCTGCCTCAGATCTCATCTAAAATCTCTCTTTCAGTTTGAAGCCATTACCCCTCATCCTGTGCTACATGCCTTTGTAAAAAGTCCCTCCCCAGCTTTCCTGGAGCCCCTTGAGGGACTGGAGGGGGCTCTAAGGTCTCCCCGGAGCCTTCTCTTCTCTAGTGGGAGGTGTCCCTGCCCAGGGCAGGGGGGCTGGAATGGGATGATCTTTAAAGGCCCTTCCCACCCAAACCATTCTGTGATTCTATGATTCAGTGTCAGTTTGCTTGACGTATTGTACCTCCTCATAGTCTGTGGAGCTGAAAATTCCTGTGTCTGCAAGAGGAGAGTCCCTTAACTTGGTGCTGGCCCTCAGTACCAGTCAGGCAGCCCCGCAGTGGAATCAGAAGAGAAAAGATTTCGAAATACTCACTGGAACGTGCAATAAGACAGTTTGGCATCAACTTAGAAATTTTTAGGAGTAATTTAGCAAAAGGCCTTGAATGACCTGGAATATTTCTACATGTCAACGTATCTCTAATTTAGCAATTTAAAGTCTATACTTTAGAAAGTGAAAATAATTTATACAGATGACTACTTGGCTTGGTCATAACTTGTTTTATTCTCATTTGTAACTTGCGCAGAGTTGGAAGGATCTGCAATTTAGTTATAGACATGGTACCGCGTCATGAAGATGACAATTATATTTTTGAGTGCCTAAAATCTGGAAGCCAAAGACAGGAGCACTTGAAGACAAAGCAAACAATTTAAAGCTTTGTAAACTATGGTTTTACCAGTTAAAATTTATTGACCTAATCTGTCAGGATGCTCTTAATAACAGAGATGCACAGATAAAGCAACTTCCAACGTGTATTTTTTGCCAAGAGGAGTAGAACACTGTGGGTAGATGGGCTCATACTAATCCCTAGGCAATATATCCATCTTGGCCTGGTGAAAGATCAGGAATATAATAGGTTCAAGGATATTTTAATGAATAAATCTGAATTGGCTCTAGGTCCAGTCAGCTTGACTGCAGAGGATTTAGCCTCAGATAATTTCCCATTTTAACGCTGTGAGTGTTGTCTTGGAAAACTTTGAAATCTTTTAAAAAAAAGGGGCACCTTTAGTGCCTGTTTTTTTTTTAAAAGGAGTGCTGAGGGAGGAAGAGTTAAGTTCAGGTTAGTTTAAATTCCTGGAAAAGCATTGCAGCAACAAACAGAAGTGTTAAGAAAAACCACTTAACACCATTTTGCTATAAATTTTTGACTTCTTTTTTTGCTGTTAGAGGGTAACAGGTCTGTGAATAGAGAGGGTGCTTGGTGTCTCCACTTCAGGGAGGTTATCGATTCTTTCATGTGACCGTCTAAAATGCGTGCTAGGGAAATGCGGTCTGCATGAAATGACAAAACCGTGCTGAAAAACATTGGGAAAATCATGACGATATCAACTAATTCTTTGTTAAAATCAATGAGGTTTCTTAGGGCCTGTCCTTAATCCAGTAATAGTCAACGTTATCATTAAGAGCCTGGAGGAGGGAGTAGGATGTGGACTTACTGAATTTACTGATATTATCATAGAATTGCCTAGGTTGGAAGGGACTTTTCAGATCATTGAGTCCAACCATCAACCGTATTGACTCGAGATGGGCGGCAGGTGATTCTGCCAACAGGACTGAAGTTCAAAATCCCCTGGAAAAATCAGCGTACTGTCTTCCAAGTGTCGGCTTCTACATTTCAAGGAAGATTTAGACCATCTGGAGGGATACCAGAGGAGAGCAGTGAAAAAATCATTGAGAATGAGAAAGAAAATAAACAGGTTACGAATTAGAGACTGAAAAATTCAGGTTTGAATGAAGAGGAACATGTTTACTCTAAAGCATTAAGGCAGCCTTGAAACGCTAAAAGTGTTGGAATTTTTTGATTTATCCGCTGTATAGCATACTGGAAATTGTAGTACGTGATATTAAGCACATTAGAGTAAAAATAGTTAGGGATTAGGATAAGACTCCATGAACTTGCCTGAATGGTCTTCCCTGGTGTAGGACAGTCCCTCCTTGGACCTGGGGACCGTCATGTGGATCGGCCTTTTGCCTTTCCTTTCTGTAGGATCTCAGATACTCCTTCTACCAGTGAATAAGCAATTCTTGGGAGTTTGTTTTATTTTTTTAAATCTCTTTTATGGATTGAATATAGAAAATAATGCTAAACTCCTGGAGCAAGATGTTTTGGAAAGAATTAAGAGGCTTCCAGTGATGTAACGGTTTTAACTCTTGACTTTAACTTGACAAAAGAACAAACCCCATGAAGATTTGACGTTTCCTTTGCTAAGCCTGATTGCTGTAAATTAATTTTTCAGCTTTCCCCTTTGTTTTCCTTTGCCTTATTGTCATGCTTCAAATATCAAAAAATGCGAAATGGAGCCGCTCAGAAAAAGATCGCGGATTACGGAACAAAACTCCGTATTTTCTGGAACTGGAAGCATCAAATGGTAGGAAGGAGTAGCAGTGTGATTGGAGATGGAGCTTTCCGTTAGATAACCAGCCTTTTGTAATGTTTCTGGGGAGTTTTACGATTGATGCTGCCAGGCGTGCGGAAACCTCTTTTATTGATCATTTAACCGTATTAAAGGCAATTTAGATACAGTCCTGGCATGGTTTTGATCTGTGCCTTTTAGAAAGTATTAGGATGCTCTGTAGAAGTCCGTGTGCTGCCTGTTATGTGGTTTGTTTTCATTTTTATTTGTGCTGCAGCAGCGCTTTAGTCACGGTCTCGTTGCCGAAGGGCCCTGGGGAAGCTCCAAGCAAAAATAATTGTGTCTGACAGTGTTTTTGTCATCAGTTTATAATGTAAATTGGACCGAGTCATATCCTGCGTGGAATCCCTGAATTGCGTCCGTGCAGAATGGCGTTCGTTCTTATTAAATCGTTAAAGGTTTTATTGAATCTAGCTCTCGTAAATAAAATACCACTTTAAATAATGGCTGTGAACGCTTAATAACTATCTGGGAATTTAATATTGAGACTAAATTGTTCTTCTGTATTCTCCGTGTTCCTCCTCACCACGCAGACTGCATTGCGTTTTCCGTTCCCACACCTTCCCTTCTCCCTGTCCAAATGTTTTGAAGAGATTGGCGACAGCGTTAAATATGTTTCAAGTTACTCCTCAAGCTTGTGAAAAAAAAAAACAACAACCCAGCTGTATGATTGATAAAGCTGTCTACTAAATTTTTGGCACTAAGTACCTCGCTGTTTCGGTGAGTCAGACTCATTGAGCTAAAGACATGTAAAATCTTAGTGATTTAAGGAAATAATCAGGGATCAGGGAAGCACGAGCATCTGAAATGTCTTTTTTGGGATGCATCTTCTTTTTTTTTCATTTTTGTAGTAGAAGCATTCTTCAAAATGCAGAAATTTGATGTAGCTCAGCCATGTGGGTGGATTTTTTCCTTCTCTTTTTAGAGGATTCTCTGTGTATGGCGGTTTCTCTTCATTCCCAGCCAGTCTTACTCTCCGACAACTAAACATGTGATTTTAAAACTGTCTGATCTCAGTCAAACTGCTGTTTTTACAATGGCAAGGAAGTCTTAGTGTAAGTCTCCATCCTAGTTTTGAAGAACCAGCGGTACTGAAATAAAATAGAATTTTCCATCTTACATACAAGTCAATAATAATAATGGTCCAACATTACTGAACTCTTTTGGTTTTTTCATTTAAAAATAAAACACAGCCCTTTCACGCATAAGCGATGGATGGGCCTGATAATAAGAATTTATCCGTAATAAAACTATTACTTGGTGCTATGGGAGAGCCTGAAGTTGCAGGTGTTGAACTTCTGAAGTTGGGAATAACCTCACTCCTCCCCGAGAAGTCGAGTAAAGAGAGAGATGCTCGAAACCTCTCCCTCCTGGAGTGTTGCCTGCCAGAAGAGTGCTCAGCAAACAAAATAATGCCACTTAGCGAACAAAATAATGCCACTTAGCAAACAAAATGATGTCAGAAAGCTGCTGCGGTGGCACGTAACGCATAGGAGTGATCTCAAGGGTCAGTCAAGCAAATTGCCGTGCCTGCATCCGTGGCAGGGGCTAGGGGGGAAGCATTATTTTTTGTTACCCGTCAGTGATCAGCGCTTGGAAAAGTTGCTTTTCAAACTAGAAAAATGGTGTATTAATATCATGTAGTAGCTAATGGATATTAAACACACAGGGCATCATCTTCCCAACTCGGACTTGGTTTCAGGTAGGAACTCTCCCCTTCTGTCCTGCTTTAATTCTCCTTCCCATCTTCTCCCTCACTGGCTGTTTCAGGGTCCCTGCTCTGCTGGGAACGGCGTGGTCGGAGAAGGCTTTGCCATCGGAGACTTGTCGGAGCAGCCACCCTCTGTGTGCCCTCCTTGTCCACCAGCCCGAGGTCTTACCTCCTGGCCGGGCTTCTCCTCCCACCCATTGCCTTTTTTCCCCCCTCTCAGGGATTATTTGGGCTGTTTGCTTAGAGCCTGTGCTGGAGCTCCTCGGATCACTGAATATTAGGGATTACTCAGAAGACAATATTTCTGTCATTCTTCTCAATTCATGGTTCCTTTTTTTCTGAGACAATAATAGCAGAGCGTAGATTTATTTATACAAATGAAAGCTATAAAGGATTGGTTGATGGATTTTGGTCTGATAAAGAGAAGTGATCAAAATGATGCAAGATACTGAAACCACCTAAATGAAGAGCAGCACTAAATTTGTCCCGTTGATAGATATTTTCCAAAGCTCGGTGTTACAGCAGCTGGCGTCTACCATGCTTTCTGCAATCAATAATGGATTTTAGGGAACCTGGCTGTCATCAGCACCTCTCAATTATTACAGATAAAGATCTTAGGACTGCTTTGAAAAGCATCATTAATGTGTGTTTTTAAAAGCCGCATACTTTTCTATCAATGATCTTTTAATTCGGGACATCTTTCTCCTTCCTTTTCTGTTGGTAATTACTTACTTTCTGTTATAGCAGTTTATTATTATGTGTTTCTTCCCCCAATATGTGTCTCAACTGGCCGTATTAGAAAACGCCAGTAATAAACCTGAGATAAGGTCAGGCGATCAAATCAAATAGGAGCCACAGCGCTGGGAAACACAAATTTGAGCATACGTGAAACTCTGCTGCCTTTTTTGATGCTCTTCCCATTCAGCAGAATTTCATTTCTAGGTGTTGATTCCTTGGATGATCGATTGGCACAATTTTCTGTCCCATCCATCCATCTGCTGGGCAGATTTGCAACCAGTTGAGGTTCCCATGAATATGGAATATTAATGTGTGTGTAGCATAGCGATACAATGTGCGTTTTGATGGGGAGGAGGAAGGGAAAACCAAGACATGGAGGAAGGATATACATCTTTTTCAAATGAGTTAAAATTGTTTTTATGTGACAGCCAGTCTGTTTATACTATTTTATATGTGTTCTTTCTAAATCCCGCTAATGTGTTAATAACACACACAAGCGGAATCACCCAAGTACGTTACTTTCGACAAAGGGTGAGTGGAGGTTGCACAGTGCTTCCAGGGCATTTCAGACATTTTTTGACCTTTCATGTCAATAATTATCGACTAAAAATAGTGTACTTTGAAAGAAATCGATTGTAATTACCATTCAAAAATAATTAACTTTTTTTTCAAATTCAGTGATACACACCTTGGAATAAAGTGGAAAAATGAAATCAAAAAACCTTCTTGTTTCGCGGCCATCAGAGAGACTATTAGTGTTGTTTTGGTGAACTACAGCTTTCCGTATTTATGCTAAAAATCATTTTAGTTTTTCTTCAGACACAAAGGTTTGGAAGGAAGCCCCCTGCCTGTGGGACACAGAGCTGACGAGCCACGCGGTGCCTGGGGATGCGGATACACCTACCTCACAATATCACTTCCCCAGAATGGGATTTTTAAGTCATAGACTCACAGAATGGTTTGGGTTGGAAGGGACCTTAAAGATCTCCCGGTTCACCACCCCTGCCCTGGGCGGGGACACCTCCCACCAGACCAGGTTGCTCCAAGCCCCGTCCAGCCTGGCCTTGAACCCCTCCAGGGATGGGGCAGCCACAGCTTCTCTGGGCAGCCTGGGCCAGGGGCTCACCACCCTCACAGCCAAGAATTTCTGCCTCAGATCTTATCTAAATCTTCCCACTTCTAGTTTAAACCCTTCCTCCTCGTCCCATGGCTCCCCTCCCTGATCCAGAGTCCCTCCCCAGCTTTCCTGGAGCCCTCTGAGGGACTGGAAGGGGCTCTGAGGTCTCTGCGGAGCCTTCTCTTCTCCAGGCTGAACCCCCCCAACTCCCTCAGCCCGTCCTCCCAGCAGAGGGGCTCCAGCCCTCCCAGCATCTCCGGGGCTTCCTCTGGCCCCACTCCAACAGCTCCGTGTCTCTCCTGTGCTGAGGCCCCAGAGCTGGAGGCAGCACTGCAGGGGGGTCTCCCCTGAGCGGAGCAGAGGGGCAGAATCCCCCCCCTCGCCCTGCTGCCCACGCTGCTGGGGATGCAGCCCAGGCTGCGGGGGGGTTTCTGGGCTGCCAGCGCACATTGCCGGCTCATGTTGTGGTACTCCAACTATCAAGTCGTGGTACTCCAACTATCTGTAGTCCAGTGAAACTGAGGGGAAGGAGAGCTTTTATGGCTTTCACTCAACTTTGGACGGGGATTTACGTTGTGATTTTTGATAGCACCTTTACTCAGTGAAGCTCTATCCCATTCTTTAAAGTTAATGTTTAAAGAAACATTAAGGAAATGTGTCATTACACAATACTGAAATCAGGAGAGCATTCTGCACGGTCTTCTTTTCCTGCCTCTCTACAAATTCATTCTTGCGTTGAAATGTCGTTCTCTCAAGCCGGTTAAACGTGATCGATGTGCACCTTCAAGGAAGAAAGAAGCACGTTCCTGGGCTATGGGCGATGCCAAAGGTTAAACAACCAGTTGATTTCCCCGCTTGATCCCAACAGTGGTTGTCTTTGTTTCCATCCAGCGAAACAAGAAGCGTTATTGAGACCAGAACAAGGAAGTTCTCATACAAAAAGGTTACGTTCAGCATAAAGTTTAAGAAAGCAAACCTACTGTACTGGTCTAATTAAAACCCGCGTGTTCGCCTACGGCAGTTTTGTATGAAAAGCCAAGGTGTGGTTTATCGGTTTTCATGAACAAACACTAAATAATCAGACACCTTCCCTCTGCAGCTGGAGCCCTCTCCAGCCTTCCATTGATTTCGGTGGCGAGCTTGGTCGCTTTGGAAATAAATGGGTAATCACCAGTTGTAGAGTTGATTTGCTGACATCAGTAATAGGGTTTCTGTGTGCAAAAATGGCTTTATTTATCCCTCTTGTGACTTTTTTGTGTCTTTAATTTTGGCATAGCTTGTCCTCAGCTGTCAGTGGGCTTTTTTTTTTTTTGTGGTTAGTTTTGTGTTTGTGAATGTTTGTTGTGTCTTGGGGCAGATCTCGTAGGTGGGGTCTGATGCGGAAGGGATGGAAACCTGAAAATAACACCAGGTGGGGGGTACCTAATAAAGCTCCATATCTCATCACAAGTTGCTCTGCCAGAGTTAGAGGAGATGTTATTTTTCCTTTTATGTGGATTTTTTAACAGCTACCTAATACAATTTGTGCATTATTTTTTTTGAACGGAAGAAATTGCGATGGAAATTCAAGAATTTATAGTTAAAGGCATAACTTTACCTGCGGAAAGTATTGCTGACTGTACACGTGAACACGTCAGAATGAAATATTGATGTGGAATTTGAAAATGATCCTTAACTGAGCAAAAATGGCGCTAGAAATCAGGGAAGGTAACTGGGGAAGATATGGAAGCTCAGAATGGGAAATAACAGCACAGTGGGATGCGTATTAATGAGTTACACGTTAAGAAATTGGCTTCACAAGGACTATTAGTGTAAATCTGTCTGTAAGCATCGTTCACACCGAAAACTGGTACCCAGCTCAGCAGAGGGGCTCGGGAGTTGGACTCTAAGGTGAAATAGATATATTTAATATGAGGGAGCGTAAGTTTTCCACTAATGATATATTAGGAACAATTAATATTTTTCTACGTGAAAGCGTCAATCGGATTGTGAGCTCGGTAGTAAATTTGAGCATCGAATGGGCTGGTAAGACAAGAATGGGATCTGGTTCTGCTTTTTGAGGTTTTTCTGATATTTTTCTCTAAGAGCACTCAAAGGCTGTCCCAGCAGGCGACAGCATCTGGAATATAGTCTGGAAAATGTAAATATACGGTACTGCGCCATGTTTCTCGTTTGGTGGGTTGTACGGGAAGGTGTCTCACTCCAGGCTTTTCCCCGGGATCCGCTCTTCTGGAAAGCAACTGTGGCATGGATTTTTCTTAACTGGAAAGGAAATTTCAACCCAGGTCTCCCACTTGTTTGCTAAATAGACTTTTATACAAAAAGAGAATGCTCCTCCGGTGATGGCTCTCTTGAAGCAGGAACGCTGCTCGGTGTTCATAAACACGTTATCTGACTCTGCGAGTTGGATAATATCCATCCTCTTTTCCATTTGCTGGTACTCAGTTCGTAAGTGGTATATGAAATGGGATTAGGAGCCGAAGGAGGGAGCGCTGCGACGGCGACTCCCCTCCCTCCTGTTGTTTACAAATTCCACGTTGCTGCTCTCTGAGCTTGAGTATGAAAATGCTGTTATTGATTTTTCTCAGACTGTGCAAAGTGAAATGCAGAGACTAAAGAGGGTAATTCACGTGAATAATTAAAAATGAACTGCATTTTTCAACCTCTAATGTATCGTAATCCTCTGAGGAAGGGCCTGATCCTGGGATCGAGCTTCTGCAGTTGACTGATAACGGTGCGGACATGACTGATCAGAGTTGGGCACATCAGTTTTGGGCACATAAATGACCAGATATTTTGTTGCTTCTCAGAACCCCATGGCCTCATTGGGTTAAATCGAGATCTTCATTCTCAGAACTGTGACAAATTGAGGCATTTTGCAACATTCCTTCCTCTGATTCTGCCACATGCTGCTCAGACGTCTTCTGTGTTACTGGTTTTACTGGGCATAGTCACATGCAGAAGGATTTTTCGGTGTAAATCTCAGTAGATTCAGAGTCCCTCTGAATTAAAACATTAACGTGAAACTCATTGATTTTTCTCAAGAGAAACTAAAGTCAAAAATATAAAAAAGGGTAAAAATAAGTCTTGTGTTGTAGTATGCTAATACTGTACATTGATTACTTCTTTATATGTCAGCTTATCATTTGTCTGATATAGCAGCAAAAATGTTATTTTAGATACCTCTTATTTTTAACTTTTTTTGGTTTTATTCCTTCTTTTAACAGAGCATTCAGAAGCTGGCTAGCCAATACTTGAAGAAGGACTGGCTTGGAATGAAAGCTGATGAACGAAGTGATTATAGGTAATTTAACAGCTGGATATCTCAAAATAGCTGTCTTTATTTTCAATTTGTGTAATTATTTTACTCAACAACGAAACGCTGCTCTTCTGTAGTTAAAGTTGTTTTTTTTTTTTCTTTGTGGTAGAGCATTGCCAGTTAAAAACAAAGCTTTGTTTTCCCCTGAAATTCTGAGATTGGTCTTAAATAGACGTTTATTACTTGAATAATTTAGGAAGACGGGAAAAACAAAATGGCAAGACAGGACAACAACTGTAATTGTGCCCTTTGTTTGGGTATTAATGCTTGTATCTGAATATATATTTTAGTAAATAGCTTTAGGGTTAGAGTAATAAGCGTGTGGATTTCTTCGTAGGAAAAGACAGCAACACATTTCTTTTTAGGAGGCCGCTCCTCAGGAAGATCCCATCTGACAGCAAGGAGGAGGCAAAGCAAGACACGGTTGTTTACAAAACTTAATGTCATTAACATGAAAGGTGAATCATAACATCAAAACAGAAATGAGTTAGTTGCTGAAAGCCTCCCACCTATGAGTAATACCTCCTAAATATTTTGAAAAAGTTTGAGGATACTTTATTTTAATGCGTTCTTTGTATTCTGACAAATGTTATTTCAAACAGGAAGAAGTTGCTGATAGATTTGTGTGTTGGACTTTCAGTACCTTCACACCACTTGTGTCTCTAAGAAGAAATAAACTGAATTATCAGTCTTAAGAGTATCTAAAGTGCTCCCATACCACAGAGACAGACCCCTCCTACCTGCAGTTTGCTCCCCACTCAGCATGTCTTTCTTCTGCCTTCGG
This sequence comes from Sterna hirundo, assembly GCA_009819605.1. NCBI lineage: Eukaryota > Metazoa > Chordata > Aves > Charadriiformes > Laridae > Sterna > Sterna hirundo. Next base: position 218,443,454 of record CM020437.1, on the reverse strand, counting down.
TGCCATCAGATCCACCCACAGTGCCCAGAGGTCTTCTCCAAACACCTGCCACCCCCTCCCTCCCTATCACCGACTCCTTGGGCTCCAGCAGTTTTCCTTTCTGCCAGCTGCAGGGCACATATTCTTGCCTTCTTTTCCTGCTCTCCTGCTCCACCTTCTCCTTCTGACTCAGGCACTTCTGAGCTTTTCTGGTGAATTATTTGGACCTGAAAAGCTCATTACACAGCTACAGTTGTTGCTCTTAGCCTCTTACACGTGATGTCTTTGGCCCCTCACTCAAGGGAAGACACTGAGATTCTGGAACAAGTCCAGAGAAGGTCAATGAAGCTGGTGAGGGGTCTAGAGAAGGCCAACAGCATCCTGGCCTGTATCAGCAATAGCATGGCCAGCAGGACTGGGGCAGTGATCGTCCCCCCTGTCCTCAGCACTGGTGAGGCCCCACCTCAAGTGCTGCGTCCACTTTTGGGCCCCTCACCACAAAAAAGCCCTTGAGGTGCTGGAGCGTGTCCAGAGAAGGGCAATGGAGCTGGTGAGGGGTCTGGAGCACAAGTCTTGTGAGGAGCGGCTGAGGGAGCTGGGGATGTTCAGCCTGGAGAAAAGGAGGCTGAGGGGAGACCTTCTCGCTCTCTGCAACTCCCTGAAAGGAGGGGGTAGCCAGGGGGAGTCAGTCTCTTCTCCCAAGGAACAGGTGATAGGACAAGAGGAAACAGCCTCAAGTTGCACCGGGGAGGTTTAGGATGGATATTAGGAAAAATGTCTTCCCCGAAAGGGTTGTCAAGCATTGGAAGAGGCTGCCCAGGGCAGTGGTGGAGTCGCCATCCCTGGAGGGATTTAAAAGCCGGGCAGACGTGGTGCTGAGGGACATGGATAGTGGTGGTTTTGGCAGTGTTGGGTTGATGGTTGGACTTGATGATCTGAAAGGTCCCTTCCAACCTAGGCAATTCTAAGATTCTCTGAGGTAGCTGAGGCAACATTGATGAGCCGTCTGTAACTATTTGCTTGATTGCAAAATGCCCAAAATCACAAAATCCATGATGTTATAAAAAAATTGTCAGCATCTGCTCTGGCTTTGGCTGCTGGGTTCTGTAGGGTCTGTTCCATTGGAGCAACCGTTTCAACCGCAAATGTTTGCCAAAAAATTGAATCCCAAAACAGGGACAGGAAGGAAAAATTTTACTTTTGGAAAAACTTGAGTTATATTTTTTGTTAGAAGTGCAGATATTTGCTAGATCAGCCTGAAGTATAGTGCTTTATCGTTATTTTTTAAAGCAATCCTTTGAAGAATTATGCTACTGTTATTTAAACCAACCCCTATTTTCAGTATAATGCCTTGTCTCCCTTCCTTCCTGTGCTCAAACTTTCTGTGTTTCACTGTTTTAGGAGCATGTACTCAGTTTGGAAATCACTTTTGGAAGGCACGATGCAAGTGGCCCAATCCCGACTCAATATCTGTGAGAACTATAAAAACTTAATTTCTGAACCAGCCAGGACCGTACGGTGCTTTAAGGAACAGCAGCTGAAGAAGGTATTTGTTCTTTTATAAGTTCTTGAAACTTTTCTTGTTTTTATTTAGAAAAAAAATTGTTGTTAGAAATCTTTTAGTATAGTATTTCTAAAATATGTATGTGCTTTTCAGTCTTCCTAAGCATGTTGTTACAGAAGTAAAGAGCCAACTTGTTGAAATCTGAGCTGTGTTATCTGACATTAAAATTGCTTGGAAATGAGTCTTTCAAAATGTGATACCCACTTGGTCAAAACCATCGCTGCAAATCTCCCATCACGCTGTGGCAATCGCGTAATTGAATTGGTTTTGCAGTGACAATTGCAAGTGGGTTTTGGTAGAAATCGGTTCTGATTTTAAGAAAAGGCTTATCTTAAACATGAAAGAATGACTTGTGCCATCTTCAAGATGTGGAATGCAGGTTTTCCCGCCACCTCCTGTAAAGGTATCACAAGTAAGTATTCCAAAAGCTGCTATAATTGATAGGTTAATCCTTGCGAGGAAAATAGCTTAGTTCAAGGAAAAAAAGTAAGCTTGACTTTAAGTTAATTGGTTATTACATTTTAAAGCCATTTATGTCTTAAGAGGTCTCTACCGTACCTCTTAATACAGGATGCGTTTCAAATAAAATACAATCTCCTATCTCTTTTCATAAGGCGGTAAGGAATATTTTAAAAATAGTCATGCGTGTTTATGTAAAGCTAGGTACTCTTCATTTTTAATTATTTTCTGTTTGTGTTCGGCAGATTTTGCTGCAGTGAGGAGAAGGCCTCCTGTTTTTATTAAACAGTGAGCATAGTTCACAAAACGTTTACAAAAAGCATACATTTTTGGAAGTTTTCGAGAATGATTTTTTGGAAATACTTGCTGTGTGGCTTAGACAAAGCTTAACAGAAGGAGGGAAGTAGAAATATTGGTGGAACGGACTTTGCAAGTGTCTCAGCTCTTAGTTGGTGCTTGTAAATATTCCCTCCCTACGTTATCATTGAGCATTTATTAATGTCGCCGCTGGCTTTAATTTGAGGTAGGCTGAACCATCCACTCAAGGGAAAAGACAAAAAACCCCAATGCAGAAATTTCGGGTTTGTTTGCTAAAAGGTGACAACAACTAGTTGTAACTTCCCTAGTTAAATACTCTAAAGCAGTATTTTGTAAAATACTTGGCTACAAACTTTTAAACAGATGTTAGTGTAACATGAGCTCTCCGTTTCTGAACAAACTGTTATACAGCTCTCAGAAGCATGTGCAGTATCTGTTTTTCTGGAGGAAAAATTAACTTTATTAACGTTGTTTTATTGTCCTGGGGAATTTTCTTTTTCTGTGAAGCTTTCCAAACAGTGCTGTAGCAATTTTATAGTATCTTTACTGGGTAAATAACCTCCAGTTTTATTCTTCTGCAAATGCTGATAGTTCGGTGTTTATGAGTCAGCTGTAGAAGTGGGGACCACTTCTTTAAATTTATATAAATGATAGAAATTCCTTTTTTCCTGCACTTTTGAGTTAGCAGAACAAGTTATTAAACTATCAGGGCAGTACTTCGGGTTCCAAGTAGTCTAACAGCGATACGCTTTTTCCACAACGTGGAATAACCATCCACTTGGTATTAATTTCTCTCCACAACAAATCTCGTGGTTTGTGCAGTGCAGTCTCTCACCCTTTCCCTTGGATTTCCAAACAGATAAATGATAAATTACACTGACCTCCATCCAGGCAAAAGCTTATCGAAATTCAGAGTCAGTAAAATACTTGTAATGTTGCACTTGGAATGTCCATCTAACATCGAGTTTCTATTAGAAGCAGCGTCTCCTACCAAGACTGCAGTAGGTATTGAGTTGCTCCTGATGAGATGTCATCTTTATTTTCCAGATGTTTCTGTAAACCTTTACTTCCTCGACTGGGTAGCATATAGAAGCTCCATTTTTTATGAGCTGTTTTAATACTGAACTTGAACAATTTCAGAAAACCTCACCATAATTTGCTGAAAAATATTGTTAAGTTGCACGGTGACTCTGGAGGAGGGGTAATAAATGTGTCTCCTGTAGACCACACCTGCCCTTTTAAGAAAACTGATCCCCTGCCCTTCCTCGGTGGCTCTTGGCCACAGACGAGGAGGTTTGGGGGCAGCAACCCACCCCCTGCCGTTATCTTTCCCTGGAGACCTTGGAAGCTTATCCCAGAAATGATGTGTGGTTTCATATGTTGGCCTTGGAAGAGAAGGCAGAGACCTGCTGTGGACGTTCATGAGGGATCTGCAGGAAAGACGATGTGGCCACCACTGCAGATGTTTGCACGGATCCATATGGGAAGACTGAAAGGCAAATAGAATAAAGTCATAGAATCACAGGATGGTTTGTGTTGGAAGGGACCTCAAATGAGTCTGCTTGGAGCCAACGCAACAAGAAACCATCTCCCTCAGCTCTCTCAAACAGCTTTTTACATACAATCAGTGTCTACCCAACCCAAAACCCCTAAAAGGCATCCAGTCCCCTGATAATTCTGTATTCTTCAGAGGTGCAAAAGCAGGATTATTTTACGCTTTTAAAATGATCGCGTTAACAACTGGGGTTATTTGATATTTCAATTTTTTGATGCCGGCAGGAGACTTCAGGGATTAAAATACCGATTGATGTAGCAAAATCCCAGTCCTTTTGAAACGATTTTAGGTCTCTGTCAGCTGTCCAATATGTACAGATTTTTCTGCCTTTCATTTTTCTCTCATACACTGAGAAGTCTTCAAAAAACCCAATCCTGCCCTCCACCGCTCCCCAAACCACCTACCACGAAGCTTACCTTATGGAGCCCATTGCGTTATTGGTCTGCCCACATCAAATACTGGGCTTAGTGTGAACTTACATGAATTTTTAGGTACTTTATAACCAGAAAGAAATTTGACATTTTTAGGGAGAGCAATTGTGTGGTGAGAAAATGAGCAATTTCTATTGACCGAAAGCTGGGGAAGGACTCTGGATCAGGGAGGGGAGCCATAGGATGAGGGGCAACAGTTTTAAACTCAAAGAGGGGAGATTTAGATGAGATGTTGGGAAGAAATTCTTGGCTGTGAGGGTGGTGAGCCCCTGGCCCAGGTTGCCCAGAGAAGCTGTGGCTGCCCCATCCCTGGAGGGGTTCAAGGCCAGGATGGCCGGAGCTTGGAGCAACCTGGTCTGGTGGGAGGTGTCCCTGCCCAGGGCAGGGGGTGGCACTGGATGATCTTTAAGATCCCTTCCAACCCAAACCATTCTATGATTCTATGAAGCACAAGTTTCTTTTTTCTACAGGTGACTGAATATTATTTTTAATGATTGACAAATACTGTGAAGTTAATGTTAAGTTGTTGGATTACATCACCTTGTTAGTCTTGCAGTTCTTTTAAAGCAGGTTGCACGCATTAATAATTAGTGTAATGAAAAAGCTTAGATGTTTAGGCAGGGTGTTCAGTAAGAAGACAACGTGTGGCACCTTGAATGGGAGAAGTCGGGTGTGTGACAACAATGTGAAAAGAGGTGGGACCTTGGGTCTGGTCTTTGAAGGACAGAAAGGCAAATTGATTTCTTTAAGCTCAAGTTTCCTTAAGTTTCCTTAGCTTCCTCTGCCTTTAAGTATTGCCTGGAGCCTTCATTGACATCTAGTCTGTAATATCCGTAATTAAATATAAATGCTTTGAACTGTCGCTCTTACATGTGCTAGTTCAGGTAAAAGAAAACCTTTACAAGTCTCTTTTAAAGATAGTATAATTCTAGACATTGCTAATTCATAACATTCATAACAAAATAACATTTGTTTTGTTAAGTAGATCTTTCCGCTTAATATAGATCCTTTCCCAGAATTTTTTTCTTTTTTGAAGCCGATAGGATGTTTGGAGAATTCATGAACATTTTAGTCGCTGCTGGGGGTTAACCATGGTCACAGCTCAGCCCCACGCAGCCACTTGCACCGCACCCCCACCCCCCCGGTGGGATGGGGGAGAGAATCTGAGGGTAAAAGCGCACAAACTTTTGGGTTGAGGTAAAGACAGTTTCTTTTTTGGCATTAAAATATATGTCATAATACTGACTGGGTCGTATCAATGGAACGGTTATTTTCACTCCTTCTCTAGCTCGCTATGCATTTTAAGCCTCTAAGTCTCCTTTGCGAATGACACGGGTTTCTGAGATAACCCTCTTTGTTGGAAAGCTCTTGAAGTTTAAGAAAAATGAGCTCTTAAAATAACGTTTATCAAATTATTCTTGTTGCTGTTGCGCTGTATTTTACATGGTAGCTTTTGTCTTACGTTTTAAATTTTAGGGAAGGAAAAATTAATCATTTTTTCTATCACCTCCAGTAGATTGCCTTTGGATTTTTCCCAGTTGTATTTCAATTATTTCAACTAATTACCTCATCCAAAGCTTTCAGAAGTTTTATGTTTGATTTGCAAGTTATCATTGCATTTGAGTAGTTGAACAGCAGCAGAAAGAAAGAAAGAAATAGGGGTTTATGTTCTGATCAGCTTTGAAAGAAAGGCATGAATAATTGACCAGGAGTCACTTGGAGACGGCGTCGTTCCACCTAAAATGTGACGAAAAGTAATAAAACAATGATGAGAGTATTACTTGGATGCAAAAAAACCCCAACATTAATGCTTTGTTTACGGAATGTTTTTTTTTTTCAGTGCGTGGACCAGTTGACGCGGATCCAAGCTGAATTACAAGAGACAGTAAAAGACTTAGCTAAAGGCAAAAAGAAATATTTTGAGACTGAACAGATGGCTCAAGCGGTGCGGGAGAAAGCTGATATTGAGGCCAAGTATGTTTTCATAATAGCATATGTATAAATAATTGCGTGTGTATAAAGCAGATTTGAACTTGTATTAGTTTTTACACTTGATATTATTTTAGGAGAAAGATAATTGCTTTCAACGAGCCTGTGCCAGTTGTTTTTCTTTTTGCTTATATACATTTTTGTAACCATTTCAAGCATGTTTTTACCCTGCTAGTCAAGTATAACTCATTGCGGCGGGTTTCTTTAGGAAGGAAGTTAAACTGACTGCTTTAGTGTGACCTTTTCAAAGGACAGCGTGTGAGGTGGCGCTTTTTTTGATATTAAAAGCTGCTTATTTCCTTTTCTCTCCATGGATCTCAGGTTTGGTATCAGTCCATTTGGAGGGGGAGAGAGGATGGTACGCTCTTTGCCATTTTTAAAGATAAATTTTTGAGGCTCTCGGTTTTTATGCTCCTTGATGTCCTAAAGAGGTTGATTTTCTTCCTTTCAGGAAAGCCAGTAGCTCACATGTTTTCAGTTTGGAGTTTGGCCTGTCTTAGGGGAGTTTGCCTTACCCTTTTTTGCAAGTTTCTTTCTTTTTTTAATTTATTTATTTTGTGAAATTCCTCAGGGTTATTCTCAGGGAACGAAAAGAAATTACGGTTTCGTTACAGAATTTTTCTTTCTTTCACTTTATGGGGGCTGGATGATGAAAGGAAGAACTTTAAAATTACCTATAATACCCAAAGAAAGTAAAAAAACCCAAACAAGCAAACAAAAAAACCAACCGAAAACTTGAGCTTGGGAATTTTCGGCCAGATTCATATTGCAGTATTGTCCAGATTAAAATAGCTGTTTACTTGATTTTGTTTTCTTATTTACTTTTTAAACCTCCGTCTTTCAAATAGCCAATAAAATAGTTCTCTAATTTCTCTTTCATTAATGCGAATGTGAAAATCACACCAATCCTGCTTTTAAAAATACGTGTGCGTACATGAGTACTCTTCCAGCTTGCTGGAACGTAATTATTAATCATTTTGCATTAATATTCCTTCAGATGACCGGCTGTTCAAATTTACAGCACTTTGTGTCTGGAGGCCTGACTCAAAATGCATCAAACACCAAAATAACTTGAGTCGCAGCCACCACTCAATTTCCCTTTCATGATGTATTTAAATTTTGTTCAAAAACCAGGGTAAAATGTACAAAAGATTTCAGAACGCGCAGTGAAGATGTTACTGATGTAACTCATCATACTTTGTAGTATTTTCCTTGATCCTTAAGCTTTATTTAAAACTATACAAATAAAAATTTAGACATAACAAGTTAGTCAGATTAAAATTTTGCAGAAGTGAAGTGCAGGGGCCTGTTCATCCTGTACTTCTGTAGAAAGGGTATAAGACGTTAATCTCTTCTTCTACTTTTTGTTTCAGGTCCAAACTTAGTCTTTTTCAGTCAAGAATAAGCTTGCAGAAGGCAAGTGTAAAGGTGAGTATAAAACCCCCTTAATTTATAATTGTGCTTTGTAGCTAATTTCATGAGGCATACGACCAAAGTTGGCTGCAATCTAAAGATGACTGACATTTGAGAAGATAAATCGTTAGAACAAGTGATGGGATAAGAGCACTCTTTTCATCAGTCGGAGCACAGAATTATATTTACAAGGAAATTTTTTCTAGTGGGAGTTATAACCATTTTTTGAAGACCACATGTGAAATTACAACTGCATGAGAAAAAAATATATTACAAATCCCTGTACCATTAACAAAACTGTAGTCAAAACTTTGAGGGATTAATAAATTATATTAATACATACTTAAGCGTGTTAATTTACTATTAATACTTGTTTGGTCATTTAACTTCTCATTAGTACCTATCTTTTAACTTCCGTTTCTTCTTGTAGTTAAAAGCACGACGATCCGAGTGTAACTCCAAGGCTATCCATGCAAGGAATGATTATCTTCTCACTTTAGCAGCTGCTAACGCGCACCAAGATCGCTATTATCAAACAGACTTAGTAAACATTATGAAGGTAAGGAAGCTAATTTATGTATGGGAGTTGGGAAGTGTGAAAATCTGGAATACAAAATGGGCGAAGTACAAAATCTCGGGTTTTGTGCCGGCAACGTTGACTTTTCCAATATGCTGCAGTAGATGAGAGTGCAGTTCAACAGATAGATCCTGCGGTCGTGCGGAGGATGTGTGGTACCAATTATCAAGCCTCAAAGCTAAGCAATCACTTTTATTTTTAATTCACTTTTTTTTTGAACTATTTGGATAAAGGAATCAAGTTTGTAAAACTAAAACCTGCATTTTCCTGTTGGAGTTGACCTTAAGTAGCTGCAGGTATTTTAGTTCCTCCGTAGCGTATCTCCTAATCCTTTTTTTTTTTTTATCCTATTAGCTGATCAGAACATTTCTCTTATGGTATGATTAATGAAAATGTAATCATTAAATATCTTGATTTCAAGCTATGAATTTCGGAGGATAGCAAATCAGCCTTGTTGTACTCGCGCGTGGCAGCTTTCCAAGCCAAGAGGAGGTACTTGAACTCATAGGAAATGACATACTTAAAAAGTTCAAATATGATTGCTCACAGTTGCTTTTTTTTAATATCATCCTAGAATTACTTGAATGTACACTATTCCTGTAACTTAGGTAGTTGCAGATAAAATGTAAAATCTGTGAAATTGGCTATTTAAAGCTAATTCATGCTTTATATAGATGCGTTTCATGTGTTGATGTTTTCAAAGTTTATTTAAATGTGCTATGTACAAACTATTTCCAGGTGATGCAATCAGGGCTGGCAACTTAGAAGTTTGCAGTTTGCTTCTAAAATTGCTTTGTTGAAGAACTGTCACTGTGTTATAACAAATTGCTGTATTATCATCAGGCTTTTGCATGCTGGGGGGAAAAAAATATTGATCTGAAAAGCAGGTAACCCAAGTAGAAAATGTGAGTGCCAGACGAGGCCTTCGAGGGAGTCTTATATGTAATTCCATTGTATCTTGACTAAGTTAACTGCTCCTCCAGCAATATGTGCATGCGTCTTGGAGTAAATCACAGCATGTGTTATAAATTCATTGCTGTGCCTTGTATCTGCCTTCCTGGAAGGCTAAATCACATCTGGGTGTCTCGGAGGCGATGAAGAGCTGATAGTCCTTGAGGCAGGAACCCTGTCTTTGCTCTGGGCGTATGTGTGGTAAAACGTGAATATTTGTGCTGACTAAATATTTAGTACGTGGAAATGGTTCTAAAGTAAATATTTCCTTGTAATACTAAAGGTCAAATTATTAATTGATGCTTACACAAAATAATTCCTTACGTCCACGCATGGTTGGCTGTCAGCAGTTAATGCTCTTACTTGCAAGTAATGCCAGAAGTGAATTTAATATGTTCACAGTAAAACAAACAAAACAGTCATTTGAAATAATAAAAGAATGAATAGATAGCCCAGGTAAAACTATGACTGGTTCTCGCGAGGGTTATGGCTGCTCATTGTACCGTAACCCCTGCAAAGGACAGGCTGGATGGATGGGCCGAGGCCAGTGGTCTGAGGTTCAACAAGGCCAAGTGCCGGGTCCTGCACTTGGGTCACACCAACCCCATGGACGCTACAGGCTGGGGGCAGAGTGGCTGGAGAGCTGCCTGGCGGAAAAGAACCTGGGGGTGTTGGTCAGCAGTGGCTGAATAGGAGCCAGCAGTGTGCCCAGGTGGCCAAGAAGGCCAACAGCATCCTGGCCTGTGTCAGCACTAGTGTGGCCAGCAGGACTGGGGCAGTGACTGTCCCCCTGTCCTCGGCACTGGTGAGGCCCCACCTCGAGTGCTGTGTCCAGTTTTTGGCCCCTCACCACAAAAAAGCCCTTGAGGTGCTGGAGCGTGTCCAGAGAAGGGCAACTGGGCTGGTGAGGGGTCTGGAGCACGAGTCTTGTGGGAGCAGCTGAGGGAGCTGGGGGTGTTCAGCCTGGAGAAAAGGAGGCTGAGGGGAGACCTTCTCGCTCTCTGCAACTCCCTGAAAGGAGGGGGTAGCTGGGGAAGTCGGTCTCTTCTCCCAAGGAACAGGCGATAGGACAAGAGGAAACGGCCTCAAGTTGCGCCAGGGGAGGTTTAGGATGGATATGAGGAAAAATTTTTACACTGAAAGGGTTATTAAGCATTGGAAGAGGCTGCCCAGGGCAGTGGTGGAGTCGCCATCCCTGGAGGGATTTAAAAGCCGGGCAGACGTGGTGCTGAGGGACATGGGGTAGTGGTGGTTTTGTCAGCGTTTGGTTGATGGTTGGACTTGATGATCTGAAAGGTCCTTTCCAACCCAGGCAGTTCTATGATTCTGTTCTCTGATTCTATGTAAAACTGTAAACAACAGTGTGTAGCCTGGTGCTAAACCCAGCCTTGGTGCCAAAAGAAAGCACCAAGTGTGCCCCAGCCTTTGGAAGGGGCTTCAGGAAGGGGCTCTGTGAATTATCGATGAAGAAAATCCCACTTCCCTACCAGGCAGGCTGATAAAACCAGCGCAGTAATGAGTGGAGTTGGTTCACACGCGGATAGATCCGATACGGTGGGAACAATCAACGGGATTTTTTTGAAGAGAGAACGTGTCCTGCAAGAAGAGATCTTGAAGGAGTCAGTCAGGCTGGGGATAAGAGTGATTCATCTGATTTAATGTCTTGAATTTGCCAGGAGCTCTCAACAAACTTCCCACTCAGTCTCTGCTAACGTAAACGAACAACGCTGGTACAGGTGGGGCGGTGAGGGTTTTCTCGTAGATTAATAACTGATGAAGAGATAGAGGAGATGTGGGAATGAAGTAGATACTTGGGGTTTCTAAGGGAAGGAGATTTGCTGGCAGGGTCCTGGTTTCTCCCTCACCTGACTCCTTCTGGAATGCATGTGGGAACCGTGCTGTTTAACCTAGTGAGAAAACCATTCTTTTATTTAACATAAACAATATGGAGCAGGAACTGAAAAGAGAGGGGATGATTTGAAGGTGAAGAATCATTCAGTATAAACAAATGTAAAGCTTGTGACCAAGAGGTGTGGTGAGATCTCGACCATTTTGGTTGACCAGGCAAGAAAATAGCACATGAAATTCATGTTAAAAAGAGAAAAGCAGTCAGCTGGAGAGAAAAATGTTGCTTACAGAGTGAGGAATAGCCATTATGATTTATGAAAGAGGTACTAGAACTGGAAAATGGAGTGAAGGATAAGGAAATGGAGACTTTGTCGTTTAAATGTTTGTAATCCTTCCTCTAGGTAACATCAATAGGGAAGGAGGTGTTAAAACCCTTCCTTGGTAGCACAGTTCCCGTTTTCATAGGCTGGGTGGCTGTGTCACCCAATACATGTTACATGCTACAGTTGTAGTGTCTAAACTAAACATCTTCATTCATCTCTTGAGATTAACAGTCTAAAAATGCATCTTTTGTCTTAATATTAGTAAATCCTTAGGTATTCCTGTAGCGATGGGCACCTTGCTATCTCTGTTTCTCCATTTAGCTGCGATTGAGCTGATAGACCTTCGTCTATGTGAGGTCTGCAGGACTGTCCACGTTTCTAAATCATAGAATCATAGAATGGTTTGGGTTGGAAGGGACCTTAAAGATCATCCAGTTCCAACCCCTCTGCCCTGGGCAGGGACACCTCCCACCAGACCAGGCTGCTCCAAGCCCCGTCCAACCTGGCCTTGAACCCCTCCAGGGATGGGGCAGCCACAACCTCCCTGGGCAACCTGGGCCAGTGCCTCACCACCCTCACAGTAAAGAATTTCTGCCTGATATCCAATCTAAATGTACCCTCCTTCAGTTTGAGGCCATGACCCCGTGTCCTAACATAACACTCCCTGATCCAGAGTCCCTCCCCATCCTTCTTGTAAGCCCCCTTCAGGGACTGGAAGGGGCTCCAAGGTCTCCGTGGAGCCTTCTCTTCTCCAGGCTGAACAACCCCAACTCTCTCAGCCTCAAATCACATCAAGTTTCTCCTTAAACTGTTGAGGTTTTGTCTGTCTTGCAGCACCTTTGGAGTTACTGCCTTCTTGCAGGTACTCGGCTTCTTTTCTAGGTTTTAATTTTAATTGGGTTATTGTATCCAGAATGAGGATCGTAGTGGGTGGTGAGAGAGTTGTTGGCCACTGGCTCGTTGGAAGCTGGGTTTGGCTTGGCTGGACACAGCCAGTCTCTGGCCATGAAATGCCAAATGCTGCTGGCTTTGGGTTTGGGTCGTAGCGTAGCACTTCCTGAACCCATCCCTTTGGACCATCTGCGTGGGCAGACAGGTCTCGCTTTCCTAGAAAACTTGAAATTTTATTCTTAACTTTGATGTCAACTTGTATACATTGATAAATAGTGGATTAAAATAAATAAGCTGATTTGGCTGGCTGTCGCTATCAGTTTTCTTCTTGTACTAAGTTACCTTTGATTTTAATTTGCCAAAACCTCGGTCTTATTTAGCGACATTTGATCCAAAGGTGGCAATTTGTGTGACTTTTCTTAAGGCTTCCACGCATGTTTAACCAAGTTGCAATTTTATGATTATGCCTTCAGTTTTATACTACCCTGCTGCCAAGAACTCTTTTGTTACGTGTGTCCCTTGGCTCCTACTTATTGAAGAGGGCAAAATGCTGAAGTTTATTGTAGGATGTGTACATCAAAGGTTGGTCCTTGCATCCTGTGCAAGAGGAACCAAACGCAGATGGGTAACGTTAATTCATACCTTGGCTTGCTGACAGCCTAGACAATAGCGTCTTCATCAGTGCTTTATAATCATTAAAATCCAATAAAAGTTCATAGTATTGTTAAGAGAAAGGAGGGGTGGCGACACTTTTGCAGTAAAACAGGGTTGGTTTATGCTGGCACAAGGTATTTGCGAAACTATTGTCGGGAAAGCGTAACGTGTGTTGGGCTGGAGACGCTTTGGGTTACTCTGTGATCAGAAGAAGCCAGCATTGGTTTTGTTCATTGTTCATTTTCTTCACTCATAAATACGTGTCGTGGCCTTATACAGTTTTCTGCAACAGGCATCGAGACAACATTGTCATTGGCAGGTTGCCTGGTGACATACAGCTACTGATCATTTTCAGTATCGTACTTTATTTTGCAATATTTTTATGCAGGGAATGAAAAATAGAATCATAGAATGGTTTGGGTTGGTAGGGACCTTAAAGATCATCCAGTTCCAACCCCCTGCCCTGGGCAGGGACACCTCCCACTAGACCAGGTTGCTCCAAGCCCTGGCCAACCTGGCCTTGAACCCCTCCAGGGATGGGGCAGCCACAGCTTCTCTGGGCAGCCTGGGCCAGGGGCTCACCACCCTCACAGCAAAGAATTTCTTGCTCAGATCCAATCTGAATCTCCCCTCTTTCAGTTTGAGGCCGTTACCCCATGTCCTATCATAACAATCTCTCATCCAGAGTCCCTCCCCAGCTTTCCTGGAGCCCCTTGAGGGACTGGAAGGGGCTCCAAGGTCTCCGCGGAGCCTTCTCTTCTCCAGGCTGAACCCCCGCAACTCTCTCAGCCTGTCCTCACAGCAGAGGGGCTCCAGCCCTCCAGGTTCTACGGTGCCATCCCAGTTTACCAGTTACACCACTAAATCAGAAGCAAAACCATTCTAAATCTCCCTTGAGAAAAGATTTTAATCCTATTGCTTTTTCTCTATCTGTCCTTTAGTCTCTATTTTGTCCAGAATTTACACCTGGATATAACAAAGTTATGCCGCAGACCTGAGCTCTGCATTTCAGTCTCCGTAATGAAATAAAAAAAAAAAAAAACCAAAGCGTAGACTAAAGCATGGTAAGACTAAAGCATTTTAGTCTTTGCCAGTTTCTTGACAAGCTGCTTAGGAGGAGTTGCCATCACCTGATTGCTGAGGTTCAGTCTGCAAACCCTTTTAAGCGTGAGTTGTCTGCCTGGTGCTCGGGCTTCTGCGGAAGTTTAAATTGAGGTCGAAAGGAAGTAAATTCAGGGCTATTTCGATACCTGTCTTTTTCGAAACTTTATTGTTAGTGCATTCCTTTTTTTACTGTAAGTTCCTTTTGTGAACCGCCTCAGAATATCACTTTACAAAGCAACTTACAATGAGGAAATGTTGATCTGTAAAAACAAAGGGAGGCGTCATGAACATTTTAAATAATTCTTGGGTTATTTTTAGTAGAAAGAGAGAACTAAAACTTGAATTGATTTCAAAGTGTACGCTTTTAGAGATGACAGGAGCTCAGCAGTTTATTCCATTACAGCCCGTGGCAGGTGGGTGCACGTCTGGGGACGCGAGTTGTGGGGCTCGGGACTCCTGTTCCAGCTTCACACAGACCAAGTTCTTCGACACAATATAAAATACTTTAATAATATATTTTATTTTGTTTCTCTGGTATGTTTTTAAAAGCTGTTGCTCTCGAGTGTTTCCCTTTTAATGCTTGTATTTCAAAGTCCAAATCTTTAAAGAAAATCTGCCTTAAGATATCAAAATTATTTTGTAGAGCTTGGTCATTGGTGGAGCTTCATGGTTGACGCCAAATATAGCGCCACCTTTGTAGCTAAACACTCTTTAACGATTCTGAATGATATTGTTGGGTATAATAAAAAATAATAAAAAACCAAAAAACAAAGAAAAAGGAACCCCACTGAACAATTGGCAGTCGAGTGTGATCTTAATGTTGGGGAACTGTTTACAGAGAGTGATGCATTTTTTATGAGCAATGACAAATTCTCGATAGTGTCGCAAACAGAACAGCAGCAGCCGGTATTTCTAAGTAAAGCTCTCTGATTTTTATTTTTTTTAATAATTTATTTCATATTGTACCTAGTGCTGTCTTTGGCGTTTGCGGACTGCGTTGGAGGAGTATTGTTGAAAGCTAGTGTGCTTCGCTCGTTTTTTGTCTGTGGTTTCAGTACGTTTTTTTTTATATCGCTGTAAGTATCAGTCATCTTTTCTGTGTCTTCTGTACTTTCCAGTTTGTTTGACATGAGGAAGTGCAGTTGTATAACTTCGATTTGTTCTTGATCACAGTTCTTGTGGCGATACGGCAGGTTTAAATAGAATTTCACGTTAGGCAATTTCCCTGGAACAGATCTTTATTTATGCGTGGGGGATGATACCGAGACATATTACAGCTTTGGTTTTGTTTAATTTGAGAGCTCAGTTTTTAAAATGACAGGGGTTGAGCCATTGCAAGGGAGCACCAAGAGTGAGTATCCTGGAGCACACCGCAAAGAAGGAAACGCTGAGAAAACTGGGTTTGCTCAGCCTGAGAAAAGGAAGGGAGATATTAACAGTCTTAGTGATCAAGTACCTAGCAGGGAGGGTATGGAGAAGAGTGAGCCAGGCTTGCTTTTTCGAAGGTGTTGATGGAGAACAGTGAGCCAGGCTTGTTTTTGAAGGTGTTGACACAGTGGGAGGCAGACAAATTGAAACCCAGGAAATTCTGATTAAATATAGGGAAGAAGGTCTACCATGAAGGTGGTCAAACAGCAACAGGGTCTCGGGGAGCAATGCCGTACCTTGGAGACTTTTGAAGCTTGACCGGACACGGCCTTGAGCAACCTGATCTATCTGGCCCTGATCTATCTGGCTTTGAGCAGAGGTTGAACCAATATTTCCCTTTCAACATAAATTGTTCTCTCGTTTTGTGAAATAACATTTTCTGTTAAAAAGATCCCGCTCGGGAACCCCTAACTTCCAGTTTCTAAGCTTTTTTTCTGCCATTAACTGGAATAACTCCATGAGCCATCAGTGCTAGAATATTCATGTTTTGATGAACGCTGTTTTTTCTTTATTAACATTGTCGGGAGGTTTTGTGAAGCTGAGTTGACATCTGTGTTTTCAGCATCGTCACCCACCACTTCTACTCAGCGCTTTTTTACGATCATTTAAACCAAATGTAAATACCGACTCCAGACATTACTTGCACAAATGAGATTCAGCTGAAGCTCACAGTGTTTATAAAAATGACCCAAGATTGAGGGGTTTTTTTCAGTTAATAATTTGATTTATGCCCAGAAATTACTAGGATGAGTATGGCAAACGGTTCTTTCATCTGGTGACTCTATTTGACTTGAAAAGTAAGTTGACACATTAGCTGAAGGTCTTAAATTGTCTCAGGAATGTTATCCCAGCAGAGGCTGGCCAGTGTGTGTCCTGTATAAATAAAAGGTTAACATTTGCATGAGTGCATATTTCTGTAGACTCCAGAACAAGCAGAACCAGTCTTATCACTCTAAGGAATCGTTTTACGTACACATTATTGTTTTAGGCTTTTTAGAATGATTTAGAAGCACCCAGGGAGTTACTTTTCTGAAACGGAGATTCTGTCCTAAATGAAAAAATAGCATTAAGATAAAATAATTCTGAAGTCACTAGAGGTTTCCATTTTCTTCTATAAATCTCTTTTATTAATTCACTCCTAGCTATTCTTTTAAGATCCTGCAATACTCCCTTTAAAATGTAGAGGGAATTTACGTAAGTGAAAGAACTATTGTTTCGCTTCCCGTTCTTGTCAGCTGCAAGCCACAAAGATTTTGTAATTACAGTTATGCCAGCCGTAGATTGCGTTATCTACAGTATCAGATGGGCACAGGAACTTTCCTTTACAGACGGGCGATGAGTGTGTGTTGCTTTATCCGGTTTGTCCCCGTGAATGGAGGATGAGTGAAGGCAGGCAGTTGCCCAACACATGATCCCCGTGTTCCAGAAGATGCTCATTGTGGGCTTCACAAGAGCCAGTAACGGTTTTCCCTTCCGAGGACATCGGTCTGTGCTATGTGCACATAAAACCTTAAATTAATTCCTTTAATAAGGCCCTGTTTGTAGTGTGACTATGCATCCATGTAAATTGTTGAATAATTAATACAAAATGGAGTTCTCTTGTTTAGGTGTGTTGTTAAATGCTCATATATCATACTTCCCCGTTGGTACCCAAGTGCTGCTTTGGAGAATTTTAGCTCCTTCATAGGCTAGGGCAGTGATGGTCCCCTTGCACTGGGCACTGGTGAGGTCCCACCTCAAGTGCTGTGTCCAGTTTTGGGCCCCTCACCACAAAAAAAAGCCCTTGAGGTGCTGGAGCGTGTCCAGAGAAGGGCAACAGAGCTGGTGAGGGGTCTGGAGCACAAGTCTTGTGAGGAGCGGCTGAGGGAGCTGGGGGTGTTCAGCCTGGAGAAAAGGAGGCTGAGGGGAGACCTTCTCGCTCTCTGCAACTCCCTGAAAGGAGGGGGTAGCCAGGGGGGTCGGTCTCTTCTCCCAAGGAACAGGTGATAGGACAAGAGGAAACGGCCTCAAGTTGCGCCAGGGGAGGTTTAGGATGGATATTAGGAAAAATGTCTTCCCGGAAAGGGTTGTCAAGCATTGGAAGAGGCTGCCCAGGGCAGTGGTGGAGTCGCCATCCCTGGAGGGATTTAAAAGCCGGGCAGACGTGGTGCTGAGGGACATGGGGTAGTGGTGGCTTTGTCAGTGTTGGGTTGATGGTTGGACTCAATGATCTGAAAGGTCCCTTCCAACCTCGATGATTCTACGATTCTATGATTCTATTGAATATGTGCAAACTACAGTTTTGAGCCTTTATATTCCAGCTGACTGTGAGTAAACATTTACAGGGAAGTGAAAAGCAGCTTCCTAGTGGACAGATGACCACTTCTGGTGGTAATTTTGGCAAAATCACAAGCAAGGGAAGTTTAGCTGGCCCTAACAGTAAGTGGTACCCTCACTTCTAGCCATGGTAGCATCTAATATTTTAAATTTCAGATCCACTGCTCGCACCCTGACAGATCACGTTACCCTTCACACAGCCGTTCCAGGCTAACTCGAGACAAAGAGTGGGTCTGAATCACAAACTGAGCGATGGTCACATTTGCCTGATGACAGTCAGCTCCATCTCACCTCGTGGTTTAACCGCAAAGCAATTCCTTGTTTCAGCATTTGCTCCAAAAAAGGCTGTTTATTTCCAAGGGGACTAAGTATTTATTCCTCCACGGGCAGGGAGTGTATAGTGTAAAGACAGAGCACAGCAAAGCCTGATATATAAAGCAGGGCAGCTTACTTAATTATCTTAAAACAGTAATCATTTTTCATGGGATAATAAAACCATTTCTTGATACGCTTCTGACTTGTCAGCGAGTTTTCCTTTGGCATTTTGACAGAAACAACTTGAGAAAAGGGTTGATTGCGAAAAAATGTAGTGTGATTTTACAGATGCTCGTGAAAGGTATTTCCTGTAGAGGAGGTTACATAGAAAAAGTCCTGGATGTATTTATACAAGGAAGTTAACAGGAGGCTGGTATCGTCGGTGCAGTGAGTGGGAGTGAGTGAAAGAGAAATAATCGATGGTGAAGGTTGAATGCGATGCAGTAAAACAAGGAAAATGACTGGAAAGCCAAAAAAAAAAAGTCAAAATCACTGCTAGGAAGAGGGCAGAGGGAAAGCAGTCTAAGGGTTAAGGCAAGGGAGGAGGTACTTAACTGGAGTCCAGGCAGTCTAGTGGAGAAATCTAGTTAAGGAATTAACGGAGAACTTTCAAAGTGGGTTTTTTTTGGTTGTTTTTTTTTAGCTTTTAATAATTTTTATGTAGAAGCTGTTTAGGATTTGGATGGGGCTTCAAGATTTTTCTGTCAGCTGTCATCAACCTACCCATTTTGAACAGGAAATGAAACATTGCCATCTTGTTTCAAAGCCGTGCTGTAATACAATCGGAATGGTTCCCTAAATCCTTGTCTCTGCCAGAAAGCACCCCCAGTGCCTCCCAGTCGCTCTGTAGCCAGCCCGGAGAAATAACCCAACTCAGGAAGCACCTGGCATCCTCCGGTTGGGAGCAGGTGGGGCTCCGTTGAAAAGTTTTAACGAGAAACATGCGACATTCTTATTTTAGAAGCCACGGAGGCAGACATCCCGAACAGATCATCTGGGGGGTTTTGTTTGGTTGGGGGACTTTGTTTTTAGCAACTCCAGATTCACTTGAAGAATGGAAGACGCAAGGGAAGAGATACATTTTCCTTTATCTATTTATATATTGATATAACCACCCCATGTTTCAGCGAGTTGCCTGGAATTTACACATATTTACATTGAAACCATGTGAAGAGCTCACGTACCGTTTTCAAAACGGAATGCATGTGCGCAGGTTTTGTCCTGTTAAATGACATACTAAGCTATAAATGGTATTGAAACTGGGGACTAATAATATTTATAAGTTGAATGGCAGTCTGTAGGACTTCGTTAGGCGAGACACAGGTCTTGTGCCCCCAGAGTGGTTATTTAGGACTGGAGTGATAATGGAGTTATAGAATCGTAGAATCATCTAGGTTGGAAGGGACCTTTCAGGAACCATCAACCCAACACTGACAAAGCCACCACTAACCCATGTCCCTCAACACCACGTCTGCCCGGCTTTTAAATCCATCCGGGGATGGTGATTCCACCACTGCCCTGGGCAGCCTCTTCCAATGCTTGACAACCCTTTCGGTGGAGAAATTTTTACTAATATCTGGTAATATCCTCTATCAGAGTTGGTACTGAAAGGTTCAGATGCTCCGTTGGATGATTCAAAGTAAAATCCAAAGGTTTGGTAAAATCCAAAAATCCAGGTGAATAACCGCTGCTTCATCAAAAATGGAATATCTAGTTGTCTTACTAGATACTTCACTTTTGATTAAACTTAACCAATACGGGTTGCAAATTAAAAGCGATCATCTGGACCCATTGGAGCCAGTGGCAAAGATGAGCTGGTTTTAATCCTCTCCCAAAGCCTCTAGGAATGGGAGAGTAATTTAAGAAAGTGTTTGAAGCGCAGTCTTGCTGTAGATTTTGTTGTCTTCAAGGAGGGTGGGAAGAAGGTGGGTTTAGAAGAAGGCAAAATGTGTTACAGTTGACCATCGAGAAGGCAAAACTTGTTATAATGGTCATCTTCTGGTGGAGACTGTGAGGACTGATGTGGTGTCTCATATGTTCAACGGCAGGAGAAAACACTCCTGACTAAACTTACAAAAGAGGCAGAAGAATTCTAAAAAGGAGATAAGACCCAAAATAGCACAAGCCCAGTAAGCGTAAGGTGGAAAACGTCACACTGAAATTGAAGCGTAATTAAATCCTAAAAGAAGTTATTGGAAAAGTGGCTTCTAATCTATTACTTTTTGCGCATCTCAGTGTCACCCCAGAGGGAGGCAGACCTGGTAAGAGTTTTTACAGAACTGAGACGGCTTCCATAGGGTACGGCTGCCAAACTGTGAGATGCTTTTTATTCTTTCAGCATCAAAAGCTTTGCTTCTCTCTTCCAACCTAAGTCCATTCGGTGCCGGTGGAGGTTTTTGCTGGGATGGATGGATGGAGGTGAGGAGCTGGTCATCAGTTGTCGTAGCCTGTGTGGGCAATGGATATTGGAGCTGTACTTTTGGCACATTCTTTAGAAAACTGTCTTGCCTTGGGATCCCTTCCTGCAGCAGAATTCCGGGACGGTGCTGGTGAGCCTTTACTGGTGCCGGGGTTCAGAGCGCACCTCAAAAGGCGACACGCAACGTTGGCTTTTGGCTCCTTTTGAGAGGTCAGTGACTAGCTCAGGGCTCCACCAGCAACGAATGGGGTGTGCAACTGGTATGGAGAGGAAGAACTCTTCCTGAGCTGAGAAGCTCAACATGAGCCATCAGTGTGCGCTGGCAGCCCAGAAAACCCCCCGCAGCCTGGGCTGCATCCCCAGCAGCGGGGGCAGCAGGGCGAGGGGGGGATTCTGCCCCTCTGCTCCGCTCGGGGGAGACCCCCCTGCAGTGCTGCCTCCAGCTCTGGGGCCTCAGCCCAGGAGAGACACGGAGCTGTTGGAGAGGGGCCAGAGGAGGCCCCGGAGATGCTGGGAGGGCTGGAGCCCCTCTGCTGTGAGGACAGGCTGAGAGAGTTGGAGGGGTTCAGCCTGGAGAAGAGAAGGCTCCGGGGAGACCTTGGAGCCCCTTCCAGTCCCTCAAGGGGCTCCAGGAAAGCTGGGGAGGGACTCTGGATGAGGGAGGGGAGCCATGGGACGAGGGGGAAGGGTTTTGCACTGCAAGAGGGGAGATTGAGCTGAGACCTGAGGCAGAAATTCTTGGCTGTGAGGGTGGTGAGCCCCTGGCCCAGGTTGCCCAGAGAAGCTGTGGCTGCCCCATCCCTGGAGGTGTTCAAGGCCAGGTTGGACGGGGCTTGGAGCAACGTGGTCTGGTGGGAGGTGTCCCTGCCCAGGGCAGGGGTGGTGAACCGGGAGATCTTTAAGGTCCCTTCCAACCCAAACCATTCTGTGATTCCCTGTGAGATGCTCAGCAGGGAAATGAACAGAGCTGATCCGTGTGCCATTGGAATTAGGCCACAGAAGGGCATTAGGAGGCAAGAAATTCCTATTTAGCATTTACAAATTGCTGGGAAGATAATTGATT
Source organism: Sterna hirundo (assembly GCA_009819605.1). NCBI lineage: Eukaryota > Metazoa > Chordata > Aves > Charadriiformes > Laridae > Sterna > Sterna hirundo. The sequence goes on along the minus strand of CM020437.1, from coordinate 218,421,857 downwards.
GGAAATCTGGCTGAAAAGCTCGGTCAAGGGAGGAGGAGGAGGAGAGGGAATCCTGCAATTTGATTTGTCCATCTACCTGCTAGTTCTCATACAGGAAAAAAAAAAAAAATCCCATCTGTTCCAGTTGTCGTCTCTGCTAAAAAGGCTTTATAGCTGGGATAAACCCCCGTGTCGTGGAAGGGAAGTGAATATTCCCTGCCAGTAGGTTCATTAGATCCCTAATGCTCGATGATGGACGATGGAATAGTGTAGTCCAGCTGAACAAGGATATTTTGTAATGTGTTACAAATTACTGAAGCACTAGGGTATCTACTCATAGGATTTGAATGCTAATTAAAAGAAATAATGTCTCTGGTTATGCCCAGCGTTGCTCGTCGTTAATGGGAAGAACCTATTCTAGTGCAGCTGGTTCGTCAGAACCCCGTCTGCTGGTCTGCAGAACCCCTCGGTGGCAGCATCGTCGGGACACACCAAGTAGCACCTTTAAAAAATCTTAATGGATTTCAAAAACTTCAGAAAAGTTTAAATACTGAGGTTCAAGGGCACTAATCTCGTATAACTCCAAGTTATGGCAGCCGAAAATGACCTAAAGGTACTGGAAGAAAATTGTTCTGAACGAATCGTGACAATATCCTGATTTTTGGGTGCCTAAATTTATTTGGTGAAGATACTTTTGACTGAAGTATAAAACCAGGTACGTGGAGATAGGTAGGAATCAGGTTTCTAGTTCAAGCTGAAGAATATTAGAAATACAATTTTTAAACTGCTCCTGTCAATCAGATTGCTCAGTGTTTTATATTAGACCTTAGATATAATAATTTAATTTAATAGATGAGAAACCAATTTAATAGAAGAGAAATTAAAAAAGATATGGAGTCCTAAGAAAAAGGTGGGTAAAAGGAAGACGGCCAATCCGAGTGAGAAGCATTTTTTTTCTCAGTAAGATCTTCACAGATATTTATGACTGTGTATACCCAAATAATCTAATGAGTTTTAATAGCTGACCCCCTTCTGCTTCGCTCTTCTCAACAGGCATTGATTGTAATGGATTATTATAGTGTATTTTTATGGTATGCGTATGTGATTTCACATATGCAATTTTAAATTACATTTAAATGAAATTTAAACTAAATCTAAATTCTGTGTATCGACATTCACGTTTAGCACAGACCCTGCCGTCTAGCTGGGTCCAGCAGCCCCATTTCAAATGTGAAAGGGGATATCTGAAATAATGCTCATCAAATCAACTTTGGTGAAAGTCTCAATTTATTTAGTAGCAAAGGCTAGGTATTAAAGATAGCCTTGTATCAAAGAAATCCCAAGCCTACCAGATTCTTGGAGCATCTCATCCCACGTGACTTAAACGTTGATTGCACTTTTCCGATTGTGTATTGTCATTAGGACATCTGAGCAGTATTATTGGGAAATGAAGTGGGAAATTAAGTAGTTTTTAAAAAAGATTTGATCATTAATCATAGAGCGTGCAGCACTGCTGAAATACGTTTGACGAGAAGCTTGCTTTAATGCAATTAACATCTTTGTCAGTGACATGGACAGTGGGATTGAGTGCACCCTCAGCAAGTTTGCTGATGACACCAAGCTGTGTGGGGCGGTCGACACACTGGAGGGAAGGGATGCCATCCAGAGGGACCTGGACAGGCTGGAGAGGTGGGCCCATGCCAGCCTCATGGAGTTCAGCCAGGCCAAGTGCAGGATCCTGCACCGGGGTCACAGCAATCCCAAGCACAAATCCAGGCTGGGCAGAGAATGGCTTGAGAGCAGCCCTGAGGAGAAGGACTTGGGGGTGCTGGTGGGTGAGAAGCTCAACAAGAGCCAGCAACGTGCGCTGGCAGCCCAGGAACCCCCCACAGCCTGGGCTGCATCCCCAGCAGCGGGGGCAGCAGGGCGAGGGGGTGGATTCTGCCCCTCTGCTGTGCTCTGGTGAGACCCCACCTGGAGTACTGCCTCCGGCTCTGGGGCCTCAGCAGAAGAAGGACCTGGACTTGTTGGAACAGGTCCAGCAGAGGGCCATGAAGATGATCAGAGGGCTGGAGCCCCTCTGCTGGGAGGACAGGCTGAGAGAGTTGGGGTTGTTCAGCCTGGAGAAGAGAAGGCTCCGCGGAGACCTTGGAGCAGCCTTCCAGTCCCTCAAGGGGCTCCAGGAAAGCTGGGGAGGGACTCTGGATCAGGGAAGGTTATGATAGGACACGGGGTGACGGCCTCAAACTGCAAGAGGGGAAATTTAGATTGGATATCAGGCAGAAATTCTTGGCTGTGAGGGTGGTGAGCCCCTGGCCCAGGCTGCCCAGAGAAGCTGTGGCTGCCCCATCCCTGGAGGGGTTCAAGGCCAGGTTGGACGGGGCTTGGAGCAGCCTGGTCTGGTGGGAGGTGTCCCTGCCCAGGGCAGGGGGTTGGAACTGGATGATCTTTAAGGTCCCTTCCAACCCAAACCATTCTGTGATTCTATAGTTATGTTCATCAGAGATGTTATGAGAATAAATATATATATTTAAATATAAATATATAAATAAATATATAAATATATATATAAATATATAAATAAACATAAATATGTTTCCAGTTGGGTCATGCTGAAGAAGTGATTTAATTCAAAGATAGTGCAACACCACTGGATCCCATTTTGTTCACTTTTCTGCTGATTTTTATTACCCATCACTGTTGTGTATCAAAGAGTAGAAGCTTATGAAATACTGTCAGCTTCTGGAGAAAATGGTGCAACCAATGAACCCATCAATACTTATTTAGGAGTACAGTTTGTAATGGGTTTTTTTGTGCCCGGCTTTGTGTTGGGGGCCGGAGGGGGGAGTCTGTTTAAAAGGGACAAACCTTTCACAATATTTTTAATTACAAACTTCAGCCTAAAATTCCCTCTCTCTTCACCCACCGGTGCTTATAAGGAGCACGCGCATCAGTTGTGAGCGTGATTCCCCTGGTAATAAATGAGAATGGACTACTAAAAGTAATAAAGCGTAATTGGCACGTGGAATTCCCAAGCGATATTTGGGAAACAGGGATTAACCTTCTGTGCCGCAATGCAGCTGCTGTACCTTTGGCATCCCCCTGTCGTGTTTTTTCCTTTATTGCTCACGATAATTTCTTTCATTGTTCTCCGAGTCTGTAATTATGACGGTAATGGCAGTACTGTGACTCTGAGCCGTTTTCCTTTTAAGAACATGTTGCTCATTTGTGTAGATTACAAAAAATTCCTAAAAATAGTTTCACTTGGTTTGGTCCTTAAATTTTAGTATGACTGGTAAAAAGTGCTTAGTAATCCTTTAATAGAGTGTCTTTTCAGGAACCCGGGGGTTTGCTGTGTGAAATATGCTCTGCCCTTTTCATATTGGTTAATTAATTGACATTTTAATATAAAATGTAAAAAGCGTATTTTAATTTGAATTCAAAAGATGTCTTCATTATCCTGAAATGTTGTCTTGTGGATTGGATGGTGGGATGTTACATTCGTAGGACCACGTCAGACTGCAGGTTATGTCTCTTTGGCGTGATAAGAATCTGAAACACTCAGTAATAGATAAAATAAAATTTTGAATATTGCAATGTTGCCATCACCTACACCTATTCCGAGAGCGTCTTTTGAAAAGCCTGTTCACTAGTAGTGACGGGGAACTTTAAACCCATGTGCAGAAAAAAAAAACCCATATGGAAGCGATAAATCCAAATAGCAAATGGGAACAACAGCCTGCGTTGGAGCAGAAAAGTTTTTGTTCGACAGATTTATTTGGGGAAGTAGATGAAAAGCACACGGGACGAAGAAATTAACTGCTGTAAAAATGATAATACAGAGATTGAATATACTGAACAACAACTGAAAACAGCAGCGGCAAAATAGATGGTTAAAAAAAATGGAGGGATGCAAAAGAGAAAATAAAAGATCATGAGGAATGTGTATGATCTGTATCTGGTTTCTTGTTTTACACTTTTTTATGCATTTTATCTGCCAAGGGAGTATTTTAAACTATTAAGAAACACGGGATTGGCATGAAATGCATTTTCATGCTCACATTTGGGTCACTTTAAGGTTTCTGTTCTTTAGTCTATGCTCTTGTAGAACATAGAATGTTTTGAGACTTAGAATCATAGAACGTGTGGGGTGGGAAGGGACCTTTAAAGGCCATCTAGTCCCACCCCCCTGCAGTCAGCAGGGACATCTTCAACTAGACCAGGTTGCTCAGAGCCTCATCAAGCCTGGCCTGGACTGTCTCCAGGGATGGGGCCTCCACCACCTCTCTGGGCAACCTGGGCCAGTGTCTCACCACCCTCATGATGAAGAACTTCTTCCTAATGTCTGATCTAAACCTGCCCTGCTCTAGTTTAAACCATTGCCCCTCGTCCTATCGCTATGTGCCCTTGCAAACAGCCCCTCCCCAGCTTTCCTGTAGGCCCCCTTCAGGGACTGGCAGGGGCTCTAAGGTCTCCCCGGAGCCTTCTCTTCTCCAGGCTGAACAACCCCAACTCTCTCAGCCTGTCTTCATAGGAGAGGTGCTCCAGCACTCAGATCTTCTTCGTAGCGCTCCTCTGCACCCATTCCAACAGGCCCGTGTCCTTCTTGTGCTGAGGGCTCCAGAGCTGGATGTGGTATTCCAGGACGCTTATCCAGAAGAGCCAGTGTGTCTGAGTCAGGCTGTTTCATTTTCAGTAGGAAGGCTTCTGTGGGGACTTGCTGGTCAATCCACACCTGTGACACCGTGGAACTCTGCAGTAAGGAAAAATTTCAAGAGCTTTCTTGGAGATGAGCCTGTGTTTGTGTGCGATTAAATCCTGTAGGAGCTGAGAATCGTCGTGGTTCTAGCCCATGCTCGGGCAAAGTACATTTCCTGAACCTACCTTCTAAATTATGTAAAATATATATTTATTTTTTTTTAAACTGATCAACAAAATAATTCATTGTTGGGTACATTTTCCTACTGAAGAAAAAAGAATCCAGCTGCAACTGTCAGACATAGCACATACTCCACTGCCGTTCGGCAATTGTGATGATGATGATGATGATGGTGATGATGATGTGGTCATCGTAAGAATCCCGGAATAGCAGAAATCAATGGGAAAAGGCTGAATGAATTAAATATCCATTTTTGTGTGTGAAGGAAGCCAAATGTTGTTGGCAGGAGTACAGTCTAGGTACGAAGGTGACGTGACGGTGACAGTCTGCCACGAAGCCGCCTTCTGAGTGTTGGATTCGAGCCAGAGTTGGGTTTTTTTCCCAAGAACGAGGAAGTACAAAAGCGAAGCCGATTGCGCCAGGGCAATTTATTGAAAAATGAGTCACGTCCGAAGAAGGATCGATCCCCCTTGGGATTTATTCCAGTGCTACAAAAGAAAAAGCAAAATAGGTCCAAGAAATCTTCGGAGATGATATTTAAAAACTCTAGCAAAAGTATGCGTATTTCTAGACTATAAAGAATCTGTTCTTATCTTCCATGTTTTTTTTAAGCTTTATACAGTAGAATTTTTGAAGGTCTGATTTTTCCATTGTTAAGACAATCTTGCATCAGGGTATTCCCACCGATTTAAGTGGAATTATTCTTGAACTCTGAAGTGTTCGTTCAATGCTGTCTTCATCGGGTGACTCTCCTGCCCTTGTGGGGCAAAGAATTATTTATATTATTTATAGAAAGAATTTGCAAAGGAGACTTCCTTCGGTGCCTGTGGTCACCTACCAGACCCTCATCATTAAATGGGACAACTACAGGGCACTGCCATGAGATCGCTGGGGGCAAATCTAGGAGGACTACTTAATATCATCATTAATTTTGCTTGTAGTTGTTTTAAAGGGACATCGTGGATTCGGGGAGGGTGATGGGCGTCTGCTGGCGGTCGTTTCATGTTTTTTCTGTGCTCAGAGTAGACCTCAGTGCACCGGCCACAAAGGTTTTGTCGTTAAAAACAATGACCCTGCCTAAATTGTAAAGGAACAAAATGATGTGCAGAACAATCATCAAGTGACTAATGAGACCAAACAAAGAACTTGCAAACAAGCCCGAAACTATTGACATTAGAAAATACAAAGCTCAGGGGTAAGGGAAAGTGCAAAGTGTGTTTATGGGCGCTGAGCCGAAAGGCAGGCAAACAGGAGTCAGGGCACTTGTTATCTTCTGCTGTTTATTATCCTCATGTTGGCCATGATGAAAGCTCCTTCTCTAGGCTGGGGGAAAAGATGAGGAAACTAAAATCGCTTCTCCAACCTTTGTTGATTTAACCCGATGCTCTATACATTTTTGCAGCCTTTTTCATCATATTCTCTTCCTACCTTTTGGTCTGCTTATTTTATTTCCACTCGTTCCAAGATTATTTTTTTTTTTCATTTCTCCGCTCCTGAGCGATATGGATATGTCCCTGCAATATCTCTCGCTTCCTTGTTCACAGCTGGCTGCTTAAGAACGTACTTCTGAAGAACATACAGTCATGCAGGATGTTGATAGAAGAAAAAGAAAATAAAAAGGAACAGGAGAAGCTAATTAGCCTGACAGCAACAGTAGAGCGAGACAGTTGTAAAAATTCCTTAAGATTATTTTCTATCCTTCTATCCTATTTCTATCCTTCTGCAAGAAGGAGCAGAAGCCGAAGAGGTGGCGGAGGATCTTTCTGTAGGGGCTTTTGAGTTATTGGGCCAGAACCTTCTTCATTTCAAGGAGACATGAACAGATTGGTGGCTGGGGAGGTAGAAGAGTTTGCTCTAAGTGCAGTAAGGACTAGAAAAGTAAAAATGTCTGTCAGTTACTACCCTTTTTGTTTGTTTTGGCTGATACTTTGTGTTTGACAATGCTCAGTGCTCAAAGAAACTAAGTGCTGCAGGAGTTGAGGGCAACCGAGGTGCCCAGGACACTTGTCTGTCCACCTGTACCTAGGTTGGTACCTACTGAAATGCTTCCAGAGTAGAGCTGAAGATGCCGGGTTACAGAGGAAGCCATCAGAAACAGTTTTAATATGGGCTGAGGAGTTGGGGGGGGGTTCAGCCCGGAGAAGAGAAGGCTCTGGGGAGACCTTCGAGCCCCTTCCAGTCCCTCAAGGGGCTCCAGGAAAGCTGGGGAGGGACTCTGGATGAGGGAGGGGAGCCATACGATGAGGAGGAATGGCTTTAAACAAAAAGAGGAGAGAATCAGACTTGATCTAATGAAGAAATGTTTTACCCTGAGGGTGGTGAAACACTGGCCTGGGTTGCCTAGAGAGTTGGGAGATGCCCCATCCCTGGAGGTGTTCAAGGCCAGGTTCGATGGAGTCTAGTTGAAGATGTCCCTGCCCAGGGCAGGGGGTTGGACTACATCACCTTTAAATGTCCCTTCCCACCCAAATTATGATTCTATCATTTGGAAATTCAAGTAAAAGTAGAGTGGTTTTGCTGCAATATTTAATTTTTACAAAGTGTTGAAGGGACCAGCATGAGCAGAGCACCAATAATCTGCACAGAAGAGCACACCCTGGGTAAGGAACCAGTGCTGGTGGAACCCTAGTGTTATTTCGAAAGCTCTTTTCCATCTTTGCCTCCCAGGGAGCTGCGTGACAACAGTCGTCTAAGAAAAAGCAGGAATTTCAGTCCCATCCTCCTTTTTACACTTGCTGCTTTGGAGTGCTCCCAGCTGTCGTAGCTCTGCGTTTTGAGTAGCACCCACTTGCCCCAAATTAACTGGAGTCTTTCCTCGCTCTGTCTGGGTGTGTCTTCTTTAGGATAGTTGTGTTTCCCTTCTGTAGAACCCCACTAAATTCCAGATGTTCTCAGGCAGTGTTCTAGTTCTCTAGCTAGTGTTACTTCACTGAGAGTAAGTTGGACCCTGACCTCACTATGAAGGAGCCTTGTCACTACAGAAACTTTGGCTGTGCGGGTTTCTCCTGGGATACAGAAAAATTTTTGGCCTTAGCTTAGCACTATTTTGCATGGGATGCAAACTGTGGGGCTGTGCTGCTGTCTAACTCGAATTCTGAATTTCCAGAGCTAATCTTGGATGATCATAGAGTCACAGAATGGTTTGGGTTGGAAGGAACCTTAAAGATCATCCAGTTCCAACCCCCCTGCCCTGGGCAGGGACACCTCCCACCAGACCAGGTTGCTCCAAGCCCCGTCCAACCTGGCCTTGAACCCCTCCAGGGATGGGGCAGCCACAGCTTCTCTGGGCAACCTGGGCCAGGGGCTCACCACCCTCACACCCAAGATTTTCTGTCTGAGATCTCATCTAAATCTCCCCTCTTGCAGTGGAAAACCCTTCCCCCTTGTCCCATGGCTCCCCTCCCTCATCCAGAGTCCCTCCCCAGCTTTCCTCGAGCCCCTTGAGGGACTGGCAGGGGCTCCAGGGTCTCCGCGGAGCCTTCTCTTCTCCAGGCTGAACCCCCCCAACTCTCTCAGCCTGTCCTCCCAGCAGAGGGGCTCCAGCCCTCCCAGCATCTCCGGGGCCTCCTCTGGCCCAGCTACAGCAGCTCCGTGTCTCTCCTGTCCTTTCTCCTTGTAGGCTGAGAAAATCCAATACTAACTTTTTGATCCAGCAGAGAGGGTAGGGTTTCGTTGTCAGCTTTTCTCTGCAGCTTTCTCTTCTTGCACGTATGGTTTAGTGGAAAAAGAGGATTTTTATCAAACGCTGAGGTGGTACAGGCAGCAGGCTTCCCGTCATTTTTAAGTCAGGCTTCAGACTTCAATCTCGTGATGGGTGCAGGCACTGCGCAGTTGTTCCTCCAGGATTGCGATGACTGAGAACTGCAGGAACTCGCACTATTTTTATGTCAGCAGATAGAGGGTTGCTGCAGGTGAGTGGTTCAGGGACACTTCTCTTGCTTTGATCTTGGGTTTGTGTGTAATTTAGATCTAGAAGTCGCGTTTTGTTGACAAATACTCAGAGACTTGATTTACTTTTATGTTCGTTGCCTTGAATGGAGGAGAAGGGTATTTCAGCAGTGACAAATGCTGCAGTGATGGAAGAATTTAAAAAGAAAAAGACTTAAAGAAAAGCAGGTCCTCTTCTGTATTAGGAGAAATTGGTGCCTAGAATAAATTATTACGAGGAATCAGCATTTTTAAGGGAAAATCACCGTGGAATGTAACAGTTAACTGAAAAGGATGGGTTTTCCTGACCTTCCTTCCTTTCCTCTCCCAACGTCCTTGGGAAATGCGTGTCACTGATCCGAATACTGCTGAGTTGGGCAAAGCCAGCTGATTCAAGTTGTTGACTTTATTACCTCTGAGTTTTAGGTGAGTTTTTAAAACAGTCTGTGCTTCACTGTCAAATAATCTGAGATCCATTGCCACACTTGGGATAAAATAGATCCGAACTACTTTTGGTTTAACCTCTCGGAGACCCAGAAGGATGCTTAAGCTAATAGTAAAAACTCCTGTTAACAATTTAGCTATTATTGTAACTTTCCTTTTGATGTTCCTTTTTATATTCGGAGATATTTGCATATAAAAATTAAAACGCTTGGAGTCTCATTTGCCGAAATCATTCAACTGAAAATTCCCAGACCGCATCATCCGTGAGATCGCACTGTTTATTTAATGGATTATAAGCATAAGTTTTAAACACAAGCACTCAAAAAGCCTCCCTGAGCATGCGTGTTAGGTAATTTATATTGTTATTTTTTAATGTTAAGTAAGACAAAGTTTAGAGTAGTGTTACGGAAAATACGGGGTGAAAAATAGAGTCCCTGGTCTCAATGGGTTACAGGTTGTTTTCAGAACAGACCAGATGAGGGATAGATAAAGCAGGGTTTCTAATGCAAATGAGAATAAGGTGGTATAAGAATTAGGTTTTAATTTTTAATAGGCCACCAAAAATAAAGAGAAGGCGTCTGCGATACGCAGCTCCCTTTTTATTTGAGGGGTTTGCTTTGATTACTAAGCAGGAAAATATGTCGCATTCCCGTGATGCAACGCCATTGACTTCATAGAATCATAGAATTGTTAGGGTTGGAAGGGAGCCTAAAGATCATCTAGTTCCAACCCCCCTGCTTCGTGGAAAACTATCACTCCGCAAACACAATGATTTTTGTTCACTTCATTTAAAACTTTTCCTTATCTTTTCATTTTATGCCTGTTGTGCGGGTGGGGCAGGGTTAGGTCTAATTTTGGTCTGTTCCCTCCACCCATGTAAGGAAATTCTTGGCCTTCAACATCAGCTCTATTGTTTCCGGCAAAGTGGTGGCAGCTTACAAAGCGTTTGTCAAGGTTTTTAATGCTGGACGTAGGCAAAATTAGCACAGGTAGAGTGTTGAGTTGCATCAAGTCAAGAAAAGATGGACATTTACAAATAAAAACGTAATTTGATCCACGATGGTTGTCTTATTGAAAGAGTGGGGTTTCAGGGAGGGTTAGGGCGTTCAAAAATATCTAAAAATATAAGCGCTTGTGTTTAAAAATATGAAATTATCTCTAGGCAGTGGCGATTCAGATGAGATTAGTGTAAATTAGTTGATGAAAACCCACATGGTTTTATAAGTGTGGTTTTAATTGCGAGTTTTTAACTTAGTACTGTAAGGTCCAGGTTTTGGTACCCGGTGGATTCAGATCCGTAAATGGGAGGTTTAATTCAAACACTTTTGAGTTTAAAGTGTAAAAATATCATGCAAAGCTTCAGCACAGCTTAGCAGTTTCTGCGCGAGACAGACATAGGCAGAATAACAGGAATATTTCACAAATAAATGACATAAAATGGAAGACCCGCCTTGGTGCCTTTCCACGACTCTGGTCTTGCGTTACGCATGGGTCAAATAATTTCCTTGTTTTTTCTTTGGGATTTGAGAAGGAATGAGTCTTTTAAAATAAAAAAATGCAAGTAGTTTAGCCTGTTCTCCGTCTTCTCCAAGAAATTGAAATGGTAATTTTTAAATAAGTGGGACTTACCCAATCTCTAGTGAAGAGACCTCAAAGTTGCATGAAGGAAAGCGATACGTTGAGCACTGTCTTTTCTACGTCGTGTGTTACCAGCGGAGATTAAGAACGATGGCCCAAAGGCAACCAAAGGTACTAACAATATCTAAAGTAGTTTTATTTACATCTTTGCCTTTGAGGAAGTCTCAATGAATGAATAAAGCTGGTGCATATGAGAGTAGAGTAGAGTAGAGTAGAGTAGAGGAACAGAACAGAACAGAACAGAACAGAGAGTTAGTTCCCAAAATGTTAAATATAATCCCTTGAATTAAACAAGGAAAACCTTCTCAAAATGATGATCAAAATTGGGAGTGAAATTTTGTTCCTCGGAAAACTGTGTTACGTCATACTTGAAACTTTATGTTGAAATCAGAAAAATGTTCTCGCCACCCCCCCATGTCATTTTATTGATTTGAATTAACGTATAGGGTTTTTTATAAAAATACACTTTAATTTGGTTGTGTATCCGTTGCCTTTGTTAACAGATTCAATTTTTGTCAGTCCTAATTTCAGCCATTATCTGCTAAAGCTTGGGCTCAGGTGGAGAAATAGTTTTTTACCTTTAGTATGACAATTTCACTGTAAAGAAATTATTTCTTAAAAAACATTGGCTTTTTTCCTATCCTTGGAAATGGTAATTCCACGATACTTAACTTCATATTATCATAGTTTTAATGCCAGATTTGTTAAAAAAAACCCCTTAAATCTTGCTTTTCTTTTGAGGCTGGAAAAAAGACAGGTTTTTCAGTCTGATGGTAATACAGTAAGTGATTTAGTAATCTTCTGAGATTCAGAACGAGAACAAAAGCCATTGTAGTGAAATAATGTCTGTGGGGGTTTTTTGATTTTATTTTTCGGGCTTTTTTTTCAGTTTCCTCTTCAAGTTGAGCGATCAGAAATTTTGAAGAGACTTTTTCTTTCAAACCTAAATTGGGGTGTTTGGTGGTTCGGGTCAGAGTGTTTGTCAGGAAATGAGATTCAGATTCGGTATTATAAAATCCCACATGAATATTAATTTATTATCATATAGTTCAGCAAATTCATATCTTTTGTTTTAGTATTAACATATCCAGCTTGATAGAATAATTACCATTTTATAGAATGAATAGCTACATTATCATTGAAAGCAATTTGTACCCAACCAACTCTCTCGTCCTGTAACTGATGGGATGGAATTGTCACTTTTTCTGTGCAACGCTGAGTTTTTTAGCGTGTGCTGGAGCTGTGGCTTTTCCTTGGCTGAGAAATGTGTCTGTGTCACATCGCGCCGCCTTTAATAACGGCGATTCTGGCAGCTCTCGGTGGTATTTAAGAACTTCATGTTGAAACTGCTTTTTATTAATGAAAGGAAAAAGGCAGTTTTCTCACGCTGACAGATTTGTACGCTTCCTTACATTTTGCCACGCTTTGCTTTGATGTTCTTTCCTATATATCTTATATATTGCACTGGGAGGGTATTTTGACATCTCAGCACAACACTTCAGAGCTGTGGTCATTCCAAGATGAGCGAGGGAAAAATGAAATTAAGGATTATATATCTTTTTATATTCTTAGAACTATAGAATACAGCTGTAGAGAGAATAGTTAATTCCTAGGGCTCGGTAGATAAGAGCTGTGGAGAATAAACACGTGTTGAGTTGGGATGGGATTCATCTCACCCAGCTTTCTATGACCGAGGTAGACATCTAAGCTAATTGTCTGGGTGCTATTAACGGGCAGTGAAGAGGAAGAGGCAATTTGCATGCTGCGTTTCATCTGACCTATTTTAGCCATCTATCTTAGAGGGAGATGAATCGCACCCCAGCAGTCCCAGCTTCTCTCCATTGACTCCAAAAAGGACCTAGAGTGGCAAATTTCCGACGTAGAAGTCTGAAGTTGAACGACGTGAATCCCTCCTGCTGGGTTGAACATCAAGCGAACATATGGGCTTGATACAAAGGCAGGGGGATTGAACTCTGAAATACTCCTTTCTAGCACGCTGGAATTAAAAATATCATAGCTACTTTGCAAACTGAGCATTTATAATTGCTTTGTCAAGTAGAGAGTTTGCTCTCTGCAACTCCCTGAAAGGAGGGTGTAGCCAGGGGGGATTGGGCTCTTCTCCCAGGGCACAGGCCATAGGACAAGAGGAAACGGCCTCAAGTTGCACCAGGGGAGGTTTAGGATGGATATTAGGAAAAATTTCTTCCCAGAAGGGGTTGTCAAGCATTGGAAGAGGCTGCCTGCAGTGGTGGAGTCGCCATCCCCGGAGGGATTTAAAAGCCAGGCAGACATTGATTTTGTTGGGGCAGAAACCATTTCTTAAGGCTTATGCAATTTCACCTTTCCCCCCTCCCCGACTTTTCAAAATGATTGAAATAATCAAATGCGGTTTTACATGGCAACGCGCCCTTGAATCAGTTGAGATTTGAAATATGCTATTTCAGTGAATCTACTATTTCAATGATTATCTGTGAAACTTGGTATATACTATTTAAATGAGTATTTGTGAAATTTAAATGAAATCGTCAGTCACTTGCAAAGTCAGACATGTATAATACAGAACTTGCATTAAACCTACGTGTGACCTAGGCCATGAGATGTGGGTTTATGGCTCTGGTTGCAACAGGGCCTTTGAGTTGGAACTTTGATGTCGTACGTACATTTTTGTTACGTATTTGGCAATTCTGTGCACCGAAGAGGTGTGTTGTGCTTATGCAGAATGGCTGGTATTGATTAGCAGGTTTTAATTAGCAAATAGCTGTGTATCTGAAGCATACAGATGTTGAATGTCTTGGTAATGTCATTTGGAGTGTGGTCCAGTGGCTCAAGGAGTGCTCTACCTGCTCCAAGCCCCGTATCCTTAAGGTGACCAGGTCCCTTCCTTGGCGTAAAAGCCATTTCCCTGAGCGTATTCCCTTATCCAGACCTGACCTTACTGTTCCGCTATGGCCGTATTACACAACTGGATGAAAATCATTTATTATAACGCGACATTGTTACGGTGCTCTGTGGTGCCATCTAATGGAAATAAAGCACGGCCATTCCTCCCTGTCAAAAGTGAAAGATGTCCTCTTGTCACCCTCCAGTCTGATTTTTATAGGTGAATATGTGTTAAAAGAAATTATACGGGCATCTTACAAACCTAGATGTGAATATTAATAAATCCTATTCCAAAGTACATATTGCTTTTCTTAATTTCTTTCTGAATTTTCTCTAATTCTTTCCCTCATACAGGCTCTTGACGGCAATGTATATGATCACCTGAAGGATTATTTAATGGCATTCAGCAGGACTGAGCTAGAGACATGCCAAGCTGTACAAAACACCTTCCAGTTTTTACTGGAGACTTCCAGCAGGGTAAGTTTTAACTGAATGAACCTTTGTAACTGAATCCTTACAGCATATAGAAGTTCCCAGGCTTAAGATTGGCTTCCAAAAGAATGACAGAATGGAATGGTTATTATTTTTGGTTCCTCATGAGTGGTATTGGGTTAAAAGAAACTAGACGGTTTTCTTGGGGAGAATTTTCCTGTTGCCACCCAGATTGCATTCTCATGAGTGCATTTACACGGTACCAGATCTTTAGAGAACAGCAATCAAGAGACGTTCCGTTATATTCATTCTGCATGTTTGGAAAGAGAAATCACAGCTGAGTTCTGCGCTGGGTAGTCTGGAACCGCGTTAGTCATCTGTCCCAGTAAAGCCCTGTGAAACTCTTTGGATTGTTTCTTAATAATAGACTGTCAACTTAAAAACCAAAATATTACGGCGTTTTCTCCCTGGAATGGAGAATGGCAAACACAGAAAACAGATTTGAGTCTTGTCATAGACGTGGTTTGTTTGTTTTGTTGAGCAGCCAGAATCAGGAATACGTGATCGCTTCCAGGGTAATTTTGATACTTAAATAATTCATCTGCTGGGCTAAAAAAAATAATAATAATTGCCGTTGAGCTCAAACGAGCTGCTTTGGGGCTGTCATAATATTCCTTTATACGTATACCTTAGCCACCCTCACAGAAACAGAACTCATTTATGCTGGGAGTTCCGTAGAAACAACATATTTAACACGTTCCTTATTCACCTGCGAGCGTGCTAACTCACACCTTATTCATACAAAGTGAGTGGGTTAAAAATTGCCTTCACGCTAGCTCGTCTTTCGAATTTCCTTGGCAGCAACTGGAAAGATAATGAAAATAACATTTTTTATCTTCTGTTGGAAAAGGACTTTCACTAATTTACCGTGGCGTATATCATTCAGGTCGGTTGCATCCAATGCTCAGCAGCGCTGATTTCTTGCAGTTCGAGAATGCAGAGCAGAAAAATTTGTATTACGTTACTACTGAAAACGTGTGTCTTGCTCTGAAAGACTAAACACAGCAATTGGTGGCTTATTCCACAGACACAGAATTAGCTCAGCCTTTCTTTGGAATTTTAAGCTTTTCCTGTAGGTCCATATTGCAGGAATCGGCTCAGAAAGGAGAGGTGAATCCGGAGTCAAAACTGGGTATCAAAAGCTGTGCGCGTGTTTCAAAAGCAGCTTGAGTGTTAAACGTGTAACAAATTTGTTAGCCATTTAATAATTTGGAATAAAACCCAGCTTGCCATCAAAGCAAAGATTTTAAATATTTATGGTGGGTTTTTTTATACTTCACCTGTTCTTTGTTAGTTTTAAGATCAGAAGCTTGCCAAGCTACGCTTAGAAAAGGCGCTTCAGATCATTGGTAGAAATGCTTTAGTTTTTCCAGCTAAGCTATATTTCTGTTTACAGGACGGAATTAAATTATAGTTGTGTTAGAATGAGACAAGTTGTTTGAGTGCGGGAGAGCCGGAGGGGGCTGCTCCGGGTGGGCAGGGCTGTGTTGTATCCAGCTGCCTAGGGGATAGTTAGTCACCTAATGCTAATGCAGATGGAGGGAAACATCTCCAAAACAAGTTTTTTCTGTATAAAATGAAGGTTTTTTACAATTTGTCATAGCATCGTTTGTTGCAGCTTTAGAGGTTTTCTTACTGTGAGGTTGGGATGACTCATGGTGTTCCTCTGGCACAAAAGTGGTCATAGAATCACAGAATGGTTTGGGTTGGAAGGGACCTTAAAGATCTCCCAGTTCCAACCCCCCTGCCCTGGGCAGGGACACCTCCCACCAGACCAGGTTGCTCCAAGCCCCGGCCAACCTGGCCTTGAACCCCTCCAGGGATGGGGCAGCCACAGCTTCTCTGGGCAGCCTGGGCCAGGGGCTCACCACCCTCACAGCCAAGAATTTCTGCCTCAGATCTCACCTCAATCTCCCCTCTTCCGGTTTGAAGCCATCACCCCTTGTCCTATGACTACATGATCCGAGGGCTGGAGCCCCTCTGCTGGGAGGACAGGCTGAGAGAGTTGGGGGGGTTCAGCCTGGAGAAGAGAAGACTCCGCGGAGACCTTGGAGCCCCTTCCAGTCCCTCAAGGACTCCAGGAAAGCTGGGGAGGGACTCTGGATCAGGGAGGGGAGCCATGGGACGAGGGGGAAGGGTTTTGCACTGCAAGAGGGGAGATTGAGCTGAGATCTGAGGCAGAAATTCTTGGCTGTGAGGGTGGTGAGCCCCTGGCCCAGGGTGCCCAGAGAAGCTGTGGCTGCCCCATCCCTGGAGGGGTTCAAGGCCAGGTTGGACGGGGCTTGGAGCAACCTGGTCTGGTGGGAGGTGTCCCTGCCAAGCGCAGGGGGGTTGGAACTGGGAGATCTTTAAGGTCCTTTCCAACCCAAACCATTTTATGATTCTATGAAATATTACCCTCTGACGCTGAACATATGAAAAATGCAATTTAACTTCCTTTTCAATTGAACGGTCTTATTCACGACTTGTACTTGCACTTCTCTTTTGGAGAAAATATGATTTTCTTTGGAACGTTTTCTGAAATTCCATTTGATCTTTTGAATAACATTTCTGTGATGTTTCTGGTAAGGACCTTCACCATCCTAGGGCAAATAAGTTCATTTATGCCCATTTCTGACTATGCCTTCATTCTGCATATGCTATATATTTAACGTTTGATTTCAGGTCCATTTTAACATGTCAATTGACATTGACTTCATAAAGAAACTGCCTGGGAACATTGACTTGATTTCTGAATTGCAGGAAATCCAGTTGGAAAAGTTGCTGCTTAATCCTGAAAATACTGTGTTGCTTTGGAGTCTTTTTATTTTCTTTTTAACAATTGTCAAATACATTGTGCAAAAACTGGGATATTAATTTGCTGGACTTGCAAACTCTCACAAGTCTCCCGTTATAACAGTTATTTTCATTTATAACTAAATATTATTGTTTCAAGGGAAAATTTCTTAGGACAGCTAAGTTTAAGTGTTTAACAGAAGGAATTTCGATGCCACGGTCGGTGCCGGGCATCGTCTGAAGCTTCAGGCGATTCCTCCTTCCATATTTTCCAAATTTCTATTTCTGGGAATAAATACAGCTTCCCCGTATGCCTTCTCTCTCTGTTTTCTACGTGTTTGAATGTGTTTACGTTCAACTGCTCGAATTGGCACAGTAATTATGTGCTTTACTGTTTTAAATGAGTGCGTTATTGGCCCTGGAGGACTATTTACTTTCTAAAACTGAAGATTAATTTTTTATAGTTCGGTATTCGGGTAACACAAGCATCAACATTTTGATACATGAGAGAACGCGTTGTATTTACCATTGTAGGTTCAGTGTAATCAGAGTTCTCGCTCACATACAGCATTGCTGCTATTTCTGGATAAATACCATCTTTATTATACACTTCTGTACATTGAAACCCTCATTTTGGCAGTAGATTTTTATAATTTCATGCTACTGTTTACGCATTTTCATCAATGGAAGAAGCAGTGAATGCGCCGCAGAGTTCTTCAAGCAGTGATACTATTTTTCCATATCGGAATCACTGAGTTTTTCTTTGTCAGTACGTGTAAATTGTGACAGAAGGGATTTGTTTAGGGAGATGTGTCCTGCTATGTGAAATGTATCATTAGACAAATTTAGGAGCTGAAGTAGTTTTGCCTTAGCAAAAGGGAAGCTGTGAGAGTTGTCTCTGAAAGCAAAGACGACATTGCAGCTTAAGAAAGAGCTGTGCGCAAGAAATTATCCACAAGGGGAGAGAAAAATGTTTATGGTAGTGACACCGCATACTGTATATGGATAATTGGTTCCCCCTCCCCATTTTGCCCTTGTGGGATTTTTCCTTGGTTAAAACCAGATATTTTTTAACTCTTTGGCATGTCCTACCAGTTGCTTCTGAGTAACTGTGGGTTTTACTGCCCGGCATCAGGTCCTGAATTTCCTTTCGTTGCATTCGAGGTTCTGTCTCTGAAATAGTGGACTAATTTTACTGTCGTGTGTTTTTAGGTTTACAAAATAACAGGTCGTTTGTTATTTTCCTCAGGTGGTGCGGGATTACAATCTCCAGCTGTTTCTACAGGAGAACTCCGTCTTTCACAAACCGCAGCCTTTCCAGTTCCAACCGAGTGACAGTGACACTGTAAGAACCTCGCTGAATTCCTTCATTTCTTTGTTCTCCCTCTATTTTTAAGAATGTTGTTATAAATGGGTAAGAGAATAGCTCTCCCTGGTATCCTGGGATAGTTTAACCTCATGCTGTATTTTTGGAAAAAGAAAGGGAAAGTGGCCTGATTCCACCAGCTCCGCCTGCGGTAGGTGGGTGATGGGAACAAAAGCATCAAACAAGCTCAACGTCATCCACAGAAGAGCACAATCTTTTTTTTATTGCCAGATTGTGACTAGCAGTCCCGCGTTTCTCTACTTTCAGGGCAATTCTTCCTACTTTTTTTTAGCTCCTTATAGTGCTGGTGAGATTTCTCATAGCATTCACTAATAGCGGGCGACAACACGTGTGATGCTGTGCCAAATTAAGTGTCCGTGTACCTCTAAACTACTCAATGAATATATAGACATACATAGAAGAAGTTATTGATTTAGAAAGAACACATTGCATTCCAAAATAATCTCAGAAATTGTTCTTTTGGTGCCTACGTTGCTTCCAAAGCAATAGTTAATGACATTAAAATTGAGTAAATCATAGTATTGTAAGAGGCTGCCCAGGGCAGCGGTGGAGTCGCCATCCCTGGAGGGATTTAAAAGCTGGGCAGACGTGGTGCTGAGGGACATGGGTTAGTGGTGGGTTTGTCAGTGTTGGGTTGATGGTTGGACTCAATGATCTGAAAGGTCCCTCCCAACCTGGACAGTTCTATGGTTCTATGATAGTATGTAAATACATTTCCAAACAACACTTTAATGAAATCGGTTTGTTGATGTCCCACCGACGCTACTAATGTTATTTTCAGAAATAACGGTTTAAGTCTAGATGTTTAAAAAAGTTAACCTTGTGCAGCTTTTTATTACTTGAATGCATTCATAAACTGACTTGGACAGGTATGTCTTGATCTCCGGTTCAGGTGATTAAATTCAAGAACCCTGTTAATAGATATTTAGACGTTAGGAAGAAGTTCTTTCCAGTGAGGGTGGTGAGACACTGGCCCAGGTTGCCCAGAGAGGTGGTGGAGGCCCCATCCCTGGAGACATTCAAGGCCAGGCTTGATGAGGCTCTGAGCAACCTGGTCTAGTTGAAGATGTCCCTGCTGACTGCAGGGGGGTTGGACTAGATGGCCTTTAAAGGTCCCTTCCAGCCCAACACATTCTGTGATGATTCTATGATATTTAAGGTGATTTTTCCAGAAATTCTGACACCTATAACACACTTTTCCCTGTCTTTTCGTTTTAACAAACTGTGAGTTTGCTTTTTCTTCCAGCTCCTTTGTAGAGAGTGACTTACTTCCATAAAGTTTGAGGTTGTTAATAGAGCAAGCGGAATCTTTCTAACTTTTGCCCTGCTTTTCTAACCTTCGCTGCTGTGTGTTTTCCTCCCTGCACCATCTCTGCATCCAGAGTTTTAACGCCGTTCAGCTGGTGGATATTGAGCCCTCCCCTGTCAGTGCCATGAGAATGACTATAGCAGAGGTATATGGGAGTATTTACATCAGCCTTCGTGTCGTTATTGCTGTGCGTGTGGCTCGGGATGGCGAATTTACACTCCTAAGGTGGCAACAGAATGCATAATATATATATAAAATAAGGAAAAAAACCAAGCAGCGCTTTTTCCATAATGAGATTTAAGTTAAAGGAGGAGAAAGCAATTTAACTGTGTTATTTGGGGGGGGGAGCAGCTTCACGCTTCTCTTTTTGCGCTTGTAATTAATATTCTAATCTTTTGGGGGCAGGAATTAAAATTTCGCAGCTCCAGATAGTGCTGTGTATAATCGGCTACTTCTCCAATGTGAATGGGGAAGCCTGTACAACAACTGGAGGCTGTTGGTATGCGCTGATGAAATGCCGTCCCATTACTAATTTCATTTTGTGCTCTTTCCAGAGGGCTATCCCCACCTAAAAGAGAACTGTAATTCACTCCTATTTAAACTCTTCAACGGGAAAAATGACACGAGGCTTTGACGCGGCGCTCGCATGGGCCGAGAAGTGCTGCGCGGGCGCTGCTGGTGCCACTGAATTTTGGGAGCTTTTTAAAGGCGATAAAGGGGTGCTTTTTGTCTCGAGTTGTCTCGGTATGTCCCATGAGGTGACTTCTTCACTCGCCTTACCTGCTTGGGCTGTGAAGTTACCGCTTTTCTTCAGCGCACTGCATTTTTTGAGCTTCTGACTGCTTATTCCGTAACCAGCATTCACAAAAATAAATAAATTATCAAGCTTCTTTATGATCCCTATAATTATTCTCAGCCAACAGCATCCTACCTGGGCAATTACAGGTTACGCATTCACCGTTTTTAATCGCTAAGTACAAGAAAATGAGGGGGTTTGTCCAGGCTTTTGAATTTGCCCAAAACAGTACGTTTTCTAACGAATCGAACAACATTTAGTTGAAGAATAATTACCAAGCATTCTTTTGCCACGTATTCTCTTTGTAGTTATCGTTTGGCTTTTCGTTTTTGTGGGTTATGCATGATAATTTTCACACCGAAGACTTAACACTGAAAGAAATACAAATAGAGTGATTAATACATCTAATCAAATGTTTAATATCAGCCTTTTCCAAGAACAAATTATGGCCTCTCTTCAGACTAAATACCTGATCCACCGTGGCTGGGGTCAAAGTTTGGAGCGTTTAAATATTACCGGAATGAAATTGTGAATATTGTAGGGAAGAAGAATGTTATAGACAATATGAATGTGGAGCTCACCTGTAGGAAAAGCTCTGAATACTTTTATAAAGTCTAGTTTTACGTGGTATGTCCCAAAATTTTGCTGTTGCCAAAGAATGGATTCCCATGCAATCCTCGAGTCAGGGACAAACCCCACACCTCCATTTATTTCCGAAATACTCTTTAACGTGCACTGTCGGAGCCTCCAAAAGAGACCGTTCCTAAGAAAGATGTGTATGAAATGGTTTTCCATCAATTTTCAGTATTTTTATTTCCCCAGCATTATCCTGAAATGTAGACTCTTGAGTGTCCACAGAGAGAAGCTCACGACAAAATATTTTCCACCGATCAGCTATTTTCCATTACCTAAAACATTGTTTTGAGCTTAACTTTATATATTTGTTCATGTTACTAAATTATTTAGATTATTTCAGTGTTGCAGTTAATTTCGACAGACATAAATTTGGTTTTTTTAAAAACGGAAGTTCCTGAATTTTTATTTAAAACAAACTAGTTTGCCGTAAGGAAAGGGAAGTAAGTAAGTAAGAAACCTTTGATCCATTCCCAGCCAGCTTTAATCCTTTCAATAAATGGTTTCGCAAAATGGCTCGAGCCGTTACGAAGAGCCAAATGGAAAAAATAAGGAGGGTCTTTTGAAATACCGTTGGCCTGCCGAGAAAAACCAGTCAGCACACGCTGACCTGACACGGGGGCTGCCACTCTATTCAATGGAGTGACACTCTCATCATCCAACATCCTCCCACGAGGCACCGGATATTTATTATAAAATCCGCAGAAATCCATTGCGTTGAAAACACTCTTCGTGGTTGAGCCCTCACCGTAAGAACAGGACGAAACAGAAAGGAAATGACAGGAAATTACCCAGCTTTTCTCTTTTTCCTGTTTGGAAAAGATTCTTTTTTTTCCTTGAACTGGGTGTTATCACGTGAGAAAATGAGCCAAACGACAAAAAAGCATGTCCCGAGTGCGGGACGAGAACAGCAGTAAACAGCTGACACGAAACTTTGAAGGTCTTTTTCCTGTTTTTTTTGTAATCTACGTGTCGCCTGTGACTATAATTTCCCCTGGACATTACTGATGCTGGCGTTTTCTTGGAGCACGCAAGTAAAAAACAGAGCGGAATCTTATTTGTACGGCAGCTTATCGACATAAAAAAAAAAAAATCCATTTTTCTCACTGTCATTTGCCAAACAAACCAACCCCAAGGTCTCAGTAAGATCGGTGGAAAGTTTTGTAGTTTCACCCGTCGTTACTTGGATGTACAAGATTTTTAGGGACAGATGGTGAGAATAAGGATGAATTTCACGTCGCTGTCTTACGCAGAAGAATGTCTTGAATTTCTGAGCAGCTCGTATTAAGCTGTATAATATAAGTTATACAAGCAATATTTACAAAAGGACATCATTCTTGCTTATGGCATGTTTTTTCAGCTCTCCGAGTGCTTGGGGATTTGAAAATAAATAGAAATTAGAAATTACTGCTGAATTTATTTAAATATTTAAAACATATTTAAAACTTATTTAGTATTAAATATGCTTAAATATTTTAAAATACCTTTGTTTTCTAAATGGTCTTATATTCTATTTTTATAATTATTGATTATAAATATTTCATGTTCAACATTAAATATTTAAATCCGGAAAAGTTCATGAAATACAAACTGCTAGTAAAAAATAATCTCTCGCGTAAATAAGCCCAAACCGACAAGTTCAGAGAACGCACGACTTTTTCTGTATTTAGAGTAGCCTCTGCTTTTAGTACTGGAAAAGGGTAAGCTGACTGTCTTTTAACTATTACATTTTGAAGCTAAATATATATTAAAAAATTAGGATTAAATGTTATCACAATATAAAGTATATGGAATTACTGCTGAGGAGAAATACAGTCATTCAGGTAAAGAAAAGTCCAGTAGATGCCAGTGGGAGCCTGGCGAAACTGTAAATTCCCTTTATACATATTATTCCCATATATATAGGGAATATATATATACACACACATACTAATACACATATATGTATATGTATTGGAGAGTTGGGCAGAGAGGAACCTTATGAAATTCAACAAAGGCAAGCGTAGGGTGCTGCACCTGGGGAGGAATAACCCCCTGCACCAGGACAGGTTGGGGGCTGCCCTGCTGGAGAGCAGCTCAGCTGAAAGACACCTGGGAGTTCTGGTGGGCAACAGGATGACCATGAGCCAGGAATGGGCCCTGGTGGCCAAAAAGGCCAATGGCATCCTGGGGGGCATCAAGAAGAGCGTGGCCAGCAGGTGGAGGGAGGTCATCCTCCCCCTCTGCTCTGCCTTGGTGAGGCCACACCTGCAGTACTGTGTCCAGTTCTGGGATCCCCAGCTCAAGAAGGACAGGGAACTGCTGGAGAGGGGACAGCAAAGGGCTACCAAGTTGCTGAGGGGACTGGAACACCTCTCTTAGGAAGAAAGGCTAAAGGATTTGGGTCTCTTCAGTCTGGAAAAAAGACAACTGAGGGGGGATCTTATCAACGCTTAGAAATACTGAAAGGGTGGGTGTCAGGAGGATGGGGCCAGGCTCTTCTCAGTGGTGCCCAGCGACAGGACAAGAGGTAACGGGCACAAACTTGAGCATAGGAAGTTCCACCTCAACATGAGGAGGAACTTCTTTCCTGTGAGGGTGGCAGAGCCCTGGCACAGGCTGCCCAGAGAGGTGGTGGAGTCTCCGTCTCTGGAGACATTCCAAACCCGCTTGGACGCGTTCCTGTGCCACCTGCTCTGGGTGACCCTGCTCTGGCACAGGGGGGTTGGACTGGATGGTCTCCAGAGGTCCCTTCCAACCCCTGCCAGTCTGTGATTCTGTGATATATATACACAAGTTACATAGGGAATATATATACTGAATATTCCCTATATATATTCCCTATATAACTTGTATATATATATCTATATGTATTAGTATGTGTGTGTATATATATATATTCCCTATATAACTTGTGTGTGTGTGTATATATATGTATTAGTGTATGTGTGTGTGTATATATATAGGGAATATATAAGGAATATTCCCTATATAACTTGACACGTCTTGTGCATGGCAGACATGACGAAAACACATTTTCCTTAATTCCCCCCACCCCAGTGGTGGTCAAAATAAAATCTGAACTAAAAAACTCAGATTTGAGGTTGATATTAAAAGGGTAGTTTGAAGAAAAGGGGGAACGCCCTGGAGTTACTGGCTTTTATCTTAGTTTGAATTTTAACATCCTTTATGGTCTACTTAAAGTATAATGAGCTGAAATTGGCTCACTATCCAATTGATTTTATTTTAATTTAGAGAGCGCGCTGTTAGTATCCTTTTTTATACAGTCAGAAAACACCATTTAAGCAAAACTCTGAATAATTTCTAGCAGCGAGACCAGAGAGCAGAAGTAATACTTGAAAGAAGTGGCCACTTAAGAAATAGATCTTTGTTTATATTGCGTTGAAATTATCTATGAAATCAATTCCTCGGTGTCAAAGTTGGTTCAGAAGGTTTTCTTTTTTGCCTTCAGTTACCTAATGAGAGCGATTTTTCTGTATTTCTAGTTATAATAGAAGACAGCATAGATTTTTGGGAAAGTTGGATGTGAAGGCGGCTGCTGTGGTAACTGAGGCAAACAAGAATAATTATGAGGGTGAGACTGGAAGTACGCTCACGAAAATATACTGCGCTCTACTTGCAAAATTAATTTCAGTGAGAAGATTAAAAACTTTTTAAAATAAATAAGATGAAAATTAAAAAAAAAGAGGAAGATTTGTGGCTTTTAATCTGTGCTATATAACAAAAGGGCTTAACACAATAACATCAGGCACTAGGAACAGAAAGGTCTATTAATCACTGCCATCTAACAAAAAATAGGACTTTTAAGATTCTAGTCTTTGGAAAAAAAAAAAAAGCCAAAAACCAAAATCCTTTTCCCAGACGTGGGAAAAAGGGACGTTTACAGTAACCCTGGCCTCAGGCGTTCGGCATCGGCTGCTGCAACAGTCTGTGTGCGCAGTATGTTTAGCAGGAGGTTTCTAGCTAATGGGCAGTGATCCCCCAAAATAATTAACGAGCCAGAACTAAAAATAAACAACCCCCTAAAAACCCACCGGAGAAATCATTGCATACAGATGGCTGTACGACGGTTCCTTTCCTGGGTACTTTTAGTAAGGCGAGTTTTGGTTACGCCAGAAGTCAGACAATAGCTTGAAGTAGCATTTGTGGTATTCAGTAGTATTTTGTTGGGATTTCATATTTTGCTGTAGAAAATTTCTTTAGGAAAAAACACGAGATCGTGGTAGGACTATTTTTCAGCCCAGATGATGTCAAAAAGTCCCGGGATCCCTTTTTCTCTGTTCACGTATCCCCGAACCACCTTTCTTGTGATGAGTTTAAATGTAATTATTGTCTTTATTCCCTGCCTGATAGGATGTTCCTTATCCTTCTGCAGCCCCCAGCACTCGCCGCTGTGAGATGTTAATTTATTAGATTAAAAAGCAGAATGTAGTTACATAAAGCAGCAATAATAGGTTGGTTTGGTTTAGCTTTATCATAACATATGTACAGAGGTTGGTGTAAGCTATTAATAGGGGATGTAGGTTCTTTTCTATTCTTCTGAGTAGAAGAAAATCCACCCCTGTATGGGGGTGTCCTGTTTGTAACATTGAAAATTCACCGAAATGCAAGTCAGTCCTAGCTCACTCCCGCCTAAACTAAAATTGAATTAGTTCTACAATGACAGACTAAAACAAGCACCAAACTCGACTCACGATTTTCTTACAGCTGCTGCGTGGAGCTATGAGTTGTGTGAAAAATGTCATGCGTATCCCTTCCTCCTCCCTGGAAGTGTTGGTCGTAAGGTTGAGCTTGCTTTTCAACGTTGGCATGGGAAGCTCTTATTTTCACCTCTTCAAAAGAAATTACAATTTTTAGGTGTGTTTTGTGTTGGCGATTTGCATGCAGTAAATGTTTCCTCCATTTTTTCCGTTGTTGAAGTGAACTTTTTTAGGCTTCAGCTACAAAAATAAGGAACTTGAAGGCTCAAGAGCCAACTTTTTTTGCTCTTAAAACTGTACGTGTGCCATCTGCGTGCAGATGTAACTGCGTAAATAAGAGAATGAACGCTTGGCCCTGTCATAAGGCAACTTCTGCACCTGCAATAACATTTCAGACAAAAATGTAGGAGCGACGTGTCTACAGAATAGATGCGTTTGTTAATTTAAGAAACAGCATTGCTAGTCTCTAAGCTCTTCAGCTGGTTGGAGCCATCTAGTGCTTTTCCTTGGTTTACTGATTGAATTTTTAGCATTAAACACCGCTTTCGCTGTAACCCAAACCCTGAGAGAGCAGCAGAACGTCCATCTAAGTTTAGCTCAGGTTTTTGGGCTCTCCCTTCATTCCTTGGCCATGGCGACTGGGTTTGGTTTCCCTCTTTTTTGGAAGAGGTTAAATTGAGTCATTGGACATTTTGCCACCGCTGAGCTCCAGTCCTGAAAACACTTAAGCAAGAGCTTAATTTAGTAAATCAGTTTAGGACCAGACACTTCAGTCCCTCCACCTTCTTCCCTACGCTTTTGATTTTTATGTCAATAGCAGATAAATCTCTTATTTTAGCTCCTTTCTTCCTATTTTTAGGTCCTTTCAACCTGTTTAAATGGCAGTTGGTTTTTCCTTTCTTTCTTGCTATACCCCTCTAGCCTATCTTTACCTGAGGGTAGGGACTTCTCAGGTCATCCTTGATGTCCTCCTGAAGCACGTACTCTTCCACACCAGCCAACATGCTGCTGCTCCTCTGCTTTTAAGATCCTTCCCAGCCTTCTGAAGTGCCAGCAGCTTGGTCCGTCAGAGGTCAGGTGAAGTCCCTCCAGGCCATACCGGCTCCGTTTATTCAAGAAACATTCCAGATCTTGATGGGTTTGAAAACTTTCTCCTGCGCTGGCTTCTTGGCCAAGCATTTCTACCGCTCTCTCTGGTCTTGTCCATCTTAGGAGCCCTTGTTTTCAGCTTCTTCCCCAGGAGACTAAATTTTTCCTCTAGATCTCGTCTCCTGCTTTTGCCTGTGTTTCTGCTATCCACACAGACCACAGCTCCAGGTTTTTCCGCAACTCTTTTTATTGCCCCATTTTTATGTTGTTTATTTTTAGACCTTTAAGCAAGGGTTAGGTCTGCTTGGGTACAATACTGCTTTATGAATAACTAGTATAACTGCTCTGATCCAATAACAATTCATTTCTTTTTTAGTATGCCCTTAGGAGCAGCCACAAAGTTTGCATTCATTTTTCTGGTCAAGTGCTTTTGATAAATAGATTAAAAACCAAAAATACGCTTGGGATAATGCAGAAGGTTATCAAGCGACCGAAAAGAAGTCTGTATTTCTTAACGAGAATGAGATGCTGAGTTAGGAGCAAGACCTGTGGGAACGGTGAAAATTCGTTCTGAGATGTCTTACAGGGGAGAGGCAATGTCAAAGGATTCTGCTCAGATTTGCAGCTGGTAAGACTCAGCTGGACGCTGTGGAAGAAGCTGTACAAAAATGCTTACTCCAATAAGCTTGGAAAAAAACGGAGGTCAAATGTTATCTTAAGGATTGGATGTGCCTAAATACATCCGGGTGTTTGTTCTCATTATGTTTTGCAACGACCTAGTGGAACAGCTTAACGTAGGTAATTAAAGAGGTCAAACAGTAATGCCGAAACATGATCATATAAAGCCACCTCAATAAAATCAGGCAAAACCCAACATAATATTTAATCTGAGGGGGTGGGAGAAGAGAGCTGCACCCACCTGCTCTTTGCTTGCTGGGCAGCTTTGCCTTCCTACCTGTTCATGCCGGAGCTAACCACATGCTTAGAACTTACCTCCTTTTCTGGGCTGCTCTACGTCTTGTCTAACAATTCCTTTTACTTTGAAAATACCATTAGATTTAGATGAGATCTCAGGAAGAAACTTTTCACTATGAGGGTGGTGAGCCCCTGGCCCAGGTTGCCCAGAGAAGCTGTGGCTGCCCCATCCCTGGAGGGGTTCGAGGCCAGGTTGGACGGGGCTTGGAGCAACCTGGTCTGGTGGGAAGTGTCCCTGCCCAGGGCAGGGGGTGGCACTGGGTGGGCTTTAAGGTCCCTTCCAACCCAAACCATTCTGTGATTCTGTGATTAATGTGGGCTTTGTGGCTCTCTCCCACTCCGGTGGATGAACTTCATGGAGGCGTTTGTTTCTGGCTTGGAGCTAAAATACCTTGACATGGTGTACTGGAACGTAAGAGCCTCTCGGGTGGTTTTTGGTCACTGGGAGCAACACAAGGATGCTACCTCCTCTCCACCCTCTTTTGATATGCCTCAAGGCATTCTGTAGGGACAAGCTGAAGCACCGCAAGCTTCTTGGCTGAGTTAGAGCGCCTTGAAATAGAGACAGAAAGTGGCCCAGAAGCTGCCTGAAGTGTTAGATGTATTTCAGAGCCCTGTGGTGGGAGCGTGTACGTGTGTAGGGGTTGTCTTCTTTTCCCTCGCTTGCCTCTGCTGGTGGAAATCATCTCCTTCACAACCCCTCGAATCCGCTCCCCCCAGCTCTCCTGTAATAAGAGGATGAATAAGAATAAAGGCCAGATTCAATTTTGATGAAAAGGAGCTTAGCTGAACGAAATAACAAGCTGAACCAATTTTGGCTTCATTTTCAATTAAATCCTCTGATCGGATGTTAGCATAAGTTAGTAGTACTGCCTCTCCCATGAGGGCAATGTAATCTAAAAGCATTAAAATCTTGCTTTCATTATCACATTGGTTTGCTTCCCAGCATCTCTTGATTTTACCAAGTTTATACCAAGTGCTGGTGTTAACATTGTCTTCCGTCCTTGACACAAATTGTACCACTTTGCCTGCTAAAATACCTGATAACTCTCTGTCTTCTACTGCATCAGGCTTCTCGCCCCGCCTGAAAAGAGCTCTCTTACCTTCCTCCTGCTGGCTATCCTTGAATTTCTCCTTCCGAAACAACTTGTGGATTCTTGTGGGATCTTCTCTAGTTTCAAACCACACCTGATGGAGAAAAATCCTGTCTTTTGAACCACAGAGGAGAGAGTGAGACGGAGAAGTCATTTCTTTCACACTTTCTGAGTTGGTTTTGAGCCGCCCTAAGCATGCTCTCTCTGCTTGAGTGATAATTTACTCTCTCTTCTTCAGTGATAATTTATTAGGGTTTTTTTCAGGTTGTGCAAGATTCTGTCAGCCTGAAGAGGACTTGTGATAAAGAGGGATGCAGGGTGGCTCTGGACTGCACCGTCTCAATAGTGAGATGTGCACGAGTCAGCAGGTCATCCAGGCAGAGGAGTTGTTCTTGAGGATCCCCTTTGGAGTATTGATTAACTTTGATTGGGAGAACCACAAATCTGTTCTGTTGTGCCAGGAGCACACCCCAGGAAGGTGGGGTGAAGAGATTGTCTTCTCACAACTAATTTTACTGATGGGAAAAGTAAGAGATTGGCTCAAAAAAAAATATCATAGAATCCCAGACTGGTTGAGGTTGGAAGGGACCTCTGGAGGTCATCTGGTCTGGAGGTGGTTGCCCAGGATCTTGCCCAGATGGCTTTGGAATATCTGCAAGGATGGATACTCCACAACCTCCGTGGGCAACCTGTGCCAGTGCTTGGTCACCCTCACAGAGAAAAAGTGTTTCCTGGTGTTCAGAGTGAACCTCCTTTGCCTCTGCTCCTGTCATTGGGCACCGTCCTCTTTGCACCTTCCCTTCACGCCGTTATATGGATTGATGAGATCCCTCTGAGCCTTTTCTTCTTCAGGCTGAACAGTCCCAGCTCCCTCGGCCCCTCTTCATAGGAGAGATGCTCCAACCTCTTCATCATCTTTGTGGTCCTTTGCTAGACTCTCTCCAACTTAATTATCATTAAGTTACTTACCCTTATGCAGTCCAGGTGCAGTAAATGTGCACAGAATACCCACAAATATAGAAGGACTATCAGGAAACCTACCTTAGTGGGAAGATTGAGACTGATCTACATCCTGAACACTGAGACGTCTACGTAAATGCACAGGGTAGTTGCTGTGCCACTAATAGAAATTATAGAAAGATTGGGAGTGATTGCATTAATTAAATGCTGGAAAGTCTCTCTTCAGAGTTTCAGATGGGTTCTGTTCAATCTGTGGACAATAGAGAACTACTTCATCTTGCTTTAGTTGGCAATTTTAGTTGGAATTTTTATTTTTTTGTTACTGACACAAGAAAAGCGGGCATAAGATGAAACAACATCAAAAAATTTGGTTTGAAATTTGAGTCGCTGTTTTGCAGATAATTTTTTCTTTGACAGAAATGGCCGCGCTGTTCTAAAATATTTGATAACATTATGATTTGATCACAAATTACAAAGAATGAGCCCAAATGGCCAATTGGACCACACTTAACCTTTCATCTTTGAAATGATGAATCTTTCATGTAATGCATGGTTATTTTAGAAATTAGGTGGCTTCCTTGGCTAGTTATTCTTCATCGCTTTGATACCGTGTATGGGTGAAATTGAGTTTCAGTTGTATTGGTCGTGAATGTCTTTCATTGCAGTAGAGCTGTGGCTGGTATTCAGTGTCACGCTGATTTTTCCGAGGCAGTTGGGAATTCTTGTGAGCTTTGATTTGCTTTCGTAGTTGGGATCCCACAACATGGTACCATCACAAAGTTCCTATGGAAGAGAGTTGGTTTTGGTTGAATCCTCCTTGTTTCATATGAAGCAAGACCCCAGGCTGATAAATGTAATGTAAAGTTATCCTATAACTAAATATCATCGTATCTACAGAGGTAGCCCTGAGTCTGTGTCATGACTCATTCTCTTGTTTTCTGTTCCAGAGTCGACAACTGGAATCGGAAACTGGAACAACTGAAGAGCACAGCCTCAACAAGGAGGCTCGGAAATGGGCTACCCGGGTAGCCCGGGAGCACAAAAACATCATCCACAGTCAGCGGGTAGGTTAGGAAAACATTTGTTTATGGATTTTATTTGTTGCAGCTCCCCACTGCACAAAAGAGGAGCTGCCGCGAGCACTGAGGAATTATTTTTGTCTTGCTATCTCTCCGGGCAACCTGCCATTTTCATCTAAGCCTTTCTTGATATGATACACTCCAACTGCCAGGTTAGCAGCTCCTCTAACTTTTTGGTTCATCGATATGTTTTATTCCCATATAAATCTGAAGTTACAGCTTCTTTACTGCAAATAACTTATAGACCCACCTCTGTTCTACACACCATCCTTCTGTTAGAAATAAAGTTTCAGGGATTCTCTTATGTCCGCTGTATGATGTATATATTGCCTGGAGAAAAAAATGTTTGGCTATCAAAAGTTTTTTCAAGTCTAGGAAAATCCATGAGTAATGTGCACTTAAATCTAATGTGAAGACACAAAATCAAGTGCATATTGATAAATTTAGTTCTACATATGTAGCTCAACATAGAAGGACCATTTGGACGTCCTGACTGGGGCTTCAGGTAGCTGTATTTTGGAATGCGGCTGAGACTGGCTGGGAATGAGAATAAAGTCAGCCAGTAGAAATGCATCCCTTGGGGCACCGAATTCCTTAAACACCTATGGCAAGGCTGTCATGCTCTTGTTTGGAGAGAGTGTTGGCAGCCACGCTAAGTTCTTGTGCTAAATTCTACCTAAAAACCTCTGTTTCACATGCTCAGGTCAAGCCTAACTTGCACAGACTACATTAAATTCAGTTAAATGTGCCTACACGACAATATCTGTAATATTGTGTAATTCAATGAGTTCCAGCCCAGGAAGTGGGGGACTTGCCTTCTAGTTCCACTTTAGAGATTTGAGCCGTTCCTCAGACTACGCAGAGGGAATGCACAAAGCAAGACCAAAATAGGTGTTTACCATCGTACCTGTCTTCTGCTGAGCCTGGGTCACTCTATAGCAAAAAACCAGAAGTTGTAGCACCAGGAAGAGGGTATGAATAGAGTCTGTAACCAAAATATGACAGGAAAACTCTCCTCGGAGGAAGGAGGGAGCATCCTACGTTCTGGTCCTAGCACCTGATGCTCCTTCTGCTCTTTCTCCAAAGACTACGTAACGCAAAATGCAGAAATACTCACTCAGCCAGGCACACATTTGCAGATAACTGGTGACAATTTGTGCGATCGCGTGCTTTTGTTATTTTTCTGGATCTGTACGGTCAACACACGTGTGAGGGAAGCCAAGAAACTTCAACGTTTTCTGTGATTCAACAAATTCTCCTCTGGATACAGCGTTCCTGTACCATTAGCAACTTCTCTCTCCGTGTTGAAGATGCTCTTTTCCCTCCTGACATCAATGTGGAGCGACATGCCCATTTTAAATAGGGAAATATCAACCTGTAGATGAGTTGATTCATACCACAATATCATGTTTTCACGAAGATGTTCAAATATTCCCCAAGTGGCATTTCGCTGTGAAATACTGTGCTTTTAAATGGCGTTTTGCCTTGGTCATCATCTGTTTTCCTGGAATCGGGCTGTTGTCGGTCAACCCAGCATCTAATCAACCAATAATTTCCCGGACTTGTCATAAATATTTATCATGTAAACGGTTTGCTGGGATTTACTACATCTGTGGCGTGTTTTCTGATTTCTGACAGACACTTGAGGAGCTCGAATGCCACGGGCCTGTGATGTCTGAGCAAACCCGAGCAGAACTAGAGCAGAAAATAGATGAAGCCAGAGAGAGCATTCGCAAGGCTGAGGTAAGAAGGAAATTATTTTTAGGTTACAGCTATTTCGTTTTGTTTGTGGAAATGAAAGCTTTTAGCATCAAAAAATCAGGGAATTTTGAGATGTCTTTTTTTTTTTTCCCCTTGATTTCGTACTTCTCACATCACTGAATCAACTTAATGAAAGACTTGAGATTAGAAGAATAATATTAAAAAACACTCCTGATGAGGAGTGATTAAACTTGCTGCGTTTTCCGCTATTGCGCAAAGGTCAAGAATCTCTACATTTAGGGGCTTTGTCTTAAATAGAGAAAAAACAATCTCACGTTTACTAGTTCCCTTCTGCTTGAAGGAATTAATACCCACAAATTATGATAATATCTCCATCTTCATGCGTTTTGGCTTCTAGAAGGAACTGCCACACGCCGATGTGCCTTCTGTTCTAGCATTTTTTGATAGACACATTAATTTGTAATGTCGATGGGAAAGTATTTGAAACAATCTTTCTATCTCGTTCTGCTTTCACTCTGAGGTACTTCTGAAAAGGTTAGAGAGGTTTGTGAGACCTGTTCTGGGTTAAGAAAGGCTCAGGAAAAGATAAACTTCATGGTTGACTGCCAGCGCTGGGTGGGTAAAAGTTAACTGTTTTCCTGGCCAGTGATTCAAAAAACCTATTGCAAGCAACAGGAACCGATCTATTAGTTTTCGGCTGAGTGGGTTGCTTAATTAAAACTGGAGAGCAAACGTAATTGTTTCAGTTAAGTGCTTCTCGTACCGCTAGATATTCAGAGGACCTGATGTAATTAGGAATGTGATTTACAGTTCAAGAGGTTAGAAAATAAAGAGTAAAAATATTCCTCCTACTGCTGTGATAAATGTTACGCTCTCGTTTTAAAACAAATCCAGAATATGCTCTCGTAACAGAAAGCGTTTTAAAATGCAATAGCTTTTTATTTTGAGTAAACTATTTCAAGCAGACTGTACTCCAAAGTACTTTGGTGTATGTGTAGTTAATGATTTAATATGCAAGGACAGAGAGCATGAGAATGAAAGATGAAAGCAGCAGCAGAAAGGAATGAAATCAGGATAAGAAGTTGCAGAGGAGAAGGTGCTCGCACAAAAATATCATAAAAGGTACAGATGAAATTGGTCTGGAACTTTAGTGTTTGCAAGCCTTAAGAATGCATAATTAAGAGAACCCAATCAATCAGCGGAAACTGAGCAAAGAGGTAACATGATTCCTTGGGGGAGGTGGCGGAGAGAAAAATCGACGGGGGTATTTTTTATTTGTTAAATTCTGGCAAGTTAGAACTTTGAAAGTACGAGCTGCAAGAGTAATGGCCAAGAAGGATCTCTGCAGTAGAAATCAGGGCATGGTCCTGTAGGAATGATAGGGAGAGCACAGAGGCAGGGATAACATGCCGGTTATTGTCCAGGTGGGGATAACACGCCAGTTATTGTCCAGGCAAATACAGCAAAGAAGATGTTTGAGAGCACACAAGGACTTCGGCCCAGCAGAAGGCTGGCTTTTCAGAGAGAATTAGCTAAAAGAGCTTCAGACAAAATTGCAAGTTGGGCCACAGCCACAGAATGTAACTGAGGGTAGGGGGAAAGTGCCAAGAAGTGGAAGGTTTTTATATATATATATATATATATATATATATATAAAAGAGATGTGAGAGCTGAAATAAACCCTGTAGTGTGCTGTAGAAGGCAGTGGGCTTTTCCAAAAGCAGAGGGAGGGATAAAGCTCCATTGGGAAACACACTGGGCAAGAAGTGTCTGGCCAGGAAGAAATGCAGAGTCATAGATGTGCATCCTTATAAACACCAAATGGTGCTCCAAAGAGTTAAAGAGCATGAATATTTTTCTCCAAGATGTATTTGGTAGAAAGCATTTAATATAGGCAAATAATGTATTTCCCTGGTTTTCCAGTGCTAGCTGGTGTGTCGTAGGTAAAATGTCCCTTACCTTTATATTATTAGAATATACACGTGTTCTGGTTTACAACAGAAGACGGTGAAAATGCCAAGTAATTGAGTCTCGGAAGACTCGGTGCCTGGGTGATTTTCACTGATTTTCTTCCTTTTATCTTGGTACAACTTTTCTACCGTGTATTTCAAGGCCAGGAAGTTGTCTCTGAATTTTTGAATGGTAGGTGTGTAAATCACTTTGTGTTTCTGACTTTTATATATTCCCACATGAGTTATTTATAATATAGAATTTTTTTCTAAGAGAAGCTAGTAAGTGAATTTAATAAGCTTTTTTACTTAGGGGTTGCCTTTCCTTTTAGCTTCAACCCTTCATAGAATCATAGAACCATAGGGTTGGAAGGGACCTCTGGAGACCATCCAGTCCAACCCCCCTGTGCCAGAGCAGGGTCACCCAGAGCAGGTGGCACAGGAACGCGTCCAGGTGGATTTGGAATGTCTCCAGAGACGGAGACTCCACCACCTCTCTGGGCAGCCTGTGCCAGGGCTCTGCCACCCTCACAGGAAAGAAGTTCCTCCTCATGTTTAGGTGGAACTTCCTATGCTCAAGTTTGTGCCCATTAGTCCCCACCCCTCTAAGTGGCACTATTAAGTAGTTTCAGGACCGTTAATTAGACAAGAGATTTTTGCACACGTATGATCCATGGAAGAATAAACTATTTAGGCTGTAGGGAGCCAGGGAACTGCCCGTTCCCTGTCCCACTGCGCTGCCTTTGGCTCGAGGAGCTGCGGCTGGTAAGTGAAACAGAGCAAAGAGACCCCGGGATTAGCTCCGTGCTTCAAAAAAGTCCTTCTCAGGATGGTGAGTGGGGAAGGAGGGTGTCTGGAGAGTTGGCAGGAGTCAATGGGCAATTTCACTTTTGCCGCTGTTGCTGAATGCATGGTGTTTTACAGTTGCCTGACACCATACATGGTTGTACCCTGTGTGAACCGCCCAAAGTAATTTGCCCTTTAACACCAGTTAGTTCATTATCACCTCGTCATGTTAAATCATAGAATCACAGAATGGTTTGCGTTGGAAGGGACCTTAAAGACCATCCAGTTCCACCCCCCTGCCCTGGGCAGGGACACCTCCCACCAGACCAGGTTGCTCCAAGCCCCGTCCAACCTGGCCTTGAACCCCTCCAGGGGTGGGGCATCCTTACCAGCTGCAAAACTTTGTGGATGCTACTGTGATTGTAACTGGACGAGTAATATGTTCTGGTGCCATGTCTAGAAGTGTTTGATGGTAACATGTAGATTTTGTTTTGTTAAAAAAAAAGAACTCCAAACTGCTTTATTGCGAAGGTTTTGATGCAACTTTGCTTGCAACTCCCACAAGTATTGGTTAATGTACTGTTGTCTCTTGCCACGATGGTCAAGACTTGGACATGGAAAGCTCCTGTTTATTCTGAATAAAGCAGCTAGAGGACAGCACATCGAGAAGGTGGCAAGGCTTGCAGGGTATGAATTTTGTAACCTTGAGATAATTTCCTCAAGTCAATGGTTGTATTAACCCGCGATGCCTATATTGCGGAGTTACTGTTTCTAAAAGCCCTTGGGTGTGTACTGCTAGCGCTGTGGAGACATGGACGTTCTGCTGAATGTTATTTGTAGGTCACATCCATGTGCACGTGTACGTGCACACGCTTCCTCTCTTCTTGTGGTGTGTTAGATAGCGTGTACTGTCATCCCCCATTCCAGAGACATCCTCCCTTCTTCCTTTTGTTTTTGCGTTTTTCTCTTGAAATGCATTTTATTTTTATTTCCTTTCTGGAGTAGCGTGCCTGTTGTTCTTTCATGTTTTGACTTCTTGACCTGCTCAAAGGAAAAAGGTGCTTTTTCCTTTGCAAATCTGCCTTCTTCCTCTTCTTTCTTCATCATTTCTGAAGGGGAAGATAATTTCACAAGCACGTTGGGATTAAATTTTGCCTTTCTTCTGGCAAGGCTATTTTGCCCGAAGACACTTCCACTTGCGTGTTTCTCCCCAGGGATTTTACATTCTTGACACACTGCTCCAGTGCCAGCCTGCTTAACTATCGGAAGACAAAGCGATCTCTATGTGCCATCTAATACAGCGTGAGCTGAGTCAGAACCTTTCAGAGATGATGCATACTGGTAATGGGGTTTCTCCAGGGTGTTTTGTGCATAGATGTATTCATCTCATTGCCCTCTTCCTTGGAGACTGTGAATCCTTTGAAATCTAACAGCTGAGAGGAACCGAGGAACTCTACCATACGTATAAGGCTGAGGGAGTTAGGGGGGGTTCAGCCTGGAGAAGAGAAGGCTCAGCGGAGACCTTTGAGCCCCTTCCAGTCCCTCAAGGGGCTCCAGGAAAGCTGGGGAGGGACTCTGGATGAGGGAGGGGAGCCATGGGACGAGGAGGAATGGTTTTACACGGAAAGAGGAGAGATTTAAATGAGATCTGAGGCAGAAATTCTTGGCTGTGAGGGTGGTGAGCCCCTGGCCCAGGTTGCCCAGAGAAGCTGTGGCTGCCCCGTCCCTGGAGGGGTTCAAGGTCAGGTTGGACGGAGCTTGGAGCAGCCTGGTCTGGTAGGATTGTGGGGGTTGGAACTAGATGATCTTTAAGGTCCCTTCTAATGCAAACCATTCTGTGATTCTATAATTAATGTATTTTCTGACAAGCACAATGGATGTGGAACAGGTGCAATTCGAAGCTACAGCAAAGAAATACAGTAAAGGTGTGCATACAACCAAGACACACTGAAAAAATCTACTTTTTTGTCTTCTGCAAGATGCAGTGCCTGAACGGAAGACCTGAGATTGGCGCATTCACAGCTCAGTGGGTTCTTTTTAATCTTTTTCTCCCTGGGATAAGAGATATTTTTCCATGTGATTTTTCAGGGAGCAGAGTCCTTGATTAAAGTTTGGGGAAAATATGGCTTACACCAGAGTGCTTCTGTACAATTGATACACGGCAGATGATGGACAGTCACTGTAATTGATAACCAGAACCCATATTTTCTTCTGAAAAATGGAAAGTTTCTGCCCTGTTAAAGGTTTTTTGTTTCTTTTGCTTGCTTGTTCTTAAAGGAAATGTTAGAATAGGTCTGATAATATCTCAGATAATACCTCAGGGCACTAAAATTGGCTGTGGTTAAGACTACACCGTGGAGTTTAGATCCAGAGGAACTCCATCCATCCTTGTCAAAACCAGCATTTAACTACTGCTGGGCAAGGTTTGGATTTTGATAAAGGCAAACGCTGAGAGCAGACGGTGCTCAGTTAAATTGAAGGTGACGTGATTCAAGCAGCGTCTGTAAAGGAGGTCAACACCCTCCAAATTAAGTAGTTTGAGAAAATAAATTATTCTTGTAGCTCTTTGGCACTTAACCAACCAGCTCAGGTAACTGAACTAGAACTTCGGTGTTTTAAGCTTTCATTTTTTATGACAACGGTAGGGAAGGTTGCTGGGGGTTTCACGGCTGTTAGTTCAGGCAGTTGGATAGATCTGATTTGCCTTAAAGTAGCTTTGCATTTCTCCACTGCCTCTGCCCCTTTATCTTTATGGTCTTCAAGACAAAAATTTACTGTCTCCGCTCGTCTGCGGTGCAGAAATAAGGGAAAAGAAAAGTTGCAGCTATTTCTTTGGTTTCTATAACCTTTCTTTCAGCCTGCATCCTGGACCCTGAGGCTGGGTTACTGGAATTCTTCTTCCTCTCATCTTATTTTGTCTCTATCAGACTAAACACCCCAGTACTTTGTTAGCCTGGAGTGAGTTTCACTAGCCAGTATAGCTGGTCCCAGGACTGACGTCGTTTTTCTCGATGATGATGATGATGATGGGAGATTTCCCATCTGTGCTCAGGTCTGTGCTCAGAGAAGGTCTCGGGGCCTCCACAGCGATTAATCCTATTTCCACTTAATTGTAAGGGGATGCGTTTTGTCTCATCATTAGGGTATCTACAACTCTCAAGAGAGTATTTGTACCAGATAAGATTTGATTAAGACTCATTATGGTGCTGTTTACTTCCTTTGATTAGTTCAGAAGCTTAGGTCCATCTTTAATTGTACATGGAGGGCTCTTTTCTCCCTCCCCTTCTATTTGGCTATGAATATTTATTACTGTGCTGTGATAACCGTTGTGTTTGCTGGCTGGGCTCCTGTTCTATCTTAGGATCTAATCTATTAATCGTATGCAGCATGTGGTCCTCCTGCATCTCAAGGAGACGTAGCTACGCTTCAGCCTGGTGTTAGTGGCGTGTTGAACCTTTCAGCTGCAGGAGCGGTGTCATTCTCTGCTCATAAGAAATGTGAGAAAAGCTTCATTCCGTATGCTTCACTAAAAGAAATGAAAGAGAATAAGGCTACCAACACCCCACCCTCCCCCCCCCCCCCCCCCCCCCCAAAAAAAAAAAAAAAGAGTTGAATTTGTAAAATGTCACTTGCTGCCACCTATGGCTTCGCTCGGGAAACATATGCTTGGGAGAGCTGTGCTCCGTGAACAGCTTGCCTTCTCGGTCGGAGATTCCGGCCAGGCAGATTGAGGACTAGCCTGGAAAAATGCCGCCGACATCCACAAAATTCCGAGCTCTTTTAGTGAAAAGCAGAGATGAGAATGTCACTGTTGAGAAGAACATCATCAGAGCCCCCAAGCTGTATTAGGGCATTGTGAAGATGTACAAGCTGTAGTATTTTAGCTGCTGTATCCAAACATTTAATCGTTCTGACCGCAGTGTTGCAAAAAGTATACGACCGTGTTTGAGAATCTTTATCTTGAATTAATACTTTCTTATAATTTAATATATAATTTCTGAAAAATTTGGAGAGTGTGCAGAAGATCCTGCTTCTGATCTAGTTGAAGATGTCCCCGCTCACTGCAGGGGGTCGGACTAGATGACCTTTAAGGGTCCCTTCCAACCCAACACATTCTATGATTCGTTCTAAATATTTCACAGCATCTTTTTTTTGACAAACCTGCCTGTTTTGGCATGAGCAATGAGAAGGGAAGTCTTTAGAAGGCTGGGTAATATGCATTCATGATGATAATAAAGGATATTTTTTCATTAGTGGACATTTAACAGAGGAAGGTATTTCGTGGGATGAAGGAGCAGGAACAAACAGGAATGTTTTGAAGCTAATGATGAAATACAGTCATAAAGATTCCTGGAAGGATATAGTCAACTGAAGCTCTGTCTCTTGTAGATCCCTATGTACTGTAAAGGCTAGGTATCCCTATCCCTATAAATATCCCTATTTATGGAAACAAATGGATAAGTCATTTTGAAAACATCCTACAAATAATAATCTTCATGACTTTAAACGTTGCTGAGATGAAGACTAATTGCTGCAGGACTTCAGGTGGTAGACTGTCTCTCTGATCTTTTTGGTAAAGGGGTCAGGAATGAGTCTGGGCTACAAGAATATTAATGTTGCTTGTTTTGTAGGTTTTCTTTTTGTCCTTATTTTTTTATTCAGTTGTTTTGGAAGATGGATCACACTGAAAACCCAAATCAGTTCCTTAAACCTGTAGTTTGAATGCAGTGGCATTTCATAGAGTCATTCAGGTTGGGGGCTTTGGGGGTGTCTCTAGTCCAGCCTCTGCCTAAATCGTACTGAATCTTCTGATTATGAAATGTATCCGACATCTTTCACTACGTTAAGAACCAATATTCATTACCAGGACTGCAGAGAAATGTGTTAGTAAAGGTTTGCATACATACATTCTGTATACATTCCATTTTCTACTTACAGAATTTGGATAATTTCCATTCAGTCCTATTACCAGTAGCCTGGGAACAACTTCGTAAACCCTATAAAATGCTTCGTTACTGCTCTCATCTCCTCGCCATCTCCTTCCCCACCAACTGCTTTCTCTGTTTAGGAATCTCTAAATGTTTTTATATGCTAGAGCTTGGAAAAAATCCAGTTGGGCTGGAGCTACGCAGGTGGGCTCTTCTCCATTAATAGCTTCACCTCTGTTTTCTTACCCTTGGCATTCGCTCTTGAGACGCGTTATCTGTGTCAGTGTTTCATTTCCTGTTTGCTTCACCCTTAACAGCCACCTTTGATTTAACTCCATGCAGAATATTTAGCATATAAATTAACTAACTCTGCTGTAATAGCTGTAGAAACTTCCCGCCCATCCTCCCACTTGGAAAAAAACAACCTCAAACACTCAGTGTTGTGTTGAAAAATGTCATTTATTAGCCGGTTCCCTAGCTGGTGCGGAAAAAGGATTGGGTTTGGGGTTGGTTTTGTCCCAGCCAGGTGGATTCCCAGGGGCTGGTGGCTCTGGTTTGCCGCAGTCATCGTTCTCTTGCAGACGGTGTCTGAGCTTCGCCTGGAGCCAGGTAGTGATTGGTTTTTGGCTGTAGAGAAGACAAATGAAACACAGGGTAGAGCAGAAAGAACATCTTCCTTACCTGTTTTTTATACATCTCTGGCATCGTATGGTCTTGATTCAGAGTACTGCAGGTGAACCCCGTACAGCTAGAATTGCGGATAGGCTCCTCTTCCCAGGCTGAGCTCACGTTGGTGCCTCAGGGACCAAAATGTGGCCAGCAGGGCCAGGGAGCGGATTCTGCCCCCTCTGCTCCACGCTGGGGAGACCCCACCTGTCCAGCTCTGGAGCCCCCAACATCAGAAGGACATGGAGCTGTTGGAGTGGGGCCAGAGGAGGCCCCGGAGATGCTGGGAGGGCTGGAGCCCCTCTGCTGTGAGGACAGGCTGAGAGAGTTGGGGGGGTTCAGCCTGGAGAAGAGAAGGCTCCGGGGAGACCTCAGAGCCCCTTCCAGTCCCTAAAGGGGCTCCAGGAAAGCTGGGGAGGGACTCTGGATGAGGGAGGGGAGCCATGGGACGAGAGGGAAGGGTTTTAAACTGGAAGAGGGGAGATTAAGATGAGATCTGAGGCAGAAATTCTTTGCTGTGAGGGTGGTGAGCCCCTGGCCCAGGTTGCCCAGAGAAGCTGTGGCTGCCCCATCCCTGGAGGGGTTCAAGGCCAGGTTGGACGGGGCTTGGAGCAAGCTGGTCTGGTGGGAGGTGTCCCTGCCCAGGGCAGGGGGTTGGGACTGGATGATCTTTGATTTCCCTTCCAACCTAAACCATTCTGTGATATGGTTCTATGATAAAATTTTAAGTGAGTCATATTGGATAGGATTTTTTTTTGCTTTGGGTGGTTTTGGCATAGCTCTTTCCACCCGACACGTCAACAAGGCGGTGAAAGTTGAGCTTTGTGGATTATTTGCTGGTGGATCCCTACTTTAACAGCACTGGACTGTGATTTAAAGCTGAGTTGCGGGGGAGGGCTTACATTGGGTTTTCAGAATTTTGTGGCGTTCCAATACTTGTTTTTACTGTATTCATAGTTAATTCCACCCATCACTGTGCAAATAATTCTGGTGTCCCAAAATTTTAATGATACATTACTTTTTGTTAAGAGAATTTTAATGCTGTTATTTTCATTTTTTAAAGCCTAGAATTAAAACCAAAATGTTTCTGAATGAGGAAAAAAATAAAGATAATATCTTTCCAGAATGTTTAGCCAAAACCTTTCCATGTTGCTTTCTCCTTGACTAAAACCGTTTGCCAAATGAGACCGTCCAACCCGCTTAATGATTTTGTTCCTAGAAAAATATTGCAGTGGAATAAAATATTTCTCACAAAAGATCATTTGGGTCTACTTGTAATCCTATTTTAATGTGATTTTAATGTCTGCACATGCTCGTATGTTTGACCTTTGTCTAAAATCAATAGTTTTGATTTTTTTTAAGAGAAAAATTACAGGGTTCAGGCAGCTTTAGTACAAATCAAGAAGTACGGGAGATGTTCCAGCAGGGAGAGAAATCCTCTCCCCTGGGCAGGGGTGTCACGGGCTTGTTCTGCGCCCTGAAAAATCACAGAAAATAAAGCAACTCTGCCTTCGAGCGACTCCATTCAAAACAATCATAAACCAAAATATTGAAGGGGCTGCATTAGATCAGCTTTGCTGGATTTCCCTGTTTGTTTTTTACCCCAACACTTTTATAAACGATTTTTGAAGACTTGTAACCGAGGTGTTTGTGGGATGGAGAAGAAAAGCCCTTTTCTTTCTGGGAAGAGAAACGAGCCATATAATATATTCTTGCTGGGTTTAATTTCCACGCCTTCCAAAGGAGTTGTTTATCTTCACCTTGTGCAAGCTGTAGGTCTAAAGCCTTCGCTTAATTAAGACTGGAACAGTAAATAAACAAAACTGTGCCTCCTTCCGTGTAGAGCAACGATAGGTATGTGAGAAATAGATAACAATATTTATATTTTTAACGACTTTGGAGGTTTTTTTTGCCTTTCATCTTCTTCTAACCCACCATCAGCTAAGGGAAAAGAACAGCTTAGAGAAGCAGGAACCACCCAGAACACTGTTTGTAAACTTTGTGGGTGGCTGACGGTTTTTCAATCAGTGGAAAGATAACCCAGTCCGTAGCTCTTAAGTAGGAATTGGTAAATAGTAACTGTAAATAGCAATTTCGCTATTAAATGGGAAAATATTTGTGCTACAGTGAGACATAAGAACAATGAAATTTGGGCAGCACCCAGATCTCGGAGCGAGTGCTGGATTCCAGCATTCCTGTGCTTTCGAAACTCAGCTGCTTTCCTGGAGGTACTTCGTGTTGCTGGGAATAAAAGTGGGTACTTGATTTTAAATATTTTCAAGTCGATGAGCTTCTGTCAGTGGAGGTCACTCAGTTGGGAAGTACGACATGTGTGTCTGCTGGAATCCTTTTTGTTCATAGGGAAAATCAATGTTCAAAGCCTGGTTTAGCTTTTAATTTGAAATATATGATCTTTTTGAGCCAGTGATGTGTGCTGACAGCTCAGAAACCAACCGCATCCTGGGCTGCACCAAAAGAAGTACGGCCAGCAGGTCGAAGGAGGTGATTCTGCCCCTCTGCTCCGCTTGGGGGAGACCCCCCTGCAGTGCTGCCTCCAGCTCTGGGGCCTCAGCACAGGAGAGACACGGAGCTGTTGGAGTGGGGCCAGAGGAGGCCCCGGAGATGCTGGGAGGGCTGGAGCCCCTCTGCTGGGAGGACAGGCTGAGAGAGTTGGGGGGGTTCAGCCTGGAGAAGAGAAGGCTGCGGGGAGACCTTGGAGCCCCTTCCAGTCCCTCAAGGGGCTCCAGGAAAGCTGGGGAGGGACTCTGGATCAGGGAGGGGAGCCATTGGATGAGGGGGACGGTTTTACACTGGAAGAGGGGAGATTAAGATGAGATCTGAGGCAGAAATTCTTTGCTGTGAGGGTGGTGAGCCCCTGGCCCAGGGTGCCCAGAGAAGCTGTGGCTGCCCCATCCCTGGAGGGGTTCAAGGCCAGGTTGGCCGGGGCTTGGAGCACCCTGGTCTGGTGGGAGGTGTCCCTGCCCAGGGCAGGGGGGTTGGCCTAGAGGGTCTTTAAGGTCCCTTCCAACTCTAACCATTCTGTGACTCTATGATATTGAGGGCTTTGAGAGCCTAGAACATCGTTTCATGAGGATTTTGTAGTCTTGCGTGGTTTTGCAGCGTAGTGCAGAGCTGTGATTTGTCAGAAAGCACACCCCGTCTCTTCTTATTTCAACACATCCCTTTCTGGCTGCCTCCCCACATCTGGAAGGGGAAGACAAGACTGAGCAGTTGCACCTTTTGTGCAAGGTGGGACTCTCCGTGATGTAGTTGGGACTCTAGCTTGCAGGAATCTCACCTTCCAAAGATCCTGCCTTGTGCCCAGCTGCAGGAACAAAAGCCACACATAAAGCTGCTTGCGTGAGTTGGTGCTGGTGGAATCACCAGTATTTTCTCCGGGTGATCCCTTGTTTTCCCTCTCAACATTTTATTCCGGTGTAACGAAAGCATCAAACCCCAGCTAATTTAGTCATAGTGATACTTGAATGTATTTTTACATATGTAGCTGTTCCTGTGTGAGAAGCAGAATAAAGTTATACAACTGTCTAGTGTTTTTAATTTTTTTCATATAGGTAGGAAGCTGTTAACTCTGGTCTACCAGTATAATTATTTTGGTAAATATATATATATGCTTGTAAATAACATTATACATCTTTCGAGTGCAGGCCTGTAAGTGCTTTTATGGCTTGTCTGCAGTGGAATGAAACTCAAAACATTTGTGGT
This sequence comes from Sterna hirundo, assembly GCA_009819605.1. NCBI lineage: Eukaryota > Metazoa > Chordata > Aves > Charadriiformes > Laridae > Sterna > Sterna hirundo. The sequence goes on along the minus strand of CM020437.1, from coordinate 218,377,047 downwards.
TTTGGAACGAACGTTTGTTGAATATTAAGAGCCCGATGTGTAAATAGAGGGGGGTAACGCGCTTGGATTTGCTGGGTACCGCGGATTAAAAACTCTTCTCTGACCCTCCGCAAGTACAGTCAAGGATCTTGGAGCAGCGTGTTTATTTTAGCTAACAAGTTTGTACAAACAACAGACGGAGTTCTAATATGAACTACCCATGTTTAGGGCCTGCCTCCACTAACGGGTATGGCTGTTGCATGACTCAAGCTAATTGGAAATTGCGTAACGAGGTAAAACGGCAAAAGAACCAGGCTGATCATTCCCTGGGCAGCTTTTGTTGAAGGCGCACGGAAAGCCCTCGTAACACAATTTCAAAATGTAAAGGCAGATTAGGGGGTAGCTACTTTATTCCGTAAGTATTTATATAGACGTGGAGGCACTTCAGCTCGGTGATGTGACAAAATGTGGAGTTTCTCATTAACAAGCTAAAGCAAATGACTCACGCTGACCTCCATTAAGTCAATTTATCGCAGTTTTAAAAGAAAACCCAAGAAAAGGATGGCACTGGGTGCTGCAGAGCCACTCATCTCCCCTTCTTTCAACGCAGATGTGGTTAGAAAGTGGTTTTATTCAAAATCTTGAATACTTATTAACAGGAGAGAGGTGTGTTCAGGAATTGGCATCCCTGGATTCAGCTTTTTTGGTGCAACCCTTCTGTGTTATCATCTTTGGTTTAAAAGTGTGTTCTCTGTTTTGCCTGATAGAGTGAGAAATCCACTTCTCGATTGGATAAGTGCTCCCAAAAGAAATTTTCCCAAAGAAAAGGTTAATGATTAATTAAAATTATTATTGTTTCCATGCTCCTACAGCTTTAAAATATACAAACTAATATAAGTAGGGGCAAAAGGAAAAAAACCGAAGTGAGAGGTAGTGCCTTTTTAAGACCAATAAAGGGATAAAATGTCTATTCCGTTCAACTTTGGAACTCAAAACTCTAACACCACCCAACCCTTCTGATTTCAGACCTTCCCATAGGTATTGCTTCTGCAAATATTTACAAATTTCAGGTTGGGGCTTGGGCCATAAAAACGTAGGAGGTTTTCAGAAGATGCTTGGTGCCACAATTGAACCGAAAGGATCTGCCTTGCAAATGTAGATGCTGGTGCGTGGATCCAACTTTGGACTCTCTATTCTTTTAAAATCAATATTTTCTGAATCTTGACTGAAGTAACGCGAGGCACATTAATATATTTTACTTCTTTCCTCATTTTCTCGGCCGTGTGAACAGTATTTACAGTACACGTTAATCATTCACCTGAAGACCGCTTGCACGGAGAAGTGGAAATTTCACTTGGCAAAGTGGCTTTGGCTTTTCCCGTGGGAAATGCTTCCCAAGCTTGTCCAATCCTTCATTCTCCGCACCTAATGATGTGGGAGAGCATGTGCGTGCAGCTGTACCCCTGTGAAGATACATTTCACATCACAAATTTGACTCTAATGACTTACCTGCTTTCTAAAAAAATCACATTTCTTCTAAACGGGATTGAAAATAATCCCTCTCAAAAGTAGTTTAATTGTTTGAAACAGGTTTAAAGTCACCTTCGGAAGTAGTTTTAAAATGAAAATGGATCCACGTTTTGGGTGTTCAGCTGAATGGAAGTTATAGTCATTTATTTTCTGATTTAACTTCTTAATAGGAAGATGGACGGGGCTTTGGGCAACCTGGTCCACTGGGAGGTGTCCCTGCCAATGGCAGGGGGTTGGAACTGGATGATCTTTAAGGTCCCTTCCAACCCAAACTATTCTATGATAATAGTAATCCAAAAAAACCCACAAAAAATACCAGTATCATTTCAGCACATGTAATTTTATATATAGTAAGGATATTTGCAAGAGAGATAAAAATCCATGTGGCACCAATTGGCATTTTAATTCACTGTACGTCTATTCTTCCATACTCTACCGTGCTTCAGCCGCTGCAGAAAATGAATTTCCCTCTAATTTTTGCTCAGACCCTTCTATTTTTGCGCGTTTTGCTTGGTTTCCCAGCGCTGCTGCTAACACGATCTATGGATGCGGGCAGTGATGCTGAACTAAGGCGCTTCTGATGCCCGTGGAAGGGTGAGAAAGGAGGTGAAACTTTGCTCCTTGCGCAGTAACTTGCTACGAAAGAACAATTCTGTGAAAGGAAACGCCGGAAAAACTCCAGGGCGGTTCAGTGGGTTCCTGGTGTTGGCTCCATCAGTGACTCACTGAAGGACCTTTGGTAAATTCTGTGAGTTTTGTTCCTCTGGGCAAGTGGAACAGGATGGTGACGACAGGGCTGGACTGGACAGAAATATTCTCGATTTTATTCCTAGGTTTGTCCCCCACTTCTTGATGCGATCGTTGAAATTCTGCTTTTCCTTTCTTGGATTTCTGCTGTTCTTCCCTTGAAATTCTGCTTTTCTTTTCTTGAAATTCTGAATTTCGCTTTTCTCAAAATTCTGCATTTCGTCATACTACTCTTTCCATTCCTCCTGCTTCAGTTGTTAAATAATTTGGATCAGGGTGATGGTTTGCCGTGAATTTGTTAAAGCCTTGGCTCCGTCGGCCAGAAAGCATGCCAGGATGCTGAAGTGAACCCAGCTGTCAGAAAACCTAAATTTTCCTTCTGTTCTAAAGACAAAAATCAGGAAACTGTTTGTTGAAGTGTATTATTTGTTTAATTTGGGAATTATTAAGATACTCTGTTTCCATAACAAATACGCTGCCTGTGATCTCTGGCAAGTGCTGATGGAAAACAGGCTCATTTGGGGGTTGGTGGGTTTGTGTGTGTGTATCGCATCACATTTAGTTGTGTATCACATCGGATTTATTTGCATGTCACATCCAGTTTAGTCACCAGCCGAAGGGGATCCAGGGTCTGCAGCCCCGGAATATGCCTCATTTTAAAAATACTGTGAAGCGCTGGGTTTTGTCTGGGTTTTTACACTTCAAAAGTAATCTAAACTAACCAACCACTAGAACACATAGAATAGAGCCACCAGCTAGTAATGGCTGGAGAGGTGCCCAGCAGAAAAGAACCTGGGGGTGTTGGTTGACAGCTGGGTGAATGGGAGCCAGCAGTGTGCCCAGGTGGCCAAGAAGACCAACAGCATCCTGGCCTGTATCAGCACTAGTGTGGCCAGCAGGACTGGGGCAGTGACCGTCCCCCTGTACTGGGCACTGGTGAGGCCCCACCTCGAGTGCTGTGTCCAGTTTTGGGCCCCTCACCACAAAAAAAGCCCTTGAGGTGCTGGAGCGTGTCCAGAGAAGGGCAACGGAGCTGGTGAGGGGTCTGGAGCACAAGTCTTGTGAGGAGCGGCTGAGGGAGCTGGGGGTGTTCAGCCTGGAGAAAAGGAGGCTGAGGGGAGACCTTCTCGCTCTCTGCAACTCTCTGAAAGGAGGGGGTAGCCAGAGTGGTCCAGTCTCTTCTCCCAAGGAACAGGCCGTAGGACAAGAGGAAACGGCCTCAAGTTGCGCCAGGGGAGGTTTAGGATGGATATTAGGAAACATTGCTTCATTGAAAGAGTTATCAAGCATTGGAAGAGGCTGCCCAGGGCAGTGGTGGAGTCGCCATCCCTGGAGGGATTTAAAAGCCGGGCAGACGTGGTGCTGAGGGACATGGGGTAGTGGTGGGTTTGTCAGTGTTGGGTTGATGGTTGGTCTCAATGATCTGAAAGGTTCCTTCCAACCTAAACAATTCTATTATTCTAATATATGAATAGAAAATTAGCATAAACTAATCGGTGTTACTTTAAAAACACCAGCTTGTGAAAGTGTCTGTGCCTGGAGTTTTACATCCCGAGGAAACCATCCCCTGTCTCTTGGCTCACACCGTGTTCCCGCAGGCAAGGAAATGAAGACCTGGACTCGTTTCCGCGTGGAGCAGCTTTCGGAGCCACCTATTTGTGTAATTTCCGTAATTCGCCGATCAGGAAATAACACATTTGAATGGTGGCAAGGAGCGAAAACTAATCTTGAAAGAATTCTGACTTGTGTATGTTTATTTCCCCAGATAATTAAGCTGAAAGCAGAAGCCCGTCTTGATCTGCTGAAGCAGATCGGTGTGTCCGTGGACACCTGGCTAAAAAGCGCAATGAACCAAGTGATGGAAGAACTGGAGAACGAACGCTGGGCCAGCCTGCCTTCGGTGACCAACAACGGCTCTTCACACCTGGTACGGTTTCCGACCTGTAAAACCTTTCCTAGTAGCAAATCCTGACTTCATATCGAATAGAAAACCAAATTGAGACTATTTGGTTGGTTGGTGGCTAACTGGAAAAATCTCGTAGCTTTATGTGGCTGAATTTTATGTAAGAACCCAAAACAAAAAAAAAGATTTCTGGGTTTTGTTGCTGAGTTTACTTTAGGTTGATTTTTCTGACCTTGGATAAGTGCCATAACATTTATTTGCCACCTCCTGAAAAGAAAAATGGCTGCGCGTTTCTTTGAAGTTTCATTAATAGTTTACGATGTTATCTGAGCTACTTGGATGAAAGGCGCTTTTTTCTCCCCCAAATGTTTAGAAAAATGTCGACTCCACATCATCTCTTCCGGAGTCGTTTGCGTGCAGATTGCAGTGAAAGTCAAGCAAGAAAGCAAAGCCGGTTTTCCAGATTGATTTGGGTATTTGAAATGAAAATTTGATTCATTAAAAATCAGTGAAAGGCTTCGGAAAACAGGTTTCTGGGAGCAGGGTTAGATGTTTCCCTCGAAGAATTTGTCATGGAGGTAGATGTCACCACTGTTCACCTGCGAGCTGCTGCCCTGTTACTTGAGATACAGTCGATATTTGACATTTTCTGTATGAATAACTAGTTTTGCTTAAAGCAGTAAAGAAGTTAAATCAGAACAGAGCCCAAACGTGAGGACTCCCGCGTTTCATCCAGAGAGCTGGTACCTTCTGAAACGGTTAAATTCAGTTACCTGAGTGTGGCACAACGTGTCCAAAGTCCCACTGACTCTTTTGAATATTTCAGCCAAAATACCCCAAATTGGACTCAAAAGCGACTTGGATCAATGGAAGATTGGTAATGATTTTGTACTCATTAGTACATAAGACTAATGGTGTTGCAATATCTATAGCTGGTTTGCAAAATAGAGACATTTCCCACCTGTGTAGCTTGGAAGACAGCGCATTTTTATGTCATTCAAGAAAGAACAAAAAGCAAACTCTCATTTCTCTCAACTCTCCTCCCCTGAAGAATGATATATTTTTAAAAAAAAATAGAGATAGCTGAATGAAACAGCTGCCCAAACCAAGAAACCCTGTTCAGAAATAGGAACTGCTAAAAGAGCTGATATTCCCTTTTTTTAATTCCCCTACACGGCACGCGATGCTGCGCTGTCACCTTTGGCAGTAGAACAACGCAATCTGGGGCTCTTTACCGGTAACCAGCTCAAAATTCCTGAAGGTTTAGTCATTTTGCCTCAAACAAATTTTAATTTTTCTGTGCATGTTTATATATTTAATCTATAACAAAATTCAGAGGCTTTTATAAAGTCTTGGTTTGCGTGTGGATACTTTCCTAACTGTAGTCTTCATATGCTGTTAAAATGACTTCATTCACACTTTCTTTTTCATCTTAAAAGCTTTGGACAGCCAAAATATATCTTCTGTCTAACGAAACTTTCAGGGGGAATGGGAATGTGGTTTCTCATTGCACTGCAGATGCTTTGGAGAATGTCTGGCTTTCCCTGACCACCTAAGAGAGACAAAATCTCCATTTCAGCAAGTGTGCGGTGTCCGCACACAAAAAAAATCCGGCCCATTCCCATGTTTTTCATCTTTTTATGCTTCCTTATTGTTTTCTTGGGAATGGTGGGAAACCCTTAGAGAGAAAGGGTTTTTTTGGGTGTACAGAAATTTTCGTTTCTGTAAACTTCTGGACTTTGTCAACTTCTGGACTTCTGCAAGGCCTTTGACACAGTCCCCCACAACATCCGTCTCTCTAAGTTGGAGAGATACGGATTTGGTGGGTGGACTGTTCGGTGGATAAGGAACTGTCTGGATGGTCGCATCTAGAGGGTGGTGGTCAATGGCTCGATGTCCAGTTGGAGAGGGCTGACAAGTGGTGTCCCCCAGGGATCCATACGGGGACCAGTGCTGTTCAATATCTTCATCAATGATTTAGACAGTGGGATCAAGTGCACCCTCAGCAAGTTTGCCGATGACACCAAGCTGAGTGGTGCAGTCGATGTGCCAGAGGGATGGGATGTCATCCAGAGGGACCTGGATGACCTAGAGAGGTGGGCCTGAGCAAACCTTATGAAGTTCAACAAGGCCAAGTGCAAGATCCTACACTCGGTAGTCGGGACAGTCCTTGTTACCAATACAGGCTGGGGGATGACGTGACAGAGAGCAGCCCTGCGGAAAAGGCCACTGGCCCAGGTTGCCCAGAGAGGTGCTGGAGGCCCCAGCCCTGGACACATTCCAGGCCAGGCTTGATGAGGCTCTGAGCAACCTGGTCTAGTTGAAGGTGTCCCTGCTCAGTGCAGAGGGGTTGGACTAGATGGCCTTTAAAGGTCCCTTCCAACCCAACACGTTCTATGATTGTATGTTTCTATGAACTTTAGTTGAAAAAAGTGCGGGAGCGCTGACTCCACTCTGCTTTCCTCAGGGTGTTGGGATGTTTCTTCTAGGATGTCCCACACGGAGCTCGGTGACAGTGATTTGCAGTAAAGGTTGTTATTATAATCCCTGCCCTGTCCGGTTTGTCTCTTTATCCGCATCGTTAGTAGTTTCGTTATATATTCAAGCTGTTGTATGCAGATCCGAGCTTCAGCTTTCCCAAGATCCCAAAGGAGTTCTTGTGCCGCGTGTCATTTCAGCTCCTTTCTAGCCGGGAGAGATGAGGAGATGTTACGGAGCTGTGTTTAACAGCAGTTTTTTTCCCTTTTTCCTTGTACTCCACCTCCTTTCGCTTCCCGTTGTGCGCCTTGGATTGCGCCCAGCACCTTGTTCTCCGTCTCGGCGGCCGTGCCAGCGCTCCGACCCTGAGCCAAACCCCGGGCTAGTCCCTGGCGAGCCAGCAGATGCCACAGCGTGGGAGGTTCAACTCTGATTCTTATTTTCCCCTTTTACACTTACGTACCCTCCCGTATAAAAAAAAAATAAAATAAGATGCTGTTGACCTTGGCAGGCCAGATGAGGACAGCCCAGAGATGGAATTCTTAGAACCGTTACCGAAATTACGCTGCGTGCAATTATTAGAATTACTGTGGCACATAACAAGCAGCAATTTCACTTCGTCCTTAATGAGTGGGCAGTGATTAGTGTTCAGAAACCGGCTACCTGCCGTCCCTGCGTCCTGCACTGCTTCGCTCTTTGTGCCCATATTTATCACGACATAATCTGTTCAGCAAAACTCTCTATATATTTTATTTCAAAGAGCTAAAAAGAAGAAAGCAGCATCAATGCCTTGATATCACTGTATTTATTTAACCTGCTGCAATAATACAGCTGAAGGAGTTAATATCCCATCAGCTCTCCAGTGACTTTCTGATATAATGATGAAATGCATAATTTTGGCAGGGAATACATTTATTTTTCCCAGTGTACATCCCTAAAAAAGTTAATTGTCATTTTGAATTTTAATGGCGTCTGGAGAAGATACGCGATGCTACTCTTACATATTGACATTGTTGCGAAACCTTTACACTGCCTACAACGAATGTATAGTAAATACTATGTAGTTTATTCAAAAAAGGAAGAGACAATAATGTCTTTATGGGGTTTGTATTTTGTTTGCTATTTGCTGGGACTCAAAGCAGTACAGTTATAAGAAACACTTGTACAGTAGAGGTACATTATTACGGAGTTAGAAATAATATTTGCAGTTGGTACGTTTTCTGTGACCAGGAAAATGGATGCTTTTACCTGGAACGGGAGATAGCGTCTTTCACAAGTGGTGTTCCCCAGCGGTCGGTACTGGGGCCAGTTCTGTTTAGTATCTGTATCAACGACCTGGACGAGGGGATCGAGGGCACCTTCAGTAAGCTCATAGATGACACCAAGTTGGGTGGGAGTGTTCATCTGCTGGAGGTTAGGGTGGCTCTGCAGAGGGATGCAGATAGGCTGGATGGGTGGGCCAAGGCCAACGGTCTGAGGTTCAACGAGGCCAAGTGCCGGGTCCTGCACTTGGGTCACACCAACCCCATGGATGCTACAGGCTGGGGACAGAGTAGCTGGAGAGCTGCCTGGCGGAAAAGGACATGGGGGTGTTGGTCGACAGCAGCTGAATAGGAGCCAGCAGTGTGCCCAGGTGGCCAAGAAGGCCAACAGCATCCTGGCCTGTGTCAGGAACAGTGTGGTCAGCAGGACTGGGGCAGTGACCGTCCCCCTGTCCTCGGCACTGGTGAGGCCCCACCTCAAGTGCTGCGTCCAGTTTTGGGCCCCTCACCACACAAAAAGCCCTTGAGGTGCTGGAGCGTGTCCAGAGAAGGGCAACGGAGCTGGTGAGGGGTCTGGAGCACAAGTCTTGTGAGGAGCGGCTGAGGGAGCTGGGGGTGTTCAGCCTGGAGAAAAGGAGGCTGAGGGGAGACCTTCTTGCTCTCTGCAACTCCCTGAAAGGAGGGTGTAGCCAGGGGGGGTCGGTCTCTTCTCCCAAGGAACAGGCCATAGGACAAGAGGAAACGGCCTCAAGTTGTGCCAGGGGAGGTTTAGGGTGGATATTAGGAAACATTGCTTCATTGAAAGGGTTGTCAAGCATTGGAAGAGGCTGCCCAGGGCAGTGGTGGAATTGCCATCCCTGGAGGGATTTAAAAGCCGGGCAGACGTGGTGCTGAGGGACATGGGGTAGTGGTGGCTTTGTCAGTGTTGGGTTGATGGTTGGAGTCGGTGATCTGAAAGGTCCCTTCCAACCTGGACCATTGTAAGTTTCTATATATTACGTTACTGGTTCATACTCAAGCATGATTGTCATCTGAAACCAGCAACCCGTGTGAACCAACTTGTGGTTTCACTCCCTGAATACCTGTATTGCAAAATAATACCAGGCTCCGTTGAAAGATGAGCTTTATGACACGAGCTGCTAAGTTTTCTGTATCATTAATGCTGTTTTCCCTCTGTGTGCCTACTCTGCAAATGATGCTATTCAAGGAGTTTGAGCAGCCCACACACTGAAAATTAAGATGTATTTTTCTTCCTCGTGTTAGAAAACCAGGACCAGATGTTTTACAAACGAGTCTTTCTAGGCATGATACACTAATTTCCGTGATGTTTCCTATGGCTGCTGGGACACAGACCGTGCACAGCGAAAGGCAGTTAGAAACTGGAGGGGGAAACCTTAAATTTGCCATAATTAATAGTTGGTTGGTAATATATCAAAGCATTGGTTTTTCTACCACGATTTATTTTTGTTACCGCGACATCCGTGAACGCGTTTAAGTGGCGATGGACGCAAACTGCGCTGGAAGGAAAATGGGGAAAAAATGGTATGAATTACAAGGATGTGGTCTAGAAATTGTAACATAAAAATCAATCAAGGTCGGAAAATGATGAAGCTTTGTGGTCTCCTGCCCCAGGTCTAGAAGAGCAAAGGTGTCACGGGCTGAGGTATGGAACCGGCTGGTTTAGGAGCCTGCACAGACCCTTTTTGGTCTCAGCCCCAATTTTCTCCATTTATCAGCCTTTTAGTTTTCATGAGGAATCCCAGATTTGCTCCCAAATTAAAAGGAATGAATAAGGGGAAGACGGCAAACATGTGACAGTGTTGCCTTTGATTCGCAGGACTTGCCTGTTTTCACATGAGATAAAGTGTTTATTCATCATTTAATCCAGGCACCAGGCCAAAGCACAGCTCATGGCAATGTTGCCCAAACTACATTTATAGAAACTTGTATTTTTCCGGTGTTTCGACTTCAGTTTTTATTTAAATTTTTATAGCTAGTTTTTAATCATTCTTTCTCTTTTTTTTTTTAATAAACTGCAGCAACTCTATTGTGTAGAATCCACCAGCCAGAAGGCTGATTTTTTTGATATATATTTTTTTTTTCAAGTTTAAGTATTTCCACTACGGTTTCATTTTATAACTCGTGGTCACAGGTACGTGCATCTTTTAGCGGCATAAATTCTCAGCAAGTGACTCGCCTTTCCGTTAAAACTGTTCGCTGTGCCTCTGAAATGGCATCTCCAAGGCACATTAGTCACTCTTCCGCAGCTTATGTACAAAATAAATAACGGCCAACAGTTGAGTTGGAGCTTCCAAAATCTTCTCCAGTTCTTTTTAAAGCCCGCGGCTTGTGCTTGAATGAAGAAAAACAGCTGAATTAAGCAAAGATTCTTCTTTTGCTTCCCTGTATTTGCTTTGTTTGGTCAATGCTTTCCTGATGTTATTATTTGAGAATCGTATGTTGAATATTATTTAGTCGACGTTTGTTTTTGTCCAGTTACAAGAATTGTAAGTAGTAAAAAAAGCGAGAAGAATATTCATCAGTTCAATTTTAATGTTATTTCTTCACTTATTTTTCTTTGATGGTATAATGCCAAATTTAATTTGTTTTATTAGATTAATGCCGATGCAGAAAAGGAAGAAGGCGAAGAGTTTGAAGACAGCATGGATGTGTTTGATGACAGTAGTTCTAGTCCTTCTGGTACTCTAAGAAATTATCCTCTCACCTGTAAAGTTGTTTATTCATATAAGGTTTGTGATTTTCTTTTTTTTAATTGATTAGAAAAATGAATTATGTGACCAAAAAATGATAGACGTAACTTTTCGGTGGGAGTTGGAGGTAGAATGTCAGCGTTTGGCTCAGTAATGGTGCACATTATATATATATCTAACATCTCGCTGTGAAAAACTGAGTTGTGTTGCTGGTGCGGCTGTATGAGAACCGCCACAAAGCTCGTCTTTGTACCGGGATAGTGAAACCGCCATTCAGGAGTTCAGGCTCTGCTGACAAACGGCATTCACGCTATTTACTGCCGCTGGCTCAGCTGTAAATCACACCGAAGGCAGTGGCAGAGTACGGAGTAATTAGGGTTTCAAAAGTAAATAGGGTTGGACGCACTGGGTGGTATTCAGGGTGCTTCCGTCTGTCCCTTTAACTGAAAAAGGGTCTTGGGAATGTCAGTAGGTATATAGAAAACCCCTTATTTTTATATTTTAAAGTATGCTACATCATCAAATTTACATTTTTTTTAGAAAGACATAATTTTTAATAAAAGCCTGGATGAGGATGTTCATTATGCTTCTTGTCCCATGCATCTGAAAACACTTGTATTTTCTAATCTTCCTGTTATTTACTTCAGGCTTCTCAGCCAGATGAACTGACCATAGAGGAACACGAGGTGTTGGAGGTTATTGAAGACGGAGATATGGAAGACTGGGTGAAGGTATCGTTCTTCTGAGATTGTTTCTTTTCACTGTTACTTTTAGAACTAGAACTTGGGATGGGAGAAGGGATTTGGATTCTTTTCAGAGTATGCAAAAGCAGAGCATCTTTTCTGTCCTTTGCTTACAGGCACGGAACAAAGTGGGGCAAGTGGGTTACGTGCCAGAGAAGTACCTGCAGTTCCCGACGTCCAGCAGCCTGCTGAGTATGCTGCAGTCCCTCGCCGCACTGGATACTCGCTCCCACACCTCAAATAACTCCACCGAGGCTGATTTAGTCACAGGCAGCCTGAATGGAGACTCCAGTGGTAAATACCAATCAATCAATCAATAAAGAGTAGATTAAGCTTGTTCTCAAAAGCATTCTGTGTATCGAGTTTGGATGTCGCGTGTGAGAATTTCTCATATTTGACCTGTATCTGAGTACAGCTGTTCTCAGTTATGATCTATCTCGTATCAAATCCGTGTAATTTACCTGGCGATCTCACAGAATTGAGATTAACGTTACCTAAGAATAAAGAAAACGAAAACAATTTGACGCGGCAATTATGTATAGTACTTGGATCATGTACAATAACATCATTAGTGATGTTTTTTGTCAGAGTTACGTTGGTGGTTGGACTCGATGATGTGAAAGGTCCCTTCCAACCTAGACAATTCTGTGATTCTATGATCATTTTTTTAAGCTCATCCTAATTCCATAATTATTTTTTTCCCCCTGTTCTTCAGTCTGTTTTGTAAAAGCACTTTACGATTACGAAGGCCAGACAGACGATGAGCTGTCCTTCCCGGAAGGAGCCATCATCCGCATCTTGAATAAGGAAAATCAAGATGATGATGGCTTTTGGGAAGGAGAATTCAACGGCCGCGTCGGGGTGTTCCCATCAGTATTAGTTGAAGAGCTGACGGCCTCAGAAAATGGAGAGACTCAGTGGATTGGAGATATTCAGGTACGGAAAGAGTTGAGGTGCCAGCTTACACGTATGATATTAATTTCTTAATGTTTTTTGCAAGACTGCAAAGATCTGCTGCTTCTTTAGGAAAAAAAAATAAATTAGAACCAATTTAAGAAAAAAAAACCAACCAACCCTGACTATTTACATTTTAGTTTCTTAGCCAACCTAACAATTATCAACTCATCTATTGTGGCAAATGTAATATATTTGTGAATAAAGGCAAGTAGTTGGGTAGAAAGAAAATGAACCAAAGGAGAAAATTCCCAGTCTGCTTTCTGGAATTGGTTTATGACATTGACTGAGACATCAAAGACAAACTGGCAAAAAAAGAATTACAGGCTCTCTCAGCCCTAATTTAATGTTTTCATACTCCAGTCTGTCCTGTATCCTCTCAATTTTTGAAGGGCAGGATACTGCCAAATATTGTATTACAGTAATTTCTTCAAAAACATCCTCAATTCAGTATAGTTCTGTAATCCAGAATTCTGTGTCCAGTTCTGGGCTCCCCAGTTCCAGAAGGACAGGGAACTGCTGGAGAGGGGACAGCAAAGGGCTACCAAGATGCTGCGGGGACTGGAACACCTCTCTGATGAAGAAAGGCTGAGGGATTTGGGTCTCTTCAGTCTGGAAAAAAGATGACTGAGGGGGGATCTTATCAACGCTTAGAAATACTGAAAGGGTGGGTGTCAGGAGGATGGGGCCAGGCTCTTCTCAGTGGTGCCCAGCGACAGGACAAGGGGTAACGGGCACAAACTTGAGCATAGGAAGTTCCACCTCAACATGAGGAGGAACTTCTTTCCTGTGAGGGTGGCAGAGCCCTGGCACAGGCTGCCCAGAGAGGTGGTGGAGTCTCCGTCTCTGGAGACATTCCAAACCCACCTGGACGCGTTCCTGTGCCACCTGCTCTGGGTGACCCTGCTCTGGCAGGGGGTTGGACTGGATGATCTCCAGAGGTCCCTTCCAACCCCCAGCATTCTGTGATTATGTGAATCCTTATATTATATTAGAAGATCAGACACATTCTCATGAATAACTGTGGTGCTAGAAACTGGACTTCCACATTCCCTACGAAGTAATTCCTCCAGTATTTTTATTCTTTGATTTGGGAAATCTGTGAAAACTTAAGATTTAAATGATATATATGCAGTTGAGTTGGGATAAAAGTCACGATCTTAACGCTTTTGTGTGAATATAGTGGAGAAACACACTTGATCAGAAGTTTTTTTTTTTTTCGGATAACCTTCAAAAAGTCTGCCTAAATTATCTGGGAGAGGATGAAAATTTCTGCTCGGTGGCAACCTATGATTTAAAAAAAAACATCTAATCCCTGTTGGATATCATGGCTTTCCTTCCCAAACCTACCTGACAGCGCTTTTGACAGATGGGTTTTCTCCAGATGACAGTTCCTGGCACATTGATGTGTCCAAGAATGTCTTGCAGCTGGCTGCGTACGTAAAAACCACCGAGGAATAAGGATTTCTGCATCCCCCCCTCTCTTTTTAACGCAGGTATCCCCCACTCCGAAGCCTAATAACGCCCTTCCACCGCTGCCGCTCTACGACCAGCCTCCCACTAGTCCCTACCACAGTCCGGATAAAAGAGGTTCTCAGTTCTTCCCCAGGTCGCCGTCAACTAACGGTAAGAAATTTTGTGATAGTATAAGAAATGTTTTGCTAAATTTTTAATTTAGAATGCTCATATTTTAAAAAAAAAAAAAAAAAACAAAAACAACCGGCTTTTTTTGCAACACAAAGTAAATTCAGCAGCACTGAGCGGCTTGTGTGTGATGGGTTGTTGCTTACCCTTTCAGAAAACAGCTTCAGTTCAGAGTCTCCTGGCTTCTCCCAGCCTCCGCGAATTCCCCCCGAAACTTCCTATGGCAAACTGCGACCTGTAAGTTAAAAATAAATACTGGTTTTATCGGTGCTACAAAGTTATTGGGCCGAGTCTGGGTAAATCAGGTACATTCAAAGCAGGGTGGTGATATGGCGCCTGACGATTTGGCTCTCCGTGTTCTGCAAATCCAATTACTACGTAGAAAAATGCAGTATCTCAGATTAATAGCGCGAGGAAAGGTCCATTATCTTGGATCATGCCATCGAGGTGTCAGAAAGCGATAGAACACGAGAGCTATTTGAGATTGGGCGAACACTAGAATAAAACAAAGCTGCCCTTGTTTAAACAGTAATTCCCTGTGTTTAAAGATGACCTTGAGTCTTATCCATCCCCTTTTTTTTTTCATCCAACCCGCCCTTCTGTGGCTGCCGTTACCGCTGTAATACCCGCGGGAGGCGTATCGATCGTGAAATCTAACCTGGGAGGAAATTACATCTCTTACCATAGTAAAAATAGATGTGAGTCGATAAACTTACGCTGCCTTTTCAGGCGCTGGGAGATTAGTTCTGTTCTTGCCGCGCGTAATAACCCCTAAACAGAACTAAAAAAGAGGTGGGGAATAAATGCCAGAACAGCTTAATCACAGGATTTGTACAATTTCCCCAGTGTGCTGGCAGACAAATCTGCTGGCCGGCAGTTTGGCGTGATACGTGGTCCGGGGGACTCGATTTAGGGTTAAATTTATTTCTGAACCTCTTCATTTGAGGGGTTTAGATTAAAAATTCTTCATGATAAGATGAAACGGTCTCTTATTTTATATATTTTGCGATGTCTCTGCTGCCTAGAAAGAGAGATTTTGCTAGGAAAAGAGAAGAAGAATTTAATCACTTAGAACTTGCGAAGATCTGTCTCCTGGGATTAACTTTGAAATCAAGTTTTGGGGGTTTCAAAGTCCTAAACCGAATCATATTAAGACATAATATTTGTGTTTTCCTGGCATCCTCAATGAAGGAGGTTGGAGAAAAACAGCATTTTTGCATATTCAAAAATGATACTCTGAATATTCCGGTAGTCAGTGAGTCAGCCTTATTCACCGACGTACGTGAGGCAGAGGTAGTACCGCATCGTTAAGTGTTTAATTATTGAACAGAGAAGTTTCACATTATCTTATTATTCCCTTGTAAAAAGACATTGATTCAGCTTTTCCATTTTGTAGATTTATTATTTTCTTCACGAGTTGCTTGCAATTTACTGTCTTTTTAAAATAATATTACAGCATCATGCCTTAATTGAAAGGATTTCTGTTAGTTTTGCATTTTTAATATGCCTGGTTTGAAAATATTGGGAAGTTTGTTCTGCTATTGCTCCACAATTCCCGTTTTCTGTATCAAGTCACTCCGGTGGATTTTGAAACCGTGTGATAAAAACCCAGGGCGAAATGCTGTTAGCGCTTAAGGTAATCTCGATCAGGAGCAGTAAGAACTTTATTGATGTGGCGGAGGGTAAAAATAGCATCAGATCTCAGGTGTGTATCGTTAGGGTCAGCGATCGATTAACCACGAGTAAGCTGCTTAGGTGCAACAAGGTGTTCTGGTAGTTTCCAGCCAAGGGCGTCACCAGCTGGAAAGCACTGGGTGTAAAGATCCAAGTCCGTCCCAGGATCCTCTGTGGGTACAGGCAGAATAAATAGGTTATTTCCCTCGGTGTGTTTGCCCCCTCGTGACTGCTGGTCACCCGAGAGCGGTGACGGTCTGTAACGAAGAGCCTTGACGGCTTAATTGGCTCCTGGACCTGAACTCAGCTGGTTACTCACTGCAGTTCTGTCGATCTTAATAGCAATATGTATATTTGCATCATCTTGAGGTATGAGGGCCACGAGGATGATCTGAGGGCTGGAGCCCCTCTGCTGTGAGGACAGGCTGAGAGAGTTGGGATTGTTCAGCCTGGAGAAGAGAAGGCTCCACGGAGACCTTGGAGCCCCTTCCAGTCCCTGAAGGGGGCCTACAAGAAAGCTGGGGAGGGGCTGTTTGCAAGGGCACGCAGCGATAGGACGAGGGGCAATGGTTTAAACTAGAGCAGGGCAGGTTTAGATCAGACATTAGGAAGAAGTTCTTCATCATGAGGGTGGTGAGACACTGGCCCAGGTTGCCCAGAGAGGTGGTGGAGGCCCCATCCCTGGAGACATTCCAGGCCAGGCTTGATGAGGCTCTGAGCAACCTGGTCTAGTTGAAGATGTCCCTGCTGACTGCAGGGGGGTGGGACTAGATGGCCTATAGGGGTCCCTTCCAACCCAACACGTTCTATGATAAGCCCAAAGCTGCAGTTTTAGCCTGTACAAGTTCGGAAATGTTGAGAGTTTGCTGATAGTTACGGGCTGGTTCTGGCTGTTTCAGGTGCGAGCGGCTCCTCCACCCCCTACTCAGCATCATCGCAGGACAACGGAGAAGATTGAGGACGTGGAAATCACTCTGGTGTAACGATCGGACTAGTTCAGTAGTAGTGCTACAATCAAGACCAAACGCGATATTTGGTCAATCTCGTTTTTAGGCACCTTTGCATGATGAAGACTTTAAAATAGAACAAGAGATAGGGAGGGGTTTCTGTGGCAGTGACATGGTGGATTCCTTCCCACAGTCATGAATATTTTGTGCCTTTTTTTTTTGGTTGTCGTTTTGATTTATATACATCATTCTTCCTCTCTTAGCACAAACCGAGACGGGCCAAACAGCGAGTGGAGGATTGCCTCGGAGCAGGTTTCTCTCTTGGCTGAAAACGGTCAATTTTTCTAGGGAGGCTGCGGAAAAAAAAGCCTCATTCATGCAATTTAGTCATCGCGTATTCCCATCCCGTGCATTAGTACAGTATATTACTGTTGCCATAGGAATGTGTTAAAAGATTATCAGTTCTTCAAGTAGCGTGAACTTGTCTGATTAGGTATTAATCAGAGCTTGCGGAATGAAAAAGGGAACTGAAAAAAAGAAGTATAAGGAGAGGCTGGCTCCTCTTTAACCCCCTTGCAGAAAGGAAGAAACAGGAAAATACTCTTATAGGTAGGGAAAAGTGATGCGGATCACATGGCGTTCATTGCGTTAATGCACACCCCTTCAATAATTAACAGTTAAACAGAACTAAATGTTCTTTGTATTAATATTTATGCAGTACATTTAGTAATAGAGTATCTAATATGGAGGTGCTGAATTAGTAGCAACATCTTGTTCCATAGCATAAACCAACTGGTAGAAAAGTGAGATTTTTGTCTAGATCTGGAAATTGAGCTTTTTTTTTTTTTTTTCCTTAGCAGATTTTTGGGGGTTTTGTTTTGTTTTTTAAGTATTTGGGGTCGTTCTTATCCCAGTTATTGCCGTGTACTTTATTATCCAAGGTTAGCAGTATAGCTTTGTCATCAACACATCCGGCTAGAGTTAGAAGTTACATTTCGAGTATTTACACACGTTATTTAGTTTTCGGATGGTCCTGGAGCGTTTTCCCCTGCAAAGCCAGTTGACGCGCCAAAGCCAGAGCGCCAGGAAGAGCTCCGGCTTCTGCGAAGCCTTCAGGCTGCCGTCGCGGCCAGGCCTACGGGCTCAAATTACTCTTGGAAAGGAGAGAGTAAAAGAATTTCAAAATGCATTTGCCATCGGAGATGCGGGAAAAGGAAGCTTTTGGTGCTGTCGTTTGAAAGGGCCAAGGAGATTCGGAGCCGTAACGTGGAAACGGTCAGAGGAGAGGGAAAAACTGGATGAAAGCAGGTTTTTTTTTTCTTTAGGTGTGCTCACTAAATTATTTTCAGCGATCTCCCATCAGATCAAAGCTTCGGTTAAAAGGCATCCCAAGGTTGGTTTTTTTGAGCTGTTCTATGGGTTCTATTGAACGCGCTCTTATGTCTTCATTTTTATTTCTAAACCAGTAAGTTTTCTACCTTTAGTTTACTAACAAGGGCTATTTTTTTGAGGCTGCATTTACAAAAAAAATCAAAATCCAAATCATCTAACAAGATTATGCCATCAATTTTTGCATGTACTTGTCAATCCCGAGCCAGGCTGGGGCTCTGAGACATCCGTGGTTTTGCCAGTCTCCTTTCCCAGGGGGAATCTTCCACCGAGAATGGGGCTGTTGGAAGAAAATAATTCCTGGATCAGTTCCGAAACCGCTGACTGCCCAGCGAAATCTTTTAAATCTTTTCCGTAATTTTTTCGTTCTTTTTGCACCTCTTGTCCTGTTGATCTGTTCGAGGTCTTTTTATGTGTTTATCAAACTTATTCTTAAGTTTAAAAAAAAAAAAAAAAAAAGAAGTTTTTAAAAAAAAAAGATTTAACTTGTTTGCAAAAATTTTGAAAGCTTCACAACGCGAAGAAAAGCGAGTTTTGCCATAACCTTCACGTTCGATTTCTTTGGCCAGTTTTTCTGTGTCCTTCATACCCGGACTTTCAAAATTCAGAAAGTGTTATTTAAAGTCTCTTTTAGTTGTATTTTAAAATATTTTCTGTAAGAGCTGCTAATTTTATTTAAAAAGGTAAAAAAAAAAAAAAAAAAAACCGAACAAAAAAAAAAAGAAGAAAAGTTGTAAAAATATGCCTCCTTTTTAACTATGGTTTCTTCATACAGGGCATGTATTCGACGTATCATCCTGTACAGCGTCAGTACAGAAAGCATCGGTGCAAATGCTTTCTTTATATTGGCTGTAAAAAGTTTGTATTTATTATGTATAAAAAGTTGAATAATAAAAAAAGTGGAACGAAATCCAGCACCTTGCCTTGATACGGCCACCGCTCCGCCGGCGGCAAAATTGGCGGTAAATCGGGGGAGAACCTGACATTTGGGGATAAAAATCTATATTTTCTTGGGTGTCGTTTTTATAGTTTATGCTTTTATTACAGAAATTTGAATCTCCTGCTCAGGAAAACACTTACGCACGTACTTAAAGCGATCTTTAAAGGTGGTATTTACATGAGGAGCAAAATTATGCGAAAAACGGAGAGCCGGTAACAAAGCTCCAGTTATCGAAATAATTGCTTAATAGCCATTATGCAATTAAACTAATTGCATAAAGAAAGAGAGAGTGATTGATAATAACTGCAGTGTGATTGTCCTTTAATGGGCTTCATTTGCCTCATCGCGGGAGGAGCCTTTCCACTCATCCCAAACCTCTCTGGCCTCCGCATCCCTTTATGCTCTGGGCTTCCCCGTTAGATAGATTGCCTTGGTATTATCTTATATTCTGGGGTTCCCTGCTAGATTTCCTTATTATTACGTATATTTTGGGGTTCCCTGTAAGATTTCCTTATTATTATGTTATATTCTGGGGTTCCCCATTAGATTTCCCTATTATTATGTTATATTCTAGGTTTTCCTGTTACATTTCTTAAGTATTATGTTACATTTTGGGTTTCCCTGTTAGATTTCCGTATTATTATCTTATATTCTGGGTTTTTCCATTAGATTTCCTTATTATTATGTTATATTCTGGGGTTCCCCACTAGATTTCCTTATTATTACTTATATTCTATGTTTCCCTATTAGATTCCATTATTTTGATGTTATATTGGGGGTTCCCTGAAAGATTTCCGTATTATTATGTTATATTCTGCGTTTCCCTATTAGATTTCCATATTATTATGTTATATTCTGGGGTTCCCTGTTAGATTTCCATATTATTATCTTGTATTCTGAGGTTCCCTGTAAGATTTCCGTATTATTATGTCATATTCTGGTTTTCCCTGTTCTATTTCCATCCTGGCGTCGGTGACCGGCTCCTTGCCTGGCTCATTTCAGTGTCTCGCAGGTGAGCGGTTTTTGCGTTCGGTGCTCAGGGATACCTCAGCTCTACGCGCTGATTTTTCCTCCCCGTATTTGCTTCCAGCTGTTTGGAGTTGAGACGGTTTTACCCTCTTTGAAGACGACCGGCCGCTGGGCATTGCCGCCGCGTTGGGTTACATCTTTCAGCTTTCATTTCCACCGCTCACACGCGACGCTTACACAGGCTTTCATCATTTTTTCCCTGAGCTCCTGCAGCCTCTTCCTTTGAGAAATCCCATTTTCTCTGGCTCTTTACACGCTCCTCCGAAAATTATTGTCCAGACTTGCTGCTTTGACCATGTTCTCCTTTTCTTTTAGCTTCTTGCTCGTTGCATCTCTCTTTTTTGTGCTGCATCTCTCACAAACCTCTTTACTTGTGATTCTTTTCGTCGCTTATAAATGATGTTAAGCCCCAAACCCACCCAGTGATGCCACTTTTCATTTCTTCCATTTTTTAACAGGCTGCCTTCATACCTCGACTTGTTCTCCTTCCCCCTTCCTTAAAAGCTGGGCCGTGACAAAACAAACCCAGCGGATAATGCCCGTTCAGCAGGAGTGTGGTGATTGTGTCGTTCTTCCCGTTAACAAAAGCATAACTTATTGCCCTGAAAACCTCTTCGCCCTGAAGTGCTTCCCCAACCGAGAGGCAAACTCCCGTTGCTGCCGTTCGCCTACAAAAAAAAAAAAAGCCCCACGGTTATAGCATAGAATCATAGAGCATAGAGTGGTTTGGGTTGGAAGGGACCTTAAAGATCATCCAGTTCCACCCCCCTGCCCTGGGCAGGGACACCTCCCACCAGACCAGGTTGCTCCAAGCCCCGTCCAACCTGGCCTTGAACCCCTCCAGGGATGGGGCAGCCACAGCTTCTCTGGGCAACCTGGGCCAGGGGCTCACCACCCTCACGGCCAAGAATTTCTGCCCCAGATCTCAGCTCAACCTCCCCTCTGTCAGTGTAAAACCCTTCCCCCTCGTCCCATGGCTCCCCTCCCTCATCCAGAGTCCCTCCCCAGCTTTCCTGGAGCCCCTTGAGGGACTGGAAGGGGCTCTGAGGTCTCCCTGGAGCCTTCTCTTCTCCAGGCTGAACCCCCCCAACTCTCTCAGCCCGTCCTCCCAGCAGAGGGGCTCCAGCCCTCCCAGCATCTCCGGGGCCTCCTCTGGCCCCGCTCCAACAGCTCCGTGTCCTTCCTATGCTGAGGACTCCAAAGCTGGACACACTACTCCAGGTGGGGTCTCACCAGAGAGACCGTATTCCACTTGAGATACATAGAGAAGCGGGATGGGGAACTTGCCCAGCGCGGAGGTGGAAATGTTGGTCTCTGGAAGACGTGGTGCAGGACCTCGCTGTCTCCGTTGGAGCCGGGGTTTCTTCTGACAGCTCCGGCTCTCAGGTTTTCAAAAAGGATAATGAGACTGAGACCTGACAAATTGCTTGTGCTGGGGTTCCTTATTGTTTGTTTCATGGAAATATTAAACCAAACGCAGGCACGTGGGTGAGTGCTCTTTCCCATATAGTACAAGTTTCTCTTGCTGTTAATAGTTACATTAACGGCGGTTGGACCTTTAAAGGTACCTTCCAACCCAAACTATTCTGTGATTCTGTAAAAAAGAACAAAAACCTCGCCCTTGTCTCCAAATAAAGGATCTTTTGCATCTCTGCACGTAACGTGGAGGACTGGCTGCTCTGCGCTTTTTTCATCCTTGTTTTTCCAGCAAGATCCCTATAGTTAATAACCTGCAAATCCCAGCGCAGCCGAGGCGGGAAGAGCAGGAAATCTGCCGTGATCAGCCTTTCCTTCTACGGAGCCTCCCGGGAAGCTCGGGAGGGGAGATCCTGCTGCCGTTGGCTGTCCCGTCTCCCCACGTTTTCTCCGTCTGCGGATCTGCTGCCCTACATAAAACTGACGGGCAGGAGGATGCTGCTCCCCCCACCATGCTGCCGCTGGCCGGCTCTCCGAGAGGTGAGCTGGGGATATGGAGACCTCAGTTCAAGGCACAGGGAGAGGCTGGAGAAAGTGAGGGATAAAAAGAAAGAAAACTTAACTGATGCCAGGGATGCAGCAAACGAGCCGATAAAAAATGCAGCGAGGGAAATGCTGACGTGCTCACTATACCAAGTAGTTTCCTACTCCAGGCGTTATCCCGGGGGACTGAGGATTACAGATCCGGGAGAAGGATCGCTGGAGCAAGCGAGCCTCTGCATTGCAGGTCATTTCAGCCAGAAAAATAAAAGCACTGCAGCGATACCGGGGCCGGACTGGAGAAGGTAAGGAATCTCTGTGGTTAGCGGAGTTGAACTGGAACAGACCCCAGCCGTGCGGTGAATGGCCACCCCCTGCTCGCAGCAGATAACGCTGAAGGAAAACGGGAGGCAGACGGTCTCCCGTCTGCCATTTAAAATGCTGAAATGTGCTCTGCATCCCAAGGGAAAACTCAAAAATACACCCTGGAATTCTATTTTGTCTGTAGCAGACAACAGTTTAGTTTATATCACATACTGCAGACCCAGCGGGGATAAAACTGAGACGGGCAGAGTGAAACAGAAGTATCTCCTAGGAAATTATTAAAACCAGTCCTTGTATGCGGCCATCACCCAGTTTTCTGAGTATATGGCGCTGCGCTGTTTGAAAGCTGATGAGATTGTCGTCTGGAAAAGGATCGCGGAATCCCAGACTGGTTGAGGTTGGAAGGGACCTCCAGAGGTCATCTGGTCCGACCCCCTGCTCAAGCTGGGCCACCCAGAGCCAGTTGCCCAGGACCGCGTCCAGATGACTCTTTTTATCTCCAAAGGATGGAGACTCCACCACCTCCCTGGGCAACGTGTGCCAGTGCTTGGTCACCTGTAGAGTGCAAACGTGTTCCCTCACGTTCAAAGGGAACCTCCCGTGTTTCGGTTTGTGCCCATGGCCCCTCGTCCTGCCAATGGGAAGAATCATAGAATCATCGAGGTTGGAAGGGACCTTTCAGATCATCGAGTCCAACCATCAACCCAACACTGACAAACCCACCACTACCCCATGTCCCTCAGCACCACGTCTGCCCGGCTTTTAAATCCCTCCAGGGATGGCGACTCCACCACTGCCCTGGGCAGCCTGGTCCAGTGCTCGATAATCCTGGCTCCATCTTCTTGGCCTCCTCCCTTCAGGTATTGATACACATTGATGAGATCACCCTCAGCCTTCTCTTCTCCAGGCCAAAAACTTCCTTCTCCGTACGTCTCTGCGTGCTCTCCCTGCAAAGAAGAGCTTTTAAATCAGCCAGAAACCTTTCCGAAAGCAAGCGCTGTGGACTTTGTGTTACCCGTGGATCCCAGATTGCTGCTTCGGCTGGTCTGGAGTCTCGTGGGTCCGACAGAGCAGCTCTCTGTTGAACGGTGCACCAGGCTGGGCGCTGTGCCGTCATCACAGAGACTCAGAAATTGGATTACAGGATGGAGCCTTTAAATTGTACCTCCTTAACAATCCACAAAAAACAATGCTCTGACATGGCCTTGTTTCCGTTCCCAAAAACGCTTTGGAAAAAACCACGTACTATAGACACCGGCTGCTTTGTACGTTGGAAATGCCTTGTGGAGGCTTTCAGCTCCTGAGTCCGGACCGCGTCACCAGTGAATGAGGCCTGTTGCGGTGTCTGCCAGACCAGTTTGCAGCCCCATCTCGTTCCTCCTCCTCTTCCCCATTCAGGTTTGCTCCCTGCAATCAATTTTCCAGCCTCTTGGCCTCTCTCAAATGCGTTAAGCAGTGATTCTTCCGCCACTTTGTTTAAAATCCTCTTCTGCTGTCTTCTGGATTTCACAGCTGGTGCCTGAAGGGGGCCCAGTGGAGGAAACGGGCCTGGCGATCTCCATCCAGCTCTACTGAGCAGACATCGCCTCTCCCCAAAACGGTCCCTGCTACAGCCTGGGCAGTGGCCAAGGATTAAATGGACTTTAGAGAAGGCTTTGGATTCTCTTACATCATTTCACCCAACAAAAACGTAACCGTGTGAAGATCTCTTAGATATTCTCCTGAGTCATCCAGTCTTTGCTGTGAGGAATGGGAGACGTGATTACGCTTCCCTTTTTAGTGTTTCATCTTTGCTACAAAAGTAGAAGCCCTTCAACCTCGACTCTGCAAGCTGAGCTCCACAGATGGTTTCACCAGCCACTCCAGTTCTTCTCTTGCACCTAAATACATGATTTCAGCCAAAAATGCGCTTGGATGCAGAACAGGCAGTGTAGATACCCACAGATGGAGAAGACGCCGGGTCCTCTTCTGAGGGCTTACTGGGCGAGAGCGTGCTGCTGAGGCTGGTGGTCTGGCTTGGATCACAGAATCACAGAATGGTTTGGGTTGGAAGGGACCTTAAAGACCATCCAGTGCCACCCCCCTGCCCTGGGCAGGGACACCTCCCACCAGACCAGGTTGCTCCAAGCCCCGTCCAACCTGGCCTTGAACCCCCTCCAGGGATGGGGCAGCCACAGCTTCTCTGGGCAACCTGGGCCAGGGGCTCACCACCCTCACAGCCAAGAATTTCTGCCTCAGATCTCAGCTCAATCTCCCCTCTGGCAGGGGAAAACCCTTCCCCCTCGTCCCATGGCTCCCCTCCCTCATCCAGAGTCCCTCCCCAGCTTTCCTGGAGCCCCTTGAGGGACTGGAAGGGGCTCCAAGGTCTCCGCAGAGCCTTCTCTTCTCCAGGCTGAACCCCCCCAACTCTCTCAGCCTGTCCTCACAGCAGAGGGGCTCCAGCCCTCCCAGCATCTCCGGGGCCTCCTCTGGCCCCGCTCCAACAGCTCCGTGTCTCTCCTGTGCTGAGGCCCCAGAGCTGGAGGCAGCACTGCAGGGGGGTCTCCCCCGAGCGGAGCAGAGGGGCAGAATCCCCCCCCTCGCCCTGCTGTCCCCGCTGCTGGGGATGCAGCCCAGGCTGCGGGGGGGTTTCTGGGCTGCCAGCGCACGTTGCTGGCTCATGCTGAGCTTCTCACCCACCAACACCCCCAAGTCCTTCTCCTCAGGGATGCCCTCAGTCCAGCTCCGTGATCCACCTGTGTGTAATCGCGCAGCTGGGAATGGCACGGTTACACTTCAACCCGGGGGATTTCACCGCGTGAGAATGGATTATTTTACGTTGCATCCTGGATTTGCAGTGAGGACAGAAACAAAACTGAAGGATGCTTTGAAGGAAGAGGTCAAGCATTCGTGCTGCGTGATGAAGTACTTTGCGTTTCAAAATTGGTTTTAGTCTGCTTCTGAATTTTTACCTTTTTTTTTTGTTCAACAGACTGTTTTTTTTGTTTAGATTTTTCTTTTTTAATGCGGATTCCAGAGCAATTGCAGTGAGGTATGCTTCTGCTGGGGTGTAATTCGTTTTGTCTACTGTAATTGCTTCTCCTTTTCCCATTGTTTATTGAAAGACGGATGATTTTCCAGGTCTAGTTGCACCGGGGATGCTGACGGCAGCTTTTTTTAAATCCCATAGCACAGCGATTTGTCTTTTTTACTCAGCTGAATCCTGCAGAGTGGGCCAAATTCGGCTTCACCTCTGTGTCCTGGGCAAATTACTGCACTAATTAATTTCTCTAAGACCGGGGCCTCCTTCCTGCTTAACCCAGGGGACTGACGAAGGGAGGGCGCTCCGTCCGCAGGCGTCAAGCGGGGCTAGAAAACAGCAACAACCTCGGATTAACTTGCTGAGTAAACCTGCATGAAGAGACATGAGAGGCTGATCATTTAAAAGCACGGTTACACGGTTTTTAAAAATATATATATATTATTAATGTCCCGTCCTCCTTCATAAGAATATCTTGGTTTCTGCGAAGCGAGGCGTGATCCCTTGCATTGTGTGTTTCCCTGTCTGCGCTGCCATGGGTTACCGCTGCGGGCATTGCTGTGGAGTGCGCAGAGTTGATTTTAAAACAGAAGAATTGGCTTTTTTTCTTGGGAATGGGATGACAAATTCTCGCCGCTCCTTAAAAAGGAGAAAGGGGTGCTCCGTATGGCAGCGAGAGAGAAAGAAAGAGGGGGCTGTGGCTGAGGAACGTGCCGGGTTGCTGAGAACATCCGTAACGGTGGGAGACGACAAACGGAGCGGCAGAGAAGGGCTGCTCGGCAGCGCTTCGCCAGCCCAGCACGTTTGGATGCCAGAAGAGAGAGGCTCCGCGGAGGAAAGCTGCTTTTGGCAAAGCTTTGGAAGAAAGACAGACTTGGACTTCCCAGGAACTTCAGTGAAAGGATCCGAGCGCTCCTCTTGGGGTGCTTGAGCCAGCAGAGCTGAGGCTGAGCCAGATAATAATCACTTCTAAGGCGTGAAAGTGGCAGGAGGCTTTCTGAGGCCACGGTTCGGTGACAGAGTAAATCCAGCTTTAGGGCACCTTGTGCTAATCCAAGAACGCCATGGCCCCGGAAGATGGAGCGCTGATCCAGATAAACTCCCGCTGCCGGCTCACATGTGTCCAAAATGCTTCGACGGGTGAAGTTCTGTACCAGCAGGCCGGGTTTGCTCTCTCTGCGTCGCTCTAATGTGACAAATGAGGTTTTGCACATCCCCTCGCAGGCCGCGCGGCGAGGGAAAGCTGGCGCGAGTTCCGCGCTGTCGGTTGTAGCTGGTTCAGCAGGGACGAACTGGTGCCGGGGATGGTCCAGCGTTGTCTTGGTTGGGACACTGTGCCGGGGTCTTGTTTCTGAAACGGAAAAGCAAACTGGGAAAACCATTAAAAAAATTGTCTAACGAAGCAGATTTCATTAGGAAACACTGGTGTGGCAAAACCTTTTAAAAATCTGGCGCAGTAGCTAAACCAGAACGCCTCACTGCTTCCATCGGTTGCGGGGAAACTTGGGAGAGGACTACCCCAAACCCTGCGGAGCGTTGCTGGAAAGTTCTCTCTCCCTGCGGATCTGAGGGCTGTGAACCCCCGAGTCCCTGCACACACTGCTGTCCTCTTGGGGACAACCGGGTTTCTGTCGAAGACAGGTCGTCCTGCCAGGGTCAAGGAACTCCAGCTGTGTGGAGCTGGAAGCCCACGAACAACACGTAGAGACGAGGACCTGCAGAGCCAAGAAGCCCTCGACGCCTCGTTGGGCTTCCCTGCCAGTAACGGGGGCTCCTCCCTCGCTCCCAGTACCGAGGGGCTCCTTTGGGTCATGGCATCCAGGATTCACTGCAGCTGCCTCCAGTTTTTCCAAAACAGGTTGGGCTTTTTTTTCCCAGAGTTTTAACAGAAATTTAATTCCAAATATTAAACTTCATAAATACGTAGCTTGGACGCGTTAGACTTCTGAGCAGAAGACAAATGCCACGTTTTGAGCATCTCCCTGGCGAAGAGCCTGCACGGATCTGAAGTGGAAACCCGCTGCAATGCAGGAGGCAGCCCCAGGAGCTGCGTGGCTGGGAGATTGAAGGTGGGAGAGCGGAATTCTTCGCTCAGAGTGACATTTGAGGGATTGCAGCAGAGGAGAGAGGTGGCTGGACCGAGAGGTACGTCGGTAAATCTACTGTTGCGATCGCCTTTAACCCAGCTCTCGTCTCTTGAATGCCTCGTGCTAGTTGGCTTTTGATTGCCGTTGGCTTTTGATTGCCGTGGGCTTTGCAAGGCCAGGTCTCCCCGCAGCATAAATCAGCGCTGCTTCCCTCAACCGATGTTACCGCATCCCGGCTCTCGCAGCGAAGAGCCGCGCTGGGGTGCGAGAAGACTAAACACCGGGTAGTTTAATGTTCCTGGGAAAGGAAACCCACCTCACAGCCGATCCTCAGGCTGCCGCAAATTGTTGTCGGGGTCAGTGCAAATTGTTACCCAAGGACACTGGCAGAGTGTGATTGTTCTCGGGTAACAAGGGGGATCTCATGTTAATTCGGCCGGCGGAGCTGTTGGGACTAATAGCAGGGAACTGCTGCCGCTGCTTTCGAAATTATCTGACTGAGCTAATCCGAGGACGAGGAGACGATTTATTGATTTGAAGTCCCAGCCAGACGTAGATGGAGATAATTCTAGGATGTTAGGGGTATTATTCCTACAGAATAGCAGGCTTGGTAAATACTTTTCATTTATTTATTAGCTCCTGCAAAACAGTTGTGTTGTATTGCAGCTTGAATGTTTTATGTAGAGATGTGAATAGCTGCGATACTGAAAATAAGAGCTTTCCGGATGGCAGTCATTTGATATTTTTGCTGAAACTGCTTGTTTTCTAAAGCAAATAGCCACACAGACTGCTAACACTGGTTCGAGCTCACCCTTTCTTTAAAGCTATTTCTAAAAGAATAAAAAAAAAAAAAAAAAAAAGAGGTGTTAAGTTTGCAGCTCTGCTTTCGCATTCTGGTCAGGTGTCTCTTCGCTCTTCATGGGTCTCTCACAAGCCGGCTTCTGAGGACTCTGGTTAATGTCCTAGAAAATAACCTTGTGCTTCAACTAAGAGCCATTTTATCACAGCTGCTGTCTGGCTGTTTCTTGAGGCCGGAGAATCGCCTGCGGGAAACGGGGCAGAGCAAGAACCAGGTTATTGCCCGGCTGCTCGTGAAAAGCTCCCACTCGGCTCCCGAGCCTGAAGCCTTCCAACGGCTGGCTGACCCTGGGGTTTTCACCCAGCCTGGCAAACCACGAGTTACAGAGGTCAGAGGTACGTATCGTGAAGGACGGGCTCCGACCCCGAGACTCAGCTGGCGATGGCACCTCAGAGAGCATTTTGCCCCATTAGTATTCGCTCTGTCCTCCCGCCAACGGCCATTAGAAGGAACCGCAGGATGGAGGTCGGCCAGCGCTGGGTCAGAAAGCCTCCCCGAGGAGCACTGGTGTTGGATTACAAGTAGGGATGCTGCTTCTTTGATGCCTTTGCCTTCATTCCCTGCATTGCAAAATAGTTTTGCTTCCCCAAGCCCAAACAGGGAGGCGACACCGCTGAAATCTTTTGAGGTGCAGCTCTGGGACCGAGGGTCTGGGCGTCGAGACCTGCCCTTCCACTGACTCCTGCTGCAGCCTTATCAAGTCACGTCACTGCTACTTGCTGCCAGTTCCCTTAAAATGTGTTGTAGGTGTGATCCTCCCAGCCGGACGGCTCCACGGAGGAGTGCAGCGTCTCGGAGACAGAGCAAACGCTGCTGATTTCTGGCCCTTTCAGGCGTTATCGCACCCCACCTGGAATCTTTTGCCATCAGTTTTGCTTTCATTCTCCGCATTGCAGCCAGGCTGGGATGAGCGCTGCTCCTCTCTCGTTCCCCCGAGTAAGGAAAAATCCTACATCTGCTCCTCTCTCGTTCCCCCGAGTAAGGAAAAATCCTACATCCTTCAAATCCTCAGACTCCCATAAAAAAACCTCCAAAATCTCTATCGTTCTGCAGTGCAACAGATTTCAGCTCTGTTAAGCAGCGCATCCTCTGGAAGGTGGCTGCGTGCCTGCTCCAGAGATGAGGGCGGCATCGAGCGTGGGTGTTGCGTGTTTACAGAGACCGAACCAGCAGTTAAATTGTTTGAGTGTGGCCAACTTCGTGTCACCCAGCCTCGGTGTCTGGTGTTTGATGGCCTCATTATACACAGGCTGTTGATACGGTTGTAGTTTTATTTGGGGCTTTGTCACTCGACTGCCTCAAATAAATTACTGCCAGCAACGTGCCCTTGTGGCCAAGAAGGCCAATGGCATCCTGGGGGGCATCAAGAAGAGTGTGGTCAGCAGGTGGAGGGAGGTCATCCTCCCCCTCTGCTCTGCCCTGGGGAGGCCACAGCTGGAGCACTGTGTCCAGTTCTGGGCTCCCCAGTTCCAGAAGGACAGGGAACTGCTGGAGAGGGGACAGCAAAGGGCTACCAAGATGCTGAGGGGACTGGAACACCTCTCTTAGGAAGAAAGGCTGAGGGATTTGGGTCTCTTCAGTCTGGAAAAAAGACGACTGAGGGGGGATCTTATCAACGCTTAGAAATATTGAAAGGGTGGGTGTCAGGAGGATGGGGCCAGGCTCTTCTCAGTGGTGCCCAGCGACAGGACAAGAGGTAACAGGCACAAACTTGAGCATAGGAAGTTCCACCTCAACATGAGGAGGAACTTCTTTCCTGTGAGGGTGACAGAGCCCTGGCACAGGCTGCCCAGAGGTGGTGGAGTCTCCATCTCTGGAGACATTCCAAACCCACCTGGACGCGTTCCTGTGCCACCTGCTCTGGGTGACCCTGCTCTGGCAGGGGGTTGGACTGGATGATCTCCAGAGGTCCCTTCCAACCCTGCCATTCTGTGATTCTGTGACTGTAATAGTGTGAAAATAAGGAATGTTTTCTTGAGCCTGTGGCCAGCGAGGACTTCACAGATGTGAGCGCAACGTAGTGACAATCTGCAGCCCTGCCCAGGCGGCTGCTGTGGAAGCTGTTGGCTGCACTTGGCTGTAGGTAAAGGAGAGAGCAATTAGAAAAGGTCCTAGAGCACCTCTGTCAGCGCTGCCGGGTCCACAGGGAATGTTTGATCATGGCCACATCCAGCGTTGCATGAACATCACCAACGGATGCAGGAGGAAACCAGGTGGAGAAACTCTGTGGATCCTGTGCTCCTCCGAGAAGCAGCTCTGCAGAGCTGTGCCAACTGCTTTGCACTAAAAAGAGGGGAAAAAAAGAGGCCAGTTAAACTACTTAAACCCTGATATTCATGCTCCCATCTGATGCCTGCAGTCGCAATGGGATGCAGGGCTCAATGTGCACGTTGGCACGGATGGCCCTGAGCCGCCTGCCAAGGCTCCGCTCGCCGGTGCCACACGCTGAGCCCAGCGCCGGGGCGGGCTCGTGATCCATCCCCAAATGACGCAGCGCCAGCGTGGGATGCCAGCGGGTGTCCTGCGATTCTCCCGTTGGGAGCTGGGGCCAGCGCTGACATTTTCCATTACCCAGATGCACAAGCGGGGGAAGGTATTTTAAAAGTGTATTTATAAACCTGTGCTCTTACGCACTGTTTCCCAAACTTTGGGTGAAGAACAGCAGAGACAGGGATTTTTGTTAGGCCACATGTCTGCTGGCAGTTTGGAGCAACAAGCGCATGACTCCTTCTTGGGAGCAAAAGGGAGTAAATATGGCTTGAACTGATTGCAGTTGGTGATGGGGGGCAGGCGTGGGGAATTAAACACGGGTGCAATGGATGAGGCATCTGTGACCTCTCCTACACCAAACTGCTGCAGTTCTGTGTGTGCTCTTCTTCACAGCCCAGAAACCCCCCCCGCAGCCTGGGCTGCATCCCCAGCAGCGTGGGCAGCCGGGCAAGGGGGGGATTCTGCCCCTCTGCTCCGCTCGGGGGAGACCCCCCTGCAGTGCTGCCTCCAGCTCTGGGGCCTCAGCACCGGAGAGACACGGAGCTGTTGGAGCGGGGCCAGAGGAGGCTGCGGAGATGCTGGGAGGGCTGGAGCCCCTCTGCTGGGAGGACGGGCTGAGAGAGCTGGGGGGGTTCAGCCTGGAGAAGAGAAGGCTCCGGGGAGACCTCAGAGCCCCTTCCAGTCCCTGAAGGGGCTCCAGGAAAGCTGGGGAGGGACTCTGGATCAGGGAGGGGAGCCATGGGACGAGGGGGAATGGCTTTACCTGCGTGCCCACAATGCATCAGAGACATCAGCCACGCATTCCCCTCCACCTCTCTGCAAGGGGAAACCACTTGTGTGCAACGCCCAGAGATCCCGCCACGATGTTTTGGCCTCTGGACCGTTAGGAAATATTTGCTGGCAGGAGGAAAAGCTCCTCGGCAATTAGTCTCCGATGCGGCACAACGTCTTTGTGAAAAACCTAAAAGGGCTGTAATTTTCTGGTGCCGTATTTCTCCTGCTGTCATTATTGCTTTTAATCACCTCATTACCTAGGACAGAGAGGAGCTGAAGGCTGCAGGTAGCAGCACAGTGGGGAGAAGGCCCACCAAGGTTTCAGGCAGTGTTTTTTCACTCTGTGCCTTGGGGTGTTAGTATTAGTTCCCTCGAGGACCAGCTTCCCTGCAGAAAATCAAAAGCCGCGTGAAGAGGTAGCGGGAGAAACACAGCAGCAGCAGGAAGAGCTCTCATTGCCCGACACTGCCATGGGTGAGAGCACCAGCAGGTCTAGAAGCTTTGTCCAGTCGAGCTAATGAGGCACGAACGTCCGTCGTTACAGCAGCCCTAGCGCTCCGGATGACACTGCCGAGAGCAGGCCCGTGTGCTGCCGTGGGTTTGGGCAAAAAGCTGCGGCAGGAACCGAGGAGTCTGAAACTTGGCGCCACGGCACTTTCCCGCTCTCCACTTTTTACAATATAAGCAGGAAAAATCATAGAATCATAGAATGGGTTGGGTTGGAAGGGACGTGGAAGGATCTCTGGGCGTTGCGCACAAGCGCTTTCCCCTTGCAGAGGGGTGGAGGGGAGTGCGTGGCTGGTGTCTCTGATGCACTTGTGGGCACGCAGGTCTCATTCCCCTGGACTCTGAGCAGTGGCATGTGTTTTCCACCCCTTCCTGGTGCACATCTACCCCTTCCTGGTGCACACCTACCCCCTTATGATGGAAAGGTCACTTATTTCACTGGCATTAAAGGGGACAGGCAAAAGAATCATAGAATGGTTAGAGTTGGAAGGGACCTGAAAGATCACCCAGTTCCAACCCCCTGCCCTGGGCAGGGACACCTCCCACCAGACCACGTTGCTCCAAGCCCCGTCCAACCTGGCCTTGAACCCCTCCAGGGATGGAGCAGCCACAGCTTCTCTGGGCAACCTGGGCCAGGGGCTCACCACCCTCACAGCCAAGAATTTCTGCCTCAGATCTCAGCTCAGTCTCCCCTCTTCCAGTTTAAAACCATCCCCCCTCGTCCCATGGCTCCCCTCCCTCATCCAGAGTCCCTCCCCAGCTTTCCTGGAGCCCCTTGAGGGACTGGAAGGGGCTCTGAGATCTCCCCAGAGCCTTCCCTTCTCCAGGCTGAACAACCCAAACATCTCAACAGAGTCCTGCGCTCTGCACATCCTCCTGTGGCATGTAACCACGGCGAGCCGATAAACCACAAGCTGCCGTTTCGGGGAGTGCATGGAAGAGCAGGTAATGGCCTTTGCAACCGGCCTGATCTCAGTGCGTCTGATACAGATGCACCCATAAATCATCGTAAAATGCGGTACATGGGGGAAAAGAGCCACCTCCTGCCCTCTGCTTATTTCCTGGAGCTTGAAAGCTGATTAAGAATCACTTACTTAAGCTGATGGGTTTCAAGTGATACTGCCAGGGCGAACTGCTCGCCTCGAACTGCCCATTAAAGTTTCAATTTACGTACCTTGCACAGAGCCGTAGGGCCGGGGCGTGAGCTGCTGGAATGACCTCTGTTAGCAGCCAGTCGGTTCATTAAATAGTAAAGAGCCGAACAATTTCCAGCTAAATAGCACACCGAGCGTCCTTATTTCATTTCCTGTTTTTAAAGGAAGTATAAATTATTTACTAATGTGCTTAAAGTCCTTTAAGTGAATCCAGGCAGTGAAGCAAAATCTTGTTTACTGGGGCAGGTGCCCAAAGGTAAGCGTCAGAGTGACGGACCCATTTGTGAACAGCCACTAAAATGCTGCCAACAATTTATCAGCTTTAATGGAGATAATGGGTCAGGATTACGATCAAGTCGGGCTGGTGGGTCCGACGTCTGTCCTTCGGATAGCGGACTGCCCCAGTTTCAATCCTGCTCTTGGATTCCTCTAGGTGGCTGCAGGGAAGGAGGCAGGTCTGGGGCAGGTGGATGCCGTCTCTGCCTGGAAACACAGCGCCCTTTCCCCTCCCTGGGCTGCAGGATCGCGCCACCTTCCACCGCTGGACTTAGTCCCCCGTGTTCTTGCCAAGCCAAGAAACAGTAAATCCTCCTGCAAGTGAAATGTTTACAAAAGCCCTGTAAACGTGGCCCTGACTCCTGTTCCTCCCGGCCGTGTTTCCACTCCATCCCGCCCCGCTCTGACAGGCTGCTCCATGCGGGAAGGGGCTCACCAGAGCAGGGCTCGGGCTCCCTGTAAGGTAACGGTCTCCACGGGGGCAGGACACTTTTCTCAGGAGCTTTTCCAGAGCTGCCAGAGAGTTGTGAGTAACTCAGTGAGGGGATTTTTAACAGACACGGCAATTCAACTCGAATGGTAGCAGCTGCTCCAACTGCAGCAATAAACTCTAATACTCCAGCTCTCGCAATAAAACTCCCATCTGAGTCAGACTTTACAAATGCTTTACAACTGGTGCTTGCAATTCATCATATCTCTATTTGAATTACTTTCCAGGACCGGTCCCCATTCATTTAATGCAAACTATCTCCTCTTGTCCCTCTCTACCCTGGGTTTCATTTTCCGCTGCTACTTGCTGGGAAAACTCATTAACTCTGTGGAGCGTCTGATGAAATTGCTGGCTGTAGGGATGGTGATTTGGATGTGGTTTTTTTTCTTTTCTAGGCCTCCGGCTCCTGTACTAAAAGGTGGTGGGACGTAGGCTTAGCCTGGAGCATTGACCTTGGTCTTGTTTCTTGGTGTCACATCAGGGTTTGGGAGATTTGGATGGGAGTGTGGGCCAGGAAGTCTGTCCCTCTGAGGATGGTGATGGCCCAGTTTTGGGACCGTTCACAGGCCATGTGGAGACAGCAGCATCCTATGGGCACGAGGTTGAGTATGTGCATCAAGCTGTTGGGTCTTATGGTCCTATGTTGGGTCCTGGCACCTGGCCCTTGTCCCGGCTGGGGAAAACTGATGGAAACAAGTCTGAATGATGGGCCTGAACAGATATTCATCCAAGTATTTTGGATTGCTCATGCTCAAATTACTCTGTTTCAGGGGAACGGCTCCTCTTGCCACAGAACACTCCATGAGGAGCTTGCTCGGCACCTTCTATTAGGGAGGTGAAGAGAGCTTCTGCCCTTGGCTTCTTGTATACGTCATCCTGGTCCCCTCCTCTGGTCCTGGCAGCACTAAGACACCACGGTGCAGGTCCCGGCTCACAGCAGGGCCTTGGCTTGGGCTGAGGTTTCTGCTCCATTTCCCATAGCAGACACTCTCCCCTGGGACCAACCCATTACAGGAGAGCTTCCTCGCCGCTGAGAAATGTGGTTGGGAGCTGACTGGCATAAATGCATATTTTTTTTTCCTCCTTTATATGATTTGGTTATTCCTGTAATAGCGATCATCAGATTTCTTCCTGCTGGGGACAGCTCTTCCCTTGTAGAGGCCATCTCGGTCCGCCACAGCTCCTCCTTGCTGTTCCTTGGGCCTGCAGGTGACTGGGGTCTAGTGAGCCCCGTACTGGCCCTCAGTCCAGCGTAGCAGGTCCAGGAGTCTCTGCCCTGACAGCGCACGATGTAGTACATGGTCCTACCAGGAGGCAGCCAGCCCCAGATGGTCTGTTCGAGACCATCTATCAGCCTCAGTCAATAAATTTATATCCAGATGGATCCTTCCAAGCAGCCACCCTTTCCTTTATCACCAGCTCCATCCCTGCAGCTGCAAGCAGACAAGCTCAGCTGCTACGAAAGGTGTGTTTTAGGGGCAGGAGTGACATCCCTCTAACTCCCCAAAAAACTTTTTGGGGAAGGAGATGCATCCTCAGAGCCAGAGCTCGGTAGAATCCATAGTGAGGAACCGAGGGGCTCTTTTGAGGTCTGCTGTGGATGGAGACAAACTCTCTGCTGAGGCTGTCGAAATCCCCCCACGGCATGGCCCCAAGGACTGCGCCACGGCTTGTTTTTGCAGGGAGAGAAATCAGAAGAAACGGGTTCCTCGAGGGAGATTTCTGAACTCTTCAGGAGTATCCAGAGAAGTGACGGGTCTGTCCTGTCCTGGGAGGGGACCCAGTTTGTAACCCCACATCCCGCATGTGTCTGAGCGTGGGGGGACCACAGGGCTGAGGTTTTACCTCGCCTCCTTCCCTCTCATGAAATTCAGTTTGCATCTTGCTCTGTGAGTGCAGGTGGAAGAGGCCGGATCCTGCTGTGGCTGTCCCATGTCGCTGGGGATCGGCTGTCTCGGCGCAGTGGGAAGGGGCAGGCCCTGTGCTGCTGCCCGTACGCGTCTGTCCAGGTGCGGTTTTGATGTCCCCAGGGCTGTTCCCTGACGCTTTCTTCCTTTGCAGAACCAGCACGGTCCTTGGGTGCCTGCAGGATCTCCTTGCAGTGCCAGCATTATTTTGATGCATGAAAGCAGCTGCAGTGGCAGTCGGGGACCTTCCCTGGCAGGACATTTGCTCCCAACACCACCCTTTGCCATCGTCCAGGGAAAGCACAGGGGATCCCAAAATCCAGTGTGCCTGTAAGCCAGGAAAGCTGCTGGCTGTCCTGGCCCCTTCACTGCAAATGGCTGCCAGCCCCTCCTGGATGCTCTGAACAGGAGCCAGGTTCCCGGGGAGAAAACGCGGGGATGCCGGCTTAATTGAGCCTGTTCAATGGCCTTGGGCTGCCATAAACCATGTTGCTGTCTGGGCAATGAAAGGAGCTTGGGGAAGGCAGGACAGCTCCTGATTCCCGGACCTGCTCCAAGCCGGCATCCCCCACGGCGAGGAAACCTGCCGCTAACCCCCTGGCACCTGCAAGGGGCCCTCGGCGGGGGCACAGCGGACTCCCTGATGCCGCCAAATGCCATGTGTGGGGGTAACATCCCTCCTGTGCATCCCCTGCTTTTGCTCCTACCCATGGAACGTGTGTTACAAGTCCAAGAGGAGATCCAAGTGCTGGAGTGGGGGCTGCAGCGGCGTTTTTAATGCTAGTTGAGGGCAGATGGGAGGCCAAGGGTGCCCGTCCTGTGCCTGGCAGAGTGTCCCAACCGGAGCCATAGTCAGTGGCTGCATCGCTGTGGCAGCCTGTGGGGACTAACCCCCAGGTCCTCAGCAGTGGAACAAGGCCAGGCTCTGACGCAGAGCTGGGATCGCTTTCCTGACCAGCCCCGTTTATTCCACACCCCAAGGATGGGGGAGCCCTGAGGCCGGCCAGAGGCAATGCTCTGAGGATGTAGCCGGGGATCGGTTCCTTTTGCTGCCACAATCCCAAGGGGTTTTCCATCCATCCCTGCCTCGGGGACAAAGGGAGCTCCTTCACCAGACCAGGTTTGAGCTCTCTGGGGTAAGGGGTACAGGCACGTCACAGCTTTTTCGGGATGCTGCCAGCCTCCACTTTGGCAGGGATGGAGCGGAGATGAATTCGTCCCCATTTGGCTGCAAACAGCATCTTGGAGCATCACCACGTATCTCTGGGAGCCGCACTGGCTGGCTTGGGCTGCAGACAGGGATGGCTGGAGCTGAGGGAGGAATCCCACATTGCTATTTGTGGAAGGGACTGAAATGTTCCCGGCCGTGAAGGCCGCGGCTTGGAGCCCGCTGGCTTAGCTGGGCCACGTCTGGGGGGAGAGGGGACATTCCCTTGCTGCCTATCGGCACCGAGGCCCCTGCTTTGTACCAGGGTGCAGCTTGACCCCAGCTCCGGTTGTCGATGCTGACCCTGAAATGCTGACACAACACATAGTTTCTCCTTAATAGGGCATGGAAAAGGCGATGTACGTCAGGGCCAGGCTTTTTGATAATGTTGTGCCTTTCCCTGTCTGTATATGATCCAGAAATACATTGGTTGAGCCCCTCCTGGGTAAACTCAGCCTAAAAAAAAACCTATCTTGGGCAGATACTTCCTGCTCTGGAAGTATCGTGGTCCCAAGCTGGAAACCAGCAAACAGAGTAGGTTTTGTGCAGGTTAGGAGGGTCTTTCCTTAAAAATTGTTTGAGACTCTGGTCAATGGGTTCTTGGGTTACTGGGTTCTCCCTGCACAGAGACATCCTCAGCTCCTGTCCACTTCTCCAAAGCCAGTGCCTGATGGTCTGGTGTTACCCTGGGGTGAGGACCTCAAAGGCAGATGTCCCCTCAAATTGGCACGGTGCTGGGACCATGGGTTCCCCAAATGCCACCCCAAACCTGACCACCTTCGTAGTCTTTTAAGCAAGAGTCCTGGTCCCATCCCCCAGCTGCAATTTGCTGCCCTCTCCTTGGTGCTCACAGGCCGCTGTGGAGCTGGGCTGGAGCAGGGAAACAAGCAGGGCTTTAAATAACCTCCTCCAAAATATATGTGTGTTTGTGTTGGATCGTTTCTGGGAGCTGGTTGACAGCCGGGCTTCAGAAACAGCAGGATGGGCCAGGGAGGGGGGAGGAAGGGGCAGGGGTGAGGGAGGAAGGAGGGGAGCTCCTCTAAGCGTCTTTGCTGCCAGGGAAAATGCGATACTGCACCACGCTGGAAGAAAAAAGGAAAGCTTGCCTCAGAGCTGAGATTTCATCTCATGTCTCAGTGATGGACTGGGGAAAGGCTACAAGTGCACTCACGCTTGCTTGCGTCCAGTGCAGAAACACTGTGTTGGTCGGTCCTATGGTCCATCCAGATGGATTAGGGATGATCGAGGTATACCCCTGGCCTATTGGCTTTAGTATCTCCTCATAAGGGGCCACCCTGTCCCCTTTTCCTACCTGCTTTAAATCCTGGGCATCCTCCTGAACTCCCCTGCAGCTCTGCAGCAGCTCCATGCAGCCCAACAGCCCCAGCTCCTCCTCCGGAGGATGAGGCTCAGCAGGTCCCTCGAGCGGTCGGTTCAGAAAGCACAGTGAGGAGCAACCTGCAGGCTTAGATGAAGGGGACAGAAATTAGGGTGCCTTACACCCAGGCCAATTTATTGCAGATATAGGCTTGGATAAAGTGTTATTGCCAATTTATACAGCGCTAGGAAGGGACCAGCACTCCTTCTGCCACCTGGATGTGAGCTGGC
The DNA here is from genome assembly GCA_009819605.1 of Sterna hirundo. Classification (NCBI taxonomy): domain Eukaryota; kingdom Metazoa; phylum Chordata; class Aves; order Charadriiformes; family Laridae; genus Sterna; species Sterna hirundo. Next base: position 218,338,459 of record CM020437.1, on the reverse strand, counting down.
TTTGCCTGTGTCCAGGGATGCATCTGGAGAAGAACACCAGGAGCTCACAGAGCACCTAAGCAGGTTTCTGTCCACACTACGCCAGCCCAGTCTGAGCCCTGGGCCTCCAGTGTCCCTTAAATCCATCCACGGTCAACCTGTCTCCAGCCTGGCCACAGCCTCAGTCAGGAGGCTGAGGAGTTGTGACTCCTAATTTTGGCCAGGAGGAAGTCTCCGTTGAGAACAGCACTGATGGAGCCTATGGACAGGAACTGCCACTTGAGCAGCACAGAGATGAAAGGGGAGAGGAGGATGGGGCCACCAGAGACCACTGATGTCAGTGTGTTTTGGCAGCCCGAGAGCAGAGGACAGTGGGCATAACCAGAGTAGGAAAGGGGGACGGGGGTGCAGGACAGTGTGTACTGCTGTGTCCCTTCCCTCTGGAGAGATCGTAGCTCTTTGCAGAGGGTGGGGAGAGAGGTTGGAGGGTGGAGGGTGAGGGACAGCCAAGCTTGGACAGGCCCAGAGAGAGGGGAAGGAGCTGGCTGAGGGCAGGGCGTGATGGTTGGACACACCAGGAGTGAGAGAAAGGTGTTTGGTGACAAGAGGGGACACAAGTCTCTCACCGGCTGTTATCCTTGCAAAGTGGACCGTGGGCTGCTCCAGACAGGCTCTGTCTCGCCGACGTCTCCGTCATCCCTCAAATCCTGGACAAATGAATCCCTGGGGAAGAGGTAACCTGGAGCAGAGGAGAGACATGAAGATTTTCCCACCCTGGGAACTGTCTCCACTGACATCTAGTGGCAAAATAGTCCTTTCCCTGGCAGAGAGGAGAGCTGGCGCCTCCAGGCGCAGCTGCCTCCCCGTTGCACCCCACGGGCGATGCTGGGGTGGGTGTTTGAAGAAAAGGTGTTTTCCCAGCGCTATACTGGTCATACTGGTATTCCCTGCATGGTTTGCCTGGCGACATCTCAATGAGGCAGCAAAACTGTGCTGAAACACCCGGGCCCCAAAACACCATCGTTGCTGCAGTGACACTGTTAACAAGGCCCTGGTGGGGTTTGGCCCAGGAGGAACCTCAGCAGGGGTCTGGATGTGGCCATTCTATTTGGGAGAGAGCTTAAACAGCTGGATGAGGGCTGGCCCATGTCAGACACCCTCACCCATGCTCCCAGGTGGATTCAGAGCGGGTGACAGAGGTCCCACTCCACTCTGTCCTCCCTTCAAGGGTCGGTACCAGCTCCAGAGCAGAGGTGCCTTCTCCACCTTGCTGTTCCCGTGTTCTTTTCCATGTGCCTTCTCCACCTCGCTGTTCCTGGCATGTTTATGGGGACCTGCTCTTTGCTCATCAACTCTGCATCACCTGAGCAGTCCAGCCTGAAAGCAGAGGCAGTGTAGGAGGTGGCTGCCAGGCAGCTCAGCCTGTGGCAATGACTCTTGGTGGGGACAAAAGGGCCATCAACCATCTAATTTTGAAACACTGCGGGGCATAATCTGCAATCGGCTACTGTCAGCTACCTACAAATGAGAAAGCAGCCATGCAGGCTCCAAAGAAATCTAGTCCAGAGTTTCTTTGTGTAGCTAAAAGCCCAAAGAAAATTGAAAATACGACAAACCTGTTTGCAGCAAACACCCAGCCCCAAACGCCTTCATCTGCTCTTCGTGGGAGGACTGCGAACAGTCCCTGCCCATCCTCTCGAAGCTTGCGTGGGTTGGTAGATCTCCACCACATCTCATCTTTCCCAGGTTGAGTCCCAACCCGCGCAGCTTACTTCAGGCAGAGGTGCTCCCAGACCTGTAAGCATCCCTGCTCTGACATCTCCCAGGTCTCCTCTACCCTTTTGGAGACAGAGGATCAGATGTGCTCAGTGGGCACAACACGGAATTATTTAAAATGATGGTCTCCCATGTCTTCCTTCTTTTCTGATAATTCTAACATTCAATTTCTTCTTTTGTTGCACAGACCCCTGCAGCCTCCATGGAGCAGAGTTGTGCAATGCGCCTGCCTTTGCCCATGGCTGCTCGGTTTCTGTCAAGCCTCTGGCAAAGCTATCCAAAAGAAGCCTTAAGGAAAGCCAAACAGCTCATTTCAACTTTTTTGCCCTTATACTCCTGTCTTCTGGCTGCCTTCTGGGAGGTTTGCAAGGCAGGACTTCCCTTTGCTGACTCTTCCCAAGCAGACCATATTTACCCACTAGTGTGGGGGTATTTTCATGTATCAATTCTACCCATTGTTACAATTCCTAATTGAAATGGCACAATCAAATCCCTGTAATCCCCTGCAATTCCCAAAGCATTTAAAAAAAAAAAAGAAAAAAAAAGCCACTTCCCCCATCCTGCTGTTACTAATTTAACCCAGTGCCCAGACTGCAGAGGTGCTGATACCGTCATAGGAGTCAAAAAAACCCACAGAAGGACTGCCCTGGAGTCACAACTGTCCAATTTACTGAATCATTTGTCTTGCAGTGAGGCATAGGGACCACAGGCCCGTTGCTCAAGATACTGCAGACACAGGAGGAAAGACCTGCAATAGTTTTAAGTTTACAGTTAGCTATCATCCATATTTACAGTTAACTATAAATAGATAATAGCTATTGTTAAAATTTACATAAAGCAGCGAATTACGGGATAACAGTACAGCATCCTCTGGCAGCAAAGTCTCCTGATGCTTCCCTGGAAATAACCAAATACCCCAGTTGTGATTTTTCACACCTTTTTCCTGATGGGTGTTTCATTCAGTACTTTCCTTGAGTACTTCAGCACTTTCCTGGAGTACTGTGTCTAGTTCTGGGCTCCCCAGTTCCAGAAGGACAGGGAACTGCTGGAGAGTCCAGCGGAGGCCATAAAGATCATCAAGGGACTGGAGCATCTCTGTGCTGAGGAAAGGCTGAGAGCCCTGGGGCTGTTCCACCTGGAGAAGAGCAGACTGAGAGGGGATCTCATCAATGCTGAGCAAGAGCTAAAGGGCGGGGGGCAAGAGGATGGGGCCAGGCTCTTCTCAGTGGTGCCCGGGGACAGGACAAGGGGCAATGGGCAGAAACTGGAACAACGGGACATTCCATCTCAACATGAGGAAAAGCTTCTTTCCTGTGAGGGTGGCAGAGCCCTGGCACAGGCTGCCCAGACAGGTGGGGGAGTCTCCGTCTCTGGAGACATTCCAAACCCACCTGGACGCGTTCCTGTGCCACCTGCTCTGGGTGACCCTGCTCTGGCAGGGGGTTGGACTGGATGGTCTCCAGAGGCCCCTTCTAACCCTGCCAGTCTGTGATTTGTCAGTGACTGCCTAAAAGAAAAAAAGGTTAAAACGGCAGAAGCAGCCTGTTAGGAGAGGGGCTCTGCCGCTCCCCTTGCCTCCCACCGGCGCTCAAGCTGTGCTCCCCTCACACCTGGGGTGGCCATGAGGGGAGGGCCTCTTTACCACCAGAGCGGGCCTCCACGTAGCAAATCGGGGTCAATCACCTCGCTGCCAACTCCTGTGACCGCTTATACCGCTTTTATAGGCGTTTTAACGCCGCCTGTGGGCGCTCACAGCAGCCTCGTAGGGCGGAAAATCCCCACTGACAGCGGAAGGGTTAAACCACCCCAAGATGGCGGCGCGCTGAAGACTACATTTCCAATCGGCCCCCGCCCGCCGCCCCACGTGACCTCACCGGCCCAATGGGGAGCGGCGGACAGCGGATATAGCCCTCCCCCGAAGCCCCGCCCCCTCCTTTCCGCCGGGCGGCGCGGCTCAAGATGGCGGTGCAGATCTCCAAGAAGCGCAAGGTGAGGGCGGCGGCTCGGCTGAACGCGGCCGCGGGGAACCTCCATATCGCCGGTGTCGCACCTGGGGCCACTCCGGGCCTCGCCGGGGCGGGGCGGCGTGGAGGGGATGGCGGCGGATGCGGGAGGATGGCGGCGGATGGGGCTCGGCGGGGAACATGGCGGCGGGAGGCCGGGGTCAGGGAGCGGGCCGGGGGGCCTTGCGCGGGCCCCGGGGCTGAGGGGAACCATGGTTTCCCCCCCTCGGCCCTTTCATGGGGCTTGCACAGGGCTCTGGGCTTGTGTGCAGAGGGGAAGCAGGCTGTGTTTGTGCTGCGGGACGCCGAGCGGTGCTGGAAGCTGATGAACTTCCGTGTTTTTTCCTTTTTTTTTTTTAGTGGAAAGAGTTTGCGTTTAGTGACTCGTACTTTCTGTAGGTCAGCGAGGCTGGGAGGGTGCTGTCTTGGAGAGGGAGGGAAGCCTGGGGCCTGTGCGCTGTCAGGGTGGAAGTGTGAGCCCTGGCAGTAGGCCCCTGTGGGACTGGTAAAGGGATGTGACCCCTCTAATTAATTTATGTAAATTCTTACGGAATCAAACTACCACCACGAGCTATGATTTCAGCCTTCAGCATGAAGTGTGGCTGTAGCAGGGTGTGGATCAGACAGTGGTGTAGGCTGGAAGTGAATTGTCTCTGGGAACCTCAGGGAAGATGCTTTTACTTCTCCCCAGAGCTGCTTCCCCTCTGTGGAGGGCAGCGTCTGCAGGATGGTCCCAGGGATGAATTGCACCCAGCCTCAGCCTGTGAAAACCTTGTGTTTAGGCTGAACACTTCAACAGAGCTTGACTTGGTCCATTTGTTTTTTAGTTTGTCGCTGACGGTATCTTCAAAGCTGAGCTGAATGAGTTTCTGACTCGTGAACTGGCTGAAGATGGCTACTCCGGAGTAGAAGTCCGGGTCACTCCAACCAGGACTGAGATTATCATACTTGCCACCAGGTAACTGAGATGCTGCTCTTGACTCACAGGTGCTGTGCAAGGCTATAAGAGATGCTGCTGCAGGTGGAGCTTAAAGTGGTAAATATTATTAGTGGTATAATATTATTAAATATTATTTACAGAACTCAGAGGGTTGTGATCAGCGGCACAGAGTCTAGTTGGAGGCCTGTGACCAGTGGTGTCCCCCAGGGGTCAATACTCGGTCCAATTTTGTTCAATATATTCATTAATGACCTAGATGAGGGGATAGAGTGTATCATCAGCAAGTTTGCTGATGATACCAAACTGGGAGGGGTGGCTGACACCCCAGAGGGCCGTGCTGCCATCCAGCGTGACCTGGACAGGCTGGAGAGCTGGGCAGAGAAGAACCTAATGAGGTTCAACAAAAGCAAGTGCAAGGTCCTGCACCTGGGGAGGAAGAATGTCAGGCACCAGTATAGGTTAGGGGTGGACCTGCTGGGAAGCAGCTCTGAGGAGAAGGACCTGGGGGTCCTAGTAGACAGCAAACTATCCATGAGCCAGCAGTGTGCTCTTGTTGCCAAGAAGGCAAATGGCATCCTGGGCTGCATAGGGAAGAGTGTGGTCAGTAGGTCGAAGGAGGTCATTCTCCCCCTCTACTCTGCACTGGTGAGGCCACAACTGGAATACTGTGTCCAGTTTTGGGCTCCCCAGTTCAAGAGGGACAGGGAACTGCTGGAGCGAGTCCAGCGCAGGGCAACTAAGATGATTGAGGGATTGGAGCATCTCCCTTATGAGGAAAGGCTGAAAGAGCTGGGACTCTTTAGCCTGGAGAAGAGAAGGTTGAGGGGGGACCTGATTAATGTTTGTAAGTATCTAAAGGGTGGGTTTAAGGAGGATGGAGCCAGACTCTTTTCAGTGGTTCCCAGTGACAGGACAAGGGGCAATGGGCACAAGTTGGAACATAGGAAGTTCCGTTCAAACACGCGGAAAAACTTCTTTACGGTGAGGGTGAGAGAGCACTGGAACAGGCTGCCCAGGGAGGTTGTGGAGTCCCCTTCTCTGGAGATTTTCAAGACCTGAGGGATGTGCTCTAGGAAATCCTGCTTTAGGAGGGGAGTTGGACTAGATGATCTCTAGAGGTCCCTTCCAACTCTGAAGATTCCGTGATTATTACTGCTACTTGGGAGAGAGATCCTGAAGTGATTTTTAGCAATGCAGCAGTATTACATCTCCTGAACTAAGCTAGATACTCAGGCTGGAAGCTCTTCGGGTGGTTACAGGCTCAGACTCGGAGACACTTTACTCAGTCATACTGTACTTTTTTTTCCTAGAACTCAGAATGTCCTGGGCGAGAAGGGACGCCGCATCCGGGAGCTGACGGCTGTCGTGCAGAAGAGGTTTGGCTTCCCTGAGGGAAGCGTTGAGGTAAATCTGTCTCGGTTAAAACAATAGTAAGTGGGTTGTGCAGTTAGCTTTGTGCTCTGTCTGGATGGTGTCAGCTGAAAGGCGGTTTGACTTCAAGATAACTTGGGGCGTGTTTTACCTGTTCTCACGAAACACCGTTGCACTGAAATACAAAATGCTTTGCTGTTTGTTGTATTTTGAATGCTATCACCTTTGGCTGGTTTCCTCCGATTTCCCAACAAGAATAATGCAGATAAAACTTCTTAAACTTATCTGTAGATATTTTATAGAGAATGTTGCTGTACCGATATTGACATCAGAAGCATTCCAACCGCATGATAATGTTTGGGTGTCGTGTGTTACAGTTACCCTTATTGAATTCATAATGCTTCTGTCCTTATAAAGAAACTGTTTTGATGCAAAAGGATCTTTGAGGTTTTTAAGTACGATGCTGTAATGAAACAGACAGTAAAGTGATACACCAGTAATTTCTGGTCTTTTAATGTTTGGAATGTGATGCCTTTACTAGTACTTGCCTCTCAAACAAATTAGGGGTGGGGGGAAAAGTGTGCCCTGCGGTGGTGCTCATATTTATTCCTGCTTGGCCAGTGTTGCTGGATCACATTATACGGTGAAGATGGCTGGTTATCTCCAGCAAATGTTTAAAAGTACTCAATGGCACAAACTCTCACAGGGAGCATCATAAGTTGTCAGGGCTAGGAATATTGTGTGCGTGATTTTGAGTGTCTGCTTCTATCAGACTTTAGTTTCTTGGATGTGTTAGATTTAATACCTCTCGGTCTCCCAGCTTTCAAAAATCAAATCTTTTCTTAGGTTTGATTTTAATACTTAAGCAGACTTACATTATAAAGCAGACTTACATTGCATTATAAAAACTGTCTCAAACCAGGTTCTTGTGGTTGTCTGGGTACCTCTCTCCAGCGATACCTAATGTTTTAGGGCTGTTTGAAGCAGCAGCTTTTTGAGACTGCACCATGCATCTTCTGATAGTCTCCTGACTTTCTTTGGAGTGTCGTCAGTGTGTCTTGGCTCTGCCAGGCGTAGGAAACAGGCACCAAAGGAGTTAAGGCAGTGTAGTGTCTGAGGTTAAAGTTTCTGCATGTAAATGTGGAAGGACTAACTGAACTGGGTGTAGAGGATGGGGCACAGAGTAGTATGAAGCCCCTGTGTTCTTTTAAACTAAAAGTGTCTTGAAATGCAACCCTGTTTCTGAGTTGATTTCTCTTCCTTTGTAGCTCTATGCCGAGAAGGTGGCCACGAGAGGTCTGTGTGCAATCGCTCAGGCAGAGTCCCTGCGGTACAAGCTTCTGGGAGGTTTAGCAGTGCGTCGGTGAGTAGAGCAAGTTCAATGTGATGGCACAGTGAGGAAATGTGGGATTCAAATACCATTTCCAAAAAACTCCTTGCCACTTCGCCTGTCATTTGAAAATTTAACTTAGTAATGCTGCACTTGGAGAGGGCAGTTCGTATTTTTGATAATTCTACCGTATAGAAGCTTTATGCATAGTACACAGTTACTTTTGATAGTAATTGCTAGGAAATGTATTTCAGACATAAAAGTTGAAGTCTTAGAGTAAATCAGATTACAAGTTGTCTGACTGGTGTGCATAAAGCTTGCATTTATTTCTTTGTGAATAAATGGGAGTAAGAGTGAAACACAATTGCAAGCCTTCTGACTGAATTGCAGTTCAGGTGACAGTGGCCTTGTGTCTCACATCCCTTCAGTGATGATAAGATGACGAGTCAGAAGTGGGTGGCTCTTGTTGCGGTACCCCTGCAGTGTCATGTCCTGTGATGCTGCGTGTGGTTCCTCAGCAGGAGCATCCTGTCGTCATTGAATGATTTAGAGGCATTTGTCTGAGAAGGGATGAGGAGCTGCAGTCCTGACGTGAGTGTGTTGGCCACCTTCAGCTGGGGAGCTGCTTTTGTGTTACAAAGAATGTGTATTTGTCACTGTTGCCACAATCTTACGAGGCCCATGAGTCAGGAGAGTTTTGTTAAGCTCGGTTTAACAGTGCTGAAGTGGTGTAAAGATTTTTGCTGCTTTACGTGGCATTGACAGACCTTTGGTTGCACGAGTGTGTGTTCAGAAGGCTTTTACAAACAAAAGTTGGAAGTGTCGTTGCCTGTGCTTGAAATTGGCGTAAAATGCCTGCACGGAACCACGTGCATTTGGCAGAGTGGGAGTAACGCTGTGGCTGTTGCTGCTCTTGCCCTGCAGAGCCTGCTATGGTGTCCTCCGCTTCATCATGGAGAGCGGAGCCAAGGGTTGTGAGGTGGTTGTGTCCGGCAAACTCCGAGGTCAGCGTGCCAAGTCCATGAAGTTTGTGGATGGCTTGATGATCCACAGCGGAGACCCGGTGAATTACTACGTCGACACAGCCGTGCGTCACGTCCTTCTCCGGCAGGGTGAGTGGCTGGGATGCAGATCCCTTTGCAGCTCTGTTGGTTCCTTCTATCAGAGCCAGAAGGTCTCTACTCCTGGTGTCGCGTGCCTGCAGGTTGGAGGTTTCCCACCTGCGCGGTGGTAACTCACGTGATCTGGTGCACCCACCACTGATCTTGCAGAGTGGTTCAGTTGTGCTACCGCTAGTTGATGTGACTCTGAACATTGGTTGTTTTCTTGGGCTTTTGCGACTAAACTCTCACTGTGGAGTTTGTGCGTTACGTCTGAAGTAGAACTTCACAAATTTGCTTTTGTTATGGGAATGGGGAATGGAGAAGAGGCCTTCAGCAGACTTTTATGTGGTCATCCCAAGTCATTTGCTTTTCTAGATACTGACTTGTGTGCTGTGGCCTCTGGGGCTGGTAGCAAAACAATTCAGAAATCAAGCACCTATTGACTAAGTTCAGGAGCTATTGTCAGTTTGGATTCTGGCTTTCTTGACTCCCAGGGCCTAGGCAGACAGAACACGGTACCACAAGACCTATGAAAAAGCAAGTCTCAGATAGTTTTTCCCATTGCTGTGCTCTGTGAAGTCTTCCCAGCTAAACCAGCCAAGCCTGCTTACACTTGTCCTTCCCCCTGGTAAAACACGAATGACTTCTGCATCTCAATTGGCTTTGGGTTACTTAATTGCAGATCACCTGATGTAGGGATGCTAACATAGACAAAGCTATTCTCCACCTTCCCTTCGGTGATGATACGATGACGAGTCAGAAGGGATGTCCTTGTGTCATTGCAGCCTGTTCAGTGCCATGTTCTGTGGTGCTGTGCTAAGGCTGCCTTGGGCAAGACGTCCCACTCGTTGGATGATTTAGAGGCATTTGTCTGAGAAGGGATGCGAAAAACCCAATGTAATTTCCTAGGAAAGTGAGCTGTGTTATCCCAGGAAAGACAGGGTTTAAAATGAGGGTTAGCATGACTTAAGGATATGGCACATATTCATTGTAGTCCCAGGCTGCAGTTAGCAAAGGCAATGAATTGGATAAAGGTAAATACATGGATGTAAATTCACAGTAATTAGATTTTTAAGCTGTAGCACATTTGTGTTAATCAGGTTGTATTCTTCAGTGTTGTCAGGAGGTGTTTTTGATGCAGAAAGCATATTTTGTAACCCTGGCTCTTGTCCCTACTGAATGTGTGCATGTCTGTGTCGTTCTGTCACTCTTCGCAGGAGTACTGGGAATCAAGGTAAAGATTATGTTGCCTTGGGACCCAAGTGGAAAGATTGGCCCCAAAAAGCCCCTGCCAGACCATGTCAGCATTGTGGAACCCAAAGAAGAGATCTTGCCCACCACCCCCATTTCAGAGCAGAAAGGTGGCAAACCAGAACAGCCAGCCATGCCCCAGCCGGTTCCCACTGCCTGAGGGGTAAGTGCCTCTGCGAGCGGTGGGGGGGATCCATGTGGAAAAGGGGTCATGTCAGGTAAAAAAGCTGTCAGGTAGCTGGGATACTGGGGAGAAAAGCTGCTGTGTTGTACCAGCTGCAGTGGTGAGCTGGGTTGAGTTTACAGTGTTGCCCTGGATGAAGGGGGCATGGTTTAAGGCACGCTGCAAACCAGCTAAGCACACTCTTCAGTGAAGATGAGTCTGAAAGTAAATATCCTTGTCCCGGTGCCCTGGATCATGTTGTGTTCCACAGCATGGATTTGGGCACCTTGGGTCACAATTTGAGTGACTCAGGAATTTATCTGAGGAGGGTTCCATGCCTTGGATGTTTTTACGTTTTACCACCTCCTACCAGTGTGCAATTGGCAGCAACGGCTGTATATTCCTTGTATACCCCGCCATGGGATCCAGTCTGGGATAGACTTGGAAGCCAGTAGCATTGAGCACAATGTGTAGGCTAGTTTTGTAAGTAAATAATCACGGTTTTAAATCCTGTCTCCCTGAATGAGTAGCTTCTAAGACAGAAATGGATAGCGTGAAGTATCTGAGACCTGCTCTGGGTTGTTCCCAGTGAAAATGGGCAACTTACTGCTTATAAAAGCTTTTCTCACTCTCTGATTGGAGCAGCAAAGGAGCACAGAGCCTGAAGCCTTTTCCAGAAGACTTACATAGCTACTAGTGAAAGCCAGGCTGTGTTGTTTTCTGACTTGGCCTTGTGTGAACAGGGAGAGTTCAGGGAGTTTGCAGGGCAGCAGTGAAACACGAGAAGCTGGGTAGCAAGATCTGCTCCTGGGGAGAAAAGGGGGATCATTGGCTAAAATGCAAGAAGTGAGAGATGCTGTTTAATTTGAACCCTTGGAGCCTCTTTGTTCACAGTTTTGGGTAGGAGAAGGGTTATGGGAAATGGTTTGCCACCATCTCACTCAGTATTTTGGTTTTTTTGTTGTAGGGTTTGTAACATCCGCAACCAGAAGCTTGACTGTCCTGAAAACATCTCTTAATAAAATCACAAAAGACAGCGTTTGTGGAAGTGCTTTTCTTTTTCTCTCTTTTTTTTTTTTTTTTTTTTTTTTTTTTGCAAGATGTATTCCAGGAAAGCCTTGCCCCCAGCCGTTGGTATGGAAGGAATTCTGTTGCGTTTTCTTCCAGCTTGTGTTACCCTTCTGGAGTGAACTTAACCAGATCCTGATCTAAACAAAGCGGAGACAAAAGGATGATTTCTAGGTAGAGCTGGAGCAGCAGTCTGGTATTTAGGGGGTTGTGAATAACACTACATGTAAACTGGAGTAGTGCTGGTCATTATTCACTTGCATACCAGTCTGTTTCTCCAGGGTTTCCAGAAGGGGGAGTATTTTTAGCAGTGTCCAAAGCAGTTGCAGTAGTTTATACCTTCCCAGCTTCAACTGAAGTATTACCGTATTTTGCTAAATGCTTTTTCACCTCTATACATCCGCTTCCCTTGTCACTGAAAAGGTGTTCAGTGTGTTACTTTCGGGGCTGCAGACCGAATAGGAACATTATAGCTCCTCTTAGGGTCAGGTGATGTTAGTTGGTGGAGATACGGAGGGAGACAAACTTCTGAGCAGGTATTTGTTTACATGTTAGTTGGGGGGAGGGGGGAAGCGCGCACTCTGGATTTCAAACCTTCTAAGCTTTCAGATGGAAAAGTATTTAAGTGATTGGGGAAAAACTTGCCTTCCTCTGAGGCTTGATTAGACAGTCCATTAATTTGTCACTGTAGTAATAAGTGGCTTTAATGAGCTGTAGGGTAACATAGGTAGATTCTGAAGTCGGTAATGGATTTCAAGGCTACTTGTGCTATTGAAATGCGTAGTCTGTGGGCAGGGACGGGTGTTTTCACTGCTGTTCTGTTGCTGTGTGAATTACTTTTGATGCTGTTTGCTGCTGTCAAGCTAAAGCCCTGTAGCTGAAGCATTTGGTTGAGTTTCAGGCAGAGATTCTTGTTCTGTCAGCTCCTTTCCCAGTGTGTTTTTAAGAGTCTGGTGCAGTAACGGGCAGAGACTTACGCACATTGTAAGAGATCACGCAGACAGGATCAAGGGCTTTGTTTTGTTCAGATTTTGAGAAGTTCAGAACCTGTTTGTTGCATTAACAAAAATTTTACAAAATTTATTGCTTAGGAATAGCTTGTACGTCCAGATTTCCATTTTTCAGGAAGCTTCTCTGCAGGAGCTAGGCAGGCAACTTCTGAACTGGAATTTCAAACTGACGGTGTCAGGAACTGGTCTGTCTGGCAGCGTGTGTGGATGTGTAAGCTTCAGCCTTCCTGTTCCCAGCTTCTCTGGCAGGTTTCCTGGAAACCCAGCCTGGCAGGGTGCTGTCTGGGAAGCTGGTTAAGTGTGAGAGACAGATGCGCCTTTTCAGGGTGTAAGAGAATGAGTGATTTCAGGTTTCTGTGCCCATCTTTCAGTGGAAAGCTTTAAAAAAAAAGTTTTTACGCGTTGAGTGTTAAGTAACACCAACGTTAATTTTTTACTTTTTTTAAATAATTTTGAATTTGGAAAAAAATTCTGGAGGGAAGAAAAAGAAGGTGAGACACCAGCTTTGTCAGTTCTAGGAGCAGGAAATGTGAAAGCTGGAAGGCAATGGAAAGCTGGAAAGCAATGGAAGAGCGACACGCAGCGCAAAGCCTTGCAGGTTGTGTCTTAAGTTCTTAAAACATTCCAATGTGCTAGATAATGATCAGCTAGAAATTTCTCCTGCAGTCCTCCAGGGAGGGCTGGCTTTCCTGGAGGTTGCGCAGTTTCTGGTTTAAAGCCCTCCAACCCAGTCCATCAGCCTCTCTCAGTGCTGGTTGCTGGTAGAATCAAGAGATGTTTAGTCGCTTGTGCGTAAGATCAAGAGATGTGTAAGAAGTGTGTTTAAGAGTGGGATTGCTGTACCTTTCTTCTTGCTAGATCCATCACGTGAGAAGTTGAGGATGGTATCAAGGATTATCTCATAATGGTCAAGGTTTGCATGTGTGAACTGAATACCTTTCTAGCCTGCAGGGGTTGGAGTATACCCCCCCCACCACGAGCTGTTTGAAGAAGCTGCTAAAGGAGAGGTAGAGGCCTCTTTCAGTTCCCTATGACTTGAGGGTGCTGTCTTCCCTAGGATGAAAAACATGAGTATTTAAAGCCGCTTGCAGGATGAGCTGGGGGTAGGACGAGCTCAGGAGCTCTGGAAGGCTTTTAACTTCTTTCAGTATTGCTGTTGATGGTGTTCCTGGGCTGCTACGGTTAGTGCTGGAGATGGCTTCTGTAATTTTGTGCAGTGGAAGACTGATCTGACAACCACCCGGTGCTTTTCCAGTCTGGGAGGAGCGGATGTGTGTGCCTGCCTGACCCAGATACGTGCTTTTTTTGGCACAGGGGGAAAAAAAAAAGGAGTGATGTCTGTGGCTTTAGTGGCAGGCGGCTGCATGCCTGAATGGACAGCGGGTTAACCCCTTTCTGGCAGGGGAAGGACACGGGGCCAGCAGGGTCTGATACCGCTGGATTTTCCAGCTGTGGAAGGCGTATTTAGCTGTGTGGACACAGTGATGGTGCAGGTTCTTGAAGATCCTTTTCCTCCTGTTTCCCTCGATTGGATCCCAGCTAGAGAAGCTTTGGGTTGTACGTTCGGGAAGTCTGGTCCCTCTGGTTTACAGCTCACTTCTTATTCCTACGCTGCCCTATTTTAACAGCCATTTGCTGCTCTGTTAAATGGCAGGGCAGTAGGTCCTTTACCTATGAAGGTAAAGATGCTGAATTCTTGCAGTTTCAGGAGAAAAAAAGTGAGGCGAGAAGCCGACCTGCTAATAGTGTTCCTTTCCCGTGACTGACATGGGAATTCATCTGTTGTGTATCAAGTGTAATTTTTGTCCCTAATTACCAGATTAAGAAAGGTATATTAGATTTAAGGATAGCAAGGAACCTCTCTAAGCTCTTTTTAAAGAGTATTGTCTCCACCCAAACCTTGCAAGGGACTATGGCTGCCAGAGGTTCATTGAAAAAAGTTTTATTGCAAAATTATACAACTGTCACCGTGTGGTAGAAGAACAGCCAATAAAAGCCATCAGACACCTGCATCCACATGATGCAAATAATTCACAATAGCCCACAGTGTGTCCTTGCCTTGCCCACCCCTTTTACCCACCCCCCCCATCCTCCGTAACGTGCTACAGCATGTGGGTTTCAGTGCGCTGATTCACCGGGTCGTGTCTCGCATACACACTGGGCTTTAGGCTTCCTGTGCATTTGGGTACGTCCTTGTGGATGGCCTCCTACCTCCCGCCGCAGTGAGGAAAAGCACCTGGGCACATGATCTGGGAAGAGGCTTAAGGAGAAGAATCCCCCGTTCCGGCTGGCTTGGATAGGAATTAGGGCAGACGAGCATTTCTGCACTTGTGTAACCTTGCAAACCTGGAGAAGGCATGGTTGGGTCAAACTTGGAGGAGCAAGCTGCTGTATTTGCTTCTAGGAAACACCTAATAAGAGACTTTAGTAATAAATAAATGGGAATAGTCCTGTGTATGGTCTGAGAAAATGCAGTATTGGGCTTCTACGTAGCAACCTGACAGCAAGCACATTGGCAGGGAAAACGAAGAAAAGCAACGCAATCACTGTCCTTGCTGGTTCCAAGTAACTGGCGCTTATAGATTGCGATGCACAGATTTCTCTCATTTCAATAATCTTATCATTACTTGCTTTATGATGTCGCTCAGTGCATAGCAAGGCTTACCTGACACATGCTTCAATGCTCATGGGATCCTATCAGTTTTAAATAGTATTGTAACCTGATGACACCCCTTAAAGAGAAGAAGATAGGAACAGCCTCCAAGTTTAGGCTGGAGCGGGCTGCGAATCTGCTAATTATCGGACATAAATACGAGTTATAAGTATAAATATGTTTGGTTTTCAGCGTGCCCTTACCCAGGTCAGCCAACAGGGAGTGCACGTATCACGGGGGAGAGGAGCTTCAGAAAGAGAGTCATTAGGAAGTCAGGTAACGGCAGCTCTAAAGCTTTGTATTTAAAGAAGAAAGCGGTAGCGAGCCTGATCCACCTCCCTGTGAGAAGCCAGCAGAAGTCCCTTAGCCTGCCCTGGGAGCTGTTACCTACCAGCCCTGCTCATAACTGGGAGACCCTTCAGAGTGGTAACTGTCTCTCTGCCAGCCCTACGTGCTGATGCAGAAGCACCAAGAGAAGCGGACTTCCTCTCTTTGCCTGGTCCAGGATGTTCGATTCCAGATGTTGGCCCAAGAGCCCCCTTGCTGATGCCCAGAGGGGTGGAGCACAGCCATTTCTGTCACGCAAGTGCTGAAGGGCCCTCAGGATTATCTTTCTAGAAACCCATCTGCTCTTTGGCCTCTCTGCTGACACCCCTAAGTCACTTCTCTGTGAAGCGCCGAGGAAAGCTGCGCGTGGCTTTGCAGCGAGGGTTCTAGCTCAGGAGCTGATGACCTGCTGCGGCTGAAGCATCTAACCGTCATCCAAAGCAGGGTTAGGCAGGACAGAAGGGCACAACTCCATACAATCTCCATCCTTGTGTGCTGTCCCAGTCCCGCTCTGCTCCCAGGGCTAGAGGGAGGACTGCATCGCAGAACTGGCCCTTAGCGCTCCCATGACTGAAGAGAGAAGCAAGGAACAACTGCAAAGCGACCACAGCAGCTCTGGCGTGGCGCGGCATAGCATCACAGGGGGAGAAAAGTGGCAGAGCTCAATGTGCAGAAGCATTTGAGATGGAAAGGTGGAGGGCTTGTGCCTTCGCAGGGCTGTTGGCAGCAGCAAGGTACCGAGCAGGAGGCTAAACTCTAGAGCTAGGCATCAGCCTGAACATCTCGGCTGAGGATGCCAGCGGCTGAGACAGTGCACGCCAGTTCCCTTCCACTCCTGGTGACCCTCTCGCGCCAGGCTGCCCTGTTCCTCTCTGGAGGTGGGTTTGTGCAATAAGTATTTTGGGGTGAGGTAAAGTGTATGCTGGTTTCTCATCAAAAATGCACCCTGGTCTGAATAGCACCCATAGTTCGAGAAGGATACAAAATAGTGTTTCCCCTTTTTTGAAGTCCCCCACTAAAAAACACACAAACCAAAGCTCTGGGAAAAAAAAACAAAACAAAACAAAACCAACAAACGAAACCAAAACTGACTACAACTCATCACGCATCTTGTCCCCTTTGGGCCTCACGAGCCTGCCGATGAAGAGAATGGAGTTGGTTTTACTGTCCTTGATCATGAAGATGAAGGGGTGGTCGGCGTAGAAGAGCTTGGGGTTCCTCATCTCCTCTCGGCCGTAGATGTCAGCATCGTAGGGGTTCCCTTCTGTGTCCCATTCAAGAGCAGCAGCATGGAAGACATTGGACAGGTAAAGGTCTTTCTTGCCAGAGATCTTTGACAGGTCAGCCTTGGTTTTGTCGATGGCTTCTGTCAGGCCCAGATCAGCCAAGTGTTTCTAGGAGAAGAAAAGAGGTCAGCAACCCTCCCAGAGACGACACAGCGCAATCCTTTCCAGCCATGGTTAGGCTAGCTGCTGGAAAACGGATGGCGGGCATCATCCCACTAACTTCTCTCCCACCCCAAAGAACTGTAAGGCCCAACTGTTTTCTTTAAGGACCTGCTTTACCTGAAGGTCATGGCTGACTTCCAGGACGACTTTAGGCAGCGAGATGGCCACTGATCTCTTCTTCATCTTGCCAGCCCATGTCTTTAGCTGCTCCCTGTTCAGCAGTTTCTCAACCCTCTCCAGAGGCTCCACGTGGTTTGGCATGATAAAGATCATGCTGGAGAGCTTGTGAGCAAGTGGCATCTCCACCACCTGGAGCTTCTCTGTCTCATCATCATAGTAATTGTAGAGACCTTGAAATCGGAAACAGGAAATGGTGAGACGTGGAGCCGAGGCAAATCTACCCGCAAGTTTGTTGTCAATTCACCCTGGACTTTCCCTGACCAGCCAGGGAAGCGAGTCCGAACACTCTTTTGGGACCTGGCCCAGCATTACTGGAGTTGGCAACAACTCAAAACTGCGGTCTCATTTGCGTGATGAGCTAGGATTTATTCCTAACAGCCAAGTACCATTGACTAAAGGTGGATCCTCTCTGCTCACAGGGAGATGGACTCAGCAGAACAAGCACACCCTGCTTTGTTCTCGCTCACTTTCTGTCCGTGAGGCAAAACAATCTTGGAAGCAGTCGGTGGACAACTGGGTAACGGAGTAGCAGTGAGTGTAACTCCGGCTAGTCTTGACACGGGGCAGGAGGTTTGCAACTTACCCGTGCGATGCATCATGGGAACTCCCACAGTGTAGGAACGGGTCACCATAAAGCCACGGTTGTCCACCATCTTATGATGGAACTTCTCATCCCAGTGAGCTACAGAAGAGAAAAAGCTTGTAAGAAAAGGGCATGGGTGATCGTTTCATACACAGTTACTATCTACTCGCTCTGAAAAAGAGCACGCCTCCAGTGCATCCAGTGTTCGCCTTCCCATTTGAGCTGCCAAAACCTAGCTCAGACTAGGTTTTGGGTGGCTTGTATCAAGAATTGAAGGTAGAACTTACGCTTGAAGAACATGGCATTGACGATGAGGGCCCCATCAGTTTTCTCAACGTCTTTCGTGACCTCTGGGAGTTTCCCATCCGTGGTCTGGGCTGCCCACTCGTTAATGGATTTCAGGGCACTCCTCTTGTCTCGGAAGTTGATCTTGGAGTGCTCGTAGTTGTAGTGTTTCTTGCTGTTCTTCACAAAGTCGTCAGCGAAGTTGATGGAGGCAGGGCCATACAAGCGGTTACCAATCTTCCAGGTGACGTTGCGGGCTGTGCTGTTGCTGACCTCGTTCAGGAGCTCGGACAACCCGCTGTGCACGTAGTCATCATTCAGTTTGTCCGCGCTGAGCACTGCCTTGGCTTGGGAGGCAGTTGTGGCCTTGCCCCCGAGCGACACGAGGCCGAGGGAAGAGGCCACGACCACAGGCGACAGCAGGATGTTCTCCATGTTCTTGTCTTTCGCCATGGCATGGTAGAGGTTGAAGGCCAGCGTCGTGCTGCGGTCAGCCAACGTCGTTGCCTTGTCGCTCAGCTTCCTGTCCTCCGAGGGCACGGCTGCAGTGAGGCCGCAGAGGGCGAGCACCAGAATAATCCACATGGTTTCAGCAGCACCGGACACCTCTGAGGACCTGCTGGGCAAGAAGAGCTCACCATGAGTCAAGCCCTTGCTGGAGAATTCAGAGACCCTAGGGGTTCTTCCAGTGAAACCAACTTCTAGGCTCCAGTGATAGAGCACCAACGCTTCGCTTGGGGTACAACAATGCCAAGTCCACACTGGGCAACAATTAATCTTCAAGAGACCAGGCTGCACTCTGGCATGCAGAGCCTGTGCATTTTAAATGAAAACTTCATTTTTAAGCCATTTTACTATATTACTATATGTTCATCTACAGCAAATGATTTAAGGAGGGGCCAGGGAACGGAGAGCAACACATATGCTTGTCCCCAGAGTAGCAGGTCAGACCTCTGCCCTAGTCAGGAAAAGCTTCAAAGTGGGATGTTTCTGCTGCCCAAGGGCCATGTTCTGCCCATCCATCCAGGGCCATTGTACGGCAGGGACAGTCCTCTCTGGGGACCCCAGCTCTGTACCCAAACACTCAGCTTTCTAGACGCTAGATGGAGCACATGAGCTTCCACCAACCGAAGTCAGACAAGGCCACTTGAGAAGATCCAAGGCTGTCTGGTGAGCTCTTGCATTTTGCCTGTACAGCCCCACCAGGGAGGTACCGGGGCAGAGGAAGGTGGTGGACCCATCCTTTCCTCCAGCAAAGCCCCTTCCCAATATGTTCATGCGTTAGGTAGACGCATCTCATCACAACGTGGGTGCACCCATCCCCAGTGAGGGCTCTGAGCTACTACCCTTGATAAATCTGCAGACTGACCAGTCCTAAACGCCGTGCCTGAAAGCTTTTTGGAGCTCACCCCGCGTTGCCTTGGAGTCCGTAACCTGTCCCTAGACTCTCCATCTCTCCTGACTTCATGCTGCTCACAGCAAACCTTCCTCGGTGGCAGCTCCCGAGGGCTTAAATTCCACCTTCACACCCAAAGCAAGCTTCTCCTTGACAGGCTACATCATGCCCAAGGCTACGGCGGAGCTGCCGTTCCTTGGTCCTCTCCTCCCACCCAACCTTGGAGGTTGCTCCTTGCATGCGGAAACAAGAAAGGGCTGCGATGGGGCAGTGTCAGGGTTAAAGCGAACAGAGCAGGAAGCGAAGGGCCCGCTGGGATTACATATGGAAGGAAACACGCACATAGCCCGAAGGGAAGAGACTGCGCAGTTGCACCCGGGGACCCTTTGCCAGAGTGGGAATTACGTAGCCTCAGAGAGGGAGGCGATATGTATCCTAAAATCCTTTTGGGAGCAAGCCTTCCGTTGGAAGGAAGAGCCATTCCCGGCTACCTATGAGCAAAAACTTGTGCAACAGGCTCAAAACTGCCCTCGACGCATTTTTTTAAGGTGCAGACAGCATTGGGGGCATCAAGCATTTAAAATCTGAGGGTTTTTTTCTTTTTTTTTTCCTTCCCTTTTATTTCTAAAGATACCTTGAAACTCTGTCATAGTGAGGTCAACGCTTGCCTTTTTCATTCTGAAAGAAAAACAGATACAAGGAGTAGTTCTCTCGTGAGCAACGGGCGGCCTGTGCTGCTTACAGCCTCAGCTTAAAAAAAGGTTTATTACTTCAGAGACTGGCGAGGAATTTGGCTGGGCTGTGATGGGTGACGCATCCTGTGGCGGCGAGACCGAGAAATTTTGCCCATCCTTGGATTACAGCTGAGAATTCATAACCCGGGGTGAAAGTAGAGGGAATTTAGGGGAACGCGCAGCCAGTAACATCCTCTCCTGCGTTCCTACAGCCCAGCCCTGCAAGGGGACGCCCTGTGCCAACGTGGCATCCCACGGACCTCCTTGGGGGTGTCGGGGACCCGCTCTCCCGGCAGGATTTGGAGATGCCATCGCCCACGAGAGCCAGCCAGAGGCACGCACCCCCTCCAGAGCACGCAGCCCTTCGAGGACTGTATTTCTCCCGTTGACCAAGACAAAGCCGCAGGATGAAGGAATGCAAGCAAAAGGCCATTTCCGTGTCACCGGAGGGACGTGACACTTTGTTAAAGGCAGGAGAAGGAGAGGGTTAGTCAGTCTGGTGGCGGGGAGGCTGTAGGGAGAGCTCTCCCTCCCGCGCTGGGCTGGTGGCCAGGGTCCCGGAGGCTCCCAGGCTGGGCAGGAGCAGGGGCTGGAGGTTTTCTCCAGCCAGGGCTGCTCCAGGACAGCTTGGACCAAGTCGGTGCTTCCCTTATCATCCCCGTCTTCTCTTTCTTCACCCCCTGAAAGTTTCTCCCGGGTGCCAAAACCAGGGTGCAGCTTCACTGCCAACTGGAGGTGAGGGGAGGGGGGGGGGGTGGGGGGGGAATCTTCTAATGTCTTTTCTTCAAAAAACAGAGCTGTGGGGCAGTCTGGACCCTACACGTATCCCCAAACCCACCCCAATGCAATCTACCCCCTACAGATCCCCCTTTTCCCCCCGTGCACCCCGCTTTCCCCCATACAACTCCTTTTCCCCCCCAAGCATCCCCCTTTCCCCCCCCGCCGTGCGTCCTCCCCCCAGGCACCCCCCCTTTTCCCCCATACGATCCCTTTTCCCCCATGCATCCCCCTTATCCCATGTACCCCCTTTCCCCCCCATCCATCCCCCTTCTCCCATGTACCCCCTTTCCCCCATACAACCTCTTTTCCCCTATGCATCCTCCTTCCCACCCATGCACCCCCTTCCCCCCCCCCCCCCCAACAACCCCCCCCAACTTCCCAGCCCTATGGGGCCAGCCAGCAGCATGCAGCACCCCAAAATAACACCCAGCTGCCCGCCGCAATCTCAGCTTGGCCACATCCCCGCCTGGCAGCGGTCCTGCGAGCCCGGGGCTACCACCCCCCTACCCCACCCCGGGACCCCCCCCTTCCCTTCCATCCCTTTACCTTCGGCGGGGCCGGGGCTCTGCTTTGCTCGGTTGCCCTGTGCACCTCGCCGTCCCGCGGAGGGGGTATATAAGGGGCCGGGGAGAAACTTCTGGAAAGTTGGGAAAAAACCCTCTCAAAAAAAAAAAAACCCAGAAAAAAAAAAAAACAAACCACGCCTGGGGAGGGAGAGGAAGGGGAGGATCCGATAAAGCTCTCCCGGCCCTGCCGCCAATGGCAGGGCCCGCTGCTGCTGCAAGGGGGGGTCCGGAGGGCTGTGGAGGTGGGGGGGGGGACGACACGCCTGGTCCGTCCTTGTCCCTCCTTCTGCCTGCTCCCAGCCGGGCTGTGGAGGGCTCTCCCAAGCCAAAACGGTGCTTTTTGCATTTTTACGGGGCGCTGACCCACCTTCCCCTCCCGCTCCCCCCCCTCCTGGCACCTCTTGAGGTTGGATGGTTGTTGGTGCGTGAGGCGGGTGGTTTATTTATTTTCTTTTTTAATCCTTCATGAAGTCAGGGGTGTTGCAAAGGGGTTCAGCCACGATGGGAGCAGTCACAGGCAGCGAATGTTTGACATCTGCCCCTGGTTCAAGCCACATCTGAAACTCCCCCCCACCCCCCCACCCCGTTCGGTGGTACCCAAGAGGACCTGCATTTGCGCTGCAGGGACCTGATGGCCAAGTTACAGGGAGGTGGAGAGCTTCACTTGCATTGCTGTAGCACAGAATGGTGTGGGTTGGAAAGGACCTTAAAGACCATCCAGTTCCAACCCCCTGCCCTGGGCAGGGACACCTCCCACCAGCCCAGGTTGCTCCAAGCCCCGTCCAACCTGGCCTTGAACCCCTCCAGGGATGGGGCAGCCACAGCTTCTCTGGGCAACCTGGGCCAGGGGCTCACCACCCTCACAGCCAAGAATTTCTTCCCAATATCTCACCTCAGTCTCCCCTCTTTCAGTTTAAAACCCTTCCCCCTCGTCCCATGGCTCCCCTCCCTCATCCAGAGTCCCTCCCCAGCTTTCCTGGAGCCCCTTGAGGGACTGGAAGGGGCTCCAAGGTCTCCGCAGAGCCTTCTTTTCTCCAGGCTGAACCCCCCCAGCTCTCTCAGCCTGTCCTCCCAGCAGAGGGGCTCCAGCCCTCCCAGCATCTCCGGGGCCTCCTCTGGCCCCGCTCCAACAGCTCCGTGTCTCTCCTGTGCTGAGGCCCCAGAGCTGGAGGCAGCACTGCAGGGGGTCTCCCCCGAGTGGAGCAGAGGGGCAGAATCCCCCCCTCGCCCTGCTGCCCCCGCTGCTGGGGATGCAGCCCAGGCTGCGGGGGGGTTTCTGGGCTGCCAGCGCACATTGCCGGCTCATGTTGAGCTTCTCATCCCACAGACACTGGTTTTCCGTCCATCTCCCCACCTGCACTGACACCCACCTCTCCTTTTCCCCAGCAGCCAGGCTGATGGAGTGGGGAATCCCTTACCCATCGCATCTTCCATACTTCCAAATTTCCCCCTGCACTGTAGGTGTGGGATGAGCAGATCTGTTGGGGGTCTGTTCTTCACTGTAGCATGACACAGTGGCAGATATCCGTACGGCTGGCAATTTTATGCGGTTTAGAAAGGCATTATGGCAGCAAATATTTGGAGCCCCAAAGTAATGTCGAAGGAGTTAAATGCTGATGTCGCCTGAGGCCAGACTGCCTGGCTGAGAGCGCTGCTCACAGCAAAGTATGTGCCATAGAGAAGTTTCTGCGCTGAGTCACGAGTATTGAACGCCGCTGGGTTTCAACCCTGTCACATTTTAAGCAGGCATTGGATTTTTTTTTTTTTTTTGATGGCAAGCTTGGGATTTAGTGATATTCTAGGTATTAAGCAGGAATTAAGCACCATCCTCGCTGATGGTTACCACGTTAGCAGGAGGATGCTGCGTCTTGGTGGTGTTTAACCGATGTCTGCGTCTTAACTGATGTCTTTATCAGGGAGTGTGATGACAGGACAAGGGGCAGCGGTTTTAAACTGAAAGAGGGGAAATTGAGATGAGATATTAGGAAGAAATTCTTGGCTGTGAGGGTGGTGAGCCCCTGGCCCAGGTTGCCCAGAGAAGCTGTGGCTGCCCCATCCCTGGAGGGGTTCAAGGCCAGGTTGGACGGGGCTTGGAGCAGCCTGGGCTGGTGGGAGGTGTCCCTGCCCAGGGCAGGGGGTGGCACTGGATGGTCTTTAAGGTCCTTTCCAACCCAAACCATTCTGTGATTCTATGGTTCCCTTGATTTTAATCACCATGTAATTTCATTTTTACCCCCCCCTTTTGAGGCTGGTTTTGGCTCTGCAAGTTTCTCTGCTTCCTTCAGAAGGCAGGGGGCTCAGCAGTTTTCTTTTTATAGAAAACGATGGTCTTCTGGCTTTGAATATTCTGCTCAGAGACCTGAGTCAGCATCTTGCAAGTGCCTTGCGCTGGGATCATCGCATTTTTCCACTGTCCATGCCCCCACACGGCATCAGTCCACTAATTCTAGAAGATGGCATCAGAAAGGGACATCTTTATTCTGTCTAAACCGTTCAGATGATTCCATGTGAGTAGATACTCCACACCTGTGTTGATCTCCCAACGAACAGGCAATAGGACAGGAGGAAACGGCCTCAAGTTGCACCAGGGGAGGCTTAGGATGGATATTAGGAAAAAGTTCTTCCCCAAAAGGGTTGTCAAGCATTGGAAGAGGCTGCCCAGGGCAGTGGTAGAGTCGCCATCCCTGGAGGGATTTAAAAACCGGGCAGACGTGGCGCTGAGGGACATGGGGTAGTGGTGGCTTTGTCAGAGTTAGGCTGATGGTTGGACTCAATGATCTGAAGGGTCTTTTCCAACCTAGGCAATTCTATGGTCCTATGATTCAATGAGGGGAGGTCTTTGAGCCCTCCCTGTACAAAACTTTCCACCAGCTGCAATAAACCAGCTCCCCAGGTCTCTTAAGAACAAAACGAAATGTGTGTTTCTACGCTGATTCCGCTCACGGCGTGGTTTGTGGCAACAAGACCTTGATAACCCCGGTCGCAGATAACGGGCGGTTTGTCCTGGTCACCGGGTGTTTGCTTCTGGCTGTGCGAAAGATTGTCCCATTCACCCGTTCCCAATAGCCTTTATTATGGCTGGATTGATCCGGGCGGTGTAATCTCACGAAAGCTGTTAGAGAGGAAAAGTGCCAAAGGGTCTCACTCACTGGGCGACCTCTTGGGTGCCGAGCGTGAAGTCGTTCCGGATGCCTGATGGCATCTAGCGCTGTGTGATTTATTTCAATTTTATTTTATTTTATTTTTTTCCTTTTCAACAGCGTGCGTGGGGAAAGAAATACCCGAACAAAACACGTTTCCAACTGACATCTTCCCTGGGCATTTCGCATTCCAGCAGGTACCTTTTCCCACACTTTTTAATGATAAGGTGCCTAAACTGTCTTAATGGCTTCACAGCGGTGATATTCAGCCATCAGCTTTCTTCTGGGAGGGATTCAGCGGGGGAGTGAGGTTTGAAGTACCTCGAGCACCTTATTTTCGTGTACCCTAGTGTACTCTTGGAGGAATTTTCTTGGCTTTGTGTCCGCATAAGTGATCGGAATGTGGCCCCCGGGGTTTTTTCATAGCGCAATCTTGGCTTTATTACTGCGTTGCCGTAGCAAAAAAATGGATTTGCGGGTGGCAAACAATCGATACGCAGGTGAAACGTTACTGGGCTGTACCAGCAGCACGGACCAGCTGAGAAATGAGGGAAGCTCCTTTGAACTTCCACCGTCAGCTGGTTTTCTCTGCCAGGCTCTGAATTGCTCCACCTTCAAACCCTTCTGTGTAATTACTTCCCATGTAAGATCTTATTATTTTTTTTTTCCTTCCTAGTGGAATTTAAAATAAACTCTAAAACTTTTAATCTCGGTCTCTTTCAGTGCATCTCAGCACCAAATTCCTTTGACGCACGCGCAGGGCTTTGCGCTTCGGTCCTTTTAAATGACTTTGCCTCAATAACGGGAATTTGGAGTTGAATAAAACGGTTCTTTGTGTTTGAGGACGGGCAGCCCGGCGTCAAGATATTTCAGTTTTTGCCTGATTTTTAGATGTATGTTTCCCCCTATTGCTGCTGTCGTAACTGTCCCACACCACTAAATCACACCCCCCCCCGCCAGACAACACAATCCCGAGTGCATTGCTCTAAGACAGCCACCATAAATCCGCAGGGCTTCAGGATGTGAATGTGCGGAAAATGAGTAAAATCTACCAAAATGTCAGCGAACGGCTCAATCTTGACCGTGAACGTACTTTCCAGGGCGAAATCGCTAGGAATGGGGCCGATCTGCGTTGCAGGGGGAGATTTCTGTGGCTACGGAGTGATTTCCAAGCGCGATGGGACTGGCCGGCGTTCCCAGCCCCCACAGTGCCACGTCGGAGATCCTACAGCGGTGGGATGGGGAAGAGGACCGGGAAGGGGGAGCGATACTGGGAGTTGCCTTCTTCCGTCTTCTCCGCTCCTGTAATGAGAGGGCCCAGCTGCCAAAAGACACATCCACTTCTCCAGCACAACTCCTCCCCTTCCAGCCGCCCAGCTTCCAAACGCAGGACAAAACTTGCATTTCTTTTGTGGAGAGTTATTTCGAGCGCGGGTTTTGCTCCCCGGGGAGCCAATTTAGGGGGCTGCGGATCTACCGAGCTGTAACACACTTGAATTAAAAAAAAAAAGCCACCCCAAACAGTCTGTGATACGGGTCCGATCCTACACACCCCGGCAAAAGAAGCGGAGATTTGCAGCCTGTTGTGGCAGCGCCTGGGCCGGGTGCGGGGGAGCTGCTGGGGTGGAGGACGGTGAAATCCGACTGGTACTGGGAATCCTACGCCCAGCCCTGCGGTAAACAGCCCATGCCCAGCTGTAAAACATCTGGACTGATGCTGTCGTGGTCGTTTGGCTTGTCGTATTTAAAGCAGTGTTACTAATTCACTTGATTATATATTAAAGGAGCGCTTCGTTTCTCCAAAAGCAAACGAAAGCAAAATCTGCAGTCTTAACAGGCTCTTTGGACACAACTTTTTAAATATAAACTCCGTCAGCTTTGCACATTTCCCCTTTCCTGTAGGCTGCAGCGATCCAGGAGACTGACCCTTGTTTTTCCTGTATCAGTGCCAGAATCTGGCATCTTCTAAGCTGCCATGAGGCAGTGCTGGTGCGGGATTTCTGCTTTCCAGGATCAAGCATGGTCTGTAGCAAGGCTAGGCACGAGGGCAGTGTGTAGAGCAGAGATTCTTAGCCCCTTCTTGTATCTCTCAGGGGATTAAAGCTGTTCACTGGATCCCACGGTTAAGAGCACGGAGCTGGGTAGAGGCTAGCAGGAGAAGGACAGGGAACTGCTGGAGAGGGGACAGCAAAGGGCTACCAAGATGCTGAGGGGACTGGAACACCTCTCTTAGGAAGAAAGGCTGAGGGATTTGGGTCTCTTCGGTCTGGAAAAAAGACGACTGAGGGGGGATCTTATCAACGCTTAGAAATACTGAAAGGGTGGGTGTCAGGAGGATGGGGCCAGGCTCTTCTCAGTGGTGCCCAGCGACAGGACAAGGGGTAATGGGCACAAACTTGAGCATAGGAAGTTCCACCTCAACATGAGGAGGAACTTCTTTCCTGTGAGGGTGGCAGAGCCCTGGCACAGGCTGCCCAGAGAGGTGGTGGAGTCTCCGTCTCTGGAGACATTCCAAACCCACCTGGACACATTCCTGTGCCACCTGCTCTGGGTGACCCTGCTCTGGCAGGGGGTTGGACTGGATGGTCTCCAGAGGTCCCTAAAGGCGCTTGTCTCTCCCGTGGTCGCTGGTGGACCAGAGCTAGATGGACTACTCTGGCCTAGTAGGACATAGAATCATAGAATCATAGAGTTGCCTAGGTTGGAAGGGACCTTTCAGATCATCTAGTCCAACCATCAACCTAACTCTGACAAAAGGCGTCACTAATCTAAACTATATCTCTAAGCACTATGTCAGCTCGTCTTTTGAATCCCTCCAGGGATGGCGACTCCACCACTGCCCTGGGCAGAATGTTCCAATGCTTAATAAACCTTTCATTGTCAAATTTTTTCCTCATATCCATCCTAAACCTGCCCTGGTGCAACTTGAGGCCGTTTCCTCTTGTCCTATCGCCTGTTCCTTGGGAGAAGAGACCAACCCCCTCTGGCTACCCCCTCCTTTCAGGGAGCTGTAGAGAGCGAGAAGGTCTCCCCTCAGCCCCCTTTTCTCCAGGCTGAACACCCCCAGCTCCCTCAGCCGCTCCTCACAAGGCTTGTGCTCCAGACCCCTCACCAGCTCTGGTGCCCATCTCTGGACACGCTCCAGCACCTCAGTGTCCTTCCTGGAGTGAGGGGCCCAAACAAAAAGGACATTTTGTACGTCCTTACAAGCCGCGGAGTTTGAGCCTCACCTCCCTCTCTGGGTCACTCATTTACCTCTGGGGTTTCTCTGTGCTGGAGGGGAGGAAGACAGGGATGCTCACAGGCAGCGGGGGTCTGGCACTGAAGAGCAGCTGAGAAGCCATCCTCGTGTTGAGCATCTCATGGAGGGAGCACAGCCCATGGCAGGATTAGGTCTTGGAGGACTAAAACCCATGGGACCTGCAAAGATCACGGTGGAGGCAGCAAGGGTGATAGTGGACCTCCTTGTAGCCTCTACCTTGAATGCACGCAGGTGCATTTCCTGCAGGGGATGCAACAGGCCTGGGAGAATCCTTGTTACAGTCAAATTCCCAAATTTACATGTCCCCATCCTGTCCCCCATCCTGGTGACAGCGTTATCTCACCTGCCTGCAAGGGTGAGACGAAGGCAGCACTGATGTGAATGCTCCCCTGCCTCTGCACCGCTTCTCACTTCTCCTGCCCGCATCTGCTGGGCATCGTTTTCTCACCTAATGAGCAGGAATGGACAGAGAAGGTGAACCAACCTTAAAGAAACCCTCCGTAGGGCAGCTCAAACCTTCTCAAACCAGTTCAACCTCCCCCCTCAAACCATCTCTCAATCCCAGGAGCAATGTTATCACTGGGATTGCAGAGGAACCCATGCGTGCGTGTCTCAGTTTCATCAGCCAAATCTCTCCCCAGACCAGAGCAAATGGGTCTGGATGAAGCCTGGAAGCAGCTGTGGCTGATGGAGGGATCCAGCTTGACGTCTTCTCCCAGAGCCATGTGAGGAGCCGGGGACGGCAGCAACCAGTATGACTCCAGTCTCAGGCGGGTTCCCAGTAGCACTCAATCACCACGACCTCGCCTCCAGGCAAATCAAGCATGATTTGCGTGAGGGGTTCCCCATCCAGAGCTAGTCAGAGCTCGCCTGCTCCTCCGGGTAACCACATGCAAAGGCTTTGGGGGGGGATTCTGCTTCTCTGCTCAGCTCAAGGGCAAGTTCAGGATTGGTGCTTTAATGTTCCCCTTGCAACATCATAGAGTCACAGAACGTGTTGGGCTGGAAGGGACCCCTATAGGTCATCTAGTCCAGCCCCCCTGCAGTCAGCAGGGACATCTTCAACTAGACCAGGTTGCTCAGAGCCTCATCAAGCCTGGCCTTGAATGTCTCCAGGGACGGGGCCTCCACCACCTCTCTGGGCAACCTGGGCCAGTGTCTCACCACCCTCATTGTAAAGAACTTCATCCTAATGTCTGATCTAAACCTGCCCTGCTCTAGTTTAAACCATTGCCCCTCGTCCTATCGCTACGTGCCCTTGCAAACAGCCCCTCCCCAGCTTTCTTGTAGGCCCCCTTCAGGGACTGGCAGGGGCTCTAAGGTCTCTGCGGAGCCTTCTCTTCTCCAGGCTGAACCCCCCCAGCTCTCTCAGCCCGTCCTCACAGCAGAGGGGCTCCAGCCCTCTGATCATCTTCATGGCCTCCGCTGGACCCGTTCCAACAGGTCCATGTCCTTCTTGTGCTGAGGGCTCCAGACCTGGACGCAGTACTCCAGGTGGGGTCTCACCAGAGCAGAGTAGAGGGGGAGAATCCCCTCTCTGGATCTGCTGGCCACGGTTCTTTTGATGCAGCCCAGGATGAGACTGGCCTTCTGGGCTGCAAGTGCACATCCTCCTTTGCCACCCTGAACTCATCCACTCAGCTCAGGGCGTCACGGAGTTCTGGCTTTGCAGGCAGCGATGGCTCGGAATCGCAGGGCTGGCAGCCGTGCCGGGGTCCCAGTTTGGCTGGAGCTGGAAGGGACCAGCTTTGTCTGAACAGAGAGCGCACAAAGGATGGCAGTGAAGCTGAAAGGGCTTGAGTGTCCCGTGGATCTGTGCCCTGGCCTGTCTCGTCTGCAGCAGTGACGAGCCAAAACTCATCTCTGCTAGCCTGCTGTGCCCAGAGCTGGCCCCTGGCTTTCTAGGAGGTCACAGGGTGGCTGCATATGCCCTAAAGGTGCAAAGTCAGCCCATGGATGCGCACATCCCCCGCAAAGCACCGCTCAGCTTTTGCTCCCTCAGCAGATGTGATGGAGGAGAAAAAGGAAGAGGGGGGGAAAAGCCCCACACTTTCCCTGGAAGAAAGGGAATTCTCCATCCGCGGTATCGCGCAGGCATGCCGTGATGCGCGAACGAGGAGCGACAGGTTAGGGGGGGCCCCAGCTGCAGCTTTCCCACAGGGCACAGAGGAGCGAGACTCCCCTGATCCCAGTTTGTAATCCCTGTTTAATACTCCCAGAGGAAAGTTCAAAATCCACAGGGTCCTCCTGCCAACATGTCGAGGCCGGGGGGGGGGGGAGGTGGGGGTGGGAAATTCCTCCGGTGCTTTCGGGTGGAAAGAATGGCATCTGCTGGACCCCGGCGGAGGTCCAGCAGGGGTGACGGCAGGTCGGATTGCAAACCGCTGCATCCCATACCTTCCCGGGAGCGATGGGGGGAGGAGATGGGATCCTTGTGGACAGCCACAGCTTGGGGGCAAGGGTTTGGCATCCCCGGGTGGCCAAGCTGGGAGGCCCCGTGTGGCCACCGGGTCCCATGCTCTTTCTACGCTGATACAGGAGCTCTGGTTTGAGGTGGTGGCAAACCAACAGGACTCCGGGCTACCCCTTCCAAACTGGCTGGACTGGTGATAACACACTCCTCACCCCCTCCCTTCTGCCTCGCAGTGACTCGGGACCGTCTGGATCCACCCGAAAGTTAACCGAAAGAGAAAGAAAGTGGTGAGTTTTTCAGCCACGTCAGCCCCACGGAGGCCGGGGCCGTGCCAAGGGCCGGCTGCCAGAGCCGGGTGAGAGCCATCCTTCGGGGTGCCGTGGCCTCAGTTTCCCCACTGTGAGGAGCCCGAGGCAGGCAGCGAGGAACGAGCCATTTCCAGTTTTTGACCCTGTATTATAAAATAGGAGCAGAGAAGCCCCAGGAGCGGGGAGGCCGGTCTGCTCGGAGTGGGAGTTGCGAGGAGGAATCTCTGATGTCTCGTTAAAAGCTGAGCTCCCGTCCGCTGAGACACTGAAGCTCTTCCTGGCTGCCTGTTTTCAAGAAGCATATAGGAACTTAAAAAAAAGGGTTTGAGCTCTCTGCCTCTCCTTGAAATTTGGTTGAAGCTGTCAGAAAGCTGAGAGGAGGCGCAGACCCACATCCAACCCCCCCCCCACCCACCCGCAGCGCAGCAACGTTTCAGGCCTCTTCTAAGGAAACGGGATGTAAAAAGAAACCATTTATTCTGGAGCCAGCTGAGGGAACAGAAACGCCCCTAAAACCGACCCTTGCTTGGCGAGAGAGATCCTCCGCCAGCCAATCTCCGGTTTCCAGCGCAGAGCTGGGGCGGGCGGCGGGGTGGGTTCAACGTGTGGGTGCGTGTGGGTGCGTGTGGGTGCGTGTGGGTGCGTGTGGGTGCGTGTGGACGCGTGCACATGCCCACACGTGTGTAGATACACAACTGCCTGTCTCACCCGTCATAACCGGTGTCCCTCAAAGTTGGCTTGACTGTTGGAAACTGGGTCCCCAAAACTGCTGCTGGCGATGCTGATGGGATGGGGGCGGGGGGGGGGGGGGGGGGGCGCGGTGCTGAATGCAGGACAGGGCTGGGGCTGGTGGGTTTGCTGCCTTGTGCAGCAGTTTTAAGGGTGGGAAGGAGGAAAGGAGAGATGAATCTGAGGAAAGACACGCCAGGCTCAGCATCCCCCCCCTGCGCCGGGCAGCGGTCCAGCTGGAGCAAACGCCGTGTACATTTCTCATCGCCCCCGTCCTGCGGCTATGTAAGCAAAAGGATCCTTAGGAAGGGGTTTGGAAGCCTCTTCTTCTTTTCCACTCTTACACAGACAACAGAAAAGCTGCCCAGAGGGATACGACAGGAGAAGGGGCTTCATCCTTCCCAGGGTCCAGGGACCACACACTCTGGATTGCCCCAGCCCTGGTGACATTGTGCTCATCTGGTGGGACCAAACCAGTTTGTGTCTAGATAGGAGTTGCTGCATCTTTGCTTGGGATGCCACAGTGCACACCCACGGGAAGCGAACGGCACAGGGATCGGGTCCCTTTGCGAAGGTCTGATGTTGGTCGGGGAGTTTAACCCTCGTGGCAATTTAGGATGGATCTGCAAAAGGCAAAGACCAGTCTCCAAGGCAAGGGGACTGGCTGGTGGAGGATTGTGTGTATGTTGATGAGAACAGAGATAAAGCATCTGAGGGTTTAGTTGCTCTCTGTGTCACAGGAGTGGTTGACCCCACCTCGATTACTGTGTCCAGTTTTGGGCCCCTCACTCCAGGAAAGACACTGAGGTGCT
Source organism: Sterna hirundo (assembly GCA_009819605.1). Lineage (NCBI taxonomy): Eukaryota > Metazoa > Chordata > Aves > Charadriiformes > Laridae > Sterna > Sterna hirundo. The sequence goes on along the minus strand of CM020437.1, from coordinate 218,306,849 downwards.
GGAGCGTGTCCAGAGAAGGGCAACGGAGCTGGTGAGGGGTCTGGAGCACAAGTCTTGTGAGGAGCGGCTGAGGGAGCTGGGGGTGTTCAGCCTGGAGAAAAGGAGGCTGAGGGGAGACCTTCTCGCTCTCTGCAACTCCCTGAAAGGAAGGGGTAGCCGGGGGGTCCAGTCTCTTCTCCCAAGGAACAGGCCATGGGAGAAGAGGAAACAGCCTCAAGTTGCACCAGGGGAGGTTTAGGATGGATATTGGGAAAAATTTCTACACCGAAAGGGTTGTCAAGCATTGGAAGAGGCTGCCCAGGGCAGTGGTGGAATCGCCATCCCTGGAGGGATTTAAAAGCCGGGCAGACGTGGTGCTGAGGGACATGGGGTAGTGGTGGTTTGGGCAGTGTTGGGTTGATGGTTGGATTCAATGATCTGAAAGGTCCCCTCCAACCTCAATGATTCTATGATTCTATGAAAGTTACCCAGTTGAACTTAATTTGGCCTTTCCAAGCTTTTTAGTGCTTTTTGCCACTTTAATGCCATTTTTGATGTCATTTTGCAGTGCGTGACAGCTACATAGCATCACACACAATATTTAATACGTTTAACCGTGCATTTCTGTCTGTCCGAAGTTCCCTATATCCCAGAACGCTGGTTCTGTGTGCAGGACCCTTGGCAAGAAGCGACATCTTTCATATGTCCCCGTGCATCAAAACCCACGCACTGCGCTTAGCCTAAATTTCTCCTGCCTGTCTCAAATAGGACCGCAGAGAATTGCAGTGTGTATTACCTTGCTACCGTATAGATTTTCAGCGAAAACTTGGCAGGGAAGAGGCGGCAGGCGGGATTTCTGGAAAATTCAAGGAGCCCACATGATGCAACCCTGATGCATTCTTGCAGAGCGACGCCTGCTAGTGTGATCTTCAGAAGGGGCCGCTAAGATTTAGCTCCAGATGTCAACGGGACGCATCCACACGTTAAAGGCTTTTCCAGGGTCAGATCTCTGCCCTGCCCGAGCGCCGGGGTTGGTGCTGCGGGTGCTGCAGAGCCACATTCATGCGTCAGGGAGAATTATGTTGGTTTTAGTAGCGAAAACCGCTGTTGGATTTCCATTTTCCGTCTTTTATAACTTGCAGGGAGGAAAGTTGTACATCGTCCAATGAACTTTTCTCTATTTCGCATTTTAGAATTAATCACAGCTGCTGCTGTCTTCACTGAAAGCACAAAAAAAATATATCCAGCCATGGCAAAGGTTTTTTTCTTTGCTTCTTCCTCGCAAATTGCCCTCTGGCCATTGGAGACAGCAAGTCCTGCAGGGTTTGGGCTGTGCTGAGTCTTGTTATGCTCAGCTGGTGTCCTGGACACTGTGAACCTGAAGGCTTTGACAGGTACCTGGTACGGGATGGAAGGGGTGGAAATGCCTTCTGGCTGTTCCTGTGCAGCCCCAGCAGCGGGGGCAGCAGGGCGAGGGGGGGGGATTCTGCCCCTCTGCTCCCCTCGGGGGGAGACCCCCCTGCAGTGCTGCCTCCAGCTCTGGGGCCTCAGCACAGGAGAGACACGGAGCTGTTGGAGCGGGGCCAGAGGAGGCCCCGGAGATGCTGGGAGGGCTGGAGCCCCTCTGCTGGGAGGACAGGCTGAGAGAGTTGGGGGGGTTCAGCCTGGAGAAGAGAAGGCTCCGGGGAGACCTTGGAGCCCCTTCCAGTCCCTCAAGGGGCTCCAGGAAAGCTGGGGAGGGACTCTGGATGAGGGAGGGGAGCCATGGGACGAGGGGGAATTGTTTTAAACCGGAAGAGGGGAGATTAAGATGAGATATTAGGAAGAAATTCTTGGCTGTGAGGGTGGTGAGCCCCTGGCCCAGGTTGCCCAGAGAAGCTGTGGCTGCCCCATCCCTGGAGGGGTTCAAGGCCAGGTTGGCCGGGGCTTGGAGCAACCTGGTCTGGTGGGAGGTGTCCCTGCCCAGGGCAGGGGGTGGCACTGGATGATCTTTAAGGTCCCTTCCAACTCTAACCATTCTGTGATTCTATGAAATTAACTACTGTGGGCATTGGCAGCAGTTTGGCCACTGCAGGTAAATACACCCTGGCCTTTGTCTCTCTTACATCAGTGCATAGACCAGAGGTTATTTTCATTCATAACACGCTGATGAATATGTTGCAGTCACCCCTTTATTGCTATGAGAAGCATTTAATCTAGAAAGGGCTTTTTTCCTTGTCTTCCCAAATGCGTCTAGAAATTCACAGAAGTATTTAGTTACGGGAATAGTCAGGCGCTGAGGAGATGTCTGTGGCTGTGTTGCTGCAGTAAGAATAGTAAATACGGATCCTGGAGCGGGGGAAGTCCTGTCACTGTTCAATGGGAGACGGCCACGGTGATACAGGGCTCAGCATCTGCGAGCTGAGTCACGCAAGGGACGATCTGACTCATCGCATATGAAGATCTGCACCTGCAGATGTCCAAACATTTTATGAAATTGGGCAAGGCTGATTGTCCCGGCTTAAGGGCTGGGGAAACTGAGGCATGGAGAGCAAGTTTGGGGCAGAACCAGAGGCCAAGCATCCTGCACCATGAGTCCTGTGCCGGTTTTACTGGTTTGTCCTGCATTCCTTCTCCAAAAGGATGCTGAGTACTTTACAGGGAGTCACATAGGCATCTGCTCGCTCCCTGGACAGTTGATCTGCCTGGAGGGCTGGTACTCCAAGATGTCGAGCTGCTCTTTGCCAGCTGTACCTAAGCAAGGCTGAGCCCCTGTGATTACTCCAGCTCAAATCTCATCCAACAGAGATGGATCTCATGGCCAGGCAGGCTACATGGTCCTCACAGCCACAGAGCAGCCCTCTGTATCCTTGTCTTCTCTCCCACCTTCTGTCTGTCATAAAAGCCAGGCAGGAACAAGGTTTTGCTTTGTGTTTTCATAGCCCCTACCACCACGGGGCCATGATCCACGACCCTTCTCCAATGTGGATGCCCAAATTTTGTTTTAAGCAAGGAGCTGCCTGTTTCCCGCAGCAGGAGGAGATGCACAAACTGCCTCCCTTTGCGTGGGGCTGCCCAAAGGCAGCACCCTTCATGCTCCTGGCCCAACACGCACAGCAAATTAAACATTTCTTGCATAGCAGCCGGGGTTTGACAGGCTGTTTCCAACACTGGAGGAGGCATCGGTGCTGATGAATTTGGTTTTGCACACAAGGTCTCTTGTTCAGCATGGGGCAGCGGTGGTTGGGCAAGCGTGGGAGAAGTGGGGTAGGAGGAGTAGATGAATGAGGACCGTTGTTTCACTCCTGATTACTTTCAGGGGGATGCTGGATGTTTACCAGCCGTGCACAAATGGCTTGGATTCAGTCTTTAAAATCATTTGCACTTCGGGACTCTGTTGGCTTTGACGACAAGACCTGTATCTCCCTGTGATCACTCTTGGTTTGGTACCCAGGGGGAGGCTGTGGTTAGAAAGACACGTGTGAATGGAAGCCTCTTACAGCCGCCCTTCTCCTCTCCTGCATGGATCTGGCTCAGCCCCATCCAGCTGGGATTTATTTCAAGCTCATTTGCTGCCCGAACATAGAGAAGAAGCAGCAAAGAATGAAAGGCAGCTCCTGAGCTTTGAATAGTTCAGGACATGACTCAAGGGCTGCAGTTTATTTAAAGGGAAAGACTCAGATCCTAAACTTCCAAGGCCACAGGTATCTGTTGGATATGGTAATATCCAGCTGTGGTTATTGTTCACTGCAGTTTCCAATGGCAAAGCTGTGTGCTGGACATGCAAAATCATGGAGTAACTGTAATTTCTGCGTTGTACAATTTGTAAACAAGGCAATTTTGCTTCCAGGTGGAGACAGTCGGAAGAGCTTCAGATCCAAAATCCCAGTTTCAGTTCAAGCCCACAAATGGTTCCTGCCCCAGCAGCCTCCTTTGGTGCTGTGTCTGTGAGCTGTAACCCACCTAACAAGCACTCCATTGGTGGTCCTTCTCCAGGAGAACTCCCTGGCACCTCTTCAGAGGCACAGCATCCACTTGGGAAATTGCAGTAGCATGGGAATCTGTTTTCCCAGTGAGCACACTTGTGTTGAGGGATTGTGTCGACCGTGTGGTGCAGTAGACACACTAGAGGGACCTGGAAAGGCTGGAGAGGTGGGCCCGTCTGAACCTCATGAAGTTCAACCGGGACAAGTGCAAGGTCCTGCACCTGGGTCATGGCAATTCCAGGCACAAATCCAGGTTGGGCGGAGAATGGATTGAGAGCAGCCCTGAGGAGAAGGACTTGGGGGTGCTGGTGGATGAGAAGCTCAACATGAGCCAGCAACGTGCACTGGCAGCCCAGAACCCCTCCGGCATCCTGAGCTGCATCAAAAGAAGTGTGGCCAGCAGGGCGAGGGAGGTGATTCTGCCCCTCTGCTCTGCTCTGGGGAGATCCCACCTGGAGTACTATCTCCAGCTCTTGAGTCCTCAGCACAAGAAGGACATGGACTTGTTGGAATGGGTCCAGCAGAGGGCCACGAAGATGATCAGAGGGCTGGAGCCCCTCTGCTGGGAGGACGGGCTGAGAGGGTTGGGGTTGTTCAGCCTGGAGAAGAGAAGGCTCTAGGGAGACCTTGGAGCCCCTTCCAGTCCCTCAAGGGGCTCCAGGAAAGCTGGGGAGGGACTCTGAATCAGGGAAGGGAGCCATGGGATGAGGGGGAACGGTTTTCTACTGCAAGAGGGGAGATTTACATGAGATCTGAGGCAGAAATTCTTTGCTGTGAGGGTGGTGAGAAACTGGCCCAGGTTGCTCAGAGAAGCTGTGGCTGCCCCATCCCTGGAGGGGTTCAAGGCCAGGTTGGACGGGGCTTGGAGCAACCTGGTCTGGTGGGAGGTGTCCCTGCCCAGGGCAGGGGGCGGAACTGGATGATCTTTAGGGTCCCTTCCAACCCAAACCATTCTATGATTCTATGATTTGCGTAGGAAAATGTGGAACGTTTGGTGTCTCCTGTTCACCTTGATTCATGAATATCATCCAATGCCACATTTCCAGATTTGATTTTTACAAGGGCATGTAGTGGTAAGACAAGGGGTAATGGCTTCAAACTGGAAGAGGGGAGATTTAGATTAGATATCAGGAAGAATTTTTTCTTGGTCTTCATGCTGGGAAGGTCTCCTGTGTTTGATTCATTCAGTGGTCACCGTAGGGAATTGAGGGGCGAACTGGGAGGCAACTTACAAAGAAGCAGGTTTGGATCCAAGTGGGGAGAAAGGTAAACACGTGGATGCATCAGCGAGAAGCGGCTAAAAAAGCAGTGCCTGAGAGCTGGTGGTTCACATTTCCAGTATACTCTTGCCACATTGGTGGAAAGCTCTTAACCCAACCTCACAAAAATAAAAAGGCAAAGTGATGTGTGCAGCACCCACGCATCTGGGAAGTCACCGATGTGGTCACCAAGGTCACAACATCGGGTCCCCTGGGGTAGGGTCAGCCCCACCTCTGGGCATGCAGAAAGCTGAACCCATGTGGGGGTTGCTGGGGGGCTACTCAGTGGTCTGGAGCAAGAGGCTGATGAGTGATGAGCAGCTGGAGGTTGGCAGGTATTGGCTGCTGGGTATGGACGAAGCTGTTTTCTCCTCCCTCCTCTGCAAACCAGGGAGACAACCAAGCACAGTAAGTTTTAGTGGCCTCAGTGGTGGTGGAAGCATCTGTAGGACATTATGACCCTACACAACTCATGTGGCTTTCAAAACGAAATGTTAGATGTTTCCTACGTGCCCATGGTGGGAAGAATTACCTGCTAGAAATGGGGCTCTGTTGATGGTGGAGGAGATGCACAAACCCTCTCCGATGTTACAAGCAAAGCTTTGTGAAGAGTGGAGTTTTTATCCCAAGGGTATCTCCAGGAGATCAAATTCATTGGGACAAATGAAGTCAGATCGGGCAATTTTCTAGCCAAAAGAGAAATCCACAACACTTAATTTGAAGGCAACGTTTTGTTTCTTTTTTTGTTTCACTATTCTTCTGAAGTAAAAAAGGGCTTAATGTATCCTCAAATACCATTTTCAGACAAAGAAACTTAAAAAAAATTAAAGACATCAAAACTAATTGCTTAGTTGGTTTCCCCCCATTTTTGTCTTCATTTTTCAAACACACCCCAAATTCAGGAATCTCTTCAGTCCCCGTGTCAGCGCCTGTCTTGATGAATTAGCTATTTAACAATGATTTTCTCCCTAATTCCGGCTAATAGAATAATTGGATCTGCTGGAGGCAAGGTCATAAAATGTGGGATGCATGGTGAATCTGGTCTGGGCTCTGCCACTGAGTCACCATGTACCTCTCAATCAAGCGATTCACCCCTGCCTCAAGCTTTCCTGATGGCAGGTTGAGCCACAGCATTTGCAGGAAGGTCTGTGGTCACTGCGTGGAAGGGGCTGTGAAGTGGCCAGTGGGCCACCAGGCAGCAGAGTGGCGAGACACCCAAAAAGCCCATCAGGAACCATCTTGGGCATCACAGGGCTGATGTAGTGTTGGTGCAAATAAATCCGCGTGGACATGAGGTTTCGGAGAAGCACTAGACATTATGGCACCAGCTTTGGAGTCCTCAGCACAAGAAGGACATGGAGCTGTTGGAATGGGTCCTGAAGGCTGGAGCCCCTGTGCTGTGAGGACAGGCTGAGAGAGTTGGGGGGGTTCAGCCTGGAGAAAAGAAGGCTCTGCGGAGACCTTGGAGCCCCTTCCAGTCCCTCAAGGGGCTCCAGGAAAGCTGGGGAGGGACTCTGGATAAGGGAGGGGAGCCATGGGACGAGGGGGAAGGGTTTTAAACTGAAAGAGGGGAGACTGAGGTGAGATATTGGGAAGAAATTCTTGGCTGTGAGGGTGGTGAGCCCCTGGCCCAGGTTGCCCAGAGAAGCTGTGGCTGCCCCATCCCTGGAGGGGTTCAAGGCCAGGTTGGACGGGGCTTGAGTCAACCTCATCTAGTGGGAGGTGTCCCTGCCCAGGGCAGGGGGGTGGAACTAGATGATCTTTAAGGTCCCTTCCAACCCGAACCATTCTATTATTCTCCAGCAAGTCCTGTAGGACCTCATCACCTGTGTTTTCCCATTAGCTGGAGAACCTCAGCTGTCTTGCTTCAGATAAACAGAAAATTGTGTTCCTTGGTGTCACCCCTGCTTCCCTGGGCCAGCACGATCACTGTCCTCCGGGGTGAGATCAAGGCAAAAGCCTCCCCCAGGCTTGACTGCCACCAGGGTTTCTCTTGCCTGTCCCAGCCCCAATCCCACGCCCTGAATCCTGCACTGGGAATACACTTCTGGCTGTGTGTTGCCATGGCCGACAGATTCCCATACTTCAAAAAGTGCCCTAAAACCACAAGAAACAGCAAAATTCCTGTGCTGCTGTCCCTGAGCTCTCTCTGATCCCTGGCTGAGCTGCTGCCGACCCTTGGGAGAACAATTATATTTAGGAGGACTTTCCAGGCTGTAAGTGTCAGTGAAGTGTATGGAAAAGGCTGCAGCAAGGCAAGAGAGACCTGCGGAAATAGATGGATTTAAAAATAGTAGAGACAGAGGAGGTGGGGTGGGGGAGATTCAGGAGCTGACAGAGAGATGGGAGCACAGAGATCAAATTAGCTGCTGCAGGATTAATTTACACCCCGTTCCCATTCCAGTGGTGAGACACCGGCCCTGGGCTGGGCTTTCCCCTGCAGAGACTCCCCCCATGCCCAAGGCTCTGCTGCCTCTGCCGCCGGGGGGTTCCCCAATGAGCAGTGTCCAAACACGGCGCCCACCTGGCTCCATGATGTCCCCTTTCTGTGGAGCACCAGGTTCCAGCTAAACCCATCCAACGTCCCTCTCTGCAGAGCTCGGGGCTGGCAGGACCCTAAGTCTTGTCCACCGGGGAAGGTCTCTGCTGGCTGCCAGGAGCCAGGAGACTTGCTGCTGCCCTGGGCTGGGGGAAACCCACTCATCCCACTCCACATAAATGGTGGGTTTAGATGAGATATTGGGAAGAAATTCTTTGCTGTGAGGGTGGTGAGCCCCTGGCCCAGGTTGCCCAGAGAAGCTGTGGCTGCCCCATCCCTGGAGGGGTTCAAGGCCAGGTTGGACGGGGCTTGGAGCAGCCTGGTCTGGTGGGAGGTGTCCCTGCCCAGGGCAGGGGGTTGCAATGAGATGATCTTTAAGGCTCTTTCCAACTCTAACCATTCTGTGATTCTGTTTCCCATGTTATGGTCTCGCTGCTCCCCCCACTGCCCAGCTCCTGCACCATCCCTCTGGGTGCACGGCAATCCCTGTCTCCAGCTTTCCCCTTCCACAGCGCGCCCCTCTGCCGGATTGGGACCTTGGGACCAAGGAGGACAATTCGAGCAGTTGGTCTCCACCAAGCAACTCCTGGATGCCCCACAGATGGTGGTGGCACAGGTCGCCCGTGGCTGTGTTGCCTGCAGAGCACAGCGTGCCACAGGTAAAGACCTCAGAGCCTCCGTTTGCAGGGAAGAGGTTTCTCTCCTCCCACTTGCTGTGGGAACGATGCTTTTCCAGACCAGCCCTCCCCAGTGCAAGGAGGAGAGGAGATCAAAGAGCTGGCCAGGTCCAGGCAGCAGATGGGATTTGACCTTCCTGGTGCAGGAACCAGAGCTCTGGGGCTTATGGATGTTCACTGCTCCCTTCTTGGCCCTTCTGCAGAGGGGCTGATATTGCTGCCACCCATGGCTTCCTGCTTCAGCTCCTGGCCAAGGGCTGCCTGCAGAGTCCTGTGCAGTTCCTGCTCCCTGACCCCACTGTGTCACCCTGCCTGGTGGGTGAGTCGCCAGGGACCCAGCACAAAGCCTCTGTCGTTTTGATGATAGTCAAGGACGGAGAAAATAAGTTACGTTCCCTTTCAAGGTCAGGTTGGACGGAGCTTTGAGCAGCCTGGTCCTGTGGGAGGTGTCCCTGCCCATGGCAGGGGAGTTGGAACTAGATGATCTTTAAGTTCCCTTCCAACCCAACCCCACTGCGTCACCCTTCCAGTGAGTGAGTCACCAGGGACCCAGCAAGAGGCATTCACAGGCCTGATGAAGGTATTACATGGGCTCCTTCTTCACCATTATGGGTGCTGTAGCCCAGTAAACGCAGCATTGGCACTGCCAGGGCCAGGTTGCCGGCCTTGTGCTGGGTTTGTAGGACCTTCGGAATGTGGTTTGCAGGACCTTGGGAATGGGGTTTGCCAGTCCTGCTTTGTCTTAACTTGTCTCGAGCTGCCTGAAGCTTAGTTTTTTCCTTGATTTAGTTGTAACTGCATTTTTTTTTTGCATAACCCGGTGGCTGTGACTCATTTGTTTTACTTCTGCTTGTCTTTGTCTCGTGTAACCAAAGTTTCATATAAACATTAGGAACGAGAATCATAGAATTGTTTAGGTTGGAGAAGACCTTTAAGATCATCAAGTCCAATTGTTAACCTAACACTGCCAAGTGCACCACTAAACCATGTCCTTTGCAGTTTATCTGTGCGGGGTGAAATATTTATGCCTCTCCTGTACTGGTGCAGGGTGGAAAAACAGAGGCATGCTGTGACGGCAGAGGTCCTGAGCAGGGGGACGCAGGATGAGAGAGGCCACGGGCTGGTGCAGGAGCCCCTGGGGCTATTTTTAGGGCCAGTGGCACCATAGTGGGTGTGTATTTATGAGCCAAGCCCAGAAACAAGGCTGGCTGGGGCCAGGAGGGGGAAAAAAAAATGAAGCAAAGATGGGTGCGTGCACCACATTTCCACCGGGAACATTTTCTTTTCCTTACTTCTTGACGGGACCCTCCTCTCTCCCATCCTCTGCTCTCACATCCTTGCCTTGGCTTTCTCCTTTCTAGCTGATTCCTGAAGCTCGGGTCAGATCGCTGCTCGGTGCATTGGCTCTGCAAATGCTCGCAGGCTCCCGGTGACGGAAGAGAGCTCTCAGCCTCCCTGGGGTAGCCAGCCTGGTGGTGAATTATTCTTGGTGGCAGGAATCGTGGTATTTATCTGGTTGTCAGCAGATGTTCTTGCTGATGTTGGAGAGGAGCCTGGCGGGAGGAGGAACAGGCGCTGATTTTGCAGGGACCCGGCTTTGCCTGCAGGGAAACACCACTTAAGAGTGTGGGATTGCTGTGCCCTCTGCGGATTGATCTCCCAGCCGTGCTCGCTTATAGCATCCCTGACGCTCCTCCAGCCCTCCCTGACGTGCTGCTCGGTTGGTGCAGGGTGCCGCACGGGATACGGGGACAATTCGGGGACAACACACACTGGTGACTTTCCCAGGAGGAGGCAGCCGGACCTGTGACTCCCCGGTACGAGGGATGCTAAAGCGAGCAGGGCGCCCACCCAGCCTCTACCCGCTCTGGCGGGGTGACACTGCGGGGGCAACCACAGGTGCTGCTCTAATGCTACAGGTTTGGGGGGACAACACTGCTGGGGGGCTGCCTGCCGTCCTCTCCCCCCCCAGCAATTAGTAGCCCCAGGCTGATGGGAACCCAAAAGGATATTTTTCCCCAGAAGTGTTGTCTTCTGCTGCAGATTGTGCCCTGTGATGTATCGGGGGCCCTCTCGGAGCCCACCTGAGCAGTGAGCAGGGGTCAGTCCTCCTGGCTGCAAGACCCCTGGCTATAATATCCGTTTATTTTTAGGGTAATGGGATGGATTTCCATGAATTAGGGTTCCTTCTGCCCAGCATCTAGCAGAGAGGGGGCACAGATGTGAGCGATGCCTTAGGGCTCTGCATTCGTCTTCTCTCCGGGTTCATCCTGGTAGCAAAGACACTCAGAGCCCCCAAAGTGTTATTTAAAATGTAATTTATTAGAGTAAACACTAGAAAATAGGCAATGATAGTATAGATAACCCCGTGCCCCTTCAGATTCTGAGGACCCCAAATTGTGCAGCATCGAATGGGTGTCCCAGCAGCATAGAATCATAGAATAGAATGGTTTGGGTTGGAGGGGACCTTAAAGATCATCTTGTTCCAAGTGCCCTGCCATGGGCAAGGACAACTCCCACTAGACCAAGCATGCAGCACGCTGGGAGATTCCGTATGTCTTTTCGGGTTTCATTTAAAAAGCTTTGGTCAATGCTGCTGTTCTGCTAGAGGGCAGGAAGAGGGAGTCCTCCTCCTTCTCTCTGAAGCACCTGCAGGATCCTCTTCTCTTGAAGAGGCTTCTCCAGACTGCCCAAATCCCTATTGTCCTGAGGACTCGCTAAACTGTTTGTGGCTTTTGCATGGAGGCAGGGAAAGAGAGGCAGGGAGCAGCCGGGATCTTCAGGAGAACCTTGCAGGAGCAGCGTAGGAGAGGAGGGACTTAGAGCAGCTCTCATATAAAATCATAGAGTAACAGAATGGTTTGGGTTGGAAGGGACCTTAAAGATCATCCAGTTCCAACTCCCCTGCCATGGGCAGGGACACCTCCCACAGGACCAGGCTGCTCAAAGCCCCGTCCAACCTGACCTTGAAGGGGAACATAACTTATTTTCTCCGTCCTTGACTATCATCAAAACGACAGAGGCTTTGTGCTGGGTCCCTGGCGACTCACCCACCAGGCAGGGTGACACAGTGGGGTCAGGGAGCAGGAACTGCTCAGGACTCTGCAGGCAGCCCTTGGCCAGGAGCTGAAGCAGAAAGCCATGGGTGGCAGCAATATCAGCCCCTCTGCAGAAGGGCCAAGAAGGGAGCAGTGAACATCCATAAGCCCCAGAGCTCTGGTTCCTGCACCAGGAAGATCAAATCCCATCTGCTGCCTGGACCTGGCCAGCTCTTTGATCTCCTCTCCTCCTTGCACTGGGGAGGACTGGTCTGGAAAAGCATCGTTCCCACAGCAAGTGGGAGGAGAGAAACCTCTTCCCTGCAAACGGAGGCTCTGAGGTCTTTACCTGTGGCATGCTGTGCTCTGCAGGCAACACAGCCACGGGCGCCCTGTGCCACCACCATCTGTGGGGCATCTAGGGTTCGTGCAGTGCAGACCAACTGCCTGAAATGTCCTCCTTGGTCCCAATCCGGCAGAGGTGTGGGCTGTGGAAGGGGAAAGCTGGAGACAGGGATTGCCGTGCACCCAGAGGGATGGTGCAGGAGCTGGGCAGTGGGGGGAGCAGCGAGACCATAACATGGGAAACAGAATCACAGAATGGTTAGAGTTGGAAAGAGCCTTAAAGATCATCTCATTGCAACCCCCTGCCCTGGGCAGGGACACCTCCCACCAGACCAGGCTGCTCCAAGCCCCGTCCAACCTGGCCTTGAACCCCTCCAGGGATGGGGCAGCCACAGCTTCTCTGGGCAACCTGGGCCAGGGGCTCACCCCCCTCACAGCAAAGAATTTCTTCCCGATATCTCATCTAAAGCCAGGGTCGGAGCCAACATGGAGCTCAGAGCATTTCGGAGTCATGCAGAGAGAAGAAGAGGCCCCGTCCCACCATGTCCCCTGTCCCAGATGGCTCATGGTATGTCCAATTTAAGCCCTAGTGTCAGGATGATGGTGTTGGTAGTATCTCATGTGCGCTGTTTTTTTTTTTCCGTGTTCTGGTTTGTTGATCCTTTTGGGTGGAAAAATCAAGGTCCAGGGTATCCTAATGTGCTTCAAAATTAGTGGCTCTATTGAGAAGAGGGACGTGCTGCCCTCCCTTGCTGTAGCCGTTAGTCAATATGCCATGATGGGTCAGATCTCCTGCTTCTGGGACACCTCCATGTGTCCTTGAGGGATGTGCCAATGTGCGCATGCCAACCCAAGCAGCGAGCAGCAATCCCTTTAGCAGGGGATGGGAAGGGCTGGCTTCCTACAAGGCGCTAGCAACCAGAAAAAAATTAAGAAAATAAGGGCTGGAGCCGTCAGAGGGAGCTTGCAGTGATTCACTTATGGTCTCCCACCCAGGTCTGATCCAAAACTGCAGCCTCACATCAAACGCCAACCAGAAAGGGGGGCTTTGGCTTGTAGGGAAGTGTTATATTTTCCTTAATTAGTTCGATCTGAACTGGATGGAAACCAAGACATTTTCTCCATCGCCAGTGAGCCCTGAGCCGGGCAGTGCATGATTGGAGCTGACAGCCTCAGGGGTGTGAGTGCAAACGCCGGCAAAACCTACCAATCGACCTGAAAAAACCCTACAGATCTGATATGGAATATTTCACGCTCAGGGAATGGACATTTTAAAAGAAACATCAAGAGCAGCTCCTGCTCAGATCCCCTCTTCTCCTGACTTTGCAATTGCTGGCAGTTAGGACAATCCCTGTGGAGTAACTCAGACCTGCTCTAACAGCCCTTTGCATTGGAATAACCAACTGAAGCAATAACTTTTACCCTATATATATATATCCAGGACAGAGCAATTAGAACCTGCCATGATTATTACAGCCTGTCTGCGGTGATTTACCAGGCGTCCGAGTGCCTCTGCACGCATCTCTGGATGCCTCATGCTCGTCTTTCATAAGGACGCGATGCTTCCCGCAGGGGTCTGCTGAACGAAGGGGGAATTAAAGGCATATGTTAGTCACTGACACGGTTCATCAACGGGCCGGCTGCCCGAGGAGCAACAGCTCAGGGTCTCGCCTTGGAGGCAGGATCTGCTCTATCACGAGGTGGCAGCTCACCCAGGGAAAGCCAACGCTTCACCTGGCCTCGGAGACAGCTGTGATTTATTCCAGAGCTGGATTTCTGCTTCTGTGCAACGGGGCGGTGAGACCTGGGGTTGGAGAGATGAACCAGCCTGCATCAGGGAGGCAGTGAGGTGGGGTTTCACGCTTCCAGCATCCCTCCTGTGATCACTCCGACATTGAGCCTGGAAGGGATGTCCCAGCCCCGCTGGGGGTTTTTCCATCCTGAAGGAACCCCAGTGCTTTGCTCCTGGTGCCCAGAGCTCATTCCACGCCACAGCCCTTCCCTTGACCTCTGCGCAGAAGACTAATCAGATGCACGTAGGGATGTTCCATCAGCTCCGTTTCATGCCTGGATACGTGCTTGCTTCCCACCCTGCAAACCTCTCTGCAGCCACAGCCCGCTTCCCCCGGGGAATCTTGCTCCACCTCTAAACCCTATGGCCTTTTGCTTGCAAACACTTTATTTCCATCCTCTTGGCTCCCAGCTCTGTCCTATAAACGGAAAGGCTTAGACAGCCACTGCTGCGCATTTAGGGCTGTGTGACCATGAGATTTACTGAAGCAAACCCAGTCAGCTGATCTATCCCGGCGCACTCATTAAAGGAATTATTTTCCACTGACATTCAAACTGTGTCTGCACAGGGTCGGGGGGGTGGGGGGAAAAGGCGAGCTGGTATGTTTTGCATAACTGGTGAATGAAAAGCCTGCCAGCCAGTGTCCCAGGAGATGGGGGCACGTCTCTCTATGATAGGGCCATATCTATATCACTATCTGCTGTACACTTGATCAGGGAGTGGAGCGATAGGACTAGGGGGAAGGGTTTTACACTGAAAGAGGGGAGATTGAGGTGAGATCTGAGGCAGAAATTCTTGGCTGGGAGGGTGGTGAGCCCCTGGCCCAGGTTGCCCAGAGAAGCTGTGGCTGCCCCATCCCTGGAGGGGGTTCAAGGCCAGGTTGGACGGGGCTTGGAGCAACCTGGTCTAGTGGGAGGTGTCCCTGCCCAGGGCAGGGGGGTGGAACTGGATGATCTTTAAGGTCCCTTCCAACCCAAACCATTCTGTCATTCTACTTGGAGCCTTTTCTCCTGGGTCAAGTTGGATAGTCTGGGACTATGAAGACCTCTCTTTATTCCCATAGGAAATTCTCTCCTGAGCAGCCAGCAGGAGTACAGTAGAGACAAAACTTCCCAAAGCAGAGCTGAGGATGAGTGCCATGATGGCTGGAGGCCCTACACCATGCTGTGTAACACTTTCTAATGTTTAAACAGCTTTTCCCTCTCAAGCAGACCGAAAGACTGTTGTTCTATCCTGAGCAACGAGCTCTGGGGCGCAACACCTTCCCCAGCACCAGCTGCGATGGTGGGAAGGGATCGTAGAAGCCTGGGAAGCACTGGCAGAGCAGAGAAGGCTGTGCTCTTGTCCATCAGGGTCTGCTGACTTCACATACAGGCTGATGAATCTAAAGCTCATTCATAAAATGCACCGCTTACACTAAAAAGAAAGCCCAGCTGGGCATTTAGCAGATGTGTTCTTGGGTTCAGTTCATTGCTGCTTGAGCTCAGAACTGTTTCGATTCTCTTTTGATTGCCCCAAGTGGATATTTTTGTTTGGGTTGAATCTCTGCTGAGTTGGCCAACTGTAATCTGCAGCCTTAAACTCCGTAACTTCCATAAAGAGTATTTCTAAGGGGATGGGGAAATACTAATGCCATTGTACCAGGTCTTACTAAAGGTCACTTGAAATGCCATGTACAGTTCCTGTAGTTTGGATGAAGAAACATCAAGTCAACCTGGAGCGAGTCCTCTTGAGCAGTGATGGGTTCTTCAAGACATGGCAGGTTTAGAGAGGGAAAATTGATGTATCACTCGCTGGATACCAGGCAGAGAAGATGGTGTTGATGTGGAAAAGAAGTCAGCATCATCCTGGGGTGGGAGTACTGCAAACAGTCTGCCTTCTGTTGGCTGTCCTGGAGAGCCTTTGGCTGGTGAGCTGTATATCGCCTGGGGCAAATATCAAAATAGGGGGGACCAATGAGAGACTAGAAAAAAATGGTGAGAGAGATCAGGAAAATGCAATTTTTGGGGAAAATGGATCGAAATGGGATTTTTAGCTGGAATAAACCAAGTGGAGACATAAAATGGCCTTCAAATTCATAGAAAAAGCTGGTACAAAGCAGAAAGGAATAAAATTTCCCATGCCCAGGATGCATAGGAGGAGATGTGCAGGCTTAAATCCTACCAGTTAAGGTCAGACATTAGGGAAAAATTGTAAGGATGAAGAGAGAGGAGGCTGGAGAGGACTTGCAGTTCCCATCGCAGGAGGTCTTAAAGCACATGGTAGATAAACGCATACCATAGCTGGGCCTGCCTGGGGCAAGGGATGTCTCGGTGGCTTTTTGAGGGCTCTGTGATTCCAAGTGAAAATAATTTGTTTAGTCTAGGAAAACAATGGATGAGACATCACTGTCTGTAAATATGTAGGGAGTCTGGAGAGGGAAGGGGCAGTAAACACACTGGAGAGGGAAAAAAAAGTGACTTTGAGACAACTTTGGGACAATATAGACTAACCTGGGTGATGGGTAGGCAGGAGGAGAACTCTGAGCATCAGAAGGTCCCGTTCATGGCAGCAAGGATCTTCTCTACCTCCCAAAGTGGGGAAGTGAGAAAACCAGACTCACTTAAGGAGGAGCTCAGCAGTCTCTGGGTGAGGTTACATGTCCTGGTGCAACTGAGGACTGCACCCAGGTTACCAAATTCCTGTTGAGCCCTTAATGAAGCTCAGTGAAAACATCTGATGAAACCATGGAAGGCCCGGAATTTTGAATGGTTTCAACATAGCTCAGGCTTGCTGCGACCGTGGGCAGACTCATGTGGACGGTGTCTCCTAGTGAGCATAACCCTCAAGCATTAGTGGAAGGGACCTCCAACGATCACCTGGTCCAACTGCCTGACCACTTCAGGGCTAACCAAAAGTAACGCATGTTATTAAGCTCATTGCCCAAATGCCATTAATAAGTCAAACACGTCCCAGCCAGCACAAGCTGTGACTGGGACTGCAAACATCTGGCCCAGCTCAGACAGGACCACCCTACTGCAGGTGGCCGCTGTGTCCCTGTATGTTGGTGATCTCTCTGGTATTTTGCTGCAAATGAGGTCTGCATCTGGACTCCTTCCTTCCACCTTCAGCTTTCCAAGATCTCCTTTCAGGCTCTACACGTTATGGTCCCCTTGAGAAATCAAGGCTTGCCCCCAAGGCTACCTTAGACCTCCATCAGCACTGTAAATCACACAGGGTTGGATTTATTGTGGTGAACCGAAGGTCTTGTATCACATCAGCAGCTGCTGCAGCATCGGTATTGACAGCTCCTACTGACGTGGGCTGCAGGACCAGGGTGTGCTCTGCACGCACGGCAAGAGGCAGGTCCTGCTCTTGTGGGTTTTCTGCTTGTCTTGAAGGAGAAACAGAGGCAGAGGTTGAGCAACATGGTTATCCCGTGAGTCATGGGCTACCTGGTAGCGTGGTCATCCCTGGATGTCTCCTTCTTAGCACGTGCCTGGACCTGTCTGGTGCATACACAGCTAATCTGAGCTTGCAAACAGACCCAAGGCTTCCTGGGAGGGTTGAGGTCCCTCACCATGCCTTGCCCAGCCCCAGTGACCACGAAAGCCCTGGCTGCACCTAGGGACCAACACTGGGACAATTTGAACATGTGATGTCTTTCTCTTGATGACCAGTCGTCCAAACCTTCTGATGGGGCAGCTCTCCATAGTGTTTCAGTATTTCACCTCACCTCCTTTCCAACATGCATTTGGCTGCTGGGAGTGAGCAGGGACCTTGGTGGCCTCTCGGAGGCATCCATGCACAGCTGCTGACAGCTGGAGCCAGAGAAGGTCTCTGCTTCTTGGCTGCTTTTGGCTCCTTCACCCCTGCGACTCCTCCTTGGTGCTTTCCAGGGGACAGCTGAAAATCTCCAGGCGGAGAGAGGGACTGGAGCGCTCCCATGGAGGGGACAGGGTGAGATGGAAATTCCTGCTGGAGGATGAGTCACGCTCCGCGTGCACGACTACGCCTGGAAAAAGCAACCACTGGCAACTGCTTCCCATCCTGCTGCGGTGCTGGGGGCGGGCGGGAAGAAGGGCTCACCGGTTCCTTTGGAATTACGTTTTTTTGGGCTTGCTTTGTCTTTACGGGGATGCACAGCTGGGCTGAGCATTCCCTGGGAGGCTGCAACCCCTTCTCCTGTGTGTGAGCCTTTTCCCTGGCATCACCCCAAAGGGCCCGGTGGCATTTACGCTGTGAGATGGGGTGGTTGGAACTAGATGATCTTTCAGGTCCCTTCCAACCTGAACCACACTATGATTCTATGATCTGGAGAAGGAAAGAGGGAAAGGATCTCTGTGGGGGAGCTGGGTTGGTGTAAGATTGCTTCTCCAAGCAGTAGTATTCGGGCTGTGGCCACCAGAATGGCCACCCAGGGGGAAGCTCAGCCCCTCCGGTCCCTAGTTGAGGGGTAGGACTGTTGCATGGGAGCGAGCTGTCGGTGGGCCAGGCTCTGGAAGCTGCTGTACACACTCTCCCAGCCTCCAGACATTTCTAGCCTAAACACAAAGTGAGGGGGAGCCGCCGGCATGGTTATTTTTTAGTGATTCATTTTTGCCCCCAAATGGTTTCTTCAGAAAATGCTAATTGATTGTATTTGTGCTTGCATGCACATCTGTGAGCCTCTATGGTGCTTACCAGGTTTCCCCCCATTTCCATTAGGAACAGGATTTATGTTTTTTTCTGCTCTGAGATAAGGGGAGAATCTTAGGGCTGGAGTTTCATCCAGGTCAGGGAGGAGCAGCAGAGACAGGAGTCAAGTCCCAAATCATAGAATCATAGAACGGTCTGGGTTAGAAGGGACATTTAAAGGCCATCTAGTCCAACCCCCCTGCAGTGAGCAGGGACATCTTCAACTAGATCAGGTTGCTCAGAGCCCCGTCCAACCTGGCCTGGGATGTTTCCAGGGATGGGGCATCCACAGCTTTTCTGGGCAACCTGGGCCAGGGGCTCACCACCCTCACAGCCAAGAATTTCTGCCCCAGATCTCACCTCAATCTCCCCTCTTTCAGTGTAAAACCCTTCCCCCTCGTCCTATGGCTCCCCTCCCTGATCCAGAGTCCCTCCCCAGCTTTCCTGGAGCCCCTTGAGGGACTGGAAGGGGCTCTGAGGTCTCCCTGGAGCCTTCTCTTCTCCAGGCTGAACCCCCCCAACTCTCTCAGCCTGTCCTCCCAGCAGAGGGGCTCCAGCCCTCCCAGCATCTCCGGGGCCTCCTCTGGCCCCGCTCCAACAGCTCCGTGTCTCTCCTGTGCTGAGGCCTCAGAGCTGGAGGCAGCACTGCAGGGGGGTCTCCCCCGAGCGGAGCAGAGGGGCAGAATCCCCCCACTCAACCAGTTCCTAGCTAGTAAGTCACGAAGCATAAGGTGACCTTTTCTTTTTTACCCACATCCCTTACTTTTCTTTTTTTCTTCCCCCCCACCCCCCAGCCGGAACAACTGCACAAGTGCCAAAATCCCAGCGCTCTGCAGGATGCAAAAAGCATCCCACGCTCCCGGAGAGACACTATCCCATTTTACTGACGCAGCACCCCAGCTGTTTGCTCACAGCCACTGAGAGTCAGGCACAAAGGTTTATTTGTGCCGCCGGGTCCGGGAGCATCCTCAGGACCTGGATGCAGCCCTCGGTGCTATGTGGTACCAGTGCCGTTAACAGAGCAAGGTCTGGATCCTCACCAAACCCCTCTGCCTCCTTCCCCCTGCAGCCACCACCTCTCCACCAACCCTCTGGGTTTTTCCCTATCAGCTTTTCCTCTGTTTCACATCTTTTATGGCATTTTGCCTCGAGATCAAGCAAAACTCACCATCCACCTCCCCGCGTGCATGATGTTATCGCCGACCGTGGGAAGCAGTCGTACCACTGCATTTGTTTCTGCTTCCCACTCCGTTTAGCATTAAATTGTCTTAAAGATCCTCCTGCACAAGAGTCTCCTTCTGAGCACCGAACCATTGCATGCACTTGGTAGGAAACATCCCCTGCTCGTGCCTCTCCACCAAAGCCGAAACGCTCCTACCTAAAAACCTATTTCTCAATCTGGCAATACCGGAGATGGTTTAGGCAGAGAGGGAGTGGCATTGAACCAGCTTTGAGCCTGGGTTTTGGTTCAGGGATGGAGCTGCAGAGCATAATCCCTGCTCAGCTTTGCTGGGGTGCAGGATTCATGCATCGGCAGAATAATAATAAACCGCCCCCCAGGTTGAATCTCTGGCTGATGTCTGGAATTTGAGGAAATCCTGCGAGTTTCTAATCTTATGCTGCTTTTCCTGGGTAGTTTATTCCTTTAAATAGAAAGGCTTAAATGGGATTGACTCCTACAATCCTTCTGCTCTGGACTAGCCTGTAATCTTTAGTGGCCAGCAATGGGCACGGGCGCTGCATCGCATATCCTTTCTGCTTCTGCTGCGAGGGGAAAACAAGGCTTAGGTGGGCTCGCTTTCCGCTTCTTTGTCCCAAACAACCGGCTTTTGGAGCCAATTTCAGACACACTCAATGGGCCGTAACAGCCTCCAAGTTTTGTGACACTGGGCAGGCAGGGAGAGGTTATAAACGACCCATGGGGAAAAGGCTTGAATACGAGCACAACCCTTATGAGGCACTAGAGAATCCACACAGAAGAAAGCTTCTATGGACACAGCCTGTCCTGGGCTTGACTCAGTGGTACCATGTGCCCAGAGCATCCCTCACTCTAAAAATAGTCAAGGATGTCTAAAACACAACGCGTCTCTAAAACACACATCTAAAACACAATGTGCTTCTCATAGTGGAAGAAGAATGCTCCAGAGATGGGTAAATCTGGAGGTTTCACCTCCAGGTAAGACACTTTGGAGTTCCTAATTGTGTCATTAATTCAGAAGAGCATAATTAACAGAGTAATTTAACCAGGTGTGAAAGCCAAAGGCAGGAAGGTCGCTAAGTGGTTAGAGATCATCCTGCTGAAGAAATCCCACCGGGCCAGCTGGTGTTGGCGGCCCAGGTTTGGTGCTGGGCAGGTAACATGGTGGTACCAGCTGGAGGCCTGTCCCAGCTCTAGGCCTGCTCCCTCAGAGCAGTAGGGAAGGGACCCTGCTGTCTGCTGCTGCACGGAGGGCCACCAAAATGGTCAGAGGGCTGGAGCCCCTCTGCTGTGAGGACAGGTTGAGAGAGTTGGAGTGTTCTGCCTGGAGAAGAGAAGGCTCCGGGGAGACCTTATTGCGGCCTTTCAGCACTTAAAAGGGGCTTCTGAGAAAGATGGGGACAAACGTTTTAGCAGGGCCTGTTGTAATAGGACAAGGGGTAATGGCTTTAAATTAAAAGAGGGGAGGTTTAAACTAGACAGAAGGAAGAAATATTGGATGCTGAGCGTGGTGAGACACTGGCCCAGGTTGCCCAGAGAGGTGGTTGATGCCTAATCCCTGGAAACATTCCAGGTCAGGTTGGATGGGGCTCTGAGCAACCTGGTCTAGTTGAAGATGTCCCTGATAATTGCAGGGGGTTGGACTAGATGGCCTTTAAAGGTCCCTTCCAACCCAACCCATTCCATGATTCTATGATTCTCCAGACCTCTCCCAGGTTTCTCCCGGGCTGTTTGAAGCCCGTGTGAAATGGGAAAGGAGGGAGTGGGTGGCAAGAGCAGGTCAAGGAGCAGAAGGGTGATGGACCCATTGCTGCAGCTCCCCAGCTCCATGGCCCCAGGCTGCGCACAGCCGACTGCCAGACCATCGCCCAGGACTAATGGAGCAGAAAAACCAAACATCGTGCGGTAAATGAACAAGACACAGCTCTGGCCGTGGGGAAGCTTGAGACTGGGCGCACCTCTGTGAGATGTGGCAGAGATGGTCAGACCCGGCAAGAAGAGGTCCTCAAGGATGCAACCACTGCTGGGGTGAAGTGCCTCATGCTGCATGTCTTTTGCTAAAGGTATCTGTCTGTCCATGTGAGAAGTGTAGCAGACACCTGGATCGCAACCGCACCTAGACATCCTCATCACGGGATCTTTCAGTTGAAATACCTGGGATGCTTTCTAAAGCTTATTCTTTTGGTCTGGAAAGGAACGTCTTGTTCATACAAACACACAAAACAGGTCAGAGAACATTGTCCCCCCACAAGTTGCAATGGCATGAGCGAATATCATTTTTAGGATGACCATTTATATATCTGGATGACCATTTCCATTGCAGATCTCCAGGAGAGCAGTCCACCTTATCCCCGGTGAGTGAACGCAGGTTTCTCCTCAATTTTCCAGTAGGATTTGCAGTGGGTGGTCACAGACTTGAGAGCTTGGCAGCCTTTTCAGTGGTGCTGTTTGCTGCAGAAACCATTTATTTTTATCCTTGTAGGGAATAATCACGTCCTGATGTCTGTGCTGAAATCTGTGCTATGTGCAGCTGAGCTCCTTAACTTTACAAGGTCTGTGCACCACCCATCTCAGACCCCAAAGCAAGACATCAACCCTGGTTTTACCCATCCTCTTCCTCACCTCTGCACATCTCAGACCCCAAAGCAAGACATGAGCCCTGGTTTTAGCCATCCTCTTCCTCACCTCTGCAAATGCTTCTCTGTAACCTACCCCTGGCCCTTCTCCTCAGCCAGAAGAACATGTCTTGAAGACCCAAGTCCCACTGCGTGTTGGCTGATGGTTGGCAACTGGTTCCCACACTGTGCAGCAGCTCCTAGACCAGATCACCTTACCTCTGTACATCCCTGTTCAGAAGAAGAGTCCTTGTGCTGCCCCAGCCTGCCCTGGTTTCCACACCCCACTGATGTGTCTGCAATGGCCTCTGACGAGTCGTCAAGGCACAGGGGAGAGCGAATGGAGCATTTTCCTCCTCCCATCACCCTGTCTTGGAGTGCGTGGGAAGTCCGATGCTGCTGGGAGATTGTGATGAGTCAGTGTTTACACATGGCGAGTCACTGCAGGGAGGTGCCAGAGAGGAGGGGGGGATGCCCAGCCTCTTCCGGGAGTGTAAGTGTCCCAGGAAGAAAACAAATTCCTATTAATGAATTCTGCATCCAGCTTTGAAATCGTCAGCACAAGAAGGACACAGACCTGTTGGAGCGGGGCCAGAGGGTGCCCTGGAGATGCTGGGAGGGCTGGAGCCCCTCTGCTGGGAGGACAGGCTGAGAGAGCTGGGGGGGTTCAGCCTGGAGAAGAGAAGGCTCCAGGGAGATCTTGGAGCCCCTTCCAGTCCCTCAAGGGGCTCCGGGAAAGCTGGGGAGGGACTCTGGATGAGGGAGGGGAGCCATAGGCCAAGGGAGAATGGTTTTAAACTGAAAGAAGGTGGATTTAGATTAGATATTAGGAAGAAATCTTTCACTTTGAGGGTGGTGAGACCCTGGCCCAGGTTTCCCAGGGAAGTTATAGATGCCCTGTCCCTAGAAGTGTTCCAGACCAGGTTGGACGGGGCTTGGAGCAACCTGGTCTAGTGGGAGGTGGCCCTGCCCAGGGCAGGGGATTGGACTAGATGATCTTTAAGGTCCCTTCCAACTTAAATAATTCTATGATTCTATGAAACCCACTGAGCTGTCAAGGACAGGTCTCCACCTTGTAGGGTTGCTTCTAGCAGGGCCACCATGGACTGGAAGTGTCACCTCATGAGGAAGGGTTATTGTCTGCCTCTGCCTCCACCTCAGTCCTTTTAGATAGGAGGTGTGCTGCATCCCTAACCCATGGCTGCCCTCACAGACCTCTCCTGGGACATGCCAGGGGGTGTCTCTTGGTAGCTCCATCACACCAAGTCTGGGAAACCATGCTATCCAACATGCTGTACTGACAGGGAGACCGTGGAGGAATGAGTGGTCCTCCATGCTGGACACCTTTGCTGACACCCAACAAACACCCAAATAACATCGGTCCCTTGATGAACAGCACAGAGTGCACCAGAGGATGCTTTACGTATACATCCCCCAATCACCCTCTCTCTTGCCAGGCACTTGCTGGCTGGAGGGACGCTCCTCGCAGCCAGCCTGAAGGAGTGAGTCTTGGTTATTTTTGTCAAGGCCTTGTGTTCCTCTCTCCTTTCTTTCAGCTCTAAAATGGCAAAAAACCCAAGCCCCTAGGATGATGACAGATTCAGGAGGGACAATGAGGGGGACCTTCCCCTCCACAGGGATGGTGGGAGCTCGTCCACACCATGGCAGAGCCAGATCTTCCTCCAGAAGATCTTTCTCCCTTCATCCTATCTGGGAGTTAATTTGCTTTCTCATATATGTCCTCCTTTCTCTTCACCCTCTCCTGCTGAAAAGCAGGCCACAGGCAGGACACGGACGCATGACAGTGGCACAAACCCCAAAGAGATTTAGGTTGCCTTCTTTAGCTCTTGTTAAAGTTTAATACTCTTTTCAGGTTCCCTGTTCTAAGTTCTGTAATAGAGCGAGGCAGTCCTGGCTTTAGATTTTCACCTCCATTTCCAGCTCGAATGGGATAAATTTCCATGTCAAAAAGACCTGGAAGAACCACCCCAAGGAGTTTTTGGTCTCAGGGTCTCTGCTAGGACCTGTGTCTAACATGAAATGAATTTTCTGTGCTGGCTCAGAGCAGAGGCCGAGCAGGGAGTGGGGCCAGAAAAACAGGAGGTCATGTTGGAGTTTTGTTTTTTTCTTCACTTAACTCTGAAATAAAAATATATCTCAGGCTTGTTTGGGGACTAACAAGAAAAAAAAATCATCTTGATGGGAACCATCTGCGGCCAGGAGATGCCGGCTGCTCTCTGCCTTCCACCCAGCACGCAGATGCTGTTATTTGGGGTGTGTTCCTCTCCCAAATATTATTCTTCTCATCCCTGTGCTGGTCAGAGGAATTCCAACTATTTAAGGAGGCTTTTCTCTCTGGATGGGCCCAGCATTAAAAAGCAGCAGCAGCAGTTCATTACACCTATATAACATAATATTTGCTTTCCTCATTACACCACCGCTGCCCAGCACAGCTTGCCGGTGGCTGCTGGTCTCGCTAGCGTAAATACTGGAAGCATCTTTGTTGTAACCTTTCCACACCAGACGTTACCTCATGTTTAAAGCAAATATCTCTTGGCCTTTCTGACCTGTCCTGCAAACCAGGAGGGAAAAATCAACCCCAAGGAGTGGAGATGCCCTTGCTCCGCATGTGCTGTCCTGCTGAAAATAAGGGTATTTGCACTAGTGCCCCCCATGGTGTAGAGGACCACGGTGGTTGCTGGGGTAGCTGCTGACCCCATATCACAGAATCACAGACTGGCAGGGGTTGGAAGGGACCTCTGGAGACCATCCAGTCCAACCCCCCTGTGCCAGAGCAGGGTCACCCAGAGCAGGTGGCACAGGAACGCGTCCAGGTGGGTTTGGAATGTCTCCAGAGACGGAGACTCCACCACCTCTCTGGGCAGCCTGTGCCAGGGCTCTGCCACCCTCAAAGTAAAGAACTTCCTCCTCATGTTGAGATGGAACTTCCTATGCTCAATTTTGTGCCCGTTACCTCTTGTCCTGTTGCTGGGCACCACAGAAAAGAGCCTGGCCCCATCCTCCTGACACCCACCCTTTCAGTATTTCTAAGCGTTGGTAAGATCCCCCCTCAGTTGTCTTTTTTCCAGACTGAAGGGACCCAAATCCTTCAGCCTCTTCTCATAAGAGCGGTGTTCCAGTCCCCTCATCATCTTGGTAGCCCTTTGGAAGCCTATATAGGGCTTGGGGTGTCTGCCAGCGAAATGCATCCACTTCTGGAATAGGGTATTGGGGACGGGAGGATAAAAAGGTGTGTTTAGAGCACCAGAGAGCTTTCAGAGCAGGGAAAAGCCTCCTAGACCAGGAAGAGGAGGGGAAACTCAAGAGGAAACCAGCAGAAGGCAGGGCAAGCTCTGGTCCCGGGAGGAAAGGAGGAGAGGCTGCATACGTTTCTCTGTTCTCATGGTGCTTCTGACAGGTGAGGAGGCTGTCCAGCCAAGATGCCTCCTCCCAGCATCGGCACTTGGCAGGCTGAGCAGCAAGCTGGAAGCGAGACGAGACCAACAGGTTCTCCATGCTGACAGGGCTGCGAGAGCCACTGGAATGGCAGCTACATACCTGACCTGTGATCCACCCTCTGCCTAAGAGCGAGGTGCTGAGATGAGCTAGCTAGGCACGAAATGGGGCAAAATGAGCATTTTAGGGGCTTTTACAAACCTGGTTCGAAGGGAGGATTTTTGTGGGGGCTTTACTAGCCATGGCATCTTCAGAGTGAATCCAGACCTTGTTTGGGAGATGGTTTGGACTCAAGTGCAGAAGCAATGGCAGGATGCGTAGTTCTTGCCTACAGTGGCCTTCTGCTTGTCCCTTGAGGACAACCTGCTGCATGGAGCATGGGGACCCCTGAGTTATTTTAATCTACCAGGACTGAGTTAGCTCACATCTCCTCCATGGAGCCCAGCACGAGCTGGTTGGAGAGAAGGATGCTGCTCCCGTGTCACGGCCTCCCTGACACTGGTGCTGGCACAAAGCGTTGCAGTGTCATGGGCACTGGTGGATTTTGCACTGGACAAAATGCTGTCCACCTTTAAGGCTGGCAAAATCCACCTGTAAGACACCAGCTCGTCCCCTCCCCGCAGCCCATACTCCCACCCCAGGAATGTGGGATGCTTTGACATTTCTTTGCCCAACCCTGCTCTGACCACAGGCTGGGAATAGTCATTGCTGCTCTCCTCGGCCAGGCAGCCAGCCCGACCCATTCTGCCTGTCTTGCATTCTTAGGGATTTGTACGATAATTGCTGAAACACCCTTGAGTTTCATCCTGTCCTGGCACCGCACGACCCCAGGGACAAGGAGCCCTGGCAGCTAAGTGTTGTCTCAGCCCCGGCCCAACCAGTGCTCCCAGTTCAATGTGACCATTTTGTAGAGTCACAGAATGGTTTGGGTTGGAAGGGACCTTAAAGATCATCCAGTTCCAAACCCCTGCCCTGGGCAGGGACACCTCCCACCAGACCAGGTTGCTCCAAGCCCCGTCCAACCTGGCCTTGAACCCCTCCAGGGATGGGGCAGCCACAGCTTCTCTGGGCAACCTGGGCCAGGGCTCACCACCCTCACAGCCAAGAATTTCTTCTTAATATCTCATCTCAATCTCCCCTCTTGCAGTTGAAAACCCTTCCCCCTCGTCCCATGGCTCCCCTCCCTCATCCAGAGTCCCTCCCCAGCTTTTCTGGAGCCCCTTGAGGGACTGGAAGGGGCTCCAAGGTCTCCGCGGAGCCTTCTCTTCTCCAGGCTGAACCCCCCCAACTCTCTCAGCCTGTCCTCCCAGCAGAGGGGCTCCAGCCCTCCCAGCATCTCCGGGGCCTCCTCTGGCCCCGCTCCAACAGATTCATGTCCTTTGAGCAACCCGATCTGGTGGAAGGTGTCCCTGCCCAGGGCAGAGGGGTTGGAACGGGATGATCTTTAAGGTCCCTTCCAACCCAAACCATTCTGTGATTCTATGACAAGGAAAACTGAACTCAGATGCACCCCACACATGCTGCATTTCACCCATCAAAAAGCAATTTACAGGTTAGATTTATATAAATCACTGGAACGGCATAATATAGAACCACATTGTATTGTAACAGGAAGAGAATACATTGGTTCTTTATTAGAAAGGTGGTGGGGGGAATGGATTCACATAGCATTTTTCAGACAATGAGGTTTTGACCTCTGGGGGTTTAATTTCGGCATTGTTTGTGCAAACACGCTCCATCACAGACAGACGTAGCCAGCGGCTGTGATGGGTCTTTCATCCCAGCCCACAGATAAAGCCCCCGTTATGGGGTCACCGAACAGAGACCTTCAAACCCTGTGTCTCTGTCCGAGAAAACTCCGGGATGGAGATAATCAGAAAGCTGATGTTCCCCTTTGCCTGGCTGAATAAAGAATGGCTTTGTTCAGGGATACAGCTCAGGTCTGTGGCAGAGCCACTCACGAGAGATTTTATTTCAGCTACCTGCAAAGAAGCTATGAGAAGAATGCGGTGGGTTCCTCTCGGTCTGGAGAAACGGAGAGATATCACCCGAAGGTGGTGTTTAATATTAACTGGACCAGTGCACATCTATGAAAGGTTTGATTGTGCGCCTATCTGTGTTGATATATAAACATCACCTCCAAAGTCATATTAGCGTGGCTAAAGCCTTGCACAGGCTGGAGCAGGTGAAAGTCCTCCTGGAGGGAGCTGTACCGATGACCATTTTGGTCAATAAAGATAGATTTCTGTGTTGGCACCAGGAATGTAAGCCACGAGCCCAGACCTTCTCCTGCCTGGTGATGTGCAGGCACAGAACAAAGGCATCACCGACAGAACTTCTGATTAATGTTTGAGATAAGAGAAAACAAGGGGTGGGCAGGCAGGGAGCAAAAGGGGACAACGTAGCCCTGTTTGCACGGGGAAGCCGGTGGACAGCTCTTGGGAGGACGCCGGGGTTTGCTTCCCAGGATGGACGTGATGGGAGCTTCTCCAGCAAAACCCACCGCGATTTCGATGCAAACAAGGTTTGGCCTTCGTACTCATCCTCTCTGACTCTTCGGGCCAGATGGTATCAGAAGCATTTTTGGTAAAGCTCCTTCTCAAAAGGGCAGGGAATTCTTGCTTCATACGATGACAAATATATTTCTTTCCTTGCTGTTTCAGCCACCTTTGTTTATTAAGCAGACCACATCTAGGATCTAGAAAACGCTGTTAAACACAGTCATTTTGACTCATTAGTTCAGAGATGGCTTTACCTATGTGCCCTGGAGTTCTCACAATACATCCAAACACAGTCTGGCAGTGGGTGGATAGCTATTCCCACCTACAGCTGAATGCACGTTTCAAAAAAGGAGTTGCATGCTTGAAATGATCTTGTTTGCCACCGATTATATATTCAGGACTGGCTTTTCCTCCCTTAAACTACCTTCATTCAGGGAATCACCAGATAGTGAGGAGGATGGTGGTTTAATGGCTTTAAAAAAGGGAAGAAAAGGACCCTTGGGGGTGCTTGGATGTTTCCTTCCAGGAGCAAAGAGCTTCAATATGACCTTAATTCATCTCTTTTCATAGCTGATGTGGTGTATGACCATCTCGGAGTGGTCTGGCTGCATCCTCCTGACTTTTGAGCGCTGAGGGTGAAGTAGCAGGACTACTTTCTGATCTGCACACTCATCATTTGCATGGTGCTGGTTTGTGTGGACAGAGGGGAGAAAAGGAGATGGAAACTGCTCCTTGGTACCAGGAGGATGCCCAGACAGGTCTTGGGAACGCCATGCGTTGCATCCCAGCCACGAGTGCTGCTGGCTGGGTCAACGTGATCAATCACTTCGGTTTCCTGTCCACTAGAGAAGATGCCTCCCTTCTCCAAACATCTTCACGCGGACACCAGATGTACTCTTTCTGCTAACAACGCGTGGCTGTAGTCAACAGGCACGTGTTTTGTGAGCGAGGCCAGCTGCAGACCATAGACGAATGGGGAGCGAGACGTCTGGTTTAACTCCTTGCCCCTCAGCCGAGCTGGAAGGGGAGCCCCTAGTCCAGGCTTATATCCAGATATTTATTTTACTCCTCCACTAATTGAACACAGCCATGAATGTCTCTGGCACCCGTAGATGTTTCGTAATGAAGGCTGATATGTGAGGCAATATGGGATTTTGTACTAATGCATGCCTATTTTTTTTCCCCTGTAGCATTTTCCCCTGTATTTATCCTAAGCTTCATACTGAGAGCAGGAGCTGAGGGTTATGGATGGGTTCATTGCTTCCAATTGTGATTTAACATGGGGAAAAACACCAGCAAATAAAAGGTCAAAAGCTTGGGATACACGACTGAGACTTGCCACCAACTCGGTTGTGGGTACCCTTGGTGGCAATGGCTGTCCTTGTCAATTAGAATCATAGAATTGTTAGGGTTGGAAGGGACCTTAAAGATCATCTAGTTCCAACCCCCTGCCCTGGGCAGGGACACCTCCCACTAGATCAGGTTGCTCAGAGCCCCATCCAGCCTGGCCTTAAAAACTTCCAGGGATGGGGCTTCCACCACCTCCCTGGGCAACCTGTTCCAGCGTCTCACCACCCTCATGGTGAAAAAAATTAAGATGTCTGCACGAGGTCACGCATCACTTCCCACCTCACCTCCATCCAGGAGGCAGTGGATAGACTGATCAGACCCATGTTTCTCCAACCAAGCCCTTTGAAGGGCTGTGGTGCCAGTCCAGGAGCTGTTTGCGTAAGACATTGCTACAGGGCAATGCCCTTTAGGGCTTCAGAGGGAAAGGAGGGCACAGGGCACTCTTCACCCTGTGAACCTTGCTGGAGACAGACATCCCTCATCTTGCCATTGGACGATCATCACCACCAAAGACTCCTCCAGATCTTCTCGTCTTTTGTCAACCAAGCTCTCCCTCTCCACCATCCCTATGTTGGCTCTTTGAAGGCAACATCCACAGACAATTGATGCTTCCTACAATCCACTGTTTGGACCTTGCCAGCTTTATCCTTACTCTGTTGGGAAAGTAAAGCTTCTTCTCCTGAGTTTTTACAGAGTCACTCGCTGGGAAAGTTCATACTTTGCTCCCGAGGAATTGATTTGGAGGACGGTGGCGAAGAGGCCGTCCGCATGGGGAGAAGGGGCTGTGATAGCCAATGGCGTGATCAAATGCTGGTTAATCTTTTCCTAGGTGTACTCTGCTTGCCTGTTCAAGGGCTCGACTGCACCTTTCTGATATGAAAGAAGAGGAAATACCTCGTGTGACCAGCCTGATAATAGACCTTATGTCATATTCTGCATTAATTTATATAAACCAGCCTATATTTAAATGCCATCCCTGCAGCGGAGGAGCCCCTGGTTTGCAATAAAGGCATCAAGTGGGGAGACTTCTGCTTCTGTTCATCACTTTTCCTGGTCGTTCCTCCAAACAGATTAAAAAAAACCAACCCTGTTTGTCTTCTCAATTGACTTTGTTGTTGACTTCCAGCTGCTTGGTCTATGTGAAGATGTGCTCAGGGCTAATTTTGTCCTGATGACACGCCACAAAGTATTTTATTCTGACAGTGGGGAAGGGATGCAGGGCACTGACTGTAATTCTCTTTTCCAGACTGTGCCAGGACAAAATTAGTCCTATTTATTTATTTTTTTTGTCATGACTGTTTGGACCAGCGATATGGTCACAGTTTCTCCCCCACGCTGGAAGACTTCAGTGCAGTGATTCGGGGAGTCTAAAGGTGGCTGGGACCTGATTTACCTGCAGCAATAATCCATGCCGCGGTGGCTTTCCTCCTATTTAAATACATTCATCTTATCTCCTGGAAGGGTTGTGGGGCTGCTGGTTAACCTACCACAGAGCAGGCAAACACAGCTATTGTGCAAACAGGCAAAGCGTTTCCTGGCTTAGTGGACAAACGATATCTTTGTCTCCAGTTGCTGGGTAACATCAAACATTCCCGTATTCGCCCTCAGTGATCTCTTCAGCCCACCGCCGCTCCTGCTGCAGGGATGGATACCTTGCATGGCCTTGTTGGGGCAGCCCGATGAGAAAAAAAGGGTGAAGGAGAGGTTGAAATACGGAGGATGTAGTAGCAAAACAGCTCTGCGAGGTCTCCCTGTAAATGTTATTATGGTAAAATAAATGTGCCTAAGGGGCTGCTTGCAATCAACACCCTCCTGACACTTATTAAGAGGCACAAAGGCCTCGGAGAAAGAGCTGGGAAAAAGCACCTTAAAGAAAATATTCGCAGCACAAACACAGGAAAGCGCAGATCTCCCTCCTGTTTGCCCTGCATTCCCCGAGTATTTGCTTGGGCAAAACAATAGCGTGTCCCTTACCAGGCTTCCTTCCCCTCGCCCGGGGCTGGTTGGATACTGGTGGCTACGGGTCAGCCGTGGCAGGGATTTACCTCCCACCGGCTTCGCCGCCTCGCACAGGGCAGACAGATGGACAGACATACACGTCTTGGGTCGCTTCCTGCCAGACGTCTTCTAGAGAAATTTGGCCTGGCTTTTGTCACGCTTCGTTTTCTTCTTCTGCAAAGTGGAGAGAGTATTGCAAATCTCCAAGCATCGCTTAGGGCCCTTCATCCCAGCTGTGGTCTCGGTGCCCTCCATCCAGATGAGGTATCGGCTACATCATCAGTTAATCAGATGCTCCTTGCTCTTCCCCAAAAAGCCAGCCATGGAGGAATCTGCTGTGCTTTCACCATACCCTGACTTGTTTCCCAAACCTTCCTACAGTTACCTTCCCTTAGCACAGCAGCAAATGCAGAAAAGTGACATCCCAAAATGACATAAAGAAGGATCAAGACACTGAAAAAAATCCACTTCTGGGTTGTCACAAGGGCTCAGGCAAGTGTTTCTCCAGCAAAGACTTCCTTCTGATGAGTCTGGAAGGAGGAAAAGAAGATTTTTCCTCTGTCTATGGAAGGGATGAAAAGAGTTTCGCTTGAAGGAAGGTGATGTTGTGGTTAAGGACCGTTCAGCCCCTTCCCTCTGCTCCCACTCCCGCAGGAAACCGCAGCATCTCCTTCACCGTCCCTCCTGAAGTACCAAAGCATCATCTCCTCTAAGACTTTGCACGTGATGCCCTTCTGCGTTGCCAGATCTCCAATCTCGTATTTCCCTGCCAGAAAACGAAAAATTTCCCTTCTGGACCAGTTTTTCCCTACCATAAGCGT
The DNA here is from genome assembly GCA_009819605.1 of Sterna hirundo. Taxonomy (NCBI): domain Eukaryota; kingdom Metazoa; phylum Chordata; class Aves; order Charadriiformes; family Laridae; genus Sterna; species Sterna hirundo. The sequence goes on along the minus strand of CM020437.1, from coordinate 218,274,660 downwards.
ATAACAAAACACTTTCGGGACGTGGTGTGAAATCTGCCGACGCCTGAAACTTGCCCCTGGTTCAAGGCATCGGCGCTGAGCTGGGTTGGTAAAAAGTGATCACACGCTGTGAGTGCCACAGGAGTACCAAGGGCTTTAATGAGGGTTTTATAGGTGCATCGGTTTGAAATTAATGTGGCTGGGGGAATATGGTGAGGAATAAGCACAGCAGAAACCTTATCCATGCCAAAGGGAGAGACTTAAAATAGCTCCGAGCATTCAAGGCTCTAAGCATGGGATAAGGAACTTTTAAATCTGAAAACAACTTTCCCGATCCAAAACTGCACCTATTTTCCTAGAAGCTGTCTCGAAATTCATATGAAATTTCCTTCCGTCGGCCGCTCTGTGACTTTTTCTTTTGACATCGCGCAGCCTTTAGCAGCCAAAGTGCTGCTAACAGCGGGGAGAGATGGTTTTTCTGCTCTTCATTCCCCTCTTCGCAGCTGCGTGGAGGTGTCTTGGAAAGGAAACCTTCCTCAGCCCGGCATCCCCGGGGGGAGCCTGTGTCGGATTCAACTGGCCAAGACGAAGAAATATTCTGAAAATGTGCAAACTCCCATTCTTTTCGGCGGCATTTTGCTCAGCAAATGGATGCTTAAAAAGCAAATTACTGGCTGACGTTCGGAGCAGCTGCAGCTTTTCTGGAACCTCATGAGTTAGAAGAATATTTTCTTCCAGTGCCAGAAGAAAATGTTTTCCCCTGGATCTTACAAATGGCCTGACTATTTCTGCTGAAATTAAAAGGAGACCATCCCTAGCATGTAAAATTTCATCACCGGTGTTTGAAGTCTGGCAAAGTCACAAGGACCTACGGTCACGGCGGTGCAATGTGCCTCAAAATCCCCCCATCTGTCCCGTCCCCCCTTGCACATCCACCCTTGATCCTGCGGGAAAACCCATCCTAAAGCCCTGCAATGGACCCCGCGACCAGGCGGTGAGTCAAACGCTGCTGTGGGATGTATTTTCATCAGGATTTAAGATAATCAGAGCTCTGAGGGACTTCTGATTTTGAAATGCCTGCCGTCAGCAGTACCGTAAGGAAAAGCATTTGGCAAACACCTACCAGGGCCGCTGCCTGCGTCGCAACCCCGCGTCTCTTCTGCTGGGGCTGGGGATCGTCGCTTTGGATCAGACTTTATCTTCTACTTTTTCACCTCCAGCCTTTTCCTGCAGGCAAAGTTTCCCTGCCGGTGGATGCAGCTCCTTGGGTTATTTCTACGCCTCTTAGAAAAAAGAGAGACGTTTGCTAGCGAGCCAGTGGCTTTGTGTGACTCGGTAAAAAGGAGCCTGGCATCTGTCTCGCGCTTGTTTGTTATTTTGACAGCACATCTCCTCCCTTTGCACCGTTTGGACCATGCTCACGTCCAGGGCTGGCTCCGAGAATGGGCCAGAGTGGTCGAAAATGAACAATTTGCAGAAAGAAAGGGATCCATTGCTCTCAGGTGAGTATTTTGCCACCTTGCATCATGAAGGGCAAAAAATTCCCCCCAAGGATACGGCTCAGTGTTGTCCACAGTGCTGGGCAGCCCTGGACATCCTTCTCACCCCGGTGCACCCGCGGTGTCGCAGCATGTAGAAAACAAGTCCTGAGCGTGGTGTAGACACATCAAAGCACTCATCCTTTCCCCAGACTGCTACAACTTGAGGATGCCACAACCCAAGGATGCCCACAGCGTGTAGATGAGGTCCAAGGGACCCATCCATGGTGCACATACCCGCTTGGGAGATAGGGATCTAATGTAAGATCAAATGCAGGGGATGAAAGTGGATGGAAAAATAACTGATGGGTGGGTTTGGAAGGGCACGTTTACAGGAGCAGGAGAAATCAGGAGGCTGCAAAGCCCAAACCTGTAACTGACCCCTTTCACCCTCCTCCATCCACCCAGGTGGGAACACCCTGCCGTGCAAAACACCCCTCCTAGCAGGCCTTGAGACGTGATTGCCTTCGATATAAAAATAGAAATATGAATGATGTATTTTCCCTCTTAACCACTCTGGTCCCTGCTGCCAAGCGGGGATTTACTGGTGCCCAGTTAGCAGCAGCAGCCCGGGGGCGTATAGGGCCATATATTTGCTCTGACCTGTGGAGGTTTTCCAGGTTAGCTTTTTATTTGAGCTACACCCCGTGTGTGTGTGTGTATGTACATTGTCCCAGAAGTGGACCATTTCCAGACATCCTGGTCCAGAGGCGGATGATGGGGGTGGATGAATGCCACGGAGAGGTGCTGTGGGATGAAGCTGGGCGTTCGCTGCCCTTTTGGCATTTCCAAGCCCCATGGGATCATACCAAGCACCCCATGGCCTTCCCAGCCCCTCAGGGCTCCCAGAGCCGAGGTTTGGGGCAGCACCATGGTGGGTGGAAAAGGCTTTTCCCTTGGTAGAGGTGCCCCCAACCCTTCTCTTGGTAGGGGACCCCCCAACCCTGCACCCTTGGGGCATCCCACCATGGCGGGATTTGCTCGCATAGAATCATAGAATCATGGAATTGCTGAAGTTGGAAGGGACCTTTCAGATCATCGAGTCCAACCATCAACCTAATGCTGACAAAACCCATCACTAGACCATATCTCTAAGCACCACGTCTGCCCGGCTTTTAAATCCCTCCAGGGATGATGACTCCACCACTGCCCTGGGCAGCCTGTTGCAATGCTTGACAACTCTTTTGAGGAAGAAATTTTTCCTAATATCCATCCTAAACCTCCCCTGGGGCAACTTGAGGCTGTTTCCTCTTGTCCCATCACCCGTTCCTTGGGAGATGGGACTGACCCCACCTGGCTACCCCCTCCTTTCAGGGAGTTGTAGAGAGCGAGAAGGTCTCCCGTCAGCCTCCTTTTCTCTACTGCGTTCAGTTTTGGGCCCCTCGCTACAAGAAGGACATGGAGGTGTTGGAGCGTGTCCAGAGAAGGGCTACAAAGCTGGTGAGGGGTCTGGAGGACAAACCTTATGAAGAACAACTGAGGGAGCTGGGGTTGTTTAGCCTGGAGAAGAGGAGGCTGAGGGGAGACCTTATCACCCTCTACAGCTACCTGAAAGGAGGTTGTAGAGAGATGGGGGCTGACCTCTTCTCCCTGGTGACAAGTGATAGGACGAGAGGAAACGGGTTCAAGTTATGTCAGGGGAGGTTTAGATTGGATATTAGGAAACATTTTTTCACTGAAAGGGTTATTAAACATTGGAATAGGCTGCCCAGGGAGGTGGTGAATTCACCATCCCTGGAGGTGTTTAAAAAAAGGGTAGATGGGGCACTTAGGGCCATGGTTTAGAAGTGGCTTTTGTCAGGGTAGGTTAAAGGTTGGACTTGATGATCTTAAAGGTCCCTTCCAACCTCAGCGATTCTATGATTCTATGATTCTCCAGGCTGAACACCCCCAGCTCCCTCAGCCGCTCCTCACAAGACTTGTGCTCCAGACCCCTCACCAGCTCCGTTGCCCTTCTCTGGACCCCTCAGGGATCCTTCAGGGACGGGTATCCCCTGCCAGGTATCCATTAGGGACACCCCAAAAAAGAGATGCCGCCTGCCTTTGGGTGCAGCATGCTTCCTCCTCCTTCTCCTCCTCCTCTTCTTCTTCCTCCTCCTGCTGCCGCCGCTGCTGTCCGGGGCGGAGCCGCCCGCCCCAGCTCCCGCCCCGCTCCCGGGAGCGGAGCGGCGGAGCCGAGCCCAGCCGCGCCGGGCTGCGGGGACGGGGACGCCGCCGTGTCACCTCCCTCCCGCTCCTTCGCTGTCCCCATCCCACCCTCTGCCAGGGGACGGCTCCCCCCCGACCCCCGCCGGCCTCGCTGCCGGGGGGAGCATCGCTCGGCGGGGCAGGAGTCCCCCTCCCTCGGGGCTTGGAGGATCTCCCAGCGGCGGCAGGTAAAGGGTTGCACTGGTTGGACTGGGAGGAAGGGGGGGCCCTTTGCATCCCCCCCCCCCCGCCCCGTCCGGCGAGGGGGTGCAGGGTGCCCCGGGGGTGCGTGTGTGGTGCTGATTCTGGGGGGGTGGGTGTTGGGTGTGCGACAGATATGCTGGATTTGACCCCCCAAAAGGTGCTGCGTTGTCCAAAAAGGTGTTTCTTTTCCCCAAAAGGTGTGGTTTTTTTTTTCCCCAAAAGGTGTTTCCTCCCCCCAACGGTGTTTCCTTGCCCTCCGCGCCCCCCCCCCCAAAACGCTGTCTACCCTCCCCTCTATGGGTGGCTCACCTGGCTGGGAGCATCCCAAGCAAAGTTGGGATGTGATGGGGTGCTACCAGGCGGTGGGGGACATGGGTGGGCACCCACCCAGGGTAACCCCCTCGGTTCTCCATGACACCCCCCACCGCCCCCCAGTTTCCAGGGTGTGGATCTGGCCACCCCCTTTTCTCCTTTAGGCTCTACTTGTTTTACAGGTAACGCTTCATTTTATACGCCGCTCTCAAAATAATGGTATCCGCAGTGTCCCGTGGCCCCAGGGTTGTCCGGTGCTGTAAAATCCCGAGGCAGCAAAATCCCAAGAGGGATTTATTGCCTTTTGCCCGGCCCGGGGAGCACCCTGTGCCCATCCAGCACCCGAGCTCTCCTCGCACCCTTTAAGGATGCGACAGGGATGTTCTGGGTGGCTCTTGGGGACATCCCTCTGGAGCAAAGCCCCGTGTTAAAGACCCCAGATTTCTTTCCAGGAGTGAGAAGAGAGGGTGGATGTAGAGGGTATTATTTTGTCTTGATGCCTGGCGAAGAAATTGCTTGGAAAAAGAAGTAATTCAGGAAAAAGCGGGGAAAAACATAATCTCCTTGCTGTTTTATTGAAGCTCTCTCCCAAGTCCTGTATATTCACCGCCTAGAAAACTGGGCGTTGAGGAGTTGCAGTGGAAATGTGAGCTTTCCTCTGGAAAAGGTCTGTTGTAGCAATTCCTGGTGTTGAAGCTGCGAAATTTCACCCCCGGCGAGATGGAAATGGGGATTCTTCAGCCAGAAAAAAACCTGGCTTTGTCAAACTCGCCATGCTTTGGGTTTTCAGGGGTGGGTCTGTACGGCCGCTATTATTACTTGTAATCGTGTTGGCTTAAGGGTTATTTTGGGGCTGGAAAGGGATTACGGATAGATGATTGGAACAGTCATGACCATGCTGCATGTGAAATTAAAAAAAATAATTGAGTTATGGTTCTCTTTGTCCCCGTATGAAAGAAAAGGAGTGCTAACAGTGAGCCTGTACAGGTTTCTCTCTGTTAGAAAGTTATGCTGTACATGGAGAACGTTAAACCCGACTACACCGTTCGGATGCTGTATTCTCCTCCTGGGGTGCTCCCAACTGGCAAGAAACTTGGAATGTTGCTTCTTAGCGAGCAGAAGTTAGACCGGTGCTTTTTCTTACAGAGCTTTTTTTTTGAGGGGGGTTTGGATCACCCAGCGATGCAGGATAAATGCCTTTTTCCCTTCTTTCCTCCTTAGAAATTGCTGGCTTGCACTTGGCAGGTGGGGCTGGGGAAAAGCTGAAGTATAAATGGATTTCCTGCCTTGCATTTTGTCTGGCATGTCTACGTTCGCCAGGCATCAGATGGCTACGGAAAGCGGTCCATTAATGCATTATACAGCCTTTATCCACCCGGGCAGTGATGCATCCTGAAGCCTTGCAGCCTGCTATTTTAACGTATATTCCTCCGTCCAGACTTGAAGCATCTTCACGCTGATATCCCAGCAATATTTAGCTGCAGAATATTTCTCTGTGATTTAGGAGGCGCTTCTTCGGTGGCAAACACAAGCTCTGCTTTGAGGAGTTAATTTTAGAGTGGGTGTCTCTGTCAAGCTGCACTTTTTCTATTAAATAAGCATGTTCTGCACGTTACGCTCTTCCCGGCGATGAATTCTGTACTTGGAGGCGAAGCATGACTGATGTTTGTCTTGTGCGTCGACAACGAGCAGCGCAAAGAAAATGAGTTCTGGTTCCATCAATTTATTTGGTGTCGGGTTGTAGATTCAGAAACCGCTGGCTTGGAATTAATGATAAAACGTTAGTTTTTGCAAGGCAACAAATTGCTTTTATGAACGAGGAAGATTATAACGAGATACTGAACCAGCTGCAAGGGCCAAGGGACTATTTGTTGCACTTTTATCCATAAAGTGCCACGTATATTTGATCTCAAGTGACTGCATTAAAATTGCCGTAGCGTTTCACACTGCTCAGTGCCAAAATAAGTATATTTAGGGTTTTGCTCTTTTTTTTTTTTTTTTTTTAATGTGTGGGTTACAGAAACTCATGGTTGCAACTGGTGTGGTAGGTTGAGGTCAATGTGCTGGTAGCAGATGGCTCATTCACCCTGTTGTTTGCTTTAGAGGCACTTTGATGCTCACAGGTGGTGGAAGTTAGATCTGGGTCCCTTTCTAACAGACACACCTGTGGGGAATATTGTCCTTTAACTTGCTTTGTAAATCTCCCCGAGGGTGAAGATAAAAAGGTATGGTTGCGCCTTTGAAATACTTGTGGTGTTGCTGCCATACAGCTACGGAAGGTTGGTTATCCCTAACATTGAGAGTGTTGGGGTTGGACATGGATGGGCACTTAGGGCTCCTCCTGAACACAGTTTTCCTACAAGCATGGGGTGGAGGAGCATTGAGATGCTGGTCTGAAACTCCTTTCCCTTGAGAAGATGCATCCAGAGGGGCCGTGCTTCTGTCCACGAGCCCTTTATTGAGGTGCTTTGGCACCTTCTTACTGATGTCGAGATGAAGTGATGGGATCCACCTGGCAGCCACTTGGCTGTGCCCATAAAGAGGCTTCGTTAGGCTGCAGCAGCTGATAATTATGCTTCAAGGAGACCAAATGGTGGGGGAAGAGGTGACTGTGGAGTTTATCCTTGTGCAGAAGAATAACGAGTGCTGCTGGTGTGAGGAGGCTGTAGCTGCTTTGGGCTTTGCTGCTGCCAACTGTAGCTGTTGTGGGGTGAGTGGTGTCTCTTGGCTTCTTCCCCTTGTAGTGGGGTGTTTGCCCCCAAAAAATCACTGCCTGGAGCTGGGCGTGAAGCTGAGTGGTTCCTTCTGCTCAGGAGAGGGCAGTGTCACACCAAGGAGCTGCTTCCGTGCTAAAATCTGCATGGAGATGGCAACCTCTGCCAACCCAGGGGTCCAGGGGGGGGTCTCGTAGGGGCGCGCTATCCTGTATGTGTGTGGGACCCAGGCACTTCTTCTTCCCCAGGCAAAATATTCCCCCTTCCAGCTCCGCTTTCCCTGCCCCTGGGTGCGCTGCCGGTGTTCAACAGACCTTTGTAGGAATATTCTAAGCGCGATGCTGGGAAAAGGGATTTAAGAGTCTGTTTATAGCAGTTGCTTTTTCCTGCCAGCTCCTCTATAAACAGTGATTAGGTACAGCTACTTTAATGCACGTCTTGACTTTCAGGGGTGGCGGGGGGGAAACAAAGCTGCATGCCGGTGTTTGGCTTTGCTGCTTTTTCCTCTTTAGCTAACCGCTGTCTTCTCCCCACTTCCTCCAAAAACACCCGCAGATACTGCCTGAATTTTTCGTTAAACAGACTTGCTCAATAACCTGAAAAAAAAAGAAAAAAGCCTTATTTTTATACGTAATTAAATATTTGTAGAAGATTTCTGCCAAGGAGTGGCTTCAAGGTACAGCGTGTTCCCCTGAAGGGTATTCAAACAAGGACCTTCTTGGGTGGCAATAGGGAATTTTTCCATGCTCATGCCTATCTCGATGCATCGCGTGTTTTCACATACTGAATCCATTACATGTTGTGATTGAGCTCTGTCTCTTTTCCCTGCCTGGTCTTTGGGCAGGATCAGCTTTATGAAAAACATTTCTTTTGTGAATTTTTTTTTTGGACTGTTTTTTTTTTTTCTTTTTTGGTGGCTCCAGGTATTGCTGAATTTTTTTTTTTTTTCCCCACAACAGATGAAGGGTGGGAATGGGGATAGGAGGGGGGCAAATAGAACCTCACTTGGGGTGATGCACAAATTTGGGTACCAGCTCCATCACCGGGCTCCTACATCTGTGCAGAGTCCTGCTGGTGGCTAATCTCTTCCTTGGAAATAGCTTGTACTGGTTTTAATGTAATTCCTTAGTCATGACAAAATTGAATTCTCCTGCTCTCTAACCACCGTGTCCTCCGTGTCACCGGCTGCTTAGGAGCCGGGCTTTCCGGGAGGCTTTGCCTGGTGCTTGAGGTCCAGGCTGCTGGATCCTGGAGGGCTTGGAGGTGATGGACCGTAAATTATGCTCTTCTTGTCTGGGAATGCTCAAAAAGATCTGTTTCACTTTCAGATTTACCATGTAGCGCTGTGCTAAAGCAGCGTTTTAACTTGAGCTTTTCCCCTTAAAGCAAGCTTGCCTTTAATTTTTATTTTTTTTTTTTAAATTCCTGCTGTTTCTTTTAAAACTCTGCTGTAACTTGTGTGATTTCTTTATGAATGTCTGGTCCCTGTGTTTTTCTTCCCTTCCCCCCACCCCCCCTACCCTGGCCTTGGTGAGCTGAAATGAAACTTCTCCCTCCCCCAGCCTGAGGTTAGATGCAGAAATATTCTGGTTGCCCGCCGCTTTTAGCTGTGCCGCGTTTCAGGTTCACGTTTGCACAGGTTGCTCAGGGAAAGCGTCTTGCGTCTGACTTAAATAGCACAAGGTGAAGACCAGCGTTTCCTTTAATAGGTATTTTGGGTGTAGCGTTTAAAAAAAATGTAACGGACTGGCTGTACCCTTCAATGGCCAAGGGTTCTTCTGAGCCGCCCTAATAGAGTATCTCTTGGGTCACTTATCTTGTATTGATGAATCTCTTGAGTTGACAGTCGCCTAATCATAAATCAAACGGCCTGAGTCTAAAATCAAGTCAATGGTCTGCAGAACTGCAGCAAAATAAATAAAATGTATTACATTTTCAGACTTGGAGATGGCGACAGCCCCGTGGCCAATGGTTGGGACTTGGTGCCTGAAGGTTGTGGGGTGGTGGGTGATGCACCAAGTGCTCCATCAGGTTCTTGGGAAGCATGTCTGATCCCGGAGCAGGTCACTTAAGATCTTGGAGAGGATTTGAGGCTTGTGTCTAGGCTTGCTGTCTTCCTAAATTTCCTAGGACCTTGCCAGGAGGGCGGAAACCTGGTGTTAAAGGGCAGGCTTGGCCCTTCCAAGGTGTCCCTTGTGTGTGACCCCATCTGAAAGCCATGGTGTGGACTGCAGAGCTCTTTTCTGTGAAAAACCTTGGAGGATTGTGGCAAAACTGGGATATATTCAGGGTCATGCCTCAAGTGCCCTGCCCAGTGCTCTTCCATCACGCTGCCAGGGGGCAAGGTGGGGCTGGGGGCTTCACAATTCATGCTAACTGGAGGTGCTACTGGTTGTCCAAGCCCTGTCTCTGAGATGGATAGAGAGAGGGCTTAGTCTTGTTTACAGGGATTTACCATGGTGGTGAGGTCATTCTGTGATATATGGGTGGGTTTTGTTGTGTGTTTGTTTTTTTTGGGTTTGTTTTTTTTGCCAAGAGGTAATTAATGCTTTCCTTGGGATTAAAGTATTTCCTGTGTGCCTCAGCTGTTGATGTGGGAAGGAGTCATCCAACCCTTTGGCCTTTCTTGGAGACGAAAAAGGCTTTTTGGAGAAGGTAAGAAGTGTATGTTCAAAACCAGTATCTCTCTTTCTCACTCAATGACTTTCTTATATGAAGAAGCCCCATAAAGGATGTTTCTTGAGGCTGTCAAGTAGGTGATGTTTTGTAGGCAGTCGCCCGATACAGCAGTGATTATGTTTGCAGGTATTGTGGGAATTTTGGTGTCAATCTACCTACTAATTATTCATGCGTCTTCTCCATGAGACTTTAAACTGTCAGTCAAACCTATTGCAGTTTGAAATCCAGCAAACGAGCAGCGTCTGTGTCCTGGTCTGGGTGTCCAGGCAGAAATCCACCTGCTTTTTGGGTTGTGATTTCTCCGTCCCTGGCCAGGAGCTGGCTGTTGGAGCTTAGAGATCTGCACTGCAATAATGGCCGAACAGTCCTTGTAATCTGTGGATGGTCTGGGGCTTGTTAGGAGACCTGGAATTCCTCAAGTCAAGAGGGAAGGCGAGACCTATGGCTTCTCAAAATGTCTATTTTTAGATGCGTTCCTGTTCACGTGTGAATTATGTTTATCATAAAGGATTGCTCTGAACTTGTAAGCCCTGTTTTCCAGCTCTTGCACAGATACCAAAACGCCTGCCAAAAATATGTATATATTAGTGCCTCATTTTTCCCGGTGCTGACAGGCTGGGTCTCATGAGCTCCTGAAACGCTTGCTGTATTGCATTTGATGCTCTGTAAATACATAGCGGTGGGTGGCTCTTATTTTAGGAGCGGGTTATCCCCCTGCTCGGGCTTTGACGTTGGCTTCAAAACTTGCTGGTGTCTGACAGGCTCCAAGCTTCTTGCGGTTGTGCTTGTCTTCTCCTCTGTTTCTGCTCCTGCCTGAGACCCAGAGGCAGAACCCGTGTTAAAAACGAAGCAGCTAAACCCATCTTTAGCTCCGAGTTAATCACTGAAATGCAGGGTGCTTGCAGTCCTCATTAAAAGCCTAATTTAAAGTGCAAGGTTGACAGCTTGGCTGGAGATACTTTCCCTTATCACAAGTGTTTCCTAATCTGTCTCCTTGGTGTAAGGATGTGGTTTTTTTTTTTATTTGGATCTCCACGCTCTTGCTCTTGGAGAGCTATACATTAAAGGAATGCAGTGTACTTGCCGCTGAGACAGCTGTATATGTTAAAATGTTAATGTGATGGGAGTGAATGTGCTCTGGTGTCTCTTACGCTGTCAGGAGAGCCTTTGTGCCTTGCAAGGTCACGCCGCTGCGTAGACGCGCGTTCCTGAAACACAAACAGTGCAGGTTCTCCTTATACAGCTTTGCTCTGCAAAGGAAAATAAAGATGCTTGTGGGATTATAGCAACGGAGCTGCTGTCCCTGAAAACGCAGGCAGGAGTGGTGCGGCTGAAGGCCAGCGCCCAAGGAAGCGTCCTTCCTTGCCTTCGTACCCGGGCAAATATCAGCCCTGCAACGTGCTGTGGTTTTGGCTTTGGCCCTGAGCTTGCATGGGGGTGGGAGGAATAACATGGGCAACGAGGAGCTCAGAACCTGCTCTGTGGTTTGTTAGAGCTCTGGAGCTGGAAAGGGAGTCCACTATTCCCGACAAACGCTTCTGAGGAGGGTGGGCATCTCCAGCCCAGGAGCTGTGCTGGAGGCAGGAACCTCTTCAGCTTCCCAGATGTTGTCAACAGGCCCAACACATATAACTTGGGAGCCTTGAAAGAAATGAATAGTCCACCCAGAGCTCCTTGCATTTGGTGACTAGGATTTAGTATCTACCAAACTTTTTCTTCTGCTGTATTTAAGGCAAAAAAGTCTTTTACTGGAGCTAGCTGGAAGCTCTGAGCATTGTCTGAAGCGAGATGGACCTATCTGGTAACGCAGCTCCATTAACTCAGTGTAGCCTGGAAAATTTCCCCTTGTTGAAGGGTGAGGGTGCTGGGGAGAAGGTGGGCAGTGCCACCAGGATGGAGGTAAACCAGTGTGGGAAACCTGGGTGCGATGCTGTCTTTGCTGTACCCCAGTGTCCTGCAAGGCCGTCATGCCTGCTGGCACCTGTGGCACTTGGGGACATAGTCATAGAAAGGTTAGAGTTGGAAGGGACCTTAATGATCATCTAGTTCTAACCCCCTGCCAATGGGCAGGGACACCTCCCACTAGACCAGGTTGCCCAAAGCCCCGTCCAACCTGGCCTTGAACACTTCATGCTTGATACTTGCTTGGAGGGTGGCACAGATCAATACATTTCTTTGGGCAGTGAAGATGACCACAAAGCAGCTGTTACATATTCTCTTTTTAAGGCATGAAAAAACATGGCAGGAGCTCCTGTGACCACCTGGCATGGCTCAATGGATACCAGTAACTGACCCCACATGGACTAATGGAGTGGACAGGGGATCCCAGCAAAGGCCAGAGCACCCCACCAGCATCTGGGGGAAGCGGGAGCCTTTTACTGTGTTTTCTGTCTTGCCAGGGGAGATTACAATACATGGCCTCTAGCTAGGAGCTGTCAGAGCTCTTGGGGCAATATGCCCACCCAGATCAAACCTGAACATCCCCTATTTGTTTCCCCCAAAAGAAAAGGCATGGGGTGCAAGCTGCTGTTCTTGAATACAAGGTCGATTCATCCAGTTTTGGGTTTCCAACCTTCAAAACCTGCAGTGGGTCTGTAATGCAACTCCAGCTCTGCCAAAAGCTGCTGCAGATCGGAAATAATGCTCTTTGTTTAGGGGTCACCTCCGCGGAGGTGTTGCAAACAGCTTGCCCGCTGCAGTCCATCTGCCGGGCTGGGAAAGCTTTTGGTGCAGGTTGATCTCAGACCATGCTTGGCTCAATACTGACATCCTGGGAAGCCTTAATGATGCTGGTGACCTGCCCTGGTGTCACCTGGGGCGGAGTGATAAATGCCTTTGCAGGTGGATGGGCCCTTCTGGTCGGGGGTGAGGGAGGTCGGCTGGTTAATAGCAAGGCTGCATTTGAGCCCGTGACCTGAAGGCAAAGGTTGCTGCTGGGCTGAAATATCCCTCGTGGTTTTTATCATCTTGATGTGCTAAATGCCGCTGTTTACAGTGGGGAATGTGATTAGTTAGCAGGAACGAAGCCTGTGAGTTTACTGTGAAGCTGTAACCTGACGTCCAGACTTTCTTAGAGATATCCTGCGGTGAAGAGCTATAGATCCACTTCGAAGAGCAGAATAAGCTTAAACTAGGGGGGGGTCTTCTGTATTTCTAAAAGTGTCAGCTTATAATGTTAAAGCCCTTCTATTGCAAGTCCTTAAATCCAAGCTTCTGGGGTAATAATCTGGTTGTACTGAGTGCTGTATTGGACCCATGAGACCATCATTTATGCTCTCTTGGCTTCTTCCCCACCCCCAGCTCAGGGAAAATACTGGCTTTTCCCGCTGTTTCGCTGAAATTTGTAGTTCAGCTGTGTGTTCCCAGGAGGGAAATAGCTGGACCACTGGCTTGAGGTCTGGAGTCTGCTCTGCTCCTCTCCTTGAGCAATTGGTGGGCTGGATGTCGGGCTGTCCTCGCTGGGGGCTGCGGAGCTTCTGAGGGTACGTGGGGTGAGGAGCAGGGAGCCCCCGAGGTCACGAGCTTGGGCAAACGGAGTCAAAAGACGCCGTGTCCACTGGTATTTCTGCACCTTCCCTTCCCAAGCGTTACGTGCTTCTCTCTATCTCTGCTGATATTTGTAATAGTGATAAGAAAGGCTCTGTAACAAGTGTGCTCTGCGGCTGATAAAACTCGCTGTGCGCAAGAGCTGTTCCAGCTGAGAGCTTATCAGGGCTATTAAAACTTTAACGATCAGCAAGGCTTGAGACATGGGGGTGTTTCGGGTCCTTTAGCAGCAGGGAAACATCCAACGAGGAATCGTGCTGGAAGTGCTGCTTCTCTGTAAGTCCCTCTAAGTGCTTTTTTTTTTTCTCCTATATAAAGCAAACAATTTGGGGAATGAGGCTTGTTAACTGGTCAAGCATGAGTCTTAAATGGAGATGGCTGGTAACCGTGTTGTACGGCTGTGCGTGTAATGAGCTGGCTGGTGCTTAATGAAGGTGGTAGCTGGTCTCAATGGGGACTGAATTAAATTGAGGGATCCACCTTCTGGCGTCTCACCAGGCTGCTCTTTGCTTGGAGAAAGAGCTCCTGGTGCTTTGTTGCAGGGAGGGTTGTTCTCCCAACTTGGTTTGATGCTCTTCAAGGGCACTGACCTCTGCAAGGATGGTGAAAACATGGGTTGAAGCTGGTAAAGGGTACAGTGGCGTGGACCCTGGCCAGGAATCACCTGGGTCCACCTTGATTTGGAAGAGCACAATTCCCAGGAGCTCCCATGTGTTGCCTGAATGCGCTGAGATGAGGCTGCTAGCATCTGAGTGTGGGGATGTCTTTGTCCTCCTCAAATTTAGGCAGCTGACTTCATGCTTGTGCAGACATCTCCATCCTCTTGGGATCTGCAACTTTGAGCCTTTTCCAGTGGCCAGGTGCCCAGACCTTCTCTCTAAAAATGTCAATACAGTTTATTTTCTTGTGCGAAACTCCCCAGGAAGGAGACACGGTGATACCTGTTTTACAGGAGAGCGGTGTGATCGCTGCTTAGAAATTTCCCTTTTGGGATGAGGAAATGAAAATGTTCCTCTCCAGCCTCTGCAAAAACTCCTTTCCCAGCAGGGATGGAGCCTGGAGGTTGAAACCAGACAGTCAGGGACCTGAACAGGGAGCCTGTTTCTGTGACTGCTCCTCCTAGGAAGTGGAGGCAGGGTGGGAAGGTACTTTCCTTGTTTGCTTCCCTATTTTTCAAATCAATCAAAAGAAGCGTGGGCAGCAGGGTGAGGGGGGGATTCTGCCCCTCTGCTCCGCTCGGGGGAGACCCCCCTGCAGTGCTGCCTCCAGCTCTGGGGCCTCAGCACAGGAGAGACACGGAGCTGTTGGAGCGGGGCCAGAGGAGGCCCCGGAGATGCTGGGAGGGCTGGAGCCCCTCTGCTGGGAGGACGGGCTGAGAGAGTTGGGGGGGTTCAGCCTGGAGAAGAGAAGGCTCCAGGGAGACCTTGGAGCCCCTTCCAGTCCCTCAAGGGGCTCCAGGAAAGCTGGGGAGGGACTCTGGATCAGGGAGGGGAGCCATGGGACGAGGGGGAAGGGTTTTAAACTGGAAGAGGGGAGATTGAGCTGAGATGTTAAGAAGAAATTCTTGTCTGTGAGGGTGGTGAGCCCCTGGCCCAGGTTGCCCAGAGAAGCTGTGGCTGCCCCATCCCTGGAGGGGTTCAAGGCCAGGTTGGATGGGGCTTGGAGCAGCCTGGTCTGGTGGGAGGTGTCCCTGCCTAGGGCAGGGGGATGGGACTAGATGATCTTTAAGGTCCCTTCTCACTTTAACCATTCTATGATTCTAAATGTACAGAAAGTCATGGGAAAGGAGAGTCAAACCTAAGGTTCACCTGCTGCCGGCCGTGGCAGGAAGATCCTTCTATGTTGCTGTCCTCTTGCTTTTGTTGTTCACACAACACAAATCAGTCCTGGTTGTTGCCGTGTGTGTTAGGCTGTCCTGCTCTTGAAGACTTTATTTTTATGTCAGTTTTAGAATAGCTTGATTTCCTTTTCTGTTGTACTGTTGTGCTGTGTGGGGCTCTCCGGAAGGGCATGAAGAAGGCTGGTTTGAACCAACTGGTGTCATGGCAGGAGACAGAAGAGGGAGGAAGCTGGGAGTTGGCAAGAGTGATGCTTGTTATAGTCTGATGGCAGAAATATGCTTGCCTTCTGCGAATCACCACTCCGGGGTTCAGCCAGCGTTGGTCCAAGGAACGTCAGCCCTGGCTGTGCTGCAGATAGTAGGAGCTGTTGGAAGAGATGGCTTTTGACAAAAGTGGGAGCAAACACTCGTTGCTGTTATGCGCTGCTGTGTGCAAGGTCAGCCTGACCGTCTGGTTCCCAAATTGGGCAGTCGGGTTCGCTTTTTCAGCAAACACTTGCCGCTGTTCAGCCGTGTAATCAGCTAATGGGATTTCACCCAGCATCCAGTGTTTCTAACTTGGCTTTGTGATAGCAACTTAATCCAAAAAAGCCAGAGTTAAAATAAGTGGAAATATGAGTTCCTGGGGCTGTCCGATTCCAGTACATCACGAAGCAAAGCCACCTGAATTCTACCAGAATTGATACTGATCTTTACATCTGAATTGACTCAAAATGTTGTAAATCTGGGGAGAAAGAGCATCTATTGGTACTTATTATGGCTCAAACACCTTTGCTTAAGGCAGTGTCTCCTGTGAAATTTCTCTTGTTTAAATACCACAGTCAGAAAATGCAAACCAGCCTTTTGCATCGAGGGAAGGTGGTTGCAGTGACTTCAAATCTTCTTTTTACCTGGATTGCTGCGAACTGGATCCCTGGCCCGTTTCGTATGTTTTAGAAGAAGTTTTCTGCTTCAAGTTGGAAGTGAATTACAAGTGTGGTAGAGCCTGGAGCTAGATTGAAGAGGAAGAGAAAATAAGCGTGTGGTGGTAGGAGGAGCAGCAAGCACAGCGTAAATCGTGTTATGTGTGTACCATCTTCCCTCTGTGAGGGGTACTTCAGGCTTGGGAATCAAATCGGGACCTCAGCCCAATTTACTTGCTCATGTATTTTTTTTTTCTCAACCTTTTATTAGGCTCCTTAAGATAAATACTTAAAAAGGCTTCTGGAGTCCCAGGAGGAGCATTTGTGGAGAGGAAAGCTCTTGTTCGAGTGTTACTCTTTCATGGGAGTGCCCTGGTTCTTGGTCAAGAAGCTGGACTTCACCTCCTGATTCTCTCCCTCTGCTCTGCTTTGGGGAGATCCCACCTGCAGTACTGTGTCCAGCTTTAGAGTCCTCAGCACAAGAAGGGCATGGACCTGTTGGAGCAGGGCCAGAGGAGGCCCCGGAGATGCTGGGAGGGCTGGAGCCCCTCTGCTGTGAGAGAGTTGGGGAGGGTTCAGCCTGGAGAAGGGAAGGCTCCGCAGAGACCTTGGAGCCCCTTCCAGTCCCTCAAGGGGCTCCAGGAAAGCTGGGTAGGGACTCTGGATGAGGGAGGGGAGCCATGGGATGAGGGGGAAGGGTTTTCCACTGCAAGAGGGGAGGTTGGGGTGAGATCTGAGGCAGAAATTCTTGTCTGTGAGGGTGGTGAGCCCCTGGCCCAGGTTGCCCAGAGAAGCTGTGGCTGCCCCATCCCTGGAGGGGTTCAAGGCCAGGTTGGCCGGGGCTTGGAGCAGCCTGGTCTGGTGGGAGGTGTCCCTGCCCAGGGCAGGGGGGTGGAACTAGATGATCTTTAAGGTCCCTTCCAATCCAAACCATTCTGTGATTCTCCTTGTACATGTCTCAGCTCAGCCACTATTGGTTTCTGCTGGCTAGTTTTTGCCTAGCAGCCGTAAAACTTATTGCTGTGTTTCAGCATTGCCTGAAGCTGTTGAGATATTCTGTTCCCAAACTGGCCGTTTTTAATGACGGATCCCATATGTTTGATTCCGAAAGGCTGGCTTTTTTTTTTTCCTTCGGAAGAAAAGGTATAAGATAAATATTGCCGAAAACACTTGTGGCTGTCAGCTCTACTGAGCCAGCTCTTGGACAGGGGTGTGAGTAAAAACCCTGTTATGTCTCATGCACCATCAGGTTTAATGCTTGCTAAATGGCAGAGCTGTCGAGCAAAAAGCATTGGGCTGAGGCAATGTAGCTGCTATTAAAAAAATAAATATTGCTGCAAGTGGCTGAGCCTTGAAATAAATTGTGCTGCACCTGTTTGGTGAGGGGAGATATAGGGACTGCTGGGGTGTCTGGATTCCCCCCAGGGCTTGTTGCCATATTGAGAGATTTGGGAATTTGAGAAGGCAACAGCTACCTGCCTGTGGGGAAGACCTTGTGTCCCAGTAGTAATAAATCCTAATCCTCTCCTTGCCATGAAACATGAGGCCTGTATTTAAGTAATTTTCTTGTGATAGAGTTGAAACCAGCTACAGAGTTTGAAATTCTAACTCTTTTTTTTTTTCATGTTGTGAATGATGGACAAAGTAGGGTTTGCCACTTGTCTTGCTTTCATAGAAGAACTGTAAAACGCTGAAAGATCTTGGTGTCATGGTGGCGTAGGCTTAGTGAAGACTTGTATGTCATTGCCATCCTGGAGCTCTCACAGAATCGCAGACTGGCAGGGGTTGGAAGGGACCTCCGGAGACCCTCCAGTCCAACCTCCCTGTGCCAGAGCAGGGTCACCCAGAGCAGGTTGCACAGGAACGCGTCCAGGCGGGTTTGGAATGTCTCCAGAGACAGACTCCACCACCTCTCTGGGCAGCCTGTGCCAGGGCTCTGCCACCCTCTCAGGAAAGAAGTTCCTCCTCATGTTGAGGTGGAACTTCCTATGGTCAAGTTTGTGCCCGTTACCTCTTGTCCTGTCACTGGGCACCACTGAGAAGATCCTGGCCCCATCCTTCTGACACCCACCCTTTCAGTATTTCTAAGCGTTGATAAGATCCCCCCTCAGTCGTCTTTTTTTCCAGACTGAAGAGGCCCAAATCCCTCAGCCTTTCTTCCTAAGAGAGGTGTTCCAGTCCCCTCAGCATCTTGGTAGCCCTTTGCTGTCCCCTCTCCAGTAGTTCCCTGTCCTTCTGGAACTGGGGAGCCCAGAACCAGACACAGTTTTCTTTCCCCAAAGTTTGCAGGATGCCTTAACCCTCTTCCTCATGTGCCATCCTTATGCCCTCCCCCATGCTCCCCTCAGGTGATTGAGGTCTATTCACTGATGTGTTTTGCTCCTGGAGTGCTTCAGTTGTGTCCTGTCACACTTCAGCTTAGGTAGAAAGGGCCTATGTTTAAGAAATTATTTTATTTTTCTGTGTGTGGTTTTTATTTTCTTTTCTTCTCCTGGAAGTTACTTTGCAGAGCAAGAGCGTTTGACTGGAAGGATGAGCAGGACTTGCCTGAAGGAACCACCCCATAAAAATGGCTTGGCCTTGATTTTCCCTTATCTCCTCCTTATCCCTTTCTCCAATGCAGCTCCAGTCATGTTGGGTTTTAGGGCAAGTGTTTGCTTTGAGCATCATGGGATCGTACGAGGCAGAACTTCACCCCTTGGGTGTAGGTGGCTGGTGTCCCGTGCCCAGCTGTCTCCCTGCTGGATGCTCTCTGACTGCGATGTGGTCACCTCTGCTTGCATTGACCCCACAGAGAAAACGGGAGCAGGGGGCGACTGGTGGTCCCTGGACTCTTAGGGCCTGGTGGGCCTCTTCCATGAGCTTAAGCGGATGCATGGTGCGTCGTCAGTTAGCAGTGAAGGAGAAAGCAGAAATGTTGGTTGGTCTGTCTGTGGCTGGGCGCATCTGCCGCAGCTTCAGGGATACTGTCTGGTAGGTCTGAGGTCTCACTTCTGCCTGAGAGCCTGTCCCATGTGGGTTCACCTCAGTGATGTTGTGTGCAGCCTGAAGTCCCAAGAGCAAATCTTTCTCCTCCCTTGGCCATGCAAGAGATGCGTGCTTGCTTGCAGGAACTGGTGAACTCTGGGTCCTTCCTCTCCAGCACCTGAAACTTATTGTCTCTAGAGAAGAGGGTTTAGTTCTTGCTTGTGCCATCTACCCCCTGTTTCACCCTGGGAACACTGAAGGACAATTTTTTTTTTTATCCTGCCTTTTAATTTAAGAATCAATTGAGCTATTGGCTATTTTCTCCTCAGATACTGCGAGGCAGCCATGAAGCCGTGGGTTGATGCTCTGATGGTGATTCTGTGGGAAGGATATCTGAGGTATTGGGTGATGATTTGGGCTCATCCATCTGCTTTATGCATACATCCTCAGTGGTTTTGGTCACGGAGATAAGTGTCTTTCCTTGTTCTGCGACTGCAAAATAAAGGACCTGGCACCGCCTTGGTGGGGCAGGATGAGGATGTGAAGACTTGGATACTGTAGAAAGGGAGGTAGATATGTAGTTTTTTCCTTCCTTGAGGAATATTCCCATGAATGCAACTTCCTTGGGTGATGGTCTTTGGCCAGTTGTGCTTCTGACACAACTGCTCTGCAGACATGTCTGATTGTGTCAAAAATTGTTTCATGTGAGGGGTCAGGTTTCTGCTATCCCCATGCAACCAGGTCTTGGACGTACCTGGGATGGGAGAGGCACCAGGAGGACCTGGTGTGAGCCACCTCTTTCTCTGAGGTTTGCCTTTTGGGAGGTCAAGACGTTGGTCCTCAGTTGAAGATTGGTGTTAGCAGCCCGTATAAACCATTTGCGGGATCGGTGTTATCACAGGAGTATTTGTGACCGCTCTCCTACGTTCACCCGGGGAAGTGACGCAAACAAGCAGTCGAGCAGTCATGTGTCAAGGGAAGAAGCTTTTTCCTGGAAAGCAGCTCCCCTTGGGTGGGCTGCTCAGCCTTTTCCCACTGTGACACTGTTAGTCTGAGCTGGTCAACTCCACTTCTCAGGTGCCTGCTCTAACGAATGGGAATACAGCTCCAATGAAGTTTTCAGAGTATTTTTCGCAGGTTGACTGGAGGGAGGGTGACAGCCCCTCCAGTAGAGCAGAGCTGCAGCTCACTGTTGGCAGCACTTCAAATGCGTGGTGGGTGCCTTTTTGGGTACTGGCAGGTGCCACCCTCAACCGCGCAGCACCCCATCTTCTCTCTGTCAGGGGGTGAGATGCTCAAACTGAATCCACCCGAGTATCTGTACCCGTGAGCTTGTGATGAAGCTGGGATTCAAAGCCTTGTCCCGCAACCCCTGTCCCCAAATGCTTTGTGTGTGCCCTCTGCAGTTAGGCTTTCCTCTTGCAGTGGGCAACAACATTCTCCAAGAGCTGCCATGGAGAACTTGAAGGCAATGGTTGAAGAACCCTGCAGAAGGAGCTGGGTGACCTCTGTGGGGAGGGAGGTGACTTGCTAGAAGTTGGTCTTTGTTGATGGCCTGGTTAGGGTGTGCAACACCTGCATGAAGCAGGCATGCTTTCCTCTTGCAGTGGGCAACAACATTCTCCAAGAGCTGCCATGGAGAACTTGAAGGCAATGGTTGAGGAACTCTGCAGAAGGAGCTGGGTGACCTCTGTGGGGAGGGAGGTGACCTGATGGAGGTTTGTCCTTGGTGATGGCCTGGTTAGGGTGTGCAACATCTGCACGAAGATGCTGAGATATGCCTGAGGGGGGGCATTTTGGGGGGATGGTGCAGCCTGAGATGGGAGAGAGGGTCTGGAAAATGCTGTGTAGGAGACTTTGCCTGGCTCCAATGTTTTAGTACATAGTTCTTGCTCTGTTACAGTAATAACCTCAGTGTAATGTCACTGTTTCACATGAGCGGTGATACTGGTCCACAGGAGGACCATGGCCACTAGAAATGGAGTATGTGGAATGGGATAAGAAAAGGGAATCTGCAATAAATTTTCTTCTTTCCCTTTTCCTTTTGAACAGGTTTTTCTCTGGTGTGATAGCAAAATGATGAACACTTGATTTGTGATATTCTTTCTTTTTTTTTTTTTTGCCCGGTGATGGATGGTAACTAGAGACTATAAATACTTTCAGCTTTGGACACAATCTGCCAAAAATAGCTGGGAGCTCTGTAGGGGCTGATACTTGGCGAAAGGCTCCACTTGCTTTATCCCGAGCATGCCAATGGGCTGAGGTCACAGAGCATCTTTGGAGCCAGCGGGGCGTGAAGGTGGTGATGGGGAAACCTTCCCGCTGCTGTGGTAGTGACACAGGGACTGTTTTATCACCTTGTAGGATGCTCACCGTGGTGTGTTTTGCAGCTAGGAACCATTACCTGAGCATTGCTGCTTTTCATCCTGACGGCTGAGTACTTTTTGGTACCCTGGGGCTGGGCTGACAACACGATGAAGGTCTTCAAACTCAGGCAACTCCCTGAGAAAGCAGCTTGTAATAATTTAGGTGTGTAGAGGAGGCATCTGTCCCAGTAACCTTGGATCATCTGGGGTGGGAGTAAAATCCCCGTCTTGTGGGTCTGATTACAGGACTGGGAACTATCTTTAGCTGCTTTTCCCCCCCCCGAAAGGCATTCGCACATGGTGCAGAAGTGTCTGGCAGCTGAACCTGTCTCTGCTGCACCCCCACCAGCCTGGTTTAAAGAGACTCCGTGGGTTGCTCTGTGAATAATTTGGGAGGAGGGCAGTAGGGAATGTGTTGGCTCTTTGCGTTCGGTACGGTAACAGCGCTTTCCCGTGTCAGGGTGGGAATAAGTGGGGGATGTCGCTGGAGCTGACGAGCAGGGGAGGTCTGCTTAGTTCTGGAGCTTCAGCTTTCCGCTGGTATTCTCAGGCTGATCTTAAGGTTGATGTTAAAGTGTAAAGCATGATTTTCATGGTGCTTAGTCACATGAAATAACCTCCCCACTCGAGGTGGGAACAGCATGGGGGTTGCTTCAAATGGCATGACTTAATTTCTCCAAATATTGTTGGCGAAAGGGTGGTTTTCAGGTGAAACATAGGTCTTTTTAGGACGGCTCGTGAGCTGTTATGGGATAAAACACAGAATACAGTGAAAACTCATTTACTCAGGAGAGGGTTTGAGGCTGCTTTGTGCCCTGACTAATGCTGGCAAGTCCAATTTCTGCTGAGCAGGGGATGTGAACCTGGTGAGTCTTCCCCACTGCATAGTGGAAGCAGCACAACACCCATCGTTGTGAAGTACAATGTGAAGCTGATGGGTGGGGTGAAATCGAGGTGAGGCGTTGCCAAGGAAATATTCCTAGTCCCTAAAATATTTGGTCCATCACAGGGGAAAAAGGAGAGAAGAAACTAAATCTTCTCTGAGTTGTCATCTTCCAAAGGGCTTTCTTGTGATGCAAGTTTATTTTCTGGCAAGCTGGGGACAGTAGTGGGGTTTGTCTGCTATAAGATGTGGAGAACTTTGTATGTTACTCAAAGTTGTGGCTTTCTGGCAATATAGAAACTTGCATTGCTGGTACATCAGGATCCTGGCCTTAATTGAGACTCATCATCCCTTGCACTGTAAGGCAGGATGCTTTGATGCCTCTCCTAGCCCCTGCTCAGCAGGTGTTTTTGGTACCTTTACTTAGGTATATATTCATAGGAACATAGGATGCTGATGAGTAACTGAAAAGTAATTTCCAGTCTCCTTTGAAATATACCTTTACATGTGGAGGGGAGAGTGAGGCAAGCTGCTCTCGGGGAAAGATTTGTTGCTAGATCCAAAGGTGATGCCTCTGTCCATCAGCAAGGACTTCTGGGCCAAATTGGGACCAACCTAGAGGCTGCAACTGGGTGGATACATGGCATGGCTCAGGTGTGTGGGCTGTGGGTCTGAAACAGCTTCTGATATGGCATGGGATGCCCATCACCTGCTGGCATTGAAGCTCCCTGGGGCATCCAGACACGTGCAGACTGCCTGGGCAAGGGTTGTGTTCAGACCTTGTTCCTCCTCATTTTCCCCCGATCCTGCAGCCCTTGGAGAAGGAATTGGTGCTCTGCCAGAGGGAGGACTCTGGTCTGTGATGACCTGCGAAGACCATTGTCTTCCCTCACAAAATGCTCATGCTTTTCAAAGCACAGCCCTGGTGTTGGTTTTGCTGTTGGCAGATTTGCACCCTTGAAGTCTCTGTAGATGCTGAGAAAGGGCTGGATTTCTCATAAAACCCTTTTTTGTGCAAACCACTACCTGCATGGGTGCAGATGCATGGCACTTACATGATGCTGCTTCACGCCTTATTCTACCAGTCAAGGGAGAGACCTCCTGTCCACATTGTCCCTCTGGGAAAAGCACAGTTTGCCCATCGTGCATGCACTGCGCTGGGGAAGGAATATCTTGCTATATAAGCAGGAACAAAACCTGGCAGAGACGTTTGTCCACCTAGGACTGTACCCTGGGGTATGAAGCTGTACAGCTCGCAGACCAAAGCCAATTTATGGGATGGTGGTTGCTGAAAACATGGTTAGAAATTTGAGTGGTTATTCTGCCTTGAAAGAGCTGAGCGTGCGACAAAACGTCCCGTGCAGCGTTTGCCTGGTGGAGCGGGGCTGAGGAAGATGCTGGTGAGCGTGGCGGTCTGGCCGGCCCCGTTCCTGCCCGCTGGCTGTAACGGTGAGAGTATCAAATCGCATCCAAACTTGTCGCTAAGTGCAATGACTCTGCAGTAAGTCATTGGCCTCCTGGTGCTCGGTTTGGCAATGGGGTAACTTGGCTTCACTGCCTCTATTTATACAGCACAAATGGATTTGTTGCCCAATAGCATAATTGTACCGTTGAAGAAAATCACACTTCTTATTTCCTGCCTGCATACCTGCTTCCTTGCTGTTTGCCTTTCTTTATTCCTCCAGCTCACTAATATTTTCATGCTGCCTCTCTGCTTTGAAGACTACAGATAGCGCTTGAGTCTTTTTAATCTCATTTCTTCTTGGGTGCAAAGATCAAAGCTGCTGTGGCTTTTGCTTTTCCACCCTGGATATTGGCTGTGTCTGGTAGCGCCTCTGGAAAGGTTTTAATTTTTTTAATAGCAGTTAAAATTAAAACAAGAAATGAATGGAATTACGTATAGGTGGGATACCTGTCTGACTCTGATATAACTTATGAAACTTCAGTGTCGCACAAAATGGCTTTGGAAAGAGCTGTCTCCTCCCAGTTTTTTCCTGGGATGATGGCATATTCCTCTTTACTGTAGGACTCCCACTTACTGATGCTACGCATGGCACTGGACTTGCTGCATTGGTCTGGGCACTTAAATAGCATAAAGAGATTGCCTTGCACCCAGCCCAGAATAAACTCTGAGCAAATCCAAGCACTAATTTTGGCATCACACACCTCTCCCCTCCGGGTGCGGGAGAGCTGTGCCGGGAGGCAGGGCAGCAGAGTCGCAGGTACTTAGCAGAGCGACCTCAGAGGAATCTTTATCTTGGTGGAAACAGATGGAGTTTGACTCGGTGTCAATTATGAGCCTAGAATAACTCAATTTTTACTGCAGAGGAAGTGGAAAGGTACAACGCTGCCACAGCCTGGATGCTGACAAGCAGGAATTGAGCTCGGAAGAGAGCCGTGGCTGGCACGTACGCTGATGACTTCCACACTTGAGAAGCTTGGCCACCAGAAGGAAACTGCACTTGTCATGTTTTGTATAGGCCTCTAGGTGCTAAGCAGGGCATTATAAAGCATATTCTTGAGCTGCGATGTGGTGACAGATCCCATAGCTGAAGGCTTCTCTCGGAGAAGGGATGTCACAGCTAGTGCACGAATGAGGATCTAAGGGATAAGAGCTTTGAAAGGTCCCCTCTTCCCCTGTCACTTGCTCACTGTTCATGCACAATGCTTAGCCAGTTGCATATTTGGGAATGAGTATGGAAGCGGAACAGATTTCATGTATTTTCTTTGCTTTTTGGTTTTTCTGCAGAGTTTGGCTGTTCTGTTCACCATTGTGCATTTTGGACAGGAGGTGCTGGGGTGCTCGGCCAGTCACTGCTGGCTCTACTCAGCCACTGTGTACCACGTCCCCTGTAATTTCCCATCTCTCCACTTCTCTGTGCTTGATGCACAGGAGTTGATTTTGCAGAAGGGTCAAAGCTGGGCTTTGCAGAGCACCATTGTATCCAGGGCTTCCAGCAGTCACCTGGACTCCCGTGGTCTTCAGAGGCCCCAGCTTTGTGCCTGGATGAAGGTACACAATGCTTTGGGTCACGGTTAGACAGTGTCAATCCATCCACTTGATAGTATCGTGGCCAAAAAAGCTGCTTGGTGCTGATCAAAGAGCAGTTCAAAGGGAGCTTCTACATTAGTCTTTCATAGAATCTTCATGGTTGGAAAGGACCTTTGAGATCGAGTCCAACCACACACACACACACAAACAAAAAACCAACAAAAAAACCCCCCAAACCCTACAATCTCTGCCACTAGAGCATGCCCTGAAGTGCCACATCTAGACGTTTCTTAAACACCTCCAGGGATGGTGACTCAACCCCCTCCCTGGGCAGGCTGTTCCAGTGCCTGACCACTCTTTCAGTAAAGTCATTCTTCCTAATACCTGATCTAAACCTGCCCTGCCACAGCTTCAGGCCATTTCCTCTGGTCCTGTCATTATCCACCTGGGAGAAGAGGCCAACCCCCACCTCTCTACAACATCCCTTCAGGTAGTTGTAGAGGGCAATGAGGTCTCCCCTCAGCCTCCTCTTCTCCAAGCTAAACATGCCCAGCTCCCTCAGCCTCTCCTCATATGACCTGGTCTCCAGACCCCTCACCAGCCTGGTAGCTCTCCTCTGGACACGCTCCAGCACCTCAATGTCCCTCTTGTACAGCAGGGCCCAGAACTGAACACAGCACTCGAGGTGAGGCCTCACCAGTGCCGAGTACAGAGGCACCATCACTTCCCTGCTCCTGCTGGTCACGCTGTTCCTGATACAAGCCAGAATGCTGTTTGCCTTCTTGGCCACCTGGGCACACTGCTGGCTCCTCTTTGGGATGAGATGCAGGACCCTGTGAGCGTTTTGTGTCTCCTGGTAGGTTGAGGTTCCTATAGCTTCTAGGATCCATAAGCTGCTTGTTAAACTATTGAAGAGCTGCTGTGTCTGTTCCACAAGCCTCTGTGGGAAGGCTGGTTAAGGTCCTAGCACTTTTCCACCAGCACGTGGGGTTGAGCTGCTCGCCAACTTTGTGTTAGTGGCTTGCTGAGGTCTCCAGCTAAATTTGTATGGCTGGCTAAATTAATGCCTATGCAATGACCTCTTGTCCCCTGAAATGGAAAACAAAACTGTGGTGCTACCTTAGGGAAGGAGGCGTCATGCTGCAGCCATCCTCTTGGCTAGCAAAGATGCTCGTGAAGGCACTGAGCTGAACACATACCCTGCTCTGCAGCCTTTGGGGTGACTTTGACCCTGGAAAAACTGCAGCTTCAAAACTTGCCTCTCTCAAGCCTGTTGCCAAAGCCTTTATTTTATTTATCAACTGGTCTTACTCATCTGGGGATGGGATTAAGTTCAGCCTTGGCTGGATCTGCTCCCTGAGCTGAGTGTGTCTCCGCTCTGCACCCCTTTCCTTAGAGGTCCCTGCTCTCCCTTGAACTGGGGAGCAAATATCTGAAGAGCCTGTTGAAGCTGTAGGCTGGAGAGTCTTGGGGAGGACATCTGTGCAAGCAGCAGTATCGCCATATAATTTTCTCGCAGCCCTGTGTGCGGATGCTGCTGCCTGTCCCTACCTGTACTTGTGGTGCTGGGCGCTGCTTGGCTCCCTGCCGTCTATGGATGGCTCATTGGCCAGGTCAAAAGTGGTGCAGGGGAGTGAAATAAAGGCATGACTTGAACGTTGCTACCATGTGTAGCTGTCTCTTAAATGTCCCGTAATATGTTGCAACTAACTTCTTAAAGCCGGGACTCTTGCGCCGGCAAGTGCGGGCCTCTCCTAAGCAGCAGTTGGAGTTTAACCCCAGTAGTCCTTGCTAGTGTTTGCCTTTTGCTTTAGAGGAAGGAAATGTGATCCTCGTGTTTAGATCAAATGGCATCTGGGCTTCCATTGACAAAAGTAAATTTGTAATGTGCTTAATGAAGCCTAGAAAGATGTTTCAGATAATGGACAGAAAATACCTGCCTTTTAAAAACTTTCACCTCCCAAAGTTATTGCAAGACTTCCTGTTATTCTTAAAGCTTTTTTTTTTTTTATTCTTTGAGCTTTCAGAAGAGAAATGCCCTTGGAAAGCAGATGTCAGATTGGAATGAAACGCTTCTTCCCGTAACATTTTGGTTGAAAGCGTTCCCTAGAAACCAGTCTCTGGCTCTGTGGGAGATGCCAATGAAAGGCTCCAGGTCAAAGAAGTGGAGAGAATTTCCGAAACTTCACTTTGCTTTTCAAACTTTGGTTGTCAGCCTCTCCAACCTGAGACCTGGGGAGGGGGGGTGTATGTGTGTGTATGGGAAGCTGGTGACGTGATTCTTAAATTCTTCTAGAACTCACCCATGTCACAAAACTCTTCCCTGACTTGGAGAGGTGGATTTGCAGAACAGCTTCCCAAGCAGGTCTGTCTCTCCTGTGTTTGGGTTGTGTGTGTGGTGCAGGAATAGTTTATAAATAAAGCTGCCTGTTGGTAAGAGGGAGGTGGAGGAAGGAGGTCTCACGGCTGTGAACCCCATGACTTAGAGACAAACTTAATGTTAAGCCCAATGTGAGCTGAGAAGATCTTTTGTTTTTAAAGGCAAGTGTTTTTTGTAGTTGCCTTTATGTGCAGGGGATCAAACACAGGGTTGCCAGAGCTCCTTCCTCCTCTTGTCTCGAGGCGTGAGAAACACCAGAGGCAGCTGGATGGATATCCCTGGTTTATGAGAAAATAAAAGTGAAATAAGCCAAGGGCACACAACAACAGTCCTCTTGGTCCTCAGCCCTGGCTGGATGCCATACTGTATTTGCTCTGGCAAGGTATGGAGTGAAATGGGGGATTACCTAGGACCTAAGAGAAGAAGGTGGTAATGTGGCTGCTAGAAGGAACAGGAAGACCAAAAGTTAATATAGTTGTTTTCAACCAGCCTTTTGCACTTTCAGTTTTGGGCCGAAATCTTGGAGAACTAGAAAAAACAAGAGGAAGGATTTTTATCATCACTTAGAGGTAAGGTGGCTTAGGTCTAATAGCAGGACATCTCTCCGTTGGTAGTGATGGGCTGGGGCATGGCTGTGGGGCCTCAACGCTCCGGGTTTTGAGAGCCGCTTGGACAAGCCTTGTGCATGAATGGCTAATTAATCCCCTGTGCAGAGTTACTGTAGGGTGACATCTCAAGGGTCTTCTCAATACTGTGCTTCAGACACATCCCTCTCCTCGATGCTGCCAAAACAGCCTAGATAAGACCGCTCAGCTGGTGCCCTCTCCTTTGCTTAGTGGAAACTTATTTCCAGACTGTCTATGGGAACTTGTGGGAAGATATCGTTAAGGAAGGACTGGTGTCTGACCTCATATTGCTGCTGTAGCATTGAAACACGCAGATATTTGTAGGAAAAAGCTTAAAGATAATGGGGCATGTGAATGATAAGCAGACATGTGCGGTTTCCTTTGAGAAGAGGTGCAAAGACGTGATGTTTCTAGCACCAAAAAAAGCAGGTGGAGAAGAGGCTCCTGCAGCATTTGAGATCAAACCCTGGAGGTATTTAAGAAACGTCTAGATGTGGCACTTCAGGGCATGCTCTAGTGGCAGAGACTGTAGGTTGTTTGGTTGGACTCGATGATCTTAAAGGTCCTTTCCAACCATGAAGATTCTATGGTTCTATGATCAATTAGAGTCCGAGCGTGCAAGTGCGTTGCCTCTGCCAGCCATCATGGGGAGCTGATTTCTTTAACAATCAGTTAAAGATTGTCCCAGCCTGTACTTTGAGGGACCAGGAATGGTCCGACATAATGAAGCTGTACCCGTGGATGCTGGGGTGGGACAGAGCAGAGAGCTGAGATCCGACAGTGGGTCGTTACCGCTGTTAGCAGTGAAGGGCTGGGTAGCTTTGGTGGGATGAGCACTAAACGCTGTGCACAGAAGGGTGGTTTGAGGCTTCAGACGTGTTCCTTCTCATATTTGAAGGAGAAGGTGTGGTAAGGTCTCTGAGACAGCGTCAGTAAAAAGAAAAAAACCGCAAACATTACAGTTATTGCGTGATTGCTACGTACTAATAGGATTTAATTTCTGCAAAGCTTTTGATGAGAGGGGGGAAAATACGTATCTCAAAGGACCACAGGTATTTTGGGAAAGGCTTAAGTGGAATAAAATTCAGCTGCAATCGTGTTAGAGCAGGGAGGCGTGGAGTTAACTGAGCCGGAGCAATGAGTTTTACCGTTGCTGAATAGGATGTGCATGGCCCTGTTTCTCCTGCCTGGGGGAATGTCCCTGGGGTCTTCCCTGTTGGAAAGAGGGGAATATTCTCAATGGGGGGGCGAAAGGCAAGGGATGCCTCTGGTCTACAGGCTTTCCTATGAAACCTCCTGAAAAGCTTGCAGGTGTCTTGCTACCCTGGCTTGGATTTGAATTTGTGACCCAGGGGTGAGATGCTGCATTTTGCTCCTATTTTCTTGCACCGTCAGAGCTTTTAGGAGTGATCGAGCAGCGCTGAGAGCATGGTCCCGTGGCCTGTTTTGCTGGGGGAGGTGGAAGAAGGAGCCAGGTTCAGCCTTAGCAAATTTGAGGGGAAGGGGAGCGTGGAAGGCTTCCTTCCTGGGGAAAAGGACTGGTAACACAGCTCGGGAAAAACTCAAACAAAGCAGCTTCTCTTCCCTTCTGGCTCGGAGCGGGTGTGTGATGTCAAGGTAGCCCCGAGCCTTACCAAAGATGGTGGGATTTCCGCCTCCCCCCCCCAGCTTTCTTTTAATTTTGGGGGGGCAGGGTTGGAGGATTGGTTTATATGCTTTATTGTTAAATCTCTCAAACAATGCTGCTTCCCTTTCCTTGGAGCGATTGTTCCCTGTGCGGCTGACTCTTCCTTCCCCTTCCTCTCCATCGTGGGAAGCGCTCTCCTGATGATGTATGAGCTCAGCTTTGGTCTCTGGTTTACTTTCCTTTGTCCTGCTCAGGTCCCTCTTATTATTGTGTAATTTCTGCCAGGATCCTTGTCACAGGGTCCACAAAACCAGCTGTTGTAGTGCTGTGGAGAGAATTAACTATCAGAGCAGCCAGAGACGTGGGACTGCAAAGTCTAACAGCTTCATAGTACTATGAGATTTCTTCCCTTAAGTTGATGTAGCCTCCTCTTGGAAGGACTACTTTCTTCCTTAAGGAAAAGGTGGTCTTTCTGTGATCAGCCTAATCTCAAAGCTTTTCAAAGGCATCTATTTCGGGGGGGGGGGGGGGGGGATTATTATTTTATTTTTTATTTTTAGACTTCATTTTTTAATTTTTGCATCTACAATGCCCAAGAATCCCTTGCTTTGTCCTGTCAGGCCTTGCATCTTCTCTTCCTGGACTAGTCTCAGAGGAGAAGAGGTGAAGCCAAACTAGATAGTGGGTCTGAACAGCTATCAGCACGTGGTTAACTGGAGACAGACACCCACCTCTTCTTTTGGGGTAGGGGAAGGACAAAATAGTGGAGATACTGGCTGGTTAGAGATGGACACTATCTTGCAAATAACTTGATGAAATGCTAAAGCCATGCGAATCTCTGCTTCTGAAGTATATCAATCCCGTGTGCTATCTGCTGTACCAAAAATTAGTAGACTTGCCTTGAATGCTACTGATAAGAAAGACATGGACCTGTTGGTGTGGGGCCAGAGGAGGCCGCGGAGATGCTGGGAGGGCTGGAGCCCCTCTGCTGCCAGGACAGGCTGAGAGAGCTGGGGGGGTTCGGCCTGGAGAAGAGAAGGCACTGGGGAGACCTTATAGTGGCCTTCCAGTACCTAAAGAGGGGGTCTACAGGAAAGATGGAGACAGACTTTTTATCAGGGCCTGTTGCAATAGAACAAGAGGTAATGGCTTTAAACTAAAAGAGGGGAGATTTAGATATCAGGGAGAAATTGTTCACTGTGAGGGTGGTGAGACTCCGGCCCAGGCTGCCCAGAGAGGTGTGAGATGCCCCATACCTGAAAACATTCCAGGCCAGGTTGGTTGGGGTTCTGAGCAACCTGATCTAGTTGGAGGTGTCCCTGCTCATGGCAGGGGTGTTGGACTACATGACCTTTAAAGGTCCCTTCCAACCCAAACCATTCCATGATGAGACTGGATTTGTTCTCCAAGAGCATTTCCAAGGAAAAGCTGTCATAAATCAGGCCTCGACAGAGCAGCATGAGAAAGAAGCTCAGCTGTTCACTTAGCCTTCACTGCGGGTGCATGGATTGACTTGGACCTGAGCGATTCATGGTGTGCCATCTGCAGAAATAATAAGCCCTTGGATATTACAGGCTTAAGGATATAAGTAACCACCTGATTATGCAGTTATTTCGCTATGACCTACTTCTTTTTCAAAATATCCCCTAGACTCCATGGCACAGAAGATAAGAACTTCCAAGTCCTTTCAGCATTTATCAAAGAGCTTCCTGCAGGGAGCTGTTGGTGATTTATGCCAGGGAGGAAGAGGAAAGGTGGGTGGTGTGAATGTTTCATGGATAGGCTTTGGATTGCTTAGCTCATGGAGTGAGCTAGGAAAGGCAGCAGCAAACTGGTGGGTTTTGCCCTCTCCTGTTAGGTGGAAATCACATGGTCTAATTAAGCAACAGCAGTTCTTGATAATATATTTTAAAGGGATTATATCATGCTTTAGCAGAATGGGGCACGCAGCCAGAACACTTTCATCCTGTTGATAAGGCCAACGCCTACTGTAAACACGGTTATTAACAGTCTGAGCCTGTGCGAGATGCTCTAATGGAAAGCTGTAACTTGAGAATAAGAAAGAAGCTTGGAGAAGCCCAGGGTGGGTATTTAAAACCTTGTTCCCTTGGGCAGTGGTAAACTACCTTCTTGCATAGGGTACATAATTAACTTCATGGAGAGAAGTGAACCCAAATCCTTCCAGCTGCAACTTACACGTGATGGAATGATATAGTTGGATTTCAAAGACTGTCCTGGCATCCAGGGTCTGTCCTGGGGCATTGGGTTGGTGTTGACCTGTCCTTTTTGTGCGTAGATTTTGGAGCAGGATCCCTTGACCTTGGGCAGTTCATAGCTCGCGCTGTGCTCTCATTCATCAGTTTGCAAAGCAGCAATAAAACACTGCAGCTACAGGACCCGTTTTAGCAACTTGGTGCATAAACACTTTTTCTAGCAAACGAGAGCTTTGGGGTTGGAATTTAGGAGGAAGAAGAAACTGAAAAGTGAAAGCACATCTGCACTTCCCTGCTAAAAATTACTAGTGTAGAGCAGGAGAAGGTGTTGTCTCCCTGGAGTAAAGAGCTGATGAGCCTCTGACAACTTTCCACTTGGCAGACCTGAAATTATGTGCTGGGGTGGGTGACTATTCCAGCCCCCAGAGCAGGGAAGGTGCATGTAGGTGATTTAGTCCAGCTCTGCTGCAGAAACTCATCTTCATGGGACTGGTTACTGCCATAGTTACGGTTTTGGATAGGAGCTTGTCTTGGAAAGCTCAGATTTATGTGTCGACTTGAACTGGGGGCTTTCTGTGGTGGAGGCTTGCATAGCTGGATGCTCTGCTGGAGTGTGGTTCTCTAAGGAAAACACCTCGTGCAGTAATGTGGAGGATGAGGCCAATTTTTCTGGAAATTATGGTAGTATCTGGCTTGGATCCTGTAGTAGATTTAAATTCTAAGATTTGTGGTGAGAACTGATAGAGCTGTAACAAATAATCAGCCAAATCTGAGGATTTAACATCACCTTCTGCTTCCAGTACAGTCCAGAGGGTAAGTCTGGGATCCAATTTTCACTGGAAGGCTTCAACTTTGCCTAGGAATGTGAAACTCAAGTTTTCTGGCTTCAGTGGCATTACTAATGGTTTGGTTGAATCGTTTCTAAATACCTTTGATCTCCTGGTTGTCCTTCCAAAGCCAACGCAGCTAATGAAAAATGGGGAGGAGGGGAGTGGCTTTGCCATTGTTAATGCAAGAATACTCCGAAAAACAAATATGGTGGGGTGGTGTTCTAGTGCATACAGTAACTCTGTATTTGTGGAGTCATCAGTTCTAATATTAAATTAATCCTCAAAAATTCCTTTATTTAAATTATTGTTTTTAACCTACTTCCCCTACACGTTAACAAGGGGGCATCAGAAAAGCCGAGGCATTGGGCAATCCAGGTAAGGTGGAACCTGACCTAGACATGACTAGTTTAATTTCTTTAGAGAAGCAAATTGAAAGGTTACAGGGGTGTGAATATATTGCCTGGCCTTACTGTGACTTTCTGTATGAGTGGATCAGAAGACACCGGAGTTCTCCAGGCTGCGGAGAGGAATGAGGCTCTTGAATGAACTGCAGTGGTTTCCTACCTCCGATCATGTTTCTTTCTCATGTCCCAGCTTGTGGCCAAGCTCAGTACCAAGCAGCCTGGATTTTGGAAATGGTGAGGGGATTTTGCTTGCAGGAGAGGTTGATGGATGGATGCGACATGGGCCAGGCTGAGGGGAGAGGCAGTAGCACCTTTAAGTCCTTCTGGGTCCACGGGAATGGAAATTACCTCCCAGCAGATGTTTTGCCTACAAAAATACTGGGCTAAATCTGTATCCTATAAGTATTGCGGAGCAAATCTAACACTTGCTCTGGCCAAGGTGGTTTTTTTCTTTTGCGTTTTTGTATGTTAGCCTAACTGGCCATGGGTACCACGAGGTGCCAGCTGACTGCCTTCCTACATGTGCAGGAATGGAGACTCTTTGGTGTCTAAAAGAATTGAAACCAATGCAAATTCTTACTCTGGCTTCTCCTGTGAGCTGTTAGTTAGGCTTCTGTTGTTGTTCCTATTTACCCTATTGAAAAAGGGGGAAAAAAAAACCAAACCCTTTTTGTGCCCTTCTCAAAGCACACCGAGATTAGGAATTGCAAGTAATCCTCTGAAACGATTATTGACTGAGAATTGCTCGGAAATGATGATGTTTGCTGACTTGACAGATAAGACCCTGAAAGAGTGCAGTCTGAGCTGTCCCTGAGCATCTGTCCTTGCCATATCGCAGTCACCGTGAGGCTTTACCTGCATCTACAGCGGTCAAAAGCCAGATGTATTTTTAGACAATGTTTAAATAGACGCTATCCAAACTGCTTAATGCTGTCTCATGGGGACGAGAGTGGATGTTGCGCGGAGGACTTTTGTACTGAGAGCTCATTTGGGCATTGTGGGAAGCACGGAGGGGGATGCTGACGCAGTGGGAACTGGGACTGTGGTGGCTGCAGCCCCTAAAATACTACCCCTGATGCTGCTGAGCAAAACTGTTAGATTGTTCTCTCTGATTCTTTATCACTACTTTTAATTAAAAAA
The DNA here is from genome assembly GCA_009819605.1 of Sterna hirundo. Taxonomy (NCBI): domain Eukaryota; kingdom Metazoa; phylum Chordata; class Aves; order Charadriiformes; family Laridae; genus Sterna; species Sterna hirundo. Next base: position 218,240,331 of record CM020437.1, on the reverse strand, counting down.
AAAAAATTAAAAATCTCAAATTTAGGAGCTATTAGGAGATATGCAGGAAATGGTGAGTCTCTCTTTAGCATGGGTCCAAAGACCGAAATGTTGACCTGATGCTGGCCAGGCTGGAGGATCTGGGGCCCAAGAGACCTCATCGTTGACTTATTCTGGGAGGTGGGCTGAGATTTCCCTCTTCCCTTCTCTTGGGAGGTGATAACATGTTCTCCAGGGCATTCCTCCCTGGAGGAGGATGGTGGAAGTTTAGGGAGCAGTCCTGTAGAGACCAACTTGGGCGCTCTACGTACTGTGCACACAGCTCTGCTAGAAATGACTAGAAATGTCAACTAAGTCTCCAAGACAAGCTCCTGTGTAATCTGCAGCAGCCTGTAGACTGCCGGAGCCTGTTTTGAATCAGAAATGCTCCACGGATACAGCTGTAGTAGTGTTGTTTTTCTGAAGTGCTGATCCGCTTCCTTCCTTTTCAATTCCTCAAAAGAAAACAAGTCAGTTAATTTAGGTGCCAGAATACACTGCTGACTCCGCACAAGTTGTTTGCTCTTCTCTTGCATCCTTTTTTTTTTTTTCTTTCCTTAGCTGATTTGCCCTGGAGTTTGGACCCCAGGGAAGGTACTTCTGAAAAGTCTTCAATGCAAAGCTGAACCCGAGGTACAGGAAAGAGCAGAGGAACAGAGTTGATGTTTAAAGATATGTTGTCATCAGATATACATTTTCAGTCTCCATGCTTGTTGCTTGGAGACCTATTGCATTAACTGTGTAAAACTTATCCCTGTTTAAATACAACTGGTTGGGTTTGTTTTTTTTAAACAGGTCTTGGTGGATTTTGCTCTTAAAAGCATATCCCCCTTGAAAAATCTATAAAGTTGATCTCCCCAGTGTCCTATGGTAGAATCATTTAGGTTGGAGAAGGCCCTTAAGATGATTGAGATCTATGCCAAGGTGTTTTGCAGGTGAGCTGTCTGTTGACCATCACTTCGAGTGCTGGACCTGCTGCTCTTGGTGGAACCATGTTGTGAAGAGCCCAGGAGGCTCTTTGCTTCCTGGGGTGAGTTTTGGGCTCCTGTATACTCCTGTGTCTCCGTGGTTTGGTACCCAGACAGACCATGTGCAAAAGCACCAGCCTCAGCTCGGTGCTACAGAAGGCCATGGAGGACCTTTATGTCATGTCCCTTGGGACAGGGACCATGAATGACATGGATGGGGCAGGTCCACGCTGCTGCTGTGAGAGTGGCTGCAGCTACAGTTCAGCCTGACCTTGGTTGTCTCAGTCACCCCACTTAATCCCTGTACTTATTCAAAATTGGTGTCACCAGAGAATGTCTGAGCAGAGATTAGCGGTGGATGAATGAGGCTGCCCGCAAAAGCGTGGAGAGAAAAATCCAAGTTTTCTAGAGGTAAAAATTACCCCCAAATTCTGTTTTATTTGTGGTTTGTTATTTTTTTTTGTCTGCTTTTGTGTTCTGAGCTAGTTACTGAAGAGCTGCCTCAAGGGCCGTAGAGCAAAAGGATACCTACTGCAAGAACTCCTTCATCCCTAAGTAAAACCATCCCAGTTCTCTGCTGGCCTCCCGCAGCATGCTGGCATGAGCCGGGTGCCTTTGAGGTGACAGCTGTGGGGTGGCCCGGCCGCCTGTGTTGCTCTGGTTGATCTGCACTAATGCACTGTTTGTAGAGTCGAGCCTGTTTTGCTAATAATAGGCAGCTTTGTGAGAGATAAGCGCCAGACTGACCTTATCTGTGTCCATCACGTTTGGCCCGAGGGGAGCTTATTAGCTTGTGTTTTGTACTCTGGTGTGTGTGCATAAAATAAGGAGGGAAAATACAGGTTTTTAAACTATCAGAGGAGCCTTTGGAAGGGAAAGGCTGCCTAAAGAAACCCACGGGTGTGCGCGGTGTATCTGGAAGCAAGTCTGAAACGTTGTTGTGGTGGGTTGTGCTGGCACAAGTTTTGTTCCCCCGGGACTTTCCCAGCCCTTTGGGATGGGAGACAGTGACATTGCATGTGCCTGGCCTTCCTCCAGCCCGATTCCCTGCATCTCCTGGAACCTCAAGGAAGAAACGGATCTGTGCTTTTGGGGCTGTGTTAGACAAAATGGAGGATAACCAAACCCCTTGTCTTTTTAGGCTGCTCTGCAGCAGGGGCTGCAGCGTAGGGCACAGGAGCCCCGTTCATTTTAAGCAGGAACGATCCTGTGTGTTCTTCTACATTGATCCCTGTGAGATGAGTAGGAGTCCCTGTGGATGCACAGTTGGATGGATGGAGGGGCAGAAACTCAGGATTCGGCCTCTGTGCATGTGTGTGACCGCACACTAAAACCTTGGGAATGCCATACATCGCTCGTTCTTTAGCCCCTTTACGGCGAAGAGCCGATGCTCAGCATCCACAGTGAGTGCCCAAAACTAGAGGCTGGTGTTGAATTCTCATTAACAGCTCTCTACACATCTCCCACCTCCTCTTCTAAGTGCTTGCAGTTTAAAAAGCAGTCTAGAAATCCTGACTCTGCTTCATGTGCTCTTTCAGTGCCTGTGCCTTCTGGATATGAATTTAGCACGAAACGATGCTTTTTCAGATGCTTCAAAAGCTGCCTACAGGAATACGGGGAGGAAAGCTAATGTGAGGGTGAACTTTTTGAGAGATGGGAGAATGTTTGTTTCCGCCTTTCCTTTGGCGGAAAAGGCTCAGAGTGTGTTTATAAAACTGTGCCTTGGTTTTACTAACTAGCAGAGTCAGATGTCTCCCGGGCTGGTGGTATCTAAGTCTTCTCTCCTAGGCATTTGGATAAAAAAAAAATGTTTGGGAAGATTACAGCAAAGAAAGACGCTGATGAATATTCATCAGGAATAACTGCTTTATTCCTTGGTGTACTTGCATTTCTGTTATCTTGCTATGCCTCTGTTTATTCCTGGAGCAGCAGAAGGTCACGGTGACATGCATTAACATGCCAGCCGTTGTCTGTCTTGGTCCCACCGTGGCAGTCCTTGTAGGCTGTTGCCTGAGGAGTCCATCATTGCCAAATACCACTGTGACAGCGGTGGTGCCTTTCTGGCAGAGTAAATTTTGCAAGGATCTTGTGTGGCGCTTCTTGTGAGAGTCAGCCACCAGGTTCTTATTAGGAAGAAATTCTTGGCTGTGAGGGTGGTGAGCCCCTGGCCCAGGTTGCCCAGAGAAGCTGTGGCTGCCCCATCCCTGGAGGGGTTCAAGGCCAGGTTGGCCGGGGCTTGGAGCAACCTGGTCTGGTGGGAGGTGTCCCTGCCCAGGGCAGAAAGGTGGGACTGGATGATCTTTAAGGTCCCTTCCAACCCGAACCATTTGATGAAACTGTGGACTGGTGTTGGTCCAGGGGTGCCTTGGAAAGCATTGATCTGCACTCCTCGAGGTGTTTCTTGAATGCTTGGGCTGACATGAGGCTTGAATCCTTGTCTGTTATTTGTGGCAGAAGCTCTGTGAGCTCTTAGAATTGAGGAGCTTTTTTTTTTTTTTTTACCCTGTGAATGGAAAAGGTGGGGGTAGAAATACAGAATGCAAAGTACAGGTGGTGTCACACTTGATGTCATCTGCTGCCCCAGATGGGGAGGTTGGTGGGAAGGGGCTGTGGTGGCTTGACAAGAGGTGGCATGTGTGCAGGCACCACATTGCATGGCGGACTGGCTCCTCAAAGCAGTGGCTGAGCTGTAAATGCCTGACTTCAAGTTATGGGTCAGGCGAGGGCACTGTTTACATCCTGTAATTAACATCTGTGCAGTTAATCACCGGGGCTGGCAGACCCGGAGACGCTGGATCGGAGTCCTGCTCTCCGTTGCGGTTGGATCCCTGTCCCAGAGACGACGGGAGGCTAATAACAAAGATGTGTCAACTTGGACTGTCTGTGCTAATTTATCCTCCTCCCCCTTCCAGCATATGTTTGCAGCATATAAATCAACATCTCTGTAAATCAGTGCTTTGACTTTAATTTCTTCCTCCTTTTTGGCCTCTTGGAAAACAGGGTTTGTACAACTGTGCAGTTTTTCTTTTTTAGCATATGAACCTGTGGGGCAGATCAAAGAAAACTTAGCTGAGGCAGAATGTTGAACCGAAGCATTTCTGTGCGAGCTGGTGCTTGGTGGGACATCGGAGCTGCTTGGAGGAAGCCAAGCTGAGACCTTGATAGGTTGCACAACCATTTCTTTGCTTCTTGGAGACTCGGGTATCTCACTAGTATGTGTAAGTGAAAAGCTAGTATCATAGAATCATAGAAGGGTTAGGGTTAGAAGGGACCTTAAAGATCACCCAGTCCCACCCCCCTGCCCTGGGCAGGGACACCTCCCACCAGACCAGGTTGCTCCAAGCCCCATCCAACCTGGCCTTGAACCCCTCCAGGGATGGGGCAGCCACAGCTTCTCTTGGCAACCACCCTCACAGCCAAGAATTTCTTCCTAATATCTCATCTAAATCTTCTCTCTTTCAGTTTAAAACTGTTCCCCCTCATCCTATGGTGTCCCTCCCCAGCTTTCCTGCAGGCCCCCTTTAGGTACTGAGGGGCAGTATGTTGGCAGATAACTGTGTTCTGAAATATGCTAATAGCAGGCTGGAGTGATTAACCTTGCAAGAGAGGAAATGTTTGTGATGTATTGATTTCCACCACCCCCACTCTCTAACGCTGCAGAAAAAGGTGATTGTCCCTCCCTGGTTTAATGCAAACTGCAGAGGAGGCATTTATTGTTTAGAATGGAGAAAGCAGTAGGAAATTTGGAAGTGAGGATGATGACTTGCGATCTCCTCTTCCATTGTGTCCACTGCAGAACGTGGATGTGAGATGTTTGTGGGCTCCCTAATTCCCCTGTGAATCCCAGCCACTATTAAGTGCAACCGGCTACTCTCTTAGCAGCTGGTCTGTCTTTTCTGCTGTGAAAATGACTTTGCTTCTAGGAAGGTTTAAACCCTACTTTGTGTGACCTGCCTTTCTCCTTTTGATTGATCGGTATTAGCTCGCCTCGGAGGTGAAGAGAAATCCATATGCTCTCTTTCATCTCCCTCTAAGCCATATATAAAGACTTTAATTCTGAATCTAAAAAAGGCTAGAGGTGGCGAGGAATAAAATACAGCTTTCCTAGCAGATAGTGAAGTGACCTTCTTGTTAAAACCTGAGGCCGTTAAGACTCTTAAAACAGCTAGGTCTGTAAGAGTAGAGACACAGTTAATTAACATTTATCTAAATATGCTAGGGAACTACTTTACATCCTTACCTCCCTGAAAACGTTAGGGAAGGGTTGGTCTCCCAAAGTGGTGAGGAAGCAGCAAGTTCTGGTCCAGAAGCTGTGTGGTAGGATGATGTTGAAGCCACTTGTGAGAGTCATGCTTGAAGAGCGAGCTCCAGGGAAAAGGGGGGGATGTGACTCTGCCCACTGAAGATGGTACAGAGCATCCCTGGAACTGGTAGTTGGTAGCTTGGGGTATGTGGGTTTTTTTTTGGGATGGTGCCCCAAAAGTAGGGCCTGTGCATCAATGCATGAGCCCGTATATAGTCAATGCATTAATAAAAGCTTCTCTGGAAAAGGCCAGGAGAGGATCCCAACTCAGTCATGGAGGAAGAGGAAGGTTGGCTGAGAAGCTACTTATTTCCCAGCTAACTAGTTACATTGCCAGCATGAGATTGCTGGAAGAGAGGCCAGGGGTGATATGGAAGAAGAGAGAAGTGTCCAGCCCTTTGGGGCAGATTGTGATGGGCTCATAGCTCTGACTGGCACCTACCTTTCCCTTTTTGAATCTGGTGTGTGGCTGTTGGGATTTTCTGAAATTCCCAGTCTGGAGTCCACAGCAACCCTATAATTTCTGCCTTCAGTAAAAGCTTTGCCTTCAGCGATGGAGAAAAGCTTGAGGACACAAGTAGAGCAGAGTGACCCAAACTACCAGCAGTGCTCTATTCAGAGGCAGCCCAGCTTTTTATGTTGGATTTCCCGCACAAAAATTGCGGTGCCTTTCCTAGAGGAACAGTTGCCATGTTCATCAGCATGAGCTGGGGTTTGTCTGCCTCCCTGGTTGTTTTGAGCGGACTGTTCCTACTGTTGTTACAAGAAAAAAACCCCTTTAAGTTATTGAGGTACACTTCTACCACTCTGCAGCAAATAAAACTAAACGGGTTGTCCCTCTCTGCTGGGCCCTCTGCAAACCCATGGGGAAAGACTCCTTGCAAAGAGCACAGAGCCTATGAGTGACCTGATGTAGACTGGGTGGGTGCGTAGGTGCGTCCAGGAGCTGATGTGAAGCTGTGCTGTGGGCTGCTAAAGGTAGAAAATGGTGCAGGAAGAAATCCTGCCTGGTTTTCATGCTGCCAGCACGTGTTTCACAAACACAATGCAGCGTCAGAGGCAAGAACTGTGTTCTTTGACCAGTTCTGGTTGGTATGAATTCATGAATGTCTCTGCTTCTTCTCTTGGTGGATCTCCCACCATCTCCTCGCCAGTGGTGCCTATTTATTTCTTTCAAATGTCTGCTTTGTGACTGGCCACACCAAGACTCAAGCCATCTACTTCATTTGTCGGGCTACAGTGCTCTCTGATCCCCCATGTGGTGTTTGCTGTGTCCAAAACACTAAACTGCTGATGTGCCACTCTTTTCACCTTCCAGTCGTCTTTATACACAAGTTGGGTATCTTAAATTCCTCCAAACCAAAGAATATTGATGTAGAGTTAAATGTCTTTATTGTCTAACACCTGGTGGGGACAGATCTCCATGGGAGCACCATGCTGCACATCTCAGAGGTGTCCATGTGGTGCTTAATTCCTTGCAGGGGGAACTACCTGGACCCTGATTAGAGCATCTCATCAGCTGCAATGCATTGACTTGCTCAGACCTGGCTTGAGATCATGGTGCACCAGCACAGGTGTGTGTGAAAGCAGGGGTAGCAGTGTCCTGCCAGCAACCTTGAAGGACCTGCTAAACCCTTGTATCCTTGTGAAGAGCAGCCAGCAGCTGCCAACAAATCTGATGGGAGTTGGCTGGTTAAGTTATATATCCAAATGGGCTTGGCAGGGGGCCAGCAGGGTGCTGCTGAGGACAAGTATTTTTGAGTGGTAAAGTATTCCCAAGCTCCCTGTCCCTATGCTATTCCTGTAGCAATGGTTCAGATGAGGGCAGACCTTGTGAGCTCTTCTAAACATCTGGTCATGATCTAAAACCAAAACAACAGAGGCATAATGTGCTTGGTGACTCTCCATCCTGGAGCTGAGAGCTCTCTTCCTCTTGGTTTGAGGAGGAATGCTGTTGATGGACAAGGTAGGCGGCTCACCTGGGATGTGGGAGGAAGACAACACAAGTTTGAAAGTCTTGCACATCCCAGGTACCTGTCTAAACCCTTGGGCTGTTTACAGGCTGGTTTTGGTGGGAAGGATGATGCTTTATTTACCATCTCAGCTCATTCTTGTGTAGGGTGGGAGAGGGAGCTTTTTGTAAGCTGCATCCCATGAAGCTTAATCCCATGATTGTTTGACTGCAATGCTGGCATGTCTCCCTGCTTGCTCTGACTGCAGCCCTACAGAAAAGGCATGGGGGAGTGAATGATCCAGGTGGTGGTTGAATGATCCAGGTGGTGTATGAATGCTGCAGGAGAGGCTGGGGAGAAATGAGTGCTCATCTGGCAGGTTGTGCTTTAGGTGTCTGCATAGGTGGAGATGAAGAGGGTACCAAATCCTCTGTCTGCTGGAAGGTTACTTAGATGCTCAGGAGGCTGGAAGAACCTCAAATACCAGGTATCTAATTCTTGTTTATTTAAACATCAAAATTATACCAGCGATGCCTCCAGAGCCCAGGGTAGTGGCATCTGTTAATGAGGAGTGAGAGCTCTAAGGACTTGTGGTGGTTCACCTGCTGTCCTTTAGGAGGAAACCAATCTTTCCTTAATCAACATTGATAGAAAGGCTCTTTAAATTGGAGTTACCCGATTCCTAGTAAATTGGTCTTTTCTTTCCCCTCTGTTTTCTTGCAACACCATCCCTGAACAGTCTTTAGATCTGGACTACATCTTTTTGCCCAACATCCCTGGGATGCTGATAATCCTTCTCTACTTTACATCCCTTCACCCCCAAATATTTATGTGCATATAAACAGAGTAGCAACAAATTTGACTTGCTACCACAGGGATCCGTGACCATTTCAAATGTAAACTCGGCTTAGGTCTCAGTTCTCTCTTATTCTGCATGACTGTCTTTCCACATAATAAATTACCAACATTTATTGGTCTTTTGACATATACGTTTCCCAAGGGAAAGGAAGGAGACTGGCTGAACAAAGCCTTCTCTATAATCAGAGTTTGCAGTAGGCTTTGGACAGAAATTGTGATTGCTGGCCAGTACAGCAAGGATTTTATGGCTCTATCTATAACTGCATTTATGCCAACCAGGGGGTTTGGGAGGTATATCTATAATATACCTTAGACTGTATTGTTAAGAGATTAATATCTATAATAAATGGTAGTATTTGCATGTCAAGAACTGATGAGAAACCAGTGCGTTTCTGGGAATGCATCACGGGACCGAGTTCTAGAAGTTTGTTTCTCCTGCTGGGATGTGAGACTGTCCATGCCGCTCATGTTCCCACTGCTTGAAATTTGACAGGCAACTTCTGCCGCTGTGGGCACCGTGTGCCTTTATGCTAGTGCTGGAAAAGAGCTGAGACTTGGAGCTGTTTGAAAACTGCTAGGTTCGGTGCTTCTCTCCTTCTCCCAATTTTTTTTCATCTGGCTGCAATAAGCCAGGAACATCCAATAACCTCCACCCAAGCACTGCTCCAACAGCTCCAGTTGGGACCTCATTGGCAAAAGCCGGCTGCATCGTGTGCCTTGTGACTGTGTAAAATGAGCTGGATCTTTGGTTGATGTAAGATGAGTAGCTCTTGTTTCTTGCTTGCATTTATTCTATATCACCTTGTGCTGATGCAGCGTGGTGTTTTAAAGAAACTATTTTGCAATAAGACATCTCTAGGACTCATCTAACTTAAGCTAATGGTTAACCCAATTGTAGAATGGTTTAGGCTGGAAGGGATTTGAAGACCATCTAGTTTAATCCCCTGCCCTGGGCAGGGACACCTCCCACCAGACCAGGTTGCTCCAAGCCCCGTCCAACCTGGCCTTGAACCCCTCCAGGGATGGGGCAGCCACAGCTTCTCTGGGCAACCTGGGCCAGGGGCTCACCACCCTCACAGCCAAGAATTTCTGCCTGAGGTCTCATCTAAAATCTCCCCTCTTTCAGTGTAAAACCATCCCCCCTCGTCCCACGGCTCCCCTCCCTCATCCAGAGTCCCTCCCCAGCTTTCCTGGAGCCCCTTGAGGGACTGGAAGGGGCTCTGAGGTCTCCCCGGAGCCTTCTCTTCTCCAGGCTGAACCCCCCCAACTCTCTCAGCCTGTCCTCCCAGCAGAGGGGCTCCAGCCCTCCCAGCATCTCCGGGGCCTCCTCTGGCCCCGCTCCAACAGCTCCGTGTCTCTCCTGGGCTGAGGCCCCAGAGCTGGAGGCAGCACTGCAGGGGGGTCTCTCCCGAGCGGAGCAGAGGGGCAGAATCCCCCCCCTCACCCTGCTGCCCACGCTGCTGGGGATGCAGCCCAGGCTGTGGGGGGGTTTCTGCGCTGCCAGCGCACATTGTCGGCTCATGTTGTCTCGCGTCTGTGTGAGATCAGATGAATTTTTTTTTCCCCTGAAAGACTTTCTCCTATAGAAAATTGTCTGGAATTGCATGGGAAGAAGACTTTTCATGACTCCTGTTAAAGATTACTGTCAATTTTTGCAAGTGCATAGGAAATGTGAACTTTCTGAGACAGAAAGTACTGTAGGGTGCACCTTGCATGAATGCCACTGGTTCCACTTTACCTCTGGTTGCAGTAACTGGTCTGACTGGACTCCGTCCTGCTGGGGCAGGAAGCGGATGGAGGCCAGTGACTTTCCAGCAGGCTGACCTTGCAGAAGGTCAGTGGCTCTCGGGTAGGTAGTCCAGCACGAAGATCTGGTTTGAGAGCTTCAACTTGCATAATAAGAGTGAGACTTCCTCCAGTGGAGGAGTTGCTGAGTAAAACTCTTCCTGTTCTGGCTGGCTGTTCCTCTCCTCTGGTATTTTCCTTGCGCCTTCGGCTTGCTGCACCTGGAGAGTGGATGGCTTTCTCGTGGATCTTGGTCAGAGAAGACACTGCTGTCTGAGGCTGTCCAGTTGTAGTCAAGCCAGTGTGTCCCTCACCTCAATGGCTTTGTCCCTGCCTTCCTTCCCATCTTGGAGGGTGGTTTTGAGAGAGGCTTTATGAAGGCATCTCGCCTTCCATCTGCCCTGGAAGACACTGCTGTTCCCCATCCTACCTGTAGCAGAACTAAGGCAGGTGCTGGCAGGGAGTCCGGTGGGGAATACTTCTGGCATGAGAGCTGAATCCGGGATCTTCGGAGACCCCTGCCCGTCCTGACTTCATCTGCTGCTAGACCGGGTGGTTGTGGTCTTTTTGCCTGGGCAGAAGGAGGATTGTCCCTGCCTTGCAAACAGCCTGCACAGAGCAGCTTGCGTCTGGAAGAGGCATTGCTGCAGAAATTTTGGCAGGGCTCCTGCTCATCTCTTGTGCTTGCGGAGCAGCAATAGCAGCTGCCTCGTGCCCTCTCCCAGCCAGGAGGGAGAAGTAGGTCAGAATTTGCATTCTGTGCTCGGCTTCTCTGCATAACTTGCACACTTTTCTATTTTTTTATGTCCTCTTTTTAAACGCGCTGTTCCTGTATGTGCGTGTTCCTCGGGCTCCCCTGCATCAGAGGGTGAAGACTTAAATTCGGATGTATAATTGGGCTTTAATGTCTGTCTTCCCTCCAAGAGCACTTCTGGGAGACTCCTCAGGCTCCAAAGGGCTGATCCCAGCATGTAAAAATCTGAAATAAATGCTTGGGGCAGTGTCTTCAATTTTTGGCTGTTGTATTGTCTGGCTCAGGATTTAAATTTTCTCCTGTAGCTCTCTTTTTGCATGACAAGAGCGAGTAATTGGGATGAAATCATCCGTGCTGCAAATGTGATGGTGAGATTTCTTTTCGGTGCTGTTCTGTGTGGTGGCTTTTTTTTTGTGGCTGGTTTGCAACGTCCTCATGGGGCGGGGGGGAAATGGAGATGGAGCCCGGCAGGCTCGTGGCAGCCGGAGAAGCATCGGAGCGTTGCTGAAGCGCTGCAGGGCAGTCGAAAGATTGTTTTGTCGCGGTTTTGTGCACGGTGAGGAAGAAGAGCTTTGTTGCAATCAGTGCCCTGAAATAACAGAGGTGCCAGATGAGGTCTGGTGTGATGGGGCATCCAGTGCGGAGGCTGGGACAGGAGAGCGGGGTTGGCTGCTGGGCTGCGTGGTGGGGAGCATCCTTGCCTGAATCTGTAGGTTTTAAGGTGTGAAATGACACCATCCATCGGCGTGTCTCTTTCCCCCCCCCCAAAAATTTTCAGACATATAGATGGTCTGTACTACTACTCATAGCAGGATGGCCATTTGTCCTGTGGTTTGCGGAATGGTGGGGTCTCTCTTTAGGATTTCTAGCTCTCATTGCCATTTCTCAACCCCAGTTGAGAAAACAAGCTTCAGTTCCCTGTGCGATTCAGCACCTCCAGCAGATTTTTTTTTTTTTGTCAGTAATCTGGCAAAAAGGGGCATTTAACATCCTGAAGTTGGGTGACTACTTTTCTTTGTAGTGGAGGGTTTCAACCTATGAAGGAAAGAAAAACCTGATTCTGGCCTGTCTTCATCTGTGTAGGTGACTTGCTGTGGGCTTTTGTGGGTCTATTCTCTAGAAGCCCACTTGCTTTTTTTGTCGGTCTGAAATATGAAGCAAACTGCGTAGCCTGAAGACAGGTATATGGGTAAAAGTGATAGAAACTATATTAATGTGACATGATTATTGTTTTAATGGGTTTTTCGCTATATTTTTTTAAGTAAGGATAATATTTCACTTAGACTTTTCTCCTGTATTTTTTTGTAACGTGTACACACATCTAGCCAAAAGTAATTTTTTTTTTTTCTTTTTCCAAGGAAGTTTTGGGGTGGCTTACCTGGTGTATCTGCTCTACGCAAGTGAAACTGTAACCTGAATCTGTCTCAGGCTTGTGCAAACAGCAGGGCATGTCATGTCTGTTCCCATTTGTGCCTCCTTTGCAAAGGTTTAGCTGCCAAAAAGTGTCGGCAGCTTTGAGACACCTCTGCCCAGGAATGACCTTTTGAGAGCTGAACTTTTTCCCCATCCTGCCCCGCTGTCTGAGCTCTCTCCTTTGGGGCTTTCACATGTTCAAGCATTGATAGTAGGAAGGCTGCTTAAAAGAAAATATAAGATAGAGTCTGAGCCTTTTTAAAGGGTTGGAAGAACTTAATTTGAGGGTTGGTTTGGGAATTGCAATGAAAGCACCTTTGATTTCTTTTTGTTCCCTCTCGTACCTGCTGTTCGTGTTTAATCCATACGGGTGTCCTATTGTTCCCTTTGGGTATTAGGTTTTTAATTGTGCTCTTGTGTTTAAGAGCAGCGTGTCTGCATGCCGAGAACCGCTTTTCAGAGTTGCGTGGCACGTGGGTGTATAAAAGATCATCTGGGGAGGTGTTGCAATAAGGGGCTATTGTCTTTCTGCTTGGAATACTCTTGGAGACAAAACGCATCCTGCACGTGTGTGTGCATGAACGTCGCTAATCCTCCCCACCCAGAGCGCTCAACCGTCACGATTTATATGGACTTTTAAGGTTTTGTGGCAATAATACACCTCCTCCATCATGTATTCCTGTTTCTGGAGTGAGTCCAGAGAAGGACAACAAAGCTGGTGAGGGAGCTTGTGAGGAGCGGCTGAGGGAGCTGGGGGTGTTCAGCCTGGAGAAAAGGAGGCTGAGGGGAGACCTTCTCGCTCTCTGCAACTCCCTGAAAGGAGGGGGTAGCCAGGGGGGGTGGGTCTCTTTTCCCAAGGAACAGGCCATGGGACAAGAGGAAATGACCTCAAGTTTCACCGGGGGAGGTTTAGGATGGATATTAGGAGAAATGCCTTCACTGAAAGGGTTGTCAAGCATTGGAAGAGGCTGCCCAGGGCAGTGGTGGAGCCGCCATCCCTGGAGGGATTTAAAAGCTGGGCTTTTAAAAGATGTGGTGCTGAGGGCCATGGGTTAGTGGTTTTGTCAGAGTTAGGTTGATGGTTGGTCTTGATGATCTGAAAGGTCCCTTGCAACCTAAATGATTCTATGATTCCAGCAAACAAAGAGGGGAATCAAATTCTGGTTTTGCAACTGTGGGATATGGCTCTAGTCCCTGGATGATACTGCAGTCACACGAGAGGGCTGTGAAGATCTTGTTACCTTCTGCTCAACACCCCTGTCTCCGTAAAGTGCTTTTCTCTGTGTGTTGTGCTGCATTTGACCTTCCCTTCACCTCCAGGTGTGGTTCAAATAAAGCAGGATTATTCTGAAGTCTTAAACTTCTCACTTCTCTGTTCAGCTGCCGATGTCCAAGTGATATTTGTGCTTTGGGCAAGCGTCTCAGTGAATAGCCTGCTCTACGTGTGCTCAACAATACACAAATAGCTGCAAAGAATAGCTCAATGGCTGCTGCATCTAGGCATGAGTCTGCCATCCTTCGCCTAGATCTGGAATTCTCTGTGTTGCACGGATAGCGACTGGCAAAACGTTTGAGCTGTTGTGCAGGTGAAGTCTTGGCCACCTCCTGTTTCCAAATTGTGTTAGTTAAACCATCCTGTGAGAAGAATTTCAAAGCCCAACAAGATTAAAATATATAATGAGTTTCTTCTGCCTCCAGGACCTGATATTAGCAGGAAATCAATGGTGAGCTTTGGCTTTCTTGTGCAGTCTTGTCTTGCAAGTAGAGGGACGATGAATGGATATTGGTTCAGTTCCTAGTAGGCAATAACTGCAGCTGGAAATCCTTTCAGCTAATAAACTGTGTTGTACCTTAAAGCAAAAATTCAGGACTGTCATAATACAAAGACAGAGACAATCTTGAATACAACTTGAATCCAGCCTGGCCTTGAACGCTTCCAGGGATGGGGCATTGACAGCTTCCCTGGGCAACCTGTTCCAGTGCTTCACCACCCTTACCGTAAAGAATTTCTTCCTGAGATCCAATCTAAATCTCCCCTTTCAGTTTGAGGCCATTACCTCATGTCCTATCATTACACTCCCTGATCCAGAGTCCCTCCCCATCCTTCCTGTAGGCCCCCTTCAGGGACTGGAAGGGGCTCTAAGGTCTTCTCAGAGCCTTTTCTTCTCCAGGCTGAACAACCCCAGCTCTCTCAGCCTGTCCTCATCCCAGAGGTTCTTCAGCCCTCGGATCATCTCAGACTTCTTTCCAAGAATGCTGACTGTCTTAAAAGCTCTCATTTTTTATATGCTTCTGACAAGCTGGAGATGTGGCAGGAGAGTTACCTGTCACAGCGGTGGCAAAGGTTAACGCAGTAGAGCTGGTAGGGGGGAGAGATGCCACTTCTTTCTCTTGAAATGAAATGCAAGCCTGTTTGTTTAAATGGCATTGTTGATGTTCTGACTGTCTGGTGTTAGCTCTGGATCTGCTGGAGCTGATCCTGTATCTGCTTTTCTCCCATTTGATGAAGTGGTCAGCTCTAACAGATTGTTTAGGTTTTATTTTGGGGCAAAACGGATGATCCAGTTGGCTCTGCAGCCTTCAATGTGGTACATGAGAGGCTTGAAATTTGAGTGTGACACTTGCTGAACTCTCCTGAAATAAAAAATCAGGCTTATTCTGATGTCTAAAAAGGTCGTGTTGTCATGGTTGATTGGTTTCTAGGGTGTGTAGGGAAAAGTTGGGGCTACCAAGCAACCAAGATACAAGTTTCTTCTGAAACCTACCATGAAATATGGCAGATCCAAGATCTTAATGGTTGGGGTGGGAGGGGGGCGAAGAAGTAACTTGTAAGTATAATAACTGTAATAATGCCCTCTTTTGGGTGGGCTGTAGAGGAAGCTTGTAAACTTTGTGTCTCCCTGCTACATCTTAGGTGCTTATGAGCATGTTAGGTCTTCTTCCTTCTTGGGCTTTGTTTCAATCACTTCCACTTGGTAGCTTGAGTGGGAGGAGGAAAGAGAAAATCCTATATACTGCAAAGTTCAAGCTCTTTTTGTAAGAGTAAAGAGTGGCAAGGAAGAGGTTACTCTTAAGTACGCTCTGGCTGTAATGAAAGACTTGATGATTTGTTGTCTCATCTGTTCTCTGATCTGCTCTGTGTGCTCCGCTCTTTCCTCCAGCGATACCTGTGGATTCTGGTAGGGGGCTGGAGCTGATGTTCTGAGGATGCCACTCTGTGTGTGTGTGTTTTGCTCATCCTAAAGTAATGTTGATAATGCAAGGAAACTTTGAAGATTAGGGATATTGGCCCTTGCAAGGTGCATAAATTTGTAGCCATTTAATTCACTCCCTTTAAAAATAATAAATAAGAAAAATATTTAAATAAAATCCCCAAATCTCCATTCTTCTCTCCCTATGTTGACAGCAAAGAATTAAAATGGTGTCATCTGTGCTTAAAACCCTCAAGACTTTCTGTGAGAGCCTCACTGTGCTGTTCCAGGATGGATGATGTCATTTGGTCTGTAGAAGAGGTCTCTTGGGAAAGACAACACAAGCTGTAGGGAGTTCAGTTGTGATGATAACACAAGTGAAGCCTTTGCATCCTTTCCAAGCAAGCCTGGGAGATCCTATTACTTTGCATCTTGTCTAATTCCTGAAGTCTCTGAACAAGGGATCAGGATCTGGGGATGGTGATGGGGAAGCTGGTGGCATAGGGTTGGGATTTACCAGTTGAGGGTCATGTCAACTCTTTTGATCTTGCTACAGAAAAAAGTAAAACCCATTTCCATGTATGAAAGGGTGTCTGAAATCCAGTATGTTCCCCTCCATGCTACTTTTCCTTAACAGGTGGTGTGACCTTAGTGGTGTAACCACTGAGTTTGTTCCTATCTGAAAGCCAGGCAGCTTCCTTATATTTTGGAAACTTTTTCCATAGATAAATGTGGAGGTATTGGTTCATGGTAGGGAGAGATTAAACCAATGTTGTAGTTTTAAACACATCCTGTGGCATCCAGCTGTGTTTTGACCTCTGCTGCAATAGTGGGATGGTTGGACTGGTTGACCTGTGCAGGGACTTTATAATGGGGCCTCAAACATCCTGTTTTGTGTTGGCTGGACAGAAGGCTGGGTTTACCCTGGCTCTGGTCTGCAGACAGCAGCATAGCATTGAGTTGTACTTGTTATCTTGAAGTTGGGTGCAATGTAGCTATGTGTTGGCTGTGGACCATGGTGGAGCTCTTTGCATGACCAAACTGCCAGTAGGATTATCTCCTGTGTGGTTGAAATGTTTTGGGCAAGACTGTTATGACTTTCTATGAAGCTTAAGAACTTGAGAAGAAACTTCCCTTGAACCCGGGCGTGAACTTGACCATAGGAAGTTCCACCTAAACATGAGGAGGAACTTCTTTCCTGTGAGGGTGGCAGAGCCCTGGCACAGGCTGCCCAGAGAGGTGGTGGAGTCTCCGTGTCTGGAGATATTTCAAACCCACCTGGACACATTCCTGTGCCACCTGCTCTGGGTGACCCTGCTGTGGCGCAGGGGGGTTGGACTGGATGGTCTCCAGAGGTCCCTTCCAACCCCTGCCATTCTGTGTTTCTGTGAACGCTATTGGGAAGGATCCCACGCTAGGGAAAGGCGCCACTTACTGAGTAGCTCATTACCAAAGAAGAGTAGAGGCTCTACCATTCTCTACTATTTCTAAACCACTTGGCTATATCCGTGATTATTTATTTCTGCCTGGTGGCCAACCACCAAGGTTGGGCTTGTCAAATTTGTAGATCTGTTATAGTAAATAGCCTGGGTTTTCATGTGCAGGTTTGAAAAAAACCAGCTTTGACATGTCAGTATAGTTAAGAAGAAAGCCCAAGGGCTTTCAGGAGTCTACGTTTAAAATGGTTACTTTGAGCTCAAGGAGATATTTAAGAGAAATCACACTTACTTCCCCATAAAACCTCAACCACCTGTTGCAGAGAGGGCTCTTGAGCTTGGGTGTGCTGAGCAAGCTGCATATGCTGGGTTCAAACCTGTGGGCTGAACAAGTGCTAGGTGGCAAAGATGCTTCTTGAGCTTGGGGAACAAAACCTTATTAAGCTGTGAAAAGAAACATGAACAGCCCGTTGAAAGACGGAGCTAGACGAGACACGGAGCTGCCTCTGTGTTTTCACTCCAGAGGGATGCTGTGAAACCAAACAGATTGAGGACCGAAGCATAGGTGGTGTGTGAAGAAGGCACTTGCGTAATGTCACCGGAATAGAAATGGGTGCGTGATGCTCTTGCTCTCATCCCTGCGGCTGGAAGCAGGTGGTATCAGCTGCTTGCAAAAAAGGGGAAGGTTTTAACAGGTTTCAGTCAGTCAATACTAAATGGAACAAAAAAGGAGAAAGAGTGAGGTTCTCAAGGGCTTGGCAGAAGATTGAACAGCCAAAAACTCTGTTTGAAAATGCCTAGGATCAGAGTTGATTCTACATGATATTGGTAATATTGGGACAGTGTGTTTTCTAGCCCAGTGAAAATGTTATCGCCCTCTCTTAAATACTACTGAGGAAGATCCAAGCTAAGGGATGAGGACTTTATTACCTAAAGGCTCACAGGCTACTCAGTAGCTTGCATTTGCTGTGCTGCTAAAGAGAGAAAAAGGCATTCTTGGAAAGCGGCATGATCCATAAATCCCAACTTGCTGGAATATGTAGAATTGCTTAAAAAGCTAAAAGTTAATAGCCAGGATTAAAGAGAAGATGGTGATTTACAGCAGTTTGGCCAACATTGCTAGCTTGAGGGGTTTATGCTGGAAAAGATGTTTCCATCGTGACCAGCTGCACTCTTTTGGAGTTTATATGTTGGCTGTAAACCTCGGGCTGTTTCAAAACTTGGTAGAGCGATTAGTTTCTTAATGGCAACATCCATTTAGAAAGGGAGGAAAAAAGGAAGATACTAAATTCTCCTGAGTCCTCTTTCCAAGTCGCTTCCAAACACAGCGTGAGTGGTGGTCATTTTTTCCCAGGTCACTGGGTTGTACTTGGCCAAGCCAGGAGGCAGACACCTCTCCAAAACTTCTTTGTTGTGTGGAAGCTGTTTGAGCACTTCCTTGCTTCTCTGCAGTGCCTTGATGTATGGGAGAAAAATTGGCATGGGTTTGGTGAAGGAAATACAACATCTCTGGGCTTTAAAGTTCCTGAAAAGTCTCTTTTTCACGTTGGCTAGTAAGCAATAGCTTGTTCTATTTACTTCCTGTGTTTTCATGGAATCAGGGAATGGTTTGGGTGGGAAGGGACCTTTAAAGGCCATCTAGTCCAACCCCCCTGCAATAAGCAGGGACATCTTCAACTAGACCAGGTTGCTCAGAGCCCCGTCCAACCTGACCTGGAATGTTTCCAGGGATGGGGCATCTCCCACCTCTCTGGGCAACCTGGGCCAGTATCTCACCACCCTCATGGTACTTGGAGATGGCAGCTCTCAGTGCATGGGTATGCCTTGCTCATCAATGTTCTTGCACAATGTGGTTGCCACCAGTGTGTCAGTGGCAGCTCTGGGCAGGAGGCAGCCTAGGACTGGTCACACTGGTCCTACTAGTGCAATGGGCAACATAGTCCAGCTGTGTTTTCTGCAGAACAGGACCATGTTTTGCCTGGATTGATGAGATAAGGAAATTAAGGCTCACAAGCATGTATCCAGAGCTATAGGGCCCCAGTGTTCCCAATTCATGCTCAAAATGAGTTAAATGATTTTGGTTCAGCTTCTTCTTTTCTGTGAGAGTGCTTTTACTCTACCTGACCTTGGCTTAGAAAACATGGATCCTGGCTACCTTGTAAGGGCAGATTTTGGGTGCTGAGAGCTAGATGCTCCTCTGAGCTCAAGTGGGTTTGTAAGCCTGGCTCTGATCAAGCAGTCTGCAGAACAGAAAATGTTCCTCTGTAACTTGCTGTCAAGCAATTTCTGAGAACTCATAGGAATGCTAAGCCTGGGTTCTGGGTCAGAGTCTTACATTCCTTGAAGAAAGTGATTTATGCACACGAATATAAAATTATAGAATAAATAGTTCAGCTTGAGAGGGAGCTCAGGACATCATCTAGCCCAATGGCTTGCTAAGGTCAGTGATGAAATCATCTGAATCAAATAACCCTGACAGCTGAATCTTGTGGGTTGCCAGAGCCTGGTATGATGTCGCAGGATGCGTAGGCTGGCTCTAAAAGCCCTGCTAGATGAGCAGGAGTCACCACAACCCCGCCTTGTATCACACAGAGAAGTGCGAGGCAAGGGTCTGTGTCTGCTGTGGTCTTGATGAATCTACAGTTCACAACAAAATTTAAAAAAAGTAAAAATCAAGTGTTCTTTGAATTGGGTAGAAAAGGAGAAGTTTTCTAGCGGTTGCTTAGATTTCTTTTGGCCTGCTTTGAAACAAAAGTAGTAAATTCAGTGGTTCACCTGTAAAGGGCAGAAAGAATATGCAGAGTTTGATTCATGTCTCTCACATGATGCCTATGGGCTTAGAAGAGCCAAGGAACGTAGCTAGTTTAACTCAATTAGCTTTAGTGGGTGCAGAGATTGGAATTACTTTTTTCACGAATTAGGCATCTTCTGTCTCATCTGCCCTTGGGACTTCTTGATAAGCTTCTTGCTGACTTGAAGATGTATGTGTTTTGGTTTTTTTTCTCCCCAGCTTGGCTGGCTTAAGAGCTTCTGAAACTAGGTTTACATGATAGCTGAGCTGTGGTTTAACCATGTGGGAAAAGGTGAGACACTGTAGGTGTTGTTTTGCAGTCATTCCATTCAGTGCCTTTTCAGGAGAAACAGTCACTGATGAGGAGAGTGCTCTGTGGTCCAGTACCTGAAATACCTTAATTTGGAGGAGCTACGTGATTTGTTTTACATCTCTGAAATGAGTAGTTTCAGTAAGGCTGGGGCTGATAGAGACCTGGAAGATGTGCTAGTAATGCCAGAATTCAGCTCAGAGAAGGAAGCGCGTCTCTTCCCATTGTAACCCAGAAGGACTTCTACGTAACTGTTCTTAAACCACCTTAAGAGATAGCGGAGATGGGGGGGGAAAAATAAAACTCTAGTCAAACATATTGCTGATAAGCCCACAGAATCAAAAAATAGGATGATGGTACTGGGAATGAAGGAGCTGGTGGAGGGAATGGCCTGCTGGAGATTGACAGAGAAATTCAAGCGACCATCAAATCAACCACGAGCCAGTTGGACTTGCTATCGCACGTCAGCTGGACTGTAATGTAGATGTGAAGATACCTGTGTTGGTTTATAAATTGTGTCCTATCTGGGAAAAAAAGTCTTCTAGTTCTGGCAAGCATTGCGGGTGCTCTTGTATCTGCTGTGCCTTACCTAGACCACGATGCCCACATCCCATGGATGCAGGGGAAATTGGAAGTCTGAAACCCCTGCAGTGGTGAAGCAGGCTGACAGTTTGTGCCAGATTCCCTTTTTTCAGTTGAAAATAGTTCTTAAGACATGCAGAAACAGCTAGATCGCCAGGCTTGGGAACAAAGACATAAAGCAAGCTTAATTTTTTTTTTTTTCCTCCCATTTCTTTCTATTTCTTCTTGCTGGTAGATTAACCTGCTGACATGTTATGCCAGTGCAGATCCTTCTGCCTTGTGCTTTCAATGAGCCCTTGAGAGCTAGCAGCATCCTGGCTATTTTTACAACTGGAGTGATTGTGTTAGGCCCTATAAACACCTTGTAAGGACTGGGAAAAGTGATTGACCTTGGGAATTTCTTACCCAGAAATACTTTGAGGGGAACGTTTGTAGGCTTGGAGGGTGCTTGAGGTGGATTTTCTGAACTTAGTACAAACAGTGGTCTCAAAAAAATTATTGTTCTTGTTAATCTTTATTTTTTTATTCCCTGCCCCTCAGGTAGTTCTTTACCCTGTTAATGACGGGTATTTTATGTTACAACCTTGTGCAAATCTGAATAAATTAATTCTTGCTAAATGCAGTCTTTTTTTTCTCCTGATGCGCATTTTCCCATTAATGGCTTGAAGCATGAGTGGTGAGTTGGGATTCTTCCTTGTCCTCTTCCTCACTGTGTAAATAGATGCTTCTTTCCCTGTTACTCTGTACTTGCACCATCAGGCACAGCCTCCCCGGTGTTTACACCTCTGACTTCCTAATTTCCGAATTCCATCTTCCTCTCCCCTTCTCCAGTCTGACCAGCTACCCAGCTGAGAAATGCTCTCTGCAGCCTTCCACTACACTCTCTCACATATGGCAAAGAGATAAATACTCTCCTTCTCTTTTCTACTCCCATATATACATCTCTAGTCTGGAAGTTACCATTTTTTCAGGAAAAAACTCTCCAGTATTAATTTTCTTTGCTTCTTGGCCAGCTCTTTTCCTTCGGAATTAAGAGTCTTCTGCTTTATCAATTCTGGATGCTGGTGGCTTTGAACTCGGTTGTTCTCATCCAGGGAACAGCCATTTTTATGTTGCTTTGCCCTTGAGTTTTGGTAATGTGTAAGAACTATTCCAACAAAAAGAAAGGTACTGTGGATGGTCTTTTTTGTTTGGTTTGGGTTTTTTGCTTTGCTTCTAGTGCTTATAAAGCCTAATCCTGAAGTTTCTTGTTGAATTCACACTTGCAGAAACGCTGTTTTGGGTACTTGTTGCTTTCTCTTAATTTGATGAACATCCCAGTATTTTTTCAGGACCTTTTCAGTATGTTCAAGAGGGTGGCAGAAACTGGGTTGGCCATCCATCCATCCAAGTTATTTAATGTGAGATGTTCTCAATGTTTTACTTTTTAACCAAAAAAAAAAAAAGTTGATGCAAGAGTAAAGGAGGTCTAGTTTCTTTGGGACTTACTTCAAATCTTTAATCTTCCCACTTCCATCCTTTCATGTCTCCAGCTGTACATGCTGACAAGTCTTTGACAGCAGGCTGGACTAGAACGGCTCTTCTTCTGGGGGGGAGGTTCATTTGATCTTTTCCCACCTGGCAGCAACTCCTCTTGGAGAGCTTGCCAGCGCGTAACCACTTCGTGGGCTGGAAGAGTCTGATGCTCCAGGGCACTGCTGCTTGGGGAGGGAAGGAAGGGTAGGGGAGAACAGGAAGAGAGACACTTATGAAATCACACTGTTTTCTCAGGCAAATGAGCTGAAAGTAAAGATATTTTTAGTTCTTGGCTAGTAGAAGGAAATCTGCCTGTTTTCTGCAGACAGTAGCTTCCCTCAGTGTTCCTATCGAGACAGGCTCTTAATCTGAATTGACTGCAGATGAAAACCCGTAGTGTCTTACTAGAAGTGAAGTAGGCTGAATTGAAAGCCATTTAATCCTGGAAATGCTATGTTTGTGCGCAACTGGCTTGCCCTTTCAAGTTTCATAGGCTAAATTTCCTGGGAACCTCTTAATAAATAAACCCAGGGGCAAGTGCCTGTGTGTGAGAATAATAATAATAAAAAAATGCTTTTCTGTGGGAGTTCTGTGCTCTGGAAAGTCCTCCTCTGCTTTCCTGGGATGTGGCTGCTTTTTGGGATGTATTCCAGATGTGTGAAGTGCCTGACCCACCTGTGTAGGTGCTTCTGTCTTCAGAGCAAGCGTAGCTGTAGCTTTGAGGACTAGCACGTGTTTCTCTTGCATCCTTGCCGCTTGCGTAAGGGCAGTTCATCAAAAGATGTGCAGGAAGCCTTTTTTATATTTTTTTTTTGCCTTGTCTGGTGCTGAAAGGTCTGCCTTGAGGAGTGTCCTTGTCTTTGTGGTGACATCTATGTCTTTCTAGGTAGGAAAGGTCATCTCGTTGAATGAACACACGTTCCCCTGTGGTCAGTCTTATTAGCACTGCCTGAATGTTTGCGTAATTGATCTTTAGTCTGTGATGCTGAGCACTCTGCCCTGGTAAAAATCTGGGTATTTTTTATTTTCGCTACAGCAATATCACAGAGCTAGTTAAGAAAAATGAACTTTCAGCCGCTCCTTTTTCTGAGGCCTTTTCCTAGAAAGCTTAGTGTTTAACAAGGAAGGGAAGAGAAATACTGGTGGTGTTGCATCCTGGCCTCTGGGCTCCTGTGGGACTTGCTGCTCCAGATGTTTGGATGAGCTGCTCTGGGCTGGAAGCAGTTCCCACCAAACTACATAGCTACATATTAATGGACCACTTGGGGTCTTGCCCCAAACCCGTGTTCTCTGTAGCATGAGGCTGAGGATCATAAGCAATGCCCTCAATGGGCATTAGTGCATTGAAGCACGGCAGATGGAGAGCTTTGTGCCAGCATCCCAGACCCCATGGCTCATCGTAACCTGGCCACGGTTTGCTCTGGGTATCTTTGACCGACATCAATCACCTGCTGGCTGTGTATGAGGCGGGGGAAGGATGTAGAAGTGGCTGTAAGGATGGGCAGCAATGCTCATCATTTTGCAAGTTACAAGGTACCCCCTATTCTTTATGATTTACTGGCTACCCAAATAATTCCTGTTTAGCTTTGCGTAGGGTTTCACTGGAGGTGGGGTGGAGGGAAGACCACTGCCTTGCTGTGAAGACAGTTTGCAGATGTCACTGTTTCACTCTAATTATGATTATCTTGAACATGCCAGTTTGCTCATCACTGTTGATAACGTGCTTTAGTGGTGATGCCATTGGTAACCATCTGGAAGAGCATCAGTGATGCTGGGGAGGGCGCTGGAGTGGACTGGGTTAATGCTTGTTGTGTTAAAAGTCCTCAAAAATGATTGAAAGCACTTTGACTAATAGGTCTTGGATTTGCATCAGTAAATGAGTTTGTGAATCCCTCATGACTGGTCCTTTCCAAAGGAAAACAAGATAGTAGCTGATGTAACTGGCAGATGGAGTTCTGTTTTTTGTTTTTATTAGAACAGGACTCTCCAGGCATGGGTTGGAAATGACTGTGAGTCTCCTCTGTTAACTCTGGGAGTCACCCTGTGGCTGGAGGGGTGGTTTCCTTCCTGACTTCACCCTTGCTTCTCTTTCCTTGATGTGTCATTTCTAATGTCGGAGTCGGAATGACCTTGACCAGCATTTTGAGATGCTCTTTGGAAAGCAAGGAGCATTTGAGAACATCGCAACCGCTTGCCAAGTCAATTGAGAAAATTCCCTTCTGAAAGATTTATGCTTCATCAAGCAGTAAAATCATTGTGTCCTTATTCATGTCTTCCTAAAGATCAGCTCCCAGGTTTTGAAAGAATACGCACATCAGCAGTTAAGAAAATATTTACCTGGCACTGAGTAACTGTGTGGTGGCGTGGTTGTAACCTGTCTTTCGTTACGCACTTGTTTCCTTAGATGCAATTTTCATTCGCTGTGCAGCGGCTAGGTTGAGCTTGTAAATCCTCTGGGAGGCAAACTGTCACTCCTGTCTCCTTGCATTGAACAGACTGATTTATACCGAACTGGAAAGGATTCAGTAATAACTGGAAAGAAG
Source organism: Sterna hirundo (assembly GCA_009819605.1). Lineage (NCBI taxonomy): Eukaryota > Metazoa > Chordata > Aves > Charadriiformes > Laridae > Sterna > Sterna hirundo. Next base: position 218,215,912 of record CM020437.1, on the reverse strand, counting down.
CTTTAGGAGCGTGAGGCAAACCTGTGCTTTATTGAGCATCTTTGAAACAGAAGAGGGATGTTAGCCCTTGCTCTGCCAGAAGCCAAAATATCAAAGGAGGGAGGGAGGGGATGGGGTGTATGAATATCTCATTTTTCTGATATTGTTTTTGTTTCCATGTTTTTTCGAGTGAGCGGAAAGCTGTAGTGGAGGTGATGAAATGGAAACAGCCAATTGGGCGAGGCTGCCCTGACAACTCGTCAGAAGGGGATTATCTTATCACAGATGGAATAGCTGTGGGGGGCTACACGTTAAATTCAGAGTCGCTTTAGAAGAAAGGCTTCCAGAATGTGCTGTAGCTGCTTGCTTGAAAAACCTGCATGTGCATTCGGGAAGTTGAAGCTCCTGTTGGGCCTAGCACTCAATATTTCATTTAATCTTGGATCCATTTGCTTACTCGGATGGGAGGGGACCTCAGAAGGGCTCTGCTCCATCTCACCCTGCTCAAAACAAGGTCAGCACTGAGCTCAGGCCAGGTTACTCAGAGATGTGTCCAAACAGGGCTTGAAAACCTCTAAGGATGGACCTTGTACAACCGTTCAGAGATACCTCTAGCACTGAGAGTCTTCCCGAGTCAGTAGTGGTATCTTCAGGTTTGAGAGATGTGGTGCATGTGTCTGCCATGAAACTTTCAAACTGCTTTCAGAGCTCATGCCACATTTGGCATTCCCAAGCATGAGACAGCAGCTCTCATCATTTCTTCATATCACATGCATTCATGCTCTTGTTTTTGATGAGAACTTTGGCATTTCCCACCCCATGCCTATATTATAAAAATCAGTCAACAATCCTTCTACATTTATCTCCTAATCCAGGCTGACTTTGCTTGTTGAACTCTCCTGGGCTTCATCAGTTTGCTCGTGGCTTTTTAGAGTGCTCTATCCAAAAGTGAACACCTAGAAGCCCTTCCCAGTGTCCAATGGTCTGTCTTGATTGCTCCAAATCAGTCTGGTTGCGATGGGAAGGAAACAAGAAGTGCTAGCGCCAGAAGCTGTCCAAAATCAGGGAGATAGAGTTGATTTCTTGTGAGTCTTTCACGTCACCGAATCCTGCTGACTGTCTTCTCTTTTGATTACTTTGGCCACAGCACATCCAGTGTGTTTGTAGTGGGAAGGAGTTTGTTGAGCGATTAGAGTCTTATCAAATTAATTTATGCGCTCTTGGCGTAGGAAGCCAAAACAGTATCCGGCTTGTAGAACAAGGGAGCTACAGAGGAGCAGCTAACCGCTGTGGAGCAGTGAATGTTTGCTTTGGAAATGGAAGCAGGAATGACATCTTGGAAGGCGTGGAGGGATTAGCTCTTGTGCGTGCAGCTCTTGTTGCCCATGTGATGGGTGAGGGTACGTCGGCGCTGTGACACGTGTTGGTTGCGTGCAGAACGGGAGGGAAGGAGCAGCGAGTACGTGAAAGCCAGTTTGCTCCTTCGCTAATTTAGCTTCTCTGCTGCTTAAGAACATTTCTTGAAGAATGTTTCTTGCAGCTGTATGGAAGGAATCAATCATAGGAAATAAAGAGCTTGTAATCCATTTAACTAGGGCTTTCCACCTCTCATTAAGCCAGAGACATTCATGCTTAATTCTCTGGATGGGAGTTGCACAGCAGACGTGCAGAGTATTGATTGTAAAATAAATCTTGCTGGGTTTCTTTTTTTTTTTCCCCTTACTGTTTCAATTAAAGTGTGTGCAGTGGGTGTGGAGGAATTTTGCTCATTCTCGGATGAGTGCTATTGGCATGGTTCATGCAGTTCTCTTCTTTTCCTGCTGGTTTGAACCAAATTTTCAGCAGTGCAGCAGGGGATTTGTCTTAAGGAAAGCAGATGACAAGCCCTCTACAGCAATGTGTTGGACAGGCTGCTGCTTTAGCTGCTAACACCTTCCAGAGAAGATTAAACTGCCCCTTGGAGGGCAAGCTAATGCAACTCACTTGTGATTAGGGCAAACTCTTCAGGGGTGTGTGTAGGAAAGGGTAATCAGGGAGGGGGGAGAAAAGCTTGTCTGTAAAGGAAACTGCTTGTCAGGGTGTGCATGTTCAAAACCAGTTCTGTTTCCACTTAATTCTTCAGCAAAAACACATGCTGAGAAATGGATAAGGCTTGATATAAACTTTTGTTCTGCAGCTTAGTGAAGATGGCGAAACTCTTGGAGTCTGTGGAGAGAAAAAATATTATGCCATTGTTTTAATTTCTTAAATATATTTTAATTCCTTGTCTGCGCTTGAGCCCCTTCAGGATTTTCTTCACCATCTAGCTGTGCTTTCCTAGGTCTTGTTGTCGTCTTCCACTGATGGCTCTTCCTCTCTTCTCTCACCTTGGCTGTCTTTGTGCCTGGGTTGAACATGGGGTGCCCTAGTCAAGACACAGCCTCCCTCCCCTTCCAACTTCTCCCAGATCTATTCAGTGCTTTCACAGAATGACAGAATGGCAGGGGTTGGAAGGGACCTCTGGAGACCATCCAGTCCAACCCCCTGCCACAGCAGGGTCACCCAGAGCAGGTGGCACAGGAACGCGTCCAGGCGGGTTTGGAATGTCTCCAGAGACGGAGACTCCACCACCTCTCTGGGCAGCCTGTGCCAGGGCTCTGCCACCCTCACAGGAAAGAAGTTCCTCCTCATGTTGAGGTGGAACTTCCTGTGGTCAAGTTTTTGTCCCTTTTTCTGTCCCTGGGCACCACTGAGAAGAGCCTGGCCCCATCCTCCTGACACCCACCCTTTCAGTATTTCTAAGCGTTGATAAGATCCCCCCTCAGCCATCTTTTTTCCAGACTGAAGAGACCCAAGTCCCTCAGCCTTTCTTCCTAAGAGAGGTGTTCCAGTCCCCTCATCATCTTGGCAGCCCTCTGCTGTCCCCTCTCCAGCAGTTCCCTGTCCTTCTTGAACCAGGGATCCCAGAGCTTTCCTGTCATGTCTCTTTGGTGTTTTGGCTCAGATACCTCCTCCTCTATGTCTTCTGCCAAGATCAATGGCCACTTCTGGTGCTCTCTGGGTCCTTGTGTTGGCTCAGCCCAGCTTAAGTGTTGAGCTGGTATTTTGCAGGTTTTTTTTAACTGTTGAACTGCTGTGTTCCTGTGCAGACCTGAATATATCTGGCATGTTGTCCCAAGGTGACTCCACCAGGCATGGTGCCAAGGCAGTGCTTTCTCCTGCTCCAAAGAGATGTGCTGTGTTGACTTTTAGTGTGATCTGCACGTCTCCCTCCGTGGTAGAGCTGATGGCCTGAAACCAGACGTGTACTGGAGTTATTGTGCCTGCATGTGTCTGGGGAAGTCAGAGGGTGCATTTGTGTGCATTTAGGACCATGCCTAGCAAAAGCCCTCTGCATCCAACCTCTTTCTGTGGTTGCTGCTGGCTGTAACCTGGAGGTTCCTCCCTGCGGTCTCCCCACTGTTTACCGGCAGTGGGATTAATGGTTGGCTGTTGTAACATGGAAACTCCCAACTGCCTCCTGGATGCTGCCCTCCCTCTTCTCAAACACCACCATCCCCGCTAGCTGGAATACTGCAGGAAAACTTTAGCAAAGTGACTGGTATATCTTCTGGTTGATTTGGCTAAGGGTTTTGGAGCCCTCATAATGAGCAGCACTAGGATGTCCTCAGCACTCTTATGATTTAACCCATCAGCACCTCCTGGTGCCCGGCTGAACTTTTCAATGTGTCAAGCCCATCTTTCTGAGGGACAAAACAAGCACACTGTGATCTCTTTTTAGTTGGTCTTCCTGGATGCCACCAAGAAGCTCCTTCAAGGCAATACTGGCAGTGCCCTCTTGGAAAGTCTAGTTGGCTTGTTCTTGGACAGTAAAACAAACTTGGTGTCTGCTAAAGTCCACTGATTTCCTGCCAGCTTCTAGCTTGGTAGTTAGCAGAGTGGTGTCTCAGTAGGGTTGGGGTATATTCTCTCACAGTGTAAAGGTTGTGCAGTGGTTGGGCTGCACATAAAATTGCTTGCATTTCTAATCACGGTCAGTGACCCTGATGCAGGACTGAGACTCCTGGATTTTCTGAACCAGAAAGCACTGTGTATAGGGCTAAATTAACTCCTTGGCGTGGGAATTCAGGGTGTTGCTGTTACTGCCTTTATCAGTCTTTCTACTCCCTTTCAGCTTTGCTTACAACTGAATTCATCATTATTCCATTGCTGTAACATAAATGTTTCTGTGCCTGCTGAACACTAGCCTATCTTGCCTGACGTTTGCTGGCCTTTCTTGTCAAGCATGGAAGATGTCCTCCTATGGGCCCCCCAACTTGGGCCTCCCTTATGACATAGACTCAGAGAGAGGGAAGCAGACTTTTGACAGATCCATCAGCCACCCTGAGGTGGCATCAGCTCTATCCATGTCACCTAATGCATTTTTCTAGCTTGTTTGGGTACTTTCAACATGCCCCCAACCATCTCTCTCTGGAGTGGCTAACAGTTGACTTTCTCTGCCAGGAAGAATGGGGTTTTACACCTCTTGGGCTGCTTAAAACTTCTCTCTGCTACTTCTAAAAGCCAAAAACCTCATTAGACTTGCAGATGTGAGAAATTCATGAGTTGCTGCCCTCTTTCCACCAGCGCCCAGAAGAGCAAACTCTTTTCATACTTAGGTTGCCAGGAAGTCTTTGGCAGAGGGGCACCAAAAGTATCCCATGTTTTCTCTTAATGAAAAGTCCTCATGTCCCAGCTATGTTTTGCCTGCTCCTTCTAGCAACTTCAGAACCTGTTTGTGGTTCCACCTGATTTTTTAGATTTATTTATTTTTAAGCATAGCGGAGGTGTGGGGCATAAGGCTCACAGGGCTTCTTAAAAATAAGGAGTAGCACAGAGGAGATATTAGCCAAACAGGCAAAAGGGAAGCTGTGTTTTGAGGTCTCTCTTGGTGAGCCACAGAGGTTTATTGCACAGGAACTACCTCCTTGGCAGGAAAAACCTTCTGCAGGGTTCATGTTTCGGCCACTCGGATCTCACCATGAAGCAGAGGCTTGAAAAGATGGTCTCTGCTGCATTAGCCTGCTCTCAGAGCTGTTGTGCTTTAGAAAATCAACCAATAAACATCAAAGTAAGCGACATGTACTCTTTGGGCTTTTATAACTAGGGAAGCCTTGGAGATGTTGGACATCTTATTTATCACCTGTTCATATCTGAAGTGACTTTAGTCTCCTTTGTGCAGAAATCTTTGGTCTGCATTACGTCTTTTTTTCTCTGATTCTGGAGATGTGTCTAGGCAACACAGCATCCCAGGTGAATGTGTCAAGTGTCCCCTTCTGCCTACATCCAACTTTTTGTTAGCTTTCCAGTTTCTGTGCATGAAGGGGAACTCGTGAGCTTGTTGGACTGGTTTCCAGTGAAAAGTCACTTAGAAACCGGGTGGGCACGGCTCATGGGGCTCCTTGCATGTATTTGTCAACTCTCATCTGTTATCAGCTTGGTCTCCATTCCTGCATATCTAAGAGGAATCTGAACTGACCGTGGTCTGGATTGTTTGTGCCTGGTCCATCCCTAGTGGTCTTTGCCAAGGCAAAGAAAGTAGCTTCATCTTTGTCTTGGACATCGTAGTTGGCACCTGGGGTTATTGCAGAACCTTATTCCTGCTGTCTTTTGAGGATATACAGATGCAAACTGCTATTTAGGTGGAAATTGAGCTAATCAAGGAATTCTCATATTAAGACCAAGTTTGCTACATGCTGTGATCCATCTCCTTGAGGACATGCTGGTAGGGACAGACCCTGCCATGACATGCCGGTGCAGATACAACCTGAAGTCAGGCAATGTGTGACCACCACTGCTATCACAGACAAAAATGCAGCAGAGTCCTACCAATATTGAAAAGGTCTGTGTAACTGGCGTTGGTTGTTTCTCAGCCTGGGGGAAGGAGAGAACCTGTTTCTCCTCAATGGCTTTGTAGCAGATATTGGGTCTTCAGAGCTGTGCTGAGGCTTCAGCTTGCAAGGTTTTATTGCAAAGGCTTCTGCAGAAAGCAGAGATTGCATTTGGTTATTGCTCTGCAAGAAGTTTTTACAGGTTTTTCCGGTGTCCTGTTCCGCTTCTTCAAACCTCTTTAAAATGCTAGGCACCCAGTGTGCCCTTAGTTTGTGGAAAATGTTAAGAAGCTAGAGTGCAGAGGGCGTTAGTACGTTCGGTGCTTATTTATTTAGGGAGATTAAAGTCTAAGTTTTTCTTTTGTAATCCCTTTGAAGTGTTTATCTTTTGAAGTCTGAATTCTCATTAACTGGAAGCGTACAACCCCCAAACTACATGCTGCCCTAGTTTCAAAGCGTTAATTTTTTTTAAAAAAATTAAGAACAATAAACAACAGGTCAGACCCATAGGGGCTACACGTCAGCCAGATCCTGGCTATTTGGGTCATCACTTGCCACTCTGTGAATCAAAGTGGCTCTGTAGGCTATCGCCCTGTGTTAGGGTGTAGTCACAGGGTTTTGGCATCACTGGGCATCAGGGAGACAGTGATGTTCCCCTTCAGCGGTGTAAGAGTTCTCTGATAGATCGATATGGCCTGTAGACCTCTCTTTCATTATTTTTTTTTTTTTTTTGTCCTCCCACTCCCCCTCCGCTATTTTCTGTCATTGGGGCAGCAGCATGTAGCTTTTAGGGCAAAGGTGTTTTGCCAGCGTGTGCTTTCCTGCCACAATTGCAGAAACGCACGTGCACGTGGCAAGGAACACTTTGCTTCGGATTATCTTTTTGTTGTTGTTTGCCAGGGAAACATTTTAGATGGCAACTAGCATTTTAACATGTCTGCTGCTTTTATTTGTGCAGGGACTCTTCAGCATTATCTATATACAACAACATTTGTAGCCTCGGAAAAGTGGGTGGGAGACCTCTAACCCAACCCATGAACAATGTGGTTGTTGGAAAGAATAACCTCACTGGGTCATCAAGAGGTCTTCAGAAATCAGGGGGGTCGTCACAGCCGTTATTTGGGCACCTTCCACCACTGAAATGCATCATCTCAGCAGTTGAGGCCGTTGATGGCTTTGGGGTGTTCTCTTACCATTCCTGCCTTTAAATTAAATCTTTATCTTGCAAGTTGAGATGTTCTGGGTCTGGGCCAACAAAATGTGGAAAGTACTGCTCAGTGTGTGTGTACATATAGATTTCCTCCTGTGGGAACAGCTGTAGCAAACATCCCTCTAAGGGTTGTTCTGTTATTAAACAGGTGGGGATATTGTCCCTCTTCCATTTCCATCTTCCAAGTCGAGGAAAGTGAAACTGCGTTCTTTGGTTTGGATGAGTTCAGTCTATTGAATGAAAGATTGCTATGAAAACTATGAAGAGTCTGTGGAAGTCACAAGAATTTAGATCAGTTCCTTCTACTGCTTCAAATCATTTCAGTCCTGTCTGGGCGATAGAAGGGATTTCTTTTTTGCGTGTAGAGCTGGAGGGTTTGCTCTGGAAGAGCTTAACTTCTATTGTTTAGAAAGCATTTAAGGAAAATCAGGATTTTCCAGTATAATTAAGGAAACAATTGATGAGAAAGCTTACAAGAATATCAATAGGGGTAACTGGTTATCAGTGATGTTCTCACCGAATCAGTATAGGTAATTATTTGCTTAACAAGGTTTAAAGTGTAACTAGCTTGATAGCAATTTTAATAAGAGATGGAGATGTTGAAATTATACAGAGATTCTCAATAAACAGTGATCCCATGAGTCACCAATGAGAGGAAAAACACTTCTAATGTGGAAATTGGTAGAATCTGTCAAAGCTCTCTTAAAATGGGTTAGCTAAAAAAAAAAAAAAAAAAAACAAAACCAAAACTCAAACAGCATTGGAGACTGTATTTTCTGCATTTATTTGCATTGCAAGTGGGGCAAGTTTCCTTGGGCCTGACTTTTGGGAGACTGCACCTTGTGTGCTTGGGCCTTTTGAGTGTCCCACTGCTGTGATGGCCTTTTGGCCTCTCCAGATACAGAGGGAGCACATGGAGGTATGGCTGTGACGGTGATTGCATTTCTCTGCCGTCCCCCCATGCTCTTTAAACAACTTTGCCTCTCTGAAACCATGGGAGCCTCCTTATGGAAAGCCTGCACTTCCCGTTTGCTGGGTCTTTCCAGCAGTAGCTTGATGGAGGGAGATGTAGAAGACCATGGGTCTCCTCTTCCCCAAGTGCTTGGGTTTCTGCACTCCATCTCTGTAGACTTCAGGATTCCTAAGCATGCATCAAAGCATCCTTGCCTATGTTTTGGTTCTTGCTGGTGCTGGTATCTTTTGGTTCTTTTTGGTGCTGATCCAATTTAGGAGCCCTTGGAAGGCTCAAGCAAGGAGTCATGTACTTATTGTACTGAACTGGCCTCGGCCTTTGGAAGAAGGCTGGAGGCAGCAGGTCAAGGTAAGACAGGCAGAACCCATAGCTGTTACCTCTCCCTCCCAAACCACCCTGACTAAACCACGTGGGTATTCGGAATAGTGGTGTCGGTAGTGTTGCTGGATGTGCGGTAAGCCGCTTTTCTCTGGGTTATTAAAAGCTTTGTCCCAAGATGCTGAATGGGATCAGTGTGACCTGTGTGAAACTGGGTCGATAGGGAAAAAAAAAAAATCTCAAGGGGCGATTAGAGGGGAGGGCTTGGACTGTACCAAGCCGGGTGAAAGGGTTAGGTGCTGCTAAACCTGCTATTCCGTGGCTTCATTCACGTTATTTACTCAGAGCTTGTGCTGTTGCTCTTCCCTTTGCTAAAATGATAGCATTAGAGGTGGTTTAACAATTGGTCCTGATCACTCTGTTCCCTCTCCACTCCAGGTATTGCTCTAAGGCAACAGGGATGGAGGAGTTAACTCAGAGACAAAAAGCCAAATTTTTAGGCCAAATCTCCCCAGAGAGCTTCCCTTTTTAAATTTTCAATTTGAATTCTCTCTTGCCTTTTTTTTTTCTTTTCTCCAAAGCTGTTTGGAAAGGAATAATGTGTCACAGGCTGTAACGGATACCCGCAGTCCAGTATCTCAGGAATGCAATGCGTGCTAATTAGGCATCCTGGAGCCTTCAGAAAATGCTCCTGCTGTATTTGCAGATGGAGTCTACTCTGCTCCCACTTTTTGGGCAAGCTGGCTGGCAAACTCCGTTGTTCTGCTTAAAGAAGTTTGTAGCCACTGGCAGATGATGCATCTTTAAAGTCAAGGCTGATAGATTGTGTGGGTTTGTGTTTTCTATTTTATTTCCTCCTCCCTTCTGGTGCGTGTTGCTGAATTTGAATAATTAATGTATGTTGTCTTGCTTCCTGTTTTCATTTCTGTATGTAATGCTAACCAGCAGGGGCTTGAATCATTCATAGCCTGCTTTCTCCACCGCAAAGCTGTAGATGTCATGTAAGGTATGGACTTTCTGCTTCTCTCCATTAAATCCATTTCTGGAAGCAGGAGTAGTAAGTATTCAGTCCGTGATCTTGGCCAAGCAAGGATCTCTGGACAGATGGTATCAGTGGGGTTTCTCTCGAGCAGCATCTTGCTGTGCTTCGGTCTCTTCCTGCATCTCCTGTTACTGCTCAGGTGTCTGTGTGCGTGGTGGGGAGGATGGGTGCTGCGTTTTGTGTTTGCATTTCTGCTGTGGGCTTCTATGCATCTGCCCATGACGTTCATGGAGAAGAGGGAATGATTTTTTGGCTTGTAGGTTGTGCCTCGTGCAATTCAACTGCATTTAGGAATGGCTTTTTTAAAAACTCGTGTTGGATTTCTTCTCTTTGTGCTTTTCCTGGCTGCTTTTATGGAGAGCAGACTGAATCTGTGGGCTCCTATAGCATCTGCCTTTGCTGGGGTTCAGTGAGGAACCAGGGTGGGAGCTTCACTTGGTGGCTTATGGAGCCTTTTCACCAGTATTTTTCCCTTGCTTGTAATTTTTATCCTCTTAGTTGCTTTTAGTGGCTTCTGCTGCTCTTAAAACCTTCCAACAGTGCCTGCTGGTGGTGGTGTTGGGGGAAGGTGTGCTTTTGGGTTGCCCTTTTGTGCTGAAAACACCTGTGTCCCTCCTGGACTCTGCCAGGAGATTGGGAGAGGCTGGATTAGATGCTGGTGCGGGAGGTTGGTAGATGCTCTTCAGAACTGGAAGATAAACTCAAAGCTTTTGCACCTACCCCGGCTGTTTGGGTTCCTGGTAGGATTTTTCTCCAGGGAGAAGGGTTGATTGCTGGTTCCTCTCCATCTCTGCAGTGCACTCATACCTTATTTAAGCAATTCTGTTTGAAAAGGCTTTGGTGCCTCTGCTATTGCTCATTGTGCAGCAAAGTTCATGCCTTTAACTGATAGCTTTGGATGCGCAGTCATGAGAGGGATGTTTTGATCTTGAACAGGTTGAATCAGGGATCCTGGTGATAGTCCTGAGATGAGAACTCTTCACATACGGGCTAATTTGTGGTGTTTGCCCAAACTCACCCCATTCCCTTTCCAGCCTTATCAGTTGCCTTCTGTGAGTTGTGCTGTGAAGTTTCAGGGACTTATTTATAAGCTTCAACTTGTATTAGCAGAATGATGGATCCATAAAACAAGTTACATTATTTCCAAAGGGCAGCTCCCAGGCTCCTGCCACTTCTGATGAATTGGATTTCCATTTGAAAAGTCAGGGGTTGGCAGCTGTGACACTCCGTATGCGTGTGGCTGCGGTACAGCACCGCTTCTCCGGGTGTCTGGGCTGGAGAACATCTCGGGGCTTCCCAGAAGAGTGGAGTGATGAAATGCTCGAGTGTAGCGCTTGTGTTGGAGTTTGCAATGCACCTCTTGTAAGCTAGCAAAAAAAAAATGTGGTCAAAGCTTTGAGAGATAGGGATGGTCTGTCTGCCTGCTTGCTTTGCTATAACTAAAGAGGGAAGAGGTGGAAATTGGTAGAGATGCTGTCCTTCGGAGATTAATTCTTGAAGGCTTTCTTGTAATGTAGCCGGCTAGGTTTTCAGGATGGTAATATGGAGTTGTTAATAGGCTGTGCGTAACTTTTATGCCCACAGCATCTCGTACATCACTTGCTGCTTAAGATCTTCAGGGCAGAGAACTATGGCTTTGTCCAAGACCCTTAAACAGCATCTAACTTTGCGTGTCCTCAGCGTTTCTGCCCTATTCTAACTGACACTTGTTTCTGCCCACAGTGTGCTGCCGGCTCACGGGGAAGGCAGACCGGGAAACTCATTTTGTAGGGATGCTTTTGAAGCAGACAAAAGCTGAAGATAGGAGGCAACTTGTGCTGTGACTAATAATGCTGAGCTTTATAAATAGCACGAGAAGAGACGAAACGCAGGCAGGGAGGTGACCTCGAGCACGAGGCCGTGGAAGGTGGTACAGCAGCACTTGGGGGCAGATGAGCCGGGAGAGCACTGGGTGACGTGATCAGCTCTCGTTTCGGACTGGATGTGTTTGTGCTTCTGTCCTGCATGTCCTCCCGGAGGGGATGGACAAAACCACGTGGGCATCCGGGCCAGCTACGAACTGATAAGCAAGTTCTGCACATCTCACATCCTCTGCCTGGGTCAATGCCTCGAGCAGCGCCCAGAGCACTAGAGAGGCTTGCTGGAAGGACAAAGCTCTGTTTTGCGTGTCTGTGTGAGAGGAAGGCAGAGGACCTATGGGTTGTGGGCTCTGAAGGCAGCATGGTGACAGCCTGGTGGGCTTTGAAACCACAGCAAACAACTGGCAGGATCTGTCTGCCTCCGGGATGCTTAGTCCTGATTAGAGAAAGTCTGATCAGGGCTGTCCTAGGCTGTCAGTGTGAGGCACAGAGTGTAAATAGACACAGAGAAGGACAGAAGCTGGAAGGGTTGAGCTGTCTGTGTCCTCGTTGACATTTCTAGATGGTGCCACAGATGCCTGCAGCATCCCCTTATGCATCGGCTGTAACGAAAAATACAGTCAGCCCCATTCTTGGAGGCTTCCTTACATGGGACGTGGCAACGAAAGGCTCTTAGGTGGCCAGGTTATTTCCTTAAGCCCTGTCACGCTTTGCTGCTGCCGGTGAGGATGTTGCTACTCATAACTGTCGTAACTTTTTGCAAGACCTGAGCGCTGGGGATCCTGTGTATAAGGAAATGAAATTTCCCCTAGAGAGGGTGCAATTTCCTTACTGCCCACGTACCACGCACGCAACTGTGCCCGCCCTGGGAAGGTAACCAAGCACTGTGCAAGTTCAACTGCTGCTGAGCATCACTCGTAGCGCACTGACTATCCCTGCAACAGCCATGTGTGGGGCTGTGGGTGTAGACTTGTGCACCGGGAACCTGTGGAAAACCCCCTGGTGGGAGTTTAGTACAGCTGAGAGTAGCGTGACGCCACCAGGCTGGCAAACACTTGCTTTGAGGTTCCCATCCCCAAGCACTGACTCTAAGAATTAGTAAGAGTGTGCAATTACTTGGTCTGTTCTTGCTATGAATCTCACCAGAGACAAAAGTGAGCATCTAAATATATATAGCTTAAAAAAAGCAGCCCTATGACGCACAAAGCATGCAATTGATGGAGCGGAATACCTTCCTTCAAAAAGATGCTGTTTCCACGCATGGCAAATAGAGCAGTTGTATTGGTCAAGAGCAGGTTGGACGGGGCTCTGAGAGACCTGATCTAGTTGAAGATGTCCCTGCTTGTGGCAGGGGAGGTTGGACTAGATGGCCTTTAATGGTCCCTTCCACCCCAAACCATTCTTTGATTGCATGATTCTGTTCTATGATTGGAGTCAGTCTGGTCCTTTGGGAGTGAATGATATTAGGTGGAGGGGGGACCTTTCTCCTCAGTGAAGGCTGCAACCACCTCTGCATCCCTGTGAGCACTTGTTTGAGATGCATAGAAAGGGAGAGGGTAATATCTGCCTCTTCCAGCATGCGCAGAAGTGTTAGCCCCTCGTCTGGGGCTGGTTTGACGGCTCCATAGGGTGCTCAAGATAAACTGATTTACCTTGGCTGGGTTTCAACTTTGCAGAGGTCTCTGAATCAATTTTAAGGTTGTGCTTGCAGAAGCGATGGTTCTTTACATTTCAATCGTTCATAAAAATCTAATCATCTGGGCTCCAAATAATCTGCTACTGCTCTTGCCCTTGAGTGGCTTTTCCTCCTGATAAGTCCTATGAACACATTTGCTTTTAGTGGCGTGGGAGAAACTGCACAAGGAAATAAAACTTGCAAACTAATTAAACTTCTCGTTGAGTAACAAGCCGGAGATGTTGGCAGGGCTGGGAATAGATCTGATTATCATTCCTCCTCTCAATAGCCAGAGGACATGGTTAATTATTAAATTGCTTGTTAATGTATTGAAATATTGCTTGGCATTTTTAATTTATTTTTTTTTTCCCCTCCCTCCTCTTTCTTTTCTTTTCTTGCTGAAGGGTTCTCCCAGGACCTGATGGATTTCTGATACCTCGCTCCTGAGGGGCTGGAAGGAGCATGGTTAAACACCAACCGCTGCAGTACTACGAGCCACAGCTATGTTTGTCCTGTCTGACGGGGATCTACGGCTGCCGCTGGAAACGGTACCAGCGGTCACATGATGACACCACCAAGGTGGGTAGTTGACCGCATCACTTCTTCCCGATGACTTTTGGCTTGTGGACTGGTGTGGGTCTTAGTTGAAAGTGCTGGATATTTGATTTTTTTGTTGTTGTTGTTGTTGGCTTGGATAGACCTTGGAAACCACTGGCCCCATGGCTTGGAGGTCTGTGAGAAGTTCTCACCATGTGGTTGATGCAGCAGAATGGGCATGGTTAGCTGGTCATGGTGCTCCAAAGGGATTGTGTGGTATGGATTTGGCCAAATCTGCCCGTATTTTCGTTTTGATACTGGGGGGACTTCTGTTTTGCTCCTTGCTCTGTGTCTTATTGGTGGGCTTGTGTTTCTTCGGCTGAATATGTTAGGAACTGTATTTCTGTGTAGTCTCTAGCTTCTGTGCATGTGAAAATAAGTTCATAGGTAGGGAAAGGCAGCAGGAGGTGAGAACTAGCTGGGGGATAAATGGAGGAGCTGTTAGAGGTGACTTTTCCTTTCCCTGGATAAATGCAGTTTTTAAGAGCTCTGGCAGAGGGAATCCAGGCAGCGGGGCTGGACTCGTGCCTTCCCTGTTGTTTGGGGAGGTGAGGTGGGGTCTCGGGAGACCTGATGTGTTTATAGCAAGAAATGTGAAAAAACTGCTGTCAAAGCTCTGCCCTATTGCATCTTCTGGGTAATGGTTGTTGTGTATTACAGTTCTTCTGTGCTTTCAAGCTGTCTGCGTTGTTTTTTCTAGTGTGCTTACTACTTAAAGAAATAAAAAAAAAAAAACCCACAAAACTTAAATCTCATTTCCCCTGGCAATGATCCCAGGAGATATTTGCACTGAATTTTTTTTTTTTTTGAGGGCTTAGTTTTGCTCCGGTGACTGTTAGCAGCTCTGTTTTGTTTTTTAAGTCTATAACCAGGGATGTTCCTGGCTGTGGAATGCTTCTCCTCTGGAAAAGAGGCTGTTAAGGAGAAAAGACTTCTGGGTGGCAGATCCTGTGCCAAAACCGCTCCTGGTTCTGAATTGCATCGATTGTTGGTGGTGTAGCTTGGCCGGCGGCTCCCATGGGAATTGAAAAGTCATGGCTTGCGTTTGTGCAGTGTAAAACAAATTTCCTTTTGCAAAGTAGAAATGTTGGTGCTGTTTTTCCTCCTCATTCAGTTTGGCCAGCTTAGTCGGAGTGATTGCTTCTGAGCCAGCAGAAGTTTCCTTTGAGCGAATACCCGGGCACATCCGTAGTGGAGGGTGTACTTGGGTTTTTAAGACTTTGTCAGGAAAACAGTGAGACGTAATGTCTTGGCACGTGTGCGTGTACTAACTTAAATACCCAAAATGCCTTATTCCATATGCCTTGTGAACCAGAACATTTTGCTGCTTAGCTAAGAATCCATAGAAAAACTGCCATTGACTTAATTTTTTCAGTGAAATCTGGCTGTGCTTGCGCTGATTTATTTTACCAAAAAACATCAGTGGCAGCCTTCCAATTCTACTTGGAATTTCAGTTGTTTTTCTTGTTCTAGAAAGGAATTTGTTGTGTTTAAAGTACCTGAGCTAGGCTTAAAAATATGTCCTGTCTCTGAGTCAGTCGTATTAAGGTCTGTATGAGGCCTCAACTTCCATTTTATTGAATAGAGAAATGGAGATAACTTCGGTCTTGCTGGAGAAAAAGGAGAAAGTCTAAAATTAGCTACAGGCTATGCAAAACCAAGGAATGAAGAATGTGTTCCCATCTTGCTGCAGGTGTTACTGCTGGAATGAGCGATTGTAGCACTGTACTTGGAGGGCAAAATGCAAATGAAGGCTAATTGTCCTCTGTTGGACAGGTCTATTTGCATGTGCTTGAATGCTGCAGAGAATGGGTGGGAACTCAAGGATATGTGTAAGAGATGAGTGAGAAACCTCTTTAGTTGCCAAATAGTCCTTGGCTGCTTGAACAAGCAGGTAACTTCTACAGGCTGCAAACCCTCCACCTCTCCGTATTGGGTGGAAGAGCGTTTTATCGTATCGCTCCAATTCAGAACCGCTTGTACGGGAAACTCCAATCTCTGCAGTTGAGTGAAGCGCTGAAGCAGGGATGGACTTACCCCAACGTACAGGGTATTTCCCAGCACTGGGGTTTAGTGATCTCCACTCTGTGTGAGGAGGCTTTCAGTGTGGGTGGGAAAACTTGCCAAGATCTACAGGTATTAGATGGGGATAGAAAGTTTGACATATGACAACTGTCTCCTGTGATTGTGCTGGAATACATCAACAGTGTAATAGAATGTTTGGGTTGGAAGGCACCTTAAAGATCACCCAGTTCCAACCCCCTGCCCTGGGCAGGGACACCTCCCACCAGACCAGGTTGCTCCAAGCCCTGTTCAACCTGGCCTTGAACCCCTCCAGGGATGGGGCAGCCACAGCTTCTCTGGGCAACCTGCGCCAGGGGCTCACCACCCTCACAGCCAAGAATTTCTTCTTAACATCTCATCTACATCTACCCTTTTCCAGTTTGAATCCATTGCATCTCATCCCATGGCTCCCCTCCCTGATCCAGAGTCCCTCCCCAGCTTTCCTGGAGCCCCTTGAGGGACTGGAAGGGGCTCCAAGGTCTCCGCGGAGCCTTCTCTTCTCCAGGCTGAACCCCCCCAACTCTCTCAGCCTGTCCTCCCAGCAGAGGGGCTCCAGCCCTCCCAGCATCTCCGGGGCCTCCTCTGGCCCCGCTCCAACAGCTCCGTGTCTCTCCTGTGCTGAGGCCCCAGAGCTGGAGGCAGCACTGCAGGGGGGTCTCCCCCGAGCGGAGCAGAGGGGCAGAATCCCCCCCCTCGCCCTGCTGCCCCCGCTGCTGGGGATGCAGCCCAGGCTGCGGGGGGGTTTCTGGGCTGACAGTGGACATTGCCGGCTCATGTTGAGCTTCTCACCCACCAGCACCCCTAAGTCCTTCTCCTCAGGGCTGCTCTCCACCCATTCTTTGCCCAGCCTGGATTTGTGCTCGGATTGTTCCGACCCACCTGCAGGACCTTGCACTTGGCCTGGTTGAACTTCCTGAGGTTCACATGGGACTGCCTTTCAAGCTTGTCCAGGCCCCACGGGATGGCATCCTGTCTTTCCAGACTGTCAACTGCTCTACAATATTTAGGTGTATCTGTGAGGGATTAGCCAGGAAAGTATCGTACTAAACTTGGGTGTCTATTTGCTTTACACAAAGGCAGTGGTATATTGATGATAATACCTCTTGTATTGCTCTCTATCTGACCCTACAATAATTCAGCCACTGTAAGCCCAGAATAGAGCTAACTGTAGCATAATACATGTGTTTTTGAGCATGGTTTGTATAAAATATGGCATACTTGAGAGGTCTTAAGTCTTGCAGCAATCTAGAGCTGCCTGGGAAGGAACGAATAGGGTATGTACATATTATGTTTATACTCTGTAATTATTAGAAAGGAGGCACGTATTTAAAGACCAGCTTTTAGTGTAGGCTACAGCGCGGTTATCTGCTTTCTTTTTAAATGACCAAACTTTCTAGAATAAAAGGCCTTCAACTAAATTTGGGTTATGACCCAACCTTGTGTCCTTGAAATCTTCTGCTGATGACTGTGGATGTTTGTTTTCTGAACTGTGCTGCAGCTCGACAGCCGGAGTTTTAATGATTCCTCTCCTTTTCCCCCAAATGTATGCAGAGGAAGCTTTCTACTACACATTAAAAATTTACATGAAAATGAGAATTTTAATTGTAAGCTCAAGTTCAGGTTTTTTGGGAGACTGCTTGCTAGAATTGTAATTATCTCTTGCTTTCCTCTGACCTTTTGAGAATGAAGGAGGGGGGCTGAAGGTACCCAACCTGCACACTTGGTGTCCTTGTTAAATTTTGAACAGCTGCAAAATTCCTTTTTCTGTTGTGCGCCTTCAGCTTTCATGGCAGGATCCCCTTTCACATTTTTTAAATTTTAATTTGTTTCATTTTTTTTAAAATGAAAGGCATATAAAAGAGGAGAAAATGGTCTTGCTGGGATCCAGACCGTTATAATCTCTGTAGCTGGTGTGAGGAAGCAAGTTCTGATTTAACTACAGCTTGTTCATCAGGTATTCAACCAAGGAAGTTCTTATGAAGTCAGTGCATTATCGGAACTGGGCTCCATCGCCCTGAACACGAAACTGTGGGTAAATAAGCTTTGGCTTGGAGTTGCCATATGTGCTTTTAAAGGGCTGAAGTTCAGGTGGCAGCTTCCAAGGTAGCTCCCAGATACTGTGATCCTGTTGATGGATTGCCAGCAATTAAACGGAGGGAGCGCGGCGCTGCTAATTGCAGTGTGTAAACACAGTGCTCTGCGCACAGCTTGTGCGCTTCACCCGAAATGAACTGCTGCTGGGTGTTACAACACCAGAATAACTCTTGCTCCAGGGGTAGAGTCCAGGCTGCAGCATCTTTTAAAATCCACCCAGGGATGTTGCAGGATCAGTACCCACCTGGGAGATGTTGGTGGGTTGCGATGTATAAACATGAAGTTAAATCTATCAACTGGCTTCGTTCAGGTCTTTTTTATTGCTTTTTTTTTTATTGCTTCCAAACCCATGTTGTCTGTACACAGCAAATATCACACCTGGGAAATCATCCTAGGTGGGAGTGGGGAAAGAGATATTCTGCAGAAGAAAATTGCAATGAAATTTTTTTTACCTATTCGACAAAGAGAAGCAGCCACTGTTATTAGCTGGCGCTGTGTTTTTTGGTTGTGTTTTGTTTTTTTTTTCTCCCCCCACCCCCCCCGCCCCCCCCCCCAGTTACTGTGTATTGAACAATTTTGGGATCTTTATTTTCTTTATCTTATTTAGTTCCCTGTCAAATAGGATAAAATACTATCACCATTTGCAGATGGCTTTGGCTTCTCTATTTAGCAGCAGGCACGGCTGATGCTGTAATTCCCAACCATGAGCGCTTCTGAGATACAAATTGAGGCAGACAAAATGTAAGTGGGAAGTCTTTTTGTCTCCCCCATTTTCCTTGGAAGCTTCCCATGTTTACAAAACTATCTTTTCCCCCAGAAAATTGCCAAGAAAATAGGCAAGGGTAGGTGCCTGGTTTGGTTACATACAGTAGGAAGGGCCATCGTCACCTGGGAATGAACCCAAAATTGGCAGCTTTAGATCTCAGGTGACTGAAATTGCAAGATCCTGGTGATTTTTCTGCTGTTCAGTGTCATCTACAAGATCTACAAGGAGGTCTCTTCATGAGCTTTCTGTGAATCGTGTGCTTCTCTCTTCCCCCCCACCAATTTCTCTTGTAAACTCCCCCACATGTTGCGAGTGAGAGGAGAGCAGTATTAGTGATGAAATCTCATATGTACAGAAATCCCACTGCTTTCTGAACACTCTAATCCCGCAGGTGTGAACCTGAGCATCTACTAAACCACATCCTTGTTAAGAACCTTGGAAAAGAGTGAAACTGGAGCTAATGAGATGCACATCCAAGCTCAGGACTGGATTTCTTTGAAAGCTTTGGAGGTGGTCAGGACTGATGATCAATGAAACATGGGTTTGCAAGCTTGGATTATGTCTATAACAATGTTTTGTTGTCCTTAAAAACACAACTTGGTCAGAATCGAGCTTAAAAAAAAAAAATCCCTCTTACCATTTCTCAGTGTGGCTTTTTAGGGCTGATACCTATATGAACATTGCCTGCGTAAAGCCCCTGTGCCTCCCAGAAACCTCATATAAGGGGCATGGAGATGCTGGGAGGGCTGGAGCCCCTCTGCTGTGAGGACAGGCTGAGAGAGTTGGGGGGGTTCAGCCTGGAGAAGAGAAGGCCCCGGGGAGGTCTACAGGAAAGCTGGAGGGGGACTTTTTACAAGGGCTTGTAGTGATAGGATGAGGGGTAATGGCTTCAAACTGGAAGACGAGAGATTTAGATAGTTATTGGGAAGAAATTCTTTGCTGTGAGGGTGATGAGACACTGGCCCAAGTTGCCCAGAGAAGCTGTGGCTGCCCCATCCCTGGAGGGGTTCAAGGCCAGGTTGGACGGGGCTTTGAGCAGCCTGGTCTAGTGGGAGGTGTCCCTGCCCAGGGCAGGGGGTTGGAACTAGGTGATCTTTAAGGTCCCTTCCCACCCAAACCATTCTATGATATTTTTAAAGCTCATTTTTGTATGTGCAAGGCATTGCCCCCTTCCTTTCTCAGAGATCCCTGCTAGCTTCTGATGGAAGCACCACAGGGATCTGGTCCAAGAGCTGGAAATGCTGGTTGCTTGTACGCACCAGCTTCTGGTGTTGGGAGAACTAGTCCTGAAGCCCTTGCTTCCAGCACTGCTGTTGGGTCGCATTTCCCTACTGCTGTATTTAGACTCTGTTTCTATGTGCCAGCAAGTGTCCTTGCTTTTTTTTTCAGTTGTCCCCTCCCTGAACATGTGTCCTGGCAGGTTGTTATCTCCCCACCTGGTACATGGCTCCTCTGGTCCTATCAGTCCCTGCTGCAACCTTTCCCTTTCTGCCTTCCTCCTCTTCTGACAGTAACATTCAGTAATTGTGGCGGAGATGTTTCCTCATTGCCGTTGCTTTGTGGGCTTGCTGCTCTCATCATGGAAGAGCTGTCAAGCCTGGAGCAAAGCTTTGTAGTGCATCAGCTCTTCTGAACCCAGCAGCAGATGCTCCATAGATCGTGGAGTTCAGGAGCTGCCGTGTTATGCACTGATGGATCACAGTTTGAGGCTGTTTGGTACTTGCTCAATGAAAGGGCAGTGCTAGCTGGATATTACAGGCTCCTTGGCAGCACTTTGGGCCAGGGGTGTTGCTTCCTTTGCCATCCCTCTTGACAAACAGACTTTTATACCTTTGCTGGGGAAAATGCCGAGAAGTGTTATGAACACCTTCCTGGGGCTGCTGTGATTTAGTGCAATAAAAGCTTCACAGGGCTTGGCAGTGTGCCTCAACCTTCCTGACCGGAGGCCTCTGCAACAGATGGGCATGCTGAAGTGGGAGGGAACTCGGAATTTCCCAAGCCAACCAGTTCTTGCTCGGCACTCTCCAGGTACCTCCCTTCCCTCCCCAGTACCATGTTCCAGTGTTGATAAATGGAATTGCTAATATTCAGGCAAAATGCCAAAGCCTGTAGTCGACACAACGCCCTATATTTAGTGTGTGAAGTGGCATAAATCCCTCTGCCAGCTTGTTGTTTTGTTTTGTTTTTTTTTTTTTTTTTCTTTCTCTAACTGAGTAAACTGAGGCATGGAAGTCAAGCTGTTGTGAGATGACTTGGTCGTGGCCACCATTGATGAATTTTGAATCCCAGGAATCATCCTAACATGGACACTTCTCCCTGGCACCTGTGAATTAACTCAGGGGCTTCCTGATGGCACCGGCTGCTGCCTGTAGGTTCAAACTAGGAACAGGATCTCGTGTGACACTGTGGCCGATGCCACCAGGAACCACAGCTATCTTGGTGGGTCACAGTTATGTCCTCTGCATTTTTAACTTGTCTGCCTGAAAAGTCAGGCTCTGGGTAATGTTATAAATGGCCCCTGAGCAGGGCTGACCTTTTTATAGGTGATTGATTAGCTCCTATAGCGATGGCTTACAGAATTTCTAATACTTTGTCATTACTACTTTATTTAGAAGCCTTGAAAGGATCCATGCACGAGCTCCCTGTGATAAACGGCCAGGCCAGCCCCCCTTGGATACACAAAGGTGCTTTGTGACTTTTCCAACGTTACGGCCCTCCGGGGTTTTATTCCGTTTGTGGCATTTCCTTGTTATAGCTGCCAGATGTGCTTCCTTCAACTGTTTTTTCTTTATGCATTGTACTAATTATCTGGGTGAAAAATTACACTGCTGGAGCCCATCATCCCTCCTTCCCCCTGTTTGCTCTTGGACCTTCTCAGATATAGCAGATGCCGCTTCTCCTCTCCTCCTTGACGATGCACACAGTAGCTTCTTGCCTTGAAGTGTAATTGGGGATGGTGAGCTCAGCAATACTGAATGTCAGTAGGTTTTTTGCATAAAGAAACCTGCTTAAGATACACTAGAAAGCCCCCAAGTGGCTGGTGAAACTCCAAGCCCACAAAATAGCAAACCGAAAGAAGGTTGTGGGGATGGACGTTTACCACCCACTCTTCTGGGTTTTCATCCTGGGTTGCAGTGGAAACCAACCTTGAATTAACAGCTTAAGTCAGGGCTGAGTAACTAGTGTGTCTGTAGTCTGCATAGGCAAGTAGACCTCAGGAATGATGGCCAAGTGCTGTCTGTGCAGGAAAGAGGCTTTGGGCTGTTCAGGAGGGGATGGGGGAAGAAAGATGGGATCAACACCTTAAAGTTAGGGAAGAATATAGGGATAAAAGGGACCTTCAAACCCTTTAAAGATCCCCAGACAAGCCAGGACGAAGCTGGGCTTCTCCTGTTTATGATATTCAAGAAATCTCTGTTTCTCTTGTCCTTACTCCAGCAGCAGTCAGAGGTGGCTCTTGCGGGTTTTTGTTGTTGGTGGTTTTTATTTTTCCCCCCTTTTATCTTTGTTTTCCAGACAGAATACTAGGCTGGCTGTGCTTCCCAGGAAATCCATTACATGTTATCAGGGGGTTTAGCCAAGCCTTTCCTAGAAAGTATTTGGAAAGGGATGACTTCAAACTTGCTGTGTTCAGCTTGGGGAAGAAGGAAGGCTAGGAGCAGATACGGTTGATGCCTTGAAGCTCTTGAAGATAAGCACTGCTGAAGGAGGAAACTTTAAAGGCTCAGATAGTTGGCTGTGAGGGCACCAGTTTCTGGCCTGTTACTGGAATGAGCTTCTCCAGAGAGAGATGGTGACAGAGTTTGAGGGTTTCCAGGGATGGCTGATGGAAAAGATGGGAGGAAGCTGCAGCCTGTTGCGTTGTGCCATGTGCTGGGAAAGCCGAGCTGAGACATGGAAGTTGTGGCTGCTGCCAAAACAGCAGCCAAAAATGACCTCAGGTGCTCTGCTTTAGATTGAGATGTTCACTCTGATCATTTTCCTTGAGGTTTCTCTCTCTCTGAATTCCCCCTTGAATGTTTATGACTGTGCCAGTGTTTCCATGACAATCATCCAGGCTTTGGTATTTGGAGAAGAAAAGGCTCCCTGGATTTATTGCCTCCTGATGCACCGTGTCCCATCTGGGATACTGCAGTGCAAGACTTACTGAACATGCTTGCTCTGTAGCCTGCTGGTTTTTGTGGTTTTTTTTTTTTTAAATCTGGATACGTGATCCATTTGTAAAACTTGGTTTGTATTTTTTATTGGTATTACTAAAGAACTTCAAGGCTTTACTGATGGGTTAGGACTGCACTATGCTTTGAACGTTATACATATATGACAAAAAGATAGTCCCTTCCTGAAATCACTTAAAACTCTCTGTGTAATGGACAAAGTAGATAGAAGCTGATGGAGAAATGTAATGGCCTCAAGTTGTGCCAGAGGAGGTTTAGATTGGACGTTAGGAAAAATTTTCTTCATGGAAAGGGTTGTCAAGCCTTGGAACAGGCTGCCCAGGGAAGTGTTGGGGTCACCATCCCTGCGGGTATTTAAAAGATTGGGTAGACATTGTGCTGAGGGACGTGGTTTACAGAATCACAGAATGATAGGGGTTGGAAGGGACCTCTGGAGACCATCCAGTCCAGCCCCCTGCCAGACCAGGGTCACCCAGAGCAGGTTGCACAGGAACGCGTCCAGGTGGGTTTGGAATGTCTCCAGAGATGGAGACTCCACCACCTCTCTGGGCAGCCTGTACCAGGGCTCTGCCACCCTCTCAGGAAAGAAGTTCCTCCTCGTGTTTAGGTGGAACTTCATATGTTTCAGTTTGTGCCCATTGCCCCTTGTCCTGTCACTGGGCATCACTGAGAAGAGCCTGGCCCCATCCTCCTGACACCCACCCTTTCAGTATTTCTGAGTGTTGATAAGATCCCCCCTCAGTCGTCTTTTTTCCAGACTGAAGAGACCCAAATCCCTCAGCCTTTCTTCCTAAGAGAGGTGTTCCAGTCCCCTCAGCATAGTGCTGGACTTGGCAGTACTAGGTGAATGGTTGGAGACTGGATGATCTGAAGGGTCTTTTCCAACCTAAATGATTCCATGATTCTATAATACAAAGGTGCTCTCGGTCCATTGGCCAGCTACAGAGGTGTTTAAGGCAGGAGTTACTTTAGCTGATGCATCCCTCTACCCTTTCCTACCACCCGACAACCGTTCACTGCGCAGAGCAGTTAAAGCAACCCAGCCAGGAGCACAGCTACCTCCAATTTCTGCTCACAAATACTGCTGCTGTGTTATAGAGGGGTGACAACACCAGCACAATTGCTACCTTATAAATCCTGTGCATTATGGCACGCGCTGGCTGCTGCTGAGCTATCAAAACGTGCTCTCATACGGGCATGTTGTGGTCACAGCAAAGAGATGGGGACATAGAATCTTCATGGTTGGAAAGGACCTTTGAGATCGAGTCCAACCATACACACATACAAACAACAAAAAAAACCAAAAAAAAAAAAAAAGAAAAACAGTGGTAGAGAAACACAGAAACGCCTGGAGCCAGAAGCATCTCCTGTGTCCTTTCTGCAAGCAGCATCACTTCAACATCAGTGGTGCTCACGTAGCAGGAAAAACATTTGAGAGCTGCTGTGATGGAGATTAGAAACCAAATCGTCCCTTAGGCTTTAAATAAATGCTTCGTGCAGATGCCCTGGTTGGCATGTGGGATGAGAGGTGAAGGCAGTGGGTTTGTGGCCGCCCATGGGGCAGCTGAAGATGCTCACTGGAAAGCAGCAGCATCATTGGAGGAGCTGCACCGCCGCTCTTCTTTCGGAGCTGGTGGTTTTTACATCACAAATCTCTTAATCCTCTGTTTAAATAAATGCAAAGTGTCTGAACTGTGTCAATATGGGGGGAATATCTAATGATTGTAATGCCTCTCCCTGCTTTAAAGTGTCTATTCCTGCTTGTGTAGCTCTAAGCAAGTACAAATGAGATATCAAACTCTTCCTAATGAATTGGGCGTTTGCTGTTTAATTTTTTTTTTTCCCCTTAAAGTGAAATGTGAATGATTCACGGTGCTCCATCTGGTTAAAAACATCACATGGCTTTGAACTGAGGCTTCTGGTGGCTTTTTTTTTTTGGGTCCTTTTGTGGAAAGACAAATGAGGAGCTGTGATCTGTCGACATAATGGATTGCTGTGCTGTGTCTGATACGTGTATTAATTCATTTTATAGTGAAATACCCTTGTAATTCCCACATGGCAAGAGCTGTTAAATGGCCTGAACAGATGATCTAAGCCACGTTGGTGTGATGTATCTGAGTGAATATAGGCTTTGGAGCTGGGACTTTGCTGGGTCTTCAGTGCTAATCCCCGGACGGCCAAAGGTCTCTGGTCACAGAAATTGCTTGATCTGCTGAAAACCGCTATTAGGGGATGGGTGAATTTGCAGTTTCGATTTGTTGGTGTTCATGGCCGTGGTCCTGAGGACACGGGTGGTTTTGATGGAAAGAGGCTCTTTCAGGCCTGTTCGGTTTGAGGTTGGGCACTAAGCCATCGGATGCTGTACGTTGGACATCACCAGTGATTTAGAGCTGAATCCCCATGGAGGGATATGTGTCTCATTATGTTGGAGTGGTGTGCTAAATGCAGGAAAATCCAATCACTGGATTAAATATTGATTTTTTTTTTTTCCTTTTTTAGATTTCCCCCAATGCTTGGAATTGAAAGGAAAACTGCCCTGTTTTCAGGACTTTACACATCACTTTAAACCTACCTTTGACCCCTTCATTTTAGCAGGAGGCTGTGAGGCGACACAGGGTGGGTGACTGGGGAGGGAAGGGGTTTGAGGTTCTCATAGCTGCACGTGGACACCTCACCCTGCCCAGCCTCTGGCTTCTGCGGCAGGTTTTGCTGAACTCCCTCTGGTTTGTCGTCATTGTGGTTGCGCTGCCTTGCAGGAGTTGTGCCGTCTGTGTTTGCAGTCTTGCTCCCTCATGAAATCTGTTTTTCTTGGGCTCTGGGAGATGCCTGGGAGTCAGGGAGAAGCGCAGACCTCTCCTTGTGTCTGGGGTTGCAGGTGGATCTCCCAGGAGCATGGGTGCCATTCAAGTGTCACCTTGCTCAGTGACATTTGAATGCTGAAACACATTCAATGCTTCAGCAGTGGTGGAAATTTCCTTCCACAGTGGGCAAAATGAAAAAGCAGGATTTCTCCCAAGTTTTCCGAAGGCTATCTGCCAAAGAAGATCTCGACTGAAGTGTGACTGCAGCCAGCCTTCAAGGCTGAACTGAATTATATGGGGCATCGTGCTGTCATATTATAAAAGTGGGTTTTCTCACCTCTATCTCATTGTCTCTTCACTGTGTATTCCCTAAAGCAGGTTTGTGGTCAGCTGAGCCAGGGAGGAATTGCATTTGCTGTGCATGGTGCCATCAGACCAGACTTTGCAAGGAGTTTTACTGGGTCTATTTGGGAATGACGTGTTTTGGCTTTCATGAAGGAGCAAAGACCTCTCTAAGGCCAGGCAGGAGTCCCGTGGTAGACTGCTAAGGAGCAGAGAGGTGTGCTAGCCTCAGAAACTGGGCTTAACCTGCTGATTGTTGAGACCCACATCCTCAGACAGATCCTAGAAAAGCTAGGAAGAACCTGCCATAGGGCAAGGCTGGTGCTGAAGCCATTGCTTGCTTAGACGGGTGAGCCTGCAGAAGACCATTGCTGGTCACCTCTAGATCCTACTATGGATCTAGAGGTAATCTCCTACTATGGAGGTAGAAAGCCAGAAATCTGGTTTAGTCATGTGTACTTGATGAAAAGGCTGGGCTGCTGGACAGTGTTATAAATTACGGTCTATTTAATAAATACAGTTTTGGCCTCAATGGGTCTGGGTTGTGTTTTTCCTCCAAAGCCATTCTTCAATGTAAATAGTTGGCCATTGACTGCAGGAACTGTGGCCTCCTGCTTGCTCCATTTGAAAGACGTTTCCTACTTCAGTAAGGCTTGTTTGAAGGATGGGAAATCCCAAGTCCTTGAAATCCCAGGAAAGCCACGGTGTTTGATAACGCGCTGCCTGGCGGAGCCTAACACTGTCAGGGTGTGAGGATGTTTGACTAATGCTAAATCTCTGGCTTAGTCCTGATGTAGGCAAAATGCCCGTGGGAGGGAGTCTGCAAAACCCATTGACTGTTGTGCCTAAGTTAGGATTATGGGCTCAGACTGGGTGATTAACGTGCCCTGTGATTTATAATGCTTTATAGGTGTCAAAGGTTTTTACTGCAGAGCATCTGCAAAATGTGTTTCGGGCTATAAACAGCCAGCACTGAACTGGAGCTGCATCTGGAGAAAGGGGGAAGGGAGGCAGGTGGGAGACATGGAAAAAAGAGGTCTTTCGGTAATTAAAGGGGGGCTACAGGAAAGATGAGGAGAGACTTTTTAGCAGGGCATGTTGCCTTAGGACAAGGGGCAATGGCTTTAAACTAAAAGAGGGGAGATTTAGATGAGAAACAAGGAAGAAATTTTTCACAATGAGGGTGGTGAGACACTGGCCCAGGTTGCCCAGAGAGGTGTGAGATGCCTCATTCCTGAAAATGTTCCAGACCAGGTTGGACGGGGCTCTGAGCAACCTGATGTAGTTGAAGATGTCCCTGACTGTGGCAGGGGGTTGGACTAGATGGCCTTTAAAGGTCCCTTCCCACCCAAACTGTTGGAGCCAACCCTGTGCTTTGCTAACAAGAACTGGAAGCTCTGTCAGTTGGGTTTTGCCAAGGCTTTTCCCAGGGCACTTCAGTACAGTGATGTCCTTCCAGTCTAAAGCCAGTGGTGTGCAACCACTCTTGCAAAATCTTTACCGGTTTGAAAGATGCTGCTGAGAGACGAGGCTTGGATGCTCAATTGATTCATGGCTTAACCTATCATCCCATATGGGAGACCCTTTCCAGGCTGTCGCTGTGAGTCCTGTGTACTGTTTTTGCTTGGGATGGAGTTAATTTTCTGTGCAGTGGCTGGTATGGTGCTACGTTTTGGATTTGTGACCAAAACAGTCTTGATAACGTAGGGATGTTTTAACTGTTGCTGAAGAGCGTTTACACAGTGTCCAGGTAGAATATGTACTGAATTCTTTCTAAAAGTTGGTGGGGGGGGGAATGCTTGCTTGTTTTTCTACTTGCTTTCCAAAACAAATATGTTTTCCCTCTTGGCTCTGTAGTTACTGTTAGCGTTAGAGTTAGGTTTTTTTTTTTTGAATTGAACTGGATAACTCCTTTTTTCAAAAGAGGCAATGGGAACCTGTACTCCTGCCAGTGCGAACTTCATTGTTGGTAGCTGCGCTAACGCAGGTTAATTCAGTGTGTCGCTGTTTCCTTAGGTATTTAGTTCTTCCCCATGTCTAGAGTCATTAAGTATGTGAATTTGGAAGAAAATAAATGATAGAAGTGGAATGATATATTAATGTCATGGAAGTTTTGACTTGTTGGTGTGTTTTGGTGTCTGAAGCCTTCTCTCTAATCTCAACAAGGATGGCAAAAACTGGAGTCCTTTTCCAGAGGAGACTTTTATTTTTCTCACCCAGAGGGAAGCGAGTGTGACCTTGCTGCTCATCGGTTGGACTCCAGTGATTTACTTTCCTTTTGGGTTTGAATTTGCCAGTCCCCTGATTCATCCACTGAGTTCGCCTTCCCAGCACCTTTCCCTGATTCTCAGGTGTCCTGGAAGAGATCCAAGGACAGTTGTGCTGTGGCAGAGCATAAAACATTGGAGAATAACTTTGCAGTATGTCCTTGCTGGGTGGCTGGATGCCCTGGGAGGGTGTATTGGCCAATGGAGAAGGCTTTTTTCCCTTTGTTCCCCCCCCAATAGAATAAATTTCCCTGCCTCTCATAAAAGTAGACTTGGTGGAAGTTGGTCAAGGATGCTTCTGGGTCCAAAATGAGAAGGAAATCCTGGCACTAGTGGGAGTAAATGAGTGGAGGAAATAAAAAGGAGCAGGATTAGGTTGTGGTGATGCTCCCTTGCTAAGCGTGGGCAGAGGGACAGGGGTGGTGATCGTGCAAGCTGAGACTAGTTGGGTTCTCCTGCCTTCCCTAGCAACTGTCCTGTCACCTGGGACACAGCCTCCTTCTGCTTGGCCCCATCCCAGCTCACAGCCAGCTGTTCCCACCAAAACTGTGAATCGGCCGAAAATAGTCATGCAAGATATTGACGGAAGCTAAAAGGCTGCATTCCCACAGGATCCTGCTTAGGGACTGCTGATGAGCTGCTGATGTGCTTCGCAAACAGCCTCCTGTTGGTGTCCTCTTGTTATTTTCAGCAGTGGATTACATATTAATAAGAACAATTTAGACTTGGCACTACCTTAGCATTAATTTTAAATGTCTGTGAATAGCAGCTTTCAGGGGAAGGGATAAAAAAAGGTGGAGAGGTTTCTGTGCGGAAGAGGTTGAACTTCCTGTGAAGCCATTGGTGGAACACAGATGGTCCGAGAGGGTGGTGTCCTGCAGCTAGAGCCCTTCTCAGAGGTGTAGATCAGTTTCCAGAGGAGATGTGTGAGTGGGTTGGAGTGTTCCATGAGGGTGCTGGTACTTTGCCAGCAGGAGGAAAGATGCGGTGATGGAGAGCCTGGTTCTTGCTAGATGTGATGGGTGGGAGATGCTGCTGTGCAGATGGTGGGGCACAAACTGATATAAAAGTTGCTGCTGTGGGGAGACAGAGCAAGCTTAGGATGGGAAGGTATCAAAATAGCGATGGGCTGCCAAATGTTGGGCATGATTTTGGGGGTGAAAAGGGAGAACTGGAGGGAGAAAGTGAGACTTGAGCCGGGAGAGATGCTCCCATGCCCCGCATCATCTGGGAGAAGCCTGCCTAGATGTTTGCTGTGCTGAAGAGCTTTTTGGAAGCTCTGTGCAACTCTGTACAGGGGTGCTCGAGTGAGGGATTTAAATATTTGCTGTAGGCTTTAACCAGGCATAGAGCTGAGCCTGCCCACTGTTTCTTTATTTCTACTAATTCTTCTGCCCAAAGACACATGTTGTCCTTCAAACTTACCCCTTTGTTATTGGATTAATGCAGAATTGATTATAAAAGACTTGAGAAGAGTAAATTTTCAATGAAGTACAGTTAAATAGGCAGTTGCTTTTAACAGCTGCTGCCATCCTATGTGTTTGTGAAGGGGAGAAATGTTGATAAAACGGCAAACAGAAGATCTACACCAATACTCTCTTCTCTCCCATCCCTTTCGTTAAAGTCCTGGCTCTGTGCTGCTGATAACTGATTTGGAGGTCAGGAGGAGGGCAAGGTAGGCTGGGGAGTGGGATGCTCTTGTGCACTTTTTTCCACTACTGATGTAACTTTCAATGCACATGTATCATGTGCTTTTATTTTCCTTGGGTGACACGTCCTAGTGCTTTGGTGAAAGCCACAGAGAGACAGCGCTGTGTGAAAGAGCAAGTGTTTGTGTCGTGCTGTAGTTCCCCGTTCCTGTTGCACACTGCTGTACTGCAACAGCTTCAGAGAATCAGAACAGTTTAGGTTTTTGGATTGGAAGGGAATTAAAGGCCATCCAGTTCCAACCCCCCTGCCCTGGGCAGGGACACCTCCCACCAGACCAGGTTGCTCCAAGCCCCGTCCAACCTGGCCTTGAACCCCTCCAGGGATGGGGCAGCCACAGCTTCTCTGGGCAACCTGGGACAGTGACTCACCACACTCAAAGTGAAAAACTTCTTCCTTAGATCTAGTCACAATCTCCCCTCTTGCAGGGGAAAACCTTTCCCCCTCGTCCCATGGCTCCCCTCCCTCATCCAGAGTCCCTCCCCAGCTTTCCTGGAGCCCCTTGAGGGACTGGAAGGGGCTCCAAGGTCTCCCCGGAGCCTTCTCTTCTCCAGGCTGGACCCCCCCAACTCTCTCAGCTTGTCCTCCCAGCAGAGGGGCTCCAGCCCTCCCAGCATCTCCGGGGCCTCCTCTGGCCCCGCTCCACCAGCTCCGTGTCTCTCCTGTGCTGAGGCCCCAGAGCTGGAGGCAGCACTGCAGGGGGGTCTCCCCCGAGGGGAGCAGAGGGGCAGAATCCCCCCCCCTCACCCTGCTGGCTATGCTTCTTTTGATGCTCCTTTGCAGGACACTGTTTGCATGTGGGAAGATCCTTTTGGCTAAAAATGACAGGGGAAAAAAACCAAGTCCTTCTGCAGGACTCTAAAGTTGTGATTAATGGAGCCATGAAATAAGCCTTGCTCAGTAACCTCGTCAGAGGTGGCAAGTTTTCAAGCTCCTAAGTTCCTACAGATGCTGAAAATGAGCATCTGGGAAGAGGGCAACGCATTGTAACCTCATGGAAAGCCCGCAGCTAAGAATTCTCTTCTGTCTGGCTTGTCACCTGGCCCATGAGCATAAACCCAGCCAGCATGGGGTAGACACACACCCATCCAATCCAAATGCTGTACCCAAATATTCACTGGCTTTTCCTCCTCTTGTCCAGTATAAGGACTGCTCTATCTCAGTGGTCTCTGGCTTAGATCAGGAGCTGCATCCTGGGTTTAAGAAATCTCCTGATGGAAGATCTTGTGGTTCCTTGGAAAACTTCCATAACTGGCACTTTTTTGGAAGGTTACACTGAAAACATCCAGATCTGCTTTATTATTTTAAGCTGATTCTTATTTTTTGTTAAACTGAATTTCTCGACAGTTGCGTGTGCAGGCTCTGCTCGCAAGGTATTTGTGGGATGTAGCTCTAAACGGGGCACACCTTGCCATGTCTAGAGGTGGTGTCCAGAGATGCTACAGACACATGGATGTATTAAGGATTAACTTGTAGGTTCTGGTGCTATGTTCTGAGCGCTCTTTGGTGGTTTTGATGCTATTTTGCAAAACAGCATCATCTTACACTGTGCTTGGCCTGATGGGGGTTGCACTTTTTCTCTAGTCCTCTGTGGCCTTAGGAAGGAACCTTTCAATGGTTCCCAGTGACAGGACGAGGGGCAATGGGCACAAGTTAGAACATAGGAAGTTCCGTTCAAACACGCGGAAAAACTTCTTTACGGTGAGGGTGAGAGAGCACTGGAACAGGCTGCCCAGGGAGGTTGTGGAGTCCCCTTCTCTGGAGACTTTCAAGACTCGCCTGGATGCAGTCCTGAGGGATGTGCTGTAGGCATTCCTGCTTTAGCAGCGGAGTTGGACTAGATGATCTCTAGAGGTCCCTTCCAACTCTGAAGATTCCGTGAAGTACTACAGGGATGGTTTAAAGGCTGCAGGAACCGCCTTCATCCGCATCGATGGACATAGTTTTGCTTGAACAGGCTCTAACAATTCTTCACAAAAGTGGATTATTCAGATCTATTTCTCCCTGCTTTACTGCAGGCGATGTTTAGGACATTCAGTCTCTGAAAACCATCAGATGCCTTTTCAGAAAGTGCGCCTAGAAACCATGCTTAGCCAATATTCAAGAAAGTGGGTGACGTTTAATGGCCTTTCTTGTACAGAAGTCAAGCTAGAAGATTTAGTGGACCCTTTGGTTTTTAAAATGTATATGTTTTATGTTGTGGTGTAAAAAGCTTCTAAATTGAGGGCAGAGGTTACCTTGCCAAATACATCGCAGCTGTTCATCCTAATTTGGAAGGAAAGGCAGCAAGAAGTCCTGGAAGAGAAAGGCTTGGAAGCTGAAATGCTCTTGCGTAACAGTATTTTTCTGCCTTTTAATACAGATGTTCACACTCATGCCCCTTATTCTGGGAGTCTGGCCAAGTTTCTGCGTAGAGGAACTGCACGCAGTTCCTGGTCCTGTCCTTCACCCTAACATCATCACAGAACAGGTACAGCCTGAGATTAATTTCCTTGCTGGAGTTTCCAATCCGTTTATTCATAAATCAAACAATGCGCTGTTTCAGCCACCTGGCTGGGTTTTGCAGTAAAGGGGCAGGTAGAGCATATTTCCCTACGGGGCAATTGCTCTTCGTAGTTTGCAAACTTGTCCCATTAAATTTAAAAAAAAAAAAGCCACCACAAACTGAACCTCTGCAGCGTGTGGGTTATCGCGGCGATGCTGGTTCAGGAGATTGAATCTGATGGTTGTGGCTCTGCCATCCTCCCTTTTTCCCAGGAAAAGGCTGTAGCGGTTCAGCAGGGTTTTTCTTGGATGCGTGCTTACTGCCAGCATGTTTTGGGCAGCAAATCTCCATTCCCCACATAGCTTACTGCTCAAGCAAAGAGTTTTGGCAGCTGGAAAGGTGTTGTGATTGATGCAGTCTTTTGATTGTGGCTGTATCATTTAGGACCTTCTAATTTGTCAGTCCGTGTACTCTGACCCAGGCTTTCAGGAACCTGCAGTTTGGGTCCTGTGAAATAGAGGTGACCGCAAAATTTCCTTTCTCTGGGAGTTCAGTGATGCTTACCACGGGATTTTTCTAAACCTCCAGGATACGTCATATGAATTGCATTTCTGACCCCTCTCCCACCCTGCCGTACACACAAGGGCAGGTCCAGGATGAACTCCACCACTGTGGGACCTGGGAGTCTCCTCTAAAGTCTGGCTCTTTAGCAGCTGAAGCTCAAGAGCATCACTGAAGATTGTGAGATGTGTAATAATTAGGAGGAGTTGGCAGCAAAACCTCTCTTATGCTCTTAGCATATGTGAGCAAGCAGTTAGGCCAAACAGTGCACGTTTAATTCTCCTGAACTTTTGCTCGTAATCCCTGCTCTGAATCCCTTTCAGGTTTCAGCAGCGATGTGGTCATAGCCGGCTCCACCAGACTTGGAATCGTAGAATCATTATGGTTGGAAGAGACCTTTCAGATCATGGAGTTCAACAGTTAACTTGGCACTGCCAAGTTACCACTACCCCATGTCCCTCAGCACCACGTCTGCCTGGCTTTTAAATCCCTCCAGGGATGGCGACTCCACCACTGCCCTGGGCAGCCTCTTCCAATGCTTGACAACCCTTTCGGGGAAGACATTTCTCCTAATGTCCATCCTAAACCTCCCCTGGTGCAACTTGAGGCCGTTTCCTCTTGTCCTATGGCCTGTTCCCTGGGAGAAGAGACCGACCCCCCCTGGCTACCCCCTCCTTTCAGGGAGTTGTAGAGAGCGAGAAGGTCTCCCCTCAGCCTCCTTTTCTCCAGGCCGAACACCCCCAGCTCCCTCAGCCGCTCCTCACAAGACTTTTGCTCCAGACCCCTCACCAGCTCCGTTGCCCTTCTCTGGACACGCTCCAGCACCTCAAGGGCTTTTTTGTGGTGAGGGGCCCAAAACTGGACACAGCACTTGAGGTGGGGCCTCACCAGTGCTGAGGACAGGGGGACAGTCACTGCCCCAGTCCTGCTGGCCACACTATTGCTGATACAAGGATGCTGTTGGCCTTCTTGGCCACCTGGGCACACTGCTGGCTCCTATTCAGGTGGCTGTTGACCAACACCCCCATGTCCTTTTCTGCCGGGCAGCTCTCTAGACATTCTGTCCCCAGCCTGTAGTTTGGGGAACTTCTCACAGTGTTTTCCCTTGTGCTGGCACGAAGGAAAAAGTCCTCCAGAATACGCATGCATGTTGCCAGATCCTGACCTGCGGTGAAGGATGGAAACCTCCTCTTTGAGCAAAGACTGGTTGAAGCAGGAAAGCTCATAGCAAAGACTAGGGAGTACAGATGGATGATGTTTTGGGGGTTGTTCTTTAGACTTGCTCTTGATGGATGTTGGACAAACACACAGAGTGGCTGCCAGACCAGCTTTGCCTCCTGACCCAAAGGCCTTTGACACTTGAGGGGGAGTGTACGCATGTGTGAAATCTTGATGCTAGACGTTACTACCGTCTTCTCTGTAGTTGCTGCCGCCTCATTCCTCCTGGACTCTGCTACCAAACCATGCTGCCATAATGCTGTGCAGTGCTGTTGGCTGGCCCGTTCCCCGAGGTGCCATCTGCAATTCAATTCTCAGCCCAACAAAGGCATTAGTGGGGTGAGGAAGGGGAATGTTGCTGTGCAAATGGGATTAGACTGACTAATGAAGTTAAATCCTTGGCCTGTAGTAAGGTCCTCTGCATAATCCTGCAAACAAGGTTTGAGCTGGCTATACCGTGGTAGCAGCCTCTGCTTGCCAGCATGGTGGAAAAGCCTGAGAGCCCACAGATGTCTGAATTACAAGGTGCTTGGGTGTCCTGCAGTGCGCGTGGGTTCCCGATGCTTTCAAAAGTGTTGTTGGGGTGTGGGTAAAATGAGGCTGTGCACCATGACCACATGCACATGGGTGGTTTGGTTTCTGGTAGGTAGCTCTACAGCATTGTGTGGTTAGGGGAGAAGACCTTGAAGATACCTGGAGATGTGGCTTTCCTGGCAGCCGTCACAAGACATTTCGGTAATCTGCTGGTTTGTTGTTCTAGAGATGACTTGGCTGCCTGTGGGGTCTGGGTGGAGATCCAGACTGCCTCCACGCTGAGGTGCTCAACTTGCATTCCAGAAATGCCTGTGTTTTTATGAATTGGGAACCTCTATGCTGCTAATGTGTTGGCTTACTAATGAAATCAATTAGCAAAGCTGAAAAAAATATAATGACTATTCTTCATTGTTGGCTGTGATCTATGATTTTTATCTGCCTTTACTGTCTCATGAGTCCTTCTTGAAAAAGGGGCCTAGAATTTAGGGGCGTTTGATTGCAGATTCAACCTTTTTCTCCAGGTTGCTTCCAGGAGAACTACTGCTGAGCCCCAAAGTGTGATTTCAAGTGTATAAGTGGCAACTGGAGATGTTCAGAGAGAAGCCGTGCTTGTCTGTGGCTGGAGGTTTTAATGGTTGGTGTGGTTTTTTTTTTTTTTTGGTGACTAGTATTTGTTGCTCATCTCAACCTTGAAAACTATTCTTTTCCGTTGTGCCGTCTCTACAATGAGCTGTTAAAGGAGAAGAGCTGATGATCTGGTCTGGACCCATCATTTGTCATGTTCTCCTTGACGTGTGGTTTTGAGCCTTTATTTGGCAGCATGCGTATTTGCAGATGATGTCAGCCAGCACTTGAGAACCAATTGACTTTGATGCAGTCAAGAGGCCCTTTTTCAGGGACAATTATGGAAAAAAAAAAAATGAAACAACTAAGGCCTTGTTTGAAGTCTCCTAAACTTGGAGCATTCTGACTATTAAAAATTGAGTTAACTTTCTTGTGTGCTTTCCTGAAGCCTCACTGGCCAGTTGCAAAGTTGAAGTTTACTTTTGGGTGACAAAAAGCAGCACCAAGTGTCATCAAATAAAGCTTGGATGGTTGTTCAAATCACTTTACATGTGCCAAAAATGGCCCCTGCTCTACAGAGAGCAGCTCTTACCTCCTTACCCATCAGTTGGGTGTCTGAGGCTGCTGGGCAGGATCATGCTGTGATAGACATCTCCAGACTTGAGGGTGATCATAGAATTATAGAATGGTTTGGGTTGGAAGGGACCTTAACGATCATCCAGTTCCAACCCCCTGCCCTGGGCGGGGACACCTCCCACCAGACCAGGCTTCTCCAAGCCCCATCCAGCCTGGCCTTGAACCCCTCCAAGGATGGGGCTAGCCTTGATGATGTGATGTGACCAGCCTTGGTGCCTTTAACCTCAACTTGTGCAGAAGTTTCTGTGCTGGGTTGAAACCATCTCAATGGGGTCAAGTCAGTTGGATGCTTGGCAAAGAGAGAAGAGAGAGACACGGCTTCTTCTCATCCCTTCCAGGACAAACCAACTCTTCGCTTGATCATGATGCTTGGGGCGATGCTTTTATTTATTTTTTTGGTATCAATATTCTGCAAGACTATGGTGACATCAGCTCTGTTGCCAGGCTGAGGACCACAGGTTAACGTTGGAGGAAGCGTATGTTGGCTTTTCTGCTCTCTCAGACTGCTGGTTTCACCGCAAGGCTGCTCTTTCATTCTTGCTAGCTGCTGCCTCTTCATGTTTTACATTTTCTTTGACGCAGCTCTGCTGGCCTTCCTGGAAAAACAAACCACCTCCTGGTTCCTCTAATTCAGAACACGCTGCTATGCCTTACTTCAGGGTTTGCTTAACAAGCCTGGTTTGTAACCACCTAAACCGCCACCGATCTCGAGCAAACCACACCGCTGTGAATTACGCCTTATTGTCTTGGTGTTTTTTCCTTCTCCAGTAAGGTCAGGAGCTTGAAGTCGAATCGGGTGGGGTGGCGTAGCTTTTAGCTGAGTGATATCTGGAAAGGGGATCTCATTTCATTGCTTTTCTTCTTGAGGTCGATGCGAATTAATGTGTGCATGTGTTCGCGCCCGAGTCTGAACAAGCTATTTTACTGCAATTCTCTGCAGCCATCAGGGGTTCCTGCTTCTTCAGCAAGGAGCAAATGATAAATGGTGCAACGCAAAGTGAAACCTGCCTTGGTGCTGCTGTAAAACGCTCCAGATAAAATGCATTTTATCTGTGCTGCTGTGGGTATCAGTCCTTGAGTAAGCTGTTGTGTGATGAGAAAACTCCAGTGCTTAAATTATTCCCATGATGGCAGATTTTTTTTTTCCTTTCCCTAACATTTAGTCCTTGAGTTGTAATAAATAAATAAATCTTGCAAGCAAAGCTTCTGCCTTCTGTCCGGATGGATGCTGGCTTTGGATACTCAGCTGCTGCTGAAGCTTGTGACTTCATTTGGTTTCCCTCTGGCACTGCACTGAACCCATTTAAATCTCTTACAGGGAAAATAAGTAAATCCTTTCCATATGTCAAGTATTAGAAAAATACATGATTTCTTTGACTTGCACAAAGTGTCCCGTTGTTTGGCAGATACAGAAACAAGTGCACCCTTGTCTCTGGGAAGCCGAGCTCTAACCTCATGCTGGTAAATCTGACATGTCCCTGTCCGATATTTCAGATAGTCTCTGTTCACATGAGCTGGGCACGTGAAGGCTGCGGAAGACCCTGATCTTATCAATTTTCCCCTTAGAAGAGAGAGACTTCAGTTTTCCCTGCTCTAAATCTTTCTTATTATAGCCCTTCAGGTCACTGGGTTGCCCCCAAAGATAGGGGAGAAAGCATTTTGCATATTGGCCTGTTCAATGGCTTTTGTTAGCAGATGTGTCTTTGCCCTCTGGATCTCATCACGTGGGATAAATAAGTCTGTGCATTGATGGGGCGATGTATTGATGGAGCAAACTGCAAGCAGCACATAGGACTTGCCAACTGGGTCAGACAAAAGGTCGTCTTGCCCGGCATCCTGTCTCTGCAAGGGTCCAGCAACGGGTGCTGGAGAGGAGCAAAGGGTGCTTTTTTTGTGCTTTGTGCTCCCTTCTTCTCTCTCTTGGCTTCTAGCAAGCAATGGTTGAATGCGAAACGCAGCATTGCTCAGTGAAGCTGCCTGTGCTCATCTGGAGTGACCTTGTGCCAACAACTTGCTCCAGAAATGCCGTAAAATAGGAAAGGGCTTGCAATCTGAAAAATGATCCTGGAAATGTTTTGAGGAAATCCTGGGAAATTGGAAGCTGGCTTGTGCCTGAATTGGAGTCTTTGTTGGAGGATGTATTTTTGCTCATAGGGCTTGCAATGGACTGGGACACTGCTTCCCAGCCTGGTGTCTCTGTCCAGAGAAATGACAAGTAGTAGAAGCAGATCTCAGGCAGGTGAGGGGGAGGAGCCCAGGCCTCCTGTAATAAGGCAGCAAGCGATCACTGCCTTTTCTCCTGCTGGTGAACAACCTGTAACTGCTTTCAGGGTAACTGGAAGGGGATGCAAGTGAATCATGGAATTGTAGAATGGTTTATGTTGGAAGGGACCTTAAAGACCATCCAGTTCCACCCGCCTGCCCTGGGCAGGGACACCTCCCACCAGACCAGGTTGCTCCAAGCCCCGTCCAACCTGGCCTTGAACCCCTCCAGGGATGGGGCAGCCACAGCTTCCCTGGGCAACCTGGGCCAGGGGCTCACCACCCTCACAGGAAAGAATTTCTTCCTAATATCCAATCTAAATCTCCCCTTTTCCATTCCGAATCCATTACCCCTCATCCTATCACTACGTGCCCTTGTAAAAAAGTCCTTCTCCAGCTAGTGAAGCATCTGTCAGTACCCACGGCTCCCTTTAGGTACGCCAAGACTTAAGGATGCCTCCCAGTGATTAATACATAGAATGTAACATGAACCTTGGGCATCTTCCTCTTCCTGGTGCAGTAGGAGGTCCCTGCTTTGGGGGGATGTGATAGTGGAGAGGTGGTGTGGAACAAGATGGTGGATCAAGCTTTTGGTCTGTCCGAGAATGGGCTGGGGAGGGGAAAAGTGCTCTTCTACTATAAAAATTGTCACTGTTCTTTCCTCTCCCCTCCATTTCAAAGAGGAGGATTATAAAGGGGCTGCAACTTGCCTGGCACCCTTGTTTTAATGGGATTATGAGCAAGGGACAACCTTTAACAAATTCTGATTTAAATACATGTGGAGATCCATTGACCAAAAAAAACCGAACCAACTGAAAAAAAAAAAAAGGAGAAAGAAACAAACTCAAAAATATAGCAAGAGAGGGTTTGAAATTTGGGTGCAGGTGATGGGAAATTTGCTTGGCTAATATGCATCCTTAGCAAGAAAGTCTTCTATTTGTCAGCTACTTGAACTAATAAATCCAAAAGGACGACGAAACTGTACGCTGCCCACATACAACTGACCACCAAGCTTGCACGATGCAGTCCGTAACGCGACTTCTGCCACTGAGGCATGGGCAGTTGACCAAGGGAATCTGAATTGTGCGATGGTATTTGTGATTAGGGGGATGAGTACTGGTGTGAAGTTTCACTCCTTCCTTTCCCATGTGGCTCTCATTCTATCTTGCCCTTTTTGTTCCTTTATAGCAGTTTTTACCTATATGGATGGACTGAGTTTCCAATTGTTTTTCTTGTGTTTATGAGACTGAGTTTTTTATATGTGTTTGCTGTCCCCATGCAGAGACTTGTAAAACCTCAAGACAAAACCTGGGGAAGAGGAAGGGGTGGATGAAGGGCACAGAAAGAAAACAGCAGTGAGGAGGGACGTGACTCTGATCCAATAGGTGGCTACACGTTTTGATTTTAATTATCTCATGTCCATCAACTTGCCTGGAAAGTGAATGGAAAAACCTTTCCGGTTTAATAGATATCGCTTGACAGTATCTTGCAACTGGAAAAAAAAATAAATTTCTATGAGATTGCTTTGGGTGGACACACTGGCTTCTTAGAGTAATAAAATGGCATTTAGGTAATTTTTGAGCACAGTCTCTCTGAAAACCGGAGAATTGGATGAGTGGTTGGAGATGGTCCCAGGGACCTCCTTCTGTATATTGTATTTTCACATACTGCTTAATCTAGGATATTGTTCTGCAGCTCTGAGCTTTTCCTGTACTGTAGGACTCAGGCAGAGCTTACCTGCATGGGAGTGAAACAAATTCAGGATCATCACTCCTTGGCTGTATTTTTCCTGGATTTCTGCTGTTTAAAGATTATTTTCTTTTTTTTTTTTCCCCCATCACCAAGGTAGGTTTTAGCTCTGCTCAGGGGTGCCATGCTAAAATACTATCTTCATAATGCTTCTAGGTAGCACGTGTGTTTACTGGGTCTGAATTTATGAATAAAGTGCTTTTTCTTCCAACTTGTTCATATATGACTCAGTCTGATCTTTGCATCTTTGTTGCTCAGAAGCACGAACTGGGGACCCAAAGTGCAAGTGGCCTCTTCTAAATGAGTGCAGGTTGTTCGCATCTGACCTAGACCCAAGTTGTGAGCAGCTCATGAACTTCATGTTCTGAGAGAGATGGCATAGGTAAAGAGGATAAGGTTATGGGTGCTGTAACGTGCAAACTATGTGAAATAAACCCAAAAATGTTTATTTCATGATGCCCAGCTGGTTGAGATTTTGGGTCTGGATCAGTTCTCCTTTTGACCTGAGCTCTACAGTAGTGAAGTCATGTCTGTCTGTACCCAAAGGACGCAGTGCTCTGATGTCCTGGGACTATATATAAAGGTATTTTCCAGGTTGTACAAGTGTCAGGGAAAGCTGCTGTTGCATTTATCCCGATTCCTTAGGGATGCCATGGCAGGTCTGGTGTAAGGCAGTTGTCTTGAGGGAAAGTGTCATGACACTTTTGCTACAGTGGGAGAGGCTGATGCCAGGGCATGACCAATGCAGAGGCACCAAGAGGTTCTGAGTATTTATAGGTCTGTTTTCCATGGAAATGCCGGTTAATAACAGCGACAGCTTGGATAACGCTGGAGAATTTTGTAGCTAAATAGTTCCCAAGAGGCTGATAGCATAAACACATTTAGAAGGAGAGAGATGAGCGGTGTCTACCCGCCTGGGTCCTCTTTGTAATGCTTGGCATGAAAAACGTCACAGGGTGCCATTTATCCACCATCAGATGTGTGATGTGTGGAGCTTGGCCAGCCCATTTCTCCCTTGCAGTAAAAATTCCCAAAAAAGTAACAGACTTAGTTATTCCTCTCTTTTTTAATCTCTGTTGCCAATTCTGGAACATAACTTTAAGTCTCGGAAATATCCCTTTAAAACTTCCAGCCAACCTGGGAAATAGTCATTATTTTTTTTCCTTCCCCATTTTCCCTGGCTGGTTGGAACAGGGTTTTGAGCAACTCCCTGCTCTATATTTCACTGGATATTCTCGCTGGGTTTAATTTCATCAGCTCTAGCATCAGTTCCTCACTGAGAGCCTGTCACTGTTTCCATAATAAACCGCAATATTTATGGGCAGCAGATAAATCTGTGAAAGGTTTTCTTTGCATATGTATGAGCCTTCAAGCAGAGGTCTGGGAGGAATTTTATATGTTCAGTTGTTTAAGTTACAGCTGGAGGAAAAAGTTATCCATTTCATATGTGGTTGTTTTTTATTATTGTTTCAATAAAAGTAAAGAATTGCTTTCCCTGTTTTCTTTGAGTTGGACTGCTTATGATTGTGGAATATGGAAATTCATGTGAAAGAAAGTATTTCTGAAGTTACAGTTAGTTTTCACCAGCAGCTGTTGAAAGCTTGAGTTGCCAGTACTTCAAACTTTATTACTGGTCTTGTGGTGGGAGATTCTTTGTGATGGGGCCAGCCTGCCCTCTGCAAATATATTAAACCAAATAGGAGGTGGCCTGACGTTTCCTATAAAAGGCACCTGAGAAAAATCTCAGAAATAGAATGCAGCCTTCTGCGCACCCGGGGCTGAAGTGACAGCAAATACTACTAAAGCAACCTGTGCTTTTATGTCAACATCTATTGTACCTTCATTGGGATAAACCCAGAGGGCTGACAAAGGGATAGCTGGAAAATGAATTTCTTTGGGATTGATGACAAACTCTGCTCAGAGTTGTCTTTTAAGTAGTTACTCAGTGCATAGGTAGTGAGCCTCCAGCTGTGCTTAAGGATCTTAATTGGGTTTGGTGAGAATAGCCAGTGAATAGATTGATGTGTCGGTCTGGTACTTGCTTTCACAAGTTTTGGGTTTGCAGCAGTTCTTAATTAAAAAGAAAATGGTAATCTCAAGGTGTTCTTTTTCTTTTTTTTTCTTTGGATTTTTTTCTCCCTTCTTGTTTTTCCCCTCATCTCCTTTCTTCCTGGCTTGCAGTAGGCTCCAATCTCAGAATGGCTGAGAGATGTTGTGCAGCAGAGCAGCACAAAACTGGCCTGAACTGGGGGGAACTGGTGGAAGCAGGAACTGGGAGGTGGGTTCTGGCCCTAGCCCTGTGTTGTGCATCTTTGCAAAAGCCCCTTCCTAAATGGAGGACGTGCAGTCATAGGGTGGCATCTCGTTACCCCATTTAACAAAGCTGGTTCATCTGGGGGCAGAGAAACTAAAGAAGGGGGGGGGTATTTCTCTTAGGACTCTGTAGAAGGACTCCATCCTTGGAGATAAATGTGTGCTGGGCAAAAAAAGAAAAAAAGATTTGTAATTCAGCACTGTGTGACATGTCAGTCTGGAAGCCTATTGCTAACATAATTCAGAAACTCTTACTGCTTGGATTTCCAGCCTAAAGCGTGTCCATATGGGTGGTGGTGCTGCCGTTCAGGGGCCAGTCATCGAATCATAGAATCTTCCTGGTTGGAAAGGACCTTTGAGATCGAGTCCAACCAAACAACCTACAGACTCTGCCACTAGAGCATGCCCTGAAGTGCCACATCTAGATGTTTCTTAAACACCTCCAGGGATGGTGACTCAACCCCCTCCCTGGGCAGGCTGTTCCAGTGCCTGACCACTCACTCACTCAGTCCTAGGCAGATGCGCCCTCTCTCATGGGAGGTGGATGCTGGCTGTGCAGCAGATCACGCAAGGACTGTTGGAAGAGATACAGGACCATACTGTAGGACCCACAGCTCAGCCCATCATTTCTGAGACTGCCCAAGCCCCTCTCGCAAGTGGGATCATGGATATGACAGGGATGCCAACGGCTGTGAATGCATGCATGAGTGCTTTGCCTTCATTCTCCCCACTTTTAGGCTGTGGGTAGAGGT
Organism: Sterna hirundo; assembly: GCA_009819605.1. Classification (NCBI taxonomy): domain Eukaryota; kingdom Metazoa; phylum Chordata; class Aves; order Charadriiformes; family Laridae; genus Sterna; species Sterna hirundo. The sequence goes on along the minus strand of CM020437.1, from coordinate 218,173,120 downwards.
TATACAATGGATTTATTTTGATTTCAACGTGCCAAAGTCTGATTTGGGTGTAGGATGATACTCATAATCAACAGCCCACATGCCGGACCATCACCACTTGTTGGGTAATGTGAAGCAGAGCATTTGTATTTGGTGGTTCCTTTCAACCTAAATTCCTTATTTGACTTTCTGGTTGGGCTTGGGATCTCTCTTTGTGCCCTGGTTTTTGCAGTGTTTATTATCCAAGCCATTGTGTGATTGGGACCTTGCTTCTGCTGGGGCATTTGGTATCCCAGTACCACCTGAACACCAACTCCATCACTCCTTCCCCTTTCCAGTGCATTACAGATGGGCAGAAAAATAGTTGTCCTCAAAGTAATTTGCCTTATATAGCTTGGTATGTCTGATAGAACCTGAAATGAGGAACTAGTTGACTTTATGGTGGATTTACTAATGTGAAATGCAAACACATCTGGCTTCCAGTTCTCTGAAATCAGTGTGTCCTTCAAGGTTTGATCAGCTTCCTTTGCACCAGCAAAGCGGTGGTGATGTTGAGCTGATTATTGGGCTGGAGAGGTGCTATTCATCTCGAAAACATCTCTCTTCTGCCCGGATGTGTCTAACTGAAGGGGGTATATTTCAGAAAGTAAATGGATTTGTGTGAAACAAAGCCACCCAGGAGGGTTTGCTAATGAGCTTATTCCTGCTTGGAGAGGCTAGAAGCACTATGAAGAGCTTCTGCTCTTTATTGCTGCTTCTGACCTGTCTTTTTGAATAAAATAAAATAAGTAATGGTGTCTTTGCTTTGATGCTTGCCAAAACCTTACCAGATTTTGCCCTGGTTTGCCAAGAACATCCCCACCTCAGACTGCAAGGTGTTTCCTTAGGCGTTACTGCTAAATCTTCAGTCTCTTCCATAAATTGAATTCTTCAGGGCACTGAGAGCTGCTTGTTTTGTTTTCTGAGCTGAGATGTGCAGTATCGTCGGTGGAGCTGCGTGTTCTGCTAATAAACCATGATTCAGTGCATTTTGTTGTGCGAGGTGACTAGAATTCATTGAACGATAAAAATTGTGCTTGGTCCTAAGGCTGGGTTTTGGTGGTTTTTTTTGTGTGTAATCTTATCTTTCTAAGCAGCCTGGGCTGTGTGTTTGTGCTTCTTGACTTAATAGTCTGTCTTTCCCCTGTTTGTTTGTTTGTTTTTTCAATTGTAATAAAAGCCATGAATGATGGATAAACATAGACTTAGGGTCTGGTCCTTGTTTTACCAGTCTTTGGCTTTCAAGGTGTCAATTTAATCTTTCTTCTTCATCTGCTGATGGGGAATGCTGGCCCGATATCAATGAAGTCTCGCTGCTCTGGTGAGACCCCACCTGGAGTACTGTGTCCAGCTCTGGAGTCCTCAGCACAAGAACAACATGGACATGTTGGAACGAGTCCAGCAGAGGGCCATGAAGATGATCCAAGGGCTGGAGCACCTCTGCTATGAGGACAGGCTGAGAGGGTTGGGGTTATTCAGCCTGGAGAAGAGAAGGCTCCGGGCAGTCCTTGGAGCCCCTTCCAGTCCCTCTAGGGGGCCTACAGGAAGGATAGGGAGGGACCCTTTATCAGGGAATGTAGTGATAGGACACGGGGTAACAGCCTCAAACTGAAGGAGGGTAGATTTAGATTGGATATCAGGAAGAAATCCTTTGCTGTGAGGGTGGTGAGCCCCTGGCCCAGGGTGCCCAGAGAAGCTGTGGCTGCCCCGTCCCTGGAGGGGTTCAAGGCCAGGTTGGACGGGGCTTGGAGCAACCTGGTCTGGTGGGAGGTGTCCCTGCCCAGGGCAGGGATTTGGAACTAGATGATCTTTCAGGTCCCTTTCAACCTGAACCATTCTATGATAAGTGGCATTTAACACTGTTGGTTCTCTGAAAATACATGTGTGAAAGTGCTGAGGTGGTGGTGAGCTGGTTAATGTGTCCGTGTACCATTGCTTAGGGGGCAAATGTTGCAGTGGCCATAAAAAAATGTGCTTTTGCCCATATCGAGACAATGTGAATTGAATTTGTAACTGGCTGTGTCACCCATGTCACCCATGGTGAGGCTGGAAAATAAGTTAGGAATGCATGTACCGTGTCTGACCCTTGGTAGGCAATTCATTTCTCTCGTCTCTTTTTTAGCATTTTAAGTAGAATCTGTCTCATTGTATATTTGCATACGTGTGAGTTTACTGGGATCCTTTCTGCCTCCTCCTGTAGTGTGCGGCCAAATAATTGGTATAAACTTCCTCTTCCTGGGATCTTGCAATGAAAGTTTTTAACACCCTCTTGGCATACACAAAGTGAATAGAGGTGGATACCGTGTGGCAAGAAAAGGTGACATTTTTTGGTTTCTGAACATGACAGCAATGCAGTGATGCTGCCAAGGCTCTTCAAAGGCGGAGAGTGGAGTGGCTGCAGGAAGATGTTGGTCTATACAGGGACTGGTGTGACATATGAGGTGCAATGTCTTAAAGAGCTGCAATATGTCTTGGACCTGTTGGAGCAGGGCCTAAGGAGGCCCCGGAGATGGTGGGAGGGCTGGAGCCCCTCTGCTGTGAGGACAGGCTGAGAGAATTGGGGGGGTTCAGCCTGGAGAAGAGAAGGCTCTGGGGAGACCTTATTGCAGCCTTCCAGTACGTAAAGGGGCTATAAGAAAGATGGGGACAAATTCTTTAGCAGGGCCTATTGTGATAGGAAAAGGGAAAATGTCTTTAAACTAAAAGAGGGGAGATTCAGACTAGATATAAGGAAAAAATGTTTTGAAGGTGGTGAGATCCTGGCCCAGGTTGCCCAGAGAGGTGGGAGATGCCCCACCCTGGAAACATTCCAGGCCAGGTTGGATGGGGCTCTGAGCAACCTGATCTAGTTGAAGATGTCCCTGCTCATCGCAGGGGAGTTGGACTAGATGACCCTTAAAAGTCCCTTCCAACCCAAACCATTCCGTGATTCTGTGAATTCTGCAGGCCTGATGTCTTCACACTGAGACCAAATGCCCCCAGGGAGATGCTGTGATTGAACATGCGTTTCTGTCCTCATACACAGGGTTGTGGATAAACTTCTCTGTGGAGCTGCCAGGCTAAATTATTTAAAGTTGTTCCTTTCTTCTTTTCCAAGGTACTTTTGCAAAATTGAAGAAAGCACTTTTTCCTGCTCTTTAAGGAACATGGGAAAGTTTTGTTTCCTAAACAGACCTATGTGAGTTGCATCTCAGCAGTTACAGATGGGGAAGAGTGATGAAGAAGTGACCATCCCTCTCCCTTTTCACATCTTCTTTTTTCACATCTTTCACATCGGTCAAAAGCATACTTTTTTTTTTTTTCCTTCTTAGCCTGGCTTTGCCAGGTCGGGAGTTGGTTTGGAAACTCTGGTTTGGGAGCAAGGTGTCTGGCGCATGGGCTGCACCAAGCTCAAGGCTTGGTCTGAGGCTCTGGGAGGCAGATGCTCCCCGGAGGCAAAGGCATCTTGTGACTCGCTTGCAAATCCACACCAGCCTTGGAGAACGGGATGCTCTGGTTACATTTCTTGTCTCTGGCAAAAGGAAGGCGCTGGGGTCTAAATTACAGAGTCCCTGATTGCAGAGCCTGTCCTCATTAACATTCCAATTGCAAATCTGTGGCGGTTGTCTGCCTACTAGAGCAGGGTCTGGGAGGGAAGCTCTGGCTGAGGCGCTCCCTGCAGTTGTCCTGGTTCAAATCTTCCTTTTGCTGAGTGTTTTTTAACTGATTCTGCATCCAGTTGGCAGGTTTCTTTTTCAGTTTTACTCCCGGTGTTGCATCCTCCTTGTGTTTCAGCGATTTCAGTGTGAAACAAGTTGGGAGGATGTACTTTTTTTTTTTTAAATCTTGGACCATTGCTAAAGGGATTGCGTGTTGGATCATGGCAAGAGGGAACACTCATCTGTGCTGATGTTAGACACGTTTTAGTCCCTGGCTGTATTGACCTGTCAGGGTGTTATAAGGTATTAAATCAGCTGCCAACTGGAGCTAAACTATTATATTTTATAACAGGGTTAAGGTTTAGCAGAGTTCTCCGCCCTCCCTGTCCAGGTGTGATTCATGAGATAATTCGCTCCCTTGTGCTGCCTAATTATTTTCCTTATCAATTATCACTTGTTCTCCAAGCCTGTCATTCCATGCGGTTGGAAGCGCTGCTGTCAGCGTGGATGATGGGAGCCGGGCACGCCAGCTTCCCCAGGGGAATGTATTTGCCTCCGAGGCTGCCAGCGGTGATGGATGGGTTCACCTCGAGTCTGGGTGTAGGCTAAAAATGCTCCTGCCGCTTCTTTCAAAATGATGCTTGGCCAGCATATAAAACCTGATGGATGGTGGCAATCTGTCACTGCAGGTGTCGGGGCGATGTGGTTTGCAGCAATGCGCAATGGATGCGGGAGCAAATTGCTGGTTGCTTTTCTGTGACCTTTCAGGGCTTCGTTTCTCCGCCGTGCGCGAGATGCTCTTGGACCTGTTTGGTTCTCAGGGGTGCCCGACTCGCACCCCTTCTTCTTCTTGAGGGCTGTCTTGTAAAGCACTACGGGACGTCTTTGGAGATGAAGACCTGTCCTTCTCTGCTCCCTCTGACTTGTCTGCAAATGAGAATCATCATCTTACCATTAAGATGCTGCTCTTAAGGGTGTTGCTCTACCTTTGCTTTATAAATGAGTCCCATCGGCAACACTGGATATCATACTGGAGGGGGAACTTTGGAAACGTCTGCTGGTGTTTGCACATTAACTGGTTTATGAGCGGTTAGCACTAAAACCGCTTTATGAGCGGCCAGGACTCAAATTCTTATTAATCCAGTGCCTCTGTGGCTGGAAAACAAATTAAAGTTGAGATTTTCAACACTTGCAACCAATGTTTAAAGCTATTAGAGAGTTAGAAGAGGCTGAAATGACCGCTAAAGCCCCCATTATAATCATTACCAGTGATTGAAGTGTTTTTCAGAGGTGCCTTGTAATGCTGTATGTAAGTGCTCAGTAAAGCAAACAAAAAGCAATGATATTCTGTGATGGTTTTTGCAGCAGCTTCTGGGCCTCCCTTCTTCAGAAGGCTGCAGTGAAGCTGAGAGGGTCAATGTGGTCCAGGGAAAGAGGTCTCCCAGCCCCGGTGCTGATGCTCGGTGTCCTCTGGAGGGATGGCCATGGATGAAGGGACAATCCCTTTGAAGCCTCCAGAGGATCTGAGGCCAGAAAAAGCAACAGGGAGAAAAGGGCTCCATCTTCTCCGTTTATGCATTGCTTCCAGCAACGTGGGCTTGATCAGCATCTGATGTTGCCCTGAATGAACTCTTTTTTTCTTTCATTGGCAGTAAAATTACACATGTTGTTTTTTTAAATTTAATTAGTGCACACTTCTACTTCCTCTCCCATCTTCCCTCTTCTGTTTTTTCTCCGTCTTTCTGTGATCTCTTTTTTTTTTTTTCTTTTTTTTTTGGCTTGCAAGGAGAGAAATAGCCAAAATCTCTCTCCTGAGATCTGCAATGCAAGTAACATCAGACTCTTCAAATGAAAACTCCTTTTAACTCAGATATCTCATTTGCGCTAGAGCTCACTGGGGACAATGAGTTCTTGTACTCTTGTTCCTGATGATGCTGATTTTGAGACAACACCAGACTAAGAAAGGGATTGTTTTTCCCCTGCTTTGAGATCTATAGAGAAAAGAGCCTAGGTGACATTCATGACACTTCTCAGAAACAGGCAGAGTGTTCCTTCTGGGCTGTGCTATTCCTATTTTTCTACTTTTTTTTGTTTTTAAAGTGCATAGGAACTTTTTCAGGACCAACTTGCTCAGATGCTGTTGGGCAGTAGGTGTTAAAATCAGGTGGAAACTCCTGGAGAAAAAGGAAAAAAAAAAAAAACTTATATGCTGTCATTGTTTCTTCTCTGTATGTTTATGTCCTCCTTGGAGCAAATTAAAACCTACCTGAGCTCTGCAGCGCCAGTTTCCCCCTCTACCGATCCACGATGCCCCGTGTAGCTCTTTCTGCATGCTGAAGGGTGATGCTGATAACAGCATGAAAACCAGAGGAAAGGCAAGATTTAGCAAATACAGCTTGAGGGGTACAAGGGAATTGAAGTGATTAATGCGGTGTTAGATTTCTAGAGAGATTAGACATCCTGAGCTCTAGCACAAATGAAGCTGGAGGGCACAGAGGTTGGTGTTTCCTGGTGAGGGTTGTGCTGTTGCAGAAAATTTTGGGGGGCGGGGGCTAGCTTTGGCCAGCTGGACTTTTGGCAAGGAGTTAGGGTCAGCTGTGCCAAATTGGGGCATTGGGTTTCATGACCCTGGGGTAGTGACGAGTCCAGCTGTTGTATTATAAAGTGAATATCGCCACCCCTGTCACTTCCAGCAGCTGCTGTTTGTGCCCAGATTTAATTATAGCAGTGATATCGAAAGATGAACACGTCCCTCCTAGTGATACCAGCGCCCACAGAGGAAATTCCCCTTTTTTCCTCCTGCTCAATGTGTGACTGTCAGTTGAGAAGTGCTCTTGCTTCCCACGCAGGCGACCTGTGAGATTGAACTGATCCATCGCTGGGTGCAGAGAGGTCAAGGGCATGGGGTGTCCTGTGTCACCTGCAGTCTGATCTGGCACGTTTGGATGGCTGCGCTTGCCAAAAGAGCCTTGGAGGTTTCAAAGGGGATTGGGGACCGAGGTCTGTGTGTTGAAACGCTCGTACGGGGAATAAAAAGCTTGTAAAAACAAGGCTGACCACCCGACAGAGCGGAGTATCAAGTTAATTTTACAAATGTCAGTTGGACCTTTTAAAATCGCCTCTTCTCCATACTGGAATGGATGAGACTATAGAGAGTGGTGATAAAACAGTACATTTAAGGAAATCTTTAGAAAGGAGAGGGATTCGGGATCAGGGGAGGACTCTAGGCATGGAGCTGAAAGGATAGTCTTCAAAATCATGTCTCTCCTGTAGATGGATGAGGCCTTCAAGATGCCAGACCAGCAGATGCATTAAATGCCATCCGGTTATCTCTGGGAAGTCTGTTCCTGGGTGAGAAATTGGTATCTTTTGAAGAACGGGAACGATGGTGCCTCTGTAAAGGAGGCTTTGGTCTTGGCAGGTTCCTCTATCTCCTTCTCCAAGCACCCCGTGGTTCAGGCTGGTTTGCAGGCTGTGAGGACTGTTTGGAAGGGTTATGAGAAGTATCTCTGGTTTGAGAATTGCCTGCGGTACCTACAGTCTTTAGCGTGACATTTGGCTGTTCGTGAACACATGTAGAGGAATTAGTGTGTTGGCTGTTTCTTGGGTGTCTGAGGTGTGTGTCCCTGTCCATGGAGGAGGCTGGGGCCGCATTCCTGGATGGAGAGCCCAGGGTATGGCCCAGCATGAGAAAATATGCTTTTTGCTCTGAAGATAACTAGGCAACTGTATGTGCAAGGAAAAACTGAATTTCTTCACTTGCCTGTCAAATTCAGTGGCGCTCCCTTCAGACATGGGGCTGGATGGGCAACACTAGAGTTTTTGTCCTATTCTGTCCTAGGAAATCATGGTCTTGGCAACTGTGCAAAACGCCTCTGCTGGGCTGGTGCACAATAACATCTGGGTAAAAGCTGTGTTCTTTTCCAGCCTTTACAAGAACAGGGACCAAGTGTTGTCCCAGCCCATGATGGCTGAGTTCAAAATCCCAGGCTTGAATAAGCTCTGTTCCGAGCTGTTCTCTCCATCCTGGCCCTGCCTATCCCATGTCTTCTGCCAAATAGGCTGATTTATGCTCAGCAACGTGTTGATTGACATATGTTTGGGTAGATTAAAGCTCTGGCTTTTCTGGAGAAGGGCCAATGAGCATCATGAAAACGCTGCTGTTGGCTGCACTGCGCTGGCAAGTGGGGTCCTGTCCGTAGCTCCTGGTTTTGCCACCGCTCTTGTCTGCCAAGGGGACATACCTGCTGCTTTTCTGCAGCATCTTGATGTGCCTCAATGCCTACTTATGTCTATACATCCAGCCTGCCCTTATTTTAGTTGTAAGGGTCTGCTTTTTTCTTTTCCCTTCCTTTCTTCCTCTTTCTTTACCAAACTTCTCCTTTTCTGTAGTCTCTGTGCTCTGGAGGAAAGCATGAATGAGACGAGGTCCTAAAGCCTTTACAGACCAGGTTCTCCTGGGTTTCTTATCTGATGTGTGGCCAAGGCTTTTGGAAGTGCAGCTTTCACACCCTTCGATGTTAGTTCTGAGGATTCCTGCTTTCCCCATGGCTCCAAGATTGATGTATCCAGTGTCACCCTTTGAGTGTGCAGGAGCTGATCTGCCGGGCCTGTGAGAAACCCTTGGAGTAAAAATATTCAAGATAAAAGGCTCCCAATCAACAATTTTTTCCCTTACGGCTTTATGAACGCAAAAATCTAAAAAAAGAATATACTGAATTTGCTGCTCCTCGTGTACTGTCTCATTCTGCAAAAGCACTTCTGTGTTCTGCCCGGTTGATTTGCTTTGCAGCTTTTTAGCTTAACGGGATGGTTTGGGGTTAGCAAAGAGCAATGTGGACGCTGGCCTGTGTGTTGTGTGTGAAGAAGGCACGGTGCAAGGGTTCCTAGTGCTTTTTGTCACTTTTTGGCGTTTCACTATATAGATACTTCTCCCTCTCCTAACGTTGTAAGACTGCTAGGCTGTCTCAGCTGAGCAGCGCTCTTAATGCTCCATACAGACCTTGCCTTGCTGTCCTTTGTCAGATATCAGCGATGTCTGCTACAAAGGTTGTGGGGGCACGTTTTTGATCACGCGTGGGCTGTGTTCTCTATTAGCCTCTCAAAAGACAAGACAGTAATAAGTTATTTTTCAGATGAGTTAAGCAGTGATGAATGACTCAACCCTTCCAAGTCCACCTCTAGGAACCTTTGGCTGAAGAGAAGTAGCAAGAGAAGGTGTAGGAGGAACCATGGCAGGTTATGCTCCTGGCTTGTCTAAGTATAGGCTCGGTTGGCCATGCCAACAGCCTCTGCCACAGGACATGAGATTTACTCTGGATACCCGACTGGAGACTGGGGAACAGAAGCTTCTCACCCTCGCATGGCACAAGATTACACTGTTTTCAAGAACTGGTGCAAAAATTAGAACTCGATACCACAATGACACTGGGGCATTCCCAAAAGTCTCGAATTACATCCAAATTTAAGGTAACCCACGACACCTGTTGGCTTCAGGAGGATGTTAAGAGGATGTTAGGATGCCTGCTTGCTTCTGAAAAGTAGGGTGCTGCTTGTATGGATTTGCATGATGGTTTCGCCTCCATCTGTGAAAACAGCTCCCACTGTTCCCACTTCAGTGCTGTGGGGTAAAACTTCCCTTGGAAGAGATGCCAAGTGAAAGTTGCATTAATACACAGCTTGAAAGAAGAATCCCAGCCCTTATTTAGGTCTTTTTTTTATTTTTCTCCTCTCCCTCTCTTGGTTGTCTAGGGAGAAAGATGTGGTCTTTGAGCCTAACCTTATTAAAAAATGTGTCTTGCAATTTCTTGGCTAGATATAAGTAAGTGGGTTCCCAGTGTTAGGGGAAAAAGTCAAAAGTCCTGGTCTCCATATCAGGGACAAACATAAGAGGCAAGTAGACTAAATTTACTGGGATTTTTGTTCTGTATTGGGCAAATTGTGATTGTAGAACTGTTGCTTTTTGTATATGGCATATCTTAATGGGATACCAGTTACAGTCATTGGCTGGAGAGCCATGTGTCAGACTGGGCTGGGCAAATGACGTGTTGCAGACTGGGGCTAGGTGTCTGAAAGCCAAGAAGATAATTAGAGGTGTGCCAAAGTTTTTGTTTAAAACCACAAGTGCAAATGCACCTGCCTCCGGTTGGTGCCATGTATTCACTGCAAACACTTGTGCACAACCCGTCTTGATGCCGGGCCAAACTGGGGTGGTCCAAATATGCAGAGAGGTGCAGAGACACCTGCAAAAACAGAGGTGACCCCAAATAAAAGGAGTGCCCTTGACTTGTTGTCATGCTCCCAGTGCTGCAGCTGCTGGGTGGATTGGCACTCAACCAGCTGGGCACAGCCTGCTGGAGCACCTAAAATAATTTAAGTGCTGGTGCACTTAAAATAATCAGGCAGCCTTCTGAGTTGCAAAGAATAATTTAATCATTTCCCATCTGACGAAGACCAAAATCCTTCCTGTTTTGAAGTAGGGGTCATGGTAGTTTAATAAATGCATTAGGGCAGCTGTAGTAAATGCACCTGGAACTGCAAATCACTGCGCTGCATTTTAGTCTCAAATAGCGCTGCTTTATTTTGGTCAAAATTGAGTTCATTAAGTAAAGTCCAGAAATGGCTTGCAAGCCTCTTAGCTTTGGATGTAGCTGTTCAAAATGCAAAGTGCTGGTGTGGTTTTTATCTTCTAATTGGAAATGAATTCTTGTGTAGCATCCTGCATTCAGGTCTTGGGTAGAGTGGGGAAAATGCAACTAAAATATTCAGAAATATTTTGATTTTGAGAGTTGGTGGAGAGAAATGTTTAGACAAGAATTCATTGTGATAAAGTAGCTAGCTTGCCTTTTGAATATTTTGTGTGATAGCCGTCACTCTGGCAACTCTGAAATAGTAAAATAAGTGTGTGAAAGATACTTTACTGTGGGGCTTTAGGAAATATCTGATTTGAAAAAGGGACTTGGGAGCTTGGAGGGTTGGTTGGTTTTGTTTGTGATTTTTTTTTTTTTTTCCAACCCTACCTCTGAGGTTTTTGAATTTTTTTTTTGTTTGTTTTCTGTTTTAAGAATTACTATTCCTAGAAACAGAACTTGCCTTTTTGGATGGCTTTGCATGGTGTTGAGGGGATGAGTTGATGCCCATCCTCCTGGAGAGCACGATGTATAGACACGAGGTCAACCCATCCCAAAATTGAGAGCTTACACTCTCTTACCTGGGTGGTCAGAGACAAAAGATGAGCAGGAAGGAATTAGTAAGTGGAGAAAAAATAAATATGTGGACGAGCTTTGGGGAAAAGATAATTGAACAAATGTACTGGCAGATCTTTGGATTGTTGGCTTGCTTGCGGGGTTGTGATGAAATGCTTTTTGTGTGTCTTCTGAATTGGTGAAAAAAAAAAGGCTTTGAGCTTAGTAATTCATGTATCAACATCTTGAGCTTTGTTTAAACACTTTTGTCTATGATCATAGTGCTGGCTTGAAATAGGATTATGGTTTGTTTCTCTTGGCTTCCCGAAATCTTGCTTAAGGAGGACTTCAGCTCTATTATTAAGCCATATTTACTATGTAAGGACACTAACACCAATGATGAAAGCTTGTGAAATAATTCATGTGCTTCTTCTGTGTTTGGCTACTGCTTTCTATTTGTTACAGCTTTCTGCAGCAGATTTGCTTTCATATAATTTGGTGGGAGGAGGGTTATATACATATGAATCTAATTATTTTAAATGGTAGGGAGGGAGTCCTCCATAGCTGTGTGCTCTGTCATTCCTGTCTGCAAAATTGCACCTATTTATCCTTCTCGGGGACCTGTTGCAGTCAAATTCCAGATGTCAGAGTTTGCTGGGTTTTAAAAATGATTTTAATTTTCTCCGAGGTCTAGAGAGGGTGTCAGGATCGATTTGCTGTCTGTGAATAGAGACTTTACTTTTGTGGGCTCTAAGCTTGAAAGGCAACTTCAGGGACTCTGTGTATCTTTTCGTAGGCTTTGGGAATATTGAAAACCAAATTATCCAGATCAGTCTTTTCCTAAAAATGTTACTTTTCCTGTAGAGACACTGAGAAGGCTTGTGGGGAAAATGCGATAGGTTGGGTTACATTGATGCAACTGCTCGTGCCTACAAAACGTCCCTACTGCTGTGGTCTCGGAGCCAAACAAGCGCAGGCTTGATGTGGGAAGCAAATATTTTTAATTGTTTTCAGGGGTCACAAACCATATCGTGCTTTTTACAAGTGAAGAGATGTCCGAGTTGCGGACTCCTGAAAAATTCAGGATTTAACCTCTTGTTTCCCTGTTTCTGAACTGCAAGTAGGGGCAAAAATAAAACACGGATGCAGCAGAGACCTGCTTAGTTGTTGAGTGAAGTTGTTGATTGTTACGATTCCTCTGGAAGAGCTTTTCTGGTGTTGTGTTTTTAGGAAAAATGGGGTATATTTCTATGAACCAGTTGTACTATTTTAACCCTGCTCCCTTCATCTCATGTAGTTCTTCCTTTTTATGCGGTCCCAAGGCTGGCCTTGCTCTGCTTATTCCACTTGCTGAAGAAAAAGCAATTCTGTCTGGGAATGAATCCTTGCAGTACATGGTCCTTCTCATTTGTGGATGATGAGGAGAAACAAAGGCAAAGGCATCAGGTTGTGTTTTGGGAGGTTTGCTGGACTTTCTTGCTGCAGGTACCACCTTTTTCTTGGCTGTTGAGTAGCATTTCTTTTTTGTGGCCGGAGGCAGGCGTGATCTCCTTCCACACACCCATGAAACGGGGAAAGAAAGGATAAGATCTTCTGCAGACAACAAGGGGAGTTCATATGTCTAGGACTTGCACATGGTCCAAGCAAAACATCATCAAGGTATTGCTCCAGGCCAGTCTGCCCCGCTGAAGGAGATCACAGTTCCGTATTTTACTGGCACGCTGGTTTTCCCTTGCCTCGTTCTGTGTACAGGGATGTTCAATACAGTTGTTTTCAAGATGCTGTTATTACTTATTGGCTGCTATTTGAACCTTGATACAGATCTATTGATTTCCTTTGGCCTTTCTGTGACTTTCCCTCTGGAGCATCTGGTGACGGTTCATCCTTGGAAAAGGCCGAACTGTTTTCTTTGAACATGTTACACTAAAAAATCCCTGCAGCTGAAGAGTACAAAACTGGGCTGGAGCAGGCACCCAGGGTGGTGGGAAATTAGAGAAACTGAATTCCTGGGGGGGCTTTGTAAAATTACTGGGCTGATGGAAGGTAGAGAGCCGGTCGGGTTATGGACGAAGCAAGCAGCGAATCTCCTTCCAGTGTCTGCCATGTGTTCAAACACTGTCATATGTCCTCAGAAGACAAATAAAGCTGTGTCTCTGCCCCAAAGGACAACTTTTGAGGGGAACTACTAGATTCAGGGGAGTCTCTCCAGCTGTTACAGCTGCTTATTATTATTATTTATTTTTTTTTGTTTTCTACCATGGGTACTTTCAAAGCTAAAAAAGCAGCTTTGCTTGTGCATTTGTGATGTTCTGGTCAGCAAACTAGGACCATAATGAAAAGCCTCCAAACACACATCTTTCAGGCCTGTGGTTTTCACATCTGTCTGTCCCTGGAGGCGGTGGCTGGACAGACCTCAGCCGAGGAGCAAGGCTTGTGCAACTTCCCAAAGTCTGGAAGCTGCAAAGGCTTGCAGTGTGCTCTGTGTGGTCAATCAGTCCCAATGTTTGGGTAACATGAACCACAGCCAGGACTCTGGGAAGCTCCAGACACCACATTAGGTGTCCACCACAAGAGATGTGGAAGGAGAAAGGGAAACCCTACATCCTGCGTGAACGCCCGAGTCTTGGCAGATGCTGGTGCAACCCTGGGGAAGAAGAGGGTGGAAAATACAGTAGGTTTGCCCCTTCTTGCTTGTCTTTCCCTACCATATAATTTTTGTTGACTCATTAGACATCTCACTGTAATCAAACAAAACATCTGTGCAACTTCCAGCACCTACTCATGCTGGTCTAGCCCACTGAGACAGGTTTGCTCCTTCAAAGAGCCCAATAAAAGCAGGATCTGCTAAGGCAATTTTTTTTTTTTTCTGATTTAACGAGATCAGCTTGGGCTGTGTTGTAGCAAGGAAAGTGGGTGTGTTTCAGTGAAATCTGTCTACACTTCTGAATTGCTGATGGGGGAAGGTTCTCACCTTGCTCTCCTTGTCCTCTCCATCAACCAGCCAAATGGGTTGGTGGAGATATGTTCCCTGGATCTCAATCTGAGCTGTCATTGCTTCCTTATTTATCGTCACGCAGGGTGGATATTTTGTCTCCTGCTTCTGTATATCCCCCTGCGTAGGTGAGTAAATGTTCTGGTTTGTGGGGTGTTTTCTTAGCCAGTACAGAAAGGTGCTTCGGTTGAAAAAATGCTGCTGGAGAGAGATGCACATGCTACGGAATTTTTAGCGTAAAATTAAAGCGAATCCTAAACTTAATAAAGAATAAAAGAAGGGAGGTGCCATGTATCACTATTTATGGCATTATGGTAATTATGCTTCCAAAGCAGATTTTTAATTTGTACCCTGCTAGGGTTGTTTACTGTAATTTATAATCCAATAAACCTATAGGTTGTTGCTCAAGGCAGACAGGCATGTTATAGCAAGCCAAACCGATAATTTAGAAGCAGTTTAGTAAGCTCAATAGCTTCCACAGTGCAATTGCTTTTATGGGCTGGTTTATGCCATTTGGCACTACCTTGTTTTGTTTTTAGTGTGCTGCTGTGTTACAGATTTATTGCTGCAACCCAAGAATAGCTCGTCTAATTTCTCTTGGTGGGGGGAAAATGATGTGGTGATATGACTTGCTTTCCAACATCTCCGTGCTGGAGAGAGGTGACTCTGAGCAGACACCCTTAGGAATAGGTGTGACGTCACAGTGAGGAAAGAGATGCTTGTGCATTTTTCAAATTGGGCTTATTTCTGCCCTGATTTATAGCTTTTGTAGATCCCTTTGCTCTAAGTTTGTTGGCTGACAGAGCAGAACTTCTTTAGTTGCTCTTGAATGCTTTCTGGGAAGCAGCTTGGTGGAAGAAGGTCCTGGGAATTTTTATATTAAAGTAAGAGAAGAGTAGGACAGAAGTCCTTCTGCTCCATAGGGAGCACGGCCAAAGCTTTTAGTCACCCGGACTGCGTAGCTCTAATATCAGTTGAGAGTCTGGAGATAGTCGGGACGCTTGTGTTATTCACAGTCCAGTGCAGTGAAGATGTCTGCATTATGCTTGAGGAGTACAGCCCTTGAATGATCTGAGATCCAGAGGAGAATGGGGACTAGCTTGGCTGAGGCTTGATGAACCTTGCTTTGAAGTCACGTCCTGTTGCTTTCAAAACTGGGGATGTTTAGCCCTTGCAAAAATGTTTTCTGCAGAGTGTCTATGTGAGTCCTGTGGATCCCAAGTCTGTAGCTGGTGCAGGGTTGGTGGTTTGTGGTTGGGTTTTTTTTTGTTTGTTTGTTTTGTTTGTTCTGGTTTGTTTTTGGTTTTTTGAGGCTGCTTTGCCTCAAATCAAAGATCTGGCTCTCCTTTTTTTTTTTTTAGCAAGTGTTTCGTGACTCTACCCTAGGAAGCCTCCCGAGCGATGGTTGCTTGAGGTATATACATATGAGTGTGTATTGAAAGGGTGAAGCTGAAAAAATAGGAAGATAGATGGGCTTATACTGAGCACTTCCTAATGCGTCTAAGGAACGGTCCATCTTAGTTGGAAGATTTCACATTTCACTGTGTGCCTTCACCTCCCTGCATATGAGGGTGGAATAGTGGGGTGTTCAACTCTTTACTCCACCAGTGCAAGCAATGGGTTAAAGAAGAAATCCCCTTATTTTTTGCCGTATCAAGCCCTGTGACAAAGTAGAGGATACGTGATTTCATTCAGTACTGACTTGTATACTCCATTTATTACCCAAGCGTATGCGTAAAGCATTTTTTGTGTACCACAGAACTTAGTTTCAATAAGGTGGAGTTTGTTTTTGTTTTTTAAATACCTGCCAGCAGAAAAATTCAGAGTTCAACCTCCTTCTCCAAACTCTTGTGTGATTCTGACACATTTATTTTATACTCTTCCTTGCATGACCCCAGGCAGCTACCGCATCTGTCTTGCGGTTTCCTACATACACATCTGCTGTGTGAAATGGCAGTCACCGGGGAACACTGCGTGCTAATAACTCAGTTTTGCAGACAGCATTAAACCTATCAAGAATAAAAAGATTTAGTCACAAGAATAAATCCTCCAGTTCCTTTGAAGTCCAAACTGTTCGCTGGAGACCTTCTAATGCAGGCGATGTGCAAGGAGCGAGCTTTAGCCTGTCTAATGAGCACAACCCAAACTTCTGCCACTGCCAGCGAGGAGAAAGCACCGGGACACCGTCTTCCCAGCCATGCAAACAACTGCTGAATAAATACTTCCAGTGAATAGTCAATTGGCACTGAGCAGAACTGAGTGTGGAATTGGTCTCGGCTGGTTCTGTTCTTCAAACTGAAATAACCCATGGGCTTTGGCTGAGAAGCGAGTGAATTTAGCTCATAGTTTCCCAATCGTAGAATTGTTATGGTTGGAAGGGACCTTTAAGATCATCAAGTCCAACCTTTAACCTAGCACTGCCAAGTTACTACTAAACCATGTCCCTAAGCCCTTCATCTACCCATCTTTTAAATCCCTCCAGGGATGGTGACTCCACCGCTTCCCTGGGCAGCCTGTTCCAATGCTTGACAACCCTTTTGGTGAAGAAATTTTTCTTAATATCCAACCTAAACCTCCCCTGGAGCAACTTGAGGCCGTTTCCTCTTGTTCATTCATGCAACCTATGCCTTTGGGTATTTCCAAGCGGAGAGAGACCTCTCCATTCCCTTGTTGCGTTTTTCGGGCATGGATGTGTCAAACCAAAGGGAGGTGTTGTGCTCCAAGGCGTACCCAAGGACATGACCTGAATTGTGTAAGGGACCAGCAAGCTGGATCTGCTAGTTTAAATGGTCCAGCAGCTGTTGTATTGGAGGCTTGATTAAACTTGATGTTTTAGCGCCTGTCTCTGGCAACAGTTCTCTTCCTTGAAATACCAACATCCATATGCAGTTTTCCCTGTGGCTTCCTAATATGAGGTTGAGGGTGTCATGTTCCACCTTTTTCCTGTCTCACCTCCTGCAAGCTCAACTGTAAATTAGGTTGGGCTGTGGTCCCAGCCTGCTTCCAGTCTGCCGCCATGTGATTTATTAACACTATTTTTTTTGTCTGGCATAGTGCAATCATTGTGTTGGGCCTTTTGTGGGGGTCCCGGGCTGGAGAAATGAGTTTTGACATCATTTTCTTAATGGATTAACAATCAGCAGAAAAGCTTTGCTCATCAAAAATTCATGCCCCTTTGCTGGTGGAAAAAAGTGTTTCTAATGCCAGGCAGGAACTAGCTCCATCTTTTTATCCTCTCAGTCCTTTGTGTTACTCCCAGGGCTACTGGCCAGAGCCAGCAAATGCTTTGGGAAATGCCCCCTGTGATAGGAGACAGGTAATTGAAAATTCAGCTGTCTTACAGGCATAGGTTGATGGTGCTAGCAGTCCTTGAACTTTCAACATCTAATGGAGATCATTTGGAGCTAGAATGTCGAGGGAGATGATGGAAGAGCCTTTGCTTGAATAATTCAGGCAGAGTCTGAATGAAGATCGGTGGGGAATAATCCTGTGTTACTGGAAATCACGGTCCATGTACGTGTGACAGCTGTGCCCATCAAGGAGATGGGGCTTGGGGCCACCTTGCTTCAGTGACCAAAGCTTACAGATCAATCTGTCTTTGTCTTTTCTTTGTCAGGAGTTTCCTAACAAAACATAACTAGGTTGGTATTAAATGCAATGAGAAAATTCAAAAGATTTGCATCCCTTAGGGATTTGGGAGCTACTTAAGTTCAGAGCTATTGCTTTTCCTTTTTTCTGCCTCTTCTAATAGCTGCAGCGTGTTTGGTACTGGAGTAAGTCCAAGGCGAGTCTCCTCTTGAGCTTGTAGACTTAAACAGCAGATGCACCTCCTACCGCTGAGCTTCCTCGCCTGTTTTTTGGATAGGAAGGAACAAAGAGTCCTTATGCAGCTCTGCAAAATACCCGTGATATTCTCTTAGCGGCTTTGAAGCGTTAATAACCTGAAAGCTGAAGACTGATTTTTATCACGTCTATAAAAAATCGGAAATATGGCTTTGCAAGTCCTATATTTAGGAGCTCCATCTGTCCCACTGAAATGGGAGTCGAGGTGCCGTAGATAATCTGGATATTTCCTGTAACAAAGAAACCTGGATTGTTTGGGCGGGCATCCTGCAGGCAGACAGTTGACAGCCTCGCGGTTGGCTGTGAGTTTGTAAATCCGGGCTTTACTTTTCCATTTCCCCCATGCCTTGTGTAGTCAGTGTTTACCGTATCGTCAGTGTGAACAATAAACAGGTGTCTTATACCTAACATGCCTCAATAGAAATAGTTGTAATTATGAACTATGACTACCATAGCTATTAATTGAAATATTACACATTCTTTCCTCACCTGCTGTTTCTCGCTGGAAAAACTTGGATGCTCTGAGATGCACCGAAGATCTCAGGGCCCAAAAAAGCCCAGCTAACAAATAAAACCAGAACTGCGGCTCATTGCAGACCACCCCAAAAACGTCTTCCTCAACAATGCAATCTTCTGCTTAGGGATTTTGATCTCAAAGCCCACAGAGATGGCAGATGCCTTTTCAGCGACTGTGCAGATAACTTTCCTGCTGTGGGTTTTGTTGGACAAGCAATTATACTATTGCAGGGAGAGAAATGGTTTGGAGAGCTTTTTTGGGGGAGGTAAAAGTTAGCTTAATGTAAAATCCAATTATTTCTTTTTATCTCTACCATGCATTTTTCTTCCCTTGTTATTCCTTCAAGTCCAAGATATTTATCATGCTCTGAACAGAGTAGGAGAAGAAAAAAAAAATTGCTTCTGATAGCAACGTGGTCAGCAGCCCTTAGAGCATCTTGACTGTCTGCCAAGGGTCCCTTCCATCATGTAACCAGGAAATAAAGATTGAAGGGCTGCTCTTAACCTTCTGAAGTGAACAAAATGCCTGTGGCAACCTGAGTGCCCAAGCTGGCTGCTCAGCCTCTCTGCAGGGCTCTTTCACTTGAGGAAAGTACCTTGAAGGGTGTCCACGTATTGAGCTGTTAATGCCTGGATGGGTTTCACCTCCCTGCTTCTCTCTTGCCACTTTTACTGAAGTTTCTGTTGAGGATAAGATACCCAATAAGGCCTTCTTTTGACTGTTTAAATGCCTACTTGGGAAGGGTTGCTGGATGCAAAAGCTTGAGCTGATCTCTGGAAACTCTATAGATATTGAGTCCTACTGTCCCTTGCTCTGGTACTTCAGCTTCTGCGCTTGCTTATTGAGAATATTATTGGTGTGTCTGCTGGGTTACCCTTGTGCCTTAAGGACCTCCATACAAACTATAATTTACTGTGGATTAATTGGGATGGAAAGGGAGCAGTACCCTCCAACAGTGGATGGGGCAGCTCAAGGCCATTACACGAGTTTGTGGTGGTCCCACCATTCAGATCATGACCCTTTCTCTCTTGATGTCCAGTAAGATATGAGAATAAATGAATGCCGTTTGAGAAATAGAGACTGTAACTTGTTTTAGCCCATGGGAAAACAATGTTATTCCCATTAATCATCATGGGCAGCACTAATGAAAGACTAGCCAGAGAAATTACCTGGTACAGCAGTTTTAAAAGATAAGCTGGTGGTATACCAGGATCTGAGCTGCAGAGGTGGGATGTTGGCTGTGATCTCCTCCTCTCCCCCCCACCCCCCCCTGTTGTTTGCATAGTTTCATAGAATCATAGGGTTGGAAGGGACCTCTGGAGATCATCTAGTCCAACCCCCCTGTGCCAGAGCAGGGTTACCCAGAGCAGGTGGCACAGGAACGCGTCCAGGCGGGTTTGGAATGTCTCCAGAGATGGAGACTCCACCACCTCTCTGGGCAGCCTGTGCCAGGGCTCTGCCACCCTCACAGGAAAGAAGTTCCTCCTCATGTTTAGGTGGAACTTCCTATGGTCAAGTTTGTGCCCGTTACCTCTTGTCCTGTCGCTGGTCACCACTGAGAAGAGCCTGGCCCCATCCTCCTGACACCCCCCCTTTAAGTATTTCTAAGCGTTGATAAGATCCCCCCTCAGCTGTCTTTTTTCCAGACTGAAGAGACCCAAATCCCTCAGCCTTTCTTCATCAGAGAGGTGTTCCAGTCCCCTCAGCATCTTGGTAGCCCTTTGCTGCACCCTCTCCAGCAGTTCCCTGTCCTTCTGGAACCGGGGAGCCCAGAACTGGACACAGTACTCCAGGTGCAGCCTCACCAAGGCAGAGCAGAGGGGGAGGATGACCTCCCTCCACCTGCTGGACACACTCTTCTTGATGTCCCCCAGGATGCCAACGGGTTGGGTTTGGCCAATTGGTTTCATGGGTTGAGTTCTCCTCCTGCATCTCTGATTCACAGCAAGGGGCTGAACTGTGGGGAAAGCGCCGTTGCCTGCCTGTCTGGATCATCCGTGGATTGGAGGCGGGTTTTTACGGGTTGCAGCACAGTGCCTAGTAGATGAAAACCAGCATAATGTGGAAATAATTGATCTCCTTTCCCACCCGGCTCTGTGGAGGGTGGAGGCGGTGGCACATCCACAGAATGCTGGTGCACACAGAGCCCTGCAGCTGTCTGCCTCTGCAATCGCACCCTTTATCCTGTAGCTGCAAAAATCAACATAAAATCAACATTTACACCCAAGGAGGCCAGCCCTGCTCTTAATGAGCCATTTGTCACGCTCTGGTGCTCATGGCATTTTTGGCTCTGCTATAAAGGATCTTGTTTTTATGCCAATAAAAGCAACTTTGTGAGCAGTTAATTATTTTTTTTTTAAACTTGTGGACAGTTGAGGATGTGAGTGATAATATATATATATGTTATTCCTCTGAACATGTTAAATTTGTGGTGGTGGAGGGGAGAGTTCAAACTCTACTGTTACTTATGGAGGGTGGATTGTGACTACGCCAGGGAAAGACATTCATTTGCTCCATGAGAAAGTTGGTGAAGGATCATGGAATTATACCTTTATATCTTGGTACGATGCAGGTTGTGCCTAATTTTGGGGTGAAGCGAACGTCTGCCTTAGACCCTTCCACAGCGGGAGAGAGGTTGTGCGTGGTTTCCATAAGAGGATGCTGTTGTTGACGCTGTGGGCAGTGCCTGTGTCATGATCTATTCTTATGCTTGGAAACATTTTTATTAGCATGTATCCTGGATGCGAAGCCAAAAGCAAAGTTGTTTGTCTATAAAATCCCAGGCTGCAAAACAGTCATGCTTTGGGAATTCTTTCCCTACTTCACCAAGCTGTTTTTCCCTGTTTTTATCCATCTGGTCCACCCGACTCCTGGCCAGAGCTGTGGCTTTATCTCCAACTTGCTAAACACCGATGTTGGGTTGTGCAAAGAGATGATTGTGTGAAAGCAGGTTGCTCATGCAAAACATCCAGTGTCATGGAGGAGAGCCGCAAGATTTAGCGCTTTTGCCTGCCGTGTTTTACAACCAGTGAGTGGTGAACCAGGAAAAATCTTGAACTTTGACTGTCTGGGTTATTTTCAGTGTGAGCTCTTCTGACCTTCCAGGAAATTTCTTCTTCAGGATGAGGAAGTCGGGCTGGCCGTGATGCTGCTTTGAAAAAACTCCTGAGTACAGCAAGGTTCAGAAACAGCGGTATGGCAGACTTGCTATTTCTGGAACACCTTCCATTGAAGGAATTGAAGTGCTTTAATCAATGTGCATCTCTTGATGAGAGGGATAATTATTCCCGTTTTACAGAGTGAGAGTACAAGAGAGATTAAAATGTCTTTTCTGGAATTGCAAGCAGTTTTATGGTGCAGAAATGAACTGAGCTTTCCCTCTAAAGAGCATCCTCCCAGCGTGTTTTGGGTGGTTTCCAGGGGCACCCGCTGGTTCTGGAAAGGTGAATCAGGAATGTCCCTCCCCTTGGGGGCCTCATCTCACCTGCGATGTCCCCTGCTCACTGCATGTCTTTATGCTTTTGCTGCAGATGGTCGTATGGTAATAAATGAAGCAATGAAAAATAGATTTATTTGGACGGTGCCATTATTTGGGGATTTTAAGAGTTCATGTGCCGGCTTGCTGTTGGAAAGCACCAGGAGACAAAGCAGTTGCAATGCCTTCTTCATGCAAAGAGCAATCAAGCTCTTGCTCATGCTTAAAACGGGGTGGAAACAGCTAACTTCTCTTGTCCGCGCGTTGGCTGCTTGCGTTTTAGTCATGGTGATGGGTACTGAAAGGAAATAGCTGCAGGGGAATCTCATGGCTTCCCTCTAGACAAGCGTGGCAGAGCTGCTGTTATGTCGTTCGACTTTGCTATGCCAGAATTATAAACATCACAGAAAATGCCCAATTGCAACAGCAGCGATGTGTAATTCGTCAGAGCTGCTGGAAAGTGGAAAGGGGACCTTGCGTAAGTCAGACCTTCAGCTTCTTTGCTGCAGCTTTTATTAGCCAATGATTTTTTGCTTATTGTCATTGTCATGTTTGTGCCTTCCGGACAGCGATTTCTGAATAACACAAGCATTTAGATATCTACTGCTTTATGGCTTTCCTTGCTGCTGTCCTCAGCTGGGCTGCAGCTGACTCATCAGGCGGGACAGCTGGATAGTCAGCCCTTGCAAATGCCTTTTTTAAGCTGTCATTGCCTATCACTTGTGACCCTGATGGAAGGACAAGATAGAGCCTGTGTGGATTTCCTGTCCAGCCTGCTCTGGGTGAACCTGCTTTGGCAGGGGGGATGGACTAGATGATCTCCGAAGGTCCCTTCCAACCCTGCCATGCTGTGATTCCACATTGTGGTTTGGCTTTTGGCACCGCTTTCGTTGATGCTCCTGGTTTAGCTTTCTCCTTCTGCATCTGCTGGTGTGGACGTGGGACTCTCTGCAGGTGGACCAAAAAGACCACTGCAAGACAAGCTTGGCTGTGGGAGTGGCAGGTTTCACAAGGATAGCCTGTCACCTTGTCTGGAGGTACGACCGACATGTTGGTATCTGTTGTTCTTATGAAGCAGAGAGTCAAGCAGGACTTCCCTAGACCCAAATAGAGTCTAATCTGGGGTGTAATACAGGAGTCTTTCCAGATTGCCACTGCCAGGGTGAGCTTCCTGGTCATTCTGTGAACATCTGGTCCTGCTCTCTGCGCGTCTCTCCTTTGACTCCTTCTCTTTTCAAGTTGAAGGCTATTTGTCTTTCCTTTTGAGCAAAGGTGGAAGACCTCATGTTGATATCAAGAATGGCACAAATTGCCTCTTTTACTGTCAGGTTTTTGTGTTCCAGCACTGGCTGGTGATGCTCTCACCCTTTCAACCAGCGAAGAAATTCCTAGGGATTTTCTTTGTGCCAAGCGTCATGACAAAGTAGCATGTTAGCGTTTGGTTTACAGACATTTACTGCCAAGTAAGGGAAAGAAATTGTCCAGGGAATCAGTTTACTGGCTGTTTCTTCACCCAGTCCAGTCTTTGCCCTTGGATGCATTTTACATCTTTACCAGACTATTTGGGGTAGGACTTATTTGCTCTGAACCAGAGCATTTTACAACAGAATTCCTATAACCACTTCTGCAATACAGTAATTCTCTTTAAACGGGGATAAATATTCAGTATTTATCATATCCTCCATTCTTCCTAATGAAAGCCATGCTTATTAAACTCGTAACTACCAAAGAGGAAAGAGCTGGAAGCGTATCAGAGCCTGGGATTAGGCTGAGATGGACAAAGCTGCAAAAGCAGGCTGGGGCCAGGACGGAAATAGGATCAGCAAAGGCAAATGCGGAGCTTTTTCCTCTGGCATGGAGTGATCTGTTGAGATACAGGGCTGTTGGGCCACAGCTTTGGTGAAGGTGTCTTGGGGTTTTAATGATTGCAACCTTTTCTAGGCCTGGCAGTGGATCCATCTAGCCAAATGTCTTGTTTCTAATTAGCACCAGAAACAGACTGCTAGGGAAAAGACCTTCCAAAACCCCCAGGATGTGCACAAAATGGTCCTCCTTCTAGTAATCAGTTTTTCCGAGATTTCTTCTGTTAAGAGGTGTTACAGAGGCTATTACATCCAATAGCCTTCATTGGCTCTATTCTTAATTAACTTACATAGTCCTTTTTTTTATTAAACCTGATTTTATTAAATCTATTTTTAATCCTAAAACCCATTTCCCCAGGATGTCGGTGCTTTAATTAAAGTGAACCATAAACTGAATGCAAGTCAACAACATCATGTGCCTGTGAAAAAGACTGTCATGAGACCGGGATGCGTGAGCAGGAATAACACCCTCGGGAGGCATCGAGGTTGCAGTCCACCTGCTGCTTGATGCTGATGAGGCCTCAGCAGGGATGCAGTGCCCAGCGAGGTGCTCCCATTTCAGGCAAGGCTTGGACCTCATCCAGTTGGTCCGTGCAAGAGTGGTGGGCTATATTATTATTATTTGTTTTTTCCAGATGAGCCTCATCAGCAGCGACTGAAAGAGCAGGACCCATTTAGATGAGGAAAGATAGCTGCCTCCAAACATGCAAAGTTTTTGGTAAAGAGAGAGGGAATAGTGCATCATTAGCATCAGTAATAGGTTTGTAATACTCGAATTATTCGGTTAGTATGTCCGGAAGCTCTGGCTATCATGGCTTATGTTGTTTGGGAAAGATATGGTAGATTAACAATGTTGTTAGGAGCTGTGAAAGTAGAGTAAATGATGCTGCGGGGGGTAGATTGGGGAACCCCTATCGCTCTGTCCTGTTTTCTCATGAATCGGGGGCTCCCTAAGGGATTTTTGTTTACCTCTGTGCTGAGTGAAAGAGGGAGGATGTAATTGCAGGAGGCAGAGCTGGTCCAGGACACTACTATTGCTGCAGAAAGTCCCCTGGGGCCACTAATAGCCAGAAACAGCCCTGGCTCCAGCTGTGCACCGTCTCTGGAATGGCGCAGGAATTCTCATCTCAGCACCACTGAGAGCTGCCAGTATTAGTTGTGATGATTATAACTGCTGGGATCCAGTTAGATATCGCCTCTGTTCAATGAAAGACACCTAGAGAGAAACCGTTCCTCTGTAGAGGCAGGGTGTGGGGGAAAAGAAGGACAGGCAACTATGGGTTATCCCTTCATTCGGATACCTTTATCCCGTTGCTTGCTACCTGGGCAAGCAAAACCACCCGATTGCTCCTCAGCTTTGCAAGGCTGCAAGCCCTGAAGCCTGGAGGGAATTAGCCGAACTGCCTGACTACCCTTTCTGGTTGTGTTTTTGGAGGCTGGGAAGCCGGGGTGTTTTACAAAGTGTAATAATGTTATTTTTAGAGATTTGGCTCTCTTTTTGTTGCATCTGCTGATCTGCAGTTCAATTACGGCAGCCCCAGCAGGAACACATATTTCAATAATATGTTCTCTGCCACTTTCTTTGACCTGCTAAATTGAATTGTAAATGGAGCATGTCACAGCTCAGAAATCTCATTCATGGCCTTCTCTAACAAGGTGTGCGGAGAGCTATTAGCCTAGTCTTTGTAATAATCAAATAAGATAAGTCTGAGATGTGCAGTGACTGACTTTAGGAAGCATCTGGTTAGCTGTCGAAACCTCAGCAGCCAGAATGGCAGGAATATGTTTGGGTTTTTTTCCTCCTTACTTCAGACCCATTGTCTGTTAGACCCAATTTCTTCCATTTTTTTTCCCCATTTATTTGTTTACTGGCAGATGCCTCTTGTGCCAGACCAGAGCGTGTTACCGAGGAGTAGTGAATCAGCCAAAACCTTTGCAGTGTTTATGAAGCGGCCAGACTGGCTCAAGTTGGTTGCGTTGGCAGATGTATCCTTCCAATCAGCCCATCCTCCTGCATGGAGAGGGCTGGGGCAAATGGAAAAAGTCCCTTATGAGATTTGGAGTGTTAAGCAAAGCTGGGGAGAAGAGGGAAAATTGAGGGCAAAGAGGAAAAAGCAAGAACTTCAAGCAGAGTTTTGCACCAGATGTTCGTGTTAGATGGAGAGATAATGAAGCTTTTGGACAGTTTATTACAAAGTACTATGAGAGCTGACTGATGCGCTGTGCAGTCCTGCAGACTGGCCGCCTGCTCTCTCTTGGGTTCACGAGTCTTAAATCCAACAGAGGGATGAAAGCCTGATCCCTCCGCGGCCTCTTTAAGGTGAGGGAGTTGAAGCCTAGGCGCCTTGATTCTGTTCCCGATGTACGTAAGGTCTGGTAGGTCAACATCTGCCAGTCAAGTATATTGATTTCCTCACTTAAATGCTTCAAATCCTTGGAGTGCACGGTACTTTCCTTTTATTATATCCCTGTGCAATACAAGATTCAACTATTGGATGTACTTTTGGCAGTGAAGGCTGATTGCATCCTGGTCTGTAACAGGGACACTGCAGCCAAGCAGCTTGAGGGATGTGGGTTTTCCTCTCTACTGACACTTGAGAGACCACATCTGAGCACTGGGTCTGGTTTGGGGCTCCCTAAAACCAAGGTAGGTTTTAGGGAGCCCCAGACAGACTCCAAACTGGGTGGAGTTGGAGCCTGGGATGCACGAGGAGAGGCCGAGAGCTGGGGTTGTGCAGCAGGAGATGGGAAGGGGAGATCTTACTGCTCTCTGCAACTACCTGAGGAGCGGCTGTAGAGAAGGCGGCAGCTCTTGGCAAGAGGCGATGGACAAAAGCTGCACAAGGGAAATTCCAGTTAGACACTAGGAAAGTTTCTCCCCATAGGGGTGGTGAAACCCTGGAGTGGGAAACAGAGGATGGGAATTTCCATCCTTGGAGACATTCAGACCTTGCTGGGACATTGCCCTCAGCAGCCTGACCTGCGTTGGCCTTGCTTTGAGTGGGACTTTAGGGCAGAGGCCCCTTGCTGCCTCAGTTATTTTTATCTTTAAATGTTTATTGGGGTCTGCATTTGATCTTTGACACTGTGATCAGAGCTAACGAGCTCAAAATCAACTGGGATGGAAAACTGTTCACATTTATAGTGCGCAAGTCACTGTTTTAAGGACTGTGCATTCACGTACCATGAGTTATTAATGACGTTTTGTAACCTCGCTGTAGGAACTGAAGTACTGTGCATGCTGACAAAATGCTTCAGATGATATTTGCTCTTGTTTATCCTCAGTTCCTGGTTCTAATGGGCGCAGCTGGGAGATGTAGTCATCTTTCATCTTCAGAGATGATTTAATAACTTGCTTGAAGAAGATTTTCTTTTGTTTATTCAAATGAGGTCCAACTGGGTAATCCGGAAATGGAGAATCATGCTGTCAATTTTTCTTCTGTATTCACTGGATAAATGTTAGCTTGCCTCCTTTCCGCTCTAAGCTAATACTGATAAATGCCGTCAGGAAATTGATTCTTGAAAATGTCAGAAAATACTATAGCGAAGACTCATTAGTACACTCTTCATTGTATCCGGGAGTGAATTTAAATGACCTGGAAACGCACTTGAGTAATGGTGGTACTCCAATTTGAGTCCAGCTCTTGTATTGGCTCCTGAGGTAGAGAGCAGTTATTTAGGACTACGTGGCCTTGATCCTTCAACAAAATCCATTTATTTGCTAGAGGCAGGTGCCTGGGCTGGTGGATATTTAGAGACACAAGGATAGTGTGCACTGCAGGAAGATAAAATACATTTTCTGTCTTGCTGCATTTGCAAGTTTGAGGGCCTGGTTGTATTGGATGTTGCTGTGAATCCTGCCTGAATGTAAAGCCTTCAGCACGGAGATTTACAGTGTCCTGTGGGAAAATGATAAATTTCTTGTGGCAGGAAGATGGAGATGAGATTCATCCACAGGTCGCTCAGCCGCTCTTGCTAATATAGCTTACCTTTTCTGAAAGCCCTGTGTTTAAACTGGTAGGTGCTTTCTTCTGGGGTGAAGGCTTGAATTTTAAAGGAGTCATGGGGAAAGGAGTCTTTCGGTGTATAGTGATGGGGCCAAGAACAGAGGAGGGGTTCAGGGAGATTTTGCCATAGTCCAAAGGAAGCCGGTGGGCATCTGGACATCCGATATGTGTGGGGTTATGGAGGTACTAATGTAACTTGTTTGAAGTTGTTGAGGAATTGGTTGGATGGTCATATCAAATCGGTTGGTAGTGGTCAATGGATCAATGTCCAGATGGCGATCGGTGACAAGTGGTGTCCCTCGGGGGTCTGTATTTGGAGCAGTACTGTTTGCTATCTTCATCAATGACGGTGGCATCAAGTGTGTTCTCAGCAAGTTTGCAGATGACACCAAGCTGGGTGGTGTGGCTGACACACCTGAGGGGCGGGAAGTCATCCAGAGGGACCTGGACAGGCTGGAGAAGGGGGCCCATGTGAACCTCATGAGGTTCAGCAAGGGTCCTGCACCTGGGTGGGGGCAACCCCTGGTATTGATACAGGCTGGGGAGTGAATGGATGGAGAGCAGCCCTGAGGAGAAGGACTTAGGGGTGCTGGTGGATGAGAAGCTCAACATGAGCCAGCAACGTGCGCTGGCAGCCCAGGAACCCCCCCGCAGCCTGGGCTGCATCCCCAGCAGCGGGGGCAGCAGGGCAAGGGGGGGGATTCTGCTCCGCTCGGAGGAGACCCCCCTGCAGTGCTGCCTCCAGCTCTGGGGCCTCAGCACAGGAGAGACACGGAGCTGTTGGAGCGGGGCCAGAGGAGGCCCCGGAGATGCTGGGAGGGCTGGAGCCCCTCTGCTGGGAGGACAGGCTGAGAGAGTTGGGGGGGTTCAGCCTGGAGAAGAGAAGGCTCCAGGCAGACCTCCGGGCAGCTGTCCCAGAGAGATGGGGAGGGACTCTTTATGAGGGAGTGATAGCAATAGGATGAGGGGGAAGTGTTTTACACTGAAAGAGGGGAGATTGAGCTGAGATCTGAGTCAGAAATTCTTGGCTGTGAGGATGGTGAGCCCCTGGCCCAGGTTGCCCAGAGAAGCTGTGGCTGCCCTATCCCTGGAGGGGCTCAAGGCCAGGCTGGATGGGGCTTGGAGCAACCTTATGATGAAGGACGGTTTTCTCCAGCTATGGATGTGACCCTAGATGGGGAGAAGACTGAAGCCAGCAAAGCATGGACCCAAGGTTGAGTTGCATGCAAATAAGAAAAAAATGAGATTGCTGACTGGGGTTACGATAGCAGACCGGGATTCAGGAGGCTGAGGTCTGTCCCCATCACTTGTTCCTATCCTCAGCACCCCTCCAGACTTCTGGGTTTCCCCTTTTGACTTTTCTGTATTGCCCAGTTTGCAGCTCCAGTTGTTCCAGTAGCATGGCCGGATGGGGAGAACTGGAGAAAGATGTCCGTGTTCGATTTTTTTTTTTTAATATGTGTATGTGTGGTCAGATCCATGTGCTGTTGTTCTCCATCTGCTTGTGCGTCTCCTGACCAATGTGCTGCCAGGTTTTGAGAGGGGTCAGTCTCCCTTCTGTTTCCTGTGACCAGAAATTCCAGCCTCAAGCTGAGATGCCCTTTAGCAAGAAATTGCTTTAAAATATTATATTTCCTATAAAAGGCTTCTGTTTCTCACAACTGGAATTTTTCTACCAAAAAAGAAAAAAAAGTGGGGGTGGGAGACATTGTCAAAAGGCTTCTTCCCCTCTAGTTTGATTTATTTATTTAATTAATTATTTTTAATGAATGAACAGGAGGTTTACTGTGCTCGTGAGACAGAGCATGGGTTAGGGTCTGCCGTGAAGACTAAAAGCCGTGAATTCCCAGAGGCGCTTTGACTTGAACAAGAGCCCTCTTCACGTCGGATAACTGGCAATTCCAGAAACGGGTTTCCCTCCGATTGCTCCTTCATTTCTAGCTGGGGAACGCAAGCTGCGCTGGGAGAGGCTCTCCAGCAGGCATATCTGCCACCTCGCGTGGCACGAGTGGTGGTATTTGCGGAGGTGCTGGAGGGAGCAGACTGAAAGTTGAGACTTTAGCAGCCCTTGCAACCAAAGTTATGGTGAAAATCCCCTCCGGTCATGGGGACTGGAGGTGGAACATGTTTCTATTAATGCTGGTGGAAACGGACCCAGGCGTTGGATGGTGGGGAGATATTCACACTATCTGCTTGTAGGTGTTGGAAGTGGGAAGATGGTTTCAGAGGCTCTTTATAGAGTCAACAAAGAGGGCCAGCTTCCTCCAGAGCAAATTTAGATCATTCAATCGAAACTTTTGTTTGGAGCAAGCCTCTGGTTGACTCTACATGATGACCACTATCGTCTTACATATGCGCAGATAATAATTCTTGTCCAGGGTAGCTATAGATAAATACACTTTCTATTTCCTCGGTGTGGAGCAATTTCCACATTTTTTTCAATAGCTGGTTATATTTACTAGAAACAGGCTTAATGTCTCTGATCACAGAAACCTCTGACCAGAACACAGATCCTATCAGCAGGTGAAATGGAAAAATAATTGTAATTAACTTGTTAGGTTGGATTATTCTGCACGATGTTTATTATAGCTCAGTGTTAATGTGGAGAAGTGAGTCAGCTGTTTTTATGGCTGGGGTTTGCACTGACTTTTTCCAAACGTGGGACCATAGACCGCTCAGTTTTTGGATTTGGAAAAAATAAGTATTTAGAAGGAGGAAGGGGGTCTCTGAACAGTTTTGGCAGAATAAACCTCGGTTCTGCTCGAAGTAGCAATGAGACAAGGAGGGAGTCTGCTCTGCCAATAACATTTAATGACGAGTGATTTCCTGGTGCAGCCTGAAAAATAAATTAACACCCAAGAGGAATGCAGAATTGAAAGGGGACTTGGTTTATCCACTTTCCTGAAATAATGAATGAAGCAATAAGAGATTTTTGGTTCAAAGGCAGAGTGCAGGGAAGTGACTTGGAGTTTTTCTATTGATTTTTAGTGGGCTCGTCTGATCCTTTTTGCTGCCCTTCAGCCTCCCCGGTGTCATGCTGGCTTTCTGGTCGGTAGCAAACGCTACCTGTTTTTCCTGTCTTTGCTCTTGAAACGAAGGCTGGGTCTTTACAGTGGTCTGTGGTGAAAGGCTTATTTATATTATTTTTTTTTCCTTACTCTGCGGTTTTAGGGTTTTTGGCTTCTCTTTGTAAAAGTTAGTGATAATCTTTCTTGATTTGAGGCTCTCCAGGCGAAGGGAGATTTAAGTCTGAAGGGCATCAAAAACTGTTTGCGTTTTCGTGGTTTTTTTTTTCTTTTTCTTTTGCATTTTGGGGCTGTCCTTCAAAGAACTGTCTTCTGTTTTATTGAATATTGTTAAAAGACCAAGGCATCTGTAGAGCCAACTTATTAGAATTGTGAATGCAGGTCTATTCTTGCTGCCTTTTAAGCCCCTTTACGCTCTCTGTGAAGGGTTTTCATGGATTGTTGTGAAAAAGAAAATTATGGTACCCCACTTGTTGCACTCATATGACTTAAACTTCTTCCACAAAACAGTATGTTGTTTCCCATGACTGGTCTCAGTGGTGGCTTAGTGTAAAGTTGTTAATGCTTTCTGGCTATTTAGTCTTTTAAAGGCAATATCTTATAATTGGGAAAAGAAATCTGCTTTGTGCATCTCCTCACTTCCAAGCAATCGCAATTTCACCCCTATACGAAATCTTGCTCGCTGTGGTTTCAGCTGCTCTGGGAGAACTTTGGGGACCTCCTGCCATGGAGGGGCTGATGTGAGCGTCGGTGCCATCCTCACAGCTGGATGTGAATCAAAAGGGGGAGTGTCTGTTCCCATCTGTGAGCTGCCGTGATTAGCTATCCCGGTATAAATAGGGGCAAGCTCCCAGCAGCATTACAGCAAGTGGCATTTGACTTCCTTCACTGGAAAGCTTCAAGGGATGCGCAAGTTGGAAGGGACCCAACTTTGCCCATGCTGATTGCTGGACCATTGTTTGCTATGAGCTAATCCGTGCAGGAATGGAGCCCTTAATCCATCCAGCACTGGCATTTCCTCTTACCCATTCATAGTTCAAAGCAGGCTTCTCTCTTTCCAGTTCATTTTGAAACTTTATGTTGCTTCTGGATGCCAGAGAGGATGCTGGAGGTGGGGGGTTTTGCTTTAGAGGGGGCTCCTGCAGCTTTATCCCAACGCCAGGAGGTGTAGGCACATCCCAGGGGTGCAGGTCCTGCTGCTCACTTGGAATGAGCTGACAGAGGTCTCCAGCAACCACCGCAGGCGGAGGAGGGCATTTCATGACTAGTGTCAGCTCGGGTGATTCCAGCAACTTCAGTGAAGCGAAATGTCTATGCTCTGCTTCACCCATAGGGTGCCAGCAAATCAGCTGGATCTAGCCTTGGCTTTTCTTGGCTTTGAAATGGAGTAGACCTTTACAGAATCACAGAATGGTTAGAGTTGGAAAGGACCTTTGAAGATCATCTAGTTCCAACCCCCCTGCCCTGGGCAGGGACACCTCCCACCAGACCAGGTTGCTCCAAGCTCCGTCCAACCTGGGCTTGAACCCTTCCAGGGATGGGGCAGCCACAGCTTCTCTGGGCAACCTGGGCCAGGGGCTCACCACCCTCAAAGTGAAAAATTTCTTCCTAATATCTAATCTAAATCCACCTTCTTTCAGTTTAAAACCATTCTCCCTTGGCCTATGGCTCCCCTCCCTCATCCAGAGTCCCTCCCCAGCTTTCCTGGAGCCCCTTGAGGGACTGGAAGGGGCTCCAAGGTCTCCGCGGAGCCTTCTCTTCTCCAGGCTGAACCCCCCAACTCTCTCAGCCTCTCTTATTTATTTAACAAACCCTTTATTAAGCCTTTAGATTACTAAATTGGCCATTATCTTTCTGAAGAGCGCAGCTCAGTACTGCATCAGGATCTGAATAGAACGTGATTTGAACTCAGAACAGAGAAGGAACATTTAACATATTAAAATCAAGATTGCCCGGGGTGAGTCTCCATTGCTCAGAAGTGGCTATCATTGCGTTTACGCCTCTTCTTGAGGTTTAAGTATTTTTTTTTATAATTAAGCTGAGTCAATCAGAAAGGATGTCCCAAGCCTTGTCTGGGGCATGCAGGCAGAACAGAGGGATACAGCAGGTTGTGAGATCACATGAAGTTGCTTATTTACAGCCAAGTACATTCCCAAAGGTCAGTGAAATGCCCCCCCACCCCCATCCCGCTCCTCCTTTCTGCCCAGCTGAAGGAGGCAGCTGTATTTTCAGAAGGGACAGCACACCATTGGCTCAAGGTTAGATATTAGAAAGAAATTCTTTCCTGTGAAGGTGGTGAGATGGTGGAACAGGTTGCCCAGAGAAGCTGTGGCTGCCCCATCCCTGGAGGGGTTCAAGGCCAGGTTGGACGGGGCTTGGAGCAACCTGGTCTGGTGGGAGGTGTCCCCGCCCAGGGCGGGGGGTTGGAGCTGGATGGTCTTTAAACTCCCTTCCAACCTAAACCATTCTATGAATTATCACACGGTCATGGTTCTGGTCTCTCTAGAATGGCACAGCGTTGAGTTGTGTCCGCCCCACAATTCAGCAGAGAATAGTTGTGGCAGACAAATGCGCGTTAGCTCTGTGCGTGGCTTGTTTTGGCAGAGGATCGCTTTCTAGTGACAGCCAGAGAACCTCCTCTAAAGAAACTTTTCAAAAAGTATGGATCTGTTAATTGGCGAATTTCTGTGGCTTACAAATGGTATCACACTAAGAGATGTCTTCCAGGGTATGTGTGATCAGCTAGAATGTAGAAATCGGTGAGAAACCTCATCGCTTCTAATATAGCAAGCTGAACTAAATTGAAATAGTCGCTGTAGGAGGGGTAGGTGGGAGTGTGTATGTAGTGTGTATAATATCTCCTACAGATCTTACGGGAAAGAAAATAATCTTCCTGAGCCTCTCTGCTTTCCTGTGCTACCGGTGCCAGGTGGTAAATAATGCTGTGACCTTCGTCTGTCTTGGGGAATTGCAGCAAAAGAGGCTGATGCAAACTTCAGTTAACCAAAACTAATCCCCCAAATTGGAAAGTCTCTCCTGTGCTCTGTGATAGAAAGTTCAGGGCTGTTTTTAACAAGTTAGATTAAAACTTGCTGCACAAGAGCAGGTAAAACGCATGAGGCAACTTCACAGTTGAATCACAAACTGGCTCTTTCTGTGGCGATTTAATTTAATTTTTTTCTTTTATTTTGTCATCCTTCCTTCCTTTGCTGTTGGTTATGCTCCCACCTGACCCAGGATGAAGACTGGAGATGCACAAAAATGGTGAAGAGTGCGGATGAATCACTGATTATTTTTTTTGTTTGTTTGTTTATTTGAGGTTTTTTAGGGATTCTGTGATTTTAAAAAAAAAATAAAATTAAAAAATCAGTGACAAAGTGCAACTTGGCAATATGTCTCAGTCTTCATTTGTTTTCTTTTGGGGCTCTTCTGATTATGTCTGTGGATACTCTTGGAGTAAGAAATCTTATTCCCATTGTCAGAAGTGGCCACACAATGGACCTGAGATCACAAGCGCAGTGAGTGTAAGATGCCTGTTTTCAAAAGTGCTTCTGCGTGCAAAATCTTCAACCTGTGCCTGACCCTTTTAAATATTCTCGCTTCAAGGTCACTTCTCTTATTTTAGTTGATACTTCCCCCATCCTTCTTTGGGCTGTGGCCATCTCAGTGACTGTGCTCTGCCAAGACTTCACCCATCTACCTGTTGGCTGGTTTTGGGGGGGGGTTATCTGAGCACACATTCAGCTGGAGGAAAAAGGCAACTCTTCATTTATTGCTTTCCTTTAAAATTAAATGTCGGTATAACGAGGTTAATACTGTTTTGTACCATTCTGCAAGACATCATGGCTACATCTGCATTAGAAAGTAGTGTGGCCCAAGAGAAGAGGTTTATGGAAGGACATAGTTAATACTGAGATCGTGACATCCATGGTAGGAGCTTTTGGAGGTGGTGGTGTGGTCGCTTAGGACTAGCTCTTATCTGGTCCTGTGGACTGAGTGGCCATTGGTGGTTGAGGTGCATTGATCGGAACTTCCTATGTGCCAGCTTGTCCCCGTTACCCCTCGTCCTGTTACTGGGAACCACTGAAAAGAGTCTGGCTCCATCCTCCTTCAACCCACCCTTTAGATACTTGTAAACAATAAGATCTCCCCTCAGCCTTCTCTTCTCCAGGCTAAAGAGTCCCAGCTCTCTCAGCCTTTCCTCATAAGGGAGATGCTCCAGTCCCTCAATCATCTTTGTTGCCCTAAACTGCTGGGTTCACTTCTGTAGCAAACCTTCTGGTTTAACTTCACCCAAAGGCCTTTAGTGATGTGAACCAGAACACAGAAAGCAGGACAAAAGGGTGAGTTACTTCCAAAATACATCCCGATAGGAATGAAGGTGTTAATGCAGATGTGCTTGGTCGAGCTCATTTGCAGGACAGTACTGAGTGTCCTGTGATCTTCGAGGGGTTAAGCTTAGTTGGGAGTAACTGGTAAGTAGTGAGCATGTCCATCTTATTCCCATGGAAAGAGGGAGAAACCAAAAGGGAAGTGTGGCGAAGGGAAGGTTTTCTAGAACAACTGCCAAAAACGTCAATGTCGACAACTTATAAATTCTCATGGAGCTGAAAATGTGGACATTTTTTCAAGCACCTTCAGACTTTCTAGTGGTTCTGCCTGAGTTTCTGTAGGTGAAGTGGCACCACTTCCTCCACCTACTTTTGTGGCTGTGATTAAGTGATCGGGATGATGTGATTCTAAGTCTTTATTTTTGGCAGTAGAAGCTTGAAGCTGTTGCACATTGCAGATTTCAGCTTGCTTTAAAGCACGTAGGGGGGCTTGCAAAGTGGGGGCCTCTCAAGCTCTTCTGATGAGGGGCTGTTGGAGAGAGGTTGTACATGGGCTAAATCCAATATATTGCACATGTAGGTCAGATTCACGTAGGTTCAGATTCTGGTTCAGTTTGTTCCCTGTTCTTCTGAAAGCCCACTCAGAATTGTGCTTGAACTCACTGAAGTATGTCAGCCCTTGAAGAATTTGACTGGGTTTTCACAAAATCAGCCAGGCAAATATATCTGGCAAGTGCACTGCCAAGGACAGACCAGAAATAGCTTTTGGAGAGCTTGACACAAGCTATGCTACCTGCATGGAAATTGAGGGTTGGGGTGGGTGGTGGAATATATATATATATTAAAAAAAAAAAGCCCAAACATGTTCTGAAATGTTTTCCTTGGTTTGTTTATCAAATCAGTGTCATCTAGTGCATGAATACTGGCCAAGCTTATCCCATAATGACCTTTAAAGAGCTGGAGGATATTTTTTTTTTTTTGTGTAGCAATGTTGGTCGTCAGAACTTGAGATACTTTAAAACCTCACTTGCCTTGCAAAAACCTGTCCAGTTAACTGATTCAGCAGTGATGCTGATAAGTGCAAGGAGGTTTTAGACCCAAATGGAGAGGGAAAAAAAAAACCAGCAAACAAAAGGGAAAGTGAGGTTTGGAAGCTTGGAGATCTGCAGACCTGAAAGGCATCCAGGAGAAAATAGTCATAGTCTGCTGAAAGGGTTTGCAATCGCTTTCTCCTGGTGAGTTTTGGTGGGATGGAGTGAAGTTGTGAGTGGGTTTTGGTTTGGGTGTTTATATAATCCAGGTGTTGCATGGGTGGATTTAATCTGAAGCTGCTTGGTTGGAAAGGGTTGGCTTGGCTGTGCAGTGGTGGTCGGTGTGGAGGAGGCTCATTGTGGAGAGATGTTGAAGCCTTGGTGCTGCTTTTGGGACTGGGGAAGGCTGCTGTTGGTTATGGAGCTGACATAGGTGCTATCACTGGCATCTTGCTACCAAAGGTGGGGTGCGTGGGGGGGAAACTCCCGTTCCATCCTCAGTGGTTTCCTTCCAGGAGCTCACCTGTGAATGTAGGCACGTATCTGTGCAGGAGGTGTGGAGATGATAGTTTCTAAGCTCATGGCAGAGCCGTTTGGCCATGTGGTTTTGAATGTACTTGATAGGTGCACTGTAGAAGTCCCTTTGTACCACCTTCTGGTTCCTTTTAGAATCAAGGCCCAAAACTGGACACAGCACTCGAGGTGGAGCCTCACCAGTGCTGAGGACAGGGGGCCATCACTGCCCCAGTCCTGCTGGCCACACTGTGCCCAATACAGGCCAGGATGCTGTTGGCCTTCTTGGCCACCTGGGCACACTGCTGGGCCCTATTCAGCCGGCTGTTGACCAACACCCCCATGTCGTTTTCTGCTGGGCACCTCTCCAGCCACTCTTCTCTTTTGCCCCATTCATCTGGAACACAAAGTCCCGCATGGGAATTAGGCACCTGGTGGTACTAGAGGTTTAATCTTAAATTGGATAACAAACTTGAGCTCAGTTGCAGATATGTTTTAACCATAACCCCTGGGAAAGAATTGGGAATTTCTAGCAGAAAACATCATTTTTGGCTCAGCAAAAATTAAATAATTCCAGCCCTTTTTATGGCTTTCTTTTTCTTTTGGCACTCTTTATGAGATGGAGCGTGCGAAGAAGAGCTGTATCACAAGATTGGTATCCAGGGTGATGCATGATGAAACATAGTCCACGCACAGCGCAGTAAATAGCTTCAGCCCTTATGATGGAAAGGGAAGGCAAAGAATAGTAGTGTTTCTTATGTCACTAAAACAGTGTTTATATTGGTTACATTGTTTTGCATAATTGAAAAGCCATGAGACAGTTCACTCGAGAAAAGGGCATTTTCAAAAGAGATTGATGGTGTGTTCATGGTCTAGAAGGGAATTATATCAGTAAAGTTACTAATGCACTTTTTCAATTTTCAACCCTTCCTGCTCATTCTAAGAGAGGATTAATTTGAATATTTTCCATAGCAAATTTATTTTGGTGTTTTGTTCCGAACAGACTGGATGCGGGTTGAAACCGAAAAATTATGTGGACTGTTTAATGCCTGCAGAGTAAAAGTGACAAGGAGCATGTGCAAATGGTGCTGGTTAGGGACGGTTTCCTTGCAACACTGTTCTCTTCACAGATGTCCTTGTGATTTAGGATTTTACCTGTGCTGTTGGAGTGGGGCACTGAGCATATGTGTTTGGGATTTTTTTAATTTTTTTTGGGGGGGGGAGTGGTGTGTGTGAGGTGCGGAGTATTAGTTGAAACATTCACCCAAAACTGAATGTTGGTGCAAATATCTTTCATCTGATGCTCGTGTGGTCTCTCCTCCTGCCGTATTATTTGCAAAACACTTACATACGTGGTGGTGGTGAGAATAAAAGTTGTGGATGGGCGGTTGGGCCCTGCAGGATCTGAGTGCCCTGGGGGAAGGAGTTCATGTGTCTATGTAGTAGTAACATCCCTAAACTGCTGCATAGCCTTTGCTGTGGGGTAACTACCCAGTCATTTATGATGAACCCATGAGAGTAAGATGTCAAGTTGTGTCTCTCACATGTGAATGGAAAAGTTAATTAAACAATTGGCTCAAAAAAAAAAAAACCCAACCAGAAACCAAAAAAAACCAACCCCAAAACCCCAACTATACAGAAATGCTCCCTCATTCCTCAAGCCCTGATACCTGGAGAAATGGTGTCCCAACCCTCTATAGGATGCATCTACATCAGTGACCCCTCTGCCCAGAGCTGGAGAGCAGGGTTGCATCTCCCACCTCCTCCAGGGGGAGAAAGGTCTGAAATCTGCCCTGAGAAATCATGGTTTGGGTTGGAAGGGACCTTAAAGATCATCTAGTTCCAGCCCGCTGACATGGGCAGGGGCACCAAATGTCCTCCGTCCAATCTCAACAGCTTCTAGATGAGATGTGGGACTAGGGTGGGGCATTGACCCTGAAATGAGATAGTATTAACACTGACTTCTCCTTCCGTCCGCAGTGGGAGCGCCTCTGGTTCCTCATCCTCACCTCGTCTTTCTTCCTGACCCTGGTCTGGTTCTACTTCTGGTGGGAAGTTCACAATGACTACAACGAAATCAACTGGTGAGTAGAGTTTCCCAGTTGTGAGAGGGGCAAACCCTTAACAAATTTGTCTGCCATTGTAAGCCTCTGAGAGCTGTTTGACACTGGGTTGGATGTGTTGGCGTTCTTCAGATGCACTTGTTAATGACAGTAAAGGGCAGGCAAGGTGGGAAGTGAGACTGAAGGAGAACGTCTCTTGCCTCTCTTCACTGATAGATGTAATGTGTCCTCGTGTCTCCATTGCGTGGCTGTAACGGAGCTTGGGGTAGGTGCGCTCCCTGGTGAACACCATGTGAAACCAAAGATGGTGCAGAAGTCACGTAGAAGCTTTCGTGTTGTTTTTTGTTTGTTTGTTTCTATGGTTGGCTGGTTTTGGAAGTGGCTGAGCAATTTGGCTGCAACTTCCCACAACATATAAATGACAAGAATTTGGCCTGAAGCAGACATGGGTGTGGAAAATGTTGCGAAGTTGGAAGGAGCTGAAAACAAGCTTTCCAGTGGGATGTGCTGGGGAGTTTAGGGTGTTGCCAGCTCCCCCCAGTGCTGGAAATTATTCTCCCTTTTACTATCTCAGCAGCATCTTAAAACATTTTGACAGTAACTTGGGCTCTCTTCTAACCAAACTGCTTTGACATCATCTTGTAGTCAAAGTTAATATGTAAAGTGCATTTTAAAACCCAGTGGGTAGTTGATCCCTTAAATAAATCATCTGCTTTAGTTCTTGAAGTTGTGTGAGGGAGAGTGTTTACTAACTGAATGACATGAGCTGCCTCCTCCCAGGAGTGCGGTTTTTCTCTTTGCTCAGACCCACACTCTGAGAACCGAAACCATCACCATTACTCTTTATTATTTATAATACAAGCATGAAAAGAAAGCCTTTTTTTTTAAAAGGGTATTTTACAATTCCTCTCTATTTGGGTTTATACCTTCAGTAAAGGATGTGAGCGCTCCTAGCCTGCTCCAGTGCAAAGCCAAATCTGTCTTAGCTCAAAGTTGAGAACGGGCTAAAAAAACCTCATGCAGAGATGAAGCAAAGCTCTGGGGATGCTGTGAGTGGGCATTGCAGCCACGGCACTGCAAAGTTTTGGGTTCCCAAATATTCATGTAGGAATGTGGAGGTCCGCTCTGGATGTAAGAGGTATTTGGGCTTTAAAATGCCCACACATGTCATTCAAAGCCCCTTCTCCTGCTGTGCAACCTGGTGTGAGCAGGGTGCTAGAAGCACTTTTGGATTGATGACACTGGAAAAGCAAGACGTCTTGTGCACAAGAGTCATGGAAGAGGCTCTCTGGATGCCAGATATCAGGGCTACATCTGTTTGAGCATTGCCATTCAACACTGAGAATAGGTCAGTGCTTTGTATGTGCTGTAACCCCAATTAGATCCCTGCCCCACGCGCTGGCACCAGAGGTTGAGCAGAACAGCAGGGATTCTGAAAAACAGCCTGAAATGCTGTGGAAAGGCTGGGAGGGAGGATGATAACATTGGGGCGAGGTTTTAATTACAGCCACGCCGGTTCCAGGCAGAGAGGAAACGATTTCCACTGGGTCCGTTCAGGCTGAGCCTGGCCCTCTTCCCTCCCAGCACAGATGTGTGGGCTCCGTTTAAACAGAACGCTTTTCAGCCAGATGGGGTGCGAAGGAGACGAAAGCATCATTTTGGTCCCAACAGGGCTGTGAGCCTGTTGGTGATGAGATGCAGTGGGGTCCTGGCTCTTGGAAACTCCATCTTCGTGGTTCTTCAGTGGCTATCAGTTCTGGGCATTGTTTGTGGACAAGGCTTCTTTGATGCTTCTTCCTGTTGCCTTCCTCTCTGCTCCACTCATTTATTTGCAAGCCATGACCTCTTTCAGACTAGAAGGAGAGCTCTTTGGGGCAAATTCCACCTCTGCACAGGACTTAGCACACCGAGATACTGGCAGGGGCTCTCTGGAGAAGCTAGGACAAAGCTATCACATTGGTGTGGTGAGCTCCAGAGCTTGTTCCTGCCCTCTGAAGCTCTTCAGATGTCTTTGTCCTCAGGTCGTGCACAGGCAATTACACTACACTTCTTTGACCTGTCCTACCACAGGGAAAGACTGGAGGCATGTGTCCAGCCAGCCCCTCAAAGGAGGACTATTGCCAGCAGTTGACTAGATTGACTGAAGTCTTGAAACCTGAAGGGTGAAGACTTCCCCCCCCTCTTTGGGACTTGTTCCAGCACTGCACCACCCTCTGTAAGGAGAAGATTTTCCAATCCCAACCTCTCAGGGCCATTTCACCTTGTGACAATGTCTGTCTCTCTTGAAGAGTTTGATTTCATCATCTTCATAACTGTCTGTCAGACAGTGTGGGCGGCAATTAGATCATCTCATAGCCTCTTCCCTGTGAGCCTAAACAAGCCCAGCTTCCTCAAGCTTTCCTAGTAAGCTATGTTCCCCGGGTGCCTCACCATCTTGGGTTGGTAGTTCTGCCCTGGACCCCCTACGCATCTTCCTTGAACTGGGAAGCCCAAACTGGGGCACTGTGGTGCTGCTGCCACCTCACCAGTGATGAGCAGGAGGGAAAGTAACTTCTTTTGGTCTGCTGGCGACGCTTCTCTTAATGCCACACAGTAGTTTGACTTATTCACAGTGGAGATATCGTGTTGGCTCGTTCAACTTCATGTCCTCCATAACGCCAGGTCCTTCATCCTTCTTGGCAAGGCTATTAGCATGCTAATGGAAAGCCTTGTTATTCTAGTTGAAACTACAATGTGTTGCAGTCCCTCTCTTCTGTGTTCTTTTGGCTAAAATGGTACTTGGAACCTGAATTCATTAGGATGTTCTTCGTTTCTTTACCCAGATGTGCCGAGCTCTGCTAAATGCTGATGAACATCTGCCAGAGGTGACTGAAGAGGTTCCAGAAACCTACAGATGAGCATAGCAAATCCTGCCTGCGGTTCAGGCAGCGTGTTCAGGCTTCAACAGTGGATGGTTTAGTGATGGTTTTGTCAGTGTTACGTTGATGGTTGGACTCAATGATCTGAAAGGTCCCTTCCAACCTAGATGATTCTATGCACATATCTATATAAAACCAAACTGATCTAATTAAATTGTGGCAGTAGTAGGGTTTACCTACATAAATGTGGCAATTTCACCCTTAAACTTGTAAAGGTTAAGGGACTATTCTGGGATTGAAATGGGCTTTAGAAAGACAAGGCAAAATTGTAGCCCGGCATGTATTGCTGCAGGCTTTTTACCTTTTTCTGCAAGGCTGAATGTGCAATGAGGTCCTTGTTGGTGAAAAGGCTTTGTGCCTCTTAAATTTAAATATTTTTTTTTTAATGTATTGCTTTGGGCATTTCTTTGTGGTGTCTACACTTAATCGCATTATACTATAGATCCCCAGTGTGCAAGCTATGGACTGCAACAGAAAGCGTAATGTTGGTTAATGAGGGATGTGGGAGATACTGTAATTTGTGAACCTGGCTGTGTTCCCTCTGGAGCAGAATTATAAATGCAAGCCTGTGTAGCAAATTTTTTCTTCCTTGGTTGTGGAGAAGGCTCATCTGGTTCATAACTACCATGGAAACAGCATTTTAAAACAGTCATTTGCACATCAAGTGAAGACCTGACACTATCAGAGGGCCACTTGAAGGGACATCAGAGCAGAAACTTATATGTACTGAAGCTGAGCTAAGGAAGCTCTTGGTCGTGGCATTAGCAAAGACTACAGAGGAGCCCTTTCTTCTTTCTTCCCTCTTTTTTACTAACAGCATGTCTGAGTCCCTCCACATCCCTCTTGTTATGGATCTTTGAATATTTTCTAAGCAGAACATTGACATGGGTCATGTTTGTTGAGCCCAAGGATTTGCTCTCTAGATCCTATGTAGGAGCCCTACTCCTGGACAGAATAGATGGGGCAGTTGCCAGACCAGAGTTTGTGGGTGATCATCATCCACCCCATAACCATCTTGTCCTTGCTGTACCAATCCAAGTCAACCTAGTGATGTGTCTTTCCTAAAAATCCACTGGAAAAAGTTGTAATCCAGGTCAGGTTTGAACTCTCAGAAGTTGCAAGAAGGGTTCTGGGATTTGGCTGTCTGTCTCCTGGTGTGGTGAGGCCTGGGTGCTCTTCTGCATTTCTGGCCAGGGAAGGTAGTAGACTGAGTCTATCTTGTATCCTGCTGCAGTTTTGCTGCAGTGCGCTTTATTGACTCCGGAATTCAACTCCAGGACAGTTTTACTGGGAAGCGTATTGCTGTTTAAATGCAAATTTTACATTTGAGACCCTCTACCAGGCACAAGGGACAGTGTCTCTTACCATGCTGCTGCTGTGAATAATGGTCAGCTTCACCTGGTGCTCCTGTTCATAAAGCTTTTGTTGCCCTTTGGCTTTATGAAAGTGATGAGGAGAGACAGGATGCTGAGCTGGATCTGCCCTCTGAAAATGCAGGGTTAGAAAAACTGATAACTGAGAGTGGGGAGGATACCTGGATAAACAGAGGAGAGGAGAGAAGAAAATCAGCTTCAGCAGGAGGATGAAGGCTACCTCTCTGCCTGTTGGTTGGAGAGGTGGTAGGGGAAGACCACTGCAGTCTCAAAAGCTAAGGCAGGGAATGAATGTGGGTTTCTCTGTTCCTAGAGCAGTGCTGTGGCCACTGGGCTATAGGAAGAACATTTGGCTTCTACGCTTTTGTGCTGCTAAGCCTTGATGAGGTGGCAACTGTTCTGTACGTGTGCGGGGAAGCTGGTGAGTGATGGCCTAGGGGAACCAAAGAAAGCTAGGTTGGAGATACATGCTTTGGAGATGTACCTGTAGGGTGTCATCTATACCTCAGTACCGCCCTAACCTTGCTTTGATTGTCTGGTGCATCAGGACACTGCTGGTGCCTCTTGCCAAGGTTGGATCACAGAGCTGTTGAATGACCCATCTCTTAGAGCTTTAAGGTAAACAGAAGGACCAGGACAAGGGAAACCACTAGGCCAAAAAACCCCATAGGCATCCTTCAGGCTGGGCAGATGAACCCTTCAGTCAGTTAAAGATGAGAAGGTCAGAAGGATGCGGTTCCTCTAGCCAGCCCCATTTGGGGAAGTTCTGAGCACAACTCCTGACAGTCTCCACTCAGGATTAGACCTTCTCTACAGTCCAGTGGAATGAGTGACTGTCTCTGACAGGTACAGGAGAGCCAATTTCTTCCATCAGCTCGTCCCTCTGCAAAGAGTTTACGTCTTAAGTATATAGCACAGCTCTGCACAGCAACATTGATTTTTCATCCCCTGTCCTTGATACTATCTCTATATTGTATTTATTAGTCTATGAGCACATGGGACAGCATTGGATCTAATGTTTAGGCAACCACTGCCACATGTGGGGATACTTTTCCCTTGTTTGTGTGGAATATTTTTCTGAAAACAAGTTCTGGTCCTGTATGACTTATTTTTTTTCCAAAGTAACGTTGTTTCTGTGTTTGACATAATTGCCTGATTCATTTTTGCAGAGTTAATTTCCCGTGAGGGATCAAAGCACAAACACTGCATTTTCTTTCAAAGTGACTTCTTGTTTTTGCTGTGTATCTCTCATCTGTATGTTGTAAAGGGAAAGGTCCATTTTCTAAAGTTTTTTGTCTAATC
The DNA here is from genome assembly GCA_009819605.1 of Sterna hirundo. Lineage (NCBI taxonomy): Eukaryota > Metazoa > Chordata > Aves > Charadriiformes > Laridae > Sterna > Sterna hirundo. Next base: position 218,129,027 of record CM020437.1, on the reverse strand, counting down.
CTCACGAAGTTGCTATGGTGTTGAATCTCTTCGTAATCTGTCCTTCACGCTTACCTTTCAGGTTTTTGTATAACCGAATGGGATATTGGAGTGACTGGTCCATTCCAATACTTGTAACAACTGCTGCTGGCTTTACGTACATTACAGTGTTACTGGTGAGTGGAATAAAATGCCATTTCCTAAAGGCTTGTGCGTTTGTTTTAAAAAGGGTATGAACTTCTCAGTCCACCTATGACTTGAGCAATTTTCCTTTCACAAGCAATTTCTCTCTCCCTCTCTCTTAGACCTAAGTTGCTCAAATAAATAGGAAGTGGAAAAACACATGGTCTTTGACCTCAGATGATCAAGAGCAAAGATAAGAGACCCTGATAGTGGCAGTGCAGCTGGCCTGAGGAGCAATATAGCTTTTATTTCCCTTAGTATGGCCCCAGCCCCTCTTTGGTGTATCTGCCAATCACAAGTACAAGTTGTTTCCACTCATCCCAGGGTGCTGGGACCTTTAAGGTGGTGTCCATTGAGGTGGCATGCCGGTACCTGGGCCCCATGTAGTCAGTGTTCTTCCTGAGGTCCTGGGAGTTTATACCCATGGACCAGGTTCTCCAACTCCCTGCCTCTCGGAGGCTGGTCTTTCCCTCAATGTCTTTGGCTTTGGAGAGGACCCATCCCCAGCTCTGTTTTCTTCCCTGGCCTGTTGGGCTGTCTTTTGGGGTGGTGGTGTGTTCCTGCATGTGCAAATACATGGTGGTTGTGATGTGTCATTGTCTGACTCTTGATTTCTTCTTTTCCAGATACTAGCACTATGTCACATAGCTGTGGGACAGCAAATGAACCTGCACTGGCTTCACAAGGTAAATGGCTCTTCTCAGCTTGGGATCATGGAATCACGGAATTTCAGAGTTGGACGGGACCTCTAGAGATCATCTGTCCAACTCCCCTGCTAAAGCAGGATTGCCCAGAGCACATCCCTCAGGACTGCATCCAGGCGGGTCTTGAAAGTCTCCAGAGAAGGGGACTCCACACCCTCCCTGGGCAGCCTGTTCCAGTGCTCTCTCACCCTCACCGTAAAGAAGTTTTTCTGTGTATTTGAACAGAACTTCCTATGTTCCAGCTTGTGCCCATTGCCCCTCGTCCTGTCACTGGGAACCATTGAAAAGAGCCTGGCTCCATCCTCCTTCAACCCACCCTTTAGATACTTATAAACATTAATCAGGTCTCCCCTCGGCCTTCTCTTCTCCAGGCTAAAGAGTCCCAGCTCTCTCAGCCTTTCCTCATAAGGGAGATGTTCCAGTCCCTCAATCATCTTAGTTGCCCTTCGCTGGACTCGCTCCAGCAGTTCCCTGTCCCTCTTGGACTGGGGAGCCCAGAGCTGGACACAGTACTCCAGTTGTGGCCTCACCAGTGCAGAGTAGAGGGGGAAAATGACCTCCCTTGACCTGCTGGCCACACAGGAAAGGAGCAGGATCTCAATAAAACAGGACTCTAAGGGAGAGGGTGGTGTATGTGGTACTTATCTTCATGGTGTTTTTGGGAAGAACATAAACTTCAGATGTCTGTGGTGTATGCGTCCTCATCTCGGAGGACTGAGCAAATTTCACAGTAGGGGCAATAACTTTGCTCTGTGGTTGGTGAAATGCTTTGGGGTACCTGCTGGCAGGGGGGCCACTTTTGGAGATTGAGAAACACTGTGTCATTAGAGCAGCTGGACTTTGGTCTTGGCTCAGTGAACCATTATGAACGTCTCTGGTGCTCCTTGCTGTGGTGAACCCATCCCTGGAGGAGGGGCTGAGCAGATGTGAAGGCTTCAGGACGTGCTTGGAGGAACTGACTGTAGAACAGCCTCGGGAGAAGATGTAGGTGTTAAAACTGGGGGTGTGCAATGTGCAGGTTGTGATTTGCTGGAACTTAAGGAGGTCCTGATTTGTATGTAATGCAGTTTGAAAAAAAAAAAAAATTAAAAAAATGCCATGAAACGTAAGAGAAGATGCAGATCTGGTATTTGGAGCACAGAAGGGGAGAGGAAGGGTATGTAGCAAGCTGCAGGGGAGAGATGGTGCCAAAGAAAATAGCTTGGCAGGATTCAATTGTAATTGGCATTCTGCTAATAGGTAATTAAGGGACCAGTCCCAAATCTGCTAATACACAGCTCCTCCTGAAATTGGTGGTTCTGCACGTGACAAGGTCTTTCAGGATCAGAGCCTGAACAGATGTACCACCCCCCAGGACAGGGAGAGCACAGACCTCCCCGCCCCCCCCCCCCCACTTTTTTTTTTTTCCTAGAAACTATAGAAATTCTGCTTCCTTGGGAGGAGGGGATGCAATGCAAAGAGGGGGTGGAGGCCGTCTGACTGCTGCTGGAAAATAAATTGTTGATTTTTGGGTCGAACATATGTTTCTTCATCGAGGGGAATGGTATTTTTCAGACATGCTCCAGGTGGCTGGTGGGTTTGGATGAGTAAGTCTGAGATCAGTTTGGTGGAGATCGGTTAGTTCTTGCCTACAGAAACCTACCCTTCCTTCCCTTCTTCCAAAAAAGTCCACCTTTCATTACAGCTCTGATGTGTTGCTCCGTCTATCTCTTCCCTTCCCCACACCTCCCTCAGCTTTCTAAGGACGTTTAGATAAGAGTCTGGATGAAGTTAATATTCTCTGTAACCGTGCTGAATTACTGTCAAATATAGATCAAAACACGTGGGAAAGGCCGGGATGTGCAAATAGCACAATTTCTTCCAGTTTTCTCCTGTAATCCTGTAAAAACAGCTGAGGATCGTAAGCCAAGTTGGGAGATGCATGGGGGAGGGTAAGGAGCAATACATCGGAGCTGATGGGAGGAGGAAATGATAAAATGGAGATACCCTTGACACCTCTGTGCTGCACAAGGCAGAAATGTCAAGGGGAATTAGGGCTGTACTGGAGAAGTCTAGTTGACAAAGTCTTCTGTTGCTGCTGAATTCTGAGTTCAACTTTGGGGAATGTAAAGTGGATGAAAAGTAGATTCAATCTGGGTTGTGTGCTGGGGTTATGCTCTGGCAGGTGGCCCAGAGGTCTGACCACCAGAGGATGGAGGAGCAGAATGACTACTGTGTGCAGGGCCTCATGGCAAAGTGCAGTTGTCCACCTTGTATTGTGGACAGTTGTCCACTGTGTATTGATTTGTGCTGTATCATTTCAGAGTCCTTAATGTGGAAATATCTTGAAATAGTGTGGCTTGCCACTGTAGGTTGCTGAGGAATGTCTTTTAAGTAAGCAAGTAAATCCCATCCTTCCTTGGATGTGCAGAAAGGGGTTGGTAAGGGTTGGAAGTTGGTTTGGATGCAGCTTCTTGGCTCAGGGATCGTCTTCAACCTGGAGCAGCTGGATCTCTTGCCGCCTTCTGCTGCCCCATGTGCTTTGTTGATGTTCCCCAAAAGGTGGTGGCTCAGGGTAAGCCACTGCTGTCCTATGGATGCCTCTTGTGCGGTTGGCAGGTCTGTCTGTGGGCATCTAGGAGAGGAACAGCAGGTGGGAACCGAGGGCTAAACTAGAATGAGAAATCATGTCCTTATGTACAAAAATGATTTCCATAAACATTGGGAATGTGGGGTTTTTTGTTTGCTTGTCTAAGGTATTAAGTAAATCTGAAATCAGCCTAGAGATGTCCTGTGCATCCTAGATGATTAGATCGCTGTTACGTATTTGTTGGCCTTTTCTGCCCAAGTCTCCCACGCAGATTTCAGATCTAGACAGAACATGAGATCGAGACACAGAGCAGCAGCATCCTTTTAATCCAGCAGGCATGCGGTACAGCAGAGACTGAGATACCAGACGGAGAGGCGGAGGATGGTGAACTATTTTTTTTGACAGACAGCCCAGATTTTAGGTCTTTACGGCTGGAGTTATATCTATGACAGTTTTTGATGGTTTGAACTTTTAACCTTCAAAATGGAGGTGACATTTTCTTTTTGACTGCTCTGCTCAGACTTCTGCGTGCTTCTACGTGGAGAGGGAGGCTGGGGGAACTGGCTGATGGACTGGGTCTTATTCTGCCATCTCAGTTAAGCCACTGTCATCCAGAGCCTCTTCTCAGGCTGCAATATCTGTTATAACTGCTCTGTCAATATGGCTTGGATGCTGACTGCACAGTTGTTGCCATTTCAGACCCAGGTGAGGTCACATCCATGCGCAATGTTGTGCTGAACCATCTCAGAGGTGACTGCTTAGTGATGGGGATGACAGCTATGCTTGCACACATGTTCACCCTTTACTGAAAAGTGCGATGATCATTGTCTGGGTGTGTTCAAGTTTCATCCCTGAGCAGAAGTGTTGGAGAGTCAAGTTGGGCAAAGTTTGCCAACCTCCCATAGCACTGGTACATCGCAGTCTGTTGCAGCAGGCCAGGAGAATCACAGAATGGTTTGGGTTGGAAGGGACCTTAAAGATCTCCCAGTTCCAACCCCCTGCCATGGGCAGGGACACCTCCCACTAGACCAGGCTGCTCAAAACCTCATCCAGCCTGGCCTTGAACACCTCCAGGGATGAAGAATCCACAATTTCTCTAGGCAACCAGTTCCAAGAATCTGGGATCATCTGCTGAAGTTGCTTGTCAGAACCCAATCTGTGTTTAAACTGTTTCTGATCCAGTTAGTTGGAAGGGCAACCTGGCACCTGGTCTTTCCATACCATTGGTCACTGTGTGAAGAACATGAGAGATCATCTGTGAGATGTGCCCTCCTGGGACTATGTAACCCAGTGTTGTATCTTCAGTGGTGGAAAGGGGAGGTTATGCTGGGACAGTACACAACCCCAACCTCTTTCCGTGTGGGTCCTAAGGCTTAGTTGTTTTAGGCCGTTTATTACATACAAAAGTCTTCTCTCTCCATTTCCCAATCTATAAAAGGTCTCTGATAATGATCGGATCCAGTATGTAAATACTCTCATGTTTGTTGCAGATTGGCCTCGTGACAACCTTGATAACAACCGTGGTGACCATGTCATCGATAGCACAGCTTTGGGATGACGAATGGGAGATGGTATTTATCTCACTGCAAGTAAGTTGTCTTCAAGGATGCTTCTCTGGGTGGGCAAAGGGGACAGTGCAGCTACATGCCATGGACTTTGTGTCTTTCTACTGTATAAAACCCTCTCTTGATGTTTATTACTCCCAAAATGGAAACCTCAGCAATGAGAAAATTTGCAGCAAAACTCCCGTGGAGTCTTCAAGGCCACCCATATCACTTTGTCTCTATCTCCTGGGCTCTTTCCTTTAAACTCAAACCACAACTTGGCTGCGGAGTTAGAGGTGGAAAATACTGAGGCTGGGTGTGACTCAGAGTTGCTGGATGGGAGAGGGCAATTCCTCTGCTTGGTTTGGCTAGTCGTGCTCCGGATCTTAGTGTCCAGGCTTGGAGAATCATGCTCTTCCCAGTCCTATGGGAGGCGTACTCTGGGTTTGTTTTTACATTGCACATAAATTTATATATATCTAAAAAGAATGCAACTTCTGTGCTCTGGTCCCGTTTTAAGAAAGACTTGTGGTATGCTGCAGGGCTGTATAAGTTTTGGAGGAAAATAGTTACAAACTGTTAATTTCTTGATAGACCTGCTCTCTGTTCCTTTTTTTCCTCTTCCTCAAAAAGAGGTCCCAAAATACTTTTCCCGTGAAAGGTTTGAGAGGTTTTATTGGTGATCATTGCTGTATATTTGGGAATACACAAATATACGCAAATACAGGAAGGAAAAAATAGCATTCACACAAGTGACTAACATTTCTCAGAAGTGCTTCCCTTTTCTTGTTGTGTTTTTTTTTTTTTTTTAAGATTTAGGCAAGCAATTGGAGAACAAAAGCATGACTCAAGATCCATCTCAGTCTTTCTTTCATGGTGATACATCATGGCAATACGCAGTCCAGTGCGTTCATAGAATTATAGAACAGTTTGGGTTAGAAGGGACTTTTAAAGGCCATCTAGTCCAACCCCCCTGCAGTCAGCAGGGACATCTTCAACTAGACCAGGTTGCTCAGAGCCCTGTCCAACCTGGCCTGGAATGTTGCCAGGATTGGGACATCTCCCACCTCTCTGGATAACCTGGGACAGTGTCTCACCACCCTCAGCGTAAAAAGTTTATTCCTTCTACCTAGTCTGACTCTCTTCTTTTAGTTTAAAGTTATTACCCCTTGTCCTAGCACTACAGACCCTGCTGAAGAATTTGTCCCCATCTTTCCTGTAGCCCCTTGAGGGACTGGAAGGGGCTCCAAGGTCTCCCCGGAGCCTTCTCTTCTCCAGGCTGAACCCCCCCAACTCTCTCAGCCCATCCTCAGAGCAGAGGGGCTCCAGCCCTCCCAGCATCTCCGGGGCCTCCTCTGGCCCCGCTCCACCAGCTCCGTGTCTCTCCTGTGCTGAGGCCCTAGAGCTGGAGGCAGCACTGCAGGGGGGTCTCCCCCGAGCAGAGCAAAGGGGCTAATCAGGGTCCCTCTGGATGGCATCCTGTCACTTAGGCATGTCAACTGCACCATTCAGTTTGGTGTTATCTGCAAACTTGCTGAGGATGTCCTCGATCCCACTGTCTATGTTTTTGATGAAGATGTTAAACGGTACTGGTCCCAGTGCAGACCCTGAGGGACACCACTGATCACTGATCTCCATCCAGGCATTGAGCTGTTGACCAGTGTTCAACTGGACTACAAGGAACTTAAAACTTGGTGGCACCAAGAGCCTTACTTGAATTTGCTCAGTGTTTAAAGAGACCTTTTTCCAAATATCTGTGTGTTTGGGTGCATTATTCCCCACAAAGGGCTTTAGAGCTTTCCTGCTTTGCCTTCATAGTGATCTGAGTCCCAAAGGCAATGGTAAGCTTTGGAAGAAGAGATGGCCAAAACAGATGCAGGAGCCTGATGTAGGAATGATGTGAAATCCAACTGGGAACAGAGTGGTCTAATGCACTATGAAGCCTGTAAGATCAATGAATTTTCAAGGTGCTGGGTGGTTTGTTCATCACCTTTTCTCTCCTCTTCTCATGTCCTGCAGGCCACAGCCCCTTTCTTGCACATAGGAGCACTTGCAGCGGTCACAGCCCTGTCGTGGTTGATAGCGGGGCAGTTTGCACGAACGGAGAAAGCCAGTGAGTACCCCTTGTGTGGTGGTCAGGGGCTGGTGGGTGGCTGCTGGGGTGTTGGGTGCTCGTGCTGGGAACCAACTGGCAGGAGGCGGTGCTGGTTCCTTCCCTGGGCTCAGCAGCCTCCAACTCAGCCACGCTGGGGAGGTGGATGCTCTCCTAGAATAACCTGGCTGAAACTGGAGTGGGTGAATCTGGTCTGGGGATGCATCCAGAACCCACAGCTGTTGTGCTTTCTGGTCAGAATTGCACCAGGCTTGGAGGTGAAAGGGCTGTTTTCAATGATGCAATGAGTAAAAGCATCCGGATTTCTATCAATCTGCTTCGGAAAACATAAACGCACCCTCCACAGCTAACCTGCGGTGTTCTTCTCTGGTTCTTAGGAGCATTTCTCCCTTCCCTCATCTCCTTGGCTCTTGTTCATCTGCATTTCTGGGTGGATCTGGCTTTCGAAAGCCTTCATGGACTTGTTGCTTGTGATGCAGTAGCACCCAGAGGGCTCAGTAGTGATCTGGTCCCCTAATGGTTGTGTGCTTCCTAAAATGCGCATTGAGACATGGTCTAAGGGTGGTGAAGGACACACTGAACCCAGCTCTTCTTGATGGTCCTATCCACTAAAATAAGGTCTTCTGTGCATCTCCACTGTCCCGCCTCATTGCCAGGGGCTCTCCCAAGCCTGAGCTGTTCCTCCAGGTTTTCTTGTGAAACAATTTGATCCTTCTGTGCCCTCAGAAGTGTTTTTCTTCAGGGCGTCCATGGATGTTCTCAGACATTTGTGTCAGCTCCAGGAAAATTACTTTAATTGCTATTTAACCTACAGCAAAATACAAGCCCTGGAAGGATTTGGCAGCGCTTGGGACAGACTTCCAATAAGTAGGAGTTAAGAATGAGGAAACGGTGTCTGAAGATGGAAAGATTTTGATATCCAGAGAGACCTTTCAAAGAAAAATTACTCTGCCTTAATTTATAAATATGCCAATAAAGCTGTACCTGGTGGTTCTTAAATATGTCCTAGCATGTAATTAGGCTGCCAGTTGAGGGAGGATTTGTGGTTACGCCTAGAGCAGAGACTGCATGTGCTCCTTCTGAATTCCTCGTACTTTTTTTCCTTGCAGCTGAGTTCCCTGAAAATGGCTTTTTTGTTTGTTTTTAATAAGCCAGAAAGCTGTTTTCCTTTTTTTTTTTTTTTCTCCTGTGTTGGGTTGGGTTTTTGTTTGTTTGTTTTTAAGGAAAAGCATTCATCTCTTCTGGACTGTTGGCTCTTAAAGTTATTTCAGGGTCATTTTACTTGTGAAAGGTATCTTACCTGGAGGAGTTTACAGACTTTTTGGTACAGATATGTTTGACATGGTGGTATTAAAAATGGAAGAGGAGAACTGAAATCTCTGTGAGAATCTACAGTCACTTGTAATGGGAAAATAAGATTTTGCTCACTAATAATAATCTTTTGGAAATAACTGGTGCAGCTGCAGTCATTGGTGCAACAATCTGTTCTTGTCTTTTTTTGAGGCATGTGACAATCTTCAGCAACTGGCTTTTTTTACTGAGCAAATTTACACTTTTTTTTTTCTTTTTGTTCCCCCATGCTACTTTTTCCAAACCTGGAGAATAGAAGCTTCTTCTATAGCTACAGTGTTTTAAAAGGTGGTAGCTTGTTTTCAAAACTTGCTTCTGAGGTCAGATAGAAAACATGGGACTCAAAGCAGCCCTGGAAGGCTTGAGTAGTAAACAGCAGTGTAACATGCTCTTCCAGGAGCCCAAACTAGGCTGGAGTGGTCACTAAGAGCAAAAGGAATGGAGAAGGAAGGCTTGCATGTAAATTGTTGGTGTTGTCATGTTGTAGAAAGTGGGAGATTTAATCTGTTCTGCTTGCTTGGCTTGGGTGGTCACCAGGAGAGCTTCTAGCTTCTTCCATACAGACCATCCAACCTCAAATTGAACAGTATGTACTTTGCTTGTATTTCATTTTGGGTGTTTTTTTATGTGCATGATCTCAGTTCCCACATATGCATGCCTGGGTGAGGTCTTCAACTCTGTTTATGGAGTCACAGAATGGTTTAGGTTGGAAGGGACCTTAAAGACCATCTAGTTCCACCCCCCTGCCCTGGGCAGGGACACCTCCCACTAGACCAGCTTGCTCCCAGCCCCTTCCAACCTGGCCTTGAACACCTCCAGGGATGGAACATCCACCACATGGTCCGTAACCCATGCTGATGCATCCTTTCTTGTGGGTGCACTCCAATGATAAAAATATTTGGAAGCCCATGCATTTCACGTGGTGCTTGCCTTTAGTCTGGATCTGAGCTGTTTAATCCCTAAACTGCAGTACTAGGAAGGAAGGGAACAGATTCTTTGCACAGCCTGAGACTTTGCTGACAATTAGGCTGGTTTTCAAAGCCTGGTTGGTGCGTGGCATTCCTGGGTGAGCAAGAACTGGGTCAGGATCTCGTCCTGTGTCTGTCTGGAGGTTTTGATGTTGGTAACGCACAACTCCGAGGCACCATACTTTTATGGTGCAGGACACAGCATGAACTCACTTAGCAAGATGCCATTCAGTTCCTTGAATGCTCTGTGGGTGATTGACATTTCCTCCAGAGAGGAGGAAAAATTATCTGGCAAGGTTACTAGTGTTACTTTCTGGCTTGTCGGAACATGTTTGAATGAGGCTATTAGATGCTGGAAGCAAAAAGTGGTTTATTTATGTGTGAAACCAGATCAGTTGTGGTCAGGACCAGAGCTGGGCTGTTCTGTCCTTCCCCTAAAAAAAAAAAAGCCTTCTCTATCTTGCGTCCATGGCAAATATTTGTTTTAAAGGGGTTTTTTGGAGGTTCTCCCTTGAGTTCCAAAGCCTTAATGAGTTTGAAAAATAAATAATAATTAAAAAAAGAAGTCTTGTGCTTTAATATCTGTGGTTTCAAGAGACTCCAAATAGCTCAGGAGTTCAAAGGTGCCTGTTGTTCTTTATAAGGGAATGCTGGGAACAAGGGGGGTTTCTGTTGTGCTGTCAGCGCCTTTGAAAGATTCCCAGATACTCTGGACTTTGTGAAAAGTCACTGGTATTTGGTGGCTGGGGCACGGCGTGGGAGGCAGGACTGCTCATCTGTCCCCAGGCGCTGCAGCCATCACCCCCTTGGCTGCGTTCGCTGGTCCTGAAATATTGCTGCTTGCAGAGACCCCGAGGAGTTCAGCACCATCCCAACCCAGGGATTTATTTAAACACACCCGACTTAATCAGTAAAACATTTATTGCAAATTGACTGGGTTCTGGCTGGCACAAATCCTTATGCAGAAACAGCTAAAGTGGCTTTACCCTGTCTGAAACGGGTGGTGTTGGTGAACCACTAATATAAACACAAGTGATGTAAACCCAGGTGGCACTAAATGCACCCACATGGTGCCGTGACTTATTTGTAGGTATGTGCAACCGGTGATCTGTTTCTGCGGTCAGGCAGGGCAAAATTTGGTGCTGTCCCACCCAGAGGGCCGGAAATCAGCAGTGTTTTGGGCTTCATGGCTGGGACTTTAAGCAATTCGCTTAACTTTTTGTTCCCCCCATACAAAATGAAGTGAACCCCCCCCTCAGGACTTGATTAGCTCAAAGAGATTATTTTAACTGGTATATCTTTTTTCCCTAAAGACTTGGGACGATGGCTGTAGACCAGTCTCTCCTCTTTAGGAAGATGAACGTTCCTTGACTTTGCTCCTGTGGTATGAGGAGGTCAGGACCAACCTTTTCACCAGCTCTTTCTCTCTCTTTCCCTCTCAGCTTCTCAGATGCTGATGTTCACTGCATACCTCGCAGTTGTAGTTGCACTTTACCTCGTCCCCCTCACCATCTCGTCCCCTTGCATAATGGAGAAGAAGGCTCTGGGACCAAAGCCAGCCATTATAGGTCACCGCGGAGCACCGATGGTGAGTAGGCTTAATTATTTAGTACTGTGTTGTCTGACTCTTCTGCCTGTGTAAAGGATGGTACCAGATCTGTTGGTCTCCGCGCTGCTTTCCAGAGAATATATATGACAAATACAACTTTGAGGCACCCTTCCTGGCTAGAATTACTGTGGTGGTAAATCAGTATGTGAACCCAGAGTCAAGTGAGGCCCCAGACGTTCTAGATGCCTGATGAACAAAAGGACAGTCCTTGCCTTGCTCAGGGTGGTTTGTGCCATTGCATTTTCCTGGCTGCTAGTTCTGCTGGTTTTTGCTCTCCAGGCTTGGCCCTTGAGCTGGAGCAGTAGTTGTTTGTGACTTTTCTTGTTTGTTTATTTTTTTTGTTTAGAGCTTGTGGCTCAGTCTTCGTGTCCTTTGCAGGACCTCACCAGCAGTGGTTAAACTCAGCTCGCAGCAAGATGCCTTGAGTATGTGGCAATCTGCAAAAACAAACAAACAAGCTGTGCTGACCCTACATGACTGCATGGTACTCTTGCATTGCAGATCATCATGAGACTGGGTGAGGTGATGAAACATTCCTGTCATCTGCCTCTGGGTAGACTTTGAAATCATAATAATGTAGTCCTTTCTTCTCCAAGGTCTCTGGACATGCCATTCAGGCTAAAGATGGAGCATGTCGGCTGGGGCACAGCCCTGGGCTTGGATAAGTCTGTCCTGCAGTGTTTGGTCATACTGGTCTGCGTCTCTTGTTTGGGTTCTTCTTTACCTAGGTCTGTTGTACAGTGGTATCTCCGTGTGCCTCTGCTGGTTGGTTGATTTCAGACAAAATAGTATACTGCAGTGTAGGCACTGGCCTTGCAAATGTATTTTTTTTTTTTAAGGCATCCAACTAACTTTTTTTCTGATATTCAAAGCAGAAAAAAATATCTATATAGACTGTCAGAACCTATTTGGCAGGCTGGAACATGCTTGAGCTCATCTCCAAGTCCAAGAGTGTGCACTAGGAGTTTGCTAGGTGAGATAAACACCTGTCATGACACAGAAGTATTTTATTTTAGTTCTCTTTATTTTTAATTATTCCTTTCTTTAAGAAATCCTTGAAATGCCAGCTTCGCTTGCGTCACTCTTAACTATATTGCCTCTGTGGGTGGTGGAATGAAGTTCTGGGCATGATAAATGCTTTTTCCTGTCCTACTGAGTTTGTACCAATCATGAAGGCCAGAAGACGCCAAGTGAGAACCTGTGCTTTCTTCATGGCAGGAAATCACAAAACCTGTTAGGAGATTTGCTTCCTGTGCGGTTTCCAGGCTAGCGTACACCCTCTATCCTTCTAAAAAAATTAAACAGCAGACAAATTCCTTCTATTTTCCAGATAATTTACATAAACCTTACATGGAGCAAGACTCCCAGCAGAGACTCGGTCCTTTTATTTCCTTCATGTTCTTCCTTGGAGCCAACAAACACTCCTTGCAGCATGGAATAAACCTATGTAGGGAGAGGATGTGTAGGTGGAGTGCTGAGGTACATGGTTTAGTAGTAACTTGGCAGTGCGAAGTTAATGGTAGGACTTGATGGTCTTAAAGGTCTCTTCCAACCACCCACCGTAATGATGTTATGATTCTAAGATGCTGCTTGTACGTTAAAGTGCAGAGGGCTGCAAAGGTTGATGAAGAGTGGTGGTGGAGGATGCTCAGTGCTGCATGTTGGAGCTATGGCCCAGGTGGTGTTCAGCAGGGTGCATCCCTCCCCTTCACCATTCCCTGATACACAGAGCTGGTTGTCTGTTAACAGCAGATGGTTTTCTCTGAAGCCTGCAAGAAGCAAGATCAGAGACTAGCAAGCCTTGTTCCAGCCTCCAAGCAATAGTCTGCATGTCCCATGATGACTTGGCACTAGGTTTATCCACCTGCTTTGCTTTTGCTGTGTGTGTAGTGAGTGTCTTCTGACTGTGCCCTTGAATGGCAAAGCTGAGAATGGGGTAAGAAAGACGATGACCAGAGGGAGGTGGTCAGAACCTTGTTCTATACTTCCATCCATGCCAGCTTTTCACTGTATCAAATGTCACCTTGAATTTGAAGAGCTCCACCTCCAGTGCAAGTCCTCAGGTTGTACTAAATCATATCTGCTTGGAAACTAATGATTTTAAAGCCTTGCCAGAAGGCACTACAAGACAGACACTGAGGTGCTGGAGCGTGTCCAGAGAAGGGCAACGGAGCTGGTGAGGGGTCTGGAGCACAAGTCTTGTGAGGAGCGGCTGAGGGAGCTGGGGGTGTTCAGCCTGGAGAAAAGGAGGCTGAGGGGAGACCTTCTCGCTCTCTGCAACTCCCTGAAAGGAGGGGGTAGCCAGAGGGGGTCAGTCTCTTCTCCCAAGGAACAGGCCATAGGACAAGAGGAAATGGCCTGATGTTGTGCCAGGGGAGGTTTAGGATGGATATTAGGAAAAATTTCTTCTCTGAAAGGGTTGTCAACCATTGGAAGAGGCTGCCCAGGGAAGTGGTGGAGTCACCATCTCTGGAAGGCTTTAAAAGCTGGACTGAGGGACATGGTTTAGAGATCATTTTTGTCAGCGTTAAGTTGATGGTTGACCTTGATGATCTGAAAGGTCCCTTCCAACCTAGACAATTCCATGGGGGGGGGGGGGGGGGGGGGGGGGGGCGGCGGGGAAGGAAGAAAAAATTAAGTAAATTAAGCGTTTCACCTAACAGGGTCTTGTTTCACAGGGCTGCTAGCTATGCTTTTGCTGTTGAGCCCAACTGTACGTATATTTATTTTGGAGAAATGGCCAAGTGGAGCTGGGGAGGAGGAAATAGCCCAAGGGAAGAGTCTGGAGACTGGGCTGTAGGACACAGACATCTTCCCTTGGGCAATGTCAAGATCAAAAGTCTGCAGAGCCTGGGAGTTTGGGACCTGAGGTGAAACTAGATCTTAGTGGGACTGGAGATGATAAAAGGCGATGCAACATTTGCCTTCAAATCTCCTGAAGCAAGACGAATGTGATTTGCTGTGCAGACAACGTGCTCTCTGATGGAGCTTGATATAGCTGGTTGCTTCACTTGTCTGGTGGGACAGGGTTTGTAATATTGCATTTGTACATCTAACGCTCTTATACTAGAAAGACACAAATGCAACTGAGTGCTCTTCTGACAAAAGCCAACAAAGGAGATCCATGGGGTGGCTGAAGATGCTTGTTGTCCTGGAATAAAGGATTTGTTGTGGATGTGGCATATGGTGTATGGGGCAAAAGGTGGTGAAACTGAGAGTTTCCCAGGAAAGCTGTAGATGTGTGCGCTTCCTGAGGGATACAGTACTGAGGGATGCTGATCCATCAGTGCATGCAGCCGGCTGCTCAAACAGGGTCAATGATCTTCCTTTGTGCTCCAGAGCCTGCTTTCCTCTGTGCACGCACATATCACAGAATCACAGAATGGTTAGAGTTGGAAAGGGCCTTAAGGATCATCTAGTCCCACCCCCCTGCTTTGAGCAGGGACACCTCCAACTAGACCAGGCTGCTCAAAGCCTCATCCAACATACCCTGTCTCCTCTTGTCCCTTTAGGATCTTTAAGACCAACATTCATAGCGTCTGTGTGAGCGTGACTCAACTGCTGTCCTCCTCCTGTGGAGGAAAAAAGTGAAGAACAGAGGCCATATGGCTTGTATAATTTACCTTGAAACACTGGAGGAGGGGAAAAAATCCTTGCATTTTAAGTAGCAAGAGAGAATCAGAAGCTATCCTGGCATCTCTACCTAGATAAGTATGGCTTTTTGCGCTACAGGGGAGCTACTGGTTCCACGCTGGCTGACCATTTGTCTGTAGTGGTAGTGCTCCTCTAAGCTATGTCCCTTTGGTATCATCCTGTTCCCTCAGGAGCTTTAATTCACTGCTAGAAAGGCTTCTGCATGACTCCTTGTACCTCCTCTTGCCTAAATACCATCCAGTCACGCCCACTTCTCGCTATGCTAAATGTCCATTCCCATCAGGGTGCTATCTGAAAACCCTTTCTCTTAGCAGGCATGTAGTTAATCAATCAGTTTCTTTTCAAAGGCTCTTTTAAAATGAATTATTCAGGCTCCAGATCAGTTTCTGTCCTTTTGGACTCCCATCAGGAGAGCGTCAGGGCCGTGGCAGCAATGTGCTGGGAATTGAGGGCTCCAGCCCTCACTTGATGTCTGTTGGTTTGAAAGGGTCTTGTCCTGTTTGGTACAAGAATTGTCTGACACCCCAAAATGTGAGATGGGATTCTCTGTAAATTTTGCATGTCAATATGTTAACTTTTCAGATGGCTTTATGAGCAAGTGTCTGTTGTCTTTGGTCTTCAATCTTTTTATTCTTCTTACAAAAATCTAGTTGCATTTTGTCTTCAGTGGCAATAGATTTGTCTGTCTTCTCCTTATGATGGTAAATATGCCATTTATGCTGAGGATAAGCCATAACAAGGGTAGAACGTAAAAGCTGGGCCCAAACCTGAGATGGAAATGAGGAACTCATCCAGTAGGACACCAACATCTACTGCCATTTGCACCTTTAAAGTCTTCTCTCAAATGTCTTTCCTCACATGGTGCTTCAGGTTGAGGCAGGTTGGTTTTGGTTTCAGGATCTGGAGAAGGTGCTGTCCATAATGTTGAATCCTACTTGCTTTTAGGTTGTTAGTCCTAAATATACATTCCTTATAAAAATAATTAAGCTCATCATGGTGGTCTTTGATCTCAAATTGCAGGTAAATCACCCAAAGGATTAATAATAGCAAGGACTTATCTGAGCAAGAGCTGTATCCTGTCTCCTTGGAAACCTTCATGAAGCCTAGGAGCTCACCTCCCATTACTGGGACCAAAAAGCTACTGGTTGGTCTAAAAACAGTCAGGCTAAACCTGTGGAAACCTTCCAAGCATGTCGGAGGCAAGAACAGCTCTTGATTTCAGAGCTGGAGGCTACAAATAGCATCGAAATAAACACTTTTGGCAAACCACCCATACAGCTGGTTTTCGGCACGTCTTAACAGGACTGAGAAAGACTGTGCCGAAACAGCTGCCCGTGTGGCGCTCATGCCGTCGGGCTCCTTCCTGCATGGCAGACAAAGTCCATTTCCTTGCTGAGCGCAGGCACTGTGCTGGGAGGAGCATTTTTCAGCGGTGCTGACTCATCGGCTTTGCACAACTCCGGAGTGGAAAAGTACCCATTGCTGGGACAAAGTACCTTGGTGGGCGGCCAATGTTTAATTGCGCTTAGGATTTGCCTGTTGGGTTACTGCACGGGAATGTTTTGCTCGACAGGGAGTGTGTTATGTTGGTCCCGGGAAAATTCCAGCAAATATGGCTGTGCACATGTGGAGTTAATTATTTAATTATTTTTTTTGACACCTGAAGGTGAAGCCTCCAATATACGTTGGTGTTCTCACAGGGATGCTGTTTTGTCATCTTGTGGTACCAACTATTGATAGAATCAGTAATGAAGACTTCTGGTTGGGGAACGTGGCTTATTGGAGAGCTTTCAGCTAATGAAGAACTGGTGATTTCTTTCTATTGTTTTAGGGTTTTGTTTTCTTAGTTGTTTTGAGGGCCTTTATTTCATCTTGGGTACCAAAACTTTGCTACCACCTATCTGGGATGGCTTTGTTTTTTCAGGGCTCTGAAGCACTTTGGTTTGTGCTGCTGAAATCAAGAAGCATTTGGTTTGCTGTTCGTCTTATGCACACCAACCTATTAAAAATATGGCCAATTAACCTGTCTGCTGGTCTGATCAATAGTAACAAACAATCACAATTAGCATCTTCTGTCAGACCTGGAGAAAGGCTCGTGTTCACTGAAATAAATCTACGTAGGCTTAGGTAGTCTTTGTGCTGTATAATATTGTCTCATCTCCTATATCTAGTTATTAAATTTCTAACGGCTTTTTGCTTTTGAGTTTATCCAGTTGTGCAAGGCAATTCTTTATTTTTTAACTCTTTCTGTTTTGTGCTTTTTCCCCTTCCTTTCAGTCTAGTTGAGCTGTTTCCAGAAGCGTTGGATGTGGATGCTCTCTAAAATACCTTGAATTCCTCGGGATTAAAGATACATTTTATTCTATTTTTTTAAACAGTACCATTATTGCCTCACAGTGAGCTGGCATGATGGGACACTAACGCTGAAATCAACGTACTGGCAGATCCCACATTAAGTCCCATACTGGGAACTTCCAAAGGGCATCTTTTTACAGGAAGGAAAATACCTTTTTTTTTCAGGTATCATGCCTTGTGTTTTCCATGCAGTTATTGGCCCACGTGGAGATTGGTATTGGAAAGGAGAGATAAGGGAGGGAAAACTGAGAAACGTTTGAAATGATGCTCATGTTTCCAAAAGGATGAGAAAATATCCTTAAAGGTTGTCGATGAAACAAAGATCAAATCCTTCAGTCCAGCTCAGCACACAATGCCAGGGGTTATACTTTGGAACAAATTTGGTTCTTCTGTGCAAGCTTCTTCATTAGCCTCCCCAACATGCAAATGGTGCAGTGATTTTTATTTCTGAAGGCCTAGCGAAGTGGCTAATTAGGGGGAAAATACAGTTTAGTGATGTCCAGCTGTAGCAAGGCTGCACTGCTCTAACTAACACCCTTTTGTAATCTTTATTAAGGAAGATACAAAGCTCTTGACTCCATTTGAAAGCCTTTGCAATTGACTTCTGAGCACAAAAATAGTCAAAATGAGTTCGTCCATGGGTAATTTTCTAGAAATTCATTGTCGTGTCTCTGTAGCGGGAAGAAATGAATAGTAGCCTGATTTTTACAAGGGATGAGCCTATCAAACTAAGTGCGAAGGGAAGGAATAGCTTCTAGAAACCCTGTGTGGCATCTGTCTGTGGCTTTCAGTGGATGTTGGCATGGTTTATACAGGACAGAGGCTTTGGAGTGAAATCATTGCTTTCAGCCCCAAGACTTCTTTCACTTCAGCACTGGTTTCTTAAGAAATCGGTTGTGTCCAGTTGCACCAGGTCACGGCAGACCTGGATTTGAGTTTCAGACATAACGTGCCTGAATGTATTGTATCAAGGAGGAAAATCCATCAAAGAAACTGGAGAGAGACAGAGAGAAATACAAGCAGAAACATTATGCATTTGTTTAGTTCTTGCAGTTTTGCTGTAAAACCTTTAAAAAAAAAAAAATCAGCACTAATCACAGCAAGTTATTTCTGTACCAGCAACTGTCCTGTTTGGATGCATCTCTGCTCTAAACATGCTGAATTTGGGGCTTCTTCTCCCTCTTTCTTGGAGGCAGACAGAGACGGTCTGGGATGATGGACATATCTGTTATTCAGATTCTCTATTTTCACAAAAAACTCACATTGTAAGGGATATGAACTCATGGCACAGAGAGATCCTGCCACCAAAGTAGTGCCGGGGAGCCTCCAAGTATAGGCAGCATCTGATTTTGGGGGACAGGATTAAATTTGCTTTCCTGACTTTCTGGTTGACCTTTACTGGGTTATGTCATTGGTGTGAGTGGCTTGTTCAGTCCCCTCAAGGCTAGAATCGACCGAGAGGTTTAGAAACAGGGGGAGGACAGCTTTCTGCACGGATGATGGGCTCATTTGGAGATGCAATTATTTATGTCAGGGTGACTGGCTCTTGCCAGGTTAGGAGCTTACCCACCACATGCTCATAGGAAGGTGACATCTTTGCCTTGAGGGCTTATAATCTACTTTTCAAAAGGTTCTGACTACAGAGGGAATCGGGCTGTCAAGTAATAGCATTGTGGTGTTATAGAGACTACCCAGCACATGCCAACAGCACAGGTCAACATAAGAATGACATGGACCTGTTGGAGCGGGGCCAGAGGAGGCCCCGGAGATGCTGGGAGGGCTGGAGCCCCTCTGCTGGGAGGACAGGCTGAGAGAGTTGGGGGGGTTCAGCCTGGAGAAGAGAAGGCTCCGGGGAGACCTTATAGCAGCTTTCCAGTACCTGAAGGGTGCCTAAAAGCTGGAGAGGGACGTTTTTACAAGGACATGTAGTGATAGGACGAGGGCTTAAAACTGAAAGGGGCTAGATTTAGATTAAATATCAGGAAGAAATTTTTCACTGTGAGGGTGGTGAGCCCCTCGCCCAGGTTGCCCAGAGAAGCTGTGGCTGCCCCATCCCTGGAGGGGTTCAAGGCCAGGCTGGATGAGGCTTTGAACAGCCTGGTCTAGTGGGAAGGGGGAATGGAAGGGAGTTGGAATGAGATGATCTTTAATGTCCCTTCCAACCCAAACCATTCTATGATTCTATGCCATTGTGGGGCACGGTATTATGGAGAGCACTTCTGCTGACGTCTGTGCTGTTCGCTGATTCAGAGCAGCCAGAGATGTTCATCCATCTGTGATGCTCTTCAAGAGGGTGCTCTTGACTTCCAGTGGTGGTGTGATGAAGATGACGTTACAGCTCCTGAGTGTGTATTTGGACTGTTGGACCTTAAATGTCAGCCTGTCCTTAGAGCAGTTTTAAAATGCTGCTTCCTCTGCACAGCTGAAGTTTTCAACACAGATTTGGCCAGAGTTTTGTAAGTTTATTTAACTTGTGTTTGGGATCATGTTTCTGGGAAAGGAATGGATGTGCCTCATATCTGAGCAGCCGCATTGTAACCCTGGTGCAGACCAGTTAGGTTTTGCCTTTCTTGAAGGGTGAAGTGTGGTCTGCAGGCTCCGTAGGGGCTAGAGATGAGGCAGGACTGGGATATTCTGCTCCTGGGGCTGAGTTCCTCTCTCTATGAGGTTAAGCTCAGTAGCATCTGTCTGAGTGCTAAGGATGGGACAGTCATAGTGCACTGAGTTTTAAAACTCAAAGAACATCTCAGTTTTTAACTCACTGCAACCTGTATTTTAGCACTGCCCCCAAGATGCAGTGCTACTTACATTGCTACTATCTTTAAGAACATCACTATCTACTAAGAACATCACTATCACCTTTATATGGCCAAATTTGTCCGGTCTGGCAAACAAATTCCAGCCCCAGAAGGCTGTTTTCCTATTTGGCTTTCATCTGTCGCCTCTGTGTGCAGTCTCAGCTCTGTCTAAATTTACTTTTCCCCAGTGCAGCTGAGGGAGGCTGTCACTTAGGTTAAAGCTTTCCCTGAATCTCAAACCAGCTGCATCTTGGGAGGGATGGTGTCCAAGCAAGGCTTGACCATGGCCCTGCAGGAACTGAAGGACACTGGAAAGAGGCAAGAAGCATTTTTAATCTTGTTATCAAACAGCAGAGCCTGTGCCCTCTATGGGTTGGGATTCTGCTGTGCCAGCGTTTGGTGTGCAGGTACGACATGAGAAGACCGTGGTTATGCTGGTCCCCCTCTGCAGGGGTGGAATACTGTTGTAGCCACGCTTGTTTGCCTTCGTTAGCCCTGATTTGTGAAATCTGAGCTCTTCATTGTGTAGGTGGATAACAGTGGCGTCGCCCTACCCGTGTCGTTGGGTTTTGCGTTGATTACCTGGTGGAGGTAGTCCAACTTTCCCTTTTCAGTCTCCCTTAGCCTGAGAGGTAATTTACAACTCATCACACTGCTTTTTGTATTCCTTGTGTGTCTGTATCCCTCACGAGACTGCTTATAGGGGCATGGGTTCCATTGCTGCTTGACGTGGTGTCACATCTTGAGTTGGGACTCGCATGGCATCCACCCAGCAACCTTTCCTGACTCAGGCTGGTGGTCTTGCATTGCCCTTCGGTTTCTCTAGCTCAGCTGCCTCCGCTTTATTTCCTTGTGATTGCTGCCGTCTCTGAAAGCAAATATCGAGCGTTATTCCGTACGGAGAGGATCTCCTTGCAGTGTTATCCTGAGGAAACCTGAGCTACTTGCAGGAGGAAAGCCGAGATGCTGAAAGCAACCCAAGGAGATGGAGCAGACCTGCCTGGATGAGATCTCTAGATCTTTATGTGGCTGCTGCTCCCTGCTGACAGCTCCGGGCATCGTGACTATATTGCAAAAAGCATTTTTAGCTTGACCTTGCGTGACTCAGTGCTGGGCTGTGCAAGAGGCCGTGATGGGGGCGTTGCCTCTGTCTTCTCCTAGACAAGTCCGACTTTGATTGGGAGCTTTTTTTAGGAAGAGAACGTACCCCTGTGTTGAGCAAACAGAAAAATGAACTAGTATTGATGCGTGGCTTCAGCCAGAGGAATTCAGGAGAGAGATACCGGAGCTATGTGAAGGTTGTGTTGGTGACATTTGGTCCGATTACTTCACCCTAAAGCTTTGCTGACCTGAGCGTGTAAGGTGATCAGCTAATAAGAAAATGAATGATTTTCAGGGACACCTCGAAGTCTGAGCAGTTTTTTGTATTTATTTGGCATGTTGCTTGCATGGTGCATTTAGGCCTTTGTTCTTAATTATTCCTCTTTCCAAACCCTGAGTAATTCCTGAAAATCATGGGCTGTGAATGCTCATTGT
The DNA here is from genome assembly GCA_009819605.1 of Sterna hirundo. Taxonomy (NCBI): domain Eukaryota; kingdom Metazoa; phylum Chordata; class Aves; order Charadriiformes; family Laridae; genus Sterna; species Sterna hirundo. The sequence continues at coordinate 218,107,665 of CM020437.1, read as the reverse complement.
GTCTTGATGGAAACTTACTGGTCCTGGTGGTGGCAGAGATGAGTGGAAAAACAGGATGTTACAGGTGCTCTAAACGTGAAAGCAAAATTGGAAAAAAGAAAATGATTTTTAAAAATAGCTTTATTTTGATGTATTCATGTTTCAGTGCAGAAACCCTGCCAGGTTTTCTCTCCACAGTTATCTGGTTGGGTTTTTTTTTTTTTTTGGTCTGCTTGTTGTTAGTTTATGGATGTTTTGGGGACTTGCTATACTGTACTGGTTGTGTAGAAAAACAAAGTATTTGTCTTTACACTGTATTTTTTTTTTAAACAGGCCCAAATTCTGTTACCATCTCCTCCATTCAACAGGAAGGAATTTGAAATAAAATTTGAGTCCTTATCTGTGGTAGCCATAGGGATAAATTTTCTAGGCTTAAGGCTATTTTTCAAATTGTTGTTAAAACTAACTGGAACGTTTGTTATTAGAGAAATCAACTGATTTTTAGATGTAATAGATGTAATAGTATGAGTTTATTGAATGAGTAGATGTGGAAATAAAAAGTGTGCAACAACCTGCCGTCTAGTTGTTCTCCATGGTATGGATAACACCCTGGTTTATGGACTTTCTTCTTTCTATAACGGCATTGTAGTCACTGTTTGCATAGAAAAGTAGGAGAATGAAGAACTGTTAAGGTGTTTCAGAGAGCTCTAGATATAACCTGTGGATAGAGAATTGGCATCACGTTAACAATCACTTGCTGGGGATCTCCAGCAAGCCACTGTTTGGGGGACCACGCTGCTGAGCAAGTCTCTCGTACACTAATTTTGCACCAGACATCGAGCTATCTGGGTTTCTGGTATTGCAGGTCATGATAACATCATGATAACTCCGCATTGGAGTCTGTCTTGTGTGTGAAAGACCATCAGTGGAACCAAATGTATTTGTTATCTTCAGACCTTCAGTAAGATGTAATTCTGACTGGGGGGTGCTGGTGCTCCAGTGTAACTGGACACTACATAATCTGCAAAACAAGATTGTTTTGGCTCCCTAATTATCTCTAAAACTTCCTCCCAGCACTCTCACTGACACTGCTTCGTAAATGTTTCTACTTACTACTAATCTCTCATTGCTCTTCCCCTCCCCCCGCAGTTGGCACCAGAAAACACTCTGATGTCCTTCCAGAAGGCAGTGGAGCAGAAGACGTATGGAGTCCAAGCTGATGTTGTACTGAGGTAAGGCACTGTGCTGGTTGGTCTGAGACTTCCTTGTGGATGGTCCAAACCGTCTTTCCTACCTGGTGTGTGTCTGGTTGTTAGAATCATAAAATTGCCTAGGTTGGAAGAGACCTTTCAGATCATCGAGCCCAACCATCAACGTAACTCTGACAAAAACCACCGCTAAACCATATCTCTAAGCACCACGTCTACCCATCTTTTAAATACCCCCAGGGATGGTGCATCAGCCACTTCCCTGGGCAGCCTGTTCCAATGCTTAATAACCCTTTCAGTGAAGAAATTTTTCCTAATATCCAATGTAAACCTCCCCTGGTTCAACTTGAGGCCATTTCCTTTTGTCCTATGGCCTGTTCCTTGGGAGAAGAGACCGACCCCCCCTGGCTACCCCCTCCTTTCAGGGAGTTGTAGAGAGCGAGAAGGTTTCCCCTCAGCCTCCTTTTCTCCAGGCTGAACACCCCCAGCTCCCTCAGCTGCTCCTCACAAGACTCATGCTCTAGATGCCTTGCCTTCATTTGCAGGAAGACTGTGGTTTATCCTAGAGCTTGCTTTCTTGCGGTGAAACACAGGACCTGGTTTCTAGCCTGGCTTGAAGTCAGCTGGCCTTGGGAAGAGACAGAACTGCTTAAATGTGACTTTTGCTGGGATGCCCCAGGTGCAGGGAGAGCAGAGGTCCCAAACTGAGTTCATTGCACTGCAAGTCTTCAGGAGGGTTTTTACCAGCCTTGCAAAACTGTCACAAGAATTTAGTAGCCCAGGAGTAAGCCCTTCCTCCTCTTCCTCCTCGTATCACTAGTGCTGGGGGAGGGAGGAACCCGGTGACGCTTCTGACTGTCAAGACATCATTCCTTGCAATGTTGAGCTGAATTGATAAGGCTGATTTGGAGAGGGTTATTTCAAGAACTGTGCTTTGTTCCAGGATTGCGGTCATTCTTTAGTATTTTTGTTCCTTTTCTGAACTGTGTTTTTTGCATGAGTTAGAGATGTGCAAGAGGGCAGAATTGGCATGAAGGGAACAGTAATTGCCTTACCTTAGTGATCCCTCAGTTTGTCTCAGTTCCAGCTGTAAATACAAGAAAGACTCAAAGCTGATATTTTCTTTTTCCCTGACTGCTTTGGAGGTTGGTGTTGATGGAAAGGCATTTTTGCCTGGTGGAAGATGGGCTTCTGAATTTTAATTTTTCGGGTGTTTTTTCTTCTTCCCATAATTGTTTGAGAGCAAATGATATAAAAACCTAAAGGAATTTCCCGCCCTCTGCGGAGTGGAAGGTCATTGTGGAAGGATGAAGAATGAATTGGGATGTGTGTGATACAATTCTTCTTTCAAAAGTTAGTTCATTAACTGTTGTGAAGTGACAACAATGTGCCTGTCCCAACTCACAATGAGCACCTGGCTCACGTGGTGGCTGAATTGGTTGTTCCCCTTAGCACTGGCCAAGGAGAAAGGTGGTCTGTTGGGAGGAGGAGGAGAGCTGGAAAAGCTCCAAGAGCTTTTCCTACAACTACCTGAAGGGATGTTGTAGAGAGGTGGGGGTTGGCCTCTTCTCCCAGGTGGATAATGACAGGACCAGAGGAAATGGCCTGAAGTTGCGGCAGGGCAGGTTTAGATTAGATATTAGGAAGAATGACTTTCCTGAAAGAGTGGTCAGGCACTGGAACAGCCTGCCCAGGGAGGTGGTTGAGTCACCATCCCTCGAGGTGTTTAAGAAACATCTAGATGTGGCACTTCAGGGCATGCTCTAGTGGCAGAGTCTGTAGGTTGTTTGGTTGGACTCGATGATCTCAAAGGTCCTTTCCAACCATGAAGATTCTATGTTGCCACTCATCAGCCATCCCAGCGGAGCACTCCAAGCATCCCATAGCTTAAATGGTGCCCTTGATTGGCCCAGTTATCTGAGAGCCTCTCTAGGAGAGCCAAGCCCCTTTATAAGGGGACTCCAATGACCTTCAGACCAAAAAGTGAGCTGTCAACACAGCTGGCAACAGCTTTGAAGAAGGGCTTGCAGCACAGCATCCATCGCTGTCCTTATCCCTTGGAAAGATGCTCTTTGTGGCTGTGGCTAGGTGGTTACAGAACATCCATTCTGGGATGTTCCTGTGTTCTTCTAGGCACGTATCAACCATGGGTGGGCTGCTTGGACATACGCTCAGACCTATTGCATCCTGCTCCCCACCCATTACACACCCTAACTGGTGGGTGGTCCTGGTTATAAAGCCAAAACTGGTTATAAAGCCAACTTTGCTTCAAGCAGCAGGAGCATAGTATTGCTGCGTGTTCCTCTCTAATCATCTATCTCCTTTCGCATTTCTTCTTCTAGAGCTCTGATTTCTGTCTCTGAATTATTTTTTTTTTTTTCAAACCTGTGTCTGCTAATGCATTGCGGTTAGCCTTGGGTGCTGCTGAGTGACTCTGTAAGGGGAAGGATTAGACAGGAGGGAGCGAATGTTAAGTGCCCCGTAGGATTTCCATGCAGTGGTTAAGGCTTAGCAGTATCTAATGATGCTCTGCTGTCAGATGTTAAGACTTGAGCTCCTATCTCCCTTAAACACTCCACACTCTTAATTCTGTAGTTGTTTAGTATCTTTTCTTCTTTTTTTTTTAACTGTATTTATTAAAAACCCATTGTATTGCAGCAGTATGGTGTACTGCTGAGCATGGTATTGCTGTGTCAGCGTGTTTGTTCGGGTTGGGGGGGCAAGTAGTTGGCACAGTGCATGCTAGAAATAGCAAATAAAGATGCCAGTGACCTTTGTGATAAGGGACTTTCTGCAGGCAATGGTGAAGCTGAGGCAGCATTTGCTCCATCATCTAACATTGTTTTCCCTCCAGCTCTAGGGGGCGAGTGCTCTGGGTTGTCCCCAATTCAAATGGGGTTTGTATTTTAACCCCGTCTCCTTTCCAGACCTTATCTGAGCCTCCTATTATGAAGGTGGGCTTCTTGCTCTGGAAAAGGTCATTGTAATCAGGCCATCTGTGCTGGGTTTATCTTGATTTCTGAGTGCAGACAACTGTCCCCCTTCCCCTTGATAGAAGCCCTCACTGCCCTGGTGTGGTGTTGCCACTGATCCAAAAATTGATCCAAGAAAATCGGGCTGGAATAAAGCTTAAAGAGCTTTTTAGGTTTCCCAGAACCATTGTTCTGTATATCTAGATGGTTTAAAAACCACAGGGCATGATTTTGGCTATTTAGTTTCATGTGAGAGGTGTGGTTTCTTTAAGATGCACTAACTTAACAACTCGTGTGAGCATGGCTGTTTCCTGAACCCAATTTTCAATAGGAAAAGGCAATTTCAGAGCAGTTTTGGTAGTTTGGAACCCTTGCATTTTTCTGAAAGCCCATGGACATTAAGTTCTCTTATAGGCTGAGAGTCTTTGAACATCTTAATCGTCATCTACTATTAACAATTTGAGAATAGTTTGTGTGTGTGTATCTGTATGTACAGGGTATGGAGAACCTCTGATGTTGTTGGGAGCTACAACCGTTGCAGAAAGCTTTGGTTGGTGTTCAGGGTGGGTGTTCTTGTCCAAGCTACATGAATTTGGCACCCTAGAAATTTTTGAGGGATTAGTGGCGAGGAGGGAGGGATGGATTGGGTTATGTCAGCATTTGAATGACGGCAAACATCTAGCAGGTATCTAAGAGATTTTCCTCTGGGTGCATCTCATTTCAACTGGTCTTGGGGATGCTGGGGATGTGTTAAGCTGGTCAAGATCTTCATAATGATTTTGATATGAAGCCATGAGAGAGGCTGGAGTGGGAATGGGCATTTCTCTAGTACTGCGTATGTGGTTGTGCGCCTCCACCTTTAATGGGACCTCTGACTGTCTTTGCAGCTATGACGGAGTGCCATTTCTCATGCACGACAAGACACTCAGGAGAACAACAAATGTGGAGGAAGTGTTTCCAGAGCGGGCCTACGAGCACTCCTCCATGTTCAACTGGACCGACCTGGAAAAGCTCAATGCTGGAGAGTGGTTCCTACAGGTGTGTGTGGTCATGGAGAGGGTGTCCTGGAGCCATGGACATGGGATGAAAGCTCATGCCTAAACCCTCTTTGAGGTGGAAAGGTGTAGATCTAGCTCCTCCTTCACATCTGCACTGGTCTGAAGTGCAGCTAGAACAAGAATCCATGAACCACATTTAGTTCTGTCCTCTACAAAACTTAGACTTGGTCTAAAAGACACACTGTCTGTCTGTGCCTTTTCCACCAGCTGGAAGAAGGGTGGAATGCCTGGTTAAGGTTAATGCCTAGTTGACACCACAAAGAACTTTAAGACCCCCAGGAGGGTGAACGTGTGGCTATAAAGAGAACAGAAAAGACAGCGTGTCATATGTTATTCCTTTTTCTTTAATTTACTTTTGGAGAGAGTTGTCTTTACAAAGAAAAAGCAAGAAACAGAGCCTTGGAAGTCCAGGGGAGGAAGAATTGCTGTGGGATGGGCTTGACCCATCCTTCAGTGTGCAGACAGGTTGCAGGTGGGATTTCTTTTTGCCAAGCCCCTCTCTGGCCAGTGGCTGGTAACCTTCTTGGAGAGTATTGGTCTGGAAAGAGGGCTGCAGCACTCTGAGCTCGTCTGTGGCTTGGTGAGGCATTGCTGCAGTGATGCAAGCTCAGGTACCACTTTCCCACGGCTGCTTGAAGCTCCCCGGGTGCTCTCTTGGTGGAAGTCCAAAACCACTGTAGCTTCACTGCTGTTCTGATCGGAGCTGGAGTGATGGGGATGTCTGTATTACAACTGCACGTGCTGCTGCACGGAAACTTGATTGGCCTGCAGGTGTGGTTGTGGGAGTGGGAATGAAGGGAAACTACTGCTTGCCAGATGAGAAGGGCCAAGAGGACATCTGGAAGGCTGCTTTTTTGATGTGCTTTGAAGCAGTCAATCCTGAATATCCTTCAGTCAGGAGCCCATCTCTTCCAACAACCCATAGCTTCTGCCTGATTGCTTTTAGCTATATAATCATGGAAGGATTTGGGTGGGAACGGACCTCTAAAGGCCATCTAGTCCAACCCCCCTGCCATGAGCAGGGACACCTTCAACTAGATCAGGTTGCTCAGAGCCCCGTCCAACCTGGCCTGGGATGTTTCCAGGGATGAGGCATCTCCCACCTCTCTGGGCAACCTGGGCCAGGATCTCACCACCAGCAAAGAATTTCTTCCTAATATCTCATCTAAATCTCCCCTCTTTCAGTTTAAAACCCTTCCCCCTTGTCCCATGGCTCCCCTCCCTCATCCAGAGTCCCTCCCCAGCTTTCCTGGAGCCCCCTGAGGGACTGGAAGGGGCTCTGAGGTCTCCGCGGAGCCTTCTCTTCTCCAGGCTGAACCCCCCCAACTCTCTCAGGCTGTCCTCCCAGCAGAGGGGCTCCAGCCCTCCCAGCATCTCCGGGGCCTCCTCTGGCCCCGCTCCAACAGCTCCGTGTCTTTCCTGTGCTGAGGCCCCAGAGCTGGAGGCAGCACTGCAGGGGGGTCTCCCCCGAGCAGAGGGGCAGAATCCCCCCCTCTCGCCCTGCTGCCCCCGCTGCTGGGGATGCAGCCCAGGCTGCGGGGGGGTTTCTGGGCTGTGATCAAATATTGCCATGTTGAGCTTCTCTTCACCCACCAGCACCCCCAAGTCCTTCTCCTCAGGGCTGCTCTCCATCTCCCAGCCTGTAGGGATAGTGGAGGTTTCCCCTACCCACATGCAGGACCCTGCACCTGGCCTTGTTGAACCTCAAGAGGTTCGCATGGGCTCACTTCTCCAGTCTGTCCAGATCACTCTGGATGGCATCCTGTCCCTCAGGTGTGTTGACCACACCACTCAGCTTGGGGTTGTCTGCAAACTTGATGAGGGTGCCCTTGATCCCACTGTCTGTGTCACTGATGAAGATATTGAACAGTACTGGTCCCAGTGTGGACCCTTGAGGGGACACCACTTGTTACCAGTCTCCATCTGGTCCTTTTTATTTTTAGATTCTGAAGAATCCTTAGTGATCATATACGTAGTGTAAGAAAGTACATTTTTAGCTTACTATATTGAAAAATTGCATTACTGCCCTATAGCTCTGCTCTCCTCCTGGAAATGCAGTGACCTGCCTAGCAGACCTTGCTTTCGGTAAGGATCTGTCACTTGCCCTTGGGTCGGGAAACTGAGGCACAGAGCTTCAGCAAGCTGCAAGATGGTCCTCAAGCATGGCTGTCAGCATCCCCCACTGTTGTCAAGGTGGTATAGAAAAGGGTCTTTGACTGTATTTGAGGAATCTGGGCTTTGTGGCACTAATGCTTGGATGTGCTTTGCTTTCAGAATGACCCTTTCTGGACGGCTGGGTCTCTCTCAAGGTCTGATTATTTGGAAGCTGCCAACCAGTCAGTCTGCAAGCTGGCAGATATGCTAGAGGTGATCAAGGACAACACATCGCTCATCCTGAACTTCCAGGACCTGCCACCAGCTCATCCCTACTACAGCACTTACATCAACATCACCCTGGAAACCATCCTGGCATCAGGAATTCGGCAACAGGCTGTGAGTTCTGTGGGGTTGGTGATGTTTCCAAAATTGCCTTCTTCGTGGGTTCCCTGAAGCCTTAAGTGTCTCATTTGATCCGTTTGAACACTTGATTTGAAATGCTACTTCACGCCAAGAAGTCATGCTGGGGAGGGCTTTGCCTCCAGGCTGGTGGTCCTAGAGGCTTGAATAGCATCTTGGACTGTACTTATGGTAGTATAGCTAGTAGAAGGAGGAAAGTGATTATTCCCCTTATTCAGCAATTATGTGTTCAGTGTGGGGCACACCAGTACAAGACAGATGTTGGTAAACTGGGGCAAGTCCCGCAGAGGCCACCAAACTGATCAAGGGATTGAATATATGAGGAGAGACTGAGGGGAACTGGGTCTTCATCCTGGAAAAGAGAAGACTTTGTGGAGACCTAATGGCAGCTCTCCAGTGCTGGGAAGGAGGTTGTTGAGAAGTTGGACCAAAGCTCTTCACTGAGCTGCGTGTCAGGAGGGTAAGAAAGAATTATCGTAAATTTGAACAGGAAAGGTTTTCACTGGATATAAGGAAACTAGCTTTCCCTGTGATGGTAGGCAAGTGTTGAGAGGGGCTAGGAGAAACTGAGGGATCTCCATCCTTGGAGCTTTTCAAGATGCAACTGGAAAAAGCCTGGAACCTTGTGTGAAATCAGTGCTGGCCCTGGTTTGTGTTGGAGTAGAGATCTCCTGAGATCCCTTCCCCAATAAGAGCCTCGGGCATGAGAACAGAGGCTGAGACCTGGAGGTCAGTTGCATGTAGTAGAGAGACCTTCCTCTCCTTAAAATCATAGAATAGTTTGGGCTGGAAGGGACCTTTTAAAGGTCACCTAGTCCACCCCCGCTTCCAAGGAGTCTCCTTCTGTCTCCTTGGTTTTAAATAATCCTTCTACCTGGGATGAGCAACTGTTTCAGCCTGGACTCAGCTTCTGCTTGGAGAAGAAATGAGTGTTGTGGAGATTAGGGTTTTTCAACAAAAGGAGGTCTATGTACCTGCAGGTCTATGTATATGCAGAGATTCTCTTACAGACTTTCATTTGTGCCCCAGAATTGTCCTTGCTGGGTTATGCCAAGCATTTTAATTTCCAGCTCCATGCTGTTGCAATTATGGAATAGGGTAGAAGCATTTTGGTTGGAAGAGACCTTTAAGATCATCAAGTCCTACTGTTAACCTAGCACTGCCAAGTTACCACTAAACCGTGTCCCTCAGCACTACATCTACACGTCTTTTAAATACTTCCCAGACAGCCTTGTTAGCTGTGTCCTCTTTGACCACGAGGTATAGATCTTCACCCAGCCCATCAGGAGCTCCCTCTGATGTAATCACCTCTTCTGGAGGGAGAGCACCACTTCCCATGTGTTGGATGGGTACCAGACTGGGGGACTCTGGGTGTCCCTTGGAAAACTTCTTCGTGGATCTGTCTTGGGAAGGAAATCTGGTCCTTTCACTTGTCCTGTACTCTCCCTTGAATACAGACTGGTTGAAAATAGCGGAGTGAGGCTGGCAAGTGGAATGACTACATCACTCCCAGCTTAGATATTGCATCTGTACCAATTAAGTGCATCTGCATGCACAGACAAGTTCAGCACTGACTTGTTCAGTGATGGGCCCCAGAGGAGCTATTTTTAGCTTCCGTCTGTCTTTCTAATGACAGATGCTGCCACCCAATTCCCAATTAACTATGTGGCTGCAATTATTGGTGTTATCCACAAGCCTCTGCCAGCTTGGCTAGATCCGAGGGAGGACTATGCTGTCTTATCCTTGGATATTGGAATGGAGAGCGGGAGAAAAATAGTCGAAACGTAGATGTGGGGTTGTGAAGTGATATTTAAAAGGTCGGTAGACATAGTGCTTGGAGATATGGTTTAGTGATGGTTTTTGTCAGAGTTAGGTTGATGGTTGGATTAGATGATCTGAAAGGTCCCTTCCAACCTAGGCAATTCTATGATTCTCACCCAGGTTTTATGGTTCCCTGTTGAAAATGCTTATGACTGCATTCGTGCTGCTCTGATGCTTTGGTAGAGGAGCGTCACAGAGTTATTAAATATGGGTTAAAGCAGTGCTGAGATCATCTCATTGAGCCCAGCCTCTGCATGGCAAAAGCCATAGAACTGCCCAGCTTGGTTCCTCATCCACTTTACATCTGGTGGCTGAGCACATTAACAGAGATTAATTTGACACGCTTTCAAAGCATGGTATGAACTTAGGGAAATCCTTGCCCTGGGTTGGAATAGATGTAGCCCTGTTAAAAAAAAAGAAAAAAAAAGGGAATAAAATCAGTCTTAGCCATGGGGTCATGGGAGGCGTCTCTTGTACGTCCTGTCCGCACTGTCAGTTGTAGTCTCATGTCTTTTAGTTCTCTCTGTGCCCTGAATTGGGCAGGGAGGACAGGCTTGCAAGGTTGTACCATGTCTCTTCTCATGAGCCCTTGGCCTGATCCCTTTGTATCTCAACCCTTTTCACCTCTAAGATGTTGTGCGTTACAGCCCTCTGGGCTCACGGACAATCCTGAAATGAATAGAGATGTGGGAGACTGTGTCTCATAGATAACTTGTATGACAAACGAGACAGTCTCTCATGTGATTTTGCTTCTGGCTTGGTGTAAACTGGCTGTCTTGTGTCATCAGCTTTGTGAATTGTCTTTGCCATAGCCATCCTCTGTCTCGCTCCCTCCGCAGGTGATGTGGCTGCCGGACACGGAGAGGCAGCTGGTCAGACAGATTGCGCCAGGTTTCCAGCAGACTTCTGGCCTCAAGCTGGACGCAGAGCACATGAGGGAGAAGGGCATCGTGAAGCTCAACCTGCGCTACACCAAGGTCACGAACGAAGATGTCAGGTACAGCCATCGGTTTGGACACTGCGTGGTAGCCCATGGTGCTCCACGGTGGGTGCATCCATGGCCCAGCAGCATCTTTTCTGATCATCCCAGGCTGTCTTATCTGCATAGAGGTATCTTTTCAGATGGATTTGCTCTTGAAAGCTTGAGCTGTGCAAGCTTGTCCCTACCCGTCATGCAGAATCCAGGCTGTTCCCAGGAGCAAACAGCTGACTCTAATAACTCTACATGCTAATTCAGTATATGATGACCCTTTTTGAAACGCAAATATATGAATAGTCTGATTCTTATTATGCTGTCAGCTCTGGAAAAAGTGAAGGCTTTTCACACTGAGTGCCTCCAAGTGCTGTCTTACCCTCATTAGCAGCTGCCCTTTGCTTCTGTTCGTCTGCTCCAGAGTTGCTGCCACAGAATTTTGATTAGTCCAAAGTCTGGATATGCTTTCAGAAATTTCTCTTTGCAGAGAATTCACCCGTTTCATTACTGTCTTTGTCAGCTATTTAGACTGGTCAGGTCTCCTCTTTAATGAGACTGGCACAGCGTGGGGTTCCTCTCCTGCTTGAGCCTGTGTTTGAACCATGCAGTGACTTAGCTCCCAGCTTTGTCCTCTTCTCAGAAAGGGCGGATTGTCTCTAGTGCAGCTTTTATATTTTTTTTTTTTAGAGTTAACTTTTTATTCTTTTCCCCCTAAAGAGATACTTGAAAATGAAAGAGGTTTGCAGAAGAAAAGTCTCTTCAAAGGATTTGTCTTGCTATACATTTGGGCTGGGAGTAGGGAACATCTGGGCCCAGGACTGTTTGAGAGCATGGTCCTATTTATTGTAATCCAGTGGTGGCTTTCCATGGCTGCCAGTGATCGGTCTAGTTGCTCTCCCTGAAAACCAAGTCTGTGCTTTACCTGCAGGATAATTCCTGTCTGTTTTTCCCCTACCTGTTTGCTCTATCTCATGGAGAAGACCATATGCCAACGCTACCATCTATCCCAGCTCATAAGCCCCAATCTCTCATCAGTCCCACCTCAGCTGTCTCCAAAATCCAACCTGTCACTTGAGTCTTTCTTGAACCCTGGAAGCCTTCTGAAGCCCAGTCCTGCAGCACGAGCCAGAACAGGCTCAACAAGCCTTGGTACAACGTGGTTCTCTCAATCCCCCCCAAAAATTAGCATCTGGATGTAACATTGCTGTGACCACCTCCACCCTTGAGAATCCCTTAGCCTTTGGAGCAGCTTGATCATGTTGTGAGCTTTGAGATGTCCCCATCTTGTACAGTGGCCTCCCACCTCAAAGTGCTTTGCAGACAATAAGTTGCTAGGATTAATCTCTGTGCTGGAGATTAGTGGTGCTTCTGCTTTGTAGATAAGGAAACAGCAATTTATGCAAATCGTTATGGGTACAGGGACGCCACTGTCAGTGCTTGGTTTGCTGCTGACAGCTCTTGTACCCCAGCTTGCATTTTTAGCTTCTTGGAAAATGACCTCAGGAGACTGGAAGCTGTAACTCTGCTACTGTCCCCAAAACAAGGGCATGATGTTGGAAACGCAGTCTGTCAGTTTTTAATTAAGTAAATTGCCTATGAAGTGTTACAGGCATCTGAGCCAGATGTTAATTTTACGTCAACATGATGAGGCGGTTGTTACAAAAACATGCTGTGTCCATCGTTCATGAGGAAGTATCTGAGGTGGTCTGTGGCCTGGGTCAGATACCATCCAAGAGGCAAAGAAAACTTTCAAGTTCAAACCATTTGATTGCAACGCCCTTGGGTTGCTCATAAAGTGACCACGCCCTGTTAAAAACCACCCATCTCATGCAATTCAAACCCAATAAATCTAGCCATGATTACATAGGTGGCTAATGGTGAGAGTTCTCCTCTTGGAGATGAAGGACTGACGTTTGCTGGGGGACTCAACGTCTCTCCCTGTCTGTCTCCTGGCAGGGACTACGCCATGGCGAACCTGAGCGTGAATCTCTACACTGTGAACGAGCCCTGGCTATACTCCATCCTGTGGTGCGCTGGCGTCCAGTCAGTCACCTCCGACAGCTCCCACATCCTTCGCAAGGTGCCTTTTCCCATCTGGCTAATGGTAAGCACAATGCCTGGGAAGGTGCTGTGAACCCCTGGAAGGAGGGGATGCAGTTGGAGGGGTGTAGAGGTGGCCATTGAGCACTGGAACCATAGAGCCAGGGGGTTTCTCCAGGAAGGTTTGTTTGGGTTCAATGTGCTCTTGGGCTTGGGAGTTTTCACCCTCTGTGTGTCTGAGATGGTAACGGATCAATGCTCCTCTTGCACAATCCCTTCCTTCAGATGCCCCCGTCTCTCTCCATACAGGGTTTGGGAGCCTTGGATATTACATTGCATGCCCCATTTAACCCATATAATTTTTCCATTTTTCTCCAATGGAAAAACACCTTCCCAGACCTGCTGAGCAAACCTGGCTTCTGTGTTTTGGCCAGGCTGCTGAAAAAACTGGGTTTTTTTTCCTGTTTTTAATACCAAATGAGGACAAGTTTTTCTACTGGCCACCCCATTGTTGGACAAGGAACAACCAGAGACCAAAGGTCCCTTACGCATCACGTAGCCAGTAAACTCTCTGAAAACTCCCGTAGCACTTTGAGTCTCTGAACCACACAGAAATATTCATATACAATACAGCCGAGGATAGGAAACTTTCAGCCCACGAAGCTCTGAGAAACTGTCAGCACCTGAAAGGAGGGAGAGTTTAAAATTGTTCCTGTTTGTGGTTTTTCCTGATAACGTCATTTTGGGTGACAGGCTAGCGTTAGAAATATCATAAACGCTGTGATTTATATGCGACCCCTGCAGCTCTGTGCTTTTCTTGCTGCCCCGGTGGTAACTTTAGCAATGTGTGGTCTCTCTGTGATTCTACAAACCAGAAGGTTTAAGGTCTGCTTCTGCTTTTTGTCTTCCAGCCTCCAGACGAGTACCACCTAATCTGGATCACGTCTGATCTCATTTCATTTATCGTAATTGTAGGAGTTTTTATATTCCAGAAGTAAGTAGCATTGGTACAGCTCAACTCTCATGCATCTGTGGTGTGTGTCTTTTCTTCAGAGCGTGGGGTAGAGGTGGGACAGAGGAGCACCGAGCTCCTCAGGCGCTTGGATTGCAATAGCAGGGAAACTGTTAGTTAAAAAGCCCTACAAAGACTGCAAAAAATAATTCCCCTTCTGAGATGTGACATTGAATTGGATGAAGTCACTACATTTTACGAAAAATGAGAGATCTCAAAATAGTAGATAGATGCCTTGTTCTGCTTATAAACGTGTGTGGGAGAGAAACTGTAAATGCTTTAGGGAAATGGATGTTGAGAAAGAGATTAAAATGCTTTAAAGGAAGAAGCAGCGATGTTTTGAGATTCCACCATTACAGTCTTCAAAAAGAACATATCATAGTTATCTTAAATCTGTTTGTTCCTGTTTGGATGAAGAAACAGAAATATTCATAGGATGGTTAGAATTGGAAGGGACCTTAAAGATCATCCAGTTCCAACCCCCCTGCCCTGGGCAGGGACACCTCCCACCAGCCCAGGTTGCTCCAAGCCCCGTCCAACCTGGCCTTGAACCCCTCCAGGGATGGGGCAGCCACAGCTTCTCTGGGCAACCTGGGCCAGGGGCTCACCACCCTCCCAGCAAAGAATTTCTGCCTCAGATCTCATCTAAATCTCCCCTCTTGCAGTGTAAAACAGTTCCCCCTCATCCTATTGCTATCACTCCCTCATAAAGAGTCCCTCCCCAGCTTTCCTGGAGCCCCTTGAGGGACTGGAAGGGGCTCTGAGGTCTCCCCGGAGCCTTCTCTTCTCCAGGCTGAACCCCCCCAACTCTCTCAGCCCGTCCTCCCAGCAGAGGGGCTCCAGCCCTCCCAGCATCTCCGGGGCCTCCTCTGGCCCCGCTCCACCAGCTCCGTGTCTCTCCTGTGCTGAGGCCCCAGAGCTGGAGGCAGCACTGCAGGGGGGTCTCCCCCGAGCGGAGCAGAGGGGCAGAATCCTCCCCCCCTCACCCTGCTGCCCCCGCTGCTGGGAATGCAGCCCAGGCTGCGGGGGGGTTCCTGGGCTGCCAGCGCATATTGCCGGCTCACCAATGCCCCCAAGTCCTTCTCCTCAGGGCTGCTCTCCGTCCATTCTCCGCCCAGCCTGGATTTGTGTTTGGGATTGCCCGACCCTTGTGCAGGACCTTGCACTTGCATGCATACGATGATTTAGCAAATCAAATCAGTTGCTTAGTTTGATGCATAGAGAAAGCCTCTCCATTTTCCAAAGAAAAGTGAGAGCAAGGCAGAAACCTCTCTGTTAGTCAGGGTCCCTGAAAACAGATGTGGTTCATAAAACCTAGGCGCAGAGCAAGTTAAGACACTGGTAAATCAGCTTCCTAATGGCAGAGTTGGCCAAGCCACCCTCCTCTTGATTATACATGAGGAAACCATGGTGTCTTCCCAGTGATGTGCCTTTTCCCCTAGGAGGCATTTTAGCTGTCAGTGGTGACAGTGTAATCACCCTCTCTGGGGAAAAGCGTGAGCTCGGAAAGAGACGTGCTCCCTCCAGTGAGCAGCAGCAGCCTTCTCCTGGGAAAATCTGTCATTCTGAAATTGCATTCCCTTTTCCCCGGCTCTATAATCTCATCTGCTTTGACATGCACAAACGACTGTCCTAGAGACATCAAAGGACCTACGCTTTCCTTCCTTCTTGATACTCGAAATGCTTCGTGTCAGGAGCAGCAATTTCATTTCCTTCAGCCTCATGAGCCAATGATTTCACTGTCGCGTTGTCCCAGATCATCTGCTTGCAGCAATCTCTCTCCTTCCCCTGGGCGCAGAATTACCCGGGTATTTTTGCCGTGTTACAGTAGGCTGTTGCTCCTGCCAGCAGCTGCTTTGGATTTGAGTTCAGGCCACATGTTGTGTCTGTTTATGATTATGTCTAAATTCATGAATCGCACAGTCCCACGCTGGCAGACCCGTGCCCAGCAGGTCCCCTGTTCCAGCATGAGATAATGGAGTGAGCAGCAGATTCAGAACTCTCCTCATGGATTAGATTTCCCAACAGTTAATGAAACCACTGACCGAGATGAGATTAAAATTTTTCTAAGAAGTCTTGTGATCTGAATTGTGGCCGATTAAACCCTTCCTCCAGAAGGGTATTGTGGCTGTGTTGTCTGGAAGCTGCCTCCACTCCCTCGAATTTGTCAGTTGGTTTAATCGAGATGTCCCTGCTCTTTAGACCCTGTATTTCTCTGTAAAATACAGAAATGCACGGCGGAGTCTGGAGGCAGGGACTGACCTCTCTGAAGAGCAGAATTTGAAGGCCAAGTTGATGAGATATTTGCAGTCTTTTGCATCATCTCCCGAAGTCAGTTTTAGAAGGCCTCCCTGAATCGGACCCAGGAGACCACAGGCTGAAGAAATTAAACTGACTCTAACTGCTGAATGGGAACTGTAGGTCCCTGAGCAGAGTGAGATGGTGCGTGCTTGGAGAGGGGGAGAAGTTGCAGCTACGTGGACTTTGCAATAGCTGGACTCTTCCTCTCTGCACAGATTGGATTTCTTCCAGTTTGGAAGAGGTTTGATGGACTAAGGCAAGAGGAAACAGGGTAAGGAAGGAAAGCATTATCGCAGGATTTCTCTTCCACTCTCTATGTAAGCGTGATACAGGTTAGAAGAGCTGGGAACTGCCACCAGTTTTCCCCAGCATCCATCAACCTGGAGCGCTGAGCTCTGTGCCCACCATCTGGACCTGGCATAGAAAGGCAGTTGCTCAGAGAGCTCTGGCCATGTGGGCCCATCGTAGCGGGGCCAGACGTCATCTTTTGGGTCTCTCCCTTGGGACAGCTCAACCCTGAGTCAGTAGAAGGAAGAAGGAGAAACTCTAGCACCAGAAGTTGGACTTTCTGCAGCAAAGGGCTCACTCTTCCAAGAGCTTTGTGCAGGAGAGACCCATTTCCTTCCAGTTTCTCCACCACATGAAAGAATAGGTAGAAGCATTGAGGATATATTAGAAACAAATCACAGCAGAATTGCCCAGCTACTACCTGCTGATGTGATTCAGCTCTGGGGAATGGGGCTTGGCATTTGGCCTTCAATGTTGTGGTTGGTTTTTTGTTTTTATTTGGTTTTTTTTTTGTTTGTGGTTTTGTTTGTTGGGTTTTTTTTCCCCCAAGTCCTTTCTGGGGCAAAACAGAGCTGCTTCCTTCATGTAAGGATGAGGGGGCGGGTGGGAACAGAGCCACCGCTTCGATGTGCTCGTCCTCTCTCCTACGCATGGCTTGTCTCTCCTCCGTAGCCGCGGGTAGGGATTGCTCCTGCTGTTCTGCTTCAGCCCCGGTGACAGGATCGTGGCAGCCTCTCCGGAAGGGAAATACCAACTGTGATGACTTCTAACCGATCTTTTTTTGCCTCTTTGCCTTGTTTATTTTCTTACTGCTCTGACTGTTGTGCATGTTCCTCCTCTTTCTCTCTCTGCTGCATTCTGGCATCTCACAGCTATCACATGATCAGGTAATTCTGGTGCTTTCCTCCTCTTTCTCTTTTTTCATTCAACCTTCCTTTCTCTCTTTCTTTCTCCCTCTCTGCTATGGCTTCACTGCAGATGGACAGGGCAGGACACAGTTTTTCCACAGTGCTTTCAAACGTCTGGCTTCACAGGGGGGGACCATAAAGGGCTGAACGTTGCATAGTCTATAGCCATGAGCACCGCGGGAGCCTGATGCTGAAGCCGGTGGATGTTTTGAAGGCAATCTGACCATCCGTTACAATGATCCAAGTCACTGCCTTTTAAAACAGCCCTATTCTGAGGTCCTGCAGTGTGTTGTAATTGGGAAATTCCCAGTGGATGTAATGCTTTCTCCATGGAAATAATCTTATGTAAAACATCCCCTTCCTTCCTGCATTTACCGGAGGTTTTTTGAGACCAACCTCTTCTAAATTGGTCAATTCTAAAGAAAATAACGTAACCTGTTCAATTATATAAAGTACTGCTTTTTGAGCCCTGGGAATGAATTCGTAAAGCTAATAGCTGGAAAGGTTTGGCACATCAATTGCTGCACTTGGAGCTTGGCATCTTTTAGGAGTCTCTTCCCAGTTACACCACTGTGAAACTGGAAATGCAGTGTGCAAATAAATAGCACTGCACCCAGGAAGAGAATGAGCCTGGGATGCTGCATTGGAAGTGCCATCAATTGGAGACCCAGATTTCTCCTCGCATTGGCTGCTTTCTCACCAGTCTGTCTCATCCCCTTGGAGGGAAGCGCTGTTGCTTTTCTGCAGTAAAGCCTTCATTGCGCCCGTACTCTGACCAAACTCTTCATGTGTTACCTTCTCCATTCCTTCTGCTGTGTTCCATGGGGTTGTATTTCTGAGGACTTGGCTACTCCCTATCTGTGCTTATCTGCCCCTCTCCCTCTGCCCACCCACCACCTCGGGGGTTGGGGTTGGCCACCTTCAAGCATTGCCTGCTCTACAAGGTATCTTGGACTCGCAGTGTTACAGCCTTGTGGCATCTCCCCAGAACGGGACCTGGTTATGGGGCAGGGCTGAATGTTTCTATGGGTGCAGGGAGGTTGGGTGTTCTCCCCTTCTCGCCTGCCCCTTGCTCCCTGGGTCATGGATAAGGAGAAGACGGGCATGGAGGAGCTGGGCAGGTTTTAGACATGAGTGGTCACAGGATGGGGACTGTGGTTGTGGCTGGCTTGGCTCTTTGCTCACTCCATCTTATCACCTCGGTACCAATCAACCCTGTTTTCTCCCATCCCTGCCCCTCTCCCATCCCCTTTCCCTGCCATTTAGCATCTCCTCTCCAAACCAAGGGTCCAGTCGTGGCCCTAACACGGTGTCTGCTGTCTCTGTGTTGTTGTCCCAGTATTTTTTAGTCTGTTCCCACCCTGTGTCCGTCTGGTCCACTCTGATGCCAACCTCCCAGAACAAGACCTACCTGCTGTCTGTCTGGCCTTTTTGCACGCTGCTGTCCTAAACGTGGCCGATCACAACAGAGTCCAAGGGGGTAGGAGAGGTGCTCTTTTCTATTAAACAAGCTTTGTGGAGACCCAAAGGCTACCGAGAACAGCAGAGAGTAGTTCATATGGTGTTGGAGTTACGTTGTGACTAAATGTACTGGTGGCTCTTCTAAGAGGGTATTTCAAAGTCTCCCTGAAAAATGGCGTCACCCTCTCCTAGCTTGTTCAATCAGAGCAATGCACCCCTGTGACAAGAGGAGTCATCGGCCCCTCAAACATAATTAATCACCCTGGGTCTGGCTGTAGCCACCGTATGAGGTGGGGAGTGGAGAGCAGTGGATATTCCTCTTGGGAGGAGGAGAAAAGCCCTTGGTCCCCATGCCCTTTCTGTGCCTCAAAATAGCCCATGCCCTCCATGGGACATCTAGGACCAATGGGCAAGTGATTGTCGTGCCTTTTGGCCACACAGCCCAGCCTAATGCTGAAAATGCTGATGGGCCAAGAAAAGACTCGTAGCGATATGCCTGATAGTGGTTTAAGGAGGGTCTTGTCCTGTGAAATCCTGTGCACTTCCAACCATCTTGACCTTAGTGGGATCTGCCTGCATGGGACACTAAGGGCAAAAATGATCATCTTCCAGGTCAGAGTGGCTCAGCTTAGATGATGGTGATAGGAGAAAAATAGTGTTTTCTATTTTAATTTTTTTTGTACTTTAATATCTTTGCCTTCTTTTGCTTCCTCTGTGTTGCTTCTGTCCATGGATCTGTGAGTTGTGTCCTGTTGCCATCCCGTCCCTTCTTTTCTCTGTAACCAGAGCATCTACCTTCATCCTTACCCTGGTGAAAGCCTGATGGTGCGGTGTCACCCACTGGGATTTGGGAAGGGGATAGAAACCCCATGAAATCAACACCAGCTAGATTTTCTTGGAAAAATTGCAGAACCTCTTTTGTGGATGTTGCTTTTTCAGGCTGCTGCTGTGGAGACCCAGGCTGGGGATGTGTGGGTGCTTCTCAAACCCTTTGCTCCTGGGGCTTGTTGGGGGTTAGAAATTTAAGAGAAGGTGGTTATCACCTTTAAAAAAAAAAAAAAAAAAAAAAGAAAAGAAAATAAAAAAATATATCGCTTTCTCCTGTGTGGGTGAGCCACTAGATGGTGCCAGAAGATCAGAAGCCCCATAAACCACCCTAAATCCCTGCTGTTTCTCCATCAAATAGTCTTACAGCATCCCTGGCAGGGAGAATGTGATTTGCTTGAAAGCCTTGCTCTGTGGTCAGGAGGTAGGACAAATCGGTGGGGTGTGGGCTGTGAAAGCCTGGACTAAATAGTAACATCCCTTTGCAATGGGATATCGGGTACGGCTGCTTTGTCTGAGCCCACCAAACCCTATTTGCAGCAGCATCCCACGTTTCACTCCTGGTGCCAGCAGCTCTGCAGCAGAGGGTCTGCTACAGGGGTGCTCTCAGGCTGAAAAACAGCTTTAAAAGCAAAATCCCCCTTGAACGTGCTGCCGTTGCTTATTACCAACATCAGTAATTGTCTTTACATGCATTCAGTAATGAGAATAAAAGTCTGGCTAATTTTATGTCGAGCCAAGTTCCCGTCAGCCTTATGTTGTTTATGTGGTGAAAACTTTTGGTGAACAGTAAGTTTCATCAAGGCTTAAAAAGTGTGGGTTTTGGGTAGAAGCATTTAAGGAAAGACCTGGCATTTAGGGAGGGAAGGGTTCTGGGAGAAATCATGTTCAGAGGAACCGTACGTGACAGCTACCTGTGTGGGGACAGTGTCTTTGTTGCATCTTAGATTTGAGACCTTGATTTGTCTTTGAGGTCTCTTCTCCCACAAGGGAGAGCATGTCACACAGTGAGGAAAAGGTTATGATTTCTTTACTTGGCTTGGTCTCTTGTTTTGTTCCCTCTTTCCAACCCTAAGAGTCAAAATAGTCAAAGTAGACATTCCTCCTTAGGGCAGTTGGGTAGCTGATGTGATAGGGAGGGGTATCTGCACTTCTTGGTGAAGTGAAATTAGCGGAATTAGGATGCTCAAGGTCGTTAATGACCTGCTTGTATGTCTGCACCCCTCTGAGATAACATACTCATCTCTGAACATCCTCCTACCATGCGGGGTTGCGTAGGTGCAAGGGAGCAAAAGCGTGAGGGTCTCTGGGACTTGGTCCCCACATTGTTGGTGGCGACTTGCCTTGAGGAGGCTCCCATGGCTGGGGAGACCGGCCCCTGATATCCCCCTCTTGTCTTGCAGGTGGCGCCTAGGAAGCATCAGGACCTACAACCCAGAGCAGATCATGCTCAGCGCTGCTGTCCGCCGGTCTAGCCGGGATGTCAAGATCATGAAGGAGAAGCTGATCTTCTCGGGTACGGATGGGGCTGATCAGTCAGAGCCCTTTGCTCCATCCCTTAGCTATCCCCCTGCTCTCTGCAGGTGGAGGAGGTGGTCTTGATACAGGTGTCATCATTTGCTGGTGGGGAAGGGTGGCTGGACTGACCCTGCTGCATTGAACCACTTGTAGGATGGGGTCATGGCTCACCCATCCCAAACTGGTGCTCGTCTGAGCACTCATTTGCTGAGAAATCCCATGTCTAACTTCCCAATTTGTGCCATGCAGCTCCCATACTGTCCCACATCATCTCTGCTCTGAGTTGTCAACAGTGTGTCAAAAGTTATAAAATCCAATCAAATAACGGCATAGGTCACCACAAATAATGGTGATGAGTTTGGGGTAGGCCTGGAATTCAATGGCCCTGTGGATTGAGGGATTCCTAATATCCTTGTGTTCCTCCCAGCATTTATTTGGGTTGGAACATCTCACCCCACCTCTAAGAAAGATCTCAGAAATGTGTACAAAGAGGGAAACATTTAGCTTTAAAAGATTAAAGTCGGTGCATGAGGCTGGAAAACTCACGTTTGAAGGAATATGAATATAATCTCCCCTTGAGCTTTGTTATGGATTTTCTTTTTTTGTGTGTAGGGGCTAGAGACCTCCAGCAGGGATCAGGGTTTATTGTACTGGGCACATACACAGCAAAATGACAACTCTTGCTTCAAAGAGCTTATTGTGTGAAATGTGGGCCTGATTCTGCCCTCCAGAGATGGTGAAAATCAGGTGTAAATCCAGGGAATCCAGAGAGGGAAAGCAGTTGGTCACAGCAGAATTAAGCCTCCCCAGCGTGTCCTAGACATAAAGTATCCTTAGAGGTAGGGGATATATATTAAATTTTTGTGTATCTGAAACACGTGTTTTTGCTTAGGGTGGGTCTTTACAATTAAAGTTAAAATTAAGTTGCACATTTTTCCAAGTGAAACCAGTGACTATAGGAGTCTACCCTTTTCCAGAATGGCCATTTGGGTAGATAAGTTCAGGTATTTGGCACCCTTTTTCTACAGGTGACTAATTCAGCCTGTGACATAGCATCCATGTGCATGGGGGGGTCCAGTTTTGCCTCTGATGGTGTCAGGGTTGTCAAGGTCTGAAATTTAGAGGTCAGCTCTAATTTGGAGGTAGGTGCTGCTCAGAGCTGGTTTTAAATGGGTGCAGCATTACTAAATCCGGGGTGAAATCCCTGTAGGATCAGATAGATCCCATGTGCTGGAATTGCATGGTTGCTCAGTGCCTCAGTTTCCCTGTCCGTGGTGGGGGGGCTCCTGATACTTGCACCCCTGTGACAATGTGTGTCCTCCCCTCCCTTCTCTACCCTCCCCAGAGATCAACAACGGCGTGGAGACCACGGACGAGCTGTCTCTCTGCTCCGAAAACGGCTATGCCAACGAGATGGTCACCCCCACGGATCATCGGGACACCAAACTGAGGATGAACTGAGGGGCTCTGGTCCAACCCCGGCGCGTGGCGTCCCCTGCGTTCGCTCCGGCAGTGAGAGCCGTGCTCTCCTGCTTGCTGCGGGATGGGAACCTGTGAGGAACTGCTGGTCGGGCAGAGACCCCTTCCCATACCCCATTGCTGGCTGCTCCACCTCCCTGGTTGTGAGGTTGGAGGGGCTTATTTTTGTAAATATGTAGAAAATATGAATTTTTTTTGTCTCTTTTGGAGGTGTTTTTTTTTTTTTGAGTGTAATTTTTTTTCCCCAGGGCATGAGTGGAAATACCGTGTTCATTAAATCCTCGACCTTATGGCTGAAGTTATTTGAATCTTGACATGACAGCCTGAGTCCCCTTGGGGGGGTTCTGGGATGAACATGTTGGATGTGTCTCCCCTTGCTCCCCCTTGCCCTGCTCCCTCCTTCCCTTGGTGCAGCGACTGTGTAGCTGAACGTTGTGATGTTCTCGTGAAGCGTCATTTTTCTTATGGTTTTTTTTTGTTGTTGTTGTTCCCCTCCCCTTTCTTCCCTTTCCTGGGCAATGAAGTTTTAGCTCTAATGCAACAGGAGGCTGTTTGGAGGAGAGAAGCTTTCCCCGGAGAGGAGATAGCACTGCTCTTCCCCGCTGAAGTTCAGAGCCAAGGAAGGGGTTGAGCTGGCTCAGTCACTTGGGCACCTGCTCCCTGTCCCCTCCTCCTTCCCCAAAGCCTGGTTGCTCGCAGGGGAATGGCCTTCTGGAAATGTTCTACCACAGCCTTGAAGGCAAATCCTGAGCGTTTGCTGTAGATTGGCCTCTGCTGGCAGCATGCTTTCATTTTTTTTTTTTTTTTTTTTCCCCTTTTATTCTTTCTTTCTATCTTCTCCCTGAGTTGGGCTCTGTTGGGAGCCCGGATGGCTTGCAAAAAGCAATGCCGTGGGCACCATCACCGCTCAGATCTGGCTAAAGTGCCTGCCACGCCGAGTGGCATTTGGAGTCGCTCCTTGCCTCCCTGTCCTTGCACCCGCGTAGGAAGAGGAGGTGGTGGTGTGGTGTGAGCTTCCCCCACTCTGGGCCAAGGAGATGCCCGTGGATGAAGGAGTTGTAAATAGTTTGGAAGGTTGAAGCAGCCCCAGAGTGTAATTTATTCCTGCAAGGAGACCTTTCCTCCTTGCTTTGTAAGCAGGATCTTTAAAAGCTGCATGTTCACGTCCTCCAAAGGAGTGACAGTCTTGCAGCGGATGCTGACAGGCTCATGAAGGTAAGAGCTCTCATCAGCGTGTTTCCAATGCAAAAGGCTTTAAACCAAAATCCTAGACCAGAGGTTAAAAAGAAAAGGAAAAAAAAAAAAAAAACCCTCAGAAACCAAGTAGATGATGGTTGCATTTTATTCCCTCCCTGAAACGGCTCGTGGCCAGCCCAAGGGCCGTCTCAGCTCTTTGCTCTTGACCTTCAAGGCCTTGTGGAGAGGAGCCTGGTTTTGGGTCACTCCGTTGTTCGCACGGAGCTGGTTCCCAAGGCAGCTGAAGCCAGCCGGAAGGCTGCCGGAGCTGTGAATGGGTCTTGGCTCAGTCCCCACGGCCTTCTGCTGTTGGGTTGCTCCCTTCCTTGCTGGATCTTGGTTGGCACAATGTGGGAAATCCCATTGATCGCAAGCTTTCTTTGAAGCTTGGTGTGCACTGCCTTGAAAGCGATGGGACCATCAAAGATGTTTACCGTGGAGGGAATGGGAGCTGAAGGCTTAGTCTTTGGGTGCTGGCCAAGCTGGGCTGCAGAGCCCATGAGTGTCTGGGAGAAGTCACTTTGCAGAGGAGAAGGTGGTCTACGAGATGCTGACGTGCATCGCATTCAACGCACAAAGCAGCCTCGAGCAGTTTGTTCTTGTTTTGGCAGCATTAAACTGCTCTATTTTATTTTTTTTTTTAAGCTGTACTCCGGTAGTGTTTTGAAACCCTGAAGTCTTGGGCTTAGTGTGTAAGAACCGGGGGCAGAAGTAGCCAACTTATCAACGTAAGAGAAAAATACCCCTGTTAATGATGAAAATGTGAATTGTGATGCTTTAATAAACACCTCCGAAGAAGTGCAACACAAGACTTTAATTTGTTTGCATCTACCCTGGGTTTTTATGAATGTAAGTGGAATAAGACCCTGGTCCATGATCCCTCTTACCTTCCCCAAGTACTGTCCTTTTTATATGGTACTCTCTCAAGTCTGTGAAATACAGTGTGTTTTCTCTGCAGAATTGCAAGATTTTGGTGGATTTGAAGGCTTTTGAGAACAAAGTTGCTTCTCCCTTTACTGTGGTGCTGTATTGAAACATTCCTGGTGGATTGTCATTGCCAAGTGAGAGATGTTGTTAAATCTCAGCATCTGTTGATAATCACCTGCATGTTCTGTTTTTATCCTTGGAGATGACTTTATTGAAAGGTCAAGTGCTTAAAAGCTTGGAAGTGTTAAAAGCAATCTAACAAAGAATTTTCTTCACAATTCACTATTTTCTTTCTTTTTTTTTTATGACAAGACCCAGAGTTTATGCGTAATGCACTGACTGTTACTGTTATCGTCCTGAATATTTGCTACCTTTTTTTTTTTTTTAAAAGGATGATACTTTTTTGATGAAAATAGACCTAGACCCAAATAAACTCTGCAATGCTCTGTGAAATAAACTGTCAGTATTCCCCTGCCAGTGTGTGATGTTGTCGTGTGTTCTGGGATTGTTTGCATAATGGTGATGCCTTGATCTTCTCACCGTGTTTCTGCTTTTTTGTGCTTTATAAGGGAGCTAAAGGTCTGACTAGATGGAGATTTGGAGATCCATCCTTCTTGAGATCGGTACAGTTGTGTTGCATCTCTTCTTGATGACAATCCCAAGCTGAGTGGTGCAGTGACATGCCTGAGGGACAGGATGTCATCCAGAGGGACCTGGAGAGGCTCTAGAAATAGGCCCATGTGAACCTCATGAGGTTCAACAAGGCCAAGTGCAGAGATCTGCAGCTGGGTCAAAGCAATCCCCAGTATCCATACAGGCTGGGGGATGAAAGGAATAGAGATCAGCCCTGAGGAGAAGGACTTGGGGGTGCTGGTGGGTGAGAAGCTCAACAAGAGCCAGCAATGGGCGCTGGCAGCCCAGGAACCCCCCCACAGCCTGGGCTGCATCCCCAGCAGCGGGGGCAGCAGGGCGAGGGGGGGGATTCTGCCCCTCTGCTCCGCTCGGGGGAGACCCCCCTGCAGTGCTGCCTCCAGCTCTGGGGCCTCAGCACCGGAGAGACACGGAGCTGTTGGAGCGGGGCCAGAGGAGGCTGCGGAGATGCTGGGAGGGCTGGAGCCCCTCTGCTGGGAGGACAGGCTGAGAGAGCTGGGGGGGTTCAGCCTGGAGCCTTTTCTTCTCCAGGCTGGAGACCTTATTGCAGCCTTTCAAGTGTTTAAAGGGGGCTTATAATAAAGATGGAGACAGACTTTTTAGCAGGGCCTCTAGTGATACGACAAGGAATATTGGTTTTAAACTGAAAGAGGGGAGATTGAGATTAGGTATCAGGCAGAAATTCTTTGCTGTGAGGGTGGTGAGACACCAGCCCAGGTTGCCCAGAGAGGTGGGAGATGCCCCATCCCTGGAAACATTCCAGGCCAGATTGGACGGGGCTCTGAGCAACCTGGTCTAGTTGAAGATGTCCCTGCTCAGGGCAGGGGGGCTGGACTAGATGGCCTCCTTTCCAATCCAAACCATTCTATGGTTCTCTCCCATCCAGGTTTTATAAGAGAGCAGCTGAAAAGCAGTCATGTGAAGAGGAGGTGACTGTGCAGACCTGCATCTTGAACAATAACTGTACAATAATTGTTCAGTGGTTGTGGCCACATGGGGACAATGATGCACCCGTAGAAGCCATCAGGCAGCAGTTTTAAACTGAACAAACGGGAAGCAATTTATTTTTAACACATATTATGCAAGTCATTGCCCCAGGGTGCTGTGAAGGCCAAAAACCATAAGCAGGCTCAAAGAGCAATAAATGGCTCATACGTCCATTAGCACTTATTAAACACAGCTTGGGAAGTCCCTGAGCAGTTCTTCGCTAAATATGTATATTAAGGGAAAGTCTTGCTTGGCGCTTACTCTATTTCTTTTTATTCTTTACCCCAGGATCTGCTCCCAGCTGCAGACAAGAGGGTGCTTTGGTCAGCATGGGGTTGTTCTTTGTTAAGCAGCTGTTTTCTCCATCCCCTGAATGGCTGCATTTAACTGATAGTTGAAAGGGATTAAAATAAACACAACACTATCTCACTGGTTGGTGATGGGTAGTCAGCACCGTGTCATGAATTTGACTGGCTCTGGGAATACCATTTGAGTGTTAAATACAAAATTGCCCTAGGGGAGGGGGTAGAGCTCCTGATATCTACAATATTGAATAATCCCTAACCGGGGCTGTCCTTGCTGTACCCTAGGGAAAGATATTGAAAAGTTGAAAGGAGAGAAATGAGAGTCATGTAGGCTGTGTCTGTTATTCAAATAAAGGAGCTGAGGACTGGTTGCTGGCTCTAAGCCCAAATGGCTTGGGACAGCCAACATTGTGCTATTTAACTCTTTTTCTTCCTCGCTAAAACTGCCCTAATTTATAAGAGCTCAGTGGTACAGCTGGGA
Source organism: Sterna hirundo (assembly GCA_009819605.1). Classification (NCBI taxonomy): domain Eukaryota; kingdom Metazoa; phylum Chordata; class Aves; order Charadriiformes; family Laridae; genus Sterna; species Sterna hirundo. The sequence goes on along the minus strand of CM020437.1, from coordinate 218,080,718 downwards.
TAGTTCTCATGGTATCTGGGAACCTTTCCAAGTCCTTTAAATTTGCCAGTAGAGTTGTAGTCCTGGGGTCTGGGAGGTGATGCTGATGTGACCATGCCCTAGGCCTGCACAGTAAGAAGGATTTCTTATATCTCTACTAAAGCCTTAATACGATGCAGTGTCTTGGAGCTTGCAAAGTTCAAACTCAGCATGAAAATTCTAGCCGTGCTATGAGCAGCAGCAGTGGCGTGAGGCTGAAGGCTGCTTCCCCTTCTCCTGGACTCTTGGTGCAAGCAACCTCTTCTTGGCTGAAGCTCCTGACCAGGTTTCAAGCTCAATGTATGTATTGACCATGTGTGAAACAGGAAACCAAGTTGTTTCTTTTTTTCCCGCTCTTAAGCCTCTTAGTTTTCTTCAACTATTTCTTCTGGACCTTGTTTCTGTTCTAGTTACTACTCAGCCCTTACTCATCTACTTGGTTCTCCTGCTTCGATCTCTTCTTCTGGAGGCTGATGACTGCCCTTCACTTCTGCTAAATGGCTGAAGGTGGAAAGAGGATGTTCTGACTCTCTTCATGGCAAGGTGGAGCCATGGGTGGTGGTGCCAGGAGTTCATAGACAGCTGACCTGGATAGGACACATTTCCTTCTCTTGGGCACATGGTGGGGAGGTGCAGACCACAGTGTGATCAAGTCCTAATGACCATCGTCCTCAAGATGTCTCACCATGGTCTCCGTTACCTGATCAATCCAAAACTTTCTTCTACCTTTCCTCTTGTCCTTTTCATCCTTTTTTCCTCGTTTTCTCTTCAGCTTAGCTGCGTCCCTTCTCCTTCCTATCCCTTTCTCCTCCTGAGATGCATATTCTTCTGCTCCTTCAGGAACCTTTGATCCTACATTCACCGAGAGCTTTCCCCAACAGATGCCTGGAGTTCCAGGTCCCATATACTTGTATTTCCCTTTTGCATCTTTTTTAATGCTTGTGGCTTTGTGCCTAATGGCCTCCATGGGCCGTGTGCCTGGGAATGAGCATTTTTAATGTGAAGAAGGGTTTTTAGAGTCCTAATCCACTGTAAAATCACTGCTTCTGGTGTCTGTATCTACTCAGGAAGAAGACCCAGGGTTCTGGGAGCAAAAGAGCGGTTGAGCTCCTGCCCCTGCATAAGGTGTCCTTCCTCCAGTGCTGCCTAGCAGACACCCCTTTCAAACACCTCCTCATCCTTTTGCAGCTCTATGGGGTATTTAATACTCCGTTTCATGGAGAAATGCCACAAGCGTAGGTTGTAGCACAGCCTTTGCATGGTGACACACACTTTGGGGCATGGTGGCATCACATGGAGAGATCCAGGGCCAAGTGCAGTGCAGTCTGTCTGTAGAAATCTGCTCAACAGGTGGCTCGGTGTGGGCACAGGAACAGCTGCACCCTGCAAAGCCACCTCATTGTGATCACTTTGTGCGTTTACAACCTTTAGCAGCTGGTCTCCCCCATCTCTACGCATGGCTTGAAGCTGGGGTTGGTTTTTGAGAAGGTTGGTAGCCCCATGCTTTATGGTTGCCAGGAGATGATAGCTTTGTGACCTTGCTAAGGAGTTTCCAACACTCTGGAGACCTTTTTGCTGTGCCCCACAGGGCAGGGTCGGTGCTGTGCTGTCATTTGTCCGCTCCTGGTCATCTCTAGCTCCATCCGTGTGCAGCCATGGTTGCACCCCTGGTCAGCGCAGCCTGGCAGTGCCAACTCCATCAGGGTGGAAGGTCTGAAGAGCAAATCCCCCAACCTTCCCTCGCCACTGTGCAGGCTGGGAAACTGCAGTCCCTTCCAGGTTGGCAGTGATTCATATGCAAATGTTGGGAGCAAGCAGGATGCCAGCTTGTGCCCTGCATCCCAGTGATGGGAGAGGAACAGAAAGGAACAAGCCAGCAAACGGAGCCGTGGTGCCCCACAGAAGTGCAATTTCTCTGGGATGACAGCATGCGGGGTCTGGTTATTAATAATATTTCTTTTCTGTTGAGTGTGAAATACTATGAGTTGTTTAAAGCGATGCTGGGCAAGGGAGGGAAGGCTGGCTGTGTCACGTTAGGGGCTTTGGCAACCTTCAGCACAAGGGCTACTTCGTGGATCTTCCCCGGGGCTGCTTTGATCCCTGCTACGAGCATTTAAAAATTCAGCCAACAACTGGGATCAAGTTGGAGGGGAGGGTGCAGAAAGCCACACGGGGCAAACCTCCCCTTCTGTCCTCATCATCCTCAAGGACCTAATTACCTAATTATCACACGTTAATGAGGGGGACTGCAGCTTCTCCCTGACCCAGTCCCTTCCTGCTCTGGGCATCTTTTTGCTCACAGAGCCGTGTTTTATTTATCGGCTTTAGTGTGGTTTCCAGCGAGACAGAGTCTCTATCAAATGAATCGTTCCACCTGGACCTCAATTTGCTCTCCAGATGGCTCGGCCCTCTTAAGCTGCCCTGGTGTGATATATTTTTCCCTGAGCTGCGATGGGTTTTCCCTGGGTCCTGGCTCCTCCCTGGCTGGCTGTTATTGACAGCTGCATGGCTAATGCCCCGTAGCTCTCTGGCATGTCATTCAGGAGAAACAAAAGCAGATTTCTCCCCCACCTCTCCGGCAATGAGGATAAAGGGGATGCTTTTGTGCTTCCCCAAGCGCTGCCGCAGAAGGGCTGAGAGTGCTTTGCGGAGGGGACCTGTCTCCGTGCAGAGTCCCGACGTGGATGGGAGCTCTCCCAGAGGGAAGTTGAGTCTTTTCTAGGTCCCACCTGGAGAACGCAACCTGTGGGCCAGGTAAGGCTGGACTTCTTGCTTTAGCAGCTGGGTAGGCTTGACCAAAAAAAAAAAAAAATTAATGCTGTGTTTGCTGCTGTGTGGTACTTGGCTGGAGAGGGTGACCCAGAGAGGAGTGTGCATGGGTGAGGGCAATGGGGCAAGCCCACTCTTTCTTTGGCGTTGACATCGTTTGTTTCATGGGTAGACAGGAGGGATGTGAGCTGGGGAAGGGCTTTTGGATTAATTGGGGAATAAGGGGGTGGGGTAGGTTGGTGTCTCTTCGTAAAGAGGTCAGTCTGAGCTGTTTCTTCCCAGCACTGAGCCGTGCAGAGCTGTACGTGTCCCTGATAGCTCGGAAATGTGTGCGGATGAGGGAGAGATGTGGGGATAGAGATGTGTTTGTCTGGGCTGGAGCTGCGTGTATTGGGAAAACGTGGAGTCAGCCGTGCTCTTTGCAAAGGTGTCTCTAGAGAGCTGCCTTTGTCGGAACTTCTCTAAAACACTTTGGACAGACTGACAGCGGTTCCCGTCTGTACACAGCCCCGAGCACCCATCAGTGACATTCAGGGTGTTTAGAGCCTTCACACACTCCTGCAGGATTTCTTAGATATTTAGTTAGGGCTTGTCATGCTGCTTCACTGCTCCTTTAGGTCTCTGCAGCTCCCCTGTGGCACAGGCAGAGGTGTTTTCCACACTGCTGGGGGATTCTGGAGGCACAAAGGGATAAGGTGAAGCTTTCTCAGGGTGGTGGGTTGAAGTTCCTCAGGATCAGATTTAGTTGTCCTACACACAGCTACCCTGGTGTCCTCTGGGGCATGGGAGAATCTAAGCACCTTTGGGGGCTGTGGTCAGGTGTGATGGCTGTCCAGGTGGTGCAGGTGCAGGAAGAGAGAAGAAGGACTAGAATTAAAGCAGGGATTTTTTGACTCATGAGAAATTCAATGTAATCCTCCTCGAGGATTCTTTCAGGAGAGTGTGTGGACACCACAAAGCCACTGACGTCTGGTAACTTGTTACCCCAGTGGGGACTTGTGCTCCTGCCAGAGGCTTGCGGTGAGATGCTGCACAACCTGACTTAGGGGGCCTTTAAGAGCAGACCGTGAATGCCCTCCCCCAAAATGGGCTCTTGGCTGTTACAGAGCCTCAGAAAAGCAATCTAAAACCTGCACGGCCATGGTTGGAGCTGTGATCAGGAGTTCTCTGCTGATAGCCCTCGCTGGCACACCCACTCAAGGAGTGGTGCTGACTCTGTCATGCTTTCAAAACACAGGTGGTGGCATTGCTGTGCCCTTTTTATTTAACATCCAGCTGGAGAGAGCAGTTGGGCAAGCGTCGGGAGACCCAGGCTCCATCCCCTCCTTGCACTGTCCCCCAGCGTCTGGGCCTGTGCAACGGTGATGGGTCGGGGTGGGCTTTTGTGGAGAAGCGGAGGAAATGGGGCAGAGCCAACCTGTTAGTGTGTCTAGGATGGTGGAGGCAGAAATTGAGGGTTTGGGGTCTGTAATTCTCTCACTGTTGTCAGATAGTTGATTCTTGTCACTACTTCAATGCCACGATGCTCCCCTGCTTTTCAGACCCCCACTCTGCAGGCAGAGGTCCTTCTCTCCAGGGATTACTCTTTACAGATGATGTGGCTGCCTCCCTCTGACTTGAGCAGGGATCGCCCTTTTGGATGTGCAGCTATTTGCCCCCTCCAGGCTGAGTACACGACTTTCCCTGCCCTGCAGGGATGAGTCCTGCTGCTCAGGCTGTCAGAGTGGTGTGAACCATTAGGGCGCGAATGAGAGAAGTCTGCTGTGCTTCATTGCGATGGCTTTATGAAGTCCTTTAGGAAAGATTTAAAATCATCCGGAGAAATGGTAGATCAGATGTAGGTGTTTCCCCTGCTTTTGAGAAGGTCACGTCATAGCTACCTATGGCAAATCTTGGTCTCACGCCCTTACCTCTGGATTTTTGCCTGGAATAAGACATCTGGGGAAACGCGGTGGATAGAAAAAGTCAAAATATTGCATTGCTTCCAGCTGGGCTGTACCGTGGAGCACTTGCCTTTGAGAGGATGGGGAAACCAGTTAATAGCTGCGAGATGTCAGAAAGGAAGGAAAAGGTGTCAAGGTGTTAGTGCAGCATAGGTTGGGCAACGCAACTGCTTTAGAAGAAACACTTCCTAAAAGCAGAATTTGGTCTACTGGGATGGGGTTGGATTGGAAATATCCATTTTGGCAGGAATATTTACTTTCTTATGGCACCGAGGACGATGCAGAAACCATGATAGTGTTGGACATTGCAGTCAGATATTTTAATAGCATGCTGTTCTCTTGTCTCCTTCCCTGCTTCCCAATCAGGATGCATCGAATGATGAAAGAAGAATCAAGTTTCAGGACAAGCAGCCTGGAAAATGTGACGCGGGACCCGAGCAAAGAAAAGCTGCACATGAAGCTCTGCAGCGGGTCCTGCCATGCTGAGCAAATCCTTCAGACACTGAACTCCTACCGGCAGAGCGGTATCTTCACAGACGTGGTGCTATTAATTGATGGACAAGAATTCCCCTGTCACCGTGCCACTTTGTCAGCCAACAGCACCTATTTCCGGGCCATGTTTGGTGGCAATCTCAAGGAAGGCCACCAGGATATCATTAATATTCAAAAGATTTCAGCTTCCACAATGTCTCTTCTTCTTGATTATATGTATGGGGGGAACATCATAATTCAGGAGGACAACGTTGAAAGCATCTTGGAACTGTCTGACTTGCTGCAGATCTCCAAGCTCAGAGATGCTTGTGTCACCTTCCTTGAAGGCCAGCTTCACCCATGCAACTGTTTGGGCATCATGAAGTTTGCCGATTCATTCTCCATTGCGTCTCTGACAGAAAAGAGCAAGAGGTTCATGCTGGAGTGTTTTGTGGAGGTGTCATCTCATGAAGAGTTCTTGGAGATGGGTGTGAAGGAGCTGGTTGAATATCTATCTGATGAGCAGCTGGTGGTCCCCAAGGAGGAAGTGGTCTTTGAAGCAGTCATGCGCTGGGTACGGCATGACATACCAACCAGGAAGGGAGCCTTGAAGGACCTCCTTGAGCATGTGCGTCTGCCCCTGCTCGACCCCACCTACTTCCTGGAGAAGGTGGAAATGGATGGACTCATCCAGGACTCGAAGGAGTGCATTCCTCTGCTGCACGAGGCCCGCAAGTACTACATCCTTGGGAATGAGGTCAGCTCTTTGCGATCAAGGCCCAGAAGGTAAAACACAGCATCTTCTTCCCTAGACCAGCATCGCCTACGTTGATGGATTTAAAGTTTGAGGGGAGTTCTTGGGTTGTTTTTCCTTCCTTTCTTCCCCCCCCCATCCCCCCGACCCCGCCCCCGATTACTTCTTTTTTGGCTTCCCTGTTTCCAAAATGAAGGCATTGGAGATGTTTGCCTGGCCCTGCCTATAAACTTCCCGTGAAGTTTATACTAATGGATGTGACACTTTTCTTTGTTGGCAAGAAGTGCTCTAGTCACACTGCTCTGGGTGTGCAATGATGCTATCCAGATGTATCCGGACTATGACCAAGAACTGGTGTTCGTAACTATTTCTGTCTGCTTTCACCAATATGGAGAGCACTGGGTTGAGACGTGTTTTCTGTTCTCAGCTCTGCCTGTTCTCATTTCACCTCTTTGGTCTCTCTCCCACCTTCTCCAAGCTATCTGTTAGCAGGAAGGCTTGGATCAGTCCCAGTCCTCCTGGCCATCAGCGTGGTGCCTATCTCTAAAGCATTACTGCAGGGTCAGGAATTTATGTCCAGGGGAAAAAAAAAAAGGCAGTTGCTATCCAGGTAGCTAGCTGGGTACCTTCATAGTACTTATTTATTTATTTTTTTTATTTATTTTTTTCCCCCCTCCATTGATTTATTGATGAGCAGCAAGAAGATAAAGAGATGCTGACGCAGGCAGCTGCCAGTGTAAAGTGGAGGAGGAATAAAAAAAGAGATTTCTAGGGTTGGGGGTCTGTGTAAATCTGCACCTTTTTGTGACTGTGAAGTCTGGATTTGATCAACCACATTTTGTGCGTCTCCTGTTTCTTCATGGTCCCACAGGTCCCTTAAGGTGTGCTGGTAAGAGTGCTGAGGGACACCTCTGCTCTGGGGTGGGTGGCCATATCAAACTGGGTTGGTTTGCAAGGCTCTCCATTCTTTCCCAGAGGACACCCATGACCACAGGGCTGCAGGGCCAGGTTCTTGTGCTCTCCTGCCCTTTGGCCCAAGAAGTGCAGGGGTTTTTGCTGCTCAGTGGCGGAACATCCTGGGCACAAGAATGGAGGTTGCCCCAGTACATCTCAGAAGTCCCAGCCTGGCATTTAGGGCATGTGCCTGTCAGGTGGAAGAGATGATTTGACGCATCTTTGTGATGAATACCACAACAGGGTCTGTGGTGACCTCCTCAAAGATGCAAACAGATAAAATTCACTGGGGATAAATCCCACCCCCCAGCATCCACATTTTACCTCCCTCCTTTTACAGCTTTGGCCTTAAGTGAATTGTCTCAGCCTGCACAAGCCATGGCAGAGCTGAAGATTGGACCAAGCCTTTCAAATCCTCTTTCACCCTCTTCCTTCGTCTCCCCTCCCCCAGAGCTGTTCCTCTCTTGCCACCTACTCGCTGGCAGGATTTTTCCTTCCCCTGCTGTCTGTCTTGTCTGCTCGCTGCTATTAGGGTTGGAGACAGAGAGATTTCCTGGAAACACTTCTCTCTCCAGGCAGAGAGCTTGTTGCAGGCGGGCTGCCAGGAACAGCTTTCCACGCTCGTGGCTGTGCCTTGAGGATTAGGCTTGATTTGTGCTGGAAGGGGGGAGGTGGTGAGTGGCAGGAGGCAATCTCACGAAGGACTTTTAAAGGTCATTCCCATTTTCTTTCCCTATGCAGTTTGGACCCCTTCCCACCCAATCTGGGAGGTGTCTTTGATTTGAATGTGCAGGGGTGAAATGATTTGCCCAGAAAATCAGTAGCTGATGCAGGAGGGGCCCCTGCTCTGTCTATTGGACTGTGCTGCCAATGTCCTAGGTAGGATGGGAGGGATGATGGAAAGGAGTAGCCTGGCCTGGGGAATTATCTTTCATGGTCTAGGTTCATGGAGCTGGCGGAAGTCATCATCGTCATTGGGGGCTGTGATAAGAAAGGCCTTCTGAAGCTGCCCTTCACGGACCTCTACCACCCAAAGAGCAGGCAGTGGACAGCCCTCTCCAGCGTGCCCGGCTACACCAAGTCAGAGTTTGCTGCCTGCACACTGAAGAATGATGTGTACATATCAGGTGAGATACCCTGGACCAGATGGTCCCTTCCTGGTTGCAAAGAAAGGCGCGACCTCTGCTTGGACAGCCCCTCCTTGGTTCTGCTCACTAGGACTCATTCACATGCATCCCAGCTTTGGAGCAAAGTCACTTCTTGATGAAATGATTTGGATTTTGCTGTCCCAAGGAACAATTTCACCTTTAAGGGGGAGGATGGCAGTATTAAAAAAAAAAACAACTTTTCCTCCTGTTGGGCATCTGTCAAAAGTGTTCAGCTGTGGAATGAGCTAGTTTTGGTGTGTGCTGTCAGACAGGATTTCCTAAAACATCAGTCTCCTGCCTGTCCCTCACTTAAAATGTAATGCCGATCAGATGAGTTCTACGTAAAGGATGGGGCAGTGTAACAAGTGCCTTGAAGTCCAGAGAGTATCTCCCTTGGGAAGCTAAGTTTACATGGCCGTAGCCCAATAACTGTATTCCAGCCTAAATTACAATCATAGAATTGTCTAGGTTAGAAGGGACCTTACAGATCATTGAGTCCAACCATCAACCTAACACTGACAAAAATCACCACTAACCCATGTCCCTCAGCACCACGTCCACCCAGCTTTTAAATATCTCCAGGGATGGTGACTCCACCACTGCCCTGGGCAGCCTGTTCCAATGCTTGATAACCTTTTCAGTGAAGAATTTTTTCCTAATATGCATCCTAAACCTCCCCTGGCGCAACGTGAGGCCATTTCCTCTTGTCCTATGGCCTGTTCCTTGGGAGAAGAGACCGACCCAGACTTGTTCCATTGCATGGAGGAACTATGCGATATTGTGGTGTAATGAGGTGATGGGGCTGTCCTTGGGATTGCAGCAGCCCTCTATCCCTTTGTTTTTCAGGAGGACACATCAGCAGCAATGACGTTTGGGTGTTGAACTCCCAGCTGAACGTCTGGATCAAGGTTGCTTGTCTGCAGAAAGGCCGATGGAGGCACAAAATGGCAACACTTCAGGGTAAGGTAAGCAATGGCCCGAATTTTGGAAGATGCCACGTGGAGCACTGTCCCCCCACTTCTCCTGCTGCCTAGTACAACGTGAAACTGTCAGCATGTGTTTGTCTTCTGGGTGATTTAGAGATGGTTTTGGTGGGAGAACAACTAGGACATAACCAAAACATCATTGTTTCAGTTGGGTGTGTGTTGTCACCTGAAGCAGCCACAAATGAAGTTGTAGCAATAAGATCTACCATGGGATGGTGCAAGACTTCCGCAGATAGCTGTGCTAAGTCTTTGGGTGAAAGCTATACAGCATGGGGTCTTTCATAGGATCATAGAATGGTTTGGGTTGGAGGGGACTCTTAAAGGTCCAACCCCAAGGTTTTCCGTGGCTTGTTGTCTGTCTCTCTGACCAAGTCCTAGCCTTCCCTCGCTTGTGCCATGACAGCGTAGCCCTTTAGGTGAGTCCATGAGTTTCTAATCAGCTTGCTTTGCTCCTTTTGTGGCAGATCTACGCTGTGGGAGGCTTTGATGGTTTTTACCGCCTCTCTAGCGTGGAGTGCTATGACACCTTCTCCAACAGCTGGTCAACCTTGGCCCCACTGCCTCAAGCTGTGAGCTCGGCTGCTGTGGTCTCCTGCCTGAACAAGCTCTATGTGCTGGGCGGTGCTGTGGATGACACCGCTAACACTGACAAGGTATTGCTGGGCCATCAAGAATGGACAGAGCCCTAAAAAAAGAAGGTTTACATGGGAACATGGAGGGAAATGGGGTTATCTTTAAGCTACAAGGGTGCCTTTTTTTTGAAAACTAATGAAGGCTCCCTTGTAATAAGATGAGAAGTCATACGTTTAAATGGAAGCCAATGAGACTTAGGGACCAGAGACCAGAAGGTGTCAGGAGCTGACAGTATATTAAGCATGGTTTCAGTAGAGCCTGTTCTGCTCTGAAGCCTGGTCAGCCCTGAGGCACCACAAGAGCAAACCTCTGATGCTGTGGGCATTCACTTCAGAGAAGTAGCAACTGTAGTAACTGTGTGGAGGAGACCTCTGCAAGCCAGACATTGTGCTTCTGGTCTCCTGAGCTGCAGGAAGAGCTCCTGAGCTGCTCAGCTCCTTCTCTGAACACTTAACCATGCGCTGTCTGGGACGCCCTAGGGGCTTGTAGTTTGGGAGACTTGGATTCAAAAGGGGATGCTAGAACCCCTCATCCCTTTGCTCACTGCACTGGTCTCTGGATGTTGAAGCTCCCATCCATGTTTCTGTCCCCATGTGCTTTTATTTCCAGTGAATAGCAGCTTCAGCCAAGCAGGGACATATGGTAACTTCCATGTTCCCATAGCTGCATTTCTCCTCCCAGGTCCAGTGCTACGATCCAGAGGACAACAAGTGGACGCTCTTGTCTCCGACCCCTTTTTACCAGAGGTGCATCAGTGCTGTCTGCTTGGACAACATCATTTATGTTGTAGGTGGACTCCTCAGTAAAATCTTCAGCTACGATCCAAGGAAAGACAGCTGGCGAGAAGTGGCCACCCTCCCTGGGCCTCTGGTAAGGAAGAGGTTTGGGAAAGAAGCTCTGAGCCTTCCCGCTCTCCCTCTAGAATAGGAGTGATCTGTGCTTTGCTGAGATTGAAGGCAAAGAAAATACATTGTGGGTTTGACTCTGAATAGGCAAACGTGACCTCTGCAAAGCAACTCAAACTTACATGTCCATACTGCTTGGAGGATGTCTCTCTCACAGCAAATTCAAGTTGTCTTGCTAAGGCTAGGTCTACACTAGGTATTCATGCCAGAGGAGCAGGTCTGTAGGGTGGAACCCCTGGTGTTGAGGACGTATTCTCCACACTAGGTGTTTCAGGGTGAAGGTTATACTGGGTCTAGTCTGGTCCGTGGACTGAACAGAGACCGATGGTGGCTGTGTATCTTGGTTTAGTGTCATCACGGTTCGTAGTCCAAAGCCATGCTGCAATGTGAGTTGTGGCACAGTGAAGAGGAATGATGGGATGTAGATTGCCCTGATCTGAATTAAAACACTTGTGTTATTGGATTCTTACAACGGGTTTTCACATGGAGGTGCTGGCAGGGTCTCTGGGTTCTTTTGTGTGCTTGTGAGTCTGTGCTGTGCCTGGGAGGCTGCCAGAAACAGCAACAGTCCCATCGTTGGCTGGGGGCATTACAAGTGCCTAAACTCTTACAGAAACAGCACCATTACAGCACCCCAAGAGCCAGACACCACTTATCTACTTTTGCTCCCTTCTGCTGGGCAGGTGAGAGTTGAGCCTGTTGCGATGACTCCCCCCATGCTCAGCCCCGTTGCCTGAAGCTGGAGGCTTGCTGCTCAGCTCTTGGGCTTTCCTTCTGCTTTCCAGGAGAGCTGCGGCCTGACGGTGTGTGGAGGGAAGATCTACATCCTGGGTGGCCGAGATGAGAACGGGGAAGGCACAGACAAAGCCTTCACTTTCGACCCGGTGACAGGGACTGTGGAGCAGCAGCCGCCGCTGCAGCGCTGCACCAGTTATCACGGCTGTGTGACCATCCTGCAGCGCATGAACAGATGACCACGGGGCTCTAACGGCATCCACCTCCCACCCAGAGCCTCCCCTTGAGACAGTGGCCACCCAGCGTGTGGATGGACATCTGACCTTTGTGCAGGGAAGGGCAATACATGCCACTGAAGAAGACATGCTCCAGCCAGCCCCTGGGCAGCCCCTGCTTTGTTTTCTCCTGGCCTGATGATGCCAATGGCTTTGATGCTGATCTAGGCTAGAGGATGAAAGGGTGCTGGGCTGTGAATCTGCATCACAGATACTGCCGCAGTAGGATTCAAGTATCCTTGCAGCCCCTGCAAACTCTAAATTTGACCTTTACTTAGGTTTTCCTGGCTGTAGATTACAGACTTCTGTTATGTTGGCAACAGAGGCTCATTGTCCTGCAAGGACATGTATTTGCTGCTGTCTAATGCCCAAGACTGTTGCAGTAACAACGGCGGTTACAGGATCCAATTCTTTAGCTAAAGCTATCTGATATTTCTGAATTTAGCTGTGTAGCACCCTGTGGCGAACCACGGTGGTGACATAAATGGTCATTAATGTCCATGAACAGTTAGTCCCGTTACAGTGGAGAGCTGAGATTGAGACTTCAAAGATGATAGCCCAAGAAAATTTCTCCATTAAATCCCCAAAAGCCTGGTTAAATAGTCCAAGCTCTGACTCCATTCTTCACATGCTATATGAGGGTCTATTCCCCTAAAGCACAGAGTGCTTTCTCTTTTCGTACATGTTTTGTGGTTGGACTGCTGTCTCACTGTGTCCTTGTCCTTGAGAGGACAAGTGGATCATGTAGCCAAGAGTTGCTCTTTGGAGAGCAGAGGTAGGGGAATATTAATGTACAGAAATCAGGCATGAGGACGTGAAGCATGGTTGGTAGCATCACATCTGGCTCGTTTTGGCTCCGGAGAATGCTAGCAAGCATTAAAATAAACTCTATATTTAACAGATTCAATATAGAGTCCCTGGGAGCCTGAACGCGCAGCTCATTTGGAGGGAGAGTGTTCAATTACACGGACTGTATTGCTCCAAGCCAGTTGGTCTCAGGTCTAGAAATGGTCCTGAGCGCATTTGATTTGGTAGAATAGCCATAGCTTTTTGGCCTCAGTGTCTTTTTAGTCCATTCCTGGAACTGGTAATTTCTGATGGGTCCTTTTAAATGTTCCTGTTGTTCAATTAGGGACTTAGTTACTGCCAAATGTAGAGTGGGGTCTCTTAAAAACTCCCGTTACTTGTACATTGCAGGGTGCACCCCTCTACAGCAGCTGCTGGCTGGCTGCTGTTTTCTCTGCACCTTCCTTTCCTTGCCCCAGTGATGACTTCTTCCTGAAGTAGAGGACACAACTACGTCCACTGGCCCAGGTATTCCCATTTTCAGGGCCTTTTAATTATCTTAAACCTCCAGGGTTTGCCTACTTCCCCCCACATAGCTGGTTTTTATGCAGTCCTCCTTAGTACTTCTGTTTTCTGTGAACTCTGAGAAGTTGACCTCTTCTTTGTGGTGATGTCAGGCTTACCTGTAAAACATGGCAAAAAGAGGTCCCTGCCGAAGAACCAAAACTTGCTGTTACTGGGCACACTAATCTCCTCTTCTCTTGAGGCAGTATGTGCTCTTCCATGGCCCAAGCGACGAGCAAGGTGTTTCATTGCATGAAATGTACCTGATGCTCCTCATAGTCACATCTGGCAAATCTCACGGCTATCATAGCCATTTTGCTGATCAAGGTGCACTATTTGGACGTTCTCAGACCCAAATTCTCCTTAAGGCCTGGGCATGTGGGTTAGACATGTTAACCAGATCATAAGTAGCACAATGTGTCCTTCAAGCAATATAAAGGGGGTGGTGTAGATTATGCCCATGAGGAGAGAAAAGGAAATTCATGTTGGTAAAAAACAATTGTTTTTGCAATCAAATTGCATCCACAGTTGGGTCTTTAATGGGAGTGGAGATTTCAGGAGAAACTGGCACCTTTCCTTCAGTTAGTTAAATTGGCACAAAAGAAAGTGTGAGCCCATCAACCCATGCTGTGATGGCCTTCAGGGACAGAGAGACCTTTATCCTCCTATGTCCTGATTTTCTGAAGACCTCAAATCTCCTCCCCAATTTTGCCTCTCTTTCTTCTACCCTGTGCCTTAAGCAATTCACTGCTTTGGTATGGGCGCCCCTTCAAAGTGTGTGGCTTGGGACCCAGTGTCTCCACCTCGCCTCGTGATTCAGATGGCCAAGGAGGTTCTTAATTCTCCCTAGACTGTCCAGTTAGTTATGTCCCTCCTCTTGGCCTGCATTTTGGAAAACACTGCTGATGTTTCAAGAGAATGAGTGCACCCAGAGCTTGCCAGGGCGTGCATTGAGCAAAGTCTGCTCGGCTGAGGGTGGTGAGCAGCATGAGGAATCAGGCCTTTCAAAAGGGATGGTCCTCATGCCAAATTTCTGCTATGCCTAATGTATATAGAATAGGGCTGTGAACACAGGCGTATCTTGCTTGGTTGCTCGCAGATCTTTGTGCTCTTGTTCTTCAAAAGAGCATAATAATGTATTTGGACATAGCAATACCCTTGATAGGAAAAAGCAAATTTTCCAGTTGTACTTACAGCTTCTCTTTCCTGCTTTTCCTAATGACTTTTGGGAGTTTCTTGCTGTACTTCCCACCTTATTCCCGTAGAAATAAGCACACTCGAAAGGGTAGAAGGTGTTCTCATCGGCTTTCCCATGTGCTTTTGACATGCGTGGTGTGTTGCAATAGCTGTGACATGGTGGTGGAGGTTGTGGTGTAGATGCTAAAACATTTGCCTCGTTCTTGGTCCTGATATTCATTGTACCACTGAAATATGTTTGTATTTTGTAAGGGCTGTGGGCACACAGGGGGATTGTTAAGGAAGGAATTTAACTTGTTTTTTTTTTTTTTTTTAGAAATAAATATTTGCCTAGACTCCTAACCGCTTTTGCTGCAGGCATTTCATTTGTGCATATTGCTTCATGGCATTCCAAAAAATATGTTGTTCGTGGAGCATCAGAGGAGCTTTGGGAGCACCATCCTTGAGGTGTCTCAGCCTTTGTCTGGGATACCTGAATTCTCCATCTAAGCAATTAGGAAATCCAAGGTATTGTTTTTTGTCTGCAGGGAATAATACCTTTAACTATTACGTGAGGTCGTGGCCAGGTTAGTGTGGAGAAGGTGCCTGGATCATTCAAACTCAGTTGAAGGGTGGGGGAACTTTTACTCCTCTTTTAGCATGGTGGAAAGAATATTCCTAGGGAAAATGAAAAATTATTTGTCTTGGCTGATTCTTGCTCTTCCTTGGTGTGGCAGAAGAACACAAAGCATGAAACTGTCTGCCACTACACCCTGCTTCAGTTTCTGAGAAGACCTTTCTCGGACCACAGGTAAAGCACCTCCTTGCTGTGTTTACAGTAATACACAGACTTGCTGTGGGAGCCCTGTATAGCTAAAGACGTAGAAATAAGTAGTGATCATCTGCAAAGCATGTGAGGTAGTTTCAGCTTTATGTATTTAAGCTTTTAAAGACAAAATAAATGACTTTTTTTTTTGCACTCCAAAACAGCGACTGTCAATCATTTCCAAGTAGTACTGAACCCATCCCTTCCTCCTCCCATCCTTTCGGGTTTTCCCTGCTGCCTGTCTTGGCAGTTGTGTTATTTTGGGTATGTTTGTATTTTGGATGGGAGCCAGAGGGGAGAAAAACCTTTTTGGGAACAAATCACATGGATGGTGTAGACAGCATTTGTCCATGACACACAAACTAGAAGAATTATAAATAACCTGAAAGACAGGGCTGCTGTAGAGAGCAAGCTGGACTGCTCGGTAGCCTTTGCTACCTAGTAAAAAAAAATGCCTTCTTCATGAAGGCAAATGAGATGTGATGCAACTGGGAAAGAAAGAAATGCCACCCAGAGCTAGAGAAGGATCCTGTGGAGCAGCATACAGAGAGGGATCTGGTGGTGGAGAAGCAGCTGAAATAGTTTTCAGTGTTAGCAGAGGCATGATTCTGGGGTGTGTGAGCAGAGGGTTGACGCAGAGGGCTCCACTGCAGTGGAGAAGGGACTGTGGGAGCAGATCCACTTGGTGGAGCATGTGAAAATCCCGAGGAGCAAAGTAGAGCCACCAAAATTATTCAGGAGTGGGATAAGGATTACAGGATGCTCAGTCTGTGATATTTAGCAGAAAGAAGGAATAGACAGTTTTGATACCTCATCACTCTCTTTTGAGACCTCATCACTCTCTACAACTACTTGAAAGGACATTGTAGAGAGGATGGTGCTGGTCTCTTCTCACAGGTAATTAGCGATAGAACAAGAGGGAACGGCTTCAAGCTGCAGCAGGGTAGGTTTAGGTTGGACATTAGGAAAAAATTCTTCACGGAAAGAGTGGTCAGACATTGGAATAGGCTGCCCAGGGAGGTGGTGGAGTCACCATCCCTGAATGTGTTTAAGAGTTGTTTAGATGTGGTGTTGGGGGATATGGTGTAAGGGAGAGCTTTTTAGAGTGGAGTTGATGGTTGGACTCGATGATCCCACGGGTCTTTTCCAGCCTACATGATTCTATGATACCAAGTCTTGATGACCTAAGTGTCATGTAGGTACCTTCACAGATACTGCTGGGTCCTTCATTTTCCCAGCAAGTGAAAAGCAATTGTAGGAAGATCAAGTCATGTAAATCTAAATGAGGGTTTATTGGTTTATATACCTGAGCTGAAAGCTTCAGCTTTCACCGGCCAGAAAGTCAGTTGTACTGCTCAAAGGCAGAAACTGGAGTCTCCCCCAAAGTCACGAGGGAAAAGAATGAGTCAAGCCCTTTGTCTTAGATGTGTCTCTTGGAGCAAGATGAGTAGCCCACTGGAGCTGCCTCCAGCCCACTGGAGCTGGACTTAAGAGAGACCTTGATGACTACTTTGAAGTAGCTACCTAACCTCTGGGATGAAAAGGCTTCCTTTAGGAGGGGGCTTCTCTCCTACCCTGCAAGTCCTTTACATCAAGACTAGATGCATTTTTGAAAGATATGTTTTAGTTCTACTCAAATTATCATGATCTCAGGAACTGTGATAAATGGAGGAGTAATTATAGCGCTTGTTCAAAGAAAGTGTTAGCCTGCTGTTGCATGGAGTGAAACCATCTGCCTCCAGCTCTGGTCTGCTGTGGCATCATGGAGAGGCCACCAGTCTGTGCTTTGGCAGAAGGTGAGAGCCACCAATGCTTCACAGTGGGCACCTCTGGGAACGTTTCTCACCACCCAATGCTCTCTGCAAAAGATAAGCAAAGCTTTCTCAGGGGAGGCTTACTCATGGGAGATGACAACAGCTCTCCACTGTTTTGCCATGGATTGGCGTTGGGCTAAGCCCACCACTGACTTCCACAGACCCAGATGGAGACGACCTTCAAGACAGACATTGACTTATGATCTACATGGAAGGCTATCACTGTGGTGGTACATCTACAATACTTCACTATCGTAGAAACCACTTCATCCTCTCGCTCTGCATGCTGCCCTTTCACCTCTCTCAAGTCCAAATCTTCCTTCTCTAGTTTTGTCTTATCACATACAGGCTCGGCCTCCAGAGATATATCACTTGCCCTGTGACACCCCCCTGGCCTGGGTTGTTTTACCTCCTCCCTCCTGTTCCTTCTTGCTTGACCACTTCAGGCCTGATGCATGTGCTGTCTCTAACGAATCCAGCTTATTTGCTTATATGGTAATTGTTGTTTTCAACACACAGAGCTGACAAAACACCTCCCCAGCATGACTGTGGCAGGGCATAACTACCCTCCAGCCCCTGGAGATGCTGAAGCTGTCTTTGCAATTAACTGTCCAGCTGGCAGGAGATGATAGCATCGTGGGGCATGAGAACAGTGCACAGGGATGCAAGTCCCATCTGAAAGGATGAGCTAGTGCTGATTAATGCAGATTAAGAGTCACAATGGGCAGCTGGGAACTGGCGGGCAGAGATAATAGCAGTTTCAGCGGCTGTCTCTCTAGCTTTGAATATTCCCGTAAGAAAGAAGGGGAAGGGGGAACTGTGTCAGATTTATTGCAAGGTTGATGTGACCTGATTTATTTCCTATTAAATGCAAATAATGATAGGACCAGCAGGGTCATTCTGACCCAGTACCTGACTTCAAATTCCCACTTCATATGGAATAAGATGTTTACCAGTTTGTAGTGATAAGGATTGAATCCTGCTTTTAGGACCCATATACGCACTGCAGCTCTTCATGGGTGCAAGCACTGGGTTGTGTCTATGGACACAACAGGGGTTGTCCAGTTGTTGGGCTTCAGGTGTTGATTCCCAACTGCTTCATCTGACATGTGGTACGGCGGCACCTCAGAGAGCTTGTGCCTGAATGCAAGGAGGGGATTTCCAGGTCCTGGGATTCAGTACCAAGCAGCAGCTGATACTTTATGGTCTATATACTGGTTTTAACCCTGTGGCCATGCAACATCAGCGGGTAGACTGAGAACTATTGCAAAGTAGAGAAAAAAAAAAAGATATTCCTAGGCATGCAAACATCAGACAAAACTGAGTGACATAAAAGTCCTAAACACTTCAAGTTGAACTAAGTACTTGTTTACTTGAAAGATGGGGAGTTACACTGAGAGCCTAGATTCTCTGGAAACTTTAATGGTCTCTAGGTATTCCCTTTGCTGGCTTACATGTGTCTTGGATGAGCAAGAATGAAAAATGCTCATTTAACAATCTCAGCGGTGTAGGAAGTGATCAAAATTTTAAGACTATACCAGAAAAATTAAACAGAAAAGAGGGCAGATTCCTCTGAAGGGAGGCTGAGGGACTTGATGCTTTGTTACAGAGCAATTGGTTGATGTGCAAGGCACAAAAGTTGCCGGAAGGTCACCCAAAAATGAATCCACATGAGCTGGAGCATAGGTGATAGATGGCATGAAGGAGACACCTTGCTCAAGCAGGTACTTGGCTTGGAGCAAGCATTGCCCCACCACATCTTTGCAGAGATATAAAGTCCATAAAGTTCATCTTGCATCTGCCAGTCGTAATGACACCAGACAGAGACACCAACGCTCATCCAGCCTCAGAGAGTTGGAAATCAGCACCTGAGCAACCTTGATGTGAGCAACTTACCCCAAAACACCCTTAGCTTCAGAAGGGTTGGTTGGAGTTGGGTTTGTCCCCAAGGACTGCACCACACAGGTAACAGGGGTTACCACACATAACATCGCTGAGGGAGGTATTCTTGTCCCACAAAACCGGCCAAGGATACCCCACTGCTCTGCATGGGAAGGTTGGCTGGGTCCCCATCCAGCCTGGGCTTGTCAAAACGCTGGTCATTGACAGTCTGCGCGGGCTGTCCCTTTTTGGTTCCCATTAATCTCTGCAGAAAGGGGCTTCAGAGGCACGCCTGGGCTGCGGCCAGCAACCTTTGTCCTCACCGCTTTGGGGACAGAGCCTGTTTTCAATGAACCGCTGAGACACCAAAAGGAGACTGAAAGCCTCTGTGTGCAGCAAGCCCCACTGGCAGCAGAAAACAGGGGCTGTTCTGCATGGAGGAGCTGCAGCCGCTCGAGGAGGCTATTCTACCCACGTAAGCTGCTCGGGAAGCTCTGTCCTCCATGTGGGGCAGGGACGCCCAAAGGAGCGGCAAGAGCTGGATGCAAAGGCTGAAGAGAAGGGGAAAATCCAGGATGTGGAGCAAAACGGAGGTGGTTCTTTGTGAAAAAGCACAATAAAGGTATGTAAGAGCTAAACTGTGATTGCTTCAGTAATTAAGTAGGTCTGCCTAGCTCACCACATGTGGCTTCCCCTGTTGAAATATGCTTTGCTCCTTTTAATACTCCCGTGGGGTAGGGAAATACCCCATGCAGGGGGGGCATCAGAAGCACAAGTGATACATGAAGATCCAGCTCTGTGAAGTTGTTGGATCATAGAATGGTTTAGGTTGGAAGGGACCCTGAAGATCATCTAGTTCCAACCCCCCTGCCATGGGCAGGGACACCTCCCACTAGACCAGGCTGCTCAAAGCCCCAGACAACCTGGCCTTGATGTCCTGAAGTATTTCTTCAGTCACTATGGCCAGGTGCTATGACTTGTCCAAGAACTGAGGTAGGAAGCAACGGTGGGTGCAAGAGTGTCCCCACCTGACTTAAGCCCCTTTATAGAGGTTCTAGTGTTAAAACCCTGTGGTCAATAAAGAGATCTGGATCACCTTCTGGTGGCACTTTTCTCTCTTCATTGAATGTAAAAGTGTGAATATCAGATAGGGTGATAATTTAGATTCATCAGTTGATTACCTAAAGCTGGGCGACAGTCACTAGAGCCTGACCCTGGGCTGGTATAAGTACATAACTACCTTTAGTCTTGAACTCCAGTGCAGCATTTTAAAATTAAAAAAAATCCCTTCTCATCATGCACATTTGGCCGTCTCTGAAGTTGCACGTCTTAAATCTGTCATGCCTAACCTCTTCTTGGTATCTTATTTATCGATTAAAAATGTAACTTTAGAGTCAAGCGTAACCAAAAGCAACAGCAAAAATTCTGTTTTCCTTTTGCCCTAATCTTTAATAACAATAGAAGAAAAAAGGAAAAGATTTACATATGTTTTTAACCAATGTTTCTCAAATCTCTTCATTGTTTTAAAAATAGTTATGTTTGTCCCCCTAACAGCTAAACTCGATTTAGGTGGCCATTTTGTTTTGGCAATGATGAGGTAATGATGACCTATATATTTTGATGCACCTTGGCTCCTTCTCATTACAACTTACAGCTCAGGACCTCAACAGCACGTGGTACAAAACCTGCTCCTATGTTGACCCAGCCAACCAACCCAGAGCAAATTGGGTAGCAGATGTGGGCATCTGAAGAGCTCTGGAATGTAAAAAAAAAAAAAAAAGAACAAAACAAAAAAAAAATCTTTAGAAAAAATGAAATAGCTGGGGTTTTGTCCACATGGCATAGTTCATCTTCCCCGGCTTTGAGGAAGCCTGGGAGTGTCCCACTGGGAGGGGATTCATCCTCATGGAACAAAAATAGTACCTTGGTCATTCTTGGGCCACTCCCCACAGATGCATGTGCTCTTAGTAGCTTTAATAGGATATTGCATCTACCACCCACCTTCACCTGCAGATTAATTAAGCCCTGGAGATAGATACTGTCTTATTTTATTTGATACCTGTCTTCTTTCTGGAGAGCAGAGTGCCTCTGCATGACGTCTCTGGGTTGACCCAGTATTTGTCTTTGCCAACTTTTCTCTGTCTGACCTCATCCAAGTCATTTATCTACCAAACACTTCTGTTCCCTCCTCAGTGAGTCCAACAAATCTTCTTTCTTCACTCTATAGCATCGGTCCCTGAAGAAAAAGCTGCAGTTGGATCAAACTGAATTCTTCACTGTGCTATAAGATCTGAAGAAGCACAGCACAACAGCCTTCGTTTTGGTAATAGATGGGTGAAGTTCAAAAAAGTAAAGTAAAATAAGAATTTAAATTTAAAAATAATCTCTCTGATGTCTACAAAAAATTCTTTGAGCAGTACAGTGAACCAGTAACTGAAAGGACAACCACTTAACAATCTATTTTGATTGCTTTATCTGTGTTATACATATTTTAAATAAGTATGTATATAACAAATGTATGACACAGCACAAAGCTGAACTCTTAAACTACAAAGCTCAGTAGAATTATCTGAACAGGGGATTACAGCCAATCTAATTTGGTAAAAGGCCATTACCTTTTCACATAAAGGATAAGATATTGAGATAAGAGCTCCACGACCGTATAGATGTTGTGTTCACTAAGTATAAGCAGAAAAATGCCCGCAGTGAAATAATCCTAGACAAAATGGTGCACAACACACAAGTGCAACACAGCCTATGAAGGGGGATAAAAATCTTCTCGAGATCCTTGAGCCAGTGCAGTTTTCTCTCCACAGCTGGCTCTGAGGAGCTTTTCACCATCTTGATCCTGTCTCCATCCTACAGCAATGAGCCCGTGGGGAGCCAGCGCTCATGGTCTTGTCTCCGGAGAGCTGCTTGCTTCTCCGCTGCTTCCAGCTCCCCTTTCAGTGGCATTATGTCGTTCCTCCAACTGTCACATATCTGGGTGAGCTCTCTCAATGCCTCCTGTAATTGGGAGGTCTGTTGCTTTTCTTTCTCGTATCGCTGCTGGACACCTTCCAATTCATCCTCGAGGCACTGGGCACAATTTCTGATTTTTTGAGCTTGGCTTCTGTTTCCTAGCATGTCTGTTACAGTTTGATATGCAGCCTTGTCATGCAGATAGCTGGTCAGCCAAACCTTTGATTGGCAAGATAAGTCGTTTATTGGCACTCTTCAGGGTTTTATTTTTGTATTCTAGTAGTCGAAGTCTTTCTTCTCATTGTTGCACTGTGTCTTTGATGTTCTTCCTTTCCTTCTGCAACTCTTCCACCAACATCTTGTAGCAGTCTATCTTGGCTTGCAAGCCATGGCTCAGCATTTGCACATCTTTGATTTCTCCTTTTAACTAGTAGTTTCTCATGCTGAGGTTGGTGACCAAATCCCTGAGGTCCCATATTTGATTTCACAATGTTGCGTTGAAGGAGGTCAGATCTTGAAATGACATTTGCTGGGAATGTCTGTGCTAGTGGTGGAGGAAAGAAGTGGGGTCTGGAGAGGTGGAACTTTGGAAAACTGTAGAGGAAGAGGAGAAAAACAAAGTAAAATTTTGATAACACTGATCAAATCCAAATCTGTTGTTTAGGATTACTGCATTTGACCACCTGTCCTTCTCCTAGTGACTCTTTCTCTTTAACAGCAGTACATAATTACTCACATGGATTAAAGCTGTTATGAAAATTGGATGAGGTATACTTTCGGCCCATCCCTTTGGCCCTGGAAGAACAGAAATCTGCAATACATGAGCTGGGTATACTGTCAAATATATGGCTTGAGTCCAAGCAAACAAGGCTGCAATCGTCTTTAGATCTAGTTAAAAAAAAAAAAAAAAATCAACCTAGCGAAATTTCTCCTAGCAAGTCCACATCTTCCCTAGACTATTTCACCCCCTTTCTTGCTGTTTAGGAATACCAACTAAGACTCATTTAACTAAGAAGCCTGTATTGAACCAAGGACCTGTTAATAAAAAGTAAAAAAAAGGACAACAAAGTTTATATTCTCAGGATCAAGAAGTTTTTCCCCCTTTCACTCCAAGCAGTGCACTCCTAGAGCCCCAGTCTCAAGAAACTACAAATAATAGAGAAGATTTATGCTTTTGGGAGACACCATGCTCTCTCCTTCTCTTTTCCTCTAATTAAGGCATTCCAGGAGTTATTACAGGAGGTGTTAGCAAAGGTATCAAAGCTCTCCATAGTGACTAACTCAAACCCCTCCATTTTTTAACTCTTAAGGCCTGATGCAGAGCATAGGAAAGTTAATAAATAGCTTTTTACTGACTACAGCAGCCTCAGGGACAAACCCTCTTTAGCCCCTGATGTAAAAGGTGCACACAAGCTCTCATCAAGAAACTCATGTCTAAAAATGCAGAATGGCTCTGAATCAAATTTTATTTTCATAATGACTCAAGGGGAAAAAAAAAAAAGCTGTCTTTATGCCAATGAATAGATGCATCTTCAGGCCATGCAAAAGCAGATGATGGGGATGGTATGGGGAGCCCTTGGGGGTGCCTTCACTCATCTGCACCAGACCCATCAACCATTTAACATACTAAAAGAAGTACACACTGCCCCACATTTGTAATGCCTTTAACCTCTCAATGCCCCTCTTTTAGAAGAGTTTGTTCAATTTTCATGCAACGAGGTCCGTGTGATACCTCCAAAGTAGGAAATATCTGTCTCCCACTGAACCCGATGGGATATGGGTGCCCCAAGGGGCTGTTGTTCCGCTTTGTTTGCTCAGGGTTGCCCAGCAAGTCAATGGTAGGACATGGATTTCTATGTACATCTCTCATGGTCTGTGCCAGGGCTTTTGCAGTCTCAATTCAGCTCCTGCAGGGTGCTGCTTGCATGCAAACATGAGCTCGCCTGGTTACAAACCCTCGCATTGTCTGCAGTGCCTTGGCCAAAGAGAACTGAAACGGGCTTTGCATGACTCCAATGCAAAACCACAGGCTGGCTGGGGGAGCCGGGAAAGACACCACTAGACAGGCAAAGACATTTTAACCTTAAAAAGAGAAACGTGCCAGATGCCCAAAGTGGTTTAAAGACAGTAAATAAGGAATATCTGGTCATTCTCATAATGCACAAACTAGAGGGCATTTAATTAAATTACAAGGTGGGAAGCTATGAACGTGCTGAAGTAGGTATTTCCTTTCATGTCACTGCCACAAGAAATTGTGGATGCCAAAAATTCACATGGGCTCAGGAAAGCAAATGGACAAAATTTGTGGAATAAAAATCCTATAGGGTGTATTAACATACAGATACCATTTCTAGCTCAAGAAAACCATGAGCTGCAAACTGTGAGCTGCAAAATATACAGTGAAAGCTCTGGCGAGACCCCACCTGGAGCACTGCGTCCAGTTCTGGGGACTCCAACATACGAAGGACATGGAGCTGTTGGAGTGAGTCCAGAGGAGGCCCCGGAGATGCTGGGAGGGCTGGAGCCCCTCTGCTGGGAGGACAGGCTGAGAGAGTTGGGGGGGTTCAGCCTGGAGAAAAGAAGGCCCCAGGGAGACCTTGGAGCCCCTTCCAGTCCCTAAAGGGGCTCCAGGAAAGCTGGGGAGGGACTCTGGATGAGGGAGGGGAGCCATGGGATGAGGGGGAAGGGTTTTCAACTGGAAGAGGGGAGATTGAGATGAGATATTAGGAAGAAAGTCTTGGCTGTGAGGGTGGTGAGCCCCTGGCCCAGGTTGCCCAGAGAAGCTGTGGCTGCCCCATCCCTGGAGGGGTTCAAGGCCAGGTTGGCCGGGGCTTGGAGCAACCTGGGCTGGTGGGAGGTGTCCCTGCCCAGGGCAGGGGACTGAGACTGGATGGTCTTTGAGCTCCCTTCCAACCCAAACCATTCTGTAATTCTATATCTACTTACACCTTCCGTTGGTCTTGAAACATTGGATTAGAAAGATGTTTAACCTGAGCCCAAACAGCTGTTCCTGGTGTCTAAAAGGTTCACCAAGGGCCCATGTAGTGCCTGCTCCAAACCCAAAGATTCAAGAGCAGGCTCTGTTTCAGCCTTCACACTACATGCAATATAAATTGCAATAATGTCCTGTTGGGCTGAGCTGAATTTGCCTTGGAGAGATGATTTGGCCTTAAAACAGCTTTTCTGCCAGAGATGGAGGGATACAGGGGCTACAAAGAGATATAAAGCAGCCGTCTGCAGTGTGCCCCTCAAAAAGATTAAGCGAGGGGAGTGATCCTGATTATGGGCTTTTTATTTGAAGGCAGGGGAAACAACACAGATTTATTCAGGTCAGGGGAATTCTGAGCAGATGATCACATGCTAAATATTTATGTCCAGCTGGGGGATTCCTCGGAATGATATTTTTCCACCCGTCTGTAATGAAGCTGGCAGCAGACGCTCTCCAGAGCTCATTAATGTAGTGGTAACTATGTCTATAAATCCAGACCTCGGGACTCTCTTGGGCAGAGGACGAGGCTGGGTTTGCTTTGACTGTAGATGAGATTTTTGACAGAGGATCAGAAGCTTTTCCAGCTCTGAATCGGTGAGATTTTGTCCCTTGCTTGCTGACTTTGCTTCCCTGGCTGGTGACAATGTGCTTTCTAAGCAGGGGCCAAAGAGGTGAGCTGCTGGCTTTGATGCAAAGTCAATTCCTCAAATAGCAGACAAAACAGATGGCAAAGGCTCAGGGCATTCCTTCTCTCTTTCTCCGTTCCCTGCTCTGTCTCCAACACTAGTCAGTTATGCAGTATTTCTGTTTCCACCAGGAACGTCCTCTCTGCCAACCGGGGGTTGGTGGTCACCTCCTAGAGAAGCACTGATGATGCCTTGATCAGCATCCAGCCACCCCTCTCAGACACAGATGGGAATGCGATCAGCACACAGCGAATTATATGAAACACCTTTCTATAGGGTTTCCTTACAATCTCACTTCTTTCCTGGTTGCTGGGTGGTTTTGATCTCAGCCCACGCCCTCCCAGTGGGGGGCAATAGGTCTTGGCTTGTCTTTGGTTTAGGTGTTGCCACATGTTTTTTCTTAAACCTGGCTGTGTTACTATCAGTTGTAATAACAGTAGAGCACCTTAGGAACTGGGATAACCAGCTCTTTTTAGAGACCTCAGCCCATCTGCTGAGACACTGGCAGAGGCCAGAGGATGCTTTTGTCTCAGAGGAGGTGGATGTGGAAGAGAACTGGTGGAAGGTGTTGCTCAAAGAGGTTGTGCAAGCTTCATCCTTGAAGGTTTTCAAGCCACAACTGGATGAATCCCTGAGCCCAAACCCCAGCAATGGCCCTGCTGTGAGCAGGAGGTCCCACTAGAGACCTCCTGAGGTCCATTCCAGCCTCCATTAACAGTGATCCTATGGTATAACTGTTTGAGTTCGTCAGGAGAGGCTGCTAAACAACGGAGAGAGCATCTCTCCTGCCCCAGATGGGTTAAATCTCCCAGTGGAGACCATCCATCCACTGGGGACCAAGGGGTGACCTGCAGGCATAATTTGGGGCTAAAACGCCCCCAAACACACACAGATCCCCATGCTGCCATTCTCATTTTTCAGCCTTTGTTCTAGTCTTCTTAGTCACACTGGCTCAACATGTTCCACACCAATGTAGATGCATTTTTTCTCCTTTGAAAGGGCTTTCTTCTATAGGAGGTTTAATCCTCCCCCCCATCTCCATGCTTGGTACCCATCCTACCATCTACTCCTATAATTGCATGGATATTACGGAGAAGTGTTTCTTCCATGAAGGCCAGCGGGGTCAAAATGGAAATGCAGGTATTCAGCATGAAGTTTCTTTGTCCTCCAGCTGATACACATGGAAAGTGTCAGAAGAGGTGATTGATGGGCTGAGCATTGCCCAATGTACAGGCAGAGGCAACAGCCAACCTGCCTGAGGACGACTCTTTGTGTGCAGACTGGTCCCCAAACCCACTGCACGTGCAAGTCAACAAGGATATTTCCTATGTGGGCAGATGAGAAGGAATAAAAAATATTTGCTCCCTCCACTGTCAGTCTTTAACCAATTTATTCCAGGAAAAATGGAACGAGTCAAGAAAACGATGTGAGTAATAAGACGGGAATGGAGCTACCCTGCTGGGAATTCATCCGAACAGATGGATCTCCCACTGTATAAATATTTGATTGTGTTTCTGATCAAAGGCACGTAGACCAATACAGTAACCTGTGTTCAAGCAGGAAAAGAAAAAAGCCTTTATTTTAATATAAATCTTGCCCCACTCAAACCCTCCCCCCTCCCCCCCCTTAAAGAACAGCAATTAAGGAAGGGGAAAAAAGGCAATTTTCATATAGAAGTGTTCAATGAAGAGCAAAAAAAGTGTCAGAAAATTGCAATTTTTTTTTATGGGTCAACTGGGGGGCAGGAGCAGTTTATTTGTCCAGCCTGATCTGCCATCAAGGCTGGGCATTAGCTTGGTTTCAGCCTCTGCTTTGCAAATAGATGTTTATGTGGTTGGGCACTAACTCTGTCTTGTGACTGACCTTGCCCTCTTCTCCTCCCGTAAGGAAAAAAAACCTTATTTTGCACAAACCATCCTGGAAGAAACCCTGGAAGTCCTCACATCCACCCACCAAAGAGCACTGATATTTTTTTTTTTTCTCCTCTCTCTAAGCAATTATCATCAGTCGGATAAGTTGAGCAACGAGCTTGCCATCTGATGGGTTCTCAGTACATTATTTCACAGTGCACTTGGGAATAAATGGAGGGTGTATGCGTGCATGCATATATATATGCATAGATTTTGCTGTTGCTTGACATTTTGACCTACATTTTTATTGGACAAGACCAATAAAAAGACCTTAAAAATTATAAACTCTGCATGAAAGTGTTTAGTGTTTCAGGCAGATGGAAATATTTTTTGCTGTATTGTTCATGTAATAATAATAATAACAACAACAACGATAGTTATTATTATTGTTGTTGTCATAGTCGATGTTGTTCTTGTTATTATTGTTATTATTATTATTAATTAAATCCAAAGAAATTGTGGTTAAAATTATGAAAACTCTCCTCTCCTCTCCTCTCCCTCTCCTCTCCTCTCCTCTCCTCTCCTCTCCCTCTCCTCTCCTCTCCTCTCCTCTCCTCTCCTCTCCTCTCCTCTCCTCTCCTCTCCTCTCCTCTCCTCTCCTCTCCTCTCCTCTCCTCTCCTCTCCTCTCCTCTCCTCTCCTCTCCTCTCCTCTCCTCTCCTCTCCTCTCCTCTCCTCTCCTCTCCTCTCCTCTCCTCTCCTCTCCTCTCCTCCTTTAAGAAAGAACAATGAAGAAAGCATCTAAAGGTGGTGTTTTTTCCAAACAAACAGCTGTCATAAATACGTGCAAGGACCAATCCAAACCAGGGGTTTGGTTTGCTTATGGTGGTGGCTGCAATTATTCTGGATTGGGTGTGAATGATGTATTTACAATGCACCAAGGAGAGATGAAAGAGGGTTGGGAAGACCTTCAGAAAGACGTAGTGAAACAAGGCCTGAATTTGGGGTATTTGCAAGGTACACTTGCCCCCTCCGATGATCAATGCTTGGGAGCCACCGCCTTGCTCCACTCACTGTTCATCGCACCAAGAACCCTATTCCCGGCTCCATTTCCTAGGCAGAAGCGCCATCTGCTGCAAGATCAACACTTCTCCACCCAAAACGGCCAAGATTTCGTCAAAACCGACCCAGTTTGGAAAAAGTGGGAAACAAGAAGGTGTTTTCTGTCTCCTGGATGAAATGAGGACTCAGTAAGGACACAAGACTCGTACCCAAGTAGACCCTGGGTAGGTGGTACCTCTGCAAAATAACTTTTGCTTCCAGGGAACATTCTGTTCCTCTCCATCTTGGGATGTATCCTTGGGCCAAGGGTGCTCAGATCCCCTTTCCAGTGCACGCATTGCTGCCAGCTCAACCTGTCTGACTGGTATTTATGTTGGTCCTTGTTTCTCTTAGGTGGAGGGATCAGAGAGGATGGTTGACGAGCTCTGGAAAGGGGAAGGTGGTTCCCGTTGTACTCCTGCAACTACTACAGTGGAGCTGGGGAGGTCCTGGACAAGGACAATTTACATCATTGGCAATTGCCTGCCTGGCTTGGGTGGGAGCACATGAATGGCTTCCTGGGGATGTAGGTGAAATCTGGTTGTGCAGCTCAGAGATTGGTCCCATCTTTGACTTGGAGGAGGCCAGAGACTTCTCTGTCAGAAAGAAGTGGGTGAAAAAATTCTAATTCAGTGTTTGATACCCACTGCTTAGGGCATGCTACAGCTCAGAAACCGAGGCATGAGAAAATTTTGCTTAATTCTCCAAGTCCATCAACAACACTAACACCCCTTTTTCTCAGCATCTTAATCTGAAAATTCTGACTGCTGTCACCCCTGCTTGCTCTGAGATATGTCTGTGTACACAGGACAGGAGGGCTGCAGGCTCAAGCTGACCAATGTGAACACCCCATGCAAAGCCCAGACAGGCTCCAAGGTGTAACCTGATGGGTTTAACCTCTGCTTGGGTCCCTCTGAGTCTCACGCCAGCTTGTTCCCTGATCTGGGAAACCACCTTTGAGTGCTGAGGTTCCCATGCACTTAAAACCTTCCCTGGACTCACATATTACATCTGCTTCTGCTGGAAATATTGTCCCTGTTGGTGGTTTTTAATGGAACATCTTTTTTCCCCCTTTCTTTCTAAATCGTGTGCAATCAGTTACTTTTTTTCCTCCTTGATTATAAACTTTCTGGGGCAGGAACCCTTGCTTTGCCCCATCCATGCTATACGACCACGTATTGCAACTGGACAGTAGCAGGACCCTTGTCGATGTCTAGGCCTTTTAAATGCTCTGCCGATATATAAAATAATCACTGTAAGACCACTGTGGACATTTCTGAAGCTGGGAGGGACAGGCAGTCCCAGACCAGCCGCAGGCCGCAGTTATTTGTACATTCAATTTTTGGGGTATTTTTTTTGGTGTGCTACTTAAACCTGGTCCCTCTCTAAGGACAGTTTGCAAAACTCATCACCCACCCAGAGTTGTTTCCAAGGGTTGTGGCCACCACACCTCAGCCTGCCTGCAGTCTTCCTCCTCACCAGCGGGTGTCATCTCAAAACCACCAGTCCTGGACTTTGCAGCTCTATCCATTTCAGCCCACTCTTGCTGTGCTTTCCAGTAGGGCTCCCACAACCTGGAAAGGCTGTTGTCCTCCCTGCTGCTACGCCCATCCTTACAGCTGCATCTGTAGGTAGAGCTACTGCAGTCCGGCTTTGCAGAGCACGGAGCGTGGGGACGAGTCCCGGCTTAGCTGTCACTGTCTGGGGCTGTGGCTGGATCAGTAGCAGGTGACAACAACACAGCACGCCCCATCCACACACCAGGTTTTACCCATCTTCTCGTTGTAGCCCCCTCTTTAATCCCCTGCCCTGCAACTACGGGTCCCGCTGTACCTTGGCACTGCTTTCATATGGACGGAGCTGGGACCATATGGCTTTGCAAACAAAGACCGACAAGTTTTGGGTACACGGATAAAATAAGAGATGATTCTTTAGGTCCAACATATTTAAATGAAGTAAGGAGCCAGGTAAGACATGGAGAAGAGAAGGTTCTGGGGACACCTTATTGCAGCCTTTCAGTACTTAAAGGAACATGGGGACAGACTTTTTAGTAGGGCCTGTTGTGCTAGGACAAGGGGTAATGGCTTTAAATTAAAAGAGGGAAGATTTAGACTAGGTATAAAGAAGAAATTATTTAAAACAAGGGTTGCAAAACACTGTCCCAGGTTGCCCAGAGGGGTGGGAGATGCCCCATCCCTGGAAACATCCCAGGCCAGGTTGGACGGGGCTCTGAGCAACCTGGTCTAGTTGAAGGTGTCCCTGCTCATGGCAGGGGGTTGGACTAGATGGCCTTTAAAGGTCCCTTCCAACCGAAACCATTCTGTGATTCAGTGAAACTCACAGTAATGGCAGCAAAAGTCTGGGAGGAGCTGCTGGGGAAAAGAGTGTGTTTGGGGCACTTTTATCCCAGTCAAGATTTATTTTAAACAAACTTTTGTCAGAGGTGGCTTGACTGGAGTAGATCCTGTGGAGGGGCCAAGGTACTGGAGGCTGTTTTATCCCAGATCACTGGGTGCTGGAAAGGGGCTACATGTGAACATTTCCTTTCATGGGTGCCCCTTGCTGCCCAGGCTGAGCTCTGGGCTCTGTACAGCATTTTAAGACCTCGAGTAGACAAGTACGAAGCAGACATATGTCCCTGCTTTGCTGGAGACATGGGTGCAATGACAGCATGGATGTGCTACAGAAAAAAGGAGTCAAAGCTGGAGTTTGGTTACAGACCAAACTTTGAACGTTGGTCCAGATCCCTTCCCAAAACCAGTTCACTTCTGGTCACAACTATCTAAAGGTACATGGGGAAGCAGAGTGGCTTATAGGCTCCTAGGGGAAGCACTGAGGCTCAGCATCCAGCTCCACTACGAACCATCCACCTCACCTTGGCCAAAGCCCTCAACATCACTATAGATGGGTTCCCACCTACAAAATGGAGACTGCCGGGGCAGCATGTAGGCACCTTGCAAAGGAGAGGCCATCTATTGCCCGACAGAACCCCTTTCCAGGAAAAAAAATTCTCCTCAAATTTGTTTGGGAGAGAGTTTTTATGATGATAAATCCCCTGAGGGTTGAGGTGGGATAGGTTGGGTGGCTGGGAGAGGCAGGGAGGCATCTCAGGACATTGCCTCTGTGTCTCAATTTGTTTTCATCAAGCATCCCACCGACTCAGGAAGCAAGAGCCCTGCTAACATCCCACTGTCGCTTGCCATGGAAACGGCTGAGCCAGTACCGTCAGCAGGCGAGTTAATCAGCGGTGACGCCGTGATGCTCATGCACAGCACAAACCTGGGTGACTGGGTTTGGAAATGAAAACAAAGACGGGTTTGCTGGGCAGGTGGGGGTGTGCATCTGTTGGGCTACAGTCTTGGATAAGGACCAGATGGTTGGAAATCTCCAAATATATACGCAATTCCTCCCTTTCTCCTTTTCCTGGAAAAAATGGGCTGGGATCAGGACATAATAACACCCTTCCTCCTAACTGCTCACAAGGCCAGCCCTGAATAGACCATGATCACTCTTGAAAGTGGTCTCAGTGCTCTCCTGTTCCTCAAGCAATCAAGCATCATATGTGTGATGAGAGCTTTGTTTGTTGAACTCTTCTTTGACCCTCTGGCTTTCAAGGAGAGCTCGGAAGTGCCCACAGGGCTCTGACCCACAGCAAACTGTGGATCCTCCAGCACCATCTCTTAAACAAAGATGCTCTGAGCACATCTTCCTAGAAACAGTGGTAAGAAATAGGGTGCTTCAGGAGGATGAATGTGTCGACGACCTCCATCTCTCCAAGTACTACTAGCAAAGCATTAGGTCAACTGGGGGGTGTCTAGAAGCCTTAGACAAATGAATCTCCTTGACTTGCTGTATTCTTCCCCCTTCCTTCTCTTATTCTGTAACATTAAGTGGTATTCCTAATCTCCTGGGTTTTGTAATGGTGATTTATGGGGGTGTTTGCACCATAGGAAGGTTGAGTGAGCACTTTGTCCCTGTGCCTGTTGTGTCTGTGTTCCCATCCACCCCCACAACAAGATTCTTTTTGCCTGGTCCTCTCTTCCAGCCATGGCAATGACAGAGCATGCTCCGGGTAAGCACTGAACCATGCAGCTGGGTTGGGCGAAGTGCAGCTCCCTGTTCTTGTACAGGGAAAAACACGATAGGGGATCCCTTCCGGTTGGAGGTGAAAGCTGTACCATGGTTTTTCCCTTATGTGTTGGCCCTTGCTCCAGCTCAGACGACCATGTTTGAGCAGCTATGGGTGAACTCTGGCAGATCTCTGGCTTGCAAAGACCCAAAGCTGCAAATCTTGGGCACTGATTGACATCCCCATCCATACAAAAGCTCAGCAGCCACCAACCCCACAGCTATTGCAAGGGTGGTGCCAAAGTCCTTCTTCCAGAAACTAAGATGCCCTGGCAGGATGTGGTGGACCTGACAAGGAAAGAAAGCACATGTTTGTCTCCTGCAGCCAAGAGGTGATTCCTGTATCAAATATGTGACCTGAATTTGCAGCAGGGTGTGTGGCCAGTGGCTTTTTGTCACGAGGATGCCAAGTGGGACATGCTGTGCTGTCTCAGCCCATCCGGCTCAGTGCTGTGCCAGCCTGACTCTCCCCAACCCCTGGGGCTGCCACCCTCACTGGAGATGCAGAGGGGGTTTTTGGTGTCCTCAAAAGCCTCCCCAAGCCACCAGGAAGGGAGGGAATTACTCCATCCACGTATTATTTCACCGCGATGCAGCGAAGGCGCCTGCATTAGGCCTTTCCATCAGTCATCCCTCAATTACACCCCGGCTGATTGACTCCTCTCTTCTCTTTCCTTTCAAAAGCATGTCATTAATGGCCGAGAGGCTGATTGCACTTCATGTTAATTCAGTCGGCTGGGCCAGAGAGTAAAACGAATGTTTTCTGAGCTGGATTTACTCCCCTGAGAGACCCCTCTCCCTCTTCCTCCCCTCCCCTTGCCATCTGCTCATGACAAGTGCTCTCGGCTCTCGTCGTATCCACCAACACCCATCCATCTCCATCAGCGCAGCTAGCCATGCTGAGCGCACCACATAATAAAATCTTTGCTCTCTAATTAGCCCTGTGCATGCTGTTTTCCTAGCCATGTTAAAAACAGGAATAAAGGGCTGGAGGGTAGGGAGTGGGAGGATACCTTCTCCTCAAATACCTGTTTGTAGCTATCAGGGTAGCTACAGAGGCGGCTGGGAATCAGAAGAAAAGTGTTTGGGGCTTTTTTGTTTCATGTCTCTGAGATTTGAGATTTTGGCAGAGGATTTCTTTGCATTGGACTCTTGCACCCAAAAGGTGATTCCTGGAGCAAATATAGGACCCAAGGTAGTGTTTGCACCTGCACTGGTTGGAGTGGTAGAGTGCTGTGGGATTGCAGCCTGAGCTGCATCCTTCTGGGGTGAGCAGCAAGAGACGACCAAGTGCATATGGGCATTTTGCATGTGGTGGTTGCGTGTCTGCTTCCCTGGTTTAAAGGGGTGCTTGCAGCCCAGGAACCCTCCCCCCCCCCCCGCAGCCTGGGCTGCATCCCCAGCAGCGGGGGCAGCAGGGCGAGGGGGGAGGATTCTGCCCCTCTGCTCTGCTCGGGGGAGACCCCCCTGCAGTGCTGCCTCCAGCTCTGGGGCCTCAGCCCAGGAGAGACACGGAGCTGTTGGAGCGGGGCCAGAGGAGGCCCCGGAGATGCTGGGAGGGCTGGAGCCCCTCTGCTGGGAGGACGGGCTGAGAGAGTTGGGGGGGTTCAGCCTGGAGAAGAGAAGGCTCGGCAGAGACCTTGGAGCCCCTTCCAGTCCCTCAAGGGGCTCCAGGAAAGCTGGGGAGGGACTCTGGATCAGGGAGGGGAGCCAAAGGACAAGGGGAATGGTTTTAGACTGGAAGAGGGGAGATTTAGATGAGATCTCAGGCAGAAATTCTTTGCTGTGAGGGTGGTGAGCCCCTGGCCCAGGTTGCCCAGAGAAGCTGTGGCTGCCCCATCCCTGGAGGGGTTCAAGGCCAGGTTGGACGGGGCTTGGAGCAAGCTGGTCTGGTGGGAGGTGTCCCTGCCCAGGGCAGGGGGGTTGAACCAGATGATCTTTAAGGTCCCTTCCAACCCAAACCATTCTGTGAGTCTGTGCTATTTTGTATTTGGAGAAGAAATTCCTTCAAACTATCTGCAACTCTGGTGCTAATCCTCCATCTTCCTTCTGGGTCCCAGTTACTCCAAAGAGAGAAAACCTACACACCTGTTACTGTTTTCTTTCTTTTTTCCTATTTTTTCTTTCTCCCCCACCCTTATTTTTCCATTTTGTTTTGAGAAAAACTGTGAAGGGGATTTAATTTCTTAAGCAAAGAAACCTTTTAACTTTCTGAATTAGGTGGGATTTTTTCCTTTCAGAAAATGCTTGCAGTCATCTAAATAGTGATAGTTAATTGAGTGCCCACTACTGAGGTGTCGCAGAACATCTTAACCTCAAGCTGAAGTCATAATTTCGTGGGTAATTTATGCCACAGCCCCCATCTGGCCAGCAATGATGATACGGAATATCCGGCTTTAGGATTTAGGGTATCACATCAAAATCAGGCCTGCTCCTGCGATGACAAAAGCTTGTTTTTTCTTGTTCCACTTCAGGAGACCACTAGTTGCTGGTGGGTGAACATGGTTTGGGCTGGCTCTAGGGTGCTGCAATGCTACACGCCACCATCCTGCCCTGCACATCTAAGCCGAGCATCGCATGGAGGCAGTTTTAGTGATTTCATCTCAGATGTAGCTAGCTCAGATGTCCCTACCACAGTCCTTCTCTTAACCTTGGCCGGATTTTCCTTGTTTTTCCCTTTAATCAGTCTCTTCCTAGGGCATTGCCTCTTCTGCCGTACAGATTATCACCTACTTCATGGTGCATATGGCTTTTATCCCTCTGTTTATATTGTTGTTCTCCCTCTCCATTTCCTTCAAGCTCCCTACCTTCTGTGTATATATTTTTGAGGAGTGTTAAATATAGGATGAGGGATAAGATTATGGGAAGCGGTGGTAGTTAGGAGGTGAGCTAAATGTGAAGGACCAACATGATGGGAAATTAGAAGCATGTTTTTGGAATGGACAGGATGAGACAGGGAGATTAAAAAGCTCCTTGCCTGTGGCCACTGAGCCAGAGGAACCTGAAATGAGATGGAAGAGCTGAAGGCGAGGCTGGGGTATGTGGCTCCCAGTGCTGGGACACCAGGGAGGACATTCCCATCCTTCATGGCTCATGAGATGCTCTGCTCCACCGAGGCTCTGCAGAGCTGTAGGCTTTCCATGTCAGTTCCCAAACCTTTCCTCTGGCAATACCTGCAGAACTCAGGAGCGCTGGGTGGAAACAAAGCCACCTCTCTGCTGTTTTTTCTACTGAGGAGGGAGAAACAGAGCCACCCAGTTACTGGGATGTCCAAGGATACATGGGAGAACATACTGCCTCCTCCTTGCATGATGGGCGTGCGTGTAGTTTTTGTGACTATCTCTACATGGAGGCCAATGGAGACTTTTTTCAGCCACCAAATCCTTAAATTCCATTTTTTAACACAACTTAGAGTTTACGTGGTGTCTTGAATTCTACCAGGGCACAAGCACAGGTATCTCAGCTGTGAAAATGTGTTTAGAAAGCAAACAGGGAATAGGCCGTGGCCTCCAACACTGATTTAATCCACAAGTTCATCAATGTTTAGGCCACAGGTACAAATTGGTCTCAGTTTTGCTGAGATGAGCCAGTTAAATGGCAGGACCAGTGTAGTGGTCTCAAATACATCCAGGAATCCTGAGGCATCTAGCAGGGGAACCCTGCTGAGGAAGAGATGTTTGTGAGCAGCTGTTTGGTACCAGGGGTATGTTGAGGAACAACAGATGGATTGACAGATGGGAAAACAGACTGTTGACAGAATGTTTTCAGTGCTGCTTGCTTCTATTTTGTCTATTATTCTTTTTGTTGTTGTTGTATTTATTCTGGAGAAGAGGAGGACCTCTCTTCAGATATGAGTTCATTCTCTGCTAGCAAATTAGAGTTAAAAGTGAGGTAGGCTCCGGCTGCTCATGCCAGTGCTTGGTCTTGCTGCAGTAGAGGTGAAGATGCTGCTAAGAGCAATCCAAAGAATGATTTTCTGGAGATGCTGAGCTTGGAGAGAGGGGAATATGATGAGGGGGGACTAAATGCGCAAGAGCGAGCCTGCTGCTGGCTGTCTGACTCCTCCTGGGCAGGGAGTTACCACCAGACCAGCACCCTCATAGGATCACAGGGCTGGAAGGGACCTCAGAAGAACCTCTGGTCCAACCTGGGAGGGTGAACGCTGTGGCCAGCAGTATGGTTTTGCAGTATCGTAACAGTGCCTGGAGCAGCTTTGTCTAGGAGATGACAGCACTGAGTGTCTAGAGGTGAAATTCATCTGGGCTTGCTGGTCTTTGCAAATGAATATGATATCCCACCCTCCAAAGCACTTGATTTCCCCCATGTGCTTGACAAATTAATGCATGTTCTGAGCTTGACTTCTGTGAATGCTGCTTTTTTTCATCATTGCACACCAGCCCTGACATACATTAAAAATGGTTCTGACAAAAATCATAGCATGTTGGGTTGGAAAGGACCTTTGAAGGCCATCCAGTCCAACACCCCTGCAGTCAGCAGGGACATCTTCAACTAGACCAGGTCGCTCAGAGCCTCATCAAGCCTGGCCTTGAATGTCTCCAGGGATGGGGCCTCCACCACCTCTCTGGGCAACCTGGGCCAGTGTCTCACCACCCTCAGTGTAAAGAACTTCTTCCTAATGTCTGATCTAAACCTGCCCTGCTCTAGTTTGTCCATTGCCCCTCGTCCTATCGCTATGTGCCCTTGCAAACAGTCCCTCCATTATTGTGCCTTACTGGGGGATATCTTTGTAGTATAAAGAAAAGGATCAACAGAGTTTCACAATCCTAGGAAGACAAACAATCCTACCTGCAAGGCTGGGCAGGGAGCTCAACATAGGAGACAAGGACGGGGTGTCGTGGAATTTATTTTGAAGCAAAACTGCACCACGAAAAAGTGAAGAGCTCTCACCTGGCAGTGACATCCACTGGAAGAGAGCTTATGGATGCTGAGATCCAAGTGATTTCTTAAATCCCTTTAGTCCCGTGTGCACAATAAAAGAAAAAGCGGTAAGTAAGGGGCACAAAATCACCAGTTTTGTGAAGCTCTGAGAAAGACATACCCATGCAAGCTCACAGAGCTGGTAAGAAACCATCAGTAGAGTTTATGAAATTAATGTTAATATTCTTTCCCTTTTGTGCTCTCGGTCACAGGAACAGACGGTGAAGATGAATTGCTGATTGGAAGCTGATGACTGTCTAGGGATGAGGAATGTTAACTGTCTTACATTTAATTTAGGTAAATAGAGGGCAGTCACAGCTGGTATCACACACCTGCACATGCCTGTACCTGCAGTCAGTGTTTCTGCAGGGCTGATTTCCAGAGAAATATTATGATTTAAATTAACTGCATGGAAAATTGTAGGAAAGAAGCATCTCTTTGAGAGAAGTTGTGCAGATGATAAAAAGATAGTATTGCACAGTCAAGGAACAGGATCATTCTTTGTTAAAAAAAACACATATAAAATGGGAAAAAATGGGGATGGAGAAGAGCTGACATAAATAGTAACTGAAATACAGTAGAAAATTGGTGAAGGAAGATAAAGGTTTTTGTACGAAAACCAGGAAATGAAAAAGTCAGGGAAATGGTGAAGAAAGTATTTAATTTATGAAGAAAAAAGGCAACTTTTAGTAGAGATTTAGGTTCCTTGCATTATGACACTAATGGTCAGCTGCTGGAAACCTGTGAAAATCAGCCCTTGCCCAGGCAGAACTGCATCGGTGCCTGTTCAGCTCTTAAGGCATCACTCCCAGCCAATGGCAAAATGGCCAAAAGGGCTGAAACGACACACACAGAGAAGTGTAAAATTACTGCATCACCATTACACACATTGCCTCAAGACTGAACTTAGTGCTACACCCAGCCTCTGTGTGACCCGGACTCAACCACTGACCCTTTCCACTATTTCTGGAGGGGCAATAGAGAGTTATGGAGCTCATACTGGGAAAATGCTTCAAGCTGGAAGAGGGTATATTTAAATGAGTTAGCAGGAAGAAATTCTTTGCTGTGAGGGTGGTGAGAAACTGGCCCAGAGAAGCTGTGGCTGCCCCATCCCTGGAGGGGTTCAAGGCCAGGTTGGACGGGGCTTGGAGCAACCTGGTCTGGTGGGAGGTGTCCCTGCCCAGGGCAGGGGGCTGAGACTGGATGATCTTTGGGCTCCCTTCCAACCCAAACCATTCCATGATTCTATGAAATGATTCACACCTGAGCTCTTAGTCCTTTGCAGAGGGACTAAGGCAGTTATTGTGCCCCAGAAAGAACTGCACATATGGCCACCCTTGGGGAGGTGAATATTATATGGAAGGATGCACATGCTGATGAATTATGGAGAGAACGTCCCTGGCCCTTACACAGGTACATCCATGTACACACACACGCATGGTTTTCTTCCAACCAAGCAGAGCCCGGGTAAGGTATCTGGCCACATTTTGGCATGGGGCAGCCAGTTTTACAGTACCCACCCAAGCTCTGCTCTTTGCTTAAATACCAGGTTCCGCACTGCTCGAATTATAACAAGGCAAGATTAGAGAGGGCTGGACTAGATACCCCACCCAAGACATGCCCTGCGCCCAGCTTCACTTTTTGCAGTGTGAAGATGCGGAGCGTTACAGACGTTTAGGGCTCATAAAACAGGGTTTGAATACGAGCCACTGACCCCTGGGCCAAAATGAGCCCATTTTGCCAGCTGAGCCGTCCTGGTTGCCCAGCTGCAATAGCTGTAGCTTAAATTGCTAAAGCCACTGAGGTAAATTGTCTGATTAAGGATGGAAGAATTCATTAGAGGGCAGGGCTTTCTGTTTGCCTCCCCATCTCAGATGGAGCTGGGATGCTGTAATGGGAATGAATTGCGACTTGGTTTTGCAGCCAATCATGGGTTTAGGGATGGGAAAACATCTGTCCATTCTCCATCTGACGCTCGTCTCCCTCCAGCCTCTGACAGATGCTCTGATTTATAAATTGACTCACTGCTGCTGACAAGACCCAATCCCGTCCCGAAGAGCCGTGACAAAGGAGGACAATTAGGCAGTTATGCCAGCACAAATGACCAAATACTTGAGCAGCTGAGACAATCTGAACAGATTTGTATTAGGGAAAGGAAATGGAAAGGCCATATGGTCCACAATCAAAACAGTTGACTCGTTATATGAATTTCCACTCTGAATGGGCAGGGACACTCATGGCTGTGTCTGTACAGAGAAAAATCTCGCAAATATAGGCTCTTTGGGGAAGTAATCAGACAGAATGATCCAGTTTTACCCTGCTTTTCTAGCTGCTGGGTATTTGCAGGACATGTGTTGGCATTCCCTTTTCATTTGTGCCGTGGCGTGATGCTTGCAAGATGCTGGATGCACAAGCTGGTCACAAGCAGCTCCCACCAACTTGGGGTTGCCCAGAGGGCCAAGCTCGCTTTTGCGTATTCCTGCTCTGCTGCTGTGGGCAAATCCTGCAGCACTTTGTCTTGTAATTAATACATTTCCTCCAGAAAGATTTGGTTATGAGACTCTTGGTTTTCACTAAGCCTCTGCTGGGTTGAAGCTTCCCCTCTGCCTTCCGTTGCGGTGTCAGGAGAAACAATTCAAAGACCGAATTTTACTCTTCTTCAAAGGGGAGGGGAAATCCTGGCTATGAAGGCAATGACCATTTCGGTCATTAAAACTGCAAGTCATCAGCTCACAAAAGGCCTGGTGAAGATATCAGCTGTGTTTAATAGCATTTGGACATGATTTATGGCTCTGTTCTGAGACATCAGCAACGAAATTACCCCCAGAAATAATCAGTTCTGACCAGAAGTGGCTCAGGTGGTAAAGCGCAGGCTCTGCTGCACTGATCCAGTGTTGAGCTGTTGTTCATGGACCACTAATGAGCTATAAAGCCAGAAGAAGGTGTTTCACAGAGCAGAAACCAGGTGTACTGTGCACTAATACAGCCCCATTGCTGAAGGACTAGAGACATCATCAAGGGCTGGTCCAGACTACTATCAGTACCTGGAAGCTGGTATGGAATTATAACAATTATCCTTATGATTGATTTTTTTTTTATTTTTTTTTTTTTTTTTTATAGTCAGCACTGGAAAACTGTGGTTCTCTAGAGCAATAAACTTATTTCTGGCAGGGTAGAATATTCTGCTTTTTCTCCCCAACATGCAAACACGTTCCTTCATTGATTGCCAAAGAGCAGATGCAAAGTGCAGTGTGTTTTCAAATTGCTTGGATGCTCTTTAGGTTGAAACGTGTCTGGGAAATCGCTAATGCCCTGCCTGTACATGCCCTTTTGATGAAGCACTTTCTTCCACCCAGCTTGAGTGTCAGGAGCAGGAGTTGAGAGAAGGGTGAACAGGGGAGATGTGGAATCAGTTCAAGGGTTGTCATGCCCGGAGGGGATGAGCCACGCACATGGGATCATGAGGGGAGTGGGACATGGCCTTCAAAGATGGCATCTTGGGAAGATTTAGCAGCCAGATTTTTACCACTGAGCAAAATGTCTGATGCAAATCTTGCAGTTTTGCCCCAAATTTAGCCAGTCTCATGCGAATTCGGGTAGCTTTTCCCTGTGAAGACCAGAGATTTTAGTTGCAAGAGTTTAGGTGCACGGTGAAATCTCTGCATGCAAGGAAGGGAGAGGAAAGCAGCTCAAGAGACGGCGGTTGGATGTGTAAGGCAGTGTCATGGTTTCAGCTGGGATGGAGTTAACTGTCTTACTAGCCGCTGGTGGTATAGTGTTATGCTTTGGATTTGGGATGAACATAGTCTTGGTGAAACACTGATGTTTTTAGTTGTTGCTAAGCTCTGACGGCCTGTTCTGCTCCTCACACTACCCTGACAGTGAGTAGACTGGGAGGGCACAAGAAGTTGGGAGGAGACACAGCTGGGACAGCTGATCCCAACTGGCCAAATGGATATTCCATACCATACAACATCATACTCGCTATATAAAGTTGGGGGAAGAAGAAGGAAAGGCGGTGGCTGTCAGAGTGATGGCATTTGT
Organism: Sterna hirundo; assembly: GCA_009819605.1. Classification (NCBI taxonomy): domain Eukaryota; kingdom Metazoa; phylum Chordata; class Aves; order Charadriiformes; family Laridae; genus Sterna; species Sterna hirundo. The sequence goes on along the minus strand of CM020437.1, from coordinate 218,039,384 downwards.
CTTCCCAAGTAACCATTGTGCGTGATGGAGCCCTGCTTTCCTGGAGATGGGTGAACACCTGCCTGCGATGGGAAGGAGTGAATGAATTCCTTGTTTTGCTTTGCCTGTGTGTGCGGCTTTTGCTTTACCTGTTAAATTGGCTTTATCTCAACCCATGAGTTTTTCTCTCACTTTTACTTTTTTGATTCTCTCCCCCATCCAAACCTGGGGCAGGGGGGGAAGTGGGTGGGCAAGTAGCTGTGTGGTCATAGAATCATAGAATCATTACGGTTGGAAGGGACCTTTCAGATCATTGAGTCCAACCATCAACCCAACACTGACAAACCCACCACTAACCCATGTCCCTCAGCACCACGTCTGCCCGGCTTTTAAATCCCTCCAGGGATGGTGACTCCACCACTGCCCTGGGCAGCCTCTTCCAATGCTTGATAACTCTTTCGGGGAAGAAATTTTTCCTAATGTCCATACTAAACCTCCCCTAGTATAACTTGACGCCATTTCTTCTTGTCCTATTGCCTGTTCCTTGGGAGAAGAGACTGAACCCCACCTCTCTACTACCTCCCAGCTGCTGGCTGGGGTTAAACCATGACAGGCAGTAAAACTGCACCTTTCTCCTTGCCTTTTCCCCAGAAACAGGTAAACCACTGAGGCTGACACTCTCACAGCAAAAATAAAGACAATGAAATGTCCTGGAAATCTCAGCTAAAGATCTAAAGGCTATACATGAAAAGTGTCCTTGGAGGGGAACAACAGACAGTTCTCACAGCACTAAATCTAGGTGGGTGCATGGAAACACTGTGGGGTCAAGGAGGACCACATTTTGCTTATGTCAATGCCTGAACACCCCGTTGTTTTCATTCAAGCTTTTCTTTAAGCAAAGAAGGAGAAGAAAAAGCTAATGGCTGCAGAAAACCTTGCTAATGGAAATATGCAATAACCATAACTTGAACTTGGCTTTCTCGTAGGCATAAAGTAATTTCCACATAATATCAGGAAAATATATGGCCTTTCTTGAGGTAGCAGAAGCACCATATAAATCAAGTTTTTAATTGAGTTCAAGACATTTGCCAGCATTTCAGATTTGATTTTTCTGCTGGACTGGAGTCAGATTGAAAACAGTGATGCAGGGAAACAGAAAGAAAACCTGAAAACAAAACCAGGCAGATATTAGGCCACAAATATTCATTAGTGAATCATAGCAATAAAAAGGAAATGAGTCATAACCTTAATGCCCTAAGAAGCAGCCTACCCGGAACACAGTTTAATCAGAATCTTCAAGAAACAAATCTTTGATTTATAGATGTGCGTTTTTTTTCCTAAAAGTGTCCATTTTAATAAATGGGTTAAATATGACTAACTTTGAGCTTCTTGTTATAAATGAGTTGAGAAATGCCCAGGAGCCAGGTATATGGTCACGCAACATCCACTCCATCCCTTATGACTGGCCCTAAGCACCTCTGGAGTGTCCTGGGAAAAGGTTTTTCCTAACTGTTCCAGATGTTCTGCTTGCGGCTGGCTCATAGAGGCCCTGGAGGCATGTGGAGGCTCTCCAGAATGGCCTCAGATCCTTCACCCTGGGCACCTACTGTGAGTAAAAAAACGTTTCCTAGAGCAAAGGACCAGCCTGGACATCTCTGGGCATAGATGTGGTCCGGTCCTAACAGCAGACCGTGGTTGTGATTCTTCTCACCCAGCCTCAAACACCAAGAAAGGAGAGGTCTCCCTTGAGCTACTCATCCCAGAGCTGACAAACCGCAATTATTTGGGATGTCAGGATCTTACCACTCTCTTACTTTTCTAATATCGTAACTTCACTCTGATATGCCCTTCACCCCACAGACATAACACTGAATGTCTGCACAGGAGCTGAACCACTGGGTATTAATTCTCTCAATATTTCACTTGAGCGTGATAGCTCTTCAAATTCCCATTTCATACATGGGGAAACTGAAGCAGACACTCAGGTCACTTCCCCAAAATTACAAACGGAGTCAGCCCTTTCACAGAGACTTACAAAATTGCAGTTAAACCATGAATCTTTCTCAGCATTTGCTGAGCAGCCCCTGGAGAAGAAAGTCCCCTTTTTTCCTCAATGAAAACCGTAAAGATTGAGTCAAAGCCAAGAGCTTTGTCTAAGACCCTAAATGTCTTTGTATGAAAGGCTTTGCGCCTTCCTCAAAACCCATCTTCATTCTCATTTCCCGGACTCGGAATCCTGGCGTGGGGCTGTGTCCATCTGCAGCTGGAGGCTCCATCTCAGCATGGACACACAGCAGAAGGGAAGAAACTCTAACTTGCTCCCTGATGAACTTGGGTTTGGACCAGGCTGTGAGACAAACCCTGACCCTACAGCCACCTCTTCCTTGCCGGGTGGTCCCATCTTCCAGAGGCAGATGTAAAGAAAGGAAGCCTCATTGATCCCTTAGTGTGATGGTGTGGTCCCCTCCCCAGGCACCAACCTGATCTTTGTCTCCTGTAACTCTGCCCAAGCAATAATCACCCATGGTGGTCACAATAGGTGCATGTAGTTGTGATGGCCGCACCAGGCTCAACATGGTTTTGGTGAGATACATAAAAACAAAATAGCCAAGGGTTAAACTTAAGCAATGCTGGTACTGTGGTCAATATGCAAATACGACTATAGGTCAATCATCTTACCCCCATAAACAGTGAACAGCCCAAGACCCCTTTGAGCTCTCCTGAATGGCAGTGGGCTGCACGCCAGGATCTTCCCTTGAGCAGGGATGCCTGCTCAAGGTTACTTTTACTTCTCAAGATTGAGAGATTCCTTGCCACAACAGATCCTCGGTAAGTGACTAACAGCTAAACTTCAAAATCTTAGCTAAGTGATATAAAGGATGGATTGCCCATAAATAATCCTTTAGTTATAAACAATTGACCAAGTCTGGAACTAGGACTGGATCCAGCTGCGCCCAGACTCCTCTCTGAGAAGGAGTTTAGAAAGTCAGGGGGTCCTTTGCGAACCTCATGACTCAATCGGAGGGTCTCCCTGAAAGCTCTGTCTGACCCTGTCCTCTGTGCAGTGAATCATAGAATCACAGAATGGTTTGGGTTGGAAGGGACCTTAAAGATCATCCAGTTCCACCCCCTGCCCTGGGCAGGGACACCTCCCACCAGACCAGGTTGCTCCAAGCCCCGTCCAACCTGGCCTTGAACACCTCCAGGGACAGGGCAGGCACAGCCTCCCTACGCAACCTGTTCCAGTGCCTCACCACCCCCCACAGTAAGGAATTTCTTCCTAAATAAATAAATAAGTGTGCCTTGCCATCTTGAATCTTGTTAAACACTGTCGCATTTACCATCAAACTTTGTTAAATCTCTGTTTTTTATCAACAAATGTATTGCTGCTTCTCTCTACGAGTGAAGTGCATCGCTCTATTCGTGACACTTGGTCTTTAAACAATTTCTTAGTCTTTAAAGATGTAGGCTGCTGGAGGAGAGTTTTGGTGAAGGATGCTGGACGCCTGCTGTGCCCAAAGTCTGGGGCTGCAGGTCTGCAGAGGGGTTTTCCTCTACCTCCTCCTCCTCCATGCCCTCCCCAGAACATGCAGGTATTCAACGGGATGAAGACAACTGTCCCACTCACTCACCGGGCATGGTGCATCCCCTGGGGTGGCTCCTCTCTGTACCTGCCCACCCACAAAACCCTAAGCACAAGGTGTGCTGTGGCACGGCCATAGCTGGGATTTGGCCTCAGCATCTTCCCTCCCCACCCCATCAGCATCCCAGGGGATGACACACCGATTCGGAGAGGTGCTGCCTGTGGGTTGAGCAGTTCAGCGCAGCAAGGTTAAGGCTGACAGTTTCATCCCGTGCTGGGTGACACATGATGGTGTCAGACCCACAAGTGGAGAGAGAGACTGAGAAAATGGGGATGGATGGATGGATGACTCTTACCAGACTCTGTTTTTATTCCCTGCTGCTGCCTGTTCCTGGAAAGCTCGTTGTTGCTGTGTTTCAATCTGAAAGGTGTTTTTTAAAATCACTGGGAAGGGGCTAAATTGGCTTGCTTTGTTTTGTTTTAAACAGAAAATACTAGAATTGTTTAATTTTTATTGTTTAATTTACCTGGCTCTCTGGAATTATTAGCTGCTTTCCAGAACATGGGTGTGTTGCTAATAAGTGTCGAGACCATTATTTTGCTGATGGGGAAACTGAGGCATGGGCGGGGACTGTGAGATTCCCCAGGGCACAGGGGAAGGTTTATTGCTGGGATCTTAAATCCTTTTGGCTGGTTCCAGTGGCAGGGAAATTGCACTTCACAGATGCAGTCTCACTGGCTGTCTTTGCACACTGCTGTGGAAATGGCTTTTACGAAGGCTAATTAGTAGGGAAAAACAATCACAGAAGTCAGGAAGAGGGGTAATGATCCATGTGGCAAACCAGCAGTGAAACCTCCAGGCTGACTGGTCGAGCAGAAACACAGCACGTTTCAGACCGTTTCAGTAAGGGACCGGGCTAGAGACATCCCCCAAAATTTATGGATGCAGAAATCAGGAGGTTTTTCAGGAAAAGTAGTGGAGAAATGCATTTCCATGGTCTGGAAACTGGCGTTAGAGGTGCTGGGACAAGGGTTGCCAGTTTTGCGCTGCAGAAGTCAGTGGGGAACAACCAGATGGCCAGACGTTACTCAAAAATTGCTACCAAGCCCTTTCACATCCTTATGAGGCATTTTTTAGGGACATGAGGTAAGACCAGTGATTCTTTTAGTATTATTAAACACAGGAACAGCCTGAGGCAAGCTCTACTTAAATTGATAAGCTGAGGCACAGAAAGTTTTGGTGACCTCCTCATGGCTGTAGAGAAACTCTTGCAAAGCCCTCTCTAATGCTCTGCTCTCCATGTAGCTGCGATACCAACTCTCTGACACCAGTCTACAAAAGAAACCTCATGTGGGAATTAACTCACTGCTTCTTGTACCTGTGCCTTCCTACAGCCCATACCTCTGTTTCAGCCCGTAACAGGTCAAATTAACTCAAGTCCTCACCACTGTGGAAACGTGAGGTAAACTGTGCAGCAAGGGAACATGTCCTGGAGCACAAGCTGGTGGATGGTCCATCTTAGGAGGCACCTGAACATCCTCCTTCAAAATCTAGTGAGCAGCAAGATGCTCTAACACCATCTCAAAGTGTCACAGGTGAGACATGTCCCTAGAGCCACAAGAAGGTGCAGGCTTGATAGATGGGCTACATGGGACATCTGTGTCATCTCCTTCTCCAGAAAGACTGAGAAGAATCACAGAATCACAGACTGGCAGGTGTTGGAAGGGACCTCTGGAGACCATCCAGTCCAACCCCCTGCCAGAGCAGGGTCACCCAGAGCAGGTGGCACAGGAATGCGTCCAGGTGGGTTTGGAATATCTTCAGAGACAGAGACTCCACCACCTCTCTGGGCAGCCTGTGCCAGGGCTCTGCCACCTTCAAAATAAAGAAGTTCCTCCTCATGTTTAGATGGAACTTCCTATGCTCAAGTTTGTGCCCATTACCTTTTGTCCTGTCACCGGGCACCGCTAAAAAGAGCCTGGCCCCATCCTCCTGACACCCACCCTTTAAGTATTTCTGAGCATTGATAAGATCCTCCCTCAGTCGTCTTTTTTCCAGACTGAAGAGACCCAAATCCCTCAGCCTTTCTTCCTAAGAGAGGTGTTCCAGTCCCCTCAGCATCTTGCTGTCCATGGCTTTGTACAAAATCATCTGCGCTCTGGCCTGGAGAAGCTGAGCTAATGTGTCTGCTAGCAGATTGCTCCAGATCAGCTCATCCTGTCTCCCCCTCATCCAAAAAGCCTGCACAGTTATTGCATGTCTGAGATGATGTTTTTGGGGAAGGAGAAGTTATTGTGTTGGAAATCTCCTTTATGGGGCACTAAACTTGTCAGACAAGCCCTGTTCAGAGAGCTCAGTGAGAACACAAAAGGATGGGATGGATGGATGGACGGACGGATGGATGGATGGATGGATGATCAATTATAATAAACCCAGAACAAACCCCACCACACACTTCTTCATCTCCTTGGGACCCTTAAGTCTCTTCCCTCCCAGCCTACCTAAATATTCCATCTCCTCTCCAGTACTGACTTCTGAAAGACAAGAGCGGCTCTGCTGTAATTAAACCAGCATGGTCCAGTGAACTGGAAGGAGAAAGGCACCAGGGCTGGCACATGGCAACAGTGGGGTCTGTGCACGTGAGGTGTCTCCTTTAGGGAGTTTAGCTGTTCTCCAGGGTCACCTGAGTGGCCGGGAGGGATGGGTGGGTAGAAGGGCTTTTCAGATGTAGACATCCTTCAGCTACTGCATGGATACGTCTATTCCAATCCCCCTCCAGCAGCCCCCAGCTTTCACCAACAACTCTGCACAGTCCATTGCAAACAACCCTATGTGCACACATCCATGCTTTGAGCACAGAGGTTTGCAAATGTGTCTGCACCAAAGGCTCATGCAAATTAGGGCCAGGGAGATGAATGCACTCATTTAGGAAGTCAAGCTCAAGATTTGTCCTAAAGGGATGAGTGGTAGATGCCTCTACCGGAGGTTAATAAATCCTGTAAATGAATAGACTGTATGATCTAATAGCTCCTTTTTCATTTTGCAAGTACTGTGATTTTAGAGGATATTTAATAGCTTTGAATAACAAACAACAGCTCTCCAAAATGAAAAAATTCTTATGCAAAATGGAAATGAAACCCATTGAAATTTTTCATTGAAGGAAGAAGAGAGGAGTAAGAAAAGATCAGCTCATCCTATATTTTTCCTCCCCATGAATGGTTACTTTTTACTAGACAGGGAGCATACCCAAAATGCTGGGTTCAAATTTCTGCCGGACTCAGTGACCTGAAATGGGAACTGATCATACCCACCAGCATGGGTCTGAGAGGCTTCAAGTCTGCGTGGCCCTGGGCACACGCTGCTGGACTCTGCAAAGGTCCTTTGGCTTTGGAGAGGATTTTGGGGGCCTTTCTTTGAACTCTACTTTGGGTCGAAAAGTTGAGAATTCAGATGCTGGGGTGGCTGCCTTTCCTGAATGGTGAGAGTTGCTGTGATCCCAAAGCCTGTGATCCCAAAGTCTGTCTTAACCATTGCCACACAAGGTGTGATGGTGCCATTTTCAACCCACCCAGTCCTGTCTCATCTCACACACGATGTGAAGTTCACTCCGTTGCACCTTATGCTGCCTTTTCTTGGTGTGACATCACCATGACCTCATGGACCAGCATGGTGGTGCAACTCCCGCACCCACTCCCTTTTAGGCCACTTGGTGCTTGGCATGATTTCCCCCACCACACTTGGGACACATAACTATGCAATGGACTAGAACGTTATGTCAACCCATTAACATCTGGGATGTATAATGGCCCAACATAAAAGAAGGAAAGAAAGTGAAGAGTGACGGACCAGAATGTTGTCTCAACCTCTTAGCACACCTGGCTCCCGTGACTCTTATTGCTTGGAAACAACAGCAGTAATTGTTCAATCCTGACAACATATGGATTGTGGCCCAAAGAAGGGGGTGATACAAGAACTTCAAGGTCTAACAACTTCTGGGCTTGTGCAACTAGTGGAAAGTACCAGAATATTCCATTGTCTGAGTTGGACCGGAGTGGAAAAGTACCTGAGAAAACTGATAAAGTCAATTATCTCAGCCCTTATAAGTAGTCATTCTAGGAAGACCCTTTGAGCTCTCCTGGATCGCAGTGGGCTGTGACCAGCATCTCCCCTGAGCTGGGACACCGCTCAGGCAGACACTTCGAGGACTAAAAGGCCAGCGTGAGTCAACCCTCTTGAGTCTCATTTATACCCCACTGTGAAATGTCGATGCATTGTGAGTATTATTTACTCCAAACTCGAGAAAAGAGAAATTTTAAGTATAGGCTAGTCTCTCTTTCACAGAATCACAGAATGGCAGGGGCTGGAAGGGACCTCTGGAGACCATCTAGTCCAACCCCCTTCCAGAGCAGGGTCACCTACAGCAGGTTGCACAGGAACGTGTCCAGGTGGGTTTGGAATGTCTCCAGAGATGGAGACTCCAGCAACTCTCTGGGCAGCCTGTGCCAGGGCTCTGCCACCCCCACAGGAAAGAAGTTCCTCCTCATGTTTAGCTGGAACTTCCTACACTCAAGTTTGTGCCCGTTACCCCTTGTCCTGTCGCTGGGCACCACTGAGAAGAGCCTGGCCCCATCCTCCTGACACCCACCCTTTCAGTATTTCTAAGCGTTGATAAGATCCCCCCTCAGTCGTCTTTTTTCCAGACTGAAAAGACCCAAGTCCCTCAACCTTTCTTCTGAAGAGAGGTGTTCCAGTCCCTTAATCATCTTGGTATCCCTTGATAGCCATCTTGGTAACCCTTTCATCCACCTCTCTATCCATGTGTTTCTAATATACACATTAGCTCCTATGAGGGTGGGTGTTCTTATACTTTATTGGATCCAAATACTTTCTGTTCATTTGTCTGTGCATGCATAAAACAGAAAGGGGCACCCACTGACTCACTGGAGATGCCCGTTGTAAAGGGACCTTTAGTCCTAGCAGTTAAAAACTCGGGTGTAGGTGTGTGTGCAGCCCCTCAAGTGATGTGAGTTTGTGTGTTTGTGCTCATATGCATATGTATTGATTTGGGATACCTTTTAGTAAGTTAGTGTGAATCTTGTCATTTTTGAATCTGTAATTAAGTCGCTGTTCAATTATTCTATTAAATCATCTTGTAAACCCTTAAATCGGTTAATGATTAAGTGCTGCTAAAATTCAACCTCTTGATTTGCCTCAAATCATTAATAAATCCTGAATTGCCACTCAATCATAACTGTGTCAAATATTTCCACCCACGACAAAACAGATACAACTTCTCATCTTTGTGTCTGTCTCCCATCTGTGCCTGTAGCATGGTGGAAAAGGGACAAAGCCAGCTCTAGGTGGGCTAAGCTGTCCCCCAGGAACACCTCAGGAGGACGTGTCCACCAGCCACAGTCCAGCCCTGCAGCCCTTTGCCCATCATGGGAAGAGCCACAGGCTGCCTCTTTCTTCCAGACAGGAAGCGGAGGGGAGGGAAGAGTTAACAGCCAGGCACTTTCTGCAGTAAATCACCTGCCTGCTGTGAATCAGCGAAACCTTCATCTCCATTCATCACAGCCTGTGTCTGTCTGGCTCCAGCAGCAATAGCCGAAAGGCTGAGCACCTCGTTCTGCTCCACAGACAGGCTGGGTTTCCTCTTGTGCTTGCTCCACACTTTAATTTTGATCAATAATTGCACAGTCTACCTCTGTCTCCTTCCTGTCTCTTTACTGAGGCATCATTTGGAGACCTTCTTTCCTAAAGAGAGGCTGGATGGGAGCAGCCAACCTCTACAAAAGGCTCATGGGACAAGGGACCTCTGAACATCTTTATCCCAGCACCTCTCAGAGTAAGATTTTCCCCAAGCCTAGGCCAGGGTGGACATGTCTTTGTCTAGTCATCTCTCTTGGTGGTGGTGTCAAGAGACAATGGGCACCAACTGAAATACTCAACATTCCATTTAAATGTAAGAAAAAACTTTGCCAGTGCATCAAACACTGGGACAGTTTGTTCAGAGGGGCTCTGGAGTCTCCATCCTCAGAAATATTTGAAACCCAACTGGAAAATGACCTGGTCAGCCTTCTCCAGCTGACTCCGCTTTGAGCAGTGGGTTTGGACTACGTCATCTCCAGAGGTCCCTGCCCACCTCAGCAATTTGGTGATTCTGGTGATTTTTCTGAGAAATGAGCTCTTTTACAATCTGGTGCTAAAAGTGTTGGCCAGATGTGGTGCATGAGGAATAGTTCTCCTGGTTTTCAGGCATCTCAGACCGATGCATGCAACAGCCTACACTTCGTAAGGGCTATAGAGACATATAGGCTCCCCCAAGGGTAAATTTGACTCTCCCATGGCTGTGGTTTTCCATGACCCAGTTTCCAGAAGAAATAGGGGCTGAAGGTCATGCCTCCTTCCTCTCCCAGCTGAGAAGACGACTGTGGAGGCCATCCATTTGCTTAAGCCGACAGGGACTGGACTGTGAACTGGCAGAGGTGAAGGACAGGGACCATGTTGCCACCAAAGACTTTGTGTTGTGGGACCAAGTCTTAAAGTAAATTCAAACTTGGTTTCTCCAGTGGGAACCCGTATCTCTTTGGGAGAGGGTATAGGATACATGCCTGGGAGTTGGACTCAATAATGCTTATAAGCCCCTTCCAACTTGAAATATTCTACGATTCTATGATCCATGGAGGGGAAAACAGGGTAAATGGGGCTGTTTGTCAGCAGCCTGATGGGGGCTGGTGCTGCTGGCTAATTGCTGCAGCTGCATGCAATATTTTTTGTCACCATTTTAAATGAAATCTTGTCATGGACTCCACGCAGCCTGATGCTGTGGTTTTCTCATGAATAACTCAGAATAATTACCAGTCTTAAACATTGACTAATCCTCATAACAACATCTCACAATAGAGAGGGGGGGAAAAAAAGGAATTATCTCTGCTATACATATATCACTATTGAAGCAAAAAGATTAAATAACACACCCAAGATGAGGCACAAAATGAATGGCAGAATGGGGAACAGAGTTAAGGGGTTTCTGCCTTCCAGGTCATATTTTGCATCATATTTATGACATTGGTGTTTCTTCAGAGTTAGAAAAAAAAAGTACATTAATATGGGAGAAACAGAACTGCAAGAATAAATATTATTGTGGGAAGAAAGTGGGAAATGCAGAGAAGCCAGAGGAAAGGGCCCATCTTCTGCATTTCTGGCTTGATTCGAGGCTGGAAGTGCTGAAAATACCACAGGTGGGCTCAGGCTGTGCCAGCATTTCCAGAAATCTGCTGCCATCTCAGGGACTGGGATCAGAGAAGATTTTGGAAAAGAACCCGAATTATTATCAAATGAGACAGCTGACATTTAAGCCAAACCCACATTTTTCTGTTCCTTAATGGAGGCAAATCTCTTTTAGAGGGTATAAAACAGAGCGGATTGATAAAGAGGTGCTGAATGGAGAAAGACTCTGTTGCCAGAAATAGGCTAATAAGGTATTTTTTAAAATCCCCAGTTCCTGGATTCATGTGAGACCCCCAGCTCTCATTTCTCATCATCTCACCCTGCGCACTTTTGTTTTTCAAGACAATCTTAAGAATTACAAGGAAGGCCGCAGAATACTCATATCAGCAACACACACTTTTATGAGCAAAAATGCCTCCAAAACATGAGTTTTTAAAGACAGCCTCCTGAGTCAGAGGGACAAGGGTGAGAAGTTTTAGTTTCTGACAAGGTGCTGGGGAGGCACTGGGGAGGAGGGCAGTGAGCCCACTACAAGGAGAAGGAAAGGATGGAGACCTGCTCCAGCATGGGGACATGGGGATGTCTCATCTTACCTGGTCAAGCATGGTGGCATTGGGGATCTGCAGGTGGTCAGGAGCTGAACACTGAGAGACTGTCCCTGTATGTTGTATCCTGGCAAGAACCTGCTGGGGACGTGGTCAGTACCATTCCATGACAGCGATTCTGACATCACCCCATTCCAATCCCTTGGCCCAGGACCCCTGGCAGAAACCTAGATGGGAGAGAACCACAGAATGGTTTAGGTTGGAAGGGACCTCTAAAGGCCATCTAGTCCAACCCCCTGCCATAAGCAGGGACATCTTCAACTAGATCAGGTTGCTCAGAGCCCTGTCCAGCCTGGCCTGGGATGTTTCCAGGGATGGGGCATCTCCCACCTCTCTGGGTAACCTGGGCCAGTGTCTCACCACCCTCACAGCCAAGAATTTCTTCTCGACAACTCATCTAAATCTCCCCTCTTTCAGTGTAAAACCCTTCCCCCTCGTCCCATGGCTCCCGTCCCTCATCCAGAGTCCCTCCACAGCTTTCCTGGAGCCCCTTCAGGGACTGGAAGGGGCTACAAGGTCTCCCTGGAGCCTTCTCTTCTCCAGGCTGAACCCCCCCAACTCTCTCAGCCCGTCCTCCCAGCAGAGGGGCTCCAGCCCTCCCAGCATCTCCGGGGCCTCCTCTGGCCCCGCTCCAACAGCTCCGTGTCTCTCCTGTGCTGAGGCCCCAGAGCTGGAGGCAGCACTGCAGGGGGGTCTCCCCCGAGCGGAGCAGAGGGGCAGAATCCCCCGCCTCGCCCTGCTGCCCACGCTGCTGGGGATGCAGCCCAGGCTGCGGGGGGGGGTTTCTGGGATGCCAAGTGCATGTTGCAGGCTCATGTTGAGCTTCTCACCCACCAACACCCCCAAGTCCTTCTCTATTTTCTCTTAATTTTTTTGCCAGCCTTCCCCTTCTCTCCATTCATAATCCACACCTTTGCAGAAAAGAAATCTTTGCTGAAAATTTGCCTGTCTCCATAGAGAAGGAAGAGGCAGGGAGACCCTACAGGGGAACATTTCTTGTGATTTCTTGTATTGTAACAGTTTCAGGTTTCCAAATGGAAACATCATTTGTGGCACGAGTAGGGGCATTGCCTATTTAAAATACTGCCTGAGGCAAAGGTGCATTTCCAAGTGCACGTTTACTGAGCTCCTTGAAAGCACTGGAGACGGCATCAGCTGGTATCCGCTCGTCCTGTGTTTGCTTATCATGATTAAATGTGGCAGGATGGTTTTTCCAAAGATACCAGCTTCCATTCCTGGTATTCAGAACATCTGTTGCCTGATGTTTCCGATGTGCCCGCATCCCCGTGCCACTGCCCAGATCTGTCTACTGAAAACAGCTCAGGAGCCCATCAGCTCTTCCGAAAACCAAGTCCCGTCTGCACGGATGCACTCTTGGTTTGCTTCACATTAGCACTAAAATGAAATCCAAACCACATCTTGTTGGTTCATTGAACAACTCAGAGTTATAAATTGCAACTCATATATTTTTAAACACATTAATAACACCACATTCATCTGTCTGATTTCAAACAGTTTGCCTTTTTTTTTTTTTCCTCCTTGGTTTATCACTGAATTGTTTGAGGTGTCTCCTTCCTCTGCACAGAGAAACAAGGGATTCATCTCTGCACAGAGATGAACCAAGAGGGACAATTCAGCCTGAGAAAACCTGGATGATATCTAGGAGGTTTCAGCAAAAGCCAGTAGGATATCTAAAATATTTTGGTTTATAACACAGAAAAAGGACTGCCCAGAGTCAAAACCTTCTCCACTCAATCTCCACAATTAGAAACACTAAAAAACAATGACAAAAAGGAAAGCAGGTAATTTGTATTATGCATACTGGCAAAGAAGGAGAGAAAATTAATAAGAGAAGCTGAAGGCTGCAAGGAAAAATACATGATAACTGGGGAAAATACAGGAAAGGGAAGCTGAAATGGGAACGGAGGAATCCTATCAATGGGTTGGAGCTGGCCACTGAATAGAGATAGTCATACTCTTAGAAATACATGTTGGATACAATATTTCACCAGCATGACAATGACCAAACTTTTCTGTGTCATTAACAAAAAGAAATGTTATTCAATGATACAAGCAATCGGCAGGTTTTAATCAGCAGATACCAGCTGGATGACGTGGCTGGTTTGAAATGTGTGGTTGCCTGTGGAGCTTTTGGGCAGAGGTCCACAGAGGCTGCTACAAGGCTTGATGCTCTTTGACATTTTTCTCAATGATCTGGAAATAAATATAAAATTACCACTGACATAACTCACAGACGACTTAAAGACAGCCAGCACAAAAAATGTGATGAGTCACACAGAGCAGCCTGGATCGCTTGGGGCTGTACAGCCAAAATGCATGTTAATAAAGCCAAAAGCTAAGTCAGAGTCTGGGAAAATGTAGGACATTGTGGCCTGAGATACGCACATTTCTTGGGAAGATGGGTTCTTGGGGGTCACTAAGAGCAGGCAATCAGTGTGATCTTCTGAGGAAAAAGGGCTAGTGTCACCCTTTGAAAGGGGAAAGCATTGTCATTGAGAGAAGGTCCTACAGATTCAGTGGGGCTGTTTATTATCAGACATAATAAAGCGATGCATTTTTAAGTGTCAAGGGAGAAGAGCTTAGTGAGGTAAGTGTTGGCTTCCCCATCTCTTGGTGCATCAGATCAAGATGAGATGCCCTCCTGGACGAGAAGGATTAACTCTGGGCTCTGTTCAGAGGATAACTGGGAAGGGTAGAAAAGTCTTGGCCATAGATCCTGCCCAGAGAGGGACCATCTGGCCACGCATCGTTTTAGTGGGGATTGCAGAATCTTCCTATTCCTGCAAACCCACTAACCTATTTTTACTTCCGCATAACTGGAAAGCCGAACCACAAGCATGGTTGCCCACACATCACATTTCCTCCTTATGCAACTGTTCCAAAAACCAAACCCTGTTGCACAAGGGAAAGGAAGGCTTGTCTTCACCTGCCAGATACACCTCGTACTACATATTGGGCAGGATGAAGGAGGTTTGCCGCTACTAGCTCAGAAAATTGAGCTGAGGAATTTAACTGGTGTTAGTTCAGCTTTGATGAATGAACTAAGACCTTTTTTTTTTGGCTCCATGTTTAATAGTTGGTCTGGGACACAACTGTCTCATGCAGTCCCATCAACCGCATGGTGGCACCCATTTGCGTGGAAGTATGGACCACGAAGGCCCCAGTTGGGCATAAGGCCTTGCAGGATTGGGCTCTTCTGGATGACCACATGGATAAGAAATGCTCCAAGACTATTTGGAGGAGGGATCCCCTCTTGGGAGAAAATTCTTTTGCCATTGTGGCCATTGCACTTACATCTAGAGGCTGTCATCCAGAGCAATGGAGCGCCACTGCCGCGATGTCCCGTTAGGGACAGTGGAAGACACTGAGTTGCTGTATTGGATAAAACCGATCATCTTTCTAGTGTCCTAGTGCTAATGGGGCCAGATCTGGAGAAATCAGAGGAAAGGCAGCAAAAAACCTGAAAGGATAACAGGCACAACATAGGCTTGCAGAAGGTCTGGAGTCTTGTTAAGAGAACAGCCATGTTGAACCTTTCCTCATTTTGTATTCACCTATGGACAGGCTCAGTCTGTCCTTAAGAAGGAATGTATGTCCATTTTCCTGCACTGCCAGCCAGCACGTCCTGCAGCAGAAATCTGATCAAAAGGTAATAGAACTGTGGGACATGGTGGAGACAGAAATAAAGCGGTATGATTTCACATAATCACAGAATGGCAGGGGTTGGAAGGGACCTCTGGAGACCATCCAGGCCAACCCCTTGCCAAAGCAGGGTCACCCAGAGCAGGCTGCACAGGAATGCAGGAATTCCAGGTGGGTCTGGAATATCTCCAGAGGCGGAGACTCCACCACCTCTCTGGGCAGCCTGTGCCAGGGCTCTGCCACCTTCACAGGAAAGAAGTTTTTCCTCATGTTGAGATGGAATTTCCCCTGTTCCAGCTTGTGCCTGTTGCCCCTTGTCCTGTTGCTGGGCACCACTGAGAAGAGCCTGGCCCCATCCTCCTGATACCTGCCCTTTAGCTCTTGCTGAGCATTGATGAGATCCCCTCTCAGTCTGCTCTTCTCCAGTGTTTTTAAGTCTCAGAATCAGTACAGCTGGGAGTGGAGTTGCCATGCAGAGCAATTTAGATGGGCTGGAGAACGCCAGAACATCAGGGTTCCAGTTCAGTAATGGAGATACAAATTCAGCCATAGATATTGGCAAATAAACAGTGGCCAGGCCAGTAACAAGCACCCCCTCATAGGAATGATCGATGAACGCACGGGGTTGGATGTTTGCACCAGTGCACAGATGTTATAAGGAGACAGATTTTTCCCAATGATGTTGCTTGCTTTGCGTGCGTATCTGAAATTATCACACCGCCGGAAAAAGCTGGGGAGACTCCTTCTACCATGCATAAGATGAAGTGACTTCAGCAGCTGAAGCGTGCAAGTGGGATGCTCAAATGTTGTAGATGAGCAGGGGTCTGCTGAAATTCAGGGGCGCATGGGCAAGGATCTTTTTCCTCACCCTTTCAATCCAAATTGCAGATAGCTACACCGAGTACAGGGAAATTCATATACATATAAACAAGAGCTGGGTTGGTTATTTTCCCTCCCTCACTGGAAATCTAGCATTCTATTTTTCTTTTGTTTCAAGTGAAAGCTATGAGACATTTCAGGCAGTTAGAAATCCAGCAAAGAACTGGATTTTTTGTGGTGGAAGAGAAGGTAATGCCCCTACTGTCCGTTATAACACCCTTAATGATTGATGTCTGCTGTTTCAGAGAAAACTGAAGGAAAACACCCTAGAAGGAACATTTCAAGAATAGCCTGTTATGAGGGGAAGTGGCTTTCCAACTTCCATCCTGAAACCTTTAAACACAGCCTTTTAAAATCCAAATTAAAGTTAGAGCTCATATTTTCATGGCCATAGAGATGTTTGCGAAGACTTTGAAGGTTTCGATCCCAAAGCCTGCCTGGGAAAAGTGGTGGACACTCTGGAGAGGGTGGATAGCTAAGGAGCACCAAGTTCTTCCCAAATTTCTTAGTGACACTTTGAAGTGCAGCTTTGGTTTAACCTTTTCCTTCCACTTTTCACTGGGAAATACAGCACATCTTTACCATTATGCCATGCAAATTAAGACAAATGAAAATGTCACTGAAATAATTATGAATAATATGGGCATATCTCAACAGAAGCAGGAAATCCATTAGTCACCCATTTCTGAGCTGCTGGGTTGCTTTCAGGAGGGAGAAAACTGCACCTTTCTGAAGATAGCGCTTACAACATGTATTTCTGGGAAAAACTCCAAAACTGGGAGGGGTGGCTGACACTCCAGAGCGCCGTGCTGCCATCCAGCGTGACCTGGACAGGCTGGAGAGCTGGGCAGAGAAGAACCTAATGAGGTTCAACAAGAGCAAGTGCAAGGTCCTGCACCTGGGGCCGAAGAATGCTAAGCACCAGTATAGGTTAGGGGTGGACCTGCTGGGAAGTAGTTCTGAGGAGAAGGATCTGGGGGTCCTGGTAGACAGTAAATTATCCATGGCCAACAATGTGCCCTTGTTGCCAAAAAGGCCAATGGAATCCTGGGCTGCATAGGGAAGAGTGTGGCCAGTAGGTCATTCTCCCCCTCTACTCGGCACTGGTGAGGCCACAACTGGAATACTGTGTCCAGTTTTGGGCTTCCCAGTTCAAGAGGGACAGGGAACTGCTGGACCAGGTCCAGCGAAGGGCAACTAAGATGATTGAGGGACTGGAGCATCTCCCTTATGAGGAAAGGCTGAGAGAGCTGGGACTCTTTAGCCTGGAGAAGAGAAGGCCGAGGGGAGACCTTATTATGGCATACAAGTATCTAAAGGGTGGGCTTAAGGAGGATGGAGCCAGACTCTTTTCAATGGTTCCCAGTGACAGGACGAGGGGCAATGGGCACAAGTTGGAACACAGGAAGTTCTGTTCAAATATGAGAAAAAACTTCTTTACGGTGAGGGTGACAGAGCACTGGAACAGGCTGCCCAGGGAGGGTGTGGAGTCCCCTTCTCTGGAGATTTTCAAGACCTGCCTGGGTGCAGTCCTGAGGGATGTGCTCTGGGCAATCCTGCTTTAGCAGGGGAGTTGGACTGGATGATCTCTAGAGGTCCCTTCCGACTCTGAAGTTTTCTCTTTCCAAACAAGCAAAAAAAAAAAACCATTTTACTTTTCTACAGCATCAGGGCAGATGATCCAATATTGTGTTAATAACTACAGTCCTAGCATTGTTTGGGGCTGGTGTGTGCATGTATTAAATTTAGATGCAAAGAATACACACTTTGCTATCATAGCAAGGCTTTTTTGTCCATTTTTTGTGCAATTGTTGGTGCAATGCAAACTTCACATAAGATATTACCAGACTTTTGCATATGGTTCTCCAGGGCACAGGATGCCAACATTGGAGATTCAACTCCCTGGACATTAGATATCTGAATATAAGTTTAAATATTTGAGATGGTCACACCTGGCTCAGGTCTCTGGAATGCAGCTCATGGAAGCTGTTTTTACCATTTCCCTTAGGATGAGATGTGTTGTCTCCTGGAAGCGACCATTTCTCTGTTTCCAGGAGACTGGAGTGAACATCTCAGATGGTGAGGACTTTTTTGCTTGGATAAATCCCTCCTTGCAATTTCAAGCCTTCTGCCCTTCCCTTCTGCTGCATATTCCCTTCATCTGGTTTAATAGAGGCATTTGTTGTAAAGCTAGAAGAAGAATGTGAATAAAACATGGCTTTTGGTGATTTTCTCACCTCCTGGTTGCATCTACTTGTACACGGGTGATGGAGACCATGGGGGATGGAGACCAAAGCCCACGTGTTAAGTGGGGAAATATGGGCTAGAGGGTAGAATGCATGGGAAAAGGCCATTTAAACACTTCCTCGACGATGATTTTCAAAACTTATTTAGGAGCTTACAAGCCCAAGAAAGTAGTGGGATTAACACCTGAAGGCCAATGGAGATTTGAGCTCTGTTCATACAAGTATTGTGTCCAGCTCTGGAGTCCTCAGCACAGGAGAGACACGGAGCTGTTGGAGCAGGTCCAGGGGAGGCCCCGGAGATGCTGGGAGGGCTGGAGCCCCTCTGCTGTGAGGACAGGCTGAGAGAGTCGGGGTGGTTCAGCCTGGAGACGAGAAGGCTCCGGGGAGACCTTATTGCAGCCTTTCAAGTGCTTAAAGGGGGCTTACAATAAAGATGGGGACAGACTTCTTAGCAGGGCCTCTAGTGATAGGACAAGGAGTAATGGTTTTAAACTGAAAGAGGGGAGATTTAGATTAGATATCAGGAAGAAATTCTTCACTGTGAGGGTGGTGAGACACTGGAACAGGTTGCCCACAGAGGTGGGAGATGCCCCATCCCTGGAGGTGTTCAAGGCCAGGTTGGACGGGGCTCTGAGCAACCTGATCTAGTTGAAGAGGTCCCTGCCCATGGCAGGGGTTTCTTCTGACCCAAACCATTCAATGATTATATTCTATGATTCTGTGACTTTGAAGAAAAAAAGACAATTGCATTTCATACAAATTTCCTATGAAAACCCATGAAGATTGTTACAGCTAAGCCGGATTTCTGGAGAACCTCCTTCTCCTCCTAAAATGCTCCCACCCTAAACACCTTGCCATGAACTTCGTTTGCATTTCATTAGCTTGCCTGGTTTTGAGAAAATTTCTGGTTTGTTACTGCTTTGGGTTTTGTTTCCTGGATTTATCGTATTTCTGCTAGACATGAATGAATAACAGAGTTGTTCTTCTGTCACGACGCCAACTCCTACTGGACGATCGTGGCTATCGTCAGTGCCCTGCACGATACATTCTTGCTTAATACAAACACAGCTCACCCTTTGAAATGCTGCTGTTCTGGGAGTTGTGATTGTGCAATTTCATAAATATATATTCATTATTCTTCCCAAGGAAAGACGAGCAACGAATAGTTAATCAGAAATGAGCCACACAGAAGAGAGAGGAAAATCAATTATGTTTTCTTGAGCTGCTTTATTTAATGACTTCTATGAAGATTTAAATAATCACATGATGAATGCTGAAGAACCAAGCAAAAAAGAGTCGTTCCTTTCATGTTTACTTCCATGCAAAAATATTCTTTTATGTTTTTCTCCTAGGGGAATTCAGGAAATTATTTTAAAAGGAACATTTGTTTTTGCAGCTGCTAGACTCAGGTGGATTGGTAAATATTTCTGCTTCCATTTGTTTAAAAAAATGTGATTACAGGGAAAAGCTTAAAGAGATGACTGGAGAATAAAGGATGAAAACAAAAAATAAAAATCCAATATCAGCTTTAATTTAATTATTTTTAATAACTTGTGAGCTCTGGGTGCATGAGATAAAATGTTTAAATAGTTAGGGATTTGGTACTTCTTTGAGGGAAGCCCTCCTGAGGGATGGGCTCCAGCTGCCTGGATCCAAGGCTATGTTATTGCATTGTTTGGGATCACTGTGATCTGGCAGTTTGATTTTGTGGAATGTCAGGAAGGAGCAAGCTGCATCCTTTGGATCCTAGGTTTGACAGCCTCTACTGTCAAATCCTCCGCTGTGTTAACTCATCTGTAGTTCTACAAAGCCAAGGTTCAAAGCAGTGTAATGGTGTAAACACCAGGATTTGGCGCACGCACTTTCCTGTCATGTCATCTGAAAATTAAGAGGATTTTGGTTATACCTTATAATTGGCTTTGCCTGTTAAAATACTGCACGTGTGCATTTGTCTCCTTTATTAACCCATCCTAGGCCACTGCAAGGGTCTGGACCAACTGCCTCGACTCAATTTTGTGCAGCAGTTGTGATCCTGAGAAAATGTCCTCTCAAATCCTTATTCCTCTTCCAATAAATGATAACACGCTACCAGCCTTGCCTTACAGGTATCCCTAGATCACCTTGACTACAGCAGCTCTCCCACCACCATGAATTCATGATATGGTGCGGGTCATACACCTCAGTTACATAGAATTGTAGAATCATAGAATGGTTTGGGCTGGAAGGGACCTTAAAGGTCATCCAGTTCCGACCCCCCCCGCCACGGGCAACGACATCTTCCACTAGACCAGGTTGCTCAAAGCCCCATCCAGCCTGGCCTTGAACACCTCCAGGGATGGGGCCTCAATGCCTTGTGATCCATTTTGGACCACGGTGGGGAAATTTGCAGCTCAGGGAAGGTAAATAATGGAGTGGTTTTGGCATCCCGAGATGTGTGAATATGACTTTATGGGAAGGATCTTGTTATTTTTGGTGGTTCATCTCCATGCTTGTTAGCTCTGAGCAAAAGTCCACCAGTGAGAGTATCACGATGGTTCATGTGAATCGTGATGTTTCACTCTACAGACAAATAAAGGCAGATCCATTCCTTTCTCTTCCCATCCGGACCCCAAACAATAACATCTTCTCGGCTGTTTCAGCCTTCTCCTTCCCCTGGAACTTGTGGCTTATCTTGCATCAAAATACCATCCGGGGACAGTACCTTCCAGCCCCTCTCTTTTCCATTACCTCAACATGGAAAAGCCATTTCAGGATGGTGATTTCATTATACATCATTGATGGGGGATAAATTATTAAAGCCGATTCATAAAAAATGAAAGACATTTTACACAGAGAAGGAGTCCTGACAGTAACCTAGATATGTCACAAAAACTGATTGCCACCAAATAGGAAAACCTGCCCCTTGCCAGAGCAAAGAGGGGTAAACTATGAAAGATGCATGAGAGTAAAAGGAGAAATGAAGTGACTGAAATGACAGAGTGGGAGATAAACACATCAAGGTAATGGAAACAAAAGAGAAAAGACACTGGAGGAAAGGGGGAGTGAATAGAGGTTAAATAATTCAGGTCAGAATTTTTAAGAGCCTCGAAGAAACAAGGGAGCATAAGTCATCTAGGAATCATTGCGGGGGGTGGGGGGGAGAAACAACCAAACCAACATGCTTTTCACAGCATTAACAAGAGCTGTTGCATTTTCTGTGCCATTTGGACAGACCTTGGCCGGTGTAAATCAGTGAGGAGTCAATCGTCCACTTTGTGGTATTTACACCCTTTGGAGGAAGTGGCCCATAAATCAGAAGGGCAAATCCAGCACATGCAATTCCATCAGTTTTGGCCACTTTGCATCATGGATATAGTTGGCCTCAGATCCTAATTGAATCTCCCCTTGGTTCTGCCCTGGTCCTTGATAAATCTGTCTGTGAGCCACTGAGCTCCTTCAGTCACTGCCTCACTAACTGGAAATTACCCATCAGACAAGGAGTTTTGCAGCATTCACCCATGTTCATGCTGCCAGTGCCACTGGTGGGCAAAGCATCTCTTGTGAACTTTATGCATCTTCTCCACCCTGGGCAATGTTTTTCCCTGAAAATCAGCAGAAGTCCTCAAAGCTGTGAAGCCTGAGACCTACAAAAGTTGAAATCCAGTCTGAAACACCCTTCTGAACACTTCACTCTTACAGAACTGCTGCTCCTCTTCTCTAGGGGATACATCCTCCCTGGACCAGTTTTATTACCCAGCTCCTGAAGGGGGGAACGGAAAACTTTGCCTCCTGCCTCTATCTCCCTCCATTACATTCAATTTCTGATATGGAAATATTCCTTTTCTTTCCTTGCTCTAACTTCTGGTCTCCTGTGTTGCACCTATTTTAGCCTTGGCTTTGCTTGCTTGGGGAATTCCTTTCTCAGCTTTGCAGATTTGCGCAGCTGCGGATACAAAGCACAGCCAAAGTTGTAAGGATGTACCGAGTACACTACAGATAAAAGCAGTCATGCAAAATTCAGCTGCATTGAATTAGTCTTGCTGGTGGGAGGATAATTCCTATTAATCACGTCTATTACAGTAATACCTCGGGATAAGCGAAAGGCAGGCAGAGCAGTGAATAGCACAAAATGAGGGAAACTCCCAGCCACAATCTAAAAAGAGAAGCACGGTAGGAAATTATACACAATGTGCTGGGTGGGCAATACGACAGTTGGTAACTGGATTATTTTTGAAGGTAGGAGGAACCCGAGTGGGACGCATTATGTAGAAGAAGAAAAGCTAAATGGAAAGAGAAGTGGAAGCAAGCAAGAGTCTGAGGATAGCAGTTGACACCAGGAGGAAGGGGAGGGAAATATTAGCAATGGAGAGCAGAATCTGCCAGGGTACAGAAATTGTGTGGTTTTTTTTTTTTCTTAATAAACAGTAAATATTCCAGCTTGTGGCAAAATGAAAATTTTGAGAAGGGTGAGATACTGAGTTAAGTCAGAACACTGCATTTCTATATGAAATGAAATTTGAATTGAATTTTTTTTTTTTTGTCAGTCTGAAATACCATACCCAGTCTGGTGGAAAAATACGTGGTTATTTACGAGTTACAAAAACGTTTTCTAAAGTGGGAATCCTCTGCCTTGATTTGGGTTGGCGTTTAAATCAACTCTGCCATTTCAAAACCTACCCCTGTGAAATTTCACCTTCTTACTTTGGACACATTTCCCCACAGTTTCCACTGCTGAAATGAGTCCTGGTGGCCACTTGTTCCTGCTCTCACCTTGTGCTGAGCTGCTTCATGGAGCTGATGGAGGAGAAAAAATGTCTGTATTTTGGTAAATGTTAAGGTTGGCTTTTCTTCCCCTCCAAGCCAGCTCCCTGAAGATCAGATAATGATGGGAGAAAAAGCCCTTTTTCTCATGTTTTCCACCATGGATGTCCGGGTTTCTACAAATAATTGCGTATAGATAAGGTACTTGGATGATTGGATCTATGCTGCCTTTTTTCCTCAGGTCCATCTGATTCAGAAACAAGTGATGGGCTCTGAGACATCAGAGAGCAAAAGCCAGGTCCTGCTTCCCCGGGACACCAGCAGCTCCACGGATCTGGAGCAAAACCTCCTGCAGGCCACCGACGTCTGGCGCTGGAGCTTTGGACTGGGCTCCTCTCTAATAATTGTGCAATCGTGGTAATTATACACAAAAAAAAAGTTAATTACTTAATCATGTGTAACAAGGACCCTTCAGCTACTGAGCGAGGCACACGCTTGGCACAATTATTCACAGGCATGTAATCTACTTCCCTTTGTATTGAATATTTCATTAGTTGCTATTCACGTCTTCTTGGAGGTGCTTTGCAATGGTTCTGTGATTGGATTTATTCTCATTTCTTCTTGGCTTGTACAGATGTTGTCGCTACAAATATTCCTCTGTATTTTATCCCTTTAACAAGGAGGTTCTTTCCAACCTTCCCATTGCCAAAGAGAACTCACCACGATGTGAACTTCGGGAGCTTCAGGCAATTTTAGGTTCCTGCTTTGCCTTCGAGGTCCTTTGGGTGGATCCCCATGTTTTGTCCTGTGTCTGTAAGGCTCTTGGCACCCTTGGGATTTTGGCCATCACAGGGTGCCTTAGCAGTGGTACAACCTGGATAACAGATAGCAGTCATAACCAAAGGTCTCTGCAAGTGAAGGAGAATGGATCTCCTAAAACATGCATTCATTTTAAAATTGGAATCACTGGAAATTTAAAACTAGAACTCAAACCATTTAAATTTAAACCATTTAAAACTGGAATCACTCTTGATTTACTCCTGCATAGAACAGGAGTCTGTATGGGAGGAGCACTTACATAGAAGGAGGTGTATCATGGACTTGCATTTTCACTTTGAAATACTTGAAAGACTTCTCCAAGCCCAAGGCAGTTTCCTTCTGAACTAGACCCAGCAAACAAGATCCTCTGGTTTTGGAGGGCTTTGGAGCTGTCCTGCTCCGTGGAAGCTGCCCAGCTCTTCCCACCTCTGATGAAGCAGCTGCCTTGCATAATTAATTTGGGAAGGAAGAGCAGCCTTCTGCTTAAGGTTAGCGCTTGCGGAAAGTAAAGCACATCCCAGCTCTAACTGTTATAACAATTCAGCCTAAACCTAGAATTATTTATTGGATTGTGCTGGGCCAGTGCCTTGCTGGAACTGCAGTCTGGGTACTTCATCTATTTATCCATCTCTAGGGGACAGGCTGTAGAGCTGGTCTGCATCTCCTGTCATGGGGTGCATACATCTTATGGACATAGGGAGCCCAGCCCAGAAAAGATGGGCTTACAGAACAACCAGACCTGTGAACCCATGAACCAGCTACATTTCTCCTACAGCATTTCCAGTTTGTACTTTGCAATTTTTCAAGGAAACATTTTTGGAAAATACGCTGAGAAGAAATTTGCCTAATTTGCCAGCAAGTTTTGATGTCTTGTCCAGCATTTGCCCTAAATAGCAAATTGAACAAATTGAATGTTAACAGCCTCAGAGAAGGTCTGAGATGTTCTTGGCTACAGCACAACGACAAGGGGATCTGCCAGATCTTGCACAAGGCGTGCTTCACCTGGCAACATCCAAATGCAAGTTCCTGACAGTGGTTAAGAATTTATGGTGCACTAAATCTTCCAAGGATTTTTGAAAAGCGTTGCTGATCCTATCAACTACACTCCTAGGATAATCCCTGAAATCCAGTATAGCATTTCCATGAGTTACGGATGTGATTCTGATCTCTCTGTAAACTAGAGAGACCACCGAAACCAAGTGCCATTTCACTGCTATGAATAAAGGGAGAATTGGACCCGTTTTTCTTTCTCTGACTTTACTGAATATAAATCAAGGCACAGACATGCTAACTGCATTACACAGATCCTGGTGACAGTAACTTAGTGCTCGAGAGACAAGAGAAATTGTCATTCAACTCTGATCATCAGCTTTATTGTATGCCAGCCAGACGATACACATTTCATGCAGACTATACGTTTGCTCCAACCACCGCTCAGAAGAAAGCGCTCGACTTCATGTGCGTTGGTCCTGCACTAAGGTACTTGGTTCTTGGTCTGTAGCACCAGTGTTTTTTTCAGGGGTCCTGGAAGCAGAGAAAGAGCATCATTGCAAAGCTGTCAGAGCAATTGGCTGCTGCCCAAAACCAAAATGCCACCCCCGAGTTGGAATTTGCCCCGTGACAAGTGGCTCCGCAGAGCGCTCCCCAAGCAGCCCGCACATGTTTGGTATGTCCTCAGGCTGGTTGGTGAGCCTGGTCCTGGTCCAAAACCCATGGATGTCCACAAAATTAGGAGGGCTGGAGCTGTTGACTTTTTGACCAGCCCCTGGTTCCACTGGGACCAGGATCAGGCCTACCCACCAGCTATGAAAAATGCTTGCCAATTGATTATAACCTGCATCGAACGAGCACCTCGCTGTAAAATTGTCTCACGAAGAAGCAGTTTGTTTCCCTGAAGGCGGATGGCGAAAGCGCTATAACGCAGGGGAGCCGAGCTCTCGTCCTGCTCAGAAAGGACCCGGTGCCTGTTAAAATGACCGCCAGGAAAGCAAGGCCAGCTAACTAACACATGCTAACCCCCATGTGAGAGCTTCTCCTCCGCTCCTTCTCCTCAATGCCCCCAGGAGACACCAGGAGGCCATGGTGGCACCAAGGCGTTGGATGCCTGTCGGGATCAGCTCTGGGGACAGCTCTGTACCTGGGATAATCGTGGATGGGAGCATAAGAGAACAAAGCCTGGGAGGTAGGGTAGATGCTGTCAGGAGCTCTGGACAGGTGCTGGAGGGAAGGTCAGGTCTTGTTGAAGTGCAGAGGGAGAGGTGGGGAAGGAAAGACCTGTAGGGAATGAGGGAATCAATCTTCATTAGGAGAGAGAAAAAGGAGGATCTCCAGGGATGAGGAGAGATGTGTGATGGGTGGGGAGGGATCTGTGAGGCTGCAGAAAGCAGATGGAGAGGCAGGAGAAAACTGCTCAGCTTTAAAATGGGCATCTTTGCACAGCAGTTGCATTAAGGGACTGTGGAGATCCCCCCTCGTCCACCAGCCAGATGTTGGCTTTGTGTAGGGAACGGTTCCAGCTTTCAGGTTGAAGGAGGGAAGGAGAGGTTGGCATCATGGCCAGGAGAACAGGTACTAGTTACCACCTCCTTGGCTCATGAAACCAGCTGAACCCGGACAAATGAGTCTAACCATCCCTGTGTGAGACGCTCATGGGGCAGGACCACGTGGAGAGCCCTGGCAGGACAGCTCTTGCTCATATACTCACCCTCGTCCTGCCCTTCGTGCTTACAGTGAAGAGACATTTGCTGCCAGAAGGTGTTGGCAGAGGTCCGTAAGGCCTTTCCTTACCCAGTGTCCCCAGTGTAGGAAAACTGCTGAGTCCTTCCAACCTACCAGTTCCTATGGGAATGAGGTGAGTCCAGCATCGTAAATCAAGGGATTAGGGGAAAACGCAGGGTGGATCCTCTTTGGAAAGATGTCCCACTGTCAGTACAGACCAGGTCCATACTGCTGATGCTCAGACATCTGCTAGGACAGGACCAATTGCCTGGTCTCTGGAGAAGGCTGGAGGTGCCTGTACACCCTTTCCAGTTCAGAGCATGTCCGAGGGCACTTGCATGTGCAAGCTGGGCAGGTTGAAGTTGCCAGCAGCTACTCCAGATGCCAAACCATCCCCTGTAAGCACGCCTTCACGTCTGATCTAGGAACGGAGGATGCAGTAACTATGGGGTCTGAGCTCAGGTCTTCCTGTGCCAGTGCCTATGTGATGATCCAGGTTGTAGGTGGGTCAACACCAGACTAATCCGAACTCTTCCTCGGTGTCCAGCCCTGCTCTTGTTGCTGCCCTGCATTCCAGAACAGAGCTTGAAAGCCAAAAATCCTCTCTCCCTGGAGCAACATAAACTGTTTGAAATCACTCTCCGTCAATGTTCCCCTTGCACCCTGTGAGAGTCACCAGGAGAATTCACCCTTCCCAGCAGCCCTGGTGTGGTACCTCTCTGTTGAGGCAGCCAAGAAAGCTGGTGCATGCGCTGCATGTTTGCATGGTGGATACCTCTTCATTGTAAGCCCTTGGCTCTTTCCTCATGAGTGTGTGCATCCTTCAGCAAGACCCAGCTTCCTGGAGGACAAAGAGGCTGCCCCCCATCCCCATCCCCTGGCTTCCTCTTCGTTTGCATCAAATACAGATAATTGCGTGATTGTCCTTCCCAGTAAAAATCATTGCAAACCTGTTTTAAACTGGACGGAATGCGAGGGGGAGGTAATTACATTATTTTCCTCAGGAACTGGTATCCAGGGACAACACAGCCCCTCTCCAGGAGGAGAACAGCCCTGGCTGCTCTCTGCAGGGCTGCACAGCATGGTTTGGCCCTGGATATCAACCTTGGGAAGAGTGAACTGGGAGGGGGCAAATCGGAAGGTTGAAAGGAAAGCCTGATCCTGAAACATAGCAAGTCCTAACACACAAGCAGCAACACTTACAAACGAGCTCAGTCTTAGCCAAGCGAGGAAAGAATTTGGAGATCTTTGCCTTCACAAGGGCTGCCAGTGACACACTGTTGGGTTAGTTACGTGATGTGACAAGGTGAGAAATGCAGAAGAGATGAATTGGAGGTGACACATCATTTCTCAGGTTACATCTGAGAGAGAGATGCAGAAAGAGCATGAAATTCACGAGAGGTTTGTTTCCCAGAGGCAGCACATGGTGTCTGGAAGTAACCAAGAGATGACTACCACGAGCACATGTAGCACAGTCTCCTCTTCACTGGTCCTAGTGTAACCACAGGGAGCTGGAATCTTGTGACTTGGGGTATAAACTTGTCTCTGGCGATAAGGGGCTCCAGCAACATTATCCTGTTCTTCACAGATGTGGAGGACCTTCTCACAGCTCATCTCTGTTCCTCTATGGATTCAGGTCTTGATGTTTTGGTGGACACATATCAAAAAGACCTGATGACATTTATCCTCTTCTACAAAATTATCTTCATTCAAAGCAGTTTAACTATCTGGGAGCTGCTATGAGTCTGTATAGACAGACACAGCTCCAGGCACATAGAAAATGAAAAGTTGCCTTCAAGAGCAACTAAAAGCAGCAGGAATCTTCTACTGGTGTCTCAGAAATAGCAAAATAGCCCCAGGCACATATGAAGTTTGGTGCCGAAGGGACATTTTTTATAAAGAACCATGAGAAATCTGTCCTTTCTTTCCCAGAGAATTCAGGTGAGGAGATGACTCTCCTCTGTGGAGGAACTGACTTTTTGCTAGAGCCCTCACCCAGGACACTGGCAGGTTCATGTTCCTTAGAAGATACAAACTCATTGATTCCTGGGTAAATGCAATTAACAATTAGGTTGTAAGATATGGCAAGTCACTTCTCTCTGGTGAACACTTTATTGTCCTTTGTGCACTGAAGTTTGCTGTCCTTGATAACAGTGACAAAAATACAAGTCTTCTTTTGTCCTGAAAAATGTCCTTAACGTTGTACTTAATAACTGGGCTCAGTTACATTCCTCCACTCAAATAGTGGAGTTAACACTGTAAGTTACAGCAGGGAAATGAAGAATTCCAGCAAGCAGAGGGGTTTCTATGGCTTGCATAGGTTAGGTGGCCGCTGGAAATGTGCATCAGTTTGGGGCCAGCAAGGGCTGAAGGAGAAGAAAGTGTCTTCTTGTGAAACCTGACCTGAGGTAGGTGTGAGGTGAGCAACAAGGAGCTCAGCGCTTCAGAGTTTAAACAACTGTCCACCTCCAAAGCAGCAGATACACAAGCACTTACAAAGCTCTGCCAGCAATTCAGATCTTAGAAGACTTCAATGTACCTCAAAGGGCAGCTAGGGACCTCAGTGTCATGCAGGAATATTGACTATTCAGTCCCTAAAACTGTGCAGCTGAGATTTTTGGCTGCTATTTTAGGTTGTTCTAGAGCTTTTTCACTCCTGGAATCTAGAGTTTGTAGGAGGAGGCAGCAGCACTGTGAAAGCATGGCAGGTGGGAGCAGGTCATGGTGACACATGGGAAAGGAAGCAGGGCATTACCTACACCAAGGGATCCTCTCTCCCACTGCATCTTTCCAGTATCTAGAAATCACTAGAGCCTGGAGATGTCAAGAACAACCCAGCTAAAGGTCTCACTTGTCCTAGATGAAATCTCCAGGCTCCTCACTGAGAAGGACTGGACCTCCCCACACATGTTGTCTCTTGCACAGCACCACTGAAGGAAGCCCAGGGGATTGAGCACTGCTTGATTCTTCTCCCATCCATGTCCACAAAACAGCTTCAGTTTGGCCTTGAGTTAGGTCTTCAGACCTAACTTCTGCAGATGGCCCATGAAACCAGACTGGTGGCCATGCTGTGAGCTCAGTGCCTCACTCAGTATGATAAAGGGTCTCCTTTGCTTTCTGGCAGGGCAATGTCACACTGCTTGCAGTGAGGGTCACAGTAAAAGTAGAACTGAGCTGCTCCTGCATCTTTCCATGGGTGTGTGGAGCAGCTGGGAAGAAGCACCATCTCCATGTGCACACATAGCTCCAGCCAGCACATTCAGGCAATAAATTAGGACAAGGAGGGAGCAAGGAGCCACCTGGGACTTAGTCACAATTGGATCCCTGCTGTACTCACAGGTTGAAGGGACCACGGGCAGGTTTAGTCCTAGCCTGGGATGGAGGAAGAAGATGTTCAGGGCACCTTCTGAACAACAAGAAGCCTCCCGGGCATCCATCTCTGAAGCTTGTCCTTCTGCTAAGCCAGCTTCTGCTTCTTCCCCTGAGAGGTGCATCTGCTTGGATTTCCACTGACACACTTCTGCCCGCTGTTTTCAGTATTGTGCTGGGAAATGCAGTTCCTTTAACATCAGCTGCTTCTGCTCTGGGCTACAAGATTTCTCCTTCATTCTCCTCAATTGCTGCATTTGTTGAGCCACCTGCCAGCCCAGGACGTCTCTGCAGGAAGCTGGAGAAAGGCCAAACTCTTTATCAGATGCACCAGAATTGCAAAGGACAGAAGGTCATGCAGCTCGGAATATGTCAGGCTCCTACACAGACAAAAAAGCTTGTCTCTGTGGCTGTAAAAAAGAAAGCAAGGTACCAGGGAACAGAAACATGACCAGAGTCATCCCAAAAGACTACAGAGAGAGCTGTGGCAGCAAGACCGACTGCTGAACTGGCCACGAGGACAGACACACAGTGCACTTGCAGACACATCTACTAAAGCCACACCAAGAAACGAGAGAGAGAAAGGGCCGTCGGTAGGTGAGGTATTGTTTATTCTAAGCAGAGAGCGTCATTGCACAGTACAGGCAAAGAAAAAGGTTTACAGTCCAAGAGAGACAGGACACGAGACAGTAACTTGGGGAGGATGGGAAGGAGAACATCCCTGGTGGAGCTGGGTGTGTAGGATGACGTGGAGGGGAAAGGTGGGGTGGTGGAAGAAAGCACAGGATTGGAGAAGCAGCTGAGGGACAGACACGGAAAAGCTGGCAGGGAAGATGGAGGGACAATGATTTTGAAGGCAAGAAGGAATAGCAGCATGGTGGGGAGATGGGGTCTGATGGGGTGGTGAGGGCATTGAAGGCTGCATGGGAAGGAGCCAACAGGGACAGAGAAGTCTGATCAGCAATGAGACTTGGGGAGAGGGAAGGGAGCAGGGGCAACGGGGGCAAGGACATCCACAGGCCTGTGACCCCAAAGCATTATCTATTTCAGTAAATTAAAGGTGCCTTGGTGGCTCTTGTCCCTGCTGATAAATCTCTTAGCTCCAAACAAAGTGGCCACAGTTGGTCCTCAGCTGGGTACTAAATCCTGAACCAGGCCAAGGAGCAGGTCAGTCCAATGACCAGGGACTACTCTCAGGATTTCCCTGTCTTGGCCGCTGGGTACTGGCACCATCAAGTGCTCCTGGGTGCTGTTTAACTGATGAGGACAGACCCATCTGCCACAGCCATCGTGTGCTGAGATCCCCTCCATCACATGCCATGCGGGGTGCTCCTCCCCCTCTGCTGTGACCAGACCTCTCTCAGAGCCAGGTAGGCCACTTCTTGGGGTCTCTGGTTCCCCAAGAAGATATGGGAGGACCCAGCTTTGCTTGGGTCTTTGAGGTTGCTTCATGTCTCAGGCTAGGCTGGGGTGGGAGGTGGGCAGATGACAACAAGGAGGTTTCAGAAATGTTTGCCCTTTTCCGTCTCTCACACCATTGAATGCTTATTATTCCTCAGTGCTCTCACATATCGCTAAGATCTGTCACTACTCCTCATCCATCATTTTTTCTGGAGGCTGGTCCTTGCCGCTGGTTGCCGTGGAGCAGAATCCCTGCAGGGAAAGCTGGCGTTTTAGAAAGCATAAAGATGCCTTCAATCCATTAGCAGGCTTTTCTTTTATCCTTGTGCTCATGTCTCCTCCACCTGACAGTCATGATTAGGGAGCTGTTTCCAAGGCACCCTGCAAGAGAAATTAAGACTGTTTACAAGCAATCCATAGTTCACGATAAACCACCAGTCCTGAAGTACTCAGAGCTGCGTAACCCCTCATCGCGGACCTCTGAGCTTGTGAGTAGACCCAGTGGCATTAGGGGAATTGCTCCCAACCCAGAAAGCTCATGTGAATAAGGGTAAATGGAAGTGGGCTGTCAAATCCCCCATTGGATCAAACTTACCATGATGCTGCCAGAAACGGGGAGAGCTGAAGCCCGTGTCTGAACATCGCAATATTTTCCAACTGTGCAAGAGATACTGTTCTTAGTGCTGAACATGGCCATGTCATCATGTGCGTACTGGGGAATTTCTTCTTCCTGTAGAGCTCCTCTTCTTTATTTGATGTTGCTGTTGCTGTTGGGGATGGTGGTTGTTCCTTGGATGTTGGGATGTACCAGCTATGACAGAGACATCATCTGAAAAAGTCTCTTTCTCTCCTGCACAGGCACATCTCTAAATAAAACCTAAATCCAAGGGATATTGCGACACAAGAGGCTGCATTTGTATAAGGGCTGACATGTCAGCTGATGAAATATCCATATTCATCCTTTGACCTTGCTTTACCAGTCAGAGATGTAATAATGATAACTGAGGATTTCAAAGGAAGCTCAGAGATTGGGAAGTGGCAAAATCAGTAAATCTCAGTCCTGTGCCCAAGGCACTTAAATGCCCATCTGATGCAGGGAATGGTATGGATGGAGGGATGGAGAGCATCAGGCAGCAACCTCTTCATCCACCCATGCACAAGTCTTCAGGGGTGTGTGCCCTCAGTACATGATGTATTTGAAAGCAACTGGTTAAAATCAGAAACATGGGGCTGCTCACACCCTGTGCACTCAAAGCGACACCTTTGCAAAGCCACTCTCAGACGCTCTGTTATTAAGAGCGTGAGACGCAGACTTGACTTTTTAAATTCAACATGCCAATATTTTCCCTCCCCTCCTTGTCCCCTCACCAGACACCAACACTGACAATTGGGACTATTTTTACTCCATCCAGCTCTTATAAGACAAAGAATTTCATTTTTAGTAACCCACCTCCAGTGCTTTGCACAGATGTTTTTCTCACAACAACCCTTGGGAAAAGGTGGGTAGTGCCAGTCACTAATGACTTGGCAAAGATTAAGGAGTGAGTCAGTAGCAGCGGGTTCAGACAGTGATGGTTAAAGACCAGGGAGACCAGGTCCCCATGCCTGTCATCAGCACAGCAGGTCCTGCTGTCTCTTAGAAATGCTTCCTGCCCCTTTGGGTGTTTAGGCTTTGCAATGCTGAGCAAGTTCAGAGAGCAATAGGACAGCAAGGGCATGTTTTCCAGCACTGAGTGTGGGTGGCTGCGTGGGACCAGATGGATCACCCATCCATGCTGCAGTATGGAAAAAACCCCATACCTTTGTGTCATGGGAGAAACATTTCGTTGGCCAACATGGATTGTCACAGATAAGTCCCATCAACGACTGGTCTTTTACCAATGAGCATTTTCTCCAATACCAGCTGTGGAGGGGTGAAATGATAAATCCCCCCAACCTACAGCTCAGTGGAAACACTTTAAAGATCATATAGTTATGCGTGATTGATGAATGGATGAATGTGGTGCGGAAGGGAGAGGGAGGGCAGGGTGATATGGCAGGACATCAGAAAGCAGCACTGTTATTAGCATGTAGTCAGAGACGGGATAAATTCAGAAAGTGATTCGTAACCAGGCAGGGATGAGAAATAGCACCCAGAAATGGCAGGACAGAAAAGGATCAGTGCTCCATGGAAGTCAACAGAGCTATGTTGGAGGAGAGATTTCAAAATACTACCCCAATGCAGACAATTTTTCACAGGTTGGTGGCGATGTTATTGGAATACCCATTAAAAGTGAAAATGTGATTAAAAATAAAAATTGCAGGTAGAAGTTTACAGGCTAGTTAAAAGAAAAAAGAGATGAAACTAAGATTAGGGTTCACCATTTAAAGTAAAATTGTGCCCTCAACCCTGCTTTCTTCCCAGCCATCATTTTCTCCAGATAGCAAACATTTTCATTAATACAAAATCAGTGCTTTGCACTTCCACAGTCACTGCCAAATGCCTGTTCATCGGTGGCTGGGCCTGCAGCACGCTGGAAGCGCTCAACCCAAGAACTTGCCACCTCCTTTCAATGAGGATTTTGAGCCCCTTGACCCCTCTCCTGAGCCTTTCAGGTGGTTTTGGGCCAAAGCAAAAGCTGTAGGCAGTGGGCTCATGCAGAGCACCTCCCCTCCCTCCAGCTCTCCACGGGGCTTGGCTTCTGCTCCCTGACCCAGTGCAATGTGGACAGGAGCAAGGTGCAGCACCAACCCTCTGCTCGACACGCCGTATGTACAGAGAAGAAAAGCCAACTACCTGCTCCGTCCACATGGCTTCACTGTCCATCTTCAGCTTTGCAAACGCTTAACTCTCGTGTCAGGCTAGTCTGAGGTTAGCAGCCACCTAAAGGGAGTCAGGCTGTGACAGCTCAGTTGTCCCCATGGCAGGGATGGAAGTGGTGGTGGCTCCAAGCAACACAAACCTGATTATGGTTGGAAGGGCGTTTCTTTCACTTAACTGTGCTTCTTACCGAGAAAACAAGATCAAGGAGGTGGAATTCGTCTTTAGCATTTATTTATCATTGGAAAAAAAACCCCTTTGAGCAAGCAAAGATCACAAGCACGTCACAATCAATTGGCTATACATTAATTTGTGTGTGTGTGTGTTTGTGTGTGTGTCATTCTCATTAGAACAGCAAGAATGAAAAAGCACCACGAGGAGGTGTGCTTAACACATTACAAGAGACAATTTGTGATATGCAACCAAACCCAGGCCACAAAATATTAATTAGACACTTCCTATCTGCCTCCAAGAGGCAAGAGTTTGTGGAATTCATGGGAGCCATGTTTTTACACCGGACGCGTTGCAAATGAAGAAGCAGGTGATCAGTGTGCAAAGCAGTCAGAAAACAGGAGCTCAGTCAGCAATTAGCACCATTTTGCAGAAAGGAGTAACAGTACAATACAGTGAGAATGAGAAAGCAAGCAATAGACAGCATAGGAACTTTCACAGGGTAAAAAGCAAAACATTTCTTTCTTTTTTTTTTCTTTTTACAAAGAAAGCAAAACATATTACAAATTAGCGGTGAGACAGAATCAGCACTGTGGTAGCTGGAAACACAGAACAGCAGAGCACTCTTTCCCAGTGGGATCGACAAGCTCAGAGTCCAAAGTGAACTTGAAACGGCAGAGATTTGGTCTCCTTTCTGATAAACCTGAGTGGGTCGGATGGGTATAAAGTCTGTGGAAGGTAGAGCAATGCAGGATTTCACCCTGAGGCCCGACTCTGCTGCAGTTCCTGGCATTCAATGCAATGCTAAGCTGTGTGCTTGGATGTATGCTGAGGACCTGGTGCACGTGGAGCAAAGGCCAGGATTTATATCCCTATTTTGTTGCTGTCTGAGAGGGAGGTCCCCAGGCCCTACCAGTGTCCCAGGCTCTTTCTGCAAAGATTGAAACCTTCCAAGGATCATTCATCCCACCCAAAGAGAGGTGTCCAAAATAGGTAGCTCAATGGCCCTTGGAAAGTTCCTTCACTAAAGAGGGAATTTAGATCACTGGCTAGCACTTCATACCTAGCTTTGTAGTTAGATGCCACCAAAAACTTCACATATTAAGGAAACAAAAGGCCAAATTCTGACCACTCACTGGGCATGTTCCATTCAAACACCATGATGGATGCTCTTCATTGAGAAGAAGCAACCCTGAAGCCCTAGGTGATGAGCAGTCAATCCAGAGTCATGGAGATGCTTGGATTAGGTGGTTTGAGCATCTTAATCATGTTCCTTGGGAAAAATTTGGTTACCCTTGAAATCAAGGGTGAAATTCCCATTGAATTCAAGGGGAAATGGTGGCAAGTGTGCTGTTTCTTTGAATTTGAAGCTTTGGGCCAAAAAAATGATTGGGAGAATCATTTGGTATGGTCTTTCCTTATGCACCTTGAGATCGGTGTGTTCAGGGCTATTGGTAACTGTCTACATGCCTTCCTGACATGTTCTGCCTGCTGTGACACGTCATCTTCACGCTGTTGCTATATCCTGCGATAGGAAAGGACGTTACTGAGGAGTGTGAAGATGGATGAAGCATCTAAATGCCAAGGAATCACACCAAGTCTTGGAAGCTCAGGCTTCTCTGGCCAGTTGTCCCTTGCGCGACGGGGTGGGAAGAGCTGTGAGCGGCACTCCTCTCTACCAGCTCAATGCAAGCCTTTCGCCGAGCTGCTCTGGAGACAGAGCTGAGCTTTGCACTCGAGCAGTGCTGCAGGGGCTTCTGAGCACTCAGAAAAGCAATGGTCAATATGGACAGGTCAGCGTCTCCATGGAGCATGCACATCAAAAATGCACTACATTCGCAAAGATTTCCACAGTTTTACTTCCTGGAGGATTTCCCTGGTTTCCTCCTAAACGTCGGAGGTTTAGATATATATATTTCTATATATGAATATATATTTTCCACATACACAACCTGACTAGCTCATAGCACACAGTTCTAACACAGCTAAGCTTGGAAATACACCACTGAATTCAGAACACTACACTTATACTCAAAGCTTTAGGCTGTTAGCGCAAGGCAAACAGGACACACCACACAATACACTGAACTTGGCATTTATTCATTACTAAGGCCAGCAAATGTCACTATCTGTATACCACAGAGCTTTCCTCCTCTTTGGAAACATTCTCTCAGCCTCGTAGCCCACCACTCATTTATGTTTCCAAAAGACCCAATTCTAATGGGGTGAGACCCCCAAAAGTGGGACTCCTCACCCTCCTGGCCCATTCCTTTTTCTGTGAGATAGTTTCACTTCTCTAAAATATCCTAGCAGCAAGACTTTCCTCACTCAAACACCTCTACAGCAACACAGTTCTGATAGCCTCCTCTTACACCACCTCCCTACCCTACTTCCCATCTCACTCTTCGTTCTTCCCAATTGTCTGTTCTCTGGAAGTTTCAAGCTGGACTGTGTATCAGGATAGAAATGCAGAGCTGCAAAAATAAAGAAGAGCCCTACATCTTGACTTGCAGCTACTCTGCTACAGGAGAGTTTAACCGCTCAGTTTGGTGGGATCAAGCTTAATCCTTACGTACTTAGGACCCGATCCAGGAGTTAGGCACATAAATTTGGATTGGGACCATACCTCTCCCAGCTCCCATTGACTCAAATTTTGGGGTATGCGATGCCAGTTTGTTGGGCCAGTTCATACTCGCTGACAAATGGTCCTGCTGTGTTTACAGCTTCCAAACTGGTCTTGCTGGGCATGGGGATTTCCTAGAGTAAGAGCACAGTAAATATGATTGAAACCCTGAGATCTTGCCTGGAGGGATCCCAGCAAGTGGTTTGTGGCCCTCTTAGGATACTTACGAGCCAACATGAACTTCAACTGCTGGTAAAGTCAAAACAACAGGGGCTGATAGCTCCAGCCAACCTTGGTGACACATTTCTCTCTACCCCTTAGGAAGGTCGTATCTGCAAACCAAACCTCTTTCAGAAATCTAGCTCTGTCTACTGGCACCCCAGAAGTGAAGAAAGCAGACCAAGATTCAAAACAAAGCAGGAATAACTAAAAAGATCCGTAACCTAGGGGAAACAATAGGGAAGAACAGCCTGCCGATAACCTAGTCAGACCTGCCACATGCTTGGGAAGTCTTCACTGCTCTCTGCGCCTTCCCTCACTCCTTTTTTTAAAAAAAAAATCAAGTCTTTTGAATAGTGTTGATGGGTGAAGCTGCCTCGGGGAAAGATCTGGCCCTTCATTTGCACGGGATCTCCTTCCCTGTTGCTTCTTGGAGCAAAAGTCCCACTGATGTCACCAGGGGAAATCACCCTTGGCCACACCACTGATTCTAGCGGACTTATGGCAGATCCATGGCACCATGAATGAACCTCTGATCCTCTCTGCCTCCAAAACCTTTCACCTGCTGACACCAGTGGGAGATGACCAAACAATGGCCAACCCCAAAAGGGCCTCATGGGATGAGAGCACAGCCCCTCCACGGCTCAATGGCACTTCCACGCCGTCAAAACGTTGAAGGACCAAGCCTGAGGAAAGGGACAGGCTGCTGGATGCAATCACAGTTGATCCATCACCTTCATCTCCTACGCCACCGCTTGTGCATTCCCACGTCCCTCACTCTGTGCAGAGCCGTGTTGTGCAGGCAAAGCAGAACAACCTGACCTCAGAAACAAGGATTCCCTAATCCTCCTTGGAAATAAAACAGAAAAGCTTCTAATACAATCAGAACAAAAAGCAGATTAGAAGCCTCTAATTAATTTTGTGGCCTTTATTTAATAAAAGGGAAAAAAAAAAAAACGGAAAGAAACAAAGAAAGAAAGAAAAGGAAGGGAAAAAACGGAGAAAGAAAGGAAAGTGCAGTGACATTTACTCTTTTGCCTCAGCCAGTTTATTGTTCATCTCTTTACTTTTCTCCTTGTCCTCTGGCTTTGCTGTGTTGGAGGTCTCGGCGCTCTTTTTCTTGGCAGCCCGGCCAGATGCGATCTGCTTGTCTTTGGCCTTTTTCAGGGGTTTATGGCTTGTTGTGGTCTTTTTTGGTTTGGAAGGCTTTACGCTAGGCTTTTCCACCTGCATGGAGGGCGACATGGAAAACGACAACACAGAGATGGAGAGAGAGAGAAAGAGAGACACAAGGACAGGTGGAAAACAGGATTTAGATCAGAAATAGCACGAATGTTACTTATCTACTCAGCTATGCCCTGCCACAAAGGGAGAGGAGCAGCTGGGCACGTGCTGAGTTGCAAATGGCCAAATCCTTTCATGGTGTTGATGCCCTGAAGTCACAGTACACTGGAAGCTAGCAGAGCCCATTGCATCCAGATGAGGACACAGTAGGGTAAAGAGTAGAATGAGTATTATCGGTCATTTTATTGATTCTTCCATCATTCTCTGGCTTCAGGAGGGGCTTTGCAAGCCCAGAGGGGATTATCTCTCTCTGGATTTGAAGCGGAAGAACAATGCTCGGGACAAAAAAGGCTGGTTTAAATCCCCATCTTTCTCTCGGGGCATGACTCCTCAGTTTGCTCTTCCCTAACAGATCGCTACAACAGAGTAAAATTACTTGGGGATAGCTGGGGCACAGGACCCCGACTGGCATCCAAGCAAAGGCCACTACAGTGTCTTGCATCCACGTATTTCTTCAGCCCTCAAAATAGGGACAAAATAGGGAGGACGGCTTCAAAATTAAGGAGGAGTAGAAGCCTTCAGCTCCTCCACGCTGGCCCTGCCATCCCTCTGAGACCTGACAAATCTAAGCACTTATGAACACTGGGAAGGACTAACGGTCCTGGGTTTAAAACTGCACAGACCGACTCCATTTAATGACGATCTTCTGCTGTTCCTAGAAAAAAGGTCTGAAACACATTTCAGCCCAAGCCCTTCTCAACACATGTCCTCCATCTGATCAAAGCCAAAAGTGCTTACTGTAAAAATCCATGGAGCGCCCTGAATTAATTGCAGATGAAAATCTGTCTCTTACCATGTTGTTCCTCGGACAAAGTGTAATGTGGGGTGACTATAGCTTTGGAGGGAGAAAGAAAAAGCTGTCTAGATAACCACCTGGGAAATGACAGTGCAAAATCCTCTTCATCTGGGTCCTATCATCACTTCTTTACAGTTTGATGCACTAGTCTCTGAAGTGCAGCAACGTGTACTAGAGCCCATAGAATCATAGAATGGTTTGGGTCGGAAGGGACCTTAAAGATCATCTAGTTCCAACCCTCTGCCCTGGGCAGGGACACCTCCCACTAGACCAGGCTGCTCCAAGCCTCGTCCAACCTGGCCTTGAACCCCTCCAGGGATGGGGCAGCCACAGCTTCTCTGGGCAACCTGGGCCAGGGGCTCACCACTCTCACAGCAAAGAATTTCTTCCTAATTTCTAATCTAAATCTCCCCTCTTTTCACTGTAAAACCCTTCCCCCTCGTCCCATGGCTCCCCTCCCTCATCCAGAGTCCCTCCCCAGCTTTCCTGGAGCCCCTTCAGGGACTGGCAGGGGCTCTAAGGTCTCCCCGCAGCCTTCTCTTCTCCAGGCTGAACGCCCCAACTCTCTCAGCCTGTCCTCACAGCAGAGGGGCTCCAGCCCTCCCAGCATCTCTCTGGCCTCCTCTGGAGCCTCTCCACAGGTCCATGTCCTTCTTATGTTGGAAGCCCCAGAACTGGATGCAGTGGTCCAGATAGGGTCTACACTTGAGCAGAGGAAAGGGGCAGAATCACCTCCCTCGACCTGCTGGCCATGTTTCTTTTGATGCAGCCCAGCATACCATTGGTTTTCTGGTCTGTGAGCACACATTGCCAACTCATATTCAGTTTTCCATCTACCACCATCTCCAAGGTGGACCCCTAGATGCACCCGCTGGTTGGAAACGAAGATGCCACATAAGGGGAATGACAGCAGGCAGTATTCATCCCAGCTGTACTGTGTTGGACATGTCCCACCAGGAGCAGTGGATGGCCCTGGGTCCCTTCTGCTGTGTTTCTCACCTTTGGCGGTTCTTTGTAGGGCTCGCTGTAGAGAGTGCGTATCCTTCTGCGCTCCAGGAATTTGTTATCAGATGGAGCAGGCTTACTGGTTTCCCCCTTGAATTGAGCACTGTAACTGGTTTCGTGGATCATTTTCTCCTCTGGCGGCTTGTACTGGGACTTCGCTTTTATAGCTTTCACAGGCTTGACATCTACCCAGGGTCTGAACTCATTTCTGAAGATCAAAAAAGAAAGCAGTTAAGGAATTAAACCAACAGGAGTAGTGGTAATATGGGAATGAAATCCCCCATTGCTCAACAAGGTCTACTTGGAAGGGCTTTTGCCTCCATCCAGTCAGGTTTACGAAGAAACTGGCTCCCAACAGCTCATTTTTGACCACATCTAAAACCCATTGACACATTACGAGACCTTCAAATGAAATTTGGGCTATTAAAATCAGGCAGTCCTGGGCACCAGACACCTTGCTACTTGGGTGACAATGGTCGGGTGCCCTCTGAAAAGCTGGCCTAAGATGTGACTGTGATCCTTTTTTTAAAAACACAGATGCTTTTTTGTCTCTGTAGTTTCACCTCTGCGCTGAAGCCACCTGCAAGCAATTCCTGACTCTCACAATTAGGGTGGAAAAGAATACTTAGGAAGGAACATCAAAATTCATGTTCTCCAACTCAACATGCGACACACACTTCTCAGCAAAATTCCCTACAGGCAAGCTAGCTGGGTGATTGAGAAATGTAAAGAGACAAGATTTTCTACAGCCACCCCTTTCCCATGCCTATAAGTAGTGAATTGTATCATTTTGCCTATATTGCACCAAATGATGCATGACAGCTTTTGTTAATTCCATAAAGGAATACTTTAAGATAAAGCTGTCTTAGATGTAAACTCAAGCAGAGCAGGAAATGGCACAGTTTATCAGGTATTGTGAGCTATGGCTTCTCTTTATTAGCTAATGGTGAACTCCCGAGTTACTGGAAAAATAACACCATCTTTCATTTCTTTTGGACACAGATGTGAGTTTTGGGAGAAAAAACAAACAAACACATTTCAAAGGTTTTTATCATCTGCTGGACAAATTCTGGTTCCCATCCACAGCCTCCTTTTCATCCAAGTTTTAGTTCTTCCCAACGGAGCACCAACATCTTTCTAATTTTGAAGCAAAACATATCATTTTTTTTTTTTCTAAAAATTGTCATCCACCTGAGAAAACCCCAAGTGTGTTGCTACCTTAGATGGGTCATGCTCAGACATAGT
This sequence comes from Sterna hirundo, assembly GCA_009819605.1. Classification (NCBI taxonomy): domain Eukaryota; kingdom Metazoa; phylum Chordata; class Aves; order Charadriiformes; family Laridae; genus Sterna; species Sterna hirundo. Next base: position 217,997,945 of record CM020437.1, on the reverse strand, counting down.
CCCAGGCAGTGTTTAGATCCTTAATACTCCAATGCAAGCCAGGAGCTATCCTAATGGTGGTGATACAAGCCCTCTGTGAAGGGGTGAATTTTCCTTGGAAATCAAAGCCCTTCTCTTAATTTCGGAACCTCTGAGGCAATGGGACCACTAAGTTGTGGACCCTGTCCCTCCTGCCATGTTCCACTCAACGACCTTTGAGCTGTGTTATTCATTCTCAGCCTGGTTTATTAGGGAAATAAACCCTGTGTGAAGGTACTGCCACTCAATCCCTTCCCATAATACCTTTAAGCATCTTAATCAGCTTCAACCAAATTTCACAAATGGTCACAGAGATATTCAGCTTTTACTTTTATGAAGATAAGCAGTTGGACTGGGTCCAGAGGCTCAGGAAAGCTTTGGTATGGACATGCACACTTCATCAGTCATCAGACGACCTGCTTAGACAGGGAGGCTAGGCTGCAGAAGTTCACTTATTGTCTTCAGGGCCCGGTAATAAATGGTCCCTTCACCTGCAGGATCAGTGCAGCTCCCTGCCCACCCAGTACTACATTTCCCCTTCACATAATCCCTCTGCAAAGATGGAAAAAATCTTTCTCTTCCAAGATAACTCCGGTTGCAACAGTGTCCCGAGTGTGTTTCTCCTCCTAACACACCTATGTTAAGGTCTCACCATATCTGCAAGGGTGACTGTCCTTGTGGTAGCCAAAGAGGACTGGCCAATACAGTCAGTGGAGCTCGGAGAGCTCTTCCCTATGCCAAAGATGGGTGACTGCTTTAGGATGAGCTGAATGCTTCTTTGGGCTGTGTTAATGGACTAGATCTCCACTGATGGGAATACAAACATCTCGCACACTTGAATACACTCACACATACACCCCTAGATGTAGGTATCTTAGTCTATGAGCCAAATCCCATCTCCAACTCTCCGCCCTTTCTTAGTGTTGAGTCTAACTACATCTACTTTTTATTTTCCCTGTATTTCTTCATTTCCCACCCCCTCTTTTACTATTCAGCCCTTCTTGGGTTTGGGCAATACTGCCAAAGGCCCAGGGATACTGCCTGTTTGAAGGATGCTATTCTTCAATTCTTCATGAAACTATTGCAGTTAACGAGCAATACATGAATGAGCTTATCTCTGTCCCCTTCTTTCCTCTTCCGTAAATGTCACCCATTTGTCCACAGATATTTCTCTGTAGTCTGTTGCTAAAATATCCCTTCTGCATGAAGAGTTGAGAGAAAAGGGGAGGAAACATCTTTAAAGAACTGGATTCAAAGTGTGAAGACATTACTGACAAACTCAAAGTTCATCCTAAGCTCCTCAAAAGGTAAGAGGCTTCTTCCTAGGGGCCACTTTTGTTCCATTAGTAGCCTCTGTGCTTTTAACCACTTTCCAAAGGGAAAAAAATCATGCACTAATTCTCTCTGTCCATGGCTATCACTCAGATCCCTCTCTAGCAACTCCTGAACCTGTTAGCTATGTTCTATCATATTTGTGGCAGAGGTAGAAATCTCAGAAGTGAAAATTACAACATGTTTCCTCAAAATCAGTGAGTGCGCCCAGGAGAAACATCCAAATGGTGTTCTTTAACTGAGGGAAAGCCAGGTAAAATTCATTTTCTTACTTATTGTAAGGCCAGCCAGCCAACCAACCCACAAGGCGCACCAGGTCAATCAGCAAAGCTAAGCACAGGTTGCATCTACAGAAGCAGAGACAACGGATGGAGGCTGTGGTACCGTCCACGTAGGGCCTGGACTGTAAAGACGGAGCACAAACCAGGAACTATTCATTCTGCTTCTCATAAAATACTGGTTTATGTGGAGGTGAGCTTTGAAGCAGCGTGACCGTATTTGTTACCATAGTGCCCAGCAACCTCATTATGCACCGCATTATGCAAACAAGCAGAAAGAGTCGGGCTGCTCCCTGAAAAGCCTGTGATCTCTGCAGACAAGGCAGACACAGGAGGTGGGGAAAAGGGAAAGAAAAGCCTCACGCTACCAGTGGGCTGGCAGGGAATGCATTTCTGCACTCCCATGGGCTGGCTGCTGAAATGCTAAAGCAAGAGATCATGCAACAGAGCAACAACCAGTCCCACCTGCCTGTTAAAAATGAGCATGAATTCCTCTGCTCTTCTCCATCCTTGCTTTGCTGGTCATAATGCGGGTGTAACAACTCTGTGAGCACTCAGCTCCGCTGTACTTGGCGACAGGACTCTTGACTACCCTGCATCTACCTGGCTTTGCAGGCAAAGGATAGGCCAATAGCCATTCTTAGGGGGCTGCATGCTGATGCACCACGTCCACCAGCTCTGAAACAGCTCAGCCATGATCTTCTCTGGAAGCGGAGGAGGCTATTGATCTTGAAATATTTTACAGTGTTGACACGGAGTTTGTAAATACCAGGTATGTCACACAGATTTGGCACACATCTAGAAATAACAGGTTGCCCAGGGAGGTGGGAGATGCCCCATCCGTGTAAACATTCAAAGTCAGGTTGGACGGGGCTCTGAGCAACGTCGTCTAGCTGACGATGTCCCTGCTCATGGCAAGGGGGGGTTGGACTAGATGATCTTTAAAGGTCCCTTCCAACCCAAACCATTTTGTGATTTTATTCGGAATCCTTTCCAGGCAAATGTGCATCATTTCACAGCAGCAACTATTACACTACAGCTGGTCCCTTCAAGCATGTGAGAGAGCATGGGCCACATCTGTATGGAGTCCTGCCACACCTGGGATGGACCAGCTACTCCCTGCTGTGACCACACTCAAGCACCCAGTGTGCCCAGTTCTGCATATCTGCTGTTCAAAGCTTTCAGAGGCTGTGGAAGGAGGAGAGAAACTCAGACCACTTACTACAGCTACGTCTGGTGCAGCAAGCTGATCTCACTGGCTATTTTTGATATTCAGGCAACACACAAACTGTACAAAAGTGTTACTAGAATAGACACAGACTATTCTGTGCTGGTTGCGTCAGTGCCCAGACACTCGGCTTACCATGGTTAATTAGTACAAAAGTACTAATTCCTAATTCTCTCCGTCTCCATCACAGATGAGTGAGGGAAAACAGCCCCTTGGGAACTGCCCTTGGAATATGTCAGCTCCTGAACACAGCCCAACAATTGCTTGGAAAAGCACTTGGAAAAAAATGTAGGCAGGAGTGTGCTAGCAACTTCACAGCCTGGATCACCACATTTGAGTGCCAGGCACATCGAATTTGCTAATTCAAAGTACAAAGGAGGAGGCAGGTGCCCTGCTTGGGGTCTGTGTCTCTGTTGAACGTAAGGATGGGACGACATCTCAGGAAGGTGACCTAAATCCCCTTTCTAAGTCTGATGACTCTCCATAGAACGTCTGTCCGATACAGTTACAGTCCTATGTCCTACTGGGAGCTCGTGTTGTCCAAACAGTGCATGGCACAGCACTTAGGGCAGTCGCACTGTGCCATCTGGAACTGGCCTGATGCTCCAGGATATTTATGTTCCTCAGAGACGCTGCTTTATGAATTTATATACTCCTTATATGCAGCAAAGAAGCAAGAGGAAAAGCAGCAGCTTTAAGAGCTGATCTTTTTTTGCTATTATAGGACTAGTAAAAATATCTGGTCTCTAAGGTATTCTATCAGTTGCTCCTGGAACACTAAAACTAACCCTGGCTTGAGGAAAGCCCCTGCAGTTCTGAAACCTCCTTCATTACTGTTTACCATCCCAGGGCCAATTTGTGGGGAAGGTGCCCAAAAATTACAAATTCCAGCTACAATCCGAAATGAGCCCTGAAAATGTTATTTCTCCCTGTTTTGAGATTAGCCAGTCATAGTGGCATCTGGACCACCATAGACTGCTCCACGCAAAATGAGCTCTGAAAGTATTTCAGGAGCGTGCGAGACCCCATCCTAAAAGATCTCATCCTCAAAGCTCACCTAAAACCTGACCAAAAACCTTTATACACGGTGCAAGGATGAGTCACGAGCAGGGACCAGCACCAACATGGATATATCCAACAGGCACAGCTTAGTCCTGCTGTAATTCTTTCTCTAAGGGATTTTCATTGTTCTTAATTTTCTGAGGAAGATTTTAAGAATTGCTATCTTGGCAAGAAAAGGAGGGGATTGAACTGAAATAGCAGTGAATTACACGTCTCCTAATTTTCTGACGAGCTCTCGTCCCAGCCTTACAAAAAATAATTAGAATCAGTCGGGAACCCGGCGCTGACCTGGAATGGAAATCGAAATGAAACTCAACAAAAAGGAGTATATGAGGCATCAGATGACCTTTTGGAAGCCAAGTCCAACAGGAAAAATTCCCAGTGCAGATAAAAGAAGTTTAGGCATCTGCAGACTGGATGAGAACATAGGGCTGCATAGGATGGGGCAAACGTCTCGCAAATTAATAGGTAGCAGATCTTCTTTTAAGATGACCGTAGCCTGGGGAGATGGTGGCCTGATCTATACCCAGTAAAGCCAAGAGCTGCTCCCTAAATATATCAGCGCATACCATACTGCTCTTGCATAGGGCTTCATCCACCCTGGTTATTTTATTTTAATTGCATTTTCCCCTTGGCTGAGGATTGTTCAAGGTGAAGGTGACCTCAACATCTTCCTCCACCCCAGCCAGGGGACGCAGGGTTGATGTGAGCTCCGAGCTACGGCATGCAGCCATGGAGATGCTCACCACCACTCGTGTAGGCATTGATTGCCTTCGTCTATTGATGCCAGAGCAAAGCCAAGAGGGGGAAGGAGGCGGAGCTGGGGCCAGGTTTAACCACTTCAAAGCTTCCACCTACTTTGAAGGACTTTTAAAGAGAGGTTACCTTTGTTCAGAATCAGCACAGGATGTTAAATATATTCTGCGGACAGCAGTGTTACCGGCATTGACCCGGCCCAATTCCCTCATCCTGATGTGCACATATCAAATAATGAACGGCGCAGAAAAGGGAGACTAGGAACTTCATAGTGGAGTCCTGCACAGAAGGGTTACATCTAGCTTAATTTGAAAAACTATGGATCAACCAAAAATGAAAACTATTCAGCCTTTTCACTGAAAAAAAAATCCTTTATGAAATGTTTGGCCTGAATTGTTTCATTCATTCTAAAATTAAAATTTAACTTTCTTTTTTACTTTCTTTAATTCTTTTCCATCACATTTTTTCCTTATTCTACTCAGGACAATACAAAAGGACTATGAATCCCCTTATGAAGAAAAAAATTAAACTGCTTCACAAGGAATATTTCAGAACATCACATTTCTCCTTAATATTCCTCTAAACAAAACACCAATGAAAAAAAAAATACATTTTGGCCAAACTAAGTAGCAAATTTGTCTGGGATTTTAAAATTATTTTGCCTTTCTGGAATAGAGTATCATTTGCTCCCAAATATTATCCAGCTCCCTTTTCCCTCTTAATGCAGGAGAAGAAATGTTCAGTGAAATGAAACAGTAGGAAACCCAAAATCAATGATAATGCCTGGTCGAACTCTGGAACTCAATGTCAAAGGAGGTCACCGACGTCCAGCATTTAATGAGATTCAGTTAAGTCATGGCCGTTTAGATGGATATTGAGAATATGCAGAGGTATCAAAGGAAATTTCAGCAACGCATCCTCGAGATAATCATTAACACCGCTCTTCAGCATTTAGCTGTTCTCTACAAACTATGGGTGGAAGCAGGAGCTATTCCACACTGTAGGAATCTCCTCCAATCTCCCTCCGGGACCCTCTGGTCCTGGCTGTGATCAGCCAGAAGACACTGGACTAGCAAATTCTGCTCACAAAGGACTGCCCATACGAGGAGTATGCGCATGTTTTGATCCTAAAGCTGTTCTCTTTTCTAATGCGAACAGAAAAATTACACTTGGACTCTATAAACAGGCTGTGTATCCTCCTGCAAACACAATTAATTTTAAAGATTAGCCCGATCGATGGTTACTGTTCTGCAAGAGCCAAAACATGACTCCTAACACATTTTCAGCCATAAAGGAACACTGCCCCATGCTGAAGTCCCCTGTGCAATAGCAAACAGCAAAACGTGTCCTTGCCTCCCAGAGAAATAAGTCTAAAATCCTGGACCTGGATGATTCCTTGCTGCTTCTGACAGCCTGAAACATTACTGCAACGCAACGTGTCCCCTGCACCTCAAGACACTGGCTTCAGCCATTTCACCCCATCTCCCACCCCATCCCCCTTTGGTTAAAAGGTCAATTCCAACCAACTCTTATTGCCATGGTCTTGTCAACATCCCAAATTTGCCAGTGCAAGAACTAACCCCCCACTGTCTGCTGCACCAAGTGCCCTGTCTCCAGCTCCTACGTGGATGCTTAATGACAGCTTTATCCTCTAATCCCCATGCTATTATCTTGTACACAATAATTTACTGTAAAGCTGCACTGAGACTGTCAATGGTATAATGAAGCTCCTGGTGCCCAAGATGATTTTTTCCCAAACATTCATAATCAACCTCTAAGACATGCAAACACATACACATATATAGACAAAAACAGAGCAAACTGGACAAGCCAATACCTAATTGTGCACAAAGACTAAAACAATGTGATATATTAATGTATGAGTTTGAAACGTTGACAATGCACAATGGAGTAAGTGTGAGCAGGCTGGGGGGCGACCAGTATCTGTGGGCGTCCCTAGTTAGGGCCCATCAAGTACAGCACTGTCAGAGAAAAGGAGGAAAGTGCTGAGCCTTCAACAGGGTGACTTTAGCGCTGGCTGAAGCAGGCTATGAGCACGATATGATTAATGTACCGAAAAGGATGAAGTCAAGTCATTTGGCAGAGCAGCACCATGCTGTGATCCATTTATAAAAGTTGCTTGAGTCAGCAGCTCACAAATCACGGATATTTCATTGCCCGAGGGCCACGGAGCATGGCCTTCCAAGGAGGCAGAATTATTGCACGTGTTGTCATGTCCAAAACGTCACAAATACATGGATGAAGGTGACGGTGAATGCTGCAGAGGGCCAAGGAGCTCAGAGAGCAAAGGAGTTGGGAGAGCAACCCCAAGAGTAACAGCCCTGCCACTACTCATGTCTCAGCAGAGAGAATAGGAGAGTTGAGGACGGTCCACGAGGAATAGCCAGCCACTGAGCAGCATGGAGAAGTCCATGTATGATAGGAAAGGGTGGGATAAATCCCCACACTCAGACTAGGTGGCACATCTGGGCACCCTTGACACCCAAAGTCCAATTGTTTGTGGACCTCAGGGTAAACACCAACACCCTCGTGATCACCTCCTTCCTTCCAGCGCTACCTCCACCTTAGCTCCACTCTTAAGCCTGCAGCATTCACCCAATTCCCTGTGCTCAGCCAGCCACGGGGAAAGCAGAGTCCAAGCCAGACAAAGGCTATCCATCAGCATCTTCTACAGCCCAGCAGCCCAAGGCCCTCCCTCCCTCCTAAATTTCCCTTTGGTGGCTAAATACCCACCAAAGGGAAAAGCATGGACTCAGGGGAAGATAACGCTGGGAGATCCCACTGCAGAAATGCCAGAAATCAAGGAAAGGTTAAACCCAATGGCAGTGAGACCTCAGGAACTTTCCTTGTGTGAATCCCAACCCCATGGAGATTTGCCAGTTTATACCTCTCTGAATTTCCCTTGAAGCTCATGGGTCCTGCTGACGAAGGGACACACATAGGCCATTCCACACAGAAGCTGCTGTGCTCTCTTCATACATGCTCAAGCCTGTAAAGTCAGTGAATTCAATGTTGGCGTCACCAAGGAAGCCACCTGATGCAGCCTGCTAGGAGAGCTCCCAGGGTGATCACAGCCTGACATTTCTGAGCTCCCTTGCAGAAACAGCCCATCTGTAAATGTCATGTTCACCCCTGGAAAATGGGTCGTGACCAGGTCGAAGCTCTGCTGACTTCCCATTTAATGGCCTATATATCTATTCTTTAGTTGGTTGGAGCAAGAGCAGTGTCCCATCCCCCTTGTCCTCCAAATGGGCAGATGCCTGTAAAATTTGCCACAAGGTTAAACAAACAAAACAGTTCATGGCGTGAATGCTTTGACACAAAAGCATCTTTATCAACAGGGCAAGATTAGGATTGGGAAATGTGTCGCCCCAGGCAGATCTGGATGGGCTGCAGAAACCAGAACAGCGCGAGGAGAGCCAAAGTGCTCCTGTGAGAGTTTGCTGGGCCAAAGAGCATCATGTATCTGACTCCCTTGCAAGACAACGTGCACCACATGGCTACTACCAAGGTACAGACAGATGAATTAACAAGGCTCACTCCATAACGCATGGGGAAAAAAAAGAACCTTGGGAAGAAACTTTCACGTGAAGAAAAGTGGAAGACCTTGCAAAGACAACACAGCATTTTTAATTCTGCTCTTCTTCAAGTCCAAAGATTTTTCAGTGTAATTCATGCTGAGTGCAATGAACTCATTCAAATATCCGACGGGATGAAGAGAAACCAGCAGCTGTCTGTGGCGATGCCGCACACTGGGTCTGTCCCCAGCTGGAGTCCTCCTGCCTCTGCCCATCCCCACCCCAAAGCTGGTGGCCTCAAGGGTGGGATTCTCAGTGGAGAGATGCTTTCAGCACCTCGTTTCAAGTGTCTGAAGACACAAACAAGAGACGAATTAAAAATGCATTATTTCAGTTGAGGAAAACACTTGAGCACATGCAGCGTGGCTCTTAGCTGCTCCTTACATGTAAATACGGGCATAAATGACTTTCTGAATCAGAGCTTGGTGAACCACGCTGCAAAAGCTATATGTGAACCTGCGATGAGATTTTTAAGAGGGGAATCTGGTGCAGCAAGATGTGCTAAGGCTGGGGAAAAGGAAGCTTTTTAGGTCAAATGAAGCAATTACATTTTGCATCCTCGTAGCACAATCAGACCACCCCAGAGATCCAGCAGCAGGATGAGGAGCGAATCCAAAGGCGTCACTTTTTTGGCAAGGACGGACCAGACTTTTACAGAAATGAAGAGCTGCTGCCCAAGGAGATGAGATATATATATCTCTCGTGTATATATATGTATGTATATATGAATGAAACAATTCAGGCCAAACATTTTGTAAAGGATTTTTTTTTTTCAGTAAAAAAGCTGAATAGTTTTTCAAATTAAGCTAGACGTAACCCTTCTGTGCAGGACTCCACTATGAAGTTCCTGGTCTCCCTTTTCTGCGCCGTTCATTATTTGATATGTGCACATCAGGATGAGGGAATTGGGCCGGGTCAATGCCGGTAACACTGCTGTCAGCAGAATATATTTAACACCCTGTGCTGATTCTGAACAAAGGTAACCTCTCTTTAAAAGTCCTTCAAAGTAGGTGGAAGCTTTGAAGTGGTTAAACCTGGCCCCAGCTCCGCCTCCTTCCCCCTCTTGGCTTTGCTCTGGCATCAATAGACGAAGGCAATCAATGCCTACACGAGTGGTGGTGAGCATCTCCACGGCTGCATGCCGTAGCTCGGAGCTCACATCAACCCTGTGTCCCCTGGCTGGGGTGGAGGAAGATGTTGAGGTCACCTTCACCTTTAATATATATTCACCTATATATATATATGCATCTGACTGATGAGCACTGCTGACAACAGCTCTGGTCCAGATTGCTCCATTGACACTGCTGTAGTGGTGGGGGTTTTCATGAAGACCATTTATCCTCAGAGAGCTGGGCAGGGCCTGCCAGGGAAAAACTCCCTGCCCTGACTTTCCTGAAAGCTCTGGTGTGAAGCTGCTTGAGCTCATCGCCAGCTCCTGTTCCCCAGATCCTGGCCCTTCTCCAACCCGGGGATGCTTCAGCGATGCTGCAGTTCAGCTGCATAGGAACCGCAAGGTTCGCCCTTGAGGCAAAAGATGGAGAAGGGCAGTGCAGGGCACGACAGGTAAGATTTTGTCCAAATTTATTCCATTATCATCCAAATCACAGATGCAGAAGGATGGGTCTCTCTGAAGGAAGGTCAGGAAATGGCTTTGACATGAAATAGAAGCTCTTCTGTTGCAGCGATGTTATTCGACTAGCTGTATTTTTCTGCTCCCTTCAGGGACTCATTACTTCCCTTCTTTCTGTGTTCCCAGTGCAGCTCAAAATTAGCGTTGCTCTTTGATTTAATTTCTAGCCTGCGTGACAGTGTAATTGCTCATCCTGGCACAGGAGCAGAAATAGATTCAGCAGTAAAGGAGGTAAAGGAGGAAGATGGTGAAATTTAAATAGCAGCTATTGCTTTGCTACTGCATTGATGACTTGGGGCATTATTATTTGCTCCTCACCATAGTAGCTACTATATGACTGTATCTGAATATCCTTCCTATGCTGATTGGGCACCAGGTTTCCTAAGAACTTAATTGTGCGCATGAAAGATGAAGAGACCAGTTAGTCACAGTCTGAGGTTCAGTTAATATATGAAAGCAATTCTGGCGCGGGCTTTAATAGAAGACCCAGCCACCCGATTTCAAAAGGTTTACATGTCCAAGATGACAAGAAGGCAAATGCTAGGAAAAGGGAGGTCATGGATCAGGATCCCCATGAACATTCATGGAGGAGGCACTGAGGAACAAGGACTTTGACCACTAAGTAGAAGAGCAGTAAACCAAGCCCCACGGCAAATTTAGTGGCCAGAATATGCGGTACTCAAGTTTTTCCTTGCACTGGGCTGGAGCAGTAACATGCTGCTGAAAGCCCAATGCAAAGAAAATCTTGAATACCATGTATTTCTTCTGTACATACTGCCCATGGTGGGCAAACACATTGTCTAACCCTATTGTCTCCTGCCAGCACCCCCCTTCCCGCTTCAAAGCCTCTGCAGAGCTGATGGAGGTATTGATGCAAGGTCACAGCCTCAGTTGCTGCTCACCCCAATGGGTGCGTCTCCTAGATGCCTTCAAGACAGAGGAGCCTGCATGCCAGCTTAGAAGCCAAGCTGTAACCAGGATGGTCTCTTATTATCTGTGACATCACTGAGGGGAGACCTTCTCGCTCTCTACAGCTCCCTGAAAGGAGGGGGTAGACAGTGGGAGTTGGTCTCTTCTCCCAAGGAACAGGTGATAGGACAAGAGGAAATGGCCTGATGTTGCACCAGGGGAGGTTTAGGATGGATATTAGGAGAAATTTTTACACGGAAAGGGTTATCAAGCATTGGAAGAGGCTGCCCAGGGCAGTGGTGGAGGCACCATCCCTGGAGGGATTTAAAAGCCGGGCAGACGTGGTGCTGAGGGACATGGGTTAGTGGTGGTTTTGGCAGTGTTGGGTTGATGGTTGGATTCAATGATCTGAAAAGTCCCTCCCAACCTCGACAATTCTGTGATTCCATGATTCTATGATCTGAGTGTAGTAACAACCAAGTACCTCCTAAGTGACCTTACACTTCAACAGCTCAGAGCCTCCAAGCTGAAATATCACCTGTGAAAGCGAAGCACACACATGCTTAGGCTCCAAAGACACCCAATTTTATCCTATTTTAGTCTACAAAGTAAAATACAGAAAGTAATATGTAATCCAAATGTCTTATATATACATGCTTTGGATGTATAATATCTTATTCTCAAAGAAAGCAAGCGAATTCAAGTCCATACATCATCCATCCACAAGGCATGCCTGCGAGCAGCATCCCACACACAGGTTTGCGCTTTCCCACTGTTTTTTTCCAAGAATTACTCCACCAGAAATCCCTTGAATCCATCAGCTGGGGTACCAGATCCAACGCGACGAATATTTCACAGCAAACGGTTCTGTGGCTTGATGAGCTGCAATTCCCCCGTGTCCCGAGCGTGCAACACAAGCAGGTGAAGTCAGGCATAGGGAGCTGCGCTGCACACAACATACGCAGCGCGACAACCACACAGGCTGGAATAACGCAACACAGAACGTGGATGAACGCAGGATTAACCTACATTTGGTCCGATCACCTGCCTCTGCTGTGCCCATGTGTGTGTACGTGTTTGAACTCGTGCTATTCCTTTACAAGATTTTATATATATAATGAATCTAAAGTATTTTTTTTAGCAGGCAAAAATGACTAGCCTGTTGCTGGCTTCGACAGAGAGGGCCGAATCCTGCTTTCCATTTTACGCCTTTCTCTGCAATGTACCCACTCAATATTTCTTTAGTTGAAATTAAGAGGTTGTAATCCTTTTTTTAACTGGAAGAACCATAATAGAGCTGGGTGTGAGCTAAGTAGATGAAAGAGGAGAGCTGAGGCTTGAGTGAGGATCTTAAAATAAAGGATTACTGAGCTAAGGGAAAGAAATGAAGGACTGAGTCGGATTTCTCCCCCCCGGCCCCCATCTTTACCCTTGATACCGTCTTATTTCAAGGGCTGCAAAATCTAGATTTAAATTTGATTTGTTCTGTGGATGGGAAGGTGCAGAGCTCCTGCTCCGGAGTTTAAACGACATATATGGAATTACTGGGGAAGAAACACAGGGAAATTACACTGAAATTGCCCTGGGGGCTGTGGGGAAGGTTAGCTTTAAAAGCACCATGGAAAGACTAAACTGGGCTGAGCTGATGGACAGGCAATTCAGGGCGACAGTGTGGGAGCACTGGGAGGTAGCTGCTCTGGGGAGAAGGGAAGGGAAGGGAAGGGAAGGGAAGGGAAGGGAAGGGAAGGGAAGGGAAGGGAAGGGAAGGGAAGGGAAGGGAAGGGAAGGGAAGGGAAGGGAAGGGAAGGGAAGGGAAGGGAAGGGAAGGGAAGGGAAGGGAAGGGAAGGGAAGGGAAGGGAAGGGAAGGGAAAGAGGGGAGGGGAGGGGAGGGGAGGGGAGGGGAGGGGAGGAGAACAAAGCTTAATATGCACAGGCATTTTTTTCTAGGAAACCATAAAACACACCACCACAAGTCACCAGGGCTGCACGGGTGTCATGGAGAGCAGAATTAGGTCATTAAAGCATATCACTTTTAACGCTGTAATACTCAAGTCCATGCCACTTCCAGTCCACCCATCTCTCTTTAGAAGCTATCCCTGCCTGCAGGAGGCACAAAAGTAGATAAATTGTAGGAAATTAGAAAATTAGTGTAGGAAAAACTGTTTCCCCAGTTTCCCCCTCTGCAAGCTTGGGAAACCATCAGCATCACTTGTGCATCCATGACGTTGTAATGGGGATGCCCTCATGAGCCCAGCTCCCCAACAACTGGATTAGTCCCATGGTACTGAAACCATAAATACTGGGACCATCAAAGCTGTCTCGGGGGAGTCTGGGAAAGAGACAGCACAAGGCAGTGGAGCAGATGGCTGTATTGTGAAATCTCCTCCTAATTAGGTAAAACAAGGACCGATGCAAGTTGAACTGGTCACTGCTGGTACCACCCTGTCCGCACGAAAGCTGTCACGAAATAAAAGAGGATGAGGAGGACTGTCAGAAAGCTTTATAGGGGAAATGGTGAGAAAGCAGGTTCTGGAAGAAGGTTATTTTATAATTAACTGGCTTCTCCAGTGTTTGTAAGGAGTGGAAAGCCCTGAAAGCAAAGCACAGACAAAATGGGTTGTGTCTTAACATCACATTCAGAGGCTCCCCCCGCACTTGATCAAAAGCATCACTCTGAGCACTCTGAGACCATCGGGGAAACACACCATTCACACACGCGAGACAACAGCCCTGTGCTACCAAAGCTGGTGCTCTGTTCCAAAGGAGATGCATGAAGCTGAAAGGCACCCTAAAATCAGAGTCTCTGGAAACGAGAGGCATGGCACACAGCAATAACCAGCACACGAAGCGTAGGATTTACTCACTTTGGAGGAAAAAGCGGAGTAGAGACGTGGTTTTCTGTTGCCAGACGCAAGGAGCCTGTGCGTAACATGCACTGGGGAGCTAAAACCAAGAAGAGATGAAAGAAAATCCCAGGGCATGTGCACGGCTGCCTGTGCCAGCAAAGGGGATTTAGAAACGCCGCGTGCTGAAAACAAAGCCTGAGGAGATGCACAGGCTGGGACAAAACCCCAGAAACCTGGGAGACTCAGAGACCATTCCCATTTTTGGGACCATCTTGCATCAGCATGGTTTTGGAAGCCTATGAGGCTGCTACGAGGACAGGCTGAGAGAGTTGGGGGTGTTCAGCCTGGAGAAGAGAAGGCTCCGTGGAGACCTTGGAGCCCCTTCCAGTCCCTCAAGGGGCTCCAGGAAAGCTGGGGAGGGACTCTGGATCAGGGAGGGGAGCCATAGGACGAGGGGGAACAGTTTTACACTGCAAGAGGGAAGGCTGAGATGAGATCTCAGGCAGAAATTCTTTGCTGTGAGGGTGGTGAGCCCCTGGCCCAGGTTGCCCAGAGAAGCTGTGGCTGCCCCATCCCTGGAGGGGTTCAAGGCCAGGTTGGACGGGGCTCGGAGCAACCTGGTCTGGTGGGAGGTGTCCCTGCCCAGGGCAGGGGGGTTGGAATTGGATGATCTTTAAGGTCCCTTCCAATTTTAACCATTCTGTGATTCTGTGATTCCCAAGAAGGATATTGTAAAATGTAAAATGTAAAAAAAATATCCCACTGCCCCTGCACTGTCTCTGCAACATCTGCAATCACACACCTACCTGCCAAAACCCAAACCCAGCCGCCAGCACACACAAGTGTGCACTGCAGTGCCTTTCCTAAAGAAAAAAAAAAAAGCTCACAGGCAGTAAATTTGGGGACAAAAAATTAAAAGCACCGTTTTTATAAGTCTTCTCCAAAGAACTGGAAGGAGAATTTGTTATTACTAAGCACTTTTGTGCGCACAGCAAATGTTTACAGCCTCTCTGAGACATTTGTATCCACTGGATAAATAATATGCATTTGGAAATGAGACAATCTGCAAATACTTCTTCTTTTGGAGCTGTTCCAAGCTTAATTGAGAAATAGAACATGCTAGGGACAAACGTATTAAGCAGGTACTTAATTGAGAGACGAGATGAGAGAAGAAGGCACTGTTCTTGTCTCCCAGGCAGCACATGCATGTTTTAAACACACTCCTAGATTGATATTTATTGCAACCGACAGAGCAGAAAGTCTCAGAAAGAGCACTCCTTCCCCTCCCATAAATAATTCACCCGTTGTAACAGTTCATAAAATGTTTATATTAAGTAATAATTAAATATTGCATTATGAAAAAATAACTAACATTCCATCCGAGAGAAAAATCAACCCAAAGGAGAGTGGGGAAATATGATTGCCTTGAAGCTGTCACGTTGGGTTTCCTCTGCTGAGAGCGAAGCTAAAGCAGTTAAAAGAGGCGACTCTTGGCTGCACTCGATGCTCCCTCTGCTCTGTCGGATCTAATCCTGATCCTGCCCTGAATGATAGGCCTTTTTTCCAATCGATCTCCGCCATGTCCGCATGGAGCCGGCTCTCGTGCCCATGCAAGGTCTCCCCATGTGGTGGTTTTCACATGGGCAGAGCAGGGTCAGTGGTCCCATATTAACCTCTGCCATCGAGCAATGATGCTTTTGACTTCAAATCACCAGCTCTGCACACATTAGCAGGCTCTGAGCCCGCTAATGGGTTATTGGGTCTTGGTCGCAAAGACACACAAAGTCCAATATGGGATAAGGCTCCAACAGCCGGACCCTGACATGGGATGAAGGACTGGGAGCACAGCAGGAGGCAGTGGGGTAACGACTGATGATGAGCAGAAGCCATCAATATAATATGAATCAAATGTCATCACGCATACACCCAGGCACCTTTTATTAAAGCTATAATTGCTTGATCCAACCTGTGCCCTGGGGAGCATAAAGAATAGCGAGCAGCACCAAGGTCACTGCAGACAGAAAATCAATGCAGGGAATGAATGGTAATGACTTATTTTTGTCCTGGTTTCAAAGAGAGGGGCTGTGGAGATATCCTGCTGGCATCTCCAGAGATGCACAATATCCCTCGGACTTGCTCCAGCAAAGCACTTAGTACATTTTTAACATTCTACATCCAAGTCTTGCCCCTCCTGACTGTGACTACAGCGGGTTCGAGCATCCTGATGGACTGTTATATTTCATATACGCAAAGACAATTATCCACTTTTCCGCGGCACTCTCTTCTCTATCCCAAGCCATTCAGTACTTTCCAGCTTTCTGCAATGACCATGACTTCCATGGTCCTGACCTCTCTGATGGCCGTCCTCAGGACTTTCTCTGGTCTGGGGCTATGCTGAAGTATAAAGCCAAAACCTGAATAAAAGAGTCCACCTGAGGCTTTACTAATGTGGAAGGATGTCACATCTGGGTTGTCACATTTGGGCCCCTCACCACAAAAAAGCCGCTGAGGTGCTGGAGCGTGTCCAGAGAAGGGCAACGGAGCTGGTGAGGGGTCTGGAGCACAAGTCTTGTGAGGAGCGGCTGAGGGAGCTGGGGGTGTTCAGCCTGGAGAAAAGGAGGCTGAGGGGAGACCTTCTCGCTCTCTGCAACTCTCTGAAAGGAGGGGGTAGCTAGGGGGGTCGGTCTCTTCTCCCAAGGAACAGGTGATAGGACAAGAGGAAACGGCCTCAAGTTGCACCAGGGGAGGTTTAGGATGGATATTAGGAAAACTTTTTACACAGAAAGAGTTATTAAGCATTGGAAGAGGCTGCCCAGGGAAGTGGTTGAAGCACCATCCCTGGAGGGATTTAAAAGACAGATAGACATAGTGCTTAGATGTCAAATCACTATGTGGTTTAGTGATGGTTTTTGTCAGAGTTAGGTTGATGGTTGGACTAGATATCTGAAAGGTCCCTTCCAAACTAGGCGATTTTATGATTCTAAATTACATGTCAAATTACTCTACATACATCTCAGTACATTACTTGCCAAAAAGTCCTTCTTTTTATTTTTTTTGAGTGCTTGTGTTGCTTGATTTTCTTCCTTTTTTTTTTTTCCTTCAATGCAATAACATTACTGACATGTGATTTGTGATTCACTGCGGAATTGCTCCTGTCCCAGCTGTTCCATCTGCACCAGAACCGCTGATGATCCCTACCTCTATGTCATACCCTGCCCTCACCTCTCCTGAGCGGCTTCTTATTTATTTCAGGCTATTTCTCCGCTATGTCAAGATCTCTTTGAATTCCAATTCCAGCATGCAAAATGATTTAGCCACACACAAGTGAAGGACTCGGCACAAGATTACGTGGATGAAATACGGTGCTGTACAAGCACTCAGATGGGATGGTCCTAATGTCCCTTTCTGCCCTTAAAAATCTCTTAACTGCAATAAGGTATCCATTACAACTACAGGAGCAAAGTAATGCTGTAAATTTAAACTGCCTGTGGGATATTTAAGGCAGGTTGTGTCCTTTAGGGAAGGGATGAAACAGCTCCTTCTCTCCACTGAGCAGACCTCAGCCCTTCTCCCAAATGGCAATGCTGGTCCATGTGATGCAGGACCTAAGTGAGTACTACTGCAAGCTGAAAATGTGATGTTCCTGCAGAAATGGATCCATGATCCAAGCTGAGCATAGGGGTTTTTTTTCATTGACTCCACTGAGATTTGGATTGAGCTCTTGGGAGATGTCTCTAGCGCTCTAGTGAGACCTATCAATGGGCTACTGAGGATGATGCTGAGATTATTAACACCTAAGTGATATAAAAGATCTGTCCAAAAATGAGTTTGTAGTCATCAGCCGAGAAAAACTCAAGAGGTGAAATGAGAACTCAAAAACTGTTGTCCCTTAGCCCACGGGCTGCCCACCAGTGATACTGGTAAGACCGCCTGAATACGGACAACTTGGTACCTATGAGTATGGGGTAAGTGCAAATGAATGAGATTTGTGAAAGAAAGGGGGAAAATCAACTTATTTATATATTTTGTAAATAAATACTTTCTTCCATATGGTCTTACACTGAAGATCATATACTAATTTCCTACAATATCATATTTCATGAGTATATGATCACATGGGCGTGCTTCAAGCCATGCAGTTGCAGCACCACAGCTCTTCTTTTGCCCCGTGGTGCATTGAGGTGTGTTTGTTTGTCCCTGCAGAAGCTCTGAGCGCATCTGCAGCATCTCTGCAGCTTCCCAAGGAATGTCTCCACATCTGCCACACAGCAGAAGGATGGAGTGTGCACAGCGATTGGGGTCACGGTGGTTCCCCATATTTCACCTTCTGTGTAACACATCTATGCAGCTTCTATACCAAGGGCATAGCCTCAAAGCTGGACGCTACCAGACTCTGGTCTTGCACCGAGAGATACTCATATGGGCTGGAACATGGTGTCTGCTGAAATGCAGAACGGGGACCAGGTTAAATTAGAATTGTTCACAAGGATTTTGAGACCTTAAAATAAAATACACCCTCTATGTAGATCAGTGCTTATAGCTCCCCATGACATTAGAGCAAAGAGGTTGTGAAAGTGGCCTGTATGGCAGCGTTACCACCTTCAGATGTCCTTCCCCTTTCCATGCTGTAAAAACAATACAAGCCTCTGTCTCCCTCTATTTTGCATCATGTCAAAAGTCTCCTGTGAAAGCACCATGTCCTCACTCCCTTCCCATTTCACACGTCATCCAGTTTGACTTCCCACCCAATTTCAATCTCAAATGTCAGCATGACCTAATCAAACCCCTGGTTTCCAGATCGCAGCGTTAACTTCTGGGAGCACCCCTCCTCCCCAACAGGGTGTGAAAAAGATGGTGATGTGTATGTCACCACTGAAAGACTACCGGACATGCCTGAAGAGCTACTGGAAGACCAAAAATTGAGATAGAAAGGGCTGGACAGATGTACCTGGCTGCAAATCACAGCAATGACATGTCAAGTTTAAAGAAACATATTCTGGTTGTTCACTACCAGCTGCGCACATGGCACAACCTGCAAGACCCTTTCTCTAGACTGATGCTGAGGGCCTCCCAAAACCACTTAACTCCAGGAGCTAGGCTTTGCAAAAGCTGTCCAAAAGTGCTGCCAATGTTTCAGACGTGACTAGAGGTATCAGCAGAAGCCCAACCAGGAACACATCCTCAAGGCCAACAGATGTGCCTGTGTTTTCTGAGGGTTCCCAGCCCTCAGAGCAGCCAGGAAGAGACAAATCACAACTGGTTGTAAAAGAGAAATCTCTTTTTCATAGAATCATAGAATAGTTTGGGTTGGAAGGGAGCTTTAAAGGTCACCTAGTCCAACCTACCCTGCAATGAGCAGGGACCAGATTGGGTCAACTAGACAAGGTCAACTTCAACTAGATCAGGTTGCTCAGAGCCCCACCCAACCTGACCTTTCCTCTGCGGACAGGGAATCGCACATTAATTAGCAGACCCAGAACAAGGAAGAAGGGGAATCATGGCAAACAGGGCTGGGGAGGACTTCAAAACCCATCCAATTCATCCTGTGATCTGGGGCCAAGTCAAGCAATGGACCTTTGCACCTCCTCTGAAGACTGGCTAGCTTTCTTGAGATGCTACAAGCCAGTTGATGCATGAAATAACCTGTTCTATGTCATGTCAGAAATCAGACCGGCTGAACGTAGCAGACCCCTCCAGTCCTGCAGGTTATCCAGAGTGATGGAAGCATTTCCATGGGACACAATGAAATTGCCTCTCCCTTTATATCACCCTGCACCGAGCTTCGCTCCAACGCTGCTGCGATGCCGTAGCACTCTGTCCAATGACACCGGAGGCTTTTACCCCACCAACGGAGGAAAAAGCACCGCAACTTTCAACAACACATCTCCCTGGCTCTCTGCACGACAATCCTGCCGAAGCCCATCCCAGCTCCCTGGAGGGAACACGTGGTTTTTCTCCGTGTCCTCCCTCCGCCGGGCTCCTTGCCAATACATCCCTCTCCGGGAATCCTCCGCCCGAGTTGCCATAGCTACTGACTGACACAGCGACAAGCTCTGCCGCTCGGCTGAGGCCGGCGCGTTCGTCCCCCCCTGATGCACGGGGTACCCGGTGGGAGGCTGCCGGCCAGCCACAGCACATCAGCCCCATGCAAACCCAACCCAGGGCTTTCCACACCTCATAGGGTCTTGCACTTCCAACCTCTGATCTTCCCCTTCTTCCCCCATCTCAGACCTTCTGCGCATCCATTTTATATGTGACTAATGAGAGCACAAAGCATGGTCGAAGTCCTGATCTGCATGGCCAGCAAGTAAGAAGCGTGGGCAGCAGGGCAAGGGGGGGGATTCTGCCCCTCTGCTCCGCTCGGGGGAGACCCCCCTGCAGTGCTGCCTCCAGCTCTGGGGCCTCAGCCCAGGAGAGACACGGAGCTGTTGGAGCGGGGCCAGAGGAGGCCCCGGAGATGCTGGGAGGGCTGGAGCCCCTCTGCTGGGAGGACGGGCTGAGAGAGTTGGGGGGGTTCAGCCTGGAGAAGAGAAGGGTCAGCGGAGACCTTGGAGCCCCTTCCAGTCCCTCAAGGGGCTCCAGGAAAGCTGTGGAGGGACTCTGGGTGAGGGAGGGGAGCCATGGGATGAGGGGGAACAGTTTTACACTGAAAGAGGGGAGATTTAGATGAGATAAGAGGAAGAAATTCTTGGTTGTGAGGGGGGTGAGCCCCTGGCCCAGGTTGCCCAGAGAAGCTGTGGCTGCCCCATCCCTGGAGAGGTTCAAGGCCAGGTTGGATGGGGCTTGGAGCAAGCTGGGCTGGTGGGAGGTGTCCCTGCCCAGGGCAGGGGGTTGGAACTAGATGATCTTTAAGGTCCCTTCTGATCCAAATCATTCTATGATTCTATGCTGGCCTCCACAAATCCAGCAAAGCGGAAAAATCAGACCTTTACATTTAATTCTCCCCTTAGCTTTAGGAACTCCACCAATAGTTTGCTCTGTTGCACTGGTGGTAAAGTGCAGCTCAGGGTGCGAATGAGTTTGCAAGACATTGAGCATCCTTTCAGCCTCTCACTGGGGCTCAGGTTGATGGAGCTCCACAGTTGAAGTGGATGTGAGAAGGGAAAGGAACCCCCCTTTTGCAGCAAAACAGCACCTGCAGCTTCTCCTTGAAGGTCTCAGCCAATAAACCAACTATCAACCCCACTGCTGCCCAAATCTGGGCATGGGACCAGCCAGGGTTCACAGCGCTGCCTGTGTTTCAGCCCATCAGAGCATGATGCACTGGTTTCTTTTAGGCAAAGCTGCCTGCCCAAGAGCAGATGGGCAGCCTCCTTCAAGGTCAAAAGCAAAGGGAAATGTGGGAGGAAGCCTGAAGCTCAGCAATCAGGCTGATGCCGAAGGATTTCCTCCTCCTCTGTCCTCTCCCTTTGCCATTCACCCAGCACCCAGGCACAAAATTGAAGTTTCTTTACTGCAACCCACTGGCCTGGCCAATTCTAGCCTTCCCAAACCCAAGTTTTTAGCTGGTCTAAGTGGATTTCTGGAAAGCCCAAACTGTCCAGCTCCCCATAAGTGTATGCTTTCTAAGATGTCTGCTCATCTTTGCTTTGGAAGAAACAGATTGTATCCCCTTTGCTGGGAGATGAGCTATCTGCCCATCTTCCCTCCTACTACCTATGTGACCACAATACCTTCTGTAGCTGATTTAATGGGAAGGAATCAGGAGAAAAAAGACAAAGTGGAGGAAAACATTAACTCGTTCACCTAATAATTAATTGCACATAAGCATCATTTAATTGACAGCTAGCCCTTACACACAGGTGTCCCACAAGAAGAATGTTTATGCCTTGTGCAAGGGGAGCAAGATAGGGATGAGGGTGGAAAAGGACATCTGAGAACATCAACTCCAAGGCATGAGCTTTTAATTCTAGAGGAGAGCAGGGATTCTGCAAGAGGACGCGCTGGTCCTGGAGGGCTTTGGGGAGAGAAAGGAGATCTGACCTGAGCTTTGGGCTAAGTGAAGACCCCAATGAAGAGTGCCAATGACCCCCCAGTGAAGAGGAGTGCCAATGCCGGCACTCTTGGGAATAGCCATATTGATTTCTACGAGCAGAATAACCTTGCCCATCGCAATTAATACATAGCTCCGCTCCAAAAGGCCACCGTTTTCTTTGAACACCTTCATTTTGATTCCCCTTCCGAGCCAGACAAGCAGCAAAGCAGCTGCACAGCCCCACGTACCTTCAAACCTTTTCAAGAACAAGAAAAGAAAAGCAGCAGCCGAGCAACATCACCCGGGCACCAGCGACCTTGCGAAGCATTTCAGCAAGAAATCTCTGGCCCCTTCCCAAGACGGCACCTGCAAGCTCGGGCAGACAAACACCGTGCAAGAGATAATTGACATGGGGAGGACGTTGCCATGCAGGAGAAAGCCGACTGCAGTCAGTGAGAGTCCTACGGATGGAGCCCAGCCTGGATTTCCTTGCCCCTACAGAGGAGATGGAGTAACCGATGCCAAAATGCTTCATTTACAGCTCTCTGGTGGCATTTTTAGAGTTAAAACCAGATGAATGTAAAGCCCCGCATTAAGCAACCACGCATCAGAAAAACAGCAAGACTTTACAAATCTGCTGGCAGCAAGGACAAGCTGGGAGATGCTTTCATGATAATAAAATGACAAATAAAAATCCCCAGCCAGGGATATTATTTTGTGCTCCTGATTTGCAGCCTGGAATAGGGGCTACAGCGAGTCATAGAATCACAGAATCACAGACTGGCAGGGGTTGGAAGGGACCTCTGGAGACCATCCAGTCCAACCCCCTGCCACAGCACGGTCACCCAGAGCAGGTCACACAGGAACGCGTCCAGGCGGGTTTGGAATGTCTCCAGAGATGGAGACTCCACATAGAACAGAATTGTCTGGGTTGGAAGGGACCGTTCAGATCATCAAGTCCAACCATCAACCTAACACTGCCAAAACCACCACTAACCCATGTCCCTCAGCACCACGTCTGCCCGGCTTTTAAATACCTCCAGGGATGGCGACTCCACCACTGCCCTGGGCAGCCTGGTCCAATGCTTGACAACCCTTTCCATGTAAAATTTTCTCCTAATATCCATCCTAAACCTCCCCTGGTACAACATCAGGCCATTTCCTCTTGTCCTATCACCTGTTCCTTGGGAGAAGAGACCGACCCCCCCTGGCTACCCCCTCCTTTCAGAGAGTTGTAGAGAGCGAGAAGGTCTCCCCTCAGCCTCCTTTTCTCCAGGCTGAACACCCCCAGCTCCCTCAGCCGCTCCTCACAAGGCTTGTGCTCCAGACCCCTCACCAGCTCCGTTGCCCTTCTCTGGACACGCTCCAGCACCTCAAGGGCTTTTTTGTGGTGAGGGGCCCAAAACTGGGCACAGCACTTGAGGTGGGGCCTCACCAGTGCCGAGTAGAGGAGTCCCTGCCGATGGAGAGGGATGGGGACACTATGGACACTGTACCCCAATGCCAGCCCATCCCTGCACAGGGCACGCTGCTCATCACCTGCTTGTTTTGCCCAAGGCGGCTCCATCCCCAGGTTGGGAAGCAGGAATATTTCCTTCCATGCTCCACGGCTCAGCGGTGTAAAGTGCTTTCTGAAACAAGCTCCTCCCCTGGGACCTCTGGTTAAATTCACCTCTTCAAGGTGTCTTTTTCTGCAGCTGGCATCCTCACGGACAGGGGCAGCTGCCCAAGGGCTTTATCCTCATCTCCAGGTAATTCTGCTTGTGTTACAGGGGCTGAAGTGATTTTTCCTGCTGGAGCCAGCCCCCTTCTTTCCAGGCATGAGCAGCACATCATTTCAGGCAACCCACCCATCAACCTGAGAGCATCCCTCAAATGAATCCTCCTTTGCAAAACTGAATTACACCTCCACTAAATAAATAAATAAATAAAATTTAAAAAATAAAACATAAAAAAATTTTGATAATTTAAAATTTAAATTTAAAATAATTTAAAATTTAAAAAAAGCAGATTCCCCCCCTTCCCAGCACCAAAACACCCTGTTTTGTAGTCTCAACAGCCGGCTCCCCAAAGCAGCAGGAGTCTGTCCGTACGCGCACCGGGTTTGCACAGTGCTGCGGGGTCCCTTCAGGTGAAGGCACCGTTTGAGCAAAGGGAGTTATTAATAGAAAGCAAAATGTGTTCGCTACACAACACCTGGAACGTTGGGCTTGGGGAGGACCGATGAGTTGGAGATTAAAGTGGTCAACTTGGTGAACAGCTTGGTTTGTGTATGTGCGTGTATACACACACACAAATATATATATAAAAAAATATAAAGGACATTGGAAGGATATCCAGAATGCTGAGTTAAAAATCAAGAGAAATAAAACTTTTACCCTATAAAACTTCCCTAAAACTGCCTTTCCCTTCCCGGCTGGAGCTGATGGTCGTGTTAGCAGGAGAGCATCCATGCTCTCGCCCCGGTGCGGCGAGGGTTATTTGAAGGTATCAGCATTAGCGCAGTGAATATGTTCAGCTAAAAGCAAAGAAAAGCACGATTGATGTAGGATAGAGTGCAGAAGTACTTAGAAAGTGAAGGCTTGTTCAGCTCGTAGGAGACAGGAAAAGCAAAGGTCACGCTCTAAATGTGACACAAGACAAATTTACAATGGCTGTCCGTGATTTATTTGGCAAAGGAAGGAGAGGGGAAAGTCCTGCTGTCTAAATTAGCTGATCCCTCTCCTCTTCTCTTTATTTATTGTTTGTGTTACAGCGGTAGGTTGAAGCCGCCAAGTGAAAGACGTCAGGATGCATCTACAGCATCTGCTCCTGTGTCCAGGAGAAGCTGGTGGTCTAAACAGACACAGCAGCAACGGGGAGGGGAGAAGGAGAGATGTTTGACATGTCCTTTGATACGATAACTGACTTAGCAGACAAAAGAAATGAGAAAATCTATCTGGTTTCAGTAAAGCGTTTGATGCAGAGCCACGTGGGAAATTATTAATTAAGCCAGTGAACATGAACATCAGCAGAACGGGAAACTGGGCAAGGGAAATATGACAACGATGAGTGTTGGAAGGCTGAGCGGCAGCCTGGAAGGAGGTTAGCAGTGTTTAACATTCTTAAGGTTGACTTTGGCACGCAAAAGTAGGGCAACACTGATGAGACCTCCTAATGGCACAACATTGTAGGCAGCACCAATATGGTGGAGGATCGGGATACCACAGAGGAAGACAGGGGTTGGCCTTGACTACTGTGTTTAAGATGGGATGAAAATTATTAGTACTAAATTCTAGGCTCTGTACTAATCAACAAGATTTCTTGCTATGGGATTGGTGTCCCAAGGCTGGAACTGCCTAAGAAGGAGAACGACGTGGAGGTCCTGGTTATCAAAGGGTAAGTGGGGGATTCATGATGCATTTGTGCTGCCCACAAACAGGACACGGGAGTCTCAGTAGAGATGGGGATCTCATCTCCAAAGGGCAACAGTCTGCCTCTGTGTTTAAGAAACAGTGATTTCCTCTAGGAAGAGCTGGAGAGCAATGGGAGGGAGTAAAAAGGAGACTAAACCCCTAAAAACCAACCGCCAAACAATGTGGGTACTGTACTTGGAGATACTGAGCAGTGACCTCCAGATAGGAGAAAAGCACTAAGTAATCCAGCGCCAACAAAACAGCAAACTATAACCTGTCCATTGACTCAGACTGGAAATGAGATGATGGTTGCAAGCCATCAGAGCCTGAGGTTTGGGCGCACCCTTCCAGCTGGCATTGTGCAACCAAAAATTCCCTATTTCTGAGACAGAGCCTTGGGTGTTACTCATAAAGACCAAATAACAAACTAAATAGTTGGACTTACTGGTTCAGAGCGTCCCATCCAGTCCCATGTGCCTAAAGGTCCCTGCTGAGGTGACACAGCTGAGCAGGAGCAGAGGAAAAATTGCTCAAGCACATTGACTCCATCACCTGAATGCCACCTCCATCTCTTCCACCAGCTCAACCCCGTCCTATCCTATAGCACACGCAGCCCAGCTTCACCTTGCACGCAGTCAAAGCAGCCAAATTCAATATTGCCTACGCTGCTGAGAAGCTCCCGGTTGGCTTTTGGGGCTGGATATTGTCCACCTTAATGTGATTGCAGGGAATATGTTGGCAAATACTCCGACTTGGAGATGCTACCAAGAGCCTTTTTCGGCTGGTGGACTATATCCAGAGGAGATCAAGACACAGAGCGTGGCAGGACAGCTGTCTGTCTGCAACACACACCTCCATCCTCTTTGTATCTTAGCAAACACAAGGGTTTCCTGCAGCCATGGTTACTACATACTCATACGACCGGTCCTTGTGGTACCAGCAGACGTTGTGTCTCCTCCTGCTGCTAAAGGTACTTATCAAGTAACTGCTGAGCCAGAGCTCAGCCTCAGCCAAAGCTGCCAAACGTCTCTTTGAACAGCCTTTTCTGGATGGAAGAAAACATCCTGCCCCTTCTCTTCCAGCTAGGAGCAAAATTGGATCCATTTACCTACATAGGTTACTTTAATGACACTCTCATCCAAACTGGGAGTTTGTAGCTGAAACGACACTTGGAAATTAAATCTGTCCAGGAATGTTCTCTGGCACCGGAGCTTGGGACAGCCCTCACTCACACTATGAAACCCCTTTAACCCCTAACGCAAGGTGCCTGCACCCAAACTGCTTGTTGGGATCAGTTCTTGGCTCATACCCACTCCCAAACCCAGCCTGGGAAGCGGGCTAAGGACTGTTTGAACAACTGAAGAGTGTAGATGATCACGTCCCCATGCCCAGGAACATGTCCTGGAACTTTTAAATTTACTAATACAGACCCAGCCTACTGATATGATCCAAAATTTCAGAAGGCAATGGAAAATTTCCCACCAAGTTTGGCAGATCTGACAGTACCAGCAGTGTTAGCAGTTGTCTCACCAAGGTGGGATATGTCCTCCACTGGAGATTTTCAAGAACAGGTTAGATAAAATCAATCTGGTGTGGTCTAGATATATCATCCCATTCCCCAGAAATGGGACATGGACCAGAAGATCTTGGGACATCCTTCCAGCCCTACATTTCCACAACTGTAATGAAGGAGTATGAATTCTCTGTCCTCATGTAGCTCGATTCATCCTTCCTGCGTGGACATCCTTCCCTAAATTATCTCCTCTGTATCTCAGAAAAACACACAGCAAGTCTCCAGTGCTGACTCATTCATCTCTATAGCTACTACAAATTCTCATTTGCTCCACATCTTTAGTACCTCCAGGGCTTGAGATGAATGACAGAACGTTAGCAACAGGCAATTCATTAATACTAGAGGCAGGCCAAAATTTTCCATTGAAGCCTTTCTTGTTTTGTTTTCTCTGATAGGAGAGGAAATTGGTGAGGAAAAAAAAAAATAATTGATTTGGTAAAAAAAAAGATCTCTCTTTGGTGGAAAACTTGAAAACTAGGTTTCACAATATTACTTCTCTGGGGAAAATTCATCGCTTTACTACTCATTCCGACACCCTGGAAAGGGGATGAAATTTCCCCTTTTATATCTTTTTTCTTCAGAGGAAAAAAGGTAACAAAATCACGGAATCACAGAATGGTTCGGGTTGGAAGGGACCTTAAAGATCATCCAGTTCCAAACCCCTGTCCTGGGCAGGGACACCTCCCACCAGACCAGGTTGCTCCAAGCCCCGTCCAACCTGGCCTTGAACCCCTCCAGGGATGGGGCAGCCACAGCTTCTCTGGGCAACCTGGGCCAGGGGCTCACCTCCCTCACAGCCAAGAATTTCTTCCTGAGATCCAATCTAAATCTACCTTCTTTCAGTTTGAGGCCGTTACACAAGGAGAAGAATGCAAGACAGAGAATAAGAAAAAAAACAACACTCAGGAAACACCTAATTCTAACATTTTCCCATAATTTTCAACGCAAAAATGGAAAACATTCATTCCTTCTTGCATTTTTGCCGAATGTTCTTCTAATTGTTCCACTTCCAGCAGGAAATGTCACTTTCTGCACATTTTATCACTTACTGTCTCTGCTCCCAGGGTCAACCCCAGCCCCCTCCATCCTTCGGTGCAGCAGGGAGAAGAGCTCTTCCCGTCCCTTCCAGTTCAGCGGGCAAAATCCCCTCCCAAGCACTCGAGTATTGGGGTCACCGAGGCCCAATAGAGATAAAGCCCTCAACGATGCCACCAGATCGTCCTACAGGACACCAGATATTCGAACAAGAAAGGGATCCATCCAGGAGGAACAGCTGAAAAGCCCCCCAGGTTGGGTCCTGACCCCTATTTAAAAGTCAGGTCAGCCACATAAAACTAGTATTCCTACCCTCTGAAGGATGCTCTGGTCCTTACTTGGTCCCTCAGGGTCCATAGGCCACTATGGGAAGCAGGACTGCAGAGAAGAGGGGGGTGAAGGGAGATGCAACCTGCCCCTATAACGCTGCTTGGGCAGCACATGCTGCTGGGGAGGGAAACTGAGGCAAGAAGAACCTTGGTGCTGGAACCTGGGTCACAGCAAACAGGAGAATGATGCCCCCAAACTGCACCCTGGCCCCAGCCCTGATGGGTGGGCTCAGGTAGGTCACTCAGCACCCCTGCCTCAGTTTCCCCACAGCCAAAGAGGAATAGTCATAGGGCATTAATCGGCAAGCAGATGCCAGCGTAGAATAGTTCGGGTTGGAAGGGGCCTTTAAAGGCCATCTAGTCCAACCTCCACAGCTGTGAGCAGGGACATCTTCAACTAGATCAGGTTGCTCCAAGCCCCATCCAACCTGACCTGGAATGTTTCCAGGGATGGGGCATCTCCCACCACTCTGGGCAACCTGGGCCAGGATCTCACCACCCTCACAGGCAAAGAATTTCTTCCTAATATCTCATCTAAACCTTCCCTCTTTCAGTTTAAAACCCTTCCCCATCGTCCCATGGCTCCCCTCCCTGATCCAGAGTCCCTCCCCAGCCCTCCTGGAGCCCCTTGAGGGACTGACAGGGGCTCCAAGGTCTCCCTGGAGCCTTCTCTTCTCCAGGCTGAACCCCCCCAACTCTCTCAGCCTGTCCTCCCAGCAGAGGGGCTCCAGCCCTCCCAGCATCTCCGGGGCCTCCTCTGGCCCCGCTCCAACAGCTCCGTGTCTCTCCTGTGCTGAGGCCCCAGAGCTGGAGGCAGCACTGCAGGGGGGTCTCCCCCGAGTGGAGCAGAGGGGCAGAATCCCCCCCTCGCCCTGCTGCCCCCGCTGCTGGGGATGCAGCCCAGGCTGTGGGGGGTTTCTGGGCTGCCAGCGCACATTGCTGGCTCATGTTGAGCTTCTCATCAACCCCAAGTCCTTCCCAGCAGAGCTGCTCTCCGTCCTTTCATCCCCCAGCCTGTATGAACACCGGGGGGTCCCCTGACCCAGATGCAGGACCCCACACTTGATCTTGTTGAACATCATGATGTTCACACAGCCCCACCATGCACAACTTGACCGCCTTCAAACCTACTTGCTATCGATGGCTTCAAACCAGACGTTGCCCTGGGAGTCATTTAACTCTTGGAGACCGTTAGGAATGAGCATGTCCCCCCACTGTTTCCCTTGGTTTGCCAAAGGAATTTATTTGGGCATAAGTACCTAAATAAATCCTATATATACATGAATATTTAATGAATATACAAAAATACAAATATAAATAATATAAATACCATGGATAATATACATAAATAATATAAATAAATCCCAGGACAGACCTGGGAGGAGGTCACAGGCACGCAGGCTCCGCAATATCTATTTTTTTTTGGTATAACGAGGTTAGAAAAGGGAATTCCTCCCTTTAGCCCCGATGACCTTGGAAGAGTTCCTTACTGTGTCCCATGCTCCGTTCCCTCACCTGGAAATAATAACTCAGGGGGAGACAGAGCGAGTTTAAAAACCGTTGCTGCTGTGCTCTTCGGTTTCACCAAGGAATTGTCTCCCAGCCTTGGAGCATCCCATTACGCTGATTTGCAGAGGACTGTAAGGACATCTCCCCCTGCTCCCATCCTCCTCCCGGCTGCTGGGGAGCCTTCACCTGCACACAAGCCCAGCAAAGGCCACAGAGGACAAGCCCTGCATCAACCATCCTTCCTCTTCTCTGGCAGAAGGTCACTAGGAGATCGTTTTGGCTGCTGGGTAGCCCAAAAGGTTGCCCAAATAGTCTCCATCCTTGGAGATGTTCAAAACCCACCCAGCAGGGACTCCTGTGAGCAGCAAGGTTCTCAGGAGTAATAAGGACTTGGAGAATTTGGCTTTTAAAAAGAACCCAAACAATAAACGACACTTACAAGATGCCTAATTTGAACAGAAAATGAGAACAATTAGCCACAGCATCACTTATGCGTTAATGAAGAGGCGCTTACGTCCCAGGGCTGAGCGTCAGAGCAAACACTTCTCTCGCTATAGGCTGCAAGGAAGGAAAAACATGGAAGTGGGAGAGCAGATGAGGATCCAAGGGGAAAGAAAAGCCCGAAGGGTGTCCTGAAAGATGAGGAGCGACACAAGGAGGGACGAAGCCTTCAAGATCCTCTTGGGTTTAACATCTGAGCTGATCCAACCCAGGAATGGGGAGGAAACCCAGAGCAGCAACGGTGGCCATAAGAATTTGTTGGAGCAGACAGGAGGCATGGTACGTGGAAGGATGGGAGGGTGAGCAATCTGCATTTAAATATGCAATTAAATAAGTCTAATTATCCTTTGCACCAGCGGCAGAGAGCACAACCACGGCTCTCCAGCTCTAGGACAGCTTTCTGCTTGAGTCCTGCCATCACCAGACCTTGGAAGGCGAGCAGACAAAAAGCTGAGTCAAAAATCACGTCTGGCCAAAACAGATGAAAGGACTGTGGGCACTTCTGGAAAACCCTTTCCCTACCCCCTCCAAAAATCCCCGTCCATTTTCTCGCATCTCAGCTGACCAGCACCATCACCCCTGGATGCACCTGAGCCCACGGCATCACTCGCATTCCCGGCAAGAGCCAGAGCCGACGTTGAACTACAGCAAAAATCAAAAATCTCATGGCTTGAAGCATTTCCCACCCGCCGGCGTGGGAAAGGAGAGGACTGTCGGCTCTGCCGTGCCCCACAGTCCCCGGTGGGACACAGGAGTCAAAACCCAGCTTCATTTTAAACCTGCATGAATTGACTACCTGTTTGATGGCAGGGTGTCACCTCTAAAACTCCCCAGGGAAGAAAATCGATCCTTCAAAAGCATAAACACCTTCACATGGGTACGGGGAGAAGCAAAAAAGGCTGCAATTAACACTTTGGTCACAACAACTCCCAGCTCTGCTCTTTTCTACCCCCACCCCGGCCTCGGCGGCGGTGGGCTCTGCCAAAGAAAGCTCTGGAAAAACACAATTGCAGCGAACCCTCCTTGTGAACGTAGGCGCAGGGCAGCCACCCCATCAGTTTGGTTTTGCATTCCCAATGCATCCAAACCCCTTTGCCCCAGGAGAGAAATAACAACGGCATCTCGCAGCAAGGAGTTTCAACGCTCCGAATCCCAAAACGGGGACTCTTCCCGGGGTGAAATCAGGGCACCTCGATGTAGCCTGGGGATGATGGGGGGGGACACGGAGGGATGTGCCACCCGCCCTGCCGCCGCGCTGCGTTAAACATGGCAGCATCCCAAGGCTGCCCCACCCAAGCGGCCTAGGACGCTTTGTCTTGGGGATGCTCCCGGCCTGGGATGCTGCTTGGGACCATCCTGCGCCTGGGGTACCCCACAGGCATCTGGGACCCCCATCTGCGCGTCGGCCCCTCGGGATGCAGCAATGCGGTGGGGATACTGCTCCTTCGGGATGGTGGCATGGCGGGCGGGTTTCTGGGATGTCAGGGATGAGCTTGGAAAGGACCAGATGCTACTTGCACATACCGGGGAAGCGACCCAAACATCCCCCTGCTCAAAGCCAAGGTGATGCTGGGTGTCTCTGAATTTTGGGATGTGGCGGGGGCGGGGGGGAATGGACACCCCAACCTGCTCCAAACCCACCCGGCAAAAAGGACCCCCATGGATTCACTACCTGCACAGCACCTACCCACACTCCATCAGCGACACCCAGAAAGGTGGGGAATCAAACCAGGACACCCAGAGAGGTGGGGAATTTTAAGGACAACCCCCCCACACCCCGGGCAGGAGATCACCAAACCCCTCCTGAAATGCTTCAAAGCCGCATTCACCCATCTCCCAGGGTGGGATGTTCCCCCTGGGGATGGACGAGAGGGGACCAGAGAAGGGCTGGCGAGGAGATGGGGGTGGGGACGGGGGGGGTGTCTCACCTGTAGGACGAGCTGACCCCCGCCGCCACCTCCTCCTTGATCTGCCTGTTGAGAGCATCGGCGGCCGCCCTGCCCCTGCCCGCCTCCGGCGGCGCCTCCTCCGCCTTCTTCCGACCCTTCTCTCTCCCATCCCCGGCCCGCACCGCTTTGGGATGCTCATCCTCCCCCTCGGGCTCTTCCTCCTTTTTTTCGGGAGCGGGAAGCACCTTCCGGCGCTTCTCCTGAGCCGGTTTCTCCGGAGACCCGCGGTCCAAGGCGAGGACGGGGGAAGGTCCCGGTTTGGGGATCCAGGGATGGTCACCCCGCTTGGGGATGGGCCAGGCACGGAAATCCTTCTGGTACTGCGTCTCCTTCTCGAAGGGTGTATCCGAGGGCTGGTACTCGCTCTTGGGTTTGCAGCTGGGCTCCGGTCGCTGCACCTTCCAGGGCTTGTAGTCGTGTCGCATCACCGAATCGGCCGGGGGAGAGGCGTGGGGGGCCGGGCCGGGCCGGGTGGGACCGGGAGCCGCATCCCCCGCTCCATCGCCGGCGGGCTGGGTCTCGATGGGGGCGGCGGGGCGCGGGGGGGCGGCGGGGGCGGCGGGATGCTCGGTGGCTTCGGAGTATTTGGTGAAAACCAGAGGGACGGCGATGTCCGCTTTGTCCAGCTGGTTCCAGAAGCGGGCGATGCAGCAGGCGCGGGTGATGCAGGGCCAGGCCATGGCGGCCCCCGCGCAAGGAGCGCACCCGCTCCGCGCCGCACCGCGCCCGCGGCCGCAGGATGGGGATGGGGACGGGGATGGGGATGGAGGGCGGGGGGGGGGGGAGGACACGCCAGGACACGCCCCCGCCGCACCGGAGGGGGCCGGGCATCGCGGGGGGGAGGGGCTTGTCTGGCACCGGTGGTGGGGGGGGGGCACATGTGCGAGCACCCACTGGCGCGCACACACACAGGGAAGGGGGGCCCGTGCGTGGGTGCACACACCTGCACAGGCACACGCGTGTGCACAGGCACGTGCGTGCACCCCCATGCGTGTGCACACACGTGTACAATCGCACACATGCACCCACATGGATATACACACGTGCACACGGGCGCACAGTCACAAACGTGAGCCCACATGCATATGTACAGACGTACATACACGTGTACGGTTGCACACATGCACCAAAATGGATACACACACATGCACACACATGTACAGTGACATACTTGCACCCCCATGCAATGCATACACATGCACACACATGTACAGTCACACACATGCATCCACATGCACATGTACAAGCATACACACACGTGCACACACATGTACAATCGCACACATGCGCCCACATGCCTATGCGCACACATGCGCAGTCACAAGTGTGCACCCACATGCACAGGCACAGGCACATACATGCACCCACGTGCAAGTGCACACACATGCACACACATGTACAATCATGCACATGCATTCACATGTAAGTGCACGCATGTGCACGCACATGTACAATCGCACACATGCACCTACATGGGCACACACACACACGCATACATGTGCACAGTCACAAACGTGGGCCCACATGCACCTGCACACATGTGCATACACATGTATGGTTGCACACATGCACTGAAATGGATACACACACATGCACACACATGTACAGTCACATACATCCACCTACATGCATATGCACAGGCATACACACACATGTACAACTGTACACATGCACCCACATGCATATGCACACAAATGTGCACATGTACAATCGCACACATGTGCACACACATGTACAATCATACACGTGCCCGCAAGCATATGTACAGATGCACATACACATCGTGTCGCACACGTGCACCGAAATGGATACACACACACATGCACATGTGTGCACAGTCACATATATGCACCCACATGCAATGCACAGGTGTACACGCATGTAGTCACATACGTGCACCCCCATGCAATGCACACGTGTGTGCACATGTACAATCATGCACATGCACCGCAATGGATATACACACACATGCGCACACGTGTACAGTCACACACATGCAATCCTATGCACATGCACACATGCATACAACCACACACTTGTGCCCACATGCATAAGCACACACGTGCACACACATGTACAGTCGCACATATGCACCCACATGGATATACACACACATGCACACATGTGCACAGTCACACACATGCCCTCCATGCAATGCACACACATGTACAGTCACATACATTCACCCACCTACATAGGCACACACGTGCACACACATGTACAGTCATGTACATGCACCCACATGGATATACACACACATGCACACACGTGCACAGTCACACCCATGCATATTTACACATGTGCACACACATGTACCGTTGCACACATGCACCCCCCCCACACACACGCATACACATGTACACTCACACACAGGCACCCACATACGCACACACATGCATACACATGTAGAATCGCACACGTGCACTGACATACACACAGATCTGTGCACACACGTGCACATACACATGCCCACTGAACTTGCACACACACCTGCACAAACACGTGTGTACGTGGTCACACACTTACCTGCATATACATATGCATTACACATGCAAAGACATAGGTGAACAGACACATGCACGCACATGTGTGCACATGCACATTCACACGCGCGTATGGATGCACACTGACACCTGCACACACGTGCATACACACGAATGCAAACACACATGCAAGACACATCTGCACACAGATAGGTGCACATGCATGCACATGTGCACTCACACAGGTACGCACGCTGCACACGCATGGACACACGTAAAGTGTGCATGCATTGCACACTCACACCTGCACCCACACTTACACACACATGCATGCACACGCATGTGGGTGCATGCAAACACATGCATGTACACAGACGTGTACACACATCCACTAATGCATGTGCGTGCCCAATCACAAAGATGCACCCCCATACACATGTGCAAGCACATGTGTGCACATAGATGCACGCAGGCAGACGTGCACACAGACACAAGTACAAACACATGCACACACACACAGCTGGACACGGCTGTACACACAGACAGAGCTGCGCTCACCCTTGCACACATGTGCACACACTCCATACATGCACGTGCATACACAAACATGTGCACGCTTATATTTGCATGTGCGCACATCTGCATGCACAAGCAGCTGTGCACGCACCTGCACACATGGACATGCACACACATACATACACTCACCCACGCACACACAGGCACACAAATGTGTATGCGCAAGCACACACATATCCATGCTGCACATGCATAGGAACACATGAACGTATGCACACACGTGCATATATGTACTCACACGTACACTCCCACCTGAATGCACACATGCACAGACACCATATGCACACACACACACACACAGGGACACACGCAGACACGTGGACAATGACACATAGGCACACACACACGCACCATTGTGGGCACACACATGCACACAAATGCACGCAGGCAAGTGCGCGCACACGCACACGTGCATGCACGCAGGTGCGCACACACACACACGTGTGCATGCACACAGATGCACACCGAGCTGCATACTGCACACACGTGCACGGACAACCACCTGCACACACAGCTTCGTGTAGACATATGTGCACACACACGCGTGCACACTAATATGTTCACAGACACACATGTACAAACACATTTGCACGCACGTGCAGCCACGCATGCAAACAGGAGCACAAGCAGGCACGCTGACACACGGGCACCAGCTCACACACACGTGCCACGTGCACACGCGGCCACAGAGACACTTGTGCACGCACAAACACACCCTTGTGGATGCGCGCACACATGCACACCCCTCCCTGCGTGCAGATGTGCCCTCAGATGCGCACACACACAGAGACATGCACACATGCGTGAACACACACGCACATGTACGTGCGTAGATACACACGTGCAGGCGCACACATACATTGTTGCATGCACATTTATGCCTGCACACATGCAGACATTTGCACGCACCCGTATGTGCACATACACACTTGTGTGCACGGTTACACGCTTCGTATTTCATTGCAGGTTTGGAGCTGCAAAACCTACCCAACCCCCCCGAACCCACTTCTGCTGCAAGGCTGGCTGACAGCTGCCTCCACTCATAATCCCGGGGTGGATTCCCAACCCCAAATCCCACCTCGTACTACACTCCCCACCTTCCTTTCCAGCCTTGCCTCCACCTTCTCCCCTCTGACCCTCCTCCATCTTTCCATCTCACCATCCCTACATCTCTCCATCCCTCCACCTCTCCATCCCTCTGTTAGCCATCCCTCCATCCCTCTATCTCTCCATCCTTCCATCCCTCCTCCATTCCTCCATCCCTATCCTTCCATCCTTTGTCCTCATCCCTCCATCCTCCATTCCTCCATCCTTCCATTCCTCCATCCCTCCATCCTCCATCTCTCCATCCCTCCATCCCTTCATCCCTCCATCCTTACATTCCTCCATCCCTCTATCTCTCCATCTCTCTGCCCCTCTGTCCCTCCATCTCTTCATCCTCCATCTCTCTATCCCTCCACCCCTCCATCCCTTCATCCTCCATCACTCCATCCCTCTGTCCTCCAACCCTCCATCCTCTACCCTCCATCTCTCTATCCCTCCATCCCTCTATCCTCTATCCCTCCACTTCGCCATTTCTCCATGCTTCTGTCTTCCATCCCTCCATCCTCCATCCCTCCCTCTCTACCTGCATCTTTCTCTTTATTCCCTTTCTGTATTACTGCATCCAATAAAGTCCATTTTCAACCTGACCGCAGCCACCTTCTGGTCTAACCACGTGAAAAAGACCCCAAACTTGAAGCTGGCAGGTCTTTACCAGCACGGCTGCGCTGCCACCATTTCCACTGGGAACATAATCCCAATAAAACCAGTGATCCCGGTGCCTCCCAAATATGTAGACTCAAATATTGAATTACAATGAGAAAAAACAATTCCCGCCAGGCAGCGCCTGAAGCTGCTGGGAGTGCAGTGAAAAATGGGATTACTCCTGCCGGGATTGTGTCTTTAATCCCATGCTTTGTATCCCCTTATTGCTAGACCCCGAGGTGGAGTAGGTCTTTTTTGCTTGTCTTTGCCTTGATTTGCTTAGTTTCCTTCTTGCCTGTAGGTAAACTGTGAAAACCCATTTTACAGATGGGATCGGAGCTCTTGCTGGTAGGGATGGCTGAATTAAAGAACAGCCTTTGGAAAAAATCAATAAATTAATTAAAAATAGAGGTGTTTATACACAGGTGTTGCTTTGTCCACAAGGATTATCTCATCCCTGCTTTTACATCCAGTACAATTAAAAGGGATGATTATAATTAAAGATTTAGGAAGCTCCTGAGCATCTCCCAGGTCAGGACCGAGCCCTGGGTCACCGATGCACTGTGTACTGCTTTTGGAACTATGGTGGGTGCTCCTTGGCATCCAGGATAGAAATGCTAAGCACTTTTTAGGCTGATTTTTACCTTTAAAACCAATATTACGAAGGCACGTGGCTCTTCCTGCACTTTCCTTTTGCAGAAGATCATCTCATCCAGGTCATGCAGCAAAAATGGGAGAGCTGTCCTGAAGCTGCTGGTGTCAGACCCCAGCCCTGTGTTTCCATGCACACTTTTTCCACATCTTGTGGACGGCCAGCTGAACATGAGCCAGCAGTGTGCCCAGGTGGCCAAGAGGGCCAACAGCATTCTGGCTTGTATCAGGAACAGCGTGGCCAGCAGGAGCAGGGAAGTGATGGTGCCTCTGTCCTCGGCACTGGTGAGGCCTCACCTCGAGTGCTGTGTTCAGTTCTGGGCCCCTCTGTACAAGAGGGACATTGAGGTGCTGGAGCGTGTCCAGAGGAGAGCTACCAGGCTGGTGAGGGGTCTGGAGACCAGGTCATATGAGGAGAGGCTGAGGGAGCTGGGCATGTTTAGCTTGGAGAAGAGGAGGCTGAGGGGAGACCTCATTGCCCTCTACAACTCCCTGAAAGGAGGGTGTAGAGAGGTGGGGGTTGGCCTCTTCTCCCAGGTGGATAATGACAGGACCAGAGGAAATGGCCTGAAGCTGCGGCAGGGGAGGTTTAGGTTAGATATTAGGAGGAATTACTTTACTGAACGAGTGGTCAGGCACTGGAACAGCCTGCCCAGGGAGGGGGTTGAGTCACCATCCCTGGAGGTGTTTAAGAAACGTCTAGATGTGGCACTTGAGGGCATGCTCTAGTGGCAGAGTCTGTAGGTTGTTTGGTTGGACTCGATGATCTTAAAGGTCCTTTCCAACCATGAAGATTCTATGATTCTATGATGGACTGTGGTATTAAATAAATAAATAAATAAATAAATAAATATCCCAAGGTCTGCGAGGAAGACGTGCAACCAAAAGATTGCAATGGGATCACGGTTGTTGGCCACTAAACCTCAAGGATGTGTTTGTTTATAAATATTGTCTGCAATTTCATTTATCTCAAAGATGCCACAGTGATTTTTGAGGGTGTAAAAATCCATGGAATGGTTTGGGTTGGAAGGGACCTTACAGACCATCCAGTTCCAACCCCCTGACCTGGGCAGGGACACCTCCCACCAGACCAGGTTGCTCCAAGCCCCGTCCAACCTGGCCTTGAACCCCTCCAGGGATGGGGCAGCCACAGCTTCTCTGGGCAACCTGGGTCAGGGGCTCAACACCCTCACAGCAAAGAATTTCTTCCTCAGATCTAACCTAAATCTCCCCTCTTCCAGTTTGAAGCTGTTCCCCCTCATCCCATCTTGGTCTGAGACCTGATGCCCACAGATGCCATGCACATTCTTGGGCGCTTTCAGCAGAAAACATTCAGAATTGCATTGCCATTTTGGGGTTTGCTCCACTAAAAGCTATTAGACTAATTAATTGCCCTTAGTATAAAGGGAAGGTAATATATTAGTGTGTCCCTGGTGGGTGAGAGCCCATACAAACCCATCACAGCATCTCCCTCTTTGGAGCACCCACCAGTGCCTTCACATCAGGGTTTTCACAGCACCTCGCGCCCATTCCGGGAGGGAGATTTTCCCCTGCACCAAGTGATTTTGAACCTTTTTCCGAGCTTCCCTCATCTGCGATGAGCCTGGACTCATCTTGCACGAAAACGCTCTGTCATGCACTATCCATCTTTTTTAATATTTTTTTTTTTTTTTTTTGTAAGAAGAGACATGGGCAAAACTCCTCCGTGACGGTTTTGCAGCGTCAGGAACCTCTTCGCTGCTCTGCAGATACCAGGCAGACCTGGATGGAGTTAGAAGCTGCAGAATTAAAAAAAAAATAAAAAAATAAATTGCTTAGCGTCTCCTGCAGTGCAATATATAGTTATATATAAATCTTGTAGCATGGCCGCTCATTCACTTTCAGGAATCAGCTATGGAAATAGTTTAATAGCTTACGTCAAGTAAAATCCATTAGCTCTAATCAGCCGAATTGATTTGCTGGCTGCAAACCTCGCTCAGAGAGGATGTGAGTTAAATACATAAAAATGCCTCCGTGTTTAAATTAGAGCTGCCGTGGCAGAAAGCAGGAATAGCTTTCTCCATCTCCAGCCTCTTCTGGGAAAAGGCCATGGCCGAGAGTGACACCACATGGTGGGACATTGGTCTTGGGGATGGCCAAGGACTTGGGTGTCACTCAGCATGGGACTGTGCCCATATGGGGTTTGATCCTGCCCAAAAGTTTGCATGATGTTAAGGGCACCATGGTGGGGTGCCCTTCCTTCTCCCCTCTGACCTCCTTCACTCCATCCCTCCATCTGTCCATCCTCCATCCCTCCATTTCTCCATCCCTCCATCCCAATGCCCGCATCCCTGCAGGCCCAATGTTTTGCAGCACCCAAAATCAGCTTTTTATTTGGGTAGAACCCCAGTTTGTTGTTCCTGGTCCCATCCATGCTGGGATCCTCCAGCGTGGAGGCAAGGAATACCTCCAAGCATCCTCCATGCAATGATAACAGGGAAATTTTGGGAGCTGGTTAATGGGGCACCTGGTGAATCTTCTCCTGGCATCCTCAGATGAAGCCATGATGTCTGTCAGTTGAACCGAAGCTACTGGAGACCATCCAGGGGCAGGTCTGAGAGTCCCTCCCGCATTTCATGACGGTGTGAAGAGTACGCTCATGGGCTGGATGATGTGAGTGGATGCTCCTGCTGTAAGGCCTCGCCCAGATTTATGGTTTTCTCTGCTGAGCCTGATGACAAAGAGGGATTGGATTGTTTTCTTGGACCACCAGCTGACATCTCATCACATGCTGTCTGTGCACGTCCCCCCCCGGCCCTGTACACAGTGTATCCACCAATTATTATAAGAAATAATGTTATGGCATTGTAGGAACGGTGTGGCAAAGCTCAGTGCGAGACATTATCGGAGGGGAAGGTGGTTTTATTTAGAAAAAAAGCATTGTGAAGTGGTAGCCATCTCAAAGGGAGGCACCTGGCTCCTGGCTAATCACCAGCCTCCCCACGAGTGTCGGAGGAAGGGGATGGTGGCTCATCTCGTTGTTCACAGATCACCGACAAGAGCTGTAATGAAGTGAAAATTAAAAAAAGCAATCATAACAAGGTGGGGCTGGGGTAAGCCCTGTATCTCCTGAGGAGCCTTTCTGCTCCATTATAGAGAGACCCTGGACATCAGCTTCATGGGCTAAAGGTAGGTGAGACTCCAGCTCCAAAGCTAGACCTGGACCACACCTGGAGACCCCCCAGTGAAGTGTGTTCAACTCCACACTACCCAAGTTAGATGTAGGAAAGCTTTATTTACATATATTTATCTTCAACAGCACTGCTGCCTCTGTGTCCCTGCCCAGGCAGGGTTGTCCCAGGAACTCACACAGGTACCAACTCTGCACCAGTGATGCTTGTCCGAACTGCTCCTGTCCCCAGCAAGTATCACCAAGGGACAAGGGAACATGAGAACACCGCAGGTAGCAACTTACAGGGGATTTTTAGTGGCTTCTCACATCTTAAATCATTTGATAATCACACACAACTGCTGGGAATGAGATGCTGCCTGGGGTGTTCTTGTTTTCCTTGTCAACTTTGTTTATGATTCATATATATTGGGAGGGTGCTTCAAGGCTGAATGGGACAGAAACCAAAGAAAATCCATATCGGAGTGCTGCATAAAGGGAATAATTCAAGTGCATGAAAAAAAGATTTTGACTCACAATTCAAGTGCTCAAAAGGACGTGAAATTCTGTAATGAAAATCACTGGCGTTAACACAGCCGGATTTCAGAAGAAGTGATTTTGCAACAGGTAGAAGAGGGAGTGAAATCCTAAAGACTGTATTTTAAAAGAATTTACATTTTTTAAAAAAATAGCAGCAGGCAGAAGTGGGTTTCTCTCATACCCATGCTCTTACTCAGAGATGGAGATGGACAAAGATCAGGCTTGGTGCAATGGTATCACATAGTTTTGGTGTGGTGGGAAGATCGCCGGCAAGGAGGACCTCCCAGGGGAGATACACTTACTGCTGGTGGAGTGATGGGACAGGGAGTGATGGAGCTCAGAGAAACCACTGGACAACTACTAGAAGGTTACCTTCAGCTTCCTTCTGATAATTTTGCCGACTGGATGGGAAACTAAGTTGGTGGGAAGCTCTAGGAGTACATATGAATGACTCGGAGGCTTTAGGGAAAAACAAGAGAGTTATCTATGATAAGAAGAGAGGAGCAATGTTCCAGAGAGAGCTTCTAGCTCGTCCACTGGGGCATGAAGTCCCATAGGGCCTACTTGTGGTGGGGCTTCAACAAGGAGCCTTCAACAAAAGGAGCCATGACCAGCTTCTCCTGGCAGGGCAAAGCAGGACAGCTACGCAGTGTCCTGGCTTCCCGTACATGCCGCTGCGTTGCCCCTTGCATGGGTCCCTTCAGGTCCTCCATGTTAGGCTACCTCAGCCCTGATCCTGGAGCGTGGCCAGGTCTCCATGTGCAACCTGCTCCGCCCGTGAAGTCTGATGGGCACGCCCCGCCGTGCTGACTTGCAAAGCTTGGTGACTCAGGGCTTTACAGGCTCCTCCTCATACTCGGGGATGGACTTTGATCAACTGCAAGTTGCAAGGGCTGCCGATAAAGGGATTACAGAGGACGACCTATTGAGGGATTAAAGGAATTTAACAGTCCCAGACTAAATGCAAGCCATAAGCGATTGGACAAATGACTATAAATACCTGAGAAAGAAATCGCTAAGGAGAATGTAGTTGGAGCTATATCACGGGCCACATGTGTGTGAGTGCCTGAGCATGTTAGAAAATAAGGAGAAATGATGAGAAACTTACAAAAGATGGAGAAAATGAGGTTTAAAAGCCATGGAAGTGAGAATTAAGCAATAAGGGTAAACTAAATTAGCAGCAAAATTTCCCAGGAGGTGGTAAGATGGGACTTCTAGGGATTGCTAGTGATCAGCGCTGGGCAGTCCCAGAGGTCTCTGCCATGCCTGTTTCTCTGATGCTCCCAAGGAGAGCAACCACCCTAGCCTTCCCACAGCTGAAACCCAACTCAGCAACAAGAACAAGAGAAGGAAGATGTAAAAGTCGCCAGAGAAACATGTGGATGCAGGAGAAATTGGATGGGCCTTTCAGTAGGTAGGGCCTGCCACGGAGAGGTTCACCTAAGGGCCAGTGAAGTTTTCTCCACTGTTGTCGTTGCTCTCAAATAACAAATCATCACCCATGTCCAGACAGGGAGAGGCTGAATGACTTACTGAAAGTTACACAGAAAGCCTGGGAATAAACCTGTATCTTCTAATTTCCCAGTAGAAATCCTTCCCATCGCATATAATCACTTCCCCCAGAGCAGAGAAGATGGGGATTGTGATACTACAAGGACAGATATGATGTAAGGTGGCTCTTATCTAGAAAAAGGACACTGCAAGGCATGGTGATCCCCCACAGACAGAGCAGGATGACTCTTCACATCTCCATTTCCAGACCAGACTCATGTGAAGTCACTGTAAAGCTAAAGTCCTTCTTCCTATTTTGACCTGATGGGTTTTACACCAGCCTAGCTCCATCACGAGGTTGGTTTTTGATTTTGGTTATATTTCCTTCCAGTCCTCAAAGATGACCCCATGGCACAACTAAGAGTTGTGAAGGATGTTCCTAGAGTAGCAAGATCCTTTAGTAAGGTTGGTGTTGACCACGATGAGACCAGGACCTATCTGCAAAGCAGCGCCAGAGCTGATGGAGGTACCTTTTTAGACAATCACACATATCTGCAGTTCCCCTGCCAGAATGTAGACAGTGGCAGGAGGAGAGAGCAAGAGGAAAGGAGGAGAGCAGGACAATGTGACTGGCAAAGAGCAAGGTGAGACCTTCAGAGATGGCTCCCTGCAGAGAAACGAGTGTCTGTTTGAGGCTGGGGTGTAGTCTGAGGTGCTAAGCTGGGCTGAAATAGGCCTTTCAAGTTCCTGCCCTTCAACCCCTCCTGCTAGATTAAAGTCTTCCTTGGAGAAATCCCAACACTTGCAGAGAGCAATTTGCCTCTCTCTTTTATCTAAATAAGTTAGATAAATTCACTGTGGAGGTTTGTGTTCCCGACTGTGACTCTGCAGGGATCCTGGGCTGCATAGTTTGGACTTCAGCATCCAACATTTAGATGCTGAAAGCCAGGTGAGGTCCTAGAGTGAGTTTGGATGGAAAAGGTCTCCGGGGTTTCTGCTCCAAGCCCCTGCTCAAAGCAAGGCTGACAAGCTCAAGTTTCTTGTGGTCATGTCCAGGCAAGGTTTGACTGTCTCCAAGGATAGAGATTCCGCCTCCTTGCCCTCAGACTCCTGTTCCAGGGTTTGACCACCCTCATAGGGAAAAACATGCTTCCTTGTATCTTACAGGAATTTCTTTTGTCCCAGCTTGGGCTGTCATCTCTCTTTCCATCACTGGGCACCTCAGAGGAGAGCCCATCTCTGTCTTCTCTCCACCATCCCAGTTGGGAGCTGCAGACAGCTGTACAAAA
The DNA here is from genome assembly GCA_009819605.1 of Sterna hirundo. Lineage (NCBI taxonomy): Eukaryota > Metazoa > Chordata > Aves > Charadriiformes > Laridae > Sterna > Sterna hirundo. The sequence goes on along the minus strand of CM020437.1, from coordinate 217,954,096 downwards.
CCTCTTTGCCATCACTCCCGCTGCGCATACCCAGCTCTCAGCCTCTCCTTGCACAGACAAAGCTCCAGCCCCAACCAGCTTGGTGGATCCACTGGGCTCACTCCCATCTATCCTGTTCTGCCTGGTATCGAGGAGCCCAAACTGGATCCAGTGCCAGGATGGGGTGAGGAATCACTGCCCTGGCCATACTGTGGGCAATTGTAACATGTGGGTGAAAACAAGCCCTGTCCCAAGCCTGGGAGACTGGCAAAGTTCTCAAGGAGAAGAAATACGTTGACCTTGGTTGCTTTCTTCTTCATTTCCAAAGTATCAGAGGAATCTGAGCAGGATATAGGGGCCTTGAATGGTTTCTGGGGGAGAAAAAGAATCAACTGGGAGTTGGATGGGGTCTGTAGAGCCTGAATGGCTTCAGCATATCTGGCAGCACTCGGTTTTACCTCTTGATTCAACCATCTGTTGGTAACAAGACAACTACATGCATGAGGCTGACCTGGATATCAGGACGTAGGCTGTAAAAATCAGGGCTCAGTGTCTGGGTATGTCACCTACTGCTTAGCTAGTTAGTGCTTCAGAGACACAGTTCTGCTTTTCCCTAAAACAAGCCACAGATTTTGTATTATCGACACACAGTAAGGAGAGGCACCTCTCTCGGCTCCTCTTGACTGTCTGGAAATCTCTGATCCCTCTCTAATTTAAGCAGAAGATTTCAAAGCCCTCCATAAGTAGGTATTTTTCTCTCATGATTTAAGGAAGTTGAAAGACAAAAAGAAAGTGACATATCTACAGCAAAGCAGGACACAAATATTTATTACCCAGCGGAGCCTTGCTTCACTCCTTGGTCAGCTCTTCCAAGGAGCCGACTCGTTCATAATAAATCCAGAACATGGGGCCTTCCTTGTCATAAAAAAAAAAAAACCACAAACAAAAAGCTGGACTTTTTGCAATACAAGTGCTTGAGCAATCAGCAATACAACTGCTCCAAGGCTTAGCCTGGAATTTCTGGGAGAAGAAAATGCTTTCCCTGTATCTGGGTGTCCCCAGGGCTCAAGTGTGACTTTTTGCACTTGCAAAAAACCAACAGAGCCTTCTGGTATGGTTGGGGTCTTGTAAGGACAAGCCTGTGGGATGGAAACCACCTCCCTAAAACATTGTCCATGGACCAGGGATTTCCCTCCAAGGACTTTCCCCTCCTTGGTCCCACCACGCACCTTCCGGATCATGCCAGGGGTTGCACAGCCCAGGAAGACCAGGGGCCCTGGACCTGCAGATCTCCATGCAGCATTTTGGAAATTGCTGGTGGTTTCTCAGCAGGAAACATCTAGTCTCCAGGCAACAGAGCTGAAAGAGTTAAAAGCCTTCTTTGCTTTCTCAGAGCAGACACAGATCCCGACATTTGCAGCAGAAGACAAAGCATGGGGAGAGATGCAAGCGACATCTAAGCCATTTCAGCTCAATTAAAGCAACTAGTGCCTTTAGGAAAGAGCCCTTGGGGTTTCACCAGAGCCCTGTTGTTTCTAGTGACTCTGGAAAATGGAGTCTAACAGATGTAAATTCCTCATAGCCCTGTGTCTTCCTGGGGCCTGACAAAGAGGAGGGATTATTTTTCAGCTAACACCTCTGATTTGCTTGTGCCAAGGGTTGTTTTTAGTTTTGTTCTGTAATTCTTGGCCGTGGTGAGCTTGGGGATTTGAAATGCCCCTTAGACAAGCAAGTGACGCCTTTGTATGCGCGCCGGTGCTTTAGCAGTGCATCGGCTCATTGTTTAATTCAGTCTGTTAGCAGTATTATTCTGTATCCTGGTTACAGCGAGACCCTTGGTTTTCTCAGGCCCTCTCATGAGATGATTTCTTTGTTTACCTGAGCAGCTTGTCAGTCTCCTGAGGACTTTTTCCCCCAGATTTCTGATTTTTTTTCTATCCAGTAAATTGCAGCTCTTTGTGACTAGGCAGAGGTTCAGACCATGTACTTGCTTGGAGGTAGAAATGCAAAAGAGAGGTAATATTTCCTTTCTCATAAGTGTGTGCAAGGGTGTACATGGACATTTGTCTGCCCCATCCATCCACCCATCCATCCATCCATCCATCCATCCATCCATCCATCCACTGGCAGAAGGATGAGGTTGCCCGTGTACCCTCATGCCCGCCCATCCATCCATCCATCCATCCACCGACCCACCCATCCACTGGCAGAGGTGTGATGTTGCTTGTGTACACCCATGCTCATCCATCCATCCATCCATCCATCCATCCATCCATCCATCCATCCATCCACCTGCTGGCATGAAGTTGCTCATGTGCCCCCGTGCTCAGCAGTGAAACACCCTCGCGTCTTTTGCCCACCTCCTTGTCTGAGTCTGAAGCCCAGCCACACCATATCACTTGCGAATACAAGTGACCCGCCCGTGCTTGTCCCTTCTGTTTGTCCCTTCCTGCTGCGCACAGGATCATTTGTAGGGGAATAAAGCCTCGTTTCACACGCACAAATGCCTCATCCTTTCTGCGAACATCCAAATATTGCAAAATTTGAAAGAGACAAGCATGTGAAGGCAGGTCTGGGTCCTGACGGGAGTTTACTTCCCAGATTTGGGTGGTAAAAGCATGAAATCCTCTCTGTCTAACCATGTGGTGAATCACGTTGGCATAAAGCTGATGACATCTCCCGGCAGTGTTCCTCTCCTCCCTATACGGGAGGGTGGCTGCGGGCAGCCACCACCGCCACTGTACATTGCACAATCCCCTACACTGTAAGACTGGGTAAATATTGACGGGCGACTTTGCACTTTGCATTTGCCACTTGCGGAGCTTCCTTCTCCTTTCCAGACGTGCACGCAGAGCCCAAGATGAAGGTTGAGTTTGCTCCTCTCTCCCTGCCCCTGCAGAGAAGGCTTCAGACGGCATCAGTGGTTCAATGGGTCTTCAGCTTCCTAGGTCTAGGTAAGAGACATCTCTTCCAACTCTGAGAGGGCACAGCAGCTTTTGCCCCAACCTCTTCTGTCCCTAACCCCAGGGAAGACCTGGGACTGAAGGTCTGGGACCAAAGGAAAATGGCATTAAAGGCATCTTCTGGGAGCTTGCAGTGAATCCCAGGCCATGTGAGGACAAGTGATTCGCAGCAGACGTTGCACTCGCATGTCTCTGTGTCACTGTATGGAGAGCAGTGTGGGAGGCTCTTTCTCACTAAAGTGTGGGTTTTTTCTCTTTTTTTTTTCTTTCTTTGTTTTTTTCTTACCACCCGTTCTGAGCATGGTGGCACTAGGGAAGTGCATGTCTGCATGTCTGTGCTTGGGAACATCTACGGGTCTTATGCAGGAGCTACACCTGTGTGGGGTTTTGGCTTCTCCTGCTCTTTAGCTTTAGTGTTTTCCTGGTCCAGGGTGCTGCCCTGCGCAGCGTTAGTCATGAGAAATGGCATTCCCATGCCCGAGGAATGGTTGGGTGGGAAGAGCGTGAGGGACTCTGCTTTGCAACCCTGGCAACATACATTTCACTTTATAAACATGCCCCTGCACACCCCAAAGGGGCATTTTTCCAGGAAAACCCAAGCAGGTTGGGGAAGAGACACATTAGCAAACTGGGACCCAGACAAATGCACTGTGGAGGGCATCAGGTGCTGATGGAAATGAGATACATGCAATTTTGGATAGGATGCACTGCGAAATAAGACCAGAGCGAGGTTATCACAGAGTGCAAACTGTCTGGGGCGATTTACAGCCCATCAGGAGCCAAGCTGGAAGGTGACATCCCAGAGTTTCCCATTGTCATGCCAATTCTAATATCTCAGATGGGATCTGTGGCAGGACAGTTGTTGACTAGTCCCAGTACACGAAGGCAGCAGATCTTTGTATGTGTGTATACATATATATGTATATATATACACACACACGTGGGTCTTGTGGGTCCTGGCACACAAGCATCCCCAAAACAATACCTCCAAGGAAAGCATAGGCTATGCTTCAGAGCCTTGTTAAGTTTCTGAGATGCCTCCATCCAAACTCTGATACAGACCTGGGGCTGAATGGCCACTTCCGCACCAGTATCTGATGGACTGGAGCACTGGGCCATACTGGTCCACGTGGTGTAGCTTTTTGCATGCTTCTTGGCATACGTTTGGCCCATCCTGAGTAACACTCTGCCAAACTACACGTTGGGCGCTGGTAGCCAGGATGGGGGAGGCTGCTCTTTATTGGAAGAGAACCAGCAACACGGACATGACAGGGCAACGCCACTCACCCGCTGGGTCAGCAAACGGACTCTGATGAGTTCCTCTGGAGACTTGTAACCAGTGTGGCCCCTTGGGTTGCTCTGTGACAAGCTGGAGGACATCCCTCTCGAGATGGAGGGGAACTCACAGTGTGGCAGCGGTGGCACGGCCGGCTGAGCTGCCACAGAGCATGGTTATGGCATGGCAGAGAGCAGGGCACTCAGTGCCATCCCGCACTTGTGTTATAAACCTTGGGTTCTTCTAGTGCAGAAGAGATCCCAGCTGTCATCAACCTTCCCCTGCACACCAGAGACAACCTCGCAGGAGGAGACACGGGTTAATAGCAGAGGGGAGGGGAGATCTGGAAAAAGCCACACAGCCTTGGAACCAACTGGCTAGAATGGGACATTTTGGGGTGCTCTGTAGCTCCCTCTCTGCCCCTGCACCCAGATTTCCTTCCATGGTGCCTGGACCCCTGGGAGGCAGTAGAGATGTGGCTGTGATGTTAACAAGGAATACAACACTACATCCCCATTCCCAGCATGGATGTAGCTGGGGTTTACAAAGCTTTAACGGTGTGTTTTCCAGCAAAAAAATCTTGCACGGTAGGTTTGTCTCTTCTTGGTATCAGGTTCAAGCTGGCACTTGACTTTTCAGTCATGGCAGTGACTGCTGGAGCCAGCAGAAAGCCAGAAAATGGGCAGGAGGAAGGAATCCTCCACAGCTGGAGCGTAACGTGGAGCTACTCAAAATGCAGGCTCTGCCTCCTGCAGGGAATCATAGAATCACAGACTGGTTTGGGTTGGAAGGGACGTTAAACATCATCCAGTCCCAACCCCCTGCCCTGGGCAGGGACACCTCCCACCAGACCAGGCTGCTCCAAGCCCCGTCCAACCTGGCCTTGAACCCCTCCAGGGATGGGGCAGCCACAGCTTCTCCGGGCAACCTGGGCCAGGGGCTCACCTCCCTCAGAGTGAAAAATGTCTCCCTGACATCTAACCTAAATCTCCCCTCTTCCAGTTTGAAGCCATTACCCCTTGACCTATCACCACATGGAAATACAGCTTGCTCTGAATGAGGGTGAGACCCAAACCCACACCTCTTCCATGGCTGGCCTTCCAGAGATTACTGTCTTCCCCTGGAACCGTTTTACTTTGATTTTGGTTTTGTTTTCTGTTTTTGGTTTTTTTTTTTTTGTGTGATGCAATCTGATACAAAAAGCAGTTAAGAAATGCTATAAGAAAGGCACTAGAAAGGTGGTAACCAAACCTTGTGGAGCGATTCCAGCTGGTTTGGTTCATTTTACAAAGTTTCTTTAAGCCCACAGCTTTCCACCCAGAAGCTCCCAGTTTAACAACTGTGAAAACTTGATGCTAAGGGATACCCTTACTTCAATCCCATGAGCTGCCGACCACCCTGTGCCGCACTCAATTAGAGCGCTCAGGCTCAGAGATCAGCCCTGCTGTGGGCAGGGTTTGGCTCCTTTCTCTCTGAGACAGGCTCCTCCTGCTGCTGCCAGAAAAGGGCTCCTGAAAGCACACGGCCAGGCATTTGCACAGCCCTTTGGCTGGAGATCCCAACAGCGGCTGCTGTTGCTATGGTTGTGGGAATGCATCCCCCCCACCTCTCCGAGAAGCCAAGAGCGGGGTGAGGGGCTCATTCATTCCCTGTGGGGTGCTGGATGAGTGCGGCAGCTCTGCCGCGGCGTCCCTGGCAACAGGCAGGGCATTGTCCGCCTTTCTTGAGGATGCTCCTGGCAAGGGAAATGAGACAAAAGGTGCCATTTGCTTCCGACAGCTGCTGGAAGGAGGGTGCATGGTGCAAGGATGGGATGCAGGGCACGGAGCGGGGATTCCATCACGTCCCTGCTGCAGGATCCCAGTACTGACCAGTGCCCCCTCCTAATCCAGCGGAGCGAGGTTTCTTCAGGGTACCGAAATCAGGAGGCTTATGCCGAGACCTGCTGCAGTGCTTCCTGCTGCCTCTCTCATTCTTGATCTCCATGGATTTGGGCATGGGCATCCACCCAGACACACCATGCAGAAGCATTAGTGTAGGGCTGAACCTCTGCGAACAAACCAGTGCAGGAGCGGGAGACTTGGGCATGTCGCCTCTGCAGATCCAGTGTACGGCACCCAGCCTTTGAACCCTTTCCATCACTAGGGTTGGCTCAAAGGGCACGCGGTGCCAGCCTGAGTCAGGTCTCCTTGACAGCAGAGCGTAGTCCACAGCATGGGACAGCCTGGCCAGGCTTGGCTCTGCCGAGGGGTACAGGTAGATGAAAGCAGCCCTGAGGAGAAGGACTTAGGGGTGTTGGTGGATGAGAAGCTCAACAGAAGCTGGTAATTTGTGCTGGCAGCCCAGAAACCCCCCCACAGCCTGGGCTGCATCCCCAGCAGCGGGGGCAGCAGGGCGAGGGGGGGGATTCTGCCCCTCTGCTCCACTCGGGGGAGACCCCCCTGCAGTGCTGCCTCCAGCTCTGGGGCCTCAGCACCGGAGAGACACGGAGCTGTTGGAGCGGGGCCAGAGGAGGCCCCGGAGATGCTGGGAGGGCTGGAGCCCCTCTGCTGGGAGGACAGGCTGAGAGAGTTGGGGGGGTTCAGCCTGGAGAAGGCTCCGGGGAGACCTTGGAGCCCCTTCCAGTCCCTCAAGGGGCTCCAGGAAAGCTGGGGAGGGACTCTGGGTCAGGGAGGGGAGCAAAAGGACAAGGGGAATGGTTTTAATGTGAAAGAAAGGAGATTTAGATTAGGTGGTGAGCCCCTGTCCCAGGTTGCCCAGAGAAGCTGTGGCTGCCCCATCCCTGGAGGGGTTCAAGGCCAGGTTGGACGGGGCTTGGAGCAACCTGGTCTGGTGGGAGGTGTCCCTGCCCAGGGCAGGGGGGTGGAACTAGATGATCTTTAAGGTCCCTTCCAACCTAAACCATTCTGTGATTCTATGACCTGTGCAGGCTGTCACTGTCAGGGACTCTAGGCTGGCATTGGGGACCACAGCAATATGCAGCTTGCAAACCCTCCTGATAACTGCAATATGAATCTGACTCACTCTGGGGCTGCTGTGGTGCCAAAAATGTCTTTCCACAGGCTGCTATTTTCTCTGTTTCAGACTGAATGAGCAAGTGCTGGGTTAGCAGCAATGTTGGTCCCAGCAGCATCTTGATGGGACATGGTCAGAAAAGTCCTCCATGTGCTTTCTAGCCTGTGGTTCACTTGGAGCCTGTGGCATACACACATGTGTTTTCTGTGATACATCTATGTTTTCATCCAGGAAGGGACTCGCAGCTTGCAACAAAACTACTTAACACAGGATACCCACCACCAAACACTTCAGTTTTGCTCTGAGCTTCTTTGAGGGAGCCAATTTAGGAAACCGCTTGGGCTGTGAGGGCACCCAAGAAAGCCACTACATCCACATGGATGAGCCTTCTCTTTGCTGACTCCCTTGTGGCCATGGAGATGTGACGTGCTGGGTCCTGGATCATGAAAAGCTGCTTCAGAAGCTCCCCTGGTCGACAGGCTGGGTGCAGATCTTGGTGGTCCAGCAGTTTAAGAATGTCCTACAACTGCTTCACACAGAATGTCACCTCACCACGGACAACCACAGGCAAACCTCTCTGCATCTGGCCTGAGTAGAAAGTGTAAGATTTAGGGTCTGTATGGAGCTTTCCTTCTTGTCAAGGGCCTTCTGGCTTTGGTTTTAGTTTGAAGGGGGTCTCTCTTCCCTTTCCATGACAGTGCAGACGGTGCAGCAGCCAATATCAGCCCGGCCAAGGGTTACCTGGCCTTTTTCAGACAACCGAACTGATGTGATTGCAAAGACAGGCATGATGCCCTCAGACCTCCTCTTGCAGCCCGTGGTGATGTCTGCCTTGAAAGGGCTCTGTGTAAGGGCTTTAGCCATTTTATAGCAATTTACCACGTGCAGTTGGGCTACCTCAGAAAAGTCCAAGCCTATAGAGGCAGGAGATGAGGATCACATCTGTTTGCAACCCCACCGCCAAACCTGCCTGTTCCACCTGAGTGTACAACCATGGCTTGAGAGATTGCAGCCCAAGGCTGGGAATCAAGGGAGTTATGGGGGCAGAAAGGTAGAAGGTAGATGTTGTAGTGATGCTATGGCTGAATGCTAAAGGTAATTCTCCCCTGCCTTCGCTTAAAGAATACTGTAAGGGCAGTGAGGCAGTGCCATGTCACAACCACATCTCATTGCCATCTGCGTGCCTGATGTGCCTGCAGTCCCCATCCTCACCAGAGAGCTTGCTGCCATGGAGAGCTGGGTGTTTGAAATAGATGGTCTTTAAGGTCCCTTCCAACCCAAACCGTTCTATGATTCTAAGCTGGAGACCTTGTCTGTCTCTGCAGAGCCCTGGCAGAGCAACAAGAGGTTCAAAGGTGAAGTTCAAAGATGGGTTTCTAATGAACTGGAGGCTTGCTGGTGTCCCCCCATCCCCACCATGACACAGACTGACATCTCTTCCAGTGACATTTCCAAGACCGACAGCCCTTTGCAGGTTGCTTTGTGGGCACAGAGGGTTGTACGTAGGCTGGAGTTTGGCCCCAGCACAGAGATACCTGCTGAGGTTCTCTGGCCAAGAGCCTATGCCATGTTTGTGATATCTTTAAAGTGTTTGCCTGGCAGGTGGCCCAGAAAATGACAGTCGTTTTTAGGAAAGCAGATGCTGAGGGAAATATGGTTCTCATCTGGGCAGCTCTGAAGTGGTCCCCAGTCCAGGGAGGGACAGGCAAGAAACCCTCATCGTTCCTCATTTTCCTCTTGGGATTCCCCTCAAGGGAAGAAAGTAGTGATTATGGGGAACAGCCTCGCAATAAGCAACTATTCCTGTTTGCCACTCATCCCTGTCCTGCAGAAAAGCTTTAGGTTGGCTTTAGGTTGTCCTTGCTGCTCTGCCTCTGGGAACTGAACCCGTGTGTTCCCCCCCAGTGTGGATCCAGGAAAGACTCGGGATTTGCAGGAATAGAAATAGATCTTGGGTCCTGGTGCACAGTCCTTCCCTCTAGCCCTTAGCTCAAATGGATGTAGGATTTGGCTGTTTCTTGGGTGGGAGGTAATTTTTCAGCATCTTGGAGAACAAGGAGACTTTAAGATGTGAAGAGTCACCTGTGTAACCTAAAAGAGGCCGGGTCGGTGCTGGTGAAGGAATCCTGGAGCCAGGCTGAAAACCATGAAGTCCTGGGCAGTGGGGCTGGTGGTGGACCCATCCTGGGGACCTGACGTGGCTTTCAGGAAACAGCAAGGCCGCTCTGGGGCAAGTATCTTGCCACTGGTGGTCCCGAAAGTCTCGGTGTCTAACCGATGGGGTCAGCTATGTTTTCATTGAAGAGTTTGAGGACCTGACACACAAGAACAGACACACACAGAACTTGCAAGACATGCAAGAAAGTTGGAGGGGGGACAGCAATCTCCCTTGATCTGTGACTTCCCCTCGCACACCAGGCAGCAGTACAGAGTGCCCCTTCTCGCCAAAATACAACCCACAAAAAATCACGTGTCTGCCTAAGGCTGGGATTGGTTTGGGTGCAGACAGTAAGATTTACCTGTCCATTTTCTAGAACTTTCCTCTCTTTTTGGTCCCATCCACAGTATCTTTTGGACTAAGGATCCATGCTAGGACACAAATATGCTCCTTTCCCACAGCAACCAGGATACTGTAAGATTTTACAAGCACCAAAAAAAATAATCTTAAGATAGAGCGAAGGTCACTGTGTGCAAATTCTGCCCTGAAAAAAAAAAAAAAATTGAATTGCAAATGAATCGAGGGAGAAATTAATAATTATATAATTGCAAGATAAAGCCTCACTTGAATGATAAGTGGGTGGATTTGGACCAGAACCACCCCTTTGATTTGCAGAATGTACTTTGAGCTTTGCATGGTATGATAAAAGGAGAACTAGGCATTGCAGGGTTTTGCAGCAGACCTGATGACCTGGCTCCCAGGTGCAGTAAAATTGCAACCTCTGCGTTGTCCCTCAAGCAGCGTTTATGTGTCATGTGGACCCTGGAGCTCCGTTTCCTGCTCTATGTTGTTTTCCTCAAGGGTTATTAAGACTGTGTCTGGTCTGTGGCACTTGAAAGGAGTGGCGGCAGGTACAAGCAGTGGTTCGTTCTGACCTGGAGGATGCACTGCAGGTTAGACCCGTTGCTCTGCAGACAGCTGCAGCCCTTCCCTACGCACTGAGTTCCTGCCTACCTGGGCGCCTGCCACAGTGTCTCTACCTATATGAGGACAGAAGATCCCATTTCAGCTTTAAGTAGATTTAGGATCCTGCTAAATTACTGCTTTTTCCCCCTTCATAGAAATTATCAGTACCATCATACTTTAAAAAACCACCAGTGTTTTAAAAAGGGGCAGGGATTTGTTTCCACACGCAAAGCTCTGGGATCAGGGTGGCTTATCACAAAAAAACCCCAAACCAACAACCCTACAAACCAGACCTACTTATTTATCCTTAAGTAAATGCAAACAGGAGGTACAAGGAGGTCTTAAATGAGAGCACTGTATACCTCTTCTCTGATAGACCTTCGCTGAGATGAGATGAGCTGGAGAGGGCAGGTGCCCAGTGACTCCCAAAGATGAAAATCCACATCTCAGAGGATGAGGGCATGGATGCATCTATCTTACAGCTGCAGCAGAGCGGGGCATCTCCATCCTCACGTCCTTCAGGCCCACGTCAGTGGGCCCTTCAGCCCACACATGATGTAACCCATGAGCTGGGGAAGGCAAAGGGCTTGGATGAATGGGGTTTTTTTTAGCTCAGTCTTCCCCTTCCCAGACAACACCAAGGCTTCCAGAGGGACAGATGGAGAGGACACAGCTCTTCCCAGGCACTTTTTCGGGCATCTGCTTTACCAGGTGGCATCTTGGTGGCCATCAGCGCTTCCCAGTCTCTGTACAGACAAACAGTGTTGGGCTTGGGTGGGATTTGATGTACCAAGTGATGATTGTTTGTACACAGACTTTTCTTCTCTTGTTCCTGTGCCAAAACACAGGCCATGAGGGAGGTGGGAGGTAGAGGGCAAAGCTGAGCACTGACTGGAAGCAGCTCAGAAAAGTCTTTAATGACTTGGGAAAGTCCCAAGTCATTAATGTCTTAGGGAATGAAATAGAGCATTCTTATAAAATCTGTGATGACACCGAGTTGGAAGGACTGAAAATCCTCCAGAGGCCAGGATTAAAGTTGAGAGTGAACCCAGGAAGTGGAGGAAAAGGTCCAAAATCAATAAGTAAAAACTCAATAAAGAGTAAATTCTTATCTATGGGAAAGATAAAAAGATAAAAAAATAAAAAAATCCAAGACACAATTGAAATGGGAAATTGACAGCCCAGGACAAAGCCATCAGGGACTGTACAGACAGAGCATAGTGCCCTGCTTTGCTGCTGTTGCAAAACATCAGGTGTCATCAGAGGGTATTAACAGGAATTTTGGTGTAAAACACGGGCATTATTGTTGCAGAAGTTAGATTTACTCCAGAGAAAAGCCAGACAGCAAAGGGATAGAAATCTGATCCATGAGGACTGCTTGGATGCAGTGAGGTCCATCGGTCTTGTGAGAAGAGGGGGACACGGTGGCCTTTGGAGAAATAGGTGGTTGCTGCAAGGATGTTGCTTGGTTGCTCTCCAGGTTCCCAGGGCAGACAGGAAAGAAACCACTTCTTTCCATCAAAGGTGCCTTCACACTGATAAAATAATTCAGCAACAAGGCCAGTGAAGACTTGGGTTCCATTCCAGGCCCAAAAAGACCAAGTCCCTTCAAGTGAATCATTCCTCTCTCAATGCCCAGCTAACCCAACTGCCATCTCACTGTCTGGCTTTTCTCTCAGCACAGTGCTGCGTAGCTGCCTTCATCGCCCTCTTCTTCACGCGTTTTTGGCTGGTCAGTGTCCTCTACACTGCATGGTGGTTCATAGACAGGGAAAAACCCAGCAAGGGTGGGAGGAAGATCAACGCCCTCCGGAACAGCGTCATCTGGAGGTACATGAGGGACTACTTCCCCGTCACGGTAAGTGCCACCAATCCCATCGGCTCTTAGGAGACTCGGGGACCTCCTTGGTGTTTGGAGGCAGTCTAGGGCCAGCAGTTGTGGCATGGAGGTCAGTGTTGAAGGCTTGATGCAGGATTGCCTTCCCAGCTCTCAGATTACTGCAAAACCCAGAAAAAAACACAGGTCGCCCCATCCTTTATTCATCTGCCTTTTACCCACCCATTTAACCTGGCTGCATTCCAGCAGTTAGGGAAATCTCCCCTTGCCTGTTTCCCTTGTGTATATTGCGACACTCCCACTCTTCAGGTTGCTCAGCATTTACCCAGTGATCACGGGGACAAGTTTTGACCAAAATCCAAGAGGTCCTGGTGCCCTGCAAGGTCAGCACCCGCTTCTGCTGGGGAAGAGGCTGGATGCGTAAAGCCGGGTCTGCACTGGGCAGTCTCACAGAGTTGCTGTTCCTCTGAGAGGGACTTTGGTGACATTTCCAGATTTACTTTAATGCATATGGCAGGCCTTTAACCTTTATCTGGTATCCCCTTGGCATGGCATGAATACATGGACCAGAATGAAGTCCTGCCTCAGAGCCATCACAAGTGGGTACAAATCCGAGCAATGCAGCAGAAGAGTTCATGGGCTGTGCAAGGGAGTGAGTTTCTATGGTAGACCAAGCTATGGGAATTTGTAAGATAATTCCTTTAATGAAACATCGCCTGTTGAGGGAACTCAGATGGGAGGCACACAGCTGGTTAGAGATAGCCTGGAATCAGGAGCTGGGTGCTGCAGTCCAGGTAAAATGAAGTGGGGAGCCCAAGCAGCAAAAGGACTCATCAGCCCAAAGGAAAAACAAGAGCCCAGGTTAAGAGTCCATCCTGCATAGAGAAGGACCTGGGATAAGGATGAGGGGGAGCTGGAGCAAAGAGAGGACCAGAGACGACGTGCCCAAAATCACCCATCAACCAGAAGTAAGCGCCAGCTCTTTCGAATCTCAGCCCCACAATTCAACCGTAAAACACGAGGTTTCTCTCTTCATTTTGTCAGGGAGAAAAAAACACACATCCCCAATAAAACACACCCAAAATGTTCAAGGTCCTGGGGTGCAAACTGTGGGACTGATGTGGAAGGAGATCAATTTAGGGAATAAGTCAGAGCTGGGCAAAAAAATGAGAAGATAGGGTCTGTCTGGGTCTCTCCTACCATTTCTGAGTGGATCTTACGCATACTTGTATTATAACAACTGAGATGGGCACATCTGCCCCCAGAATGATGGTCCCTAAAATGTGTCTTCTGATGTCACATCATCTCCTTCTGCAGGCCACAGTTCAGCACAATATTGACCCTAGCACTGCAGGTAAAATGGGGGCTTTGCTAAAGCACGGAGAGTGTGTCCCAGCAAACGTTGCTCCTTTTCGTCGAGTGGAAACACCACTTGATATCAAGACAAAATGCATCCAGAAGAGCAACACCATGGATGTATATCTTAGATCTGCCTGTAAAGGCACCACCTCCAGGATACTCCAAAAGCAAATGTTGCACAAGGAAAATGAGAGTTTTTTGATTTCCCCTGATTTCCTTCACCCTCATTTCAATTTTCATCTCACGCCCAGTATGCTTGTTGGGATAAGGTGAAGGAGCAAAGGGCAGTGTTGTCTGTGACCTTGACTGGCTAGTGGCATCCAGCATTGTGGAAGCTGGGATTGCGTCTTATAGGACCTGGGTGCAACTGGTAGAGTAGATGTGCTGAGCTGAACCAGAGCATCACTCTCCCTTTCCACTGCTGTGGACAATTCATGTAAATCCACTTAATTTTGTGCTGTAAACTGGCATATGCTCGCCAAACTTCTCATGTCTCAGCTGGGTGAACTACATCTCCAAATTGCCTGTCTCCAAGAACATCCATCAGAGTACGCCTACCTTGTGTGTGTCCTACTGCCATTGAGTTTTTTTGCTCAAAGGCATGGCAGAAAGTGAGGCTGAGGACCTGCGGTGAGTTATTTTGTGGCTAATCTCAGAGCTTAATTTGTGATTTAAGGGCTTCTGGGTGAGCTTCAAAGCACAGCCCCCAAAAGATATATCATAGTCTTCTGGGGAGGAATGGGAACACATCCCAGAAAAGCTTGTTGTGAGTTTTACCATAAAGCACAGGCAATATTTTACAATGTTTACTAGGAAACACCAAGTGGGTTCCCAATAAATTATTCTCTAGGTTGCTTTAGAAAATGCTAGAATTGCCATGAGTTATTTAAGTGGCTGCAATGATTATATGCAATATATATTCTGTAAATTATTTTTGGCCGTAAGCCGCTGCTTGGCCAGTGTTGGACCAACCCCTCTGGTAAAACTTAGCTGCCAGCTCAGCCCAGCGATACCTCTTCTCCTGTCCCCTGGTAAGACCGTGCAAACTCCCTCCTGAATGCCACACTGCATTGTCCATCTGTCCTTCCCTCCCTGGGTGCCACTGCCAGGCAGGGAGGACCTGACTGGAGCACCAGTAAGACCAGTAGAGGGAGCATGGCTACTGGGTTTGGCTCAAGCTCAGCGGGTGAATGCAGGGAGGATTTGGTGGAGCCTTTCTCTCCGCTGGTCTGGGAGAAAGAAGTCAGAGGGGCCTCCGCAAAAGGACCGCAGAAAACAAAAATATATAATAAAAAGGGCTATTATAACCAAGCAGTCACATAATATTATTTCCTTAAAACATTTTCTCAGTCTTCCACCCTTTGGCTCAAGAACTTTCTAAGCCAGAGCATAGGATTTAACAGCCCTTGCTGAATTAGCAGGTAGCCCTGCTACCTTTTGTCGCTACGAGAGCGTGGAAAAAAAATTGGCAACCCCAACATCCCCCAGCAAGGAGCTCCCCAGGCGAACCGCTGGGTGTGAAGACCTTCCTGCTCCCTACTCGTTTCACTGGAAACCCCCTGGCTAGCCGAAGGAAATCCTGTCCCACCTACCTCTGCCACTCCTGGTTTTATATTCTGTTACATCCCCCATCTGCCACCCTTTTTTCCCCACCTAAAAATCCCAAACGTGTTTTCTTCCTTTCATGGAAGGCATTTAATTTCACACTGCCGAGCACGAGCTGGTTTGTTCCTAGCAGGGTGGAAGAGAAGCATCGTAGATATTGCTTTTGTCACCCTGTGTGCTGCTCTCACGAGGAGCTGAGCTGAGCTTTTGGTCTGAGCACACCCAGCTGGATGCTCCCATGGACCTCTCCCTCACCCAAATTCCCATCCAGAACGGGAGCACAAGGCGAACGGGATTTGGGGAGATGGACAGGGTGGGCACCCAGCACCCCGGGCTGTATTTGTGTGTAGATTGAGTTCATTCAACCCTGGAGGATTAGCCATTCTGGGAAGATTAAATGCGGCTCCTAATCCCCCCGGATCCCGGCAGCAAACTTAGCATGGCACCGGTGTTCGGAGGCTGGAAGAGCTGCCTGCTATTTTATTTTAGGAAGTGGCTTTGAACGCTGCCTTTAAAGGATCCCTGGGCATGTTTGCTGTTGTGGAAGCAAAGAGAGGTTGGGATGAGCATCTGTTTTCTGGGGATCTGGGCAGTGTGAATTTGCATTTTGCTGCAGTGAGCGTCTGGCATGTGGGAGCATGCCGGCTCCGAGCCGTGCCTCCGCAGAGCGTGCGAGGAGCACCCTCTGCCGATACTACCCTTGCACGAGTCCCGCTCCACTGCTTGGGTTATTCCCTTGGAGCTAACTGAATTTTACTCGGGGGGTTGGGAGTTATAGGGTCAGGCAGGACCTGAATGAGTTTGGGTGATTTTAAAAGAGGGATGAGAAAAAAAAAACCAAACACTGCAAATCCAAGGGGGAGCCAGTGCATTGCCCAGGAAAGTTATTTCTGCTTCACTGTCCTATATTTTAACCCTGTTCTAGTCCTTCTTTTTTATACACACTCGTGATAGGCCTGCAATACACAGCTGAGCTCAGCTGGGTCATAAAAGCGGGGAAAATATACCAAAAGGTGCAAAATTAATCTGTTTGGGGCAGGCTACGGTTGAACAGGTACCCAGTGATGGCTGCTGTGGGTTGATGTTGCCTCCAGAGGGATTTTTGGATACCTTGGACTGCTCTACATATGCTATGTTGATAAGAAGTCAATCATAGAATCATAGAATGGTTTGGGTTGGAAAGGACCTTAAAGATCATCTAGTTCCAACCCCCCGCCATGGGCAGGGACACCTCCCACTAGACCAGGTTGCTCAAAGACCCATCCAGCCTGGCCTTGAACACTTCCAGGGAAGGGGCACCCACAACTTCTCTGAGCAACTTGTTCCAGTGCCTCATCATCTGTCTGCTGCTGCCAGCTTTCTGCCCAAACCCTTATCTCCATTCTCACAGTCCCTTCCCCACCATTTATCAGCGTGGCATCTTTACTAGGAAGAATGCACCCAGCATTACAGTAAAAACAAATTTCTCCATCACATGGCCAAGCGAATGCACATCTTCACTGCTTCTCCCCTGCCCTGTCCCATCCTGCCAGCATAAGGCTATTGTCACCAACATCCCTCGTACAGCCAAGGTGCTGAGGAACACCATGGACATGCAGAAGGTGAGGACACCAGTGAAATGGGGAAAGCGTAAGCTTGTCATGATCCATCTCTACCTCTACCTCAAACAGAAGTCACCATCTCTCTTGCTGACTATAACTTGGGGCTGGCTTAGACAAGACATTTCAGTTTTAGATCACACAACCTGGGTTATGAGTTAAAACTAGCAGTAGGAAGCTAAAATTAAGGTCTTAGAGGGACAAATCTTGTCTTCAGGTGTCATCATTATTAAGAGCAACCCCAGCAGACACCACCTTACCAGCTTTAATCAGGGCAGCCTGAAAAGTGCCTGCTGTGTGGAGAAGGTTCCTGTGGTCTTCACTGCACTGTTTTTCCCTTGTGAAGAGTCACAGGACATTTCTTACCAGCCTCAAGGTTATCTAAGTGCCAGTTGGACCTTATTATCTATAGCAACTGGCAGAGTCCCAACCTCTGTCACTGTGGTTGAGGATTTGCTGGCTTTATTGTTATTCTGGTAGTGTAAGTAAAATGAGTTGACCCCTAGGAGCTGTGATTTGGGATGGCTCCATCCCATAACTCATTCATTCTCATAATTGCGTAAACCATGACGGGGGTTATTTGAATGTGCTGCGGTGCTGGGGAAATACAAGGCGTTGCAGAGAGGGGACAAGGGGACAGCCCAAGTTTGCGTGAACCAAACCCTGCCAGGAATGCTTTCTCTTTTTTCGTAGAAGAGTGGTATTATTTGTAACTGGGGATTTTGTGTCATGGCCCATGACGTTAAAGGTAATTTCTGATTTACAGCAGTCTTGGCTGTTCACTTTGCTTCCTTCTGTTGGCTGGAGGAGAGAAGAGGGATTGTTAGGGCAAAAGCAAAACATGGCCAAATGGCCCAAAGCCACCTCTCTCTCCTTTGCTGAGGAACTTCTCTGTCCCATGTCTTGGCCCTCTTTTCTCTGCCCTTGGTTGACCTTAAGTAAGAGAGAGGCCACTGCTGAAGTCAGGTAGACCAGAGGACTGTGTCCCACCATCTGCACTGCCAAGTAACATGCTAAGCCAATAGATAAGGGGAGTCCCACAAGACCCCAAAAGAAGCATCACACAAGAAGAAGGGAAGCCTCGGGCATTTTGGAGCTGCTATCCTTCACCAGCTTTGGGAGCGAAGGTGATGAAGTCCCATCTTAACTCAATTTAAACCCTTCTGGTTGGTCAGACTCCCCAGTACTTGCTGCAAACACAGATCTGACCTGACACTGTGGCACCTGAAGAAAACCAAAGCCCTCTTTCTCCAACTGTCCTTCTCAGACTCACAGCATTGCTGGGACCTAAACCCCGTCTTCCTCAGCAGCTGTTGGCAGATATTTGCCCTTACTTTGGTCTCCCATCCAGACACCCTTGGGTGGGCTACCCACTTCTCTTTGCCTTGGCACAATTTCTCCTTCCTTGGATCTGTCTGGCTTTCTGGATTTCTCTGCTGGGTTTTACCCTACAGAGAATCTGGCTGTACGTTTTATCCTGCTACAGATGCTCTTTGGAGGTGCCTGGGTGGGCAGCAAGGGACCTGACGATTTGCTTAGGACAAAGTTTAAGGGAGGTTTAGCCTGCTTAAGAGCAGATTAATGAACATAACATCCTGGGAAACGGAGTTTGGGGGCAGAGAAGGGTGGAAATACAATAGCAATTCAATTTGGGAGACTTTAAATGAAGAAGGTACAAGCTTGCTGACCAGCTTTCCTGACCACATCCTCCTCTGCTCTGCAAATGGCTGTGGGGGTGATGCCATGCTACTCCCTGTCTCCCATCATATGTTCATGCATCCCTAGGGATGCAATGTCATGACATGTCGGTGCTCTCCCTGACTGCATGTCCCCCGGCACAGCAAGCACCATGCAATGCTCATGCTCGTCTCAACTTGACTTGATCTAATTCCTCACTTAATGACTTTTTAATCCCTCCAGTGCTGCTGGCTGGGGGCCTGGGTTTCACTTCATCTCCAGGGCGTGCTGGAGCACCCAGAACTCCAACCCTTTGGATTTGTGGAGAATTCTACTTTCCTCAAGCATTAGTGCACCAGCCTTACACGGGGAATCGCCTGTCCTCCCTCTTCCCATGATTTGGGACAGGACAGTCCAGGGACTGTATGGGACAACCAGGAAACCCCAGCCACATCTCGAGAGAGGAATTAAACCAGTGCTGAACTCCTGTGCTGATACAGTCCCCCAGAAGCCCTAATTCCAATTAGCCTAATTCCACTCCAAAATGAATTTAAAAAAAAAAAAGCAAAACAAAACAAATACCAAACGAAGGCCACTTTAATTCCAGCTAAGAGCATCTACTTGGGATGTTAATGCGGTTTAACTAATCCAGTTTAAAATTAATTTGGATTAATTTGCTTGAGATCCTTGCCGGTATGTGGGCTCTTATCAGAGCTCCTGAAAGTCTGCACATGCATTTCCCTAGAACGGCTGGCAGTGCATGAAGCAGGTATCACCGCATCTCTGCAGGAGCTGGGGAAACTGGGGCAGGGTGTCACCTGTGTCTTGGACCCACATATGAGTAGACAGGGTAAAAGGGCATTTCTGCTACAGAGCAACGACTGTGAGCAGTGAACAACTGTAGCTATCAAAATATTTCTTCATGAAGGAGAAGCATGAAGCAGACCTCATCCTTCAAAACACAAATTTCAGTTCATTGTTTGGGAAGACCATGATCACCCGAGATCTGGGATCTGGAAGGCCTCATAACACCTTTGGCAAAAGGTCATTACCACTGTCAGCAGCCAAGAATCAAGCCAGCATCCCAACCATGCCAAGGAGAAGCTCAGGGAAGCCATTAAACCCATGGCTCAGTTTGGAGAGCACAACCCTGAGCTGGTAACAGCTCTTTGCCTTTGGACCATAGGTCAGACACATTAATTTGGCATCCCTCAGACCTCTGAGATGAGGAACTGCTCTTGTCTTACCAAGAAAACTTCAAGTCAAGCACTTGTCTCACGTAGATATTTACGCACAGACCGGCTTGGCTGGACCCTTAAGTCCTTTGACAATGATTAAAGGTTCAACTCACCCAGAAAGACCAGAGCAGCAGATGTGGAAATGACAAGGCAGGAGGGAGGAGAGTTCCACCCCTCTGCACCTCAACCCCAGCCCCGTTAAAGCAGTCGGGGCTGGAGCGTACGCGAGAGCTGGGCTGTGCGGTGGTGTCAGGTATTAACTTTCCTGGCAGCTTGGGAACAGGCTGTCGTACAGAGATTGACCTCTGGCAGGAGGAGGGGGAAGAAGTGAATAAACAGTGGGAACAATCCAGATGGGAGGATCGAGTTTCTGCGTTAAAGAGTTTCCAGAAGGAGTGGGGTGATTTAGAGTCCAGGGGCGTAAGAGACTTTGCCCAAGTCTCGTCTCTGCTACAGATTTCCTTCTCGGTCTTGTACAAGCTCCTTGATTTCTCTGTAAGTTCTGGCCAAATCATCCAAATGTGAGCAGACACTGTGGCAAAATGGGGACCTTCTCTCTCCTGCTTTGCTCATTGAGCCCAGTCTACAAAGCTGAAAAACTCAAATAACTCAACTAAGTCAATCCGTTCCCTTTCACTGGGGTGAGCACCAAGGCAGCAGCTGGATGTCTCCTAGGGAGGGTTTTTAAGGATGTGTGGTGTCTTAGCACAGGTGAAATCTCCTCTTGAAGCAGTTTGCATGGCTCAGCAGGTAACCTGAATTCGGACCTTCATTATCAAGGAGGATGGGGTGACCTTGGGGATGCAGCCAGGCTGTCACCCCCCCTGCTTCTTGCCACCCCGCACACACACACAGATGGAGAGTTAGCAGTTTCCACCACACCCCAGCATCTCGCCTCCCTGCTTATAAATCACGCAGAGATGAAAGGCTGTTTGGAACCGAAGATGAATGCAGGAAACATTGATGCAAGCTGAAATCACTCAAAAAATGAACAAATGGTGGCAGGGGCCCTGGGCACTTAGTGATTCAGCCATCTGCCCCTCTTCCTGCCTAGGCACCTCCGCACCCGGGCAGCGGTGGGACTCTTGTTTGTCCGTTCCCCTCATTAGGAGCAGGCGCTTGAATGGGCACATGTGTACAGTCAACAGTGCCTTAGGACAGATGGAAAATTAGCTGCGATGTAAGAAAGTAAAATATACCCTCGTGATTAACCTGTGGCTCTGGCTGCTTCTAGGAAAACACATGCACCATTAGCTACTCCCCAAGCGTGGATGGGACCAGGGTACTTGGAGGGGTGGCGAGCTAAACCGCACAGGGCTTTGGTTCTTCTTGAGCACAAGTGCCTTTGAGCTGTTTGGAAATTCATGGTGGCTCTGTCATGGCTACCCTTGGAAAGGTTCGTCCTTCCCTGGTGCTGTGAGCATCCTCGGCACCCACAGAAAAGGTGCAGAGGCATCAGCATTCAGTTTTGACTGCTTCTGCCTGGGTTACGCGTGTGCTGGCTCATGTTGGCATGGCAGGGTCTTCTCGGTGGCATAGCTGGAGGGTGGGTTTGTCACACCAGCTCCTCTCCTCCAGGCAATCCATAGCGAGTGTAACCCACAGAGACCAAACCCCAGTTTGTCCCTTAACTCCTTTTAATCTTCCCCTGTTCTGCTGTGGGACCCTTTCTCCCATGTAGCATCTCCCAGGCTCCAAACCCATTTTCATATTGGCTGAGTATTTCAGCTAGCTGCTCAGTCGACTCTCAAGGGCTTGGCCATGTGCTGCACCGTATCTGCAAGACATGCTGTCCATGTCTAAAGGCTGGGCATGGGCATTCCCTATTCCCTCCTCCCGGTAAAATCACAGCAACCTTGGGCAGGCATCCATGGCTCTTTGATGGATTTATAGATTACCTGGGCACCTAACACAGACACAAGCAGCTGGGTTCTTGCAGGCTTTCCCCAGTGGAAAGAAAACAGAATCAGAGTCACAGAATCACAGAATGGCAGGGTTGGAAGGGACCTCTGGAGACCATCCAGGCCAACCCCCATGTGCCAGAGCAGGGTCACCCAGAGCAGGTGGCACAGGAATGTGTCCAGAAGCTTTTTGAATCTCTCCAGAGAAGGAGACCCCACACCCTCTTTGGGCAGCCTGAGACAGTGCACTGGCACACTCACAGGAAAGAAGTTCTCCTCATGTTCAGGTGGAATTTCGCATGTTCCAGTTTGTGCCCGTTGCCCCTTGTCCTGTCACCAGGCACCACTGAGAAGAGTCTGGCCCCATCCTCTTGCCCCCCGCCCTTTAGCTCTTGCTCAGCATTGATGAGATCCCCTCTCAGCCTGCTCTTCTCCAGGCGGAACAGCCCCAGGGCTCTCAGCCTTTCCTCAGCACAGAGACGCTCCAGTCCCCTCAGCATCTTCATGGCCTCCACTGGACTCTCTCCAGTATTTCCCTGTCCCTCTCGAGCTGGGGAGCCCAGAACTGGACCCAGGACTCCAGTTGTGGCCTCACCAGGGCAGAGCAGATGGGTAGGATGACTTCCATTGACCTGGTGGCCACGCTCTTTTTAATACACCCCAGGAGACCTTCAGCTCTGTTAGATGTCTGGGATCTGGGTCTCCTTGTACCATGTATGAAAGCATCCTTGAATCCCCTGACATGTACTTCAGGACAGGACAAGCCTTGGGTCCACACTGTTCTAATTGAGGGACGTGTCCCTGAGCCAGACAGCAGCTTTACATGGATTATTGCCAGAGCGGTTCTGCACTCCCTTTGCTGTTCTGGTTGTGGGGTGGAGGGGGAGGGAAATTATCACCCTTTTCTCACTTTTTAGCTTTTTTTCCCCCATATTAGAAAAATGTATTGGGGGACATTTTAAACAAAGTAGGTTCTCAAGAGCATCTAGGACAGCTGAAGGCAACATGAGGTCCAGAGGAGGGCCACAAAGATGATCAGAGGGCTGGAGCACCTCTCCTGTGGAGACAGGCTGAGAGAGTTGGGGTTGTTCAGCCTGGAGAAGAGAAGGCTCCAGGAAGACCTTATAGCGGCCTTCCAGTGCCTGAAGGGGGCCTACAGGAAAGCTGGGGAGGGGCTGTTTGCAAGGGCATGTAGCGATAGGACGAGGGGCAATGGTTTAAACTAGAGCAGGGCAGGTTTAGATCAGACATTAGGAAGAAGTTCTTTACACTGAGGGTGGTGAGACACTGGCCCAGGTTGCCCAGAGAGGTGGTGGAGGCCCCATCCCTGGAGACATTCCAGGCCAGGCTTGATGAGGCTCTGAGCAACCTGGTCTAGTTGAAGATGTCCCTGCTGACTGCAGGGGGTTTGGACTAGGTGGCCTTTAGAGGTCCCTTCCAACCCAACGCACTGTATGATTCTATGAGGAACTGTTCCATTGGAAATGACAAGTTGGGCCAATGGATGGGAGGAGATGGAAATACAGGCAATGAAACACATCTCAGTGAAAAACGATTGAGTTGTTCCAGTTGACCTTTGCCAACAGAAGGCATGGTGGGTGCTAGGGATCCCCTCCAGGAATCCCCTATCTACTCTCCATAGCCAATGTTCCACCCCTCTGCGAGGGGACAGCACTAACTCTTGGCCTCTTTCTGGCTCCATCCCTGTGTCTAGCTGGTGAAGACGGCGGACCTGGACCCTAGGCAGAACTACTTGATGGGATTTCATCCCCACGGGGTCCTGGCAGCAGGAGCCTTTATCAATTTCTGCACAGAGGCGTCGGGCTTTTCCACGCTTTTCCCAGGCATCACCCCACACCTGATGATGCTCTCCCTGTGGTTTCGCATCCCCTTCTTGAGGGACTACCTGATGAGCGGAGGTAAGCAGGGTGAGATGAATGAACACAACTACTGGAAGTGGCACCCAAAAGTCCTCTGAAGTTAAGAAATGCCCTCCTTGCTGTTATCTCTGTTGTTCAACTTCATAGAGCACCTCTGAGCTCAGGGCATCGCTGTGCCAGGTACTGTGTAGCATCAAAATATAGAGCAAATCATGAGCAGAAATGCTGAGACCAGCAGGGCAAGGTGGTGCTGTATTTCTTTCTTTCCATGCAAGTAACATTTAGGCTTAAAATTGAGGTTGCCACTGAAAGGAAAAGGAAAAAACCTATTTTTCCAAAGCTGTTGCATCCAGGGAGAGAGGATGCAAACAGCAGCTCACGCTGTTGCAAAACCCCATAGCAGGAAAGGAAGAAGAAATGAAAAGGAATAGGTAAAAAATTAAAGGGAGAGAGGGCACAGGGAGACTGGAGAGATTTTTGGAGACTGGTAGGAGATGGTCTCCATCTTTCACTGGTGAGCTTGGGGAATGGCCACTTCTCCATCCGAATGGGCTCATGGCGTGGGCAGGATTCAATAGACTAAACACAGGCATCCAGCTTCGTCTGAGATACCCCAGGGCGTTCATCACCCTGTTTTCCACATAAACTCTGGCTCCTGCTACTGAAAAAATATTTACACAGAGAGCGAGGAATCATAACAGTGAGATATGAGAGAGTTATGACCCGGGTGAAAGAAGGTTTAATCACTGTAATGTGGAAGTTTGGTGCATAGCTCATTTTCAGGTTGATTGAATCCATTTGACAAAGAGGTTTTAATTTGCAAATTATTTCAGCCCCTGAAAAAAGGATTTAAAAAAAAAAATCAAAACAATATTGCTTTGTCATTTCTGAATTCAAGATTTCTGACTTTTGCAAGTAAACAACATCGAGGGACCAAATTCCCCATCAAATTCCACTCAATTAGCAGCATCCACTGAAATTCATGTATGTTTTGACCTAAAGGAAATGTTTCACTGACTTTAGAAAGATTCGGGATTGGACACAGTTTCATTTGACAACAAACCGAAACAGATTTTTCCCTGGGGTTAAGTGCAGCTAGTTCTCAATTTACTTTTTTCCTGATTTTCTTCTTGTTTCTCACTTCTGGGCCAGGCAGCAAAGGGATAATTTTATATTCACACAACAGAGCTGTGCACAAATCCAGCACCGTTCAGGGGAGCTGGGCTGAGATTGACAAAGTGTAGGAAAACTCTGAAAATAAAGTGTCAACACCCCTCCAGAGCTGGATAATGGGGAAAAAAGGTACAGAACAAACCACAGTCGTGTGGGTTCAACAGATGCTCAGTTTTTCTTCCTCTCTGCCCTCCAGGCCTTGTCTCTTCCAGCAAGGAGAGCGCATCCTACGTGCTGCAGAAGCCGGAGGGTGGGAACATGCTGGCCATCATTGTTGGTGGGGCACAGGAGGCGCTGGATGCCCGGCCGGGTTCCTACACCTTGCTGCTGAAGAACAGAAAGGGATTTGTCCGCGTGGCCATTGAGCATGGGTGATGCAGGGGTTGGGGTCAAGGGGCTCTTGGGGATGGATGCACCGGTCTGGGGCTGGTTAATGGAGTTTTCCTGCTGGTTTTGGAGACGGAGAGAAGGTGTTTTGGGGTGGGCTTTGCTAATCATGCCCCTACATTGGGTTCGTCTCCCCACAGCACCCCGCTGGTCCCCATCTTCTCCTTTGGGGAGAATGACCTCTTCGATCAGGTGAGGAACCCCAAGGGCTCCTGGCTGCGGCAGCTCCAGCACCGGCTCCAGCAGGTCATGGGCATCTCCCTTCCCCTATTCCACGCGCGAGGCATCTTCCAGTACAGCTTCGGGCTGATACCCTACCGCCGACCTATCTATACTGTGGGTATGTCCTTCCTTGGCACGCCAGCATAATGCTGGCCACACTCAGCCTCCCCAAAGAGGGACCAGGTACAGTTCCTGGGTTGTGTCATCCTCCTGCCAGGCTGGAGCATCATGCCAGAGAGCAGGAGCTGTGGTGGTCTAGAGACCTGCTGACAAAGGAGCATCCCCGACTGCTCCCATGCCACGTTGGTTTGGGATTCTGGCTTGGTCTTATGACAGAGCCCAGGTCATCGGGGCTGCGCTGTGAAATCTCCAGAGCAAACGTGGCCATCCCATCACCCCTGTGGGATGCAGCCAACCCCGACCTCAATGCAACCCAGTGATATGAATCACTGCAATAGTATTGGGTTAAACTTCTTCCAAGCCAATTTTACAAACAAGTAAGGACAAGTAGGACAACACCTCAGCAGTTTGCAGGTTTACTCAGTGTCCTGTGCAGACACAGCCACAAACCTCAACCTTTTTGTACATGAACAAGGCATACTGTTTGACCAGAGATCATGTCCATGGGAGACCAAATTTCAAGAAAGTCTTTGGTTTTGAAGAAGTTTTGTCTGGTTTCAACAACTCCATGCTTGGCCCACCAGTGCGGCTGATGCTCTGTGAACTAGTCTAATTAATGAGGCTGTTTGTAAAGCTCAGAGCTCATCCCATTGATTAGGTTTGACAGCCAGCAATTACTTCTAATTGTTTTACAACCTGTTTGGATTGTCTCAATGGGTTTATGAGCTGTGCAGTATCACAAGGGCTCTTCATTAGTCCGATGAGGAGCAGCGTTACATGATGATGAAACCCTCCGCCACTTGAAAAACACAATTTGAGTAAGAGACCAGAGCAAGAGAGGCATCTCATGGAATTCCCTGTTCCCTGCAGGCACCTGATCCTGCTGCTGGTGGTTCTGGGAGATGGGAAGAGGCTTCTTCTAGTGCTGAGAATCAAATTAATTAGATTTGCCCTTGAAAAAAGCATGATTTTCAAAAGATACATGGGTACTCTGTGCCTAATACAAATCAAATGTTTCACAGAAGCTTTAATCTGAGCAAAATGAAACACTCCAATCGCTGGTGTTATTTAGATAGTCTTGGGCTCCCCCTTGCCTCAGTTTCCCCATTTGCAATGCAGATTCCCAGGACCATGTGGGAACAGCTTGGAAAGCCCAACCCAAATATTAGGGTGGTGTTGTCTCTATCCACAGTACATCTGAGATGTTCGGAGCAGCTGTAGGGACTGCACTGGGATGCAGTACTTTTTACTTCAAAGAACTACACGTTCTTTGCCAAAGAGAGGTCTTTGGCATTAACCAACTTTGCAGATGGGGAAATGGAGGCAAGGAGAGATGTGACCTTGGAGACCAACAGCAGAGCCAGGATCTGAACCTCCATCTCCCTACCTCCCTGGCTTTCCTACCTCCCAAACCCCTGGACATTTCTGGTCATATCGATCCACGCACCACATCCTTGGAGAGGTGGACCCCAGCTCTGTGCTAAGATGTGCAAAGTGTCTGGAGGGACTTGACATTGGCTCATCCTAATGCCTGTGCTTGTTTTCCAGTTGGGAAGCCAATTCCAGTGCAGAGGAAGCACAGACCATCTCAGGAAGAGGTTGATCAAGTACATCAGAAATACCTAAATGAATTGTACAAGCTATTTGAGGAGCACAAAGCTAAATATAACATCCCAGAAGACAAACATCTGGAATTTATATAGAGCTCCTCAAGCAAGGTGAAACCATGGAGCTCAAGCTTCAAGTTTTCCCCTCTCTCTGGAACTATTTCACAACCTCAACTCAGTCACAGTTAGCATATGGTCTGTACGGTGTAGGGAGAAGGACTTGATTTTCCCAGCATTTGCATGGGTGTAGGGCCATGAAAATTTCTTCTGCCTGTAGGACACATAAAAAGTATAAAGAAGAAGAACAAAAAAAAAAAAATCCCATCTGTGGTCAGCACTATTGAAACTCCCCAGCAGAAAACTCACACTTCCAGTCTGCCTGGGAGGCCAGGTTTTCAAGATATTTCCAGGCAGAGATGAATTATTGAAAGTTCCCTTTGCACTATTTTCGTTCGGAAATGGCATGATGAGCCACAATTTCTGGTGAATGCATATAGGGTTTTTTTTTTTAAATATAATTTGTCTAGATCAACAACTGATCATTGGTTGCTTGGTCCTCTTTGTGTCTTTAATTGTTCTGAGCTCTTTTCTCCCCACCTGAAACACAGTTTATCAGAAAGGTCATACTCCCAGCATGGTGCCAGGCACCCTCGGTAGCAACACGATGCCAGATCCCACCAGGGCAAAAGAAATAAAACTTTTATAAAGGGCAAGGGCTCATCCAGAGGGTTCACCCTATCCGGACTCTGGGAGTCCTGCTTATAATTTTATTAATTTAACCCCAGACGCCCCTGCTTGAGAATACCTCGGACTAGCCAGCGGCTATATGGGAGAAGGAAGAAGCAATTTGGGACAGGAAATGTGGCTCATAATGCCACGCTTGGCAGGTGATCAAGGCTTTAAATAGCGGCTTCTTCTTGATATCCAGAACTTTGTTAAACTCTGCGCTTAATGGGATTTCGCAACGTGGAAGTTTTAGGTGGCAGGAAGCCATCTGCTCAGATCAGCTTTACATTGTAGAGCCCTTATACCATCACCTTCTTCTCTCTCTCCCTTCATTTCTCTTTCTCTTCCCCATATCCCATTCCCCAGCTGCAAGGAACAACCAAAAATCCCTCAGAGCACAGCACTTCTTTGCACCCCGGATTTTTGTTACTGCAGCTGCAAGAATTGCATTTAACAAGGAAAACACACAGAACTGTTTCTAAACTGACAATACCAGGGCCATCAGTGTGTTTTGTTTTCTTTTCCCCTTTCCTCCTGCCCTGATCAAATTACTCCACTGGATTCTTAATCTGAATGACCTGCTGCAAATCCCTCCTGTTCCCAGAAAACAAGCAGCAACAGGGAAGAATTTGATGGAGCCCTTATCGACATTTCTAAACACTCCTGTAATCCCACTCTTAATCCAGTCAAATAAAGCAGGTCACCTGCTATGATTTCTTGCTTGCTTTCTATTAATAGTCTTTTTCTTTTGTCCTTAATTAAGGACAGAGGTGCCTAAGCAGGAGGAAGATTTACATACCAGGAAAATAAAAATGACTCTACCCCACTTTTTTCTTTTGGTGCTCATCACCATCCAAGCTTTACCCTAAGTCCAGTTGTTTTTTCCTATCCTTTCCTCTGCCT
Source organism: Sterna hirundo (assembly GCA_009819605.1). NCBI lineage: Eukaryota > Metazoa > Chordata > Aves > Charadriiformes > Laridae > Sterna > Sterna hirundo. Next base: position 217,925,506 of record CM020437.1, on the reverse strand, counting down.
TCCCTACTATCTGCAGATCCCAGGAACATCACCATAAGCTTCTGCAGACATCCCGATGGGGAACACTGCTGGAGGGGAGTGGTGGGGATATTCCCAAGGGGTGTTGTGGGGATGTGAGTGGTCTCCAGGGATGAAGACAAGGAGCTGAGATCTTGATGCAATGGGAAAAGGAGGAAAGGTGCTGCTGTTGGGGTGGAAATCAGCAGTGAGCAAGGGAGAGGATCTGTGGAGACGTCAGATGGGTGATTGGATGTGGTGAGATATGGGGATGCAAGGTCCAGCCCATGGCATGGACAAGGATGACAAGCGTTGGTACAGACAAGAGGGGCTGGATCTGCAGGAATCACATGACTCTGCCCCAAACTGATGGAGAAGCTGCATTAGAAGCTGTGCTCCCTAACTGTCTGTGAAGGCCTTGGTTTTCCCCTTTGGGGACCTGGTGTGGTGATGCCTCTGATGCCAGAGATGCACCTACTTGGGATGGTCCATCAACTTCCTGACCGGTGATGCCATCCTGAAAGAGGGAAAAGGCAGAAAATGGGTGGTCAGGAAAAAATCCCAGTAAGGAATGGGAAGGAGGATGCTGGAGTTGTCTGAGGGTTGATGGGGTGGTCAGGGGCATGCAAGACCCAAAGGCAAATGAAGACCGCATTGCTGGAGAAGAGGGGTCAGAGGAGGGCTTTGGCTATATATATAATTGGCTTCTTTTAAGGTCAGTTTTATCTCACAGACTGGAACGTGTCCTCGATCCCTCAGGGACCTATATAACCCAGGAGAGGTCAGTGCCTGGGCTTGTGTTAAATATATCATTAAGAATGATAATTCATAGGCATCCTTGCAGCCAGGGCTTTTCAGGGCTGCCTCCAGCCTCCAGAGCTGCCTCCAAGCAAAACGCTGTAAAATGAGAAGCTTTTGTGCTATTTCAGCCTGGCACAGAGCTGTCTGGAGGATTAAAACTCCCCCGATGCAACACAAGCCAGGAGAAACCTTAAGAAAAGAGGAGTGCCCGGATCAACCATTCAAACCAGAATACCAGGGTTTGGACTCTGCAGCTCAGGACTGGCTCAGTCAGAGGCAAAGATGGTAGGACTAGGGGACATCCAAGCTGTCACCCCCAAATAAGGACCATTTAAAGTTGAAACAACACAGCAAGTTTCCTTCCAGCATATCCACCCCCTATTTCTGTGACTGGCTTTGATTTAAGAAACAAGCCCAAGAAGGAATAAATTTATCGCCTCTCTTGCAGAAATTTCAAATTTCCAGCCTTTTGGGGATTCGTATGGAAATTCCAAATTGGAAAATACAGCAAAAAATAGAAGTGTAGTGATTGGGTATTCCCTTCCTGCCTGTCTCTTCCTCCAACCGCTTCCCTGATGATCTCTCCAGTATTTCCGTTGAGAGAGGCTCTAATCTGGATTTGCCTTACTTAGTGGGTTCAGATCATGAGGCTCAGAAGAAAACCTCCCATGACTGATGAATACAAAATATGGACTAATTCCCCAAGAGGAGGAAATCCAAGCAAAATGCTTTTTTTTGCCCTTCTGTAGCTCCAGTCCCGCAAAACTGTTTTCCTGCCCTGGGAATGGGGTTAAAAGGTTGCTTGCTGTTGCGGCAAACAACTAGAAAAATGTGTGGTTTTCTGCTCAGGGAAGGAGTTCCTGCTTTTAAGGCAATAAAGACCCAAAATGTGGTATGTTAAACATCCCTCCCTCCAGCCGCAGAGCCTTTTCCTTTTCAAGAAAGGAAATAAAATTGCAAATCCATCTGAAACCCATCACTTTGCTTTCAAAACCATTTATAGCATTTAAAAATCAACCAAAACCACAGGTCTCCCCAGGAATGTGGACACTTTTTTGGGGTAATCTTTTAGTTCTGTCTGATTTGAACCCAATGAGCCACTTTTCTGCATCTTCCACCACCTTTTGGGGTGGTGGAAGGTGCATCTTCCACCAGCTTTCTGGGAGAACCCATGTGATACAGGATTTTGGCAGAACGCCTTGTTCAGGTTATAAAAAAACACCAGAGGAGAAATAACCCACAGTGACCAACGCACTGCATGAGGCAGATGGGTATATCAGGGGAGGTTTAGGATGTACATTAGGAAAAATTTCTTCACCAAATGAGTTATCAAGCATTGGAACAGGCTGCCCAGGGAAGTGGTGGAGTCACCATCCCTGGAGGGATTTAAAAGCCGGGCAGACGTGGTGCTGAGGGACATGGGTTAGCGGTGGTTTTGGCAGTTGGGTTGATGGTTGGACTCGATGATCTGAAATGTCCCTTCCAACCTAATGATTCTATGATATATTGGATTTAAGGAAATACTGGGTATGGTTGATCCAGTTTTGAAGCTTGTGCCTACTCTTACTCCTGCCCATGTCCCATCTCCAGCCCACTCAGAGCTGCTAAACCATTAATTCTGTGCTAGCAACCTGCTAAACAACCACATCTCTGGGGCACAGAGGTCTCAGGTGCTTCAGGCAGCATGAGACCTTCAAAATGCAGCATGCACTTATCAGGAGGGGAAACGTCTGCAAAATAAGGTAGTCATGGGCCAGCATTTTGGATGCTGGGGTACAAAATAATGTCTGTGAGCTCAGCAGATTCATAGAATCATAGAACAGTTTGGAATGGATTGGAAAGGACCTTTAAGGGCCATCTAGTCCAAACCCCTGCCATGAGCAGAGACATCTTCAACTAGATCAAGTTGCTCAGAGCCCCGTCCAACCTGGCCTGGAATGTTTCCAGTGATGGGGCATCTCCCACCTCTCTGGGCAACCTGGGCCAGTGTCTCACCACCCTCAGCATAAAACATTTCTTCCTTAGATCTAATCTGAATCTTCCCACTTTAAGTTTAAAACCATTACCCCTTGCCCTATTGCTTATTAGATCATATGAGGTCAACGAAAGCAGCCCAAACACGTTTTTAATACACAACTCAAGATGCACTGAAAATTGTGTCCGGAAAACACAAAAGAAATGATTTGAAAACATTTGGATTTGTGAAATGCTTGCAGAAAATGCATGAGCGTAAAATCATGCATGTGCAGAAAATCTTGCATGCACGGAAAAAAAATGCATGCCTAATTCATGGGGAAGACAGTGTTCTGGGTTACTGGTCTGTTCTGGTCACCTAAAATTAAAGGGGAGCAAATGCAAGCAAGCAGTGCTTTTATCTTCGCCACCATCAGCAAGCACAGAACTTGGTTGCTTATTGCAAACAAACTATTCATGGCCAAGGGTACATGTGGATGCCGGAGGAATTCACCTCCACATCACGGAGTACTTTGAACTGGGAGAACAACGCTGCATTGCCAAGAGCACGTAAACACCGCTGTAGGATTCTTCCACCGAGGAGATACCATAAGGTCGGGATTTCCACAAGTGTTTACAAAGTGCTTAGCTTCTACCTTCTGAAAAGGAGATGCTTTAAGCTGCCGCACGGTGGGATCTCCTAGCAAGGCTCATTTTTCTCATCAGCAACTTAAAATCTTGACTTGAGAGACTCAGCATCACTATGTGCTCGCTCGCTGGAGTCACAATCTGTCCCTCAGATGAGGGAATGAGCTGGGTTACGGGTTATTCCATGCTGTATTTTATATCAGTCTCGTGACATTACCTACAAATCCCACAGTGTGCCTTGCTTCCAAGAACTGCCAAGCACTTTACAAGTAAATACGACACATAATCCCCAGAGAGGTGGAGCAGGAGCTCCTTTAACCCCTCGGCTGATGCTGGGCTGCAGTCAACCTGAGACCGTGGGTGTCACAGGGGCAGAGAGCAAGAATGAGCATGACCCTGCGGCCCAAATCCCTGGTGCATCTAGACCCGACTGATCTGCTGCAGGAAGTCTGTAGCAAAGCTGAGACCTGAATTCCCCATCCCATGTCCTGGGGTCAGAACCGCAGTACTGCCCTTCTTCTTACAGCTAAGCCCTGAAAACAAGATTGGGGGCAGATATCTGTCCCATTTCAACCACCAAAGGCGTCCTTTTAAATGTTCGCTGCTCAATGCTCCTCTTGCCCAAGTGCAGTTTTAAGGTCTCATCCTGGCTCCCATCATTGCCAAACAATTTGCAGGATGAAGGGGTACCCAAAGTGCAAAGCCCTGACAAATAAACCAGAGGGGTGGGATGTACATGTTTCCAGGTCCTCTGGATTTTACCCCTTTACAGGAAGGAGCCCTAAAAGAGACAGAGAGACGTTTTCTTTTCCAAGCACTCAAGCAAGTGATGGTGTGTCCCAGCACCAGTCACACCAGCACCAGCAGCTCCTCCAGCTATTAATCACCCACAGTCAATGCCAGGAACATCCTGGGTGTTTATCTGTAGATAAGAGGTGATGAGTAAACCCTAACGATATAAGGAGCTGATTGAATCAGAGGAACCATCTCAGCATCTGTACTTCCCTTTAGGATTGAAGTGCACAACACACACTTTTACTCTATCTTCAAATCGTTGTCGTATCAGCAAGAAGGGACCTCTGTATAAACACAGGTCAAACATGGATTATTTTATACATGAAACCAGCAAATGTCTTGAGTCATCTTAAGTCCAGAGAAGTTGCCCAGAGAAGTTGTGTATGCCCCGTCCCTGGAGGGGTTCAAGGCCAGGCTGGACGGGGCTTTGAGCAACCTGGTCTCATGGGAGGTGTCCCTGCCCAGGGTAGGGGGCTGAGACTGGATGATCTTTAAGGTCCCTTCCAACCCAAACCATTCTGTGATTCTGTAAGTCATTATGAGGCATCCGGTGGCTCTACAGGCCACACATTGTGGTTAAAGATGAGATAGAAATTTAGATCATATCTTGAAATCAGGTTTTGTATAGTTATTCTGAGTAGAAAGAAGATTCCTCACCAAATAATCTTGTGGAGAAAAATATCCTAGAGGCATTTATGTAAGTCCTATTAAAAGGCAAGTTCTGTGGTGCAAAGCTGGTTACAGAAGAATCAGCAAATTCCCTTCTCCCATGGGAGCAGCACTGTCCTCTGAGGACGTCTTTGCTCCTCTTGATCTCTCTGAGGACATGCCCACAGAGGCAGGGTTGGAGGGAGGGAATCTGTGGGGTGCTTCATCCCAGCCTGGTGGGTAACAAGTGTGGTCTGATGTTCTCCCTGAGTGACTTTGGTGCTTCAGGTCTTGGCGTCCTCTCCTGGCTCATTTTTTCTGCCTCATTTTGTCACTGATATTGGTTTGCTCCTGGTTTAGATTCCCATTTCCAGTCTCAAGTTGAGTCCTGCTTCAGGTCTTACCTATAGGGCTCTAGCCATTGAGCCAGATGGCCATCCAGTGCCGAGACACTAAGAAATCACCCCTCCAGAGCAAAATGAGCTTCTTCTAGGAAAGCATAATAAAGTAGTGTCTGCACACAACACTTGTTCAGCCCTGGAAAGTTTGGGTTTCTCACCACCTCTCATCTTCAGACAAATCCAGAGAATGCTCCGGGCATTGGCCTTGTGGCAATCAGCCATTGCACTACAAATCTTCAAAGGACAGAGGCTGTCCCACTAGAAAGCAGATGGGCTGCACATTATATATTGTTGACTAACTGTGTCGGTCACTCCAAGGTAGCCAGGATGGAGGTCATTTACCGCAATTTGCTGAATAATGAGGCTCTTGTAGTAGGCTACCCCCTGAACTGGGAAACACTCACAGCTGGGGCAGCCTGTGCTTCATCTGCTCTTCACTTTCCCAGCCCTGAAAAAGATCTTGGAAGAATGGGATGGAAATCAGAGCAAGCTTAGGGCTGCTCTAAGCGAGGATGGGGATGGATTTGACTCACAAACGCGTGTGAAGGAAGGAAGGAAGCAGAAAAGTACCTTCTGCACTCTTACGATCCCTTTTCAGTGATCTGCACATAAGAAATTTCTTGGCCAAAAATGGAGCAGTGTTTTGGGGATGCCCAAGAACGGACCAATGGCTTTGGGGTATAAATGGGAAGAGGGGAATTACTCCTCTCATTGGCCAACTTCCAACAGCGCTTTTCTGCTGGAAGCACTTTCAGACCTCATGGCAGTCTTGATAACCTCATGTTCTCCAACTCCAGAAGCTGAGTTGATCATCAAAATATAGATAAATGCACACACATATATATGTGTCTACACCCAAGCACCTGAACTAGTACAGATGATTACTGAGGTTTTGCTGGATCCAGCTGAACAAATTAACATGGTATAGTCTGCAAAAGTCTGGATTGAGAAGAGATATATAACAGAAGACAGATACAGAGAAGGGAATAAACTTGTCTTCACACCCATACTGGAGGGGAGAAAAAACGGTGGGACTAATTACAGCTGTAATATTTGTGTTTGGAATAGATTGGCTGGAAAGGTTGCGGACTCTTCGCCTTAGAGAGTCCTTAAGAGCACGTTAACACCGTGTCTGCCTGGTGACATATGACATGGATGGACTTGATCCTCCCTTGAGATAAAGGGCATGGCCCCGCTGACCTCGTAATATCCCTTCCCAGCCCTATTTCTCTATGATTGCAGTGCTGGGAATGGTAATATCATCTGCACTCTCACCTCCACTGCTCTAAGAGGATTTCCTCCAGGATGTGCCTTAGCTAATAGGCTTCGGCAGATCTTTCATGAGGCCAGCTTTAGCATGACCTGCTAGGGAGTGATCAATACCTCTTCCTTCTTACTGACACCAGTGTCCAATGTTTTTGCCCATTACTGGGTTTCATTGCTTCTGCTGCTCTGCGATGGTCAATGAAAAAGAAAGTGAGATGACAAGAAGCTTCCTTACCAAAATAAAGCTTTCAGTGAAGATTAAAAGTTTATTTTTGGACTGACGTCCAGAATCCACACCCTCAGTGTGGGAGGTGAAGGCAGCTGGCTTTGAGGACTAACTGCTGTCTTCATTTCTCCAGCTCTTGTCGCTAGGATTTGGCTCTATCTGAGAGCTTTCAAAGTTATGCCCTGGGCTCCAGCTCTCCAAGGACCACAGAGAAAGTGTCTGGGGTCCAGGTCTCTTTTCTCCCCACACTGATGAGCTCCCACAGCTCATTGGGACGCCACAGCTCAATGTGGGATGCCACATTGACTCAAATGGCCTATTCTCCCATGTAAATAATGACAGGACCAGAGGAAATGATCTGAAGTTGCGGCAGGGCAGGTTTAGATTAGATATAGGAAGAATGACTTTACTGAACGAGTGGTCAGGCACTGGAACAGCCTGCCCAGGGAGGTGGTTGAGTCACCATCCCTGGAGGTGTTTAAGAAACGTCTAGATGTGGCACTTCAGGGCATGCTCTAGTGGCAGAGTCTGTAGGTTGTTTGGTTGGACTCGATGATCTTAAAGGTCCTTTCCAACCATGAAGATTCTATCATTCTATGATTCTCCAGCGCATGCAAAGCATTTCCAGCTTCAACTCTGTCCTCACGTATCTTCTCCCACCCACAGGGTAAGAAGATAGAATGGTTGTATTGGTTCAGAGCAAAGGTCCAGCTACCTCAGTAACATTTCTCTGTTGGTGACCAACAGTAATGCCTGGGAAGAATGGGATGAGCACAAACTCCACAACACTTTCCCAGCTGTTTGCAGTCTGGGTCTTCTTGACCAGGTGATACCTTTGTATTTAACAGTAAATCCCAGGAATGTTTTTGCCCTGTTCCCTTAGAAGATTTTCTCCAAACCTTTTATTTTCACAGCTGATATTATTTCCACAGTTAGAAACTTTCACACAGCTGGACTTTATATTTGTTTCACCACATGGGAAAGAGATGTTGAAGTCCATGTGGGTAGTCCTCTGAAAAGGCTGGCTCGTTGCTTAGCACTGGCTGGAAAAAGCAAAAAGGATGATATGAATTCTTAGGAAAGGAATAAAGAGTGAAAAATAAAGCATCTCTGTACAACTGAATAAACAAATGATGTGAGTCAATATTCAAACAATGAGTGAATTTCTGGTCTGAGGAGGACAAAAAGGATAATCAGAGCTAAAAACCTCTTCTGTAGACAGAGGCACATGGTAGGAATCTTCACCCTGGGAAAGAGATGATGGAAGGGATGGCAGCAGCAGCCTGTGAAACTTGGAAAGGAGAGGAGAAGGTGATGAAGGAATTGTATCTTAGAGCTCAGGAAGTGGAGAACTTCCATGGAAATCTTTGGGCAGACAGTTTTGGAGCAAACCGAAAGCAGGTTTGCTTTGTTTTCCCCTTTTCTAAAGCACACTGTCAGCAGATGCTGGGGTGGCCAAAAGCATGCAGGTTCAAAAAGAATCAGAAAAATCTCTGGAAGAGAAGTCCACTGGACTCCTAAATGCAACACCTAAAATGCCGTATCCTGCTCTTATGGGAGAGAAAATTACAGCAATGCGGGTCTTCCCATGTTGTAAGTACCCACTGTTGGCCATAAGCAGAGGCAGGACATGGGTTGATGGATCATCAGGCTGACCCAAAACCTGCGTAACCTCCCATGCCCTTCAAAACACGGAAGCAAACACACCAGCTCCTTCCTCAAATCTCATCGCCACTTGGCTGCTTGGGCTATGCAGGCATATGTGAACAAACACCCTTACTTGTGTAGGTTTTATAAAAAGTAGCTTACACCGCTCCCCAAGAGCAGTAGATGAGATTAAATACAGATGATCTAGCATCAAAAAAATTCCTTAGAATTGGGGTGCAGTATGTGCAATCCCTGCACAACTGTATTTTCATTGTAAATTTTCATTTTCTAGTCATCTGTCCCCTTTCTTACCCATGCAAGAGCAAACAGCTTCATATCTACATGACCTCAAATGGGTAGCCTGAAATCCTACCCAAATAATGAGAAGTGGAAGAGAAGTAGCCAAGTAAAACTGTAAATTCCCATAGCAGAACAAAGGGGAAAGAAAATAACTGGGAATTATCATGAAATCCATGGGTTTTATGATCTCCCACATCTCACAGGCCTTTACTTTTCACTCAGTTGCCTCAGTATTTAAACTTATAATGTGTCCCTGAAGACTTTCCAGAAAGGTTTGGGAATCCTAAGAGAGAGCTATTCCTTGTGAACTGGACCGAGTGGCTCATCCTGGTCACTGGTCTAGCAGTCTGCTGGGACCCAGTGGGAAGTGGTGGAAAGCCCTAGGTCAGGCTGGAGAACGTGGCCTTTGGGGGTTATCATGAAGGAAAGCAGTTTCTGACTGTGAGGGAGAAGGAAGCCATGGCCAGGGTGGAGGGAAGGATCTGGTGGTGGAGAAGGAAAAGTTTTCAGCAGAGAAGTCCTTTCTACTGATCCCAGCAGGGACTGGATCTGGACTGAGATATACAAGTGGCCACACTCTTCCTTGTCTTATTGATGTGCCAGCTCTTCTGTGGCTGCTCCAGCCATGCCCAGGACCTAAATTTTGTCAAAGGGAGAACAAGCAGCACATCCTGGCGCCATCAGTGTCCTGTGCCGGAGCAGCAGTGACCTCTGTGCTGCACACATGCTCTCGGCTAGACATGAAATCCATCCCCTCTCAGCCCCTGGCCGAAGGATGTGGACATCCCGGACACAGGGAGGGCTGATACAACAGGATTGCAAATGTTTATACAAGGGAGCTGGTGCCAACTAGACTGGCAGGTTAAGAAGGAACCAGGGCAAAATAGAGACGAACAGATGTGGCCACCAAAAGAGGAGACAAGGCTGCAGGGACTCCACTAACATGGAGAAGACTCTTGCTTTATCTGTGTTATTTCCAAGGAAGGGAACAAATTTTATACTAAATATCTGTCAAATCTGGTCATCAGCTCTTAAATTCTCATTTTTAAGAAAGAATTCAGCATTTCTGCTTGCTTGCTTTAAAGTAATCATAATTGCAACTTGCTTGCTTTAAGATTTGCTTTGGGAGGTGGTTGAGTCACCATCCCTAAGGGTATTTAAGAAACGTGTAGATTTGGCACTTCAGTGCATGCTCTAGTGACAGGGATTGTAGGGGGGTTTTTTGTGTGTGTGTATGGTTGGACTCGATGATCTCAAAGGTCCTTTCCAACCATGAAGATTCTATGATTCTATAAGATAATTGTAATTTCAACTGTTTTGGCCTATTTCTTCCTACATTGATATTCTTCCTTCTCCCTCTCTCTATACAGGTACATATATGGACCTGTTGGAGCGGGTCCAGAGGAGAGCCACAAAGATGATCAGAGGGCTGGAGGACCTCTCCTGCGAAGACAGGCTGAGAGAGTTGGGGGTGTTCAGCCTGGAGAAGAGAAGGCTCCGGGAAGACCTTATAGCGGCCTTCCAGTGCCTGAAGGGGGCCTAGAAGAAAGCTGGGGAGGGGCTGTTTGCAAGGGCATGTAGCGATAGGACGACGGACAGTGGCTTAAACTAGAGCAGGGCAGGTTTAGATCAGACATTAGGAAGAAGTTCTTTACACTGAGGGTGGTGAGACACTGGCCCAGGTTGCCCAGAGAGGTGGTGGAGGCCCCATCCCTGGAGACATTCCAGGCCAGGCTGGATGAGGCTCTGAGCAACCTGGTCTAGTTGAAGATGTCCCTGCTGACTGCAGGGAGGCTGGACTAGATGGCCTTTAAAGGTCCCTTCCAACGCAACACATTCTATGATTCTATGATCCTATATATGTTGTGGGTTTGGCTGGGCTGGCCACTAAAACAAATGACAGATGCTCTCTTTTACTAGGACAACATACTCATAGAAACCCTTCTTAGACAGTCCAGCATCCCAGGCTGAGATGAAGAGCCATTTAGAGGCTCTGTAGACAGTAAAGACAACCTAACGTGACCAGATTGGGTTTTGTCCTTCAGCTTGCAGATGCCACCAACGAGCACCACCCTTATACTGCATTTCCTGGCCTGGTCCTGCAGCTGTGGGAAGCACAGAGAGCTCTGACTGCAAACCAGTCTTCCTGCAAGTCAACGTGACTCCCCGGGTGAGCAAAGGGTGGCCAGGGCTGGCCCTATCTGCTGCCTACTGCCCTCACGCATCCGTGGAACGACTCCGCTGGTACCCACAGGGGTTGTGAAACACGGCTGGTACCTTTTCCCTGCAGACTTTGTTAATTCTGAGTTGGTTTGTATTTGGCTGTGAGGCAAGCCCCTAAATTCAACACCATGAGAGACCAAGGAACCTCTATTCCATTGATCCATCACACGTGATCGCTGCGTAGAGCCCTGCAATTGCTGGACTGTAAAAAATATTGCAGAAATGATGTGTTTTTCGCAGCAAGCTATTCTAACACCCTGGGAAGGCTCAGGTTATCACTCAGATGGGCTGAGCCAGGAGAAATCAAACGACAACCTCCTGTGGGATGTCCGCAAACCCTTTCTGCTGTACACCTTACTGCGGGGAGGGTTTGTTAGCTGACTTCCCGAGGGAAGGAGATGAATTTCTATTCCAGGAGCCTTCTTCATTCATCAGGGGGAGGCATTTCCAACCGTGCACGGATTTTGGAGATGTGCTTTGAAATTCAAGAGCCAATACAAAATATCCAAGTGGACATGAGAGTCAAAGTCCCAGAGAAATATGCATTTTAGTAGCAGAGCTCTGCCAAGCAGCATCTTCTGCTTTCTTAGTAGCAAGTGCCTAAGAAGAAGCCCCAGTAGCAGGAAGAGCATGAGGAGAAATGTCAGGTAGGTCTCAGGTCTTTGCTCTAGTGGCTTTATGCTTTTCTCTTTGCAGCTGCACTTCCAATTTTGTAATCAAGAACTTAAGTCTTTTCCTTGCTAAAATAACCCTCAATTTTAACTGGTGTTTACTGTTAATTCACATAAAACTGGTGAGCGCTCTTGCCCCAAAACAGCAAACAACCCCTAAAACCTTCCCTTCAGCTATTTCTGTAGCATAGAGAAGCCAAAACTTCAGCTTTTGATAGACAGAGGAACCTCAGGGCAAGAGCATTTCTGCCTTCTCACAGACCACCAACACTGATGCTTTCCTGCATTCACAGGGGAGAGCTCTGGGACAGGGTGAAAGGAGACAAAACTATGTTTACACGGCATAATTAGCAAGCACGGGTCTGATTGCAGCTTCTCTCAAAGGCGAGTGCTTCTAAATGAGTATCTGCAGCAGATCTGGGGCCTCTTTTGGATGTTCTGGTAAATTTAAGATCATTGTTACTGATTTGTGTTGCAGGAGCTTCTCACCTGCAGTCCAAAGAATATCATAGTACGACTTGAGTCATTTAGCCTCACAATCCTGCCTTGTAGCTGGCTATAGAAATTGCAGTCAGAGTCAACGATGTGTGAAAACCCATGAAAATACAGAAAAAAAGGTAAAATCTCTGGTAGAAATGGCAAAATTTGCCATAACAAAAGAGAGCAAAGCCCTGATGGCTCACGTGATGATGCTCCCACCCAGCCAGACCTCCAACGTGCTTGATGCTGTGTGCAAGAGCATCCTTGGAAAGGAGACTTGCTTGGTCTGAGAACCTCCTGAGTCACTTTGGTTGGCTCCCAACCCCTCGTCAGCAGGAACCACATGCTCCAAGACCTCCAGGGGCAGCTTGGACAGTCTAACTTGGGCCTCTGAGCTATGCATAAAACACAGGTAAGTGAATGACAGTGTGTCCCTAAGCCTGTGGGCTGACCCATGCCTCATGGAATGGGGAACATGGTGCAGCAGATGCCACGTCCTTCTCCGCTTGCACTGTTCCCCATCGCAAAGCAGCTCACAGGACCTCCAGTCCTGGGACTGATGGTGGGCCAGGGCAGCTCGAGCCAGAGGAAATTCCAGTTGCAATGTTTCAGGGCTGGGATCCCTGTGGTCTCATAGAATCATAGAATGTGTTGGGTTGGAAGGGACCTCTAAAGGCCATCTAGTCCAACCCCCTGCAGTGAGCAGGGACACCTTTAACTAGACCAGGTTACTCAGAGCCTCATCAAGCCTGGCCTTGAATGTCTCCAGGGATGGGGCTTCCACCACCTCTCTGGGCAATGTCTCATGCCCATCCCCTTTCTCTTGTCCTTTGAGACCCACGCATTTAGGGTCATCCACATGCAGTCTCCATCTCCTCTCCTTCTGCTGAGACAAATCCCTGGATGTAAGTACGTACACGAACTTAACACCAAGGCAACCCCTGTTGCCTCCAAACTGACATCTCCCAATTTGCAATCAGGAGAAATCTAAGAAAGGAGCCTTTTTCTAGATCTTAGAAAGATCACAAGCGTCCTCACAATTTCTAAGAACCACCAGCTTTTCACCAGCCAAAGGAAGAGACAAGCAGCAAATAATTTGGAGCAGAGACCCACCGGCTGGAGAGAGATGGTCTCCAAGGAAACAACCCAAAACCTCTTCTCATAGACCAGATGTACCCAGAAAAAAAAAATATATATATGATATTCTAAGCCTTGAGAAACCAGATACCCATGCAGCAGTGGTTAACTCGCCTCTCTGCCCTGTAGAAAGGGGGTCCTTTCTCACCAGGTTACAGGGCAAGGATGGGGAGCATCTTTCCTTCTTCACTAGAAGTCATCCCCTGCTCTGTGCAGGGCTGGAACCCTAAGGGAGGATGGCAGGAGTCTGGGGCAAAGGGAGGATTTCCCCTGTTATTCTCTGCGTGAGACACATGGGTGCTGCTGCCCAAAGGGCGCGGGAAGGTTTGCCACGGCTGGTAAAATCCCTTGAAGATTGAAAGACCCAGAAATGGGCAAATTGCGTGGGGCGAGTCTTGGTTTTGTCCATGCAAATTGAGGGTGGTTTGTAGGGTCAATTTAGCACAGAATCACAGAGTCATTTTTCTCCTCCTTTTTTCCATTTTCTCCTTATTTAATCTACTTTTCCTTATTATTTTGGGACTGATGAAGCCTGCATGGGATTTGAGGCCGGAACTGTCCTCCCCTGGGTGGTGGAGAGCCCTCGAGAGGTGGGGCTGGTCGGAAGGTCAGGGAGGGACAGACAGCCTCAGCTAATAGCATTACAGCCTTCCTCACTGGCCCTGGACAAGCCCAGGGGATGGAAGGGTGTAAGAGGCTTTCAACAGGGATTCGCCTGGCGTGGGAGCTGGGATGGAGGCAGGGAGGCGAGGAGGAGCCTGTGGTTTCATCAGAAATGCACAGTGTGGGTTTGGGTGGTCACCCCTCCAGGCTTTGTGCCTCAGTTTCCCCACCTGTGGCTGGAGAGTGGTGTGGTCCCAGGGCTGTCTGGTTGCAAACACAGAGGTTTGAGGAGTTCACAAGGGAAGCTTTTAGGAAAATGCAGTCTTCGTCATGGAGGAGAGCTAAAAATGCTCATTTTTTTTTTTGAGAAGTATAACACGAGATTAAGGTAACGCTTCCTAAAAGAACATGGAAGTCTCCCACGTTTCAACAAAGGGAAACTATTTTTTCCCTACAATATGTAACCAGTTTCCCATGCCTCATTCCGCCCCCACCTCCCCACCACTTTCTTAATGAAGGAAGAAAACATAATTGAGAAAAACACTAAAGCCAGCTCTTTTTTTATTATTATTATTATTTTTAAGGCAAATTCTTGTTTTGAAAATACCTTGCTATTGGATAAAATGTAGGGCTGGTCAACTGTCTATTACTAATTCTCCAGTGCTCATTCAGCACGGGGACCAAAGTTCTGTAGCCATACAGTTAATTTTTAGGTGCTCTAATTTTAGAGCGTAGCTAGGCAGCTATGCCCTGACTTGCTGCCAACAGCCAAAATCTGGCTTTGCTCAGTGACCTGCATAAATCTTCCTATCTGTCTGGTGGGGAAAAGTGAGGGTGGGGCTTCTTTTTAAAAATTTATTTATGCATTTTATTTTGTTTTTAATGCCCTCCAGCACAAAGCTCGCTGTGAAGACTCTCTTGCAGTTTTTGGCCTGAACTTTGCTTCCACTTGTGAAAAAAAAGAGGTGTAAGTGCAGCTTGAAAGGACAAGAAATGGCTACGTTTCAAAACCTCTGTAATGTTAAATAACTTTTAACTCCGTGAACCAAAAAGCAAGCGCTATGAAAGTAGCTGATTCCAGCTTTGGGCTCCAAAGTGGTTGTACCTTTAACCAGTGAGTTGCAGAGGACGTACTCTTTGCCCCAATACTACCAAAAAATAGTGACTGTGTCTACATTGAGCAGAAGAAGGGGGTTTGCAGGGTTGTTGCACCTACCCCAGACTGCACCTAAGATACGGTGAGCCATCAGAAAGGATACAGGACCAGCATCCTACAGGTGGACAGAAGAACTGTGGGACTCACATTGGGACTTGACCCTCTGCTCTTCCCTTCCCTACAGCAATGGATTGCTCTTCACTCAAATTTGCTTTTAACCCAGTCTGGGATGAATGCAAGCTTTGCCACACTTGTTCTTTCTTTGTTTCTTTCTTTCCTGGGGGTGTCCAGATGAAAAAGTCCCAGGGGTGTGTTGATGCATGCCGGAGGTGCCCCTACTACATGCAGAAATTCCTCTGGAGGAAAGGCTTTGCAAGGCTCTCCCTTGCAAACATCCCCTTCCTAAGCAAATTCTTTGAAGGCCAAACCTGATAAGTACCTGTGAGATAACAGCTTGGCGTGACATCGAGGTCTGGGGAGGGTGTAAAGCACGACCTGGCTGAAAATCAAACTGTGACGTGGGGGCTTGGACAAGTCTTTGGCCACATGAGGTGGACCCAGCTCCAGACACAAAGGCCAACCAGTGCAATGACCATGGTGGTGCTCCATCTGTAGGTATCTCAGTAGGAGTAGGACCTCTGCTGAGCTCCCCCAGGGAGGAAGGTATTGGTCTCTGCTCACTCAGCTCTTCCTGGCTCTGGACATGGTGGTGGATGTCTTTGCACCCTGGTGAAATATGAGCCGGCATCACTGGACCGTGCAGATGGCCTTGCCCAGAGTGACTTTATCCATCTGTAACACGTTGTCCTGTTATGCTCCAGTTAGGAAGCGTCTGATCCGTGGCTGTTGTCTGTGGAATGAGCGATGGGCCATGAAGAGTTTGTTGGTGGATTCAGACGTACCCCAGTTGGCACTTATTCTGCATGTCTGAAATGTCAGTGGTTCCTGCCTATATGGAAAAGACTCCTCTGGGGATGAAGCATTGGAAAGGACCAGTCTGGGCTCCTAAAATCATAACACCTAATTGAAAAGCACGGACAGAAATTAGAGTCCAGGCACTGCTGCACACCTGGGGTGGCAAAACATTTCCTCCCCTAACATGAATGAACAGGACCTGTGGGATCCTACCAGAAGCCACAGCCGGGAAGAAGGAGGGAGCTTTGAAGCTGATGAATTCAAGGAAAGGGATGAAGGACCAAGCGTGAAATTCCTACAACCACCTAAATCTGCAATGCTTCTCCAGAAGGACATGGCAGCTTAGTTCCCCAGCAAGCTTGTGCCTCAGTTTCGTGCCTCAGTTTCCCTTTCCATACCCAGGGCTTACACAGGTTTTGGGTTTATCTGAGGGTGGTGAGCCCCTGGCCCAGGTTGCCCAGAGAAGCTGTGGCTGCCCCATCCCTGGAGGGGTTCAAGGCCAGGTTGGATGGGGCTTGGAGCAACCTGGTCTGGTGGGAGGTGTCCCTGCCCAGGGCAGGGGGGTTGGAACTGGATGATCTTTAAGGTCCCTTCTGACCCAAACCATTCCGTGATTCTATACTTATTTGTAGGTCTGTAGAGAAGTGGATGACGTGGGGATGTGGGAACACACCTCTTTTCCCTTAGCTCAAAATTCAGGTCCATCGCTCGGGACATGTATAATCCAACAGCACACTTCCATAAATACTACCCGGACTGTGAACTGTTCCCATTGAGGCAGGAAAAAGGGTGGAGGGAAAGACGAACCTTCCCGTGACTTTCTGCTACCTCTGTACAAAATGCTAAAAATACCCCCGGGGAGGTGACGGATGGACCTTCGTCAAGGCGGGCGCAGATGACCATGCAATGTTCCGCCGGCATCGCTGCTTGCGAGTGCCTCCCAAGTGGCACTCTGAGGCTCAGGTTACATTTTTGAGCTCATGTGAGGTGTTCCTGGGCTCCCATGGCTGAATTAACTGGCGAGGAAGAGGACACAAGGCCTTGGAAGGAGAGCAGAGAGCAGTGAGGACTGTAGGTGATACGCAATGCAAAGTAAGCTTGGCCAAAGTCACATTTACAGCAGGTAGAAAAATAACTGCTGCGGGAGTGAGGAAGGGTCTTGTCGCTGTTTTGTCTGCTTGGCAATTTGACAAAGCAAATCTTGCTGACTGGCTGACTCGGGTTCAAACTCCCCATTAAATCCCAGCTCTTATCGTCTGGTTTGTCGTTTACACTGCTGACGATAAGACGTCCATCACTCCCGGTGGGAGGGGATGATTACGCCTCAGAGGAAGATGCAGGGATGAAAGCAGATGTGATCTGGAGGAACCCGTGGTCTGGTGAGAGGTCTTTGGTGGGGCACAAAGTCCTCCTGCTCAATGCCAGGCTTTCCCTGCCCATAAGGATGCTCCTCACGCACCACAAGTGGTCTGTGATGAGAGTAGACCTTGTGCCTAACCTGAATCCAACCTAAATTCATCACGCTGCAGGCATCAGAAGAAATACACAGTGAGCTGGACCAGATTGCGGCACCCGATCTATGATCTGTCCCACAGAGATGGTCCCACCATGTTCTCAGTGGGCTCAGGAGGAGAAATTAGGGAGAAAAGTCCCTTTTCAGATGTTGTGGTTGCAGTCGGTGCAGAGAGAGGGGTGGATTAATGGACAACCCTGGCAGCTGTAAACCCTCTGTGTTTAAGGCTTGTGTCAGCCCTGGAAATAAAAATCTACTAAAAATAATACTGCCTGGAAAGAAAAAAAAAATAAAAATCCATGAACAGAGGGTTAACCCCAGGCAGGGAAATGACTCTACATTTTTAAGTCAGAGAAGGAGAATTACAACAGATAAGCTCAACTTGAGTGCATGTGTCCCATCATCCCAAATACAGGCACTTTTGCACAAGCAGCCAAAACCCCAGCCTTTGGGTGAAGATGCTGAACACCAATGCTTTGGAAATAGGGTGTTTTCTGCTGCTAAATAACCGTGTAGAAGCAAAGACACAGAGCTGCACACCACCGGCTGACTCAACGTACTGCAAACCCACCCCGCGCCTTAAAACCGTTCTCAAGTCCCTGGATAGAAGCGGGAAGAGAAAAAGAAACGTGGCCTCAAAAGCTTTCTTTGATAGGCATCGCCCTAAAAATTCAGTATGTGCATTAAAAATATAGACGTGACTGCGTAAGGGTGCGTTGCTGCTTTGCTGTGAGATTCCGCTGCTGCTGAAAAAGCTGAAATAAAGGAGTCTAAAGCTATTGTGGATTGTTCTTGGCTGCAGGGAGCTGGAAGACTGGCTCCTGTCCATGTTACTCTGTCCATAGCCTGTGTTTTTCAGGCTCAGGTGAAGTAATAGTAGGGTATTTGAAAGGATGTTGTTGTTCAAGAATAAGTGGCAGAGCTCGTGGCAGAGTCTGTAGGTTGTTTGGTTGGACTCGATGATCTCAAAGGTCCTTCCCAACCATGAAGATTCTATGATTCTATGATTCTAAGTGTGCCAGCCACGCAGGTTAATAATAGACAGGGTCGTGTATCTCCCACACCAACGTAAGCACCCAGGAAAACAAGCCAGGGGCATTTCCAAACCCAACTATTGAACCACTATTTCTCGGTGGGGAAAAAAGAATATCCTTGTGGGGAACAGAGATGAGATATTTCTACTCTATTCTTTGGGACTGTTTTCTGATTTTTCAGTGAACGAGAGAGGGGAAAAAAAACCCCAAACAACCCAACTTGCAGGACAAGTGCTGGTAAAATGAGTGAGGGGGGAGCCGGGAGGGAGCAGCCAGGTCCCTGCAGCTGCTCAGGTGGCGTGAATCATAGAATCACAGAATGGTTTGGGTTGGAAGGGACTTTAAAGATCATCCAGTTCCACCCCCCGGCCCTGGGCAGGGACACCTCCCACCAGACCAGGTTGCTCCAAGCCCCGTCCAACCTGGCCTTGAACCCCCTCCAGGGATGGGGCAGCCACAGCTTCTCTGGGCAACCTGGGCCAGGGGCTCACCACCCTCATAGTGAAAAATTTCTTCCTGAGATCTCATCTAAATCTCCCCCCTTTCAGTTTGAAGCCATTACCCCATCCCCAGGGCTCAGCCCTGTCATCATGGCTCTGGGCTCAACTTTTCCTGCCTCCCAAGAAACCCGGCGTCACAATTTTCGCACCCGCAAGTTGGAGATGCTGCTCACCTTCGGGCTACAGCAGTACTACGTCTACTCCTGCAGGTTGCAATAGTCCGTTGAGCACGGAGGTTTGTTTTTACTATCAATTTTTTAAATTTTATTTTATTTGTGCGTCCTTCCGGACTCCAATCCCACTGCAGCACACAGAAAAAAAAGATGATGATCAAGATTCAGAGAATTTGCACCCAAATTGTATGACAAAGTGGGTATAGGTCAATAGAAAGATGGTGGATCTGGATGGATGAAGGTCCCAGCACACCATCATTTTTCTCTCTCCCCATCTCATGCTGACACAACCTGGCAGTATAATATCTTGCAGGTTTTTATTCTGATCGCGATAAGAAAAGCTACCCCAGTCCTTACTTCGCTTGCAGATAACTCTATTCATGTCAAGAGGGGACACAGACAGGCAGGAGACCGTTCCCCTTTCACTCAGCAGTACTGGAGCGGTGATTTATTTCTGTTCTGGGCTCCCTTTTGGAGACCTTATCCAAGAGCTGTTGGGCAAGACCCTTTCTTCAGACAGGCTCTTGCAATTTTCCATTTTTATACATATTTCAACAGGCCACTACAACTGTTGGAAGGCGGCCCTATGGCCAAACTGGGAACGAACAAGTCCTGGTGCCAGTTTGACTCAAAGACATGGGTAAGGGAATGCTGCAAGGGACTGAGAAGGAAAATGAATCACTCTTTCACCTCTAAATCTCAGATTTAAGCTCTCCACAGCTGAAAATATGACTTTTTTTTTTTTTTTTCGAAACACACTGGTAGCCGCATCTCTCTGGGCCAAAACGTGTTTGTTGCGGTGGCATCCCCAGGGGCAGCAGGAAGAAACTGCTGTCTCAGCAAGGCAGGATCCTGCCCCCACCATAAAAACCAAGCAAAAGTTGAAGCATGTTTTGGGGTGTTTCGGTGATGATTTCTGCCTGTCCTCCGCATACGGGGAGCTCTACACCCTCGTTGCTTTCGATGGGTTTTTCCTTGAGGGATCTCAAGGTGCTGCTCAAACGCAGATGCTTTTTATTTTCTCCAAATTACAGAAGATGAAACCAAGATTAGGAAACGGGTAGAGGTCTGATGCTTTGCCCCAGGGGTGAAGCAAAACCCCCCCTTTAACAACTGGGCCTGACATGACCCTGCTACAGAGAATCTGGTTTAATGTCATGGGAGCTGGGACAGACCCATCTGTTAAAATCTATAGAAATCTCTTGGCAAGTTAAAACCTTGGTGCAAACCTAAATAACACCTCATTTCTTATGGATCTTGCGAGTAGATCCTTAAACATCTTGTTAGGAGAAGAATATGAGGCGTGGTCAGTGGTTCGGGCATACCTGTAGGCTATCTTAATGAAAATGAAACTTAATGAAACTATTAAAGCTTCTGTTAATAAAATTTCTAAAATTTTCTCTTTTCTACCTTTTGTTTTAGTTTCATGATGATTTTAGGATCCCAGATCTCCCAAACCCTACTAGGGAAGCCAAAATCAGCCAAAAATGGAGTGGGAGAGCATCTGAGTGAGAAGAGGACCACCGTGTTTTAACATGACCATCAGTAGTGGGGGTTATGGGGGGGATTTTCCCCCACCTTGTGATGGGTGGGGAAGGAAACCAGGGAGGAAAACACCTTACAGAGGGTGTGGGGGTGTTGTCCTCCCCTCCAAATCCCCATCCCATAGAATCATGGAATGGCTTGGGTTGGAAGCAACCTTACAGATCGTGGGCAGGGACACCTTCCTCTAGACCAGGTTGCTCAAAGCCTCATCCAACCTGGCCTTAAATGCAGCAAGATGCACCACCGGGGCCAAAAACTCCTCCACCACCACCACCACCACCACCCCCCCGCTCCGGGCTGAGGGACCCAGGCGTCCTGCCGGGGCCCGCCCCTCCCCGCCCTCCTCCCCCTCCTCCTCCTCCCCCCCCCCCCCCCCCCCCCAGCGCTATATAGGGATGCGCGGCGGGTGATTCTCCCACTTGCCGGTTGCCCCGGGGTTGCGGAGGCGCGTCACTTTCTCCATCCCATGGCCCTGGCGGGGACCTGACCACCCCTCCGCAATGAAGACCATCATCGCTGCCTACTCCGGGGTGCTGCGAGGTACCGGAGCGGGGGGAATATGTCCCGGCACCGGGAAGGGGGTTCCCGGCAGCGGGAGGATGCTGCGCTGGGGGAGCAGCATCCCGGTGGTACCAAGGTGTAGGGTTGGGGTGGAAGCAGTACCGAAACCCTCGGCTTTATTTGTTTATATTCCCCTTCTTCCTGCTTGCAGAGTGTGGGGGGGAAAAGCACTATGCAATGGCGGGGAGGCTGGCTGCAGCTTCTCCTAGGGGTGAGGATTACAGCTCTCTGCGCAGGTTCTTGCTTTTTAACGAGCTTGGGCTGCTTTCCTGAAGCTGTTGCGAACGGCTCTGGCTTATCTAAGCGAGTTTGCACCCTGGCAAAACGTGGGCGTGTGGCACTTGCTCAAAAATCAGCCCTTTTTCCCCCTCCTTGTGACTGTAGGAAGGAGAGCGTAGTAGTTTTATCAACACTGCGTGGCTGCTAAAATTCACTGTTTGCAGCCCTGTTTTGTAATATTGTGCTCCCCACACCTACACCCATGGTGGGGGGCGGGAAGAAACATTGCTGTTTGTTGTCGCTTTATAATGGGAAGTGGAAAACGCAGTGTGAAAGCAAGACTTTACGTTAGGAAGTGGTGGCGAAGAGTTTGCTTTTACAGCCTTCCGTGCTGGTAAGTCACTTCCTTGGGGAGAGGAGCAGGTTGGGTGTCGGTGGCTGACACCCATCACGGGCAGAGCTGCTGCTGGCACCCAGCGCTTCCTGCTGCAGGCTGGAACACGCGGGCTAAAGACGTTGGGGAGACAACATGGGAAATCCCGAGCTGCCAGCTCCCTTGCGTGCTTGTAGAAGCAGCTCTAGGGATCTCGCAGGAATAAATAAATTCAACAAGTCTAAATATTTGCCTGATAGAGCCTCCTACCCCTCCTGCGAGGGTGGCTGTCTAGGGAAGTGTCAGGACTTGCAAATAGTGGGGGTTTTGCAGGAAAAGGCGCTTTAACAACTTACCCTGTGCATTGTGGAGGGTCCTTGGGTCATCGCTCTGTGTTGCAAAAGGCTTTCTGCCCTGAAAAAGCCAACTGATAATTCCTCCTGGGACAGAGGAGACCTGTGAAATGGCTTGTTGATTAAGCAAATCATTAGCAGAGCTAAGAGGACCTAAACCCAGTGAATTAACCCCTAAGCTCATGCTTTTGCACCGTGTCCTGCCCAGTCTTGCATGTAGAGCTGCCGGTGCTCGTCTCCGTCAGAAAGACGTGGTCCCCACCAATATTAGAGATGGATCTGTAGGATCAATATTGGGGAAAAGATCTACATGTCTTTCCCATGCTCAGCTCTGGTCCTTAAAGTAACTTAGCTTGCTTATACCACTAGCAGAAGACAAGTGATGTTTTAATGTTTTTTGTTGAGAGAGGTCATTTGAACTAACAGCATGTGAACTGTTAAATTGAGAGTTAATGGCAAGCCAAGTACGGAGAATAAATCATTCAGAAGACCTATAAAATATGTAGGGCTGACCCGAGACCTCAGTGGCCACCTTGTTGGCACTGTCCTGTTAATGATGGATCTGGGACACGTGCATAATTCAAAATGGGAGTGTGGTTTAGGGACAGTGATTGGCCTCATCTCTAGATAATCCTGCTTAGCGATGGAAAGCTGTCTTAACTCTCCTCAGGTCAGTTTTCCTCTGAGGCAACTTGTGGGGGTCCTGCGGTGATATTTGTGCTTCCTTACTCATTTCTCCATGTGCTTCTGCCTGGGGCAATGGGAGATGTTGCCTTGGTGACTGCAGCATCCACCAACGCAACCCCTTGCCAGTTTTGCCGCCTGCCATGGGCAACAGAACGCAGGACCAGCTTCAAAGCCTGCCTGCTCATAGCAAAAGGCAGGTGCCTGGCAGAGGAGCTCGGGCTCAGGCTGGGCTTTGGGGATGATGACGTGGGAACCTGCGGATCAAAGATGGGCAGAAGGAATGTGGTGCAGCAGTTCACGCATGGGACTTCATGAGCTGCTTGATCGTGTTAGATAACTTGTCCCACTACATAGGATACTTAGAACAAACCCACTGGACTTTTTTTCTAACTTCTTGGCTGTCTTTTCCGAGTACTTTGTCTGTGCAAAGGGCTGACTTCTGTAGGGTGAAGAGTCTGAATGGCTCGTACTGTCCTCTAGTCTTCAGTCTTCTTCCTTGCCTGGCATCTGGCTTTGTCCCATTGCTTGTGAATTTGGCTGAAAAGTCTGATCCTATTTAAAAATAAGCAAGAAAAAAAGTTCAGGCATCTGCCTCTATCCATCCCCGTGTGTGTGCCGGGGAACTTTCTTGGACACCAACCCAGCATTATAAAAATAAGAGCAGACCTTGGACCAATGCCTGGGGTTGGATGATGCTTTGAGACACTTTGGGTAGGAGGGGTTGTGGTCTCCTCATCTTGCCCTGACCCACTTTGGCCATATACTGTCCAGGTGCTCTCCTCCTTGTGTTTGGCTGAGCAGCAAGCAGGTCCTCCACTCTCCTGAGGAAGGATGCTAGTCTGGCTGGAGCATTTAAGGGATGTCCTTTTCTGAAATATCTTTTTCTCATCTCGTTTCGATTACAGAAGCTCCTTCTTTCCTTGGTTTTGGCTGGACTGTGGCTGAAAGCTTTGTATTGAACTTCTGCAAGGTGGAACAAAATTGTAGATTAGTTTGGGGTGAGGAAGATGATTTCACTCAGCTTTACCTTGGAGATAATATTATGCTGCACCTGAGGTTTTGGGCAGACCTCACTTTCTGCTTTGGGATGGACCTGGGGGCTCCCATTCTCAGAGTACAGCATGACCGCTAGCTGTGTTGAAGTTTCTCCTCTTGACAAAACTGCCTGGGAAGTAGAGGTCTGGACTTGCTTGACTGAGTCCTTCTTCCAGAGCTCCTACACTCCTCCCCTGGGCACACCGATGAGATGCAGTAGGATGGTTCCCTCTCTCTTGTCTTGAGCTATGAAGTCTTGCTGATATAAATCTAAAATTGTTGACTGGTCTAGGACAGCTGGGTTTACGCTCATGGTTACCTCACTTTAACCCACATACAGCTGTGACTGTCAAGACTGAAGGCCAAGTTCAGTGCCGCAAGTAAATGCGGATCTAACATGAGATAAATGTCATAACAAATGTGTTTATTTTCTATGCAGCCTAATGAGGCCGAAATAAAAGTTGTTGTCACATGTCCCAGTTAACTGTGCTATTGACCTCCAGTCATAGGCATTATTTACTGCTGATAATATGGGATTATTAAGTAGTCTTCTGGGGCATGAGCAAACTGCTATACAGCTGTGTACAGGGCATGATGGGGGTGTTGGTGGGTGAGAAGCTCAACATGAGCCGGCAATGTGCGCTGGCAGCCCAGGAACCCCCCCGCAGCCTGGGCTGCATCCCCAGCAGTGGGGGCAGCAGGGCGAGGGGGGGGATTCTGCCCCTCTGCTCCGCTCGGGGGAGACCCCCCTGCAGTGCTGCCTCCAGCTCTGGGGCCTCAGCACAGGAGAGACACGGAGCTGTTGGAGCGGGGCCAGAGGAGGCCCCCAAGATGCTGGGAGGGCTGGAGCCCCTCTGCTGGGAGGACAGGCTGAGAGAGCTGGGGGGGTTCAGCCTGGAGAAGAGAAGGCTCCGGGGAGACCTCGGAGCCCCTTCCAGTCCCTCAAGGGGCTCCAGGAAAGCTGGGGAGGGACTCTGGATGAGGGAGGGGAGCCATGGGATGAGGGGGAACAGTTTTAAACTGAAAGAGGGGAGATTTAGATGAGATATTAGGAAGAAATTCTTTGTTGTGAGGGTGGTGAGCCCCTGGCCCAGGTTGCCCAGAGAAGCTGTGGCTGCCCCATCCCTGGAGGGGTTCAAGGCCAGGTTGGATGGGGCTTGGAGCAACCTGGTCTGGTGGGAGGTGTCCCTGCCCAGGGCAGGGGGTCGGAACTGGATGATCTTTAAGGTCCCTTCCAACCCAAACCATTCTATGAGTCTATGTCACATTTGGTGTAGCAGCTTGCCCTGCAGACTCTTGGATGGGAGGCTGGGTCCTCAGAAGTATCCCAGTATTGGACTGTTTAATCGAGTTTTATTATGCCTCCAATGTTAGCTTTTCTGCCAAATATGTATCTCAAAATGTCTACTTCCACCTTATGCTTTGGAGGCGCTCAGCTACACTACATCTAATTTGGTTTTCATCTAAATAAGCTGTGTGATGCAGTATAATTCTTGGCCAAGAATTAATGTGCTAATTGCCTTGAAAAGGTAACAGATGAAGCTCAGTTTTAATGAGCTTTCATTATATTTTTAACTCTGTAACACTTATACTTCCTTTCAGCTAATTTGTCTGCTTTTTAATTAAGTGCTGTCAATTGGGTTTTCTGGTGCCCAAGTGTGAAGTCCTGTTTCCTTTCTCTCCTGGCACTTTTGGGTCTGCCTCCTGGTGTTTGAGCACTTTATCAGAAATAAACTGTGCTGGAAGAGCACCAGATGCTGTCCCTATCTGAGTCTGCGGTGCAGGAATGAGTCAGATGCTTGGTCAAACCCTTCGTTGACTCCAGGATCTCCTTGGTAACATCTCTTGTGGTTGACTCTGATGGGTGCTGTAATTAAATAAGTGTACTAAGCCCATCACCAGTTGGGGAACAGCTGGCTAATGTCACTGAGCTTCCTTGGAAGGCTGCAGATGGCTCCTATCACTGAGTGGCAGTGAGGTTTCCTGGAGAAGTCAGTACTTTGGCTGTCTTGGCAAGTAGCATCCTTAAAAGCCAGGCATAGAATCATAGAATAGTTTGGGTTGGAAGGGACCTTAAAGATCATCTAGTTCCAACCATCAGGGCTTAGTGTGGGCAATATGCCATCAATACTCCAAGGCATGAGCTGCGGTGTGAGTTGAGGGGCTCAGGATCTCATCTGAGACCAGGAAAGCTGCTGCTAAGATCTCTGCAGTGTAGACATGGGTTGCTAAGGCTGTGACCCCAAACAGCCAGGCTGTCCCCTTCTGGAACAGGTGCCCTGGAAAACAGAGCAACTGGAAAACCCGCCAGGGGCTGCGCTGGGTGGCCGGCACAGGATAAGTGACTGTCTTCAGCAGTAGCAGATGGAGATCTGTATTTCTCCGGGATTCAAAATATTTTCTTGGGAAAAGAATGATACAAATGGATACCAAAGGCTGGGGTATACGGTATTGTTCACCTCAAATTTAGTCATAGGTAGGTCTAATGGACCTTCTTAAACTTGGTTATTGGGCTAATGTATTCCCTGAAAGATAGAGAAAAATTGCCTTTCCTATGCTTAATTCTCCTTTGGTTTTTTAATATCTGAATGATGTGTGGGCCCACCCTTAAAAGGAAGGGTTTTCTTTAAAGAACTGAACCCGAGTATCAGTGTTGGGTTATTCTGCTGTGGCTGAGTCCCAAAAAACCCCACCTTTCTGTTGGCTTATCAGAGCTCTTCTGCTCTGTATCCCTAGTAACTAACCACCCTGGTTCTCCAGAGCGTTGAGGATCTTCACAAAAAGGAAGCTGAAGGAGAAAGGAAGCAAGACTTACATGGAGGGTTGAATACATAAGGTGTTAAGTCTGACACGATGAACATCAAGCTCAAGACTGGCTGGAAATGGCTGTCTCAGCACTGAAATCTGTAATTGCCCAGTGTGCAGGTTGTTGGTGCAAGGGTTGACTATGCGCTTGCCAAGTGACACACCTGCCCGTTGCCCTGGGCTTCTCTTCTGTCCTTAAATGGGAATTAAATGTTAATATTATTCAGCCCATGGTAACTACTGGCTCTTCTGATATTGGGAATCTTATCTCTGAAGGATGTTTTTCCTTTCAGCAAATAACTGACCCAGGACACCATTTGTCCACGGGCAGGTGCTGAGCTGTCTGCTGTGCCTTCCCTCTGTCTGCAGGAGTGGGACGTTGCCACAAAAAGCTTAATGCGGTTCAAGAAGCAAGTTGACCGGTTGACTTGTGCTACCCAATACTGGCCTATTTACAGGGCTAGCAATGCCTACCATTTGTTAAAGCATTCAGAAAATGCTGAAGCACAAATTCTCATCTGGAGGGACAAACAGTTGTTCTCTTCGGGGGAAGAGGGTAGGGATTTAGCTGATCCAAGGCTGGAGTGTTGGATTCATCAATCCAAGGATGTTTTGGTAGCGTAACTACAGATACTGGAAGGATAAATTACATGGGGCTGGGCTTTTATTATGGATCACAAATAATCTCTAAGACTTTTGGCTTATTTTCAAGGCATAGAGAGATGGCCAGTGACACGACTATTGCTAGAAGCTTGCTTTAAACCAGTACCTAGCAGCCCTGAGGCCACATGAGGTCTGTCCATGCGCAATTTTGAAAACCAGGTTTTTGGGACAGACAGTTTCTAGACCTGCAGTAGGACCTGCCCCTAGGCTGTGGCCCCTTGGTGGGAATGACAGATTCCTCTTTACCCTTGGACAGGTGACTGTGACTTTGTTAAAAAAAAAAACAAAACAAAAACATGGAGTTTATCACTCACCCCAAATTTGGGCATTTGCTGTCAAACGTGAAGAGCTGCAGCACAGGATTTCTGGGTCTTGAAAAGCATTGCAAATCAGCGCATGGTGGTGGTTTAACTCACCAGCACATTGTCCCAGCTCGCATCAGAAATTGCAGAGATACTTAATAATTAA
Source organism: Sterna hirundo (assembly GCA_009819605.1). Classification (NCBI taxonomy): domain Eukaryota; kingdom Metazoa; phylum Chordata; class Aves; order Charadriiformes; family Laridae; genus Sterna; species Sterna hirundo. The sequence continues at coordinate 217,897,710 of CM020437.1, read as the reverse complement.
GAGTGAATTCAGCACACATGTTCTCTTGCAAAGACCTGCCTTCACGTTGAGCTTCCGACTGGATTAGTGCTGCAGGTTTCAGTTTACTGGCAGTTGTAGTGACATGATCTACCCTTAACCACAGCTTGGTCTGTTTTGAGTACTTAATGCCCAACCCACTGCAAGGATTGTTCATTCAACGTAGACTAAGCAGAGCCAAGGGCCCTGGCTGGGTGGGCGGGCTGGCTCTAGATTTGGGCTGCAGGGTCTGGTGTGGCTCCTTGCCAATGTCCTGTACTAGCAGAAATGCTCAGGAAGGTATGTAGCTGTCAGTCCTAGGGACCGTGTGGAGGCTTAACATTAAATAGCATTTAAGAGGGGGAGCAAAGCAGCTGCAGAACTAATACAGCAGTTCTGCAGGTGCAGCTACAGTGCATTAATCCTATTGCTTAGACTATCAGCAAGGGCAACAGCAAAGACTGCAGATGTGCTTGGCATGTTTAAAGGATGCGTTAGTGAAACCTGCTTTGTGGAAACTACCAAAATTCTAGTATCTGCCTGTATCTAGAGAAGAGCCTCTTCTCCATCAAAGTTTAACTTGACTAAGGATGAGCACTTGCTGTGGTATCACCACTAGCAGTGTCATGTCTTGCCAGCAACACCAAGGACTGAACCTATTCAATACCCATTCAACTACATGAGAGGAGGGTGTAGAGAGGTGGGGGTCAGTCTCTTCTCCCACGGGACAGGTGACAGGACAAGAGGAAACAGCCTCAGGTTGCACCAGGGGAGGTTTAGGATGGATATTAGGAAAACTTTTTACACGGAAAGGGTTATTAAGCATTGGAACAGGCTGCCCAGGGAAGTGGTTGAGGCACCATCCCTGGGTGTATTTAAAAGATGGGTAGACGTAGTGCTTAGAGATATGGTTTAGTGGTGGCTTTTGTCAGAGTTAGGTTGATGGTTGGACTTGATCTGAAAGGTCCTTTCCAACCTAGGCGATTCTATATAAACAGCTGCTTACAGCATTGCATCCCATCTAATGACAGGCTGACCCTTAAACAGAAAAGGAAATATGTAAACACACCTCCTCCTTTGTTCATAGGCCAATAGCTTGAGTTGCATTTTAGCCAGTTATTGTGGGCCTTGTGAAATAAAGTAATAAAGAGAAGTGAAGGAAAATGCAAGTGTTTCTTTCTCAAGGTTAAGTGTATCAGCAAATGCTGCAGTGGATGGTTCCTCATACAGCAATCAAGTCTTTCACTTCAGTATTGAACTTGGGTCTTTCCCCACTTGAATAGCTTAAGCCTCTAAAACAGGCTTTCAACTCCTTCCTCCCTTCCTCATGTACTGCTTTAGAAACACTGTGATGGTTTTCCTTACCCTTGGAGCTGTGGATCCCAGGGGCCCATGGCTGAGGTGTTGCCCAACCAGGCCTTGAGCTGTGCTGCGTAAGGCTGGAGTGCAGAGCTTTCCTTGAACATGCACAAAGGAGTTGTGCAATGGACCTGGTGAAGGGTTGGTGAGGATAAGTTCAGACCATAACCTGGTGTGTGCTTCCCTGTGGTTTGGGACAGCTGATCATAGAATCACAGAATGGTTTGGTTTGGAAGGGACCTTAAAGATCATCCAGTGCCACCCCCTGGCCTGGGCAGGGACACCTCCCACCAGACCAGGTTGCTCCAAGCCCCGTCCAACCTGGCCTTGAACCCCTCCAGGGATGGGCCAGCCACAGCTTCTCTGGGCAACTTGGGCCAGGGGCTCACCACCCTCAGAGTGAAAAATTTCTGCTTGAGATCTCATCTAAACCTTCCCTCTTCCAGTTTGGGGACATTACCCCTTGCCCATGTCTGCCCTCCCTGATCCAGAGTCCCTCCCCAGCTTTCCTGGAGCCCCTTGGGGGACTGGAAGGGGCTGGAAGGTCTCTGCGGAGCCTTCTCTTCTCCAGGCTGAACAACCCCAACTCTCTCTCCAGTTTGAAGCGGGGGCATGTGTTAGGACCATGCGTCAATGTCCTCTGCACTTTTATGGTCAAGTGAATAGAAGCTAGCTCAGGTGGGAACTGATGTTCCCCTCTAGCATCCCCAAAACAGTTGGATGCTTACAGAGGGCAACCTTTCCCCTTTTAGGATGCCTAAACTCCATGGGAAATACTAGCCTTTGACAAGCCTAGTTCTAAAAGCACACTGCACAAACATTGGTTCAAAACCTCCTATTTGAAAGGAAAATATTGGTATCTTTACTCAGTTTGTAAATGTAACTTTATTTCCATTTTTCTCCTTAGGCACAGGATCAAGCATTCTTTCCGCTCTGCAGGATTTGTTCTGGCTATCTAAATCCAAAGTAGAGAAACAACTCCAAATCATCTCTGTGCTGCAATGGGTTCTCACTTTCCTTGTCATGGGTAAGTAGCACCTTTTGGCCAAAAGCAAAGCTGTATTTATTCATTCTGGAAGACCTCTAAGGTAAATGTTAACTTTGGCGTAAACAATAATTACAGGATGTGCGGTGCAGCAGGAAAGTTCCTGGGGCTTGTGGATATTGTAGAGCACACTCGTGTAGCTTGATATTTTGGCAATAAATGACTTTACCTGTCTCTAGAAAAACACAGGACCTATAGAAAGACAAACTAATGTTTAGTTCGTGTTTGTGCCTACCGCACAAATAAGACTGAAGCAATTGGAAATCTCTCACGTGACTCATTCATGGGAATGTCCACAGAGAAGAAACTTCTTAGAAGAAACTGATAGCTGATGCAACTGATTGCAACAGGAGTGCCTTCCTCTTGGCTTGGTCTCCCTCCAATAGGTACCAGAGATGGGCAAGAAATGTATGTTAGACCAGTAAAAAAAAAAAGACTGTTTGTCTCTGCGTACTTCTGTTATGTGAAGTCTCAGGCTCAATAGTATTGTTGATAATTAAACGGAAGAAAGATGCTGATTGCAATCTGTCAAGCAAGTCTTGCTGTTCCTTCCCAATTTCGTTTGTGCTAATACGGCAGCATCATTTGTGGGTGGGATCTCTGGAGCGCTGGTGGGATGGCTGGTGTAGAGCTGGTGTGGAAGACTTGTGTAGCTGTGGAATAAACCCCCTTGGTGTCAGCCACAAAGAAATCTTGAGGCTCGTGAAGCCTTGCTCTTGCCTGGTGAAGCAGCTGCCCTACATGGAGATATTATAGGAGAGAGACCTGGAGAAACCATGAAGGGGAGGTTGAGGTAGTCCAAAGCAGGTAGCTTGGGAGGAAGCTGTCTCAGTCCTACATAAGGGATTTTTAGCTAAATCCGATTTGACTGAGGATTAATGACATCAGGTTGGGACTAAGACTTCAGTATAGAAGGGTCAAAAGGCAAGGTGCTCTTAATGCAAGTGTAAATGCAGACCAGAACCTGATGCAACCTGTTTTCTTCTCTTTCTTGGCCCTATCCAGGTGTCGCTTGCACTTTAATCCTCATGTACATACTGTGCACAGATTGCTGGGCGATTGCTGCTCTATATTTAGCCTGGCTGGTGTTTGACTGGAATACACCAAAGAAAGGTAAATAATGCCAAATAGATCCTTGCTGTTTAAGTGTCCCTGTCCTCCTATTTGGACAAAGAAGCACTTCCTTTTAACGGGCGACTTCCCTTCTTAGTGGGACTTGGCTGGATCACTGGCCAAAAGCGTTATTCAGTGATGTATACCAATGTCAGTCCTCGGCACAAACAGTGACTGCAGGTTTTATTGATGCTGAGGGTTACACAAGGTAACGTTCGCTAATATCATGCCATTTCTGGCTTTTAGCAATATATTTATAAGGCTTAGGTTCTTTCTCCAGGTCAGAAAGATCTACATAAAGATTCAAGATCTTGCTGTCCTCTCCAGCTCTTGCAAGGTTCAGACTGTGGGGTGACTGTTAAGATGTGGCTCCCCTATGGAGTCTGTGTTGCTGCAAATTAAGCAGAAAATCTTTTTATTTCAGAAGACATCCTCTAGAAAGCAGGTCTGAGACCCCACTACAGCGATGGCAACTCCTTTCATAGCCAGATTAGCCCAATTCTCCATTGCTTCAAGACCACTGAAATCATCCAGGTTCTTAGCCTGCCTTCCCCAAAAGATGAATTTGAGGTTAACATGGAGCTGTTTCTAGCTCGAAGTGTCCATTGCCCAACTACAACAGAATATTAAGTTGGGTTCTTAGCTGAATTGGTTGTCAAGCCCTAATTAGCTTGAAGTACCCTGAAGCATGGATGGTTTCAGCTGATTTTAGTGAAAGATGGAGGTGTCCCACTTAGAGGAATGAAACTGTTGATTTCTCTAGTGAGACGGCAAACTATCTGGGGTCCTCTAGGCTTCTTGGTGGGTACCCATGTGGAAAGAGCTTTTGAAAACATGATTTAATTTTTTTTTTATCTTCAGGTGGAAGAAGATCTCAATGGGTGAGGAACTGGGCTATATGGAGGTACTTCAGGGATTATTTTCCAATAAGAGTAAGTAACAGTTTAACTCTGTGCTTTGGGACTTAACTGGTTTAGATTGACTTTTAATAACCCCTGTGGAGATGATGTTGTACCTACATGAGTCTATCCATGATGCTAAACTGTAAGCAGGACACAGCTTAGTTACTGTTGCCGTATTACTGCTTGGAGCAGCTATGGTTATAAAAATCTGGAATGCATCATCAATGATGGTGTCATGATTTGTAGAATGATTTGCCTTATCACCAGACTTCTTGAGGCAACCTGCCCTGTAGCAGTGAGGCTCCCTGTTCATCTCTCCAACTTCTCTTCTGTGCCGCAGCAGTCCTGTGTTGTGCCCAGCCCTGCCTCTGTCCCTCTCTTGTAAATCTAGCTCGGTTTTGAGCTGTTTTCCAGTTACACCCTAGCAGTGGTGCATTGGGTAAGGATAGTTGTGAACCCTGTGCGCCAGAAGTCCTACCACTTCACAGGGAGCAGTGAAATCAGCTCTGAAGTCTAGCTGCTTTGGGGAACGAGGGAGTTCCAGCAGCAGGAATAATTGCTCCAGTTCTCCAGCTTGTAACTTGCTCACCTTCTGCTTGTATTTTCCCTGCTGGTTCAGATGTGTTACAGACAGAGAACAGGGCTGTCGGTCTGCTCCGGGGACTGCAGAATTAGCTGAAGGACTTGGAAAGCAGCAAGGGCCAAATTCAGCTAGGAGGGAACCTGATCCTCTTTGGAAGGACACCCAGATGAAAGGACTATTATATAAGGCTGTTGGCAAGTTTTAGTCAGCCTGAGTAAAAGGGACGGACCTTTTGATGAGCTACCTGTCCCTAAGATAGTCCAGCCTCAGAAGGCAGTAGGGAATGCAATTCCAGCTGGAAGCCAAAGTGGTATAGACTGGATTTCTCATTTGCAAAGTCACTTGAACTCTTAAGTGCCTGAACATGCTGTTGGTGAACACTCTTGCCTTATTCTTGCTGCTATTAACAGGTAATTCTTGGCAAGTGTAGGTGTACGTGGAAAAATACATACAAGTGCACAGGCTGCAAGTGGCTGGTCAATCCAGGTCTTGTAGCTAATGGAGAACAGAGCATGCTCAAGCGTTGAAGACAGGTCTTGAATGTGTTGTCTTCTAGTACCAACTCCTCAGTACTGCAACAAACCCTGCCACCTTGATATTACAGAATCACTGAATGGTTTAGGTCCCTTTAGGAAGGGACCCTAAAGATCATCTAGCTCCAACCCCCTGCCCTGGGCAGGGACACCTCCCACTGGACCAGGTTGCTTGAAGCCTCGTCCAACCTGGCCTTGGCAGGGTTAGGGCAGCCACAGCTTCTCTGGGCAACCTGTTCCAGTGTCTCACCACCCTCATGGCCAAGAATTTCTTCCTGAGATCTTTTTCCAGGGGACTTGAATCAAGATGGTCACCAGTAACGGCTGGTCCCCTTGTTTCACCACTCCTTTGATGGTGTATTTAACCCCAGTCTTCATGGAAACGTGCTCTGCATCAGCTATGTAGGTCAGATCCACTGTAGATATTAGGTTTTTCAAACAGTTGGGTTTTTCAAGTAGGGTTAGAGATGAGATCAGGTGGATAAACTGAACGCCTCTGCTGGTTTTAGGTAAATACTTGCTAATTCATGCAGTCCATTTGCAAGAACCCTTTATGGCTGTAATTCCTTTGTTGCTAAGAGTGTAGAATTGTGTAAGGTTTACAGAGCCCACTGGTAAGTGGTATGCAAGAGGCAGCACATGAAGGCTGACAGCTGTGGGATAACTCCTGCACCTGCTATGGAGAAACAGCCAGCTGGCTGCATGCTCATTAAAACCTGCTACAGGGATCATGGTGCTGCAAGATGCTAGAGCTGGTTGTCTGCAATTATGGGCACGTGTCATGGTTTTGGCCAAACTGGCCAATGGCTGGTGACAGATGGTCTCCCCCACCTCTTGCATATGGAGAGGAGGAGGAGAGGTAAAGAGATATACGAGTTTAGAAGAAACTATTAAGAAGAAATCTTAATAATAAAATATAAAGGAAAATAATGACATAGATACAGTATATACAAAACCATATTAAGATCCCAGGATGATAACAATGGCAGGCATTGGGGAAGTCCCAGACTGGACTCAGCAATGGGTGGGAATTGGATTCCAGAGCTGGAGTCAGGAACACACAGATTGGGATCAAAGGCAGATGAACAGACAGTGTTCCTCCTTGGAAGTTGGCCATTGAAGGAAAGAGACTGACCTTTTGATCCCTCAGATTTTATACTGAGCATGGGGCAGATGGGATGGGATACCCCTGTTGGTCAATTTTGGGTCACCTGTCCTGTCTGCTCCTCCCTGACGGTGGGACCCCTCTATGCTTTTCTGTTTCCGACCCTCCAATGGGACAAATAACAAAATTAGCTGACCTTTGTTGTTGTAGCAATAAGTATAAGCCAGAGTCTCTCTGCGTACCATTCCTTGGCACTAATGGTAAACATTGGTCTTATCACTCTGAGAACAAACCATTTTTTGGCACAATATGCCGTTAATTCCAGAGAGTTAGAGGCCTAGCTAAGAAGTAAAATTACTGAACAGAAAGTTGGTTCTGTTTTACCTCAAACTGGGACAGCATGAATATAATCTCTTGTAAGGAGTTGTACCAACCACTTGGCTTTGAACTCGCTAAGAGGATGAGAACTCCTTGGATAAATGATTTACCTGTCTCCAGTCAAGAGGGAGGTTGGTCTAGAGATGGCCACTTCTTTAAATCTTCTGTGGGCAAAATTTCCCTTGATTGGATCCTGAAAGGTCTGTGCAATGGCTTAGCAGAGCTTGGTTTGCCTCTCTGGCTTGTGGTTTGTTGGTGCAGTCATCTGCTGCACCTCATCCTGTGCCATGAGCACCAGGAGCGCAGATCACACCAGTGACAGTCTTACTGGTGGCACTTGTAATGCTAAACGCAGCTTTTGCAAGCTCTTTGGTGGCTGCAGATCTGAAGGCCAAGGTTTCCTTATACCAAGGTGGTGTGAGCTTAGTCCTGAGGATGCAGGTGGGATCTGGCCAGACTGAAACACCACCAGTGCCCACCTCTGACACAGCCGTACGTTAGAACTTGTGGCTAGATCTGCTGCATCCTTCCACAGCTCTACCTGCTGGCCGCAGGCTTGCTTTGTCAGAGTAGCTGCATGAGAAGCAGGTTTGGCTTTGACTTTTTTTATGATGATTATGCTGCTTTTCCACCTGAGCCAGCAGTGCTTCCCATCCTGAAACTCCAGTGGGACTATTGTATGTGTATCTGGAGATACCAGGTCATGTTTTGTAATACCAGGTGGATTTGAGAACCAGCCTGAATCTGGCTCAATTCCTCGGCGTGAGCAGGACTTGTCCACATTCGCTGGGGCTTTGTGCAGCTGCTCTGACAGTAATAAGCTATTTTAGGGCACTAGAAGCTTAAGTTTGTCTGCTGCTTAGTGGCTGGCCTTGCTTTAAGCTGAGCAGTGCATGAAGCAGCTGAGGAAGCTTCCAGTGAGCTAAATCCTGGTGCTGAAGTGCCAGGTGAAGCCAGAGCTCTTGCAGGTGTGAGTGTGGTGCTGTGAGCCTGGCTGGGCTCAATCCCGGTGCTGCGGAGGCAGGCATGGTCCCAGCAGCCTCCCCGGGACATCCTGATGATCTAAGGGGAATGCCACAACCTAAAGGTCTTGTTTGGGTAAAGAAGCCATCACCTGAGCATGTGAGCACAGCTACTGTTTATCTCAACAGGTGATAGCACTTCAGATAGCAATTCCTGCAGACCTTTGGCTGGCCTGTGTCAAGCAGTGAGCATTTCAGGTGTGTGTGGTGAGACCTTTTTGGTCAGAAGAAGGGACTGTTGCAAGATGGTGACTTTTTTTTTTTTTTGCAGCATTTGTCTTACCCTTAGTGGCGTGGCTGGCTTCCTGGCAAAGCTTCTCCTTAGCTGTCATTGTAGATGACTTACAGAATGGGAATGGAGGTGTTTGCTTCGTGTGTGTGATGTAGTCTAGTGGTAATATTGAGAGCCTGGAGGGGTGCTGGGTTGCTGGAAAGGTGAGAGAACTTCTTCTGTAGTGCTGCTGGGTGTGATGCAGCTAACTGCAATTGTTCAGTTGTTTTGCAAGCTTATACGCTCGCGACTGCTGCTTGGATCCTGCAGGATGAGCTCTGACTTTCTATGTGCTTCTGTGGTCACTAGACCACTTGTTTTCATCCTGCTCTTTGCTGGCTCCTGGTGCTGAGCAGCTGTGTCTCTGCTGTCCCCTTTCTCCACACTTGCATGTGCTACTTACTCATCCTGTTCCTACAAAAAAACCTTGGCTATACCGTTCTTTGAGCATATCTGGCACTCAAATATTAACACTAGGGTTTTTTTACCACAACTGCACTGCTTTATTGCTTCTGTAGGCAGGCTTAGATCTGTTTAAAGAAATCTGTTATTACTATAGCAGATGGATGGACCTTTGCTCCTGCTCAAACTGGTTTGCTCTCAGGCAGCAGCTGGGAACAGGCGTGTTTAGTGCAGTGGGGTGAAGGTCCAGCTTCAGCCCCAGCACCGTAACCATCCAGCTCTGTCTCATCATGGGAGCACTGAGGCTGTGTGGGACTGCAGAAGACCTTGAAGGCAAAAGTAAAAACCCCTTGGAAGTTCAGAACTGAGTTGCAAAAGTGTTGCTGTCAAATGACAGCTACAGCAAATTCCTTAGGCCACCCTGATAAGGCAGCCCAGCAGCTCTGTGTTGGCTTGTCAAGGGGAAAGGTGCAAGAAAACTAGTAGTAAGCGATAGGCCTTCTAAGGAAAGCTTCGGTCTTGCTTAAGACTAGAAATAAGTGATTACAACACTTCAGAAATTCCTGCTTCTAGATTAAATTTAGGGACCTATGAAGGCTCTGCCTTTGGTGTTGGCAGGTCAGACCCTGGGCTGAGTTTATGCATTAGCAGATCTCGGATCTGGACCACTTGTGGATAAGTGTACAAACATGATGCCTGGCAGTCTTTGGTGGCCCTGGCTTGACTTAGGTGGAGGAGGACAAGTTCACCTTCTGTGAACCCATCCGTTGTGGGACAGCCTGTGGAAGGCAGTGGCAGCCCGGATGGGACAAACTGATGGGGGAAAGCACATATATATGACTGCCAGGCTGACTCTCAGACCTGTAAATCCCTGTTGTAAGGCTTTCATACTCATTGAGTCTCCAGTGCTGCTTAGATATTCCCCTTCTGCCTTACCATGCGTGGGCTGTGCAGGTGAGCTGGTTCCCTGCACGCTCCTTGCTTTGTTCCTGGCCCACTTGTCCAAGCGGTGTGGGTGTCATCAGCAACCCTGTGCCTCCATAACAGGAGGTCTCAGAAAGCAAATGCAGAGCGATAAGGCTGCAGCTTGGCTGGGGCTCGTGTCAGGTATGCAAGCAATGGGCGCCACTGGGAACGGGGTGTCCTTCCATGTGGTGGAGGGGCTGGAGCAGGGTCCTTGCCAGGGCTGGCAGCAGGATAACAGCGTGACTTCTGTATGAGAGCAGATGTGTGGCTCTGCCAAGCTCAGCTCACAAATGCCGCGTGCTCTAGAGTGACAAGGACAAACGCCCTGTTTCAGGCGGCTTCCTTTTAAAGCAGCTGTGCTTGGTGCAGGCGAAGGATGAGGCTTGGAGCCTGGAAACCCTCACCCTGCTCTTATGAGAGCTCCAAGAAGAAGTGTCTGCCACCACTCCAACCAAGCCACATGTGTCTGTAGCCACCAGGTCTTGAGTCCCTCCTACAACTGAGCAAGAACTGAGATGGCCACAAAAATAATCAGAGGGCTGGAGCCCCTCTGCTGTGAGGACAGGCTGAGAGAGTTGGGGGGGTTCAACCTGGAGAAGAGATGGCTCCAGGAAGACCTTAGAGCCCCTTCCAGTCCCTCAAGGGGCTCTAGGAAAGCTGGGGAGGGACTCTGGCTCAGGGAGGGGAGCCGTGGGATGAGGGGAAGGGTTTTACACTGCAAGAGGGGAGATTGAGCTGAGATCTGAGGCAGAAATTCTTGGCTGGGAGGGTGGTGAGCCCCTGGCCCAGGTTGCCAAGAGAAGCTGTGGCTGCCCCATCCCTGGAGGGGTTCAAGGCCAGTTTGGATGGGGCTTGGAGCAGCCTGGTCTGGTGGGAGGTGTCCCTGCCCAGGGCAGGGGGTTGGAACTGGATGATCTTTAAAGGTTCCTTCCAACCCAAACCGTTCTGTGATTCTGTTCTATGCAGGTGTTGCTTACTGTATCAGTACTTTTCTTTTTTCCCCTCCAGTCTTTCTTAGACAGTGGTTTCCAGTCTGTAGTCTGCGAGCCCTGTTTGTCCTTACTGGTCAAGGTAGGGCCCTCCCACCCTGGGGAGTGCAAGCAAAGTCATCTAATTGGGCAAGAAGGGAAAGGGGAGAAAGGATGAAAGGATGACTTGGTGTGACGCAGGCTGTGGGGTTTTACGGAGCTGCTGCAACCGCAAGCATCTGCACACGCTTCCTGGAGCCCTCCGTGACCTTAAAGCTAGAAGAAAGTGCGAGGAGTCCACTTGCTTAACGTGCTGCTGTGTCACGTCTGTAATGCAGCTGCTCTCTTAAATAGCACAAGGGCTGTAGCCTCATCTAGGGACAGTGGTGGAGACACAGGGAGGAGGGAATCAAATTTCTGGGCACGCTGCTTCCGCGTGTCGCAATGGCACTTCAGCTCTCTGTAGCATGATTCAACAAAACGGACTGGCTCGTCTACTGCCAAAGCACTTCTTGGCCAAGACAGCGAGGTATGTAATGCTGATGTGACATCTTGGAAATGCACAGTTTTTCCTATAGGAGCTGACGCAGAGTGACCTTTGCATGTAGAATTTGGGGGATGGGGGTGCAGTTGTTTAGCACGTCATCCTGAGGGTGCAACTGGGGCTTGTAGGCCCTGCCCCAGTCTGAGAGCTGCCGCAGTCAGCAAAAACCGGCACTATTGCAGCCTGAAAAAAGATTTAAATTCGATCCCTACTTCTGTAGGGTAATGCAGCACTCCTGTTGTATGCTTACTCAGACTGCTTGTGTACTGCCAGGGGAAGATGCTCTGATGCATGGGATGCTGATGCTACTCATAGCAGCAAAAAAAAGCCTCTGGCAGCAGTGGTAGCAGGGCATGGGTTGTGCTGTGCAAGTCTAAGGCAGCTTTGGAGTGTCCATGCTGTGCAAACAGATGAGTAAATGGTTAGGAATATTGCACAACCCCACTGCTCCTGGAGCATGTCCTGCAGAAATTGGAGCACTGCTGTGTCCAACAAGACACTTGAGGTGTCTTGCTGGCCCTTTGCTGTGTAGACCAGAGCAAAACCTCTTGAAAGGAGGGATAGTTTCCAGTGGTAAGCCACGCTTCTGCACATTTTCCTTCTTGGTGTGTAGCCAGCAGGCGTATTAAATGGTTGGGTCTTTTTTTCAGGTATTAAGCAAACTTACTTCTCTTATGGGAGACTGATTTGTAATTTTTTCCTCCCTCGCACTGGGATATGAGCCACTGATGTGCTGAGAGAGGGCCTGGAAGGAGGCGTAGCTGTGGCTATAGGGCCGTGAAGAACTTGGTTGGTTCGGGCAGGAGGCTTGCAAGAATACCTTTGGGAGGAGTGGAGAAACAAAGGGCACAGCTTACTTCAACCCAACCCCTATTCCTGCTTCTCTGGCAGTCATCTTATGTCCAAGATCAGCCTGTTTACTCTGCTCCCTCTGCTTGGGGAGCTGAGTCAAAGTGGCTGCTCTTACCACAGCCCCTGAAATCCGCGATAGCTCCTACCCCAGCCCTTGGGCTGTTCTCCCTGATGGGAAGAGAGACGAAAGCTGGGGGCTTTGACTTTTTTCTGCCTTCTTTCTCATTACCTGAAAATACCTGGCTTCATGTGAGCTCACTCTTTTCTTTCCTAGCTGGTTAAAACCCACAATCTGCTGACCACCAGGAATTACATTTTTGGGTACCATCCACATGGCATCATGGGCTTGGGTGCCTTTTGCAACTTCAGCACAGAGGCCACGGGTGTCAGCCAGAAATTCCCTGGAATCCGACCGTACCTTGCAACCCTGGCTGGGAATTTCAGGATGCCCATTTTGAGGGACTACTTAATGTCTGGCGGTAAGTACAAGAGGACTTTGTTCCTCCTTCTCATACCCTTGCCTCTGAGCTGCTTTCCCCTCTTTCAAATGAAAAGCTGTGGCAGAAGCTCACATAAACAATTCTCCCTGATGGCATCACTCAAACGTTGCCTTCGTGTAGTTGTCAAGAGGAAGCAGTGAATAAACATCACTAGTTTGGGCTGCAGTGACTGCTGCTCCTCTGCATTCATCCTTAACTCAAGGATACTCTTGTCCAAAGGCTTGGTAAAGATATCTGGTGTCTGTAGTTGTGGGTGTGGAAGAGGGAGACATAGAAGCAAGTTGTCCTGGTTATCATTAGGAGGTACTGGATGATGAAGTCACACTAACTGAAAACATAAAGTATTCATTAGCCTTTGAAATGTGAATACTGTGGCTAGCTCTGCTCCTGGGCTCGCTACCATGTGAGCTGTCATGCATCTTGGTCTTACAGTGATGACAGAAGCCCCCTTCTCCCAACCCCACTTTCAGGTGCCTTCCAGGAGTAAAGAGTCTGGTGTGTTGCATGGTTTCAGCTGTTCAGAAAAGCCCCTTCCCTGAGAAGGTGGGTCACAGGGAATAGGGAGTGGTACAAGTTTGGTGAATGACCTCAATAGGTTAGTTCTAACGGATTCCAGGATTTTAATGATGGAGGCCTTGTAGGTTATGACTGGGCAGAGGAAGCAGTGCTGACAACCTCAAGAAAAAGTGTTCTTGCATGGCCTGAGCTTCTTCTCAGAGTGAGGATGCCTGTTGGTTAGGAAGAGAGGAGGGAATAACCATGAACTGAACTGTCCGGTATCCTGCTTGCTGTTCCTGGAACAGATTCACCAATAAATGACTTTAAAACAGGTATCAGTGTAGTATTTTGTCTGAATCTTGACTCATGGCTGGGGAGAGGACAGGAGTAGCTGTACTTGGCTTTGGCTTGCTAGGTTTGACTGGTTGCAAGATTACTGCCTTAATTTGGTGAGGGAAAGGAAAACTAACTGGATCTGGTACAAAAAAAAAAAAAGAAGGTGTTTCTCCCTGCCTAGGAAGGGCAGTATCCCAAGCTGGTTTCTGTCTTCCTGCACCAGGTGGAAGTTGCTTTGTGAAGTCCATAATTCCCATAATTTAGGAACTGCACAAGAAGTTGGGATCTACTTTCCAGTTTATCGTGTCTGTAAACTTAGTTCACATGTTGCTTAAGTTCCTGTGCATCAGCCACCTTTCTGTATTTTAAAAAAATCTGTTCAGTCTCCTCAAGACAACTGGTAGACAAATCTTGTGACCAGCCGGAGTTGCTTCTCTGTTTTTGGAAGGAAGGTGTGAGTAGATATTAGGAACATTGTTGACAGTTACAGTTAAATTGGTAGGAAATTCTGCTTCTTCTGTACTTAAGGTTTAAGCAAGCTGTAGCTGTGATCTCTTGGACAAAGTTAACTTTCTGAAAGCCATCTTCGCTTTTCCTGTACTGGAACTTAAGGTTGTCACTACAAAGGCTTTAACATTACTTGGGAAGTGCTGATAGTTCCCTCAATCCTTTTTGGGGATGAGCCTACTTCAAGTGAAATCCTAACTGATATTACTGTACCAATACACATACTTAGTTGGTTTGCAACCAGCTTTTGCATATTATAATGTTTTATAGCCTACTAGAGATTAGAGCTACAGCAGGGATCCCCTAGGGCATGAAGAGATGGCCAGAAAATCCCATGTACTGTGTAAATGTGCTAAAGAGCACAATTCAGCGATTTGCCACTTGTCTGCATGTCTCATTGCATTTTCTGGAGGAAGTATTTCAGTGCTGTGAGCAGTAGTAATCTCCTCCTGCTAACAAGTGTGAAATGGCTGAGCCTGAATCTCTGCTGCCCTGTTAGCCAGGGCTGTGAAACCAGAGTGAGCCTTGGTGTGGAGAATGTGGTGGGAGAAGTATGAAGGTTTTTGTCTGTCCTACGGAGCAGCAAGCATAGCCTGAGCCTTTCAGAGGAAACATAGTCAGGGCGAGATGTAGCCGTGCTGAAAGAAATGAGTTTTTCATCTTCAAATCCAGCTGATCTGTCTCAAGTGAGGTCTGCTGTGGTCTGGAGCTGGGATTGGTGGTGACTTTGGTGCCTGGATACACATCAAAGCTTGCAGACTTGTGATTCCGCAGGGCCCATTCATTATTTAGTTCCTGGTTCAAGTGATGACTACCATGAGATGTGCAGAATCAGCTTCTAAAATTAAATTGTGTAATACTGCCCTTCCTAGTGCAATGACCTTAAGTACTCAACACAGCTCAGACATGTTGCATGGATGGGAATGTAAATGATGGCATCCCGCTTCTCCTTGGCTGATCCTGGCCAAAAATGTGAGGCATGAGCAAGCTCTGGCACTAACCATAAGATAAAAGCATGACTTTCAGGAGTAGAGAGTCAAACAACTTTTAAAGCAGTAGAGTAAAAATTAAAGGGTCCCTCTTTCACCGGGATGAATGGTAAGATCCCTGGAGTGGGGCAGGGATTGCTTTGTAAAGCTGAAGTGCTGTGCCTGGGAGTGCAGTCCTGTCCCTTCCAGCGTGGGGCAGAGGGAAAGACCTTCCCAGACACTCATCTCGGAGTATGCACTTACCTGAGCACTCTGTCCCATCCATCTCCTCTCTCCCAGGAGAGCAGAGGATTGAACTCTCACCACACAAGAACTTGAGATATTAGTTGAGGAAAAAAAAAACATATATTTTTAAACTAATCCATAATAGATCTCCCTCTGGATGGCTTGTCAGTTTATTCTTTTTGTATCACTAAAACATCCTCCAAGAGACCTGTTCCACTACTTGTTTTTGCTGAGGAATTAGTCAAATTCAGACTGTTATGCATCAAAAATAACACAATTGCTTTGCTCCCCATCCCTAGCAAAGGATAAACCTGCAAAGTTTGCTTGAAGGGAGGATATCTTAAACAATTGCCTCTGGCATCACTAAGCACAGAAGAAAATCCTTGCTGAAGTCTTTTGTATTAAGGGCAACTTTTTGGGAGCTGGTGTTGGTGGAGTTTGTCTATGACCAAATCTTGTGCTGTCCGGGTTTATTAACTACTTGTTTAGTTGAGGAACAGGCTGCCTGATAATACACCCACCCTCTGTGACCGCAGGGAATTTGGACAATGCAACTTGCAATCAAGGCACAAACTTTTTTTCTACAAGTATGGCTGGTGTCTTCAGGGTCATCTTAATCTTGTAGCTTGACCCTTATATCTGTCTCCTTGATATGCAGGTATATGTCCTGTGAACCGTGACAGCATCGACTACATCTTGTCCAAGAACGGCAGTGGCAATGCCATCATTATTGTGGTCGGAGGGGCAGCAGAGTCCCTGAACTGCACCCCAGGGAAGAACTCTGTGACACTGAAAAACCGGAAAGGATTTGTGAAACTGGCTCTACGGCACGGGTGAGAGGCAACCTCAATGCCAGAGCAATACTGCTAGCATAGGAAAGAAAGGTGCTCTCATCCCCTGAAGCAGCTGATGTCTTGGATGGACTCTCCTTTCTGCTGGGTTGTGTGGATGCACGCCCAGAGCATCAGACATATAAGCATCTCCTCTGTCTTCTGCCCCTGAGCAGGGGACAGGGTAGGACAATACCTAGGACAGCAGCAGGCTTCCAGGGTTAAGGAGAGGCAGGTGTCAGTAACCTGCATGGGGCATCATCTATGCAGTCCCTGTGGTATCCAGGGATTCCATGTGTCTGAAATGAGATGCCCATCAAAAAATCAGGGATGAGAATATATGGAAGCATATGCAATGCCTGACTGGGTAGTGTTTCATGGGCCCATTGCCCAACTGTTTTCTTGCATGCCTTAAAAGTATATCGACTGCATCATGTCAAGTCTGGCTGACTTTCATCAGCACCTTGTGATGCAAAAAAAGCTCTAGCCAATAAAACTTGCAAATGTGCAGCCTGAAAGAGTACACGGCAGAGAATGTGATGCTGTAGTATCGACTGCAGGGTTGGGGAGTCCTAACATCTTTCCATCTTTCTAGTGCGGACTTGGTTCCTGTCTACTCCTTTGGGGAGAATGAAGTGTACAAGCAGGTGATCTTCGAGGAGGGCTCCTGGGGAAGATGGGTTCAGAAGAAGTTTCAGAAGCACATTGGCTTTGCTCCATGCATCTTTCATGGCCGTGGCCTCTTCTCCTCCAACACATGGGGCTTGTTACCTTACTCCAAGCCCATCACTACTGTTGGTAAGGCCTTGGTATAAACATGCTATGAGCTTCTCTAGATAGTACCATACTTGAGTCTATGCCATACCCCTACTCTAGCTTGGTCTTGGAGTCTTGACTATAAAACTCTGTTTTCCCTTCTATATAAAACCTTCCTGTGCAGCTGGGAATGAGCTAGAAGAGTTTCCAGAGGCTGCAAGCCTTCCATCATGCTCTGCTGCCAGACAGTTTTGCAAGTGAGCTCTTACGGGGGGGAAAAATGCTGTAGCTGGTACCTTCTCTGGTCTTGGATGGCTAAGGTCAGAAGCAGCCTGTCCCCCACACTCCTAGGACTGGTTGTGTGATGCTGGCTGACAGCTGAGTCTAGGAACCAACCCTAAAACTTCCCATTGAGTCTTCCAACCCAAAGCAGCAAGGCTTTGAGGGAGAGGAAAAAAGGGGGATACATGAGAAATGTTAACTGATGAGGGATTTAGCATTCTGCTGTGAGCAGAAGCTCAATTCCCAGTCATCTTGCCTCCACTGTTGGCATTTGTGTAGCTGAAATGGCATGCTTGCCCTGGGTATCACTGCAGGTGCAATGAGGGTCCTGGTAGTGGGACAGTCGTGCTTCAGAGCCTAGCAAAATGGGGAGGAATTGGGCAAACCTCTGCTATAATGGTAAGCTGTACTGTGCCAGGGTGGATGTGCTGAACTAGCATAGCTGTGGCCATAGAGGACAAATCTTCAGGCTGTACAGAGCATTCAACCTAACATGTGGAACTTTCCCTCTTTCTTTTATCAGTTGGGGAGCCCATCACCATCCCCAAAATTGATAATCCGTCCCAGAAGGAAGTGGACTTCTACCACAGCATATACGTGGACTCCCTGATCAAACTCTTTGACAAGTATAAAAGCAAATTTGGCCTGCCAGAGACTGAGGTCTTGGAAGTCAACTGAAGGGACTGGCTCAGCAGCACCTCCTTCTCTCAGAATCAGCACGTCTTCTCCAGGAGTCCAAGCTGTCATCGTGTACTTGGAAGCATGTGTGGGTGTATGTGTCTTTCAAAGAAAGTGTTTAAAGTATTGCTAGACCACTTTTTTAAAAATAATAATAAAAAAGGCTTTACTTTGGATAAATCCCATTACAAACGTCTTTCTAGCCAAAAAAAGCACAACTCCCCATTGCTGTGAGGATTTGGATGGGGGAAATGATAGCCTTTGTAATCTGCTATATAATGCTGTTGAATTGCCAGCAGTGGATCAGAAGCGTTCCTGCAGCTCCTGTACCCACTAGCAGAAGCTATTTTGGGAGAGTAGGATCCATCTGGTTTTCAATCAAAAAAGCAGCAGGTTGATTTGAGTGTGAGGGCAGTATTACAGGCGTGTGTTGCGCAAGAGCCATGTTGAGACATGCTTACGTAGCACAAGGGCATTTCTGCTTTGGAAAAAAGCCCCTTCTGAAAGCAGGCTCCCAAACCCCCTGGTGTGGCACCTACTGTGGTCGGTGCAGGCAACCAAAGGAGATGATCTGGTGGCCCTCAATCCATAGTGAAGTGGATGCTTTGGTGGCTTCACCACTTGTATTTTGCATGTCAGTCTAGAAGCAGGTGTGTCCCAGGTGCCGCTCGCACAGAGCCGTGTAGCTGGGAATACGGGACTCCTCCATAGCCACAAAACTCCAAGGATGAGTTCTAGGAGCAATGGGATGGTGCAATCACATGGCCCCGGTGTTGCAGACCCTTAGGGTAACCTGTAGGGGTAAATGCAGTGGGACTATTCATGCAAGTGTTTTGGATCCCAAAAGCATTTGGGGAAAGCTAGGAGTAACTTCTGCCCAAAGATGGCTTTTTAAATATTCCATCCAGTGAATGTAAAGGAGTAGCCTTTTCATGCATAGGATCTAAAGTGAGTGACTTTTTAAAGTGTTTATAAAATGTTTACGTGGATGTTAACGCTGCTTGTAGTGAGATTTCTTCTGAGTACAACGTGTTTATGTGTAAACCTGAAACATTGCACTACTTGCATGTCTGACCTGCCTTTTGAATGGCTCAGTTCAGTGTATTTTGAGCTCCAAAATGTGCCTTTCTTCCACGCAAGAGGACGGTACTTCACATTCCTGGAATCTTGCCTCTAAAGACAAAGTTCATCTGTCATATCTGATAGACTATTGTACCACAGAGTATCAATTTTTGTACAAATTTCTAGAAATAAACTTGGGCAAAAATTGTGGGCTACTTTTGTCTCTTCGGTGTTGCGGTGGTCTGTGGCTGGGTTCATGTTACAGCAATCATCTGTGGAATTGCAGCTGTGCCTTGGCTTTTATGTGGAGAAAACTGGGCTGTTTTGTCCAAAAGCAGACCCACACTGATCTGCACTGTCCCTGCATGGGACACCCAGGGTGGGTTAAGCAAATCTTTCTGGTTTTAAGGGTGGGTTTTTGCCTGTGAATGTACAAGGAGCTAAGGCAGCCTACGTCTGTGGTCCTCCTTCACTGAGAAGATACAGAAAGGTTCATGCCCTATTGCTTCTTTCAGCAAATTACTTTGGGTTTTGCTGCTGCCTAGCAGACAAAGAGCTGGATTGTATCCCTGGTCCTGGTCAGCCCTTGTCCTTCTACAACTGGAGGTGAAAAGTGCTACAGAAATAGCACACGTTGCTGTAAAGTTCATGTGGGCTCTTTTAGTAACAAGTGAGGGTTTAACCTGTTCTCTCTTGGGTTGGGGCTGGCCTATGAGCTATGGACGTGGTCCATCAATGCTGGCTGACTTTCACAGGCTGACACTGTTCTTCAAGGGGAAAGCCAAGCTTGTTCTTTGCCCTTTTTCAGGCTTGGCCAGTGGAGTTTGGAAGTTTCCTGCTCCAGAAGATAAACCTGGTGTGTTCCTTACCCCTAGTAGAATTGATTTGGTCCTCTGTTTTCAGCTAAGCAAACCTTAAGGCTGTGTTTTCCAGTGACTTTTCCGGAAATGCACAGAGAGAAAAGCCATGAATGCCCTGCCCAAACCGCTTTTGCCAGTTTGTGACCAGACAAGTCAGTAGAAACCACCTGGGGGAGGTCAGTTCTTGCAGAGCTTTTTCCAAGCAATGTTTTCAATTATTGAGTTGTATATCAAAGCACAGCTGCTGTGTGCAAATCCCCCTGAAGCAGAGGAGAGAGGGAGTTATTTCAAATAAGCATCTGTTCCTGCAAAGGGCTGTGCTGGTGAATGTCCTTTAGTTGTCTATACTGCAAGATAGGACCAGCTCTGCCCAAAACTCTTGGCTGTGCTGAAGTCCCCTTAAATTAAGGTCTAACATGAGATTGCCACTGAATATTGTTCACCTACTCATCACCAGGCTGTAAAAAGGGAATTTTCCTTGCATCCCTTCTTGTCCCCAACGTGCCAGCCCTGGGACATGATGGTAGTAGGCTCATACAAGTTTTAAGCACCCTTCACAGGTTGCCCAGGGAAGCTGTGGCTGCCCCATCCCTGGAGGGGTTCAAGGCCAGGTTGGATGGGGCTTGGAGCAACCTGGTCTGGTGGGAGGTGTCCCTGCCCAGGGCAGGGGATTGGAACTGGATGATCTTTAAGGTCTCTCCCAACGCAAACCATTCTGTGACTCTATGGTAGATGTTGCTGGGACAGTGTCAGGATGATATCATCCTTCTTGTCCGGGCGTCTTCCCTTGGCCATATCAAGAGGTAGGCTCCTGCCCATGCTAGACCAGCCCTGATAAAGCTGTTCTTACATTTTTTTGTGAGAAATGGGCATCTTTGCTTTCCTGTGAACCTGTCTTGCCTTTAGCTCAGCAACCTCCCCTTCCTCTGCTGCTGTTTAGCTTGATATTAAGTGCATTTGCAGTTCTCCAGTGCTTTAAGACCTCCCTGACCTCCTAACCTTCCTCATTATACCTGCAAGGGTCCTGATAAATCTGTCCCTTTCTCTGCCCTGGGCTGTATCAGCCCTTTCTGATTTCATTCTTCTTGCACTCTTTTATTTCCCCCTTCCTGACAGATGCATTTCTCTTCCCTTCTCGCTGGGGTTTGGCTCACAAACTTGCCTGGTAAAAAGGGATGAAAAGAAGCCCGGGGCCTTTCAACCTGTTTCTGCCCCTGTTTGTGCCTCCTTACAGGCTGGAAGAGGGGACTTTCCACTGTTACCTCTTTTTCCTCATGTACTTACATAGTTTCTGTCCTATTTTTTCCCCCTTTCCCTCAAATCAGAGCTCTCCCTCCAGCAAACAGAACCGGAGCAAAAGGGTACATGACTAAATTTATGGAATAAGCATGGCAGTTGGGTGCAGGCTGCCTGCAATGATTTACTCTTTCCTTGACTGTCAGCCATAGAGCATCCTGAGCGTGTTACATGGGTTTATTGGCTGCTTTTTCCCCATCTGCGAAGCAGGGCAGCAATATTTTTTATAGCACTGACATGTCACAAGGTGGGATGTCACCAGCTTGCTTTGAGACCCTCGTTAATTAAAGTAGTATAAGCAGAATAGTGCCATTGGTAGTGTGTACACAGCTTTTTTTTTTGATTCAGTCTGGAAGCAGAGTAGTCTAATGAAAGAGGTGGAAAAATGAGAAAAGAGAAGACGTGCTGCCCTCATGAGGTGCCTGTCAGTAACTCCATGATAAAAAATCAAAAGTATTTTGGGGAAATGCCAGGTAGTAATGCTGAGAAACCACTAACCCAGACTGGAATGGCTTTATACGAGGTGGAGGCAGAGAGCAGAAATGGATGCATTACCCTCTGGATAAATATTTTGTCAATTTATCCCAGGCAGTGGTACCACATGGAATAACAAATGAATTTCTACAGTGCTAAACCTTCTTAGCTTGATGTTGCAAAATGAGCCTTGGGAAAATGGTGCTATTTGGCAACAGCTCAGTTATATGAGGTTTTTTTCCCTAAAGGAATATCCGAACCGTCACAAAAATGGGTAATTTCCTGCCTACTTCTGCCAGGGGTTCAGGGGACCACCCTTTGCAGCTGAAAGAGCAGGAAGAAAAATGCCGATGCAGAGCTTTCTCTACTCTGCTTTGTGGTTATCTTTTCTTCTTGTGGGCTGGGGGACTTTGGGCTGAGGATGTTTTAACAGGCTCTAAAAGCCTATAAGAGAAGCCTGGTGGGAATTTGAACTCCATCCGTGGTTTGATCATTTACCAGTTCCCTGGTTTCTCCCAGATCTGATCCACCCTTGCCAGCTGATCACACATTGGGAGTTTTCTCCTAAATAGTTCCTGGCTTTGCTCTGCTCTTTTTGCTGTGGATCAAGGTTACACACTGCAGGATGGCTCTCCCATCGTGGTTCACCCAGCCAAATATTAGCCTCTGTGCCAAAATCTCATATTCCCATTGCGTGACATCCCCAAAACACTCTATTGTTGGTTTTTTAATACAAACATCGCTGTCTCATAAACTTCTCCAAGTCAGGCATCAGAAAGAACTGGACTGACATTTATTTCCATTCTCCCACCCTGAGAGCATGAGTTTTGGGGAAACCAGCTCAGTTCTCCAAACATGAAGTTCCCTGACTGGAGCTTGCCACAGACACCAATAGCTGCCATCAAACTGTTGCCAGTTTACTCTGCTGTCAGATGAGCTTTTCCACCTCAAGCCCATAATGCCAGCAGAGCATGAAGAGCCACTGACCTTCATCCTGACCACAAGTTTATCCATGACCAAGTGACTGGGCTGCTGAATGTCTTGAGACACGTTTTGTTCAACAAATAACAGGAGGGTTAGGAACCAGCATATAGCTGTCCTGTACAACGGGTTGAAGGTAGTGGTTGGCAGATATCTCATCAAATAGGTTGTACAGCAGCAGCAACCGTAACACCCATCCATTCTCGCTCCTTGTCACATCAGAGGACCTGGATGTCCCTTACAACAAATTCTTTCTAAATGGATGCACAGGTTTCATCGGTGAAGGGTCAGTCAAAATGTTATAACCTACAAACAATACCTAATAAGTCAAAGATCAAGAAAGTCTTAACGGTTTGGTATGATGGTATTATATTGTCCTCGAGGCACTTACAGCTGATGAGAGTACAAGGTTTTGGTGCAAATGCTGTCCTGGGGAGGCTTCACAGCCAGTGGGTTCACAGCCAATGTATATGTTGACTTTTTTTTTTTTCTCCTTATGTATGCTTAGCTGTCATACTCATTAACGGATCATCCTGCAGAGGCTTTCCATTCAAAGGGACTTAAAGAGCTCTATAAATATTCCATAGAAGGATTTACTTTGCCCATCGACAAAATGCAACCACTTCTGGGGTGGAAAGTGCAACCATTACACATCAGATGAAATGAGGACATGAATATACCACCTCTGCAAGATTAAAATGCAGTTGGAGAAAAGAGAAGGACTTAAATTCAAGCAGAATTCAGAGATAAATTTCCTTCAGGGACTTCTGGCAATGTGGCAGGGGATATTTCATGACCATAGCTATACAGGACTTTGGGATTTTTGCATCTTGCTTGGAAGATAGTCCTTGCAGCAACTTGCAGACCCCGTGCTTATTCAGTGGTGAACCACCAGCTTTTAGCCTTGATATACGGTCCACTGAAATCAGAAAGCACCTTCTGGCTGATTTCCCTGGACTTGCAATGTAGTCTCAAGTGAGTGACTCGGGAAGAACCACTTTGAGGTGGGTGGATGTGATGGATCCCATGTGCTCAAAGGTCACTGAGCCGCTTTGGTGTGGCTGGTCCTGTGCAGAGTCAGTGTCTTGTGAGGAAGCTGAAAGCTGTAACGGATCTCATTTCTCTGACATAAAAGGTGCTTTAGTGGCTGATCTGAGATTGTAGAGTTACTTTCAGAGCAAAGAAGTTGCTTGTTGTCAGTTCCTTCTCCAGAGCAATCACTTGCGTTCCTTTGAAGTCAGATACACTGAAACTTTACATTAAAGAACAATGATCCCAAGGGAAGATAGCATTTGACCTATTTCTGTGCCATTGTCACGGGCCGAGTGATTAACTTCACTTGTAAGAGAGAAGTAGTGAGATATTTATTAACATAAAACAGTGATTTAACCAAGTTAGTAGTGAACGTGACAGTATTTTACGAGATTCGATGCCTGGGTACACTTGATTAATTACTGCATAGAGGCCAGGGTCAGACAGGCTGTCAGGGAGACCCTGCCGTTGAGTCACGAGGTTCAGAAAGGACCCCCTTGCTTTCTAAACTCCTTCTCAGTGAGGAGTCGAGGTGCGGCTGGATCCAGTCCTAGTCCCAGACTTGGTCGACGGTTTATGTCTAAAGGATTATATATGCGCAATCAATCCTTATGTCACTTAGCTAAGATTTCAAAGTTTAGCATGCTATTAGTCACTTACCGAGAATCTGTTGCGGCAGGGAATCTCTCAACCTTGAGGAGAAGAACCTTAAGCAAGCGTCCCCACTCAAGGGGAGATCCTGTCGTGCAGCCCGCTGCCGTGCAGGAGAGCTCAAAGGGCTCTTGGGCTGTCCGCTATTTATGGAGTAAGATAATTGCCCTATAGTCATATTCTCATGGGAACAAGATACCTAGGTCCCCACTCCAGACAGTGTTTTGACTATGTTGCCAGCCATCCCCCATAGTCCAAGTGCAACTCATAACAACTCCCGTTGATGACCATGGCTTGAGCAGGAGCTGGGGGGGGAAAAGGGGGAAAAGGGGAGAGCACACCGCCACAACACTTAAGCTACCAGAGGCTAACACTTCAGCTCAATGTATGATCTTAGAACAGTTTTTCTAATTTCTTTTCCAACTCCTATAATAAAAAAAAAGAAAAAAAAACCACAAAAAAAGCTCCAAAACCAAACCAAAACAAGCACAGAAGATGTATATAAACATGATGTCATCAGTTCAAGAGTCCAAGAAGCTTCATCAACAGCAGACCAAGCATGTGTGCTAGGACATCGAGTTTCAGAGATGGCTCACTTTTATCAGCACACCCCTAGGACAGTCCCCAGAATCATCAACACTGTAGTACATAAGCTAAGGCCTGTAACATCTATATCTGGAGTACTCATAAAGCAGGGAGTACTGATACAGATTTCTTCCACAACCAGCTGAAAACTCTGGGAAAAAAATCTCGGAAAATGACAGAATGGTTTGGGTGGGAAGGGACCTTAAAGATCATCCAGTTCCAACCCCCTGCCCTGGGCAGGGACACCTCCCACCAGACCAGGGTGCTCAAAGCCCCGTCCAACCTGGCCTTGAACACCTCCAGGGATGGGGCAGCCACAGCTTCTCTGGGCAACCTGGGCCAGGGGCTCACCTCCCTCAGAGTGAAAAATGTCTCCCTGAGATCTAATCTAAATCTCCCCTCTTTCAGTTTGAAACAATTCCCCTCATCCCATGTCTCCCCTCCCTGATCCAGAGTCCCTCCCCAGCTTTCCTGGAGCCCCTTGAGGGACTGGAAGGGGCTCTAAGGTCTCTGCGGAGCCTTCTCTTCTCCAGGCTGAACCCCCCCAACTCTCTCAGCCTGTCCTCATAGCAGAGGGGCTCCAACCCTCCTTTTTTTTTTCCTGCTCTGATGTTTATTTTGTCATGTTAATTGTCTGTGTGGTTGAATAAATCTGTTCAGCTGCTTCTCTTCACTTACCAAGCACATTGAGTAATCATGTATATTTGTACAGCATCTTCCATCCTGGAGCACATTTAATAACCTGGAGTTTTGGTTTTATATCTGATCCAAAATAGCATTTTCCCAGCTACGCTGCAACAGCAATTCAGAAGGTAAAACAGCCCCTTGCCAAGCCTTGATTAAGCAGGATGCAAGCACTCCCTCACTCAAAGCTCATGTGTAGTCCTCACAAAGCCAAAACCTCCCGTATTTAATGCAGATGTGTCCCTGTGGGCTCATGGCTTAATCCCAAAGGCCATTTCCAGGAGGCCTTTTAAAACATTCTCATCCCCAACTATCTTGGCCTGATTCTCACCTGCTTGTGAAACCTGGGAAGGTCACAGCACGACTTCGCGTGGCAGCAATTCTCTTTTACCACACTCAAAACATAACGCACCAAGAAATGGCTCGTGCTGTTTCCAAACCGAGAAGCTTTTTGTGAGGTTCTTTGAACATTTATTGAACTTGTTAAACTTTTTACTGGTAAAAGCTTTTCTTTACAGCCACAGTGATGAGGTAATAACATCCTTCTGAAGGCAGTTTTACAACCCCCTGCCACTTGACCCCACCTCCAGCTCTTTTGGACAAAAATCTTTTGTTTGGATTTTTCAACAATCTAATTCCAACAACTTCTAAACTAATTGGCAACCCTCTCACAGGACTAAACATGCTGAAATATCTTTACCAAAGAAAAAAAATCAGGTTCACATACTCATGTAACACTACCATCGGTGGGTGAGATTCCTGTAGCAAAACCGGAGTGCAGTATCTCTAAAGTTTGCCAGTGTCTTAGATCCACGCATCCATCATTCCCTGAAAAGAAAGCAAATAACAACAGATTTTAAAAGCAGCAGAAAAAAAAAGGAAAAGTTGAAAAAAAATTGGATTTGCTATTAAAGACAAACTTTCTAGGATAGTTAAGAAGGTTGGAACATATTGACTCCATATGATTCTATCGTGGGTTAATGAGAAGAGGTTGAAAAAAACTGTGTCAGGGTTAATTCAGGTACAACTACTGCTGTGGCATTCATTCATCGCTGAACTGAGTTGCATCATGATGTCTTGACCACTTGGGGATCCTCATCCCAAGCCAGCATGACTTGATGAGGGTTTTTTTTCACAAACCCTCACCGTAAGCTTGATCTAAAACCCACCAAAGATGCTTAAATGTAATCTGTTTACTTCAGTGGATTTGCGATCAGCCTATCTTGGTCAGATGACTTCAGTCTACCAACATGTTACTCAAGATACCCAGAAAAAACAGCAAAACAAACACCACCCTTTCCCCCAAACCACAATGTTTTAGTAAATTGAAGGCTTCAAAGAAATAATACACACGTGGCTGTAAAGCAATACGGTTTAAAGCAATAAGTGTTTTCCCAGAAATTAGGTTTGTTTTATGGGCTGTTGCTCCATATTTTGCAATTGTGCTGTGAAGTCTCTGATGAGAGAAGAGACCAGGTGCCAAACACTAAAGTCCACATAGCAAAAAGACACTCAGTGCCTAAAGAAATTACTGAAATTACCAGTTACTTCTTGTACAACCTAGTTGGTATGGGAATAAAGCTGGTTTGTAAAGGTAGATGTGGGCATCACCTCATTCAGAAGTAGTGCTGTTGTTCTCCTTCATGACTCTGTCTCATTTAAAGTATATTTTTCCCTTCTCTCATTTAAAATATATATTTAAAATGTATATTTGAGTCTGAGAAGGAAGTTTTTCCATGAAAACAATAGCTCTTCTAAGCACCAGGATAATAATAGATATTCTAAGCATCATTCGCACTCCAGAGCACCAGGAATCCTCTTCCATGTCCTCCATGGAAATTGTCTAATGGTTGTGAGGTGACTTGAAGAGAGAGAGACCTTATAGCGGCCTTCCAGTAGCTGAAGGGGGCCTAGAAGAAAGCTGGGGAGGGGCTGTTTGCAAGGGCATGTAGCAATAGGACGAGGGACAATGGCTTAAACTAGAGCAGGGCAGGTTTAGATCAGACATTAGGAAGAAGTTCTTTACACTGAGGGTGGTGAGACACTGGCCCAGGTTGCCCAGAGAGGTGGTGGAGGCCCCATCCCTGGAGACATTCAAGGCCAGGTTGGACGGGGCTCTGAGCAACCTGGTCTAGTTGAAGGTGTCCCTGCTGACTGCAGGGGGGTGGGACTAGATGGCCTTTAAAGGTTCCTTCCAACCCAACACATTCTATGATTCTACTCTATGACTCTATGAAGATGTCTTCTACTGAGTAGGGATCTCCTCTGCGCACCTAATGTGACCAGAACAGCTTGATGGTGTGTCAAAAATACAATGAAGTCTCTCTATCTGAGTTAGGGTTTATATTGGGATGCTCAGGAAACTTAGGATAAATTAATGAAATCAATTAACAAAACCATTTATGCAGCTGACAGTGATGGCTAAGTGCAAACGATGGCCAATTTACTTGCAAATTAATAAAGTCCCCTTGGGGTGGTTTAACATAAGCAGAGGTTTTCACACATTTTTCTGAATATATTCGTGTAGACCAGTACTTTCATAGTACCAGCTCGTATCTTAATGACTCTTCAGCTGATGCTCACAGACATATATTGCTTTTAATTCAAAACCAAGGGCATTTATAGCAAAAAGATCTGACCTTTATTGTGCATTTCACTGTGATACATTGCATAGGGATGACTACAAAGACTTAGGTAGCTGCAAGTGTCTTACAGCAGTTTAAAACAACCTCTGGGGACAGAGCAAACATATTCGCCTGCAACTAGAAATACTTAGAAATACTTTGGACATAGAAGAGTCCAGGGTTTAGCGCCCACAAACCCAGTCTCTCATGTTAGTCTCTGTTGCTTGAGCTTGATCTCTCCAAAGGCAAACCTAAACAAACTCTTTTAAGCCCACATCTGTGGCTGTAAATTACCTTATTTGATAGGCATTCAGCGGCAGAACTTCAGCTTTTTCCTCTTCTTTAAATAGCTCACAAACTTGGAGTATTTTGCTCTGCACTTGGAATCCTTCCATCCATCAGTGAAATATGTTTGCTCATTTGAGTGATTTTGCAATGATCTCATACCCCAATAAGAAGCATATTTGACCCGATCTGTGGCAGAAGTAGGAATTACCGTTAGCCACAAGACCATTGCTCCCTTTCCCAAAGCTTCTGGCATGCCAAAACCTGCAATAAAGACTATTAAATAATCTCCGTAATGACCTGCAGGCGGTATCGCTCCGCCACACATCATTTGAAAGGACACTTGCCTGTGTATCTCAAATTCAGTGCAACCAAAGCAAAAAGAGCACTGACAGAGTAGAGCTTGAAGAAATGGCACTTAGGTTTTCAAACGGCTTTTCTGACAATTCCTGAGTGGTATTTCATCCAGCTTTCTCCAAAGCTTTTTCGAAAATATACTTTATTCTGCAAGATGGTTTACCCTATTTTGTTAAAATTGCATATTAAAATTCTGTTCATACTGATTTTAATTATTTTCTGGCCTTTCCTCCCAAAAAAAAAAATGTCCACAAGAAGCTGCTTCTGGCTTTCCATAAGGCCAAAGTGAGGAGCTGCTGGTGTATTTAGACCACATGTGAACACAAGACCTGCTCCGTAATCAGATGATGGTTTTGAAACCTCCTTTTTTTCCCTGTTGGATTCACTTGAAGAACTGACGATCACAGAATTGTAGAATCATAGAATGGTTTGGGTTGGAAGGGACCTTGAGCATCATCTAGTTCCACCCCCCTGCCCTGGGCAGGGACACCTCCCACCAGACCAGGCTGCTCCAAGCCCCGTCCAACCTAGCCTTGAACCCCTCCAGGGATGGGGCAGCCACAGCTTCTCTGGGCAACCTGGGCCAGGGGCTCACCACCCTCACAGCAAAGAATTTCTGCCTCAGATCTCGTCTCAACCTCCCCTCTTGCAGTGGAAAACCCTTCCCCCTCGTCCCATGGCTCCCCTCCCTGATCCAGAGTCCCTCCCCAGATTTCCTGGAGCCCCTTGAGGGACTGGAAGGGGCTCCAAGGTCTCCCCGGAGCCTTCTCTTCTCCAGGCTGAACCCCCCCAACTCTCTCAGCCTGTCCTCCCAGCAGAGGGGCTCCAGCCCTCCCAGCATCTCCGGGGCCTCCTCTGGCCCCGCTCCAACAGCTCCGTGTCTCTCCTGTGCTGAGGCCCCAGAGCTGGAGGCAGCACTGCAGGGGGGTCTCCCCCGAGCGGAGCAGAGGGGCAGAATCTCCCCCCTCACCCTGCTGCCCCCGCTGCTGGGGATGCAGCCCAGGCTGCGGGGGGGTTCCTGGGCTGCCAGCGCACGTTGCCGGCTCATGTTGAGCTTCTCACCCACCAGCACCCCCAAGTCCTTCTCCTCAGGGCTGCTCTCCATCCCTTCGTTCCCCATCCTGTATTGATACCAGGGGTTGCCTCAGGACCCTGCACTTGGCCTTGTTGAAGGTGCCATGGGCCCTTCATGAGATTCCCATGGGCCCACTTCTAGAGCCTCTCTAGGTCCCTCTGGATGGCATCCCATCCCTCAGGCGTGTCAGCTGCACCACTCATCTTGGGCAGATGGGCAGGTCATGGAGGTGGGAGCACTGCATGCATCTGTGTACTTGCAGCTGTGAGAATTTCATCTTTAATGATCATCATCTGCAGGAACATTCATTGGGACGCAATAAAGGTCATGCTGTGATCTTCACAAAGATGCCGACAGATAACGCCAGCCTTTTTATGTGGTTAAAAAATTCAAATGACAATTTCCTTGGGCGTCAGTAGATTCCATAGGGTTCTATGTAATGGGGATTGGGGACAATGGGGACAATGCCACGTAGACAGCTGAGATTGGCAGTACTGCTCCAGCATTGCTGCTCTGGGTGACTCTTCATAAACCAGGGATAAAAGAAGCCGCAGTCCTCCCTGGCTGCAGCTTGCAAATACTCTGGTTAAAATAACCCACCAATCCTCATTAATTAACTCGTTATTTTAAGCCCAAAAGGGATGATTGTTTTGTTCAAATTCAGGCACAATCTGGGTTATTAAATGACTCTCATCGTGTCGGATGGTCACTGTGGTGAACAATCTAAGGGGTGGACTTAAACTCTCAAAGCTGCTGAAAAACAAATGTAAAACTGAAACCTTATCCCTAGAAACTCCGCGTTTTATAATGCTCTTGCAACGAGTTTCTTGTCACGCTAAGACAGCAGAACACAAAGATAAGCCTGAAATTTAGAATACAAGGCCAAAACCTTAGCTAGCACGAGCTGGGAATCTGCAGGGATTTCTTTGGAGCTACATCAGCTCCACTGCTATAAAGTCGTTAATACGTTAACATGGGATTTGGGGTCATATTTGAATTTTCCTCTGGGGGAATTTTTGCTTTTTAGTCCTTGAATGATGGGTTAGAGCTCTCCGTGTACATTAAGCAGCAAATTAAATGCAATCTCCATATATAGGGCATGTGAGCTGCCATGTCAAGTAACTCATTTGACTTTTCTAAACAGGAGTATTTTAAGAAAGTTTTGAGATAGTCATCGGCACCTCTGGAAATGAAAAAAAAATGGGAAAATCCTGCTACGGTAGTGTTGTAAGGACTTTAAATTCACCAAATCAGCATAAGTTTGTCAAGGATTAGTCACGTATCATCCAAGGATTAATTTATATATGTTTTTAATCGTTTGATGTTTGGGGCAAATAAGAGGTGGTACATTCACATTGCTAAAAAAATTTTTTTTAGTGATTTACCTCCAAAATAGCTCTGTTCTTGCAATGGTGATCCTCTCTGGTTTTATATATAATTCTGAGATACAACTGGTTAGCTCTGAAGAGTTCGAAACTCATAAAGCATTAGCAAATCTCTTGATTTTAGGATCATTTTTTGTCATTCCAAATGCTTTTTTCACACCTTGAATAAAGACTGGGGGGCGAGGGGGGGGAACCCAACAACCCAGATTTCATTTTCAAAAGCAAGTTTTCATCCTCCGAGGTGAAGATGAAGGAGGACACACATTGTAATGAAGCAGAAACTAGGAGGTGAATCAAACTGATACAACAGGTCCAAAATTACCATGTTTGAACCTCCTGATCTCCACCGCATCACTCAGGAGTTTGCATGCTTGAAAACAGTACACTTTCCTATTGAAAATACTGAAATATTAGGGTTTTTTTCCCATCAGAAGAAAAATATGGAGACGCACTGATTATCAGAAGATCTTCCAAAAAAAAAAAAGACACTGTTTTGAAAGAATTTTCCTGATAGGATACAGCAACATCCAGAACTCAAACGCAACTCCAGGGTCACGATGCCCAAAACTTAAGCTCGAGGTACCGAATATAATGGGCACCCACACGTAGAATCACACAATTTGATCAGAAAAGTCCACATCGACATGCCTCTATGTGGTAAACCGGGGAATTACTGAGGGGAAAAGTTCGGCAATTCCATTTTCAACTTCTAGGAAGTACTTTGGGGAAAGGCAGACCATGGCGAGCGGCTGTAAGGGAAAGAGAAGGATGGAAGAGGATGAATTCTGCAAGGATGGCCATCAAACTCCAGAAAACTTGACTTTCCACTCCGCTTTTCATTATTCTTCCTCTTTTTTTTCATTTTTAATGAGTTCACCATTGAATAGCGAAGACCAAAATACATGCTAAAAACACCTCCGGTACAACGCATGTCAACGCAGCATGAATATTGCAAAACCATGAGTACTGCAGGTAGACAAAGGCTTGGTGGGCTTCCAGTGGGGAAGGTCTCCATGGTGTGGGACCTGTGTGGGGCTGAAGACAGGAGCAGAAGAGGAGAAAGGAGAAGAGGACAGGAGGACAGGAGAAGAGAAGGACAGGACTTTCCAGCACTGCATGCCATGCTCAACCCTTCCAGAGCCACCCAGCCCGGTGGGAACAGGCATTTCCAGTGCCGCAGCACGGGCTGGGGACAGGCGTTCCCAGTGCTGCCGCCGGGGCGGTGGGACGGGCGTTCCCGGTGGTGCAGGGACGGGTGTTTCGGCACAGTCTGTGCCTGTCCTCAGCAGTACGATGGGGACAAGCATCTCCAGCGTGGCTGCCTATGCGGGGCAGGCGCTGCAAGGTGCCATGGGGATGGGTGCCCCAGGTGAGGCGCAGGGACAGGACTGGTGCTCCCGGTGCTGCCCGGTATGTGGGGATGGTGCTGCCCCCATGGGGATGGTCCTCCTGGTCAGCATGGATGTTTCCTGGGTGGGGTGGGATGGAAGTAGGTGCTGGGCGGATGGCTGTGATGGGTCTCGGTGAGCGTTGGCATCAGGATTGGCCTGATGTGGAGTGGGCTGGTGGGATGTGGGATGGGTTGGCATGGTTCTGGGTTGGTTGGCATGATGCTATAGGGCGGGTTGGCCACTTATGGGGCAGGTTGGCCTTTTAAGGGGCAGGTTGGCCTTTTATGGGGCAGGTTGGTCTTTTGTGGGGCTGGATGGTGTGATGTGGGGCAGGTTGGCATGGTGTGGGATGGGTTGGTGTGATGTTGGGTTGGTTGGCGTGATGGAAGGGTTGGCCTGTTATGGAGCAGGTCGGTCTTTTGTGGGGCAGGCTGACATGATGTGGGACAGGTTGGCCTGTTGTGGGACAGGTTGGTCTTTTGTGGGGCTGGCTGGTGTAATGTGGGATGGGTTGGCATGCTGTGGGATGTGTTGATGTAATGTGGGACGGGTTGGCATGATCTTATGGGGCAGGTTGGTGTGATGTGTAACAGGTAGGTGTGATATGGGGCAGGTTGGCATGATGTGGGACAGGTTGGCCAGCTGTGGGTCAGGTTGGTGTGATGTGGGGCTGGTTTGCCTGCTGCAGGGCAGGTTGGCCTGCTGTAGGGCACACTGGTGTGATGTGGGGCAGGTAGGTGTGATATGGGGCAGACTGACATGATGTGGGCAGGTCAGTGTGATGTGGAGCAAATTGGCCTGTTGTGGTGGGGCAGGTTGGCCTGCTGTGGGGCAGGTTGGTGTGATGTGGGGCAGGCTGGTCTGTTGTTGTGGGGCAAGTTGGCCTATTAGAGCTCAGAGGGTCGTGATTAGGGGCACAGAGTCTAGTTGGAGGTCAGTGACGAGTGGTGTTCCCCAGGGGTCACCACTGGTCCAGTCCTCTTCAACATATTCATCAATGACCTGGACGAGGGGATAGAGTGCACCCTCAGCAAGTTTGCTGATGACACAAAGCTGGGGGGGGTGGCTGACACACCGGAAGGCTGTGCCGCCATACGAGAGACCTGGACAGGCTGGAGATCTGGGCAGAGAGGAACCTTATGAAATTCAACAAGGGCAAGTGTAGGGTGCTGCACGTGGGGAGGAATAACCCCCTGCACCAGTCCAGGTTGGGGCTGCCCTGCTGGAGAGCAGCTCAGCTGAAAGAGACCTGGGAGTCCTGGTGGGCAACAGGATGACCATGAGCCAGCAATGGGCCCTCATGGCCAAGAAGGCCAATGGCATCCTGGGGGGCATCAAGAAGAGTGTGTCCAGCAGGTGGAGGGAGGTCATCCTCCCCCTCTGCTCTGCCCTGGGGAGGCCACAGCTGGCGCACTGGGTCCAGTTCTGGGCGCCCCAGTTCAAGGAGGACAGGGAACTGCTGGAGAGGGGACAGCAAAGGGCTACCAAGATGCTGAGGGGACTGGAACACCTCTCTTAGGAAGAAAGGCTGAGGGATTTGGGTCTTTCCAGTCTGGAAAAAAGACAACTGAGGGGGAATCTTATCAATGCTTATAAATACTGAAAGGGTGGGTGTCAGGAGGATGGAGCCAGGCTCTTTTCAGTGGAGGTAATGGGCACAAACTTGAGCATAGGAAGTTCCACCTAAACATGAGGAGGAGCTTCTTTCCTGTGAGGGTGGCAGAGCCCTGGCACAGGCTGCCCAGAGAGGTGGTGGAGTCTCCGTCTCTGGAGACATTCCAAACCCATCTGGACGTGTTCCTGTGCCACCTGCTCTGGGTGACCCTGGTCTGGCACAGGGGGGTTGGACTAGATGGTCTCCAGAAGTCCCTTCCAACCCTATGATTCTATGGTTCTGTGATTCTGTTGTGGGGAAGCTTGGTGTGGTATGGGGCCAATTGGCCTGTTGTGGTAGGGCAGGTTGGCCTGCTGTGGGGCAGGCTGAGGTGATGTGGGTCAGTCTGGCCTGTTGTGGGGCGGACTGGTGTGATGTGGGGCCGTTTGGCCAGTTGTGGTGGGGCAGCTTGGCCTGTTTTGGGCCGGTTGGTGTAACGTGGGGCAGGCTGACATGATGTGGGGCAGGCTGGGTGATGTGGGGCTGGCTGGCGAGCCATGAGGGTCCCGCCGAGGGCTCAGCCGCCCCCAGCCAAGCCGGGCGGCGGGGGAACGGCCCAGGCCGCGCCCCGTTGCCATGGCAGCCCCCCCCTCCCGCCTCCCCCCCAGCAAAATATTTTCGTCCCACCACGTGATAAAAACATCTCCCCACACACGTGACGGAGGCCGAGCCACGTCAATCCAAAACGCCCCCCTCCAATCACCAGCCGCTTCTTCAGGCGCCGTCCCGCCTTCCGGAAGTGGGCGCACCAATCGGCACCGGCTCCCCTTCCAACGGTTTGACAGAGGCGGTGGAGGGGGGCGTTGATTGGCGTCCCTTTTATCCAGTAGAATCTCAAAGAGGCGCCCCTGCTCCCTCCTCCGTGGAGCGCGGGCCAATGAGCGAGCGGGATGCCGCTTCCCGCCCGCCCCCCGCCGCCCGCCCCCCAGCACTGCGGTAATATGGCTCCGTAGCGAGCGGCCCGGGCCGGTGCTGCTGCCGCCATTAACCCCTGGGTGCCCGGCGGTGGCGGCGGCGGGGGGAGAGCGGCCCGTGGGGCTCATGCGCAGGCGCCGCAGCCGTTGCTCGGCCGTTGCCCTGCCGTGAGGATGAGCTCTGCCGCCGGCCCCGCCGCCTTACCCCCGGGCTCCGCCACCCGGGCCTTGCATGTGGAGCTGCCCTCGCAGCAGGTACGGCGGGCCGCGGGGAAGGAAGGGGGCCTGGAGGCGGCCCTCAGCTCGGGGGGGTACTCCCTGAGGTGAAGCGGGGGGTGGTCCCTCAGGTGTGGCGTGCCGTGAGGTGTAGGGGGGTGTGCTCTGAGGTGTGGGGTGTCCTGAGGTGAAGGAGGGGTATTCCCTGAGTTGTGGGGTGCCCTGAGCTATAAGGGGAAGCTCTGAGGTGTGGAGTGCTCTGAGGTGAAGGGGGGGTCCTCCCTGACGTGTGGGATGTCCTGAGGTGAAGTGGGGGTACCTTCTCAGGTGTTGGGTGCCCTGAGGTGAAGGGGGGGCTCCTGTCTGAAGTGAATGGGAGTGTTTCCTGAGGTATGGGGTGCCTGAGGTGAATGAGGGGGTACTCCCTCAGGTATTGGGTGCCCTGAGGTGAAGGGGGAGGGTGCTCCCTGAGGTATGGAGGGGGGGGTGTTCCCTGAGGTATGGGATGACCTCAGGTGAAGAAGGGGTGCTCTGAGGTGTAGGGTACCCTGAAGTGAAGAGGGGGTGCTCCCTGAGGTGAAGGGGAGGGTGCCCTGAGGTGTAGGGCGGATGCTCCCTGAGGTGTGGGGGTGCCCGGGGTGAAGGTGGATGTTCCCTGAGGTATGGGGTGCCCTGAGGTGAAGGGGGGGATGCTCCTTGAGGTGTGGGAGTGCCTGAGGTGTAGCAGGGGTTCTTCAAGTTATGGGGATGC
The DNA here is from genome assembly GCA_009819605.1 of Sterna hirundo. NCBI lineage: Eukaryota > Metazoa > Chordata > Aves > Charadriiformes > Laridae > Sterna > Sterna hirundo. Next base: position 217,861,792 of record CM020437.1, on the reverse strand, counting down.
CTGAGGCAGTCCCTGGCCTGGTGGAAGGAGGGCCCATGAGACAAGGGGGTTTTGAGCACCTTTCTCTTGGGCTGGTAGGAAGATGAGAGGGTGAGGTCCCCTTTGCATGGGGACTGGGGTCTGTGCCCCTCTCCTGCCACTACTGGAGAGTCAAGGGGGGGTCCCCCTCTGTCTGAGAAGCTCTGCTGTGCCCGTAGAGGTACTGGATGCAAACTAAAGCTGGGAGTTGCAGCACAGGTAACACCTAGATAAATTTGCTTTTAGTTTGGATAACTGATGGGGCGGGAGCAGCTGGGGTGCCCTCTCCTCTCCTGCTGCGTCTTGTAATGGAGTGCGAGGTGAGCATGGATAAAACATACTGTGTATTCTGAAAAGTGGTGAAATGTTCCCTCCCCATCACATCCTTCCTTCAGCTAACTCTGTTTTTCCTGTTTGCTGATAGTTGGCTTTTGGTTTACTGGGCAACCATCCCACATTTTAATTTTGGAGAGCATTAGGAGCAAGGTTAAGTGAGGAAGTCTGTGCTCTGCATGAGGGTTTAGCAATCTGTATCAGACTAAGTCTGTGCCCTTTCCCGTCTTGCATGCAGTGACTTTTATTGTACGGGAACTTAAGCAGTAGTGGTGGAAGCGGGAACGAATAATTAGTTACCAAAGGCATGATTTTCTTTATAAATACTGCACTTGAAGTTTTGGTTCATTGCCTCAGTGCAGTCAATGTTATTAAGAAGTAGACACACGCTCCGAGTTACTTGAGCTATGTGTTACCAGATGTGAAAATGAAGAGTTACTAGAGAAAAATCAATAGATGTTAACTTGAAATGAAGATATAACTGCTCTTTGGACAAACATAATCTACCAGACATCCACTTAGGGGCAAAGGGAGGGAACGGAAGTGACTCTTGGCCACTGGAGCGATGCAAGTATTGACCCTAACTTGAGAGCAAGTACTTATTCTAAAATGTGAGCATGTTCTATGTCAATGAACATAAACATGTGCACTCCTTTGGGTGAGCTTTACAGGGAGCAGTGGCTCGTTCAGGAGATCAAGTATGGCCTTCTCCCTGCTGAATTTTTGGTTTTTGTCTTTCCCAGACTTGTGCAAGAACCAAGTGAACGCTGCAGGGAGAAGCCTTAGTTATTAGTCACTGGACTTCATTTGTGAAAGTGAGACCAAAACACAGTCTTTTTTTTCTAGGAGCAGAAGCTTTTGTAGGAGTTTGTAGGAGCAGAAACTGAATCATCAATTATAGGATGTTCCAGTTGAGTAAATATTTAGTTTTAAGTTATGTAGGATGGGTGCTGAAGAAATCTTAATTGTAGCAAATATAAGTCTGTGACAAAGTCTGAGGTATTGTTTTGCTGTGTGCTCTGCAAATATAAGGACCATGTACTGAGGTATCTGTATGCTGTGCCAGTGCTTGGAATCAAATCAAGAAGCTCTGAAAGTACACTGATAACAAATCATCCTCTTTCACTGTATTATCTGAGCTTAAAAGTCTGTTACTGAATTGCAAGATACCTTACCTTGAAGGGGCTGTCACCCTGGGGATATTTTACTGCAGAATCATGAAAAAGAATGGAAAAGTCATTCCAGTCTGTTGTACCACTTCTATAATGCAAAAATCGGGCTGATTTGATTGTGGTGCTATGTAATGCAAGATAATTTTTTTCTACCTGCCAGCACAGAAATCAACTCGGTGATTTGTTTTAGTAGGCAATTTTCTCTAGAACACCCAGTGCTGCATTTTTTTGAGTATAAGGGTGAGAGTAAGATAGTCTGAGTCATGGCTATAAATCTCTCTAAAGACCAAATTCTCAAATGTGAACTTAAGGTGAGTGTGTTTAATGACTGAAACGACTTTTTAACAACTGAAGTGTTGAAGGTGTAATTTGTGTTTAGTCTAGTTTTAAATGTGCCAGTGAAATTCACATTGATTAGAAAACAAAGCTCCTGCTACTGACACATTTTGTGGGAGTTAAAATGTCATGCCCAAATTCTTTTGCCAGTGTGACCACACTTGTGTCAGACTGACTAACCTGTTCTTTAACTTGTTTATTGTTGGCAGGATGACCTGGCCTAAGAATGCCTTTTGCTGTTTTATTCCACATTTTAAGTGGGGGAAATAGAAAACATGGCTATAACGAAATGCATCTGGTTAAGCGTAAAATTCCAGTTTGCATCCCTAAGTAATTGTGCCAGGATGTCATTTCCTGGAGAGCGAGTCTAACAGAATTGAAAATGTGTCATGAAATAATTCCGCTTTAAAAGCAGAGATTCCTTAGCGCTTTCTCTTCCTAGTTGCTCCATGCAAGAAAGCCAGGAGCATCACGATAGCTTACTGATTTCTAAATGCTTGAAACAAACTTTTCAGTCCTATTATTATGAGCAGTTCAAAGGAATGGGTGGGGGGGAACCAAACCTTTAAGACTCTTATATTCTAGATGGAAGGGCTTGGATGGAAAAATGCAGTCTTAACATAGAGAGCCAGTCATGCTGCAGTCAAATGATCTGTTGAATGTTACTGTGCTAATCACTGACCAAAACAGATGTCATGTGTGGTTGTCTTAGAGACAGGAAAGCACATCTTCATGGGCTTCAGAACCAGTCCTTCCAGCGCTTCAAACTTTATCTTCGTGCTGAAATTGATAAGATTTTACTATCAATTTCAGCATTAGAGAGACTGAAGCTTTTAATGGGTGGTGAGATAGTGTTTGAAGACCTGTGAGCTTGAACTTGAACTGCATGTACTGTTGTACAAACAGCCGTACTGATGCACAGTTTGTAGTCAGCAAATAGGGAGTTGTGAGGAAGAAAAAGAACCCATACTTTTTTTTAACATAAATGATTTCCAGTTGGCCTACGATTCAGGCATTCAGTCAGATCCACGTCCATAGACTGAAGCATCCCTCTTGTCTAGATGGCTAATCAGGGCATGAATAAACTATAGGTATAATTCGTTTCGAGTGGAGCAAAGGTGGATCACTCAGAAACAATGGCTGGAAGCATTTTAGAAAATGACAAAAACGTCCCCTACTACTTTATTGTGATAGAAGTAGATGACAGAAGAAAAGTGAACAAAACCTAATGTGGATTCCAGTGTAGTAGGTGATTACTAAGTCATATGTGTAACAGCTTGGCACTTCTGTGACTTGGCTGATGATAAAGTATTTCAACAGCTTATTCCCAAGTGGTTTGACTGCACACCAACCACAGGGAAAATGTTCCTCACCCAGTTGCATCTCTGCCACCAGTACTTGCCAGTGGTATGCTAAAAAGTTTGGTCTACTCATGTTGCTAATTTCCACTGCCCTGATTGATGATGAGTTGCAAGGAGCTTTCTTGGGAAGATCATCTATGGCTTACTTCCAAACTATAGAGGGAAAACAATGTGATGTTTAGACTGTACATAGGCATTATCCTATAATGGGTCTACAGATCACCTCCATCTCTAACTGCTTTTTTCCCCGGGAAACTGCTCAACTCTTGGACTTATGTTCTTGATGCACGCAATTTTCTGCTCACTGGAGGTAGCTTAGGTAATGGGGGGAAAAAGTTAGATATTATAGATATGAGGAGATACATGAGGAGCTGTACACGGAGTTAGGTTTTTTCCATCAGAAGTTTTAGTTCCAGGTCAGTGTTGGTCAATCATATTTCAATAAGCCCACTACACTATACAAAGTGTAGTGACGCCCAAGGCGGGTTTCCAAGATGAGCTGCTTAAGGACTTTGGATATATTGCGTGGGAGGGTGCATGCGTGGGAATTAGGTGTGCTCTGGTGAATATGGACATGGTGATAAGAAGGGAAGGGATAAAGTGTGCCACTGTGCACAGCCGTGAATAGTGTTAGACCAACGTCCAAGTGACCCAATATCTTCTCTGTCTTTCAGTTCATAGACATCTCTTGTTGGAAGGTGAATGTTTCTGTGGAAAGGAGCAGCAATGAGCTTTCAGCCACAGGTGTCAGAGATATGTGTTTAGGGCAGAGCAAAACAGAGCAAACATTTAGTGAAACTTCCCAAGGACACACTGTAGCCTCCATTCACTTTCAGACTGGGATTCATCAAGAACCAGTTTGATGGATATTTAGGAACCCAAGAGCAATGCTTATGAAACATGGCTCCTATGGCATCCATACTGGCTTAACTCTGGGAGCAGTTCAGCTCTCATCCTGTGGGACAGAGGTTTGAGATAAGGGCAAGGGACCTGAAATGGTTCCATGATGAGCCATCTGAGGCTTCCTTGCACTCTGAACTTCATCAAACTGCCGAGCATCACATGTGTTTATATTCAGTACTGATACAGACTTGACAGACTAGATATGTGTTGGTTTCATGAAATGCATGTTGGCATTTCCAGTAGCTGGGTGAAAGTATCATGTGGCCAGGTTATGTTTTCTCCCATCCCACCGCTGCTCAAACAATGGGTTATCCCCATCCTAAACCTCTTTGGCAGGGAAAGGTCCTTTGTTTTGAATACTGAAGATGAAAATCTTATTTAGGAATTTAAAAACTTCTGTCAGCTAAACAAAATTCTGGAGCAGATCTGAAATGGTAGGAAGAAAATTCCCCAAAATCTACTTTGAACATGAAGCCACACTATGATGTTTACTTTCCATGAGTTGTAGTGAAGGGATTGGATTCAAAGACTGTAAAGGTCCTTTTCAGGTTTATACTCTTATTCCATAATCCTTCTCATAAAGAAATGGGAAGTTGATGACAAGATCTGGGTGTCTCATTGATGACCATAGAAGTGAAGATTCTATCAATTTGGTAAAATGCCTTGTACAACAAAAAAGTCGTTCCATTGAGCTACATTTAAAGAAATGTTATATACTAAGCACTTAACAGTCTTTGAGCTTCTGGAATTACACGAGTTTAGCATACACACTTCGGAAACTTGCATTGCTACACAGTTTGAACCCGGGATGGAAAGGAATGGAGTGAACTTTAAAGCTGTTTTTTCTTTTGAAAGTACTTCTGGAAAGAACTTTGAAAAAAAAATACTTCTGAATTCTGAGTACTTCCGGATTACAATAAATAAAACCGTATTTTCAGCAGTTGGAAGTGACGATCCAATACCTTGGATGTATGTCTAGATACTTGAGGTGATCCAAGTGAGTAGAGGGTGAAGCAAGATGAGAAGAATATGGGTGAATTAGAACAAGGTTAAGATTTCATAGCTACTTTCTTTAAAGATGTATGCAGCAACTTGGGTAACATGGCAGAAATGGGTGATTCAAAGTGCGCTGGCAAATGAGTTTGAGAGGTCTTGTATGTGGGAGAAGTGAAAAAAGCTGCTGTGTGGGCCCAGGGCTGCACATGTACTAGCTTTTCAACTTAAATAGTGTGAAAAGAGCATCTTTTTTGGAGATAGTTTTATATAGCTATTGCTCTATATTCCACTGAGTAATATGAAAACAAAGACTGACTCTTAGGTATTTTACTTCCTCTTTCCTACTAAATATGCTGGGGGAAATCAGAATAGCGGATAGAAAGTGTCATATTTGAATATTGCTTTCACTTCTCTTAGACATGTGCTGTCTTGTAGACACCGAGTGGGGAGGGAAGTGCTGCTCCAGTAAAACACCACTATGTGGATGTTGATCTAGTGGTCTTACACAGTTATATCCATGTCCAGCTGTACCAGTGTCTTGTGTTTGTCAGAGGTAATTCGGAGGAAATAGTCGTTAAAGTTACTGTAAAACTGTAATTGTAGCCCAAAAGGTTGGCTGTTAATCTGGGACTGGATTTTTGTTCTCTACAATGTACTCCCCCCCACGCCCCCCCCCCTCTCCTAAGGAATGCAAGTGTGTTTTGCAGACTGGATGATCTGTTGCTAAGTTAGAGAGAGACAGTTCAGTCAGAAAGCTGTAATAAATCAGTTTTGATGCTTTATTCAGGAGATATGTGGGGGATTAGGGAATATTCTTAATTAAGTGAAGGAAAGGTCTTGGTGGCTGGTAACTAAAGATTCATTCCTTATTTATGAAGAGAGGCTTGCTAGTCTGGCCTTGGTTTGTTATCCAGTAACATGATAAACATTAATATGCTTCAGGTTATTAATCAACGTATGCTGTTTGCTTGTGGAACTTGGTGCATACTTAAAATCAAGTGGTTCTTTAAGGTCAGAAGTGCCTTTGCTTTGACTTTCTTGATGCTTTATTCTGTAAGGCCCTGTTTACTTTTTGGGACCTTCCTTCTGAGCGTCATCTTTTTTTCCATTGCTTAATTGGTATTCCCAGGTCATTCCCGCAGCTAATATGGACTAATGCTCTCTTGTCTGAGGTGATGTTAAGAGGCTTAAGGGACTTCTCTGAACCGCTACTGGCGTTATTAAGGAGGTAGAACTTGCACCCCGATGTTCTCTTTTCTACCCTGTGGCACAGTTCCCATGTTATGTTAAAGAAGCAGTTGTAGTTTTGATCTTTCATCTCACAAATGATTAAATGTTTATTTAGACAAACTTGGAGAAAAACATCAGTAAGAAAAGATGGTATTTCTAGCTGCTGCTTCTTAAAGATCTTGGTTAAAGATGGGAAGACTGTATACCTAGTTCCTTGTTATTTGTATCTTATATAAACACCTAGCAAGAGGAGCTTTGTCTGGCCAGTGATCAGTGCTTATAAGGTTTTCTTAACCCTAGTTCAGAGCAATTTTTTTAGGGTGCGCTGACAGTCTTTATTCTTTGGGGTTGTGGTGTTTGCCAGCTCGCTTGGTCTGTTGCTCTTGATGTTGTAGTGACCATAACCAAACACAGCTGTTGAAACAATACACAGAAAGAACTTCATTTGCCTAAGTCCCTGCATGGGCTTATGATTTTGCTTTTGAACCCTTTGTGCTAACATTAAATTTAAGTGAATTCTGTGTCTTCAGTCTTGTTTTGTCACATCTAACCAGCTATCCTGAATACCTGTGTCTTCTGTACCTGTCCCTACCTTATGTTTTAAATGACAGGCTGTTTCAGTCTTTCTACAGAGATCAGCACAAATTTTGCATGTGGAAAAAAGGACGAGGATGAAGAAATTAGTGAAGAACACGAACACTGTGGGCTTGCTTTGAATATCGGTCTTGGTTGTCTCATTGGTTCTGAACTCCAAAACAGCACTGCAGATTTTCTGTGTGTGGTTATGGTGTACAAAGAGAAGACTTCTTGCTCGTGCTGAGTCAACTGTTTACATTATTGCTCTGAGGTAGAACTTGAGTTCTGAGCAGCTCCCCAATGTAAATTCAGTTATTTAGTGAGGAAAGGGTTCAGTGGGCTAGCTAGCAAGAGAAGGGCGCAAGGGAGGATAGACCAAAGGATGTAGCTGCCTTTTAAGAGTAATATACAGCGATCTTAATTTTTTTCAGTTATTATGTAATTAGCTACCTTAATTATTTTCTGATACTACTATTGCTGTTTTAATTAGCATTAAAGGAGCAGCCGTACCGTAGACTGACATGTTTTGTCAGATATAACATTGACTTCACACGTCGTGTTCTTTAACTCTGGGTTGAGCTAATGAAGGGCTCTTTTGCATTCAAGTAGCTGGAGAATAATTATACTTCTGCATAGGCCATTTCAAATGCAGAGCTGTTGCTGCTTCTTCCTCGTTCACTTTCTCCCTATATGCATTAGGGAAGACTCAATGCCTTTTGGACCACATCTTGCATTTGCTGACTGTCCTTGTTGAAACTCCCAGTGCCGTACAGAAACAGGAGTAGTTGTGGCAGAGTATGGATGATGAGAAACCTGTATTGAGCCTTGCTGTGCTCAAGTGAAAGCTTTGTAGGTGTTTTCTGTCTAAAGTGACCCTTTCAAAAGCCTTTCAGATGCCCTAAGCATAAAGGGAAGGAAGCACCTTGATTTAAGGAACTGTAAACTAAAATCCACAATTGCACATCTGTGAGAATTTTGAGCCTATGTTGGTGAAGGTGGTTTTGACTTTTCTTGTGGTCATTTAGTCTGGGTAAATCACACTGCACAGATTCAGTGTGTCTCATTCCTTGCATCTAATCCTCAGGAATGTGAGGGAAGAAAGTGTTGTATTTGGTGTATGTTGCATCTTCACAGGAAAAATTGCATCTTTGAACTGGTGTTGGCCTCAGGTATAATTCATAGCAGGCATAACTTTTTAAAGACTGTTGCCAGAAAGTAGCCAAGCTTTAGAAAGGGAAATGAATTACTGAACTGCTTATGAATCCCATCGCTTGACATGAGGAAACTGAGATATGAAGGGGTGCAGTTATAAAGAGGTCCACAAACGATTCATTGAACTAATGTTAGTTGTGTAGCTTTGAGGGCCTTGCTGATTTCAAGTGCTGCTGAAATGACATTAAAATAGAATTCCAAGAATTCTTTGTGGTGAGTCCTACAAAATTGCATATCAAGTGCTTCTGCTTTGCTTCTGAAGTAGGTCTGAAATCATGTGCGATTCTCTTAACTCTAAGATGTGGAAAACTGCTTAATTACAGAACTTCTAAATAAATCTTCCTGGCAAGCGTGTAAACTGGAGTACAAGCGTTTTCTTGTGCTTCCTGTGGTTTTAAGTAACAACGCATCTAAATAGTATCTCAATGCTGTATGTTCCTTTACTACTAAAGGCTTTGCATACTGCAGCAGACTTGACCCAAACCTTCTATCAGGTACCTTTTCTTTTGTAGTGGATTTTATCAAATTGGAAAACAAGGCAGCTTGAAAATTTGTGTAGAATTCAATTAAGTATGTATTCTTGTCTACCATTTGACTTCCAAGAACTCAAGTTGCATGATTGCTACTTAATATCCAAACTGGTATGGATAGGTGACAGCAAGTAACAAATGAAAATCAGAGAAGCAGAAAATTGTAATAATGTGTAGAGCAGTGCTGTGTTAATAAATAATCCTCATGTTGGCTAAATACAGTCCATATTTTGATAGCTGTTTTTTCTTTTTTTAGAACTAGAGCTTTTATGCTTTTTAAGAAAAGAAAAAAAAAAAAAGAATACTCAACCTGACTGCTGTGAGCTACAAAGCACGCAGAGGCCTGTGTTTTTCTGTTCCTTAATTATGACAAATAGCTGACATTGCAAGCTCAGTTCTGTTAAGTTCGAAACAACTGGATTTGCTGTAGGAACGTTTGTGTTGCTAGCTAATCTCTGACCCTGCTTTAATGCTAGAATAGTTGGAAGGATTTTGCGTAAATTCTTCCAGAGCTACTGTGGGTCATAAAGCAGGCAAGCTAGGAAACTCTTATGAAAGCCAGGTAAAATAAGAATATGTACCAGCTTGTACAGAGGTCATAGCTGATCCTGAACTGAAAAGAATTTGTGGAATATTCTCGCTTGAAACAATCAGGAGGAGGGCAGCAGTCTGAAAAATCAGAGATGATATCCAGAGATTAAGACTTGGTATTTATGTCAAAAAACTATCTGATAGGTAGGATGTTCCATTAAACACTAAGTAAGGAGAATTGGTGCTGAAATTGTAGCCAGTGTTGAAAGTCCTCTACAGTATGTCTTCTGGAGAAAAACGATTGCTTTTCAGGTAATCAGGCCTCTGTAAAACCCTGATGGTGATTTGCTTTTGGCAGCTTTGGGCTTTTATTTCTGTAAATTTTGACTTTGCTTGTACAAGATGATTTCCCAGCCTTCTTAACACTGGTTTTACCCTTGTATTTACACTTCAGGCAAAAGTAAGGTTGCTTTTTTCTTTTTTTTTCCTCCCCTCTACTTATTCTTTGTTGAATCAGAAACACTCTCTTGAACCTGCAAGAGTTTGCACTTTACATGGGTTATATGGGATGTCACCAGGGTGGTGTGGTGGGGCAAAAAAAGCCTTTTTCGGATCTAGCCACAGATTTATAAAAATTTCTTCCAGGCTAATTGAATTTAAATTTCATTCTGCAAAATGTATTCGAATTTATTAAGTTCTTTAAAAATTATACTACTCCAACAGAATTTCTGAAACTTGGTCATGGGCCTGAAAGTGTTCAAGGCCAGGTTGGATGGGACTTTGAGCAACCTGGTCTGGTGGGAGGTGTCCCTGCCCAGGGCAGGGGATTGGAACTGGATGATCTTTAAGGTCCCTTCCAATATGAACCATTCTGTGATTCTATGATGCAGTAGGCCCACTGTCCTTCTTTTATCAACATCTGGAAGAGTTTTCAGCCCTAACCCTCCTTTCCCAGAGGGGCTATATGACAGCTGGCATCTTGGATGTCTGTTGCTGGGAGAAACTTAACTGCTTGCCTTCCTTAAGTTTAAATGCTCCTTTGACACCATTGCAAATTGATTTAATATGTTAAAGTGTCACTGTTTCTTCTGGGAGCAAGAATTCATGAATAGTTCTGCTGAAAGAGCCAGTGCTAAAGAGGGCAGATCGTGCAACTGGGAGAGAGGGCAGGAGGAGGAGGCAGATGTGGGACAGAAAGAAGACAGACCTCCCCCTTTTCCCAGCAGTGAGCCATTAGATCATCTCAGCTGCTAATAAAATGATAGGCTCCATGTGATAAAGAATAAGGCTTAGCTGTTGCCCATATTAATGACCTGAGCTTCACTATTCATACTTGGAGCCTGAGCTAGTAAGTGTGGTAGATCAGTAGTGAAGATAGAAAAATGGTGTTTGGCTGTTTTCTCATCCTGCTTGGATATACTTACATGATTATTTTTTTCCCAGGGTCATCCGATTCTTGTAAGAGAATAATAAAGTGGTTAAGATGGAAGAGGAGTCAGAACTCTCTGTGCTTGTTTTTGCTACCCATTATGTGACCTTGAACAAATAATTATGAAATTCCACAAATACTTTAGGCTGTTGTAGGTAGTTGCTGTTCTCCTTGTGGTTCCACGAACAGTCCAGACCTTATGTTAACAACAGTGTACTTCTCTCTTGTTTTGTCTAATTCCCTTTTCTTCCCTTCCTCCCCACCCCCCATCTCTGCAGAGATTTTTATTAATCGTACCAGATTGTTAGATTTAACCCAATAATAAACCCAAGCGAATAGTTCTGTCACTTCAGTTTCTCAGGCCTAGAGGGAAGCAGAGCGTGGTGCCTGGGTCAGTTTAAGCCATGAAGAAACTGCAGTGTTAAAACCCTCTGCCACCTTCTACTCTTGCCTGCTCTGCTTTTGTGGTGGACACATCTGTGTAGCTGCAGTGAGCTGAACTGGAGGAACTTTGACTTAAAATGAACTTCCTTTTTTTTGCCGGTTGTAGCTTGGATAAATTCTCTGACCCTCCCCATGAGACTGCACAAATGCACAAGAAAATATTGTGTGGAATGGGAACAAGTGTCTAGATGCAGAAGGTGGTATTTTAGGCAGAGGTAGTGAAAGATTATGGTATCTTAGTGTTGAGGGAACTAAAGCATGAAGGGACTGTGTGGTTTCAGTCCTTTAAAGCTCAGAAGACTTGGTAGGCTGTAGAATTCTGGGATCATCTGATGTAAAAGCAAAGTATTAACAAGGATCTTGATCAAAATACTTTATTCTGTATCAGCCTGACTTGTTTATGGCCTGTGGTATTTCTGGAGAGGTTCCCAGAAAGTCACTGAATGGGAGCACTAGATACGTTAAACAACTGATAATAGTTCTTCAGAATGATGAAAACTGAGTGCTTTGCTTTATTTATGAAAAAAGAAGACCCCTGACTTTTAAGAGAAGCTGGTCACTGCTGAGCATGGATGGTCTTGCTGTGCTCTGTAGCAGCTCTGTCAAGATGCTGCTGCTGAATTCTGGGAAGTCAGTTTTGTGGCTCTGCAGGCACGAGGGCTGAAACCTGATGGTAGGCTCTTCTCTTCTGATGTCATCTAAAGCTTTTCTGTATATCTTCAGGATAGCCGTATGCTTATAACCTGTGATATCTTTACCTCCAGCAGTGTTTTTAAAATATAAACTGCGACTCAGGGTTTCTTCTAAGGGAAAATTAGTGGATCTCTTCTGGTTTGTAGTCATTGATTTCTTTTTTTTTTCAAGGTAGCAGGAAGCATTAATTTCTTTCATGTAGGAGTTGCTGTGTAGCAGTTGCTTTTACTCAGTTGCAACTTAGACTGGCAATTAAATCAAATGATAACAAGGCCTAGTATGTAATTTCACTGCTTCATTGACTTGAAGTGCGAAGGACTAGGACAATTGTGGTAATCAAAATAACGTGTGTGTCACAAACCCCCTAGAATGAGCTGTTAAACCTGCTTGACTAATCTGCAAAGCAGTGATACAGGTACACCTGAATTAAGGCTGCCTGCACTAAATTCGGAGCTGTTGGAAAAGTTAAAACCCTTTTTGGTGGTATCAGTTCTGCTTGTCAGAGCTTACCTAAATCACTGCTCTGTTGAAAAATAACTTTTTTTGCAGAAGGCTGTCTAATTAAGATGGCTGGTGTAGTGTCTGAGATCTTCAGGACTGTATTGCTGATAAACTGTCAACTGTTAGAGGAGATAGCAGTGAGAATTATCTATACTCATCTGCATATTTTTCTTATCTTTTGTATGAAAGAGGGTCCTGCACTATCAGCTTGCAAACACAGCTGGCTTTTTCTGCGCTATGTGACTCATGAGGCTTCCAAACAATTTATCACGTTTTTGTAGCACTTGTACTTTGATTTTTAAACTGGGCTTTTTGAAATAGCTGTTCTGGTTGCAGAGCATCTCATCTGTGGGGGGATCCTTCCTTGTGATTTCTTGATACTTCTATAAAAAGAGAAAATAGCTAAAACTTGTCTCTAACGAGAAGCGACTGCTCTTTCCTGCTTCATCTAAAAGAAAAAGGAAATGAAAGAACTCAGGATTATTTGGTGTCAAGTATAATAGGTCATTTCTCCATAAAGAGTTGCTTTTGCAGTTTGAAATGCACTGCTATCTCACAGAGAAACACTTTCCACTTTGCTTGTAGAATCATAAATCGCAGAATGGTTTGGGTTGGAAGGGACCTTAAAGACCATCCAGTCCCGTCCCCCTGCCCTGGGCAGGGACACCTCCCACCAGACCAGGTTGCTCCAAGCCCCGTCCAACCTGGCCTTGAACCCCTCCAGGGATGGGGCAGCCACAGCTTCTCTGGGCAACCTGGGCCAGGGGCTCACCACCCTCACAGTCAAGAATTTCTTCCTAATATCTCATCTAAATCTCCCCTCTTGCAGTGTAAAACCCTTCCCCCTCGTCCCATGGCTCCCCTCCCTGATCCAGAGTCCCTCCCCAGCTTTCCTGGAGCCCCTGGAGGGACTGGCAGGGGCTCCAAGGTCTCCCCGGAGCCTTCTCTTCTCCAGGCTGAATCCCCCCAACTCTCTCAGCCTGTCCTCACAGCAGAGGGGCTCCAGGCAGTACGTAGCTCTGCACATGTTTTAAGCTAGTGGTTTAATTTGAGTGGTCCTGTGTGCCTTTGGCTTCTTGTTGCTGCATCTTTCCCTCTTCCATCAGCACAGCTGCTTGTAGAGCTGCATTGTGAACCATATTGAGGAACTGAGCTGGTGAAACTAACCCACTAGAAGACAGAGGTGGTTAATTTTCATCCAGGTCGGTTCCCCAGTGTGATTCACTGAGCAGCTGCACAAGTGCTTATTTATTAGTAGGATTAGTACAGATAAGGAGGGCGATGCAGCAGGGTGATTTGGGTGATGCCAGTGATAGCTGACCAACAAGACAGTGGGTTTTTTGCTTTGTGTATTCTAACATCTTGAGCAAAAAAGATGTGAAACACATAGGAGGTAATGCTTAGTAGAGATTTGAAAATTTCATCAAAATAATACTTACTGTTTGTCACAGAACACTGCAAGCCCTTGGTGAAGAATATTAGAGCCTGTTTGAATTATCTTTTGCATATGTCTTCATAGCTGATGGGTCTCCTGGCTAAAGCTAATTATCTTTGGTCAGGAGAGGTTAATTAGCTGTGAATGCTGCCTCTGAATTCTCAGGAAATCAGAATAATGCAGTATAATATCAATGACAGAACTGGAGAAGAGGAGGCTGAGGGGAGACCTTATCACCCTCTACAACTACCTGAAAGGAGGCTGTAGAGAGATGGGGGCTGACCTCTTCTCCCTGGTGGCAGGTGATAGGACAAGAGGAAATGGGTTCAAGTTATGTCAGGGGAGGTTTAGATTGGATATTAGGAAACGTTTTTTCACGGAAGGGGTTATTAAACATTAGAATAGGCTGCCCAGGGAGGTGGTGGATTCTCCATCCCTGGAGGTGTTTAAAAAAAGGGTAGATGCGGTACTTAGGGACATGATTTAGAAGTGGCTTTTGTCAGGGTAGGTTAATGGTTGGACTTGATGATCTTAAAGGTCCCTTCCAACCTCAGCAATCCTATGATTCTATGATGACAGCGTAGTGGGCAAATTGGAAGGTTTATTTTCAGGATCCAAGTCCTGAATGATCCATCATGACCTCATACTAAAGAATGTGAACAAGAAAATTGTCCCTGTAATTGGAAACTTGTTCCCTGTCAGCTGGCTAAATGGACAAGGAGTGGGACAGGAGGGAGGAGGAGAGTGATGACTAACTTGGAGATTTAAATAGACTTCATTACCTGTTGCATGTTGTGTCCTCAACTGTGGTGTGGTCTCACAGCCCCAGATTTAATGTTCCTCTTCCAACTGGTTTGGGAGAAGTGAGACTTTAGAATTCAGGATAAATTCCAGAGTTTGAAGGGTGCAAAGAAGTCACAAACCATGGTGATAAGGACGCTGCTCTTGTCCAGAGATGCAGGTGTAGGTTATAACACTCGACAGCTTTTTCCAAACCTCACTGCATGTAGTGAAAGATGAGAAACTTGTTTGGCTTTGCTTGAGGGCTACTTCATTGTAACCTGCTACTTAAACCGGTTGCGCAATCAGTTTGCAATCCTAAAAAGACCTGCAGAAAATTTCCCTCTTTAGATTAGTTAGGTGCTATGTAGGCTATTCTTCTTGGGTTGTAAGGTGTTTAAAAAAAAAAAAAAAAATGAAGGGAGGAATTACCATGGTAGGTGATTGGTCTGTATGCTACTGAAATTAATTAAAGGAGAACGATGGGACATAAAACCCTCGAATCATTTTTATAGGGAGTGTGATGTATGTTCAAAGCTATTTCTTAAGGAATGTTTAAGTTGCGTATAAAAATGGCCACCAAACCCACATGGCTATAGGATTAGGTTTGAAATAACGTACAAGGTCCATATATTTTTTTTTTTAAGTGAGGCTTTAGCTTTCTGTTGACATTCTTGATACCAATTTCTAATACAGTAAGACCGTGTAGTTCTGCAATTATGCACCTTAGAAGTGGTGTTTGTTTTGTTGTTTTTTAAATTTTGTATTGCATGTATATGCTAGGGGTATCTGGGCATCCCATCTCAGACCCTGTTTTCAGTCTAACTCATAAATAGACTTCACACAAATGAATCCACTGGTGGTTTTGAGTGTCACATGAACAGAAATTTAATATTCTTATATATTTCCAGGGAGGAAAACTAATATATCACTTAAGTGATGTTAAGTGATATAAAGTTTCAAATTGTGATTCCAAAACAGATTATGGCCTTTCAACTCTTGTTAAAAGTCTTTTAGGACAAGCTGCAAACAGAAACATTGTCTTTCGGTTTCAAAAGCATTTTGAATCCGCTTTTGGTCAATGCGAGAGTGTTTCTTTTAAGGTGGATCCAGATTTACAAATTAACAAGCCTTTGGGAAAAACTAGTGTACTGTAAAATGAAATTTGTGGTGAAAGGAGACGCTGAACCAGTTGTTTGAGGCTTGTGGTGGTTTGTGGTGATCCAAAAAGGACGGAGAGCCATTTATCAACACCCCTGTGATAGATGAGCGAGACACTGGTGGGTTGAGAGATTGATGGGGAGAATGTGATACTGAAGGATTTGGCGAGAACTTTATATATTCGATGTGGCAGTTTGCTGAGTGCTAAGTTCATGGTAGGCAGTTTCAAGCATGCGTGTGTTTTCAAAGTTAAAATAAGAACCCCAGCTAAGCAGTGATTTAAGAGCGACTGGACAGTCCTACAAAATCGCTTTGTTAACTAGTTAAATTTAACAGTAAGCTAATAATGTAAATATTTGTCAAAGACAAAGGGCATAGTATGCTTTGAAGCTGGGAATTTTAGCTGCAACTATTAAAGCTATTTGGCATTGGGGGGGCGGGAATTGATTCAACCTGATGATTTTCATTTGAGATACAGTATTGTAGCAAACTAACACAGTGTTTGAGTTGGATGAAATCACTTAAACTAGAACTTAGTGATGTATTCTAATGTATTCAATCCAAGAGAAAAGGACTGGGTTATCCAAGCAGAAGGTAGCTGACAGACATCACGAATTTGACTTCAGTTTCCCTGAAAATCTAGATAGGTCTGTCTGATGTATTTTACTTTCATGTAAGGTTGTAAGAGCAGTTTCCAGGATTACTGTGAATTCAGGAAGTTTTGTTCAGCCAGTTACTTCTGGCTCTGGATTAGGCAGTGGTTTATGTTGGAGCTCTTTTTTCACCAGTGTTTGTTGAAAATAGCTTTGGTGAGGAAGTGTTTCCAATGTCATGATGCAGAACACCTGGGTGATACTGCTGCTGTTTGATGCTAATAGTGTCACATATTTGCTTGAAGCTGCTCAAATAGTTGGAGTGATTTAGACACGTGGAATAAAAATTACGTATAGGACACAAGTAAGAATAGTGTATCTTGTAGATCAGTGTTACTTAATTTGAGTCTGTAGGTGCTAGTTGTTACTTGTCCAGTCGGTTTCCTATGGCTTTGCTGAATGCTTATAGTTCACACGAGCTTTCTGCCAAAGAAAATTGAGTGTTTGGTGGGATTTTTTTTTTTGACAATGGTACTTTGGAAATCGTTAAAATGTTTTAATACAAAAAAATATGAAAGGGTTCAATTTCAATCTAAGGAAGTTCTTTAACTATTTAGGTTTTTTCTTATTTTTAGCGTCGGCTTCGTCATCTTCGGAACATCGCTGCACGTAACATTATCAATAAGAATGGTTATCGCCTCTTGGATACCTACTTCACTCTTCACTTGTGTGATAACGCCAAGATATACAAAGGTAAACCAGGCTCGCTATCAACTTTTTTACAAGATAACAATTGAATTCTTATGATCTGAATTCTTTCATTTTTTTGCCTTGACAACCTGCTGCCGTTATTTGCATCACGTGTACTAACAGCCCTTTGTTTTCTTGAACTTCATAAAAGCTTTCAGTGTTAGCAGGCAAGGAAGTAAAACAGATGATGGATCTGGTTGAGTCTCTTAAATCAGCCTCTTTTTGTTTGACCCCCCCCATTGATAACTTAAGAAACTTGGGAACTTCCAAGAGCACAGAAGAACTTTTGAGGCCTTAGTTGCTTTGTGTCAGGCAGAGTGTTCCACCCTATAGGTACCACTTATTTTATGGAGCATAAACCAGAATGTACTATTAACAAAACTTTCCAGAAATAGAATTGCCAGCCAATGACAAGACGTATCCAGGCATCTGTTCTGCTTTTGATAACTGCTTTTGAGTGTTAGATCTCATTTCTCTTTAATGCTTTGCTTTCCACTACAATGTATAGCTCTTCATTGTGGAGAGATGTTATTAAAATATGTATTTTTATGCTCCTTTTGGTATGATTGACAGTTGGAGCTTTGCAGGCAAATTTTTTTCCTCCTAATTTGTATTTTCAGCTAGTGTAGTTGAACCTTACTTTTTTCAAGGTTGCTCTTATGGAAAGATAAGAATACATAAGTTGAGCTTGCTACCTGGGCTTTCTTGTGATAGTTGGTTGAACCTGTAATGGGTCATGATTTCTGCAGTGTTTGGTGTACGGGACTGTTCTGCGCTCCATCAAAGTTTTATCCTTGGACTCCAGTGAGGCATATTGTACAAAATCTGTATTCCAGCCTCCAGAGCTGTGTATCTAAAGACTTTAAGCTCTTATTTTGGCCGGGAAAGCCAAGGTCCATGTGTGAGCAGTTGCTTATTTCCATTTAAATACAGGGTTCTTGGCACCTCTGTGAGGTAATTTGGCTGTTCGCTTTCTAAGCATCTGGAACAGGTCACCCTTGCTCTTCAGGAAAGCAGCGCAATTACTTTATCCCTGCTGCACTCCTCCAGGAAGATGTCATATGACAAACTCTTGTCGCTTCGTAAATGTCATCCAAATATCGTAAAGTACCAGAGCACGTTCTTTCCTCAGAAACCAAAACCTCAGTAAATCTTGAGGGTTATCTTGGGTATAAAGATGAAATGCTAAATTTAAATAATGGCTTCTAATAATTAAGTGTGAATGAGTACTTTTGGACAGAAGCATGACTGCATTTAAAGTCTTCCTTGTGAATCTGTTACTGATAAATTAGTTCCACAAGCATTTGTCTTTCATGAGCATTAACTTATTTTAGCTTTTTCTATTTCAAATGCTAAGATCTGTATCGGTGTCTAAGCTAATCTAAAGATGTTTTTTTTACTCATTTTTCTTTAGAATTTTATAAGAGTGAGGTGATCAAGAATTCTCTGGTAAGTTATTTTAATATGGAAACATTTTCTTTTAAAAATTGTGTACTTATTGAAGTATGCTGATTTCTCTGCTGAGCACCATAGATGCTAAATGTGTATTTGTACTCTTTGATTCTGCACATTCTTCTCCTTTCCAGGTTCTTTTCACAAGGGCTGGAATAACGAGTTACTGACTAGTAGAAATAAATCGACGTTTACTTTAACAGCTGTGGCGTGATGGTCTGTTGGTATTCCTGCAGATAGGACTAAATGCTCCAAGGGTAGGGCACTTTCATGTGAAAACTGTTCAGGGCTCAGGTTAAGCTTTACAATATATATCCATTTTAAATATTTAGAACACCAAACAGGCAAAGTAATATTAGCTGGGTTTTTACTGGCTTAACTTCTTTCAGTATCTGAGAATTGTATGTATCATAACCCAGGTTTGTTTGCAGTTCATCTTTTTACTTTTTTTGTTCTTGCTGATGTTAGCAACAGAAATAGCTGCTTTTATTTAAACGTCTGCAAATTGCTTGTTCAAGGAGCACTTGTATATTACTTTGCTGGGTGTACAGATTCCCTTAGAACCTCATGCTGTGCGGTTTAGCAACCTTGGTGTAGAAGCAGAGGCCCTGCTTGCAACACCCCAAATAAAGGGAGAGTCAAAGTGTTGCAGAATATACCACCGATTCCTTTGAACATCTTTTTGTTGTAGAGGTGAACAGTAAGGAACGTGTACCTGCATATATAAAAATGTATATTCTTTGAAGAGCTAATAGCTTTAAGAAACTGAAATATCTCAGTTTCTAAATAAATAAAATATAAATAAAATAAAATATCTCAGTTTCTAAATTTTCCAGTTCAGATCAGTGAAGGGACCAGAACTGAACAGTTTATTACACCTGAGAAGGGGTAGGTCTCTTTGTGGGAGTAGGATGTTGCAAGTGTTGGGTAAGGGAGTTTGAAAACCTGCTAAACAGACTTTTTAATGTCTGTGTTAACAAGATAGAACTGTGCCATTTATAGCACTCTGGGCTGTAAATGCTTTGAAACCCTCCTGAATGGAGGAAGAGCTCTCTGTGTCCTCCACAAGGCTGTTTAACTTGTCCAAGACACAAGTTCCTGGAGACTTCAGGATGTTGAGCTCTGCCTATTCTAAATCAGGAAAAGGAATAACAAAAAGGGAATCTAACGAAAGGAAATGTGAGATGGAATGACAAAAATCTAAATAAAACATGTCTTGAGCAAATTCCGTACATAATCTATGGGTATTTTAATGACCTGGTATTCTTGTGCCTGAATAGCTACTGAATATCCCGTCTCCTTAGGAAAACTTGATTAATGCATTCCTTCTGTAATACTTACTGGATAACTTTGCCCCTCCCTTCTTTTTAGAGGCATCTTATTCTAAATTGCCTTATACCAGTTCAGAGATGCTTGGTCTGTTCCAAGCTGCTTAAGCGCTAGAAGGAAAGGCTTGTTCTGTCATGGGATGGTGGATTCCTACCTTTTGCTTTTGTTTTGGAGGAGCTACTATTTCTGTTTGCGGACGAGGAGGGAGATATCTATAAAAAACACTTTCCCATTTTTGCATTTGGACACCCTGTGGAAGTCCTAAAGTTGGTATTTGGCTCTTGGCACTAGTAGGTGTTGGATTGACTTGGTTTGGTTGCAGCTTGGGCCGATTACAACAGTTCCCATAAATCTTTAAATTAAATGTTATCAGAGGTGAGTCCAAGTTCTTGGAATGTCTCATGTTTGCAAATCTGAGTTTTAATGGAATGGATGTTTGCAGTTTATCTTAATGTGTGCTGCTTCTGTAAAGCTTGAGATGGAAGTTTGATCTCTTGGGGTGCAGAAGAGCTCTTGGTGACAAGGTTTGAGGATTCCCATCAGCATCAGTCAAGGAGGAGAAGAATGTGAACAAACCTGTCAATAAATTGTGCAAACTTAATTACTGGGGAGTACATCAGCGTTTTAGATTTAACTTTTGCAGTGTAAGCTTTACCCTAGTTTGCAGAAGCTGAATTGTAACCTGGAAAGGAATCTTACTTCCACTTTTAAAGTTCCTGATTTGTCTAAACTGAATTAGTAAGTTCTGAAGTAAATTTTTCAACATCTTTTAATGGAAGGAAGCAGAGCCTACAGAGTTTCTAAAATACTTTACAGCATGTAGCTTTTAAGCCAGGAATTCTGTCTAGAAAAAAGGAAGCAGTAGAGCCTGTTGGCTTTAACTCTGTGTGAACCTCAAGATGGCTGCTATTCATTATTATTAAGGTTTTTTTAGTCTTTGAAACGGATTTGACTACTTTCAGCTTGTTTGAGTTGTTTTGTCCCTCTTTGAATACATATAGAACCCAACATGGAGGAGTCTGGATTTTGGAATAATGCCTGATCGTCTTGATACCTCTGTCTCCTGTTTTGTTGTGAGGATCTGGGGTGGCAAGAAGGAGCACTTTCAGCTTTTGATCGAATGGAAGGTCAATCTAGATGGGTTAAAGTACTTGGGCCAGCAGGTAACGTAAAAAGTTTTTCCTCAACTTTTTACTTAGGGAAACAAAACATCTGGATGAACAAATTTATAGAATGCTAAGAAAAGAAATTAATGCATTTGAAGGATGTATTTTAAAGTTTGATTGCAGAGGTTCATGTTAGCTTTCTTCAGAGCTTTAAATCTGGACTGGCTGAATGTTTTAAGCTACCATTGTTCAGTGAGGCTCTTAAATGATAGCACTCAGTGCTTTAAATTGCAATGCCTCAATTCAAGAAAATAGCATTATGATTGTACATATAGTTAAATGAACATAGATCATAATTGTTCTGTATATTACAGTTTTAATCCATTCTCATAATCATGATGTCTCATCAGAGATCTTCAGTCCAAGGAGCTTACTGCATAAGATCTGTTTTAATTCTGGTATTTGTCTCTTGCTAGTAGACTTTTGAAAGAGGTGAAAAGTGAGGTGTTTTCTGTATTGTGGAGCTTATAGTAAAAGGATCTGAAAAAGAAACCTGTATCACATAAGTAATAAAAATAATGCTACCAAAAAATATGGTAGCTCTTGAATCAAATAGATTGTTCTAATTCCACTGGGCCCTTTTTCACTGATTAACTGATAGGATCTATTTAGAATAGCTCATAGTATATTTCTCACATTAAAACAAAGATATCTTTTTTAAATTGGGATATTCCAAAACCTGTGAAGAAAGATTTATAGGGAATGACCGCTCTAGCTTCACATGGTGCATTGATCCTGGCCAGCATCCCCTGCACTGGTGGGCTGGGAGAGAGTCAGAGGAGCAAAAATATGGAAAAACTCGTGGGTTGAGATAAAGACAGTTTAATAACTTAAAGAAAAAAAATAATTAAAAAAAGGGGGAGGGCGGGAAGAACGACACACAAGTGATGCAAAGGTAGTCATTTACCACCTCCCACCAGCAGACTGATGCCCAGCCAGTCCCCGAGCAACAGCTACTTTGCAAAGACTGACCCCTGTTTTTCCACGCTAAGCACGATGTGATACTGTATGGAATATCCCTTCGGGCAATTTGGGTCAGCTGTCACAGCTCTGTCCCCTCCCAAGCTTTTGCCCACCCCCAACCCTCCTCGCTGCAGGGGCAGAGCGAGAAACAGAGGAGACCTTGATGCTGTGCAAGCACTGCTTAGCAATAGCTAAAACACTGGTGGGGTACCAACACTGTTTTAGTCACAGATCTAAAACATAGCACCATATGGGCTGCTATGAAGAAAATTAACTCCTTCGCTGCCAGACCCAGTACCCTTCAGCGTAGCTTTTTTCTATTTTTTACTGGACAAATGAAATGACTCCCTAAAGAATGTTCTCTAGTGCATCATTTTATTTGAAATAATGTTCTTTACATTAATAGCAGGATATTAGCTACAATACTGAACACTAATTTTGTGTCTACTGTGACCACAAAAGCCTAATCTTGAATATCATTTTAGGTAGTAATCATGTGAAAGCTAATTACTCTTGAGACTTATCTCTTTTCTTGGTTTCCTGGTCTCTTAGTCGTTTTTGTCAGCTGCAAGTGCAACCATAGGAAAGATGCTCTGGCGTGTGTTTCTGATTTCAAGGTAGAATGGCTGAACATACTCAGTGACTGTTGTTAAAGCTGGGAAGCAAATGCATTTTCTATGGTTAAATTCATTTTTTTCTTAGGTGTCATGTGTGTCTAGCATTACAGGTGCTGAAAAACCACATTTGACTATCAGAGAGTGCTCGTTTGCAGCGTAAAATCACAGTAAGGTGACTGTAAAATGATTTGCTTTCTTCTCTTCTTACAGATACACGCAAGAAACCCAAATGAGATTATTTTTGGTCTCAATGATGGTTATTACGGAGCTTCATTTGAACAGAAGGTAAGGGTAACTTGTATTTGTTCTGGCTTGTTAGTATGGGTGACAAGCTGAAATTCAACTTCTAAAGTTAGATTTTCACACTTGGATGCTCAGAACATTAAAATGCTTAGTTTTGAGAAGGAATACTTTTTTGACATGACAGATAAGAACTGTTATCTCGCCTCTATTGCATGGACATCTGAGCTGTTCTGGGAAGACTTAAAGCATAGAATTTTAAGTCCAAATAAAAAAAAGCCTGGTTACTGAAAATAAGCCTTGATAAGCCTTTATTCTTTGAGACAGACACTTCGTTCAAATGTTGAACATTTTGAAAATGGTGTGGCTGTTAAGACTCATTTTAATGGCAAATATAAAAGCACACTAAGTTTTGGTTCTCGCTCTTAAAACCGCAATTTGTAGCTTCTGAATTGGAAGCTATTTATTTGTTCTCTGTCACAACTATCCCCATGTTTTTTTCCAAAGGCTTCACTGTAGTATTTGTCCTTGTTCAGCCAATATTGTGATTGCAGGAAATTAATTATATGGTAGTGGCGATTACTGCATCAGTGATGAAAAGTTTAAACTTACCGATTGTAAATAGCACAGCCAACAGGGTGGGTTTTAATCCCAAATCGCTCGTGGCAGTACTGTAGTACAGAATCGTAGAATCATAGAATGGTTTGAGTTAAAGGGACCTTAAAGATCATCCAGTTCCAACCCCCTGCCCTGGGCAGGGACACCTCCCACCAGCCCAGGTTGCTCCAAGCCCCGTCCAACCTGGCCTTGAACCCCTCCAGGGATGGGGCAGCCACAGCTTCTCTGGGCAACCTGGGCCAGGGGCTCACCACCCTCACAGCCAAGAATTTCTTCCTGAGGACTAACCTAAACCTCCCCTTTTTCAGTGTAAAACCATTCCCCCTTGACCTATCGCAACAGGCCCTGGTCCAGAGTCCCTCCCCAGCTTTCCTGGAGCCCCTGGAGGGACTGGCAGGGGCTCAAAGGTCTCCGCCGAGCCTTCTCTTCTCCAGGCTGAACCCCCCCAACTCTCTCAGCCTGTCCTCACAGCAGAGGGGCTCCAGCCCTCCCAGCATCTCCGGGGCTTCCTCTGGCCCCACTCCAACAGCTCCGTGTCTCTCCTGTGCTGAGGCCCCAGAGCTGGAGGCAGCACTGCAGGGGGGTCTCCCCCGAGCGGAGCAGAGGGGCAGAATCCCCCCCCCTCACCCTGCTGCCCCCGCTGCTGGGGATGCAGCCCAGGCTGCGGGGGGGGTTCTGGGCTGCCAGCGCACATTGCTGGCTCCTGTGGAGCTTCTCACCCACCAGCACCCCCAAGTCCTTCTCCTCAGGGCTGCTCTCCATCCATTCTCCACCCAGCCTGGATTTGTGCTTGGGATTGCCCTGACCCGTGTTCAGGGTAGGTTGTGTAAGGGTCCTTGGCTGGAGACAAAATGACTCCTTGACACACAGCTGCAGTTTCTGCATTAGCCACAACCAGCAAGTCCAGTCTTGTGGGGATTTGAATGGAAGCAATGACTTCATAGTCAGCAATGCAGGTAGCTGTTCAGATGTGGGGAGAATGGAGCAAGGGACAAGGTAGCCATGTGTGCAGAACTCTCTGGCTGATGCAAGCCTCCAAACTTTGGTGTTTTGATGGTTATCCTTCAAATTGTAGATGGTTCGGTTCAGAGCTCAGACTGTGCTTCCTGGTGCTGTTAACTCGGTTTTCCTGAGGCAGGATGCAGTTCTAGTTTTTCAGG
The DNA here is from genome assembly GCA_009819605.1 of Sterna hirundo. Lineage (NCBI taxonomy): Eukaryota > Metazoa > Chordata > Aves > Charadriiformes > Laridae > Sterna > Sterna hirundo. The sequence goes on along the minus strand of CM020437.1, from coordinate 217,837,263 downwards.
ATTTCTGTGTTAATGATCTGGGCTTGAATTCAATGCCGATTCACTGTCCTCTTTCCTGATTGTTTGTTGTCAGGACTTGCTTCCTAGCTCATAACACTTAAAAGTACATCTCAGTTTTTGTTCTTGTACATGCTCTGTAGCTAAGTTGCAAATACAGTCGTAGCCTATGTAGAGCACAAATAATCTCCTTCTTTGTCCTTTCCTATAATTTATTCAGCTCTTTCTGGTTGCAAGAGCTAGAAATTTATTTTGTCACCCTGCTTTATATCTTCCAATTGCTTTCTTTGTCAGTTCCTTGACCTAAATCTCTTCTTGTATAGCACATACCTCCTGTATTTAAGTATCTTATCTGCCATTCAAGCCAAACTAGTTGGGACAAGCAAACTCCTGTAACCTTCAGAAGCCGTGTGCACCTAAGGGGTATTTCTGCTCTTAGTTGGTCTTGCTTTATAATTTTCCTGTCAATGCTGGATATTCTGAATATTATACAGCCACTTTGGTGGTTATACTAAATATTATTTATAAAGTGCCACCTGAAATCCTCTGTAGGAAGGGATTTTTCGTGTCAGGAAACTGCAATACAATATCTTTTCTGCTTGGTTGTATGGATATTTTTCTAATCTCTTGAGGTGCTTTTTTCTTTGTGGTGGTGGCAGGTCTCATAATACTTAAAGACATCTTAGTCATAAGCCTCAATTTTTGAGATAATACGTGGATGGAATAGTAGTCTTAGTTTCTTTACGCTGGCACTTACGAAACCTCATTATGAAAGCAAATGTTTACAAATACCATTTTGCAAGTCTGATGAAAACCTTGTGCACAAAGACACTTCAGTCTATGTTGGAAGTATCCTCTATTTTTGCACATCTCAGTCTGACCAAAGTTTAAGGTATGGTACACTTTTTTTTTTAATTATTATTTTATCCCCTCCCCCCCATTGCTCAAAAAAACCCCTTATTACTTTAATAATTCTTTTGCCTATGAATTAAATTGCCAAAGTAGATTTATACAGTCTTAGAATAAAGTGCATTTTATTAGTGTATTAAATGTCTTTTAATAAGACAATTAAGACCACTTATGAGCCAAAACAAGAAAATTGCTGGAGGCTGACTAAACCATTCTGGTGATATTTCATGAATTCGGAGTTTTAAAGCCCACTGCAGATGTACTTCTGAGCATTACTTGATCCATCTGGAGCTACAGGCAAATTCCCATTTTTCAGTCGTGTGAACTTACCTGTGATGAGAGAGATGAGAGCCTGAATGCTATTGTAGCAGAATAAACTCAAGTAGGACAGGAACGTTAGGCACTGTCCCAACTATGGTTTTTATTGACAAACACTGTAGATTTATTGATTGAATAGATATCTCCCTCATAATATCTACCTGGTAGACAGAACCACCAAGAGCAGTGTTCTCAAATAGGAATATTTAAATTGCGAAATTGTTTAATTTAAAATCAAAGCACTGGAAGCTTACAGGAACCTAACGAAATTCAACAAGGGCAAGTGTAGGGTGCTGCACCTGGGGAGGAATAGCCCCATGCACCAGGACAGATTGGGGCTGACCTGCTGGAGAGCAGCTCTGCAGGGAGAGACCTGGGAGTCCTGGTGGGCAACAAGTTGTCCGCAAATGAACAACGTGCCCTTGCGGCCAAGAAGGCCAATGGCATATTGGGGTGCATTAAAAAGAGTGTGGCAAGCAGGTGGAGGGAGGTCATCCTCCCCCTCTACTGTGCCCTGGGGAGGCCACATCTGGAGCACTGGGTCCAGTTCTGAGCTCCCCAGTTCAAGGAGGACAGGGAACTGCTGGAGAGAGTCCAGCAAAGGGCAAAAAAAATGATGAAGGGACTGGAGCATCTCTCTGATGAGGAAAGGCTGAGAGCCATGGGGCTGTGCAGTCTGGAAAAAAGACGGCTGAGGGGGGATCTTATCAACGCTTAGAAATACTTAAAGGGTGGGTGTCAGGAGGATGGGGCCAGGCTCTTTTCCGTGGTGCCCAGTGACAGGACAAGGGGTAATGGGCACAAACTTGACCATAGGAAGTTCCACCTAAACATGAGGAGGAACTTTTTTCCTGTGAGGGTGGCAGAACCCTGGCACAGGCTGCCCAGAGAGGTGGTGCAGTCTCCATCTCTGGAGATATTCCAAACCTGCCTGGACGTGTTCCTGTGCCACCTGCTCTGGGTGACCCTGCTCTGGCAGGGGGTTGGACTGGATGGTCTCCAGAGGTCCCTTCTGACCCCTGCCGTTCTGTGATTCTGTGTTTCACTAGGTAGTGCCCTTTAGCTGCTGTTTTAGAACCTTCAAGCCCACTTGTATGTAAGGTTACCTTCAAAATGCAGGTTGTGCTGAAAACGCTTGCTCTGTAGGAAGCTCCTGTCATCTAAAGGAGTAAAGCAGAAAACTCTAGCAGCAATACTGGTGGAGAAATTCTAGGTAAGCAAGGCAATTTAGGGTAGCGGTTATTGTTTTAACAGACTAAAACAACCATATCCAGTGCTTCAGAGTTGTTAATGACTTCTTTTTTTTTTTCTGCTGAATGTCAGAAAGCCTTTAAATTCTGTATCCTTAGCAATATTTAGGTATTTGGAATTTTACCTTTCTTCCATCCCTTCTGTCCAGCAACAACTTGGCTGTTGCTGATATGCAATGAAAAAATAAATGTTTTCTTTGGGTAATATTCTCGTTCACGTCGTAGTTTTCTTGCTGCAATGGATGCTTAGCTCATGGCAAGAAAAAAAGTTGGGAAATAAGGTTTCAAAAGCCTCTGTGTGTGCCTTCTGAGCCCTGAAGGGTATTATTGCTTTATGGTAGGTGTCTGACAGTGCTCATGTGACTCCTTGAGCATTTACAGCTTTTCATCTCAGTGTAAATACAGTTGTGTGCTGCCAGTATAGCTGCTTTGTTCTTAACTACGTTTGACTTTCACATAATTGTACCTCCCACTTCTGTTTTTGTTCAAGCTTTTTTTATTATTATTTTGTAGTAAATTGTGCAGCAATTTTGCTAGAACATTTCAGAGGGATTCTGCTGCTTTTGTCACAGCTGTGTCCAATTTCTTTTCCTCTTTCCTTTCTGGCATGGAACCACTGAAGCACTTGTTCCTCTCTTAGTTTCACCTTTTCTCATAATCGTACACTGAAACTCTGTTTGGATTTGCCTGAACTGGACCAATGTTTGAATAAGGTAGATGTCAGCTTCAGAGATTTTTTTTTTTTTGACCTGTCACCTTTTACTTAAAGGATTCCCCCTCCTTTAGCTGCTTTCTGAATCTGCCTGGTCTTATCCGAGACTTGGTCCTTGTGTGTAAAATCACTTTTGACCCAGGTTTAACAAAATCAGTTCTGAGTGCTCCAGGGGCTTTCTTAAATACGGGTTTCTCCTTCTCTTGTTTCCTCAATGCCTTCCTGGCTTTCAAATGTTCTTTCAACCATTTTATGCTTGCTGCTACTAACTGATAAGATTTGCCCTTGCAGTGATATCTTTTCAGAAAGTGTATTTAGGGAAGCACATCTAGCTTTTAGTTAATGACTAGCTTTCTGTTGTCTCCTTAAAGAAGTAAAACCAGAAATAGTCTATACAGCTGTCAACTCAAAACGTTTCGTTGTGGTCAGGAGTATGGGGGAACAGAAGAATGTTCTTCAAGTATATTGAATTGTAGCTACTTTTTCCACTGTCAAGCAGGAATCACAGAATCACAGGGTTGGAAGGGACCTCTGGAGATCATCTAGTCCAACCCCCCTGTGCCAGAGCAGGGTCACCCAGAGCAGGTGGCACAGGAACGCGTCCAGGTGGGTTTGGAATGTCTCCAGAGACGGAGACTCCACCACCTCTCTGGGCAGCCTGTGCCAGGGCTCTGTGGCAGAGCCCTGGAACTTTTCCTCATAGGAAAAAAGTTCCTCCTCATGTTTAGGTGGAACTTCCTATGCTCAAGTTTGTGCCCATTACCTCTTGTCCTGTCCCCAGGCACCACTGAGAAGAGCCTGGCCCCATCCTCCTGACACCCACCCTTTAAGTATTTCTAAGCGTTGATAAGATCCCCCCTCAGTCGCCTTTTTTCCAGACTGAAGAGGCCCAAATCCCTCAGCCTTTCTTCCTAAGAGAGGTGTTCCAGTCCCCTCAGCATCTTGGCAGCCCTTTGCTGCACCCTCTCCAGCAGTTCCCTGTCCTCCTTGAACTGGGGAGCCCAGAACTGGACACAGTGCTCCAGGTGTGGCCTCCCCAGGGCAGAGCAGAGGGGGAGGATGACCTCCCTCCACCTGCTGGACATACTCTTCTTGATGCCCCTCAGGATGCCATTGGCCTTTTTTGCTGCGAGGGCCCATTGCTGGCTCATGGTCATCTTGTTGTCCACCAGGACTCCCAGGTCTCTCCCTGCAGAGCTGCTCTCCAGCAGGGCAGCCCCCAACCTGGACTGGTGCAGGGGGTTATTCCTCCCCAGGTGCAGCACCCTACACTTGCCCTTGTTGAATTTCATAAGGTTCCTCTTTGCCCAGATCTCCAGCCTGTCCAGGTCTCTCTGTATGGCGGCACAGCCTTCCGGTGTGTCAGCCACCCCCCCCAGCTTTGTGTCATCAGCAAACTCGCTGAGGGTGCACTCTATCCCCTCGTCCAGGTCATTGATGAATATATTGAAGAGGACTGGACCCAGCACTGACCCCTGGGGAACACCACTCGTCACTGACCTCCAACTAGACTCTGTGCCCCTAATCACGACCCTCTGAGCTCTGCCTTTCAACCAGTTATCTATCCACTCTGCACAAGCAAAGCCTTTTTGTGTGTTTGCAAATACACGTACCTGTATCTAACGAATGCTGTGGCAGAGAAGTGGACAAACTCCCCTTTCAAAGGGCAAACTTCTTTAGTAGCGAAGTCTGAAACCCTTCCATTGCACGGTCTCCGAGTTTCCTCAGGGTTGAACAGTTTGTATTGACCACTTGGTGTCTGATTCTTTGGGAATTTCCTTTCAACACGCTGTAGTACAGGGGAAAAATAAAAGGCTGAAATATGTTGCTATGTTATTCTAGGCCACTGCACTCTATCTCTGAAAAATTTTATACTTTACTTTCCGAAGGCAGTGTTTCTTGAAACAAGATCAACTCCATGGTGTAAAATGGTGATGGTGGTAGTTGTACGTTTTCAGTTTTCCACCATCCTACTTTCATTCAGGCTTTAAGATGTCTTAATTCTGGTATTTTTTCAGGGGATATATGTATGTATTTCAGTATGTGGGATCCAACATCTTGAGAATGGAAATAAGGAGCTGAGACAGCTGCTGATAAGCATCATATTGCGATAGAAGCACCACAATGTAGTGTACAGATCTCATGATTATTTAGGTGGAACCTCATTTTTGGTGGAATGTCTGCTGCCTGGCTAACAGTTGTGTCAGTAGATGTTGAGATGTAACTCTGCATTTCAATGTCTTCTATATAGAAACAGCCTGTTGAGGCAGGAAAGAATACGTAGGCAGGGATTGTGGTACTCAGAGTACATCTGTATCCCTGATGGAAAATTAGCTGATCACGTGGACCAGCTGGGGCTACATCATACACTGAAATAAATGCCTTTTTTCCTACAATCCATAAAGTTTCTGACAATGCTGCCAAGTGGTTTTACCTGCTTAAAATTCGCTTTATCATGTGAAGAAACAGTTCTGAGTTTGTGGTGTTTCTAGGAATTTGTGTGACTATGTCTGATAAGGAAAAGCTCTGTATCTGGCCTTTGCAGCATGAAGAATTGTTGTTTTTGATGCCTCTTGTGCAGAATGTACGCTTTGGTCTCTTAAGAATGACATAAAGGCTTGTTTTTGTTTGGGGTTGTGTGTTTTTTTTTTTTGTAACTTCCAGAAACTTGTTCACATATTCAAAAGTAAGGTTGCTTCGACCTCTTAAATGTGTTACAGTGTGGATAAAGAATAGAGCTTTGTCTCATGGTCTTGTACATCTGGCACGTTACTGAATGGGCTCTCGGATCTGAAGCTGCAGACTGGCAGTGCTGTAAATTGCATCCTTTGGTATTTCTGTGCATAAAATTTGTGCAGTAATAGATTATAAAATTCAAGAAAACATACTCCGTGTCTAGAACACAAATAGAGTGATAGATGATTAACATCTTTATAGGTGTTGCTGTAGGCGAGACTTGAACTTGCTGTTATTGCTGCCTTAAATTATTTCTACGTACCGTACATAAAACTTTATGAAGACAGATTTAAAATACATTAAATACAAGATCATTTGTTATCCCACCAAAAGTGCATGCTTTTAGTCAAGATGGAAAAAAATTTTTATCCTTAAATTAACATTCTTTCTTTGCCTTTAAGGATCACTCAGGTACCCTGAAGAATAGTCTTCTCCAGGTGGATCAGAACTGCGTTCGTAACTCTTATGATGTCTTCTCTTTGCTTAGGTAAGGGTTTTTTTTGAGAATATTATTTGTAGCTATTGTAACTTCTTTAGCGTGGAAGGAGCCTTTCCAAATAAAAAACAAAACAAAACACTTCTTGGACTGGAATGTGCAAAGGAGATACCTAAGTAGCGCTGCTTTGCTGCTGGTAGCAAGGAGATGGGCCTCAATGTGTGTTCTTTGGGGGTCTCTAGGCTTCTGCCACGTGGACGTTTGAGCGCTCTGAACTAGAGCTGGCTGTGTAGCCCATGGACTTGCCTTGTGAATGTTGAAATCGTGGAGCTTCTCGGTTGGAGGGCTTCTGCGGAAAGCCCCTGCTCTGTTCTCCTTAACAAATTTAAAATTTCTTTAAATAAATTAGAACAACGGAAAATAAACAACTTGCCAAAACTTGATGCTGTAGTTGAAACAAAACAGCTATACACCTACGTGTGTGTGTGTGTGTGTGTCTGAGTTGTGGTGTTGGTTTTTTTTTTTTAATTTTTTTAATGTTGAGCCACTGAATTGAATTTACCTTTTGCATAGTTCTTCCTTGTAATCCAGAATACAGACACTGCATAGTCAGGACTGTTACTTCAACACATGTGTAGTATAAGGAAGGTATGGTAACTGCACTTTGGGGTGGTTACCTAGGTGTCTGTGGTGGTGAAAAACATGAAATTCTAGCATGAAGGTAAACAGGAAGGCCTTTTTCAGATCTGCTTTAATTATAACAGCTCAAGATGTTAGCTGTGGGGAAATACAATAAAGGTTTTAAACACTGTTGGTAGGTGGGTTTTGAGTAATTTGTATTTAAAAGGAGCTTTACAAGACAGGTTGATAACTTCAGTTCTGCAGTAATAGCAAGAGATATGCTAGTAAAGAAAGTCTTGAAATGGAAATGTTTAATATGCTTTGAAAAGTCTTTGGAAAAATTCATTTGTGTTTTTATCTAGTTGTGAAAGTTGAATGCACTTGATAGTGTTAACAGCAGGTGTCAGTGTTGCCCGTATGAAGCATTAGCTCTGTATTTTGTCGTGAAGAAAGTGGGAGGAAAAGTTAACTCTAGGTTGCTTATTCAGAAGTCTTTATTTTATAAGCTCTCTTAAAATTTAAATGTGCTGTTTCTTGATTCTGTAAAGCATATTTAAACTAAAGGCTGCTTATTAAATGTCTGTCTTCTGTACCTTTAGTGGAAAACAACCAGGGGGTGTGTTAGGAAGTTCTGGTTACATTCTGGCACAGTCCAGTCTTGTGCTACCTAACATTAAGTCTTGTTAAATAGAGGGAAGAAGACATGTGCTGGTCATCCTGATTGCTTTGTTCATGCGTCTTTTTCACGTTTCATTTGCATTTCTTTGTAGTATGAAGCACACTCCAGAAAAAACACTCACTATTATACCAGCTGGTCATGAACTTGACCGACTGGAGCCCTGTCTGATCTGAGTTGTGGTCTTCTGAAAGTGTCTGTCTATCATAAATCTGATGAGAAATGAAGATGTCAGCTTTGATAAAGCTCCCCTTGCTGGGTGCTCACCCATGCTGTTTTGAAACCTGGTTACTGGAGCCGTGTACTTTGCTCAGTCTTGGGAAGGTGAGAGTCCACACACTGTCTGTTACAGTTTCTAGGCTCTTGGGAATAGTTCCTGTTTAGCGCGGACTCAGAGCTAAGACATCTTCCTTTTTTTTTTGCTTTGTCCTAAAAGGAACAATTTTTTTCCCATCTTTAGTACCAGGCCTGGTGCTGATTATATTTCAGTGGATTCTACATATCTATCAAGGAGTATATGTTGCATTGTCTAGTTACAGCAGGAGTTAGAAGATCTAATTTGTGACCATACATAGCTGCTATTTTTACCTGTTTCTTTCCTAGCTAGGAAAGTTCTTCAGGAACTGAGGCAAAATCCTCTGTGGAATAGTGAATTATTTCTCCTCCCTCTCACGTTAACTCTGCTTTTTTACAGGTACACTTTTTCTACTGCTGCTCACCTTTGATATCTAGCTCAAAAAGGCTAGTGATAGTGTTTATTTCTTTTAAAATAATCTCTAGGCTGTTTTTGTGAGGTGTCTTTTTTTTTTTTCCCCTCTTACCAAGCAGTCTGCTTTGCCACCTCCTACAGGAGTCCAGCCTTGAGTAACTAGCCCGTGAACTCTTTCCAAAGATAGCTTTTGTGAGCGCATGTTCCACTTACAGCCAGAAGAGAGAGATGGGTATAATTTGAGTTGTGATTCATTTGACAGGACATGTACTTTGGGAGGAAATGAATCGCTGTCTGCCTGCTGCTGGCCATTTTCTGTAAAGAGAATAGGCACGTGTCTACACCATAAAGGTTTGCATCTGACCACGTAAATACCACATTTTGAAGACTTTCTCATGATATGGAACAGATCCTGGAACAGATGGATCTATGGAACAGATATGGATCATGGAACAGATCCTCCTCAGTGCCATTACACAGCACATGCAGGAGAACAGGGTGATCAGGCCCAGTCAGCATGGGTTTGTGAAGGGCAGGTCATGCCTGTCAAACCTGATCTCCTTCTATGATAAGGTGACCCACTTAGTGGATGAGGGGAAAGCTGTGGATGTTATCTACCTGGATTTTTGCAAGGCTTTTGACACTGTTTCCCACAGCATTCTCCTGGAGAAACTTGCTGCTCATGGCCTGGACAGGTGTACTCTTGGCTGGGTAAAAAACTGGCTGGATGGCCGTGCCCAGAGAGTGGTGGTAAATGGAGTTAAATCCAGTTGGTGTCCGGTCACAAGTGGTGTCCCTCAGGGCTCAGTGCTGGGGCCGGTTCTCTTTAATATCTTTATCAATGATCTGGATGAGGGGATCGAATGCACCCTCAGTAAGTTCGCAGACGACACTAAACTAGGCGGGCGTGTTGATCTGCTTGAGGGTAGGTTGGCTCTGCAGAGGGACCTGGACAGGCTGGATCAATGGGCCGAGGCCAATGGTATGAAGTTCAACAAGGCCAAGTGCCGGGTCCTGCACTTGGGTCACAACAACCCCATGCAGCGCTACAGGATTAGGGCGGAGTGGCTCGAAAGCAGCCCCGCAGAAAAGGACCTGGGGGTGTTGGTCGACAGCCGGCTGAATATGAGCCAGCAGTGTGCCCAGGTGGCCAAGAAGGCCAACAGCATCCTGGCCTGTATCAGGAATAGTGTGGTGAGCCAGACTAGGGAAGTGATCATCCCCCTGTACTCGGCACTGGTGAGGCCCCACCTCGAGTACTGCGTTCAGTTTTGGGCCCCTCGCTACAAGAAGGACATGGAGGTGTTAGAGCGTGTCCAGAGAAGGGCTACAAAGCTGGTGAGGGGTCTGGAGGACAAACCTTATGAAGAACGACTGAGGGAGCTGGGCATGTTTAGCCTGGAGAAGAGGAGGCTGAGGGGAGACCTTATCACCCTCTACAACTACCTGAAAGGAGGCTGTAGAGAGATGGGGGCTGACCTCTTCTCCCTGGTGACAAGTGATAGGACGAGAGGAAACGGGTTCAAGTTATGTCAGGGGAGGTTTAGATTGGATATTAGGAAACATTTTTTCACTGAAAGGGTTATTAAACATTGGAATAGGCTTCCCAGGGAGGTGGTGGATTCACCGTCCCTGGAGGTGTTTAAAAAAAGGGTAGATGGGGCACTTAGGGACATGGTTTAGAAGTGGCTTTTGCCAGGGTAGGTTAAAGGTTGGACTTGATGACCTTAAAGGTCCCTTCCAACCTCAGCGATTCTATGATTCTATGATATTTGTCTGTAGTAAAAATTCACAAGCTGCACATGGGGTTTCCTAATGTTTTCACGAGACATGTGAATCTGAAGAACAGTTTGTCCTGGCTTGGTTTAAACCTCTCAAAAAGGGAAGCAAGTCCTGGGGATGGTGGTCTCTGCATCCCAGTTATTCTGATGGTACCGTGCTGCCAGGTGTGGCGTAGCCACCGTGATCAGCTCTGCAGTGTCAAAATCAATTGAGAGAGAAGGTTCTAGTTCAACTCTTAACTCTTGGAAAAACTGCAAAATGAGAACTTCTGTGGTTGACCTCTGTCTGCTATCAAAACTGATTTTTTTTTTTTCACTCCTCAGAAGTGAATAGTTAAAACTTCTAAACTTGTGAATAGGCCTTAATGAAAAGCACGTGCTTGGTTCCAATTATGTTGATTAAAAAAAAAATTAATTAGGATTGCCAGACTGTGTGAGCAGTAGAGAATTTTTTGAGTGTTGGATTAAAATAGTGCCTATGTGCTCAGATGCTTAATTACATGGATTTACAAGTTAATTAAGCATGAGGAAAAGTTTAAGTACCCAGACAGGGTCCTTTACACAAGGAAGTTCTCAGCACCTCCGTAGCTTGTGAACCTTCTTGTTTTGGGGGGGACAAGATCCTCAGGCAAACATAGTGGTGCTAATTAGTTATTCATGCCATATGGAAATGACGAATGTTCTTCCAGCCGTTTGTTTTAAAAAGGCTAACTAACAAAAATTAACCACCCCAACTGGAAAGCTAAAATTTTGAGGGTTTTTTGTCCCTTGGCCATATTGTCAGATTTCCTGAAAAGAGGTCACTTAAAGGCTTTCTAAATATTATGTAGCTGGTAATAATAGGTTATACAGTAACACGTTTCACCTTTCACATAACACTTGAAATGGGCCAAATACATCTGAGGTCATGTTCTGGACATGTCTCCATAATCAAACTCTCGGCACGTTTGCAGCACTAATGGGAATAGATTTTATATTTAGTATTCTCTTAGTTTTCTATCCTTCCTTTTCTTTAAACTTTGAAAAAATGGACCTTTCAATATTAAGTGGTGTTGGGAAGATGGGATATGCTGGCAATTACTAAAGAAAGGGCTTAAAATCCTGTATGTTAAAATTTTATGTCAGTTCCTAAATACAAAAAAATAATATCTTGTATTCTACAACAGCTTTTCATGGTATTGTGACACTTAGAGCAATTGGCTGGCTAATACCTTTTGTGCCTTTAAGTATGTGAGCGCCTGAAATCCTCCCAAATTCTGCCTGGAGACAAAAAGTGCTCTAAGAATTTGTGAAACCTGCCCCTTTTGAAGTTTTGCTTCCTGTACTTTTATCTTTCCAGTCAAACCTGCTTTCTCTGTGGTTTAACCGTTCCATCAGCAGATGGGATGGTACATTTGTGCTATTTGGACAGATAGTGCAAATTGAAATAATTTCGATTGTATTTTTGTTTTTTAAAAAATATATTTTTTTAACAGCAAAAGCTGATGCTTGTACAGTTTGAGTGGTGGAGCTGAGGACAAGACCAGCTCCAGGCAACTGCTGTAATATTGCTAATATCTAATGTGGCTGAAGTTGATTTAACTAATACTACTATGTGTCAAAGGGCTTCCTCTGCTACTGCCATGTGTGCATCTGATCTAGTGGATTAAATCTCTAAAACTAGAGCAACTCCACAGACCACACAGGCTGTGCCTTCATCAAGCACAAGAAGTTCTTGCAGTTCTAGTGATAAGCAAATGAATCTGGCTGCAGTGCCCTGGACAGGTAAATATGACTTTTCAAACCAGGTCGTAACACTAAGTGAACAATTTCCCTGTGTTTAACATCACAACAGTGATGGTTCAGTGACTTGAAATGGCCCAAGATTGCCAGGGACAAGACACTGCTTTGCAAAGGTCCAGAGCTCAACTTCTGAACCAGCAACTAAATACCTTTCTAGGTTGGGGGCTCAAAAAAGCTTGCAGTGCACTCTTGAACACTGGACATATTGATGCATGACAAGTAGAAATATAAATTACTAGAAATTTTCTTAAGTTCTAGTGTCTTAAGTATGCCCATCTTCGGGTTTCATAATCTGTCATAGGCCAGGAGTATGCTTCAGGTGACAGGCTTTGTTTCAGGATTTGCTGTTTGTAATCATAGAATTATAGAATGGTTTGGGTTCGAAAGGACCTTAAAGATCATCCAGTTCTATCCCCCTGCCCTGGGCAGGGACACCTCCTGCTCTAGGCCAGGTTCCTTCAAGCCCCGTCCAACCTGGCCTTGAACCCTTCCAGGGATGGGGCAGCCACAGCTTCTCTGGGCAACCTGGGCCAGGGGCTCACCACCCTCACAGCAAAGAATTTCTGCCTGAGGTCTCAGCTCAATCTCCCCTCTTGCAGTTGAAAACCCTTCCCCCTCATCCCACGGCTCCCCTCCCTGATCCAGAGTCCCTCCCCAGCTTTCCTGGAGCCCCTTGAGGGACTGGCAGGGGCTCAAAGGTCTCTGCGGAGTCTTCTCCTCTCCAGGCTGAACCCCCCCAACTCCCTCAGCCTGTCCTCCCAGCAGAGGGGCTCCAGCCCTCCCAGCATCTCCGGGGCCTCCTCTGGCCCCGCTCCAACAGCTCCGTGTCTCTCCTGTGCTGAGGCCCCAGAGCTGGAGGCAGCACTGCAGGGGGGTCTCCCCCGAGCGGAGCAGAGGGGCAGAATCCCCCCCTCGCCCTGCTGCCCACGCTGCTGGGGATGCAGCCCAGGCTGTGGGGGGGTTTCTGGGCGGAGAGTTCATGTCTTGTCACTGAAGAGATACTATTTAAGAATACAAATGTGGGTGGCATTTGTCTGCGATCTGAAACTTTGAGAAGTTGGTAAAATTGACTGTCTTAAGTAACCAAGACTAAAATGTGGGGTCACAGTATAGAATCGTTTTTTTTTTTAGCTCTACCTACCTTAGGAAAAAAGCTTCTTAATGAATACATTACTCGTGTGTTTAAGTTGTTCCATCTTTATTAGCAGTCTTATTGAACGAATAGAACTTCCACAAGTTGCTCTCTGAAAGTAGAAATAGAGACAGAAGTGTGTGGTCAACGTAAGCAGTTGTAGTGTTGAAAATCTCATGAGTAGCGTGGAGTAGTTTCTCTGAGGCTACAGAGTCAGTGGAACTGCACATGCAAAATGCAGTAACTGCCTTTGGGTAGCTATTTTTAACACATGGAAATTATGCTAAACTTGAAGAGAGTTTATGAACTCTCTTTTTCATAAGCTCTTTGAGTGGGGAATGATGAAGTGAGCAAGGTCTCCACGGCCTTAAACTGCTTTGTGCTAAGGTGTATCTCAGGGGTACGTTGACCTGGTTACAGCTATGGAGAAGCCCAAGACAAGTCAGCCTTGAACAATTCTGGAGTGTCCTGTCTTGACAGCCAATAGGTCAGTCAGACTTTGCTATTGTGTAGTTGCTATAAGTAACAATTCCAAACTTGAGGCTTCCAAACGTTTGGTGAGGTGAAAAGGAGGGAAAGCAGGAAGAAAACCTGCTATCAGTGATGCTCTAACTTTGTGGGGTTGTGCAGCATCTGCTAACAAGCCCAGAGGTGAACCACACAAAGCTGTATTGTCTTTGGAACGTTCCTTGAAGTTCCTCTACTTCCACCCTCATCTCCATGAAAGATGTGAACCCAAAAGAGTGGAATAGGTAGGATTCTGTCCCCAACCTCTGTGGTTCTGACTGCATGGAAACAGAGAGTTGCTCTTTGCTACCCTGTTCCTTTTAGGATGCTGGTAGGTGCATATTTAGAGATCAGGAGAGGTATGAAAGACTTCTTCTCATTTTAAAATATGCACTGACAGTTAAGTCTTTTGTTTCTAGCTTTTTCCTTTGCTGTTCTTTCCTCAGAAAAGGATCCCAAGTCATAGCCGTGTCCAAAACCTTTGTAAATGCTGTAATTATGGATGTTCATGCAGTAGGAACAGTGCCATGTCCTGTGAAGGTGGCGAGTGTGTGGCAGAAAAAGGCTGCCACTGATACCCTGATGCTTTTCCAGTGCCTTGTTCTAGCTTTTCCTGTGAGTATCTTAGCAATCAAATTGCTGGATCGTGTCACAGACTTTCAGACTTCAATGTTGCTACTGCTGCTGCCGTCTTCCTCTCCCAGCAGATGTGGAAATACGCAGTCTCAAGTGTGGAATGGGTAGCAGGGTTCTTCTTAGCCCGACTTGTGAAATCAGTAAGTTCCTCTGCTAAAACTTCCCTTCGCTAGTGATGTGTCGTTGTTTTTCTATGATGGCCAGACTTGATGTTTCTAACTGGGAAAGATTTCCACCTGGAAGACTTGGCTCTCCGTACTGTATAGGCAGCCAAGACAAGGCAGGCATCCCCTTGGCTTTGGACATGAAAACCCAGGTGGCTTAAGGCCAGGATAAATAAATACAAACCGTAATCGGACCTCTTGAGTGCCTCTGTATACTTCAGTAAGCAGTACTGAAATGGATGAACGGTATAACAAGTGTCATCTCTCTTGGCCTAAAAACCATGTGGGTTGGAATTGTGAGGTAGTGTCTTCTTGGGAAGCAGCGATGGAGAATGGAAACTGGGATCTGAATTTTTTTTTTTTTTGAGAGGTTCCTTAGGGATTTTGATCTATGGAATCAAACTTTCAGACAAATCTGTTCCCAGGCATTGAACTTGTGTGGTGCTAAGCTATATGGAAACTGATGCTAATCAGTCATCAGAGGATTCAATTTACAAAGCTGACTTTTGCCAAAATCTGTAGAAGAGAGGGGCATGGGTCATAGCAAGTTGAAACAGTCCATGAAGCATGAGGGAGGTGGGTTTTTTTTTTGTATGTTAACTTAGCTGCAAGGTTAGTAGTCTTCTGCTGCTACTCTTATCTTTGGCTTTCCTAATATGCCATATGGAATAAAACACCCCTACAGTGGCGGTTTTTTAGCGTGTGATAGGCATGTTGCTAGTTCTTGATGAGATTTCGTTTCAGAGCACTGTTAAGAGAGCGATTACACAGAACTGTGCAGAACTTCAAAAATAGCGTTGTTCTTTATTTGTGACGGCATGTAAAAGCCCATATCAGTGAAGCAATATTCAATTAGATTAGAAGTCATGACCCACTCCTCCTCGTATTTCTGGCTTTATTAGATTTGATGAAAAGCAGAGTGTGTCACTTAACTAAATAATTTTCTAACAGTTACCTGCAAGTGTTTAAGAAGGAGGATTTTGTGAGCAATGGCGTTGGGGCTCCTGTTTATTTTTGTTAGGACTTTGTCCTGGATATAGTTATAAGAACGATACAGCTAATTGCTTTATCTTTCAGCCTGGGCAAAGATTTTAGTGATTGTGGAACAGTGAGGTGAGTAGGACAGTGATCGTCCCCCTGTACTGGGCACTGGTGAGGCCCCACCTCGATTACTGTGTCCAGTTTTGGCCCCCTCACTCCAGGAGAGACATTGAGGTGCTGGAGCATGTCCAGAGAAGGGCAATGGAGCTGGTGAGGGGTCTGGAGCACAAGTCTTGTGAGGAGCGGCTGAGGGAGCTGGGGGTGTTCAGCCTGGAGAAAAGGAGGCTGAGGGGAGACCTTCTCGCTCTCTGCAACTCCCTGAAAGGAGGGTGTAGCCAGGGGGGGTCGCTCTCATCTCCCAGGGAACAGGCCATAGGACAAGAGGAAACGGCCTCAAGTTGTGCCAGGGGAGGTTTAGGATGGATATTAGGACAAATTTCTTCACCGAAAGGGTTGTCAAGCATTGGACCAGGCTGCCCAGGGCAGTGGTGGAGTCACCATCCCTGGAGGGATTTAAAAGACAGACGGACGTGGTGTTTAGAGATATGGTTTAGTGATGGTTTTTGTCAGTGTTAGGTCGATGGTTGGACTTGATGATCTGAAAGGTCCCTTCCAACCTAGGCAATTCTGTGACAATTCCAAGCAGGGCAAGGTGGGAAGGTACATATGACTGAGAAGCTGCGGAATATTCCTGTGAGCCTTAATGACCATCCTTTTGCCTGGTGGGAGATCTCTCTTCTCTACTTCAGCTGCAGAATTGCACTTCTCTTGGAAGTAAACTTTGATTTGAATTTGGGGATGGCTTCCAGGAAAAAGTGCAGTGGTGTGCAGCTCGAAAAAATGAGTCACCTGAATATTGACTGGTGTTTCTCCTCCTCCTCCCTCTGGTGGGTAAGACTCAGTTGTCACAAACACCTTATCGGTTGTGTGGACTGCCAGTGGAAGAACACAATCAACTCGAGAGCAGCTGTTTCCCTTTTTGGGTGGAGCCTGTAACCCATTCAACCCGAATTTATGCATATCCCTTTTCACTTGTGTGGTGAACTCCAGTCTTAGCCTCGCTCACTGTCTCAGAGCCAGAATTGAATCTTAAGATCTGTTGGCAAGTTACATGTCAGCAAAAGGCTGTTGGATTATACCAGTGTCACTGTCCTGGTAGGAGTCACCGTTACATACTTAAGCCCTTCAGAAATTCATATTTGCATATAATTTACCTTTCTGCTATATACAACATCTTGAATGTGATTGTGTCTGTTGTCCTGGTGGCAAGGTTTCTGTAATCACAAACTGATAAGCACCAGTATAAAGGACAAAAAGAAATATCCTTTTTTATTTGCCACAAATATGTTTGTTCTTTGACTAAAAAAATCAAGCCATAAATCCATTGCCATGCATCACAGCCAAATCTTGGAATTGGAGTTGTCCCTGGCCAGGGCAGGGGGTTGGAGTTAGATGATCTTCAAGGTTCCTTCCAACCTAAACCATTCTATGAATAAGGGGACTAGAGACATCTCAGGTTTTGTGACTTAATTTCTGGAAAAAAATTGTTTGTGCTTCACATTGAGACTCTTCTTCTGTTGATGCCCTGCGAAGGTGACCTATATATTAGCTGGCTTCTTTAAATGCTCCTCACGCTGGAGGCCAGGACCTCCCCTGCTGCCAGTCTGATAGACCTGTTGGTTTGGTTTTTTTTTTCCCCCCATTTGCAAATAGCTCGAAGCATCCAGTGTTGCAGTGTCCGCGTGGACTTGATTATTCAAAAACGTAATTTGTGTGTTATACGTACAAGACTCAAATTAAAACTGTTTGAAAGAATGATGGAAAGTGTCTGTGCTTCAACAGCACTGTCTTGTTTGAGTTTCTTACAGCGCTGGCTCCGGTAGAGGTTTAATGCCATAAATGAACAAGTCAGACTTGCATTTTATTCTTTTCTTACTCCCTACTGTCTTCTCTCGCCCTACATCTGCTTTTGACAAATTGTAGGTATAGGTTTCTGAGGAAATTGGGAAAGGGAGTATATGATTATAAATTAGAAAAATTTTTCTTGTGGGAAAGCAGATGTAGCAAATGATGGTTTAAGGGGCTATGTAAAATATATGTTATAGCTGGCTGGCACTCTCCATAATCTAATTTCTGGACTGTTATAAAGTAGTGTGCGTTCCATTTTTTTTGGAATTTAATAGGAAAGACTTGGATTATTTTTTCTTTAATAATAGGTTTGGGTATTTTACTTCCAGGATCCTACATCTCACTTATTGCCAGAAGTGTTCTGTTCTGTTTTCTAAATCCCTGGTAGTAATTCTTAGTTTAAATTTAGTCTCGTTGTAAACTAAGGTTGTTCTGGCAAATAAGACTGTAGGCATTTATTTCTCTTGTGAGAAGTAGCTGTATTATTTGACTGCTGTAATCAATTGATGTATTTATGGCTTAAAATTCCGTACATGAAAAATCCAGATGTGTCTGATAGAAGCAAATAGATATTTGGAGTGTATGATAGAACTACAAAATCGTGTATCGAATGTCTAATAAAGCTGAGAGTCTTTCAATAATGTAAATATAAGCATATGTTAGCTTAATAGGCACAACTGTCACTACACTCCAGCTTTCAGCTTTTTTTTTAAAGATTGCAGCCAGGAATGAACTTGCTGTATAAACTACTAAATCACTAGACTAATTCATGACCAAGAGGGATACCTCAGTTGCAGGATACTGCAGCGTGTCTTAAAGGAAAGCGCTTCAGCTGAACCTTCAAACATCGCCTCAAACGTACTGGACGCTGAAAGAGAGCAAATACGTTGTTACAGCATGTTCCCATGGTGTGAAGTCAAGTTATGTTGGACCTCTGGATTGTGTGGTCTTGAGGAAGTGAGGAAAACCTCTTGATCTTGCAGACAAGGCAAGGATGTTATGGCAAAGAAATCATGTCATGGTAAAGAAGACAAAAACTTGGCAACCTTTTTTTCCTTCCAAGTCAGTACCCAGGTGGACTTGATCAATAGGACATCGTATGCTAGAGTTGTTTCAAATCTCACAGCCAAGGTAGAAGTAGGGCTTTTTGGGGGGGTAAAGAGGGAACAAATTTATGTCAGACTAGAAAAGCCTTGAAGAAATGCCCCAAATATCCCATATTTCATCAACTCCGGAACTATCAATTGAAGAGGAGAGATGTTGAAATTTTCCCTGCTGGCTCTTTGTAGATTGATTAGGGATGCAGCTTTTAGTGGCCTTTGCTTACTGTACATGGCTAATTTTTTTTGTATCTGTCCCATTGTCTCTTAAACTTCCAAAGGAAGGGAAAGTATTTTGTTTCCTCTTAGTCTCCCTCATCTCAGAAAGCAGGTGATATGGGAATGGAAGTAGAACAGCACCTTTGTGGATCTCCACCTCCAAACTATATTAGGGCAGTAAGGAATTTTAATGTCTGTTTTGCTTTCCAGTTCTTTCCCAGGCAGCAGTGTGGAACTCACCTGATGCTGGACAATTGCACAGCAGCTCTCAGGGCCCCAAGCAACAGCAGTAAATCTGTCACGCTTAACGTTCGTATTACTCCGCTGTTGGCTGACAATGGCTGTGAGCTGCTGCAGAGACACCAGAGCAGCCTGCAGACACAGGATGACGACACTGTTGGCTAAATTATCTCTTTAAAAAGGCTTGAGTTTCTGCTGTAACTGGCTTGGCTTTCCTGACTGCCGAAGGAAATTTGGTAGCAGGCCAGTGGCCTCTTGAAACCCTGAATTAGCTCTTAAAGTGCTATAGAAGTGCTAATTTTAATAATAAATCATAAAAAAAAAACCCCTTTCTTGAACAATCTAGGAGGAATCCTACGTTGGCTGATAGAACATAGGTTATGCCATCAGTTGGCTCATCGTTGTCAATTACTAAATGCAGCCGGATTGTACTCAAAGCACAAATTGTGCTAACTTTAGGCTGTAGCGTTGGACTTGCATTCAGACTAGAAATGGAAACAATATGTGGTCAATTAATGTTGAAATTTCTCTCCATTCCTTATACATAAATTTTAGTCCAGATTTATGGCCTAAACTTGCTGATCTCCATTCATCGGTGCAATTGTAATTGCCTCCACCAAAGTCTGTCTTCTGTGGGCAGAAATGATGGACAAAATTTCAGTGCTGATGTTGTTATGGCTTAGTTTGGATTCCCGTTGTTGGATGACCAAAGATTTCCATGTGGGTGCTGTGGGGGCTTTTTTGGCTGGGGACAGGAGATTTCTGTTGATAGTTGCTGCTTTTTGTGACATGAAGTCCCTAAAATTTTAATCTTGGAAGGCTTAACTTCGGCTGTGGTCATGATATTACTGTTACCATTTTAAACTTCTCGGAACAACAGTGAACATACTGGGATTGCAAGAAAGAAAAGTTACTGATAGTGGTTAACTCAATGTAAGTGGCACTATTTGGCATCAAGGCAGCCAAGTTTAACTGTGGGGTGTTTTTATATTGTAAGAAATGCCTGAATGATGTTTAGCTTAAAAAGAAAACCATTTCTTCTTTAAAATAGACTTGATGGCTGAATTATTCTGTGTGTCAGTCTTTATAGGTTAGGAATATACCTTTAGATATAGAGTCACCAAATTGAAGTATCCTAAGGTATGTACTGGTTTGAGAAGTCAGTCTGAATAGACATTTGTTCCTTATACTTGGGCACGGGCAGAAGAACTTGAAGCCGTTATAAAATTTACAGGTTGTTAGCTGAGGATCACTGTGAGGAATGACGTGGCGAATCGTCATTAATGATTTATCAGTTTCATAAACACTTTTTCAAAGAGTAAACCACTTTTCAGCAGCCAGATTTTGCAGCCTGCGTGGTGTGATGTGAAGACTTGTAGAATTTCTTTCTTAATCACATACCAGACTAAATCAAAAATGTTCTTCCAGTATAAAATTAGATGAAGGGGAGGGAAAGGGAAATGACACTCAGTTATTACTCTTTACCTATAAGTTTTAGCTTTGGGTAAGGCTTTCTTACGTCTGGAAAGAAAATGTTTCAGACTTTTGGAAGGAGGCAGGCTGGAAACTATTGAAGTAGGAAACTTAGACCCTGCTGTATGATGTGAGAGCAGAGCTCTGAATGACGTTCGGGGTGGTCAGCAAACCTTGGCTTTGACCTGCGTAACCCTATGTTACATAGCTGACAGCCTCAAGATGCAGGGTGCTATAAGTAGTAGTTCCCAGTAGGAAATAAATGTTTCCAGGAGGTGTCAGAACTCCATTAGGGATGTGAGACCAAGCCCTTGGGTGACCTGGTGCTGTTGGCCTCAGCAGTTTTACCTCTGGTAGTAGCCAGCAGAGCCATGCTATGTGAGATGTGATTTGGATGAGGTACAGCTACCCCTAAAAAGCTCTTGGGCTGTTTGTGGTATGAGCAGTCCGAGAAGCTCTAAAGAAACACAAAGGAATCACTTAGATTTTTGTTTCAAATCATACTGTTACAGAGAGTGGTGTTTAGGAGAAGCAATAGTGTGAAGGAACTGAAGGTGTCTGACTTAAATGTATTCACTTAAAGTAACACCAGTAAAAGTCCTAAATCACAATAATTTCTTCCTAATATCTAATCTAAATCTCCCCTCTTTCAGTTTAAAACCATTACCCCATGTCCTATCATTATATTCCCTGATAAAGAGTCCCTCCCCATCCTTCCTGTGGGCCCCCTTTAGGTACTGGAAGACCACTATAAGGTCTCCCTGGAGCCTTCTCTTCTCCAGGCTGAACAACCCCAACTCTCTCAACCTGTCCTCACAGCAGAGGGGCTCCAGCCCTCTGATCATCTTCGTGGCCCTCTGCTGGACCTGTTCCAACAGATCCGTGTCTTTCTTGTGCTGAAGACTCCAGAGCTGCACGCAGTACTCCATTAAAACTCATCAGCCAAGAACTTTAAATAGCAACGCCTCAATTGCTTATAAATCTGGAAGAGTTTAGAGAATGTGAAAGGAAGGAGATGAGTAGCCTCTTCGATGTTCTCTAATGCTTTGGTCCCTGGCTGACAGCAAATTCATAGCCTTACTTCGGTAAAATTAGGCATTTCTATGAAGAGGCAGAGGTTTTTAATTCTGGCAAAGCAGAGATGCTCATTAAAGCATGCATTGGGCTTGGTCTTTCCATTATGTTTGCCTGGCAAAGCTCTAATGTCATACAGTAGGTTTTGATCATAGTTTTGCAGTTCTAACTAGACCTCAGTTGAGTGAGGTGTTCAACCCAGCAGCACGGCTGCCTGAAGAATGTCCTTACACAAGAAAAAGATGTTAGTAGTGCAACTGTGAATGGGAAAAGGAAGCCTGAGTTTGCCCACTTTAACACATAGTGTATGACTGCAAACCAACTCTGATGATTTTTCTAATAAATATGTTAAATCCCACTCCATGTTAATTCTAAGACAGATGTTAATAGACCTGTTTTTGCCATTGCTTTCCTCTGCCCTTTTTTTTTTTTTCCCCAATAAACATGGCAAATAATAAGTTTTTCCTCTTCACCTTGAAGCCAGAGCGAATGATCAGAAACACATCAGCATCTTTTTTTTTTTTTTTTCTACCCGCTTCAAATTCAATTCATCTAAGAAACCCGTACTTTTGTTACAGAAGGGCCCGTGGCATATTTGGGGTTACTGAATGGTGGTTCATGCTCTTGACTTGGGTAGCTGTGCGTTATCTGAAGGTTACTTGCACTTTTTTAAAGCTGGCCTGCGTTAACAATGCTCCTGGTAACTCGTGTATGTATCTGTCTTGATGTTAACTGTGTTATGACTTAATTGCTACATGAGATCCCTGTAATTACCTGCTCTCTCACCTACAGCTTTGCCTTATCGACATCTATTGAATTTAACAAATGAAGAGAACAGTTGGTACTTGATTGAATTTAGAGACCTGCTGGTTTGCTTTGGGTGCTCATTTATAACCTGTGCAAGTTATGATTCCTCTCCTAACGTTTCATTTCACAACAGAAACTGAAAATCTGAATCCTTATTATCTCTGCTGGTTTTGAGAAGGTTGCTGCATTCATCGTTAGGACGCGTGTGGGCAACCTTTAGTACGGCTGTAACTTCTCTTCTCCTTACAGGCTTCACAGAGCCCAGTGTGCAATTAAACAGACTCAGGTAACTGTTCAGAAAATAGGAAGGGAGATTGAAGAAAAGCTGAGATGTACATCTACAAGCAACGAACTGGTAAGTTGGATTATTTAAAACCGTATTCTACAGGTTTGCTGAAGCATCTGGCTGATGTCTTGACCATAAGCTTGTGTTTTTTTAACACTTGAACTTGAAATCTTTATTTAAACCTGTTATTTCAAATGGGAGCTCATCTCAGAAGCGTAATGGATTTTAAATTTGTGTGTCTTACCGGGATTGATAGATTTCTTACCCTTTTTTAACCTTTATTTTGTATAATTGCTTTTATACTAAAAAAGCATAAACATTGCACAGTGCATGAAAGAGGTTTATCAGGAAAACCAAACTTTTAGTGATATAGATAAATTTTGACAGGAAGCTGTGGTGGATTTAGTGGGCTGAACCTACTGGCTGTATCTTCTTGCTCCCTGCTCCCTTTGGGTGAACAGAATTAGTGCGAAAGCTGTCAGTCAAATGACACATCTGTTTTAAGCAGGAATTGTATTAGATCTTTCAATAGCTTTTGGCAGTTTGTTTTGCCTGTCCTCTTCCCCTTTCCAAAAAAGTGTATCAGTGCAAATTTCTACTTTCTGGCACTAAAGGGTGAGCTCAGTTCAAAGCAGTGGGTTGACAGAACAAGAGTGGCGTGTGGTGACTTCGGTACATTGGTAATGGCACCTGTCTGCTATAGGAAAGGACAAACTTGTGGTGTTACTTTATTACTTTAAGGTAGATTCTGGCCTGGGAGTACTCAGTTAATTTCCAAAAGTGCCAAACTGGTTTAAGGGTTTGAAAAATGGAAATATGGGAGTTTCTTTACCCACCCTAATTACAGACAAAGGAGCAAAGTCGTCAGCTCCCTTACAGGGTGTCCTGGGTTGAGTGACACAGGACTGATTTCTTTTCTCTTCTGGTGAAAACTGTATTAGAAGACTCTAGTGTTTGAATTTGGGAAAATACTTTATAGTCAGCTAGGCTATGTGGGATTCAAGGTCTTAACATTTTTGAGCCTTGCCAGGTGCAGGGATGAGGAGCAGCAAGGCCTGGGCTTTTGACCGAGACTGGCCAACAAGATTATTTCATAGCATGAACATCACATTCAATATAAATTAGGAAGTTTGCTGTGTAGTTCGGCTCTCCCTTGATGGCTGTGGTCCAGAGAACTCCTTGCCCCGGTGCTGGACCCCTGAGCCCTTCCCTTCCTCCCGAAGCCGCAGCGCTCGCAGTGTCCCACACTGTCTGTCCCTGCTGGGAGTGCACAGCTTCCTGCTGATATAGCTGGCTGATGATAATTCTTGTATATCTTATATTAGTATCAGGATCAATACTGATTCTTTGTTATTATTGTTAGTTCTTTAGTCTTATCCTATTAAATCTATTTCAACCCCTTGTGTTTCCTTGTTTTCCCTGGTTCCCCTTTCTGGGTGGGGAGGGGTCATCGGGTGGTAGAATAATTGTCTGAATGACAATAAATTGTTATGGGTTTTCTAAAACCATAACAAATGGCAATATAACATCTCCTACGAGGGACTCCAACCCAGAGCTGCTTTGACTTCTGCTGGTATCTTGGCTGTTAGGTTTTTTTCCAGTTATGGATATCCTTGTCCCTCTATGCAAAGGTTTTTTCCTTATTGTGTGAGCAAAACTCCATGAAGAACACCAAAACGGCAATGATCGTACACGTGATGTAACTTCTTAGCAACCATTGTCTGTGGTATAAGGAAATGATTACTTATTTTTCTTTTAATAGCAGAAACTCTTGTT
Organism: Sterna hirundo; assembly: GCA_009819605.1. Lineage (NCBI taxonomy): Eukaryota > Metazoa > Chordata > Aves > Charadriiformes > Laridae > Sterna > Sterna hirundo. The sequence continues at coordinate 217,812,973 of CM020437.1, read as the reverse complement.
GGCCTTCCATTCCACTTTATAAATGTGTGAACTATGGTTTCATTCCTTAATATTGAGTCATGTTTCCTGCTGGAGTCTTGAACCAGAAGGCTGAGCATACATGCGTAAATGAAGCGAATATAAAGTGGAGGGAAGTGTTCAACACGAGCTTTTTTTCAGGCAGCTGGTGTTGAAGTAACATTATCTTCGTTAACCGCTTGAAAAAGCGAAAGCTGGCTGAGGAACACAAAGTGGTGGTGTCTCATAGAACTTACACAAGACTCGCTCACGCGTACCTCTGACTGCCCCTTCAGCTTTTGAGTCTGTCAGGGATGGATGTAGTTGGACTGAAGGGATGTAATTTCTCTTTTCCATTTTGAATCTGTCTCCAGTTATTCTCAACAGGTATCTATCAAACATATCAGATATTCCTTTATTTAAAAAAAAAAAAAAACAAAAACAAAACAACAAAAAAAACCAACAAAAAACAAAACCAAAACAACAAAAAATTCCAAACCACCACCACCACCAAAACCCATCATTTATAACAGAAAATTCTGTTTCACTACACACATGGCAGCACAATTTCTTGGTGGAGACAGTGCGTCAAAAAAACAGATTATTTTTAAACACATGAATAGATTTAGAGGCGGTAAAGGACAAATCCCAAGACTTTTAAAGAAGGGATCCTTCAGATAGAATTGTGCTTAATGATGTAATCTGCCTCCCGCTGTGTGTTTTCTATCCTTTTTTTTTCCTCATCACCCTAAAGCTGGGAATGGGATCTAATAGTGCAACTCAGACCTTTCCAACCTTTTTCCGGGTTCAATTTAGTAGAGACTTAAAATTATAGAATTGTTAGGGTTGGAAGAGACCTTAAAGATCATCTAGTTCCAACCCCCCTGCCCTGGGCAGGGACACCTCCCACTAGATCAGGTTGCTCAGAGCCCCATCCAGCCTGGCCTTAAAAATTTCCAGGGATGGAGCTTCCACCACCTCTCTGGGCAACCTGTTCCAGTGTCTCACCACCCTCATGATGAAGAACTTCTTCCTACTGTCCAGTCTGAATCATCCCACCTCTAGTTTTAATCCATTCCCTCTAGTCCTACCATTACCTGACCTTTCTTGTAGGCCCCCTTAAGGTACTGGTAGGCCACTATAAGGTCTCCTCGGAACCTTCTTTTCTACAGACTTGTCATTGCTCATCTTCCCTCTTGTTACTGAAGCCTTTGCCAGGCGCCGAATGCTCGTCGTGCTGCTCAGTTAGTCTCTGTGTACTTGTCCTGCGGAAGCTTCCTCCTACCTCTCCTTCCTCTCTGAATGTCTGCCCTGGGCCAGGCTGCATCACTGACCAGAGGAGAGGAGATGCATCCCACACGAGGAACAAGCACTGTGGGACACAGCTGAGCTTCTCCTCCTCCAAAGCAGCAAAATGATTAGGGTCTTTGGTAATCTATTGCCTGTGGTAGTCTATGAGCTCAGGCTTTAGTTTGGCAGGCACTAATCCTGCCTGTTTTTCCCTTCCCTTCCATCATCCTTTTTATGGAACTGTTTGCGTGCAGAAAAACTTATTATTTTTTTTTAAATCTGTTTTACTTTCACTAGAAAAAGGAGAGTGAATGTTTACAGTTGAAGATCCTGGTGCTACGTAATGAACTGGAGAGGCAGAAGAAGGCCCTCGGTCAAGAAGTAGCCTTGTTGCATAAGGAGAAAAATACTTTGCATGACAGAGGTATGCGTAGAATCGTTACTGCTTCTATTGCAGATATTCATAATTTGCTGATCAGAAGAGTAGTAGCCATAGCTTGTGATCACGGGGACCAAAATGAAGGTGATGTTTTGTTTTCGGTCTGGCTCTAATGTTTGTGCTTTTCTTTATCTGAAGTTTGCAGCCAGATATAATCCCTTCACCGTCTGTTACGCTGCATTCTGGACAGCAGTTTCTGGTATCCTGTCTCTAAGTAACTTCTTACTATGACACCTCTCTAAAGCAATCTTAAATCTGTGCTTAATTAACATTTTATGAGAAAATCAGAAGAGCTGCACTGTAATGCAGTAAACAGTGGCTTGATGCAGGCACATCATTATGTCAGGAGGGATGTTATTTTACCTGTGATTAGGATCTAATTTTAAGTGTTAGAAGACAAAAATCCCTCCTAATAGCTTATTACATACGTGAAAGGTGAAATCCTCAGTCGTCTTGGTATTTTGTTTTACTGGCGAAGTGTCCTATAGTGAAATGCTGTTTCACTGTCTCTTCGGAGCTCAACAGCAACCAAGCTACAGGGATATTTGATTGTTGCAGGACTTTTTATTTTTCTTTATTTTTTATTTAATACCTCGTTGAGTCTAAAATAATCACTACTAAATGATTTAGTAGTTAATCACTACTAAAAATGAAAATATTTTTTTGCCATTTACTGAATTCTGGTTTTGCAAGTATTAAGATGCCTTAACTGATTTATTCCACTACTGTGGACGTGAAGGGAACAGCTATTAAAGGAGAAGGAGGTTTCATTGTTTTTATTTGGCTGGTGAATGGTGTATAGTGTATCTGGTGCATGAAGACTTGTGTTCCCCTTGCGCTGTCATTCCCCAGTTTGGCAGTATAATGTGGAAAAATGGGCATCTAAGAGTAAATGGAGGATTATCGCCAACATTTGTGTCAGTATCTACTTTTAAAAGTTCAGATAACTAAGAAAATTGATACTGATTTTTTTCCTGATTCCTCACGTCGTTTAGAAAATGCGTTTGAGACTGAATACCAGAAACTTCAAGAGCATAACGAATCCCTGCATGAATTAAGAAAGGAATGCACTGCTAAGAGGTAAAAAGACCTATGCTTTTTCTGCAACTGGAAAGGAAATAACAGGCTTGAGAGTAGCCTGTTTGAAGTGGGACTTCTGGCACCAAATTCTTCCTAATGTCACCCCAAAACTTCTTTTACGACATCTCTGCTCCAATTTGTAGATATCTAAAATGTAAATTAAGAGTGGCAAGTCTAGAAGAGAAGAAAATAGATACTTGGTGGCAGGTGTAGAGTGTGATAGGGCTTTTAATTCTGTTTTGGTGAAACACAGCTTTGTAATATTTAATTGTCATAGTCAATTATATATGCCTGTAATACAAGGTATAACTGAAAACAAAAAGTTAGCTTGTCTTCTGTAGTTATCTTTGTGGAATTACCTAGCTTTTTGAGGGAGGGGAGGTGATACGTGGGAAGATGTAGAAGGAATACAATGGCTTGCTACCTTTACTTAAAGCTTTGGAAGAAACTAATGGTTTTGGGATCTCTTTCCCCAAAGAGAACTGTTTTTGAAGACAAATGCCCAGCAGACTATTCGATGCAAGCAATTGCTATCGGAGCTATCCTATATCTACCCTATTGATCTGGTACGTTTTTAACATTCTAAAACTCTGCTTGATGTGAAATGAATTTCCTATTTATTATACTGCGAGCAAATATCGTGTTTTATTGGTGATGAAACTTGCTCTTTGCTCATGTTGCTTTTTCCAGCTTTTTCTTGGTTTTGGTCCCTAGATTGGAAACGTCATGGGGAGAGAACTTATGCCAGCAGTAAATAGTCTCCACTATAAAAGTAGAATGGCTGTAGCTGTAACTTAATGGATACCTTCCATTTTGTTTACAATTATATAAAGTAACCCTGACAGTAGGCTAGCTGAACTTTAATGGAATGCACATAAACAGATGTCAAAATATTGAGCTCCAAAACCTTTTATATAATGAATTGATTAAGATGAAGCTCTTCCTTCTTTAAAAAGGTTGCATTTATTTCTGAATTGAGATGTGGATTAAAACACTATGTCAAAGTCAATCTGGGTTTCATTAAATATTTAGCTTTTTCTTTACAAAAATGCGTTGTTGTCACTGGATTTTGTGCAGGTTTCTGTGTTCTGGATGTTATTGTTCCATTCTCACTTTCCGTTGTTGATTTTTAAACTTACAGAATGATCAAAAGGATTACTTTGTTTGTGGAGTCAAGCTTCCTAATTCTGAAGACTTTCAAGGTAGCTGGATACTCTTAATTTAGTTGTTACAGTTGACACTGCTTCTAAATGTCCTAAAATTGAGTAAAATGATAGCAATAGCTTAGGATCCAAATTTCTGAGTGGAAAGGTCTAGACTACAAGAAAACTTACGCAATCATTATTTATTTCTATTTCCTAGTTAGTACAAAGGAAGTTACTGTTGACTTTTAGAAAAGTACCTCTGTGTTCTATGACTCAGTACTGAAGCTCTGGAAGAGGTTACCCAGGGAGGCTGTGGATTCTCCATCTTTGGGGATGCTCAAAATCCAACTGGACACAGTCCTGGGCAACCTGCTGTAGCTGACCCTGCTCTGAGCAGGGGGCTTGGACTACGCAATTTCCAGAGGTGCCTTCCAAACTTAGTGATTCTGGAAAATATTTGTGTCTGAAATTCCATTGTGGCTATTTTCAGTCCATAAATCTTGATGGGACAATGTGCACAAATCCCCTTTCAGTTTGCTGTAGTTGCCGGTGAACTTACCAAATAAATATCTTGTTTAAGTAAGACTTTAAAGCTGCCTGACAATATGGAGTATTTTACAAGTCAGCTTCTACTTTAACTGTCTACAGTCAACCTATTGCAGAAGCAAGTATATAATATGCCTGTCTGTAACTCTTGTACAGGTAACTGCATGCTTTCATCTACAAATGTTTGACATTAATTGGAACTTCATTAAAATCCTCAAGAGTTTATTGCTCCCAGTACTTGCTCACTCTGCAAGGCATGCAGTTTCTTGGGCAAAAACCTCAATCAATTGTCTGACTCTGTAAAACCATCCCATAGGAATTAACTTGTGCTAACAACTTGTATATTGGATGCTAGAATAATAGAGGGACAATCTTTAAAACAAATTAATTTGTCAGTGTGACAAAAGTCAATCTATTGCTTTGTTTTCCTGACCGCACTAAATGAGGTAATGAACTCAGTCTAGTAATTCTTGAGAAATCAGTGAACATTTGCATCTTTTGGCCCATTTTCAGTTTACAGGTATTAATTCCTTACAAAAGAATTACTGATTTTTTTTATCAAGGAATCTAGAAATATTGTATTATGAGGAAGAAGTACTAAGCATTCAATTTCGTGAAATACTCAGCTAAATTTGAAAACCAGCTGTCTGTGTATCTTGTTTCAGACTCTTAGTAAATAACAATATTTAAAAATATATATTATTCCCTAAAAAGCCAGTTTTGCTGCAAATATTGAAAACTTCTTACAAAATCCTTTTTGAAAGGGGTGTAACTTTTAAATCCATACACCGTGTTGTGTTCTAATAGAGCTGAGTATGATTTCATAGCTGTCGTTGAACATCGTTATCAGCTTTCTTAGAAGGTCCTCTATTTGATTTCCTGGGACTCCCTTGTGCCTCAGAAGAGGTGACTCTGTTGTGTTGTTTGTATTGGTGTGTTCACTTACAAAAAAGAAAAAAAAAAAAGAAAACAGAAAGGAAAAGCCCTTACATGGCTAAAGGATGTAATTTGAATTGCCAGACTTGTGTGTATTCCTGGCAGGTGAAGCTTTAGACTGAAACCTTAAATGTGAAATTGAAAGTGATACTTTAAAACAATGGGTTAATCTAAGTTCTTCCAGTTATTGGCAGAGAACAGAGTTCATACCCTGGGGTCAGTGTCTCTCCAACTGATCTCACTAACGAATAAAGTTATGGAGGAATGCAGCTTTTCCCTGACCCCACTCATACATGTCAGCTACATCTAGAGAAATGCAGAAAGTTTAAGACTTAACTTTTGTCTTGGGAATTTTGTTTCGCTTTTCCCATCTCTTCTTTACCCTCCCCCATCCAGCCAAATGTTGGGAAGAGTAACTTGTAGCTTTGAAAGTGTAAAATTGGAAGGAGAACAAGCCGTCACCCATTTTACATTGCCTTTTAATGAAAGAGGCAAATATACTGAACTGCAGACTATTGTAAAAATGAAATGTATTTGACTTGCACCTATTCTTAAGTTACAACTTCTGATAGCTTCATTAATTGTATCATTCTCTAAGCAATAAGGATGAACTTCTGAGCCTGCAGTGAGATCTAATTGATTAAATGATGTTTGGTTTTTTTTTTATTGACAGCAAAAGATGATGGAAGCATCGCTGTTGCCCTGGGCTACACCGCTCACTTGGTTTCAATGATATCCTACTTCTTACAAGTGCCACTCAGGTATCCTATCATTCACAAGGGCTCCCGGTCTACAATCAAAGATAATATCAATGACAAACTGACGGAGAAAGAGCGGGAGTAAGTATGTTGGAAATATGCCTATGTATTTTCTTCAAAACAGCAAATCAACAACAACAAAAAACCAACCCTTGAACAGTGTTGGGTAGTCTGAAGGGGCACAGAGTTTGAAGTTATTTGTTCCTGCTTTCAGGAGCCATGGGACAGTTGTTTGAGTTTCTCATGTTGGAATTCTGTGATAGAATCACAGAATCGTTTGGGTTGGAAGGGACCTTAAAGACCATTCAGTTCCAACCCCCTGCCCTGGGCAGGGACACCTCCCACCAGCCCAGGTTGCTCCAAGCCCCGTCCAACCTGGCCTTGAACCCCCTCCAGGGATGGGGCAGCCACAGCTTCTCTGGGCAACCTGGGCCAGGGGCTCACCACCCTCATAGTGAAAAATTTCTTCCTCAGATCTCATCTGACTGAGTAGATCTAGTATCTGAACTTTCTTTAATGCAGAGGTTTTTAATCAATTGAAAAAGAGCATTGTAAACTGTTACCTACTATAAATCAACTTAATATCCGATGAAGAGCTTTTCATTTGTTCTGTAATCGTTGTCTTTCAACATGTAGCTACCCTTGTGTTATTGTTGTGCTACTAGGAAACTATCCTGCTGTCCTTAAATTTACTCTCTGAATGCCTTCTCTGGCGTTTTGGCACTTGGCCTGTTTTCCCCCCCGTCCTTCCACCTGTGTTCTCCAGTATGAAAATAGTGGCAATTATTGGTTAAGCTCCACTTTGCGGCCTGCAAACCCCAGAACTCAGCGGAATGCAGCGCTGACCAGCTGCGGGAGGCCAGCTGTTGCGCTCTGATCCCGTGTGGGTATGGGTGGCTGCAGAGTCAGGCTTGCAGCACCAGTGACTTTGTGTTTTCCACAGGCACGGCTTGAAAAAGGAGCAAAGGAAATGGCTGAGGGGAAATGGATTTGTGGAAAGTAGCTGTCTCTATTGATGTGAAGCCTGTAAAAAAACGAAAAACCCTCTTGTCTTTGGAAGTATAGAATCATCTAGGTTGGAAGGGACCTTTCAGATCATTGAGTCCAACCATCAACCCAACACTGCCAAACCCACCACTAACCCATGTCCCTCAGCACCACGTCTGCCCAGTTTTTAAATACCTCCAGGGATGGTGATTCCACCGCTTCCCTGGGCAGCCTGTTCCAATGCTTGGTAACCCTTTCGGTGTAAAAAATTCTCCTAATATCCATCCTAAACCTCCCCTGGCACGACTTGAGGCTGTTTCCTCTTGTCCTGTGGCCTGTTCCTTGGGAAAAGAGCCTGACCCCCGCCTCTCTGCACCCTCCTTTCAGGGAGCTGTAGATGCAAAGGATGCAATCAAAATACTATAATATTTTAACACTCCTAATAGTCCAAATCAAGACGGAAGGGCCTTATTGTGCATATTTGACAGGATTGGGATGCTTGGAAGTGTCTGATTTCTTTGAGGCTCAGTGACCTTTGCAGGACAGCAGAGGTAACTTGCCTTAAGAGTTAAATTCACTGAGGTCTTCCTGTTTTGACACAATGAAATATGATTCTATAATTATGTCTTGCAAATTAACTTTGATACAGCTTTAATAAGTTGTCCAAACACTTCCTGGGTAACTTAAGAGAAACATTAATCTGTTTTGCTTCAGTTTACTTCTCTAAGCATATGATCATCCTCCTTCCCGTACATCACTTTCAGAAGGCTAGCAAACGAGAACACTTGTATCTGGAAAACAAATTTCTGAGGAGGAGAGCTGCCTGTGTGTGGGTGTATAAAGATTAAACCAATTTCCTGTTGTCTGAGACAGATTGGAAGGGTTAGTCCTTCAGGCTCTCGCCTTCCAAACCCTCATGACTTAATACTTTATTTCACAATAGATTTCTGAAAAGGAGAAAGTTTAGCTAAGTATATAAATCCCTGTTGGCCCATTTACCTGTGTTCTGCAAGATTTTTTCGGGATTAGCTCCTGCCTGAGGTCTTCTCTTCCCAGCTATTGGAGAGTCAATCCTACCAACTCTCAAAGGACTTCGGTTGCTATAGAAAACCTTGAATGTCTTAACTTGCAGTTTTCTTTCTAAACTAATAGCTCATGTTTCTCACCTGCTCCTAACTGGATTGAACATAGCAATTAACATGCATTATTAAATTTCTTTATTTCAGTCACTTCTCCTTTAGCAGCTTTTCAGTCTCCAACATAAACTGTTGAATAAGTTTAGTGAGGTTTTCCCAATGCACAGTCTTTACTATAACACATAGCATCGTGATTATTGACTAGGTTAAACGTTTTACTTGGCTTTGTACATTTTTTGGACTGCAGAGTTGTCCTGAGATCCATATTAAGAGCTTCTAAAAATCGTACATTGGGGGAATAGCTTATGTTTTCACTCGAGAGCATTTTCATGTGTTTGTTTTTAATGTTATACTGTATAAATGTGTTACTTCACTTTCAAGTTTCTTTACCAGCTTTTTAAAGCCCTTATTATAAGCTGGTTAAATATTTTGAGAGCTTTCAGAGTGTAAGTTGTGTTTGGGAAATACTTTATCTGCTACGAATTTCTTTACTTGGATAATCCAGGTCACTTATATCTCAAGGTTCTTGTAGAAGTATTCCATTTTGTCTGCTGCAGTTCCTGTTATGTTGGAACTTAGGAGTGTACAAAAGAAGTAGGAGGTTGTGGCAAGAACTTAGTCTGGCCACATTACTGAAGGTAGAATGAGGTATAAAATACCTGCCAGTGGCATACAATATATATAGTCAGCTTTGTAATCGTAGAGGTGTTAGTGTTTATGACCTATTCAATGACTGTTCTCTTCTTGTATTCCATAACATCATTTTGGTCCTACTAAAAGACTGTAAGTTTTCTCTCATAAGTCTACTTTTTGTGACTTTCTGAACCACCAAGGTAAGGCAAGAACATAATTTTCACTAAATATCTCATTAAGGCACTTCTTTAGTGCTCCATTTCAACATCTCCAGGGTGCATTGAATGTATAGGAAGAAAGAGTACCATTCCTTAAAATTTCTGGAGTCTGAAAGATTTCAAAGCAAATGATGGCTATGTAGCTCCCAAATTTCAGCTACTTGGGACAGCAGCGTGTTCCTCTCTCCTGTGACAAACACACACGCTTGCTGAATAAGCCACCTAAATTCCTTGGCACTGGTCTTGTGGAACTGAAACCTAGCACTTCATCGCGTCCTCATAAATGTAGTCAGAATGCTGAGATTAAACTATTTATGATATGTTCTGATCCTGTCTGTCAAGCCCTGCATTTAATGCTTTTATTAGTCTGCTCCCAGACTCTTAAAGAAAGAATGGCTTGCAGTTTAGAGCAAAATAAGGAGTGTTATGTCTGGAGTGAGACATACTTTGTGAATTTGCCTTTGTTGGTGTTGCTGTTGTTGTCGTCATATTTTTTTTAGATAGTCTTCCCTACAGTTCTCTTCTGTGAGTGCTGATACAAGCTAAATATCTCAGATTTTGCTGTCTTGGAAGCTTACTGAATCTTCTGAAACACTATCACTCTCCTTGTTGGTTTTAAAGTGAGTACAGTAAAGCCCACTTATGCCGTTTGTTTGGGAGTCTTGGCATCTCTGTTGACTCAAAGCTGTGCTCAGCTGCTATATTTTATAAGTGAAACTCCACTTGACACTTCTACAACCTGCCAGTTGAATATTTAAGAATAGAACACTCATTTCATCAAATCATGTTAGACAGCTTGGAAATGCATGTACTCCCTTAAGAAAAGTACTGGTTTTTGGAGTTCAGTCGCCTTTCTGGTACCTTGCGTGTGTCTGGACAAATGAAATGCACATTCAGAGCAATCACTTCTATTGTATTTTTGCATTCTCATTAATACTGCATCTTTAAAAAAAAAAAAAAATCCCAAAACTCTTACTTCCCTGCTAGGTAACTTGGAAATGAGAATGGTTTCAAGAAATAATTTTGCTAACATTGTTTCTCTTTAGTAATAGTAAAGAGAAATCAAAGTACTATATGCAGTCTGTTCTGGCTCATGCTACACCTTCTTCCCACCAAAATGTGTTTAGGGAGGGTTAGAAGACTAACAGTAGTAAGAAAGTAATCACCTCAAAGTTGTATTTCAGGTTAAGGGAAAAAAATGAAGGGGTAGAATATAGGATTTAAAAAGGTTTTGTATTTAAAAGACAAAAAAGAACACTAGTTTTCTAGCATAGCTACTGGAGGACATACAGGCATTTCAGAGTTGGCTGCTGTCAAAGGGGTGCTATTTTTTTCTTGGTTTATATGTTTAAATATTGAACTTGTTGCTACCTAATGTTATAAAGGCCCAAAATACATATAAAGTTTAAAAATAAATAAATAAAAAAAACCCCCCAAATTAAAAAACCAAACAAACCAGGCCCTAGACAGTCATGGAAGAAGCCTGATCTAATCTGGTATATTTTTTTTTTCAGGAATATTTGGCATTAGCTGGCCTGAGATAACAGTAAAGAACTGTAAAGGTTTCCTTGGCATTTTATAGTTTATAGAAAGATTTAAAGTCTTTTATTCAACTTTGCTTGACAAATACAGACACCAACAGGTGGAAGGATACACAAGCAGCTGTGATGCAGGCTTAGACTTCTGCCTTCAAAGGCATCTGACCTCTTTGCAGTTGTGTCTTAGGATTTATTTTTTTTTTTTTATGTACCTCAGGACACATTTACCTGTGGTTTAGATATCGGGGACACTTGAAGAATTGAACTTTAGCACTTGCGTTGCCAGAGCTCTGTCTTGTGACTGAAATCAAGCTCCAGAAGAACTAAACATGGAGAACGATTAATTTTGTGTTTGGTTTTTTTTTTTTTCTGGACCAATAGCTTTAGTTCCTTGAATTTCTGTATAAAGTAACAGTATTGAGCAACAGTACTTGTTAGTTTTGCAACAAATCTGTGCATTTTTCATTTTTGAAGAAATCACTCTGTAGCATAAGAGTGGGAATAGTGTAAGTAGCAATGGCAGGGAGTTTTATGGTTAATTCCCTGACTGGCCTAGTTGGAATGACTTCTATTCTACTTGTTTTTGTAAATTATGCTTTTTCTCCTGCCTGAACACCTGTTGTCACTGGGAAATGTCTGGCAGTTGCCCTACTGTGTTCTCATGGAAAACAGGATCCAAACGTAGCTGTGTTTGCAGCGAAAAGTGATAAGTCTGATCCTGAAGTAATTTTCTAGAAACTATTTCTGTGATGTGGATTTGTACTTCAGAATCGTCTCTTTCTGGAGCTCAACTTTGTCATTATTGCAAACTTCGGGCATGCCAGAAGATTGTAATTATTGCACAAGTCTTGTGAGGGGCAGCTGAGGGAGCTGGGGGTGTTCAGCCTGGAGAAAAGGAGGCTGAGGGGAGACCTTCTCGCTCTCTACAACTCCCTGAAAGGAGGAGGGGGTAGCCAGGGAGGGTCGGGCTCTTCTCCCAAGGAAGAGGCTATGGGACAAGAGGAAATACCCTGATGTTGTGCCAGGGGAGGTTTACACTGGATATTCGGAAAAATCCCTTCACTGAAGGGGAAAGCATTGGAACAGGCTGCCCAGGGAAGTGGTTGAGGCACCATCCCTGGAGATACTTAAAAGACAGGTAGACGTGGTGCTTAGAGATATGGTTTAGTGATGGTTTTTGTCAGTGTTGATGGTTGGAACTGAGGATCTTAAAGGTCTCTTCCAACCATAACAATTCTATGGTTCTGTTCCATGATTCTAATCTTTTCTTGTCTTGATGTTTAATTTAGGTAGGTGTTCTAGAACTAGCTGTTCTGAGCTAGGGTTGTGAAGATCTCATGGCATCAGGCTTGGTCTAGAACCAAGGTCTGAGTATGTCCAACCTTTTAGATGACAGAGGCACTGCAGCACTTGAATTGCTGCTGTTATTCTCTGGGTGCCAAAATCTTAAAGGCTAGTTTTATTTCATTGCCGTAGCCTGTGTGGGAGGTACAAAGGTATGAATAACAAAATCCGTGTCATCTTTCACTGGGATGAGGCAGTCTTGTAGCAACAGAAGAGTGTATCAAGCATGAAACACAGGTGCCCTAGTTGGATCTTCAGAATAGTTCTGCATTCCTTAAGGCTGTAAAGCCATGAGTGAGTTTATCCTAATTCAGCTTCTGTACAGTGCAAGCCGACATGGAAGTGCTGGGCCAAAGGGCTGCAGCACTGTGTGTGGGGAACGCGATGGTCTCTGCGTGGTTTGCTCAGGTCTTGAATTCAAACCCAACAGGCTACTTTACCCCAGTTTGGGATGCTTTTAATTAGTTTTGGGAGCCAAACTTTAGAGAAGTTGAAAAGTTAAGAGTAGTGGGGCCAGATCAGGGGGATTGGAACTTAAATGATCTTTAAAGCCCCTTCCAACTCTAACCATTCTGTGATTCTGTGTACTTTTAATCTGTGCGTGTTCAAGCAGTTCATTTGATATGCTCGTGTTGTGTTTTAGACATACTTATTTGCACCGATAAAGAAATCTTCCATTATATTGTATGTGGTTCACACAGTGTGAAGTCACGCAATCTGAGTTACTGACAGTGAAAGTTCTGATGTAAAAAGTTTCACTTCTCGGGCCTGTAAAGCAAAGCTTATATCAAAACCCAGTTCTGCTACAAGACTGCTTACAAATTACCTTTCTCAATGCATTGTATTTCAATTCTTTTAAGTGTGACAAGCTATATTTTTAAATAAGTGGAGATAAGTGTTGCTGAACAGGCATATGGGTAATTTTGGAGCATTTGCAAACCACTTGTTGAATAAGCGTCGTCTAAAAATGTTCCTCACTACTGTGGCCGTGCTCCTGTGTCGAAGAAGGGGGGAAAATACAGAGTTTCTACTCTTAATTCTACTACAGCGGAAGGTGGTTTTTGCGTTGAGCCTGGTAACAGATAAGCCACTTGCAACAAAGCAATCTGAAAAACCTTGACACAAGCAAGTGAAAAATAACTTTTCACTGACATTACCATCTTCCAGCTTAATTGAGAAGTCTTTAATCATATTTGGTACTTTGGCTGAGATAATGAAATGGCAGCTTTGGGAAGAAATCTTGGCAAACTTAAATCAGATGGAGGGAGATGGTTTGTTGAGAAATCTAATAGCTGTCAAAGCAAAGTTGATTCTCTGTGGTAGATTGAGTGTGTGTTAAGTGTTCAACTATATTGCTCAAAGAATGCTTTTTGCCATGAACTTATCTTGAACTGTATTTTTACGTTCCACATTCTTGAGGATATTTAGCTAGAATCCTGCCTTATTTTATTCTTGATCACCAAAATAATGCTTTTTGCCTTCGTTGGGTTAGCAAATATTATTGTGTGGAGATTAAGAATTAGATCAGGTGTTCTTTAATGAATTCAGATACTGCTAATGCTATTTCTGGGAACTCAGGAACATGCTCCTGGCCGGTCTGAGAAAGCAGATTTTGTTTACTGCAGTAGATGAGACCACTGACCCCAGACATCCACAGCTGACAAATCTTCCTGTGAAGAGACACTAGTCTGAATTTACTCCCATTGGAACACTATACTCGTGATGAGATTATTTTTCAAAACATTACTTCATTTTTCAATAAGCGGGGACTTGACCTGTAGAAAGTGTCCTCTAGTTAAAAACGATCCTTCAGTGGCAGAGAGATTTAAAGCTCTGATAGCGAGATTATGTGCTCTGTCCTTACAGATAGTCCTTGCCTTGTGATATCCATCACACCGTGTATGTAGCAAGCCTTGAATTCAAGCTGAAATATGTCACGGAATTGCCTGATCTACAAAGCACCATCAGTGTCGCTTGTTCCGTGGTTTGCTGACTGGTTTTGAGGTGTTTGAAAATGTTATTTGCTGAACTAGTAGAATGATACCCTCTTGTTTTATCAAGAACTGCCTGGCTTTCACAATCTGGGTCTTTGCTTTCTTTCCCTGTGTATTCAGCCTGTACATATTGAAGCTATTGTACGTTCTCCAAGAGCAAGGTCACAGCAGTTACACTTCTTAATAGAAAGATGGCAGTGCTTCTGCTTTTGATTATTTTCCCATTGAGCTATTCAGATAGGCATTTTGAAAATACATTTTGTAAAGTTAAACTGCCAATATGTTTTCCTTTCCCAGTAAACTAATTATCTTCGTATTGTGTAAAGCTTGAATGAGGATATGCTTTTTTCCCTTGGCAGTCTGTATTTTTGTCATCAAGTTTGTTTTACAAGTATAGCTTTTTCTCTCAAGTAGAAACTAAAACCCATGTAGTAATCAAATCTGAATTCACTTGTGATTTGTGATTTGTATTCATGTCTTAATCTCATCTCTAACAAAGCAAAGTGCACACTTGTAATCCTTTTTTGCTGCCTTTTCATTTGATTTCAGCATTGCTCACCAGGTGGGGATCTTATTTTTCTGTTTAAAACTTTTCTGATCATGCCAATTGTTCTCGGACTAGTTAGCTGTTCCTGGTAGCCTAGTAGTCACCCTAAGGTCAGTTTGTGGCCTCTGCCACCAGTTGGCAGCTTGATCTGAAAAGGATGTGAAGTGCTCTGTGTTGCATCTCTACAATTGAGCAGTCTGATGGTGAAGGCAGCTTCATACTGGTGCATTTTAATTGTGTTCCTTCCCATAAACACTCAGTGCTTACCCTAAGCAACGCTACAGGCTTGGGGAAGAGTGGCTGGAAAGCTGCCCCACAGAAAAGGACCTGGGGGTGCTGGTGGACGGCCAGCTGAACATGAGCCAGCAGTGTGCCCAGGTGGCCAAGAAGGCCAACAGCATTCTGGCTTGTATCAGGAACAGCGTGGCCAGCAGGAGCAGGGAAGTGATGGTGCCTCTGTCCTCGGCACTGGTGAGGCCTCACCTTGAGTGCTGTGTTCAGTTCTGGGCCCCGCTGTACAAGAGGGACATTGAGGTGCTGGAGCGTGTCCAGAGGAGAGCTACCAGGCTGGTGAGGGGTCTGGAGACCGGGTCCTATGAGGAGAGGCTGAGGGAGCTGGGCATGTTTAGCTTGGAGAAGAGGAGGCTGAGGGGAGACCTCATTGCCCTCTACAACTCCCTGAAAGGAGGGTGTAGAGAGGTGGGTGTTGGCCTCTTCTCCCAGGTGGATAATGACAGGACCAGAGGAAATGGCCTGAAGCTGCAGCAGGGCAAGTTTAGATCAGATATTAGGAAGAATGACTTTACTGAAGGAGTGGTCAGGCACTGGAACAGCCTGCCCAGGGAGGGGGTTGAGTCACCATCCCTAGAGGTGTTTAAGAAACGTCTAGATGTGGCACTTCAGGGCATGCTCTAGTGGCAGAGTCTGTTGGTTGGTTGGTTGGACTCGATGACCTCAAAGGTCCTTTCCAACCATGAAGATTCTATGAAGATTCTATTGCTTTGGGTCTGGTACAGAAGATCTGTGCCAGTCTCTGCTCTGAAGCTGATAGAACTGTGGTCCAGCTTATCTGAGAAGGAAACAGATTTTGAAGCTGTGCAGCCAAAGCTTCTTGAGCCTTGGTCTTCTGCTGGAGTGGGAAGAAGTTAAAAGTGCTGGGTATTTTGGTGCTAGTGGCTCTTTAGCAGCCTACTTTCCTAATACTTGATTCAAAGTGTCCTGGGGAATCATGATTTCAAGTGACCTGGCTGGACAATGGTGGTACTTCTCGCTTAAAAGGCCTTCAAGGTTTCTGATTGAGAAAAGTCTTAGCACTGTTCAATAGTGTGAGCTTTCTCCTCTGGATACAACATTCCTTTTCAGTGAGCAAACAGGATGTGGTTGGGTTGGAGGGAAAACACGAGCTCCTTCTTCCCCTGCCTGCCCCCCCTCACAGCCCCCCAAAAGGGGTTGAGGCTGAAATAACTCAAACTTAGTAAATATTTAAACCTTGGTCTTGTACACTCCTCATACTTCAGTCATATCAAGCAAGAACTTGTGACTTTTTCAGGTTGTTATCTTATCTGGGTTGGGCTGTTTAGTTCTGTCCTCGTGTAGGGTGTCCTATCCATGGGCTTAAGCTTGAAATTCATCATTTTCTAAACTGCCCTGTTTTTTGGTAGTGCTGTGTGAGGCACAGTTGTTCCCTCGATCTGATGGATGACTCTCCGCAATCACACCAGTGACCGTTACAGTCGCAAAAATTACATCAGTTCTTTATCTGGATAATAGTGAATAATTGGGTTTCAGCTGCGTTCTGCCAAGTCTGCTTTACTGTCGTCTCCCTGCAGCCATTCTGCTTCCTGTCCTTGGAAATAAGAAGGGAAGGAAAAAGCCATGTCAAGTTTGTTCTCTGAGAAATTCAGTGGATGGAGTTGGGCATGAAGCAAAGGTACAGCAAATATGGTGATGTAAAAATAAAGTGGTATCGGCTTCATTTAGTCGACAGACTAAGTTTCTGATCTTCAGTTGACTACTGGATAATTAAACGTTCTTAAAACATAAATATTCTTGCTGTTAATTTCACTTGCTAAACTATACATATTAGAGGTCCTTAAACTTTTGCGTCACTTAAAAAAATTAAACTTATCTAACACCATTCCAAACTAGATTTGGAATTTTACTTAGATTTGCCAAATGGGATGTAATATGCTATTTAAATTGTGCCATGCTTCCAGCCTGTGGAGAAGAGTTAGATGTGATATGTTTAAAAAAAAAAAAAAAAAAATCATTATTTTACTGACTTCTTCCCTAAAGAGCTTTCTGAAGTAGAGATTAAACTTTGAGACTTTAATGTAATTTGGGATATGGCAGAAGTCTGAACAGAAGAGAGAATAAAAGATCTAAAACATATGGTGTAATACCAAAGTAGAAGCAGGTGAAAGCAGTTAAAAATGAAGCAATTTCTTAAGCTTTAAAAATAGTTTGTATTAAAGACAGGCGGTTATAGACAATAAAAGTTGGCCACCAATATATTGGTACATATGTGATTTTTCTGGATACAGAGGAGTTCATAAATCACAGAACACAACAGTAAATGTATTTGGACTTGAATTCATAAGAGATACTTGAGGTCTGAAACAAATGTATGGAATAAGGATTCTTTCAGCTTTTCCTAACAGTTACCATCTGACTGAACCAAGAATCCTGTGGTGACTTTTTGCATGTTCACCAAACACTGAGGTTACTATGTAAAACAGCTAAAGATTAGCTGAGGATATAAAATTAAACAAGATCTTGATGGCTGATGCTTAGTTGTCTAAGGTCAGCTGAAAAAGGTAAGACAGTGAAGTTCTTACTGGTTAGAGTAGAATAATTAAGACACTTTATTTATGTAAGAAGGGTGGTCCTGATGCTTAAAACACTGAAACTGGGCTAATCACACTTTTAGCTTTGAAACAGACCTCTTGTTTTCCAGAATTGATATCTGTGGGCAGCAGAAGCAATCTTTTAAAGATCTTTTTTTCTGTAGTCAGTTTTCTGATTTCTATATACCTCAGTATTTGAGCAGTTTTGGTTGGAGACGCTGCAGTAGCAAACTTCCTGCCCAGGCTGTCTTAGCAAAACCTGTAGTTTAGTCCATATATTCAAAAGTCAGTAAGACATGGATTAACCCCCTTTCTTTTATTAAGAAGTAACAAGGGAAAAACACCCACTGAACCTGATTGATCCAAACTGTAGGCATCTCACCTTAATCTGTAAATATGGAAAAGAAAAATCCGTGCAAGAAGCTTTTCTCTACCATCTGCCCCTGAAATTTCTCAGAGTTACCTTCAGCAGCACATAAGCACAGTCTCCTCTGGTGTGCTGTGAACTATAAAAAATAAGGTTGAAATGAACACTGGAAAGTAATTTTGACAGTCTTCCCACCCCAAGGAGTGATGAAATTTATTTAGAGGGAAGAGTTACCGTAGCTGAGGTACAGGGAGGTTTGAACTTGCCTTAGAGACGCTACATCATAGAAGCATAGAATGGTTTGGGTTGGAAGGGACATTAAAGACCATCCAGTTCCAAACCCCCTGCCCTGGGCAGGGACACCTCCCACCAGACCAGGTTGCTCCAAGCCCCGTCCAGCCTGGCCTTGAACCTCTCCAGGGATGGGGCAGCCACAGGTTCTCTGGGCAACCTGGGCCAGGGGCTCACCACCCTCACAGCAAAGAATTTCTTCCTCTTGTCTCATGTAAACCTCCCCTCTTTCAGTTTAAAAACATTGCCCCTTATCCCATGTCTCCCCTCCCTCATCCAGAGTCCCTCCCCAGCTTTCCTGGAGCCCCTTGAGGGACTGGAAGGGGCTCCAAGGTCTCCCCAGAGCCTTCTCTTCTCCAGGCTGAACCCCCCCAACTCTCTCAGCCTGTCCTCACAGCAGAGGGGCTCCAGCCCTCCCAGCATCTCCGGGGCCTCCTCTGGCCCCGCTCCAACAGCTCCGTGTCTCTCCTGTGCTGAGGCCCCAGGAGCTGGAGGCAGCACTGCAGGGGGGTCTCCCCCGAGCGGAGCAGAGGGGCAGAATCCCCCCCCTCGCCCTGCTGCCCCCGCTGCTGGGGATGCAGCCCAGGCTGCGGGGGGGTTCCTGGGCTGCCAGCGCACATTGCTGGCTCATGTTGAGCTTCTCATCCGTCAGCGTCCCTAAGTCCTTCTCAGGGCTGCTCTCCATCCATTCTCCACCCAGCCTGGATTTGTGCTTTTGATTGCCCTGACCCACGTCTTTGTGCCTGTAGCTCTGTGATTATAAGATCTGCTCGTGTCTGGATGAACAGGTAGTTTTAGCAATGTGGAGCAATGGGTGGTGGTCTCATGGGGCGTGCTGCAGCTTTTGGATCAGGTGGCAACAGAAATGTCATAGAGTCTACTTCCAGTAGAAATGTTTTCAGGCCCCTGGACAAGCACAGCTGGCAAAGGCACTCATTAGAACTCATATCTGCTCATCCTATGCTGCTCCCAGACCACAACTGTTTGTAGACATACTCAAGACTACATCTTGAACTGAAAATTGAAATCAGCCTTGGTTTAGCACTGATATTTCTTTTTAGCTATTTGCATCTTAATGATTCAGCTGGAGTGGAAATCATGGCAACCAGCCATTAGTTTTCCATTTTGACTGGAAATGCATATATTGAGTTTCTTTTTTTTTTTTTTAATAGGAAGACTTTGAAACCAGACTTGACAATTTAGTACCCTGTCTACATTCTTTGTAACCCTAAAATGTGATTTACCCTCATAGGATTACACTTTTTCAGTTTTAGGGGTATGCGTGTTTGTAATATCTAAAATGTGTTCTACTTGACTAAATACCATGTTAGAAAAAAAAAAAAACCCTTGTTAAAGACTAACTCCAAAGTAAGAGCTTCCTAAGAGTCCAGTTGATGGTTTAGTTGGGTGCCTGTAGGCTTGATGCCCATCAGAATGGAATTTCGTATGCAAATGCTCAAACTGACTGTTTGTTTTAAAACTTAGCATTTGTGAAGTGCTGCAAGATCCTTGAAGAACCCACAACTTAATTCCATGGTTGATGGTAGGATGCTGGTTCTGTAATTTCAACTTGGAGAAGAGGTAGACCTTCAGCCCTGATTTTTCTTTAAAAGGCTGATTTGGGGTTACTTTTTCCCATCAGAGTCACCCTGAACAAAGCACATAACCTTTGCCTCGCTTTTTCCTTTTCACAACTCTTTTGGGAGGGTTTAGTAAGGGTTAGTACTCTAGAAACTTTCACATAGAGTCTGCAGCGTAAAATAACACCAATGTTGATATTTCACTTAACCACTCCTTTTAGCTAGGATTTCTTCCTTTTCCACCCCGTTTGCCTGGGCAGTTTACAAGGAAATTAGACGTTCTTTCTCTTAGGCTTGCACAAATCTGTATTCGCTTGAGTGCACGCTTTGCTTTGTTAGTCTCACTTGAGTTTCTTACAAGTAGATATATTTGGTTATGTAGATCAGTGGTTCTCCAAGCCTTGACCTGGTTGTACTTGTTTGCTTTCTTATTGCCTATCAGCAAAACCTCTTTGGTTATAAATAGACTGAAACGAAGTTGCCTTATGTGCTCCAAAACCCCAATGGTTCTTTGTTTTTAGAACTGCTCAGTGGTTAGTAGCATCCAGTTGTGTTAAACACAAGACTTCAGTGCTAAGCTATGAGGTTCAACAAGGCCAATGCAGGGTCCCACACTTGGGTCACAAAGACCCCATGCAGCACTATAGGCAAATGGCTGGAGAGCTTCCTGGCAGAAAAGGACCTGGGGGTGTCAGTCAACAGCCGGCTGAATATGAGCCAGCAGTGTGCCCAGATGGCCGAGAAGGCCAACGGCACCCTGGCCTGTATCAGGGACAGTGTGTGAGTAGGACTATGGAAGTGATTGTCCCCCTTTACTTGGCACTGGTGAGGCTACACCTCAAGTGCGGTGTCCAGTTTTGGGCCCCTCACCACAGGAAAGCCATTGAGGTGCTGGAGCGTGTCCAGAGAAGGGCAATGGAGCTGGTGAGGGGTCTGGAGCACAAGTCTTGTGAGGAGCGGCTGAGGGAGCTGGGGGTGTTCAGCCTGGAGAAAAGGAGGCTGAGGGAAGACCTTCTCGCTCTCTACAACTCCCTGAAAGGAGGGTGTAGCCAGTTGGGGTCGGTCTCTTCTCCCAAGGAACAGGCGATAGGACAAGAGGAAACGGCCTCAAGTTGTGCCAGGGGAGATTTAGGATGGATATTAGGAAAAATCTGTTCACTGAAAGGGTTATCAAGCATATCAGGCTGTCCAGGGAAGTGATGGAGTCACCATCCCTGGAGGTATTTAAAAGCCGGGTAGACGTGGTGCTTAGAGAGACGGTTTAGTGATGGTTTTTGTCAGTGTTAGGTTGATGGTTGGACTCGATGATCTGAAAAGTCCCTTCCAGCCTAGGTAATTCTATGATTCCAAGAATAATATCCAATTTGAACGTTAGTTGCTTTCAATGGAAGAGGAGAGTTTCTTGACTAGCTGTTAATAACGTGCTCCCTTCTGACTTCCATGCCAGTTCTTCTTGGACCATGTTTAAGTTGAGGAGTTCTTGATCCAGCAGCTGACATCTGCTTAGGAAGTGTGGCAGTAATTAACAGGGGATAAATTGAAATAAAGTGGTTGATGTTGACTTGTTGGAATGAAGATTGTAGGTGGAGAGGAGATGCTTATTCTTGGGAGAGGTGGGAGAGAGGTAAGGTGGGGGTGGATGAGTTGACTTGCCATCTCTGTTCTAAGCCCTGCTCAAATGATATTATTCAGAAGTGATTAGAAGTGCCTTGTAGCTGCTTCTATGATTACTTTTTTTAAGGATTGTTTTTTACTGTTGTCCGTGAGAAATAGCAGTCAAACCCACCTCTTGTGAGACTGATAAAACTTGGCTCTTGAACATATTACATGTTCTAGTATAAGCCTTGTGTGTGCTTTGGGTCTGTAAAAATGACGGTTGTTCTAGTTCACTATGGAAGAAACTGTTCTGTCATTGTGGTGGTACAATAAGAAGAATACAACTTTTGTCCAAAGCAATGTGCCATGAAAGGGGAGGTGAGTTATATGTCTAAAAATGTAATGCGTGTGTATATTTTGTGATTTCTTCTGGATTTGCCTCTGTTCCTGCAATGTGGTAGAGCTGTGTAACGCTGGTCATCTGACTTGGATCCCAGTGAGTCCTATAAAACAGAACCTGTGACTCAAGGAAATTAATAAAAACTCTGCATTTGTCACACTCCTTCAGGATTAAATAAGCAAAACATAAAACTTCCAAAACAGATGTAAGCTTTTAAGATCGAGAATCCTCTTTATGTTATCTTAGATCTTAAAGGCGTATATTGACTAGCTGGTTAAAATCAGCCTGGTGTGCAGTTTGGATCACTTCTATACAGTGTTCTCCACCTTCTGAAGTCAGGGTGGGACTTGTTTAATTTGTTATTCCCTTTATCGCTGCTAGACCTTATGCTTTTCCCCAGTGCAGACTCTTACCATTGCTGACATCTCAGATGTCTTAAGTGAAGCAAGAATAGCCTTGAGTACAGTGGAAACATGAGGTGCAGAAACAACTCCAAATGGGGTTAACCTGTTAAAAGTTTCTAAATGTTTTGGGTTTTTTCTTGCATCAAGTTAATGTTCTCTGAACTAAGATCTTCTTTATGAGTCACTGTTAAAATTATTACTGCTGTATGCCAGTGTGCTTTTTTTTATATAGAAATAGAATAGCTATTGTAAACTCAGGGTGTATTAGGGCTGTGTTTTAAGAGGTTGTTATGGTTTGAGAAACCCATAACAATTTATTGTCGTTCAGACAATTATTCTATTGCCTGATGACCCCTCCCCACCCAGAAAGGGGAACCAGGGAAGACAAGAAAACACGAGGTTGACATATAGATAGTTTTAATAGGATAAAACTAAATAACTAACAATAATAACAAAGAACCAGTATTGATCACAATACTAATACAAAATATACAAGAATTATCATCAGCCAGCTAAATCAGCAGGAAGCTGTGCACTCCCAGCAGGGACAGACAGTGTGGGACACTGCGAGCGCTGCAGCTTCGGGAGGAAGGGAAGGGCCCAGGGGTCCAGCACCGGGGCAAGGAGTTCTCTGGACCACAGCCATCAAGGGAGAGCCGAACTACACAGCAAACTTCCTAATTTATATTGAATGTGATGTTCATGCTATGAAATAATCTTGTTGGCCAGTCTGGGTCAAAAGCCCAGGCCTTGCTGCTCCTCATCCCTGCACCTGGCAAGGCTCAAAAATGTTAAGACCTTGAATCCCACATAGTCTAGATGACTATAAAGTAAATATTTTCCCAAATTCAGACACTAGAGTCTTCTTAAAGTACAGTTTTCCCCAGCATTAGAAGAGAAATCAGTCCTGTGTTGCTCAATGCAGGACAAAAGTCTATGCACTATTGAAAAGTAATACTCTGTAGCCATAAGATAAATATCAATGTATTTTTGCAAGGGCACACTTTGAACCTCAAAGAGCAGAAGCTAATTTGTTCATAATTCCTGCCTGCTGGCATGGTAGGTGTGTGGTTTTCTTACGGTGTATAAATGTACAGCTCCGAGGAGGACCAGAGCTCAACAAGTTCTCTACTGCTTGCTAACTTTTCTCAGATGATCCCTTCTGGGGATTACACAACAGACACCAGTGGCTTGGTGTTTTTCTTCTTTCCACTAAACATATCACACTTATTCCTTTGAATTTGCCATCTTAGACTAAGTACTTGTGTTCTGCTTTAAAGGAGTTTAATGATTTGTATTTTTTTTTTCCAAACATAGCAAGAATGGAAACAAGGAAGGTACATGTGGAGTAGAATGGGCATGTGGATGCCATTTTGCTTTTTATTGAGTGCTCCGCGATTATAAAACTACTAAAATAGTAGTTTTCAAATGTATTTTTTGAGCAAGTATAACTAAAACCTTACCCAGCAGACGTAACTTTTTGCAGCATGCCAAAGTGAGAGATTTCGCTTACGGTCGTGCTTTTCGAAGGAGCAGGCAAGAAGAATGTCACAGAGGGAGCCAGCAGTTAAAGTTGCATTCAATTATACTCAATGAAGCACTATATAAAATGTCGTGGTTCCTCTTCCTTAAGTTTATTGCTTGTGACCAGGCTTAATGGGCAAAGCGAGATAACACGCAAAGAGAGAGACATAAAAGTTGGTCGCATTTTTCTCGGAGCCGTAAATGTGCACACACAGACATCCACTGACGTTCTGCAAGATTTTCATGTAAATGATTCTATTATGAAAGCTGACACAGGGTTGTGTGTACTTTAGAGTCTTTCAAGATTAATTAGTGGAAGTTAGAGCACAGAAATGGGAATATTAGCAAAGAAGCAGGACGAACGTGATAAACAGAAAAGCTTGATCTTTACCACTTGAAAGAAACTGCATGTGGGAGATGGTAGAGAGCACTGTAAAACAGTTTTTTATCCTCTTTTCTATATTGCATGTATTGAAGACCTCTGTGTCTAATAATAGAATACGTGGTTCCCATTACTTGTGACTTAATGAAATACTATCTTCTAGTGAAACGCTGCTTGTGTTCCTAATGGTGCTTTTATTGTCAAGCTTCAGTTAGTTTTATACTGTTAATTGTAAAGGTATCCTTTAAATCTAAATTCTGCTCTATTTAGGTAGTGTAATTGTAGATATTGAACTGAATTCCTCTTTGATTTGTATTTTACACTTAGGACAATGCTTCATGGAATTTTTGTAGCGTGTGTTCATTTTGAAAGGTTTTCTTTGCTTGCACGGGGAACTAGTTGGATTTATAGATCTATTAAGCAAGGTGAGCTAGATATATACTATTCTTGGTGATTTTTATATTCCTCAACTTAAAGTGACCTAGTGAGTTTGAAAGTGGCATAAAACTTGAAGCTGACGTCTTAATATTTGATCTGCTGTGATCATGACCTCTTAACCTTTAGCTTTAATGGCGCTATATAATTCTCTTTAAAAGTTGCAAATGTACTCTACCGTAGGGCTGATTGATGATAAAATACACTTTGCGTAATCGCCCCTCTAGAACGTGTGTTGTTTCTAGTAGATATGGATCTCCTGTATTTGTTATCTTATATTTGAGAGAGACTTTGGTTTCTGATGTAATGTGGGGTTTTGGGCAGATAATTCACTCAGCATCTTGATTAGGGGCTACAGAACACGCGGGTCTTGAAAAACGCAAAAGCTCGTTTCGTGGTGTAGTTCCCATAAACGTAAATTTTAGGTTGTCCGAAGATTATGGTGTTGACCGTGGTGACCTGGTGGTAAGGAAGAGTCAAAAGACAATCTTAAGAAATGCAGAGTACAAATATTAAAACTGTTTATGGGAACTGCTTCACTTAAGCAAAGATTCCTAAAACATACACATAAAATTATATTAAAATTCATTCATGCATACTGTCAAACAATTTAAATTGTTTAGGAATTAAAATTTTGGTTCTCTGATCCCACGCAGCAGTTAGGAGAAAAATAAGCCGTGCTACTTTCTTATAAGCTATTTTGCTACATCTAGGTATTTACAAATGTGAAAAATGCTTTATTAAATAGGAGAAATAAACATTAGGAATATAATATTTGCAAGGACTGTAGTGACCTGTGATGCTGTAACTGACTTGAGCCTTTGGGGGTGTGTGTGGGGGGGTGTGTGTGTGTGTGTGAAGCTTGTTGAAAGGAAAGGAATTGCTTGTTTTCTCTTAAGTTGTCTTCTGTGTGTGAAGAGATTTGTGCTCTTTTAATCACCAAATACCAATCAAAAGAGAACATCTTTCTTCAAAGATTATTTCCGTTTGGCAATGAGCTAACGCAATGCGAATGGCTGAATGCAAAGGGATACGGTGGGATCTGGTATTCTTAAAATGTGCTTCGCTTAGTGAGGGGAATGTTGCAGCAATGGGAGACTCATAAAACATTTAAAAACTTTCAAAAAAAACAAACCCTAAAATACTTTTAGAAAATGTAATTCATTAGCTGGAATCTTGTCATCAGTTTTTAAAAGGCTGGTTGACTGGAATTGCTGAGGATTCCTGAGTACATCCTGTAGAGGGGGTTCCAGGGAGAAGTCAACAAGGGAGGCTTTTTAAATCTTTACCTTCTCAGAAAAGGCATCTGTGGCTTTTTAAAGTTTACTTCAGCATGTGAATAAGTTCACCTTAAATGTTTTTTTCTGTTTTTTTTTTTTTTCTTTCCCATCAGATTTCCTTTATATCCCAAAGGAGGGGAGAAACTGCAGTTTGAATATGGAGTGTATCTTCTCAACAAAAATATAGCACAGGTTGGTACACTGAGATCTCTTTTTTATGAATATCTACGATCTATTTAGTGTCAGCGTGGCAGGAGTGCACATCTACTGTCTTGCGATGCTGTTCTCTCTGGCAAACATCCGTGAGCTAGTGGAGGTATTCTGCAAATCATTGTCTGCACTTACCTTACTGCTTTGTGCTCAAGACTTTCTCTTGTGGTGCTTGGAGAAGGCCTTGCCGGGTAGTAATGAATCTTTTCTTTTTCAAATAAATACTATGAGTCTGTACGCCCTGATTTGAAAACTGTAAATATTTTCTGGGGTTTTTTATTCTATCATACTTGTAGATCCATTCACGTCATTCTCATTGCTGCTTTAATTTTGTGGTATTATTGCTTTACATTCTGTTGTACTCCTATACTTATGATAAGGTTTTCCAGCTTGTTGTGTTTCCTTAAGTCTTGCTAATGTACGACTTTATATTTTAAAAAAAAGTCCTCTAATCCTTACTTCTTTGCTCGTAATGTATTTTAAAAATCATCCTTTACTTCGGCAAACGCATGAGCGTTTACAAACTTGTATTAGAGATGATACTAATACCTGCTGTGGACATATTTCGTATGGAATTTAGAAAATGTTTGAAAAGCTGATCTGAAAGGCACCTGGGGAGACCATTTAGACTGTTGCCTAATCCTAGGGCAGGATCATCTGCTCTTACGCCATCCCTGGTAGATGTTTGTTTAACCTTCCCTGAAGGAAAGGGATCTGTGATCTCAGAAGTCTCTTCCAGTTGTTGGCTGTCCTGGCCATAAAAGTCTTTTCTGATATCTAATCCAAATCTGTCTTGCTTCTATTTAACCACATAATCACTTACTATAATAATCTATTCATTTAATTCTCTTCCTATTTACAAAATGTATGTATTGAAAGACAGCTTTTTTCTAAAATGCTATCTCATGGGTAATGTCTCAACTTTCTTGTTGTCTCCTATTCTCCATCTCAATCCACATCCTTCCTGAAGAGCAGTGCCCAAGGCTGGATGCACCATGTAGCTCTTCCCTCCAACACAGTCTGTAGGATGGGAGAAATGCTTCACAAGTCTTGTCATTTTTGTTCAGTTCATCATAGTCTGATAGGTTTGTGCTCTTTAACGGCTTGACACAATGAGTTTTGTGTCAAGCCTCAGGTCTCTTCTGCACAGCAACAAAATAGTCCATGCTGAATTTGTGCAGATCACTCATTTAATTCATGTTTTACATGCTGTACTTTAGGTGCCCCTTTTTCTTCCTAATCGTGTCTCTGATTTGGTGAAATAACTCTAGCAGATGGGGAAAAGTGGGTTGAGAACTCAGTCTCAGCTTTGTGCTATCTGTATGGGAGCTTAATCTCTAGCCAGGTCACCTAATTAAAATATTGA
Source organism: Sterna hirundo (assembly GCA_009819605.1). NCBI lineage: Eukaryota > Metazoa > Chordata > Aves > Charadriiformes > Laridae > Sterna > Sterna hirundo. The sequence continues at coordinate 217,785,704 of CM020437.1, read as the reverse complement.
ATAGAACTGAGCTAAAGCCTAGACCCAGGTGGAGCCCCGCTTCACTAGCACTTCCATTTACAGCAGTGAACTGTTGTTTAACTATGCCCAAAGAGTACTTACTAGCTCTGTATTCATTCATACTTCATCAATATCCCATTTCCCCATATTTCCAAGCATATTACACCATAAAGTGCCAAGAGATTTATTTAAATTCCAACAGAAATATGACATTTCAGTCTCTAACCTGTTTGTATGGCTTGAAGTTAGATTTGTCTGACAGTTTTATTCTTGAAAAAACTGATCTTTTTTATGCTTAGTTTTCTAGTTGTTTGGTTTGTTTTTCCAGTTCTCTCTTCCACCGCTTTTTTCCCCATTCCCTACCCCAAATTGAAGTAAAGCTTCTGGGTCTTTTTGTGTTGTTTGTTTTTTAAGCTTGGGTTGCATTTACCGTTTTCCAGACTTCTGGTATCTTGCCCGTGCTTAGTGTATTTTGGAAGATAACCTCCAATGGCTCTGAAATTACTTAAAGGCTAAAATACCTTAAGATGAAGTTAATCAAGTCCTGCTAATCTTGGAAATTCACTTAACCAAGCTGTTAATATAACTTAGACTGTGACTCTTTGTTGCTGGTATTAGTAATGGCAGCCAGCTGTTCACACTTGACTTTCATAGGGAAGACTAGTAAAAGAAAGGGATTAAATACTCTTTCCTTCAAATGCTTTGATAGCTTTCTCTCTCCATTACTATCAAATCAGTGCTTTCCTTAATCTCTACTTATGTAAACACATTAGTTCATTCTGTAACTTGTGAGTCGTGATGCTGCTTGCTTTGCTTTTCAGCCTTTCATGGTTTTGCTCCTATTCTGGAGTTTGCTGTTCAGTTGTGTGATGCAAGGGCTCTGGGCTTCTTTCTTCATTGAGGGTATGAACTCTTCATTGAGCCCAAGCTGGTCATCTTTCCAGTTCTTGTAGTCTGGGTTAGTTGTAGTATTTTTTTTTTTTTTTATAGGAACTGCCACCACTTCACTTGTTTTCCTGTTTTTCTCTTTGACTTGTCATCTCTTGAGTTGTTCCCACTGTTGGACCTACTGAAAGCTCTCGTTCTGATTTTGTTCTGTCCTATTTCTGAAGGACAATGAACAGTTGAACACATGGTCACTCACCCATGTTGCCTTCCAAGTTCTTGCAGTTGGCTTCTGAAATCACTGGCATGTGTTTAAACTCATAAAAATAAATGAAGACTTTAAGTACATATTTGTATAAAAAAAGTTTCCAAATTTACATGGGGTCACTGGTGCTGGTATAAACTAGAGCAGTCTATGGCCAAACTTTGAAGTGGTTTGTGCAACACCAGTGGTTCACATGTTAATGCTTGAGATTGTATAGATTGTTGAACATAAAAACATAATAAAAGTAAATTGTAATTTCTGGGATTCTTCTACTACTTACTTAATCAGGAAAGTGTTACTGAGGTCCATATAAACTATTGTAGTCACCTTTGTTTTGATGTCCTTGGTCAAATATTGCAGCTTTTTATAGTTCTGCCAAGGGGAAATTCCATTGTGAAAGCAGAACAGGTAGATAACGTGCAGAAATACATCACAAAACTTCTGTACTTGGGGGCTGATTTCATCTAAAAAGCTGAGATTGTTTGAATCCTTTGTGTGTTCCTTTGGAGGCTGGAACTCTTGAATTTAAGTAGCTTTTAGAAGATCTTAAGGCTGCTTTGAGAGAAGCTTCCAGGTACGTTTAGTTCATGTGAATGTGTGAAAATAATTAAGTTTGGATGGAGATATCTTTGTCTTATCTCTAGACCATCTTATCTGTAGACCATCACAACCTGTTAGGGCCCTTAAAAAGGCCCAAAGGTGTTGGCCTAAATTCAGAGAACCAGTCCTGCAAATTATTCTGTCGTTAATTAAATGCGAATCAGTTGCTTAATTCCCTCTGGCTGCTGTGGGAGGATTGGAGGTGCCTGGGAGGAACAGTGCTGACTCTACTGGAGCTTTAAGAGAAGAGCTTGCATCTTCATCATCTTACTGGAATCATTGATGCAAGTCTTGATCGCTGGGGTGAGAAACAAAGAGCCCGGAAAAAACGTGTATCAACTTAAAGAAATACTTCAAAGATTTGTGTAAGCTCCCCTAGTTTTACAAATTTATTTATTTTTCCTTTCACAATCATGTGGAGTTCTGACAACAAGGAGGAACGTGAGTGGGAAAGAAGTGAAACTGGGTTGATATTAAGTAGAATTACTGAAATAAAAACTCTTCTAGAGATAAAGTGGTACTGTTTTGTAAAACAGCAGGATAATAACAATGAAAACCACATCTTGCACTCGGGAGAATTCAGCTGGAATTAGAAGCAGCTCAGTTCTATCTTGGTAGAGCATTTATTTGGAGAAACTTGCTTTGCTGTTACATTCCGAAGTCAAAACAATGTGTGTTAATTCTGAGAGTTCATAATAACTTCCATCTGTACGTGAGCACAAATTGTTTCAATCCCCATATTTTCTATTTGTAAAATTGAATCCCTCACGAAGCTCACAGAGTAGCTTTTTATGTTGGGTAATATTAGGTAAGACCATAAATTTCCAGTCTTTGACTCTTAACGAACATACAAATGTGTTCTTTCTTTTCAAAGGGAAATCAGTGACTTATGCCTAATAATATCAACACCAAAAAAAAAAAAAAAACATAGTTATTCCAGAGCATTGTCAAAGGTGAAGCACAATACAGCTGCTAAAAATGGGAGGGAATTGCTCAGCTCTCAAAAGCATTGAGCACTGGGAGATCTGCTTGAGGGTAGGTTGGCTCTGCAGAGGGATCTGGACAGGCTGGACCGATGGGCTGAGACCAATGGTATGAGGTTCAACAAGGCCAAGTGCCGGGTCCTGCACTTGGGTCACAACAGCCCCAAGCAGCGCTACAGGCTTGGGGCGGAGTGGCTCGAAAGCAGCCCGGCAGGAAAGGACCTGGGGGTGTTGGTGGACAGCCGGCTGAATATGAACCAGCAGTGTGCCCAGGTGGCCAAGAAGGCCAACAGCATCCTGGCCTGTATCAGGAATAGTGGGGCGAGCCGGACTAGGGAAGTGATCATCCCCCTGTACTCGGCACTGGTGAGGCCCCACCTCGAGTACTGCGTTCAGTTTTGGGCCCCTCGCTACAAGAAGGACATTGAGGTGCTGGAGCGTGTCCAGAGAAGGGCCACAAAGCTGGTGAGGGGTCTGGAGGACAAACCTTGTGAGGAACAACTGAGGGAGATGGGGTTGTTTAGCCTGGAGAAGAGGAGGCTGAGGGGAGACCTTATCACCCTCTACAGCTACCTGAAAGGAGGTTGTAGCGAGATGGGGGCTGACCTATTCTCCCTGGTGACAAGTGATAGGACGAGAGGAAATGGGTTCAAGTTATGTCAGGGGAGGTTTAGATTGGATATTAGGAAACATTTTTTCACTGAAAGGGTTATTAAACATTGGAATAGGCTGCCCAGGGAGGTGGTGGATTCTCCATCCCTGGAGGTGTTTAAAAAAAGGGTAGATGGGGCACTTAGGGACATGGTTTAGAAGTGGCTTTTGTCAGGGTAGGTTAAAGGTTGGACTTGATGATCTTAAAGGTCCCTTCCAACCTCAGCAATTCTATTATTCTATCATTCAGTTGGTAACTGTCTCCACAAACTCTGCAGCTGCCAAGTTCATAGAATCATAGAATGTGTTGGGTTGGAAGGGACCTTTAAAGGCCATCTAGTCCCACCCCCCTGCAGTCAGCAGGGACATCTTCAACTAGACCAGGTTGCTCAGAGCCTCATCAAGCCTGGCCTTGAATGTCTCCAGGGATGGGGCCTCCACCACCTCCCTGGGCAACCTGTGCCAGTGTCTCACCACCCTCAGTGTAAAGAACTTCTTCCTAAAGTTATGGATGTTATGGAGTTATGGATGTGTGTGGAGTATCTGAGGAAGATGAGGCTTTAGAAGGAGAAAGGAATGAACTTTTGAATTGGGTTTCACAGTAGAGAAGTTGAGATAACACCGTAAAAACCTCCTGTTGCAGTGGATGAATATTAGGAACTCAGTGAAGCGTTGTAGTGTTTTTTTTTTTTTTTTTTGTGGGTGGTAAGCAAACACCCAGCCTGGGCAAGCTGGCATCTCTTGGAGAGTCACTACCTCCATCTGCCTTTAGTGGATGTGGCCTCAGAAACGGTGGTGTTCTGTCCTTGTCTAAATTACTGGCTCTTGAAAGGAGACTTCCGAAACTGGATATCAAATGAATTTCGACTGTTCTACAACTCTTTAATTCCCTAGGGCCAAGCTAAGGAGGGATTGTGTCTTGTCTTACCCCATTTCATCGCTGGTGTTTGTCAGGGAGGCTCTGTGGTTGGAGCATACCTTCCCTGGCATCACTTCCAGGTTTTGTGACATCTTTTTGATTTGTTACACTACATGAGTTAAGTGGGCTTTTTTTCTGTTCAGGCTGAATGTGTTGCACATGAGCGCCTCACAAGGCAAGGCTTCTCTTCTGATCCAGCCTTGATTTGTTTTGTCAGACAACTATTGAGTGATGTTAGACTGATAATCCTGCTCGCGTTGGCATGGTTTGCTCAGCCCCGGCCAAAGAATAGTTCTGCTTTCATCTGACAGTCATTAGCAACAGACGAACTTTGCTATTTGACACGAAAAAAAAATCACTCAAACAATCTTTTGTCAGCTCCCCCAAGGATGTTTGTTTTCACATCAATACAGCACAGACCCAAGCGAGTGACTTGTGTCTAGACCTTCTTTCATGTATCCAGAGTCACTCTGTCCACATGGTGGCAGACAACATTTACATCTTTGTGTCTTGATCTTGTGGAAACAGTGCTTTTTGGTTCAGTTGCTTGTCAATGCATGAGGTAAGTAACATTCACAGAAGCACAACAGAAAAGCAAAATACTTCTTGGTGTATTTTAGTTGCAGTCAAACTGATATCTTTTCTAATAGCCATATGGAATAAAAGTTGAATGCTTATGTACTAGAGCCACATGTAAGAAACTGAACTGAAATTCCGCTCTTAAACACGAAATGAGGCAAGATGTCCAGTTCTTGGCTCTATTAGACTATCTAGCATGTGAGAAAATCAGCTTTATAATAGAAGCTATTAAACTTTTCCATGGGAAGTTGAACGGCAGAAATGTTAGGACTAGAAATTTGTTTTGGCAATAAACACTAGGCGCAGAAGTGCCTTTAAGAGTTCTGTGGGTATCGGTGTGGATGCAGTGGTTATGACCCTTTGAGCGTAGGATACTGTGACTTGCACACTACATCTTTTACGAGGCCCCTAAACTAAGATCATAAAACGTACAGTTCAGAAAGAATGCACTGTCTGAATCTGTGGCCAATTTAACTGCATAGGGAAAAGTGTTCTTGAAAGAGCACAGGTTGAAGCCAGAGCTGAGTCCTCATCTTGTAAAGTGCCAAGCATTCATTTTAATGTTAAGAGGAAGGGACTGCACCTGAAAAACCACAAAGTACCTTCTCCAGCTGCGTAGAGCCAAAAGCTTTTAGGAGAAGTTTCATTCCTGAAAGTCTCCGAGGGTAGCAATGGGCTGATCCCTAGCCAGATCATTTAGAATTGGGGAATTTACATATGGGTTTTTTGCAAACTTGTTGGAAGGCTTGCTTTTTTTCCTTTCCTATTGCTCATGCCAAGATAAAATAGGTTGAAATGAGACTGGATTAGCTGTAACAACAGCCACCCTCTTCATTCAGATCAAAGCCTGCCTATCCTTGCCCATAGACAATCAGTATGGAGCAGCAAAAGCCAATGTTAACTTGCGGAGAAGATCTTGGCTCTCCAACCTGTGCCCATCACCGCACCTGCAGCGTGAGCCTGGCTAGTGCTTCTTGGTCTGGTTGTAGGGAGTATGGAACAGACAAGGTGGGGGGAACATGGTTGGGTGGAAAAGGAGAAGTCACACCACCAGCTATGCTGAGAGCTGCTTCTTGGAAATAATTTTGGGGACCACCCCATGTAAGGATGCTCTGTGTGTTAGATCACTTGTGTACTATGTAGCTGTCATCGTCTCTGGGTGTTAACTCTTCAGGCCACTAGGTTTTTTAAAAAAATGAGTATGTGTTTAAAATAGAACCAAAATTTAGTAATCAAAAGGAAAATGGATTCCTGATATAGTTAAGCTGACATAAACATAGGTGATTTGCCAAGTTAAACTGCTTCGTTAGTATATATAAAGTGCTGCATTTTGAAATTGGAAGAGATAGGAAAGTGAGCTCTGTTATCAAGCTGTGGCACACTGCGTTAGTGTAGGAAAAAGATGTAGTGGGTAATTTTTCCTAATGAGTAGGGTGTGTGCTCTGAGTCAAAGCTTGACTTTCAGATATAAAGTGTTAACACCTGTGGAATTCATGGACCTCATTTGTGAGCCTGTCCCTTCCTTCTGGAGCCTTCTCACTTTTTGCTGTGTTGCCATCTCTTGATAGGGAAAAAAAACATGCTAAAATGCTTATCGTTTTCTGAAACCCCACTTGCCTTAATACATAAAAATTGCTCTTATGTGTCATTAGCAAGCAAGTGACAAGCTGTGACTTTTTTTTTGCTGAGCTTCTGTTATTTTCACTTCTCTATCTATGCATGTTCTTTTTTCTGCTGTTGTGTAGTTTAATATGTCTGGTTTGTGCTCCATGAGGCAGGGTTTATCTCCTATGCACAGGATTTGGCATATGAGGGCACAAATCCTGTTTTGAAAGCTTTGGGTATGAGAGCTGTTTAAACACCCACAAATGCCTTTCAGGCCTATTATATACTGGGGTTGAAGTTTAGAGGGAGTAGTTCTCTAACAAAAGGAATAAAAGCGTCTGATATCTATTGGATCACTTACTTTTTGATCAGTCCAGAATGCCTGGAAATCCAGAGCTTGAAAGTATTTTGTTTTTCAAGGTACTTGAAATACTAAGGGGGATATTGTGTCTGTCTGTGCTGGCCTTATGCATAATTTACGTGAATACTTCTCAAGTTAATATTGTGTAAACAGAAAAAAAAAATAAGCTCTGGTTCAATTTAGCAAATATAAGTTGCTAGTTGTTTTCGGGAAGGGTGTGGCTGAATAGATCTTGCTTTAATGCTCCCTGACCTTGTCTTTAAGTTTGAAATATACTCCATCATATGAGAAATGATTTCCAGTATTGGGCTGTTTTAGGTGCTATTTGGTGTTTGCTGAACAATGGTGTTATCCTGATAGGAAACAAGCCTTCCACAGGTTAAACTATTGGTTCTATTCTCCTTGAGTGAGAGATCTTCATGTTTGATTTACAATCTAGTCTTTTTAGAAGTCACTCTCCTTTGCCCGCTACAAGTATCAGAGTGGATGCCTGGGAAGCAGTTCAGCGTAGGTGAAACATGGGGCTGGGAGCTGAGAATCCCCAAATTCTTTCTACATTTAGTCTCTGTGGCGTGGGCGGAATCACTTGCTCTTTGAGTAACGCTTTCTTGAAGCAAGAGCCTTTTCTTTTTTTCCACTTGAAGGAGCAGGTTTCACAAACGTGGATGAATGCTTTAGGAAAAACTGCCAAAAGCTCAATTTTAGCCATTTTAAAACAAAGGCTTTCCCATCATAGCATAAAAGAACAAATAACTTTGTGTTTGCGATACCAAATGGAGTGTATTATTTGTGTGCACTGAAACAATTATTACAGGTTTCCTTTCCTGCAACGTCTTAAGGTACAAGGTAAAAGTAGACTGATGCCAAATGAGAAAATTACCCGGTTTTGGAGATTTATCAAACTATGAAGGTAATTAATAACTGTAGGAATGAGGACCATATAGAAATTTCTAAAAACTTGGGAACTTTATTATATTGCTCTGAACTGTCATTGAGCAATCATAGAATGGTTTGGGTGGGAAGGGACCTTTAAAGGCCATCTAGTCCAACCACCTGCCCATGAGCAGGGACATTTTCAACTAGATCAGGTTGCTCAGAGCCCCATCCAACCTGGCCTGGAATGTTTCCAGGGATGGGGCATCTCCCATGTCTCTGGGCAACTTGTTGCAGTGTCTCACCACCCTCAGCGTAAAAAAATTCTTTATATTTATATCTAGTATCTATATATCTAGTGCGAAAGCTCATCACTAGCAGAGAGGGGCCACAGTCTTCGGTGCAGATGTTCACAGAATCACAGAATGGCAGGGGTTGGAAGGGACCTCTGGAGATCATCCAGTCCAACCCCCTGCCAGAGCAGGGTCACCCAGAGCAGGTGGCACAGGAACGCGTCCAGGTGGGTTTGGAAATGTCTCCAGAGACGGAGACTCCACCACCTCTCTGGGCAGCCTGTGCCAGGGCTCTGCCACCCTCACAGGAAAGAAGTTCCTCCTCATGTTGAGATGGAATTTCCCGTGTTCCAGCTTGTGCCCGTTGCCCCTTGTCCTGTCGCTGGGCACCACTGAGAAGAGTCTGGCCCCATCCTCTTGCCCCCCGCCCTTCAGCTCTTGCTGAGCATTGATGAGATCCCCTCTCAGCCTGCTCTTCTCCAGGCGGAACAGCCCCAGGGCTCTCAGCCTTTCCTCAGCACAGAGATGCTCCAGTCCCTTGATTATCTTTGTAGCCTCTGCTGGACTCTCTCCAGCAGTTCCCTGTCCTTCTTGAACTGGGGAGCCCAGAACTGGACCCAGGATTCCAGATGTGGCCTCACCAGGGCAGAGCAAAGGGGGAGGCAGATGTTCATCTGCCACTTGAGCTGACAGTGTAGCCCTGATGCATCCCTGCAGCTTTCCAGCCTGGCTGATGAGTTTGGGCTCTGTGCTGTTTTCACCCTGATTTCCAGTCAGGACAAGGTGGGTACCTACCTGTGCGCTCCTGAGACTGTTGCCCTTTTGGTGTTCTTAAGTAAAAAAAGAGGGTTTCAGAGGTTTCCATGCAGTGCAAAATCACGCTGGGGGAGCTAAATGCATAAAGAAAACATCACGTTTAAGATGTAGGTACAAAATGTTGTCTTTCTCCTTCTGGCTTTTGCACGTCTGACCTTTTGTTCTGTGCCTGATGTAATGATTTTTAATACAAAAGCTCAGGATGAATGAGGTCATAGGAAGTAAGTGTGCCCATGTCTTATAATCCAATAAACATCGCTTTGTGATACCGAGGTGTTTTAAGAAGGTCTGACCTGAACCTGGAAAGGTTATGCTGGATAGTTTCATCTCATCAAGCTCTAATGCAGCAAGACTACAGCCGACCAGTAAACGTGGTTTGAGTTATTTGAGTGCTTCACTGGGGAAAGGGGGAAGCTTTTCTCAGGCCAGTAACTCCTCTATCTTCTAAATTGCTTTTTTTTTTTTTTTAATGTTCTTTCTGTAAAATGGTCATGGTATATGAGAGGCACCTTTATGGGCAAGGGGGCCCAGAGATGTTATTTTTATAAAGAGCCCACTAACCACCAAATTTTATAGGAATAACTTATATAAGTGGCTGTTTCCCCCAGCCTGTCTTTGACGATGGTTTCCCATATCCTTACTGGGACACCAGGCTCGAACCATGAAGGCGAATGTTTGAGACCCCTCTGGGGGGGTGTTGTGTTTACTCTCAGGAAGGGCTTCACGAATACGAGCGAGAGAGTCCGGGAGGAAATGCGGCTTTTGGCTCATCTCAGTGTTTAGTTCTACAGTGTGTTGTGCATGTCCTCAAACACGTACTCCTATTTCCTTATTTTCTTGTGGTCTATCTCCAGTAAACACTATTGCTGCGAAACCAAAATCGAGTATTAAATATTGCTTATTATCACATTTCAGTTTTAAAAATTAGAAGAAAACTACTTCACAAATGTTTGGCAGCCTATTACAAGTTGCTGAGCATTAGCGTCTGGGCTGCTGCTGTCTTTGAATAATGATCAGACTTTGTATTTTGGTGGATGTGAGGGGAAGAGGCAGCTTAATATAATTCTAACGCAAATGAAAAAAGGCAGAAGGGAATTAGATCTGTTATCAGATGAGGATATAGTTTCCTTGGTCACTGCTGACTCACTCCTGCACTTAGATTTCATGCATGAATTTCCCCTGCCTTTCAGATGGAAGTGAATTATAATTCTCCAGTGTGGGAGGAGAGGAAAGGAGCTGGGCTGCTCTTGGGGAAGCAAGAACCAGTGGGTGAGAAAAAAGTTACCATATGAATTTGATGCCCTCTGTAAGAACTGAATCAGTTAGAGCTTCCTGCCAACCTAGTGTGCGCGGACACTGAGCCGTAATGTAGAGATCATAGAATCATAGAATGGTTTGGGTTGGAAGGGACATTAAAGACCATCCAGTTCCACCCCCTGCCCTGGGCAGGGACACCTCCCACCAGACCAGGTTGCTCCAAGCCCCGTCCAGCCTGGCCTTGAACCCCTCCAGGGACGGGGCAGCCACAGCTTCTCTGGGCAACCTGGGCCAGGGGCTCACCACCCTCACAGCAAAGAATTTCTTCCTAATATCCAATCTAAATCTTCCCTCTTTCAGTCTAAAACCATTCCCCTTGTCCTTTTGTTCCCATCCCTGATCCAGAGTCCCTCCCCAGCTTTCCTGTAGGCCCCCTTTAGGGACTGGAAGTGGCTCCAAGGTCTCCCCAGAGCCTTCTCTTCTCGAGGCTGAACCCCCCCAACTCTCTCAGCCTGTCCTCCCAGCAGAGGGGCTCCAGCCCTCCCAGCATCTCCGGGGCCTCCTCTGGCCCCGCTCCAACAGCTCCGTGTCTCTCCTGTGCTGAGGCCCCAGAGCTGGAGGCAGCACTGCAGGGGGGTCTCCCCCGAGCGGAGCAGAGGGGCAGAATCCCCCCCTCGCCCTGCTGCCCCCGCTGCTGGGGATGCAGCCCAGGCTGCGGGGGGGTTCCTGGGCTGCCAGTGCACATTGCCGGCTCTTGTTGAGCTTCTCACCCACCAACACCCCCAAGTTCTTCTCCTCAGGGCTGCTCTCCATCCATTCTCTGCGCAAACTGTATTTGTGCCTGGGATTGCCCCGACCCGCCTGCAGGACCTTGCACTTGGCCTGGTTGAACTTCATGGGGTTCGCATGGGCCCACCTCTCCAGCCTGTCCAGGTCCCTCTGGATGGCATCCCTTCCCTCCAGCGTGTCGACCACCCCACACAGCTTGGTGTCATCGTCAAATTTAATGAGGGTGCACTTGATCCCACTGTCCATGTCTCGGGACAAAGATGTTGAACAAAGATCAGCGTTTCTGCACTGTAGCATTGACTGTCTTGGACTTTGCAGCATCTGACTTAAGTTATTGCTGTTACAGATCAAAGTAAAAGAGGAGGAAAGTATCTTATTGATAGCAGTCTCAGCATTGTAAAAGGTGGGGAAATCAAGCTAGTTTAGACTAAATATGATTTTAAAATAACAGTGTGATTGTAAGCAGCCTTTGAAGGGACAGCATAGAACAGAGATCTCTCCTGTCACTGCGTTGATTGCTGTTTGTATGCCGTATTTGTTATTGCTAAATCAAAATTGTGATGGGACTCCTTTAAGATGGCGTTAATGAAGGATTTTTTTTAAGCGCGCTGGGTCAGCAGAAAGAACTTTAAAGCGTGTGCCCCATGGATTAATGAAGGACATGGGTCTTCAAGGCTGCTGATGTCACTTGTTTTTCTTGTTAGTTTAGTGCTCTTAGAAGAATTGCAAAGTAAACAGTTGCTTTTCAGGGTGAACATCTGAACAGCATGGAAATCCACTTGGGAGAGGGAGGCAGGCACTGGCAGATCAAGATACAAGTCAGCATTTCCGTAAAAATAGCTGCGTATTTGAGCACTTCCCCTTGTTTGGATGAGGGCTGTCACTACTGTGGCTGTCCTCTGTTTGCGCCTTCTGAAAACAAGATTGAGGACTTAAAGACTTGTTATAATCACAGGGGTTGCTATATAGCTTTTTTTTTTCCTCTTCTACTTCCCCAAGAGTCTTTAAAAAAAAAATAAAAAAAAGCCTTGGCTAGATTTACTTCCAAATTGTGATAGATGTATGCTGACAGTCTTGTAAATACGAAAAATAAAAATGAATTTTAAATGTTTCACTTTGAGAGATGCGATCTCAAGAGCTAATTGATACCACAGTGTGTTTCGCTAATGTTGCAGCTTTAAGGGTTTTTCCATAAACCCCCGTAGCTGTTCAGAGCTAGAACAGCTAGCTACATTTAATAAAACAAAGGCAAGCAACATGTTAAGAGTGCAAATAATCTAAAATTTTTTAATTTCCCCCAAAAGGTATAAACACACACAACTGTTTATATAGCAGCAGGCATTATTTCACTGATCCCCCAAGGTTGTTTATATAGCAACAGGCATTATAACAACGCTTTCTGTTTTCATTATTGCAGTGCTTAGTCATCTGAATCCCAGCCAGTGCTCCTTCATCCTCTGAAAAGTCATCCAGGATCTTGTAAAACAATTAACTATATCATTTTATTAAAACTTGCATTTTTATATTTCTGTCCCAGCGTTTGACAGCCTCTGAAAACCTTCGGTGAATGCTTGGCTTCTGCCCAACCCTGCGCACTTGATTGAAAGAACACTTTTGCTTCTATTTTTATTTGTGGGTTTTCACATTTGTGGAGCAGATGTCCTTTGAAATCCTCGATGCTATCAAGAACAACTCCTCATTTAATTGAAAATAATTCAAAATTGCTCTTGACTTGCCTTAATGTGAGCCTGAATAGTGTAGTAGTGAGTTGGGTCCACCTCTTGTATAGAAACAGACGGTGCTACAACATCAAGGACCTGCAGTAGAGACTAAGGGAAGTGTAAAATTGCTGGGGGTTTCAGTATCGAGTCGAGTATTATGCATAACGTGTACTGAAGTGACTGGTATTTTGAATTTTATTAACATAGGCTGCGCTGTGAGACTGTTTCCACATGGCTTAGAACAATATGGTTACGGCTGGGGAAACAATATGGTAAATGATGAACAGATGAGTTCAGAATTGGAGTCATTCTGTGCTCCCAAAAAAGGATATTCCAGTCAACAAAAAAGGATATTCCAGTCAAGGTACTCCGTGGTTTCTGGCCGGAAGTAAATGTATACCATTAGTCATTAAATACTGTTACAGGGATTAGTATAGGAAATGGGCTATTCTTCTTTGCATGTAAATGCAGGATATCGTTATTTGTCTTAAGAGGCAGCCCCTTAGTGGCAAAAGCCCTAATTTTGATCTTGGGTGCAACCTGATGTTATCCAGAAATGGAAAGATAGCTAAATGGTTTCTTTGTAAGCCAACTTTAATACTTCTAGTACTTCTTATTTTATGGACTTTATAGGACAGTAACCGGACCTTTGCGGGTTTGTATTTTAATTAGTTAACAAATGAGGTAGCTACACTTGTCGTGATTTGTTTCAGTGTGGAAGGTGGTAAGCTTTTATGTTGTCTGACGTGATTTTAATTAACTATAACAGTCTAGTTGACAAAGTAAATTACTTGGAAGATGCTTGGGTGGCAAGAGTGATTTCAAGATGCTCAGGGTGGAGCTGATTCACTTCTCAGGACTGACGACTTCCAGTAGAAGGTGAAGCCGTTGCACAGAAGGAAATGCAGGTAGAAACTGACGCAACTGAATATTTTTTTTTTTTCCCTCGTCTTAAAGAGTCTAAACCAATTATGCCCAGGTTGTTACGAGTTAACTTTTAATTGGTTTGTCATGCCTTATGTACAGCTGATGCTGTGGTTGTCTGTTAGCTGGAACAATTTTCTTAGTCTTTGATGGAAATTAAGTGTTTAAACATTTTATTAAAAACCTAATATGCATTTTAAGAATAAATCTTACCTTTTACTCTGAGAACAATTGCTTTAAATGCAGCTTACTTCTATGACGTTGGAATAAATAGCAAATATAATATAAAACACCGACCAGTATGATGGGGTGGTCTTCCATAGAGGTAGAGTTGGCTTTAATATCAATTCAGTCTCCTCTTTCTTCAGATTCTTCTGTACAGGTACTTCTTGAAATTGTCTTAGAACAAACAAAAACCTCAGATTTTACAAAGGCAGTCTGGGCAGTGATCTACTGACAGTCATAAATTTCTGTCTATCCTCTTTTCAAAGTCTTTTTGTAATGTAGAAATATTTTTTAAAAGTTTGAAACTTTATCGCACTGGATTTGTAAGTGTCAGGTTTTGGGGATACAAGTTTTCTGAGAAACTAATCAAATTGGATGAATGTTTTCTAAAATCTTGTAGAAATGTGTGGTTTGGGTTTTTTTCTGGTTGCTATTTATTAGCAACTTCTTTACATCTTAATTAAATAACTTAAATCTTAGTTAGTTAAATAATTTGCAATGGTATCAGTTAACACAGAAGCCAAAGCAACAAAGTTCAATAAAATGTTGAACCTTTCACTTTTTGAGATGAGTAAAAGGAATAACTCTGTGTAATTGAAAGAAATTACAAAGTGAAACTATTATTATTTTTTTTTCCCCCTTAAATATCCCTTAAGTTATTCTGCCTTGAACTGTTCAGAAAATACGATGCACCTCATCTGCTACGTCTTGTTTCTGTGGAGTAGGTGTTGCTGGTAACTGGTGTGAGAGCAGACTGGGACCCCTGGCTGAAGTGTCTTTAGCTCGTTTGTTTTCCAGTACGCGTTTACTACGTGTTTTTGTTCAATCAAGCAACGTTTCACACAGCACTTGGGAAAACAAAGCTGTATAGAGGAGCTAAACATTAGTAAGGAAATGGCAATTAATATTTTATTAGTTGAACATCATTAATGATGTACTCACAGCCCCGTGGAGAATACAGAGTCATGAATGTGAACCAAATCTTGGACATTTGTTCACTCGAACTAAAACAGGCACGTTTTCTTCAGATGGCCGGGTCCCTGACATCCTGAAGGAATAATTGGACCTTTAAATAAAATGCTGCTTTTGCAAGTGATACTTGGTTCCTTTGGAAACTTTTATGTGGGGCAGGTGGAGATGGGTGATGTTTAATTTCAACAATTGAAATGTGAACTCAGTTTCTTCGGGGAATCGAGACGGTACATGGTCACCTCTTTCTGCTTTCATGTTCCTACCCCAGCTTCATGCTTCACTGGTCTCCTTTGCGCCTCTTTTCATTTTCCATCATGCAAAGCTCGATCTTTAAATTCCTTGTAACTCTCATGAGCAAAGCAGGTGTCCTCTCCCTACATTTTTCTCTTTTTAAAATTGATTTTGATGTCCTACTGTAACAGGTCGCAGGTGATGGTTATTACTACTGTTCGGTGTCTTACTAGTTATTGGATGAGGGGGAGTAACTGTCCCTGTGAGTGTGGTGTTGGCTGTTAAAAAATATTAAACTAAAGGAAAAAGGTCTGAGAAATGCTTCATGGTTTGGGGGGAAAAAAACCAGTCCTTAGTAATGATGGCAGAGGGTAAGAGTAGGAGGAAGAAGAGTTCTGCTCTTGAGTAAAAGAGAAATCTTATTTTTTCTGCCTCCATGCTCCTGTTTGCGGTGTGCTATATGTGTGGTGGGTTCTGTCATTCAGCGGAAGCAGAGATTTCTTTTTGGGGGTACGTGAGATTACTGCAGAGCACTGTGAAGCAGGAGGTAACCTTGTTGCATTAATGGAGAGGTAATTTTGGAACCAGACTAAAACGTGAGAAGTGACTCATGCCTCTGATGCTCCAACTCATTTTTTTTTTATTATTATTTTCATTATTATTTTCTGACACTAGAAAGCAGATGAGTTTTTCAACAGCTTCTGGGATTATGTGTAGGTTTGTTTAGTGAATACATCAGCAGCAGCTTGTATTGATACAGACACATAAGGCAATGTTGCTTTCATTTTAAGCTATTACAAAGCCAAAATAGAATGCAGTTTATAAAGTTAAATTTATTTTCTTTTTCCTAGCAGTTTCACAAAACTTACATCCTAACTTTACTTACTCTGCATCTCTACTGTTTGCAAAATGGAAATGAGTTTTAGCAGAAACAGTATTTTTCTATTTTTCTCATGTTTTGGTAGAAGAGTCTCTCCTGCGTTCCTCTGATGTTGGCTGTTGGAAGTGGAGAGATCCCTTAATCCAATTCTTTTCATGCTCTGAAACCTTAGAATTTAAGGAGGACTATAAAAAGGGGTATTCTATGAACATTTGATTGTAGTAGGAGGAACAAATGTAATGGGTTTGATTTTTTTCCTTTTTTTTTTTTTTTTTGTTTTGCCCCAGGCTAGTTCTTTGGTTAACCAAATCCACCGTAATCCCATCAGGAGAATGTGGTGATCGTTTAGTAATTTATACTGTATGGTTGTCTTAATCCAGGTTCTGTCATTGTAGCAGAAAATATGAATCCAAGCCCACCATATGACTTGAGTGTATCCATATGGAAATAATAAACTGTGTAATAAATGGCCTCCTGTTGTACAATGCAGTACTGAGGATGATTTTCTTCCAAAGCGATTTTTCTTTCTAAAGCTCAGACAAGCATAGAAATCAGTCCCAATTTCAAGAGTCTTTTTCAGTGGAAAAACCAATTGGGCCATTGTTTGGGAGAAGTCAAACATCTTTCTAGCTTAGAGGATACTTGCCTACACCTTACTTTCCTGAATTATGGAAACATGTGTGTTAATTCTAAAAAAAAAAAAAAAAAAAAAAAATCAAATTTCACTTTGAGTGGGAGTATTCCATGTAGCGGCGAGTGGCTCTATCAGTATTGAATTTGTGTAGTTATTGTATGTGTATATTGGAGGGCAGCTGTGACTTCTAGAGAGCACTAACATCTGCTGAGAACTGCACATTAAGTTGATGCTGCTTCATTCTGATAGTCTTAAAGGTACTGGAATTTAGGGATATTTTTTTCCTCAATTTTAACTGCACGAGGGATAAATTTCCCTGCAAAGGTTCCATGAAGTTTTGAGATTCACACTTGAAAGAAATGAAGACTTCTTCCTTTCCATGTGCCCTTCTCTTTGGAGGTATTTTTCGTTTGGGGACTTATTTAAGAAGTAGTTTATAATTACCAGCAGTGAGAGTTATGTCGTGTGTACTTAACTTGTTTTTACCCTCAGATCATCAAATCATGGTTGCATGGAGTCACTGTATCAAATCTTTTCATTTATGTTTGTGCCCACAAAGGAGTTAATACTTGGGTTAAAGTCAGTCAATGTTTGACACCTTTCTCTTAGCGACATGGCATTTTATTTAAATGCTGGGTTTAATTATGAGAATAATTGCAGCAGTTTAAATCTTGATGGAAACTGTATAAGGAACACAGATTTAGATGGGTTGTGTGACAGTACGTTTTTTCCCTAGTGGATATTGCTGTAATAATTCTACTGCTACTATACTGCTGATTCCAGTGTACATTGATACCCTCAGGATGACAGATGACATGCACAAATAAATGTTTTGAATCGGTGAATATAGAACATTGTGTTGAAATTCGGTCTTTTCACTTAATGGCTGTATTCTTATTAAGCTGCGAGGCTGCTCTCCTGTTACAGATAGGAAATGGGAAAAGTGTAATGAGGTTTAACAGTCAGATTGACTGATTATTTTGTCCCTGTTCTTGGGTGGGTTTTGCTAATAGGAGGTTATGAGTATTAAATGGAACATTTCCTTAAGGAGAAGAGATCTCTTGGAATTGCTTGATTATCCTACACTTTTTTTGAAAACCTAGTAAATTAACTGACCATAATGGTATATTCATCGGAATCTGGGATTTGGAAAGCGGTGCTAATTTTTTTTTTTCTGGTTTTGTAGCTTAGGTATCAGCATGGACTGAGTACTCCAGACCTAAGGCAAACTCTTCCTAACCTGAAAAACTTCATGGAGCTTGGGCTAATGGTTAGATGGTAAGTATTTTTCTTTTTTTTTTTTTTTGTAATTAAAAAGAAAAAGGTGGATGCTACATAAAATTTCGATGTAAGGATTTTTCACAAACAAGCAGGTCCTCTTCACAAGAGTTCAGAATGCTTGGGGAAGACTTGTGACTTCCCCAAAATATAGGCCATGTAAGAGGTCCACAATATTCTACTATTTCCTTCTGCTTTTGTAATATCATCCATGTGATGGGCCCACAACACTTCTTGCAGGAGTCGGGGGGACAGAGGAAGACTGTTTGAAAAGCCGTGTTCTTTGCTACAGGGAGATGAATTCATCATTCTTTCAGGACTATGTCTAAGGGTTGGTAGTACGTGCACCTTCTGTAATATGGTATTCTCTGGAGGGGTTCAAGGCCAGGTTGGATGGGGCTTTGAGCACACTGGTCTAGTGGGAGGTGTCCCTGTCCAGGGCAAGGGGTTGGAACTGGATGACCTTTAAGCTCCCTTCTAACTCTAACCATTCCATTCCATGATTCTGTGATAGTCCAGGAGGGTAGAAAGGCATAACAACCTTAGCAGAACAGCTCTCAGACTGGCTGATACCCGCCTTTAAATGTGTAATTCCAGTGAGCACAGTTTGTGTTGGGCGTTTTTATTGCTAATGAAAGCAGCTGGTGCATGTTGAGTATTGTTGCTAAATGGGAAGCTACATTAATGAGTATCTGAAGGTTGTAGTAACCTTCCAGGGAAATCTTGGGCACTTCTGCTCTGGTTCACTCTGGAGGATCCAGACACTCTTTCTACTATTTGGGTAGAAAATCAAAGCAGACTGGCTTTGATTTTCTAAGACTAAAGTTAGTGTAGGCTTCTCTTGCAGCAGCTCTTTGAGCATGAGGCTTGACCAATTCTCCTTAAACCCACTGAGATAAACTTTAGTAAATGTGGAAGGCACAATTCACTAGCAAGTGTATTTGTGCAGGCGTTACATGCTTTGTATTCTCATTTTTTTTTAATTTATGGTCTTTGAATTGTGTGCACTCATGCAGCCTCTTACCTTGAGCAATTATTTTGTCCTGAATTCGCATCTTTGTTCTTTGGGTGCCTAAATCCCACCCAAACATAGCAGTGTGCCATTTTAGGATCCCTAAGTTAATTATTCACTGCTCCAAAGGTCTTGTGTGGTCCGTGGGTCATACTTGGCCCCATGCAGATGCCCTGGATCCTCCAAGGTATTGAAAATCTCATCCAGCGTGAGGTAACCCCACCAGGTTTTGCTGCCAGATGCTCTGGTGATGGATATGGATATAGATTCCCTCGCCGCTTCAGTTGATCTGAGAAATAATTCCTTCTGGCATGTTAATTAAGATGAAAGAGTGCTTCCAGTCTTCCTAACGGAAACCTGTTATTCCTAATAAGATAATGATCTACAAAGCACTAACAGCCAAACCTAAATATTTTTGGGCTAGTATATGGCTTTTAGGGGAGACTTATAAACCAGGCTTGAACTAGTTTCTAAACCTGACGAGAAATGACACTAAACATTGTGTCACTGGCCCTTTTTAACAGAGGAATTAAAGCTTTTTAGTGCTATTCATACTATATCTGAATTCCTTACATTTTCAACCAACAGAAGTAGCAAGGCCTTTATTAGCTAATGCAGACTGGTCTCTTGCCATGACCTGCCCGACAGGTGTAGAGGCAGCGTATCGTAACGTGGATTTTTGTAGTGATGGGAATACTTGTCTGAAATGAATGCGGAAAAAGTGGTATGTGATAAATAGTTCTGGGTTGAAAAACAGGGACAAAACTGCTGATAAACAGCCTTCTCTTAAGTACTTGTTTCTGCAACTTTTAAAGGATTTTACTATTCCAATAGGGTTCTTACTGCTGTGTTTTAGTAGGGTCCTAAAATGTTGCTAAGCTCTAAAAGTCTCTTCTTTTTTTAATTTTTTCCTGCAATATGCCAAACATGGGAAGAACACCACATCACTTCTAAAGACAGTATGTGATCGTGCATCCTTTTACCCAAAAACAAGCTTGCTATTACTGCTCCATTTGAAAATTATAAGAGCAGGATTCAAACAGGGGTAGTGCCTTGGAGTAGCACAGCTCAATATATCAGACCCTTGGGACAAAAATTCTGCTTCAGTGGGTACGGGTGATGGAAATCCTATGGGACATCGTCACGACACAGCTCCTGCCAGACCTTATTTCTGTGTCACTCTTTGCCTTTGTTACCTTTCATTCCTTGCACAGAAATGCTGATCCAGGTGAACTCCAAGCTACTGTCCAAATCACTTATTTCTGGGAGGAGAGTCTTGCCAAAGGAAAACAAATACAGGAGTGGAAAAAGTAGCATCTTTGAGCAATACTGTAAAAAGTGTTGCCTGATGGAAATTCGGGCCCTGAGAAGAGGAAGTTCAGTCCCTTGTGCGGTTTTATTCTGTCAGTAATTTCAAGCACAGCTGAAAAGGTTCTCCCTGCTTTTCTTATCCGCTAGCAAGATATATAAAGAAAAGCTTTCTTCATCGGGGAAAATATTACCAGGTGTTTTTGCATGGTATCCATCTCTATGATGTAAAAATCCTCAGATTTTTACCTAAACCATGACTTCTGTAGCACTTGTGTGTGCTCATCAGTAGAGCGGGAGGGGTGGGGATCATGGATGTCTCCTTTGGTCTTGAGTAAGCAGAGATGGGATGACTCTGTTCAATGGGAATCGTTTTGAAAGCGTGAGTATCTTCCCGTCTGGTGTGTGCGGGCTTTGAAGAACTGATCATGGAAGCTTTACTTCTGCTTTAAGATGTTTTGCCATTGTACAACCAGGGTGTTTTTTTTTTCCTGTAGGTGATACACAGCCATTAGCAAGACAAAACACATTTTTTGGCTGTATAATATTTCAAAACATGTAGGAATATTAAGCGTAGTTCTCCGGGAGTATCACATTCCCTCCTTCCCTCCCCTATGACTGTCTATGCCTCATTTCCTTCTCACCTCCAAAACTTGTATGAATAGTTGTTCATTTTTATTTAAGGCTAATGATTCTAAACAATGCTTCTTAGTACTTCCTTATAATACAAATGGAAATGGGGCTTTACAGGGTGTCTAGCTCAGGGGGAAAACTGGCTAGACTTTCATAACCGGGCATTGCAGTTGAGCACATACGTAGGAATGTACAAATGCCCACTGGCTTGTGGGTAATATCTGATTACTTGTATTTTAACAAGCATAAATGCCACCAGCTGTTAAAATGAAGATTCGAAGGAATTGTTTGTTTTTAGGATGCTGTAGGTGAGTCATCTGACACTTTCTGCTACAAGCGTAGTCAGTAAAGTGTTTCCACGTCATCCTTCGTTTGCAGGATGAGAGCAGGAACATATGGGGCAGTGATGGGGTTTTCTTATCTACAGATTCACTCGCAGTGCCTGGTTTGGGTTCGTTGTTGCTGGTCTTCGGTTTCCTTTCTCAGCACTGGAGCTGGTTGTTGCTGAATTTAAGTTCTGTCAAATCATCATCACACTGGTAAAAAAGCAATACGTACACTGTACATAGTTTCTCTTTAAACAGGACTGGTTTTAACATGAGGACGCTGCATGGGCTCAGAGTTAGCTTTTGACTAGAGACATTTGTATTTCTCTGCTGTCTGGAATAGAATTGAATCCCTTAGATATTCAGGGTAACTGAAATACATAGCTGTTTCAGGCTTAATCTCTTTATCTGATAAGCATCAGTTTAGATTTGAGTACAAAATACTTTCTTTACTCCTTCAGACTGAAAACAAGCAAACAACAGCCTGGAGAAGAGAAGGTTTCAGGGAGACCTTAGAGCCCCTTCCAGTATCTGAAGGGGGCCTACAAGAAAGCTGGAGAAGGGACTTTTTACAAGGGCACATAGTGATAGGACGAAGGGTAATGGGTTCAAACTGAAAAAGGGGGAAGATTTAGATTAGATCTCAGGAAGAAATTTTTCACTCTGAGGGTGGTGAGCCCCTGTCCCAGGTTGCCCAGAGAAGCTGTGGCTGCCCCATCCCTGGAGGGGTTCAAGGCCAGGTTGGACGGGGCTTGGAGCAGCCTGGTCTGGTGGGAGGTGTCCCTGCCCAGGGCAGGGGGGTGGAACTAGATGATCTTTAAGGTCCCTTCCAACCCAAACCATTCTATGAAAAAGCCCCCATAGCTTTCGTAGCAGAGCCCACCTAGTTCATACTTCTGTCAGAGCAAATTTGTCTTTAAAGTCTCAGCTTTCAGACTTTCATGAACTCTGTTGCTCTGTCTGAAGCTGTGGGGCAGCCCTTGGCCCTCTTGAAGGTCTGCGGAGTCTGGTGCCTTTGCATCAAGATTTAACTGGGTTGCTGCTGGATCCCTGTGCCTGGTGAGATTCGTCTTGTTTGGGTTTCTCAGGCATGACACTTCAATGATTAATACGTGTTTTCACATCCCAACACGCGTGATTTATGGCAGCAAGCCTGCGGGTCTACAAGCTCTGCTTCCCTCTTCATATCTCTCCTGGCACCTATATTCTGCTGTGTTTACTTTTCTTCCCCCTTACCCCTACTGGAAAATATTATTTGTTCTGTACGTAGACGAAATCAAGACAGATCAGTTGGTTCCCGCACACGCTGTTATGGAGGCTACGGAACTGCAGAAACATATTTTTCTGATCTCAGATCTGGATGTTGACTCTTAAGGTGAAAGATGATGAGCCAGAGTTGTTGTGGATTTAGGCTGTCTCAGTTGCGGTCCCCCATATCTTTTCCGTTTCCTTTTGGGAATAATTCTCTACCTTCCAATTTTTTTAGTCCTGGAGTCTCACTGGCTTCCAGAAAAGCAGCTTATTTTTAAGATTAACTTTTGCTGATGCAAAAGGCCCTATGCAGTTTTTCTCTTAAATTCTTTTTCTTTTGAGTATGCAGATTATTCCAGCTTTTGAGAGAGACCAAGTCTGTGCATTTTGGACATTGTTTTATTCCTTTTTGCATGTTCGGATTTATCTTTCACAAGCCAGGCTCTTTAGATCAGGGTTGCATTAAATCAAGCGACTCTTTCATTTTCTCTCCTGTTCTTCAGCTTAATTTTATTTACTCTGTATAACTTTTGAAGGATACTATTTGTGGTTATTCACAGCAAGTAAAGAGCACACTGCAGGCTTGAGCAGTCCAGTGAGAAGGAGAATTTTTTCCTAGTGAATAGATTAGACAATAGGCTTATCTAATGTTGGCAAATAAGAGATACTCCTTTAGAAGGTCCTGTCTGTAGTCAAGGAGATGTCCTTTTGAGCCTGCATTTAAAAGCTTTACCCAAAAATACTTGCGTGCCAAGGCTTAAATCTGTGTTTCAAGGGTACGTCTTGATTCATATACTGCTAAATTCAAGAGAAGTCAAAAACTTAATGTTCAAGTAAAGAAAATTCTGGTAGCTTAATTTATGAAGATTTTTTTTTTTAAAAAAGTGTGTGTCAGAATTTCTTAGCTGCCAAAAGACGCAATTTCACCTTAATTTCATATTGGCAGCCTCCTTTTGCAGCCCTGTCACTATTGTGCGTTATTTAACCAGTAATCTCTAAGAAGGTGAGAAACTATTATTGCTTTTTAGCACAGTTGACATGAGGTTGGCTCCGAGCTGCGCTTGGAGCTTCAAACATTTCAGATGGCTATAAACCAACTTAAACACCTTCATTTAGCGTTCTTACTGCCATGAGGTCATAGTTTGCAACGAACAAGATCAAATGGTGTTTAAGTTTGGGGGTTTTTTTTGGTGTTTTTTTTTTTTTTTTAAAGTATTCTCATACCAAAGAGCTGTAGCTGTGGATTTTGGCTTTTGGCCAGACAATCAAGATTTAGTATTTTGACCAGCTGTGATCCAGTAATGTCCCTCAGAGGAAACATTTTGTGGGGAGGAAAAGATACATATTTGAGCCTGTGAATTGTATTCTGTCTCTCATACTGCTTTACGGTTTCTCCGAGCCCCTTGCAGACAGATTAAATAATCACAAGTGAATCTGACTTGAAGAAACTGTTTCTTTTTATCAAAACTGCAAACAGATTACAACCAGAATCGGTTCCCTAAGAAAATAGCTTCAGAAATGCTGCTGTCCTACTTCAGTCACTTCATCTCGCCTGATTACAGCGTGGAGTCTGTGTCTTGTGCCCTAGGTCTGTAAGAATGCCCAAATGGACTAATTATAACCAGTGAAAATGAATATTTTGGGGAGAAAGCAACTACTTTGTAATTTTGCTGCCAGTAAAACTTACAGCTGAAGTTAGACTGTTATGAATTGGCTTTTGAGATTTGGATGCAATTGAAACGTTGAGACTGGTGATGATGTAATTCTCTTATCTATAATGTCCAATAAATCTGAGGTTTCTTTTCTTTTTTAATTTAGAAATCCTCCTTCCTGATAGGAACTATACGTACTCCTATACGTAACCAGCTCTAGTCTGATCCAACTTGATGACTAAAAGTCATTAAGGCCTGATGACAGTTCATCAAATCAGGTTTTATACGCCACGAGTCGCAAGCCGTTCTTTTTGGACAGGTGTCCACATCTGTTTGCTGTCTCAGAAGATTGACCAAGTAATTGTGGCTGGAAGCTGAACCAGTTCAACCCCAGTAATTCAGGTCAAGGTTGTACCTTAGAGTAAAGGGCTGTGCTCCTGCAAGCCAAGCTGTTCTCACTGGTGATGATACCTTACATTCTCCAAAGTTTCTGGGCAATTGGATGTTAGTTATCTAGCATGACTTGCTTTTTTTTTTAGTGTATTTTATTAATTCCATGAGCTGTGAAGCTGATAAAGCATCTCTTTCTCTGGGCTTTGCCTTGATGCAGTGCTATGGCTTCTGTTAACAGTACAGCTTTTTCCTCAAGGAAGATGCAAACGGCATAGAGACGCTCTGTCAGCTGCTTGTTTTCATGAAGATTAATAGCAACTTAGTATTTCTGAGTTCTGTGCCTCTCTGTAAACGTTACTTTTGACTCAAAACCTCAATCTGACTTCTCACCTGGAATGAGGCGATGGAATAGGAAAAGATGCTTTGACTTAACTGCTTAACCCGCTGTACCTAGAGCCATTTGATTTCTATTTTGCTTGCCTGCAAGACTATGACCATTATTCTACTTAAAGGTACACAGAGAACTATTCATCTTATGTTTGCCTTCTAGACACCCGTCACTCAGCTTAAACTAGTTGCCCCTGTGGTCAAGAGAGTATGATTTTCCCACTGGTCATAAACCCACAGAATCACAGAATGGCAGGGGTTGGAAGGGACCTCTGGAGATCATCCAGTCCAACCCCCTGCCAGAGGAGGGTCACCCAGAGCAGGTTGCACAGGAATGCGTCCAGGTGGGTTGTGAATGTCTCCAGAGAAGGAGACTCCACACCCTCTCTGGGCAGCCTGTGCCAGGGCTCTGCCACCCTCACAGTAAAGAAGTTTTTCCTCATGTTGAGATGGAATTTCCCGTGTTCCACTTTGTGCCTGTTGCCCTTTGTTCTGTCACTGGGCACCACTGAGAAGAGTCTGCCCCATCCTCTTGCCCCCCGCCCTTCAGCTCTTGCTGAGCATTGATGAGATCCCCTCTCAGTCTGCTTTTCTCCAGGCTAAACAGCCCCAGCATTTCCTCATCAGATAATTGCTTCATTCCCCTGATCATCTTTGTAGCCTATTCTGGACTCTCCAGCAGTTCCCTGTCCTTCTGGAACTGGGGAGCCCAGAACTGGACCCAGGACTCCAGATGCGGCCTCACCAAGGCAGAGTAGAGGGGGATGATGACCTCCCTTGACCTGCTCGCCACTGTTTTAATGCCCCCCCACGAGACCATTGGCCGCCTTGGCCACAAGGGCACATTGCTGGCTCCTGGGCAACTTGTTGCCCACCAGGACTCCCAAGTCCCTCTCTGCAGAGCTGCTCTCCAGCAGGTCAGCCGCAACCTGTACCGGTGTGTGGGGTTATTCCTAGCTTGGTGCAGGACCCTATACTTGCCCTTGTTGAATTTCATTAGGTTCCTCTCCGCCCAACTCTCTAGCCTGTTCAGGTGTCGCTGGATGGTGGCACAGCCTTCTGGTGTGTCACCCACTCCTCCCAGCTTTGTATCATCAGCTAACGTGCTGAGGGTGCACTCTGTCCCCTCACCCAGGTTGTTGATGAATATGTTGAACAAGACTGGACCCAGCACTGAGCCCTGGGGAACACCACTGGTGTTCTCAATAGGGTGTTACCCACTCATCTCTCCAGTGCTCCTTTTCTTTCTCCGGTGACTGTGGAAGGAGCCTAGGCAATGAACTCTTAGATGGCTGGTCTCCAAAGTCCTTCATGCATATTTATTTTTATTTAAATGCCTTAGATAATATTTGATAAGCAGTTAAGCCATTCTATTGACTTCATTCCTGCTTTTTCAGATTTGGACTGTTATTCCCATATTTATTCCTGACTGAAGCTAAACCCATCCTATTCCTATTTATTGGCAGCAATGGAGGGTTTCAGAAATCCTTCCTTTGAAGAAGGAAGTTTACAATAAGTGGAAGAAGGGACTGACCCCTTGGGAGGATTACAAGAATGCTGCCAGAGCATGCAGGGATGAAACAAGGAAAGCCAAGGCCGCCTTGGAATTAAACCTGGCTAGGGATGTCAAGCTCAACAGGAAGGGCTTCTACAAGTATATTGGAAGCAAAAGGAAGACAAGAGAAGCTGTGGGCCCACTGTTGAATGAGACAGGAGCCATGGTGACAGAGGATGCAGAGAAGGCGGAGTTACTGAATGCCTTCTTTTCTTCAGTCTTTACTGCTCGGCCCAGCCCTCAGGAGTCCCAGGCATTGGGGGAAGTAACAGGGAAAGAAGAAGACTTTCCTTGGGTTGAGGAGGATCAAGTGAGGGATCAGTTAGATCAATTAGATATTCACAAGTCCATGGGCCCCGATGGGATCCACCCGAGAGTGCTCAGGGAGCTGGCGGAAGTCATTACTGGGCTGCTCTCCATCATCTTTGGAAGGTCCTGGAGAACAGGTGAGGTGCCTGAGGACTGGAGGAAAGCCAATGTCACTCCAGTCTTCAGAAAAGGCAAGAAGGAGGAGCCGGGGAACTACAGGCCAGTCAGCCTCACCTCCATCCCTGGAAAGATGATGGAACAGCTCGTTCTGGGTGTCAGCTCAAGGCATGTGGAGGAAAAGAAAGCTATCAGAAGTACTCAACATGGATTCACCAAGGGGAAATCATGTCTGACTAATCTGATAGCCTTCTATGATGGCATGACTGGATGGATAGATGAGGGGAGGGCGGTAGATGTGGTCTACCTTGACTTCAGCAAGGCGTTCAACACAGTCTCCCACAGCATCCTCATAGGGAAGCTTAGGAAGAGTGAGCTTGATGAATGGACAGTAAGGTGGATAGATAACTGGTTGAAAGGCAGAGCTCAGAGGGTCGTGATTAGGGGCACAGAGTCTAGTTGGAGGTCAGTGACGAGTGGTGTTCCCCAGGGGTCAGTGCTGGGTCCAGTCCTCTTCAACATATTCATCAATGACCTGGACGAGGGGATAGAGTACACCCTCAGCAAGTTTGCTGATGACACAAAGCTGGGGGGGGTGGCTGACACACCGGAAGGCTGTGCCGCCATACAGAGAGACCTGGACAGGCTGGAGATCTGGGCAAAGAGGAACCTTATGAAATTCAACAAGGGCAAGTGTAGGGTGCTGCACCTGGGGAGGAATAACCCCCTGCACCAGTCCAGGTTGGGGGCTGCCCTGCTGGAGAGCAGCTCTGCAGGGAGAGACCTGGGAGTCCTGGTGGGCAACAGGATGACCATGACCCAGCAATGGGCCCTCATGGCCAAGAAGGCCAATGGCATCCTGGGGGGCATCAAGAAGAGTGTGTCCAGCAGGTGGAGGGAGGTCATCCTCCCCCTCTGCTCTACCTTGGTGAGGCCGCACCTGGAGCACTGTGTCCAGTTCTGGGCTCCCGAGCTCAAGAGGGACAGGGAACTGCTGGAGAGGGGACAGCAGAGAGCTACCAAGATGCTGAAGGGACTGGAACACCTCTCTTAGGAAGAAAGGCTGAGGGATTTGGGTCTTTTTAGTCTGGAAAAAAGACAGCTGAGGGGGGACCTTACCAACACTTATAAATACTTAAAGGTTGGGTGTCAGGAGGGTGGGGCCAGGCTCTTCTCAGTGGTGCCCGGGGACAGGACAAGAGGTAACGGGCACAAACGAGCATAGGAAGTTCCACCTCAACATGAGGAGGAACTTCTTTCCTGTGAGGGTGGCAGAGCCCTGGCACAGGCTGCCCAGAGAGGTGGTGGAGTCTCCGTCTCTGGAGACATTCCAAACCCACCTGGACACGTTCCTGTGCCACCTGCTCTGGGTGACCCTGCTCTGGCAGGGGGCTGGACTGGAGGGTCTCCAGAGGCACCCTATGATTCTATGAAATCTGCCCGCTTATGTCTCCAGCGGCCTAAAACCTGGGTTCGCAGTCTTAAGTAAGGTCTGTTTCATTGCGTGTAGTTTAAGGAACCTGGCTGCAAGTGCTTTTTGTTCTAATTCATTAGTTTGAACACTTGCATGATAAATTAAGATCATTCCTGTTTTACTGCCCTGTGGGGCAGCCCTTACATACTCTATTAACTGGGAAGTTATTTCGTAGACGAGGGAGATTAGCTTTGTATTGCTGCTCCATTTAGGCTGTTAGATCACTTAATATAGATCATTCTGCCAGTTCAACTTACTAAAAAAGGGAAGATTTTTTTGGCTGCTGGACTGAAGAGGTATTGTTCAGGCATACATAACGTGTTAGCTTGAATAGCCTTGTCATAACAAGCTCTTAAAAAAAACTCTCCTGGTCCTGCAAACTAATTAATTCCTCACCCATTTGCCTGTAAGGCCTAGATTTACAAAGGAATTTAGGCATGTTTCTTTTTAGGAGGAACTTAAATTTACATGCCCACCGGAACAGTTTGTAAAAGCTGCTTCTCTCGAGCTAATTAGATGCCACAGTTTTCATGTTGGTTTACTCAGACACTTAAATTTCTGCTGCTGCATAGAAAGGCTGCTGTTGTGCCTAAATTGGGCTGATCCGCGCTTGCTGAAGGTGATTTGGGGTTTACTAATTAGACAGTCTTATATCATGCTTAAGTCTTTGCCCTTTAAAGAATCTGATCTAAGAGAAATGAATTTGAGTGAGTTTGAAGCACAGTCCAGCCCAACCAGTAAGAGCAGTAGGTATTACTCATTCAGATGGTGAAGAGGCTTTGCCTTGAGTTCAGTCTCTCCAATAACTAATTGCGCTTTGCGTGACGGTGTGCATCTTCAGGAGCTAGAATTAAACCCAGGATTGCTTTCTGCTCTTCTTTCCCTACGTGTCCTCCTCTTCTGAGATGGCTCGTACTCTTCTGAGACCTCGCATCTTGTGCTGCAGGGTGGTATATTCAACAAGAGGATCCCCTACAGACCTGTCTATAGGCTGGTTGGTGTTTAGGCCACTGTGTGTCTAACTTGTCTGCACCCTCTTCTGACTGCCTACGTTTCAGGCAAGAGCATTTATCACTAAAATACTGTGTACAGAGTAGGTAGCCTTGTGACTATTTTGAGAAACGCTCATCTGTACTTAAATCCACAAGGTACAGCTTGAAATTCTTCCTGGATTAGATTTTAATCTCTTAAATGCCTATTTGAACCTGTGGAGGGTTGAATACAATCCAGAGAAATGGCAACATTTCCTATAAATCTGTCCTGTCATCCTGCCTAAATCCAGGAGATAGGAGGCTCTCACTGCTTTACGGGGTGTTGCAGATCTGATTCTTTGACATCAAACTCTTCTTTTACTTGTAACGATAGGACGAGGGGCAATGGTTTAAACTAGAGCAGGGCAGGTTTAGATCAGACATTAGGAAGAAGTTCTTTACACTGAGGGTGGTGAGACACTGGCCCAGGTTGCCCAGAGAGGTGGTGGAGGCCCCATCCCTGGAGACATTCCAGGCCAGTCTTGATGAGGCTCTGAGCAACCTGGTCTAGTTAAAGGTGTCCCTGCTGACTGCAGGGGGGTTGGACTAGATGACCTTTGGAGGTCCCTTCCAACCAAACACATTCTATGATTCTACTTTGCAAAGGATACAAGTGTCTTCTACTGTAACTTCTGCAGCTGGCATATAGTCTGTTCTGACTGTCACTGCTGAAGTCCCTTGGTGAATCTAGACCCAAACTGTCTCTAGAACAACTAACATGATACATCTATGCATGGAATCATAGAATTGGCTAGGTTGGAAGGGACCTTTAAGATGATCAAGTCCAACCATCAACCCAACACTGACAAAAACCACCACTAACCCATGTCCCTCAGCACCACGTCTGCCCATTTTTTAAATACCTCCAGGGATGGCGACTCCTCCACTTCCCTGGCAGCCTGTTCCAATGCTTGACAACCCTTTCGGTGTAGAAATCGTTCCTAATATCCAATCTAAGCCTCCCCTGACGCAACTTGAGGCCATTTCCTCTTGTCCTGTTGCTTCTGCTGTATGTGGGGGGAAAAAAGTTTTTGTTTGCTGCCTATGCATCTTGTATTATTCCTAGTCTTGCTTTTTTTTATTTCAGGTATGTGGGGCTGTTTCTCTGGAATCTGCCCTTCTGGGTTCCAGTTTCAGCAGGAATACATTCCTGTTTGACTCATCCCTAACATCTTGATGGAAACCAAGAAGAATTACTTTTATCTTTATTGTTGCAAGGGATGTAATACTGGAATTGGTTGTGGGAACAGCTCATTTCTTTTGGAAAGGGATGGCAATAAGCGGCCTTTGAGTTTGAAAAGGAGCTTGTATGAGAATGGCGTTCTCACGCACCCCACCTTCTTTTTGAACTGCATACGTGCTCACTATTTTAAATGGTATTAGACAACTGATTTGTCAAATAGGCCCAAACTTAGGAACACCTTTTGTACAGTTCATTCTAGAGCTGCAAAAATCAAGTGTGTTGCCTTTTGTATCTTGAATTGACAATACAGTGCAATCAAAGCAAAGCAAACTTCATCAACAGGGTTTTTTTTCCCAACCTAAAATACTCGACTTAGCACGGAGCCCTCTGTCGATCTCGTTCTTTTGAGCCTCCTGCATTTAGAGCTACAAGGTGACGGATCAGCCCAGTGCATGTGTCCAAGCCCTTGTAGCACAAAGCTCATCGCTCTCCTGCCTGGAGGCTCCTTTTTGTACTCCTCAGCACTCGTGGCAGGTTTAGGGCTCCTCTTAGCAGCAAGTCTTATCCCAGCCTGTGCTTTGGGCTTGGTTTTGTACAGAAGAGGGGAGGAGGGAGGCCTTTCCTGCCCGGTTCCATTGCACGCAGCCACTGCTTGGCCTTGTTTCTGTGCCTCAAGGTGTGGAAGAGTGGCTGGAGAGCTGCCCGGCAGAAAAGGACCTGGGGGTGTTGGTCGACAGCCAGCTGAATATGAATCAGCAGTGTGCCCAGGTGGCCAAGAAGGCCAACAGCATCCTGGCCTGTATCAGCACTAGTGTGGCCAGCAGGACTGGGGCAGTGATGGTCCCCCTGTCCTCGGCACTGATGAGGCCCCACCTCGAGTGCTGTGTCCAGTTTTGGGCCCCTCACCAAAAAAAAGCCCTTGAGGTGCTGGAGCGTGTCCAGAGAAGGGCAACGGAGCTGGTGAGGGGTCTGGAGCACAAGCCTTGTGAGGAGCGGCTGAGGGAGCTGGGGGTGTTCAGCCTGGAGAAAAGGAGGCTGAGGGGAGACCTTCTCGCTCTCTACAACTCCCTGAAAGGAGGGGGTAGCCGGGGGGGGAGTCGGTCTCTTCTCCCGAGGAACAGGCGATAGGACAAAGGAAACGGCCTCAAGTTGCGCCAGGGGAGGTTTAGGATGGATATTAGGAAAAATTTCTTGACAGAAAGGGCTGCCAAGCATTGGAAGAGGCTGCCCAGGACAGTGGTTGAGGCACCATCCCTGGAGGGATTTAAAAGCCGGGCAGACGTGGTGCTGAGGGACATGGGTTAGTGATGGTTTTTGTCAGTGTTGGGTTGATGGTTGGACTCAATGATCTGAAAGGTCCCTTCCAACCTAGGCGATTCTATGATTCGATGACATGCATCTTGATGCATCTCTTTGGTAAGACACACATTACAATGTTACATGCTATCTCATCCAAGTAGAAGGGAGATAATTCAGCTCTGCAACATCTCTGTATCTGGAATGGGAAAGGCAGCAAAACCTTAGATATCTTGCACTTAATTAAGATATCTACTTAACTATGAAGTGTCTTATAATTTGAATTGTAATAATGAGCTGTCACAGATATGTGAGGAAATAGTTCATGTAACTATAGGATGATGTGCCCTTGGACCCAGAGAAGTGTCTTGAATGATATCTGGCTTTGAGAATACATGAACATCTTGGAATTTGGGTAAATTCCTAAAACTTACCATTTAATTGTAAGGTTTCTAGTAACTTGATAGAGAACAAAATACTTTTGTTTTGCTGCGTTTTGCTGTTAAAGCTGAAAACATAGCACTCTATTTTTCCTGTGCTCTTCCTTCAGGAAGATTCAGCAAACCTAGAAGAAACGTGAAATATTTTCCTAAGATTTAAGATTAACATAATCTAATCAAATAAGTAATACTGAGTATTTGCGTATCTTGTCAATCAAGGCCGAAAGCAGTAAGCTGGGGGAAGGGAAGGGGAAAACAGACCATCCCCAGTACGTCTCCAGTGCACATTGCCCAAGTAAAGTTCACGAGTGTCCCCCCTCAGATTCTTGTGTTTGTCATATTACATCATTTTAAAAATAAATGGTTGATTGTATTGAGGTTGGTTGAAGTATTTGAAGTCTCTGGTCAGTAAGTGACTTGAGGGCTACTCTCCAAGACAACATATATACAGCACTTAATAGCATCCGTAGCCCATACTGCCTTCTCTTTGGTCATCTCTCTTAAGAATGCTCCAAATCTTTCCAAACAAAGCTGAGAGTGCAACGCAGAGATTATGTTAAAAAGGTCTGAAACTGCAGTTGAAATCAAAGAAGAAAGCTGATATTTTTACTGCTAGCTGCATGTGTGGCGCTTATCTCTCTACTTTACTGTCTGCAACTCTAAATTCTGAAAAGCAACGTTTCCTTAAGGTAATTTGAGGGTTTTTATGGAAGAGAAGGAAGCCCTACGCATGTATTAAGGGGCAGCCCGGGAGATGGTAAGACGGGAGAGGAAATTAAAGAGCGGTAGTTCTTCATGCTGCCCTTCTGTGGGGATGCTTATTTTTCACAGAGGGACTTTTTGCAATAACGCTTCCCCTATTTACACAGGGGAGCAAAAAAAGAGAAATAATGTGAAAACGATCCACGCTAGGGACTACTTATAAATGCTATTCCAAGGTTTTACCCTGCAAGACAGACCCCAAAACGTATCAGGCCTTGAGTCGAAGGAGTTTCTTTTAAATGGAGTTAATGAAGGAGACTCATGCTGACATCAGTTGAGTCTTATGTATTCAGTGGATCATTAATAGCTTTTTTTTTTAAAAAAATTTTGGAAGGAAAATGAACCGGTTGCCTAAGTTAATGTACAGCATACTATTTGCATATAGGATGGTGATTATATTTGGATAAGGATTAAGCCGATGAAGGAAAATTCACATAACACACCCCAGATGACGTAAAGCGGATGTTCCAAATTACAGACCCTGAGACGGTGTAAGTGGTCTGTGGAACTGTATTAAATAGTCAAATCCAACTTATAAATTAAGCTTGATTAGTTCATGTTCCTCAAACCGAGGTTGACTTTTGTCCAAAAAGGTTTTGGAATGATTGGCACAGAAAAGCAGATGATCTGGCAAAAATAATCCTCTGCAAATAGCAAAGTTAGTGTGGGTTTTCTCCTTTGTGCAGCTGTCAGGAAAGTCCACTGTTGGAAGAAGTCACTCTTAGAGGATTCGGCCATTATTACTCACTCTTGAAGAGTTTATGATGGCCTAGTACAGGCCATAAATACATAAATATACAGTCAACAGTAATAATTCATAATGTACAGCTTGGTCTTATAAAACGGTGTTAACAGTGCAAATTAACATAATGTTGTGGTTTCTTGGGTGATTGACTCTTCAACCCATGGAGCTTTCTAAATGTTCCTGCACGATCTTACCGGTTTTCAGTAAAGCTGTCCTCGGGGATGTCTTCTACAGTTCACACAGCATTAAACACGTTTGGGGTTTTAGCACTTTAGGATACAAGTAGTTGGCCAAACGGAGCCCGGAGTTGTGATAAAATAATTGCTTCAGCCTTTGGTTAAACATCTGTATTGCTCGTGAGCACGCCTGACAGCTGTGATTTATCCTTTCCTTCTTTTATAGTGATCGACACCATACATCCAGTGCAATTCCTGTTCCAAAGAGACAGAGCTCTAGCTTCGGCAGATTGGATATTGGCTTTTCCAGTGGGCTTCCATCTCCAGACAAAGGACTCCGAAAACGAGCCAGCACGGGAAACGAAAGACTACAGTACAAAACTCCTCCTCCTAGTTACAACTCTGCTTTAACACAGCCCGTTGCCATCACAGCCCGCGTTGGAGAGTTAGATAAAAAACCTGGATCACTATCTTCTTCCTTGGATACCTCTATGGACTCCTCGAAAGGAAATACCAAGAAAGGCGAGGACTTGTGCAGCAGTTTAAATGGTGAAAACGGGAGCCTAAACAATACCCAAGACCGGCAGGAGACTTTCCTAGGACATACTAGTGCAATAAATGGGGCATTGCTGCCCAGTGAGTGCTCTGGCACTGCGAGCAATGAGCAGCCCCGTGAGTTTCGTCCCTCGCTCGGCCCTGTCCTTTGCTGCACGGTGGAACAAGCGGAGGAGATCATGGGGATGGAAGCGACGGGCTTCAACCCGGGAGATCAGCTAGAAGACTTTAACTCCATCCCGGTGGAGCACGCTGTGGCCGTGGAGTGTGATGAACAAGTCCTAGGGGAGTTTGAGGAGTTCTCTCGAAGGATCTATGCACTGAATGAGAACATGTCCAGCTTCCGCAGACCGCGTAAAAGTTCGGACAAGTGAGCTTGGACAGGGATTTGATAGCAGACATTGAGGTGAAATCAGTGATCTGGAATAGAGATAAAATTGCACTTATTCTTTATATTAATTATAAAAAAAATAAAAA
The DNA here is from genome assembly GCA_009819605.1 of Sterna hirundo. Lineage (NCBI taxonomy): Eukaryota > Metazoa > Chordata > Aves > Charadriiformes > Laridae > Sterna > Sterna hirundo. The sequence goes on along the minus strand of CM020437.1, from coordinate 217,750,881 downwards.
CGCTAAAGCTATTCCTATGGTGTTAGACAAAACGGACTTAAGCATGATAACACAGGATTATGGTATAGTCACAGCCCAGGTAAATTTTGATTCTGCTTCCAGTCCTCTTATGTCTGGTATTTATAATCTGTTGGAATATTATTATTTTTTTTAGGCATTGGAATCCATTTATAAAAGGCTTTCCTGGAAACAACTTCTAGTGCTGATCAGGCCCTTCTATGAATATTTGTTAATTTCTTAATTATTATTTAGAATTAAATTTATTTTAATCTTTTCAGAAGGAAAAAAAAAGTTAATTTAAAAGTACGTTTATGGCAAGACTTCTTTACCTTCTCCCATGTAATCCTGTGTTTTCTTGAGCAATGTAGCCAGTGTTACAGAAATACCATGAATTTGTTAGAATTGGACAGCTTTCTCTTGGCTGTGCTCCGTAGCCTTTGAAGTTCTGGTTTGCACTGATGGGTCTTCAGTCGGTGGTGTAAACTCACCCCTTCCTACTGGTAGAAGCCTTGAGGACTAAATCGCCTCTAAGGTTTCATATAAAAAAAAATCTCAGCCTGACCATTCCCCGCTTCGCTGGGGCACAGACCTCGTCAGCAGAGACCTAACGAACTCCCTACTGAAGTGGGGTTCAGCTCCCCCTGCTCCGAGGTGTCTTACCGAGGGACAGCGTGCTGCGAGGCACTTCAGACATCTTCATAAAAACCCAGACTGAAAATGCGGTCACCACTTTGGAATTAGGGGAATTTGGGGAATCGCTCCACCCACCTGTAGAAAGGGAGGCACTTAACATTCTTCGTCAAAATTAATATCCTTTTTAACCATCTGTGTTTTAAAGGAAGCAACGTCCAGCGGTTCGCTGGAGGTGCGGTTTGCTGTTAGGTAGGTTACCACTGGCACATGTGTTCAGCTGCACTAATGGGAAAGCAATTTGCAGCCTGCTTTGTGATTCCTGGTATTTGTTTCAGTTGGGATTTCATTGCTCTTGCTTTCTATATTGTATACCCAAGAATTTGGGCTCGGTTGTGAGCTCTCAAATATAAAAAATATATAGCAGAATAAAAAACACTTCATCATGCCTGGCTTTTTTTTCCCCCTCCCTGGTCTATGCTTTCTTTTGAACCAATGACCTAGTCTTTTTCCTAACTTCACCGTAAGGCTAGCTGAAATTAACGTTTTAAAATGTGGATATGTATAATCTCAACTATCTGTTGTCGAAACAAGACGTGTATGTGAGAACCAATATACGTAATAGCACTGTTCTAGAATATGCATTTTTTTTTTCCAGGTAACACCTTAATGATTGTATTAAAATTATATTCACATTTCTTCTGTTAGCTTTTAACGGTTGTGTCTGCAATTGAGTTGTTGGATCGAGCCTTTCTATGCCCATTCGTTATTTGTGGTCTGTCCCAGGACGATGTGCTGGATGGAAGCATCCAGAAGCAGAGACCTCCATTCTGTAAAGGCACTGAAGGTGATTCCAGCTGCAGACTTGGGCATGAAGTTGCACATGTGCATGAGTGTCTTCTCCCCCCGAATAAGCTCCGCTGTTCCAACATCGTGAAAAGCTTCCGTAAAGGAAACTGCAACAGCTGAAAGCACTGCCATCCTCTTAGAGGAGATAGGTAGGATGCTCTGGCTGTGCTTTGGCATAGAGAGAGCAAGAAATTAACACCTTATTAATGAAATGGGCGTAAGATACTCTGTACTGTGACTATATCTTACCGTCTTCTGATAGCGGCATAATTTTAGGTGGATTTAGGGAAGGTTGAGTCAGTCGTGCACCCTGTGAAATGGGATCCAGCATGCTCAAAGCAGCACAGACCTTCAGTTTGTAGGCGCACTCACTTTCGTCTATAACAGAAAGGCTTTAGCTTGTGTCTGGTGGTGACTTTTCAAAGCAACCCAAAGAGTAGTTGTGAAGTCGCCGCGTTCCAGAAGCGAACACGGAGCCTCTCAGTGCAATTAAGAGACATGAGGTTCGCAGAGCATCAGCGGGACTTTGGATTTTTATTTCTTTTTTCATTAGTTGCGCATTTTCTCAGGTTGCACCCGACCAAATGAAGTCTGGTTTTCCTCCCTGGCGTTGTGTTGCTGTTCCTGTTTGAACCCTGTAATTGTTCATGTGTCAAACACGATGGTTGATTCCTGCATCTGCCGCACAAAGCTTCTCTGACGGGCTTTCTATGGATGTATCTTTAGTGGGCCTTAAATTGTCCCCACGTTTCTCTTCCCCTTTCATTGCTGTCTCTATAGAAGGCGGCGTGAAGGGGAACAGCATCGTAGGGCTAATTAAAACATCAACAAACTTCTCGTTGCTGTGAGGGTGGGGGGATTGTACAGACTGCAGCCACCTCATGGCTTTCTTTTTTGTGTTTATTTCCCCCCACCCCTCTAAATTACTTCGAAAATAGAGTAGTGGGAGAGAAACAAATGGTAGGTTTTGAAGGTGAGATGATATATTACAGTGTGCTTTAAACTGTCAAGAGCCTTTCAGTTCCTGCACAGCTGTGACACTGTGAAATGTCTGCAAATGTCTTCAAGTGGAGAAAACATTTCATTGCGATCTTTTCCCCTCACTTAAGAATTCCTGAGATTTTTGAGAATATTAGTTTTGGAAGATCATATCCCACTCTATTTTTATAGCAAGCACAACAGCATTGGCTTATCCTTGCTTGACCAGGTATTTAAAATAAGCAAAACCAGAATAACCCATAGTAAATGACACGTTAAAACTATGTTGGTAATTGCAGGAAAGCTCATCTGTATTTATAAAATAAAACTCGTTAGTATCTCTCGACTTGTGTGTCTTCTCTTAATGGCTCCTTTTGTGTTTGTTTTCTTTACAAGCCCCATTTGAACCACAGTGTCCTCCCCAGCCCCAAAAACTCTTTGCCTTTTTGTTCATCAAGCACATATGGATCCAAATGTGAATATTTGGGAGAGGGGATTCTCTAGGACACCTGACTGCCCTGCTGGCTCCAAATCCTATTTCACATGAGATGGTATAGCAATTTTATTTTTTTTTCCTCCTCCTTCTAAAAAAGATGGCACGCAGCTGGAAAAACACTGTACAATGATGCTGGGAGACAGCTGGATTTGCAAAACTTTTATGGATAGTGGAAAGGTATCGGGGAGGCATTGCTACTCATCCAGCACCTTCTGGGATCCGAGTTAACCAGCAACATATGTCTGCCTAAAAACCTTGTGTTCCCCTTGAACAGGAGTCTGCACACACACGTCCTGGGAGGAGGCTGGCCACGATGGAGTCGCTGGTGGGAAGCCGTGTGATGTGAAGAGCTGCAGGGACTCTCCAGGCATCCACAGGACAACAGGTTTGTTTGCTTTTTTGCTTTTCTTGTCTCCAACCCAGTCTGTCTGTCAGCAGAGTGAAATGCCAAGACACCAACTCATATAGTCCCGGAGCTGAAGGAGACGCGAGAGAGAAATTTTACTTTAAGCTGGTTTGCAACATTGAACAGCTTTATTGAAATGTAGTTGCATTAAAGTGAATGTGAATGGAAAAGGTTTGTATCAAAACGTAGCTGGAGGTGCTGCTGGAGAGAGTGGGCTTGTTCTCGATAATCATAGAATGATTGGAATTGGAAGGGACCTTAAAGATCATCCAGTTCCAACCCCCTGCCCTGGGCAGGGACACCTCCCACCAGACCAGGCTGCTCCAAGCCCCGTCCAACCTGGCCTTGAACCCCTCCAGGGATGGGGCAGCCACAGCTTCTCTGGGCAACCTGGGCCAGGGGCTCACCACCCTCACAGCAAAGAATTTCTTCCTAATCTGTAATCTAAATCTCCCCTCTTCCAGTCTAAAACCATTCCCCTTGTCCTTTTGCTCCTGTCCCTGATCCAGAGTCCCTCCCCAGCTTTCCTGGAGCCCCTTGAGGGACTGGAAGGGGTTCTAAGGTCTCCGCTGAGCCTTCTCTTCTCCAGGCTGAACCCCCCCAACTCTCTGAGCCTGGATAAACCTTGGGCTTTCCTCTACCTCAGTTAGACACCTTTCAAACAGATTAATTTCTCCTTGGTATGTGGGTTTTGACCTTTTTCAGATGGCAATTTTTGCATGTGCTCTGTGTCCTCTGAACTGACCCAGTTTAGCCGGTGCCTCTGGGCAGCCGTGAGCACCTCCTGGCTGCAGGCAAGGTCTTCTAACTAAACTTCTTTTAACTACTGGCTATTGTGATACCAGCTTATTTTGTATATGGCAGAATGAAAAATTGCAAAATAATTTTGCATTAAATAGTATGAAATCTTTTTTCCCCACTAAGTAATTAACTGTCAGATGTCATCTCTGATGATGATGAAATTTGCCCTGTATGTATTGCATTGACTCGCTTGACGTCTAATCTTCAATCTGGTTTTATTAGGTTACTTCTAACAGGTTGCTTTGATAAAATCATACTTGAATTTCTGACTTCTAGTACAGCCATATCCATTCTGGTCTGAATTGTGGTTTTGGTGGGGACAGAAAGTCCTTTTGACTTGTTAAAAGAAACTAAAGCACCGGCCATCAAAAAATAGAAAAAATAAAAATAAGAAAAAATGTAAAAGGAAAAAAAAAAAATCAGGTATTACAAAGGATTCATTGACACAGGTCCATTAAGCCTTGAGTTGGCTGGAGTAACCCATGTGAACTGGCGCTGCTTTCCCCAGCCACAGCAAGCAGATGCTTTCTCCCAGGGGGAAGCTTTTTCCTAAGCGGAGGAGAATGCGAGCAGAGGAGAATGTCACCTGTGTTTTCGGCCGTGTCCCAAGCCTGGCCAGCCCGCCAGCATCTCCTGATGCTGAGCGCCTGTGTTGATTACCCACGGTAACCAAAACAGGTTATTTATTTAGGCAAACCTAAACGTAGTTTCCTCGGCTGGGCAGAGGTGAGATGGGGAATAAATCTAACACTTGCTCTAATTATTGATTTATTTCTTTTTTTTTTTTTTTGGTCTTTTGGCAGTAGGGCTTTGGCGTTCCGTTGTGTCCATCTGCCAGTAGTGACACCCGGTCTGCGTGCCAGTGCCAGAGGCATCATGTTATTACAGCAACTGGTCCTCGGCTCCTGCAGGATACCTGTGGGGAAGGGGTTTGTGCTGTTAACTGGCGTGCAGGCAGCGCCAGCCAGACCTTCATCCCTGTTTTCAGAGAGGGATAACGCTCTTCAAGTATTGCTGAAAGCAGCTAGTGCCTTTTGGTGATGGTGTTTGGAGTGTGAGCTGCTTGAGTCAATCTTGTCAGCTCTTTTATATGGTGTGTTTTTTCATGGCTCTGTTAAAAAAGCATTTGCAGATCAGGTTGCGTGGCTACCTCTCAAGAGTTAAACTGAAATCATGGGCGACTCCTAATTGGCAGCTCCTGGAGTGCCGAAGTGTATTATAGAATCAGAGAATTGTTGAAGTTGGAAGGGACCTTTAAGATCATTGAGTCCAACCATCAACCTAACACTGACAAAACCATCACTAACCCATGTCCCTCAGCACCATGTCGGCCCGGCTTTTAAATCCCTCCAGGGATGGTGCCTCCACCACTGCCCTGGGCAGCACGTTCCAATTCCTGGCAGGCCTTTCAGTGAAGAGATTTTTCCTAATATCCATCCTAAACCTCCCCTGGCACAACTTGAGGCCGTTTCCTCTTGTCCTATCGCCTGTTCCTTGGGAGAAGAGACCGACCCCCCCTGGCTACCCCCTCCTTTCAGGGAGTTGCAGAGAGCAAGAAGGTCTCCCCTCAGCCTCCTTTTCTCCAGGCTGAACACCCCCAGCTCCCTCAGCCGCTCCTCACAGACTTATTAATTAACGCTGATATAAAGAGATCTGCAAACATTGAACAGTCCCAGCTGCCTAAAATTTTCATATAAAATGCCTGTATTTTTTAAATAGTGTAATGAGGTAGTTCGGTCAATTAAGCTGCATATGCATGAGGAGCTGTTAAGCTTGAACATGCAGCTGGTGTAGGTGGAAAACCTGCCAGCCAGCCGTCACGGTTCTGCCCAGCACGTTGGCCTGGGTGTGGGGACTGCACCCCATGGACAGGACGGGCAGAAGAAATCCAGCCGTCGAGGAGAAGTTTCTCTCTTCATCTTTCTCCTTTCAGATTTGGGCAGCATGGCGTGATGGTTGGGTTACCTGTGCCTACCCAGATCTTTATCCCAGCTCTATCTTGCAGCAACTCTTCTGCTTGCAAGTCTCCTTGGACTTCTCCGCTCAGGAAGGCAATATCCCTCCAGCTGGTTGGTTCATTGCTGCCAACGCTGCCGGGGCTGAGTGCTTCTATTTTCAGCTGAGATTTGCACGTGCTACCAGCAAGTGAGGCACTTTTGGGGAAGAAGATGTCCTTTTCCTTGCAGGTTATCTCCTGGTGGAGGATGTGCATGGACTTCTTTGCCCTTCCTTGGTGAAGCTCTGCAGCAGAAGTGTGTCTGTCGCTTCTTTTCAGCCCTTCCTTTGTGGTTTTGCTTTCAAAAGACTAGTTTCGGTCACTGGTCTGAAATTAGAAAGAGTCTTGGCAGAGTTTGGGGCTGTCGTCTGCGGTTTCGTCTGACCTGGCTAGTGCTGTTGAGAATGTGGCTCCTGGGTTTGGAAATCATTTTCTCATATTAATCTTCTTCTCCCTGCAAATTTGCAATGATGGTGAAATTTCGCTGCAACCCGATACATCCTTGATGGTTTAATTGGAGACATGAGCGCGCTGGCAGAAAGACAGAGGACCTTTATGTGTATCTGTTTTCTATGGCTTCGGCTGTATGTGCCCCATGCGGGACCGAGAGGGAACGATTCCTTGAGGGGAGATTGGGCATCTGACGGACACAGCACAGATGTTTTGATAACATCTCAGCTTTGTGGTAATCTCACCCAATTCCTCCTTTCACACATGTTTAAACCGATGCTGGAAGGAGTGGCAATAAACCAAACTCACCTCTAACTTGGTCCCTACAAAGTTCTCCTGTGTCTTGATGCCTGGTCTGAAAGACGGGGAGAATTCCCGTTAGTGGACCACTGTGCTCCTGGCCACAGTTTAACGCCTGTCCCATAGAGAGCTGAAATCTAAATATGCCTGGTTTTAAAAGATCCCTGGGCAGCTACAGCTCTGGGTCTGTAGGAATCTGAGCTTTTAGCACTGCAATTCATAGTCATACTCTGCTCTTCTGGAGCACCGGGGTTCCTCAGTCCTTTGCAGCAGGCAGAGATGCTCCGTGCTGTGTTGCAACAGCAGCATCAGTGTGCTATTCCTTCCCCTCCGATCCCAAAATGCTGGTTACAACACTGGTTTTTTCATATATTCATTACAGATAACGCTGCAGGGGTGAATGCAGAGCTGAGCATCTGCAGAGATGCTATAGGTCCCTCCTTATGACCTGGCTGCGATTGCCTTGGGGTGGATGTCGCGTTGGAGGAGTGTTTGTGGTGAGATGGGTTAATGGGAGCAATTTCAGCCGCTGTGCTGGAATTAAAAAGCACTTTTCTGGAGGCAAATAAGGTAATGCCACACTTCTCAGGGCAATCAGGGCAGTGCATAAGGGCAGCACCTCTCTTGGTGATCAGAAACACGGGACTGTGATTCTGGCTACAAGATATTTGGTTTTAAGAGCAAGATCACGACTCTTCCTTGGTGATGGGCTGTTCCTTCTCAGTCATGAGTTGTGTTGCATGTTCAGGCAGGACACCTTCAGTTCCTGTGCGAGTGAAGGACAAAAGCAACAGGACGGTGGTTTTCTGCAGTCCAAGAACCGCTTGTTCAGGCTCAAGGGTAGCTGGGGATCGGCTATGGAGGATAGCCAGGCTGGATGGGGCTTTGGGCAACCTGCTCTAGTGAAGGTGTCCCTGCCCATGGCAGGGGGGATGGAACTAGATGGTCTTTAAGATCCCTTACAACTCTAACTATTCTATGGTTCTCTGTTCCTGTTGCACCTTTTTATCATCTACCCAGCCTAGTTTTAACATCTAGCCTTTGGATTTCATGCTTGCCATCTATCAGGTGGACCCCTCCTTTTGCAGATCACCTTTCTCAGACCCTGCATGCTGATATACAGCAAGTGCAGCTCCGCAACCTGCGGCACCAATCTTTACCTCTCTCTGCATGTGTATCTTTAATAACCTTTTCCCCTGTGCTCGCAGGAAATGCTCTCATGCTGGAGTAGGTGGAGGGCCCCGGTTGGCTTGGCTCCGGCTTGTTTTTATAGCGATAACTTTGTCAACAGCGCGTTGTGTGACAACACGAAGCGGTTGTTTGGCTACCCCTTTGTCCACGGAGGAGACTTGCTAAATCGGGGTAGGATTTGCCCTGGGTGAGAAGTCCAAGATGCTGTCAGCTTTGCTGGGAACTGCAGACGGCAGAAGAGGGAAGCTTTAATCCACCCTGCCCTGACGTTAGCCAGATATCAGGCACTGGAGTACGTGGGCTGATTAGCGTGGGCTTGATCTGCGCAGCAAAGCTTCCAGCGTTAATGAAAAGCTTTGCTGCCTCATGGGGGTATTTGTCAAGCTGGGGACCAGCAGAGCAGCATTCTTCATGCTCTTTGGCTGAGCATCTCCGAAGGCAGCGACCTCCACCTCTGCTGTGATTTTTCGGCATAAGATGAATGAATAAAACAGATACCATTGACTCTTTTCTACTTGATGAAGCAAAAGAGTCCCAAGGTGCTTCATCATTTTCCTTAAAGGGTTGTCGAGCATTGGAACAGGCTCCCCAGGGAAGTGGTGGAGTCGCCATCCCTCAAAGGATTTAAAAGACAGGTAGATGTGGCGCTTGGGGACTTGGTTTAGTGGTGGACTTGGCAGTGTTAGGTTAGTGGTTAGACTTGATGATCTCAGAGGTCCCTTCCAACATAGACAGTTCTATGATTCTATGAATACAAACCACACAAGCAGTCCCTGAAATGGAGGAGGGAAGGGAGAGGATGCAGTCTCCAAGGGGGATTCTCAATTATTCAGCTGGGGTGAACACCTCCACTCTGAGCTGTTCCCAGGGACTGGAAGCCAGAGGAATGGACAAAAGGATGGAGGTCACCAGCTCCTCACGTGTCTGAACATTTATAGGGAGGAAAAGAGGCTGCAAGTGCCCTGCAAACCCCATCCCTGACCTTGATAACCGCAGTGGGGCCTGTGGCCTCCATCTCCCAGATGACGGTGTGTGTGCACGTGCAAGGGAGAGGACGCTCAACATTTCCTCAAAGCAAATGAAGGTCTGATCTCATTGCCAGCTTCACAGAGCATTATGGGCAAGATCTGGGTTTATGAATGAAGATTTTTTTTTTTTTTTTTTTTAAGACTCCAGTCCCATGACCTTCGGTTGGAGGAACCAATTAGCCTTCCTTGTCTCCAAGTCTCTTCTCCATCCAGCTAACCACAAAAGGCTGTAGAGTCTCCGTGGAAAGGATTTAAAAGGAAATCTCAGGCCATGTGACATTAATTGGAAAGAACACCAAGACCGTAGGTAATAACGTTAGCCCCTGGCTCATGGAAACTTTAACAAAACTGTTTATTTAGAGGACACATGTATTTGCATCTGATTCTTGACTTCTATTTTGGAATGACTTTAAGATCCAGAATGTGGGTTGTACCTGGGATTTAAACTTTTTCACAAAGAATCCCCTTGGTAGGGTACCTTTTCTCATCCCTGTGGCATGGTATTACCCCTTCTGGGTATTACCCCTTTGGGGCCTACAGGAAAGCTGGGGAGGGACTCTTCATCGGGCAGTGGAGCCATAGGATGATGGGGAAGGGTTTTAGACTGGAAGAGGGTAGATTTAGATTAGAGATAGGAAGAAATTCTTGGCTGTGAGGGTGGTGAGCCCCTGGCCCAGGTTGCCCAGAGAAGCTGTGGCTGCCCCATCCCTGGAGGGGTTCAAGGCCAGGTTGGACGGGGCTTGGAGCAACCTGGGCTGGTGGGAGGTGTCCCTGCCCAGGGCAGGGGGGTGGAATGAGATGAGCTTTAAGGTCCCTTTCAACTTAAACCGTTCTGTGGAGCTGCCTGCTCTGCCCGCCCTGTGCTTGCAATGAGCAATGGGCAACAGAAGAGGATCAGGTCTCACCTTGGAGTGCTCGGGATGCAGTATGAGAAACAAACAGAGATCCCCAGCTTTCCGGTCCAGCCTCCCTCCTTCTGCCTGCATCTGGGGCTGTGGAGAAAAGGGGATGGATGGGATGGAGCACAAGCTGCCTGCAGCCCCTGAACAGGGCTGTGGCCACGTGCCTGAAGGGGAAAGTGTAAATTATCCCTCCTGCCCCCAAGCATCTCTCCTCTTGCATCCCATGCTCCAGATGAATTCCTGTGTGTCTTTAGCGCGGGGCCAGGGAGCAAGAGCTTGTCTTCACCTGTGCGTGCTGAGTGTCTGGGAGGATGGGAATCCGGATTGTGCCTGGGACTTGGGGTCCCAGAATGACACAAGTGGCAGTGATTTAGATGTGCACTAATAAAGGAATTTCGCCTCCCAACACATCTGACAACTCCTGAGCTCTTTGAGCAGCTCTAATGGAGCATCCCCAGCCAAGGAAGCCCCGTGCAAAGTGGAAGAAGGCACTGGGGAGAGGAGGAGGGGGCTCATCTCCAAGTTGCAGTAGGTTCCTTCAGTTTTAGCTGTTGTATTTGCACAGGGAAAAATATAAATCAGGGCTGCGCTGGTCTATATCTGGCCAATTTCAGTCTGGAGTTCCTGACAGGTGACCCCAGGGTACGGTTGCATGCTCTCAGTGCTTATTTTTGACATCGTAATCCAAATTGACGTTCAGTGCTTGAATATACAATAAGTTCATTACAGCTAAACCCCTCCAGCTCAGGGATTTCCTGTTGGTAAGTCTCAGAAAAATCAGGATTCCCAGCGGTATTGGGCCGCAAACGTTTGCAGATAAAACTCAAGTTAGCAAGTTATGCCAAAATGTTTTTGGAGCCGAAGCGGAGCTGTATTTTCTGTCCAGCACAGTGATGCCTTATCCTTCCTTGTTGCCTGGGACTGGAGGCAGAGGCTCCCCGCACGCCTCCCAAACAGGGTCTCAGTGCTGCTCTCAAGGGGAGCTCATTAAAAAGCAGTGGATGAATCCACAATTCTACGGCTAAGCACACGTCTGAGTATTTTTTTGGAACCTAAACTGTTGCCTCTCATCCTGCTTTCTAAAGAGCAAGAGGAAAAATCTGTACAGCATCTTACCAAAGCAGCCTGTGATCAGCCTCCGTAAACTCCACAAGCAGATAAGATTTTTAGATATCCCCATTATCTCCACGAGCAGGACATTTCTCTCAATCTTCCCATGTCTACATGAGGGTTGCAACACAGTGGGGTTACTACTCGAGCCCTTGACCTGATGGTTAATAAGCTGTTATGATGAGGTGTGAACTTGGCTTGGGGCATGTCCATACCCATCCGGCACATGGACAGCATCTCTTCTGCTTCCACCTCCTCCCCTTGGTGAAACTGATACCTTATAAAAACAGATACAGCTCTCTCCATCTAATGGGTCTCAGCTGGGATTTCCAGACTACCAGTGGAATTTGAAGCTGGTTTTCTAAAGAGTGGAAAACGTTGCCATGTCCCAAAGAGGAAATGTGAAGTGGCTCCATGTGGGGGTTGAGTGGTGGGAGAGGAGCTGAAGTGGAGCAAGAGCCAGGGGTGATGCTGGTACAAATAAAAAGATGCATCTCTTGCAAAGCATCAACAAGATGGGATGCAAAGAAGAGAGTAGGAAAGGTCTCATTTCTACACATCCACTGCCAAGTGGCGTGAAATGCATAAACACAGAGCAAATGCGCACTTGGTATATTTTAGGAAAAAATTCAGAACTGTAGAAGTAGAAAATACTAGAGGAGGTGATCCAAGGAGACTGCAATCCCTGCTACTGGAGGGTGTGAGAACAGAGAGAGACATACAGAGTGGCTGGGACTGGAAGGGCCAGCTTTGAAGTTGATATGAGGTTACCCAAGGTCAGTTTTGAATGTCTTCAAGGATGGACATCCCACAACCTGGACCCCTGTTCCAGTGTTTGACCACCTTCATGGGGAAAAGTATTTCGTAATGGCAATTTCTTATGTTCTGGATTGGGCTGTTGAATTCCTTCCTATCACCAAGCATCTCCCGGGAGACCTCATCTCTCTTTTCTTCACGTTATCCCAGCAGGGAGCTGCAGAGCAGGATAGAATCCTGCTTTGCCTTCTACTCTCACTGCACACCCAGCTCTCAGCCTCTCCTTGCGTGCCCTGATCTCCAGCCCCAACCAGCTTTGTGCTCTCCTGGGTTCTGTAACCATCTGCCTGGTACTGGATGGCCTAAACTGGTCCCAGTGCCCTGTTTGACAAATTTTAAACAGATACAGATGACCCTCTTCCCTGGCCCTGCTGGCTTCACTCCTACCACCACCACCTGTGGCATGGTCAGTCTTCATTGTCCCAGGTTCTTTCCCCAAAAGCTATTCTTCAGCCCATCAGGCCCCATCCCTGAGAAACGTCCCATACCAACGTCATCCTGTCTCAGCAACCAAGGGTGGTCTATGCAGGCTCCTGAACTCCCTTCCAGCTCCGTGTTTTTATTCATCCAAATCACACGTATCCGTAATTCCCTAAGAATTCAATAAAAAGCTCAGGAAGAGGTTGCTATTCTTTCCTCCCCTAGTGGTTTTTAAATTTTACACGTCTTAAACCCAATTAATTTGCTAGTCACTGGAAGCGTAGCATCCTATATGGTTCCTGTGAGAAGAACACGTGATAAAAGTAGGATTATCACTTGCAAGAGCAGCTCAATGGCATAAGAACAAATATGGTAACGCTTCCTTCTGAAGCATGGGACCTTCTGTGGAGGATCAGCCATGAGCTCTGCAAAGAAAGCTATTAACCACCGGACTTGAAAACAGTTCCTTGCCATGGTCTGCTGTCTGCTTCTCTTGATAGCTTTTTGTTACGACAACATGCGATTGCTTTCTCTAAAGACTTGTGTTTGTGTTGCACAAGTGTCTAGAAGCTGAGATGGAGAAGACCACCAGACCAGGATGAGCAGACAGATGAAGTATTCTATAAGTGGCTGGCTGAAGTCTCGCAATCGCCAGCCCTTGTTCTTGTTGGGGACTTCAATCTGCCAGGAATCTGCTGGAAATATAACACATCAGAGAGCAGGCAGGCTAGGAGGTTCCTCGAGTGCATGGAAGACAACTTCCTGACACAACTGGTAGGGGAGCCTACCAGGGGAGGTGCCTCGCTAGACCTACTGTTGACAAACAGAGAAGGACTAGTAGGAGATGTGGTGGTCGGAGGTTGTCTTGGGTTTAGTGATCATGAAATGGTCAAGTTTTCAATTTGTAGCAATGTAAGGAGGGGGGTTAGCAAAACCTCCACCTTGGACTTTCGGAGGGCGGACTTCAGCCTGTTCAGAACACTGGTTGAGAGAGTCCCTTGGGAGATAATCCTGAAGGACAAAGGGGTCCAGGAAGGCTGGACGCTCTTCAAGAAGGAAATCTTAAAGGCCCAGGAGCAGGCTGTCCCCAAGTGTCACAAGTCTAAAGGGCGGGGAAAATGGCCGGTCTGGATGAATAAGGAACTTCTGATGGGACTTAGGAATAAAAGGAGGGTTTACCACCTTTGGAAGAAGGGACAAACAACTCAGGAGGAGCACAGAGATCTCATTAGGTTATACAGAGAGAAAGTTAGGAAGGCAAAAGCCCAGCTGGAGCTCAACTTGGCCACTAACATTAAGGACAACAAAAAAAGCTTTTATAAATACATCAACAAAAAGAGCCAGGGAGAATCTCCATCCCTTACTGGATGCGGGGGGGGAAAGTTGCAACCAAAGACAAGGAGAAGGCTGAGATACTTAATGCCTTCTTTGCCTCCGTCTTCAATAGTCAGACGAGCTGTCCCCAGGGTACTCAGCCTCCTGAGCTGGAAGATAAGGATGGAGAGCAGAACAACCCACCCGTAATCCAGGAGGAAGTAGTCAATGATCTGCTTCTGCACCTAGACGTACATAAGTCTATGGGGCCGGATGGGATTCACCCAAGAGTACTCAGGGAGCTGGCAGGAGAGCTCACCAAGCCCCTCTCCATCATTTATCAGCAATCCTGGTCAACGGGGCAGGTACCAGATGACTGGAGGGTGGCTAATGTGACGCCCCTCTACAAGAAGGTGGTGGATTCGCCGTCCCTGGAGGTGTTTAAAAAAAGGGTAGATGGGGCACTTAGGGACATGGTTTAGAGGTGGCTTTTGTCAGGGTAGGTTAAAGGTTGGACTTGATGATCTTAAAGGTCCCTTCCAACCTCAGTGATTCTATGATTCTATGATTCTAAGAAGGGTTGGAAGGAGGATCCGGGAAACTACAGGCCTGTCAGCCTGACCTCGGTACCAGGAAAGATCATGGAGAGGATCGTCTTGAGTGAGCTCTCATGGCAAGTGCAGTGTGGCCAAGGGATCAGGGCCAGCCAGCATGGGTTTAGGAAAGGGAGGTCCTGCTTAACCAACCTGATCTCTTTCTATGACCATGTGACCCGCCTTCTGGATGCGGGGAAGGCTGTGGATGTTGTCTGTCTGGACTTTGGGAAGGCCTTTGACACCGTCCCCCACAGCATTCTCCTGGAGAAGCTGGCGAATCATGGCATAGACAAGTGTACTCTTGGCTGGGTTAAAAACTGGCTGGATGGCCGTGCCCAGAGGGTTGTGATTAATGGGGTGAAATCCTCTTGGTGGCCGGTCACCAGTGGTGTCCCTCAGAGCTCGGTTTTGGGGCCGGTTTTGTTTAATATCTTTATCAATGATCTAGATGAGGGGATTGAGTGCACCCTCAGTAAGTTTGCAGATGACACCAAACTAGGAGGGAGTGTTGATCTGCTCGAGGGTAGGAAGGCTCTACAGAGGGACCTGGACAGGCTGGATCGATGGGCCAAGGCCAACTGTAGGAGGTTTAATAAGGCCAAGTGCCGGGTCCTGCATTTCGGTCACAACAACCCCAAGCAACGCTACAGGCTTGGGGAAGAGTGGCTGGAAAGCTGCCCCACAGAAAAGGACCTGGGGGTGCTGGCGGACGGTCAGCTGAACATGAGCCAGCAGTGTGCCCAGGTGGCCAAGAGGGCCAACAGCATTCTGGCTTGTATCTAGGAATAGCGTGGCCAGCAGGAGCAGGGAAGTGATGGTGCCTCTGTACTCAGCACTGGTGAGGCCTCACCTCGAGTGCTGTGTTCAGTTCTGGGCCCCGCTGTACAAGAGGGACATTGAGGTGCTGGAGCGTGTCCAGAGGAGAGCTACCAGGCTGGTGAGGGGTCTGGAGACCAGGTCATATGAGGAGAGGCTGAGGGAGCTGGGCATGTTTAGCTTGGAGAAGAGGAGGCTGAGGGGAGACCTCATTGCCCTCTACAACTCCCTGAAGGGATGTTGTAGAGAGGTGGGGGTTGGCCTCTTCTCCCAGGTGAATAATGACAGGACCAGAGGAAATGGCCTGAAGTTGCAGCAGGGCAGGTTTAGATTGGATATTAGGAAGAATGACTTTACTGCAGGAGTGGTAAGGCACTGGAACAGCCTGCCCAGGGAGGGGGTTGAGTCACCATCCCTAGAGGTGTTTAAGAAACGTCTAGATGTGGCACTTCAGGGCATGCTCTAGTGGCAGAGTCTGTAGGTTGTTTGGTTGGACTCGATGATCTCAAAGGTCCTTTCCAACCATGAAGATTCCATGATTCTAAGCTGAGATGGAGAACCTCCAGGGGCTGCCTGGTCACCTAGAAGGGGATGGGTCTCTTCATGGTGGCCACATCTAGCCTTCCCCTAGGATCTGGGGAGCAGAGGCTGTTGTAGGGTTTAGGAAGGGGTGGATCCACAGGTGAGAGAGTCCTGCAAAGCTTAAAAATGCCCTAACAGAAGGAACAGAAACTTGTCCAACCTAGAGACATAGACCCAGTCCAGACTATTTCTGACTCCAGTATCTGAAGGGGCTCCAGGAAAGCTGGAGAGGGACTTTTTACAAGGGCATGTAGTGATAGGATGAGGGGTGATGGCTTCAAACTGAAAGAGGGGAGATTTAGATGAGAGATCAGGAATAAATTCTTTCCTGTGAGGGTGGTGGGCCCCTGGCCCAGGTTGCCCAGAGAAGCTGTGGCTGCCCCATCCCTGGAGGTGTTGAAGGCCACGTTGGACGGGGCTCTGAGCAACCTGGTCTGGTGGGGGTGTCCCTGCCCAGGGCAGGGGGTTGGAACTGGGTGGGCTTTAAGGTCCCTTCCAACCCAAATCATTCTGTGATTCTATGATTACTCAGAATAGATCTAGGTCTTAAAATTTCATGTTTCTAGGACTTGTACATTCCCAAATTGTTCCTTCTCCCTGCCCCTGTGTCCTTCCTCCTCCTCTTCACCAATGATGTGAAAGGAAGGGGCTGCAGGAAGGGAGCACCGGACTGCTGGTCCCCATAGGTTGGTGTGACGTCCAGTTGCTGTTGCTGGAGCAGGGGCAGAGCAGGACCCTCTGTCCTCATGTAAGGTGGGACTGTGGAGATTCTTCCTGGGTGGGACTCATGGCCCAAGGAGCTGCTGCTCAGCTCCGAGGAGGGGGTGAGCTGAATGGGGGGGTCTGGTGTGCCAGAGGGTGGCAATGATCCAGGTGCTGGGTCCCTCCCTGTCTTGCACCTCTCAGCCTAGGTGGAAAGCAAGCTGTTGAGGTTAGCCGCAACCTTGCGGGTTTTTTGGTTCTGGGAGCATCCCTCCCACATAACCAGCACATTGCTCTTACTGGCCACCTTCCCTATGGCTATAGCGGATCAAAAATAAGGGTAAGTGTCCACCTCGATGCATTCCTCAGCAAAATGCTCGGAGCCCTTTGTGGGGCAGAGCTCTTCCCAACACGATCAGCCAGGCTTTCTGCTTGTGTGCACTGTACACTAACATCTCCACCTTTCCAAGGACCACTATCCATGTACTATGGGGAATCCAGGACCTACTTTTCATCTGAGGGGTGCCGTTTGTGCACTCAGCTATAATTTAAACCCTGACCCTGGGGAAGTCAGAGCCAAGGACGCCGGCTGGTGCCACACTGCTCAGGTGACAGACTGCGGGGAGAGGGATGGGTTGGAAACAGGAATTTGGTTCAGCTCCATCGTGTTTCCATCGGGTCTCAGTTTATAAATAGTTCGGGTCAACCATGTGCCTCTTACTTTGACACTTTTGTGAGGCTGAGGACGCTTTGGGTTTTATACTTAGAAACTTTCCTTTCCTGGCTACCCTCGTCTCCCTGCCTGCCAGGAAAGTCCAGCGCAAGAGTCAAAAAGGTTCCTGTCTGGATTAACCGGGAGCCTGCCACAGCCGGCGCTGAGCCCAGGGCATGGCCTGGGTGATACCGAGGAGCAATGTGGGTCCTGGGTGCTGAGCTGCTCCCAGGGCTGGTCCCCAAATGAGGGAGAGGATGGGAATGGGGTTTCTCCCCCGTCCTCAGCAGTGGGGAAGCAAGCTGGGAAGTCAGGTAGGAGTGGTGCTTGCGAAAGATAGTTAACAGATGGAAATGATTAGCTGCAAAGTCACCGAAGCATCCAGAACTATCTTCCTTTGCTGGAAAGAAATTATTTTTGCCTCCGGTCCTTGTGTGTTTCTCTGCTGAGCAGACAGGCATTGCAACGCCTGCCCGGCTGTCTGGTGGCTGCGTGGCCAGATTCCGGGGCTGGGGGCGTTTGCTCCAAGAGATCTCTTCTGGCAGTATTTGGGGTAGTGAGCAACTGATGCACTTCTTGCATCAGGGTGCAGGATGGGTGAGGACTGTAAGGCTCGAGGGAAAGCAGTTGCATGCAGAGATGTTTTCACTGCAGATTGCTGCAGTTTAACTGGTTTCTCTGGGCTCCAGTTAGAGCCAAAGAAAAGTGAGCATGGGGTCCCGTTCTCGGGATGCCTGCTTTGGAATGTAGCTTTATTTTCCCCTATCAGCGGTAGAAACAGCAACACGTAGAGAGCCATTCCTGCAGAGCTGCATCCCTAGCCCGACCTACAGGTCGCACTTTTCCTAAGGGACTGGTTTTCCTTCTTTCTCCGGAATTACACTGTGACTTCACAACTCGATGGTTCTCCGAAACCAGCCTCCAAATCCCAATGGAGTCAACGGACAGAACCTGGGAGACAGGGTTTGGTAGCTCGTGCGGTTACCTCCAGCAGTGACGCCTTTGATTTCCCATTCTGAATGGCATAAGAGCTAGAAACACTTGGAAATGCTTCATAATCTTTGGGTTGTACATACCACTCGCTTGCATATGGAGTGAACCATCTTATAAGTGAGAATGCAAGCTGGAACGTGCCTGGAAATCCGGAGGCTGAAGCATCTTGTCCACAAATTACAGTAGATGACGTAATTTTCTTGAGTTGTGGGTTCTAATTCTTCTGTTAATCGCACAATGGTTGGATGTGATCTCTTACCACCATCCAAGTCCTCCCAGAAATTAGTCTGTTTGCTGCTGGTGGTGATGGGGAAAGAGAGAAGCCGCACTGCTTTCCTCAAACCAGGTGGTGCAGTGGGATCAGCTTCAGGATTTTTTCAAGCCCAACATGTCTGAAGGGTTTAGGTCAGGGATCTGCAACCTACAACATGGCCCACAAAGGTGAAACATGGGGGATTTGCGATGACTTGCTGGGAACCTCCAAAACTTCATAGAGGCAACAGGCAGCACGTCCTGGTGCTTGGGTTCCTCTGAGGTGTGAACAGCAAGAAGCTGGGACCTCCTGATCAGGGAGGTCTGAGCTGAGCCACAGTCAGTCAGCGAACTTAGGAGACACTGTCATCTCATTCCTTTCCTGTTCTCTTGGTGTGCTGAGTTTCGGACGTGGCAGGAGAAAGCGTGGTCTGACACAGTGCTCCTGAAAGCTGTTGTGTGGGCAGAGCATGGCTGTCCCTCGTTGAGCAGTCCATCAGTCCACAGCTGCCGTAGGGAGAAGGTGGGGGAAGAGAAGATGGCAGACTCCAGTCAGTGAGATCCTCTTCCTACCCTTTCGGGTGCTGGAAATGGATGCAACCTTTGAGTCACAGCTCATCCTGAGCTCAAGTTAATTAGTCTGGATAGGTTCTGAGGTTGACAAATTTATGCTGTTGGCTTGTTCCAGGCTTGTTCCTGTTCATTGCGCTGCTCGGAGGCAGCGCGTGAGCACCTCTGCTGAGCACAGCTTTGCATGATGCAGTGTTTCATGCTTTCTAAGCACATGCATCTCTAAAATCTGTATGGCTTACTCAGCCAAAACAAGGATGGTGAGACAGCGAGATCGAATCCTTTTCTTACAACAGGTATCTACACACAGTCACATCTTCAGGATTGTTGCAAGGACAGTCATAGTGTTGGTGGTCTACTGAAACTCTCTGCAGCTCATTGACTATCATCTGCTTTGAGCGGGAGGTCCTAAAGCAGAGATCACACTGACTTTGTTAAAACCAAAAATCCAGCCTGGTTCCCCAACAAAAAAATGTGTTGGTCAGAAAACTTCTAGGCGGCTTTAACAGAAGTGGTAGATGGAATTTTTCCTGAATGCATTATGTCTTTTTGTTTCAGCAACGTGGAGACTTTAGCATTGATGTGGAGAGTAGAAGCAAGCCCTGCCCCAAAGACCTTGAAGTCTAAATGTGAAAGAAGAAAGAGGATGCAGGTGACTGAGGAAATGATGAAACAGAGTAAATTAGTGAGGAGGAAAGTGTTCTCTGTACTTCAGATCCTTTATCAAATCCTTCGTGAGTATCTTGATGAATGAGAGTTTTGCAGCCGTGGCTCTGCCGTTGGGGGTTACCCTTGAGTTCAGGCACTGGAACAACCCTGGGATTGTTCTCCTCATTCCTATTTAAAAGTCAGAGCACTTTGTGTCTCCTGGGATATCAATCTGTCAGGCTGCAGAGATTATTACTACATTAAAATCATGCATGGAGCACCTGCAACCTTGGATCTTTATTATTACAGGTGTGCATCTGTAGGCAGGAAGAATTTAGGAATAAAAGGATAACATCGCTGAAGAACCTGATAACAGGGGAACAAGCTGATTGAATAGTAGATTTAGCCACCGAGCGTGTGGTAGAGCTGTGTGTCTTTCCCTGCCTTCACAGCTTGGGGCCAGGAGGAGTGGGGTGATCTGCCATTTGGGGGGCACACTTTGCTGTGATGGTCACAGTTTGCTCTCTCCAAATGAAAGAGTTTTGTGTAAGAGCAAGACTGAACTGAACTTGCAGGATAAAAGTAAGGCTGAGGAACCTGATCTGACAGCGGAGCTGGTCCTGCTGTGAGCAGAGGTTGGACCGCAACCTCCAGAGGTCGGACCACAACCTCCAGAGGTCCTTCCAACCTCAATCATTCTCTGATTCTGGTCCTCACCGCAATGACGAGGGGAGCCTCAGGCAACTAGCGCTGGTGCAAACATCTCAGAGGGTTACAATAAGTGCTGCAAAGTTCACCTGGCAGACAATAACTAGTGGCATCCCTCAGGAATCAATACTGGCATTGATAATGTTGAATATCTTCATTGGTAACCTGGATGATAACCGCTCTTAGCAAGCTTGTGGCACCAGACTTGGGTAAGGGAGAGGCCAATGCGATGGAGAGCATGGCTGCTACTCTGAAGAGTAGGAGAGAAATGGGACAGGCTGGGGAAATGGGCTGACAGGAACCCTGCAAAGTTAAACAAGGGCATGTGTGAGTTTTTACATCTAGGGTGGAATAACCCCATGCAACACTAGGGATGGGGAGGCTAAACCCTAGGAGACAGCTCTGCAGGAAAGGAATGACAAGGCTCTGTCCTCACCATCATCGTGTGTGGCAAGCTGAGCGTTGCAGACTCTTCCTGCCGTAAAAGGGGTGCAGTTCATCAGGTAGAAATTTGAAGGCTGTCCTGGATAAAAAATCAAGAAATGTGCCATGTGGAGCTACTGCACAGCCAAGGAAAACAGGGTTTTTCTCATCTGTCCAGCATGTCCTGGAGCTTTCCCCAAGAACTGCATCCTCCAGCCCCTGCCCTTCCACCTATAGATGTTATCATGGAGAGGAGGTTCTCCACCCAGTGTGTTGGTCTTTCCCTGTGATTATTCCTCTTAAATGATGAAGGAAGAAGACAAAGCTTGGTGGACACTTGCAAGTCCTGTGTTTGTGTTCTGCCACAAAGGTCTTCTCTATTAACTCTCCCCTTACAATGCTGTCTGTAGGAGTCCTTCTCAGGGGTGTTGTGGTCCAGATCCATCAGAGAGGTGTCAAAGGACGGAGGTATTCCAGGGATGTTGGTGCTCAAAGTCAATCAATGGTGGTGGGGTAGGGCGTGTTATCTACAAACCCGAGATAAACACATGCATTTGGGTTGCCTGAATGTTCTCCAGCTTTCACTGTGCTGCCGAGATGCTGCTGAGGGGTCCGCTGGACATGTCGTGTTGCTGAAACACCCGGGTTGCCTTCCTGGTGCCAGTCAAAATAAAGAGCTTGGCTTCATTTCTGCGTTGGCTGCTGGCACTGACACCTCTCTGGGGATGGCGCTGGAAGGGCCAGCGTGCAACTGCCCACTGATGACGGGCCTGGTGAACACCTTGTCGGGCTGAAGAAGTGAAAAATGACAGTAATTTCCTGCCCACGCCAACGAAGCAGAAACGTTCTCCCGTGAAGTTTTATGAGGCTTCAGAGCCTGGAAATGTATGAAAGGCAGAAAGGACTGATCAGCAGAGAGGGAAAAACTGATTGAAAGGAAATTAATGTTGTTGAAACCTTGTGGAAAATTTAGAAACTCCTCTGAAGACCTGGGGCCTGATTCTGGCCCGACACAGCGAGGCGCAAAACCTCACCGAATCTAGGGCTGCAGGTTTGAAGAGCTCCTCACAGAGACTTCAAGACACTGAAAGTGTGCAGGAACTGATGCAAAGCGTGGACACAAAGCAGATGGGTGCCTGGAGGCTGGCATTTCCCTGCCCTGATCATAGATACCATGAGTTTTGTGGGGTTTCATGGTGTCTTCAGGAGCATCCCAACCACCAGTGCTCCATGGGGGCTCCCCACACCCTGCTTGTTGGTGAGTCCTTCAGGGGATGGGATGGGAAGGCATGTCTCATCCAGCCCAAGGGCGCATGCGCTTATAGGCATGTGTTTTCAGATGTCCTGGCTCCAGCCCAGAGGTTGAGGCGCATGTGGGGACACCTCCAAGCCTTGGCTCCTTCTTACACCTTCCATCCCCACCAGCCAAGGCTAATGACTTTCCAGGGGCTGGGTCTTTTTCCAGCCTTTCAAGGCATCAGGTCCCAGCTTTTCCAACCCCAGCCCACTTTCAGACCCAGGGACAGGAGGTCGTGACCTGGTGTGGCCTCAAGGCACACACAGCTTCCCATGGGCTGGACAGGAGAGGCTGAAACAGCATCCTCTGTGCAAGAGCCACCGGAGAAACACCCGCTCTGGAGGTGACTCCGTTGCATCCTTGTCCTGCTCTCGCACCCTGAGGGATTTCATTGATGCTGGGGAGTCCGAGGCAAAGGGGTGAGGGAAAATGTAAATGAGAAAAAAATTGCAAAATGGAAAAAAAAAAAAAAAATTCTAATTTGCATGGAGGGATTTGCTATTTGTTGCACTCAACTCACCAAGATGCTGGAAAATACAGTAATTGCACGGAGTGCAGTCACGCAATTTTTGTGAGGTATCGAATGAGTGTCTTTTAGAAATAATCGCTTTTCTTCTTTAATGTTGCACTTGAAAATTTCTGAGTTTATTAACGCTTCTTGAAGGGTGCAGTTTGAGCTCTGGGGAGAATATAGACGCGATTTTCCAAACAGAGGGCAGCCTGGGATTTTTGCAACCCCACAGCAAGTTTTAGATATGAACTCCTTACTAACCTTGTCGTTAACCTTATTGTTGCTATTTCCTAGGTAACATCCCTATGTCATGAATACCTTTTCCCCCCGGATCTCCAAGTACTTTTGAGACAAGGGCAGGTTTATTGTCTCTGCTTTAGAGATGGAGAAAACAAGACATACGGATGGGATTGGTCTGGTTTTTTACACCTGAACTAATTGCTTGAGACTCCCTTTATTGTCGCTGGGGACAGACAGACACTTCTATTAATTTCATCCTAATATAGATGATTAAAATAGGTCAGATGACCGGCTTCAACGTATTTATGCAGTGTTTGTGACGGCACCTAAGGAGACGGGAGAGGGGAGTAGAGACAGCCATGTATCTATACG
This sequence comes from Sterna hirundo, assembly GCA_009819605.1. Lineage (NCBI taxonomy): Eukaryota > Metazoa > Chordata > Aves > Charadriiformes > Laridae > Sterna > Sterna hirundo. The sequence goes on along the minus strand of CM020437.1, from coordinate 217,727,772 downwards.
AGTATTTTTTCTCTTTAACTACACATTCAAGATATAAATATCTAAATACTCACAGGCTCTTTCCTGTACTAGTATGTGATGATGGATGGATAGATAACCTTGCTCCATAAAAATATACATAGTTAAGGGTAAATTTTTCATTGTCATCTGCGCCTTGTGTTTAACAATCTCTTTCCCTCGTATTTTTTTTTTTTTTTCCCTTGGAATATTGTGGGTGGAGAGATCTGACCTGTGTCTAACATAATATTCTTGGATGGTTTTTTTGAGTAATGGCACTGTTATTGTACAACCTCCAGCAAGAACAATTTGCAAAGTGTTGCAAACTTTTCAAAATGACCTGACAACAGCTCTCCGACAAAAGTGGTTTCGCAGGGATCTGTTCCAGCATCGCAGGGCTTGGAAAGAGGGAGGCAAAAAAGGCATCAGAGGTCTGTTCAAGCTGCCCTTCACTTCAGGTTTGTAATGCTGGTGATGGGGCTTGAGGTCTGATGCTGCAAGCCCCACGCAGGGGAGTCATTTGCTTTGGGGCAAGAGAAGGTCTGTGTGCTGAATGCTTTTGGAAGAGCCTAAACCTGGAGTTACAGGATCACCTTTATGATTACCTTAGAGGGTTTCTCTTCACCCATGGCCATCTAGTGCATGAGTGCGGAGCAAAGGTGTGAATACAGAGCCAGCAGACTTGTGTCCAGACCCTGCAGGGACCCTACAAATAAGAAGACGGCCACACAAATGTTGATGCCTTCCTTGTGGACACACTGTTCCCCTGGGCCAGCCCTGCCACCGGGACTTCATAGAATCACAGAACCATCTAGTTTGGAAGGACCTTTCAGATCATCGAGTCCAACCATCAACCCAACACTGACAAAGCCACCACTACCCCATGTCCCTCAGCACCACGTCTGCCCGGCTTTTAAATCCCTCCAGGGATGGTGACTCCACCACTGTCCTGGGCAGCACATTCCAATGCTTGATGACCCTTTCAGTGAAGAAATTTTTCCTAATATCCATCCTAAACCTCCCCTGGCACAACTTGAGGCCATTTCCTCTTTTCCTATCACCTGTTCCTTGGGAGAAGAGCCCGACCCCCCCAGCTACCCCCTCCTTTCAGGGAGTTGCAGAGAGCGAGAAGGTCTCCCCTCAGCCTCCTTTTCTCCAGGCTGAACACCCCCAGCTCCCTCAGCTGCTCCTCACAAGACTTGTGCTCCAGACCCCTCACCAGCTCCGTTGCCCTTCACACCAGTCTACTTTCTTCAGACCTGCTGATGGTAAAATACAGGTCCAATTGCCATGAAACTATGGAGAAACTATACCCAGGAGGGACCCCGGTGAAAGTTGCTGCTGTAGGAACTGAGGTCCTCATGATGTAGCATGGGCTGGTCTGATGCATCCAGAAGCCTCGGTGTTATTTTTGCTATCTAAGGTTTTCAGAAATTAATTTCTTCCTCCCTGTGGGGTTTAGGTCCCCTAAGGGTCTGAACAGTGAAGGTGATTCTTCATAAGTAGGCTTTAAATCTGCCAAAAGCCAATTGTCTACCAAGATTTATTGCACGAGCCCATTGCAGACAGGTCTAATGTGGGACTCCCGTGCTGTCATGCCAATACTTACAGCAATGACAGAAATAGGATATGGTGTCTGGGTCAGATGGGGTGGGAACTTAACATTATATTAAGGTGCTTTGGTGGTTATCAGAGGATTTAAGAGGAGTTTTGCTGTGTGGGTGGGATGAGGAGACTGCGGGGAAGAGAAACAGCAGGTTCCTGGTGAGCTGCTGTGGAGAAACCTTCAAAAGCGCGGTGGGACCCAGAGTGTCAGGAGCACTGATGCTAGCACCCCACAAATATTGGTGGGCTGATGACTGATGGATTTGTAATCTGTAATGAAGCAGTGATGGAAGGCATCAGCTGGGGACCCGTGCCTGCGTGTCCTAGGCACTGGTAGAAACACCCTCTGGTGTGCGCCACAGCTTTTGTGCCCCGAGGGAGGTCAGCATCTTTCCCCTGATGCCAGTGGATGCTGTGGGTCCCGCACTGTGCAGGGCAGCAGGATTTGGCCTCCTTTCCTACCCCACCCCTTCCAGTGGCAAGCATCTCTCTTCAGTATGACGAGTGCGTGGGGCCTCAGCCAGACCCCGTGGCTGGAGTGCCAGGTGCCGCACAAACACAGCAAAGCCGAGACAACCATAATGAGGGAAAAAGGCTGCCTTATTAATTGCAGATGGGGAACCAAGGGCAAGAGTGAAACAAGCCGCCTGGGTTGGCAGACTGGATGGTTGGAAATGTCCCCAGATTGCCTGAATCCTCTTAACCATGTCTTAACCACCGGACCCCCATGCTGACGTCCTCCTCAAAGCAGCCTCTGCCCATGAGACTGAAAGCAGGGATGCAAGTGAGACACCAAATTTACCTGGACCCCCAAAGATGTGTGACCAACACCCCCTTGTTCCCCACTGAACAAAGCCACGGGCAACCGATCTCCTGCCCACATTCCCTTGCGATGAGCCCTTCCTCCTCTGTGCTAACAGGCTCCTCTGGAAGCAGTAAAGTTGGCTTGAACCATTATTAAAATAATAGAGAGACCCCAGAGGATCTTTAACCAGGAGATCTTTAATAATTACTACCTCCAAGACTCTTGCTACTCCGTTTGAACCAGAGTTTCTCATGCTATCTGAGTCCTGGAGCAGGGCTCAAGTCCGTTCCCACTGGAACCACAGTGCCATGTGACTTAATTGTCCTCAATATTTTTCTAGTCACGTCAAGGGCTTCCTTGGAAATGTTATATAGCTGAGAAAGAGTTTATTATTTGCTGTCAGGGGGCAAATAACACCAGGGCATCTCTGAAGACGTCTATAACGTATCTGCGTAATGTGAAGGTTAAAATAAATCAGTAAAAGGAGCCACTCTCCTGAGGGCAATATACTGTAAAATATTTCATCAGAAGGCCTGGATATTATTGCACTTGTAATTAATCTTCCTGGTAATAGCACGGCTTGTTTTCTCCTGCCGCGTTATCTCGCTCAGCGTTTTTGCTGGCCGCTAGATGTCGGGGAAAACCCTTTCGCCATCAGTTTTGAGAGAATTTCTCCCAAAGTTGGGAGTTGCTGAGTTTCTTGGTTCGTTTGAACTCCAGGAAAATGCCTGGTGCGGTTGGGAAGCGGAGATGCCTCGGCTGCTGCTTTCAGCTGCCAGCGTACGAGCTGCAAAGCTGACCTGTCCCCCAGCTTCTCCCTTGGTTTGCAGCCACGGATCATTTTGTACAGCTGAAGAGGCTTAGCACTGGTGGAATTACACCCCCAGCACCGACCGTCTTTCACCCGCTGCACGCAAATCATCTGTGTTTGTATCGTTACCCCTCCTGAATTTTACCTGCGTTTTAAACCCAGGCTTTCCCGAGCATTTGTAACCCTTCTGTTCTCAGATCATCACGTTGCGAGCGTGCCGTGACTTGATTTTTATGGCCGGAGGGAGCAGTTTGTGTCTGCGAGATGAGTGATGGGGACAAATCTTGTGCAACCGATACACGCCTGCAAGGAGCCACAACTCAAAATGGACTCTGGGAGTCCGCGGCTGGGGAAAGGTGATGGGAGAACACACTTTGTGGGTGGCTCTTGCATGGAAGGAGGCCATCTCGGTGCGATGTTCCCCTCCTATATCACGCACACCCAGCTGAGGCATGAACCTCCTCCCCGGGAAGGGTCAGGCTCCTTCACCGAAAGAATTCAGCAGGAAGGTGCCGGAGATCCACATGTCACTCCCTGTCTCCGAGAGTCATTGCAACACATTTTATTTTTTTTTCACACTGGGGGGGGAAAGGAGGAAAAAAAATGCAAACCGTGAGCCCCACAAAACGGAAATGCTATTGAAATGTTTTCTTGTTAATTAGCCTCCTCGGCCGTGGGCTTCCTGACTCTTGAGCAAGAGCTGGTTGCTGCAAATAGCTCTGCCGCTCAAAGCCGTGACCTGCTGGAGAGGGCCAGCGCTCTCCTGAAGGGTCGTGTCTGGGAAGAGGATGCTTGAAGGTAAAAGGTTAATGCGGGAGGGCAGAAAGGGGGGTTTCTGACATTTGGAGACAACATAAGAGCTCCCGCCTGATGTGTCTCCTGGGAGTCCTCCCTGCCCTTGGTCTGCCTTTGCTTTTTTAGCCCAGCCTGCTGCAACTTGAAAGTGGGCTTTGTCCCCAGTGCTGGAAAACAGGTAGGGAAATCTTCTCCCTGGGTCGTGGTGTATTTTGATTCGTAAGTTTCTTCCTAATCTTCACGGCCTTTCCAGGGGAGGCTGAGAAAGGTGTGGCTGGGTCTTCTTGGAGTGCACGTGTTTGAACTGGTGCGGTGGGTAGGAGTTTTGCTGCGATCAAGAGAGGCCGTAGCCACGGTCATAGTGATGGGAGCCAGAGATGGGTTTTATAAACATAAATTACAAGCGTGACCCAATTCAATTCTATGATTCAATTCTATGATTTCACTGAAAGGGTTATTAAACATTGGAATAGGCTGCCCAGGGAGGTGGTGGATTCACCATCCCTGGAGGTGTTTAAAAAAAGGGTAGATGGGGTACTTAGGGACATGGTTTAGAAGTGGTTTTTGTCAGGGTAGGTTAAAGGTTGGGCTTGATGATCTTAAAGGTCCCTTCCAACCTCAGCGATTCTATGATTCTATGATTCTATGATTCTATGACCCATGTTTCTTTCTTGCCCAGGATGTTTGCTGCACACAGGCACCCCAATGTATCCTACCCCAGCTCAGGCAACGCTCTTCCGTCTCCATCCACATGGAAAGGTTTCAGTGTTTTCCAGTGCTGTGAAATGCTGAATGCTTGCCACAAATGAAACAAAACAATTTTTGCCCTTTTCTGTTTTCTTTTCTACTGGTCTTACTGGAATTTCCTCAGCAAGGACAAAATCTCATGTAAACTGCATGTAGAAAAACTTTATACTTAATGTTACTGAGAACGAGATTTGATTCACTGCCTCCACACTCAACCTTGTAGCTCAGCCTCTTTAACCATAACCAGTCCTTGTAAACTGTGGTGCTCAGAGGTAGGATGTGTGTGGGTGAATGGATGTCTCTGGCCACCAGCGCCAGTTTTGAAGTCAAGATGAACGTCCATCGTCTACTTTGCTCCCCTGTGGTGTAAGTCTGGGTGGTGGAGCTACACAGACTCCTTTTTTATGGGACATATCGTAGAATCATAAAATCATTTTGGTTAGAAGAGACCTTTAAGATCATCAAGTCCAACCATTAATGTATCACTGGCAAGTTACCACTAAACCACGTCCCTCAGCAATGCGTCTGCACATCTTTTACGTAGCAGAGCCTGTGGGATTTCATGACCTTGAGCATGGAGGAAGCTTTGGGACAGAAAGAAGCTTAAAAGACCACCTAGTCTACATGCCTACACCAAGGACCGTGCTGCCAGTTCCTAAAAACCCACAGCAGGAATGAGTCTAGACTTTTTCAGTGTTTCTCTTCCACCAACTTAGTAGGTTTCATTTGGAGCCAACCTAAATTTGCTGTGCCACAAATGATGCCAAGGCAGTCATCACGTTCCCTCCATGGGCTTCTGTTCTCTAGGCTGGGTCGTCACCACCCCACCAGTCTTTCTTCATTAATCATATTTTCTTCAGTCTCTTATCATCCTTGTTCTTCTGACAGCTTTTCCTGTGTTTGATCCGTATTTGACTGCCCTTTTTCACAGTGTTGATGGTGTTTAAAAATGTTATTTAAAGTAGACATAAGGAAGAAATGTTTTATACTGAGGGTGGAGAGACACTGGCCCAGGTTGCCCAGAGAGGTGGGAGATGCCCCATCCCTGGAAACATTCCAGGCCGGGTTGGACGCGGCTCTGAGCAACCTGGTCTAGTGGAAGGTGTCCCTGTTTATGGCAGGAGGGTTTGACTAGATGGCCTCTAAAGGTCCCTTCCAACACAAACCATACTATGATTCTATATGTATGGTTGGTTCCTTGAGATGAAGCTAAGATGAGAAGAGAGAGGGTACAAATGACTGAAAAAAAGGCCTTCTCTTTCCCAGGGCTGATCTAATACATGTCTGTCATTCTCTTTCTGAATTAAAGCTGCAGAATTTAGTTAAAGAGACATTTAGCTTCACCCCCCCTTTCAACCTGAGGCACAAGATAGTGGTTGTGTCTGTTATCTGGCTTCCAAGGCACAGTTGATTTCTTGCCTAAATATTAGGTGCCTTCCCCAGAGAAGGAAAGATCTGTCTCATTGCTTGGATCTTCTGTACTTTTCCTGGAAACCAAATGAAAAATCACAGTTCTGCAGAGGCTGGGAGGCTGTTGTGACAAAATGAATTGGAGCAAAAGATAATCACCTATTGTTCTACTGCAGAACTCCTTGACCGGTTGGGATTCCTCCAAGAGCCAATTGGACATGATGAATAGCGGTAATTTCAGAGCTATGCATATTCTCAAGGTCTGCAGTTTTCCACGTCTACTGCATGAGGAAGAGGGGGGGAAACCCCGAGGTTTCTAATCAGCTCCAAGTCAACAGTCTGGACTCTATCGTGCAGCTTCCAGCTGGTGATGTGTTTGCAAAGGAACGACTCATGCCTGCAGCAAACATAAGCCACCGTCCTGCTTCCAAAATGCTAATTTATACAGTCTTTGTTAGAGAAGTTGGGAAGCAGGTGTCTCCTTCATCTGGATTGAAAGACGTTACACTTTTGCATAATCATAGAAACATAGAACCATAGGGTTGGAAGGGACCTCTGGAGACCATCCAGTCCAACCCCCTGCCAGAGCAGGGTCACCCAGAACAGGTGGCACAGGAACGCGTCCAGGCGGGTTTGGAATGTCTCCAGAGACGGAGACTCCACCACCTCTCTGGGCAGCCTGTGCCAGGGCTCTGCCACCCTCACAGGAAAGAAGTTCCTCCTCATGTTGAGATGGAACTTAGTATGCTCAAGTTTGTGCCCGTTACCTCTTGGTAATAATGGTAATAATCTTCCCTACAAAACTGTTTCCTCTGAGGAAATTTTCTTTGCCTGTGGCATCCTTTACCACAGGGGCTTTCTTTGCTATTATTTCTCTCTAAATAGAACTGAGACCCCAAGACCCCCAGCTGCACCCATATCCCTCACTGCAGCCTCCCCTGTAGTTTAACGAATAACACACTCAACACAGCCCTGTCCTTGTGAAATAAATTCCCCAGTGAGTTGGATATTGGATCCCACTGTGACCAAGCCATATTCGGGCAGAGCCCATGCTGGAGTCAGGGATGTGAGAATTAATGTAAAAGTGCCCTCTCGTGGCAAATACGGTAGGTATCATTCGTCATCATTTTGGGGAAATCCATAACGTCACTAGGGTTGTGATTTGTGTGTGGTTTCTAGTCCAGACATGCCTTAAGAAGAGGGAAAGTGTCACTGCGAGGTCTACATGTTGACCTGCTCCAAATTATTCCTCAAGGCACCCAGAGGATAGCGGGATTGGCTTCCCTCAGCCACCCACAGCTGTGAGCTGGCAGCAGTGGGCTCAGGGAGGAAAACGTGTCTTCTGGGGTCGGGAGTTCACCAGGAAAGGTGCTGGTCTTGCAGCAGGGTGGTGGGTGGGAGCCTGGCTCTGGGGAACACGCAGCCAAGAGTGAGCTGTCGGGGTCTGGAGTTTCCTTTGCTTCAGGTAGATCTGCTGGGAATGAAGTGTTTGCAGCTGCGGAGCAGAAACCAGACTTGGGCAACCCTCCTGCCTGAAACCATGAGCTGGCTTAAAACAACACTCTCTCTAGAAGAGATGATTTAATAACAAAAAACGTAATAAAGCAATCTGGGGCTTTTGTTCTGCCTGCTCTCTGCTGCTCGCTATATTAGCTGTTCCTGCACATTGTCTGAAGCAGCCACCCATTACATACCTAATTAATCAGAAATGCGGGTAGACCCACGTCTCTATGATACAAGCGGTAGAAGGGGAGTTTTATGGACCTTTTTCCTTCATTCCCTTTTTATTTTGAGAAGGGAGATGGGGTTTTCTTTGCACTAATGATTATTCTGTAGCACCCACAGCGTCTTCCCTCCTCCTGGTTGCTCTACCACTTCCCTTGCTCCACAGAAGACAGATTTATGGCTGGGCTAGACGGTCCTGCTTCTGAGGAATTCACCGCTTAGGGGAGGCAAAAGGCAGAGCAGGAACGGCATCAGGTCTCCCAGTCCAGCTCAGCCATAAGGAGACAGGCAGGTAGATGAATGCTACAGGCACCTTGGGGTACCTGCTGCTGTTCTGTCCAGAGGATGTCAGTGTGTCCCGGGTGGGATGGCTGCTACCTCAATTACCCAGCTTTGCCATGCAGCACCTCAGTCTCCGCGCCTCATCTTCATTTTCAATGACATGTTGGTGGGCACAGCTAGGATCTTGTCTTCTTTTGTGCTCATATGATCAGTGGTGACTGGAAGTTCCCACGCGAACATGCTTCTCTGGTGAGGAAGGATGAATGAGAGAGGGCCAAGACATGTGGAGGCATGGGGCAAACCTGAGGCTAGTCCTTCAGGGCACGAATGAGGTGCTGATCACTTGCTGGTGTGACACGGTGCCTGTTTGAGGAAGGATTCTCTTTTACAGGACCACGCACAAGGCACACTTGACCCAGCACTGGGCCCTTAGATACTTCTAGAGTACAAATTGCAGCAACGCTAACAATGGCCATGGACGTGCACTTTGCTGAGTGAAGAGAAACAGCATTACAATGCCTGCTTTAAAAAAGGAGGTAAAAAAAACCCCTGAGCATCATTATTGCTTCCACACATTAGTGGTAAAATGGAAGAACCAAAAATTACATGAAGCGCCCAGGCCAGGAAGCGATGGGAAGAAACGCCAACACGGCAGAGCCTGGACCCACCTCTGTGCCTGGTAAGATTATGGAGCAGATCCTCCTGGAGGCACTGCTGAGGCAGAAGAATAATGAAGAGGTGATTGGGTACAATCAACACGGCTTCACCAAGGGCAAATCGTGCCTGACAAACCTGGTGGCCTTCTATGAGAAGGTCACAACATCAATAGACAAGGGGAGAGCAACTGACGCCATTTACCTGCACCTGAGCAAAGCCTTTGACACTGTCCCGCATGAACATCCTGGTCTCCAAGCTGATAAAATATGGGTTAGATGGACTGACAACTCAGTGGACAAAGAACTGGCTTGACAGACGCACCCAAAGAGTGGCTGTCAATGGGTCCATGTCCAAGTGGAGGCCAGTGACAAGTGGAGTCCCTCAAGGATCAGTACTGGGACCCGTCTTGTTTAACATCTTTGTCAGTGACATGGACAGTGGCACTGAGTGCACCCTCAGCAAGTTTGCCGACGACACCAAGCTGTGTGGGGCGTCCGACACGCTGGAGGGAAGGGATGCCATCCAGAGGGACCTTGACAGGCTGGAGAGGTGGGCCCATGCCAACCTCATGAAGTTCAACAAGAGCAAGTGCAAGGTCCTCCATCTGGGTCGGGGCAATCCCAAGCACCGATATAGGCTGGACACTGACTGGCTTGAGAGCAGCCCTGAAGGAAAGGACTTGGGGGTGCTGGTGGATGAGAGGCTCAACATGAGCCCTCAGTGTGCACTAGCAGCCCAGAAAGCCAATCGTTTCCTGGGCTGCATCAGGAGAAGTGTGGCCAGCAGGTCGAGGGAGGTGATTCTCCCCCTCTACTGAACTTTCGTGAGACCCCACCTGGAGTACTACGTCCAATTCTGGAGCCCCTACTACAAGAGAGAGATGGACGTGCTGGAACGTGTCCAGAGAAGGGCCATGAGGATGATCAGGGCTGGAGCACCTCTCCTATGAGGACAGACTGAGAGAGTTGGGGTTGTTCAGTCTGGAGAAAAGCCAGCTCCGAGCAGAGCTTACAGTGGCCTACCAGTATCTTAAGGGGGCCTAGAAGAAAGCTGGAGAGGGACTTTTTAGGATGTCGGGTAATGGTAGGACTAGAGGGAATGGATTAAAACTAGAGATGGGTCGATTCAGGCTGGACGTTGGGAAGAAGTTCTTCCCCATGACGGTGGTGAGGCACTGGAACAGATTGTCCAGAGAGGTGGTGGAAGCCCCATCCCTGGAAGTTTTTAAGGCCAGGTTGGATGGGGCTCTGAGCAACCTGATCTAGTGGGAGGTGTCCCTGCCCATGGCAGGGGGGTTGGAACTAGATGATCCAACCCTTCCAACCCTAACAATTCTTTGATTCTATGATTCTATAAACCATGAGTCAGCCCCTCGTTAGCAGTTGGCTTGACCTTCATGAGATTATACAATAACATACAGCTTTGATGGTCATGTTTTTCAGATCCTCACTTTCAGTTTGTTATGACTATGTCAATTTGTGAGCTGCTATTTTTGTCTGGAAGCTCACGGTGGTCCAACTTTGAGCAGGAGGTTGGGTTAGAGACCTCTGTAGGTCCCCAGCAGCTGACACTGCTATGTCTGTGCGATGTTCACATAATCCCACAACTCAAAGAGTGGTTGGTTTGGTCTTACTCTGGGAGGCCTTGAACAAGTCATTTCCCTTCTGTGGAGCTCTCCCTCCCACGAGGGTCCTTCAAGTCCTTCAGGACAGAAAAGGACTCCCTGTGAAAGCACTGATCTCCATGGGAGCCTCAGGATGCTACTGTAGTAGTCATGATTGATAATAACACTATGTTGGGGGGCTACTTTATCAGGAAACACCATGACGGGAATTATAATCACCATTTAAAGGCATTTTTCCCCCTTCCTCTGGTGGGTTATCAGATTACAGGAAACGAGAGCAGTTCTGCTGCCTTATTATGAGAGATGGATGCTACTGTTCGGAGCGTTTGCCCATCGATCTACTTCCCCGACACCCTCACTCATCGGGGGATGCGCTGCTCATTTGATGTCAAAAGGCTTCCCAAAGCTCTCTTACTTTTCTCCTTCCTTGCTGGTGGATTTATCTCTGTGTTACAAAGCACCAATACTTATTCCACTGCTTCCCCGCGCCTTCCCCTCCCAACAGCAGGCCTACTCTCATGGAAAGATGGATCTCTGTTTTCTTAAACACTCAGGCAATTATGTTCATTCTGCAAGCGGTCCCGGAGGGGAACTCTCCAGTCAGCCCTGCTTTTGCCTGCAAATCCTTTTTCAATATGGCAAGTGCCTGTAGTTGACCTCTCCTCAACCTGGGCTGTGCAGCTAATGCTCCCCGACCCCCTGATGGCCATGATCTGGGGGAGTTCAGCATCTCCGTAGCCTCCTGATGGGTTACAGTGGTGTTTGTAGGTTTCTCCCTGTGCCTTTTCCATCCCTCCCTTGGGTGAATGCACCCCCCCCATTGCAGCCCCAGGATGGACACAACCTCTTGGGTCGCAGAATCACAGAATCACAGAATGGTAGGGTTGGAAGGGACCTCTGGAGGTCATCTAGTCCAACCCCCTGCCAGAGCAGGGTCACCTGGAGTTGATGTCAACTATCCAAAGGGGAGAAACAAGAGCACCTCAGATGAGACTTGTGGCACCCATCACCATCCTGACATCTGTTAGGCCAATTCTTGTGCCTTCAATAAACCCTCACCCCCCATCTGAGCTTGGGAGGTGGAACTCAACCGTACTGCTCTCAGGGACAACATGAAGGTCTTGACAGAAACAAGGTGCCTCGGTTTCTCCTCTTCTTTACAGTCCCATCCCTACTCTCTGGTCTATTATCAGCACAGCTCTGCTGGAATTTCTGTGTCCCGGTGCTGCAGGGTGGATGCACCCAGGGCGATTTACCCTGAACGACCAGTAGCGATTTTATTCATCTAAAGCCAAATTCTGCTCTCAGCTTGCAAACGCTTTGGCTGAGACTCTGCAATCCTTATGACTGATATCACCTTACATTTGCATCGCTGTTTATTTTGCTTTACCCAAGAGTTACAGCTACCCTCACAGCCAGTTTCTCCTTGCACCCGCTCAATCCTCAGCACCATGCTCAGCTTCACAAGGGTTTCTAAGCGCGTTTCGGGTTGAAGTCATCTGGCTTGCTTTCTCCTTGGCTCCCTAAGAAAGCACAACTTTTATGACCATGTTCTGCACATGCCTCTGTCTGTCTGTTTATCTCTTCAAAAACCATTAAGGCTGTTGGCCAGTTTAAGCTGGGGGGGAGAGGCGGGGCAGGAATTTCTAATATGTTTTGTGAACCCAAGCAAGCACAAGAAAGAAAGGGTGGAAGCACGGTGGAAGAAAGGGCTGAGGGGTGAGCGCAACCCTTGCTAGACATCAGAAAACCCAAGTTATGGGGGACCAGGGTTCTTCAGTTGCACCCTCATGGGAATGACTTGCAGCGTTTATACAATTTGCTGTTCAAACATTACAGCATCTCAGAGATGCGGCCAATTAACCCTACACTAAACTGAGGCAGGATACGGGCATTTCAAGGGTAAATAGCACAGACATCTCATAGTGTTTCCCATCTATGTTTTATATCTAGGAAGGCTGGTGTGAAGTCACCGGACAGGTTTTTTAAATTATTATTATTATTTTTAAAAGGCCGGCTGCCATGGCAGACATAAAAGAGATATCATGTTCATTGCTCATTCCTCGGGCTGCACTGCACATGTTCCAGAGCGAACAGATCCTGCCGAAAAGGAATTTCCAGTCCAGTTAGACTGATAAATTGGTGCTTCTCCACAGAGACTCCTGTTACATGTTTCGGCTTAGCGAGAGCTTGGTGTCATTACAAGGATGCTTTTCACTGCCCATGTGTGGCACAGAGACTGCGCGTCCCAGCAGGGAGGTTTGCCTGGGTGTCTTGGCAGCCTTCCATGATGTTGCATAGTTTTCATGCTAAAATATAAGTATTTTCTCCGTTGGGTGAGGGCGCAGGAAGGGACAGCCAAAGGGGTGTCTGTAATCCTCCCTTCCCCTGCCTGGAGGCAGAAATTAGGCATGGTGTGTCCCTGTGGTCTCTGGAAAGGATGTGCTGCTCTCGCTTGCCCTGGTGATGAGCATCCCCTGTGTTTTCCTCCTGAATGCCTGAGCTACCCCAGCTGATTCAGTCTGACGTGAATTTAATGGGGCGTCACAGAAAAAAAACCCAGTGGCATTGCGTTGTTGCGTCCTGTGAGGGCTTTTCCGTGTGATCCAGGTTGGGGACTGAGCGGTGCCCGCATGCGATGACCCTTGTTTGTGTGCACTGCCACCCCTACTGATGGGATTAGTGACCTCCAGCAGTAGAAGTCTTACACTGGCTGAAATTCAGCCCTTTGCCAGGCCAGGATCCACGGAGTGTTTAGAGTGCATCAGCGAGCACTGGGTTTCATCCTGAGCCATTGCAAAAGGAGAAAGAGAAATGCACCTCTGTTGGAAGGATGCAGAATTGTGGTCTGCAGCCAGTTAGAAAGCACTAGGTTAAGAGCATCAACAGCAGCTCTAAGGCAATGTCAGATGTAGGTAAAGGCTTTGGATGCATTAAGTGGCCATTTTTCAGCTCAGTGAAAGGAATAATTAACATCTTTTGTGTCTTAGGGACAGCTAAGTGTGGCATGGTTACCTCAATGAGACACCCAACAAGTGAATAAGGTTTCTGTTGCTTTTTCCCCAGGGGAGGATACCACTGTACTGGCAAGATACTCTCCATGTGGCTTTCAGAAAACCCTGACGTCCGTCTTCACAAGCAAAACTGCACCAGCAAGATGATTCAATCCTGTCTACGTGTGCTTTTTCAGGATTTCTGCTCCTTTTTTTCATATCGGTTCTATCTCATCCCTTCCCTCGTTTTCTCCAGCTGGTGGAGATGTGTCAGAGATACAGGCTAAGGGAAGACAGAGAAACAGGGCTTTTGGGACACAAACGTCACACGAATGCAGACACAGACTGAAGCAATTGGCCCTTTTGTTTGATTGTTCACACCACTGAGGGAGGTGGAATATTTGTGGATATTTCCTACAGTCAACATCCTATCAAAAAATAAGAATTTGCTTTGTGTCACCTCTTTGTCCTGCTAGGTGAAATGATGTTTTTTGATGTCTCAAGTACTATTAACTTCTCAACAGCACGGTATGGAGGTTGTAGAGAGGTGGGGGGAGGTCTCTTCTCCCAAGGAACAGGCGACAAGACAAGAGGAAATGGCCTCAAGTTGTGCCAGGGGAGGTTTAGGATGGATATTAGGAAAAATTCCTTCACCGAAAGGGTTGACAAACATTGGAACAGGCTGCCCAGGGAAGTGATTGAATCATCGTCTCTAGAGGTATTTAAAAGCTGTATTTAAAAGCCGGGCAGACGTGGTGCTGAGGGACGTGGGTTAATGGTGGTTTTGTCAGTGTTGGGTTGATGGTTGGACTTGATGATCTGAAAGGTCCCTTCCAACCTGGACAATTCTATGATTCTATGGTGTTTTTCTGGTGGATCAACAGTTAATGTATTTGCAGAGCGGAAGAAAGAGTTAAAAATATTGAAAATTGGGAGAGAGGAAGGCAAAAACCTTGGGATAATGATATGTGGAAACCCACAGGGTCTGAGAATTTGACCTTGTAGACACACGCAACACAAATCTTTCCTGTCTCTCCGTGAAGCAGGCATGATTTGGACACCATGGCTGGGGCAGGACCAGAAAACTCGGAGTGCTCCAAGGGGAAAAAGAGAACAGGACACATGGATTTGCTCATCTACAAAGGCTTGGCTGGAAATGTAAGAATTTAAACGAACTCTCCAGCAGGAGAAATACACCAGGCCATCATAACAAACAGCAGGAGATACAAGTGCAAATTCACTCCGGCATTGTCCTGCCAGACTCCAGCGATAAAGCCGGGGTCGGCAGAGCGGTGGTGGATAGGAGGAAGCAGAGAGCTCCTGGGGAGGGAGGTGCCGGCAGGATGAGATTAAAATGTCCCTGACTTGTGAAGGGGAAGCGGAAGGCCAAGAGGAGATAGGATAAACCTATAATACTAGCCAAGGAGACGCTTTCGACTTGCTCAACCCGTTGCAGTCAGCACTGGGGACTCACGGTCTCTGCGAGGATTGCTGTACTTTGAGCAATGAGGAGCAACACACCCTGACTTAAAAGGATTTCTATCTTCTGCTTTGGGGTCTCCAGCGTCTACTGGCTATGAACCTTGCTGAAGCTTCTACAGCATTCGGGATGTTCACAGCTTCTCCCGTGTAGATCTTCTAGGGTCTAATAAGGACAGAAACCATATACCTGCCTTTCCTCAGTGGGGACATTTATATTGTCTCCCTCTTTCTCTTTCCCTCCCTCCTTCACAGAACATGTTGGAACGCAAGTACTTTGGAGACTGCTGCTTTTTAACTGGAAATTGGTGAAGGGGCTCAAAAATTGCTAGAGGAAAAGCAGACAGTCCGTCAGACAGATATATATACTCCCTCCCACGCGCTTCAAGAGTGACTGTACAAACTTTGCCTTCTTAGGATGCAACAAATCACTCCCACCTTCGTCAAACCCTGGCAGCAAAGGGAAATTGCAGCCCTCAGTATATCTCAGCAGTGGAGTTGCTGTACTTATATTTTTCCTTTGCAATATCCTATTTGTGCAGAAGAAAGGGTTAGAGCCCGCAGCGCTGTTTGATTTTCTGTAATTCCTACTGTGCTTGCTTCAGGATGGCAGGGGTGATTTTTATGAAAAAAATTGGTATAAATGACTGCAAATTGTGAACAGTGTGGACAGGAGATGCTGTGGACGCCTGTAATCTCTGCTGTGACAGGGGAAAATAGAGAGACTCATATCACAGAACGGCAGGGGTTGGAAGGGATGTTTGGAGACCATCCAGTCCAACCCCCCTGTGCCAGAGCAGGGTCACCCAGAGCAGGTGGCACAGGAATGTGTCCAGGTGGGTTTGGAATGTCTCCAGAGTTGGAGACTCCACCACCTCTCTGGGCAGCCTGTGCCAGGGCTCTGCCACCTTCACAGGAAAGAAGTTCCTCCTCATGTTGAGGTGGAACTTTCTATGTTCAAGTTTGTGCTCACTACCCCCCGTCCTGTCACTGGGCACTACTGAGAAGAGTCTGGCCCCATCCTCCTGACATCCACCCTTTAGCTCTTGCTCAGCATTGATGAGATCCCCTCTCAGTCTGCTCTTCTCCAGGCTGAACAGCCCCAGGGCTCTCAGCCTTTCCTCAGCACAGGCATGCTCCAGTCCCTTGATCATCTTTGTAGCCCTCCGCTGGACTCTATCTAGTAGTTCTATGTCCTTCTTGAACTGGGGAGCCCAGAACTGGATGTGGAGGTGTAGTATTTCTGTGTGTCCTCAGGTACAACTGGCTCTATCATGATGGAGGGACAGGTTTCTGTGTGTTTGATTTGACCAGCTTAGACACCCGGGAGAGCGAGGGTGCTTGGCCTGTGATCTGTCCCAGACATGGGAGAAGTCACAGGGAACTTCTCTGCCAACAAGCTCAGTAGGCCCTTGCCAGTGGCAACAGGCTGCTGATGGTAAAAAACGAACTGTGTGGTCTAGCTGCTGTGCCCTCAGGTGTCTCCGGTCCTGCTACAGCCCTGGAGCTCTCCCTCACATGTCCCCATAGCTGTCTCCTTCTCAGGCTTGGGGCAGCCTTGTCCTTCTATACAGCGGGCACCAAAACTCAACGTTGTCTGTGCCACTGAGAAGCTTTGATCCAGCCGGGCCCATGCACCACACTGTTGCTGAGGAAGACCCAACTTTGGGATCCTTTTCAGGGTGCAGGGCTATGGTCCACTCCATCCTTCACAAGTTCTCTTTGTCCTAGCCACAGGAGGAGGTGAGCAAACCAGGGTCTCTCTCCCTCCTAAGACTCCTGCATGCCTATGGGTGAGTCTGATTTTGAGAGCAGGGTTTCTCCTTTTGCTTGGCTGACAGGGTAGACTTTGGGGAACCCAGTGGGGTCTCCTGTTTAACCAAGGGTCAGGCAATGGAAGACAGACAAATTGTCAGCAGACAAATGGGGCAAGACTCTGAGAAATGGGGACCTATCTGCAGAGAGGACGGGCAAGCTGTGTCCTGCCCTCCACATCATCTCCTCTTGCCCTTTGCCCATCACATTTCCTTGAACCATAAACCTTCAAAGACACCAACATTCTCTTATTGTGTGCCCATGTGTTGCTTAGATGCTGGGGGCCTTAAAATCAACCGTAGCTCCTACACTCTGCCTTAGTAAGGCAATAAATAGTAGATACATCGAAGGAACGTTAGGATGCTCTGTTTTGTTGTGGTAGAGAGCTGTAGGCTTCTGATTATGGCTTAAGAAAGGGTTGCAAATGACATCTCACCCTGGGTGGGGATTAAACCCATCTCTTCTTTGGATCTACAGTCTTCATGCATAGATTTAAACATGAAGACTCTGCACGCTTCCCACAAGGCTGCCTTCGTTCAATGCATAATTATTTTCTTGGCAGATATTTTCTTGCCCATATGGCAGAGAAAATATTGATTGCAAGGGAAACCATGGAGCTGGGGTTGTTCTGCCATGCTGGAAGCAACTGGAGAACCAGATTACCAGCAAGAATTGTTGTAGGTTGGTCTTTTCCTTTCCTTTGGAGCAACACACATTAGATTTAGCCCAGTGAAGGCCCATGGCACCCATGAGTGCTTTGAGAAGGCATGTGCAGTGCCTATGTCCCCCAAAGGGGTAGAGGGAAGAAGAGACACTTGGGGCAGGAGATTGAAACTTGGAAAGGAGCATTGCTGAGTTCAGTCCCTGCTTTCACAGACAACTTTTCAACAGGATCCAGTACACAGAACATTTACTCTTTGCTCTTCACCCCCAAAACACCACCCTAATCATCCTACAGCACATGCCAGTACCAACACACCAACTGTAGTGTGCCACAGGACAAGGTTGAGAGAGACGGGAACGTTGCTAGTTTCTGAAGGTTCCCACAGCAGCAGAATCTGCAGGCATGCATGTCTCATGCCTCTGGAGAAAATGTGCTTGTGCAGAAGCCTGCTGCACAAATGCTCTGGTTTTGGAGCGTTCCCATGGGAGGTAATTTTGCAGCTCAAAGGCACCAGCAGCCAGAGGAATGTCTGAGCCACGGGGAGAGGGACCACAGCCTTTCATGCATCTTTACAGCACCTGCTTGGGATGCCTGCTGAAACACAGTCACGGTGGTCCTGGGATCCAAGAAAGGAGTTTAGTGGCTCACTCCAGCTGGAAATGGGAAGATACTCCATGATGCTGTGGGTCTTCCAGGTGAGCTTTTGCTGCTACCCAGGGATGCCATTGTACCCTAAGATGAGAGGAGAGGACTCCTCTCTGCATGGACCAAGCGGAGGCAATGGTGGAGCTGCCGGGCCCTGCTGCAGCTTGGGGACTGTCCTTCATCCCACACTGCTGTCCAGGAGATGGGAGATCTGGCTGGACCGGATTTCAGGGGATTATGGGATTATGGGACCTTCATGGTATCTCCCCAGGCTGTCTGCTCTGGAGCTGCATGGAGGAGTCAACCGTGGTGTCTGGCAAGCTGGACGTGATCTTGCGAGCTGCCAAATCAAAAGCCCAGTCCCAGAGAACAGAAATAAACTCCACGGGTGGGGATCTTCCGCAGGAGGAGGAAGGAGACAACCAGATGGGTTTTTGGAGTTTTCTTCCTTCCTTAATTTCTATAAACATAAAAAAGAAATTGGACAAGGCCACAGGTTTATAGCCAGCCTTGGAAGAGCTGATATCCAGTGTTTGGGGGGAGTTTTGGTATTACAGTTGTTTCTCAGTGGGAGACATTCCTGTAAAGCTCCCCCGGACTTGGACACGGATATCATTAAAGCAGGTGTCTTTGTTTTTAAGAGATGCCGGAGCTCTGATGTTTCTTTTGTGTCTGAAACGAGTGTAAAATTGTCAGTAGGGCTCCTCTGGGCTGTTTGACTTCTCTTTCTGCAGACAGAGCTGCTTCCACCAGGCACTGCCTGCCCTAGGAGGGGTGAGTGCAGGAGGACGAAAATAGCCCCTGAAATCCCATATTATTTAGTAAAAAGCAGTGGTGGGAAGCCTCCTTTGACTCCCAAGTAAATAAATTTCCACCTGTACACAAACCAACCCATACTCTTCTCTCCTTTTTACCTCCTTTGGGCAGAGCATCTTCAGCCAAAGAGACCCCCATCAACCATCTTTTTGCTGCTTAATTTAGAGTGAATGGTAACGGGTCATTTCAACCCTGGGAGAGGACTGTCCGTTCCTCTTGCACCTCGGTCCCTCCTCCCTCATGGTCTCTGAAAGAGCTTCTTTGAAGAAACAACCCCCGGCATGTGCAGAGTAGACCGTGAGAGGCAGATATGTCTTTCGGGTCTGGGTCCCAGCAGGGCAGTTTGTTGTTCAGTCCGTATATCACTCCACATGGACCGCAACATGACAACCCCATCATAATATTTGTGAGGAATCGCTTCCTTAGCATCTTATGTTACACTAACATCAACGTTTTAGAGTTGCAATGGGAGAGCGGGGGTTACATGTTGCTAGTTATAGGTCAGAAAACATAACAATCTGAATTCCTCCTTTTTTTCATTAAAAAAATAACAAGTTACAGTTAACAGACTCTTTTATTATTGTTGGAGCTTGGGAGGGGAGGACTATCATGGCTTTGAAGCAAACGGATTGGTGTTCATGTTGTTTGCTCATGTGTTTGCTCAGATGTTGGCATCACGGTTGGACAAAGGTAAGGGTTGTCCCTCATGGAAGTACCTTATCCCTGGAGCTGGAAAGAGTTTCCCTCAACTCCTGGTGATCTCTGTGGAAGCCAAGGCTGCTTCACAGCTCACAACTGTTTAATGAAGGTCTTGTCATTGTCACAAAGTGGTGCCAACCTACTGCTCAGTCCAGAGTGTCCCAGGCGTGGACGCTTGGCTCCTGCCAGATATTGGCATAAGGGACTCATAAATACGTCGTTTTTAGGAGTGTGGGTGCCTCTGTGCTGTCTGTTCTGTCTTTGTAGTTGATGGAGATCCATTTAGCCAACCATTCCTGCAGATGATATTCAGTTGGTTAAATGTAAGGACCTGGTGGTTCTTTAGTGCCTAGAGCATGTCTGGGGTGTCTAAGATAATTGATTAAAGCTGCAGATGCAGCCAAAGGCTTATGAGAGACTGTTGCCATTCTGCAGTGACAGCTGGAGCCCTGGTCAGGTGCTCTTATGGCATCTCAAATGACTGGGCACCTCTGCTGGGCAACTGGATGCTGTCCCAGGCAAATAGGCTCTCCGGGCTCCACAGTCTTTTTGACTGGCCTCTCGTATAATGGAAGCTCAGGCACGCAGTGAATTTGGAGACGCCTTCACAAAGGCACCTCAACTACATGCGTGAATCCAGGAGTGAGGCTTGGTCACTTTAATGTAGGTGTCTAGTGTCATGTTAGACACTGCAGAACATCCCTGTTGGCCTCTGGATCCCAAGAAAGGTTCAGCACTCCCTTTCTCCTGTGTCACGGTTGCCAGCCAGATGTCCCGTGGGATCTCACCAGGTTTCTGAGTTGAGACCATTGACTCCACACAGGATTTAAAGACTTTTGAGCATTTAGACATACAGCATCAACAGAGAGCCAAGGAACAAACCCACTATTCAGCCATGCCCTGTTATCTGAAAATGTCTGCTTTTCTAGAGGGTCCTGCTGCAGATCACTCAGTGCTTATTTAAATGCTACTCTTGTATGTGTAAATGTGCTCTGGTTGAGGAGCAGCAGTGATTCCAGACACTAGACACGTTGTCTTATACACCTTGTCCAAAAGACATACCCAGTTTTCATTTGTGGCCTAAGCCTGTGTGTGGGCACTTGTAGTATCCAGGTGTACCTTACTGGTGTACCTTACCGCTCAAAGACCTCAGAACATCCAGGAGCCTGCAGTGGCGTGTCGTAATGTGTCACAGTTGCAACAAGAGTAGCTAGAGATATTAACCCCGAATTTCACACCTGGCCAGACACCAATCCGTTAATGCTAAATCTACCCCTACATCTCTCCCATGGCTGCCCCTGCATCTGATGTCATTTCTCCAACATGTGAGGTATGGATGGGTCTAAAGGACAGGCACTGTCTAATCCCAGTCCTGTCTCTGCTGTGAAAGGCAGGAGTTTTCTGCCCAAATTTATGTGTCTTAAGTGTAGTGGTTGACATCCGAGTTCATCATCTGAATGCCTGCTACAACCCATGGAAATGACTAACCTCACCCTGGCATTATTCGTGCAATACCAGGGAAACAGCTGGCTCAGATGATCTGTTCTTCAGACCTGCCTCTTCTTTGCACTACAGCAACTCCAGACACCTAGTTCAGACATCAAGGGCTCATCAACCTGCTCATAGACATCTAGTACAAGGTGATGCCCTAGAGTCTCCCCTACAGTCTTCAGCTTCCAATATAGGAGGGCATTTGTGTCCTGTAGGTCTGGGGTCATAACCACAAACTCCAAGTTTTTGTAAATCACAGCATCACAGAATAGTTTGGGTTGGTAGGGACCTTAAAGATCATCTAGTTCCAACCCCCTGCCCTGGCAGGGACACCTCCCATTAGACCAGGCTGCTCAAAGCCTCATCCAGCCTGGCCTTGGACACCTCCAGGGATGGGGCACTGACAACTTCCCTGGGCAACCTGTTCCAGTGCCTCACCACCCTCACAGCAAAGAATTTCTTCCTGATATCCAATCTAAATCTACCCTCTTTCAGTTTGAGGCTGTTACCCCATGTCCTGTCATTGCACTCCCTGACCCAGAGTCCCTCCCCATCCTTCCTGTAGGGCCCCTTTAGGGACTGGAAGGCTGCTATAAGGTCTCTCCGGAGCCTTCTTTCCTCCAGGCTGAACAACCCCAACTCTCTCAATGTATCGTGCGTTGAGCTGACCGTGTTTTCATTATGCAATGTCTTTACTTTTTCTCCTAATATCTTCCATTTTTTCTCTGTATTGTTACTTGACTTAACCCTGGTGGAGGAAAAAAAGAAACCACTGCTTGACTTGAGTGTGGGCTTACCACGGACTCAGACCTCCATTTCCATTTTTTTCCATCATTCCCATAAAGGCAAAGGGGAATAGGTGGCAGGACTCTCGGCTTTTACTCTGGCCCCTGTCACAAGCTCCTGGAAATAACGTAACCTCAATTTCCTTATCTGCCGCATGGCAAAGATAGCGCGACTTCGCCTGGGGTTAGCGGCGGTTCTAACGAATGTTTGTGCAGTGTTTGGAGATATTCAGATGAAAGGCACTACAGAGCTATTAAGTAGTTGTGTTATTTATTGTGCTTTCCCAAGTGTGTCTGCTTAGCAATGTAGTGTGTAAGTAGTGTTATTCTAGCACCCCCGTTGACATGCAACCTACCACACTCCCCACATCCCTCTGGAAATGAATATCCTCTGTGCAACTTCACGGCACTGAAGGTAGAGCACTCAGGCTCGTCTTGTTTCATAAAACACACTCGCCTGCTTTTTCGCTCTCCTAGGCTGGTTTTCCCCTAGGAAATCTGTTCAGTTCAGTTGAATTTGATCAAGACAGAACTAAAATTAAGTTCTGTCGAGCCGCACTTCTGGAATTGGACAAGACTCTTCTTTCTGATGCTCTTGAATACCATGCTGTAACTTCTCAAAGGCAGCAGGGAATGAAGTGAAAATACTTTGATTTTTTACAGTTTTCTTATTGGAACAATTTTGTATTTTTTGGTCTCATTTGCTTTCATTACTTTTATGTTTAGTATAAGAGAGAGAAGCAGGCACTTGGTGATGCAATTCATTTAACTTACTGACAGAGCCTAGGTGGAGATGAATCGTGTCCAAAATATGCTTTTGATGACATCACCGAGCAATTCAAACCTCCCGTCTAGAGGAAAATATCCTACTTTTTTTTTTTACTGATGTCACCATCCGGACGGTTGGCAGTTTTGAAGCCACCATCAGTTTTAACACACCTGGCACTGGTTGCTCTGTCCTCTGCGCTGGGCTGAGTACCGTTTTGAAATGGTTTCTCTCCTGTTTGTGATGCAGACACTGCATCTAGGGGCTGCAGCATGGAAAACGCAATTGGAAACCATGTGAAAATGTGCTTTCTGGAAGAATTTCCAGTGCTTTCCACTCAGATATTTCTTGACAGACTGGACATACCAGAGGGAATTACCTTTCTAGCAGGGTTTCAGTGGACTCAAATCCAGACAGAAACTAGAAGAACAGGGAATGGCAGCAAGCAGAGTCTGGTTGTTATGGATTTATGTCTCAAAGTTGATGGCTTGTTAAATTGATTTATTTTTAAGATTGTCGATTGTTTTCTGTTGCACCTTTAGAATTCCCTTGGGGTTTTTGTACAATTTTTCTGCTGCAATCTGCTATGTTCATCAGTTGCCCTGTAGAAATCAGCTAATAGGATAAAAATTAAGAAGAAACTGTTTAGATTGAAGTCACTCCTTTCTCTGAATCTTTATTTTAATGTGGAAATAAGAACATAATTTCTTTGGAGACCTTCCGCTTTCTATCAAAGCTGGTTGAAAAATCAACAGGTGGAGAAATCTGTGGGGGACAGATAGATGACAGACTGAATGACCACATAGATCTAATTTCCAGGGGACATAAAAAAGGTTATATAATAAAATGGTAAAGTGAACTCACGAGCGGTTCCCTCGCTGTATTTCCTGTGCTGAATGGAGAAGCAGCAAATTGTGGAAAATCTTAAACCAGGTCTGAATTTGGGGACTGAGGCTATATTTAAAATAATCTTCATTTTTTTTTAAACAAGTCTGGATTAGACAAACTTTTCATAGATTTTGAAGAACTTCCTTTAGTGCCAAGTGTATCTAATTTGTCCATCATGTGCTTATCATCAGAAGAAATTTGAATGAGCTGTCCAAGTGGTGAGGGAAGGTAGGATATTCCAAAAACCTAATCATTGAGACTTTAGTGAATATCCTAAAGCGAAGGAATAATCTCCCCAGTGCAGAGCAGGAATTGTCCTGGTAGAAGATATCAGCAGTGTTTAACTTAGCACGATTAATGTTCTTGGAGGACTGGGGCTGGGCCATGAGATTGACCATAGAAACCAACAGTACAGACATTTAGTTGCCGTGTTCCTGTGCCTGATAAAATGGGAAAAGGCCTGATTTGGGGTTTTTCATCTGCTCAGTAAGACCGGTGAGTGCTAGTGTAGGTTGCTTCCTTGCAAGGAGGAAGATAACAAGTTAGGAGGCAACCTGGGAGAGTGGGAGAAGTAATATCACAATGGAGAAAGGCTTGAGACCTTTGTGTTGGAAGAGCCACCTTTGGGGATACCTTAAAGGAAATGCAATTTCAGCCCAATACTGACCATCCAAAGGAGTTTCAAGCTGCTGGGGGCCAAATGTTTTGGATGTGGAGGCAGACCCCTGCAGGGATTAGACCCTTCCAGCTGGTTGCCCTCTTTCCTGGGACCTCAGGCTTCACCTGCAGCAATGGGAAATGTGCTGGGTGCCGAGAGCTTTATTTAGGTGCTCAGCAAAATGATGTTTGGACAGATAGGATTACCTCGTTGCTCTTGGTATGTGAAGTTCATGCTTTATGTGGCACATTTTTCACCCCCTCTTCCCTCTTGGAGGAGGGGGAAGGGAACAGTAGGAGGGAAGAGAAAGTGGAAGGCAGGAGAGGAGAGATGCAGACAAGGGAGGAGGTTTTGTGGGGCACGTCTTCCCAGCTTGAGTGATTTATTTTTCTGCTGGGAAACATTGAAACTTCCAAGTAAAAATTAATGGGACAGAAACACTTTCCAGGTGCTCAGAAGTGCAAAAGTACAATAAATCAAGGGGTTAGTCTACAGGAGGAAGCTCGCAGGCGAGGGAGGGGAAAACAGGCAGAAGAGCAGACTCCTGAAGCTGTATCGCCTCTGATGTGTCAGATGGTCTCCAAGCTCCTGTGGTGTAGTGAGGACATGTTTTGAGCTGTACAAGGGACTTTCTTGGTCTGCTCCAGCCTGACGGCAGAGGAACGTGGTGTAGGACCTCATTGTCTGTGTTTGAAGTGCAATTAATAAGATATGACACATCTGGAGAGGGACAGGAAGGACTGAGAGGAAAAAAACAGTAAAGGCAGATTCACCAGGTCTCTCCTCATTTTCACCCTGGGACCCCAGAGCTGTAGACCAGCTCTCTGCTGACATAACAGTATCCTCCAAAATTACATTTTCTCAGCTCTTCTTGAAGAGGGACAGAGCCACCCTTAGGGCAGATGGCCCCACCATGAGATCTGACTCTGACTTCCAAATTGTCTTCCTGGTGGTGAGGAGGATGAGTTGCATTAAGCTTCTGCCCTTGTGCAGGGAAGCAAGGCGCCATCCTGCCTAGCTGATGAACTTGCATCAGGGCACATGTGGCTTCATGTCATGAGGGGATGCGACACCTTTGGCATCAGCAAAGCGCTTTGGAGCGTGCTTAATTGTAAGCTCATAGACGTTGTTGCCCCGTAGCATTCAACATTGGGCACGTGTTTGAATGCGTTGCTGGTGTGCTGAAGGGGTGGCTTCATTGTCAGTTTGTGACCGGTTTCCTCTGCTGCAAGCTTCTGGGCAGCGTGGTTAGCTCACCTGCAGTTACTGATCACCAAAGGGACTCCTGGTCCAGGGCAGTGCTGGCCTATTTCATCTCTAGTATTCACTTCACAAGAGCTCCCTCAGTGCCCATCATCCCAACAATGCAGGCCTTGTTCTGACATCTCCACCAATGATTTTTTTTTAAAATTTTTATTTTTTTTTAACCAGAGAACTCGTTTCTCGAGTACAACTGGGGTTCTCATTAGAAGAATTTGCAATGTCATGTGGAAAATGGGTCTTCTGAACGCTTGGAAAATGAAAGTAACTAGACTGTGTCTTTGTGGAAACAGTTCCCCATCTTTTTCATACATCGCCTCCACCAGTTATTCTTATTTCTTATTATTTATTTCTTATTATTAATTATATTTATGTGTTATGCATTTTTATTTCTATTGTGGTAACACCTAGCAACTTTGGGGCAGCTCTGGCCTGTGCCGTGATAGGTGCTGTGCAAACATACAGGAGAAATCCAGTCTCGAATTTCATTTCTATTTGTCTCAAGCTATCCTGGGCTTGGCCCCAGGGAGTGTATTATCAATTAGTCAACGTGCTGACAGCTGTACTGCACAATGAGTCAGTTCCCTACTTGAGATGAGCCATTGGTCAATTAAACTAATAGTGAAAATCTC
Source organism: Sterna hirundo (assembly GCA_009819605.1). Taxonomy (NCBI): domain Eukaryota; kingdom Metazoa; phylum Chordata; class Aves; order Charadriiformes; family Laridae; genus Sterna; species Sterna hirundo. The sequence continues at coordinate 217,701,723 of CM020437.1, read as the reverse complement.
TGGGCATAAGAAAGGAAACATTTATGAGCTAATGTTAAGTGTGCAAAGGCTAAGGGAAATAAAAACCCTCTACAATTGTAACAGGGGAAAATGAGAACCCAGGCTCATTAATAAACAAAGAGCAGGATGTAATTAATAAATGCCTCTAAACCCACTAGAATATGGAATTCCTTTCTAAATATGTCATTAGCAAGAAAAATAAAGAGAAAAATTAAGCTGATAAGGATGGGCTTGGAAACTTTGAAAGTATACAAATCATAGGGCCCGTCTGACATTTATCCTGCTTGTTAAAGGGATTTAACTAAGGAGTTAAGGAATCACTACAGAGCGGTGGAAATGTGGCCACAGGATAGAAAAGCAAATGGCTGTAGTTTGCTTTTGTATATGGCAGAAGTTTTCTGCTGTGCTGGTCGTGGTACAAACACAGCAGAGAGAGATGGTACCTGGTCAGAGGGGAGGGCATCTCTGGTTCTGGTCTGTGGCATGATCCCAGGATGAGATTTGTAATGCACAGGGAAAAAAAAGAAAAAAAATTCTTGATCTTCCAACCTTTGGGGAAAAAAAAGCAACCCAGCTCTGTTACAAAATAACCATATTGGTCAGATTTGTAGTGGGGAATAATGATTTAGAAAGGAAGCACATTACAGTTTAAAACTACTTCTAACTATCAGTAGGTCAGGCGCTTCACAACTTTTTCATGTCTTGGGCTTTATGTTCACACTCACTTATGGTGCCTCTTTGCTGCATGGGCCCCAAAAGCTCTCCCTTTTATCTTCTTGAGATGTAACCCCGGGCGGGGTGTAGAAGAACCCCACCAGCCCCAGATGTCAAAGCCCTTGAGGAACGCCGTCTCCTGAACTTCATTTGCTCATGTGCCTTGATGAATCCGGGCTCTGGCCAAGAGAGAAGCGTACGTCTGAGAAACCTGAAATGGGCAGCAGATGCAAAACCTGGCATGGGGGAACGCCTGACGCCGATTGAGGGATGACAGGCTTTGAAACGGAGGAGAGGCAGCTCACGTCGGATGCGGCACAGATGGGGGAATCTGAGGAGAGCTGCTCGGGGAGGAAGAGACATGATCAAAGAGATACTCGCTCAGGATGAATATCAGCGGGACGGGATGGCATTTGTCAAGATCAGAGGAAAAGAGGTTCCTGCACAAGGGTTTGGTGGTGCAGATGGGTTGGGAAGGGCAGGCTGCAGAGGCAGCATGTGTAAGGCAACGAGCCAGAGTTGAACATAAATGCAGGGGATGAGCTGACTCCACTAGTTAACATACTTAAATCCAGCAGTTTTTTTCCCCTTCAAAAGCCATGCTCTTGCTCGATCATGAATTATCAATCCGTGGCATCGAGGTCTGCAGTAAGATTGCATGGTCCTAGAATTCAACCTCTGCACTGCAAATCTATGCGTTTGCTGAAGGTCAGTGCTCTGCTTTAGTCCTCCCTGGTTTTTTTTTCCCTGTTTTCTTTTCACTGGGAGCAGAATCAGCCCCGCAACTGTCTAGTCCAGCTTTTTCCCAGTACACAACACAAGTGACAATATTCTGGCAACCTATCTGGGATATTTTTTTAGCAGTCTTGTTCTCTTTCTTTTTTGGACTTTAATATGCATTTCAAATCTTCACTGCAAAATGCAAAAAAGTAAATAAAGAGACAATTTAGACGGGTAATATACAAACCTAACAGAAGATGGAGAAGAGAAACAGTAACAAATAAACCTAAATAAAGAGTCAAACTCTTAATAAATTACGTCCGACCACCAGACAACCGTAGCAAAGCAGCCAAATTAGCTGCCATACCCCGATGCTGATAGTCTAGATAAAATAGTAAAACAAATCTGGACCAAAGAGAGGCTCTCAGCAACGGTACAACAGTTTGCTTTCTCGCCGAGGCAAAAATAACATGTAATCATTTAATACAATTTCTTCAAATAAACTTCATTTTGAGATAATGACTTCCAGATGGATGAAGGTTTATAAACATCTCTGCCACATGATACGTTCCCACTGGGTAACAGAGAGGGTAAGAGAGCGACTTAGTCACTGGGTCTACACCAGTAAATTGTAAATGTAAATGTACCCAGTGAATACCCAGTAAATGGTACCCAGTGCTGATCTCCATCCCCAAGGCCAAACAGCAAGGAAGGGCCTGTGCCCATATTGCTGTTCCCTCTTGCCATCCAAAACCAGGTGGCTGCTTCTGAACTGCCTCTTGGGAAGAATCCCTGGCTTGTGCTGCCTCCTGAGCTGTGCCTGGGAGGTGTCCATGGAGCGCAGTCTGGTGGTCCAGGCCTGACTGGTGCCAAGAGCATCCTAAAAATTAAACCATTTGGAGAAAGGAGCGCTCATGCCTGGGAATAATCCCAGGTGCTGTTTGATTTACCCATATGGACACAGCCTAAGGGAAACTTTGCAGGAGATCCCACAACCCTTTCTGCATCAACCAATACCCTCCTTGAAACTATTTTGGAAGCTCATCTAAGGCTTCAGGGCTGGATTATCATGGCCAGCTTTGAAAACGTGGAAGCCCACATAAAAGATCAAGTCACAAATGGTCGTACTCAAAGCCAAGGCAAGAACCTGTTCAAGATGTCCATAGAGTTCGTCAACTAATAGCCCAGCACCTTTTTGGATGAAAAACTAGCCCTGAGCTCCTTGGAGCCAAAGCTGCTAGTCAGGCTGTCAGTGTTACACATGTATTTGATTGCTTTGTTGGGTTGGGGCCCTGCAGAATCAGCGCGAGGAATGCGAAGGAAACAATGGCACTTCGCGCTTAGCGTGGAGAATTTTGAGTGTTATTAATTATTTTTCATTTTGCTGGTTAGCATTAAGAGACAGAGGGCTGAAACAAATCCAGGCAGAAATCAGCCACAGTTATTAGTGTCTCAAATCTTTGTCTTGTAGGCTTCAGTCTGGTTAAAAAAACAGGGGGGAAAAAAAAAAAAGCTAGACATGTTTCAGATGAAGGCCCCCGAGGTATGTGGGATTTTAGATAAATGACCTGGGTTGGGTCCAGCACTAATTATTTCCCTTTAAGTCCTCAGATATTTCCCCCCCGCCCCGGTTTACAGGGGATTGTTAGTTTGTCTCTTTTTCCTCACTTTTATCCGTACCTCCTGCCATGACAATACCTCCATAGGTCCCACAGCTGAAATCTAAATGATCCATGGAGACAGTTGGATTTCATCAAGGATCTGATGGAAAGTTGGCATGTTTCTATCTCCCTTGCTTGGTTTTTCACCTGGTGGGTTGGGAGGGGAGTCCTGAGCTTCCAGGATCCCACATTTTGAGCAAATGGACTGCTGTGGAGCTGCGACCAGGGGTCCCATTTCCTAAGCTCTTCTGCTCTCCAGAAGTCCTTGCAGTCCATGGGTGTCTACAAGGACTGCCATGTTGCCAGGTCCTATGCAACCAGGCTGCTTTTAGCCTTTCAAAGCAGGGGTTGTGGGAGAGATGTAGCAATGGCTTGAAGTCCCAAAGTTTCCCAGTCCCTCAGGGCTGCACGTTTCCGGGGCTCTGGGGCAGCCCTTTGGTGGTGAAGGGGTTCCAGAGGCTCTTTTGACCTTGTCCACATAAAAGCATGAAACCCAGCACGTTTCAAGATGCTCAGGTAATCACTGAAAGAGGAGATAGGCTTTGGGATGATATTTTTAACTTCATGAACAGATGTAAACGGTAGATCTTCAGATGAAGGGTTATTGGTGGCTTAGAACCCTAACTAGGTGTGATGAGACAGCGATACCCATTGTGAATCCTCCTGATTCTGAGCCACAGATACTGACAGAAGACACTGCAGAGGTTGGCTGAGAGAAGATCAGAAACTCATTTTATTATATTTCATGTAAGTGAAAAACAAGGCAAAGGACAAGAAAGGATAGGCTTTTGGTTAAAGGCCCTGCACAGTCTAATGGACTGCGATGTTATTGAATGCAACCTGACTTCATCCCATCTGAAATGGGGCTAGACCTGAAGTTACACTGTCTCTTTGCTCAGGATTATGAATACTACGAGCTTCACGGGAAGTTGATGCAAAGGATACGGGTGCTACAGTGGGTGCCATGTTTCTAATTTAATATTTTTAAAATATTATTATTTAAATAATATTATATTGTTTAAATATTATTATTTAATAATTATTTATTTTTTAATATTTATAATTTAAGGACAGCTAGAATGGGGGGCATATAAGAAAGCTGTCCAAACAGCAAGAGACCTGGTGAGAAAAGCTAAAGCTCAGTTTGAATTAAATCTAGCCAAGGAGATCAAGGGAAACAGCAAAAATTTCTATAGGTACATTAACGGTAAGAAGAAGACTAGGAAGGGTGTGGGCCCCCTCAGAAAGGAAACAGGGGAGCTGGTGACAAGGGATATGGAAAAGGCCGAGGTTCTCAACGACTTCGTTTCCTCAGTCTTCGCTGGCAAGGGCTCCAGCCACACTCCCGGAGTCACAGAAGGCAATGGCAGGGGTTTACAGAACTGCCCATCGTAAGTGAAGATCAGGTTCGTGACCATCTGATGGACCTGAAAGTGATCAAGTCCATGGGACCTGATGGGATACACCCACGGGTACTGAAGGAATTGGTGGATGAGGTTGCTAAACCGCTCTCTATTATATTCCAAAAGTCATGGCAGTCTGGTGAAGTCCCCACTGACTGGAAAAGGGGAAACATAATTCCCATTTTCAAGAAGGGAAAGAATGAGAAACCAGGGACCTATAGGCCAGTCAGTCTGGAGAAAAGACAGCTCAGAGGAGACCTCATAGGGGCCTACAAGAAAGCTGGTGAGGGACTTTTTAGGATGTCGGGTAATGGTAGGATCAGAGGGAATGGATTAAAACTAGAGATGGGTCGATGCAGACTGGAAGTTAGGAAGAAGTTCTTCACTATGAGGGTGGTGAGACACTGGAACAGATTGTCCAGAGAGGTGGTGGAAGCCCCATCCCTGGAAGTTTTTAAGGCCAGGTTGGATGGGGCTCTGAGCAACCTGATCTAGTGGGAGGTGTTCCTGCCCATGGCAGGGGGGTTGGAACTAGATGATTTTTAAGGTCTCTTCCAACCCTAACAATTCTATGAAATTCTATGAAATATCTCACCCCCAAATCTGAAGCTTGATGGGCCTGGCACAAAGGAAAAGGGGAGGGTGGTTGTTTAGAGACGGTGACATTTGCCACTTCCATGGCAAAGGGTGTCAGTCCAAAGGCAGATTGAAGTTCCTGGATATCTGAAGGGGAAGTGATGAGGATTTTCAACGGCTCTGCCCATTTTCATGAGCAGCTCCAAAGGCTGCAGGTCTGAAGCACCTAACGAATATCTGCTATGCCCTCCTCTTCTCAACTGAAGAGACAACAGAGGCTGAGACAACTCATCTTGGGCAGGGTGGGAGCTGTGTTTCCAGTCTGGAGAGTGGAGTATCACCAGTTCCCAGTCTTACCCCATGCTGAATTTCAGAACCATGCACAGATTGTTTCTCGAAAACGTTTAACTTTGACTGTAAAAACAGCCGTGGACGAGTCTCTGTTGCTGGTTAGACATCAATGTGTTTCTCATCAGTTCATATTCCAGCTACACTTGACAACCATCTCATTAAATGTTAAACCCTGTGTGTTTTCATCTCGAATTCTTCGTGAGAGTATCAGCTCCTCCGCTGCCAAGCTGGATGCCAGGTTTTAGGCAGGTGGGAGAAGCCACAAGTCAATTGTGCTGCCCTTGAACTGTGTATCCCAGCAGTACCGTGGAAGTCTTGCTCAACCAGCTCTGCATGCCAAAATCTCCCCAAGCTTCCTCCTTCACCCTACACTGACACAGCAGATGCTTTTGGACACCTTCCCAGTTTCATCAGGTCAGTTCTCAGAAGGCTGGAAATCTCTGTTTCCCATATAGTCCCCCCAAAATATAAACAAATATCATCTGTGTTGGAGCTGAGCAGTGGAAGTGTGTGTGTCCTGTTATAGATTCATGTTTACATTATTACTGGGAGAAGATTAGGTGGTTTCGTCTTTTTACATTTTTTTAGTTTTCTTGCATGTCCCATGGTTTTGCAACACAGAGTAAATACTGGGACTCCTTTGAAAAGGAGAAGTGGCTTAGAGGGGCCTCAAGCTTCCTCTGCCCTGTCTGGATTTTGCAAGCCAAAGGTTATCTATCCTCCACCCCAACATCTCTTCCATGAGCAGGATTTCTCTATCATTCCTTCTCTCCAGCTAACCCCTGCTGGATGTTCAGTGGTCTCATCCTATGCTGGCATAACAAGGGTGACTACTGAGGTTGTTTACACTGTGCTGCTGCAAATGCACTGGACGAACTCTTTCCTATGTGTCTTAGGCAGCTCCTCTCTGTCCTTAGAGACTTCGCTGTCCCCGCAGTAACAGCAAGCACGTGAAGACATTGCTTAGTGAAGATACAACCAGACCAATGTACTTGCTAATCAAGCCAGCATCCCAAGAGCTGGCAGAAGAACTGAATGCTCTTGCTGAGTCAGCATGTGGGCCATGAATATTACTTTCCATCGAACGCAAGCGTAACTGCTGCCAAGTCTGGGCCAACTCTTCAGCATCGCTGAAACCAGACGAGTATCTGGATTAAGGTTCCAGTTGGAGGCGAGAGTCCTGCAGAGCTTCTTGCTTTCTTGTTTTTTCACCAGTGAACCACTAAGCCCCAGCAGTGATCTTTCCAGTTGGAAAAGGACGCAACTGATCCAGTCTGTGCAAGAACCTTTCAACCTAGGAATCAGTGCATCTCCTGCCTGTTGAGTCAAGCTTCTTACAGAGGAGAGCCTGTTGTGCTGTTGCAGGGGTGGTGGAAAGGGGAGGGATAAACTCTTCAGGACTGCTGTGACCTTCAGAGAGCCTGGGAGCAGGGAACGGGTGGCTTTGCCTTGTTTTGTTTGCATTGGAGAAGGTGGGAGGTGATTTTGGTCTTGACACTCACCTTGCTACCAAAAGGGTCAGAAAGTAACCAGTCAAACTTCACTGGAGACCGGGGGGGCAAGAAAAGTGATGTCTTCTGAGACATAGGCCAGTGTGTGAGATTTGCAGCCAGGTGATGGAGCCTAGAGCGAGGCCTTGCATGGCAGAGGCGGCATGGCCAGGTCATGCTCCGAGACTGACTTTTACAGCTGTCAGCTAATCTCTCTCTCTTTGGGGAGCTCCAGCTCATGTTACCAGCAGTAGGAGGTGAGAATGACCTGTAACTGGAGGAGGACAATGACCCATAAACCAGCTCTTCTGACAGCTTGCTGGAGTCAGTCCATTGTCTCTTGAAAGGTGACACCTTGAAAGCAGCTCCTTCTTGAACCAAGTGCCTCTTTCCCTTTTTTTTGGAAGAGGCAGGGACACAAAGATGCTGTGTCTGTGGTGTTAGGACCACATCTGTGTTTCCCCCATAAATGCGTTTCGTCAGAGAATTCTTCTGTGCCCAAAAAAATGTTCCCCTCAAACTCAACCTTTTTTTGATGAAAATTTAGTGTTATTTACTAAATCACTAAGATTCACCCTTTTAGCGAATCTTCATGATTTCTCAACTCCACAGAAGGACATACTCCCCAAACCAAAGACAAACAAGTATCAGCCCTAGTGCAGGTGATCACCCCAAGCCTGGGGAGAGCAGGGAAGGGGGTAATCCTGCTTTACCCTGGGACCCTTGCTGTCAGTTTCCTGCAGTGCAGATGGTTGCCATTCCCACTAATGGTGTTTCATAACATATAGGGAAATATTAATTGGAGCAGGGAGAATGGAAATTTCAAGAACGATCAGATAAATTCTCCACAAAAAAGTTATCACGGAAAATGTTAACAAGGGGAAATTTCATGTAAAAAGTTTCACCTGGGGGGAAAAGGTCATTTTATAACTAAAAGTTTTTAGTAAAAACTACTCCTATGCCTTTCCCTGCCTCTGTTGCTGGTGCTCCCGCATAAGCCCATCAGCATCTATTCATCCAAAACAGCTTCTTGTTTCAGCCTTGTGCATCCTCAGCATCAGTGAGGATGGCACCTTTGAAGTCTGTACCCCCAGTCACTGATGGTGGGAACGTTGCCTCTGTCCTTCAGGGGGGACATCACATGTGGCTGGTAAGCCATACGAGTCTGCCATGACTTGGCAGGAGGGAGTGTGTGAACATAGACCTCAGAGTATGGCTCCACCTGGCAAGGCTGTGTCATGTCTTGAGCCCAGACTCCTTTTAGGCAAACCATGGATGAGGTAGGGCTTTTAGCCAAGCTTTAGGGTGCACCAAGGAACAACTTTGGTGCATGCTACCCCTTGTATCCTTCTCATACAAGCAACAAAGGTGATTCACTGTGTCCAGCCACCATCACTTACCCCAAGGGCCCTTGGGCATCATGTGGCTGATGCCCAGCAGATAGTTGGCCATAATGTCTTTGGAAGGCTCATGGGTTTGGACCATGGATACGGTCTAACACTACACATTTGGTAGAGTTGATGAAGTGGGAAGGGTACTTCAGCCTCGGTACATCAGCATGGCCATGCCTGCTAAGTTCCGTGAATATAGTGGTAAAGAAGCATATGGGCTTTATCAGGATCACAGGCTGCAGCCCCTGCTTCTCTCCCAGCTTTGATGTTAGCTCTCTGTGTGACCCTGGACTACTCTGCTCAGCTTCTTTATCTGTCAGACTGGGACAATAATGATGGGCTACCTCACAAGTGGAGTTTACGAGTTCACCTCCGGACCCATTGTCCCAGCAGAGTGTTATGGGGCAGTTGGGGTCATTAAAAACCTGATGGAGTTGTTTTTGTGTTTTGTCTTTGCAAGAGTATACGGGGCACTACCCCAGGAGTCCTGGCAAATATTCCAGCTTCCTTTCTGCTATCATGATGAAAGGGGACATGTCAGCCCTAGAAAATGCGTGTTAAGCAAGAAAGAGGAGACTGCTGGGAAAGGACTTCTTTTCTGCAAAATTAGTTTTGCTGAGTTTACAAGGTGTCGAAGGCTATTAATACAGCATGCTTTGGTACCATGAGATTGTAAACAAAGTTTCAATATGCCTTTCTACAGAGCCATTTATCAGCCTCCATCTTTTTCCCCTCTGGCTTTTTTCCACAATTTTTCTTTTCCTTTTTTTTCTCCTTCTCATTCTTTTGCTTTGTCTCCTGGATTTATTCCCATTCTCTAGGTTGTCTTATTAATTTTCCTCTTTCTCAAAGAAAAAAACAGGCTTGTGGGCTGGAGACTTTACAACATTCTCTCATAGTCCTGGATTTAAAACGCCTAGCCGGGGGTCTATAATGTACTGACATGGAAAGACTAGACTTATTATTGAACTAATAATCTAGGAATTTTTATGAACTTCAGAGCTCTGCAATCTTTTCTAACCACATGGCACGGGTTGCTGAGGTATTAGCAGGCATCGGTGAAAAGCTACCGTGGCTGGACACGCCAGCTTTGTCAACACCTGGGAGCAGGGCTGCGAAGATGAATGAGCTGAGGAGGCAGGTGGGTAGAAATGGGGTGGACACAACAGCCCTAGATAAGACCTGCTTCCTCCCAAGTCTGTACCTTGTGCATTAGTCAGGTTATAGCCCCCAAACAATAAATTTGGGTATCAGACTATATCTTTAATAAAATGGGTTTGCTAGGAGTTGGGGGTGCAACTGTATATGTGCCTCCTTCTCTGCTTTGACCACTGCTACATGTGAAGTTGGATGGATTCTCTACCCAAACCAACACAGCTGTACTTGTGTTCTTCTGACAGACTGAGCTGGTTAAGATGGATGTCGGTACATCTCTCATTTTAACATCTTTTCTCATGTTAAAGACTAAAAGCCAGGATTTTCAGATGTGACTGATGATTTGGAGTATTTGTCTTGAAGGTCTTATAAGGAATGATCTTTTAAGAGTGTTTACGTTGGGTTGGTTTAAGGATCCATCTACCTTGGTATCTAGGAGTACTTTCCAGCAGCTGCAATATGTGAAGATGCTGTGCTGCTTACAAATACCTTTGTCAGTCATTTTAAATTTGACATGAAGTGTATTCAGTCGGCATTCACAACCACTGCATTGCTCACTTTCCTACCCAGTAAAATGCAATCCCCCGGCTTGAGTCCGCTCATTACATTCCCAGAGCGTAATTTCAAATGGTGCATGAAACATTTTGCTCCTTGCTCTGGACACCTGGGCAGCCGCGTTTTTTGGTGCTAGGCAGCCCCACATTTTGTTCTGGAGGCAGAGGTACCTTCGTGGTGATCTCTCCATGGTTTTGCAAAGCTTTTTAATGTCCTTCAGGGTGAAAGTTGCCAGTGGGAGGAAAGATACACAATTATTTGTGTCTCAGTTTAAGGCAGACAGTTGATCTGTAATGTGATTTATATCATTGTGTGAGCTGCCATTGTATGAGATGGTTTTTTCCACTGTGAGGCATTTGTGAGACCTCCACCCTTTGCATTTTTTGCCTGCCTGTCAATCTGCTTATCTTTCCATTTTATTTAATTAGAAACACTGGTTTTGACGATGACTCTCCTCGGAGATTGAACACACCAGGCCAGTCTCCGTGTTCCTCAGGTGGTGGAAGAACATTGGCTGCCCTGAAGTCACCTGTGGGAAAACAAAGAGGAGGAAAAACTCGCTATCTCCCTGTGATGGATTACTAACCCATCCCTGGGATATTCCAGAGAGAACAGACACGCAGACCATGCTGAGGATGAATTACTGGATCCTATTATAACAAGAGGAATTAAAAAAAAAGGAGAACTTCTCTGGATAATCAGCACCAGCTGCCACTTGCGGGGTACCCCCATCCTCCAGGCGAGCCGCAGCTGTGATTCATGCCACGTCCCACGTTGTTGCCTGCCTTTAACATCTCAACAATATGACATGTTCTGCTTTAGTACATGCATATTTCTTCCTTACGTGTGAGTTTCCGGCTGCTCACCAAAGATGTAACTCATCCATGAGGAGGACGATGGACGAGGGCGTAGGGGGGAAAAGTTTCCGGTGAGTCTCCGGATGGGAGACATGGATCTTCTTTTCTTCATCAACTCCGTGTCAGGGTAATTGGAAGCAACAAGGCAGCGCTGGGAAACGCTGTCATGGATCTTAGCCTTTGTAGGAGTCGCTCCTTGTAATATATGGAGTGCTTACAAGACGCCGTGACAACTCCAGCGCACGGCTGACACACTGAGTCTTTCACCTAAGCCAGTGAGGCAGGAAAAGAAGCTGAAAAGTTTTGTGCATTCACAGGGAGAAAAGTCCCAGGGCTGTTTTAGAGGAGAAGAGGGCAGAGGGGGTAACGGAGTCATGGTAGTTTCTAGCTATGGGGGCCAAAATTCATCAGACAGCCTGCATTGTGAAACTTGGGATGTGCTTGCTAAGATAGCAGCAGACGGAGTTTAGGAGGTCTGTCCTAGTCCTATGTGCCTGAGACACTCCCCACCAGTAGCACAAGGAAAAAAGGCATAGTCCACAGCAACTGCAGGACAGTTGTGCCTCTGCAGGGGCACAGCAGGAGCTCCTTCAGAAGCTCAACACAACCACAGCTCCTGCCAAGAGCTGGCGAGTACATGGGCTGCCACTCCACACTTATCATAGATCGGTTTGAGTTGGAAGGAACCTTAAAGATCATCCAGTTCCAACCCCCCTGCCCTGGGCAGGGACACCTCCCACCACACCAGGTTGCTCAAAGCCCCGTCCAACCTGACCTTGAACCCCTCCAGGGATGGGGCATCAACAACTTCTCCGGGCAACCTATCCTTGCAGGCTGCTCCTATTCCTCCTGCAATATCCCATGGACCAGTGCTAACCTTACCAGGTGTTGGTGGGGTTTTCTCTCCTTCTTCAGTTTTCCTCCTTGGAAGAAAAGTCTCTTGTCTTTCTTGGAAGTTGTATCTTGGTTGATGCGTGGTTTTTCTATGTTTCTGACACCAATTATGAGCCCAAACCCTATTGCAGCCTGCACCACACCCAGGAATCTTATAAAGCTCCAGGCACGTAATCTTCATCTTTCAGGAGAAGATGAACCTATGAAAGGTGTCTTTTTTCTGCCAAGGAAATCACACTTGCAGACTCAGGAGCCCTAAACCCAGCCCAGGGAGTCACTGCTTCCCACCCAGTTACTGCAGAAGGGGACCAGTACTTGGCACCCTCTTGTCTGGCCCCCATGACCACCCAACATGAATGAAATGACATGAGAGAGAAGTAACGTGTGCTTGTGTTAATCAGTCTCAAATAATTTTTCTGCCATAAAGTTTTCCAAGTACTGTTTGGTCTCACCTCACCTTTAAACCTTATTTACAGTTTAGGACCTGAACATTTTATTTGCTGTACGCTTGTTCCTGTGGAAGGACAGTTGCTGAGGAGGGTGAACCCTACACAACACCAGTTTGCTGCAGGCTTTTTGGGCTGGAATTTGCACTCAGTCCTCCTCCAAAATACCCGTACTGCATGTCCCATAAACACTGGGTGCTGGGCGTGGTGGGAGGAGACTTAAAACAAACCCACTCCAGGGGGATGACAAGGAGGAACTCTCAGAGTGTTGCATGCCCTGGCTGGGCTGTAATCCCATCCAGGAAAGTTTATGCCATTCCCAATCTCATCCTTTGATCACTTCTGGAAAGGCGGTGGATCTGGGGCCTCCGCTGATGACCTGCCGCCAGGGCCCAGCAGGGTGGATGGACAATGATGAATTGGTCTGAGGTAAGATGTCCTACTGAAAAACACATTTGTTACACATTTTCCCTTCCTCCTGCTCCTTGAAAGCCGTTGCAGAAACCAGGTTTCTTCTCTTTTTGGCTTGGAACTATTAAAAAAATACACTTCAGGAGGGGATGTGATTGTGCCGGTGTGCTGGAGCAATGCTTGGTAGAATTGGTCCTGCAGCAGTTGAGTGGTGCTCGGGAGTCGCAGCTTCATTCCTCCTGTCCAGGACTAACTTTTGACCACTGCAAGGATGAGGGATTTCTTCGACTGCTGCTAAGTGCCTTTGTTTTTGTAGGGGAAAAGGAGTATTTGCAGCTTTGTTCCTTTACCTCCGTACTATGGGAGCCTGATACTCTGACTCCAAGGGCTCTTCTCGTGGCCAGAAGTAGAGGTGTGAGAAGTCCACACCAAGGGGCTCTGTACAAAGGTGTTTCTATCTGACTAGAGTGACATTATTTTTGCTGCAATGAAGCCTGTAAGGTATCAGCAATGTCAGAATGTCACTGTCTTAAGTATTAGATGTGTAGGCTGAGACCTACCAAGCTTTTTATCTAGACAGATATGACAGACAAGAGTGGGGAAAGGAAATATTAATGTGGGAAAATGAGACACAGAGAAACTGAATTTCTTGAACAAAAGCTTCAAGATTTGAGTAATCTAGGTCACCAGTGCCATCCCAGTGCTTCCCTCTGGTACTTGTTGTCCTGAGATTATTTCTTTGTGATAATGGGTTTCCATAATCCCTTGTGTTAACGCAGCTCGACACGTTGTCTCAGTGTGGTGCATGGAGGATTTTGCTGTTAAGCCATGACAATCAGCGAGGGAGATGGGAAACAGATAGAGGAGCTAAAGAAATGCTCTTATTCTCAACAAAGAAATGCTGTGTCTGAGGTTACGCAGGAGTCTGAAAGCGATGGGGAAGTGCTACAGCTATGGAGGGCAGCGCAGAGTTTGGGGGTGCAGAGGAAGGAGGGCACAGGGGAAGGGCAGTGAGGATCTGGGCACCCCTTCCAAGCTCCAAAGGCTGTCAGCTCCTAAGGAGAAGCCTCAGCAGCCGACCTCACGCAGGCGCCTTTCTGGCAGGCAGATGTTTCTATCGCGTGCTTGGCAACCGTCGAGCACCCAGGTTTTGGCAAGGGGATGAGTGGAGAGAAAGAGAATGAGTGAGAGCAGAAGATGCAGTCAAAGCCTGGTGAGGCTCAAGTGTCCATGTGCACTTTGGAGATGTGAATCCCACCATAGCACATGGGTATACACAGTTGGCATGCACACCCACTCATGAACACACACACACCACCTCCCATGGCAGATGTCTGCAGAAGAGTTGCCCTGAACCGACAGGTAACACAACTAAGAATGGCGTTAGCCGGTTATTTGCTTCCAAGTGTCCTGCAATAACTTTAATGCCATTTTGTAAAACCTCTTCAAGGTAAGGGCCATCACTTTATTATGTGCCTTGTCAAGCATGGTGGGACCTTCAATCATGACTGGGACATCTCCATCATGATCACTGTTTCATGGGGTTTGAATAAAATTCCTTTGAAAAGGTAGGGATAAGAGCAAAGATCCCTGTCACTGATGTGGTTTGTGCTCTCCCAGAGGGAAACCACCAACTCCAGCTCAAAATAGAGAGACGGTCAGTGTCAGAAGAGCAATGTTTCAGTTTTTTTTCAGGTATTTTTGATCACCTAAAGGCTACTAGAAAGCTGCATTAATACAAATGACACCAGTTTTACTATAATTTGCTCAAAGCAAAGTTAAATAACATAAACTTGTATGCCGATATTAAGCTAAATGTAAGATTCAAAAGTAAGAAGCTCTGCATCTAAGGTCTTTGTGATCTTGTCCTTCTAGAATTCTTCCTTATGGTTTATGCTTATGCTTCTTGAAATAACTCACACTAATTTCTTTCTAGCAAAGGACTCAAAGGACTGGTAAGAAGTTTACAGAGGTCTTTCGAGTAGCATCTTTTCATGGAAACCTTGGGCTCTTGACCTCAGTGTATTTCTGAGAAAGATTGTATGACATGGGGCCTGAAATAGCAAGGACTTGACCCAATGTTTGTGTCTGTGCAAATAAATGAAATGTGCCCAAGATTGTCCTATGACCCTGAGGCCACCTGGCATGGAAGAGCTTGCATCCATGCTTTTAAATTTGAGTAGCCTGCAAATCTAGATAGCTTCACCCCAGCTCCTTGTTGGGAACAGTTCTTGGCCTCGTATCCCAAACCACAGGTGAACGTGTTGACATACCCAGAAAAGTTCTCCAACACTCTTCATGAGCTCGTACAGAAATTGCTGTTGATTCTAGAAGTGCCTTAATGAATTATGTCCTCTTTAACGTCCAGAGTGTCTGGACTCTTGGACAACACTTACTAACATATTGACCACTTTCTTGACTGGGTTGAGCTCCTGCTACTTATAGCACAAGGCACCACATGTGCTGTGTCTCAGTGCACAGGTTGGTGTGTCAATTCAGCACAGAGCATCACTGGTGACATTTATTAACTCAACTCCAGGGACTGGGCACTGTGGAAATGTCTTGAGTAAGAGCAAGACCAAAACCTTCATCCATTACAAACCAGAAGGAAGCACAAGAAAGCCAATGGCAGTAGGAAAGTACTTGTGGTAGAATGATGTAACGACTTCACTTCCCTTCTCATTTCAGTCTGTTTTGAGAAAATCATCCATGTCGCCTCCGTTCTTCCTCACAAGTTAGTGCTGGACCTGTTAAATAAATCCCAGTTGCAGCAGCTGGATTGTAAAAGCAGGTAATTAAAAAGCAGTACTTCTCTCAGCTATGAGCTCAAGAAGCAGCGCAGCTGCCTTGCAGACAAGTGCACACACAGTCGTTGTCCTTGCACCAGACAATATTTGGTACCTCCATTGCATATTATTCATAGCGAGCCTTCTTGAATTACTGCGACTAAACTGAGATGGTTTCATCTCCATGCACTGAGTTGCAATCAAATTGAATTTGACTAGAGGAATCTCAGAAACCACGGATTATATCAGTGGTATCTTTTTGTCTCAGGTTTACATTTGGGTCTCACGATTTATTTTCTCACGCCAGGACCTCATGAATTTCCCATTCCCAGCACTTTGCAGGAACACTGGCTTTTGTTCTCAGATTGTCCCAGGCACAGCGATGAGTTGCAGTGCAGACGTAAACAAGGGTAGATGTGACAGGCTTTTAACTCCTGCTAAAGAGAGATGCAGGCTAAAGCCTACATCAGCTAGGAGGTGACTTTTCCTGGGTACAACATGCTCTTGTTTTCTTTTCTGGAGCCGTTTTGTATGCCCACGTGCAACATGAGATCTTGGAGGGGGCTGCCAGTACTTCTGACAGGGAAAACAGTGTGGCAACTGGGCTGCAAGGCAAACAAATTGCAGAAAAGTGACCTCTGCTGTGCTTCCCCCTCCCTGCTGGCCTTTGAAGCGAAGAAGCAGCCTGGCAGCTGGAGGGAAGCCTCCTGCCCAACAATGTGGGTTGATACCAAAAGACTACCAAACTCTTGATAGGAAAGGGGTGGGAGAGAAAAGGGGTTATATTCACTGTGAGACTATACTCCACGGCTGCTCTTAAACGTGACAGTTACAGCAAGTCATTTATAATTTGTCGGAAATGTCGTCTTCTGACGGCCCTTGCAGAGAGGAGGAACAGGAGCAGCTGTTGGCCTCAACCCATCTCATATATTACTATCTGTCTTCGGTACCTGCTAGCAAGGCTTGGTTGTTTTTTCCAGCATGAAATGTAATGGGATTCTTCAAGGTTTTACTAAGTCAGTCTTCCACCATAGAAGGAGACGTGGCTACGGGCAAACGAGATGGAATTTTGTCTAGGGAATTTGTAAGAGCTCAGAAAGACACGACAAGGGATGAAATGATAGATACAGGACGCTGCCTTGTGAGGGTCAAATTACGGCCACTCCAGGCTGAGTGTTGAGGGTAGGAAGAGAAAGAGGGAACTGTGGGACCATCTAGTCTTGCTGGATGTGCCCACCAGCCATGCTGCAAGCTTTCAGGTCTTTAGACCACCTCAGCCTAACACCCGAGCTCTCTAGTGGAGGAGACTTTGAGCAGGTTTGGTAGCCTACCTGGAAACAGCTCATATTTTTGCAAGCTAAATATATCTTGCATGGGTGAAGCTAAAACAAGGTCCCCAGTGGATGTTGCTTAGATCTAGAGCAACCGTGTGGGCTGATAGGCAGCAGTGTTGGTCAGGAAGCACATAGAATCATAGAATTGTTAGGGTTGGAAGGGATCTTAAAGTTCATCTAGTTCCAATCCCCCTGCCATGGCCATAGGACATGTTAAAGCTTAATCCTCACTTCACATAAGAATCATAAATTCGTTTAGACCTTTAAGATCATGGTGAATGCAGCTGGAAAAAACAGTCTTCATGGGCCATCAGTTCAGAAGTGAGAATAAAGTTTCAAGGATCGGGAATCATGAAACCCATTGGGGCCAACACGGTCTCTGGGAAGGGTGTAGGTGATGTTTGCACTGTTGTAGGCTGGACACGTAGAGCTGAGAGCAAACATCACCACCCCAAGGGGACCACCTGCATATGTATTCTTGCACAAGCCTTTCACAGTGCCCCACTGTCACAAGCCCTCAGGCAGCAAGACTCCCCTGCCACCCTCATGCTGCTGAGCAGAGACCTAACAGCTTTTGTGCCACTGTTGCTGGCCAGGAGTGAGACAGCAGAGGAACTGAATTCAGCTACCTCATATAACTGAGCATAAACCCCACAGGAATGCATGGGAGCTCCTCGCACAGCTGAGGATGATCAACAGTGTGGACATCAAACATGCAGTAAGAGGGGATTACCTAGGGTTCCCCTCAGCAGTCTTTGACTATATAAAAAGGACTGTAAAGAGGAAGGGAATAAGCTCTTCTCTGCATCCGCAGGGAACAAGGCATGAAGTCATGGTCTTAAATGGAGCCCTGGGAGAGCTCTGTTAAACTTGAGAGACGAGTTACTAACAGTAAAGCCAGTTAAGCACTGGTGTAGATTGCCCGGGGAGGCTGATCCTTGAATCAGTTGAGGTCTTTAAAAACAGATTAGACAAACATTGGTCAGGAATGGCTTAGGAACAACTGATCCTGCCTTGAGGCAAAGAAAAGACCTTGATGACCTCTCATCCTTCCAGCCCTCTTTTATTATGATTCTGTGACTTGGCTTTCCTGCTAATCTGCACAATATTTCATGCTCAAGAAATATACCAGTCTCTCAGGACTGAAGAGTTGAGTGTCTTATGACATAGGTGGGCAGCAAAAACCTTCTGCAAAAGTTTCTTCATCACTAACATGTTCTTTGCAACACAAAGAACATATCTTTATGCTTTGTCATTGCTGGCATAATATCTCAATAAAGCCAGTTGGGTTGTGCTGCGCAATCAGGATCCCTTTATGAAGACAAGCTTATGGCCCCAACTATTCCACTTCTTTCCAGCTTTATGACACCACATCCTCCTTGGTAAGAACAGTTAAGGATGTTCCCAAATGTTCCTCACGGAACAATAGCTTGAGCTTAAAGACACTACACCCTGCTTTCGGTCACTGTTAGCTCAAATCACCTGTGTGATTTGAACCTGGAGGAAGGCAGGCCAAGGTGTCGACACGAATTATGAGGCGTATTTTCCACCATCATTGTTTTTGCAAAGGAATCATCTTAGAAGAGAAGGTGGTAACCTGAGCAAGGGTTGAGGCCAAGGTATGCAAGGAGTTATACCCTGAAAAAAGGAGAATCTCTAGCACTGACAGACATGACAGTCAGCGGAGGGGAGAAAGGAATTGTTATCAGCCTTATTTAACGAATAGAGCTCTTATGCACAACAAAGTTTCTTGTTACCTGACTTTCTTTTGGAATTGCAGTGGATCTCAGGAAGAGCTTGGGCAGGGACTAAGGGTAACATTAATGACATCTAAGTTTCAATTTGTAGAGGATAGTTTGCAGTCTGAACTACTCACAACAAGCTCCTTTCATTGTCACAGAATCACAGAATGGCAGGGGTTGGAAGGGACCTCTGGAGATCATCTAGTCCAACCCCCTGCCAGAGCAGGGTCACCTGCAGGTTGCACCGGAAAAAAGATGCGATTCCAGAATGCAAGTCATCTGACAGTTTTCATACACTTATATTAACAAACTGATGGTAGACTATTTTAGTTATCTACTTGAGAATGATACAGATAGTCTTGAAGTACCTACTTGTGGCCATGGAACTCCACGGGTCAGCCATGAATGCAGAGAGACTGTATACACTGTTAATGCATAGATTATTTTTTTCCCCTAGTTTCTATTGTTCCAGACTGAGGAACCCCTGAAGCTGCTTATGTTGCTTAGGTAGGGGTGTCTGGTGTCAAATCTGAGGGGAAGAGTGAAGATGAAATGCAGAAAAATGGTAGTTATTGGTCATTTTACAGGCGGTGAGTCCCACAACTGGGGGATTCATGGTTCCCCTGAAGGTCATGTACACAATCTAGTAGAGGTGGTTCCCAGCTAGCTGTTGAAGCAGAAACCCATCTTTTTTCCTTCCTTCCCTTGCTGGTGAAACTTTCCAAGCTAGAACTTAGAAGAAAGCCAGGGTGTCTTCAGGAATGACCTTGGATAGTCATCATCCGGGGTGCAGGATTGTTTGGTACCAAAGGACATTGTGAGCAGAAGGTCTCTAATTCCAGACCACCCCACACCAGAGCCGTGCTCCAGCAAGTTTGTTGTGTCTCTGCCCATGATCAGTACCAGATGCCACGATAATAGCTACAAGAAGTTCTGAAGTAGGCAATGATGAAAAAAAGAGACATCTGAAGAAAGTTACTGAACCACCCTGCCATGGCTTGTATTAAAAAAAGAAAAAAAAAAGACTGAAACAAGGTGAAATGGAGCCAACATTTGTAGGATCTTGGAGTGCCCCGTCTGAGACATGGTAAAAGGATGGAGTTAATAATGCGGACTTTAAAACATCTTCAAGTTACCTCAGGACGAGCACCCCAAAACTCTGAGGTATCTACAATTGCTTTGCATTCTTACAAATTGTAGTCAGTGCTTTTTTAATCCTCAAGGTCTAATTTTCTTTCTGCTTTCTCACACATACTAATAATTCAACAAGTGGGGAAGAGCCAGGCAGGGCCATCAGAGCATAAGTAGATTGGGGAAAGAAACTGAAATTTTGGTGTATTCATTTTCTGTCTGCTAAGTAATTTTTTTTCCCTTTTTCTTTATTTTTAATTGGGTTGCGCCAATATGAAAGAAAACGTTAGGAAACCCCTCACTGATATATGTCTCGGTGAGTTTGAAATGGCAGCTCCCATTTCCTATGTTTACTGTTGCTTTTGATGTTACCTAATGAACGTAGATCCTCTAAAAGATTCTCTTTAGGGTCTTTAAATCTGGAAACTATTTGACAATTAAGCCAGAAGACGCAACGGGGTGTGTTTTATGGGCCCCATTAATACGTGTCTGGAGGGGCGGGGGGGCTGCAGTGTGGCCTCTGCCTTCACCCGCCCATGCTGTGTATTAACGGTCTGATAAAATTCACTCCGGAGTGCTTTATTGTTATGATATCATTTAAAATAAAATAAAATGAAAAAAAAATGGGGAAGGGGACAACAGTTTGTTGTTCTAATGGAAAGCCCAGCCAAGATTAGAAGACAAAACCACGTTATGACAAATAAGCTTCTCTCTGATCACTCCCCTAACACGCATAGAAGTTACCAAGCTTGCCACTTTGGGGTGGCCACCATGCTTGGCAGCATGAGCTATCTGCAAGGTGGCAGCAAGGCTGTCTCTGCTTCCACTGCAGGCAAAACGTGTCCAGAAGTCACCAGCATTGAGGGCATGTTTGATGTCCCTGAATGCTTTGCCTTGTGTCTTCTCTGAATGCCACTTCTGTCTGCCAGGGACCATGTCAGGAAGCTGTTTTCAAGGGCCTCGAATTGGTGGTTTTAGGACTTATCTGCTGCAAGGTGCTGAGCAGCCTCATTTTCTGCTTCAGCAGGTGCTGAGGGCATGGGCACCATGCAGACCTGAGGTCACAGAATCACAGAATGGTAGGGGTTGGAAGGGACTTCTGGGGATCATCTAGTCCAACCTCCTGCCAGAGCGGGTTCACCTAGGTCTTCGTTAAGCTGTTTGCTGACGTGGACTAATGGCCAACATCAGCTGAAGGACACGTCTACCAGCAGCAGACTGTGTGGGAAGCCTGCAAAGGTCACGCAATGTTTCTGAGAGCTGTCCTACCGACGAGGACAAGGTGGGTGGGGTAAGCAGTTCCAGCACTTGTTAGGTTAATATACTACCCTCTTTTTGAGAGACACCAGCTCCCCAGGTGAAGTCCAGGTAGTGATTACAAGTACGCTGTGGATTCAGCTCATTATGTGGGCAGTGAAGTGTCTCCGTAGCAAAAATAATAAGAAGATCAGGCTGAGGCTGCTAAATTTGGAGAAGTGAGGATTTGACTCTCCAGAGCCCTTCTGCTGGCATCACTTTCAAACCCTGTGTTCCTCCAGAATATTATTTCCATGAAAAAAAACACAGTGGGAAGGGGGACAGGAGCTTTTCCAATCCAGTCCACTCTGCTTTATGGCTCCTAAGGTACATGGCTGCAGACTGTTACTCATCTCAGAGCTGAGGACATGAATGAGCTTTCTGTTTGGAAAGCTTTCAGAGACGTGCTGAAGCTGGTTCTTATGCAGCCAGCAAAGGGAACCATCAGGGCAAAACATGCCTGAAAGGAGAAATTGAAAACAGCCTTGGAAGAAAATGTGTATACATGTGGCATGACATTTATTTATTATGCTGTGCTGCAGAGCTCTTGCCCAAGCAGAGTTGAAAGCTTAGTGAAAACGGTGGATTTTTCTAAGCTCTACCAGGATTTAGACCCTCCAGCAAATGTATAAACAAGGAACATTTTCAAAGTCTTCTCCTACTAATGGTTATTCATAACTATTTTAGGGACCTGCTGTTCTGTCTGACTGACAGCACTGAAAAGGAAAAAGATCCCAAATGCGGTCTTTCTGCTCCATGATTTGCCTAACAGCTGGACATAATGCAAAGCCCATTTTCTGCTCCTGCCACAGCTGCTTTGACATCTGTGTAAAGGAGGAGAAGCAACGGGGATTGATTGGGCTTGGGAGATTAGAGGTAATTGCTTTTTCTTCCCATAGCTATGAGGAAGAGGGTGGTGGACCAGGTCTTGCTATAGGACACAAACCCACTTCCCTGTTCCCATTGGCACAAATGAGAAAATTAGGAAAAACATGCTGATGCCTGACTTGAGAGAAGAATAGATGTGAGGAGACACTGAATGCCAGGACCTGCAATCCCCACCTTTGGCTAAGTGAACACGTCTGGGAAAAATATCTTAACTTTCCTAGACCTCCATTTCCCCCCATCACCAGTGAATGCTCATTTTTCATCACCCGCAGAGGAAGGCTGCAATTCCCAGGTCATCGGTATTGGCTAACCAGCAGCCTGGCACAGGGGAGAGATGATCTTATCTCAGTACGGTGGGATGGACTGGACAAGACTTGATGCTTCCTCCAGCCCTATCTTTTGTGATACTGTGAAAATCATAGAATCATAGACTGGTTTGGGTTGGAAGGGACATTAAAGACCATCCAGTTCCAACCCCCCTGCCCTGGGCAGGGACACCTCCCACTAGACCAGGTTGCTCCAAGCCTCATCCAGCCTGGCCTTGAACACCTCCAGGGATGGGGTATTGACAACTTCCCTGGGCAACCTGGGCCAGTGTCTCACTGGAAGAGGAACTTCTTTCCTGTGAGGGTGGCAGAGCCCTGGCACAGGCTGCCCAGAGAGGTGGTGGAGTCTCCGTCTCTGGAGACATTCCAAACCCGCCTGGACGCGTTCCTGTGCGACCTGCTCTGGGTGACCCTGCTCTGGCAGGGGGTTGGACTGGATGATCTCCAGAGGTCCCTTCCAACCCTATGATTCTATGATTCTATGGTATAGGAGATCCCTGACCTTTTCTTCACCTGGATCCTTAGTTCTAGCAAGAACTGCAAGTAGCCACCTTGCTAGCCTTATATTTGCAGCTGAGGAACTTAACAGCTGTTATCACCAAAGGCTTAGCTTTGACTGGCAAGTGAGAAGAACCACCCTCATGTGATGTGCCCCAAATGCCTACAAACTTGGGTCCAGTCCCCTCAAAGTCCTCTCTCTTCCATGTCCTTTCCCCTGTTCTCTCCCAGTTGTTGTCTCACCCACTGCTCCAAACGTTATCACCACAGAGAATGACAAAGTTGCTCTTTCTAGGGATCTTAAAACATCTTTGGATGCAAAATGTACATGCTGGCACTCATTGCCAGCTCCCAGTATGAGTACTACGGCATGCCAAGCACATCTCAGGGTGACAGCTCTGGAAAAACAAGGCAAGCATTTCTCAGCCCCTTGCCTGCCATTTTTTTTTTTTGTTAAAAGCCATCAGTGGGCATCTTGCATTTACTTATTTATTTATTTATAACAGGGAGGAAAAAACCCACCCTGCACAAGGGAGGGAGAACATTTGAAATGAATTTCACAGAGGTTTCCTTCTCTGCCCTTGACTCCGCCCCAGGAGAATGCTTGGCTGAGATGATGTGAATGCAAGATTTTATTAAAAGTAAACCAGCATTATAGGAAAGGAAGCCACAAGTTGTTGTTAATGCCAACCAAACAAACCTGAGCATTAGGCAATATAAATATAATCTGCATGATGATTCACATATGTTTTCTGTCTATCTGCTATAAACTGCAACACCCCACTCAGGGTATAAAATAAAGCACCTTTTTCTGTTTATATGCAGCAAATGTTTGGGTTTCCTTTTTTTTATTTTATTTTTTTTTAATTGTTATTGCCAAATCAGATGTGCTCATGTGGCTTTCAGCGGATATTTCCATGACCCAATCAAACCTGCTAGGTTGTCAGGCCTAATCCATCAGCCCCATGAATTGTGCCTGAGGTTTCAGATTAGCACAACCTTTTCTCTGGCTTTCTGTAAGGAAGGTATGAATATGAAATAATACAGCCATGGCTTAAGAAGGAATGTCCTGTGGCCTATGACTTTGTGCTGAAAAACCTCAAATCTGATGTTCAAACCTTTGGCGTTTGTGCCTTAGAGATATGTATGCTCCATGCTGTGCTCCTCATCAAATGGACTTTCAGATGGGACTTCACAAATTGTCTAAAAGTGGAAAAGATGCTTTCAGCTTGATCCAGCTGTCTGACCGCAGCTGTTTCAAGTGACGCAGGAGCGTGTGCCTGCCCAGCCAGTGACTGTGGAAGTGATGGAGCCAGAAGCTGGAGTGATGTTATCGTAAAGCCTTGCCTGAGTCAAGCTCTGGATGGCCAAAAGCCTTCAGTCATGAGATCCAGACATGGCTGCGTGTTGTGCCTGCCCTTCCCAATGCAAAGGAGAAACGACTTGAGTCACGGCAGTCCCAAATGAAGCTTTTCACTTCGTAATTCCCCACACCCCGCCAAGACAAGCAGTTTACCATGTCTCAGCTGAGACCATGCTGTAAAGATGCTTTGCCGTCATTTGAAGCCATTGTCTGGCCATCAGGACTGTTGCCAAAACCTGTGAACTTTCTAAACATCCCTTACTCTTCTGGGGCCAGATTTTCTGACATCAGTTTTAGTACATCAAATCTCTAAGGAAATTTGAAATGCTATGAGAACTCAGAACTACTTCTCATCAGCTGCAGTACCGTGAAGGCAACCCAACATGGTGCTGCAGGGGTTTGTACTGTTGGAGATTCCAGTTTAACCTCCTCTGAGTTGGGAGGTAAAATCAGTGTGCGGACCAAGATTGATCATTAAAACATGGTATGTGGTAAATGTTGGTGTGCTCTAAGGGAAACATGCCATCTCGTTGTGAGAATCTATCTCACC
This sequence comes from Sterna hirundo, assembly GCA_009819605.1. NCBI lineage: Eukaryota > Metazoa > Chordata > Aves > Charadriiformes > Laridae > Sterna > Sterna hirundo. The sequence continues at coordinate 217,677,185 of CM020437.1, read as the reverse complement.
TAACTTTAGCAATGGGATTAATCTCAAATATCTGCAAATGTTTTCAGTGTAGATACTCATCCCTCAGTTGAGCATTCAGGTTTTTATGACAGTAAATGGAGACCTAGTCAGTACTAAGAACAAAGAGCAATAATAATTTAAGTAAATTAAGTAAATAATAAATAATATATATCAAATCTGTATCTGCTTGGCTGGGTTGCCCCCTAAAACTCCATTGGATGTACTGAACAGGTTTTGCATCATTGACTTGAGTAGAAACCTAGATTTCTGTCTCAGAGGAAAGCATGCACTTTGTAAACATAAAATACATGATATAAATCCCACCCTATATGTTTCTGTTGCAAGTAATTATATGTTTGGACTCTTTGCAGTCAACGGAGGGAAGCAGGCACTTGCAGGATATGATTCATCTTATCTCAAGTAGATGTTTAAAACAGATTAAATGGTCTCTGTGATAAACGTGGCTATTTCCTTCGACTAAAATGAGAGCTCAGGGCGTCCAGCTGGGACAGAACCCTTCTACACTGCAGACATCCAAACACGGGTGAGATGAATCCCACCCAACTTACCTCCTCAAGGTTGGCTTGCTTTTTTACTAAATTTCACTCTGTACTTGCATTCCTTCCTGAAAACTGCTGTGTTACCGACATGGCTTGGCTACTACCCTCTTCCCCATCTGAATTACGAAAGAAAATCAGCAACCACAGTCTGCGTCTTAAAGCACTTCAGGATGTATAATGCAGTATGAATTTAAGTTATTAGACGACATCTCCAGGAGCCACCTTAGTTTGACTTGACAGATCTTTCTGTCTTTCAACATCAACGTTTCTTGGATTGTGTCTCCTCAACCTTATGATCCAAAAGAATTTTCCAGCTTCCTTTACTCATTTTTTGGCATTTGGGGAGACTCATAAAGTAATGTTAAAAAAGGCATTCCTGTGTGAGCATCTGTGTGGGTGTGGGTGTGAGTGTGAGTGTCTGCATGTGAAATATTTAATAAGCCATTGAAAGACATGGTAAATGAAGATGCTTCACATGCCAGACTTGATTTCTTTTGAGTTGTTTGGACTTGGCAGTAATAATTACAGAAATCTTTGCTTTCAGCTTAGAGAGAAGGTGTGACCAGGAAGGAAGGAAACGGAACTTTTATAATTATACTAATAAGAAAATTAGCTAGTTTTATATGACATTATGTTAAGAGGTATTGCCAGTTTTGTCAACAATGACCTGTAGTCATACCTGTTTTGGTTTTTTTTTTTTAGTTTTAGGCACCAAGCCTGAGTTTCTCAAATAGTCTGGAGACTAAAGTCCTTGTTAGGGTTAGGGGTGGATGGCAGAGGTGAGCTTTCTATGCTGTGGATGATAAAGATTCAGGAGGGATAAAGTGGTATTTAAGTTTCAGGTCTCTGTTGGCACAAATATACATGGATGTAAATTGGGCCATGGCTACTTTTGAAGTGGAAAAACTAGCAGATGGATTTGAATCATGAGAGGAATGCAATTCTGGAAAAAACTTTTAGTAGCATTAAAGGTGTGAATGGGAACATATGGCAGAGTACCGGTGACAGCAACATTTTGATGAGATGACTCAAGAGGTCCCTCTGTCTCCGTAGTTTTCTTTCATGCATTGAATTATAGCGTAATGATTTTCCTTTCCTCCTGGCTCTTCCATTAGCAATTCCAAAGGGACTTGGTGCGACATAATGCTGGGACCTCAATTCTTTCCCTGTGCTAGGATCTGAAGTTATAGACCCTAAGAGTTTCCTCAGCATTAGAATGCAGAAAATGATTGTTGTGGTCATGCAGTGCAACTGTTGGCACACTAAGCTCCTGAGGACCATGGCCCTTGAGCCCATCACTGAGGCTTCTGCACGCACAAGGGTTGCTCTTGCACCGTGACCATCTGTACGGTGGATACATCTGGTCTTGAAGGTGGCCTAGAGATGCTCTTCAGAAAACAAGATATATAGTTCCCATTCTCTCAAGTTCACGTAGACTTCCCAGAAGAGCAGTAGATGTTCATGCACTCTTTTCTGGGAGGATTCAAGGTTATGTGCTAGCTCCAAAGGCAATTTGTGAACCTATAGAGAAATAAAACTGAAAGGCATCTTGAAGCATTACTTGGCGTATCGGGTTTGCATGGCAAGGTTTTGGTAGTGGGGGTGCCATAGGTGTGGATTCTGTCAGAAGCTGCTAGAAGCTTCCCCCATGTCCGATAGAGCCAATGCCAGTGTGATTCAAGATGGACCCATGACTGGCCAAGGCCAAAACCACCAGCAATGGTGGTAGCGCCTCTGTGAGAACATATTTAAGAAGGGGAAAAACTTACTGTGCAACAGCAATTGCAGTCAGAGAGAGGAGTGAGAAGATGTGAGAGCAATGACCCTCCGGAGACCAAGGTCAGTGAAGAAGGAGAGGGATGAGGTGCTCTGGGCACTGGAGCAGATTCCCCTACAGCCCATGGTGAAGACCGTGGTGAGGCATGCTGTTCTCCTGCAGCCCATGGAGGTCCACAGTGGAGCAGGTGGATGCTTGAAGGAGGCTGTGGCTCTGTGGAGAACATGAACTGGAGCAGGTTCCCAGCAGGACCTGTGGCCTCATGGAGAGGGGAGCCCATGCTGGAGCAGGTTTTCTGGCAGAATTTGTGACCCCACAGGGTACCCACGCTGGAGTAATTAGTGAAGAACTGCAGCCTGTGGGAAGGACTCACACTGGAGAACTTCATGGAGAATTGTGTCCCGTGAGAGGGACCCCAGGCTGGAGCAGGGGAAGAGTATGAGGAGGAAGGAGCAGCAGAGACAACGTGTGATGAACTGACCACAACCTCCATTCCCCGTCCCCCTGCACCACCGGGTGGAAGGAGGTAGAGACATTGGGAGTGAAGTTGAGCCCGGGAAGAAAGGAGGGGTGGGGGGAAGGTGTTTTTAAGATTTGGTTTTATTTCTCATTATTCTACTCTGGTTGGATTGGATTGGAAATAAATTAAACTAATTTCCCCAAGTCCAGTCTGTTTTGCCCATGATGGTGATTGCTGAGTGATCTCCCTGTGCTTATCTCCACCCCTGAGCCTTTTGTTATATTTTTTTCTCCCCTGTCCAGCTGAGGAGGGGAGCGACAGAGCTGCATTGGTGGGCACCTGGCATCCAGCCAGGGTCAACGCACCACACTTGGCTTGTCTTTCTGGACCAAGAAAGGTCCATTCCCAAAGAAGACTTACCTTAAATGTCTAATTAAAGAGGTGGTGCTTAATGACCTGCAGTGTTGGAGACCACAGAGAACTCAGACAGCTGATTCCAGAGCGCTGCTCTCTGCTAGCAATTTTTTCTTAATGTCGAACCTGAATCATCCTTGCTGCAAAGGAACCTCATGATTTCTTGCCATGTCTACTCAGTATCTTGACTATGCAATGCTAAAGGAAATATATTGTTCTCTCGGCTATAAAAAAAGACTTTTTTGATTCATTTTGTCCAGAGTAGGACATAATAGAGATCCTGGACTAAAGTTTCCTCTTGAGAAGTCATTATAAGCAACCATTAGTATCCATGGAATAAATTACAGCCATGTGGAAGGCAGAGCAGAGAAAGGAAGAGTGTCAGTGTTGGGCACCAAGGATCAGACTGTGATGGCCTCGATGCCGTAGATTGGCTCTGCCTCTTGCCTTCTGCAGATAACACAGCTAGTGCTATTGATAAACTCAGCAGCCCATGACGGATTTTCTCCTGGAATTGCTTCCCTTTATGCTTCTGTTAGGAGGAGGCTGGGCACTCTTTTTTGAAAGCCCATTTGCTCAGTGGTTATTCCAGAGGTCCTGAGATTTGTAAGTCACACCAAGGATGGCTGGTTAAAGAAAGAGAACCCCGTCTTTCCTAGTTAGAGGTGTCCCTGCCCATGGAAGGGGGTTGGAACCAGGTGATCTTTAAGGTTCCTTCCGACTCTAACCATTCTGTGATTCTACGATTCTATGATTTGTGAATGCTGAACATCACCTAGCCAGGGCTTAAGTAAATTTTAAAGTATTTTTAAAAAACAATGTATTCGTTCTCAAATTTATCATTTGAATATGTCAAAAAAACATCATGAAGGGGAAAAGGGGGTTGCTTTGCCCTGGGGTTTGTGCAGAATTTATGGCCCACCTACTTCATGAAGGTGGAGACTGGGTGGCAGACCTGTGATTCCCTCCTGCTGGGCCAGGACATTTTTTATTCACTTATTTTTGAGGAAGAGGGCTTAGAAAAAAACCCTGCCTCACCTTCAGAGAGGGATAAGCATTCAATAGCAACCTACTGTCCAGACTTTGCGCTGCAGTAATCCTCAGGGTCTGGCAAAAGGGTGGACAGGGCAGATGCAAATGCTGAATCCCAGCCCTTGGCCACAGTGAACAAGGCCCGACATCAGGAATGTGCTGGGGCTTCACACACGGCTTTTGAGCTAGCCTCCAGCTCCTTCCCTCTCCACCCACTTTGGGCTCATTCCCCATCCTCGATAGGAAGCAGAGTCCTTTTCTCAGTCCCTTTCTTCCTGCCCCTTCTTACTCCACTTGCTTTGGAGCTTGGAGGAGTGCCTCTCCTCCCTCCAAAGACATGGAGGAGTGTGTCCTTAATCAAGCCCAAACTCATCCGCTGAGATGAAAGCATAGCATGATGAGCATGACAAATCCTTCTTCTCAGCTGGTGCAAATCCGTACTTCTTCTGGTTTCCCAGAAAGTGCCCATAGAGGCTATGTGTGAAAGATAAGCCAAAAGTCGACACTGGAAGCTTGCAGAGGAATTTTTGGACAGAGCGCAAACAATCTGGTTCACATCAGCCCTCCAGCTTATTCATTCCCCTATCAACAACCAGATGTTCAATGCACAGCGCAAAGGCTGGTGAGTGACTCCGTCTTCCTGGCTTACAGGAGCTGCTGTCTATTTGTTCTGTGGCAGTGAGTGAAGTGTTGTAGGTCAACGGGGAGGCAACCAGAGTAATGGTGTTTTCAGGGACCCTTTGCAAAAGCTATCTTGGCAGGTACCTTATGTGCTGGATCTATCATGCACCCCTGAAGAGTTCGGCTGCAGTCCAGAAGGGCCATGTCCATGTGGGAGAAGGAGGTTTAAAGCTCCAGGGCAGTCTAATTAATCAGTGGATTTTCAAGGAGCTTGAAGAGAGCCTGGCCATGACTCTCAAACCCCTGAGAAGTTTCAGGCTCAGGAGACTAGCTCAGCAAGTTGGGGCCCAGCACCAAGCTACCTGAGAAAGAAGGTAAGAAGGATCAGCTGTATGGACAGAAAAGATGTTGTGCCAGTCATGCTAAGGGTTGAAAAATTGTCCCTAGCCTATTTTACAGAGCCAAACAGCTGCAGCTATTGGATTGTTCAGTGTGGAGCTATAAATCCTGCAGCACATGGGCTGTAGAAATGGGATGCTGCTAGGAAGCATCTATCCCACGACCAGCCCTTTGGGTTGAGACACTCCCCATTCAACATTTAAAAGGAGGTTCCCTCATTTTATTTGTTTTTATTTTTAAATTATGCCTCCTAAAAGGTCTTTTCAGTAACCTATCTGACTCCTTATCACTAATTCTCTTCTGTTCACACCTTATCCCTGTTACTGCTTTCCAAATTCAGGGCCTGTATTTCATGCTTCCCTATCTTCTTCCCTTTACGAGTGCATGCCATCACTCTCTCTGGGGTTTGGTTGCTGAAGTTGTCCTGAGCACAGGGATGCCAAGGTGGTTCTGCCCACAGTCACTCCTGGGCCGGGTCCAGGGTCAGAGTGGATGAGAAGCTGAGGTTTTGGTCTCCAGACAAATCTGATGATGAAGAGATGTGTTACCTGGACTGAGGGCTGTGTTAGTGGCCTCCGTCCCTCACTCTAAGTGCTGGAGAACAACCTGTTTCATTTCTGAGATGGCTTTTTCTCTTCCTGGCTTAACAAGCACATTCCCTTGCAGAGAGAGGAATGCCCCTGGGGACTGTAGTTTTTTGGAAATGTGTCTGAACTGCCCAAGTGAACACGTGGGAAGACCAGGGCCCTCTAGCACTCATCTGTTTGCCTCTTGCACTCAGTATGTTTGCGTTGGACACGGGCCTTTGCACCAGAAAGCTTGAACCTCCTTCTGAAGAGCTGCTGGACTATATGTTGGGTAACACATAACAGAGGGGTGAATCCCACAGGAGAAGAAAAGTTTTTCCAGTCAGGTCCTGAGATGCTACTACTGATATTGCTGATGTTTTAGCCCAGAATCTAAGGATACTGAGGTGTGGTTTCGTTTATTTGCTTTTGCACTGGAGATTGGCTCTGGGGAGACATTATTGGGGCCTTTCAGTAGTTAAAGGGGGCCTACAGGAAAGATGGGGACAGACTTTTCAGCAGGGCATGTTGTAATAGGACAAGGGGTAATGGCTTCAAACTGAAAGAGAGGAGATTTAGATTAGAGATTAGGAAGAAATTGTTTATTGTGAGGGTGGTGAGCCCCTGGCCCAGGTTGCCCAGAGAAGCTGTGGCTGCCCCATCCCTGGAGGGGTTCAAGGCCAGGTTGGACGGGGCTTGGAGCACCCTGGTCTGGTGGGAGGTGTCCCTGCCCAGGGCAGGGGGGTGGAACTGGATGATCGTTAAGGTCCCTTCCGACCCAAACCATTCTATGGTTCCGTGATTCTATCATTGGAGAGTGTGAAAAGAGCTGCAAACGAACAATGTGCTAGGTAAGTGTAAACAATCTTTCTGCACACTATGCAGATGACTTAGTCTAACCCCAGCAAGGCCATTCCTGTTAGTCTGACCACTGTGACAGAACAGCCTGCCTGCTTCTAACAGGCTCCTGAGATAGGGACTTGCCACCTAAAATACAGAGCACAAATAATGTTCCTAGGGATGGAGGAGGTAAATCTGTATCTCAGTGAGGTTTTGGAGAGCACTGGATGATGGTTTATGTCATGATACCCTTTTAAAACATCCCCAGCCGTCTAGCCAGCACTGCACAATCTCAGCACAGTTTCTTGGTCGAAGCCCAGGGCTTTGAAACCTTCATCTCTGCCTTATGGTTTGTCAGCAGCCATATATTGTGGCAATGATGTATTCACTTGGCACTGGTCTTCTTGTTCCACTGCTGGGTAGCCAAATGTGAAGGCAGTTTTCTCAAGGTGGAGTGGAAGCATCAAGTCTTTCTGTGTTGTCCAAACTCTGGTAAATGGTAATCAGAGATTCTCACTTGTGATCCCATGTGGTGAACACAAAATAAAAAGAAGGGTGACCCAGGAAATGAGAGACACAAAGTTCATTTCTAGATAGGCTGCGTTGGCACACCATGAGAAATAATTCATGTTAGTGGATAGTCTGAACACATTGAGCCTTCTCTTTGTCGTGCGAAGGGGTCCTGAAGACACCTTAACAAAATACTCAAACACCACTCTGTCAGTCCTGTCCTTTCAGCTTTTGGCTACCAGGGTCTCTCGCAGCTTTCACAGCCCAGAGGTCTGGAGCAATCCAGCCATGTAAATCGTCCCATAGCCAGAGACTATTTCTTTCAAGCCTGGTGGCTTCCCAAAGTTGAAGGGACAAGGAAAGCAGCTTGGGAAGTCTCCTGGCAGCAGATTGTCCAGAAAACCTGAATCCAGAAGCTAGAAGATTCTAATTTCATTGTAGGAAATCAGAGAGTCCAAGAAGACTTGTCCAAAATGGGTATTCCTGTCATGGGCTTTTCAACTTCCCTTCTGTGCATCTGCAAATCCAAGATTTATCCCACCTTGCCTCAGTATGAAGGCCATCAGCATCTCCAAAGTCCCATTTACACAATTCTTGAAGTCTGAAGGAACTAGAAACCTGACGCGTAGGACAGCAAAGAGCTAACTTCAGCTCTGGTGCCCTTGGCCCCACAGAAATCATACTGCGGATCAGCTCCAGAGCTGGAAATGAAACCACTTGTCTTCAGGCAATCCATATGGCTGTATTACCTCAAAGAAAAATGCTTTCATAACCCAGACATTGATGACATTGAGCAGTTTGTGTGGCAGGACTGCCCAGGAGCTGTAGAGCTGGAAACCCTGCCTCTCAAGCAATGTTGGCAGGAAAGCAAAAAACCCACCAAAAATCATCAAAGCACAGAGGAGTGAGGAGAAGAAAGAAATTATAGTGCAGAAAGAGACAGATGAAGCACATGTTGCACTAAGAAGTTGCACCATGAACACATCATCCCTGCTGTTTCCTGCTCTGGGGCACATGGTGCATGTGCTAGTCATCATCATCATCGTCTCTTTTCTCTCCCCTGTCCCCCAATTATAAACTGGGAACACTTGTGAAAAAAAAATATTAAAAAATCAGTCTGCTGGCTTAAGCTAAGGGATAGGTCTGAAAGGCAAGATATTGCAAGGCTGGAATGAGGAGGAAACAGCACTGGAAAACATGGACCATCGTGCTGTGCAGCTTGGAAATCAGCACGTTTATTAATGTTCTTTCTTCCACCAGTCTTGTAAGGCAAGGATTTAACGTGCATGTCATCAGAGCTTGACTGCTGTTAAACCGAGTGCAGCTGAGGCTGAATAGCTCTGAGAAAAGCAAGCAGGATGATCAAAGGGTACACGTACATCTGTGTGCTTGTGCTATGTCTGTTACTCCTGCAGCCATATACAGACATATGTGTAAGGTGGGAGAAGTTGTGTGCATGTCTATGCTGTACCTACTACAGTGTTCTACTATTCTTCCTTGCACCCTTAGCCACCGCTGCAAGGCAATGATTCAGGGTGTAGGGTCTCTCATGGAAATCTTGGTCTGAATCTGTTGTCTGTGCATGTTGTGATTTAACCCCACACCCTCCACAAGCTGTAATAGGAAATAGAGATTCAACTACCCAGGGGCTCGCACGTCCCAGCTGAGAAGGTCATAGAATCATAGAATGGGTTGGGTTGGAAGGGACCTTAACGATCACCCAGTTCCAACCCCCTGCCCTGGGCAGGGACACCTCCCACCAGACCAGGGTGCTCCAAGCCCCGTCCAACCTGGCCTTGAACCCCTCCAGGGATGGGGCAGCCACAGCTTCCCTGGGCAACCTGGGCCAGGGGCTCACCGCGCTCACAATAAAAAAAATCTTCCTAATCTCTAATCTAAATCTCCCCTCTTTTACTTTAAAACTCTTCTCCCTCACCCTTTCACTACACTCCCTCACAAAAAGTCCCTCCCCATCTCTCCTATAGACCCACTTTAGGGACTGGAAGGGGCTCTAAGGTCTCCCCAGAACCTTCTCTTCTCCAGGATGAACACCCGCAACTCTCTCAGCCTGTCTTCACAGGAGAGGTGCTCCAGCCCTTGGGTCATCGTCGTGGCCTTCTCTGGACCCTTTCCAAGAGTTCCATATCAAATGTATTCAGGTCATTCAATGTATTTACTGTCCCGGTAGCTCTCAGATCCATGCTGGAGATTTCCTAGAAAAAAAAAAGGTTTCATAGTTGAGGCAGACAGCTGAGCTGGTTGAGTGGCTAGTGGACGCACTAATTGGCATTTCTCCTCTGCCCATCCATCTGGATCACTACTCAGGCACGTTTCAGAGGGACACACCACCTGTGCTGTGCAAGCAAGCAAGGTATAAAACATGTGAACTTTATAGACCTCAAAGGACTCTCATGGACTTGAGACAGTTCTCCCTTTTGTCACTGTATTAACTGCACAAGGAATTTTGTATTTTGTCACTGTATTAACTGGAAAAGAGTAAGTTTTGGAGTTAATTATTATAATTTTGATTACTAATTCTTTTACTATGTGAGTGAAAATAACAAGCAGTTTCACTACAATCAATGGAGTAGCCCCAGTGTAAATTGAAACAGGTACAAGGTACACTCAGGTACAAGACAATGCGTTTTGAAAAAACACGATTCATTGTTTGGGCTAACAGAAACAGTGGTGAACAAGATTATTGCTATTGTAAATCAGTGTAGCTCCAAAGATGACATCAATTTCAATTGTCTGGGGACCTCTCCCTTAGTCTCAGACACGTGTTGATGTCCTCTTCATGTTGATGGTGTCCTCTTCTAGAAGGCAAATATTGGCAAGTGGCTGCATGTGCTCCTTGAATGCCTTGGAAGTCTGCTCTCGAATTTCCTCCCTGGATAGTTGGAAAACTTCTAAGTTGGGTTTAATTTCCCCTAGCACAGATATCTATATATGAGACGTGTAAGTCTCACTTGTGCGTTTGGTACCAAAGGACAGAAGTAAGCAGCTCCAGAAGCCAACTGTCTTGATGGTGCAGCTTAGACATCATCTTATAGTGGAATGGTCACCCTGTGCGTGGGTTCCCTTCACCCCAGTGTAGATGCATACAGACATGCACACCTAAATACAGGGGGGCAAACCCCCGTCTTTTAATTTCTACCCCAAACTTGCTCAGGTCTATGTAATAGCTGCTTCTTTTTGTGCCAGGTACTCCTTCAGCTTGAATGTCTTTTCTCCTTTGCTGATTTTTCTCTCCTGATGTAAACACTGCCAGGAACACTCACTCATGACTGTGCAGTTGCTGGAACATCAATGGCAAAATTTCAGCTTGTGCCAGCTGGGAAACTCGCAAGCAATGTTAAGGATGTTCCTGAAATTATCCTCGGTCATGGACTGCCCAATCAGCAAAATGGATATAACCACCCTGGAAATGGTTTATTCCTTCCTGGTGGACTTCAGTGTCATAGAACCATCTTGGGAATGTTTAATTTACTAGTAGAGTTGTAGTTTATGAATCTACTTGGTTTCCTTAGCTGAACAAGCTGGGCTCTTTAGCTGCTGTTCATGAAGTGCGCTCTATGGTCCCTTTGCACCTCTTCAACTTTCAACTCATCTTGCTTGAATTTGGGCGACCAGAACTTTACAGTAGTTTAGATGATGTCTCAGCTGCTCTCTGTGTAATGGTACGAACACTTCCCTGTCTCTACTGCAAACCTCTTGCCTGAGAAAAACTGCAGTTGTTCTTTTTAAGACCACTGTGCTCAGATGGATTAATGCAGGTCCTTTTTCCTCTACTATTACCTCCATCCAATGAGCTTCCACCTTAGTCTCTAAGTGCAGTCTCTTACTCTTTGTTACTGTTAAAATTCAGCCATTTCTCTTACTCAGCCTTCCTTCAAGGTCATCCAGATCTTCCCATATCATATTTTGATCCTCCCCTGCAATAGCACTACAGTCGCTCAAGTTTGTGTCATCAGCAGATCTCATGACCAGGCGCCTACTTCTTTCTGCCAAGTTCATTAAGGAAAATATTTAATAAGATTGGTCCCAGGACTGATTATTAAGGAACACAATGGAGTTTCTCTGGATTTACTCAGAAGTAACAGACAGCAAATGTTGGGTCCAGATGGTATTTTGTTCAAAACAAAATAATGACTTCCATCTGTCTCATCACTTTCCAAACTGAGGTCTGTGGAGCACTTGCTGGTGGTCTGTGTAGTGCTGGCTCTTTGCAAGGTGCTGGCTCCTCCTTGTTATTTCCAGCTGCTAAATTCTACTAAATTAAGCTAAAGCTTACAGTAAATGTTTTCCTAATATTATTTTCATCTGTAAGTAACTTTGGGAGTTGCTGGCGGGACCACATGTGATTGGAAGAGGAACTCACCTGTGAGATAATTCCTGAACTGGGGTATAGTCCAAGTGAACTAAGACCTAGGGAACTTCTTATCTGTTTATTAATAAAGAGTGTATTATTTATGTCACAGTAGCACTGAATAGTCCTAAGCAGTGATATGGCTACAAACAGGCTGAGCCTTGCACAGACTCCTGTTAAAGGCAGTCCTCATCTCAGAAAGTTTACAAGATGGTTTGCCAAAGGGAGGAAAAGCAGAGGACCGGTGAACAGAGAAGGAGGACACATCCATCTCAACACAATGAAACTGCTTGTTTCCTCTGCAGCTGACACACAGCCATCATGCACGTTTGTCCTAATGTGCCTGTCATGCCACAGCAACAAGCATCGGATATTTCACATTGTTTGTAGCATCACCAGACTGGATGAGGCTTTGAGCAACCTGGTCTAGTGTCCCTGCCCATGGCAGGGGCGTTGGAACCAGGTGATCTTCCAATCCAAACCATTCTATGATTCTATTATTCTATGATCTTTGCACATCTTGAGGGCTCAGTTGGTAACACGTAGGAATTCACTCACTAGAGCTGATCCAGGCCCCTGCTGCTATGAGGATAGTAACTAACTTGCCTGAAGTAGATGTAAACTCTTGGTCAGAACTCTATAATACCAGGTTTGAAAAACATCTGACAGAATACAAGGTATGGCGATGAGTCTGGGGCAAAGAACCAAGCAGGTGAAGTCATAGAATCATAGAGTGGCTTGGGTTGTCCCTTTTGTTCCTTTGACTATAAGGTTGTGGACTGGGCACTGAGTTGGTGCAGAATCTGTCACACTGCTTATATGGCAAAAAAAAAATGGATCTTCTTCATTGTTAGGATTACAAGTATTGTCTTCAATGACTGAACCACGCCAGTTGAAAGGGATTGTACCATTCGTGTAGATCTAGTCCCTAGATCTACACACCCTAGATCTACACACCCTAGATCTGCCCATGCTCTGCATAGGCAATTGCTTCTCTTGAGCCAAAGTCTCTGACTTTGATTATTCCATGGAGTCTGTCCACTTTCAGCGTGAGGACAGCCAGCTCCTTGCTTTCTTCTTTGGTGTCAATGAGTGTTCAGCTATTGGTTATGGACTTAAACTCAGCTTAGTGCTGTTGCATTCAGTATGAAAAGAAAATGCCACAGTGCCAAGGGAAATATGCTGTTCTCACTAGTACTACCTTGCAACTCCAATGGCAGCATGCAAAAGCCTAGAGGAAAGAAAATGTAGCTTTTACTGCATGTCTTAATGGTTTACAAGCCAATGGTGAAGGAACAAAGAAATCTAAAAAGCAAACAGTAAGGATTTACAGTACAGTCTTTCCCTTCCTCTTGCACTGAGGTCTGACAGCAGCGTGCAATTGTTTTTGCACATCTGAAGCAAGACTTGGTTGCTGTAACTTCAGACTGAGGTATTTCTCAATTGTTATTCTATTTGGGTATGTAAATTCTTGATTTTTGCATGCCACTTTTGTTTAGAAACGTGAGCTGAGATCAGGGCTTTGTGGTGCCTTAACTTACTCGGGTAAGAAGAGAGTCCTTGTCCTGAAGAACCTGCAATTGCATAGACAGATGGAGTTCCCTCCACTTTGCAAAGAGGGAATGAAGAAATTTAAAGATTGATTGACTTCTCCAAGGGTCATGCAAAAATCCTTATGCAGAAGGCAGATTGGCTGTTTAACCACAGGACTGTGCTTGCATCATTTCAAGCTTTTTCCTGTATTCCTGGCTTCCCCAGAGAACTTTCTATCCACATGGGGTTTGCTTGTGAGTGCTTGTTTGGACACCTTTGTAGTTGTCCTTATACTACTGGGAGAGGGGATCAAGGTCTAGGCGACTTCTGCCTTAATGAGTTACTTTCGTCTTACTGACACAGTTGCTGAAGTCCCAGGCAGAAGAGCCAACATGATCCCTCTGGAGTTGAACCAGATCATTGACTAACCAGTGGTCTAAAATCCCACTGAACTTCACCAGACCTGTGTCTACCACTACCAGCAGAGGCAAACACCCTAGACTTCTGGAAACTAGATTAAAAGATTATTCCCAAGAAGAAAGACCCAACAAGATCCTCTGGGCAGTTCCCTCTAACTAGATCCCCCCAAGTTTATCTTTCATTCTTTAACAGAAAAACCTTCCATGTGGAAAGAGCCTTAAATTATCCACCATTTTCTCATGGATTAACTAGACCTGCAAACCCTCTGTGCCTCCATACTTAAGAGGGGATGACTAAGATGACTAAATACAGGTTGAGCTGGTTTCCTTAGAGACAACTGAGACAAGCAAGCAATTCTTTGATTAAATTAATCTTCTCCAGAAGGAGAAGCCTAAAATAGGCCAGACAATTATTGGGCTAGAGGAGCTGACTGCTCTCCACAGCAGCTCATAACAGAGTAGGCTTTAAGAACTGATGCAATGACCAACTCTCCTCTTCTTTCCACTGTCTCTAGCAACAGCCCCAAGTGACCGTTTCCACAGTAAGTAGCTGAAGTTAGGTGAGATGGATGCAACTGTCTGTGTCCATGAGTGTTAGAAAAGAGATTGTGTTTTGTAATCACTGTGCAGAAAGGCGGACAGAAGAGAGACAAAATAAGCTGCTCAGTCTGCAGTACATGGCAATTTTCTTGACCGTATGGCAGGGTATCCACTGCACGTTACCAACTAGGCTGCTGCCACATCATCTCCAAATACGGCTGGTCTCCCAACCAAGTTCTTTGCCTCCTCCAGATCAGCCTTGGTGGATCCCTGTGAAAACAATCAGGAAATAACAGAAATGCAGTGACACAACTATGTTCAATCACAACAGCTGGGACCTTCCTCCTAGTATCATCTCTCTTTGCAAATCCTCTACAAGTTATCCCTGAGCTGAAGTTGCAATGGTTACACTGGAGGACACTCATGATCTCTGACAAGGAGGAAGACCCAGAAGAACAGTATGAAAAAAAGGAAGGGCAGGAAGACTGAGGTCTCAAAAGAAATGAGAAGAAAGATGTAATAGCCAATAAATCCTCTCTATCCAGAAGGTTTTTTTTTACGCTGGAGTTCTCGAACAGACTGATCGAATTGCAGACAGTGGATCTGTCCCATGGTTTCACTGGCAGCAAAGGACTTTCTGCTACAGGAAGGGAGGTCAAAGGCTATCTCAGCTGCCATGGAATGATTTTGGCAGGATCACTTGAATGCAGGTTGGTTCTGGGATATGTCTTTAGCTGTTGATGTCCTCGGTCACCATCATTCGGACTATCATCTTTGTAGGATACTCAGCATCACCCTAGGAAATATTCTGTGGTTAACCTTGAGTGAGCAATACCTGACAGCAGTTAGCAAGGGAAAACACAACCCTGGAGCACCTCTTTTGTCTCTGTGCGGTGCCGGTGCTGGTGTGCAGCAGGTTTGTTTCAGTGGAGGTCTTTTTGGCTCAGCAGGCCATCTGTCCTCAGTGTGCTAAATGGCTGCACACTCTCCAGTTGGTGAAATCTCACCCTGAGAGCCTTTCCCAGTCTTTGTGATGCAAAAAATTAAGCATGTTCAATTTTGGGGGGCTGCCTAGGAATGGGTGGGTTTCATAGATGGCCTCAATCAAGGTTGAAATTAAAACTTTAGAGACTCAGCGCAAATGCTCTTCATGACTTCAACTTCAGGCCAGGTGTCTAATGGACACGTATCTGGCTCAGAGGGAACACAGATGCACCAAGAAGCACGTGGATTTTGGCATGGGGATGCAAACTGGCTCTGCAGAGTCTCTGGGATAGATAGATAGACAGAAAGATAGATAGATGATAGATAGATAGATAGATAGATAGATAGATAGATAGATAGATAGATAGATAGATGTTCAGTCAATAGCGAACCAGAAACTAGCCCAGTTAAGAGCCCAGTTAGAGTGGAAACAAACCCTAAATAGTAATTCCTACTGGATATATTTGCTATATGTTCCTGAAGCCATGTGGGTGCTAGGTAGCAAGAAGCATCACCTGTGTCTAAACATGTCTCCTTGCATGACAGCAGTAAGATGAGGGCTCCTGAGCAGAGGTGCTGGTGTACACCACCAGCTCTACATGACTTACACCACAGTTCATGAAGGTTTGCGTGTATCAGAGACCTAGATCAGGATGACATGCACACATTAAACACCCTTTAATGGTCGTTCTCTTGTTTGCTATTTCACCACCAAAAGACTGTTCTACTGCACCATTCAGACCCGCTGGAGGAACAGCACTGGGAGAGATGTACCACTGTCCTCCATAGCCAACTAGTGACTGTCAGTGCCTCATTTTCTGAATATCAACCAAGTTCAAAAAGAGCTGGATGTCATCCACATTCCCACTTATTCTCTGGACATGTTTGAAGCTACATTTCCTCGCTTAATTTCCGTGAGCCAAATTGTTTGCACTGAACTGGCAAAAGATGAATCCCAGAGCTCATACTTTGTTTTGACATCTGCGTTAGCAGTGTGGTGGTGTTTTGATTTAGCGCTGTGTGTCTATAGATTTCTCTCTGCCTGTGTCTTCTCATTGTTCTTCCATTTGGTTTTTGCAGGCCACTGGAGCTACATTAAAAAACCCAGAGCTTCGTGGTCCAGGTTGCCAACATTTGCACCTTGTCATTACGGAGCTGGTGATAGGTCATGCTCAGCAGAGGACACCGAATCCCCAACATGCATGCATGCGAAGCAGAGTTGGCCCATTGCCTTTGCATGGCCTGATTTGCTTGAGAGATGTGTCAGCTTTCTGCAGGAGTTACCAGCAACATGACTTTTCCTTGACCCAAGAGGGCTCTCATACTTGCCATGAGCCATGGAATCGTAGAATAGAATAGTTTGGGTTAGAAGGGACCTTTAAAGGCCATCTAGTCCACCCCCCACCCATGGAGGGGACATCTTCAACTAGATCAGGTTGCTCAATGCCCCATCCAGCCTGGCCTTGAATGTTTCCAGGGATGGGGCAAAATTCCAGGGATGAGGCACCAAAGAAACAACAGGGTCTGATGCTGTCAAAGTTTGTCAAAGTTTATCAAAGTTAGAGTGGGTTGATTAGCCTCTATCAGAGCCCTTCTGCAGCTTCTACAAGCCAGGGACAAAGAAAGAAATTTGCAGGTAATGCTCCAAAATCAAAGCTCTGACATAAAGCTGGGTGCCTGACTTCTACACAAACTGACTTCCAGGACAAAATTAATCTCACCTAACATAGGCATCTACATGAAAGAGGCCTCCATGCAAGCTAGTCACCCCAGGCTCCCTTTATAGTCAGTGAAGAGAAACAGAGCATGGTTCTGACCTAATAGAAATGTCTACATGGGGCTGAGATGAATTGCACCTCAGAAGTGCCTGTTTTCCTCTCTTGACTCTAACGTCTGGGGAGCACGGGGTATGCAGCTCAGATGGAGATGTCTGCAGGCGCGCGGCTGGAAAGCCAAGTAAGATGGATTTCACCACGATGAATTCCCCCGGAGTGACAGTGAAAGCGCTTGCCGGCGAAGCATGCCAGATCTTAGCTCTAATATTTTAGGAGTTAAGTACGTTCTTTGCACTGAAAGGAAAAAAAGACCGAGCAGAGAGGGGGCAGCACACACAAAACTAGACTTACTGTACTCAGAGGCGAAGGGAAGGCAAATACTGTCCTAGAGCTGAAAACCAGAAAGTACTTTGTCTTAGCCCAGCCTGGCCTTCCTGGGGACGCTGGCTGGAGAAATATCACTTCCCCCAGTTCAGGGTATAAAAAACCTGGAACAGACAATGAATCGGAGTAAGGAGATGCGTTAATGAAATATTCTGGTCATGCAGTGTCTTGTGATAACTCACTAAATGTGGTGCATTGCCAATTGCATTTTAGAAGAATAAAACTCTTCCCATTTGCAGCTCCCTCTGGACATTTTTAATCAGCTAATTTCTCCCAGGGCTACCCAGACAGGCCAGAGTTCAGGCAGGATTCCCATTAGAAATAGGAAAGACCTGTCTGATCACTGAGTTTATCCAGCTGTGTAGCTTGCAGTGAATAATGACCACTGGGGCTTCAGCAAATTGTGGGGGCAGTGGGGCAAGGGAGGGAAGTGACGGCTATGAATCATCACAGGCTTGCTGGCTACGGAGACTTGTTACGGTATATGTTATTGAGGTGGTTTCTCTATATATGTTTATGCATGTATTTACATGATTATGGCATCTTTCTGCTAGATTCCCTCGATACTCATTTTCCTTCACATGGCAAACCAGTAGTCAGAGCTGGTTTTGGGGAAGAAGATATTTCTTGGAACCAGGGCAGGTGTAACCTGTTTTTAGGATAATTGCACTGTATCTGGGAGTAAATCAGATTCGTTTCTCTTTTGCATGGAGAATGTGACCTTGTTACTGTCATCCCTGAATGTCCCTCTGGAAGGGTCTCTCTTCCCAGCATCTCCAGCATTGTAGAATGGTTTGGGTTAGAAAGGACCTTTAAAGGTCACGTAGTCCAACCCCCCTGACATGAGCAGGGACACTTTCAACTAGATCAAGTTGATCAGAGCCCCCCAGCTCTCTCAGCCCATCCTCCCAGCAGAGGGGCTCCAGCCCTCCCAGCATCTCCGCGGCCTCCTCTGGCCCCGCTCCACCAGCTCCGTGTCTCTCCGGTGCTGAGGCCCCAGAGCTGGATGCCGTACTCCAGATGGGGTCTCACCAGAGAATAAGCCCCACACAGCTGCCTGCCTACCTCAAACAACTCAGTAGAGCAGGATGAATCCTATACGAGAAGTTTTGACTCATTTGAAAGCTGTCTCGCTTCGGGGGCTGCACCCTGAACTCATCTTTAAAGGTCTGCATGGAGTAACCATCACCTGATCCTTTCTCTGTGTTGTCCTGCAGAACAAGGATCCTTCATATCCTGGAAGGTTCTAAGGCCACATTTCAATGAACATTGTAAGCTGTCACAAACTGTCACCACCATGGGGAAAAGGTACCTCGCCACATCCTGCCCCAGAACAGGTAACACTGGGCATTGCACCAGGTCAGGCAATCAAACAATTTAAATGAAAACTTCTCTTCCTGAGCTATTTTACAGGAATAGCAACCGCTGCAATGACGCAAATGGTTGCGGTGGCCCCAGGGAACCAGTGGTGAGGGGATGGGGAAAAGCATCCATGGCAGGAGGAGCACGAGACTGCTGCTCTCCCAGGCAGTGATGGCATAAAATGTTCACTGAAGGGCTGAGGGGTTTCTGCACTATCTAAAGTCACTATAGCCCTAGGAAAACCAGGCATATATAATATTCCTATTAATTTTTTTCACATATACCAGTGGTTCTTTCTTCACTGTTTGTAATTTCAGAGCTTGCGTTCGTGGCCTCACTAAGCCAGCCTACGAGAAACTGTAGAAAACAACATGGAAATTGAATATAAATGAAAGTGAAGGCGACTGGAAACCCGCCAGCATAAAACTGGTAGTGATCAGCCTGCATTCCCCTTGTGAGCTGAAAAATGCAAGACAAACATTGCGAAGTGACAGAGGGAATATTCTCCTTTAAATATTTATTGTTTTTTCTGTGCTATAATTGATAGTCCAGGAGGTATCTATTTTAAAAACATTTTTGTCATGAGATTGGCCCTTTGAAAAGTTTCAAAACGCAGCTAAATTAGTCTCAAAACTGCTAATCAAAGTGGGTTCCAGGTGCAAAGAGGAGCTGGCAAAGCTGAGTACAGAAACAAACAGTCAGTCGTCTCAGAAGAAATGCATCTGGTATAGATGGGAACAGGATCTTAAAATCAAATAATAGGCTTATGTCACTTCTCTTGTCATGTTGTAATTAAAGAAGGACTTATTATGTGCAGGGGTGGGTGTCCGTTTTGTCCCTTCAAATAGCCTGTGAGAGCTCTGGGCTGGTTCTCGTGTGTCACCTTTCTGTATTGCAGGGCACAGCTAAGGCTGCGGAGCGTAAATCAGTGGTCCTGGCTGGTTACTTGCAGCTAATCCCCTGCCACCCTTTGGCCCTCCTGGGTGCTTGTGTGGTCTGTTCACATATTGTTTAAAAGAAAAATAACACGGCGTCAGTGGGACAGGCCCTCAGCTAACATCACGGGGCCTGTCTCTGTCAACCTTGCTTTGCCCTTGTCCCAACTAAGCTATTTATAAGGGTCAATGCCGATTTAGTTGTTATCTTTTTTTGAACTTCTTTTTTTTTTCAGTAGGCTTGCGGACCAAATGAAATAATTTGGGACCATCAATTACACTCCAAATGATTTTTGTTTGCTTGTTTGCTTGCTAGGCTTTTCCTCCAAAAGGAAACATGAAAGGAACCAAAGAAGGTGTAAAAGGAAAATATTGCTATTGGACTTGAATGGGGCTGGAAAAGTGGCTGGTATTTCAAGCAAATATAGAAAAATTCATCCTTGGAGATCAAGCCTAGCTGTCAGAAAATTTTTTGGATTTCCCCGTCCAAACAAAAGGATTGACTTCAACGACATTCCTCCAGCCCTGATTTGTGTCAGCAAAGTTACCTGTGAAGTGCATTTGACAGAGGATATTTTGATGGGAAACCTCCCCACCACCACCTCTCCTGTGTTACAGCCTGAGAAAGGAGAGACATAAAAAACCAACAGGGTGGATTCTCCAAGGTCAGCTTAATGTGGCTCTGGAGGAAAGGCTTAGCTATGGGAGACGAAGTGTGCGGTGAGGTTGTACCTTTAATGACAAAAACAAAAGCAAAGCAAGAAAAGAAACATGGGCAGGCAGGAGGAGTTCTCCAGGGAACGTTTCCATTTTCAGCAGCTGTCCTCCTCTGCACATTTTAATTCCTGAGGGACAAGATTGCCTCTGGTGGAAGCAGGCTCAGGGCCACGCGTATCCAGGCTGAACTTGGTTCTTCCTATCATTTGTTCTTGTTGTTTGGGGCAAGAGGAAATCATCAGCAAATCAACTGCAAAAAAATGGCAAGTGATCGGTAATTTTGGAAAGTGCAGAGGTCTGGTAGGTGAAGGTGAAGTTGTGAGCACAAGGCTTGGCCGGGCAGGGTCCGCAGCAGATAACGTCCCGGCACTGACCTCTTGCTGTGCCTCTTCAATCAACGCCTCTGGCCATCACCTGTAAGACGTGACCCCTTGCAGCAACCCTGTTAGACAAAAATGCCCCTTTGTCAGACACTGAATTTGCAGATAAGACAAAGGGAAGTCCAAAGTCAAGTGGGATATCTTTGGCATTCAATACATTAATCAGCTGTTAATACTACCAGAAGGTGGTGTATCCTTCTCCCCACACAGGGGTATCTTGAGCCTCAGTTTCCCTGCATGAACCTCTGGCTGGAAATGTCTCCTTCCATTCCCTCCAAATTGTTATTGACTGATGAATTCCTGATAAAATGAAGGTTTCCAACTCAGGACTTTAACCCCAGTCTCTATCATCACCCTACATAGGCAAACTCGTAAAATGCGATGCCCATGAGCACTGAGACATCCTTTGCTCTGCACGTAATATAGGCCTTTCCCGTCCACATCTTGAACTGGTCTTGAACTTCTTTGAAGTGCAGGACTGGTCCTAGTGAACCTCCTTTTCTTCACCGTGCCATACTGTCCCCCAGAGTTGCACGGGTAGGGTGCTCCATGGAAATGTACATGGACTTTAACCAGCAGAATTCTTTAGAAGAGCATGACCCTTTTCAAGGACATGTAGTAATAGGACAAGGGCTAATGGCTTTAAACTGGAAGAGCGGAGATTCAGATTAGATATCAGGAGGAAATTTTTCCCTACGAGGGTGGTGAGCCCCTGTCCCAGGTTGCCCAGAGAAGCTGTGGCTGCCCCATCCCTGGAGAGGTTCAAGGCCAGGCTGGATGGGGCTTGGAGCAACCTGGTCTGGTGGGAGGTGTCCCTGCCCAGGGCAGGGGCTTGGAAATGGATGGTCTTTAAAGTCCCTTCCAACCTAACCGTTCTATGATTCTATGATTCTATGATTTTATGAACTCCAGAGTTCCCAAAAATGTCCCAAATCCCAAAGATCTCACCAAATCACTGGTTGGGGTGAGCAAAAAGATTTCCCTCCCTCTTTATTTTAGAAGGGCCATCTCAGGTTTGGACCAGAGAATGGCACCACAACTTTTGAAATCATGTCTGGCTTGAAAGCGTGCAGGCAAAGCACAAGATTTGAGATGACTGGAGACACTATAACCCAGGCTATGGGTTACCAGCTGTCAAACTTCGGCTAGGAAACTCCTGGCATCTCAGCAGCTACTGCCAAGGTACCAGAGCCCAGGAATTTAGCTGGGCAAGATAACAAGATGGTCAGGTGGGTTACCTTTGAGATGGTGTATCTGCTGCACTTCATTAACTGCTCTCCTGATGTCTGCTTTGATTTGCACGAAAACTTGATTGCGTGAACATCCCTGCAGAAATCGAGGTGTGAGGTCACACGTGTCTTCCGGGTGTTTTGCTGTATGAAAATAAAACTTGTGGTGGTGTGAGATGTTTATGAGGTGATATCTATACCTGGGAGACATGAAGAGAGGAAGAAAGCCAGAGTTCAAGTGCACAGGTAAGTAGCATTAAAAAACTTGCCAAATTCACCTTAAAGAAATGCAGTCACTGATATAGACCTCAAATTTCCCCTCTATTTGCTGTATGAGTATCTGAAGTTCTGCGCTACTGTCCTTCATACACTTAACCATTCTTTTTATGGTGGTGGAGTTATTATAGGAGTGTCATTGTCACCTTGGTGGTGTTTGGAGATAAGAAAATGCAGTAGCCAAACTGCTGGAAGATCATTACAGGCAAGAAGCAGGAAAGGGGAGAGGTGAGGACAGAAATATGTGTTTTATGTCTAAAGTCAGGTAACTGGCTTCCATCTAAGAGAAAACAGGGACAAGACATGGTTATGGATCTACAGGGAAAAGGAAGGAAAGGAGAAGAATACCGGAGCATCACCAACAAATAAAAGCTACTGGCTGTGAGATGAGATAATATTGTCTGGGGGAGTTTGGTTATGATCAGCATCTGCTTTGTATTCAGTTTCGCTTTCACCAGTGTCTTCACTGGAGATGGTTAGAGAAGTTGTCTTTCCAGCCATAAATGTGCGTGTGGGAGTCAGTGCTCCAGTCCGATGGGTGTCAGCCAGGTGGGTGAGACCAGATGCAACATTTTCAGATTTACAAGCAATTCCTGTTGCCTTGCAAGGGGCGGACAGCCGGGAGGGAGATGGGAGTGTGCTGCTTTGGCTGGAGAAGAGATGCAGGATGCTCTGATCTGTACATCATCGTGCTGGGAGTCAGGAACTCCTGCTAGTTCTGACAGTTCCCTGTTCAGCCATGGATATGTCAAAGAAACAAAAATGTTCAGAGCTGGCAGCTTAAGATGTAGGCCCCCACAATGACATGGCTTGAACTTCAAAGGAGCTGAGTAACCAGCAGGTTTCATTTGTTTTGGCATCTCTGTAACAAAATAATAGGAACCGAGTACCCGAGAGCATTTCCAAGAATTTGTTTAGGGTTTTTTTTTACCTTTTCTGCCTCAGTTTCCTTCCTAGTAAAAGAAAATTATGCTTGCCTCTCCCATGAGATCACAGCGAGGAGCTGCACGTGAGATCTTAAGAAATGGACAAGTCACATTTTTGGCTTTGATTTATATACCAAAAAGGAAACTTCTGGTTCAGGCAGTGATGAGTTAAAGCTCCTGATTGCAAAGAGAAGCAGCCCTCTCTCAAGTGACGCAAGTCACCATAAGAAAGAGCTCCCTTAGGGGTGTCCCATGCTGTGTGGTGGCAATGGAGGAGCTGCATTACTGCAGCACCCATTTGTAGCTTAAAACGCATGTCTTGAGTTACATCACTTCATTCTGCAGCTGGGACAAGTGAAATGTGACATGGACACTTCACAAAGATGGAAGGCAACTCGGTTTTCTGCGATAAGCTCGGTCCCTTTTGGGCAGCATAGCTAATGCGCGGGTCTTTGTGAGACATTTTAGAAAGGTGTAGTTCGGTCCCGAGGAGCTGATCCTGAGATGTGGATGACCATTATCTCAGACAGCTGACAATATGATCAAGGCCAGGTTGGATGGGGCTTTGAGAAACCTGACCTAGTGTAGGTACCCCTGCCCATGGCAGGGGGGTTGGAGTAGATGATCTTTGAAGGTCCCTTCCAGCCCAAACCATTCTGTGATTCTATGATTGTATGATCTGTGGCCTGTTTGTACAATCTGCCCGATGCTGTGCTGAGGAATCCAACAAAGCAGAGAGGCTCCCTGATTTTCTCTCGGGTGGGCAGAAAACAGCAATCTCCAGACCTCAAAACAACAAAGTTATGAGGCAGATCATGTCTAAAGGTGGGTCAGAAATGAAATGATATGCCATAGCTGTTAAAAAGCCACACCAAACTCTTGGGTCTGGACATATTGGGGTTTTGTAAGTGTTTGACAATTTCTAAGGCTAACCTATGGCTTTTGCTTTAAAAAGAGACTTTTCCAAGAGTTGAAGAAGCAGCACTTTGGCTGTCTGTCAGCTTGCAAAGCCCTGTGTTTCGTCTGCCTTTGACTGCAGGGAGAAAATGAAGGCACAGCAAGACAGTAGCTGTGCTGCATCCACTGGGGCTGCTGAGCCCCAGGCAGCCTGACAAAATGCTGCAGAGGTTTCTCCATTGATCATGTCTGGCTTTTCTTGCCGAGCAATGGAGAAGAATGATTTTTCTCTCTGACTTTTGCCTCTCCAGAAAGTCATTTGCAAACAGCTCAGTGGGCAAAAAGCCACGAGTAATCACTCAGGCCCCAGGATAAGCCACCAGGTTAGGGATTAGTGAGAAATCCCCTTGTAGATGAATGGCTGAGGAACAATTCAATTAAGCGAAGTCCCTTCTTCAGTTCAAGGACTGAGCTGTTTGGTGGTGGGTTAGGTTTAAATCTTCCTCTGCCTGTTTGTAGGTCTTAGTACCTTTATGGGATGGTATTTTATGGGAGGGTGAAAGGTGATGCCCACAAAAGTGTGTGCATTGGTATGGGCAACAGAAGTCTTAACTGACAGAGGTGTCCCCAGAGCAGAATGAAGGCAAGAATGAAGACCACCAAAGTGAAAATAGGTGCTGCTTTTGGTACACTCTGTTTCAACAGCAAATCGGCCCCCACGACTTCCCTTTGGCATGAAGGAACGCAGAGGCCTTCGCTGTGCTCTTCCCATGTTAGAAAATATGGTTGTCTAAAGTAGGAATGGAGAACTGAGCTGAGAGGCTGATGGCAAACTCCTTTCCTTCTTGGGGAGAATTACCCTTCTGCCTTGTGTGCCTATATCCTAAAATTCATTGGTAACTCTGTGTCCAACATGTGAGAGAGCAATATCTCAAGTTGTGGGTTGGGAGACATGGTGGGACAGGGTCTTATTCTTGGCTGCAGCTGAGGGATATGGTATCTCTGGACGGGGACCTTCTAGGCAGCACATCAGTGCCACCATTCCTCATGCAGCCCAGGTCTGCAGTGGTCTATACAAGAGCTGGATACCTCTGGACTCAGCTTTTCTGTGATTTCCACCTCAATCAGACAGCAGAGTCTTGACTGTTTGGGTACCTTTGAGGGAAGGAAGGACAGAGCCCTGTCTAAATGTCTGCTGTTACTTTCGCTGCTCAGAGAAAGCTCTGGGTTATGGTAGGGAGAAGGCCAAGTCTCACTCTAATCACAAGAGGGAGAATTTGGCAGCCTCTTCCCTTAGTGCTCTCCCAGATGTTTGTCATCATCACAGAGACACCGTCCTGGTTTGGCAGCCCCTGCTCTGGGAAATCCCCGTGGGCCTGGGAAAAGTGGGGCTGGAGGATGTGAAGCAGTATAAGGTAAGGCTCAAAAAGGCTTGTGGGGAAAGTGGTACGGGTCAGAAAAGCACTGAACCTCCTGCATATTTATCTGAACCTTCCTGCTCTGGGCAATGAATGTGAGGCTTCTGGAGTCCACCAGCTGCATGGCTCACCTGGACTGTCTTTTTGTAAGATTTTGGGTAAATGGGCAAAGACACAAGAACACCCTTGGCTTGTCCAAACCAGAACGCTGTCCCCAGCCTGGCACGCTACTCAGCCTGCTGCCAGACAGCTCCAGAGAGCATGGAGTGGGACAGGGATCAACACCTTCTTCTTTGTGAGACTTGATGTTTTCAGTCCTGGCAAAAAGGGGACAGGAGCTGCTCCCAGGATGGGTGCAAGCAGGCCCCACTTTGGGAATTTATAGGTTGTATAGAGGCAACTATATCACAGAATCATAGAATGGTTTGGGTTGGAGGGACCTTAAAGATTATCCAGTTCCAACCCCTTGCCATGGGCAGGGAGACCTCCCACTAGACCAGGCTGCTCAAAGCTCGGTCCAGCCTCTAGGGATGGAGCAGCCACAGCTTCTCTGGGCAACCTGGGCCAGGGGCTCACCATTCTCGTAGTGAAAAATTTCTTCCTGATATCTAATCTAAATCTCCCCTCTTCCAGTTTGATGTACCCAACAAGGAAATGGTCAGCAGATGACAGCTTGGGCTGGGACATGTGTTTGACACCTGGGGTCACCACCACTGAGAAGTCTGCATGCCATGCTCGCAATGCATCAGGAAAGGACATGGCCATGGAGGAAGGGAGATGGGAGTGAGTGCCAGATTTACAGCCTGACTGTGCCCTGCGAGATGCAGATGTTCTTGGGGAGGGAGGCTTTGAGTGAAGACCTGACTTACAGGAAGGGATTGGTAATGTCTTCTTCAAAGACTGTACCTTAAAAAAAGCATAAAACACTAATACAAGAAACTTTTATTTTACCATTTAGCCTTCAATCTGCACAGAGAATCACTTTTCAGAACTGTAATACTTCAAACTCCTACCACAAGCAGGGAGGCGGAGTTTTAATTTATTTCTTTTTTTAATATTGGAGCTCCATTTGGACTGCACGTGAAGGCCCTCAGCTGACCGCACTCCCATTCAGGGACTACGTGATCGTACCCCATAACACCTGGCTCGAAATAGGTCACAAGCATTTGGGCCATGTTGAGGAAAACATTTAGCCACGTGCTCTTGTCCTTCCTTGGTCCAGGGCGTGCTTGAAGTGTTAGGTTTATGTACATTCCTGTCTTGAATTGGCACGTTCTGTACTATCTGTTGGTAGACATGAGTGGGGAGCACGGTTAATGCCAGAACGCATTTGACCTTTCTTTTTTATTTCCTTTGTAATTTTATTCCCCTCTTTCATAAAATTCCATTCTGCTTTGCTCTTTGAGATCAGATCCACCCAGGTCAAGCGAACGGCAACCACCGAGATGACAGCTGCTGAAACCATCCATCCTCGTAGTCTAGCCCAAATGTACATGCATCAGCCGGCGTAAAGCCACCCCAGTCCATCGGGGAGATTTAGTAATATAACGAGGGGAAGGAATGAAATCACCCCCTCATCCTTCAGGGTTTCCAAATAAACAGCAAGAAGGAAGATGGGGTTTTGTTGTGTGTGTGTTGTTTGGGGGTTTTTTTAATTATTTTTTTTCCCTTACTGCAACAATTCAAAAGCCAGGAGAAAGATAAAAAAAAAACCACCAAACCTAAACCAACAACAATTAAACCCACCGGTTTCAAGGTGGGTTAACAACGTGCAAAGCACATGCCAGAACATGTGTTATTAGCAATAAAAAAGTCCTTTATTTGTCTCTCTGGGGAATTTCTTTCACACTCACTTTTAAAAAAACTATCTTTATTTGTTTCCCTTCTCTCTCTCTCTCCTCTCTCTCTCTCTCACACACACAACCAGATCACTTAAATAAAACAAAGTTTTATATTCATTCCAGGCAGGGATTCCTGCCAAAATCTATGCCTCCTTTTTTTCCCCCCACTCATTTTCTTATATACAGACCAGTGATGAAAACACAAAAAAATCTGAAGCCTATGAGGTGACAGATGAACAAGATGTAGAGGCAAATTATCCAAATGGTGCTGTGAAGGAATGGCTTTTACTGGCAAAAGTGAACATATTTTTGCAAAGGTTAGAGGAATTTTTCTGTTTCTGTTGGATTTTTCCAAGGCTGGAAATTCTAATTTCAAGAGAAGACTGAGATCCTGCATTTCAGATGTTCCAGGCAATTCTTTCCCTTGATTTGTTTGGCCTTTTTTGTTTGTTTGCCTTTTTTTTATCAACAGTGAGGATCTCTGGCTCAGTTTATTTTATGTGCAGAAATCTCGTTTGTGTGAATATGATTGCCAGACATGCAGTGGAGATTGGCACCACTGACAGCGGGGCAAGAGTAGTGTTGGCTGCAAATTGTACCCGGAGCTTTGCTTCCAAAGACGACCTTGCAGTCCCTGTTGTGTTAAACTGTCGCCCATAGGTAGGTATTTCCTGCTGTCTGCACACCCCACATGAACTTCTGCATGGTCCACCAGTGACCAACATGCCTGTCACATTCACCTCTGTTGGGCTGTGTAATTAAAAGCCTGACTTTGTGAGTTCAGAGGGGCAGATGAACCATTGTGGATGGAGGAACCTCAGGACCCCCGTCAGAGGAACCCTGATTGCTACTCCCAGGATTACCAAAGGAGGAGGATCAGCCTGTGTTCCTGCTCTGAAACTCATAGCCCTCATGTGACACCCCTGAGAAAGGAAACACAGGGTCATCTTGCAGAGTGAGGGAAGTTGCTGTCTACAGGCTACGGGACTCATGAGATGCCAAGGAAAAAGCACTTAGGGGCTGCGTGAGTCTTACGCAATGTTTAAGGGAAAGTCTGAAGGTGGAGAAAGGGAAGAAGGGCTTGGGAGGCAGGTATTGGAGCGACTATAATGCTGGGACACATATGGGAGAGACCAGGGCATCTGCAAGTTCATTACTGGATTGAACAGGGGATCCAAGCCAGCTACTGGGCAGACCCTCAGGTCTGGTGGTCAGCTTCTGGTAAGGTGATGGGTTTGAGTCAGCTGCCATACATGTGTGTCTGTGCACGAGGCAACTGGGGCAGCTAGTGGGCAGACTGAGTGCCTAAGGCCAGTAAATATGCATAATTATGTGTATACTTTCCACCAATGGGCTTTCACCCTGTTTAGCCAGAGAAGATGAGGCCATTGGCAGCATTTCTGTTTGTGTGTCATCTTTTTCGTCTGTGTTGATCTGTGTGGCCAGACATGTTTATGTGTATATATGTATATATGCACATATGTACTGCATATACATGTGTGTGCTGGATGTGGGGAATATAGGGACATGGAGATGCAGCTGTCTCACCCTTATTGGCCTACCAGATTCAGCAGCTCTTACCCTAAGCTGATATTGCAATGTTCATGGCTGAATCAAGACTTAAAATAGTTGACTTTAAAGAGCAAAGTACCATGTTGGATGAGATGTTATTTGCTAAATATTTTTACTCTTGTGTAAATGAAAGAGACCAGTGAATGAAAAGGCACCTGTCCCTGTGCATCCCACCCCAGTTCTGTTATTGTGCTTCACAGCATCTGTGGAACTGGCTTTGACTGTCACTGGAAGACTCTGAGTTCAACAGGCTTCAGATCAGCCTAAGTTTGCAAAACATCCTCATGGATGGGTCCTAACAGAGACTTCTGGCCAATGCAGCAGTATAAATATTAAACGATACAGATCGCTGCTGCCAGCTCCTGTCATAGCACATAGGGTTGAAATATCCACAGCAGAAAGTTAGTTCATGTTGCAGCAAACTCCACTTGACGTAAGTGGACGGGACATTCGTGCTGAAGCTAAAATTATTGTTTGCCAAGTACTTGGACTGAAGGAACCATCAAAGTGCCAAAAATGATGGTTTATGGCCTATTTCTAGTCTCCTTTGAGACTGTAGTCATAAAAGAAAATGGCACTCAGATGACAGGAAGTATAAGAGGAGACTGAAAGTTGAATGACTCAAATCAACTGAAACTCAGGAGAGAGCAAGAGAGGGTGCTGAATGCTTGCAAGGGTGTGGAGAAGTAGAAGCAGTTGTGCATGGTGGCACTTGGGTAGAAGCCAAGGTCTGGTCCAAAGCTGTAGATAAGAGGAAAAGAAAAGATCTGAAGGCAGACCATCTCAGACAAAGAAGAATCACAACGCTGCCGGATTTGCAAGGCATGGGAGGAATGAAATGTTGGAAGAGGCAATACTAAATGTTCTTGACCTCTGCTCAGCTGACTCAGAGGGAACGTAAAACGCCCAGAGGAATCGTGATTGTGATCTTAGAATGCACGGAGAATTTTACTGCAGAAAACCAGAAATAGTTGGAAGAGTTTGCAATTTAAATTCATCGTTGTTAAGCCTCAGTAGGATTAAAGGGCAGCACAGGCCAATATGAGGCCTGAAAGGAAGGTGAAGATTAGCATAGGAAGAATAATTTGGAGGTCTCTGAAAAGAAGCAGAAGCAAGTTCAAAGGATAATTCAATAAACAAATAAAGAGATACACCAGGGAAAGAGCAGAAACACATGAAGAAGGAAATAATACTGTGCTACACAGACCACTAAGGGAAACACATTGTTTAAGAAAATTTTAAGATGAGTGAAGGCAGATGGATAGGTCTTCTCCAGGTGGGGAGATCTTGAATTGGCTTCAGGGGTCTCCTTACAAAAGTCTACACTTGCGAAGGAAAGATTGAAGAATGATACTCCTTGAGAGTCATGTACTGGGAATATACCATAAGGCACTTTTTTCCTGAACATAAGTTTGGAAAGCTTCATGTCTCCCCCTTGCTTTTATACGGGCTGTTAGATGTCAGCAGGCGACACTTGTTGATGTACCAAAACCTCTGGGTAGCTCTCAGCACATGAGGTTTGGGCCTTAGTACCTGGGGAGGTTCATTGGGAGGCTGTGGCCTTCCAATGCTTCTCTTCACAAAGACCTTCCTGGTCAAGAAGTGACCACTTTATGCAGTCACCCCTTTAGGCTCACACTTGTCCTCAAACATGACTTCATCTCAAAACTGCCTTGTTTGTGAGGAAAAGTCTAACTAGGCCACAGTGAGGCACTTCTGGGGCTTGTGGTTCCAGTCATATTGGGTTCAGGGCTGGTTTGAAGTTGTCCTGGGGTTTCAACACAATGAGTGTGAGCCTTTGCGACACCTTCTTTCAAATCTATTGTCTGTCAAGCAAGTTGGAAAATGATGCAGAGAAGAAAGAGGAGGGTAAAGGACGTGAAGAGAGGAGAAGCTATTTCCTTTTTTTTGGACATTATTCAGATAACTACTTTTGAAGTAACAGTAGTGGCACATGACTCACAAGGGAAGAGAAAGGTAAAGCTTTGGTCCTTTCTAGATAAGAAACTGGAAAGGAGCTGGTGAGCACGACATTTCCCAAAGGATGGGGAGAGTACTTGTTTGAGCTTTGCAGGTTTTTCTTTCCTGAGCACCAAATTTGTAGGATCATCGCCGGAGTTAGTGCTAGATAGCTGAGAAGATCAATGGTTTAAATCTCTCACTATAAAACATTTCCTTCATCACCTGTTTTTTTTCAGGCCTGCAGGACATTTCTCCAAGCCTCAGGAGTGAGGTTTATCCCAGCAGACTTTAGTC
Organism: Sterna hirundo; assembly: GCA_009819605.1. NCBI lineage: Eukaryota > Metazoa > Chordata > Aves > Charadriiformes > Laridae > Sterna > Sterna hirundo. The sequence continues at coordinate 217,646,193 of CM020437.1, read as the reverse complement.
ACATAGCAGGGGAATGTTTTGTCCTGCACAACTCAAGATAGACACCCACAGCAGACAAAACCCATACCATTTGGAGATGAATGATTGTCCAAAAAAGACCAGGCCAACTTTTGTGGTGTAGATGCCTGACTACTAGTTGATGGTTGAAGGGATGGTTGAAGTTAGCAGAGAATTTAGGCTTTTGATACTGAAAAAGCAAGAGAAAAGGGAAATATCTTACAGCTAGAAGTGTAGATCTTCAGTCTGCTAACCCATCAAGAGATAAATCAAAGTGTGACTTGATTACCATGTAAGGTATCTTGTAGAGGAGAATACAAGTTGCTAGCGGCTCTCACGCAACGGAGAAAGAGCTGATGTGAGCAGATGTCTCACAGACAAGGCATGACAAATTCAGATTATAAAGCATGGACGTGTGGAAGTAAGTGTGGTTAGTGCTGGGAAAAGTCACCAAAGGAAGTGGAAGATCTCTCTTGTGTCTTTGGAAACAGACTCCGTGTTTCTTTACTCAGGATGAGCTGCCGTCAAACACAAATTATTGGGCTTAATATACAGGTAACTGGGTAACATTAAATAGCCTGCAATGTACAGGTCAGATGAGCTAACAGTCCCTCCTGGAGTTACACTATGATCTAAAACTGTTTATTAATCTAAAACTGGTCTGTCTGCAGGCTTTTTGGCATGTTTCTGGTTTTGGATATTAGTCCAAAGCGTGTGGATTTGATTAGGATTGCTGAAAGGGTCCAGAATCAGAGATAGAGGCTTTTTTTTTTTTTTTTTCTTAAGAGCATGCGGCACACAACAGAAAAACCTTTTCCTTTTGCTCCAAAATACAGAATATCCCACACGCTCAAAATATTCTTTTTTTTTTTTTTCCAAATCTACAAAACACGGTACTCAATCTGGGAAATGATTTTAGCTGTTTTCAGAATTTTTTTATGTGTGAATTTAGTGCTGTTCTGCAGTGCTTCTGAAGCCCAGGATGAGCAAGAGGAGAGATGTCCTGAAATTCCATCTTGCATTTAAAGAGAATACAGACCCTCATTTCTGGGGAAAGGAGCCTTAAATGAGATGCAAGGAGTGATTTAAAAGATTTTTTGTCAATGTAAGTATCTTCTGGAGGTGTCATCAATGCAACCAGTTGTGGGAATCACTCATCACTCAAACAGAAGTGGAGGTGTCCAAGCAGTCAAAATGGCAGAGGTACAAAATCACAGTCTGCAGTCGGTTAATGCTCTGTAGAAACCAGAAGACAAAGGAAAAGCAAGATGTGTCTTGTCCCAGAAACACCTCCTGAATTTTGTGTTGATTTCATTAGTTCCTACGGTGGGCTCATGACTTTTTGGATGGCTGTGCTGGATAGTACTGGCAGGTGATGACACCGGTGCCTTGAAATACAGAGGGAATGAGAAGTGGAAGGAAAATGCATGCTGTCCTTGGATACAAAACACTGTCTTTTGTCTCAAGTCTTAGAAAACTCTAAGTTGTTCGTCCTTGATGTACAGGAATGCTATATCAGTTATTTGTGGATGTTAAGAAAAATGTATTAGCTGTAAAGATGGTGTGAACTAAGAGTGGAGAAGGCAGAGACATCTTTGCAAACGTTTAGCACTGTAAAGGTCCCTAGCACTTTGGAGTTCATTGCACTGCTTCCCATCACTTCAGAGCCACAGAGGACACAACAGCGCCGGTCTGCATGTGAGGTTTTGCTTCACAAAAACAGAGGCAAAGGGTTTCAAACTGAATTTTGACTGATTTGGTTGAGGGCAGGGGCAGGCAATGAGGGACCTGCTTCTAAGACGGGTTGTTCAACACCTTCTGAAAACAAGGTCCCCAGAAAGTCTTCTGATATAGATGCACAAAGTCACCTTGACATTTTGAAAATCTGAGACTTGCAGGGTAAAAATCGGTCCCTCTACCTGTTGGCATGATCATAGAATTGTAGAATCATTATGGTTGGAAGAAACCTTTAAGATCATCAAGTCCAACTACCTGAAAGGATGTTGTAGCGAGGTGGAGGTCGGTCTCTTTTCCCAAGAAATGGCCTCAAGTTGTGCCAGGAGACGTTTAGATTGTATATTAGGAAAAATTTCTTCACTGAAATGGTTCTCAAGCATTGGAAAAGGCTGCCCAGAGAAGTGGTTGAGTGGACATCCATGGAGGTATTTAAAAGACGTGTAGATGTAGTGCTGACGGACGTGGTTGAAGATTCCTAATCTTCCTAATGAAGATTAGGAGCATGCCAACCGTAGATGGATTGAGGAAGACTTAGCAACACCAGTCGTGTCCTTCAACATCCAGCCAGCTGACCCCATCCTTTGAAATAATGAAAAGTTTTTTCACCCATCAGGCTAGCAACAAGAAAACAAGGCAACAAAAGAGAATAGCTCCATCCACCATTTGGCAGAGCCAATAGTTTCAGACAGTTCCAAAGCTGCTTTGATATGGCCTTTTCCACCCTGAGTGCCACCAGGGTGTTTTCCATTCAGGGAAGCTCAAGCCTCTACCATTACAAAGAGATTCTTTCAGATCTCACCTGAAAGAGCTTTGCAGATATTTTTTGAGTTAAAGCTTCACAAAATACCCAGGGCATCTGAGGCACCTACCACTGGTCATTAAAACTGCTGAGCACCCCTAACCCCGAGAGAAAGCAGGAGGAGAAGGCGGTGCTCTGTACTTTGGAAAAGCTGACTTTTAAAGTCATTTGCCTGTGTTGGGGCTATAAATACAACCCCCCTTCTCCTGAGGCCCTGCAAGGCAGTCCTTTCCCCTCCTTGAAAAGGGTTGTAGGTGCTGAACAGTTTTGGCTGATGCCTGGGGTCAGTTAGCTTGGTCGGTAGAGAGCTGGCTCCTGACCAGAAAACACAAAGTGGATGTAAATGGTAATTTCTGTAGCCAAGGCAATTTTCAGATGGGGAGAGGAAAAAGAAGTGAATAACAGAGTGAAGTATAGTGTCGGCTGAGACAGAGAAAAAAGTCGGACAAGTTACACTTAAAAAGTGACTTTCCTGTGGTAGTGATTCCTTATGACCTTTTTAAGCCACCCCCATCACGCCAGAAGATTTTTAAGGGGTTTCTTAGCACACAGCAATTTCTGTTTCTCTTTCATCCTAAAAAGCTAGCCATTATTCCAATGAAACCTCTTAATTAATTAACATTCAGCTCTGTGAGGTGAAAGTCGATCAGGGTCTGAGGATCAGGCCCACCACTTTGCGGCAGTCCCAGCGGTTTCGGTTTTGTGCTTTCCCTGCCCAAGATCTTGTATTTTGACATATTGCTTCAATACAGCACATTTTATGACACCTTTGCTGGAGGGCCAAAGGCCACATTCCTTCTATCTATACTGCATGCAATTTTCATTCTCTTGTCTTCAATGCATTACAGAAATTTTTCTTTCTCTCTTTTTCTTTCTTCCCCCCCCCCCCTTCCAGGATATTGTGGGTTATTACCTCAATCCTTTTTCAGCTGAGGAAGGTTTGAGGTAATGACCTGAAACTTCCTGGAAAAGATCCCAAAAAGCCCCAAATGGAAACCACATGCAACATATTAGGGACCCTCATTGCATAAAGAAACATTAGTTCAAGTAACGAGAATGTACATTGATCAGCTACTTATGTACCAGCTGGTAAAAGGCATGTATGATCAGCAATGCACAAGAACTGGGTGAGGGAATTAGTTGATCTACAAAGTTATAGCAAGAAAGGTGTAAAATATATTTTCTCTTTTAGGAACTGGTTTCCTTAATTACCATCCTTACTGCTGGGTCAGGGATCTGAGTCCTTGTGGTAGCAAAAACCTGGAAGAGATCCACAGAACCTGCATGACGCCAAATGCTGTCGGGTTATGAACCCACGGAGCCCCACCGATGCTTGCTTGATGCTGTAGCATCAATGAGGAAATGCCTGAGAACTTTTTATTGTTACCGCAGGGAGAAAAGAGTTTTCTTTTTCTCTATGCCCAGTTAAAATAATTTCCTTTTTCATCAGTGACAAGAAAACGCGTTGTCTCCCCCTCCACCCCCCGGCAATCCTATAGTTCTACAGGGACAAGCGAGAGGGGATCATGATAAAATAGCCATTTTGGCCCGCCTCCAGGAAGGTATTTCAGCTCTTGATTTCCACTGAAGTCAAATGCACTCATGGAAGTGAAGGCGAGTTAATATTGAGTGGCTCTGGGCCTTTGGTGTTGCAGAGCCATGGCGTCATCTGATGTAAATTTCACTGTGTTCTACCATGGGAACATGACTTGTGCTTTTTTGGAGTATTGTTTTATTTAACCCAGATGATGCAATACAGCCCAGAGCCCAGTGGTATCCGTTCTTCTTCCAAACCAAGGACGACCTCCTGACACAGAAAGATGCAAAGTATCAAGAGACTTGGAAGAGTAAGACCAACTTGGGTGCTGCAATCCAGTATCACCCATCACACCTGTGGAGGAACGTGAGCTATGACAATTACCATCTCCCAAACACGCTAATCTGGGGACCTCCAACACCCCAAAGCAAAACAGAAGAAGGAGCCACCAGCAAAACAGTCCCTCTGGGAACACAGCAAGAGGATGCTTATGGTGGGGGAAAGGACCCTCACATTTAGCTTCCCTTCCCTTCTTTCCCTTCCAATGGAGCCACACTAGATAGCTTAAAGTTAATGAGAGCAGAACAACTACTTTTGAACCATGAAGTCCAGAGAGTTGCCAACTCTCATGACTTTATGGTTTGGGTCATGATGTTTATTGTTTTTCTTAAAGCCCCAATTCCAGGAGCTGAATATCTGGGCTTTTATTTCTCCCTCCCCTGGGGGGGGAAATAAAAAAAAAAAAGAAAAAATAAAAGAGTTTACTTTAGCCCTCATGAATGTTGAAAAAGCTAGAATATATATGTCCTGAATGTGCCTAAATGTGCCAAAACCAAGGAATCAATGGAAAAGAATCCAGAGTGCATCAATTCTCATGGTTTCTAAGCCAGTCTCAGAATTTATGAGCCTGCTGCTTCACAATTCATCATTTCTGCATGATTGGCAGGGATGCAATGGAATATAAGAAGCAGCTGAGAGGAAGAAAAGGAAAAGGCTAGGTGTTTGACCTGGCTCTCCATGCTGGGGTGGGCTGGGCAATTATTTACAGTAATTCTTCTGCACCTCAGTTTAGTATCCAAAATCGTCTTGCCTGTCACTTTTGCATGTCAAAGTTGTAAATTTGTAAAAAAAAAGGCTTGAATTTGAAAGAGTTTGATAACATTTTCAGGAAATTTTGGAATATCGTTCCACTTCTTCTATTTTATTCAGTCCACAATTTCCTTCTCTTTTTTTTTTTTTGTTTGCCTCCTGCCCAGCAGAGGTTTTGCAACAGGTCTTTGCCCTGGGCATGGCCTTTTTGCACATTAAGAAGGACAAAAGAAGTGGAGAATAAAAGGCGACCTCATTTTTTGTTTTCGCAGGTTTCCTAAGAGAAGAGGTTTGCCATCTGGGTGGAAATCTGACAAAACATCACAGGAGGGGTTGGGCCCATCAGCCAAGCTGAACAGCTGTGGGGAAGCTACATGAAAACCAAATCACTCCACTGGAATAATTTATTGTGGCCGGCTTGCGGGGATAATAACAAAAAGAAATTCGTCTCTTTTATCAGGTCTTGCAGCGTGAGGTCCCATGCCAGACACTTGCAAAGCATGGTTTTCAAGCTATGGTCAGATCTTCACCTGGGATGTTGTACAGGAGTCAACTAGGAGGAGAAATGGCACATGGTACCTCTGTGGCTCTGTGCTGTGGTATCTCAGGGCTTCACAGTCCATCTCTTCGCCATGGCCTGCTGGTGAAGTTCTATTAATCATCCTGTGTTAGTTCTAGATTGTTAATGCCCAGCCAGAGGTATTTCTGGTCCTTGGTTTGTGGTGGTCGTGTTTCTGTTGGGTGAAAGTCACACAGCCAAAAGCACTGCTCTGATGCACTGCCACTGGGGTGTTGGGACAGGGGACACCTCAGACCATCTCACCTTCTCTCCTAACACCAGGAAAGTAGCACATTGGGCTTAGGAGCACTTTTCATCCCTTGGGTCCTCATGAATCTGGATGCCTATAGGTTACCATTTGGGTCCCAGATCTCCTCCACCTGAAAATACCTTGCCAGACTGTGACCTCCTTGCCTTTGGTTCTCAAGAATATAGCACAGTCTACCTTCTCTTTTGGCTAGATGCATGCCCAGATGACTGCACTGACTTTACTATTTATCAGAGGTAATTTACCTCTCTAGGACTAGATGCTGGCAATTAGCAGTGAAAGTACTTCAATCAAAACAATCAAAGAAATAAATATCAGGGAAAACAGAGAGAAATAAGGTCTGCTGAGAAACCGTTTGCAATTTGACAGGGTAATTCTCAGGTATGTTCAATGAAAGTTCACTTAACTTTCAAAACAAAACAAAATGAGACAAATAATATTCCTGCAGTCCAAGAAGTGCTGGTTGAAAAGGATCTCTGGAGGTCTCTCATCCACACAACTGTGAAAGCAGCACACAATTTATTGCCTGTTGTGTTTGCCTCTACAGAAAATGGTTTGGCTTTACCCACCTTTCTAACTATTCCTCAAGTAGCCTGAGGCTGCTTTTAGATCACTCCTTGAATAACTCCAGCTCCCTCAAGCTCTCCTTGTAGGTCTTGCACTCCAGGCGTCTGACCACGTTGGTAGCTTCCCAGAGCTTTGTGTTTCTGGTTTTAAATCTCATCTGGAAGGTAGGTGGGCCAAGACAGGGGCAATGCAAGGAAATCAGAGAGAGCCTTTCCTCGCAGGAAGGTTGGCTCAGCTTTGGGACCTCGAGGAATTTGCACGTCTCTGAAAAGATGCTGGTAAGTGCAAGAGTGGATTTACTGGGTAGGCTGGGAAAATCCATCATCTTTTCCTTCTTAGCACTGCTCCATCTATCACACACGCAACATTACAAGATGAGGAGCCAGACTGCTGCCCTTCTTTATGTTACAGCTCCCTGTAGCCCTGCAGCACTTGAGCCCGAATTCAGAGGTCTCTCAGACTGTTCCTTGGCAATGGAGCATAGCACACAGCATGTAGTTCGTTCTGCCTTTCCATTACAAACTTCTTTTAAGTTGCATGTGACTTTGCCACACTTCAGCAATTCAACTTGACATTTCCTATGCCTCGGGCTGATTTCTTGGTGAGAAGCTTTCACAAAACCCGTCCCTCAGCTTGTGAACATTAAGTGGCTTTGCCAAAGTCTTATTTTTTACCTTTTTTTTTTAATTCACGGGGTCGGATTCTCAGCTGGTGTCTACGGTTCACAACTGCTATGTACCTATGCCAGCTGCTGCTGCTATCTTGGCAAATTGCAAACTGTGCAGAAAGCATTATGTTTTCATGGTACTGTTAATTCTCATTAGGCATGAGCCTTTTTTTCCCTTTCTCAGTCAGGGCTTGCCTGGGCCATGGTTGCAGAGAGCTCAGGTCCCCGTTGTGTGATGCAAAGCCTGAGAGCTGGGCAGCATCCTGTGCCAAGTGTCTGACCCAAGTTTGGCACAAATCATGCCAAGATAATGCTGACACTTGGATGTTTCTGCATGATGCTCCAAAATGTGTCTCAGAGACAGTGAGGTGTCTCATCTGAATGACTTCCAAACAAGTGATCTTTTATTTTTTGTGCTTTGAATTGTGACTTTCATTTAAAGTACCTCCTTGTTTTTCCTCACAGAAGTTGATGTGTAACGTCTTTACCAAGAGCTGGTTTATAAATGATCTGGACGAGGGGATTGAGTGCAACCTTGGTAAGTTTGCAGACGACACCAAGTTGGGTGGGAGTGTCAACCTGCATGAGGATAGAAAGGCGTTACAAAGGGATCTGGACAGGCTGGATCGATGGGCTGAGGCCAATGGTCTGAGGTTCAACAAGGCCAAGTGCTGGGTCCTGCACTTGGGTCACAACAACCCCAGGCAGTATTACAAGCTTGGGGAGGAGTGGATGGAGAGCTGCCTGGCAGAAAAGGACCAGGGGTGTTGGTGGACAGCCATCTGAATACGAGTCAGCAGTGTGCCCAGGTGGCCAAGAAGGCCAACAGCATCCTGCCCTGTATCAGGAACAGTGTGGCCAGCGGGACTGGGGCAGTGATCCAGTGCCTGTACTTGGCACTGGTGAGGCCCCACCTCGAGTGCTGTGCCCAGTGTTGAGCCCCTCACTCCAGGAGGGACATCGAGGTGCTGGAGCGTGTCCAGAGAAGGGCAACGGAGCTGGTGAGGGGTCTGGAGCACAAGTCTTGTGAGGAGCGGCTGAGGGAGCTGGGGGTGTTCAGCCTGGAGAAAAGGGGGCTGAGGGGAGACCTTCTCGCTCTCTGCAACTCCCTGAAAGGAGGGGGTAGCGAGTTGGGGTCGGTCTCTTCTGCCAAGGAACAAGTGATAGGACAAGAGGAAATGTCCTCAGGTTGTGCCAGGGGAGGTTTAGATTAGATATTAGGAAAAATTTCTTCACTGTAAGGGTTATTAAGCATTGGACCAGGCTGTCCAGGGAAGTGGTGGAGTCACCATCCCTGGAGGTATTTAAAAGATGGGCAGACATAGTGCTTAGAGGTATGGTTTAGTGATGGTTTTGTCAGAGTTGGGTTGATGGTTGGACTCAATGATCTTAAAGGTCCCTTCCAACCTAGGCAATTCTGTGATTCTATGATTCTCAGCCCAGGTACAGTGGGCTCCCAGACACCAAGAGGAAAGCCCACCTGCCTTATTGCAGGGGCAGATCTGGCTAATTAGCCAAACCCAGACTTCCACATGGCTCCCCTGATGCCAGGATTAGTACTTGCACATGGGTGACAGAAGTGCCTAAATGACAGTATGTCGGTTAACTTTCCAGTTTGCCTTTCCCAAACAGCCTTTTCTTTTCTTTTGTTCCCCCCAACAACCCAAACAAGATATTTCTGCTCTGGTTTGCTCAGCCAAAAAAACATTAATCTTCTTTTAAAATAGCCGTGTGTCATCTGTTAAAAATAATCTTGTCAAGGCCTGCGCAGGCCTTGAAAAATGTGCTAATATTAAGCAGATTTTCCTATTAAAATCCCCGTATCCCGTGCAAGGTCAGTCAGTTCATTTCGTACACTCCAGGAAAGACAAATAACGACATTAATGGTTGTACCTGGTAAAGAATTAACTGCAGTCAACTAAGTTTCTAAGGCAGTCGTGGGGTCAGGGCTGTAATGTGTTAATTACCGACACGGGGTAGTCATCAGGCTAAGCCCTCCTGACTGAGTGGTTATATCAGTGTGATGTACATCCTAAGTCTGTGAACCTGAAAAGAAATTGGGTTTTTGCTGCCTATGGTGACGACTTCTTGTTTTTCACAATACAGGTCCAAGGGCTGGGCAAGTTGGGCTGGGGAAATTTGTCTGCTGGGGACACGTTTGGGATAAATCAGCAGGGAGGCAGAGATTGAGGGGCCTCAAGTGAGGTCCCTCATGGAAGGACTGCTTAACCAACCTGATCTCTTTCTATGACCATGTGACCCGCCTTCTGGATGCGGGGAAGGCTGTGGACGTTGTCTGTCTGGACTTTGGGAAGGCCTTTGACACCGTCCCCCACAGCATTCTCCTGGAGAAGCTGGCGAATCATGGCATAGACAAGTGTACTCTTCTCTGGATTAAAAACTGGCTGGATGGCCGTGCCCAGAGGGTTGTGATTAATGGGGTGAAATCCTCTTGGCGGCCGGTCACCAGTGGTGTCCCTCAGGGCTCAGTTTTGGGGCTGGTTTTGTTTAATATCTTTATCGACGATCTGGATGAGGGGATTGAGTGCACCCTCAGTAAGTTTGCAGATGACACCAAACTAGGTGGGAGTGTTGATCTGCTTGAGGGTAGGAAGGCTCTACAGAGGGACCTGGACAGGCTGGATCGATGGACCAAGGCCAACTGTAAGAGGTTTAATAAGGCCAAGTGCCGGGTCCTGCATTTCGCTCACAAGAACCCCAAGCAACGCTACAGGCTTGGGGAAGAGTGGCTGGAAAGCTGCCCCGCAGAAAAGGACCTGGGGGTGCTGGTGGATGGTCAGCTGAACATGAGCCAGCAGTGTGCCCAGGTGGCCAAGAAGGCCAACAGCATCCTGGCCTATATCAGGAACAGCGTGGCCAGCAGGAGCAGGGAAGTGATGGTGCCTCTGTACTCGGCACTGGTGAGGCCTCACCTCGAGTGCTGTGTTCAGTTCTGGGCCCCGCTGTACAAGAGGGACATTGAGGTGCTGGAGCGTGTCCAGAGGAGAGCTACCAGGCTGGTGAGGGGTCTGGAGACCAGGTCATATGAGGAGAGGCTGAGGGAGCTGGGCATGTTTAGTCTGGAGAAGAGGAGGCTGAGGGGAGACCTCATTGCCCTCTACAACTACCTGAAAGGAAACTGTAGAGAGGTGGGGGTTGGCCTCTTCTCCCAAGAGAATAACGACAGGACCAGAGGAAATGGTCTGAAGTTGTGGCAGGGCAGGTTTAGATTAGATATTAGGAAGAATGACTTTACTGAACGAGTGGTCAGGCACTGGAACAGCCTGCCCAGGGAGGTGGTTAAGTCACCATCCCTGGAGGTGTTTAAGAAATGTCTAGATGTGGCACTTCAGGGCATGCTCTAGTGGCAGAGACTGTAGGTTGTTTGGTTGGACTCGATGATCTTAAAGGTCCTTTCCAACATGAAGATTCTGTGATTCTATGATTTTATGACTGAGCTCTCCCGTGCAAACCCCTCATGTTCATGAAGGTAGGCTCATTACTGTCCTCTACATGCTCTAAAATGCTGGTTGCGTCTTGGGGTATGACTGGAAAACAGCAAATCTGTACTTATCCCCAGTTTGCCACATCTATGTCTTTCTTGCATAGCTTTTCCATCTCTCCATCTGCTCATAAGGACTCAGGACCTGCCTCTTGCTTTGTGTCAGGATTGGAGAGTCCCAGATACAAGGATCTATCCATGTGGGTCCTACTCATGGAGGAGCTGCTCTGGAAAGGACCAAGTACCACAGAGCTTCTCCTCATCCCATCTGTATCACAAAGCAGAGACTTGCAAGGCTCAGCCTGCCCCCAGTTCCTCCTCATTTCCCTTTTATTTCTCCCAGAGGAAACTACTAGTCACCCAACCCACAAAAGCCTCCAGGGAGAAGAGGTAGAAACCTCAGATCTGAAAATCTCAGGCTCATCCTCCTCTCCCTCCCTTCTCCCCCGTTCCCCTTTCTTGAGCCATATTTGAGAGCAATACCAAAGCAACCGGCAAATGATATTTTCTATTCACACCCCTGAGCAGTTGAGCCAAGGAGAAGTGAACCAGTCTCCACTGTCCCCAGGCTGCCCAGTGCTTCCCGGGATCAGTGACCATACAAACACATCACGGTTCCACTGGAGAGGGCTCGGGCACCTGGCCCTGCTGCTGGAAGTACCGCACAATCCTGCATTGTGGCTGCCTGTTACTGCAGCTCGGTGCTGCCAAGGTAAGAGCCATCTGAAGGATTGGCTCTGCCTCGAGAACCAGCCTCGCCTGGAAAGTCATGCCAAGATTTCGGAGGGTTTTCGGGTGGAGAGGGGTGGTGCATTCATTGGTTTTATTTAGAAAATGACGGCTGTGCCACGGTTGGAGCATGTTCTGTTTTTCTTGCTGGCTTAAATGTTTTTATGCTGCTTCACGGTGCAATTTTACAGATGCTTCAATATTAAAACCTTTCCCAGTTACAAATGGTATAATCATAGAAGGCAGATGCTGGTCCTTCAGGAGAGCTGGGCACCTCCATCAACTTCATACGAAGCCAAGTCCAAGTCATTTAGATAAAAGCTTGAAAATGCATCAAGAGCTCTTTGGTTTTCTGTCCTTCAAGTGAGGCTGAGATTGTTGGGTGAGGGCTTATCTGTGCTGTTTGTGACTGTTGCATGCAGAGGAGCTCTTTTAGGGGGTAACTAAACACTGTGGACACCTCCAGGCCTTAGAGATAAGTGGAGAAGGCCATGGGAGACCACCAGCCAAAAGTAATTAACTATCCAAAACCCAAAGTGTATGTATGGGAAAATAAAAGGGTCTTACTATAGTTACCTCAGACAACTTTCATGCCAGCTTCATTGCTATGTAACACCTTTTCTAGCCCCTTAATCAAACATCCTTGTTTTAACAGGGCTTTCAAAAGCAGGCTCCGTTCTCTGCCTGCCACATGAAACACTGAGCAGACCCATCAAACAGCTGATTGCTAAAGGGTAGGGGCAGAGCATAACTCTTTCAATGCCCAGAAAAATGCTTGCGTTTAAGTATGAAGAACAGGAGAGGAGTAGGAATGTCTGTGTTGCCACCGTCCATGCAACCAGAGAAGTTGTGGCTGCCCCATCCCTGGAGGGGTTCAAGGCCAGGTTGGACGGGGCTTGGAGCAACCTGGTCTGGTGGGAGGTGTCCCTGCCCAGGGCAGGGGGGTGGATGATCTCTAAGGTCCTTTCCAATCTAAACCATTCTATGATCCTATGCGCCACAAATCATGCTGATTAGCACCCGTAATCCGTGTAGCATGTGATGAGTTTGTCTGTCTGCCTGTCGTCCTCTCAGCGTGCGGTCTCAAAAGCAGGTACAGTGGGTGCTGCAGTGGGTGTGCATTTGGGTAATGACCCTCTGCTGCCTGCAGCAAAAACATTAAGTTGCCTCATTGCAGTAGTTTGCTCAGTACTGCCATTCCCAGGCTTAAACTTTTCAACTGCACATTTTATAGGAACTGCAAGTACACTGAGATATCTGCTGCAGTTACTGACTGCCACGGCCATTTCAGAGCCAGCCTCAAAATCTCTTATAATTTTCTAAACCAAATTTGTGTCTGGCCAACACATCCTTTCCATGCAGCCGTTTCTGGCCTGCAGCCAGGCCCTTTGGTGACATTTTGCCCCTGCCTTTGGGAGGAATTCCTGTCTGTGGCTCCGTGTATTTCTTGTGGACCAGTGTCTCTTGGAAGAGGTGCCCGTGTCCATCCTGCTCCCTCAGTGCAATGGCCATTGCTGTACGCCCATTGGTAGCCCACTTACAGGTCCTTGCTTTGGAGTTCATTATACCCTAAGAATGACAGAGAACAATTATTTGGAGAAAGCAAGGTATAGAAAAGTGCAGTCAAATTTTCTTCCTCATCCTCAAATCCTCCTAAAAAAAAAAACTCCAAAGCAACGGGAATTTTTGTGATTTCTATGGAAAGATCAAAATCATAGATACCACAAGAAAGTGAGGCAGTCCTTTTCTAATTCATGTTTATATATTGGATTGATCTTTCCCCCTAGCAACATCTACATATTCAAAAATCAGATGCCTACAAGGGATCGCAGCAGCCATCCAATCTGTTGTTCTGTTAGTACAGACAGAAATATTCAACGAGCACTTCCTGCACCAAGCCCACAACTAGTTTGCTGGCTGACATCTATTTTTAGAAAGGCATTCGATCTTGATTTAGGGACTTCACATGATGAAGGACTGAGCACATCTTTAGATAAGCCACCCAAAGGGTTTTTTATGCTTCCTGTGAAAAGCGAAAAGTGCCTTATCACCCTTCTGAATTTATCTGGTCTCTGCTTCCAATTGTTGCATCTGGTGACACTTCTGATGGCTTTGCAACCTCCGCTGAAACCTACAGAGGACACAAAGGTGCCACTCGCCGGTTCTGGTAATTCATGTTCATGCAGAAAAAAGCACACAGAGGAATGACGGATTTGGGGTCCTTATTTACACTGAAACCTTATCAAGCCTGAGTGGAAGCAAGAATTGGACCCAAAATGTGCAACCCAGCCTATGGCTGTGAAGTGATTCAGTGGGGCCAGGCTGGGTGAGAGCCCGTTTGGAAAGGGTTTATCTCCAGTAAAGGTTTTTACTCCCTCCAGGGTAAGAGGGAGAACTGTGGCCAGGGCAGGCTGTAGACCAGCAGCGGCAGATGCGAAAGCACCAATTCTTTTATTTCAAATAAACAGCCTGGTGCCTCAGCTGGGGTCGAGCCCTGCAGTTCTCTTGTTTTACAGAGGTTGCATTACTTGACCTCATCATGGCCCCCTGAAATCCAGCCAGATGGTTGGTGCCTGGTTGGACCTCTCAGGTTGTCTCTTCTCCACCGCACACGGCAGCACTGAGGTGGATGGACCACATCAAGTGGAGTCACTGGGAGATTTCCTCCATCTTATCTCCCATGTGCTGTGAGATGGGGCCACCACGTCCTGCCCACCATGAGGCAAGGTCCCAAGCATGGCTGATGGGCACAGAAAGGGACTTTCACAGCTCTCCAGCACCATGAGGTTTGGCATAGGGAGGAGAGAGACATCGTGCATTGGCCTACCTGCACCTGGGTTTCAGCTCTGGCCACTGGGCTGCAAAGCAAGTGCCAAATCTGTGTCTCTGGAGGTGATGCCCTCAGAGTTTGTGACATCCTGATCTAAATCTCGGTGTGTGTGCATGGATCACATCCCTCTGGTTAAGTCTCCTGGATGTTATTTTTGTTGATAAGCACTTGGGACACATGAAACCTTTTAAAAACACCATGATAAGCAGAGGGGGGGGGGAAATCAACCAAATCCCACTCCCCCCCAAAAAAAAAACCCGAAACAACCAAAAAGCCTACAACTTAAACATAAAATATTCCAATTAGCAGAGACATCAGGCTGCAAGTTTTATATCCCTGGAGACAGCAGCCAAGGCCCTGAGTCTACCAATAACTTAAATAGAAATGGGAAAAAACCTATGCTCTGATTTCAAAGGGTTTTACTTATTTTTAGAGGAGGTGGGCAAATGTGCACACGTGTATCTCCAAGTCTGGGCAGGGATCAAAACTAAGCAACAGCACAAGCAGACGAGCAGCACGTTAACCCACCTGCTGTGGGTTTACCACTGCAAAAGATGGTAATAACTTCTCTGGAGACGCCACTACAAGAGCACTGTGCATTAATGCTCTCCCTTATCCGCCACAGCCTCTGCTTCTCCTCCCTGGGGGCTGGTGCTCCAGAGAGTCTCTGGGCTCTGCCTGGAAACCTAAACCTGCTAAATCCCTCCCTGGAGGAGCCCAGCGGCTTGCAGGCATTTTCCGCCCAAGGTGGACATTTAACACTAACCAGAGCAGTGCTCCTGATACCAAACGGGGCGCTGCTTTCCCAACCCCTCACCCCTAATCTGCACCGGGTGCATTTGTCGTTGCTGCAGGAACATTCATTGCCATCAAAATTCCCCTATCAGCGCAGTGGGGGCTGAAAGCATCTCTACTGCACGTGCACAACCTCATGGAAGCCAGTTGATGTTGCATTTGTTCGTTAAGTTTAGACCCCACTGCAGGTGATCCGGGTTAAAGGGAATTTGTGGTTCAGAGCCAGGCACTTCACATTGTCATTGGGAGGTCTGCTCATCTTCCTACGCGAGGATCATAGAATCAGAGAATAGTTTGAGTTGGAAGGCATGCTTAACCCCCTGCCGTGAGCAGGGACATCTTCAACTAGACCAGGTCGCTCAGAGCCTCGTCCAACCTGACCTGGAATGTCGCCAGGGATGGGGCATCTCCCACCTCTCTGGGCAACCTGGGCCAGTGTCTCACCACCCTCAGCGTTAAAAATTTCTTTCTTATAGGTGCTCTGAACTCACCCTCTTTCAGTTTAAAACCGTTATCCCTTCTCCTGTTGCTACAAGACCTACTAAAAAGGCTGTGCAGCTTAGGTGGTCAGCCTTGGGGTGACTTCAAATTCATCTCTTCCTGCATCAGTGCCTCCTTGCTAAATGGAGATGACTTCCTTCCAGGTCTGTCCATGGAAGTTGTCTTGCTATTCCTTCCTCTTTGCATGGAGCAAGGATCTGCAAAGACACAGGATAAAGCACACCCCAGAGAAGAAAAGCTCATGCACAGCACCGGCACAAACAGGGCAAACATCCAACGGCGGAAATACAAACGCCTCCTATAAAAATACGAACCAAGAGAACAAGTGAGAGAAATCATTCCTGAAATTTCCTCTCTGCTGAGAGAGACGGGCAATAAATGGTTTTGGACACATTCTGCAAAACGAGCCATTACGTCCTTTCTGTCAGGTCTCACCTGTTGTTATTTCTAATGTTTCCTCTTCCCAAGACTGGGCAGGGCTTTGCATCGAGGTAATATAGTTGCTTTTGTTCAAGAACCAGACAAGTTACTCCATCTTGTAACCAGGACTTTGTTGTAAAGGAGCAAACATCTGTTAAATTGATCTGTACTGGATGAGAGGGTTGGGTTTTTTTCTTGTAAAGGAAAAAAACACAAAAGAAAGTTGAGTGGATTTCTTAAGCTGTGTGACCAGCAGGATATGCTCAGGCGAAGGCAGGGAACTGTCTGGGTGATTTGCAATTTGTAATGCACTTCAGTTAAGTGACTGGAGCAGAAGGGGAGGGAAATTCTGAACTGATCTGTTCTTGTACTGGGTCGCATTTTGCTCTAGGAGAAGCATCCTCATTTCAGCTCAGCTCTTTACAGAGTTATTAGAAAGAGATGTTTTTCAGGACAGCTCAATGAGTGCTAATTTCTCTGAGATGTAATATTCTTCTGATGGTTTCTGGGGTTTTTAGCCACAAAGTCCCCAAAGCTCTCGGTCAGGTTCTTAGTTGGTGAAACTCAATAAAGCCCTCAGGGTTGCAGCACAACTTTCCAGAGTTTGCACCAGCTGAAAAATGCTCACCCCTGAATGCTTAAAAAGAGCAATTCTGAATCAGAAATATATATATATATATATATATGTGCATATATAGATATAATTAACTCTTTTCAGTCCCTTCCCATGGAAGTCAATAGCAAAGCTACTGATTTCGTGGGCATTCTAGCAGCGTGAACTTGCTGCCTCTGCTTTATTGCTATTCCCAGAAAGCTGTTTCATTTTTTCCAAGGGTGAACCTCTGCCAGGTCTTCCCTGGGCTCCTGGGGCAGCATCAAGCGGTGGCACTGAAATTCAGCAACCAGCTTGTGCTACAGAAAACTGTGCAAAAACGTGGCCCTACAAAAAAAACCAAACAAACAAAACACAAACAACCCTCTTCCATCTCATCTTGCCAAAATCTGGTCTCCTAACCCTGCTTTAGGCGCAACAGATATGAGAGATATTATTTGAATCTCACCTACAGGAAAGGAGGAGGCAGGGAGGGATGCTAGCTTTGACCTCATTCTTTGTCCAAGTCTTCGCTTTCGTTCTGCAGAGGAAAAGCCCTGATGGACAGAAGGACCCACCCAGCCCCCAGGCTCTGGCAGAAAATTATTAGAGAGAGGCCTTAAGCATAATGAAAACTGATGTAAACCATTTGCTGAAGGTTACGCCGCGACAGAGGCTGTGCCTTCTCCCCGAAGGACTATGATGAGATATCCGACATGCAGCCTTATTCGTTGTGTTCAGTCAGGAACAGATCTGAGGGCAGCTAATAAACTTATCTGCATCAGATTAAATTGCCAATCCTGCCCTCCCTCTCCCTGCCCTCTCTCCCTCCCCGGATCAGTTACACATATCAAGCCAAATAAAGATAAATGCATGACAGAGTTCATTCGAGTGATTGAAAATCAAGATGGAGCAGCATATTTTTCATCAATGCTATCCCAGGAAATAAAGATAAATTCCCCCACTTCATATTTTAACATAGCTTATCATAATCACCGGTAATAGCAACCAAATGTTTTTCATTTGTTACATTTTAAAGGGGGCTGGGGGAACAGTTTCCTGGTTGTAGGCTCATCGAGTCTAATTTTAAGCTAGTGTCAGGGGTCACTTCCACTTTATGTTGCATTTCTGATGAGCGGTTTTTGCTGGAATACCTGGCTTGACTAAATGACTGCAAGAAAAAGCAGGGCTATGAAAGTCAAAGCGGTGGTGGTAGAGAAGGAGACTTGTGGAAGGAGACTGGGCTGGGTTTCATCACCAACGAAATGCAAACCTTGGTCCAGAATGGCTCTTTACAAGTAATTTTCCCAGAAAGACAGAGGACTTTTGGAGACCCCATGTTCTGCCCCTGTCTCTGACATAACCTAAAGTCTTTCCAACCACTCTGATCTCCATGGAGCTTTGGTTCCTATTGTGGTTTTGGTTGTTTTTTTTTGAAATGCCAACATGCAGTGGGAGAGTGTCTTTCAGGACTTTCCACATGTAAGCCAGAGGTTTACTAATGGATCCCCAAGGATCTATTAGTGCTGCTCTTCTGCTCTCCGTTCCCATTTTTCCCTGGGTCCCTGAGGCTTCTCATGGGATGCTGGGCAGTGCAACAAAAAGTGGAAAGAGAAACCTTTCGTTACTGGTTTATGGTACAGCAAAGGCCACACATGGCAATATTGAAACTCTGACTCCTTATTAAGAGAACAGCAATATTGTCCCACGGATGGAAACCTTTACCTTCTCATCCAAAAGTGAGGACTCCTCCCCAGGAGGAGCACGGGATAATATGTTGATTGCAAACTCATTGAGGCGGTGGGGAGAAGAAGGCCATAGAGATAGTGCTGAGGGTGTGAAGAAACACACCTCCAGGTCTGGCCAGAAGATGACCGGGTTGCATCAAAAGTGGAACTAGAATAGGAATGGACATGTCTGTAAAGCAGAGAGTTGGGACACAGACTTAAGAGGACACCGTATAAATTCAGAAGAGTAAAGATAATGTAAGAGATCCATTAGGGTTGGGTTTTTTGACAGGAATCTCCATTTCTTCAGAGGTAGTCTTCTTCATTGGAGTTTATGGGACTTTTGCTGTTGACTCTAATGGAAACACTTTCATATTTGTCATCCTACAAGCTGGCAAATTGTTTGCTCATTAGTTCTTTTGTTTCCTCCTCCTTCTGCAAATGTAGCCCTGATTTTTTAACAAAAAAGCATCAGAGAAGAGAAGGCTAAAGTTGGGGAGTGGGCTGACCTGTCAGACTCCAACCCATAAATTTCAGTAGTTTCTAATATAATCATAACAGCAATAAAAAGGGGCTTTGGAGCAGAATGTCTCTCGATTGCAACAACATCTGGCGTGTTTGTGTCCTGGCGGCGGATTGGCAGCGGTATCCCATATGGGACAAGAAAGGTCATGGCTGGCCATGGGAGGGGAGGTCTCTCCTGAGGCCTGAGCAGAGAAAGTTGAAAGGTAACATCATCTGGTGATAAGCTACCATTGCCTTACCCTCCGGCAAGTCACACGTGATACGAAAGGAGGGAGAGAGGACAATAATTGAATCTCAGGAATGCAGCTGGAGGGTGATGGGGGAACCCAAGCGGCTTAAGGAAAATTTAAGCTTGAAACATTGGTTTTTCAAGGCTTGTGTTTCGAAGATGTTTGGGAAGCTGCGTAACGAGAGGTAATGTAACATGTTTCTTGGGATCCTGCTGAACAGACCAAGTCAGAGAGGTGAGCCGGGCTCCTGGTCCCCAGTCTGCCTGGGCTCCTCCTCTAGTGCTCCGCGCACCATGTGGACAAGACCATGGGAGAGAGATGGGCATGCACAGGGGTCACACTTCAGCATCACAGAGCAAGTCTAGAGCCGGACCCTGCATCCCTGCTCTCTGAAATACCCCTGGGTTCTCTGGTTTCAGTGTAGCCTCAACGAGGCCAGCGGGATAAATCCAGGACTAATCGCTTATAGTTAGTGGAGTGATTTGAGACCTAAGTTATTGCAAAACTACAGCTGCAAGAGTGAAACACCTCCAGTGAAATAACCTTCATAGAGCAGAGATGCTGCCTGGGCAAGAGCATCCCTGCACACTTAGGGAAGGATAAAAGAGGTCTGGCATTGCACTGGCATGGATTAGGAATATATACAGTGAGGAGGAAAGCTGGAAAGGAAAGGCTGAGGGTGGGAGCATCGTCACCTGCTGCAGCTATTTTAGATTACCTGTTTGGTTTTTTTTCATAGAAAAATAGTTCATGTCCCCTGTATCTGCCACAGCTGGAGTTTTTCCAAGACATTCGGGGCACTGAAAAGTCAGCAAAGAAAAGGAGCACAGGCTCCTTAAAACCTCAGAGAGCAAGACTTCAGCTTTGTATCTGCTCCAGAAGATAACAGTGCTAATACAGTAGCAGCCCTCCCTGGGAGCTGAGGTCATCCCTTCAGTCGTATTTATTCAAGGAAAAAACACTCCTTATTGTAACCCTATTGCAACTTTTTGACATCCAAACAAGCCTGATGGAGCTCCAGTCCACCCTCCTGACTTCAGAGCAGGCAGCATGAGCGAAATGCAAACCATCAAAAAACACCACAGCTACAGACAGAAAACGAGCTATCCCCCCTGCTTGTTTTTCACTCACTAGATAAAATTTACTGCAGACCTTGCTGTGCCATGCGGACTTTGCAACAGGATTGGAAATGTACGTTAAATAATAAGAAATCCACAAATCATAAAGAGGGGCCAGATAATCTCTCTGTATCTTGTTAAGCAGCGGATTTATGGATCATGCTCCTTGCCCTGATACCCAGAGCCTGCTGTTGCAGACAGTAGCGTTACCGAGGGCTCGGAGAGCCAAAGTGTGAGCAGACTCTCAACAAGGGATGGGACGTTTCAGATTGGCCAGACTTGCATGACCAAATCCACAGAGGCGTTTCTGTGTCTAACTTCTTGTTTAGGCACCTGATTTCTCATTCATTTGAAGAGTAAATTAAGTGCTGAAACAGGAACTGAGCATTGACATCTATAAATCTGGGACCCGCTGACTCCGGCAGAGGAGTGATGGGTTTTATGGTGGAGCTAAGGAACTGGGCAGAGACCAGCCACCACGCTCTACCTCTGAACGTCTTTATGGCCACTGCCTTATTTTAATTTCCCTGTCTGCTCCAGCCCTGAAGCGATAAGCACAGAACAGATCTCCAGGCAAGTATGGGCAGAGCAGTTTGGTGCCGGTGGAGGACACCACTGCAGACTCTGCTCTCCTCCTGTCCTTCTCTTTCTCCAGCAATGTGATGTGGTCCATGTGGCTCTTGCATACACTTGAAGCCAGAGCTTGACTCTATTAAAACAGCATTGCAAGGCTGAGCTCGCACCTCGCAATGTGGTGCTCCTGGTGTTGGCTACCTATGGGCATCCCCTTCCGGATTCAAAGTGACCATAGTCCTGGAGAAATCCAGGTGTGAGTCTGAGCGTGCTGCTACTCTACCTGAGCTCTGCATTGGAGTAACCCCCAGGAAGACAACGAGTTTTTTCCGACCTCACTCATCCCAGGGTCGCACCTCTGTAATGGCCTTGGGCCAAGTTCTCATTCCCTCCCCAGCTTCAATGGAGCACAAGCACTGAATTTACAACCAACACTCCAATCCAACTTTGGGCTGATGACTGGGGAGAGCTGCGTGTGCACTGTATGTCGGACCAGAGGGGTTTTGCTTCGGGCAGACCTACGTGGAACCTTCGGCTGGGGCTGCACGGCTAGAAGGCGCGTCCCCTGGGTGGTGGATAGGGGATCCTCCTCTGGAGGGTGCACCGGTTAAAACTTAAGAAGGTGCCGTGAACCAACGCAGCCTAAGGGAAGGACACCCTGACAAAAAACCACTGGCCCTCCAAGGTATGGGGGTTGGGCAGGAGGCTAACTACCTCCTCCCGGAAAAAATGAAAAAGTTGTAGAAACGCTACACAGCAATATCCAATTGGAACAATTGGAACAATTGTTCCAATTGGAAGATTGTTGTTCACGCCTTATGTGCCTCCTGGCACTAAGAGAATTCAGAGAGAGAGAGAGAGACCTACGTGGAGAGAGGCAAGGTTTGCCGAGCTGTAAAGGAGATGTAAATTTGTAGATTTATGGGTGGGGAGATTTTTCTTGGAAGAGAAGTGGTGGAAGGAATGTCGAGGAGGTGAGGAGCTGGGTACCATTGGGGAGGGATGCCAACATCCATTGTCCATCGGGGAGGGATGTCCAACATCCATGGGAGGCAGTGTGGAAGATTTTTCCTATCCCCTTCTGAAGGTGCTGGTTTAAATGGCTGGTTGTTGAGTTGAGTTCTTAAGCAGAGGATAGCACAGACTCTGCCCTGTTTTCTGGGCTTCTGGGAGACCATGCAGGGATGTGCAAAAGATGACTGTGCCCTTCTCCAGAGGGAAGCTCCCTTTGCTTCCTACACACTCCAACCTTTATGTTGCACGTGATACACAAAGTCACCATAAAAAGCAGAATTTTAATAGGGTCAAGTGAAGAAATCTCAACAAAGTACCAACATTCTGGGGTCTGGCTGGGACTTGCCATTACCACCAGTGCCGGTGGGTCATCTCCATCCCTCTCTCAGCTGTGATGTTGAGTGATTAGTCTTCAAGGCAGAAAGGTAATTCTGTCCTCATGCCAGAGGAGGCCCTGTCTCAGTGAGCAGAGACATGTGCCAGGGATGACGATTACCTTTGAATCCTAGGCTATAATTTTTTGGATACTGAGCTCAGAGCAGCTGACCTGTCATTCTGCAGCAAGACCTTGAGCCAGGGCCATGGAGGTCAGAGAAAATAAGAGAGCAAGAGAGCAGTAAATGATTCATTCTTTCAGTCACTCAATCCTCAGGAGCAATAGCTATCTCAGTCTTCAGCATGGAGGCTGATGATGAATGGTTTTATTACCAAAGATAATTTAAACCATGTGCAATGTTTACCATATTACCTGTTTGCCTCCTTGCCCTTAGCTATGGGAGTTCTGCTTTAAGAATACTTTCACCATTCACCTCCTGTGTTGGGATGAGTGAAGCAGTACAGCATAACAGAGGACTTTCCCTGTCCACTTTCCAAAAAGCTCTCACTGATTTGGGGTACATTTCTCTCCCCTTAAACAGATTTTTCCCTCTTTTGCTTCTTAAAGAAACTGCCAGACACCTTAAATACATTTGGAAGTACATGTCCTCTACTGTAATCCATTATCTAAGGTTCCCATGTGGGCTCCATCATCAGAGACCGCCAGATTGATAGTGTGGTTTGCATGGGGCCCCCAGCATGGGATGGGTTGGAAACAGGATTAGTGAACACAGCACATCCTCTGTGTTTCTACCTTTATTGGGAAGGGGGAATGGGCTGTGTCAGGTGAAGGGCATGAGCAAGATACAAAGCAATGATCTAGTTATGCGGGATAACAGATGGCAAGACAGAGACTGGGGAGGTGGAAAGTAAGGGGGAGCGTAGACGTTCCTCAGAAAGAGCTGAAATGGCACTATCCTTGCTGATGGTTTTCAGCTGTTTGGGTGCATCTGGAGATTTCTGCTTTATTAAAAAGGGTTCACGTTCAAGATAGGCACAGGCTGAAATCTGAACTCTCACACACCTTGGAGGGGTTTGGATTTAGACCTGGATGCAAACCACGTCTCACATATCCAGGGGCTGAGAACAGAGAAAGGTGTCGTGTCAAGAGGTAAATGACGAGGATTCAGAAAGGCAAGTCGTACTGCTCTTGTTACCATCGGTCAGCTAAATCAGGGGGGCTGTTCCCTTGCTGGGCTGATCAGCAGCATGTGTTTCTGGAGGAAATACACACGTCCAAGTGTAAAGTATGTGTTCTGTGCATGGTCTCACATTAAGCTGTTCAATGCACGGTGTGCTGTGTCTCTAAAGCAACCCAGTGAAATAACTATGGCTGCGTTCGGCAATGACTCCTACAGAAATTGTTGCCTCTTTCTCAGAGACATGGAATTCTGATAGCATCAAGTCATATTTTCCCGAAGCTGATTGTCCTCATGGTTGCTAGAAAAAGCTTCAGAAGACCAAGCATAATGTCTCAAAAACAAGAAGTTAAATGAAAAGTTTATCAAATGTATTATATTGCAGAATTTCATGGTTTCAGTGTCAAAGTCATGTTTTTAAATGAGTAGGACAGACAGTTCTTCAGGCACTTACAGAATCTGGAAAAAGACAAATATGCATTTAAAGCAAGCAAATTTCTTTAACAATTTTAGACTATATCCATTTGTATGACTACCCTGACCGTAGAAAGACCTCTGGAAGCTTCTTGACGGGTTCTTTCCATTATCCTCTAGAGGAGCCCCAGAAGTGTTTGACAATCATCTACCACGATTATTTTCCAGATCATTTATCACTCAGTATCAGCCCCAAGGAATCTCACCAGCAGGTTGAAAATTGATCATCCCTTCCTAAATCTAGTTTTCTGTCTTACATGGCCTCATTCCTTAACAGACCATCACTCTCCCATTATGCCTGTATTATTTACATAACAGTCTCCAGTCATGAACTTCATCAGAGCTTAATTAAATTCTACCCTCTTATTTTCTGTCACTCCCCTCCCCTTTTTCAATAGTATGTACCAAGATCTACTAGATCTGGGGTGACTTCTGAGGGGAAATTATGCCGGTTTGCTCCCTTGGGTCTTCTACCAACTGTTTTAACTATTACTTCTCAAAGTTTGATTGTATCAAGGAAGTGTTTGGCCTTCAACTTGCAAGATATCTTAAGTAACCAGCCACAGTGTTAGTAAACCATCACATTGTTGTTCTGGAGGCTAGTTCTTATAGGAGGGATAAATAGTTTTGGTCGATACTTCCTTCAAGAGACTTAGATGAATATTGTCTGGTGCTAAACTTGTTCCGTCATAACTTTTCAGATCCCAAGAAAAAGGGCAGACTCATTTCTCATGCTGCCGGTCTATGGTGTGGGTTCCTGCAGACCCAACTGAAACAGCAGGAAAGTGATAGAGCTGTGTTGGGAGCAGTGTTTAGCTCTCAGTTTCTAGCAGGAATGGGGAGATTGTGCTTTACCCGTGTTGTCACAGAAAAGCTTCCTATCCAGACTGCATTAGTCAAACTCATGCTGAAAAAGCTCAGCACATCCTCTGTGCAAAACCTATAACCCCAGCCGAGATGTGGTGAAGATATCTT
Source organism: Sterna hirundo (assembly GCA_009819605.1). Classification (NCBI taxonomy): domain Eukaryota; kingdom Metazoa; phylum Chordata; class Aves; order Charadriiformes; family Laridae; genus Sterna; species Sterna hirundo. Next base: position 217,621,454 of record CM020437.1, on the reverse strand, counting down.
GCAGGCCACCTCTAGCCTAATAGCAAGCAGATGCAAGTCCACTGAGACCCACAGCATCACAGCCACTTGCCTTGGGTCTGGTTTTCCAACAGAGCAGGGACATGCTTGCATGTAACATGTCTTCATTACCTCTCTTTGGCTTTTGTCCATGCAGTGAAAAGTGGGAAGGAAAAGCCCACCTAAGGCACTGAAGTGGGACACAGGAGGACTTTGGTACATCTCTTGCCCGAAGTACAGGCTGCCCGTGCGACCTTGGGAAATCATTAAGTTTACGCAGTTTCCCCATCAATGTTACAGCAGTGTTGTTTCTTTATTGCACACCATCGTTAACAGCAGTTAATGACTGTACATAAATAGCACAGAGAGGAGAGCCCAAAGCAGGGTGAAGATGGAAGGGAAAAACGCTATACAAGGTTTTGTCTCTTCCTCCTAAGTTACCATCTCACGAGAGGTAAAGCTCTCATGAGACGACCACAGTAGTTTCTGCAGTCCATTCTCCCAGCGTTTTCACTTAAACCTATGGGAGAGGTTCCTCATTCCCAGTATTCTCCAGTACATGTTTTATAGCCCCCATGGGAGACTGGTGGCTTTAGTGCTGAGATGTGTGACGGCCATGTGGCAAACATCACTAGTTTATCTCGCTGGACGTGTGCTGGGTCCAGATGGGGTCAGGTTGCTGCAGCGAGTTCTCAGCTCTGGAGCTTTTAATGTCCTTCCAGGTCTCCCCAAGGTCCTGAGTTCAGGGAGGTCTCTGTCTTGAGAGCTCGTCTGTGAGGGCAGGAAGGAGGATTAGTTAGGCTGCCTCGTTTGCAAGCAAGCTGAGACTGTTTGCAGTGAATTTCTCCATAATCCTCTCTCAAGGTCCTGCATGCAACCAAACACATTTGGCTACCCCTAGTGGTTCATTAATAGAGTTTGTAATGAAACACTTGGAAAGAAAGCAATAAAGTATGATCCCATAAAGAGAAGTATTGCTAAAGGAGGAAAACGGGATTCCACCCTAAATGCAAGCTGTTGATCAGACCTTTGAAGGTGATGAGGCATGCAAACACAGCCCTAGGTGCCGGGTAATGGTTCCTCTCATTTCCTTTACATTTAAGCAGTGACTGGAAGTGGAGAGCGTGGGCCCCTCGTGCACTGCACATACACGTTGCAAGAGATAATCTCTAAATGGAAAAGACATGCCAACAGGGAGGGGAGAAAAAAAGGAGGAAGAGATTTGCTTGCTCTCATCTTTTGTTTCTGCCTTAGATCAAGCAATAAGCTGAGATCTCTGGAGTCCGGTTCAGCGACCCACTCAATCTCATGGCCTCTCCTTTTTGGTAGAAGGCTAGACAGAGGGGTACAGTTGCATTCCCTCATCACCTCCAAAGAGCTACAAGCCGATCTACAGACTGGCTTTCCAACCAGACCCCAGGTCGGTTCCCTGGGAAAGCTCTTGCGGAGTATTTCCAACCTCTCCAACACACTGACAGCCCTCAGGAGCCACTGCAACCCCTGCTGCGCGTAGGGGAGAAGCAACGTCAGAGTGTGGGAAGGCCAGACAAGGAAAATTCACTTCTGGAGGGTTACGGTGTGTGTTTTTCCCCATGGGGTCATTGCAGCACACTGATGCTCGGACAACATCTGGGTATGCAGGCAGCTCTGCTTGGAGGAAGTGTTTCATGAGATGGCTCTGTGTTTGAGACACAAGGATTAAAATAGGAACGTTATCAGTGTTTGGGGTTTTGCTGTTTTTCTACTTAGATTATGACGATGATCCTAGGAGCAAATCTAGGAAATCCAAAGTGGATACTACCGGAAAAAGGAACAAAAATCAGAAAGAAATCACATCCCTGGCACTAAATTACAGCCCCGACTCCCACCAAACCCTGCTTAGCAGCTTGATGCTTTTTGCCCTGGCATTGCAATGGTTAAAAAATAAAGCTAAATACAGGCTGCTGCACTTCTAGCTGTAGTAGGCAATGGCTGTCACATGCTCAACCCTCATCTGGATGCACCCACAACTCACCAGAGGACCCAAATAAATATTAATTTTCCTCCAAAATCAGTCAGCCTCCAGAAAATGTCATGTATGAAAGATTTGTGACAGAGGTCAAAAATCTGGAGAAACAATAGATCAGACCGCTGCCAAATTACACCAAATTTGTAATATGAATGAAAGATGTGGGAGTCTGAATGAAAGGCTCAGTAGACTCACCGTCAGGCTTTTCTCTGGCCTGTGCAGATTTTATTATTGCTCCCCAGCATGTAAAATTTGGAAGGAATGGGTTTTATGAAATATGAATAACAGGTGAAAAAGCTGAGGAAAGTGCCCCAGAGACACCGAAAGAAGTTACCCTGAGCGCTACATCAACGGCCAGGGTATTCAACAGGCAGCATATAGACTGGATTTGTCCTGGTTGATGCTAAGCACCGAAGCAAAGCACGTAGGAGTGTATTCCCTGGAGATTCCCCTTTATTGTCACTGGAAAGAAAGAGGCACTTACAGAAGAAGTGGGCTGAAATGCCCTCTGAAGTTGTCTACGTTGGTTGCAACTAGTCAAGGGTGGTCCTCGGTTGGCCGGCTGAGGTTGGGTAAAATGAGGTCTAAAGTCTACAGATCTAAATATCTGCACATGAAGAGGTTAGAGGAGGTAGAGCAGAGGAGGTGGAGGTGGGCACTGGGTGGCTGGAGGAAGTGAACGTCCTAAGTGGGATGATAGGGTAGAAGTCAAAGGCAAGAAGAGTAGGGAGGAGAGAAATCAAAGGGATGGGGAGTGAAGGAGGCAAGGAGACAAAGCTCCTTTAGTGAATTGTTGGATAAAGAGGAGAGCAATTCTTCGCAGCCATTCCCATTTGTCCAAACCAATTTTCAACCTTCATGTTCCCACAAGAACTCTACCAAGAGCTGTGAGCGTAGGAAAAGTGAATTCCGACCTATGTGAAAGTGCCAAACAGACATAAAGTTCATCAGGTATCAACAGGATGCACAAAAAGCCATGGAAAAGAAGACACAGAGAGACTACTAGCTAGAAATACAGAGATGAGCTAGTCGCATGGGATAGATGGAACAGACAGAAATGCAGCTGAATCACAACACCCAGATTTTTGGGAACAGATGCACTCTCAAGAACACACCAGAAAGCTAGAGGTGCCTCATACTAGCCAAATGTGATCAAGGATATCTGAGGTCTGGTGAACAGATGTTATACAGGCAAGGAAATGCTGGCCAAGCAACAAACAGAGACAATGAAAATATACAGCATCCCCAGTAGATTTTGGAACAAACTAGGAAAGGACCTTTTCATCGCAAACCACACAAACTACCTCATCGTTGCAGACAAGTGTTCAGACCGAGGGGAGGTAGATGAACTGTCAGATGAAATGCAATAAAGCAAAGAGGCATTTCAGCAGGCACCTTGTTTGACTTGCAGAAACTTTGCATGATTTACCCAGGAAGAGAAATCCTGTCCCAGCACGTCGCCCTCTGACCGTGACCGAACAGCAAAGCTGAACCAGCAGTTTTATTTGCTAAGACTGTACTGAAGAAAGCAAAGACAGTGCCTGGTGAGTCATTCTCTAGGGAAGAAATACTCTCATTGAAGATCAGCATGATGCTCCGATTCAAGCACCAAAGTCCAAATACTTGCACAGCGTGAAAGAACCAAGAGGAGCGGGGAAAAATACAAGATGAGAAGGAAGATAGCCAAAGACCAGAGCTTACCTTTCTCACAAGCTGGAGACCTTGTGGAACACCTTTTTGGGGTCTTTTCCAAGACCAAACTATTTTCTTGGAACAAAATGTGAATGTGCAAGAGAGCTCCATGTAAGTAAAGGGCGTATAAGAGAAAGCAATTCTTTGAGGCCACAAGTATATTTGCCCGCTGTACGTACGAGTTACAGATGCAGATGTAAGAGATTACAGATCCGCTGAGACTTGACCGGAGGGACACAGAAGGAACATGGGCCATGAGCTAGCAGCAGATACAGAAATATATGCAAAATATCACATACCCCCAGAAGAAATACATTCTGGAGAGTTTCCTGTTCTAAAAACAAAGGTCAGCCCCAGTTCACTGCAAGACGTACACGAGAGTTTGAAAACAGTCAAGGTCTTTGCATCAAGGGGCAAGAACTCTGGTCCAGCCCATTGCTAGAGCTTTTCTCTGTCTTTTCTTACTCTGTGGGCCAGCTATGGGCCCTACATTACCTATACATTCCATAGCTAAGCTATAGACTAAGGTGAGATGGAGAAATCTCTCTGAACTCAACATTTAGTCTTGTAATTCTTCAAAACCAATACATTTTTGGCCGACCTTCCTCTCAAAGGTGTTGCTGTGAAATGGTGCTTAACAATGCACAACTTAAGCAGAGATAGTAAAGGGAGCATGGTGGAATATGAAATATGGGAAGAGATTTATTACTAATACCTATTTGTATTTTCAATTTTCCCCTTCAAAAATAAAGGAAAAACAAAAAAAACCACCTGGAAAATGGGACTTTACGAAAGGTAGCATCTGCCCAGGGGAAGGTAACGTGATAGCATGCTTATACTTAAAACAGTTTTGGGAACGGAGGGACCCCTAATTGTGGGAAATGGTCGATAGGGGAGGAGTGCAATGGGAAAGGCAGGGATCAGGTCTGAGTATTGAAAATCCCTGGTTATGATTGAACTCTGGCATTTGGTACGGCAGATTTGCTGGAGGGTAAGTGCATAGGGTTACAGCACAAAAGCAGAGGAAGGGCTGGGAGTAATTTCTTGCTGGTGTTTTAAGTTTGAGGAGATTCGACAGATTCCTTCCCTGAGTTTCCTTACACCAAGCGCAGGTTTTTGGAGGTTGGTGTAGAAAAATACTCCAACTCTCTGTCTGGCTTTCGTTACCAGAAAATGCATCTGCCTGCCTGACTGTCAATCATGGTCTTTATATCTAAACATTATTTTCTTATTCAGTCGGAGGACAGGGTGCACCAGGAAAGCGATCATCTGCAAGGCACTGAAAGCTCGTATGGCATTGAAAAAAAAATCCCTTTCCCTTCCAATCTGTCAGATTGATGGAACAGAAAGTGTACCAAATCTATCAGGCCTGGCTGTGTTTAGTGGTAATGGAACGTAAACCACATTTGGGGCTCACCTGTTGAGAGATTCAGATGAAAGTTTCCCTTCAGGGTGTCTCATTTTCACAAACACCAAAACCCTGCGTGGTGAGGAGACCTGAAGAAAATCCCGCTGTTACTTGGCATGAGGATTGCACAGCTGGGATGGGCTACATTAATAAACATCGTGTTCAGAAAGTCCTTCTCTGTAGGACTGTGTATACTTTACCAGGAGAGCACGGAGACAAAGGGCTGCAAAACCACGAGTTACGATTTCGCACGCTCATTTGGGATACTTTGACTTTCACAAGGTGCAAAGTGGAAGCTTCGACCTCTGAAACTTGATGCACCCTAGATCAGCAGCATTTTCGTTCCTTCATTTTGGCCCTATCTGTCTCATTCAACAAAATCCACGCAATTAAGCAGCCTTGCACCTAAAACCAGCCTTCTGAAAATGAACCTGTTGTTTCAGACAAGCAAGATACGCCTGAGGGTAGCAAGCACTGATGAAGCCCTGGTCATACAGCAGATGGCTGCAAAACCTTCCACTTTAGTGGAACAAGGACTGAAACTGTTTCCTACTGGTTGCTTATTCACTGATTTTGGGTTATACCATGTCCCCCAGTTGTCCTCCTTCCCTTCTTGGTTTTGTCTAGCTGGACTTTGTATAGCAAGGTTTCCTGTAATGCTTTTGGGCGTTCCTCATGCTTGCCAGGTGGAAGGGACTGTCTCTGACAGCCCTGTGCATCTGAGAGTCCCCATATCATCTCAAATGACAACCATGTGTAACATTTCAAAACTTACTTTGGGCAGCCCTATTGAGTGCAATACTTTGAAACACCATCCGGCAAAAAGGATTTATTGAGTTTTGGTTTTTTTCTAAAACTGGTGGGCTTTAGCATCTAAATTTCATGTTTTCCAAAGCCAGAGGGTCACTCTAAGAGGACATGAAAAATGCACATACACCAAACTTTGACTTACACACCACACAGACACAGGCAGAAATTAATGGACCTTTGTGGTTCATTTTTGCCCCTATTGAAATTTAAGACAATACCTCCAGGGAGCTCTTAGCTGGGAGAAGTTGGCTGTGGCCACCTGCAGAGGTCCGTAGATGGGCCGTAATCCCAGCTGATATAAAGCAGGGAAGTTGCGTTGCTGCCTACGGAGCTAAACCCTGGAGATATGTACAGCCAGGTCTGGTCCTGGAGCTACACCCTGGTCTGGTCTTGTTTGAACAGTTTCTCCTGTCACCTTTGGTCGGTTTTATTCCAGTCCCAGCTATAAAAAGCCTATTTCATAGCAGGTATTTGCTATAAGCCTCTTTAAAACTTTTATTTTTTAAGCACATAGCTAGGAGCTGCCTGAAATGCAGTCACTGGGAAGCAGGCTCGGCAGACACTGTACTTCACTGAGCTTGTCCATAGTCTGGACAGAACATCACTAACAAAAAGAGGGTTGCTTCCACCTCCGCAGTGTTCTCCTTCTGCATCTAGGATGGTGTGAGGAGCAGCCTGGTATTTCAAAGACCCAGGCTCAGCATCCCACCCTGCCACTCACTTCAAGTGTCACCTTGGCCAAAGTACTTCATCTCAGTCCCCCTCCTGGGACAATAAAAGTAAAAGCAAGAGCTGATGTCACAAAGTATTCAATATCTGCAGAGGTGGGATCACAAAAATTCTCAGGAGCATGTGCCCATATTTTTTAGAGTGCAAAGTTTGCACACATGTCTGTGAGTATTGGCAGAGCTCGTCCCCCTCATCTCTTGTTAGCCCTTATCCCTCCAGATGAAGGATCTAAGGCAGCAGGTAAGGGCGACAGGGGTTCCTCTCACCTGAGCTTAGCCCCCTTAAACATCCAGAGTAGGACCCTGTGACAGTCCAATGCACATCCAAAGCTTGGTTCATACCACCAGCCTTCATCTCCCAAATATCCTACCCTATCCTGTCGGGATGGATAGAGGGTGCCTGCCTCTCTCCTCTGTCTCTGGAAGCTTTTGGGATCTACACAGTCAACAGACCCAGTGAGTGTTAGCATGACTCCTTGGATGATTTTGGCAACATTGCCTGAGCACTGTCCACAGACTATTCACCATGCACAGTTTTGGGGAAGAAAAAGGGGATTTTAAGTGTGTGGATGTTAGTCGTGACCTGAGATCAAAAGTGCTTTTCTTACCCATTCAGATGTAGCCGGGATGGTCAGCGTTGGCCAGAAATTGATCTCAGAGACAAGACTTGGAGAGATGTATATGGGCCCTTGTGACCCACTGGGCTGCACAGGGGAAGCTGAAAATGCATTCTCAGTCACCACCCAAATTGGAGAAGGAGCCTACCCCTTTCATCAGAGAAGCTGGACTTGCTCTCAGGGTATTGATGTCTTTCTGGGAGGGGATGGCCAGGCATCACCATGCTGAGGACATCCTGACTGGTTTTGGAGCTGGGACAGGGATTAAACCAGCATCTGCACTTAAGACAGATTTAAATTCCACCCTGACAGTTGCTCTTGGTCTCTTTGTTGTCCATTGTCTTGACCTGAAGATTTTCCTGTCCTTATTTGAAGAAACAAAAAAAACCAGCTGCGGTGTGGAAAAACGAAGGTGGGTGAGAACAGCCCCTTGCCCACAACCAGTGTGATGCCGGCGTTGCTGCATCTGCTGACATGACTCTCTTCACTTGAATGTTCACGTGGGGCTCTGCAGTCCCTCTCCCTTCATTTCCAAAAAAGTCCTGGCTTGTCCGCAACTGTTGGTGTAAGCATTAACCACAACCATATTAGGACCAATGGTCAGACTGAAGCTAGCAATAACACAGCAGGGTGATGACACCCTGTCTTCTGCGACAAAGGCTCCTTCCCCCATCTCAGATAATGTCGGACAGTGTTTTTTTATTTATGAATAAGCAAATTTCGAGGGGATGAAATCAGCCCAGGCTCAGCTCTCTGGGGACACAGGAATTCACGCTAAATGGGATCCATCCCATGACTGTTAGTGTAAATTAAGTAGTTTCTGGTGTAAGCGCCTGGCGATGTACAGGCTTGTCAGATACTAATAGTTTTAAGTAAGTGACGACCCTTCTGTGACTTGGGTAAGCCCTATCCAAACCCTTAAATGTTTCAGAATCCTTCAGGCCTTGATCTGACAGCCACTAATTGGAATAGTCTTTCCGGCAGACTAAATATTTGCAGATTCCCTTTCCCCGGTGGTGCAGGCAAAGCGCTGGAGTCTCGGCACTGACATCCTCCTGGCGCTGTGTCCTGGGTACCATCCCCAGGGAAGGCAATGTTGGACTTGGACGTTATCTGGAGCTGATTAGCATCAGATCTTCTGGCATCTGTCCCAGTCTTCCTCTCCGTCTATTGTATCTTCTCCCTTTTTCTGTTATCCTTATTTATTTTTTTCAAATAAAATTAATATTTTTTACTAGCATGAGATTTTGAGGGAGACCGAAGCAGGTCAGGGGTCACTTAAAAGACTGAAGGCAATGCTGAGCTTGTTAATTTTTTCAGGAGGGAGGTTATTGTGACTTAACTGTGGCGAGGACTCCAGGGTAACGTAACTGCCAGCCACAGTTATGGGTTGAGGTGGTCAACTCCATGGGAAGGTGCTACTGGAATGGCAGAGATGTGGTTAGACTCAAAATAATTGCTTAATTCCCTACTTTTCTATAGCCTTCCTTTATAGCTTTTGCTGCCTCAGCTCCCTGGATGAAAAACAGAATTAATTCCTCCTTTTTTCCTCCCTTTCATCTGCACTTCTTACTGCATGTCTATGAGTTTTCCTCAGTGTAATAATGTAGGAAAGGCTGCACTGGATTAGCCTCTCTGTCCTACCTCTGAGAAGGTGCAGGAGCTCAGGAAAGAATGATTGAGCCTGAATACAGCAAGACCTATTTTGGTTCTGCCTTCATTTTGTTCCAGGACCTTAAAAGACATTTATTTTCCATTCTCCGTCAGCTGCTGGCATTTTTTTATTGAGGCAGTAGACTCAACATCTGAGGCAATGGCAGTGCTGGGTGCTGCTGTTAGGAATGTCATGGAGGACACCAAAGGTACCTTCACGCCAGCAGCCAGACAGGGCAGTTGCTTTCTGCCCTGATCAAGCTGGGGACACAGCACAGTTTATTCCTTATCTCTTTTCCCACCTCTGCAATATTTTCCAAAACTGTGTCTGAACTACTTCCCAGGTCACTGGGGGTAAAAAGCAAAGGCACAATATCCCTGACAATCCAAGGAGCAGTTTGAGAAGGCTTCATTTCCATTTTCTCTATCAGCTTAAGAAGTGCACGAGTGCTTCCTGGCATTTCTCTATTCGGAGATGTTAAGGGTGGCACAAACCATCGAACCCCTAATTTGATCTCCTGCATAGCTCAGAACAGACGCTTTCGCCTCGAAACTGGACCGAGCCCAGTGACCTGGATTTGTTTAAAGTATCTTTTCCTGAAGGTGCCCTAATGATTGGCCAACCCTTTAACCATTCCTTGACAGATCGCCCCAGGCTGTCAACCTCCCCCTTCAATTTGCAAGGCTCACTTGCTCGTAACCAACGTTTTTTTGGCTTCAGCTCCCACATGTTGGCTCTTGCTATTTTTTTCTCTGAGTAGAGCCCTTTATTATTCCCTTGTGTCAAGCTAATATGATTGTAGCTCTTGCTGCAAGTGTGAACGGTTTTCTCCTCTGAACTTATGGCAGCTCTTACCCCATATCTATGCTCAATTAAGAGAGCTCTTGGTAACTAGCAAAAGGGGTAGGCTTGAACCAACACAGGATTTGGCAGAAGAAATCTTCTCTTTTCTCAAAGCTATTACCCAGAAATTAAATCACGGTCAGGTTTCCTTCTTAATTCAGAATCCCTACTCAGGAACACATTTCGACATATACCTAAGAAGGCTCTAAGGGTTTCGCCAAAACAATGGGCACTTAAGCAAGTCTTTAAGTACTTTCTTCTGAAGGCAGTAAGATTGGGCAAGGCTAAATCCCTGTTGTATCAGAGCAACGCTACCCAGAAATCACAGCAGCGGGAGGAGAAGACAACCCTCTCTCTCTCCACAGTGAGGTCCCACTTCATCAGCTCTCTCTGTGCTTCAGTGGTGTCCCAGACAACCTGGCAATATTGCCAGTGGTCAGACAGGGGTGGGAGATGTTTACGAAGGGGTTTCTGAGCACCAGGAGCCCCATGGTTCCACTTCATAGACTGCCTGACATCCCTGTACTGGGGAAACTTTGTTCCATGCTTTTCCCCATCCTTCCTCTCAGCTGCACCTCCAGTGTCACCCAAAGCCTGCCGAAGTGAAAAATAGTTTTCTGTCGACTTCAACGGGCTTCAGCTCAGGCTCCCAGCATGTGCATGTGTCTCTCACTTCCAAACACGGCTACTCCAGTTCAGACGCGGCGTGTCTGAAGGTTTCTGGCACCCATGTCCTTGCAGCTTTCCCTTCTCAGCTCTGACCCACACGGCCAAGGACTTCATGCCTTGAGTACGGGCCATCGCCTTGGCTGGATGTGTGGCTCCTTCCAAATTGCCAGCGTTAGCACCTTGTCCATGTGCAGCTTCAGCCCTGACCGGCGCGGTGGTGTGGCTGATGTTTCTGGGGGCCCACCTACAGCTCTGCACCCCCCTCCCTCCCGTCATGCACACATAGACACACACACATGCGTACGCAGAGCCATGTGCATTTCCTGGCTTTGTTTCAACGAGCAGAAAATAAAAAAGCGGGAACCTCTGGCCTAATCTGCAGGGACAGGATTCCTGAATGAATAAGTCACCAACATCTAATTCACCTCCCTGTCCTCAGCAGCAAGCGTAATGATTCCCTCTTTGCCTCTAACAAAAGTCATAAAAAGAAAAAAATTAAAATAAAAAATTCCTAAACAATGCTTTTCTTTACATTTCTTTTTTTTTTTTTTTTCTTTTTTCTACTAACATCGGTAAGTGGGGGTACTTCCACGATCCTGAAATTAAAACAATCCAGACAAACAATATGTCGAGCTCTGTCTTGCTTCCTGCTGCAATTATTCCTAATGTTTGGCCTCAGATCAGAGGCAGCAGCAATCTCTATAAATACGACAGTGGAGCGGAGAGCTATTTCCAACAGAAACGCCTCCCGAATCATGTCAGGAATTTATGAGGCTGAGAACGGGCCAAGATTGAAATATGTTCTGGATCAAATGGCATTGCATAGGTGGCTCTGATCAGCTTGGCAGTGGTGGGATGAAGGAGGAATCCTCCAGATGGAGGAGTGGAGGGATATTTATTGATTTAAAAAAATAATAAATTAAAGCTGAGAGTGACAAGAAAAGGCATTGGTGTTTTAAAACTCAAGCTCTGCCAGACAGGGCCAGCAAGGAAAAGGCTTTAACAAGTCTAGATTCCTCGGCATCTTTTTTTCTTCGTATGTGTATGTGTGTACGTGTGTCATTCTTTAAAGCTCCCTGGACCACTTTGTGCCTTGTACATAGGAAGATGCAATCCCTATACCTTCTGCCCTCTAAATCCCATCTTCCTTGGGGCATGTTAGCAAATTTGGAAAGGCCCCTCATTTCTGACCATTTGGAGAAGGTGTCGTCTGGTAGGTTTTTTTAATGCCTACCTCTCATTAAATGTAAAGTAAAATATCTTGCCCGTCTCTGCTTCTCCTGAGTCCACATCAGGCTAGACAGAGTCCTCCTCAGAGCCAGATCAGCTTCCTACACCCAAATAAACAAGGTGGAGAAGGGGACCGAGAGACAAGGGGAGGTGGGCTGGCATGCTGTCTCCCCTCGCCAGCTATGAGAAACACGGAAAGTTGCAAAGGAAGCACCAGCATCTATTTTCTTTCACTGTGCTTGCAGAGACTCAGTGTTAGACCTTTTCGCCCCATTTTCCTGAACCATGAGGTAACGCGTTCTGCAAGCAACAGATCTCCCCTGTGCAGAGACACAGTGACCAGCACCAGCTCAGACAGAGCAATGCTTTCTTTAGTAAGCAGCTTGAAGATGTAGCAGCAGCACAGCCTGAGACCACCATTTTTCAGGGCAAACTTCTGGTTTGGACCTCAATAGGCCTTTTGGGCAGGGACAGCAAATACGATGCCCCTTTTTGTGAGTCTCAGCCAGACCCTGTGAACACCAGGCTGCTTTTGAAGGACTTGTGACATTCCCAAAGGTCCCAATTAACATTTTTTCACTTCAACCACTCCCAGATGCCAAACCAGAAGAGCAGTATCGTATGTAGATCAAGGTGGTATCACGGGGTTGAACAAGCACTTGATCCCATGCACACACAGGGAGTAGGGGGTCGCGGAAAGCTCATGCCTTCTGTGAACTTTTGGATCAATTTGCTAATTGCCATGACAAATTAACATTTGGTGCAGCAGCATCTACATTGTCTCTATAGTCAAGGGAAGGAAATGGGCAATGTAAGAGTACAGTTTATTCACCATGGTTAGATATTGAATCATAGAATCATAGAATCATCTAGGTCGCAAGAGACCTTTAAGATCATCAAATCCAACCTTCAACCTAACACTGCCCAGTCCACCAATAAACCATGGCCCCCAGCACTGTATTTACCCCTCTTTTAAATACCTCCAGGGATGTTGACCCCAACGCTTCCCTGAGCAGCCTGTTCCAATGCTTGACAACCCTTTCGGTGAAGAAATTTTTCCTAATATCCATCCTAAACCTCCCCTGGAGCAACGTGAGGCCGTTTCCTCTTGTCACAGAATCACAGAATCACAGAAAGGTTCAGTTGGAAGGGACCTTAAAGATCATCTATTTCCAACCCCCCCGCCATGGGCAGGGACGTCTCCCACTAGACCAGGCTGGTCAAAGCCTCATCCAGCCTGGCCTTGAACATTTCCAGGGATGGGGAATTGACAGCTTCTCTGGACAACCTGTTCCAGTGCCTCACCACCCTCACAATAAAGAATTTCTTCCTGATATCCAATCTAAATCTCCCCTCTTTCAGTTTCAGGCCGTTTCCCCATGTCCTATCATTACACTCCCTGATCAAGAGTCCCTCCCCATCCTTCCTGTAGGGTCCTTTTAGGGACTGGAAGGGGCTCTAAGGTCTCCTCAGAGCCTTCTCTTCTCCAGGCTGAACAACCCCAACTCTCTCAGCCTGTCCTCATAGCAGAGGGGCTCCAGCTCTCTGATCATCTTCGTGGCCCTCCGCTGGACCTGTTCCAACAGGTCCATGTCCTTCTTGTGTTGAGGACTCTAGATCTGGTCCTACAACATGTTACTTGGGAAGATGAGTTATTAAGGGAATGTGGACAACATTCTTTGTCTAGATGCCAGCGTTGAGAAGCAATGCCCATCCTTGGCTTCTTGTTCATATACAGGCACAGGAATGGGGTATAAACTCTGTTTTTCACACTGTCCATGCTGCTGATAATATACATGATGAGGAGCCTGAAGGGAAAAGGAAGAGGTCATTTTTGAATAAAGGAGGATATCCTACAGAACCATTGGGAAGCACCTATATACTGGTGATGTAAACACAGCTTAGAGATGGTAGAAGGAAAGAAATAGCAGAAAAGAGAGTACCAGTTAAAGTAGCCATTATCTCAGGGCCAAATTCTCCTTCAGCTTCAGAGGGAATTCATAAGGATGAAATGCGGGTCTGATGTATTTGCATTTGATTACAATAAAACTGTACCCTAGACTCACGCATGTCAGAAGCTAGGAGGGTATTTCAAAGGAAAAAGGAGTCATTACTTGCTTTTTAAAATACTGTTTCAAACATTTGTTTCTGGCCAAATCTGGATAGGGAACACTATCTGTGAGTAATTCTTTTTTTGTTATTTTTTTCGTTACCCCAAGAAGTGGACAGAGATGATGTTTGAAAGTGTGTCTCCCCAACTTGTGAAGATTTAATTCAGTTCTGCTGTGGAGGCAGATGAAGTCATTTTAGGGGCAAGATGCTGCCCCTACTCACACCTACCCAGCCCTCAGGGTTGTGCTGTATCCTCATGTCTTCTCCAGCCCCTCTGCACATAAGCTGCAAATATTTAGACTTCTTGGCTCTCCCTTGCCAGTGCGTAACTTAAACCCTCATCTGTGTGACCCCTGATTTTTGCCTTAAACCTTACAACTTGTATATCATTACTGAGTTCCTGCCCCATCATTCCTGGGCCTCCTTTGGACTTTTCCATCAGCTTCACTGGAGGTGGAGTTCCCATCTTTTTCCAATATTCTTCCACCCGGCGCTCTCATTCCTGGGGCTGGTCCATAACACATAATGTTCCTCTTCATGTTCCTGCCAGGTAGGTCTTTATTAGTTTTGGTCTATGTATTGGATCATTGTTTGGATCGTTGCGCGACTAAGTCCTGGACAATAACAGGATTCTGTGCATTCGCTAGTGTTTCCGTCATCATTTCCAGGACTGAAATTTCCCCAATTAAAACAAAATACGAAAAAAAAAAAAAAAGAAGAAGAAACACAAACCATCCACTGCTACCCTCTACTTGCAAAATGACATCTCACCAGTGAAACAATGCTCCCAAAATTTGGCTTCAGATATTACAGTCCAAGCGCAATAGCTTTTGTCACCTTTGACAGTTTTTTATCGCTGTTTCCTTCAACACTGGTCAATATTTGCATAATAAAGTTTCTCTGATGCTGGAATGCAGCCATGACTTTGGAAACAAGCCCTGGCTCTGTCGGGAATGCCTCTTAGAATGAAAGAAATATCTGAATTTCCTTAATTTGTGCAGGGATTTCCCTTTCGGTAGCATGGCTGGCCCTGGTGGAATAATAGCTAAAGGAAACGTTGTGCCCTGTTATTTTCTTCTTTCTCTTCGTGCTTCAGAGGTCAACACTGCATAAGCTGTGGCTCTGCTAAACTGGAGGAAAATCTTCTGATAATCACTGTAAAGGCACAATAGAAGATGCAGCTGGGTTTTTGCAGGGGAAGCAGCTGTGGGATCTGTTTTGAATGGGTAGGATTTGTGGAAATTCCTAAAGGCTGGGAATACGTGTGGCATTTCTAAAGTGCAGCATACCTGGCAAACAGAGAGGTAACATCAATGTTTATTGTAGCAATAACACCCATGGCCTCTGATAGCTGAGTGTGGTACAGAAGAGAGATGTTCAGGGGCTTGTAAGCCTGCTGGGGTATGTTTTGGATGCCAGTTCAAATCCAGCCTGGTTTGATAGTGGTGAAAGCCGCCATCTCCTCACTGCCTGAAGTCAGTAAGTGGACATACTTCCACCTTATAAAAGCCACGGTTGCCCCCTGTGCTCCCCTTGTCAGCAGAAAGGTGTATGCTGAAGGAGCTGCCTCTTCTTTCAGGCTCACTGAAAGAGAGACAGTTTCCCTCCCATGTTATCTCTGAAGACCTGTTGAGCCTCTCATATCGTTTGACCAAGGCACACCACTTCCACCCTTGCAGATGAACAAGCCTGCCTTGTTTGCCCTACCTGACCTGGGATCCCCAGAGCAACTTCACACAATGATGCATGAAGATAAAATATGGGGACGGCTGTCTTCTTTGAGGTGGACCAGATGCAAGAATTAAGGAATCGTCCCCCAACACCTACAGAAATGGGACAGCGGTGTCCATGTACATTCAGGGGTGAAGGAAAAGGCTTGTGAGGTTGACAGGAGCTGCTGGCTTTCACACCTCCGCAGGCTGGCTTTTCCGGGCCAACAGCAAGGTCGCTGTGTCAAGAGTTGCAAATTCCTCAAGCCAAAGCCAGGAAGGCTTTTTCAGTAGTGATCTTTCAGTCATTTGGCTCATTGCGCAAACAGAACCCAAAGTGTGTCCATGATTTTATACTAAGTCGTTGCCTGAGCACCTACATACCTACCTCTTCCTACACAGTCAAGCCACTCATGTTCCCCTAGACCACATCTAGGCTATTGAACAGATTTAGACCACAAGCATTTTGGCATAAGATCCTTTTGTATATATAACAACATATCCATATTCGTGCTGCCTGGGGACCTAGAGGTTTGCTGTACTGTCTGCAGCAATGTCAAGATATGCTTGGAATGTCAAGTCCATGCATTCTGGATTAAAGACAAGCTGGGTTTTCTTTCTCACAAAGCAGTCCACATCTGCCTCCCCTTTGGGGAGATGCAACCCATCGTCTGTGAGCAGCTGGATGCCGGGGCTCAAACACACAATGCAGTTACGGCAGCCCATACGGCATTGCCACATGTTGGCCGAGATGCAGTAACTGTCCCAGTGCACACTCTCCATGCAAGGCAAGCAGAAGTTGGACACTTCTGCATGGTAAGTTGAGTTGATGTGAATGACCTCACATTTGGCTGCCATGGATTACCTTGCATTTGATAACCCTATTAAACTGCTCTGTTGCGCTGTGGACTTAACCAGGGGTATTTATGGAGACTTCATGAGTTTTGAGTGTTGCCACGTGTCTTACCAAAGGAAGATTTCTCTGAGCCACGATTTTCATCACACAAAGGGGAGCTGGCAAGTCAGTCAAGATGTATGTATATCTCACAAACTATTTCCAATGTCTGCACTGGCAAAACCCTTTCTTGCTTCCTCAGGGCATGGTTCCTCTAAATCCACAACGATTTCCCCTGTAGTGACCAAAAAAAAGAGGGTTGTGCTCCCATCTAGCCTTGAAGTCCAGTTGCGCAGCCTGGTTTGTGTCGCCGCACACAGCTTGGGGTTGCCAGCAGACTGCCTGGTCCACGGCACATGGCATTTGGCCTTCAGCCTCCTCTGGGTCCTGTGTGATGCCCCATGGCCCTAGTTCATAGTAATTATTGGAGGAGGGATGGGGGGTTCAGTGCAAAGTGTCTGAAATATTAAGTGGGCTGTGCTGCAGCCTGCCAGAGTAATGTTTTTATAGTAAGAAACTGAGGGTAGGTGTTACGAGCTCTGAGATGTGGCAGAAAGACTTGTGGGGGTGTTTGAAGGTGCAAAGCCTGCCGGGACAGTATTGAAGGACTGCGCAGGGCAGAGGGAGCCAAAAGCGGTGCAGTCTCATCAGCAACACCTACTCTACTAAATAAAGCCGACCGGAGCTGGTTCGCTGGCCCTGAGGCCAAGTGTCACAGCATGGCTTGTGTCCAAACACCTCATCTCTCCTCTGCCTGAGAGCAGGGTTTGGGAGTGAGCTAACAGTGAAGCAGCGTGGACAATTGGTTCTCCAAGACCTGCCCTTGCACCCCGGACCTCTCTTAGTTATCAGTGAAGATGTTCCCTGAGATCCCAGGAATGATTTCAAGGTTCTTCAAACCAGCTCCTCTATGGCTTAGAAGCAACAAGAACCTACTTATGGGGACTGCTAAGGACTTCAGATTGTATTTTATAATACAAACTGAAATCAGGTAGTTGCCCAGTTCTCCTTCATCAAACAAAACAGCAGCAGCATTGTCCACCTTCAAGGGCAAGGACAGTACAGAAGAGAAGACCACCATGTCTTCTGGTCCCTTTCCATAGGCCATTCACACAGGCAACACCACTACTGAACAAGGCTGTTATTAAAAAGTGTAATTTCCCATGGGAGTAGCAGACTTAACACTTCCCAGACGATGAGAAAACAGTCACTGGTCTCCTGCCACTAAAATGAAGTGGGCCCACTTTCTTGGGAGGTACATGTCTGTCTCTCATTACTGTCATATCTGAAATGATCCTCAGGCTGATAGGAAAGTAGAAAACCTTATCTTGCAGATAGGGGAAAAAAAGGGAAACACAGATGAAATACCATAAGAAAATGTCACACCAAAAATCTATGCCTTTCATGTGAACCATGTCCACAACAATGACAAGGGTCACCTTCTTAAAGAAACTCAAATTTTGTACCATGTAACTCAATAGTTTCATACAACATCATAACACACCAGTTATATCTTCTCAGCATCTTCCTGCATATGTTATACAAAAGTTGGCTAATCCATCCCAAATGTCCCAGCTGGTTTATGACCAAATACACATTAGCCTGGCTAGCAATCACTCAGAAAAAGGCTTGTTAGGCAGCTCTTTGCCATTAATTTTTTTTTGCTCAGACATTAAACAGCCTCGTCCACCTAGATCATAAAATGTCTTCCTAACCCTGCAGACTGTTAAAAAGTGTGCCTGCAGACATTTACTGTCACATCTGGAAAAGCCCGCGCTATCATAATGACTTCAATACAGATTTCATCAGAAGACACATGGAAATTAAGCTGGATTCACCAAATCCCTTGCAAACCATTCTGCGCTAAGCACATAAGAGCTGACTCCCTCTGTTTCAGGGTCTGCACAAGCTGATGGTGCTCAGCGTGGTTTGCAGGTGAGTCTCCAGGACTTGTGTTGGATCAAGCTGCCAGGCTAGAGTTAGGCAACTTTCCCTGTTCCAGTGATCCTGTCCCCAACTCTGGCTCCACACATTTTGGATTCCTGAATGCCCCTGGGATGCTGGTGCGTGATTCCTTCTCTGATACTTGCTAGCATGATGAAGTCGGATTTCTTTCTCTTGAAAGAAACCTTTGTAGAAATCCCAGGCTGGGCTATGACCTATTTAACAAGTGGTTTAGGACAGGATACAGTCCTGATGTTTGTTGCAGAGCTCATTGGGACTGGTTGCTCCCTACTTATAGAATCATAGAATCATAGAATTGCCTAGGTTGGAAGGGACCTTTCAGATCATCGAGTCCAACCATCAACGTAACTCTGACAAAAACCATCACTAAACCATCTCTCTAAGCACCATGTCTACCCCTCTTTTAAATACTTTCAGGGATGGCGCCTCAACGACTTCCCTGTTCCAATGCTTGATAACCCTTGCAGTGAAGAAATTTTTCCTAATATCTAATCTAAACCTCCCCTGGGGCAACTTGATGCTGTTTCCTCTTGTCCTATGGCCTGTTCCTTGGGAGAAGAGACCGAACCCCTCTGGCTACCCCCTCCTTTCAGGGAGTTGTAGAGAGTGAGAAGGTCTCCCCTCAGCCTCCTTTTCTCCAGGCTGAACACCCCCAGCTCCCTCAGCCGCTCCTCACAAGGCTTGTGCTCCAGACCCCTCACCAGCTCCGTTGCCCTTCTCTGGACACGCTCCAGCACCTCAGTGTCTTTCTTGGAGTGAGGCGCTCGAAACTGGGCACAGCACTCAAGGTGGGGCCTCACCAGTGCCAAGTACAGGGGGATGATCACTTCCCTAGGTCTACTTGCCACACGGTCTAAGAGCTGCCTACTAACTCATTCTCTTTTTTTCTTGTCATCTCCACTCTGTGGTGTGGTGTAAAGGCTGCAGTGAGTTGCTCATGGTCTGCTATAATGACACGGTTTAATGGGTGCTCCAGAAACTCACTGCTGCACATCTTGTGGGTTGCTCCGCCGCCAACGTGGCTGGAGAAGAATAGACCCAGAAAAGCCCGTGGCCTGTGGTTGCCCTGCTCCAGCTGATGGAGAACAGATCACCTGGAAGATGGTCATGCACTTTGCAACGCTATCTTCACCACCAATGGAGGTGGCGGCATGATATTTTCCTTGTAAATGTCTCAGTCCCCTCCTGGGGCTGGAACCCTGTAGCTCTGGGGACTTTGCCTACAGAAAGGCTGCTTCTATGTAGATAAATTAATACAATGTGAAATTTTGCAAAACATAGACACAGAGAAACATTTCTTCCTAAAAAAAAAAAAGCCTCTAATGTCACAAATCCAAGTATTGGAAACCTTGCTGAGAAAAAGTCTTTTCTCTTGGTGAACATAGACAGGTTTTTACTCCCAAGTTTGATTTCCAGCCAGGAAGGACAAAAGTCCTTTTCATGAAACTTTAAAAAACTGGGAAAGAAATACAAAGTTTACAAATTCCTTTCAATGCTCCTCCTTATTTTACCATCATTACTGGAAACCCACTGGACCTGAAACCTTTATGGCTTGAAAACCAATCAGGTGACATTTTAAAATACAGCCTTGAGAAGCAATCAGTGACTTCATTCCTTTCTTTGCCTTGATTGTTGCACTTTCTTTTCTCCCAGCCCTCTGCCTTTCAGCCCACCCTTAAACCCACTACCTGCCTTTTCATGCACACAAAGGACCCAGACTTCCCACTCGTTTCTACAACCACATCACAATTGACTACATATGCTTAAAAAATACCCACACAGGCTGTGCAAGGAACTCCGCCTTGAGCCAACCCACACTCTTGATTCTCTTTGCAGATCCTTTCCCCGGGATGCAAAGCAATGATGAAGTGAGTGTCAATGCCCCCATACACACTCTTTTGCACCCTCTTTGCAGGCCAGTCAGGCTGCAGGCCGTGAGCTGGGCCAAGAAAAGGTCTGTATCTCTTAATCTCCCTTCTCCCAGTGGGGAGCTGGACGGGTCTTGGAGAAGAGGGCACGTTTCTCCAACCCACTCTAGAAAAAGTTACAACATCTGCTTGCCAGGGAAGAAGAAAGCCACAGTGCAAGGATCCCATCTGTTTTCCATCTTGACATGAAGCCAGAAAAGCCAGTTGGTTTTTCATTTCCCCAGATGCTTGCGGAGCTCAGCTCCTCACCCTCCTATCCGTGCACTAGGAATGGAAGGGGCTGGATATTGGGGAGGTTTGGTGGTGCCATGAAGATCTTGTGGGCTGGTTCAC
The DNA here is from genome assembly GCA_009819605.1 of Sterna hirundo. NCBI lineage: Eukaryota > Metazoa > Chordata > Aves > Charadriiformes > Laridae > Sterna > Sterna hirundo. The sequence continues at coordinate 217,600,856 of CM020437.1, read as the reverse complement.
CAGTCCCCTGCCTAATTTCTTAAGACAGGGATGCCTCTGCTTCCCCTGCAGACCTCATCTTATGATACCTGAACATGTATGTGTCCATGGCCTCAGGGATGATGCCAAGGCCTCCAGCTGAGGCAGAGACCTCTGTGATTCAGGTGAACCTCATGCAATGAAACTATCAGGAGCTTGTTCTTGAACTCCTGGTGCCCAAAGGTGGGAAAACATGGAAGCTGCCCACTCCTGAAGCATTTTGGGATCAGTCTCTGGTCCTCATTGCATGCTCTTCTCTCTAAACATCATATGAAGGGGTCTCATAAAGGGTTAACAAGTATAATAGAGGTACAGAGATTTCCTGCCACATCTGAGAGGTGAGGAAAAGAGCACTTTGCTGCTAGTTCTTCCAGGCTAGCTGTCTTATTCTCCTGTCCCTTTGGGACATATGGAAGGAAGGGGTTTTTGTGACCTTTCTTAGTGCCTCCAGGGTGAAACGTGCTTGTTTTACTCCACAAGACCGTTTGGCTGGGCATTCTTTCTAGCTACATCTCACATACATGCAGGCTGAGTTCAAATCATTGTTCCCAGCCTGCCATGGGGGATCAGGGCTTGCCAGTATCTCCATCCTCTCTGACCATCTGCAAAGGGCTATGGAGAAAAAGGACTGGCTCTTGAGAACCAGAAGACAGTAAGGGATCCAACACTGCTTTCTCAGTCTCTTCCCTCAGCCTCCAATTTATTAAGCAAGAAGGTAAATAAACAAATCCAAACTTGACCTGGTATCACTGGTGAGGATGATGTAATTCATTTCTTGTGGTTGAGAGCTTGGCATTTTTTACATGAAAAAGGGTATTTCTCTTTCTCCTAGACCTTCACCACGTTGTGGCCCAGGAGCACTGTCCGAATGGTCTCCTTTGGGTGTGAAATCTCCTGGGAGGCAGTGGGACAAGAAAAGTGAGCAAATGTGACTCAGCCCTACCTTGGCTATCCACAGTGAAGGAAGCCTGGATGGACATCACAGTGACTCCTCCTCCTTGCGGTCACAAAGCTGCAAGGGCTCATTTCTGTGGAGGGATAAAAAAAGAGATCTACAACCTATGTGTTGCTTGACTACTGGCTATAGCTGTAGCAGGATTCCATTTTATGCCTCTATTATGCATCTTTGAGGACTATGAGGGTGATAGCTACATAAAAATTAGAGGGTGTCCTGGAAGGGCATCCAGGAGGGATGAAGAGGGATCTCTTTCAGTCCAAGAACCTTCTCTTGCAGAAGGCAGACTCGGGGACACCAAATGAAGCTGTTAGGAACTAGGTTCACAATAAACCAGGGGGTTAGCTCTTCAGCCAACAGAGAAGTGGACTGAAGATTCTCTTCTGGGATACGAGAAGGTGACAGGAGCGCAAGAGGAGAATGTGCAATTTCAGGAAAGGAAGACCAAAGGGTTGTGGAATGCTTTAAGCCTCCAAGGCTATGTCTGTATTAAAAAGCCAGCTAGAGCCAGAGCAATGGCACCAGCTCTTTTCCATGATCATCCAGACTGACTAAATCTTAGCTTAGTCCCCACCATGTCCGAGGCCCACACCAGCTAGTGAGTCCAGACAACATCGAGGCATGGTCATCCTCACAAAGGGCAAAGATCATTGACAAAACTCAGTAAGGGTGAAGTCATCTGTTTGGGGGATAAAAACCATCTGGTTGCAAGTTCTGCTGTGCCACTTGCCCTGGGCAGCCAGAGAACAGGCTCCAGCCTGGTTTATTTACTAGTCAAATGCAGCCAAAGATGCAGGTATCTCGGGACTGTATGCAGGCGCTTGAGTCCAAGAAAGAAGTGTGATTTCCAACACGTCTCTCCCTTTGGCAGTGCCTGTTGGCTGGGCTGAGACATTCCCCCATGAAGCACTTCAGGCTGCTGTGATGCTGAGATGCCAGTGGTCCTCATTTAGTCATGTCCGTCTGGCCATGCCCTGTCTGCTAGCAGGGCTGTCTCTCCGCTAGATCCTTCCCCATTCCTCTGATCCAGGGAACTTTAAAAAACAAGTACTATGCAAGCTGGGATGGGTACCAGAAGGAGCATGGCACCCATGGCAGGAACACAATGTCCCATTAGTACCTCGCGCCTTCCATGAGTAGCAGACCTGTTCTGGTCGAAACAGTTTGTCTGATAGGGTTTCTGCAAGTGAGAATAATGTGGTCCATCTGGTAGCTGCAGAGTTGGGATTTAAGCCCAGCAGCTTGGTCAAAGTCCAAACAGAAAGTTCAGCCATAGCTGGGACACCACATTTAAAGGTGTCCCAGGCTCTCATGCACACTCTTATGAAATCCCAGTTATAACGGAGCACAAAGGAGAGGAGAAAAATGAATTGGTGTTTCATAGAGAAATGCCTTTCATTGACTTATTATGCCCATAGATTTAGCACATTTCAAAGGAAATTTAGCCAGAATAAAGATGGGAATTCAACTCCAAGAATTTGTGGCTATTATCACTAAATTAATTTACCTAGCTCTACAAGGAGTACAGTCACTTCGTTTGTTCTCCTGAGTATACCAAGTGTAATTGATCATTTAGGAAACTAATGCTGAACTACCCTGGCAGCGTGTTACCTTTATCAGAGAAGTTCTGGGCTATTTTACACAAGGATGAAACAGGTCCCAGTGCCAATTTCTAATCACTGATAGAGGGGGTCCAGCTTTGCAACAGAGAGTTGGCATATCTAGCCAGATGGGATATCATCTGCCTTTGATGCTCTTGAAACCTCAATCCCCTGCCAAAATTTACTGGAACTGGCCACTGAGTGCAGAAGGCATCTGGAAGGACAGAGAATGGCCATAAAGACAATTGTGAAGGCATTAGAAGAATATCCCAAAAGACTTATATCCTTAACAAATTAGGGCCCAAACCGCAGTCCCTCCAGCTTACGAGAACTTGCCACTTCTCACACAACTATCAGCTCTGACAGACAAACTCTGGCCAAGTTTGCTAGGTGATTTAAGACACTGCCACTCCCAAGTGTTCATTCCTTTCCTAACCTTTGAAGAGCAGAAGATGTTCACCAGGTTCTCAGATGTCCCTAATCAGAGGTCCACACATTGTTTGTCACTCTTTAAATTCATTTGCCCCAGGAACAGATCTGTCAGTCTTTCCGAGAAAATGAAATTCCTTTCCAAAACAGCACAAATGCTGCTTCCCATTTCCCCTCACACTGCACTGTCCTTCCTTTCCATCACCGTGGTGGGTGGATACTTATTCCCACCTCCTTCCCTCCTGAGCATCCAACCTGTGGGCTGCATCCATCCCAGCTCCAGATGCCTCTGGAGGGTCCTTAGATCCCCATAAAGCACTGTGGGCTCCAGCAAGGCTTGCGAACTGTCAATACCTCGTACGGGATATTCAGCACCTCAGCTTCAAGCGACTTGCCCATGATGTAAGAGGGAGCTTAGGCCATTATCACCCAGCTCCCGGCCTGTTCTGCAATGACAAGTTCATCTTTCCTCTTGTTTAATCATGCAAACAACGTGGGAATATAAAGGTTATGAAAAAAATATGGCATAAAATACAACTGTATTTTTACAAAATGTTCTTGTAGCTAATATAACACACAGTCCAATGCACTTTACAAGGCAGGCCCTCTAAAACCCGCTACCAAACACCAGAATTCATATGTTCAGCTGGTATAAATCATTGCTGCTGATTTACACCAGCTGAGAACTGGGTCACAATTGCCTAATTAAATAGCTTCTCTTTGAGCAAAAAGCTATACTTTTAAAAAGTGTAACTGTGAATTACTTTATATAGCCCATCGTTGGAAAGAGAGAGAGTGCGAGAAAGAAAGTGAGAAAGAAAGCAAAATAAAGAGAGAGAAAGGGCAAGAGAGAGCAGAAGAAAGAAAAAGAAAGGAAAGGGAAAGAAAAAAGGAAAGGGAAAGAAAGAAGGAAAGAGAAAGAGAAAGAAAAAGAGAGAGAAAGAAAGAAAGAAGGAAGGAATAATTTGTTTATATTTATTTTGGGAGCTCAGTTCCTTTCATTGGGAAAGAATGGGGCAGTTTGGGAAGCCCAGACTAAATCACTCACAATGATAACAGGGTGATATCGAGAGCAGTAAAACTAATTTATTGGGCTGAGTTTATCTGATTCCAAGGAAAGTGAGTACTGCTGAGTGCAGCTCTGACTGTGCTTGCGTCTGACAAGACACACAGTTCAGATGCAAAATTACATTAAGCAGATGTAGCCCATTAAGAAGCCGAGTCTGAAAATGTACTTTATCCTGTCAAGGCAAATCCTAGTTGAAAACTTCGGGCCTTCACAAAAAAAAAAACAAACCCTTCAAGAAGATGTTCTATTTTGGGTTTTATTGCTTTAATCTTTTTTGTGTCAGTCCTAGTTACAGGGCGATGATAAGTATAAACCCACCTCCACTGGATTTCTAACGTAACATAACTCCATTACCTAGCCCCAGCCAGAGCGTTGAAAAGTCCCTCAGCATTCAACCCAGCAGAACCAGTCCTGGATTCAATTATAATCCAGAATTAGGTGAGGCTGGCCGGTTCTCGGAAGCAAACCAGGTAAAACACAAATCAGTTGTCCCTACCCCAGAACAGGCTAAAAGGCAGAAGGATGCAACCAGTTCATCCCTTCCTTGCATCCGTCCATCATGAAGACTGTGCTGGGTTAGCTCTGATGGAGGTGTCCCCATCGCTGTCACCTGAAGCTGCGTGAGAGGATTCTCACCCTGGGTGACTCTCTGCATGAGAGCACCTGAAAAAACATGGGATCTGGTGCGGAAGGAAAACTTGGATGGGATTCGAGATCTGTGGAGTTTCACTTGGTTGTGCTAGAAGAGGGTGGGAGTTTTATTTAATAAAAGTTTTTGTGAATTCTTGGACTCAATTCCTTTATATCTAATCCTATTTATATACCCACATTAGTTGTAAAGCTGGGAAGGAACTAAAAAAGGACAAAATATACAATAACGTATTAGTCACTGAGGCACTCAAGTCTCACTATTGCATTTAGGTCCCTAAAAGGCACTTTGGAGCGTCTTCCCCATGAGTGCTGATTTTTTTTGCTTTGGAGCATTTCAGCTCATTCTCCATGATTCCTCCATTCTCATATATTTCATCCGGTACACACACCATTGAGGGAAGTGTTCAAAAGCACCAGCAGGATATCAGCAACAGGAAAGAAGGTCAATCTCATTAGACTGGCCAAGATCATCTTTAGGAGAAAGAGGATGATGTTGAAAGGATCATCAGTGGATTTCTATGCAGCAAGATCTCTCAGCTAATCTAAGTCTCCTAAAGGTAAGACAGGGCACTTAGGCTATTAACCAGACTACATAGAGTAATGGAAAATATTTTACAAGGAGAAATCCTCTACCAGTAATTCAGTGTTCATGTAAAACTCAGTTACTGCATGGAATTCATTTTGCTCTTTGAAGTTTCTTTGTTTACATTTTATTATCTGGAATAGCCTCTTTAATGGTTGGGAAAAAAAGTTGCTTTGTACCAGAGCAATTAACAATAAGAGTCAAGTTCAGGGGCCTTGACTCTGACATTTGATTGCAACCGCAAAGTGGACAGTGCGCTTGAATGGTTTGATTTTCTTTATAAACTGCACAAAAGTGAACTTTTTTAGTTTCCTTGGAATTATGTGCAAATCCCAAGATGGAAATGTTCCCTCTAATGGAGAGAAAAGGAAAAAGTAAATCTAACCAGCTACATTTAAATGTTTACAATGCTTGATTTCACCCATTGAGTTTCATTGTTTTATTTGGAAGTGTCCTTAAGCAATTTATGTAAAATAATACATGCCAGCTGTAACCATTTTGGGCATAGGAGTCATACAGGATCATACTCCAATGCTAATAGTCCAGCTATGCTTAACAACTAATTAGCTTGGTTTATAACAAGACCAAACATCAAAACAGAAGGACCTCTATGACAAGCATCAGGCTAAGGATAAATCTCATCCGACCTCTGACATCTGCTCAGTGGATGTCTACATGAAAAGGGTCACGCTAACTCCCAATGGACACAATTCATCTTATCCTCATCCCTTCTTTGGAAGCACGCCAAGTTTCTAGCACTCTAGAAATATCTTTATCGACAGTGCAGGGAGCTGAGGACAGCTTGCTCCACGACCTGTGCAATGTCAGAAGGGGTGAATTCCTCCTGGGGGAATTAATTCAACAACTTGGGACTGTTCACTAGGGTCGCCTTTAACTCAGAAGCCCCTCTTGGTGATTTGGGGCTGTAAGGACCAGATCTGGAGGTCTGACCTGGCCTGTGTGTGTCAGCGGTAATTATGAAGCAGGATCAGCCCCATTGCTTTGCAGAGCTCATTTTTGAGCGTCACCCAGTTTGTTGGTCCATGGCAGTCCTGGAAGAGCCCTTGGGATCAGTGCTATGGAGGGAAGAAAGCGTCTTTGGGACCTTGCATCACCAGATGCAGGGGTGCAATTCAACTGCTTAAATGTCATAGAAGCATAGAATGGTTTGGGTTGGAAGGGACCTTAAAGATCACCTAGTTCCAACCCCCCTGCCCTGGGCAGGGACACCCGTCAATACTATTTGAAATGCCTTTGGGTGTCCCCTTGAGGTTCCTTTTCCAAGCCCTGGTGGTCAGGGGTCTCCTGCAGGGCCAGGGTCAAGGCAAAGCCTTGAACTGCACCACGTTTCACTGCTGAGAGGAGCCCTACATCCAGGGGAGGAAGAGTTATGTGCGGGGGTCAGGGCGAGCTGGGGAGTTGCAGCTGCCTTAAATCAGCCATTTCTTTGCAGCTGTCAGCTTGAAGCTTTTATGTCGTGCCGAGGGGTGATCCTCATGCGTGGATATACAGGGAATTGCTGGCCATCATCTCCCACTTTCCCCAGACGCAAAGATACTTCCAACCCGCGCCCCTCGCAGCTTGCACGCTGCCTGCAGCAGGGAAGGAAGCACCTGCAGAGGTGAGCACCGAGGCGGTATTTTAATCTGCCCGAGCCAGATGAGGAGAACAGCCCTGGATGGAGCAGGAGCTTAGAAAAGAAAACAGTTTTCCTGCCTGAGCCTGGCCCTGGCCAACATGTGCAGCACTTTGTAAAATTAATTGCATATTGAGCAGGTAGCAGGGTGGAAAGCAGCTGCAGGTGGTGCGTGTAAAAATGTATCTGCACCCATCAGAGAAAGATCTGGATCCTCCCTTGCGTGATCAACCCCCTGGACCTGGGAGGCGGGGGGGGGATTTGATGTGAGATGTGCCCACCAGTTGGTTTTCTTTGGGATGCAGTTGCTGCTATCAATGATTTTTTTTTTTTATAATGACCCAGATTATAGCATCTCATCCTAAATTTCAAGCTATTTAGGATAATCCTAACTGTCTGAAACTCTAGGGATGTGTGACAGCTCAACTTTAACCTCCTTGAAGATGGCCTGCTTTCTTAAAATTCATACTGAATTTCAGAGAAAAGAGAGGTTTTAAATCCATCATTATTTCGGATAATCCTAAATCGCTTGAAATTTAGGATGAGATATTATAATCTGGGATAATCCTAAATATCTTGAAATTTAGGATGAGAAACAACGGGCAAGGAAGGAAGCCCCCTAGAATGATGGATTTAAAGCCTCTCTTTCCTCTGAAATTCAGTATGAATTTTGAGAGAGATCCTTGAGGATGTTGAAGTTGAGCTGCCGCACACCCCTAGAGCTTCAGACAAACGTGGGCTTGTGAGCACCCAACTTTACGTGGTTTTATTTTATATAGTCCCATGTTCGCTCCAGCCTGGGTTCATCGTTCATCATCAATGAGCAGCGCCACAGACCCGATCCCAGACCGAGTGAATTTGGGGCCCAGCATTAGAAAATCTGAAAGGAAAGCGGGTCTCCATTTTAGAAAGCCCGTGTTTGTCAGCAGTTACCCCTTAGAGAGATCTGAGATATTGATAACTGGCATTTATAGGATTCAATTCTCCGAGGTTTTCAGCGCTTTGGCCCGGATCCAGAAGAACACTTGTGCACACATTTGGCTTGAACGCGTGCGAGCCGTCCCCGTTTGAGTTGTCGCTGTGTTATACGAGTGGGGAAACTCTCAAATTAACTCAACCCATGGCTGCGTTTAGGTCTGAAGCTCATCCGTGCACAGATGGCAGCACGAGAGCCCCAGCGCAGACCTTCAAGTCCAGTGCCTTTCTCATAAGCTCTTGCGGCCTTTCCAGCATTTCCCTTCATGTCCCAGCTCCTGGAGTGGTGCAATTACATCACAACCTCTTCTGTCTTTCTGTTTTTTTAAGAGAAATTTTGAGGCCGTATGGTTCTGGTGAATACCTTGAAAAATTCCACTTAAAAGAGAAAAAAAAAAATCCACGCAATCCAGAAAGGATCTTTAAAATAACTATTTTCATCTTTACAATACTGACAAAATACAGTCCACTTACTCTTAACAAAAAGCAAATAAAAACGATCCACAACGCATACCAATGTTATTATTTTTATTATTATGGTTGCTTTTATAATTAGAAAACAAAGCTAATGCTGCTTCCCTGAACAGGGGGTAACTTTTGCTCTAGATGAATAAACCACGGCTCTGCTGAGATATTTAATCAAACTCTGTCTGACTGATGAAACTGGTCCTGAGGGGAAAACAAAACAAAACAAAACACGTTGTACATGTTAAAGTCATTAATCTCAGGTGGATTTTAAGTTTCCTGTTCTTTTTCCCCTCTCTCCCAAATCTTGCTTTCTGCTCCATCTCCCACATGTAGAGGACAACGCTGTGTCTGTGCTGGCTCCCGTCTGCTCTTGGGAGCAAAGTGATGGTGTTCCGTGACCCTCTGCCTGACACAGGGAAGGCAAAGGCTTCATGGTAGGGTGAAGCTGATAGTGACAAGTGAACCCAGGGATGAATTTTTCTTTTGCTTCCCATGTCCCTGAGTAGCTCCAGAACCTCGTCACAGCAGGAAGGACTGTCCAGTTTTGGGCTTCCCAGTTCCAGAAGGACAGGGAACTACTGGAGAGAGTCCAGCAGAGGCTACAAAGATAATCAAGGGACTGGAGCATCTCTGTGCTGAGGAAAGGCTGAGAGCCCTGGGGCTGTTCCGCCTGGAGAAGAGCAGACTGAGAGGGGATCTCATCAATGCTCAGCAAGAGCTGAAGGGCGGGGGGCAAGAGGATGGGGCCAGACTCTTTCCAGTGGTGCCCAGCGACAGGACAAGGGGTGACGGGCACAAGCTGGAACACGGGAAATTCCAGCTCAACATGAGGAAAAACTTCTTTACTGTGAAGGTGGCAGAGCCCTGGCACAGGCTGCCCAGAGAGGTGGGGGAGTCTCCGTCTCTGGAGACATTCCAAACCCGCCTGGACGCGTTCCTGTGCAACCTGCTCTGGGTGACCCTGCTCTGGCAGGGGGTTGGACTGGATGATCTCCAGAGGTCCCTTCCAACCCCTGCCAGTCTGTGATTCTGTGATTCTGTGATCTTCCCCCAGCAGGTAAGCCCACAGCTGGGCAGCACAAGCCCAACTCATTTGGAGGATGCTAATGGTTGTCTACAGGGATCTGTTTTCTTGCAGGAAAAGGCATGGTCCCTCAGGGACTCTTTTATCACTTTCCTGACAAAGGTACTGTTAATTGTATTCAGATTTTTGCTTCCTTTCCCCACCCCCCTTCCCCTCAAGAAGGGCTTTTGTAGCTGCACATGAAACGCTCGTGGGCTGCCTGCTTTCGCAGGATTAAGATACTTTCCATTTTGCAGACGAAACTAAACAATCAGATGGGAATTTTCTATAATGAATGTCGTTTGCCTACCTTGGGGAGCAACCTAAATGATAAAAAACTGGAAGAGGGTGAGGATGGGGAGGGAATTAATCAAAAAATATAAAGCCAGCTGGATGCACGCAAGGTCTAAATCCTCAGATTTGGAAATAGCATTAAGTCAAAACTGTTTTATTAAACCACAGATATTTTTTTTTCAAATTAATAAATGCTACAAAGCCACCGACATAATACTTTTCAAGATAGCTTGCCCTTTTCCCTCAGGGGTAATATTGTAATATTTTGAAATAATAGTATTTATAGGAGTATATCAGATGTATTTTCCCAGCTAGTGTAAATCAAGAGAGCTGTGTAGTAGGACATGGAGCTGGGCCAAACTACACCAGCTGTTAGGATGTGTCAGCGCATGTTATGAGAGAGGGAACTGTAGCATCACCCGACAGAGGCATTCACAATAATTAAAGCCATTTCATTCAGAAGCTGAAAGACCTCAGTGTTTCGGAGCACAGCCTTGAAAACTGGTTGCTGAGGAGCTGGGGAGGGAAGGAGGCTGGTACATGAAGATCTTGCCCTGCTGTTAGGGATACATTTTCCTTGCAAAACTGATTTTTGACAAATGTTCTCCCAAACATCTTTCAGGCCACACACGCACAGAGAATCATTTGGCAGCTGCTTTTTGGTTTCCTGCCGCACCAAGCATTGCAGTTGAGAGCAAGGAAATTTCTCTTTCCCGGTCCCTCTGTGCTTTGCTGCTGATGCCAGGAGAAAAGCATCAGAGCCAGGGTGCAAGGAGCAAGATGCACCATGAGTCGTTCCACCAGTACGGTCCCATGTTATAGATTCTCTTTTTACTCCTAGTTTGTATTAGAAGGAAAAGAAAACGGAAAGCGCTCCCATAGAAAGCCGTTTCCCGAAAAATTAGAAAATGCCACTCCATCAGGAGGGAGATGACACTAATTTGCTGGGTGAAGCAGGGCTGTGTAACAAGGGAGGCTGCAGTTTATCAGACCTAGGGACATGGTTTAGAGGTGGCTTTTGTCAGGGTAGGTTTAAGGTTGGACTTGATGATCTTAAAGGTCCCTTCCAACCTCAGGGATTCTATGATTCTATGATTCTACCTTGTCCTGTGCATGGCTCTCGTCTGGGTAATGCTCATCACCCTGGGCACGTTGCTAATGCAAGGTGCAGCCACTCTAGAGAAGGACCCTGAAACACAAGAGTTATAGCAAAACCAGTGTAAAGGCGTTAATTCGTAGACCAATATCTAGGACAAGGGCTGGGGCCCATGAGCTACTTTCTTAGCTCAAAGAAACACAATTCACACGAAGCTCATGATGGATTATCTACAGCAGAGATTTTGAGCCCCAAAATGCAAACCTCCAAACACTGCAGTCACTTCAGTTCAGCATCTTCAGTAACAGACAGATGTGGGCAGAGGCAAACACAAAGTGCGAGGTACCACCACAACTAAAGGTCTGCTGAGGGATCACTTCCCACCTGACGGACCCGCAGGTGCCTGGTAGGCTTGCTCACGTCTTTTCATGCTCTGAAAAGTTATGGTTTCTTCTGATGCAGAAAAAGCAGCTGAGGAACGTGGACCTGATGCTGGAGGAGTGAAATGTAGCTGAAAACAATGTGCATATAGAGAATTTCTTCCATCTCGCTATTTTTTTGCCAAGCAGAAAGACTCAGGACATCAGCAAGGGAGCAAGAAAAAGAGTCATTTCAGAATAGCATTGAAATGCTCAAATTTTTCTTTGGTCAGAACATCCCTGCCTTGTTGGCTTCATCAGAAACTGGAAACAAAAATAAAATTCCTCAAAAGAATGAAAGTAGAGCATTTCTTTACATATCAAACGAAGGCAAATTCTGGCTTTGGAGAGCAGTGGGATTTGTGCCACCAGCCTGTCTGCGTGTCAGCCTGTAGACACCCACCGCTCATCACACCGCACTGTGGAGACGTTTTAGTCCACCAGCTTTTATGGGGTGACAATAACACAAACCACTGACAAACTACCAAAGGCCTCTTTTTGCCTGCTCGTGGCTGGGGGAGGGAAGGAGGCAAGGAAACCAAACTCGTTACAGCAAAGCAAAGTAGCTGAGGAGTACAAAATATGTATAATTTTGCTCTATAGCCCGCAATGCTTTTCTCCTCCAGCTCTCAGAGCTGCTCAGAGACATGTCAAAGGCAGTTGCCTCCTAGAGAGCAGCTGGGTGGGGAAAAAGGGGGATTTGGAGGAAGACTGCAGTGTTACGGACATATTTCCCCCTAGGAAAGTGGCACTGTCCTCCCCCATTTGTGTATGAGTAATTTTTTGGCTGCTTACAGCAATTTGCTTGGGGAATGGCATGCCCAAAAATGACCTAAAGGACCTCACCGCCTCTGCTGCCTTCTACTCCTGGAGCAGACATCCTTCTCCAGCGTCACCTTTCCTGACACTGAGCTTTCCTGACACTTCCTGTTCCCGACAACTTCACTTTCCTGACACTGAGCAACACCCATGGCAAAAAAAACAAAATAGAGCAAGAAAGGGAACCTAACCTCAGCTAAAACTTTCAATGCAACATGCAGGAGCGAGGAGCAAACCACCCATGAGATATATTAATCACATTTGTTATTATGCTCCTTGGGGGCACTGGGATATTTTACCGATGAGTGTGATCGCTGATATTATAACCAAAACAAGAATGGTGACTCTTCCTTTCTCCAAGTGTTCTGTTTCATGGTATTGACTGTATCTTGGCTAATTCTGCCCAGAATGAAGAGGCTGGGGAGACAGGGAATAAAGGAACTTATCTATCCCACGCCAGCGAGTGCCTGAGCCATGCTCTTCTCCCGTCCTTGGGAGGGAAAGCAGGGTTGCTTTCCAAGTAGGAAAGTGAAACATAATAATCTAACATTTTGCTGTTGCACCAGTAACTTCAGCATTTATTTCATACTATTGTTAATGCTTGTTTATAATATATAGATATATTTATGTAGGAAGTAGAGTAGACGAAAGCGCGAGATATATCTTATAAATATTTCTGTATGTCTGCATACAAAAGAAAATATGTACAGCCACAGATAGTGGTTCTCTGCTGTGTCAGGGCAGGGCCACGCGAAGGACTGACACGTTCCCACTCCTTCCTGCTGGGAATAGCTGCTGCCCTGCATGGCCGGACTCCCTACAGCCAGCACCGCACCCGCTCTGCTCTCTGTAGTTTCTTGGGGCAGGGTCAATAGTTTTGCAGGGGAAAAAGAGGCAGCGGCACATTTCCCTAAGGACTTGATGGCCCAACGGGGCAGAACATCAGTGACTAAGGGCATCACACCCAAAAGGCAAGAGAGAAAGAGAGCAGGAGCTGCGTTTTTTCTCTTTTCCCTCTGGATTTTGACTTAACTTTGTTACTTTACCCTAACAGCTCCACTATGATCTCGTGGACCCCATAAAGCCCTTGTCAGGGTACACTATTCTCACTGCCTCTGGGAACCCGTGAGGGTTCTTCCACAGCTGAATTTGAAACCCCATCCAGCCCGGAAAAATCACGGACAGCTTTTCCCACAGCAGTTAGCTTCAAAGCCGCAAACCTGCGTAAAAGAAAAGTTAAAATGAGTTGTTCATTTCAGGGCATTGACCTGAAATCTTTCCACCTTTATCATCCGGAGTGGATGCTTCCATGACAAAAATTAAGTCTTTGGCAGCAAAAGCAGTTATTGCTGGAAAGTGGTGGCGTTTTCCCTTCTGGGATGGTCCTAATGCAGACTCAGTACCTGCGCTAGAAGGCATAGACAGGCATGAGCCTTAGGTATTTTGAAACAAGAGTCACTTTTCTTCCCTGGGGAAAGTTTCTACTTTTGTTTCTCGAAATACTAAGGCACTTGATGGCCGGACGTCATTGGCAACCATGGGAAATATTATGGAAGAAGATACTATCCCAAATGAGTTTTTGTCTTCTCAGAGAGTGTTTTATTGGTGGGGGGAAACATTCATGGGTTGGTTGTTTAGGGTTTTTTTAAGGGTCTTATTTTTACCGGTGTGATTGTTGTTTTTTTTTTCCCTCCTACCATCTTTCTTCAAGTCTGTGTCTTTACAAGATAAACGATGTCTAGTCGGGGAAATGTTTTCTCTTCTCTGGACAGTGCTGGGGTTGCCGCCGGTGTCTCAGCTCCCAGGCGGAGAGAGGAGGGTTTTCATTTGCACACATATCTCTCGACAGTCCGCTCACACTTTTTACAGGTCACGTAGCAGCACCAGTGGTACTTGCAGTGGCATCGCTCCACCACTTTGTCCATGTAGGGGTTGTAGCCTCGGCCACAGCACATCAAGTCACAGCTGTCGCTGCCATTGGAGGTCTTGTTGCATTGCCTGGAAGAAAGAAAATGCCGTGAGCAAGCGCAGATCCCTGCAGGGCTTTCCAAACCACTGCCCTGTGGTGGTGGCTGGGATCTGACAGCTCTGCAAGGCGTTGGGTGAAGCCAGAACGGCTGCATCCCAGCTGCAGAGAGCACATGGCAGGGATGAGCACCCAGCCAAGGAGCCCTCCACACCTGCAAGGGAGGCAGGGAGAGTCCCAGGGCTGCACTCACATCACCTGCTCCCATGCCCAGGACTGCAACTGCATCACCCAAAATAACATTAAGCTCCTGTCCTGTCTCTCAGTTCAGTCTCAGCGGTGTTCAGGCTGCTATCAGTGAGGGCAGGTAGGGCTTAGCTCCCATACAGATAGACAAGCAAAGCTCTCGTGGTACCTCCACCAAAGCAAAACCTTATAGTCCGTAGCAATCTGTATTCCCGAGCAGGCTCCAAAGCTGTCTGAAAAGAGATGGGAGAAGATGATACCCTAAAGAACAAACACTGGTGTTTGTCCAATGCTACCTACCCTGAAAAGGACGGAGGAGGAACCCTGCAGCCACAGACTATTTGCACAGGCTCCGTGCCAACGATCCTGGGCTGGGAAAGCTCCTGAGCAGCCTGTTACAGCCACAATCAAGCCCTGACCCTATCAGAGAAATCACAACCGATACTCGCAAGGCTGGACTCTGCGCTTTTCCCCTCCCAGCATGTCCCCCAGGATGGCACAAGCAGACGGGGAGCTGGCCCTATACCACCCCAAGCCCTGACCCAGGAGCAGGCAGCGCGGCAGGACCCCAGTGTAGGATGACAAGTCGCCAAATATCACACGGACTTCCACTGCTTGTTTTGTTTCTGCTTTTAATTAAAGCCAGACTCGCTGGGATAAGTTGAACATTGTGCGGGGTTCCCTCGCTTTGTCTGCTTGCAAGAGGCTGGTTTGAGGGTTTCAGATGTAACTCATGAATTGGGGACTCTCTTTCATTGATCCATTGATCATGGATCACAGCCATTCTCGAACACCAGCTGTCTCATTCTCCTAAATTATGCCAAGTTGGGTCATTGGACATAACAGCGCAACAGGCATTGCCTCTTGGATGAGATGAACCATGTCCTAGAGGTGCCATTAGTCCATGGGCTGTAAAGATAGCCCAGGGTGGAAGTGTTCATGTTTGGTCAGATGCTCAGGTGGACACTAGCACTCAGATCTCATGACACACCCAACACCATGGGGCTGTGAACTTGATGGAGTCTTGAAACTACTGTAAGAAAGGCACTTTGGAGAGTGGGGGAGTTGCTGACATCTCTCCTAAATCTTATTCTGTATGGCTATTTTGGACAGAAACACTCTAAGGCTAGTTTGGGGCAGGGAAAGGAGAGAGGAGCGTGAGTCGGACTCGAGCAGAGCACTCCATTAATAGATGAAAACAAATCCATGAGATTTATAGGAATTCCTCGTGAGGTAATGCTTTAGGAGAAGTTACGGGATTAATGAGGTGTTGAGATTTTGTTCTTGTTCTTCCTTTATTTTTTTCTGACTCAGGCGGGCCCCCTGTTTGTTATTTCTGACTCACATTCCTCCCCAGGTCCAGTGTTTAAAGGGGCCCCCCCTCCTCCCCCTCATTCGGGAGTGTGTGTAAATATTTACAAACCTTTGAAAGCCTCTACCGAAGCTGAAGTCTGCAACCACACTGAGCGTGTTTGCCTAATGCTGAACCAAAGGCGTTGTTATTGCCCCTGCGAGCTGGGGCCCCTCCGCCAGGAAACCTCCGAATGACTCCTCATAAATGTATTAGTAAATGCATTAAATATTAAGAGCAAAGGTTCAAATATAGGCGTGTTGACATTAGAAGAAGAGAGGGTATTTGACAGCCTTACTCAGCTTCACCGGTGGATGGAAAGGTTGTTGCCCAGAGGTTCACCTAGGGAGGATGGGGAGTCTGCAGAAGCACGGTAATGGATGTGCAGTGCATCCGTGCCACCTCGTGCTGAGAGCTCATTAAAATGGCCAAGAAGAGGAATACGGGTCCATTCTGACTCTAGTTCACCACTGAGGACATTCATTCCTCAAACGTACAAGGCACCCAACAGTTAAATTTACCCCATTCCAATAGAGAGCAAAACTCTTCTACCTGCTGTATTGAGACCTGGGAATCTCCCTTTCCTTGCACCCACTCCTGTGGTTTGCAACAAAAAAGTGTGTCTACTAGGAGATATACCTTTTCATAACTGTCCCCATCCTACCCAGCCTGAAATAAAGAAAGGAAAAAACCAAAATCTTATATAAAAAATCCCCTAGCTTCCCTCAGTTTTGGATAAAGGAACAGGGACATTCTGAATGAATGGGTTGAATAGCCAAAACAAAGCTTTTGAGCCCATCCTGAACCTAAATGGGCTTCTAAAAAACTTTCCCAACAATGCCACTAACCAGAGATTTTATTTTCTGTTTTAAAGCCTGGTCCTGGATGAATTATCTTTCTTTTTCTTTAAACAAGCTGAAACAGAGGTAGCTTCTCAGTTGTATCTATACATACAAAAAGCAAGTGGGGGAAGAAAAAGGAGACCAAAGACTAAAGTTTATCCACAGAAGCTGCCCCCAAGCATCTGCTTCCAGAGCCCACGGCTGCGATCTCACCAGGCTCCCTGCTGATGGGTTAAGTTCAATCTCATTTGTTTTGGGCCTGGTCCAGCACGATTCCAGCAACTCCGAGAAATGCCCTTCTCCCGAGCCTCGGAGAGAAAATACGAAGGCAGGCGATTGCATCTTAACACAACACCGTAACCTCTACAAGCACTTGGAAGACCGGTGAAAAACGATGCTTCGGCCGTAATCCCAGCCAAGGTCCTGGCTCAGGAACAGGCTTTCACATTGTCACAGTGCTTTTTCCTTCTTTATTCAAGCAGGGAGGAGGTCAGCCCTGCTGACTGGACAAATCCCACTCAGTGTGCCTGTCCAAAATTTCCCCTTTCCAGCCCTCATTTGCAGAAACTTCGCGGTACATTGCTCCCTGAGCCCAAACAGCCTCATCACAGAGGTGGCTCCTCAGCAGACATGGTGAAGGACATCCCAGCACTTGTAAGAGTCTTCCTCCAGAGGGAGAGGCTGAGCCATCTCACAGTCACCCCCCGGGGGATTTTCATTTTAAAAGCTATGGGGAGATGTCACATGTAATTTCATTGTGGATCCCAGTTCACTTCTGTCCCATCAGCAGATATAAGGATATTTTTTGGTTGCCCAGCTGGCACCTGAGAGCCAGACTGAGGCCAACTCTGTTCTGTGTCACCCACAATAATGACATATGATGACAGGGATGGGCCAGATTTCCACTGGAACCTCACTCCATCAGTCCTATTAATAAGTGGAAGCTGCTTATCAGTACATTAGAAGTCATTCTGGGTTACAGCAACTGCCTGCTTGGCCTAGTACGTCTCCCAGTGGCTGTGGGAGACGCTGTTTAGGGAGGAAAATACAAATCTGGCCACTTTCTGTAGTCCTTTTCCTCATACACCACCAGCACCTGGGCTGTTGTATCAGGGGTGATAGAAGGTATGTTCCGACCTAGACATCTCATTATCCCCTTGTGGGCAACTTGGCCATGGGTTTGGCTCATCCCTTTCTGGCGTCAGGGAAACCGTCTGCCTCCAAGGACTCCAGCAACCACAAGTACCAGAAAACAGTACTGCTGTGTAAAGAAGTAATTTATTTTATCTTTTAAATCAAATTCCTGTTCATTTCTTTAGTGCCCCTAGTGCCTCTTGCACCGGTAATGTCAAGTTGTACAGCAGTATATAAAAGAAAGAGAAAAAATAATTCAAATACCCCAGGAGGTATGGAACACAATGGACATTGGCTAAAAATACATCACAGTGCACAACTTCATATGAGATTTTGAGGGCGGGATCTTAACTACTTTTAAATTGCTTTCTCATCCACAAGGAACGACTAGAGACTGACACTGAACAACTGTACGAAAGAGAGTTATCAATAGTGTATGTCAGCGAGGAGATGTCAAGGGAGACCCTGGAACCAGCCTGTATTTTCATTAATGAGGAGTAGAGAGTGAACTTTAAAATTTGTGGATAACGCTGGGGTAAAAGGAGCTGAGGGCATTTTGCGAGAGTGAATTAAAATGCAAAGTAAGCAACACACTTAGAGGAAAATGCAGATAAATGTGGGAATGTTCCCAGGAGAGTCAGAGGAGCAGTTCAGAAAGTAGAAAAGGTCAAAGGAACTGATTTAGAGAAGTGTGTAAGGAAAGCTGTCTTCCTATCTATAAAAGATCTTTGCAAAAAGTCGTGAGCAGAAATGTTCTTTATATGCAGAGAAAAGAGAACAAGAAATGATCGGTTTGGTTTGCAAAAAAAAAAAAAAGGTAAATTCAGATTAAGAAAAACATAACTGCAGATAGTAAAGCCCTGGAACAGGTTATTTAGGGAAACTGAAGACCAGAGTAGACAAACATTTTCAGTAACAGCCCAGGTGGTCTCAGTGCAGTCTCACTCCTAAAAAGAACAGGCTCCATGGTAAATTATTCCCAACACCGATGTTCCCTAAATCCAACCCTGTTTTGATGCAGAGCAACCAAGTACATTTAAGAGAGCTGGCTGACTTTTTTTATCCCCTGAATTCACCACCCGCTTCGATTTTACTGTGTGAAATTATTCTTTCCACCAACAAATGTATTATTCACAAATCTGTTCAGGAATCTTTACAGTCAAATCCAGGTCTCTCAAACTGGGAAGGGTTCAAACTTCCCCAGGGAGGAACCCAGCAAAAGCCCAGGAAAGCAGGGCTGGCCCAGCTGCTGAAACGGGCAGCAGCTACAAGCACATTGCCCTAGGAAGGTTCCTTCACTGCAGGTGGGAGGAACAGAAAGCTGCTATTTTCCTGACTTTCCTTCAGTTTAAACTTCTGGGGCACTCACAGAAGAATTATTTGCCATTCGTTATTCATCATTTGTTGGATCCTACGAAAAAAGGTTGGCACATCTGATAACAGTTCCAAAAATTACTGAATCATCATACACGTTATAGAATCATAGAATCATAGAACTGTCTAGGTTGGAAGCGACCTTTAACATCATCGAGTCCAATCATCAACCTAACTCTGCCAAAACCATCACTAACCCATGTCCCTCAGCACCACGTCTGCCCGGCTTTTAAATCCCTCCAGGGATGGCGACTCAACCACTTCCCTGGGCAGCCTGTTCCAATGCTTGACAACCCTTTCAGTGAAGACATTTTTCCTAATATCCAATCTAAACCTCCTCTGGCATAACCGGAGGCCATTTCCTCTTGTCCTAAACCAAGTTATAACCAAGTCAAAGCCAAAGCTCATCACGTTGCTTCCTGTGCCCTCACTGAGTGACAGAAACCATAAGAGGCTGTAACAAACCCCAAACACCTAATGCCATTGTCTACCCATAACTACCACTCTCTTCCCCATCTAAATATGACTGCTTCTGCTAAGAAATCTCATTGCCCACATAATCACACAAGGCAAAGCATATTTTTGGTGTGGCAGGAAACAAGAGGTTTCAAAGAAAAGGGCTGTAATTGAACACTGAAAACCATCGCATCCTTTCTTTGCAGCATTTGATCAGCCCTTTGTCACCTTTGGGACCACCAAGGTACCAAAGAGGTAGCCACCAGCCACCAACTCTTTGTAGTCACCACCGAGCAGTAGATGCATGCTTAGCTAACTCCATGCGTGTTCCTAACCAGCCTAAAACACCCTGGGAGACACTTAATACTTTATGTTGCAGAAAAGAATGCACATGTGAGCAAGGAGCAACCACCAAAGAATGGCTAAGGAGCGGTGCCCTGATTTCTGCAGCGTATGAGGGCTCCTTCCCACCTCCAGCGGGGAGGGAGCAGCGTTTGCGTGGCTCCGAGGCATGCTCTGGGAAAGATCAGTAATAAACAGCTCAGTTATCTTCGCAAGGCTTCAAGAGCTGGAGGCTTTTGCATGCATGGCAGAATTTCCCTTTCCTTGGATTCCTTACGGGACCTTAAACAGGCTTTGAAATACGATACATTGCACCCTACTGATAAAGAAGGTTAATACTTTGGCTTCTTTTCTCACAAAAGGGGTCTCAATTTTATAATCTGCTATTATTTATCATTTACTCCAAGCTGATAATGAATTTTTCAGGCAGGAGAAACTGAACTACCTTTGTAAAAGATGAGTTATAGGGTGCTTCTGTCCAAGAAATCTCTGAAAAGGGAACGCATACATTTTTTCCCAGTGGTTAATTAGTTGTATTTAAAGTTGTACAATCCACTTGCTGCTCCACAGATCAGCTTCTTTAGATTTTTCTCCAGACCATTTTTTTTATTGGCCATGAAAAATGGTGGCATATAAGCACACGGATTTTGGCTGGAGTCGAAGCGGGCTGCGCCTGCAGCAAACCTGTTTGCAGGAGCCTTGGACACCGGTTGCAACACTCAGTTCCTTAATCAGATTTTTGAGCACTTCAAAGAGGCTTCACATCTCAGGTTCGGGTTCAGCTCCCTGGCTTTGAAACCTGGATACACCCCAAGTGCTCGGAGGCATGCAGATTTCCAAACCATTTCTAATTTCAACATGAAACTAAGAAAGGCCGAGGTGTCTTAGCAAACATTTCAGGCTTGTTCAAAATAAGGCTTTGAAATCCTTTCAGCGAAAAGCTCTGAAAGGCTTCTGAGTAACCGCATGCAGGTTTTCCAAGTGGATTTTCACGCGGTTGCGCTACAAGGTAATTCAATTCCCTCTCCTTCCTGAAAAACACACAATACGTCCACATAGTGCGAGGGATAATTAGCGAGATGGAAGCGACCGATTAGATTCTCCCTCCCACCCACCTGCCGGTGCAGGATTGTTCCCTGCAGCATACCCTGAAACTCAATATGTCCAAGGTGTTGCAACAGAACCATCCTCCTCTGTCCTGTTTCCAGTGTGTTCCGAGCGAGCACCAGACCTATGAGAGCGGGAGGGGGGAAACGACTTTTTCTCCATGTGATGCAAAACTACTAATTTTTTTGTAATGAAAATGCATCAGTCTGAATTTTTTAACCCAACAGCAGGAAAGGGGGTTGTTAATGGGGTCCCCTCCTCTCGGCACCCCTTTGGAGGAAGAAAGTGGGGCTGGGAAGCTGCTGAAGATGCTCAGATGTCTTCCAGAGCATGGTGAGGGGGGTCTGCACTGTAACATCCCACGTGCTGATCCCCGCACCCATGTTCATGGCCAGAAAAAGGGCCAAAGAGGGAGTAGGCAGGTGTCGGAAGAAGTGAAGAGAGAAAACGGACTGACGGACCACCACTAAAAAATCCCTTTTTGATTGTATTTGCCATAAAAGACCTTAAAAATTAACCCAGTAGGAAACAGCGGGATCTCCCCCTAGAGAATTTTGACGTGCACAAGGATAAAATGTTAAGATGCCTCCAGGACTTGACTTATAAAATAAAAACTTCTTTGGGCTATTTCCATGTGAGCATTTTTACATCTTTTCGGAGTAAGCAGGGGCCACATTTTTTCCTGCCCTCTCTAACAGCATCCCTTTTGTCTTCCTTCTCCCTCATCCCTGTCATTAGGCGCTATCACTGCAGCCCTAGGGCTGGCTGGAACAGAGCCACGGCGTTTAAAATACATTTAGATGTCCGCTCGGTGAGAGAAAAATTGAGAAGGGAAAAAGGCTTCCATGGGAGGACGAGGTTAGGGCAGCTCTCCTCCTTTTCGCTGCTCCCCCCAGGAAGAACGGACCGATCTGCAAACACACTGTGTGCATTTTTCACTTATTTCCTCTGCTAATTTAATGCAGAAAAGGGTCTGCTAAGGCTTGTGTTACACGTGCCAGTTTTGAGACACCAGGCATCTTCTCAAGAGCTGGCAGATGGATTGCGATGAAAATGAACGTAACTACGCGTGACCTTAAAACTTGGCCTGAGAGACGCCTGCAGCTCAACACAGGACTATCTCTCCCTCCTCCCCTCCCACGGCCATCACCATCTCGCACTTCTGAGAATAAGGAGTATTTCTTGACAGGTTCCTTTTGAAAGTCATCCCCTCCTGCCTTAATATCTCGGTCCTCTAAATCCTCACTCAATCTCACTTCCCGTGGACCCTCGCCTGGCAGGCTCACAATCACCGCTGTCACCCAGCTCGGGATAAACGGACGCCTGCAATACACATTTTCCTATCCTCAGAAGGAAAAAAAAAAAAAATCATTCAAGACCTTGACATATTTTTCATCCCTAGCTGGGATAAAAAGGCAAAATCTGTTGTAAAATGAAATTAGATGAAGAAGAAGTCACGCCTCCCTCCCCCTTGAAAGGATTTCAGCTCATGGAAAATGTTTTACTTGGCAAATCTGTAATGGATTCGGTTTGGTTTTGACACAACCTGTTGATTTCATGCAATTCCTATAAAATTAATTTCCAAATAGCTTCCACAATTTTTTTCATTGCAAAACAGAATAGCACAACAAAGAGGTCTTTTTCAAGACACAAGTTTGTCAAAATCCATACAAATCCACAAAAACATCGGTTCCACTCAAATGATATTTTCCCTCAGAAACCAGCTTCAATACATGCTTTTTCTCTACAGTCCTCAGTGGCCCATAAACATCTTCACTTGCTAATTACTGCTCCACCACTGGGCTGGCAATGAATGCCAGCTTGGTGTTCCCACCACAGAGTTGACAGACAAATGCTGTTGTAGAGCAGTTCAAGTTTTGGTCCTAATGGAGGATACTAAACTGCAACTAACTGCCACAAAACATCAGAGGACAAAAAGGGCACACTTGTCTCACTCAATTGTCATCATCTCCTGATCACCTCCACCAGTTCAATGCTGACATATTGCCTACAGACTTGTGGTTCCAGTTTAAATGGCTGTTGCTAAACGATAGCTTCTAAAGTCCCCCCATCAAATAATTTGTATGATTCAAAGGTATCCAAAGAGTATCTTTGCTGTATTTGGGTCATTCAGTTCATTTCCATTACAGCAAAACCTTCTCTCCATTGAACCAAAGTGGTCCAAAGACGACTACATCCAACAAGAGTTAAAATGAAGACACCCCACAAAAGGGCAGGCGCATGTTCCTTGCAACTTGACTGTCTGAATCTCCACCACAAAGTAACACAAAGAGCAAAGAATTATGAGAACGATCTGAAGAAAGCCAAGCCAGCAGGTAGCAACTAATGAATTAGCTTGAAACCCAGCCATTGCAACCACTTAATAAAAATCCCAGAAATTCTGCAAAATTCTGGAAATACACAATTAGTTGGCTGTCGAAGGGTCTGCTGCCCACATAGAGATGCTCAGACTGCTGAAACGCGGAATTGGTTTGTCTTGGAAGGAAGTAAACAGATCCTGGGAAGGATGTCTGCTGCCTGTGAAAGGGGCAGCGCTGTGCCCAGTGGAGGTTTGGGTGTGATGACCTTAAATAACTAATACTAATGGGATGAAGAAATTCCTCTGCAGAGACACGAGCAACACAGGCAAACCCGGATTTTTAAAATGCAATGGGAGAAAAATCCTAAAAATTCATCTTTGTAGTTTACAGGTCTCTTTTTAAGGCTGCCTAGGAGCACTGGTGCTAATTGGGTTAACGCCTGGCTACTTAGAGCAGCCTTACAGCAGAGTAACAACTCATCACATCAGCAGCGACTCCGAGAAATGACTTAGAGGGACCCAACACAGTAAAAAGGAGCTGCTTGATCATTGCAAGTTCCTGCAGAGGTGAGCTGTTTAAGGGGATTTCGAAATCTTGTGCCTGCTTGTATAACACAAAAGGTGTCTGCAGCCTTGTCTTGGCCACCAATAATAGGCTTGGGCATCTGTAGACCATACCGCATGTTAGAGATGTCCTTTACCTGCATGCATGTGCTACCTCCCCAATTATTTGCCTCTTATTCATACATGCTCCCCTTTTCCCCTTCCCTCTTTGGAGCTCAGAGTGCCATCAGCACCTGCTGCAGAAACCCTCACCTGTCCTGGGTCCCGTGTGACCCCACTTTCTCGTTCTTCATGCAGAAATCGGGCGAGCTCTGCAGGTAAATCAGCTCTGTCTCTTTAACCGGCCTGATATCAATATCCTTTGGCACGAGGTATTTGCGTGTGCCCATGGGCCGGTGAACGACCTTGGTGGCTGATAAATACTTGTTTTTGAGGTCCAATGCAATGTCTCGCAGCTCTTGAAGGCCTTTCCAACAGGTCTTGATAGAGCATGACCCAGAAACTCCATGGCACTTACATTTCATTTCAAGAGAGGCTTTCAAGACCTGCAAAAAGGAATGCAGGAGTTAGGAAATGCCCTTCTCTTACCTCCAAACACGTCACAAGCTTGCTAAAGAAGGCATTTTATTAGCAGGGACTGTTACGGAAAAGGAATGCTGCTCTGATTTCTGCACAGTCACTCTAGAGTAGCTGCTGTGCAAAGGGAATGAGATCCCACGGCTCCTTGGTGATCACTATCAGCCCAGGACTACTTTCACCAAGGCGCCTTTGCAGCCAGCAGACAGAAGAGTATTTTGAATTTTGATCAGATATCTACACAGGGCTGCATTTCCACCCTCTAAATTCCTAAGGAGATGAAAACCAAAGCAATCCATAAATAGATAATTAACATCCATTTCTGCCTCTGGCAGCTTTGGGCTTTGGGTAACAGAGATGTCAAGGCTCTGATGAATTCAGGGCACCCTCACCCTGCCTTTCTGCTGGCCGTGGGGCCAAAAGAGCCTTTTATTTTGGTCCTGCACTAGTCTCGTTTTTGTGGGACACGGCAGGACGCTGACAGGAAGGGACGAATGTACCAGCCACGGCGACACTATGTCCCAAACAAAAATTTGCCCATTGCAATTAAAACAAAGCCTGAAGACATTACTAAAATAAAAAATAAAAAAACCCAAACAGATAGAGTGGTAATGGTAGGGAAAAACACCCAGGGGAGGCAAGTTCGGCATGGTTGTGCTCTGCAAAGGTGAGTTCGACCCATAGCTACACAGTAAGCTGCCAATGAGCTCAACACGCTCCAAGTTTTATCTGCTCCAGAGCTCAAGCCCTGGAAGGATCAAGGTGTGTGGTAGGACCAGCCTAGGGAGCAAAGGCAGACCCAGAAATGGGGTGCAGGGGTCAGCTTTACAGTCTCCCACCCATTTCTCCAGCTGCATGGAGGGCTGGGATGGGGATTTGCACCTCGGTGCACACCAAGCACTGCGCGTGGTAGGCATTATCCCTCCACGAGATGCAAGCTGTTAAAAGTGGCTTCTGTCAGATATGGGAATAATCACTGACGAAGCGGTTTGAGAAGGAAAAATCAGCCCTGCTGGCTGCGGGGATGGCTGGGAGGCAGCTGCTGCTGGCCGCGTCTGGCAGATGATAATCCTCCACGCTTACACAGCACTTCGCCTGCGCAACGCCCTTGGCAGAGCACGACGGGACCCATCCCCACCACACCTCCTGGGGTAAGCAAGCCATCCTTGGCTGTGGAAAGGGTGGCAATGAGACATCCCGCCCGCGGTCATATAGGGCTGATAATAGCCTTCAGGACCTCCTGGATCCCGGCGTGAGTTTATAGCCACAGTCTCCAGCAGGCCAAAGGAGTTCAGAGCAATGTGGGAGAAACCTGCTCCTTTCGCTAGCTGATAGAGACACTGAACCTCGCAGAGCGACCGACCACTACAGATGATTGTACAATTACAATAACTCTCGTGGATTTGTTACCTGTCTCCCTACTTCACTGTTGTGCAGATGCATCAGTTTATTGGCTTGTGATCCTGATTTTTTCATCTTCATGGGAGCATCTGAAAATTTGGACCCCATGATAAGACCATAGTTGAGGTTGTCTGCACATCCTCCCCATCGATACCCAGGTCCAGGTGTCTCACCTGGGATGGGACCACAGGAACAGCCAGGGAGGTCCCCGGTGGTGCAGGCTCTGGCAATGGTGTGGCTGATGGCAGCAGCAGAAAGGGCATACACAAATGCTGACTCCCTTGTGCCTGGAAGAGAGAAGAACTCCAGCTCAGCCTCCTGGGACACCTAAATGCTCCCCAAAAAGAGACCCACACAGCCTGTACCCCACAGAACAGCAAACACACCAATTCATTGCAGCTGAGACCTCCCATGGCATCACCAGCTTGGAATACATCTCCTAAGTGAGCTCTTCAACATAAGGCAACATCCCAGCAGGGAAAAGAGGCACATGGACTTATGCAACTTGTCCATTGTGGTGTGATCTGCTCTTGGAACATGTGAAGAAGCCACCCCATGGACTCTCCTGCCTGCTTTTGCCCCTGTGCTGGATACTGCTTGCCAGCAGGTCATGGAACTACCATGCATGGAGCTGAGGGAGGTGGTGGGAGGCCATAGAGGTGCAGCACAAGTGTGCAAGGATGCTTTGACCCATATGAGAGCTGACTGTGCAACCTCAGGCGTAGTGTGTGCTGCTCGACAAGTCTCCATGCCCTGAAGAACAGCTCCATGACTGTGAGCAAGTGCACCATGACTCCTAATGAGATGAGCAGACCAGATTGGTGGCATGCGTTGTGAGAGCTGTGGGAGGCCAGGTCTTGGACTCAAGAGCTCCTGGGCATGACTGGCACCATAATGAACATGGTCTCAGAGAACAGGACAACTAGGTTACGCAGTCCCTCCATGTTCCACCTGGTAGCAAGCCCCAGCACGCATACAGACACGCTGGCTGACTCTACTCACTCATGTCCCCGGTTGAGCCAGCAGTGCTGTTTACCTCTCTCTAAGTCCAGCAGGTAGTTAGGAGCCAGCTCAATGGAAGAGCAGTTCCACCGCATGTCTGAGAAAGTTTTACGGCAGGTCTTTATCACTTCCCGTGCTGCCTGGATGATGGTCTGCATTAGCTCCAGGTTGCTGCGGCACAGCTGCACCTGGGAAACCACCAAGCCTTCGAGCTGCTTGCAGTGCTGGGTTTGATTCAGGGCCAAAGCCGAAGGAGTCTTGGACAGAGCTCTGAGGAGACAAGTACATGCAAAAAGGCATTAAAACCTGCAAAAAAGTTAATCTTTAGGTCAATATTAATTTCCCCACTACCTCCAGTTCAGTGAATGCTTTGGCCTCTGTTCATCCAATTAAATTTTAGCTACCTGTAAAAAAGCACTTAGTTAAAGCTGGTGAGAAAGATGGGCAACTTTTAAGAGGGATTTATCTCATCTAAAGTAGGTGTTTAAGGTAGGTGGGAAGAAATACCCTCTGAAAGTGCACATTTCTCTCCATCATCTAGGAGAGCCTGCACAAAGCTCCTGGGGCATATGCCAAGTTGATTGAATGTGTAAATCCTTATGGGAAGAATTTTTTGCTGAAGAACGAAGAGGATGGATCTCCCAACACAGTAAAAAATGATCCATCAGGTCCATGATAACACAACGCTGGGTCTTCCAAGACTGTGGTATTCAGAAAAAAAGAAAAAAAAAAAAAGCGAAGTTGGTGTTATCAGTGTTTTGCATTCAGCATCTGTCTCACACACTCTCTAAGGATTATGCTAAATGTCATGTAATTAATTATGGAAAAAAATCCCCTGCAAAGCCTAGAGAAAAGCCACCAAGTTTGCAAAACAGATGCCTTTCCTTAGAATTAATGCCAAGGGTCTCCACCAATTCCATCACTGTTGCACATAGATAAGTCCATTTCTCCAGCCTCCAAAAATGTAGTGCAGAAGCACAATGAGAATATGTGCAACGACAGTACTATGGTCAAAACTGAGAAGGCATCCATTAGCATCAGCACGTGTATTGCTGTGTAAGAAACCAACAATGCCCCAAAGACCCCATTAGTTTTTTTTACTGGGCAATTGCCAACGTTTCCAGGTAAAAAAATCAAAAAGCGAATGGTGCCATGCATCGTACGGGGCTGTGCTCTTCTTCCCCACGCACCCACAGCGATCAGCAGAAGCCTGGTGTGTAACTCTCTTTGTATCTTTATGACCTGCTTAGGGTAGTCATAAATGTTATTCATTCCCATAAAACAACTTTCTAGCTGGCTGCATCAGTAACTGGCATCTGATCCTGGCAACACAACTGCCTTAACACATATTTCCTTCTCTCCTTGTTAAATGTGTTGCCTTTCAGTTTCATCCTAAGCCATCTTGGTTAGTTTGGCTTATTAGCAGACACATTTCTGGGTGCATTTCACTTTATTGCTGTAACATCCACATCCTTCAGAAGTTAAATGAGATGGAAACGGAGCTAAAATTGAGCCCTAACCAAGATCGTGGGTATTAGCTCTGATCTCCGGTTTTCAGGAAAACACATCTACGTTCCACCAGCTCCCTCAAGGTTGGCTTGAACCAGCTGCTGTGTATGTTGGAGCTCTCTCCGGGCTGCACATAACTGCTAACCCCAACCCCTCTTCCAGCAGGGAAAAGCTGCGATCCTTGCTAGGGCTGAGTAGGTCTGCACTGACAAATTCCCAGGCGGCTGGAGTTTGGCATTTCTGGCACTAGATAATCAGTGGCAAACTTGGAAGGGAAACCACCACTCTGCTAGTTATGTAAATATATACATCATACATATATTTAAAGAGGTCCATTAAATATACAGCGAACAGAAGTTTTGGGCTGTGAATTTCAAGGGAAAGCAAGAAGTGGAGTATTTAATTGGCAGAAATTCTGCCCTGTAGTTCATCTTGGTCCCTTGCACACTGCTGCTCATGCAACGCTCCCTGGCTGGAAAGGGGCACTTCCAGAAGGCAACTCATCCTGCCTTGGAGATGAACCAATGCTGGACCTCAGCTGGTGGAGACAAAACCTGTTGGTGATATTCTGGATGCTCAGGTATCTCAGATATATCATGTCCTTGAAGGCATGAGTCTTTGGATAGTATGAATGTCACCTGACTGCAATGTCACCTGTAGGACTACCATGAGGTCCTACAGCGTGGACCTCATGGTAGTCATTTAGGTCCTTCTTCAGCCCATGGAAAGAAAAAGTCACATCTAGGGAGTAATTAGCCTGATGTAATTTTGAGATCTACAGTAGGATAACATTATGCCCTAGAAGCACTCATTTTCTGCACTGCCTATAGAGGCAACCCAGGCACCGAGCTCAGATGCAGACATCTGGACCGTATAAGCACAGAGCTGGGTGATATGTGTCCAACCCCTAGCACTTGGCACCAGAAACCTGTGAAAACTTAACCCAGAAAGCCTATCAGCAACTCTCAGGAAGGGGCTGAAATGCAAATCAGGCAAAAGGCCAAAGCAGCTCGTCACTAATAAAGATGATAAATACTCCAGCACAGTATGTCCTAGCGGCAAAATAATCAGGCAGGGTGAGGCAGACCAAATGAGAGAACTTTACAGCCTGAGCTTCAGGAAAATGAGGAAGGCTTCAGGTCTTTGGGAGATGCTGTCGGATGGGGCACCAACTCAGTTTTCTAATCAGAGGTGCCAAGTGACACTTCAGAGGACTTGGGATGTTTCAACTGGACCTCTGGAAGGATGTATATATCTCCTAGGTCCTGCACCACATTTTCTAATCCCGTATAGAGGTCTTCAGCATCTTAAAAGGCCCTGGAAGCCTACATTAAGGCATCTGCATCTCACCACTACAGACAAGTCAGGAACGGCAGAAATAACCACCTACAAGTTGGGATGAGACCTGAATTCAGACTGAAACTCATCCCCGTTGTGAAAAAAGGGGATTTCATACAACAAGATCACGTTATTACAGACGGCCTGAAATGATTGCCATTAGAGGAGTGGATTTATAATGCATCAAGAAAGAAATTCTCTTCTTGGAAGAGGGAAAAATATCTGCCAGACTGTCAAGAGAGGAAGGACCGCGGCCCCATTGGGAAGAACTCGGTAAATGGCAGTAATGGCTGTTTCTCGTCGAATTAGCCGAGCTCCAGGGAGCCCGCCAAGAATAAAAATGCAGGATGCAGGAAGGTGTTTTCTGAACATCTCCCAGGCCTGAACTTCATGCCTTTGCTTGTGAGAACCTATAATTGGAAACATCTCCAAGTGTCAGGAGGAAAAAGTAAAGGGTAATGGAGATGGAAAAGAAAACTCACAGTTACTGGAGTTGCTTGCCGAGACCGAAAAGTGCATTTATAAATCACAGATCAGGAATGTGAGAGGCCTATTAGGTCATCTAGTCCATGCCCTGACAGCCCAGGTTTGCTCAGTCTCTGTCTTGCATTCAGAAATGTCTTCTCCACCCCTTGTTGTGTTAAACCCTCCCCATGGAAAGGCACCAACCCTCCCTGCTCCCCAAATTCTGGCAGCACCAGGGAGGGATGCCCACTGCCTGCAAAGGACGTTGTTGGGGAACAAAGTCCATTCGTGGGGCAGTGGGAAGGAAGTCACCTTTCCCCAGACGAGTCTTGGCCCTGGTGGGATTTGGTGGTGGGTCTCTTACCCCATCTCCACCCAGTCTCCGTTGACCACCAGCACTGGGAGGGAAACTGGAGCCAAAGGGGCACAGCCAGCCTGAATAAAGCAGCCCTCAAGGGTATAGTTAACAGAACAGCCTTTAGCCTTATATCTGGGAAAAATCCTGGATAAACGTCTTTCTTTGGACTCACACCCTTCATCTGAGAAGCAGCACATGGGATTTTACCTGCTGCCACCCTATAAATGCTGCTTTTCACTTTTTCCTCCTGCTAATATCGTGCTCTCCTCCTTTGACTCTCCTGCCCCATCCTTCATTCTCCAGAAAGTTGAGGACAGCTGAGGGGTGGTTGTTTGGGTTTTTTTTGTTTTTTTTTTTTTTTTTTAATATACGTATTTGACCCATCCCTTTAAATAAACAGGCCCCAAACCAAACATGCCCTGCTTTATATATAGCATAGCAGGGCTTTCAATTGAAGTTATGGATACTGACAGAAAACCATAAACATAATTACAGAGGAAATATGATGCATGGATGGATCATGACATTCGTTTACTCTTTTAATTATCTCAGGCAGTTAATAAATTCATTTGAAAACATGAATGCTCTACAGTTTTAGGTCCTTTGAGAGGTATGGGCCTGTTCCTGCAGATCTGGGCTCCATGAGAAGACTATTCATAGGAGCAGCAGCTTGGGAGAAGTACCTTCAGAGCTGAGCAGACGTCAGTGAAAGCCACAAGTTATTTGGTTTACAAGGACCACCATGAGTAGGACACTGCTCCTGGTCAAGCCAAAGGGAGAAAAACTCCTTGAATTGAGCAGTGAAGCATTAGTGTCCTTTAAAATGCCCTTAAAGGGTGGAAGGATCTCCTCTCCCTCTCTGGGGGATGTCTCCCCATCCTCCCTTGTGTGGTGTGACCCAAGAAGGTCTCAAAAGAAGGACTGTTGGTGAAATCATTAACTTCTCCAAATGGTCTGCTTTGCTTTCTGCAAAGGCACTCTTTTTTTTTATGTCTTTTCTTAAACCCCTTAATCTTCCAGGGATTTGGGTGAAAGAAAAAGATTTAGACAAAATGACACTTCTCTGGAGAGTGAAGCGTGCCATAAACTTTAATAAAGAGAGGCAGCAATTGGAGGGAGGGGTTTTGCATTCAATCTCATTAAAGATCTTTAATCTGCAGGAGCCTCATTTTCTCACGTTTTCAACTGGAAAAGGCTCACTGGACTGTTACAAGTGCCTTGTCTAAGCTCTTGGTAAGAGGCAGCCCATGCCCCTGCCCTGCATCAGTCGTGATCTGGGGACCACAAGCACTAGGAAAGCCACCACGTCCCCTGGTAAATGCTTCCAGTGGTTCTGCAATGCCTTTTCAAACAGAGAAGAGGGATTTATATAGTAAAAAAAAAAAAAAAAAAAAGAAATAAAGAGGAGGAAGAGGGAGAGGAGTGGGGGGAAAAACCCAACCCTGAAGTAAAAGCTTAAAATAAGAGCTGCTTTCAGATACAGTGCCAAATCCAGCACTGGCAGTAGTGGGCACAAGGCCATTGACTTCCAGCCCAAGCTTGACTGAAGTCGATGCCAGCGGCGAATTGGCTCACCGCGCGCCGAGGAAGGCCGTGGAGCTTTGTCAAGTTTTCCCGAGCTGCCTACGGAGTGAAGAGCAAACTTCAAAGCTGTTGTCCCCCCCTTCCTTCGCCCCCAGCCCGCTCCCCTCCCGACGTCTCCGTCCTGCAGTCCTTTCACGGCAGCTCATCTAGCAGCCCCCTTGCCAGGCAGACGGTCTCCTCGCAGGCGCCCGTGCCCCAATGTCCCAGCTCTCCCCCCTGGTTGAAGGAGAAAAGCAGGAGCTGCCGGGAAGCACAAAATCTTTCCATTTTCTCCCCTGCTTTCTGCTGGCTGCTCAAGGTCGGTGAGCTGGGGTACATCCCGGGTTCACCGAAATGCACGGCTGAGCTACCTTTTGCTCCTGAAGGGCTGTGATTTAACCATGGGAATTGTGTGGCAAAGCTGATCTCGTAGATGTGGACGGTGGTCAACTAGGGATGGCTCCAGAGGGCATGGGACGTGTCCGGACCACCACAACAGGGACAGGCAGGGATTTCCCAAAGTGACCAAGCTTGACCTAAAAATTATGGGATTTCTAATGCCACCACTTGCTGTCATGGGCTGACCCTGCAAACCACGCAAAAAAAAACCATTTGCTGCATTCAGCCTCTTTGCCACTACTCTTGTGTTGAGGGTGACTCTCGACACAAAGGGACAGTCCAACCTGTGTCTTGGTGCCTGGGCAGAGGAGATGCCAACCCCCAGGAAGGCAGAAGTGCCTCAAAAGCCACCCTGTGCCCGGACATCCCAACATCTGCAGACCTCTGTGGCACGCACATCTGGCCGCAGCTCCCTCTAGTGCTCATCCGTTTTTCAGCTCTACTCAAACAAGTTGCTTCAGCAACATGCTTGGCCAAACCCAAGCCCCCCCTAGACAAGCTAAAGGGGGTGTAAAAGGAGACAGGTAAGGTGACAGTCCTACATGAGTCGGCCTTGAGACATCTCCCATTGAAACCAATGGCTGCCTCACCTCCCCAGCTGCTGTGATGCAAAACAAGCACTGAGGACCACCAAAGGGATGCAAAAAACCCCAACCCTGCTCTAAGGATGGGAAAGTGAATACAAAAAGCAGCGTGCAAAAATGAGACTCGGGAGATCGTATGCTTTGAATGGAAAGGCTGCCTCTGCATGGCAGCCCTGATCCTGCAAAGATCTGTCTGTACATTGACTTTACACACAAGTAGCTCCCTGGAGGTTGGATGGAGAAGGCCAAAATAAGGCATTTCTCCATCAGCAAGAGCGTGTTTACAAGATGCTGACCATCCACGCACCGCGCTGGGTGCTCGGTGGTGCATGCCTCCAAGGCAGGGAAGGGCACGATGACGATTTACAATAGCTGGGGAACTGCACCACAGAACTCATAAAATAAGACAAATAAAATAAAACAAATAGCTCCCTTTTACCTTCTCCCTGCTTTTACTAATTTACAGGGAATATTCGTGTTACAGACAAGTCCTAAACGGCTGAAAAGTGTGTTTTTCTTCTCCCCCTCCCCTTGTAATTACATCATGCGCTGCATCAAAATTGAATTTCCTATCGCCTTTTGTATCAGTCGCTCCCTCTTCCTCCGCCTTGCAAACCCAGCCTGCCAGGCTGGCAAAACCCACCTCCTTATCTTCCTCCCCACCACCTCCTCCCCTCCCAAATCCCCTTTGAAGCTTGCCTCTGGCACCATGCCTACAACAACGGCCCAGCGAGCAGACCTCTGAGACAAGCCCGCAACCGAAAACATCTCATAGCACTTTTCCTTCCTCTTCATCCCATTCTTTTTTTCCTCCCCCCACCTCCATCCACAAGCGTGAGGGGTTGGTTGTACAGCACCCGGCGCATGAGTTTAGGGCTGGGATTGCAGCTCCGAGAAATTACTTGGTATTCAGTAGCATCGATCTCCCTTTGCCAAGAGTTTACCCACGCAATTTCCAGGGATGGTCCCCTAGTCCCAAGGACGGCAGCATTGCTGCAGTGGGGAAAAGAGAGTGATGGGGAAGCGGGGAGGTGGAAATTGGCCCGTGTTTCTGTAGAAAAACAAGGGTGGGGAAGGGAGGAGAAGCTGCAAATTAAAAAAAAAAAAAAAAAAAAACCACCCAAAACAAACCCAACCAAACATAATTTTGTGAAATCCCAGCTGGCAGCATCCCAGTTGAGAAGCGCCCTGGGACAGGGAGGGCAGGTCTCCGCCAGGTTTTAAACAGGTGTGAGGGGAGCCCCGGCAGCGCATCTGGATGCAGCTCATGCTTCAAATGCCACTTTAATCCCAGCTTTCATCTTCCCCACTCGCTTTTCCATGGGCGGGGGGGGGGGGTGATGTGTCTGGTGGGAAGGGGAGGAGCGGCAACCACAGAGTCTTTCCTCCAACTGCCTCCCCTCCATCCCAGCCCCAAAAGACACCTTTGCAGCTTAACCACTTACTGGCCAAAAGGCTGCTTTTGCCAGCAAAGTTATTAGGACCTCGCCCTGCCTGCTAGCCTTTTTTTCATGTCTATGGCTTATCAACATGCTATCAGATTACCTATGAAGATCATCTTGCCCCTGCCCTTTGGAGGAACCCAGGTCCTTCACTGGGGATTTAGCACCTTGCTTAAGCAGGACCCTAACGCCAAGCATATTAGCGAGACCCTCCACCCAGTTAGGGGTCTGTACAGAAGTGCCCCGCTGAATCAGGGTGCCACAAACCAGCTTTATTTCTGTCCTGTATAGAAATAAAAGTTGCAAGCAAGTCAAGCTCTGCCAGCCCATGGGCGCGTTGCATCTCCTCCTGCAGAGAGGAGGTGCCGGCTCTGTGCAAGGTGCTGGCTAGAGGCAGAGCTGGGAGCCTAAATACTCAAGGGATCTGGCAGAAAGAAATAGCTGGGCTATGTAATTAAGCAGTGGTGGCTGCTACAAGGTGTAAAGCCAAGATGGTGAAAAGCACATCAGATCCTGACTCTCTACTTCCAAGGTGGTCCTCAGAGTATGGGGACAGTAACCGAAAGATGCCCTAAAGTAGGTGACTATTCCTCCCGCCCAACCACATGCATTTAAATGCCCTATGGGGGGATTCACCCTGCTTCTCTTTATGCCTAGAAAAGGGGGATGCATGGTCTCAACCAGCTCCCTGCAGTCCAGGGCATCTCCAAAGGGTATCTCTTGATATTTGTGTTGGATGTTTCTCTTTGGAGAGGGTGAATCCCCATCTGGAAGGTCCACTTGGCCACGATTGCATGCAGGGCAGCGAAAACACTGGCTCCAACAAGACATCTAAATTGAAGATGTCCAAATTTAAGAGTGCCTTTACAAAAGGTGGCATGGGGAGAGTCTCAAATGACAGGGATTGGCACAGTGGAATGGGAATTAGACATAGCACAGAAGGAGGAACAAAAGAGGAACCGCCTATCTCTGTTTCCCCACCTAACCCCAACTTCTCCACCTCGACACACTACACCCTACACAACAGACTCTTCCTGGCATTGCCTTTCATTGTGCCTTTTCTTTGACAGAAGATGCTTGTTGGAGGCTCACTCACATCCTCTTATTTATTTTGTGCACGGCTTCAAACCCGAGGAGAAAAGACAGATCACTCATCGAGGACGTCAAACCAGATGGGTGTTTGGAAGGGCTTGTTTGTTTATTTTGCAGTAAGCAACTAATTGATTGCTTGCTTAAGCAAAGAAATGAGATAGCGATGTTTTCACTTTGTTTGCAGTGACATTACCTCCGAGGAAACTCGATCCGGAGTTGACCACGCTCCCTGGTATTTCTTCACCCGCCCACCCCCTGCCTCGTTTTTAACGCCCTTCACGAAATCCAAAGGTTAAAAGGTCCACAAAAAAACCCATGTTATCTGTCAAGCATCCCCTGTGGTTGGAGATTGGCGGCTTTATCTCAGCTGCCGTCCCTGCTGCTCTCAGCTCCTACTCAGCACGACCAGCGGTCCCACTGGGAGAGTTTCCCAGCGTGGCAGGAGCTAACGCTAGAAACTTCATTAAGTGGCTCATGTGAGCATTCAAGTGTGTGCCTTTCCTTTGGTATCAATGAGGAGAAGAAAAAAAAACGAGCCTAAATCATGCATATTTTGGAAAGAAGATGGAGACATATTGTTAGCACAAGCCCCTAGTACACACACTTGAAATCAATGAATGCCCAGAGAAATGCAGCACTTGCTGCTCTTTAAATGGCTTTACAGTATGCTTCAAATAGCAGTTGCAAAAACGGGTACAAGACCAGCAATGCCTACAAAGACTTTAAAAAAATGCAGAGAGATAGCCAGGTACTTACATCCATTTTATCCCATAGCAAAGCCCCGTCTGCAGAATGAAAGACAGAAAACCAGCTAAGAAAAATCGCGGACTCGGCTTCATTTTCTCCACCGTCCCCCACTTGCCGAAGGAAATCAGCTTCTCCAAAGAAGGGAAAAAAAAAAAAAAAAACAACAAAACAAGGAAAAAAAGAAGAGTTTTCCTAATTTTCTGCACGACGTATTTCCCTGCAGTTTGGGTGTTGCTCCTCCTTAGGGATGAACAACCTGAAAGGAGAGAAAGAAAGAGCAGGAGCTACGGTTAACTCTGAAGTTTAGTGAGTCGTTGCGAGAGAGAGAGATCTATTATCCCAATTGCAAAGGAGTGGTTTATGAATCACGAAAAAGTTTGGATTATCCCCTCTCAGTCCCCTCCCTCGCCAAGGCTTGATACAACCTTTCGAGTCAACAGACAGACAAACCGTATGGCTTGAATTACACCCTGAGTTATGGTCTGATTGTGTGTTTCCATTTAACCCTGCACATGGCAGGACTTCATTCGCTGCTACAATTTTTTTTTTCCCCTCCCTTCCTCCTCTCCAAAAAGTTTGTTTAACTGCTTGGGAAGAAGGGGAATTAAAAAAAAGATAAATCTTTAAACAAGCCCAAATCTTCAGCTATTCATCTCTCCCTTCCTTCTGTTTGGATTTCTTTTATTTTTTTCCACTCCTCTCTTTTTCTACAGAAAAGACAAATTATAAAAACTGCATTTCCCCGACTCCACGCAGGTGCCCGTGCCCTGCAGATGTTTCGGTCTGATCTGTTACAACAAATGCGGGGTGGGTTTTTTTTGCTTTTTTTTTTTCCCCTCTTTCCCTTCTGCTTTCCTTCTCACCTCATTAACTCTGCCTCTCACTTCTTCCAAGTCCTCGGGCACCTGGAGCTCACAGAAAGGGCTGCAACTTCGTAAACAGAAAAAAAAAAAAAAAAAAAATCACATTTCTGTCTCCGGAGAGCAGCCAGAAGGAGACAAAAGCTCTCAAGGATTCCCCCTTCCTTCTTTTTTTCAGTTGTTTTTCCCTTCTTCAGCCCAAACAAATAAACAAACCAGGTGCAGGACTTAAATTCTTAGAGGGGTCCTCTCTGTCTCCAGGGCACGGCTTGCTTATTTTAGCAGCCGTATTAATAGCAGTAAATGGGTTTCCCTTTGGTTCTTCACTTCAGACACCACTCGGGGCTGCTCTTTGTGGTCTTTGCAGTGGCTTCCCACCAGAAAGCCAATAGTAAAATAAACA
Source organism: Sterna hirundo (assembly GCA_009819605.1). NCBI lineage: Eukaryota > Metazoa > Chordata > Aves > Charadriiformes > Laridae > Sterna > Sterna hirundo. The sequence continues at coordinate 217,563,339 of CM020437.1, read as the reverse complement.
GGAAAGAAAAAAACAAAAAAAACAAAACTAAAAAACCCTGCCCACCACATTGCACCTCTGAAATCTCACAGCCCATCGCAAGGCTCGGTGGCATCCCTGAGCCGTGATCGTGCATCCATCCTGCCCCCCACCCCCCACCCCAAACGCCACCCCCTTGAAGGAGTTTGGGATGGGACCGGTAATGGCTGGAACAGTCGGCATCGCTTCAGGGAAACCCTTACCCTGGTAAAAGCACATCCCACCTGTCCCCCAGCTCTGGATTTGTCCCGGCTGCATCTTTCTCCCTCCATACCCCCATTTGGGGAGCAATTGGGTCCAAGGTTGGGGGGGGGGGGGTGGGTGTGAAGGAATATATCTAGGTGTTTTTTTCTACCATCTCCAGTGCATTTTTCCATTCAGGCTGCTTTTTGGCTATCCCAGCCTGGTGTAAAGGGTTACTAGAGAAGTGCTGTTATTACAAAGGATTTTAATAACCTCTAGGGGCGAGTTCCCGGCTCCCTTGAAGTCCGAGACAAAACTCCGACTGACTACAAGGGAGGCAGGATTTCATTGCCACGGGTTGTTTTTCTTTAATGCCCGCTCCGATTTTGGGTTTGATGTGTCCCTTGAAGGCAGCACTCCCATGAGCATCCAGGCATGCTCCTTCTTTCAGGGTCTTTCTGTATCTTTTCATCTTTGGAAGCTCTTTGCTTTCCCTCCCTCTCCGCTGGAAACCTTCAACCCTTAATCCTGCCTCATGCCTTTTAGTGTCCATTTAGATATTTCAGACCCCTTATCTCCCTCCCGTGAATTGCTGAACAGCACAAGAGTTGGGTGTAAAATGTCTCAGATGGTCTAAAACCTTCTCGCTAACCCTGACCAGCCAACACCTGCTTTGCCCCCTGCCTTGAAAAAGTCATGATTTGGGTTTTTTCCCCCCTCCCTGCAGGGAGGAATAGAAGTGATCTAAACCCCCCCATCCGCATCTCAAGAGCTACAAACTTGACCTGCAATCGCCCCCCCCGGTATTTGGGGAGGTAATAACACCTTTTTCCACACAGTCCTGCACAGGTTACGTTTGCAAGAGGAATTTGCAAGGGGAGGGGAGACTCTTTGGGGCAGACGTGATGTTTACAGCTCTGGAGAGCTCTGGGTCACTGATCAAACCAGCAACAAGTGGCCTGTGGACTCCTAAAAAACGGAGCTGTTTTTAACTCAAAGCTCCCCTTTCTCTTCACCCCAAGGCTGTTTGCAGCCAGCTCCGCTCTTGGACGCAGAAAATGCTCCCGTTCGACATCTCCAAGAGTCCAGTCCCGGGGGTTGGGAATAGGCAATAGGAACTATATATAAATAGCTGAGTATCCATCTCACATTTTTCCAGCTTTCCCACCCAAGAAGGAGAGACATCCACCTGACCCCGCTGCCAGCCTGCAGCTCTCCCCGGGAGAAGAGTTTCCTGTTTTAGGGGTGGCGCATCCCTATGACCCACAGGGAGGATGAGGAGAAAACACAGGGAGTGGGGGGTGGTGGGGCTGCTGGCAGCCCCCAGGACTCCCCTCTCCATGCAACCTGCCCTCTCTCTTGCAGCTCCCAGGTCTCCCCTCTCCCTTGCAGCCCTCTGCATCTCCCTTCTCCATTGCAACCCCTGGGTGTCCCCGCTACCCTGCAGCCTCCTGGTCTCCTCTCTCCACTGCAGCCCCCTGCATCTCCCTTCATGCTTGCACCCCCGAGTCTCTCCTCTCCCTTGCAGCCCCCAGATCTTAGATGTCTCTATGCCCTTCTCCATCTCTCCTCTCCCCTGCAGCCCCCAGATCCCCCCCCGCCCTCACTTCAGCTCCCGGGGGTCCAGGCTCCCTTGCAGCTCTTGAGTCTCCCCTCTCCCCTGCAGCCCCTGGGTCTCAGGTCTCTCTACCCCCACTGGGTCTCCTTCTCCCTTGCAGCCCTTGAGTCTCACCTCTCCCTTATGACTTCCAAGTCCACCCTCTCTCCTGCACCCTACCAGCTCTCAGGTGTCCATGAGAGTCTCTTCTCTCCCTGCATCTCCCTGGTTTTCCCCTCTCCCTTGCAGCCCCTCCTGGGACTCCCCTCTCCCCGAGTGCCCCCAGGTATTCCCTCTTCCTTGCAGTCTCCAAGCCTCTCCTCTCTCCTGCACCCCACCGGGCCCTCAGGTCTCCCTGCATCCTCTCCTCTCTCCTACATCGCCCGAGACTCCCATCTCCCTTATAGCCTCCAAACCTCTTCTCTCTCTGCCCGCCCACCCCCAGGGTCTCCCTCCTTTTTGCACTCCCCTGAGTCTTCTCTATCCCTCGCAGCCTCCAAGCCTCTTCTTTCCCTGCGTCTCTCCGGGACTCCCCTCTCCCTTCCAAGCCTCTTCTCTCCCGGCACTCCCCTCCGGGTCTCCCTTCTCTCTGTATTCCCCTGGGTCTTCCCTCTCCTTGCAGCCTCCAAGCCTCTTCTCTCCCCTGCACCCTGCCAGTCTCCCCTCTCCCTTGCAGCCTCCAATGCCTCTCCTCTCCGTGCATCCCCCCCCGGGTCTCCCCTCTCCCTCGCAGCCTCCAAGCCTCTTCTCTCCCTGCATCTCCCCGGGACTCCCCTCTCCCTTTGCAGCCTTCAAGCCCCTTCTCTCTCTGCACCCCTCTCTGGGTCTCCCTTCTCTTTGCATTCCCCTGGGGTCTTCCCTCTCCCTTGCAGCCTCCCAGGTCTCCCCACTCCCTACATCCTCCCTATTCTCCCCTCTACCTTGCAGTCTCCAAGCCTCCCCTCTCCCTCCATCCCACCGGGTCTCCCCTCGCAGCCTCCAAGCCTCTTCTCTCCCTGCATCTCCCCGGGACTCCCCTCTCCCTTTGCAGCCTTCAAGCCCTTCTCTCTGTGCACCCATCTCCGGGTCTCCCTTCTCCCTCCATCCCACCGGGTCTCCCCTCTCCCTCGCAGCCTCCAAACCTCTTCTCTCCCTGCATCTCTCACGGACTCCCCTCTCCCTTCCCAGCCTCTTCTCTATTTGCACCCCACTCCGGGTCCCCCTTCTCTCTGCATTCCCCTGGGTCTTTCCTCTCCCTCGCAGCCTCCAAGCCTCTTCTCTTCCTTGCAGCCTTCAAGCCCTCCCCTCTCCCTTGCAGCCTCCGAGCCCCTTCTCTCTCTGCACCCCTTCTCCCTTCCCCGGGTCCTCCCTTTCGGCGCAGCCTCCTGCTCTTGGCCACCCTCTTTCGCCGTTTCGGCGGGCTCCCGCCGGGGCAGTGCCCCCCCTCCCGTAGCTCCCCGCACCCCGTGTTTGTCGTCCAGCCCCCAGGTCCCCGTCCGCTCTTACCTCCGCCCGTGTTGCGCGGCGGGGCTGCGCGGGGGCCGGGGCTGCCTCTAGCGGGGCGGCCCCGCGGAGCCGCCTTATATGCGGCCCCTTCGGCTTTGATATGCGGCGTGATGTCAGCCCGGATTAGCATAACAAAGGGGTCGGCCAGGAGCGCTCCGCGCCCCGCGCATCCCCCCGCGGGCAGGGCCGGGGCTCCGCGGGGCTCCGCGCACGGAGAGGCGGGGGGGAAGCGGGCCGGGGGTGCCCCCGGGGACGGCAGGGACCCGGCGCCGCAATTGCGAAGGACGTTATTCTAATGAGCGGTTAATGATTAGCAACAAAAATAGCCAGTTGGTGTTTTCACCGGAAACTTTTAAAGGTTGCCTCTCCGGAGGGTGATTAGCGCCTGCTGGGCCGCGCGACCGGCTTCCCAATTAAAGGACAAAGATACTTTTCATCGCACGGGGCTGTCAGGTGGATTTCCTTCTCCTGCGAGGGTAAGAAATCACTGCCCCGCACTCCTGAGGCTGTCCCGCCGGGTCCTGCTCTCAGCCTTCAGCCTCCACAGCCTCTTCCACCCCCCCCACCCCCCCCCCCCCCGCCCCGATCTGTCTTTAATCAGTGGGAAGTTCAGATGTGGAGACACGATTTTTGCTTGCACGCCAGTATCAGGGATGGAGGCTTGATGGTTGCCTGCTAGAAAGAGGAAAAAAAGAAAAAAAAAATAGAAAAAAAAGAAAAATAAAGAAAAAAAGAAAAAAATAGAGAAAGAAAAAGAGAAAGAAGAAGAAAGAAAAAGGAAAAGGGAAAAGAAAAAGGCAAAAGAAAGAGAAAAAAAGAAGAAAGAGAAAAAAGAGAAAGATAAGAAAAAGAAAAGAGAAAGAGAAAGAAAAAGGGAAAAGAAAAGAAGAAATTAAAAAAAGGGAAAAAAGAAGAAAAAGGGAAAAAGAAGAAAAAGAAAAAGGGAAAAGGAAAGGAAAAGAGAAAAGAAAAGGGAAAGAAAAAGGGAACGGGAAAGAGAAAGGAAAAGGAAAAGAAAAAAGAAGGGTTAATAAATCAACTCTTAAAAAAGAAAAGCCCAACTGGCTTCTCAACCTCAAGCCTCAGGAGTATGAATTTAAGACGTCTGTGTCACCTATGGGCTGTAGACAAATGGGTGCTGGTTGCAAAAGTACCTGTGTCATTTTGCTTGCTCAGTTTGATTGTGGGTTTCAGGTGAAAGGAAAGAAGACAATAAATGCTTTAGTCTCAGGACCAAGAGACTCAGAATAAATTTCCTAACGGTCTATTTTCGGAACAGCTATTTATATAGGATAACATTTTTATGTATGTGTCCCTGTGCCGGAAAGATTGCGTTCACCTACACAGGTCGCTAATGGGCTTTCCTATGTGAACTGCAAAGAGCCCTGTATACACAATCCCAAATTCCCAAAGCCACTATATTATTTGTTTAAGACCCAGTTTTGCCAGCAGCTTTGCACAGTATGTCCATTTTTCTTTGTGTGACAGTCTCCCGTAAGTGCTCGAACTGCTCAAGACTTCCATTTCCCCAGCCCCCCCTCTACCCCCCAGAAACATGTACCTACGAGGAGGAGGTTTTGTCAGGGTTCTCCAAGGAGAACGTATTTACATGAGGAAATTGCCTGGAATATCTATTGCAGTCCAGCTTGCTGTGCAAATGCCCTGATTTCTGTATGAATAGCTTTTTTCCAAATTACCTTAATTTTTAAAGGGCTGTTGGGAAAATGCAGTTGTTATTAATCAATAGGAGGAGAAGTAGTAAGCAGCAGTAGTCGTAATAGTCATGATTTTGCAGTAGGCACCTGCTGTGCTTGGAGCTGTGCAAACACACCACAGCAAGGCAAGTCCTACCACCAGACCTTCATATTGTTGATGAGAATTGAACGGTCAAAAAGGAGGGTGTGGAGGAGGAATACGGGAAGAAGGAGACTGTCCCCATCTGCGTGGTTGTCTTGAGCCCTGAACAGTTTGTTAAGGCTTCTTACGACAGGACAACATGCTGGAAAATCATTAAAAAAGATATAACCACAAGTATCTACTCATGAGGGCTGCTTGTCCACAATGTTCATCAGGACAGAAGGACATAGGAGACAGAGGTCAAAAGGTGGGATAAAGAGTAAGAAACCAGAAGGCTAGTGAGAAAGGATGTATGCATACAGGATATAGGATAAATATGCCCTGGACTAACCACATGCATATAGGGAGTTATTCAGGAAGGGCTTTAGGAACTTTAAAACCACCCCAAACAATTTCATGCATAGACAAGCCCCCAGGCCCTGCTATGTCAAAATGCTTCATTGCGTGTTTAAATCCTCTGAATATGTGACACGTTGTGCTCTAAGTGCTTTGATGAATCAGGGCCGTCCATTGCTGAAACGTTGCAGGTCTTTGCCTCCTGCTCCTCATGAACACACTAGGTTGTGGGTCTCGAGGCAAAGCAGGGATGCTTTTTGGGCACCTGGGAAGTGGGGAGCTGCCTGGGTGTGCATATGGAGTTTTTTTTCACAGGACCCGAGTGTTGAACCAAGGCCTTAAATCTAAAATTTTAGCAATCATTAGCTTTGACACTGCTTCTGTGGGTTGAAGATATTACTATTTTCATCAGGAGAAGGCAACCCAATTCACCATTTTCCACGAGGTTTTCATAAAAGATAACTGGCCACACCAGCGTGACAATAAATAAACCAGAGCTGTGATTTTTCCAAAAGCATATAAGCCCCACGGGAAGCAAACAACCATCTTCAGCATTGCAGCCGGCAAAGACACATCATATTCATAGGGTATGGATGTATCCATCCATTATTAGAAGTGGAGGCAGTGGGATGATATTTTCTGGATTGCATTTCCTAATTGACCTAACTGACCTAATCATTAAACTCAAAGAAATGTTTGGAAAATCATCGTCTTGTTAATCTGTAGAAATAACTTTGAGCAGTATAAAGAAATTTTTTAGCATGCCAGAAAGGTATTGGGCTGGAAAATAAGGTTTTATTGTCTTCTGTTGCAGCAGATGTGGTAACCTCCAAAACTTGAAACCCTCCCCAAATCTGCCAGCGAATAATAGAATTGTCCAGATTGGAAGGGACCTTTGAGATCATCGAGTCCAACCATCAACACAACACTGCCCAAACGACCACTAACCCATGTCCCTCAGCACCACGTCTGCCCGGCTTTTAAATCCCTCCAGGGATGGCGACTCCACCACTGCCCTGGGCAGCCTGTTCCAAAAGTCCTTGCAGGTTACCAGGAGCAAGTAAAGTGACGAGACACTTCACAGCAGCACAGGTGAGACTCCCTTCACCCCGATGCAGCTACATCTGTCCCTGGCCTCCAACGTAACTCAGAAGCAAGAGGGAGAGCGAGTCCTGCAACCCCTCTCAAAACTCCTGGTGCCATTTCGGACCTCACCAGACTTACGTTACATAAACCATCCTGCCACTGTTGAGAGAGGGATATCGTTCAGGTGTTGAGGAGCTCAACTGGATGTCAACCAACCACATAGACAGAAAAAAGGCATATTCCATTACTAATGCCCCAGGCCCACCCATGCTGCCTTCAGTAAAATCGTTTATCATTCATTTTTATGCATGCATCTCCTCATCCTGTCTTCTTCTTCCACCCCCGCCCCCACAAGAGGAGAAGACCCTCCGTGGATGACTCGGGATAACATTAAACATATGCAGATCCAGGACCCAAGTGTAAACTCTCCTGGAGCAGGGGGCCATGCTCCTTTATTTAAAAAAAAAACTCTAAAGCTCTGTGCCAAGTCATGGTACTCTGCAAATATTTATTAATATGACATAGTTATGTATACTGTGGGGTGTGGTATTATGGTTTTATCAGTGGGTTTCAAGATGCTGTGTGCTACGAATGAGCTACGAAAGCCATCACACCCGCAGAGGGGTTAGGACAGCACTTCACCCAGCTTTAGTGCGTGTTCTGCATGTGACAGTCAAAGGAGCCATTTATAAATGTTCTGGAGGGTTGGTTGTTTTTTTAATTATTTAGCTGGGACTCATGGCTGGAAGGTGCCAGGACATGTGACAGCACGCCCTGCGACAGGATGACATTCCTCCCTTTTAAAGAAGTATTCTGGCCATCTTCAGACGCGGGCTCCAGCTATAAATACAAATAACTTTGGGCTAGTGACCATTTACTGGTGGCCCGTTGCACAACTGGCTCGGCACAGCTCGTATATGTAAAACCAAGTTCCTTTACCTGAAACAGGGTGACCACATCAACATTCTGCACCAGGAAACATCTCTCTTAGATCACCCAAGCCCTCCCCAGACTTTGCTGAGTGTTTTTTTGGTGAGCAACACCGATTAATAACAAATTATAGGTCAGTGAGCAGGTTTGTGTCCTTGACCCTGTTTAGTTAGTAGTTTAAGCAGATCTAAGTTTTTCACCGGGTCTCTAAATTCCAATTTTAAGCATTGATAGGGACTTATTTTTTAAGACTCCTCCACCTATTGAAAAAAAAGCCAAATTATTGTCGTATGAGTTTTGACTACTCACCCACATGCTTTTTCTTCTGACAGGATGAACAAACAAGGACCATTTGACGCTGAAATCTTCTGCAAAATGCTGAAGAGCAGGAGAATCTATGAAAGCAAGGACCCAGTAACTGAAGTTCCTCCAAATTAAATCAAAATAGGGCATATACCGAAGAAGTGTTTTCTCTAGACTGCAAGCACCGAAAGTCCTGAGGGGTAAATACATTGGTACAAGACTGGATACAGCCCATCCTGGTCTGTACAGCATCCAGGAAGAAATGCCACATCTCTGGGAATCACAGAATCACAGAATGGCAGGGGTTGGAAGGGACCTCTGGAGATCATCCAGTCCAACCCCCTGCCAGAGCAGGGTCACCCAGAGCAGGTTGCACAGGAACGCGTCCAGGTTGGTTTTGAGTATCTCCAGAGAAGGAGACTCCACCACCTTTCTGGGCAGCCTCAAAGTAAGGAAGTTTTTCCTCATGTTGAGATGGAATTTTCCATGTTCCAGCTTGTGCCTGTTGCCCCTTGTCCTGTCGCTGGGCACCACTGAGAAGAGCCTGGCCCCATCCTCTTGCCCCCCGCCCTTTAGCTCTTGCTGAGCATTGGTGAGATCCCCTCTCAGTCTGCTCTTCTCGAGGCTGAACAGCCCCAGGGCTCTCAGCCTTTCCTCAGCACAGAGATGCTCCAGGCCCCTTAGCATCTTTGTAGCCTCCGCTGGACTCTCTCCAGTATTTCCTTGTCTCTCTTGAACCAGGGAGCCCAGAACTGGACACAGCACTCCAGATGTGGCCTCAGCAGGGCAGAGTAGACGGGGAGGATGACATCCCTTGACCTGCTGGGTACACTCTTTTTAATGCCCCCCAGGAGACCATTGGCCTTCTTGGCCACAAGGGTACATCACTGGCTCTTGGTCAGCTTGTTGCCCACCAGGAGTCCCACGTCTCTCCCTGCAGAGCTGCTCTCCAGCAGGTCAGCCCCAACCTGTCCTGGTGCATTATTCCTTCCCAGGTGCAGGACTCTACACTTGCCCTTGTTGAACTTCATTATGTTCTGCTCTGCCCAGCTCCCTGTATATGCCCAGCCTCTGATATATGGATTTTTTTTAAACATGAGGTTGCTCTGGAGCTACCCAGGGGGTTAAAACAAGAAGAGGCCTTGGCAAAGACCAAGCAGGGACCAGGATGCAGAGGAGCAATGTGTGAGCACCTATTGTACCCCACAGCCGTGTGTGTGGAGGGGATACAGCTCCGGTTATGCCTCAGTGGTGCATGGCAGATGTAAGGCGAGTAACAGAAAAGAGGTTTTTGTCCCAGTCAAAGGGAGGTGAAAGCTTTGTGTTTCTCCTTATAGTACCCAAACTCTGGTGACGAAGGACAGATTGTACCGAGGCCATATGCAAAGTCCTTTGTACCTATAGCATGGACAGCTTTAAAAGGGGATGAGGCCACCGTTTGTCCTTCCTCTGGCAAACGAGGCCATTCCTGTAAAGCAGCAAGATTGCAGCAAACTGAGATTTCTCTCCCACCAGAAGTCTTGCAGATTATTGCATTTTCCAAGGTGAAATGCAAGCCTGAAGACTCACAGCTCCCATTTATTCTGCCTCTTTCCTCCCCCTACCCTGCCCTTAAACAACAGACATTTTTGTGCACCACCATCCTGCTTACCTGCCTGTAAGGATAAGGAAGGGCAGGATTCAGAGCTGTAGCCACAGCTCCTTTTCCCTAAATTTCAGTGGTGTTTGTCTCCCTCACCTCGTTCTTGATATCATCGCTCATCAACTATGCTGCACGAGTGCCCAGTCTGTTCCCAGTCCAAGCCATAGCAGAGGCCAACTCTTGTCCCACTGCTCCATCCCAGCTCCCATCACCAGCCAGAGCAAAATCAAAGCAGAGCTTCTCCACTCTTGTGCCATTTGACTGGAGACCATGCAAGCCTGACCTTCCAGGCCAGGGACTGAACAGAACATGCTTCTCCTCTGGACCAAAGGTCCCACCCCTACCCCAACACTGCCTTTTAAAGGCCTCTGTCCTAATAAAAACCAGCTGTCAGCTCCTCTCTCCAAAGCTGAATGATCCCTTCAGGGTGGGGTGGTGTTTTCTCTTCCTTACGAAGAAGTCCAGTAACCCCTCCTCTGCTGCAGTGCCGGAGCTGGAGTCCTCCTCGCAGTGGTGGGGGGCTTAGCATGGGTGCATAATTAGTAACAGTGATTTGCAAGAGTGGAGAGATGGAGACCAACTGGAAAGGATAAAATGCCTGAATAGTACTTTTGGAATAGGAGGAATAATGTAAATTGTCCAAGGGAGCGTCTGCCATTATGGTCCCGGCTTTGCAAATGCTGGCTGAGAGTAAAAACACCTCATCTGTGAGCAAGATATTTGCTAGACGTCCCTATTTCTGCCCATTTTTAATCTAGTCCCTGATCCCAATATTTGTTCTGACTCTGTGATGGGAAGCAGGGACCAGGAGAGAGTGGAGCCAGGATTTGCTCTGACTCAATGGGTCTTGGGACCACCTCATGCAAGGCAGCATTAGGGCCAGGTTATCCAAAGGGCTTTTGGAGAGGTTTTCAGCCAAGATTGCCTTGCAGAAGAGATGGGCTTTTTCAAGGCTCAAAGCAGCCATCCCGGCTGCTACAACCCCTGGGCAGACATTCTAATGGTGTTTGCATGAATATCCTTCAAAAATAGGATTTTTTGTTGTCTTAGTGGGAGCTGAGGACCTCTACAAGCCCAGCTGTGACCAGAGAGGCTGAGCATTTTTGAAGATCCAGACACAGCTTGCTCTGCCAACGGAACACATTTTCAGACAAGGCAAAACAAAGAAAAACAAAGCAAAATCGAGATGGGACATGGGTCTCCTTGGTTAGTTGCAATCCATGGCCCTGAGTGGAGAATGTAGATCCTCCAGACTGGGGAAGGATCCCAAAGCAACCCACAGTGCCCCATCATAGCCAAGTATTTCTCTTCGCAGCTGTGGGAAAAAGCTGTTTTTTGATAGAGATTGGGACAGCAAGTAAATTAATGGTATAATCATTTTATGACCTAACTTGACAAGAGCTGGCAAGGTACCAGACAAGATACCATGCTTTGAAACTCAGTCTGGAACCATTCGGACAAGGGAAACCTCTTCCATATACACTCTGCTCTATGTAATCATAAAATATAGGTAACACCAGGCTTTTATATTTTTACCTAAAACTTCATAGCAGTCATTTCACACACCCATCTCACTCAACACCTTCTCTGGCCTGAAGATGTAAATTTGAAGCTTCTCTGGGCAGCTCAGGTGGGGGATAATTTTCAAGCATCCATACCCCATTTAGTCTCCGCTAATACATGGCTCTTCTCTCAACTCTGGGTGCTACTTTCTCCTAAAAACCTGCTCAGCTGGGTCACAGCTATGGGCACCCAGAGCTGCTCATCTGCTTGGTCTGCTGGTATCCCAGCTTCCAAAAACCTGGTCTCTAGTTTTCTTAGGCATCCTCTAAGACATCCTTAAGACATTCTTAAGACATCCAGCTTGAGTTATCTTCCTTTCCAGTTGGTTTTATTAAAGAACGGTCTTCACGGGGATGCTACGAAAACCTGTCATCCTTTCCAGGAACACCCAGGCTTGGTTGTTTTGTTCTTACCTAAAACTACCAGGAAAACATCGGAGATGAAGCCTTTGTGTTGATAGCAGTGATTTTTTTTTTCCCCTGAGTGATTTCCCTGTGATCCTGATGTGCTTTCTCCCTGATTTCACCTTGAGGGTTCAGTTAAGCTTTCTGCTTACCTACAAACACCCAATTATGGGCTTTGGTTCCTTTTCCATGATGGAGTATGTCCAAGGTAAAAAACTTTGTGAAAAAGGTGTTGAGCAAGATGTAGCACTTTTGAGGTTGTAGTATGGATTCAGGGCCTGACTTAGAACTGAATTACTTGGGTTTTATTCTAGAGCTGTTCCAGGGGTTAATTATAGGATGGCATAAAAACACAGGCAGGCATTTGTTCCTTTTGCTTCCTCGTAGCATTTCTGCGCTATCGCTTGGATACCGTCCTGCTCTTGGAAAACATAGGCTGTTACATATCGCTTATTCACTTAATTGCGTGGAATCTACAGAGCAAATATTCACAAAGGTATTTTAATTGAGGAAATCTGCAGGGTAAATATTCATGAAGCTCATTCTCTCCTCAGCAAAATGCAAGGCAGATTTGGAAGCCATTTGTCACTTTGCTCAAAAAGTCGAGGGCTTGGCAGGGTGACTATAGGGAGTTCATTAAAGTGAGGTAATGGGGAAGAGAAACGGGGTCTTGTTTGAGCCACCTTACCTGGGCGCTTCCACACAGCCCACACGTGCTGACCTGCATGAAGGAGGAAGTCAAAACACCAGCAGACTTTTCCCATGCTGAGCAGCCACAAAAGCATGGAGACAGCATGTAAAATCCCCTCTTCTGATCCTATCTCCATCCCTGCTTCCCACCAAGCCCTGTGAGATGGGTCAAAGGAGAATTCTGAATACCTCCAGAGGATGTGCCTGCCAGAGGGTGGCTGTGCTGGCTTATCCTATCTGGGATTTTATGGCTGCTTCATCAGCTCGCAGAGGCTTAGGAGCCTGTGTCCTACAGAGGACATCCCACCCCACCTGACCAACATGTCATTTTCCCTGGAAGTGAGGGCTGTTATGCTAAATTCAGTAAGAAATAGTGCAACCAAACTACCAGCAGTCCCCAAATCTGGCCTGTAGACTGGGCTATGGGACCTTGGTACACCAGCTTGGTAAAGCCACCTTCAACAACCCATGAGGTTCACCAAGCCGCTGCTGGTTTAGCTGCTGGAGGTACGTGGTGGTGTGGAGGTGGTACTGAGAGTCACTGTTGGCATGCTGTCTCTGAAACGTTTGTGATGACAGATGTTGGAGAGAAATGGGTGGGTTAATTTAGGACTTCTCCAATTCCCCACTTGTTTGTGTGCAGTTTCACTGCTTTTGTCTCCCCTTCCATCCTTCTCCTGGGGACAGTGGACTGTCATGGGTACAAAATCCCTCTTACTACATGCACACAAGTTGCCCGGCACAAAGAAAGCCAGGGCTCCCAAACACCACTGCTGCAATATAAATAGTATTCTTTATTTTTAAACACAGATACAAAGGCATCAGGCCTCCTTGAATTATCCCAATCCTTTAGATTGTCAGCTTCCTAATCCTGCAGGGCAACAAATACCACATCTGGGTGTGCATGTGCTTTGACAGTCACTGTTGGGAAGGACCACGCTGTCTATTATCCCATCAAGTCTGGATGCCATCCCAAAGGATGCACTTGTGCTCACACAGAGGTGGAGAGCTTGATGTTGTAACCATTTTGGGTAGATTCCCTGTCTGTCTCCATGCTGGAGGTCTGACCCAACACTTTCTTCTTGCCTTCCAGCCTCTGACTCCAGTCCCCGCTTGACTCGGTGGAAAAGCTCTATTAATAACAGGACACGATCAGATGTGAAAAGTCAAAGCCTTGATAAACTATAATAATTCATATTCATTGAGGAGCTGATCCTCCTTCTTGACGCTCCTTTTATCCTTTCCACAGCTGTGATAACACTAAGACTTTATGCTACGAGCATAACCCAGAACTTGCTACTTCCGTGCAAAAACACAACCGCTTCAATTATTGACTCATCCTAATTCTCTGCGGGACAACTCCTATATTTTTCCACTTTTTTAAAACACGTTGTGCTGCCCCTTTCTTCTGGTCTTCTTCTGTTCAGCACAAAAAGAGCACGCAACTGTTCTTCGGGTGTTGTTTTGTTTTCTTGCTTTTGGGGTGGTTTTTTTTGAACTAGGGAAAGTGAAATGGGCAAGGGGAAGGAGAATGCCAGAATGCATTAAGGCAGACACTGGAATGGCAAGCCAGCAGTTATCCAAGTACATGTGGCAGAAAGCATCTCTGAATAAACAATAATAATAATAATATAATAATAATAATAATAATAATAAAAACAGCAGAAAGCACTCTCCCATCCAACCAGGCCAAAAAAATAAAGCTTTGGCAAGGAACAATCTGAGAAAGTGTCTGAAGAGCTGGAAGTAGGTTCTGTATCATACAGAAGAGCCAAAAATGTGTTTGGCCACAAACAGCGCATGATGCATTGCAAAATGTTTCACGAGGAGATATTTAGAGGGTGGGATGGTTGGCATGGAGAAGGAAGGGGGGAGGGAGGCATCGCTGTGGGAGGAATATCTTTAGCCTTCAAACAACAGCCACTAAAATATCCCGAATGCTCTGCCTCCCCAGAGGTGCCAAGGGTTGAAAGTTTCGTGCAGAATGGCTTTCGCGGGATAACGTAATCTCATTTAAAATTATTTTTTAGCTGCCCCTTTCCTAGTGAGAAGGAAAAGCCCAAAGATAGGGCCTGATGCGGGGATGTCAGTAGGCTTTGGATTAATGGGTTTTGGATTGGACCCACGGTGTAAGAGACAGTGCTCCAATCTAGCCATAAATAAAGTGGCTTCCATTAACGTTTATATTTGTTTTAATTTATTTAACCAAGAAAGTCAGCAGAGGCCCATAGGTCTTGGTATTAAGAATGAGCTGGCCAAGACAGCAGCAGATAAAACTTGCACCAGCGTAAATCAAAGCTTCCATAACTCATACTCAAGAAACCATGGGTGAGTAAGGCAATAAAATGTGACCATTGTTTCTTTATTGTATCATTCTCGGCTTTCGCTTTCTGCCGGAGCCAAACACCATTTCTGCTCCGTCTTTTTAAGAGGACTTGGAGAGGATGGACCAAACTCGTTGCAAACCCAGGATGTAGAGCAGGAGTTCAGAAGCTGGGATTTGTAAGCAGCTCACAAATGCTTTGCCGCCCCTGATGGGCAGATAATAATAAAGATGAGATCCAGAAGCTTTATTACCATTTTTTTTTCCTGTTTAAATGTGGGAAAAGGTTGTGCCTCCACCTTGTTAGACCCACGCCGTGAAAAATCGCTGCAATACAGCGTTGCTTTGCCCAATATAATTTCAATTTACCCACATATAGACAGCCTGGAAATGGATACGTTTAATTTTCCCCATCTCAGGAGTGCAAAGAACTGGCACAAGCTCCACGGAGGGGCCGGTTTAGCATCTCGCCTCCCTCTACACAGGACTGCAGAGACACCGCGGATGCTGTTTTGCACTAGGGAAGAGATTTAATCCTTTAAAGTTCACCTTGGCAAGTAGCCCTTTTCCCATCCAGTCATCGCACCCACCTCCTCAGACCTTTTGGGGCTACCAAGTGCACTTCAGACGCCTTTTTTTTTCCTTTTATAATACCCTGCAGGACAGTACCAGTTTATGACTGTATTACAGTGATGCTGTTCCTGCTACTACAATCATGGCTCTGTCATGATTTCCATTATAAACCTCGGACTGGATTTTTTTGGGGTATTTTTTTTTCTTTTTCTGGGGTCTATAATTTGATCGTAAAAACTCATGCTGGGCTGAAATTCAGCTGCCAGGTTTTGGTTGGATACCAAATCTGATTTAACCCTGAGGATGCTGAACTGCTTTCAGGTAATTAAGAGCTTTGGTGTGCTGAGCATGCCAACGTGTGGGAGACGGGTCCTTAGGGGCAGCAAAGAGGGGTGGTCCACTTTCCTTTGGAGTATCTGGGGACCAAGATGCCAGGAAAACCCAGCTGGGCAATGCCACATCCCAACTGCCATGGTCTCCTCAGCATCTCTTGGGCTACAGGTTGATGTGCCTTATTCCTTCTATTGACATCTTTATTCCCCATCCTCATGGGTGTCTCATGTTTGGTCCATGCCTGAGCTCTTCATGCTGAATTTCTTAATGCATTTAATGCATACTTTCATACAAAAACCCACACTCATTAAGTTTTACCGGACGTATGTCACTCAGAAGAACCTTGTGCCCCTTGCTCTACATCTTGCTGAATCAGACGTTTGATCAGTACTCGTTTTCCAAGCCCTCCTCCAGAGAGGCTCAGTTTTTCCCAAAGGACCCCTTAAGTTCAAGTGTTTTTCAGGTTTGACAGCAGCTCCAGCCCCGCAGAAACCACTGGTTCCTGGGGTCAAACTCATCCATTCAGTGGCTGAGATGTGACACCAGCTCGGAAAGGTCTTCAGTCATTTCCTCAAGGAAAAACCAAGTTGAGGACTTAGTAGAGCTGAGCACAGCACAGACACAGCTGCGCTCATGGTCAAGGATTTAATCAGGGTAGGGGGAAGAAATAGCTGCCAGCAGGACACATTGCATCAGGGAAGGCAGAATGGAAACCACTGATGTATCAGCTGCCCATGGATTCCAGTTCCAGTTCAGCCCACCTTTTTAGAGACCTTTTCTAGGCTGAAGATAAACCTTTTCTGTCGTGGTGCCTCCTTCTTTCTCATTTTTTATCTCAACACAATTCTTTATACCTAAGTACCTAGGTTTAAATACAGCTAAACCAGCGTGAGGTGGATTCTGTTGGCAATGGATGAGCTTTGCTCCCATGGATGCTGCTGCTCGGGGATGCTCTGTAGGTCACCCATTGCACTGACGCAGCTCTGCCCATAAAAGCTGGTGGTGTTCAAGCTCTAAAGAGCAGAGCAGATGGCTCAGTGGCTGGGATGCTACAAGGCACCTCTAGCAAAGCTTTCAGTCCCAGATCCATCCCTGGTTCAGTCTGTTCCCCTCTAGACCTGCTTATCTCTCCCCACTGCCAAGGGATGGAGCAGAAGGAGAAAACACAATTAATTAAAGCAATGCAGCACAAAAACAGGACACTGTGTCCTCATCTGGAAAGCGGATGTAATAGCACTTTCCTAGCCTGCGGGGGCACAAAGAGATGCCGTTAAAGACTTTTGCATTGATCAGATACTTCAGCCATGAGGGCTCTTCTGGGAGCTTAAAATTGATGGGATGAGGTATCATGGCTGTACAAACCTCTAATCTATCAAAGCAATAATCTATGAAAGAAAGATACTTTACAACGCACTTATACAGCAGATGGTAAGTGACTTATGATGTATTCTACCCATCGTCTGCAGGAAAACAGTATTAATAAAATATGCTGACATGACAGATTAACAGCTCAGAACTGCGGTCCAGAAGAGGTTAGGTCTAGCCTAGGCTTCCTCTGGGGTTTTTAACAATAAAGAATTAAGGAAATGCTACAAACTGAAGATTATGTGCACGCAATATTAAAGCAGGGCTTTCGTCTGGATGGAGACTCAGTGTTTGTTGTGCTGCTGTGACACTCTCGTAACTTTGCATGGTTTACAAACACAGCGTGGCTCTTTCTTGCTGCTCATGCTGCCAACCCATCGCAGGGTCTAAGAAGCCAGATGTGCTCCTTTGGCTTGGGCAGCACTGAGGGCCTGATCCTTCACATCCTTCCCACCTCCCAGCCTGGGGGAAAAAAACCCCTAAGTCAAAAAAAGGGTTGAAAAGGCGTGGTGTTTTGGGTTTTTTTTACTTTTTGGAAGAGAAACACAAAATCCTGCTGGAGCTCATTGCTGTTGAGCAATTTGGTGGGTTTGATCCTGGTTTAGAAATGGAGATGCTGGGATTGCATTCCCTGCTCCAGCAGTGACAAAGGGCTGTTGCCAGGCCCGTGATTTCACCCCATGTCCCTATTCCTCTCCTTGACCTTCCTGTTCTGACTCCAACTCTTTGGGACAGAGCCTTGGGGCAGGTGAAGGAAGGGGGGGTTGTTCATGATGGATAGCTTTAAGCACTTCTAGTAATTGTATGACATTCTTTGGATCTTCCATAGTCAGTGGAGGGAGGGAGGATCTCCAAAGGACAACTAGGAGCCCTGGACCTGAGGTCAGAGCCAGCATTTTGGTTGGGAGCTGCTGTATTTCTTGTGATGATTGTTACCGTCCAACCATTACTACAGAAGGTTTGATTCATCTCACCCTTCTTCAGCCTTCCTGAAGGTGGGTGTCAAATCCAGCCAGCTCTCCTTCCTCTGAAGGTGATGGGTGATGCCCAAAGCTGCTCTGCAGGTGATTTGATTGAGTCCAGAGTGACTTTTGTATCTACAGTCTCTGGATTTAGGGCTCCATCTCACATATCAGTGGGACCAAACTGGGTAGAGATGCAGTTCTCATCACAGCTGCACCAGCAAAACCAATTCATCTTACCAGTATCAGTTCTTTTCTTCTTCTAACACCAAGCTCTAATACCAAGCTCTTTTGTTATAGTAACTGTGTCCATGTTGGAGTGACTGACCTACTGTCAATACAGAAGGGCCATGGTTTAGTGGTGGGCTTGGTACTGTTAGGTTAATGGTTGGACTCCATGATCTTAAGGGTCTTTTCCAACCTAAATGATAGAAAGGAAGGAAGGAGGGAAGGAAGGAGGGAGGGAGGGAGGAAAGGAAGGAAGGAAGGAAGGAAGGAAGGAAGGAAGGAAGGAAGGAAGGAAGGAAGGAAGGAAGGAAGGAAGGAAGGAAGGAAGGGAGGAAGGAAGGAAGGAAGGGAGGAAGGAAGGAAGGAAGGAAGGAAGGAAGGAAGGAAGGAAGGAAGGAAGGAAGGAAGGAAGGAAGGAAAGAAAAAGAACAAGAGAATGAGAGAGAAGAAAAGAAGGAAAAAAGGAAAGAAGGAAAGAGAGAGGAGGAGAGAAGGAAAGAAAGAGAGAAAGAGAAGGAAAGCATGAAGAAAGCTACCTTTGTTCTTTGCTACATTAAATTTAAAACATCACGCTGGTAGCAATATATTGGCTTCATTACACAAAGACTGTAAAGTCCAGCTAGCTCATAATTCCACCAATAAAGATCATGATTTGCCAATAAAAATTAGGGCAGCCACTGATCCATAGTCTAGATTTCCTGCTTGGGATGGAATTATAAAAATATGATGATCAAATTTGGTGCAAAGCAGAGCAAATGTGCAAACTAAGCCAAGCAAAAGTATTCCCCTCTCCTTGCCCCTGCCTTATGAACCCAGACAGGACCAGATCCTTCAGCAGAACACCCCAAGTCACCTACAGCAGTTGCCATGAGGAACCTCGTTTTTTGAGCTATATGGAAAGTCTTTGCTCACTATTTTGTGTGGGTTTTTTTTTAGTAACTTACAAAAAGAGGCACAGAGAGGCTTGATTGAAAACTGATGACACAATCTAGCCCTGCTTTTAGCATTTTGGCACGTAGCACAAAAGCATTTCTGAAATCCCTCCAAGCATCTAGAACTGTACCTGGAGTGTTTTTAGGACTAATATTAAAATTGCATCGTAGGCTAGAGGCAGGTCTACTCAGAGAAGTGAACACCAAAAGAATTACCTTTCTTTCTGTCTGTGAGCGATAGAAAGACAAGAGTCTTGTATGACATATTTTGCCTCTGGGGAAAAAGGAATCTTGAGAAAGTACCTTCAACCTAATAACAAACTATTTTGTTTGGTGTTTTCTCCAAGAGCCTTAAAAATGCTTGCAATCTCATAAGCATGGCTACATGTCTTGTTCAGTCAGTTCCCAACCCCACCACTGAGCCCTGGTCTTCCAGGAACACCTGCCAAATAAAATGTTGGGAAAAAAAATACGTGTGGTCTTTACTTAGAAGTCTTGAGGGTATCCAGATCGTAAATTTGTTGTGGAGCATGTGGCAATGCTTATTTACTCGCTATTGATTATTTTCTTTGTGGGAGTTTTCCAACTAAGTTAGAAAGTCAGAAAATACCGATCGTAGTAAATCCATAGTGTGCCTTAAAATAATAGCTGAAGGAATCCATCAAAATCCATCCTCAGAGAAAAAGACACAAGAGACATTCATTTATATTGACAAAGTTGTCCAGGGGAATAGTAATGTCTTTATTAGAGAGGTGCAAATAAAAAGTAAAGCTCTGGGAAGACGAAGATCATCTGGACTTGGGGTTTGAGATGGAGGTAAGACTCTTCTGAGTGTCTGTGAAAGAGCAGGGCAAGGTATGCCAGCCCCGAGCAAATAGCTTGTGGTCTTGCCATGGCTGCAAGGGTGAAGCTGCCTCTGGGAAGCTTTGGGATGAGGTTTTCTTTCAAGTTTCTGGTTTTATTTGAACTTCAAAGTTGAAGCAAAAGTCAAAGCACATGGAGTTGGTGGGGGGAAAAGCTTTTGGTGGTCTTCCTCACCATTCCGTCTGTCCAAGGGGAGGGTGTGCATCTGCACTGATCAACAACAAACCCAAACTAGAAGACCTGCTCCAGGGAAGCACCTACCACACATTGACCAAGAGTGGGTTGGGGCCACAGGACCAGGCTATAGCTAGTCAAAAAAAAATCCCTCTTTGAACTATGGCTGTCAGGTCTTCAGTACTTTTTCACTCTGCATATCCTGGTGATGTGGACATAGCCAGACATCTTCGCCCAAGGAGTTGTGGTTAATGTTGGGGCATAGATGAAGATCATGCAAAGAGACACAGAAGCTCTTAGCAGTGGGATTCATAGGTCATGTCTGTGCTGCCAAATAACAGAGGACTAGGCCAAGGGGTATGGACCAGTGAGTGTCCACACTGCTCAGGGCTGTCCCTGTCTGTAGCACATCCCCCCTACTCTGCATGTGGTGCTGCTTTCCCCCAGCTCATGTGTTGCCCCTCTGGCCCCAAGACATAACAACTGTTTTGTGTGTTTTGGCCAAGTTAAACTGTCTGAAATAATATGCTGGCTGTGCTGCAGACCACCGGAGTGGTGTTTTCTAGCACAAAACCAATGCTTGAGGGTGTGAAGCCAGCTGGGACAACGCTACAGGTCTATGCATGGGACAGAAGGGGCCAAACCAGGTTCAGACTTACACTCCCTGCCCATGAGGACTCTTGAATAAACTCATCCCAGGCTGGGCATGGGGCAGGGGGTGAGCAGTGTGGACCATCCAGATGGACTCAAGCTCATCTTCTGGTGGCTTCCTGGTCAATAATACAGACAAACCCACTTTGCTGGGTTGACCTGGGTGGTCCTGGGCTCTTCCCACCTAAGGTAGGAAGGGGAGGAGATGTTGCCCCTTTTCTACCATGTACAGTCTCCTCTCTTTGCTCCCTCCTTTTAAGAAACTCAGATCCAGCGTGACAAATGCAGGTCACCTCTCCACTGATCAAATTCCTCATCTCTTTGAACATGAACCACAAATAAAGCAATATTAAAGCAAAAGGGAGGCTAAATTAGCATCCTTAATAAGCGCACCACAGATTTCTATGCATGAGGCAGGACACATCTGACCAAAAGCATTCAGCAGGCTGTCCTTCCATCACAGGTCATCATGTCCAGCATCCCTCATAGTCAACACAGAGAGAAGGATGCTTTGAAACACCTCTTCTCCTAAATGCAGCCATGGGAGAAGATGGATGAATTGCTATCGAAGAAAATCTCCACCAAACACCGAGGCAGCTCAGGCAACCACAGACATCTGGTCACTGATGAAGGTGAGAAGAATCCATGTCCAGAAGGGACCAAGATCCCAAGAGTCTTGAGGGACCCTTTCATTTGTCACATTGGACCAACTACTAGCACTTAAAAATAATTCATAGACACCCAGGACAGACACCTCACCATGGGGACAAAGGTGGGAAGGGTGATCCTGGCAGAGGGTTTGCAGAAGGTGGGAGGGCTGGACTTGAGATGTGGTGAAGGACATTCAGCAAGGGTGGAAATGTGCAGGATTAAACCAGCATCTCTACATGGATGGGAATGCATCGGGTTAGACAGCAACATCTTTCCAGCATCAAGGAGCAGCAAACAAGAGAAGAAAAGATGTGGCAACTACAGTACTTAGTCAGCAAGAATAATATACCTCTATCATGTTGGAAGGAGCCATAGACTTGTCTTTGTAGACAAGGGCTACCAAGGTGATTAGTGAACTGGAACATCTCTCTTATAAAGAAAGGCTGAGGGACTTGGGTCTTTTTAGGCTGGAAAAAAGATGACTGAGGGGGGATCTCATCAATGCTTATAAATACTTAAAGGGTGGGTGTCAGGAGGATGGGGCCAGGCTCTTCTCAGTGGTGCCCAGCGACAGGACAAGGGGTAACGGGCACAAACTTGAGCATAGGAAGTTCCACCTAAATGTGAGGAGGAACTTCTTTCCTGTGAGGGTGGCAGAGCCCTGGCACAGGCTGCCCAGAGAGGTGGTGGAGTCTCCATCTCTGGAGACATTCCAAACCCGCCTGGACGCGTTCCTGTGCCACCTGCTCTGGGTGACCCTGCTCTGGCAGGGGGTTGGACTGGATGGTCTCCAGAGGTCCCTTCCAACCCCTGCCAGTCTGTGATTCTGTGACATGGGTGAAAGGTAGTTCCTGTGACACGAGCATCCAATCCACCATGGATGGCTGGCTGGGACATCCCAGCCTCTTGGCAAAGGCATTTTTGCAGCCGTGATAGCCCACGGAAAGCAAACCCACCTTGTTGCAAACCCCTTGAGCTCCAAAAAACGAGCGCTGGCTGCCAGGGCGCGATGCTCTGCGGCGCGTGTTTACAGGATCCGGCCCCAGCGGCGGAGCAAAAGGCAATGAGAGGCACATAATTAACTTCAGATGTACCTGTCAAGATATCACGGACACAGAGACGGAGAGGAGCAGCGTGTTATTTGTTTCTCATAATGTAACAATTATCTTGTTGTAAGAGGGGCTCTCTCCTGCGCTCCCTCTCTGCCTCCTGTTTTCCTTCCACATTCGTTCACACATTATTTAACTTTTGACTTGGACACAGCAGGTAAAAGCATTTAACAGCTTGGCTGCTTGTTCAGACGGAGCTGGGAAGGGGAGGGAGGGGGGAGCAGACGGTAATTTTTTGCCTTAAATTTTCCCATTTTCAGCACTGCATTTTTCTAAGGGGGGGGGGGGGGGGGGGAGAAAAAAGGGGAAGGAAAGTGGGGGGGGGGGGGAAATGGCATTCCACAAAGACAGAGTCACTTTTTCCGGCATTAGAACATGCTCTCCGCTGTCCCCAGCCTTCACCGGGAGACGCGTTCCCGCTCCACGGCGGAGAAAAGGTCAGCGGTAAAAATTTCGCAGGAACTCCATCATGGTCCTCGCGGGACGTGTTCATCAGGAGGAGAGAGCCGGGCGTCTCGCTCTGTCGACAGAAATCCACATCACAAAACCTATTATTGGAAGGTGGGGGTGGGGGGGGGGGAAGGAGGTGGGGAAGGAGGTGGGGAAGGGGCGACCCACGGCCAGATAAAGCCCATGACTTCATTTCGCAGGGGCTGCCGCTGGGTGATTATGTCCCCCCGCCATTCAGCGCGGAGGGGACGGACAGAAGGACGTTTTGCGGAAAAAAAATAATAAAGGCCAAACAGGGCGGGTGTTATTTAAAAGGCTGGAAAAGCCTCCGCTCCAGGGGAAAATTAACTTTTAGTTTTTGTAAAGGAAGGTACAACTCTGCCTCGCTGCCAGGTACGTATCTACCTGCACTTGCACAGAGCAAATCCAACCAGGGGGGATATAACAGCGTTTGCCTGGTGGTAGTTACTAAACAGAGTGAGGTTTTTAATTGGGGGGTGAAGCCGATGGTAGCAATAATAACTCAGTCTCCTTGGATTCACCCCCCGATGAGGTGGGATGCTGGAGCGGTTGGTTTTCCCTCGGAAGCACGCACGGATGTGGGGCGAGGGAAGGGGCTGGTACCAAGAAACACGAGGTGCATCCTCCCCACAGGGATGCTGAAAACGCCTCTTCCCCCAGGGGCTGATGAGCTCGAGGGAATTCCTCCACTCCTGAGAGATAACAGCCCCGGAGAACTCTTTTTACGAAGGGCGATCATTAAAATCAGTGTGAAAATTGTGTTTCTCTTTTGTCGCACGTGCCACCGGCGAGTTTGTACCCGGCAAAAAGCGTCCCCGCAAGCGGGATGGCAGTGAATCCCAGCACTCTCCAGACAGCAGGGTTTGCCACTTCTTTTTTTTTTTTTCTCCAAACACGAAACAAAGGCTCGACTGTGCTTGAGAAAAGGACCAAGCGCTAGGAGCCGCACCAGGACCCCATGCCCTGAAGACTTTGAAGTGAATTTGAGTTTTAAAATACCACTTCTGAGCTAGAGGCTGTGGGGTTTTTTCGGCGTGGAGCTGCAGTTAGGTTTTGTTTTGTTTTGTCTTTTTATTTAAAGAGTCGCCAGCCTCAAGCCCAAAGTTGCTTTTAGCTTCTTTTTCATGTGGCTAAATCCTCCCCGCCTTCCCCCAAAACTGTATCAGGCTGCTCGCATCAAACAAGCCATTCCCTGCGGGGCGGGGCTATCGGCACCCCCCCTCCCCAGTTATGAGACCACATATGAGGCATCAATATTTACATGACACTGTTTACTCAGGCAGTATGTACACAATTCATTTATCTAAAGCAAGAAGGCCTCACGCTGCTCCCTGTAACAGTTCCACTCTTTTCTGCACACTTAGGAGCGTGCAGGGCACAGTCATCCCCCGGTGTCCATACAGGCTGGGGACGAAGGGATGGAGAGCAGCCCTGAGGAGAAGGACTTGGGGGTACAGGTGGATGAGGAGCTCAACATGAGCCGGCAACGTGCGCTGGCAGCCCAGAAACCCCCCCGCAGCCTGGGCTGCATCCCCAGCAGCGGGGGCAGCAGGGCGAGGGGGGGGATTCTGCCCCTCTGCTCCCCTCGGGGGAGACCCCCCTGCAGTGCTGCCTCCAGCTCTGGGGCCTCAGCACAGGAGAGACACGGAGCTGTTGGAGCGGGGCCAGAGGAGGCCCCGGAGATGCTGGGAGGGCTGGAGCCCCTCTGCTGGGAGGACAGGCTGAGAGAGTTGGGGGGGTTCAGCCTGGAGAAGAGAAGGCTCCACGGAGACCTTGGAGCCCCTGCCAGTCCCTCAAGGGGCTCCAGGAAAGCTGGGGAGGGACTCTGGATGAGGGAGGGGAGCCATGGGATGAGGGGGATGATTTTAAACTGAAAGAGGAGAGATTTAGATGAGATCTGAGGAAGAAAGTCTTGACTGTGAGGGTGGTGAGCCCCTGGCCCAGGTTGCCCAGAGAAGCTGTGGCTGCCCCATCCCTGGAGGGGTTCAAGGCCAGGTTGGTCGGGGCTTGGAGCAACCTGGTCTGGTGGGAGGTGTCTGTGCCCAGGGCAGGGGGGTGGAACTGAATGGTCTTTAAGGTCCCTTCCAACCCAAACCGTTTTGTGATTCTGTGATTCTGTGTCATATTGCAACAACCATGCACAAATTGCCTCCTCTGAAAAAAATGCCTCGGGATGAGTTTACGTTACAGCTCACACCCTGTGGGGCCATTGAAATTTCCAGTGATTTCAATTTTGCATTTACTGGGGTTTCACTAGTGGAGTCACTAGCCTTAAGTGGTAAAATACTTGAACCCAGGGGCGATATGCAAGCTGTAAATAAGTTGCAGTGGGGTGAAAGCTCCCTGGTGGGGGCAATACCAAGCACTGGTTTTCCATGCATCCCTACAACTTGTGCTACGGGTCTGTCATGGATGCTTGGTGCCATGCAGGTTTGTGTGCTTCCCCTGAAGCAAAGACCTCCCAAAAATCATGTGGGAAACTGCAATTGCTAAAGGTGGCCCCAGGGGTTGAGGCCACTGGGAATGGGAATGTTGCCCTTGGGGATGACCTGCCTGCAAGTGTGTGGCCTCGACAACTGCGAAAGGAGAAAGCGCAGGGGGAAAAGGTGCCTGCATGAGGTGGGTGCCAGGGGAGAAAATTGGGTGGGGGGGAGTGTAAGTTGCTAACATCCCTGCAGGGGTGCGGGCAAAGGGGGTAAGTGGGTGCAGGGGCGGGTGCGAGGGGAGAAAGTGGGTGCAGAATTGGGTGCTAAAAGTGGGTACCGAAGTAGGTGCGAGGGGAGAAAGTGTCTGCAGAAGTGCTTTCAAAGGGAGAAA